>JARQOC010000001.1:91135174-93778959 GCA_033576535.1 Allobates femoralis
GGAACACCTACAGAGAGGGGGTGGGGTGAGGAGGAGGTGTGAGAGTGGGTGACGCTGAAGGTCCTGTCCGTTAGGTAGGAGGAGATCCAGGAGAGGGCGAGGTCAGTGATGCCAAGAGACTCAAGAATTTGGAGTAAGAGGGAGTGGTCAACAGTGTCGAAGGCGGCAGAGAGGTCGAGGAGGATGAGGACGGAGTAGTGTCGTTTACTCTTGGCGATCAGAAGGTTGTTAGTGACTTTGGTTAGGGCTGTTTCTGTGGAGTGATGAGGTCGGAAGCCAGATTGTAGGCGATCGAAGAGAGCACAGGAAGAGAGGTGGGAGGACAGTTCGGAGTAGACGTGTTGTTCAAGAAGTTTAGAGGCAAACGGGAGGAGAGATATGGGGCGATAGTTGGAGACTGTTGTGGGGTCAAGGGATGTTTTTTTTAGGATGGGCGTGATTAGGGCATGTTTGAAGGGTGAGGGGAATGTGCCGGATTTGAGTGAAATGTTGAAGAGGTGTGCTAGAGCAGGGGTGAGGACTGAGGTGAGGTTAGGGATGAGGTGGGAGGGGAGGGGATCGAGGGCACAGGTGGTGAGGTGTGATCGTGCTAGAAGGGAGGAGAGGTGGTCCTCTGTCACGGGGGTGAAACTGCGTTTTGGTGATGGGGGGTGGGCTGGAGGTGGGATGGGGCAAGGGGAGTGTGGGTCGAAGCTTTGTCTGAGTTTGTCAATTTTGTCTTTGAAGAAGGTGGCGAAGTCGTCGGCAGAGATGAGGGGTGAGGGAGGGGGTGCAGGGGGACGAAGTAAAGAGTTGAAGGTTTTGAAGAGTTGTTTGGGGTTGTGAGACAGAGCAGTAATTAGGGAGGAGAAGTAGGCTTGTTTTGCGGAGTCAAGGGCAGTCTTGAAGGTATTGAGGGAACTCTTGTATAGGGCGAAGTGTTCTGCGGAGTGGGATTTCTTCCATTTCCGCTCGGCTGCCCTAGTCGTCCGTCTGAGTTTTTTGGTGCGGGTCGTGAGCCAGGGTTGTCGTTGTACTCGTGTTGTGTTAAGTGTGAGGGGAGCGGCCTGGTCGAGGGCTGTGGTGAGAGTGGAGTTGTAAAGGGAGGCGGCAGAGTCAGCGTCTTGGGAAGAGGCCAAGTCTGAGAGGGGGAGGAGGGATTCTGAGAGTGAGTGGAAGTCTAGGAGCCTAAGATTTCTGCGGGGGTGGGGGAGTGTCCGGAGAGGGGGTAGTGCGGTAGGGGGGGAGAGGGATGAGAATGTCAGTAGGTTGTGGTCGGAGTGGGTGATGGTTGAGTGTGTGAGGTCGGTGAGGGAGCAGAGACGGGTGAAGACTAGGTCAAGTGTGTGGCCGCCAGTGTGGGTGGCGGAGGAGATCCATTGGGAGAGGCCAAGGGAGGAGGAGAGGGAGAGGCAGCGGCTTTGGGGGTGTCGATGGGGATATTGAAGTCACCCATGATGATGGTGGGGATGTTGGAGGAGAGGAGGTGGAGGAGCCAGGTTGTGAAGTGGTCAAAGAAGGTAGAGGGGGATCCAGGGGGACGGTAGACAACGGCCAGTTGGAGGTTGCAGGGGGAGTAGATGCGAACAGCGTGTGCCTCGAAGGAGGGGAGGGGGGGTGGTGTAAGTGGGGAGAAGGAACAGTCATTGGCCAGAAGTAGGCCAACGCCTCCACCGCGGGTGTTGGTGGGGCGGGGAGTGTGGGAGAGCGTGAATCCGCCGTAGGAGAGGGCAGCCGGGGAGGTAGTGTCAGAGGGGGTAAGCCAGGTCTCTGTGAGGGCGAGGAAGGAGAGTTTTCTGGAGATGAAGAGGTCATGGATAAATGTAAGTTTGTTGCGGACCGACAGCGAGCGTTCCAGAGTGCACCGGGTAAGGGGACAGGGGAGGGGGGGTGGGGGGAATGGGACGGAGGTTAAGGGGGTTACGGGGGTTGGTGGTGGGTCGTTGGAGTGGGGTGGAGGGGAGTGAGATGGGGTGATGGGGTGGGCCAGGATTAGGGGAAATGTCACCGGATAGTAGGAGGAGCAGGGAGAGGGTTAGGAGGTGGGAGCAGGGGAGCTTGCGTGGTGGGCGTGTAAGCCTAGAGATGGTGGGTTGAAAGTGGGGAAATAGTGTGGAGCATTGGGTGAGGTGGGTAGGAAGGATGGAGGATGAGAGTAGGATTTCATTACTCAGTGGGGGGATGGGTGGGGTAGTAGGAAATGGAGAAGGATGGGGGTGAAGGTGAGAAGAAGTGGGAACATGGTGGGTAGGGGAGGAGAGGTGGGTGAGGGTAGCCGGGGATCTGGTGAGGCAGGTGTGAGTTCCAGATGATGGGTGGTCGTCGGCCGTGGTTGGGGTGCGGCCGGGTGATGAGGTTTAGTCCGGGGAGGAGATGCAGTTCGGGGATAAGGGGGTGGGATACAGCCAGGGGAGAAAGCGGCGAGAGGCAGCCGGGGATGAGATGTAACAGGGGTGGGATGTAGTCGTTGATGGGATGAGATGCAGTCACAGGTGGAATGGTATGCGGCACAGGATGAGATGCAGCACAGGATGAGATGAGGATAGGGTCACGGGTGAGATGAAGATGCAGGTACAGCCGCGGGTGAGATGAGATGCAGCCACGGGTGGGATGAGATGCAGCCACGGGTGGGATGAGATGCAGCCACGGGTGGGATGAGATGCAGCCACGGGTGGGATGAGAAGCAGCCACAGGTGGGATGAGATGCAGCCACGGGTGGGATGAGATGCAGCCACAGGTGGGATGAGATGCAGCCGCGGATGAGATGCAGCCACGGATGGGATGAGATGCAGCCACGGATGGGATGAGATGCAGCCACGGATGGGATGAGATGCAGCCACGGATGAGATGAGATGCAGCCACGGATGAGATGAGATGCAGCCACGAGTGAGATGAGATGTAGCCACGGGTGAGATGAGATGCAGCCACGGGTGAGAGGCAGCCAGGAGGGTAGTGCAGCCGGAGATGTAGTGCAGCCACGGGTGAGAAGCAGCTAGGGGTGCAGTGCAGCCACGGGTGAGAAGCAGCCAGGAGGATAGTGCGGCCAGAGATTCAGTGCTGCCAAGGAGCAGCCGGGTGATGAGTTGATGGAGCAGCCGGGTGATGATGAGATGGAGCAGCCGGGTGATGATGAGATGGCGCAGCCGGGTGATGATGAGATGGCGCAGCCGGGTGATGATGAGATGGCGCAGCCGGGTGATGATGAGATGGTGCAGCTGGGTGATGATGAGATGGCGCAGCCGGGTGATGATGAGATGGCGCAGTCAGATGATGGGATGGTACAGTCAGATGATGGGATGGTGCAGCTGGCGTTGAGACGATGCAGGTGGGGTGGGACGGTGGAGCCAGGTTAGCCAGGAGAGTCTAAGGCAGGCGGGGGTCGGTGGAAGCCAGGAGCATAGCGTAGCCAGGAGGGTCAAAGCGCAGCCAGGAGGGTCAAAGCGTAGCCTGGAGGGTCAAAGCGCAGCCAGGAGGGTCAAAGCGCAGCCAGGAGGGTCAAAGCGCAGCCAGGAGGGTCAAAGCGTAGCCAGGAGGGTCAAAGCGCAGCCAGGAGGGGGTCAAGCGCAGCCAGAAGGGTAGGTTTCAGCTGCAGGGCTGGGTGCAGTCAGGGGCCAGATGGAGACCGGGCCCAGGTGGAGTCAGGGGCCAGAAAGCAGCCAGGGCCAGGACCACAGCCGAGGGCCCAGGTGCAGCTGATATGGGCCAGGAGAGGGGGGGCAGGAGTGGCCTGGGGGCCTTTGCAGCTGGGTGCTGGAGCAGTCAGTGGGTGTCTCGGTGGGGGACCCCCTTATCTCCTCACCTGTGCTGCAGGAGTGCTGGTGCACCCGTCTCTGGGGAGGGTGGTTGATCGCTGCGGCGGTGAGGACGGCTGTTCTGGGCGCCAGGGCCGTGCTGCCGCTGCAAGCTGGGGGTCAGGCTGGGAGTGCGGGTCCCGCCGGCAGAGCGCACGGCCGTCGCTGCACTCACGGGGGTCCCAGGAGCGGAGCAGGTATCCTGCCGCGGGCAGGAGGTGACGGGCCGTCGGCTGGGTATACACTATTCCTAAACGCTGCAAACCGCTACATTCACATGTTCAGTTTTTGGTCACTTTTTCACATCAGTATTTACAAGCCAAACCCAGGAATGGAACATAGGAAACGTATAATAGAACCACGTTCACACGTTGAGCCAGGGGCGGACCCAGACTGTAGTGGGCCCTGGTGCAAGAAATTTTTCGGGGGCCCCCCCCCCCGCCCCTCATAGTGGCGACAAAGTAACGTAAACATATAGATTGTAATATTTATTTACAATGGCAACTATCAAATCTAAATGGTAAAGTTGCTTAATTTTTTTAATACGATCCTAAAAACTAATAGGAAGATAGTAGTTACCTACCTACCCGTTCAACCTACCACTTGCATAGGTCTGTCACAAACCTCTCTAGCCAGTGACTCTGCTGCTTCATGTCAATAGACAGCTCTTAGGCCCCTTTCACATAAGCGGCAAGCTGATGTTTATGGCCGATCCAGCAGGTGGTGCCGCATAACGGCCGACTTGTGGTCTGGATGTGGCAAGCCCCATGCTTGCAGCATTTTTTTTTTCGCGGCTGCAAATGCCAGAACCGCAAGCCCCATACACAATGCATGGAGCTTGCTGCATCGGGGCCACAAGTCAGCCGTTGTGGCCAATCCGGCAGATGCGGCACCACCTGCTGGATTTGCCGCAAACATCAGCTAAACACTGGTGTGAAAAGGCCTTAAATCTTATAGGCTGCTCTGTTGAAGGGGAGTGACTGATAACATCATGCTGATGAACAGCTGTCTCCACACAGTTATGTAGTGGGGTCCTGTCTGTTAATCAGCATGACATCAGCAGTCACACCCCATCAACAAAGCAGAGCGGAAAAGAAACAGCTGTAATGTTGATGTGATGTCAGACAAAGCCACAGGAGCAGTCACTGACCACTCTGAGCAGATCTAGATATTGGCTGAACTGGCAGGTATTTAGAAACTACCTGTCTGTTAGTTGTAAGGTCTAGGCTGCTTTCACATCAGCGGTACTCGCCGTTTGCGGTGAAAAAAACGCAACTGCCGTGATTACCGCATAACGGCCGCACTTGCGGTTCACTTGCGGAAAGCCCAATGCAATGTCTATGGGGCTTGCGGTGTGCGGCAGGTGCGGCAAGTGCGGTTTCGGCACTTGCGGCAGATGCGGCCGCGAGAAAACCGTGGCTGACCGCGTTTTTTTCGTGGCCGCATTTGCCGTAAGTGCCGAAACAACAACTGTACCGCACTTGCTGCACCTGCCGCAAGCCCCATAGAGACATTGCATGGGGCTTGCCGCAGGTGAACCACAAATGCGGCCGTTATGCGGTAATCGCGGCAGTTGCGGTTTTTTCACCGCATCTGCCGCTATTTCAAATAAACGCTGATGTGAAAGGGGCCTTACATACACAACTCAGCATAGCGTCCAGTTAATATATACAGTCCACCACAGCCTACAGGTAATATAAACAGTCCACCACAGCCTCCAAGTAATTATACAGTCCATCAGAGCCTATATATACAGTCCATCACAGTCTCGAGGTAATATATACAGCCCAGCACAGCCGCCAGGTAATATATACAGCCCAGCACAGCCGCCAGGTAATATATACAGTCCAGCACAGCCACCAGGTAATATATACAGTCCAGCACAGCCTCCAGGTAATATACACAGCCCAGCACAGCCGCCAGGTAATATATACAGTCCAGCACAGCCACCAGGTAATATATACAGCCCAGCACAGCCTACAGGTAACATATACAGTCCAGCACAGCCGCCAGGTAACATATACACTACAGCCCAGCACAGCCTCCAGGTAATATATACAGACTAGCACAGCCTCCAGGTAATATATGCAGCCCAGCATAGCCTGGTATAACATATATAGCCCAAGACAGCCTCAAGGAGGATATATATAGTAGATGTGTGCCTGATGCTATCGCATCGGAGGGCGAGGATCAGTACGGCGGCGAGAAGCGGGGGCGGCTAAGTGGACACACACACACGCCTACACACACAAACACACACCTACACACCCCCTTCCGGTCTCACCCGGTCCCACCCATCGTTGATGGAAGCTTGAACCGGGAATGAGGTGGTCAGCGCAGGATGGAGGGGGTTAATGGTGGAGGAGCATAGGGTCAGATGGGGGCTCCATGGTGGGTGTTGGAGCTCCCCCTGTGCCTGGCTGGGCTTCTGGGAGCGGTCCGGTGGCGGTGGCTGGTACTGGGCATGGCGGCTGCTGGTGGCGAGATGTGCAGCTGGGTGGCTGGTGCTGGCCATGGCGGCTGCTGGCGGCGGCTCACTTTCTTTATAGTGCTTCTTCTCCCCCTATATCCCTGGGGGAGAAGCTCGGCTGCATCACGGAAGGGACCCCGAGCTTCTCCCCCAGGACCCACCTTCTGAAGGGCAGCTCCTGGGGGCATAGGACCAGGACCCCCCTTACTTGATGCATCCAAGCTTATGCCCCTAGCTGGGGGAGAAGCTCGGCTGCATCAAGGAAGGGGGGGCCCTAGGAGAGGTCCTGGGGGAGAAGCTCGGCTGCATTAAGGAAGGAAGGGGCCCCTACGAGTCCTAGGGGCCCCCCCTTCCTTGATGCAGCCGAGCTTCTCCCCCAGGACCCCCTTCTGAAGGGGGGGGGGCCTGGGGCCTCAGGACACCCTCTTCCTTGATGCATCCAAGCTTATCCCCAAGCTTGGGGAGATCAGCTGCATCAAGGAAGGGGGGTCCTGGGGCCCCCATGACCCCCATCCCCCTCTGAAGGGGGGGTCCTTGGGGCCCCAGGAACGTCCCTTCCTTGAGGCATCCAAATCCTGCCCCCCCCCCCTCAAATCATGTTGGTGTGCATTGTGCACTGCAGTGCTGTTTCCCTCCCCACCAGACCAAAGCAATGCTCCGGGGCTCTTACCTGGAGCCCTCAGTATCCTCAGTCAGCTTGCTCACCGGGTCTGCTCAGGTCTCATTGTCTTCTAGAGAGGGTCAGGGTGTAATGCCTGCCTCCACGGAAGAGCCGGAAGTGAGGCAGCGCCGACCCTCACAGCCCCCTCTGCCTCAATGAAATGCTGCTGCCTGCTGCTCCAACAGCAACCCCCCCTTCTTACTGATAGTATACAGCCCGCACTGCCCCGCAGCGTTCTGGCTACTAGTACTATCAGATTCAGGCAGCACTTCCCCCCGGGACTCAATGTAAGAAAAGAGCCGAGGGAGCGCGGTGCAGCAGACCCCAGACTCCAGACAGTGCCGCGGGTGTGCAGCGCTGCTGACACCCGACTCAATGATGCCCGAGCAGTGCAGCGATGCTGACACCCGACCCCCCCTCCCCCCCCCGGGCCACAAATTAAAATGCTGCAGAGTGCAGACAGTACTAGCATGCTACTGCCATCCTACCATCCCCTTCTGTGTGACAAGGGAACGGAACTACCGCTGGAGCCTCAGGGGCCCCCTAGCTGGACGGGGCCCTGGTGCAGCTGCACCAGCTGCACCACGGTAGTTCCGCCCCTGCGTTGAGCATTTGAAGAGTTTTTTACCACAGTGTTTGTAGCCAAACCCAGGAGTGGAACAGTCAGGGTGAAGGTACACTGGCGTGAGACTCGCACGAGTGCAATGCTATAAAAACTCACATTGCACTCTGACCAATGTTAAACAATCTGTCAGATCAAGTTGTTGCGTCTTTCCTCCGCTGAACTCACATTGCGAGTCAAATGTGAGTGCAATCGCAGCATGCTGCGACTGTATGCGAGTTTGACGTGCTAAAGGCCAATGAAAGTCTATGAGTGCAAGAGAAACTCGCACCCAGACAGCATACTGCGTGAAATTGTAGCATGGGCTTTCCCATGCTGGTAAAAGTTAGAATTGATAGAATAGCTAGATCAGGCTTATTAGTCTCCAACTGTTACTTCTGGCGCAGCCTAGTAAGCTACTTGCATATTCACTGCACTGTCAGACAAACAGCCAATCACAGTTGCTCACACTCTGGGAGAGCCTGTGTGATTAGCTGTTGTAGTCAGACTGGATTTCCTCACTCTGGACAGTGATTGTGTTACTTGCCATGTACATTAGTGTATGCAACCAACCTGCAATCATAAGGTGTTAAATAAATAATTCATTAAAAAAACGTGTGGGGTTTCGCAGCATTTCTAAGTCCAGCCCGATGAAAGCAGACAACTGCGAGTTACCACCCTCAGCTGCTTAATTTACCCTTGGCTGGCAAAAAAAAAATGTGTGGGCTCCGCCCTACTTTTAATTGCCAGCCAAGGTAAAACAAGGTAGCTGAGGGCTGGTATTCTCAGCGGGGTGAGAGCCCACTGTTTTAGGGCCCATACATGCTAAAGAATAGCAGCCCGCAGCCACCCTTGAAAATGGTGCATTTATAAGAAGCACCATTCCCAGACGCCTTATCAGGCTCTTCCAGCGCCCCAGGTAGCCAGTGGCACGCTGGGTAATAAGGGGTTAATACCAGCTTTGTTTTACCAGCTGGTATTAAGCCCGAGATTCTTAATGTCAGGCCAAGTTAGACCCAGCCATTAAGAATCTCCAATTAAGGGTTAAAAAAAGATACCACAAGCGTAAAAAATATTTATTATAAACAAAAAGAGACAGACACACTTAGATTCTCCATCTGTATTACCCCCATGCAGCCCTTCAATGATCCTGGTGTTCTGTCTTCTCTCTTCTGTCTTCTCCTTCAAATGATGCATCTCTGCTACATCACACAGCAGGGGGCGGAAGTCCGCTCCCCGTGCTGTGTGATCAGTGACTGAGACTGTGGGTGTTAAGCGGTGACGTCACCGCTGACCCGTTGCTATAATAACCAAATAAGCGGTTACTATAGCAACGATGAGCAGCGGCAAAATCATGGCGACTTATGAGTGAGCCAACTCATACACAAGCCGCAGGAGGATCACTGAAATCAATCTCAGATATCTGTGATAATTAGTTTGGCAGGTGAGCCCAATAAAAGGAAAACTGGGTCTTCCACAATATTAGGCAGGCCACAGTTATCAAGAAACATGGGAAAGAGAAAGTATCTCTCAGCTGCCGAAAAGCAACAAATAATGCAATGCCTTGGACAAGGGATAAAATCATTAGACATTGCACGAAAACTTAACCGTGATCATCATACTGTGAAGAGACTTGTGGCTGATTCTAAGCACAGATGTGTTCGTGCAGATAAAGGCAAAATGAGGAAGGTTTCTGCCAGGCAACTTCATTGGATTAAGAGAACCGCTGCTAAAAAGGCCTTACAAACCAGCAAACAGATATTTGAAGCCGCTGGTGCCTCTGGAGTCCCTCGAACCTCAAGGTGTAGGATCCTTCAAAGGCTTGCTGCGGTGCATAAACCTACTATTCGGTCACCCCTAAACAGTACTCACAAGCAGAAACGGTTGCAGTGGGCCAAGACATACTTGAAGACTAATTTTCAAACAGTCTTGTTTACTGAAGAGTGCGAGCAAGCCTGGATGGTCCAGATGGATGGAGTAGTGCATGGTTGGTGGATGACCACCATGTTCCAACAAGGCTGCTACGTCAGAAAGGAGGTGGAGGAGTCATGTTTTGAGCCGGAATCATTGGGAAACAGCTGGCAGGCCCATTTAAGGTTCCTGAAGGTGTGAAAATGACCACTGCAAGATATATAGAGTTTCTGACTGAGAACTTTCTTCCATGGTACAAAAAGCAAAAACATGCCTTCAGGAGCAAAATCATCTTCATGCATGACAATGCACCATCTCATGCTGCAAAGAATACCTCTATGTCATTGGTTGATATTGGCATAAAAGGAGATAAACTCATGGTGTGGCCACCATCTTCCCCTGACCTCAACCCTATAGAGAATCTTTGAATTATAATCAAGCAAAAGATCTATGAGGGTGGGAGGCAGTTCACATCCAAACAACAGCTCTGGAAGGCTATTCTGATATCATGCAAAGCAATACAAGCAGAAACTCTCCAGAAACTCAAAAGTTTAATGGATGCAAGAATTGTGAAGGTGATATCAAAGAAGGACCCCCCGCCATAGCAAGCGCTGCGGAGGTATGTGTATGTGCCATTCCCAAATGCCATAGACACAGTTCCTCACCACCCCCATACCAACCCCTGCCAAGCACCAGGTCAGCCCCAGAAGAGAGGAGCCCGGTAGTTAGGCACAGGGAAAGGGAGGAATGGTATCAGCGGGAGCGCACAACCAAAAGACTCAGAGATGAAGCCCGTGCACAGCCCCCATTACATATAGAACTGCATAAACTGGGCACAGTTATATCGCTGTACCATAAGGATGGGGTTTTATAAGAGAGCCAGGACTGTTAGACGATGTCTTTTTCACCCGGAGGGATGTAGAATCGTTTTTAAGACAAGGACACCCCCGACGTGACTTATATAGAGGCGAACAAGTCACCTATGAGAGATATCCTGCTCCGCTTGGATGGTTCGCCATAAGAATTTCAAAAACAGACTGATGATCGATGAATAATGGACTCCCGATGAGAAACATTGCTTTCCCCTGTATATACCCCTTTTATCTTGCTGAAACCCTTTTAAATGAAGCGTGGAGACCCTTGAGAACTCTTATATTGAACATTGACCCCCGTTTATATTGAACATTAATCCCCTGTAAATATTCCCCACCCTTATTCAGTTGACTCCCAGGGCCACGGCTTTCGGGATGGCCACCCATGAATTCCCTGACTAGAAGAAGAGAGAGCCCGAGAGCCGAGTACTACACAGCCCTGGGTGCGCGCGTCAGTTCCTATGTTAACATGTAACTTGGCCTGTTAGGATGTTTTGGAGTTAAACAGTTTTTTATTTCAGTGAATGTGACCTCCTAATGCTGCAAAATCAACAAGTGAACATTTTCAGTTCTTTCAAACATATCAGATGTTTAGCAACTGTACTGTGCCTAATAATTTGGAACAGGGCATTTAGAGGGTTTTTTATTATTTTGAAGGTTATACTGTTATCATTGGGAGGTTCCTTCAATAAAATTCGATGTATACTCTAACGGGCGATGACTGTCATTTGCACTGACCATTTAGGAAAATCAGAGAAAAAGAACATTTGCATAATAATTTGGAACATGGTGTAGTGTGCCTCCACCCTCAGAGGAAAAGTATAATAGAAACACGTAACCACTTCTGTATTTTTCATCCACTCCTGGTTTTGGCTTACAAATTTTGATGAAAAACTGACCAAAAACTGAACATGTGAACGTAGCCTTAAAAAACCTGATTACATACAGGGTTTGGACAAAATAATGGAAACACCTGGAAAAATCAACAAAAGTTAGTTTAATATGGTGTCGGTCCACCTTTTGCGGCGATTACAGCCTCAATTCTCCGAGGTATGGATTCATACAAGGTGATATCATTGGCCCGGTGGATCTCCACGAAATAGCACCCCAGATCATCACAGAACCTCCACCATGTTTTACGGTTGGGAGAAGGCAGTCTGGATGGAATGCTTCTTTCGGCTGTCTCCAAACGTACACTCAGCCGGAGGTCGGAAAATGGGGTAATTGATGATTCATCTGAGAATATCACATGTTTCCACTGCTCGAGGGACCAATTCTGGAGGTTTCTACACCACTCTAGACGCTTGTAAACATTTGTCATTGAGAGCAGCGCTTTTCTAATTGCAGCTCTTCCGTGGAATCCAGATTTGTGAAGCTCCCGACGAACAGTTTTCGTGGAAACTGGGTTCTGTAGGTGTTCATTGAGCTCAGCAGTGATTTTCGGAGCCGTGGTCTTGCGATCCTCTCTCACAATTCACTTTAGAGTCCGACGGTCTCTCTCAGTCAACTTCGACTTTCGGCCGGACCTGTGCTTTGCTGCGGACGTTTTTCCTTCTCTTTCAAACACAGTCATTACTATGGAGACAGTGCCTCTTGACACGCCAAGCATTCGGGCACTTTCTGTTACATTAGCGCCTGCCATACGAGCACCAACAATTTGGCCTTTTTGAAAATCCGAAAGGTCTGCCATTGGTATCAGGTTCTCATCAATGTTCTTACAATTCGGCAAAACAAACAGTTAATTTACATACACATATCACTAAACACAAATAATCAACTACAAAACATTAACATATGTCACGGTTTGCATGTTTATAACATGTTCGAAGATTATGATGCCAAAACGTTAGGTGTTTCCATTATTTTGTCCAACCACTGTATATCAATCTGTTTACACTATTTTTTTGCTATACACTAAGTTCCCCCATAATTGCATAAAGAACAAATACTTCCAAAAGTCACACATTGAACACATTTAAATGGTTAAAAAAGTTGGCATTAGGTCATTAAGTACAGAGAGGGGCACGGTAAATAACTTTTTCGACAAATTTATTAAGCTTTACAAAAGAAAATGTCGCAATTTGTTCTCAAAACAGATGTATATTTTACTTTTTCACTTTAGGACTGTCCATTTAATAAGAACAGAAGTCGAGGAGAGAAAAGGATGTATCATCTGCAGGGGCGGGCTGGCCCAGGTGGCAGGGGGGCAGGTGCCCCCTGGGCTGGTGGTATAGTCCACCATTAGGGCCGCCCCCTGCAGAAACGGGCCGGCCGCGGGTGTCGCTTTGCGGCCGGCGCGCCGCCTTGCGGCTGGGACGGCACGGAGACAGCATGAGGCAAGGTCAGTGCTGACAGCCCGACAGCACCCCCCCCCCGCTTCTCAAGGCAGCCCGGCAGCACCCCCCCCCCCCCCCGCTTCTCAAGGCAGCCCGACAGCACCCCCCCCCCCGCTTCTCAAGGCAGGGCTGGCTGTAGAAATGAGAAATGTGCCACCCGGGGTTAGAGGCTCCAGCCAGCCCCTGATCATCTGGGTGCTAGCATGAATAAATTGGCACAGAAACACAGTAGGTTTAGAAACTTTATTGGACTACATATTTCAGGGATGATTCGTCAACTCTTTTAGGTATATCGATCGTCCCTGAAACACAGTAGAAATGTAGGAAAGCCCACCCTCCGGCCCTGTCCCAGAAATACTCGTTTTATGGCCGGATGGGTGTGGATGGAGCCAATCACTAATTGTCTTACATTAGACTCGCTATTCAGATGAATATGCAACTATTAAAAACTAGTAGAGCAGGTGCGAATATTTCACTGCTCACTCATCACTCATAATGTCTTGTAATCAGAATAGCCCCTTAAAGAGAATCTGTCAGCAGGTTTTTGCTATGCATTCTGGGCCTCCATAACCTTTTCGATCCCTGTTGGAACCTTCGTGTTACGTCAGATATTCCCTTGTTCATTCATGACATTACATGTATGAAAATTGCAAATGAGTGGTCACATGATGATCACTCAAAGTGCTTCAACTGTGTATAGGAGAGGGCACAACATTGATTTTTTGCCCTTCGAAGAGGAAAACCTAAATTAGTCTCTGACCAACACACACCAAATAGTCATATCGTTTGGCATGATTATCTGGTTGTGTTTAATACGCAGTGGTTTGCTGTACATACTGTACCTATGAGCAAGAAAATATATGGAGGAAAATGTGTTCTTATGATTGTAGTACACTATTTTTGTCATCAGTAGAGAGAACTGTAACACATCAAACCATTCTTATATGAAACAATATTTTCTACCTTTAGTCAATGTACAGTTTTTATAAGGAATCATACCTGCGTCATAGAGATATGGTGTAAGATGCTATTGCTGCAGATTTTCCACTTTGCATTGCATTGGCTGAGAATACAGTCATTTGAAAAAGTTTGGGCACCCCTCTTAATCTTACTCCTTTTTTTTGTTTAAAATTGTTTTTTTTGCAACAGCTATTTCAGTGTGATATATGTAATAACTGATGGACACAGTAATATTTCAGGATTGAAATGAGGCTTATTGTACTAACTGAAAATGTGAAATATGCAGAAAAGTGACATTAATATTTAGTAGATCCACCTTTTGCAAAAATAACAGCCTCTAGTGGCTTCCTGTAGCTGTTAATGAGTTCCTGGATCCTGGATGAAGGTATTTTTGACCATTCCTCTTTACAAAACAATTCCAGTTCAGTTAAGTTTGATGGTCGCCGAGCATGGACAGCCCGCTTCAAAACATCCCACAGATGTTCAATGATATTCAGGTCTGGGGACTGGGATGGCCATTCCAGAACATTGTAATTGTTCCTCTGCATGAATGCCTGAGTAGATTTGGAGCGGGTGTTTTGGATCATTGTCTTGCTGAAAGATCCATCCCCGGCGGAACTTCAACTTTGACACTGATTCTTGAACATTATTCTCAAGAATCTGCTGATACTGAGTGGAATCCATGCGGCCCTCAACTTTAACAAGATTCCCGGTGCCGTCATTGGCCACACAGCCCCAAAGCATGATGGACCCTCCCCCAAATTTGACACTGAGTAGCAAGGGTTTTTCTTGGAATGCTGTGTTTTTGTGGCGCCATGCATAACGCCTTGTTGTATGACCAAACAACTCAATCTTTGTTTCATCAGTCCATAGGATCTTCTTCCAAAATTAAACTGGCTTGTCTAAATGTGCTTTTGCATACCTCAGGTGACTGTTTGTGGCGTGCATGCAGAAACGGCTTCTTTCGCATCACTTTCCCATACAGCTTCTCCTTGTGCAGTGTGCGTTGTATTGTTGACCATTGCACAGTGACACCATCTGCAGCAAGATGATGCTGCAGGTCTTTGGAGGTGGTCTGTGGATTGTTCTTGACTGTTCTCACCATTCTTCTTCTCTGCCTTTCTGATATTTTTGTTGGCCTGCCACTTCTGGCCTTTACAAGAACTGACCCTGTGGTCTTCCATTTCCTTACTATGTTCCTCACAGTGGAAACTGACAGGTTAAATCTCTGAGACAACTTTTTGTATCCTTCCCCTGAACAGCTATGTTGAACAATCTTTTTTTTCAGATCATTTGAGAGCTGTTTTGAGGAGCCCATGATGCCACTCCTCAGAGAAGATGCAAATAGGAGAACAACTTGCAAGTGGACACCTGAAATAGCTTTTCTCATGATTGGATACACCGGGCTATGAAGTACAAAGCTCAATGAGGTTACCAAACCAATTTAGTGCTTCAGCAAGTCAGTAAAAAGTAGTTAGGAGTATTCTAATCATGAAAATCAGAAGGGTGCCCATACTTTTGCACCTGTCAAATTTTGAAATAATGCATATTTCACATTTTTAGTTAGTACAATAAACCTCATTTCAATCCTGAAATATTACTGTGTCCATCAGTTATTACATATATCACACTGAAATAGCTGTTGCAAAAAAACAATTTTAAACAAAAAAAAAAGATTAAGCCCAATCTTTTTCATATGACTGTATGTGGCAAAGCACTGGAGCAGAAAAATCAATAGTGTGCCAACAATCAACCTCAGGCTTTTATAATGAATGTGATTAGGATTTAAAGAAAATTGATGCAGAAAGCATTATGATGGTGAATTGTGGTATGGATTTTTCACCTGCAAAACCAATATCAAATGCAATGTGTGTAAACTCAGATTTTGAAAACCAAGAAAAAAATGGTGCCAAGACAAACTCAAATATAAACAGCAGAAATCTTTATTGATGATGTTCAATATTAAGGGTACCGTTACACGTCGCAATATCGCAATGCAACATTGACAAAAAGTCACATGGTGTGGTCGTTGCAGTTGATATCGTTTGTGCGTTGTGTCATGTAAATGGGCAATGCAACTCGAAAAAATCGTATTTACAATATTGCAAGAAGATTGTGCAAGCACCTCAAACGTACAATGTTGTATATGTGATGTGGCATGATCGTGCTGTGTGACGGCGCAACTACGATCTTGTTTGCGATTTCACAGGTTACACAAGTAAGGCCGTAGGCGTGCCTGTGGGTTGTGTTTTCTGCGCCCCATGTACATTGATTGGTGGCTAGAATTGTATGCCGATTGGATGGCCCTGGCTAAGGAGCCATATTGGATTATCTGTGCGTACGCCACTTCATTCATTCACTTCTGCATCTCCTCAATGTTGTGAAAATGCATGTATACAAGGCAAATCATTGTCAAACCCCTCCTGTACTATACATGATTATGTTTCAGGCGCCTATTGACGAAGCTATGAACATATCGTCGCCAAAATCATAAACTACTGGGCAAAAGTGCCATGTCAGTATATGAAAGGGCTCATTGATGGTAGCTATAATCTCCCATCCCACATGTTGTACATCTATGAAAATGATATCCAAACACTACCCACTTATTGCAATAGTAGCCCACATATGTGTGGCCATGTGCGACACATGAGCGTTGCGGTTTTCATATTATGTGACGGTGTGGCGTTCACTGTGGTCATCCACTATGTGCGGGCGACTCCTTTGCGGATGGAGAAGTTTAAACATCGTCAATACTCTGCACCATGACTTCATTACGTCGTTTTGCAGCAGGCCCTGCTTTCTAGGTGCTTTACAGTCCCCTGCATAAAGATGGCTGCCGCACAGCGCTCTGCAGCATGGGGAGAGCCAGAGCTACTCCTTATGTTTAATATTTTGGAAAAGCTTGACTACTGGTGCCAGATATTGCATTAGCACCCCCGGCTGCATAAGATGCGCATTGTGTGCAAAGTCCAGCGGGCCCTGCAAAGGAGACTGCAAGTAGAGCGGACGCACAAGCAGATCATTAAAAAGGTGGCGGACATGAAGTACAAGGCGAGGGACCGCATGGCCGCCATCCACGCCCACATCCAGACTCTGCGTGGTGAGTGTGATGTCATAACACATACACACATGTTCACTCACACCACAATAGACATGATTTGGCCTACATGGATGTGTACCCTCTCAGTGTGTCTGAACTCCTAATGCTGATGCCTGATGGGTTTGTCATTGTGTTGGCCCTGCAGAGACATGCACAAGAGCCATCACACAGTGTAGCATGCCATAGAGTCAAGATTGAGGTGGCCAATTAAATAACAACACACATAGGTGTGACTCAAACCTTGAAGTCAGCATGTGCACATTGTCAGTGATGTCATGGACCACAGCCCACAAACTGGCACATTGTCCCACAACCCCTACATCTCGCAGCACATATCCTTCTGGTTATTAGACACATAAGTCTACGCCACATAACTCCCTGGTTGTGTGCCTTTGTGACAACCAAACACACACTCACTGTGACGTCATGTTGTTAACATGTTCTGTCCACTAAAAGAAAGGAGGCATTCTTATATGTTGCTACACAGCCTGTCAGTGTGGGGCTTTGCTTGTGGTCCCATGTGTATGGTTAAGGGAATGTCCTAAAGTGCTGTGGGCAAACCTTCCTGACCCTATTGGGTGGGACACCAGCGTAGTTAGGCAACATGCCAAACATGTGTTTGGTGCGTGCCAAGGAATAATTGCTTCTTTCTACATATACATATATGACGTTGCTACCATTGTGCAGATGATGTAGCAGTCCTCTTGTACCCCAGCTTCAAATGTCAGGCACATGATGTCATAGGTACACAAAGGTCATTAGCCACACATCAGTGCATATCACTTCATAAATGCCACAATAATGCTCCCTTTTTAACCAACAGATGCTGATGAGCAAGATGAGGCCTCACCACCGGGCTCCCCTGCAGCAGGCCAAGGCAGCTCACCACCGGCTTTACCATCGGCCTCCCCTGCACCAGGCCAAGCCACCTCACCCCCGGCATCACCACCGGCCTCCCCTGCACCAGGCCAAGCCGCCTCACCACCGGCATCACCACCGGCCTCCCCTGCACCAGTCCAAGCTACCTCACCACCGGCATCAGCCTCTGTCTTACAGTCAGTGATGGTCCCAGACACCCCATCACCCACAGAGTCCCCCATTGAGCCTGCTGGCTTGGCTCTGTATGATAAGTGTGCGAGCCCTACAAACATTTCTTGTGATGTTTGTTTTTGGATCACCAATGTGTCAAATAATACATACATCACATCTATGTTGTGCTATTCTCTCTGTGTAGGCCCAACAGCTCTAGCCCTGGGTTGGTCCATAAGCCACTCACCCTTCCCTGGAGAATGGTGGCACTGCTGAAGTGGGTAAGTTATGTTGTGTCACACCACAAAAAACAACAACACACATGTGTTACGTTTTTACAATGATGGCTGTCTTTCAACACTATAGGTGGCCCATCTTTTATTGACCTGATGCAGGCCCACCAAGAGGCCCAACGCAAGCTGCGTCAGGCCACGGCACAACTGCAGGTGCTTGGTGCCATGATGCAGCGGTTCCTTCAGCACCACCAAGGCCATGGGCCTGGGGGCCAACCTCATTGATTGTGTGGGACGAAAAATGTTTTAACTGTTCAACCAAAGTTTTATTGTTATGTTGACAAATTACTTGCTGCTGTGTTATTTCACAGGCTTGTTTTACATTTGTGACACAATGTGTCCACGTTGAAGGTGTGACAAACCCTGTGTTTGCCTCAGGCCTTATAAGTTTTGTCCATAATTTTTTTAAAAAAGCAAAAACAAAAAAAAAACTTTTGACACAGTTAAAAAAAAAACCAAGGGATGTTGCAAAATAAAACTTGCACAAATCCCACAACATGTGTGTGTGTTAATTACCATAATGACACTACTTCATTGTAGCAAAGTATATGTTTACACCATGTAGCAACCACAAATGAGTGACCTGTCTGTATTGGGGCCCCAAAAATATCATATGTGTTCTGCATCCCTCAAAAGACATGCAGGACAAAAACAACACAGTGCCTGGCTGCAGTCACACATACCCAATGGTCATGTTTGCTTTCTTACGCCTAATGACCAAACATATGTGTACACCACAGTTCTGCAATGGCCAAGGGCTAAATAATACAATTTGGCCCGTGGTGGTTTTTCAAATTGGTTGGGCCTTGTATTTTGTACGTAACATCTCTCTTAACCTGTGAATGACATACATTAATTACCAATGTAACATCATTCATATACCTCACCATGTCGTCATGTGTATGTGCGGGGAAGAGGTGTGAGACATAGACGGAGTATAATTTGTGTCAAAAATTTTATTAAAAAAAAAAAAAACACATATCAAGCCAAAGAAAGCCCGTGTGAAAAAAAACAAGTGTTAAACAACACTGGCACATCACAATTGTTGGTAGCATCACCAATACTGTTGATATGCAGCTGCAGGATCAGACGTGGAAGCTTCACCCACATCCCTTGCGGGAAGTGGGTGTGGTCGATGCCGAGGGAAAGCTCTTCCAGGATCCCTCGGCACCTCAGGATTCAGTCCAGGCACAAACATAGCCAGCGGCGCCGGCTGATGGGACACTGACGGCTGCTGGGGGGCCTGGGCCAAGATCGTCTCTGAGTTCAGTGTCCCATTCTTCAACGCCTCCAGGGCTAGGTAGATGACCCTCTCAAAGTCCACGCGATGTTGATGGCCCAGCCGAGACACCCGTTCGCTAACTAGCTGCCGAATCCCAGTGCAAGGTATTCTCTCCATGTTAAGCAGCACCCTCGTAGCCCAGTCGCCCAGCTGGGTAGGGGGTGGCAATGGTCTTCTACACCTCACCCCCTCACTGGACCGAGGGTGCTGTACGGCGGCGCTGGGATCAGGCTCCACAATCCCCCCAGACGTTGTTGGGGGGCCTTCGCCAACGGGTGTTCCCCCAAAGGCTGGGCCCGACGTCTTGAGGGTCCTGTAAACAAAAACAAAAAAAATCAACACAATGTAAACATTCACATATCATCAATGCATTACTAACAAGCAGCTATTTGTAGTGTTTGAGTGTGAAATTAAAGATTTCAAGGTGTGGCAATTAGAGTGGGCTACAGATATGGCTATGTGTAACATGACACAGTGATTACTCTACTCACATAAGTAACCACCATGGTCATGGCTATGTGTTCACAAGCACACAATCTTTCCGATGGCACAAATCGGTACAACAACACCTAAACATACTGTGCACTGTGCCAAACACCACATGCTGATATGTTTGTGAAGTTAAACACAACACAAGTGTATCCAACCACCATTGAAGAGTGATGACACAAAAACATTAGGAAGTACCTCTTGTGGTGGAGCCGGGTCTTGGAGAGTGGCGGAGGAGGAGTGTGCTAGGTCCCTGCTGCACAGTGTAGTCGGAGGGAGATGCTGGTCCTGGAGGAGGTTAAAGTACCACAAGCGTGGCACATACACCTCCCCCGTTCCACTCCCGAACCGCATAGATTTATCAACTTCATTCAGCTCCCTCTTATACATTGTGCGCAGGTTCCTTATCTTCTTGAGCACAAACTCCTTATCCACCCTCTCCCCAGGGTGGTGCTGCTGGGAGAGGATGATGAGCTGCTCATACACCACTCTCTTCAGCTGAAGGTTCTTGTAATCAGCTGATCTGGACCGCCACAAGCACTCTACCTTCTGGTACTTGGCTATGAAGGCGCGGACAAAATCCTGATTATCTGCCATCTGCAAAATGAAAGGTATGACATGAACACTCACACATGTATGTATCATGTTGTTTCATGTGTGCAAACATGGGTAAATGTGGCCCTGTGCATACATCAATTGGCTAACACAAATATGTTTTTTAAATTAAACAGTGTACCCAGGTAAGATAACACACATTAAGCTAAATGCCACTACAGTATGTACATATGCCTGTATGCTAATGGAGGCACATAATGGGAACTTAGGTTTAGTTTTGCAAAGGCTCACAGGCAATGGACATTATTGTTTGTATGATGTATAATTTAAAACCAACTGTACCATAGATTTGGTTTCAGCTGCTTTACAAGTAAATACATCAATAGTGTGGGCCACTACATATATGTAGTTTACTAAGGTAATGTACATTCTGAGGAATATGCCATTATTGGGATGATCAAAGCAACTATGAAGGCTACATGCAGCAGTGTAACTAGGTTTGCCGGCGCCTGGGGCAAGGATCTGTTAAGGCTCCCCCCCCCAAAGTAGGTGAGGACCGGGGCGGGGGAGGGGGGGGGGAGGTGGTGCTGTCATATTCCAGCCCCGCCACCCCTATTGCAGCCCTAGAGAGGGGGGGTGCCGCCGGCGCCCCCCGCTGAGTTGTGCCCGGGGCAAAAGGTCCGGCTGCACCCCCCTAGATACACCCCTGGCTACATGGCCCATTAGGACACATACATATTATAACCCAACACCAACAACATTACCACATGGTAGAGGAGTGAGTGCAAATTACCGCCCATACAGAAAGAAGAGATGAAGACGATGCAGAGTCATCAACACACACCGTCAGCTGTGCAGTGCCAGAAGAGAAGATGCCACCACGTTGTGTTTTCATGTGCAACAGGCCGGATGTCCCACATAGTGATGGGCGAGTCCTAAATTACTCGGAATCGCTTGACTCTAGCGAGTCCGAGCCCGGGACTCGCTACTCGTTGCGAGTCTAGCGAGTCCAATGTTAATGAATGGGGAAGCGAGTAATAGCGAGTAATGTGCGATTTACAAATTGCAGATGTGTCTCGGAAGCTTCAGGCTCTATCTGCTAGGACTCGTTACTCTGCGAGTGTCCCAGCGTTTACTCGCACAGTAACCAGCCCAATGCAAATCAATGGCAATCCTAGTTTTGTCAGAGACTCTGACAAAACTAGGATTGCCATTGTCTTGCATTGGACTCGCTACTGTGCCAGTGATAGCAGGGAAACTCGCAGAGTAAGAGCTGTCTGCTCTGTGCAGCTCCAAGGTCCTAGAGCCCGCCTGCTGCCTGATGTAGCAGAGCTGAGATTGTTCTCAGTCTGCTCATTCCCTGTGCATAGACATCTATATCTATGCACAGGGGATGTAGCAGAGAGGACATCGCATTTTGGACTACGTCGGACGGAAGATGACTTTTTTAATTAAAGATGGAGTCCCTAATGGCTTTTTTTTTTATTTCTAATAAAAAAATTTCTCTGTGTGGTGTTTTTTTTAACCCTTTATTGGAGACTCTTAGTGGCCGGGTCAAACCTGGCCTGACATTAAGAATCCCGGGCTTAATACCAGCTTGTATAACAAAGCTGGTATTAACCCCTTTATTACCCAGCGTGCCACCGCCACCAGGGCCGCTGGAAGAGTGGGGTTCAGCGCCAGAGGATGGCGCTTCAATGAACGCGCCATCTTCTGGGGCGGCTGCGGATTCCAGACTGTTCCATTTGTACACTGCAACCAAATAGAACAATGTGTCCATGATTTCACTGCAACCAGCAAATTGCCAGTGAAATTGCTAGCAAAATTGCCGCGTGTGATGGTACCTTTAGAATCATATATGACCACGTTGATTTTTATTTACCTTCCCTGGGGTGTGTTGCTGAATGCATCTCCTTTTTGCGCAGGCCTGTGTACTGTATGCCTCTGGCCTTCTGTATCCATGTATCTGTGTGCTGTATACTATGCCTCAATCCTAATGTATCCGTGTGCTGTATACTATGCATCTAACCCTGTGTACCTGTGTGCAGTATACTATGTCTCAGATCCCGTGTACCTGTGTGCTGTATACTATGCCTCAGATCCTGTGTGCTGTATTCTATGCCTCTGGCCCCGTGTACCCGCGTGCAGTATACTATGCCTTAGATCCATTGTACCCGTGTGCTGTGTACTATGCCTCGGGCCCAGTGTACCTGTATGCTGTATACTATGCCTCAGATCCCTTGTACCCATGTGCTGTATACTATGCCTCAGATCCCGTGTAACCGTATGCTGTATACTATGTCTCAGGCCCCGTGTACCTGTGTGCTGTATACTATGCCTCAGATCCCATGTACCCGTATGCTGTATACCATGCCTCTGGCCCCGTGTACCTGTGTGAGGGTAACCTTTACATGCGGCAACATTTCTAGCTTTTCCACGGGTAACTTACTGGCTGCAGTGAAATCATGGAGACATTATTCCATTTGTACACAGCAACAAGATAGAACAATGTCTCCATGATTTCACTGCAGCCAGTAAGTTACCTGTGGAAAAGCTAGAAATGTTGCCGCGTGTAAAGGTACCCTATAGTAAACTATGCCTCAGATCCCGTGTAGCCATATGCTGTATACTATGCCTCTGGCCCCGTGTACCCATGTGCAGTATAATATGTCTCAGAACCCGTGTACACATGTGCTGTATACAATGCCTCAGGCCCCATGTACCTGTATATTATGCCTCAGATCTCGTGTACGCCTGTAATGTATTCTATGCCTCAGGTCCCATGTACCCGTATGCTGTATACTATGCCTCTGGCCCCATGTACCCGTGTGCTGAATTCCATGCCTCTAGCAAGGTGTATCTGTGTGCTGTTTACTATGCTTCTGGCCAAATGTACCTGTGAGCTGTATATTATGCCTCTGGCCCCATGTACCCATGTGCTGTATACTCTGCATCTGGCCCCATTTACCCGTGTGCAGTATTGCCTCAGGCTCCATGTACCACCCAGGTGCTGTATACTATGCCTCTGTACCCGTGTGCATTGTATCTGTGTGCAGTGTGCCTTAGGTTCCATGTATTACCCAGGTGCTGTATACCATGCCTCTGTACCTGTGTACAGTATGCCTTAAGCACTGTCTCACATGCAGGTACTGTATACCTAATGCTATGTGTTCACTACTGAATGTGTTTGCTTACCAGCATGAGATGAGGACGCACTTTGTAGTTTGGGTCAGCGCAAAATGCACTCCAGTCCCACAAAGGAGCAGTTAGCACTGGTTCGAAGTATTGTATGTGCTCCCCAATGATGCCTGTGCTCCCCAGTGTTGTATATTGCCTCCAATGCTGTATGTGCCTCCCCATGATGTATTTACCCTCCAGTGCTATCTCTGCTCCCTAGTGCTGTATGTGCGCCCCCATCTCTTGTGATGTGTATGCCCCCAACCCCTCCTGGGATGTATATGCCTAAGTCCCTCCTATGATGCATATCCCACAGCCTTTCCTGTGATGAATATGCCCCAGCATCTCACGTGTATATGCCTCTGTCCCTCCTAGAATGCATATGCCCCAGCACCTCCTGTGATATATATGCTCCAGCCCCTCCTTTGATGTATATGACTCTTTCCCTCCGGTGATGTATATACCCTCCTTTTTTCCAGTGATGAATATACAGCAGTCCCAGTGTCTCCTATGTGATGTATATGATTTACAAAAATTAACACAAAAAGTTGACTGCGCTCCAGGCCAACATAAACCTGGAAAGGCAGTTGTGAGAAGCAACAAGATCAAGATCACCAAACATCACAGCTGCACCAAACAGAAGCCGCTCCAGACACCACAGTAGGGTAATTTTCAAGGTGATGACTTTGTGCGGCCCCTGAAGGATGGTAGAAATTTCCAAATGGCCCTTGGCATGAAAAATTTTCCCCACCTGTTTTAAAATAATAAATGGAGGCGTACTTTCTACCTTCCAGTACCACACTGGATCCAGCCCAGGCCACTCTAGGTCTACATCCAGAAGTCAAAGGGCGGCTGCAGCTATGAAGTGACTAGGAGAACAAATCAGTTTTGCGCTCTTCTTCTTCCAAGAGCCATAACTTTTTTATTTTTCTGTCAATATAGACATATGAGACTTGTTTCTTGTGGGACAAGTTGTTCTGTCAGATGAAATCATTTATGTTACCATATGGTGTACAGCAAGATGGGAAAAAAATTTCAAGTGAAATTGCAAAAATAAGTGCAATTATAGGTTTCTTTTTTTGTTTTTTTTATTGACCATGTTCACTATATGGGAAAACTAACATGTCAGTATGATACCTCAGGTCGGTATGACTTTGTAGATACCTAACATGTATGCTTTTACTGTTGTCTTAGTGGTGAAAAAAAAATCTGAAATTTTCAAAGAAATAGAAATGCACTTTGCACGACCCTTTGTGTTCTCATTTCGGGATCTGGGGCTGTGTGACGGCTTATTTTTTGCGGCTTGAGCTGACGTTTTTTTCATATTTTTAAAAACATTTTATTTTCTCTTTATTTTACATTGGCCTCTAGAGGGCCTCAGTGCTGCAGTCTGATTGCTCTTCCTGTGTGCTGATGAGCTGCAGCACTTCAGTACATAAGGAAAGTGATCACTGCCTGTGGACCCTGGTGCTCGCCAGCCATCCATAAGAAGTGATCCCAGACAGCTTCCAGGGTCATTACAGGACTCCGGGCTGTGCAGGTGACAGATCAAGATCCTGTGATCGCTTCACGGGATCTCTGATCATAGCAGGAAACAGCATGATCCAAAGGGTTAAAAGCGGCAATCAGACTGCAGACCTGATCACCGCTGTTAGATACACAACTCAGATGATGAGATCAGCTGAGATGTGCAGGGGATGATGCGGGCTCACAGCGTGAGCTCGCACTAACTGTGGGAGGGGAACTGTAACTTACATGTACATCACAGTCATGAAGGGGTTAAATACAAAAAAAGATTTACTATGATAATTTGTTTTTTCTTATTTGTGTCTATTCAAAAAGACATCATAGAAGGAGTCAGCGAGTTCAACCTCTCATCCTAAATCTTGTTTTGAAGCAAGAGCAAAAACAGAGCGTGCGTCATTGCTGACAAGAAGTCTTGAAAGTGGTAATAAAGTAACTATAATACAAAACAATAAAACATAACTCCGTACATAAAGTTATTTTATCTGTGTGTGCAGCTCTGCAGTCAGAGACAGGTCACATTTATGTCTCAAAGGTTACAAGAAACTAGAGACGGCATCTGTTACAAACAAGCTGCCCAGTGCTACTAATAATCTGGGCTCTCATTGCTGGAGAATCTAGGAGCACTGGGATCCCAGGCTCGGCTGGAGCAGGGAAGCTTTATCCATACACCTTATGGAATCCAGCAGCAAATCTCACAAGAAAACACTTCATCCATGTAGGAAAAGAGAACTCAGCAATGAGTTAGTGACAATTTAATGCGCTGATCCAATTACATATAATCATTGTTTCGTTCCCACATTCCAGACTTCATCAGAACTTAAAGGGAACCTGTCATGTCATTTAAACCGCCCCAATGTGATTTATATGACGCGATGTTTCATTACTAACTTGGCTTTCTAAAAACAAAATTCCACATATTTATCTTAAAAAAAACTTAAAGAAAAGCCTTTATATGCTGAGCTGACTGCACACACACACACGCCTGGCTTCAGTCATAGGGGAGGCGCTGTTCCTTGCGGTCACAGAAGTTCAGTCATGATATTTTTTGAATTTTCTCATGCCCCTGCATTGTAGTTGACTGACATCATTGCAGGACCTGTGGTAATGTCACGACCATGGCAGAGCCAAGCCCAAAGGGTCTTTTACTACGTTAAAAAAAAACTGTGTGATAGTGGATTGACGTGCCTGATTCTACCTGAAGTATCCACCCCATGACTGTTCGTGCAGGTACTTATTGCAAACAGCCAAGAATCTAAAGTGATTTTTTATGATAAATACATGATTTTTTTTAAACAAGGTTAGTGATGCACAGTGGATGATCTAAATAACACTGGTCGGGGGAGGTTGGTGGGCGTGTTTTGTAACAAAAGGACATGGCAGGTTTCCTGTAATGGATTGTCATGAAGGGAGGTTTCTGGAATCCGGGGCCGTAGGAGAGCAACCGACAGATTCTGTCAGTGAGGAAAAATGAAATTCAGACGGCAAAGGTCCAATTTATAGTCGTCTGAATGAACCCTATGGACCAGTAATTTCCAGCCACTCCAGAACTTCAGCTCTCAGCATGCATACCACTGGTATGGATTGGAGAACGTTTTTTTGAGCAATTCTCTTTAAGGGAATGTGCCCACAGAACATTTTTCCTGCGTTTTCTGCATGCTGTTTACCCTTGATTTTATGCTAATGTATGGTAATAACGTTTATGGTGGGTTTACACACACCAATTTATCTGTTCAATATCTGAACCAATCTCTGGTTGCAGTGAAATCATGGATTCTTTGCTCCATTTTGTGGCTGTGTACAACATGGAGCAATGTATCCATGATTTCACTGCAACCAGAGATTGGTTCAGATATTGAACAGATAAATTGGTGTGTGTAAACCCACCATCAGGCTTCCCGGCAAAACCAATGTGTTTCAGAGAAACACTGTGCCCACACATTGGTTTTCCAAGTGTCAAATCCCTCTGGTTTTGCTGCTGCGGATGGGAAACAATAATCATGTTCTGCTTTTCCTGCGTTTTTGCTACAAAAACGCTGATAAAACACAGCATCAAAAACGCAGGAAAAATGTATAAAAACGCAGGACCTGAACTCAGCAAATCTCCTTTCAAGGACTCTAGAGATCCCCGAAACCAGGACCGGTTTTGCTGCGTTCATTCAGAGTTAATCATCCGTGACATGACCGACTTAGGTCCCTTTCACATCAGCGGTAATCGCTGATCGCGGCAGTTGCGGTGAAAAAACTGCAACTGCTGTGATTACTGCATAACAGCCGCACTTGCGGTTCACCTGCTGCAAGCCCCATACAATGTCTATGAGGCTTGCAGTAAGGGTGCAGCAAGTGCGGTTTCGGCACTTGCGGCACACGCAGCCGTGAAAAAAAAAAAAAAAACGCGGCTGACCACATTTTTTTCACGGCCGCATCTGCCGAAACTGCAACTATACCGCACCTGCTGCAAGCCCCATATACATTGCATGGGGCTTGCCACAAGTGCGGCCGTTATGCGGTAACCGCGGCAGTTGCGTTTTTTTCACCGCAGCTGCCGCGATCAGCGATTACCGCTGATGTGAAAGGGGCCTTAATCGTATATCACACAGACAGGGTGATTCCAGCCTAAAATTAACTTTGTGGGAAAACCTTTTAAATACATTTTTATCAATAGATCTTGGAATAACAATAATTGCCACAACTGGATGTTTAAAAAAAATATCTCTGAGCTGAGATCATCTTACATATGTGTCCCTGCTATGTACTGTGTAATGGATGTGTTTGACCATACAGGGACATGGTCTGATCATACATCTCCTGGATAGATGAGGATGCAAAAAGGTATACAGACATTACAGCACGAGATCACAGATAGAATGAGGGACATTTACCAGGATGAGGGAATCATATATTCCAGGATGGGGAACAAAATTGCAGCATTTGGGGACATTACCCCTATAAATATTAAGTTTTAACCCTAAACAAAGAGTAGTAGGGTGTCACCATGGTGGGATCATCAGTACCAAGTTTTAACCCTGGCACACATCACGTGAAAAAAGCAAAAAGGAAAATGGTAGTTGCTTTTCAGGTTTTTTTATTTTTCAGTGCAAAGTATGTAGTTTCCAAAAAGCGATGTTTTGGCTCAGGCACGAGTCTTCATCAGGACGACAATTGGAAGACAGAATGAAGAGGGCCGAGATTCAATAATGGTATAGGATGAATCCTGTTGCTTTGGTGCTGTAGTAATCACAGCCCCTTCAATATGTTTGGAAACAGATCCTAGGTTATACCATGTGCCTTGTTAAGACAGATATTATACATTTTATGTTGGAAATATTGTAACCTGAGGTCATGATAAAAGGAACCACTGTAATGATTTGCACTGTAATCACTGAAAACAAGGGAGCTCACTGCATACCTTTTTATTTGCCAATCAGTTTTCCTGCCATCTAACTGCACATAAAGAAAATCTATATTAAAAATAAGGTGAAAAGTGGATACCGCCAATTATTATTTGGATTACAACATGCTTACATAAAAAGGGTTGATATTAAGATAGCAAGTTATCACCAATCTACAGTCTAGGAGATAATTTGTGGTTACTGGATGGGCCACTGTAGATTTGAAGAGCCTGGATTCAATGGATAAACGATCTATTGCACTGATGCAGGTAGCCGATACAGCGCTCCAATATCTTGTGGTTTTTTATTTTTAGAAAATACCAGTGCAGAACACAGACTAGTAGTATATTATTCTATATGAGGTCTTGGCCACGGCCCTTGATAACGTCATATCAAAGTTCATAGTTTTGGCTCTTGTAACATAAAATATAATTATGCATAGATTCAATGCCTAAGATGTGCTCGATGTGAGACAAGTCTTGAGATGCTGCAGTCCAGGTAGCACATTTAGGATACACAGGTGGCTCACAGTAACAAGCAACATGTAGACTGGTATTGCTTTGAAAAACTATTCATGGGGAACTTCAGAGAAATAGTGGTATCAACATATCACCATATTGATAGTTTACCTGGAATACAGGCTAGAGGGGTTTGGGTAGTGTACATTATGTCAATTCCCACCATACTCCCAGAAGTAGGACTGATGTGGTGCTCCATGTGAAGGCCTCTTCAAGGTGTTGTCCACCTGGTTTGGGATCTGAGGCTGGAATGCATCAATGGATGCTGGAATCGAGGTCTATCCTCTTCAATGGTGAATGACACTTATTTTGGACTAGCTGTGAACCCGATGCAATTGCATCGGGATTCTAGAATCTGTGTATAGGGCATTGCTCGGGCTGCTGCAACGACTCGCAACGCCCACTTTGCGCTGCTTCCGTCGTTGTGGCCGTTGGCACGCGGCGCCCACGCAACCTGTGAAGCATTGCCCGCGCAGTGAGTCCTTGCAGAATAGGCGCCACTGACTCGCAATGGCGTTGCGAGTCCTTGCAGAATAGGCACGACTCACTATTGGAAAAAAAAAAAAAAATCATTTTTGCTGACCCCCTTTTTTTTGGCCTGGGGGGGCAGTTGTATTTAAAATACCCTTTTTGCTGACCACTTTTTTTTTGGGCTGGATGGGGGGGAAAGAGATGGGGAGTTGTTATTTTTTTTTTATTATTTTATTGTTGACCAAGGGGGGGGGGGGGGAATGTGGGGGTTGTTATTGGAAACAAAAAAAAAAAAAAAAAAAAACCTCTTTGTTAACAATTTTATTCTTTTGGGCGAATTTGTGTCAGCAATCTCGATTTCCGAGAGCACACTCGCCGGCATTGCGAGTTTGATCTCGGAAAGCGAGTTTAATGCAAGTTTCTGGCATTAAACTCGCTTTCCGTGATCAAAGTCGCTGGCATTGTGAGTTTGCGATTTAGGCTTTGCGAGTAAGGCTTTGCGAGGCAGCCACGGACACGACGACGAAAGTAGCGCCGAAACTTACGGAAGTGTGTTAGGCCATTATATATTAGATGCAATATCTGGAGAGGAGTCTGACCAGTGTTCCATTCCTGTTGTTTGTGCTTGGGCAGTAGGAAGCTACGGTCATGTTCCCCTTAAAGTCTTTAGCAAAACATTTAAAACCATTTTCCTTTTTTATTAAAATGTATTGTTTGCGTTACTTTGTATGAAAACAACAAGAATGGCTATCATTCAAAATGGCAAAAAAGGCTTTAAATTTTTATTTAACAATGAAGAGAAAGTCATTATAAAATTTCAAATATTCTTAAGTGAAATCTGGAAAAAAAAACAAAAAAAAAACTTTTAAAAGCCTTCCAGAACATGTCCCCACTTGGCCGTTTCTAAACCTGACATATGCTGGTTGCTAGGGAAATCAGCCTTCAGGTTACCTCAGGCAGGGACAGTGCTGAGCTCAGGATATCAGCACACAGCTCCTGTGATCTCTCACCATTCACATCTCTCTGCTCCATGTTATCAGTTGATAACACGGAGCAGAGCCAATGTGAATGGAGGGGAGTGAGCCAAGATCACAGGGGTTGTGTGCCGACAGCCTGAGCTCAGCATCGTCACTGCCTGAGTTAACCTGAGGCTCTGATCAGCTGTAGTATGAATGCTGTGTAGGTGCCCCCATAAGGCCGATATTCATGTGTGAAGCTGAATACGGATTTCCTTGACAACCCGCATTTGTCAGGTTTACACACAGCCTGGGGGGGGGGGGGTAAATAGGAGAAAAGGAAATGCAACAACATCTTCTGGCAGGTTTTCTTCTAGATTTCACTTATGAAGATCACCAGCTCTGCTTTCTTAAAGATTTAAGCGGCACTTACACATTAAGTGAAGAAGCCCCTTAATTCCTATTATGCATGGTGTGTTCCTGTTTATTTGGTTTAGTGAAGACTATTTACTATGCGGAGTGGCTTAAAAAGTATCATTTAGTGACAATTTGAATAAACCCTGTATTCATACAAGAACTCTGGCTACTTCCCTATATAAATACATAGCTGGAAATGACAGAACCACATCATGGATTTATTAGCTTTATTTACATAGGTAACAAGGTCTCCTGTTTGACACCGAACTGCACCCAGGGGAATAATTACTGAATATCTTCATCATCAAACAGGTCCCCAAAATCTGTGGAAAAACAAAAAACACATTGACTAAACTGTAAATATTACATATGACAGATCCTGAGAAATGGAAAATCCATCACTTACTGAGAGAAATCACATTCAATACATGGAAATGCCAGGATTCCAATGCAGAGTTTAAATATGATATAATATAATTCAAAAAGGGGGTTATCCGGGATTAAACAAAAAAAAAAAAGTGCCCAAGTGTAACAGGCAGGCAGCTGCCATCTATCTATTGTCTCCACCACCAGTCATCTCTGTTCACCCCCAGCACAGAGCGGTCACAGACCGCTCCTTCCGGGGACAGCATGGCAGGGTAAACAGAGCAGAGCCAGCTTTTCCACTCTGCTCCGTTTGGAGGGGGTGGGACTGTCAACATCATACTGATAGCTGAAAAAAAAAAAAAAAAAAAAAAAAAAAATTGCTGACAGGAGTTATCTGTGACAGCTCCATTCAGCGGTGAACAGTCCTGAGCACAACAGGCAGGTAGGTAGGTGCCAACTACATGCCTGCTAGTGCTTAGGTACATTTCCCCCCCCCCCCCTCCCCCCAGAATTCACGGATAACCTTTTTAATACATACTTTATTCTCATACTGTAGTGTATATATTTAAGAAAAATGGACAGCACAAACCTAATAAGGTTGGGCGCAAAGCCCTAAAGAATATTAATTTGCATTATTATTGATAAGGAAAAGGTGTAGTTAATAGCCTATGTGGCAAAATTTCGGTGAAGCAGCCACTATTCGCAAGCTTAATACAGTTTTCCGTCTGTCTGACGCTACCAGGAGCGCGCATGGGACTGGTTCTCCAGTCACAGACCCCCAACCTGCACCACTGTACCCACAGAGACTCCCTCTGTCAGACCATATTCTCAAACAAACACTTAACATTATATGCTAGGAGTTACACCACAGGGTGGAGGCAAGTTATCAGTCGAACACACCCATCTCTCCAGCAACCTACAAACTGGTACTTTTAAATCAGCTCGTAGCACTACAGAATAATCAGTCACCATCTTGCATAATATAATTAAAAAAAAAAAAAAAAAACACTATCGCTTTACTAGTACCGTATATACTCGTGTATAAGCCGACCCGTGTATAAGCCGACCCCCCTACTTTTGCCCCAAAAATCTGGAAAAAACCTATTGACTCGTGTATAAGCCGAGGGTGGACCCCAGCACAGGTATACAGCCCCCAGCAGTGTGGTATACAGGCCCCCCCCCCCAGTGGTATACAGGCCTCCCCAGTGGTAGTATACAGCAGCCCTAGTGGTAGTATACAGCAGCCCCAATGGTAGTATATAGCATCCCCAGCAGCCCCAGTGGTAGTATACAGCAGCCCCAGCGGTAGTATACAGCAGCCCCAGCGGTAGTATACAGCAGCCCCAGCGGTAGTATACAGCAGCCCCAGCGGTAGTATACAGCAGCCCCAGCGGTAGTATACAGCAGCCCCAGCGGTAGTATACAGCAGCCCCAGCGGTAGTATACAGCAGCCCCAGTGGTAGTATATAGCATCCCCAGCAGCCCCAGTGGTAGTATACAGCAGCCCCAGCGGTAGTATACAGCAGCCCCAGTGGTAGTATATAGCATCCCCAGCAGCCCCAGTGGTAGTATACAGCAGCCCCAGTGGTAGTATACAGCAGCCCCAGTGGTAGTATACAGCAGCCCCAGTGGTAGTATATAGCATCCCCAGCAGCCCCAGCGGTAGTATACAGCAGCCCCAGCGGTAGTATACAGCAGCCCCAGTGGTAGTTATATAGCATCCCCAGCAGCCCCAGCGGTAGTATACAGCAGCCCCAGTGGTAGTATATAGCATCCCCAGCAGCCCCAGCGGTAGTATACAGCAGCCCCAGCGGTAGTATACAGCAGCCCCAGCGGTAGTATACAGCAGCCCCAGCGGTAGTATACAGCAGCCCCAGCGGTAGTATACAGCAGCCCCAGCGGTAGTATACAGCAGCCCCAGCAGCCCCAGTGGTAGCATACAGCAGCCCCAGTGGTAGTATATAGCATCCCCAGCGGTAGTATATAGCATCCCCAGCAGCCCCAGCGGTAGTATATAGCATCCCCAGCAGCCCCAGCGGTAGTATATAGCATCCCCAGCAGCCCCAGCGGTAGTATATAGCATCCCCAGCAGCCCCAGCGGTAGTATATAGCATCCCCAGCAGCCCCAGCGGTAGTATATAGCATCCCCAGCAGCCCCAGCGGTAGTATACAGGAGCCCCAGCAGCCCCAGCGGTAGTATACAGCAGCCCCAGCGGTAGTATACAGCAGCCCCAGCGGTAGTATACAGCAGCCCCAGCGGTAGTATACAGCAGCCCCAGCGGTAGTATACAGCAGCCCCAGCGGTAGTATACAGCAGCCCCAGCGGTAGTATACAGCAGCCCCAGCGGTAGTATACAGCAGCCCCAGCGGTAGTATACAGCAGCCCCAGCGGTAGTATACAGCAGCCCCAGCGGTAGTATACAGCAGCCCCAGCGGTAGTATACAGCAGCCCCAGCGGTAGTATACAGCAGCCCCAGCGGTAGTATACAGCAGCCCCAGCGGTAGTATACAGCAGCCCCAGTGGTAGTATACAGCAGCCCCAGTGGTAGTATACAGCAGCCCCAGTGGTAGTATACAGCAGCCCCAGTGGTAGTATACAGGAGCCCCAGCAGCCCCAGTGGTAGTATACAGGAGCCCCAGCAGCCCCCAGGGGTTATACAGCACCCCCCAGGGGTTATACAGCAGCCCCCAGGGGGTACCAACAGCCCCCAGGGGGTACCAACAGCCCCCAGGGGGTACCAACAGCCCCCTGGGGGTACCAACAGCCCCTGGGGGTACCCAGCAGCCCCCAGGGGGTACCCAGCAGCCCCCTGGGGGTACCAGCAGTCCCCAGGGGGTGCCCAGCAGCCCCCTGGGAGTACCAGCAGCCCCCTGAGGGTACCCAGCAGCCCCCTGGGGGTACCAACAACCCCCAGGGGGTACCAACAACCCCCAGGGGGTACCAACAACCCCCACAAGCTGGCACTGTCCCCCCTTGTAAGGGCCCCCCCCCCCCGCTACTTATACATTACCATTCCGGTTTTCTGATCAGCGCGGCTCCTCCGTGCTGCGTCTTCATCCTCCCGCGCTGGCTGCATCCGGGTTCTCCAGCGGTCGCGCGATGACGTCACATCGCTGCGACAGCCGGAGAACCCGGATGCAGCCAGCGCGGACGGGAGGATGAAGACGCACCGAGGAGCGGCGCCGATCAGAACACCGGAATGGTAATGTATAAGCACCGGGGGGGGGCCCTTACAAGGGGGGACAGTGCCAGCTTTTGGGGGGCTATATGAACTGCATCCCCCTGCCGCTGATTGACAGGGGGATGCAGTGCATATTTAATGAGCGGCCCCACGTGACGGGGCCGCTCATACAGCAGCCCCCCCCCGCCTCCTCCAGCCTCCACAGCCCCCGGACACAGCCCCCACCACACGGGTCTACCATATAGACCCGTGTATAAGCCGAGGGGGGGACTTTTCAGCCCAAATTTTGGGCTGAAAAACTCGGCTTATACACGAGTATATACGGTAATTTGTTATGATGATGGCCAGACTATACAGGCACTTTACTTTTTTGTCTCCTCTAATTCCCTTTAAGCTCGTGAGTGCCAAAACTCCTTGTTCAAATTATGTTACTCTAATATCGGACATGGTCTGTACAACAGAATTATATTATATTGAGGGCATTTAACACAAATTTCAAAATGAATAAGTATATTTTGCAAAAATAAAACCATACACCAAAAATAACCCTAGCAGGGATTTAGAGGCTTGAAATATAAACCCTACTCCAAAAATAATCCCTAGTTGCGAACTAATGGCTGAGAGTGACAACTGCATAGAAATCCACAGTGCAGTGTCACTCTCAGCTGATAAGTACCAGCTGACTACAAAGTGATGCAATAGTCACCAGTGCAACAGGAATACAGTGCGAGGTGAATAGTGTATCCATTCCCTATGCTCCATCTTATTCCTATTGTTCACCCCCATCATGAAATCGATTAAGCTTTATACTCGCCTCAGGCTCCAGTGCAAGCAGGGGTTCTAGCACTGTCAGGACCTGCAGTCACGGAGGCCAGGTGAACCGCGACCAATCAATACCTGGAGTTTGTATGTTCTGTTGCTGACTGGTCGCAGGTCACATGGGCTCCAAAACTGCAGGTCCTGAGCGAGATTGAACAAAACATACTTAGTCCTGCTGCCTCCCTCTCATCCCTTTACGGGCAAGCACCGTACTGTATACTCTATACTGTACTGCCTACCAAGTCAGCATGTCTACCTCCAAAGTCTGCCTCCCAATCAGCAGCACGGTGGCTCAGTGGTTAGCACTGCAGCCTTGCAGTGCCGAGGTCCTGAGTTCAATTCCCACCAAGGACAACATCTGCAAGGAGTTTGTATGTTCTCCCTGTGTTTGCGTAGGTTTCCTCCGGGCACTCCGGTTTCCTCACAAATTGCAAAGACATACTGATCGTGTGTTTAGATTGTGAGCCCCAATGGGGATAGCATTACTTATTTGTGTAAGGTGCTATGGAATTAATAGCGCTACATAAATGAATATTATTATTGACCCACCCCAGGGCCGTGGGGTACTCGGTTCTGGGCGTTAACTGGGGATGTCACAGGCGGTGCCCGGTCCCGTGGCCCTGGTGATTGCTGAAAAAGGGGTTAAAATGAAAAATAAAATAAAAATAGTTTGTGACGCCACCTATGGTATCCGGTAATGATACTGGAGCTGCTGCAGACCTCCGGGAATCATGATGATGAGGCAGCTAGTAGGTAACACTCCCCATAGGTGAAACGGGATCCCCGGGGCAGTGATGGATGAATGGAGAACTCGCACAGGGAGGAGGCTAGTCAGGTGGAGATGCAGGCTAGTTATGAGGGAGCAAGAGTATGGCTACTCTGGCACAGGCCAATAAAAGACACACAGTCTGACTCTGAACCGGACTTTACTGGTGACTCAGGCAGCAAACAGTCTTTACACACAGTCAATGGGTACCGCTGGCCTGGGTAGTCACCAGAGAACCAGGACGTCTCGCTGAGGACCCTCGGTGATGTGCCTGCTTAGTCCTTTCATCTGTCCTTACTTCGCTCACTTCGCTCTCCCGTTCCTTCCTTTGCGCTCCCGTACACAGAGCCCTCCGCCAGTCCCCAGGGATCCTTATGGACGGTCCTTGTCTTGAGGCCTCCAGATCCTATATGGGGCCTTACGGGATTTATGCTAGATGTGAGCCACAACTCCTGAAGACGCCTGTGCCCTCCAGCTCTGCGGCTCCGGGGGGGGAACCGCCTGGGAACCGGTCCTCCGGTTTTGGACTGGATCCTTCCGACCGGGAGTGGTATCGGCATGGATCCGGGTGCACCTCAACACCCTAGGATCTCCTTCTTCCTTCGGCCCCACCTGTACTGAGGTGCCCTCCACTGCTTCTCGCAGGGTCCTCTTCCAACCGACTTCTGTCCCTGACTAACTTTCCTGCTCTCCACTACCCAGCTAAGCTCCTCCCACCGGGACCAGTTCACCCTATGATCCCCTGACCTAAGATGTGTGGATGCGTGTATTGAGGGTCTCTTAAACAAGCTCTAGCTCTTTTTTGAGAAGAGCAAAAAAAGTAAAAACACTGTCTTATTTTTGGAGAAACACAACATTCATGTTCCCTTCAACCTAAAATCAATTCAAGGGGAATTCTGGGGAGATTATACTTTTTAGCCCAGCTCTGCTTCATCATGTAGGAGGGCAGGGACAGTATAAAAAGTTTCATCTCCCCGGTGTTCTCCTTAAATGCTGTGACTGTGTTGTCATCTTGTGTCTTCACATTGTGCCCATACCTGCAGCCATCAGTAAGTAAAGACCTGAACTGGCACTATGCCACTCCTAACATCCAAGCTTGTGCAGTAGTAACTACAACCAAGATACTTAACCCCGTAGCAATGGCCTTCCGACTTTAGTAGGAAAATTAAGGTACTTATACCTTGCTGCAGTCTTTTGACGGCAGCGAGGAATACGCTTGTAGCACCCCCTGGTGCCTGTAAATCTCCAGGTTTTCAGCTACCAAGGGAGACCCTGGAGATTATGAATCTGGCAGTTTTTTTCCTGGTACTGGTAATGTGATGACCGGTAAATCCCCACAAGCTACAAGACTGAGAATTGTCGCGGGACCACCCACTAGACTACATTGGACGTTGCAGAGTAATAAAGATGGGGTATAAATAAGGGTTTGCTTTTTTTCTAATAAAAATTATTTTTCTCTGTGTTGTGTATTCTTTACTATTTACAAGAGATTTCTAATAGCCGGGTCTAATATTGGCTCGACATTTTGAATCCCAGGCTTAGTGCCAGCTGCTAATACAAAGCTGGAATTAACCGATTATTACCCAGTGTGCCTCTTCTACATGGCAGCTGGAAGAGTCTTGGGAGAAAGCGCCATTTTCTGGCGCAGTACCCAAAGTATAAAATTACCAGAAACATGGATGAGATTTATTCGGTCTAGGCGAATTTGAATCATTGCAGCGCTTTTTCATATCTGTAGAATGCCAATTCTTTCAGCGTTTTTCACCCATTCAAATAGATGGAAAAAGGAGATTTTTGTGTACTCACCGTAAAATCCTTTTCTCTTAGCCTCTAATTGGGGGACACAGGACCGTGGGTGTTATGCTGCTGTCCACTAGGAGGCGACACTAAGCAGAATCTGCAAAAGAGTTAAGTGGCTCCTCCCCTGCAGTATACACCCCTGGCACAGGCCTTGCCTCACCAGTTTTGTGCTAAAGCAGTAGGAGAGTTTACATATAATAAAATTAACACAGACCTGTAATCACACAGGAAACATGTGAAAACAGATATAGCTAACAAGTTAATAACAGATTAACGGAATCTGAATTTAAATAGGCATGCGTCTAAACAGATAAGGTTAGCAAGTAATCTTAGTACAAAAAGACCTGTGACAAAACAGGTAAATGCGTAGACCGTGAGGAATTCACGGAGCAATAATTGTATAACAAGACCTGTAGGGAAACAGACCTACAGTACCAAAAAGGAAAACAGGCCCAGTCTAAACATTACAACAGTGAGCAATGTGAACAGAGACAAACATGTGCAGACCTATTAACACTATAACAGCTAAAAAGCTATGTAGATTATAGAACAAAACCCGCAAGGGTAACAGCTAAAAAGCTATGTAGAATTATAGAACAAAACCCGCAAGGGTAAAAGGGTGGGTGCTGTGCCCCCCAATTAGAGGCTAAGAGAAAAGGATTTTACGGTGAGTACACAAAAATCTCCTTTTCTCCTTCGCCTCATTGGGGGACACAGGACCGTGGGACGTCCCAAAGCAGTCCCTGGGTGGGAGAAAACAACTGAACTAGGCATACTGAACACGATCAGTGATACCCATGCACCGACAGGCAGCTGCTGTCGTCTGGAGTACACGTCTACCCAGACCTGCAAGTGGTGAAGATGGAATGCAAGCCCTGTAATGGCTTGAGTATGTGTGGAAGCTGACTCTTGAGTGCTCACACAATATTGTGCTGACACCTGGTGCCAAACTGATCAGGAGGCCCGCACGGCCGTAGCAGAATGTGACGTCACATTGCCGGGAGGTGTAGCGTCTTGGATGGTTAGACAAAAACCACTTGCATAGCGGGACCTTAACAGCTGATGTCCTTATTTTTGTCCTCTGGAATAGGGAAGAAAAGAATTCAACCCCCTTGAGAGAGACTGGTCTTGGATACCTACATACGTAGTGACCTGACACGGTCCAGCATATGTAGGTGGGTTACTACCAGACAGACTGGAGTCGGGCGTAGCGATGACAGGAAAAAAAGGGTCTTTAGAGAAGTGGCAGGAGTATATGGTTTAACACGAATGATGAAACCAGCCTGAAGATAATCTTGTTCCGGAAGAAGACCAGAGAAGATGGTTTACATGAGAGTGCTGGGAAGCCCGCTATCTCTGCAGAAAAAAACAAATTGCCCGAAACCTATTACTGTATGGATGAGAATGTTAAAGGTAATATTCTATAGGAACTCAAACGAAGTTCTTGTAGAGCCGTGAGGACAAAGATCAGGTTACGCAGGAGCGATCCTGTTGTAAGGAGGCCCTAAAAGAGAGAATCCTTGAAATAAGGATTTTCCTAGACGCCTGGAAACAAGACGTCTTTGTAAGAAGGTGAAAATAACCTGCTGAATGGGACCTCAAGACACAGTTGAGTCTATGTTTGAATAAAGGAACAGAAGTTCTCGGCATGAATGACCTCTCGAGATGGATGAAGCTAAAGGAACACAAAATGATTATAATTGTGGAATCTGATAGATAAGGCTGGTTTACTTGCTGTGACTTATGGTCGCTACAATTTCCAGGAAGAAGCCCTTGGGTAATTTCCTGAAGTCAAGGGGTACGCAAGTCATTTTATAGCTGAAGAATTCCAGGAGAAACTTTGCCTTGTATGAGAACAACTAATAGAACAGTGTTCAAGGAGTCCACCCAGTGAGGTATGATCTCAACGTGTGGGATCACCTGGCCACTGCGGGTTCCACCTTGGTGATTGCCCTCTGCCCTGCTGTGAAGTTGTCTGACTGTATCCTAACAAGTCCGACTGCTAAAGGGTAACCGCATGACTAAAAATATTGGCCGAATCTCCGCAGATTGAGGGACATCGTTGGATGCGGTCGAGACCACTGTCATGTGTATTGTGATGGGAATATCTCGCACCACAATGTGCTCCTGGATCCTGCTTAAGCATGGGTAAATGACGACACCGTGGATGCATCTAGGCCTATGTAAATGCCTTCCAGGCTTCCACTATTGCGTCCAGTACTGTTATAGGTGTTGTGACGGATTGAGAAGACCACTGAAAACGACTGCTGGCTCCCAAACGATAAAGTGTGTCTTGTCTGGGAAAAATCAATATGGCTGAAACTCCATACGAAATGCTGTGGCCTGTGGTCATCCGGATAGGCAGCGAAGTAGGAACTCCTGGGTTTATGCGTTGTGCTGCCTTGGAATTGAAGTACACTCATGCAGGGAAAACAACGCCAATAGAGTCTTCTTAACGTGCCCATTGAAAATCGTGTGTTCGCAGACTTCTGAAAATTATGCATTTGATGAAACCATCCAGATAAGGGAGACTCCTGGAATGCAATATAGACAATTCCAACTTCCGAAAGTACCCATGGGCCTTAGGTTTAATGGAATTCACCTTTGACTCCTGAGTCAAGAAAGGATTGACTGCGTAGTGGAGGGTCAGGCCCCAGCCGCACGGAGGGTCGATATCCCATCCATTGAGTTAATGCAGACGCGGATCTGCGAGGTCCTGCTTCGGAGTGGGCTGAACCGAGGGCGAGCTCCTGTCTCGGCCGAAGTACCCAAGTAGGACTGAGAGGGGATTGGCCGTTGGGCTGTATTATGCAATCTGTAATTTAGATTTTCGTGTTTCTGATCTGGGGATGGAGATGAGATTCTTTGCGGATGCATTTTCATCCCGAATCCCTAAGAGTGGGGGAACGGAGAAGGAATATGCTATGGTTCGCAGGACCTAGTGGCCGTTATCTTAAGTGCTTGTGCTGCTGTGTATCCCAGTGTTTCAGCCTGTGTCTTATAGGACTTGGCTGTCGTCACCACTAACCAGAGCAGAAGTTGTTGAGGCCTGGCGAACAGTCCTGGGACACCTTACAGTTGCCAGGTAATTGTAGATCATATCAGCTTCCTCTGGGAACTCCAACAGTGGGTGTTCGAGGAAGGAACCTGTCAGTTAAACCGGTAATAAGTTCCCTCTAAAGGGGGCCTTGTGTGACAACCGACCCCAGTCGGACCTAGACGAAGCTTCTGACTACCCCTAACAATTTAGAGGGCTGGAACCGATATGCTGACGGCGACTAAAAACACCGGCCTGATGTGTTTTGGGGGTGGGAAGTGCCCTTGAGTACTTAGGGCCTGAGGACAACTCGTACAGTAATTTTTCCAAGACGTGCCTGCTGAGACATGGGGGACCAATGATGTCCCCCTTGCTAGCACTTCCGCCTCCCATCCATGTAGCCAGACGCCACGTCTACTGGCAAAGGTAGTGGGAGATGTTATAACAGAGCAATTGGCAGCTTCCAGGACTGTAGTTAAGTGGCTTCTCCTGTATGAGATAGTCCTGAAGAAACAACTTGAACTGCCTGGGACACCAGAGCAAAAAAACGGCGGCTGGGATGATCTGCAATATGTACAGTGGTTACATGTAGAATGCAGCTGCATATCTAATGGCTGAACAGGAAGCTGTACTACCCCTCGTAGTAGGAGATTGCTCGAAGCATGGCCGAGGGGGGGCTGACAAGGTGCCGCAGAAAATAGCGCTGTTCAGTGGCGTAACATCAGGCCCTGGGGCCCCGATGCGAAGGCTCCAATGGGGTCCCCAATGATTGCAAATCTTTAATAGCATTAGTCTTTTTCTATAGGCCAAAGGGACTTTTGGGGCCCCCCTAGGCTCCGGGGCCCAGGTGCGATCGCAACCTCTGCACCTGTTGTAGTTATGCCCTTGGCGCTGTTGGTTGTTCTGCAGTTACTACCAGCGACTGGGACACAGTAGTGTTGCTGTGTATCATCTAAAGTCCCTGTGAGCAGCGTTACGCTCTTAGGTGAAGGCTGCTAGTGGAGACTCTTGTATCTCTTGACACCAGGCTCCAGCTGCGCAACTGCATCTGTAACAAGGGGGAACATTGCTTAACCCCTTGTCCCTGGTATTATGGTACATTGCTAAGCCCCTTGACCCTGGTATTATGGTATATGGGCAGTAATAAACTAGCAATCAATGCGTGTTTAAACAGTTGTGCTGCAGCAAGAGAAAAGCCCTGTCAAGGCTTCTGTCCCCTTGCTGCTGATGACCAATAGGGAGTTGACACTGAAAACTCCTCTAGTCCGTCCGATGCAACTCAACAGTAGCCACCGCTCCTGTTAAAACTTGCTGCATATCATGCCATGGAAGATGGCTCCGTATCTGGCCTTTACGCAGGGGCCATGGATGATGCTCCTTGGCTGGTATTTATGCAGGGGGGCTTCCATGGATGATGCCTCATCACCTGGTCTTTGTGCAGGGGCTTCCATATTTGGCCCATGATATGCGGTGGTGATGTGCTAACAGGGATGGGTAACTGGGGGAGAGCTCTGCTCATCCAGCCTCAACATATGTGCTGCCAATGCACCCTATCCTTTATGTAATGTCCGCCACAACTGAGAAGAGGGGCGGGTCAGTCACTAAAGAGCGCGCTGGGGGCTCTCGCGATGAGCGAGAAGCGCCAGGACCAGCTATCCCCGCCCCCCTTGTGACGCGGCTGCAGTCCGGCCCACCCTTGTTATGACGCTATCCGCGTCATTCGTAGTCATCCGGTAGGCGGACCGGGGGCGGGTAAGAAGGCAGCGGCTAGGCGCTAGGCCGAAGCCACGGCCTGTAGTAAAGAAACTATGCCGGGAATGTCTGCAGGCCGGCGCGGAGGTCCGGGAAGGGGTCTGAAATGACCCGGCCATGAGCCCTGGAGCCTGCCGCGCTAGTGCGGTGATGACCCCCGCAGGAGGTCCCGAAGGCTGGATCTTCTGCCTCTTGCTGCCAACGCACCCCGACATGATGATAGGGGATCCTGGCGTAGTATGGCAGCCCGCTGGTGCCTGTCGCCATAGAGCAAATCAATGCAGAGTCCTCAGAATTAGCTGTGGCTCTGTAGGAGCTGGGAAAGAGCCCGGAATGGACCTGTACATGTCCCAATTATTGCAGAGTCCGCAGATCTAGCTGTGGCTCTGTAGGTGCCGGGAATGGAGCCAGGGGGGGAGCCTGTACCTGGTGCTGCCTCTACCTAATGCCATTAGGGAGGAAACCTGGTGTACTTCCCTCTCACTGCACATATTACTGTGCCTGTGATGCAGCCTGCAGCAGGCTGTGTCAAGATTATGAGTGAGTGCAGTATGTGATGGCCATAGGATGCAGCCTGCAAGCCTGCGCTGCTGCAGGCAGCTTCCAGCCCAATGCAGCATGTGCTGCTGATACCTGTGGTGCCACTACCTAAAACACCCAGGGGTGATTAGGGGGACGTCATCTGGCAGGTAGTCCAGCTCTGGCTTCAACTCAGGACCCCGAGGGAGTGAGGAAGGTGGATGCTTTGCTGGGCTGTCTCAACTTTAACCCAGCAACCCAACAGTGGGAGGCCGAGAAAGGAGTACGGCATATGTAACGATTCTCAACTTCAACCCAGCGCCCCAACAGTGGGTGGCCGAGGAAGGAGCATGCCGGGGGCCACGCCGGACCCACTTTTCTTCATTGGAAGAAAAAAAGATGAGAAAAAATAGAGAGTAAAAATAGACATGTGCCTCCTTCGACACTAAGCAAAAACTGGTGAGGCAAGGCCTGTGCCAGGGGTGTATACTGCAGGGGAGGAGCCACTTAACTCTTTTGCAGATTCTGCTTAGTGTCGCCTCCTAGTGGACAGCAGCATAACACCCACGGTCCTGTGTCCCCAATGAGGCGAAGGAGAAAAAGGCAAATGAAACATCCAAAAAGTGCACATTGTATTTGGTTTTCTTCCTGACAATACTGACCCAAGTAAAGCATTAATGCGAGCCTACTGGATTAAAAAGCATTGAAAACATGTTAAATTTTGGAGCAACTCAAGATTGCGCTAAAATTTCGTGACTTGCCATTCTCACACCATATACTGGACAGAGGCCCTGTGGTCAAATTCATGACGAATGGTGGCATTCATTATGCCACACAGATTATGCTTACTCTAGTTGGGACTCTTCATTACTCAGGAGCATCTGACTCTAGCACATCTCATCATCAAGACTGGTGTGAACACCACCCTGATGGATCAGGCCCTATATTCTTGGTGCATAAAAGCTGCTGCAAAATGCTCAACATTTGCACATACATGACTCCACATCAGAGTGCACTCCAAATATGTCACATGGGCCATCACCATCTGTTATAGTAATAAGAGATGGCGTGAAAACAAGCTGGGAAAATATATTGGCCTACGACATTCTTCTGTTGATCCTCTAAGGCAGAGGTCCCCAACCTGCAGCTTGGAGCCACCTGTGGCTCTCAAGCCCTTGATGTGTGGCTCATGGATGTCATCCAGCTTGATGCATAAACACTAGGTCTATCAACAGCTATGAAGAGTAGGTCTCCAGATGGTGAATTTTGTGAGTAGCCGCACACAGAAGAGCAGATTTTAATTGGTGGCAGCACGGTAACCAATAGATCTTTGTATACTGCCCCAGTTTGATTTCTGTAAAAGCTGTCATACCAGTAATGGGGGCTCTGAGTGACAGTACTGTGAGGGCACAGGAGCTGGATGTGGCTGGCAATGCTCTTATTGCGGAATGTGGCTCAAGGTTAGACAATATAATTAGTCTTACTGGTAATTCTGTTTCTATGAACTTTCCACGACAGCAGAACGGAGGTTGCCTCCCCGCCCTAAATAAGGGACAGGAAACGCAAAGAGGTTAAATACCCCTCCCCTTCCTTCACCCACCAGTGGTTTTACTGTATACACGAGCATGAATAGTGACAATGCACAGTGCAGAAATTTCAATTAAATAAAAAGACAAAGGAGGGAAATTAATGCTGTTGTGGAAGGTTCCTAGAAACCGAAATACCGGTAAGATTAATTCTATTTTCTCTAGTCACCTTCAATGACAGCAGAACGGAAAATACAAACGAATAATACCTAAGGTGGGATAACAGCCTGTAAGGACTCTCCTGACAAACGTGAGATACCTATTAAAGTCTAGTCTATAATGCCTGGTGAAAGTATGGACCAAGGACCAGGTGGCAGCTCTGCAGATCTGCTTGATAGGCGGCCGTCACACGCTACAATATCTTGAACGATATCGTTTAAGCGATCTGCTTTTTGATCGCTTAAGCGATATCGTTTGTGCATCGTTACGTGCGATCAAGTGATTTTACAATGTAAAATCGCTTGATCGTGACATCGCAGATATGAGAGCAGGACCTAATATCTAGCGATGAACGATTTAACAATCTGCTTCATCGTGGTGTGTGACACCACGATGAACGATCTCCCAGCGGCAGAGCCTATGCTGGGAGATGGTATCTATGGTAAACGTCGGGTTACTAAGCGCCGCGCGGCGCATAGTAACCCGATGTGTACCATAGTTACCAGCGATCTCGCTGGCCCACATCGCTGGTGAGTCTGTCTGTGTGACATCTCACCAGCGATGTGAACGATATTGTAAGCGATCGCGCGTGCACGTGATCGCTTACAATATCGCTCACGATATTGAGCAGTGTGACGGCTGCCATAGACGCATCACTCCATTCAGCCCAGGAAGTCGAGACGGATCTGGTGGAGTGAGCTTTGAGATTTTCAGGCAGTAAGCGCCCTTGTTGAAGACAGCCAGTGCAGATCGTCTTCTTAATCCAGCTAGTCATTGTACTTGTAGAGGCAGTGTGCCCTTTCTTATAGCGCCCTGAGGAAGATCAAAGCATTGAAACGTACGTAGGCGGTTCTGTGGGTGGCACTCTGCAGCACTCCATTACATGAGTCAGAGGTAAGCCAATTAACAGCTACTGAGCTTGACACTTGTGGGTGTTGAAATAGTGTAGAAAGCCCTGGGTAGCGCTGGCTAAATAATGGAGCACCTCACTGACAATGAATAGGAACATATAGTGTAGAATTATTGTCAGCACAATTGAAAGTGTGCTGTATAAGACTATATGTGTACACAATACAAGTACACTTATAATTAGTGCTATAACTGTATGGCAGAGTACACCTGTATAATAATAAATTAATGTATTCTATGTAATTTAAAAAATTGCTTGTAATTGGTACCTGAATAAATTATAGGACATTAAATATTGAAATAATGATTTTTGTATGAGAAAGTGGTCAGTTTCATGTGTCATCAGTGTACCTCAGGTGAGGCGACACAGATGATTTTGGGTATATATGATTTTCATGGACTGTAAGAATGGGAATAGCAGAGAAACAAACTCAATAGGACCATTTTTCTTGAAGTGCAGAAGACAGTCACATGTCCCTACCCAACGCTCAGGAATATCATTGACTGTTTGTGGTGTAATTGGCAATAGGTTGACCACAGAAAGAGCACGGCTATAGTATGCAGTGGACAGAGAAAAACTGGGCAGTAGTAGCAAGGTAATAAAAGAAATTGCATGTCTTAAATGAAAGAACACCCTGCTTCTTAACAGCAGGAAGCGACACTGTGGCTGCTGCTCAACTCCTGTTGATCACTCACTAGGTCTGAAGTCAGGGAGAGAAACTGACAGCGATTGGACGAAGGGCTCATGTGACGTTATAATGTCAAGTGAGCCCCGGAACTGCAATTAACGACACTGCTGGAACAAAAAAAAAAAAAAAAAAAATGATGCTTTTCCAGCTCCAGTAATACTCAGTGAAAATGTGTTCATTACATAGGGTTAAAATTACCCATATACAAAAGGTACAAGTTTTAAGCGTGCAGCATGCTCTTTATTAGCTGGATAGAGTGTGCTGCACATTCAAAACTCGCAGCTTTGTATATGAGTAATATTAGCCCTATTTAATAAAGATTTTTTCACCAAGTATAACTGGAGCTGGAAAAAAATTTTTCTGGGACTGAAGGGGTTGTCCTAGTAGTGGAGAACCCCATTAAGATGAAAGTGGTTGTCCGATCTGATCTACAAGTCTGCAGTCTCTCTATGTGACTCCTCACATCACATATACTGTGCTCTGTAAGGATTCACAAGTTTCAGAGCTGAGATTGGCAATTATGTGACAAGTATGCATACAATCGCACACATGCCAACTAGACTCTTTCTGGCCTTATGCAATACATCTTCATTGAACACTTCAGAAACAGTCCAGTCTGTTTCTGGCCAGGAAAATGAATACTGCATATTTGCAGCTTCATGACTGGCGTTCACTGCGCTGACACCAGAGAATCCTTACGGTGTAGCGAAGTGAGGATTCATAATTATGGGGTAATAGAGTGACTGGACAAACTCTTCAAGTTCCAATGAAGAGGTTTTGACACTGTACAAAAACGAAGCAGCTTAAAGGGATCCTGTCACCCCCAGAACACCTCAAAACCTATTAAAAGCTGTCCCTACAGCATAGTAACACTTACCCTACACTCCTTTTACCTCCTAAAAGCACCAAGTGAAATAGGAGAAAAATGTTATTATAGTACCTCATTATGGATGCTAATGAGTGACTATGCTATTCATAGTCACTCATCCAGGCTCTCCCACTGCATGATATCACGCCTCCATAGGCGTGATCTTGGAATCTGATTAAAATGCGCGCCTCCCCGCCGCTCTCCTGTGTCTCGGCCGGCCTGTATTGGGGCTTGGTGACGCATCATTTCCGGCACCGGGTGACGTATTTACACCCGCGCCGCTGTTGGCTTCAAGACCCGCACTGCGCATGCGCAGTGCGCGTTCTGAAGCTAACAGAGCGGCGCGGGTGTATACGTCACCCGGCGCCGGAAATGACGCGTATCGCGTCACCAAGCCCCAATACAGGCCGGCCGAGACACAGGAGAGCGGCGGGGAGGCGCGCATTTTAATCAGATTCCAAGATCACGCCTATGGAGGCGTGATATCATGCAGTGGGAGAGCCTGGATGAGTGACTATGAATAGCATAGTCACTCATTAGCATCCATAATGAGGTACTATAATAACATTTTTCTCCTATTTCACTTGGTGCTTTTAGGAGGTAAAAGGAGTGTAGGGTAAGTGTTACTATGCTGTAGGGACAGCTTTTAATAGGTTTTGAGGTGTTTTGGGGGTGACAGGATCCCTTTAAGAGTCCCATAAAATGGATGAGATTTCTAGAAATCTCAGACCCACTAAATTTTCTCTTTTTTTTTTTTTAACTCACTTTCGGTGCAATACTTAAATTTCCAACACATTAATGTCTACTTTGGATATGCAGAGTTACCGTATTTTTCGCTTTATAAGACGCACCGGATTATAAGACGCACCCCCAAATTTGGTGAAGGAAATAAGAAAAAAAAGTTTTTAATGTTAAATGGGGTCCGTCTTATAATGCCAGTGTCCGTCTTACAATCAGTATATATGTCCCTAATCCTGGTACATAAACCCCCCAATTCTGGTATATATATCCCTCATCCTGGTATATAGGCCCCCATCCTGTATATATGCCCCCTCATCCTGTGTATGTGCCCCCTCATCCTGTGTATGTGCCCCCTCATCCTGTGTATGTGCCCCCTCATCCTGTGTATGTGCCCCCTCATCCTGTGTATGTGCCCCCTCATCCTGTGTATGTGCCCCCTCATCCTGTGTATGTGCCCCCTCATCCTGTGTATGTGCCCCCTCATCCTGTGTATGTGCCCCCTCATCCTGTGTATGTGCCCCCTCATCCTGTGTATGTGCCCCCTCATCCTGTGTATGTGCCCCCTCATCCTGTGTATGTGCCCCCTCATCCTGTGTATGTGCCCCCTCATCCTGTGTATGTGCCCCCTCATGCTGTGTATGTGCCCCCTCATGCTGTGTATGTGCCCCCTCATGCTGTGTATGTGCCCCCTCATGCTGTGTATGTGCCCCCTCATGCTGTGTATGTGCCCCCTCATGCTGTGTATGTGCCCCCTCATGCTGTGTATGTGCCCCCTCATGCTGTGTATGTGCCCCCTCATGCTGTGTATGTGCCCCCTCATGCTGTGTATGTGCCCCCTCATGCTGTGTATGTGCCCCCTCATGCTGTGTATGTGCCCCCTCATGCTGTGTATGTGCCCCCTCATGCTGTGTATGTGCCCCCTCATGCTGTGTATGTGCCCCCTCATGCTGTGTATGTGCCCCCTCATGCTGTGTATGTGCCCCCTCATGCTGTGTATGTGCCCCCTCATGCTGTGTATGTGCCCCCTCATGCTGTGTATGTGCCCCCTCATCCCCAACCCTTTGATTATGGTATATGGCATCTTCCCCCCCCCCCAGACCCCTATTGCTCACCGAGGGGGGTACAGCTGCTCAGCGGGGGTGCTGGAGGGAGGTTCTCGTGGGTGGGGGACACAGCTGCAGGACCAGAGCAAGCAGAGATGTACCGGCGGCAGTAAGCGGTGGGCGCCGCCATGTTTTTGTGGCTGGCTGCATTCATTAACACTGCAGCCAGCGGTAGAGGCTTCAACAAAATGGCCGCGGCCATAATGGAGACCCGCGGCCATTTTGAAGCCTCTACCTCTACCGGCCGGCTACCACAAGAAACATGGCGGCGCCCACCGCTTGCTGCCGCCGTTACATCTCCGCTGCTCCGGTCCTGCAGCGGTGCCCCCCACCCACCGGAACCTGCCTTCGGCCCCCCACTGGGCAGCTGCACCCCACAAACACCCCTCATATGGTAATATTTAATTTTTAATATTTTTTTTTTTACATACGCTTTTTAAGACGCACCCCCGTTCCCCCCCAAAGTTTGGGGGGAACAAAAGTGCGTCTTAAAAAGCGAAAAATACGGTATATGTACAGGTGGATTTTCCCCATACAGTTGCATTGTATGTGGAAAATAAATGTACTAGAAACACATGTAATCCGGACATGACTGTACGAATGAAGTTGTCAAAGTCAAATACCAGAAAGTATCAAAACAAAGAAGCAAAAATGCTGAATAAAATTGTAAACCTAAAAAACTAATTGTGGGAATGTAACAACAAGATCATCTCATACATAGACAGAGAGAATGGAAGAACTAACGTACAAAGATTGACTAATGAACAACTTGTAATGATCTATCCTGGATAGGAGAACTCACCATTAAAGTAGTCTAGATGTACAGCCTTCTCATTGGCAGCAAGGTCCATTAGGAGTCCTGTACTTCCTCCAGCCTGTAGTTCAAATGATCAGAGAAGATCCAGGTCACCTTTAATAACCACAATGTACATTTCTCTATTATATAAAGAGTTGCTGCATTCTGATACACTTCATAAACCATCCCAGATTAAAGAAAGATTGTGAGTGCATCAGTACCAAGATGGCCACCATCAGCCAAAAGATTAAAAGGGGTTTTCCCATGAACAAAGTTCATTTAAATCAATAGATCTTGGAATAATATTTTTTAAACGCATCAAATTGTGAAAATTGTTCCTGTGCCGAGATCATCTTTTAAATGTGTCTCTGCTATGTACTGTGTAATGGATATGTCTGACAGTAAAGGGACATGACACAAAAATAGAAATATTCTTACCGTTAATTCGGTTTCTAGGAAACCTTCCACGACAGCATAGGAGGTAGCCTCGCCACGCCCTAATGGGGACAGGAACACAAGAGAGGTTAAAAGGCCCCTCCCACCTCCCATTAGCCAGTGTCTTACAACGAACCCAGAACGCATAAGAAACGAGCATAAAATCCATAAACCAGGAAATTAGGGAGGGAAATAAGTGCTGTCGTGGAAGGTTTCCTAGAAACCGAATTAACGGTAAGAATAATTCTATTTTCTCTAGTCACCTTCCACGACAGCATAGGAGGAATGCCCACGAATCCTTACCTAGGGAGGGACAACAGCTTCCAGGACCTTCCGGCCAAAGGCCAAGTCCCTGCCAGCCATCACATCCAAACGATAGTGTTTGGTGAAGGTATGTAGTGAAGACCATGTAGCCGCCTTACAGAGCTGCTCCGGAGAAGCCCCAGCACGCTCAGCCCAGGAGACCGAAGTGGCCCGGGTAGAATGGGCCGTAAAACCAGTAGGAGCCGAGAGGCCTTGACCGAGATAGGCATCCGTGATTGCTCTCTTTATCCAATTGGCTATAGTGCCTTTAGCCACCTTCCGGCCCTTGTTGCGACCAAAAGGCTGAATGAATAAATTCTGGTCAATACGCCAGGGAGCCGTGACCTCTAGGTAGTGTAGCACCAGGCGACGGACATCCAGAGAGTGGAATTCCACCTCCTTCGCAGAGCTAGGATGTTGACAGAAGGATGGTAGAACGATTGACTGAGATCGATGGAACTCCGACACTACTTTCGGCAGAAACGACGGATCCAACTGAAAAACAATGCTGTCATCCCGCACCGTCAAATAGGGCTCACGGATGGACAAGGCCTGAAGTTCACCAATTCTCCTTGCTGAAGTAATAGCCACCAGGAAAGCGAGCTTATGAGACAAGGACCTCATGGAGCAATCCGTCAGAGGCTCATAAGGAGAACAAGTCAGGCCCGCAAGCACAATATTCAGATCCCAGGAGGGGGAGACACTCCTCCGACAGGGACACCGTCTGGAAGCCGCCACCATGAAACGTTTGACCCAACGATGATCAGCCAGTCTCACATCAAACACAGAACTCAAGGCAGCCTCCTGGACCTTAAGGATGCTAGGTTTAAGACCCAGATCCAACCCTTGCTGCAAGAAGTCCAAAATCTGAGAAACATTTGGAGCAAAGGGATCCGGCACCCGGGCCCCACACCAGGAGGAGAACTTCTTCCAAATCTTATTGTAGATGGAATTAGTGACTGGTTTACGGCAATCCTGCAAGGTTGCAATAACTTTCTCGGAAAGGCCTTGGGCTTTCAGCACTCGGGCCTCAGAAGCCAGGCAGCCAAACTGAGACGCTGCGGAGCCGGATGGAAGAACGGACCCTGTGAGAGGAGGCTCGGGTCCTCCCCCAGATGCACAGGACCGTCCACCCGGAGAGACCTGACCAGACTGAACCAGCTTCTCTTTGGCCAGAACGGGGCAATTAGGATAGTCGGAACCCGCTCGTCCCTGATCTTCCTCAGAAACCTGGATAGCAGAGGGAGCGGAGGAAATGCGTAGGCTAGATGAAACGGCCAAGCGTGGGAGAAGGCATCCACCACAACTGCTCCGTCCTTGGGGTTGAGGGAGAAGAACGTTCTTACTTTGCAATTGAGCCCTGAGGTGAATAAATCCACCTCCGGAACTCCCCAGCGCACCACCAGGCTGCAAAAAACTGCCTGGTCGAGGCTCCACTCCCCTGGGTGGAGATCTCTGCGGCTTAAATAATCCGCCTGAGAGTTCAAGTCTCCCTTGAGATGGACTGCCGAGAGAGACAGGAGAGATCTCTCGGCCCAGAGGAAGATGCGGCTGGAGATCACTTTTAGGTCGCGAAACCGGGTGCTGCCTTGATGACGAAGATGGGCCACAGTGGTCACATTGTCCGAATATACCAACACATGTGACCCCCGGACCAAATCTTGCGCAGCCAGAAGAGCTTCCTCTACCACTTTGAGTTTGCGGAAGTTGGAGGAGCGAGAGCTTATCAGAGGACCCCAGATACCTTGAAACGGGAACCCCGATACCACCACCCCCCAGCCCCGCTGGCTGGCATCCGTCGTCACCGTAACCAGAGGAGTCCGAGACCAAGAGACTCCGTTGGCCAGATTCGCCGGGGACAACCACCACCTGAGGGAGGACACCACCCTCCCCGACAAGCAAACTCTCTTGTTGAGGGAGGAGGGGAGACGATTCCAATGCCCCAGAATGTGGTCCTGAAGGCACCTGGAATGTGCCTGGGCCCACATGACTGAAGGGATGCACGCCGTCATAGACCCCAGGACCGACATGGATTCCCGGAGCGTGGGGGACCATTGAGCTCTCAGGGAAGAGATTCGTGACATAAGGGACGTTTTGTGATCTTCCGGTAAAAAAGACACCTGTTTGTCTGAGTCCAGAAGCACCCCCAGGAATCTCCTGACCGAGGAGGGGAGAAGCTGAGACTTCAACAGGTTGGGGAGCCACCCCAACGACCGAAGAATGCCCAACACCCTGTCCACGTCCGACCTGAGGACCTCCTCTGAAGGCGCGATCAGAAGAAGATCGTCCAAGTATGGGATCAGACAGATGTCTTGTAACCTGAGGAAGGCCACCACCTCCCCCATGATTTTTGTAAAAATCCGGGGAGCAGAGGAGATGCCGAAAGGCAAAACGTCGAACTGGAAGTGGTGGATCTCCCCCCGGTAAGACACCGCAAACCGCAGGTATTTCCTGTGCCGAGGATGAATCGGCACATGGAAATACGCATCCTTCAAATCTATGGTGGCCATCTGGAAGTGGGGCCCTATCAAGGGGATCACTGACCTGATTGATTCCATTTTGAATCTGCGGTAGCGGACATATTGGTTGAGCTGCTTCAGATTGATTATAATCCGGGCAGCCCCTGACGGCTTCTTCACCATGAAGAGCTGGGAGTAATGTCCACTGCCGCGTTCCGACTCCGGAACTCTGGAAATGACATTGGAAGCCAGGAGTTCCAGCAGGTTGGAAAACAGGAGATCCTGAGATCCCCTCGAGGGCAGGGTAGTGACTCGAAGAACCGGAGGGGGAGGAGACACAAACTCGATTAAGAGACCTTCCGATAAGATGTTGAGCACCCACTGGCAGTTGGTAATGCCGCGCCAGATGGGAAGAAAGGCGGAGAGTTTTCCCCCTGCCCACACCGAGTCACTGTTTGTCCTGTTGAGGACATTGTTGGGGGGGGGGGGGGGGGGAACAAAGATGTTCCTCCCTCTACCTTTCGGGTAGGACCAACGACCCCCCTTCCCTTTACCTCTGGGCTGGGAGGCCTGAGGCACCTGGGGACGAAAAAACGATTTTTTCGCTATACGTTGTTCAGGGAGAGCCTTCTTATCTGAGGCCTTGGCCAGGATGTCATCCAGCGCAGGCCCAAAAAACAAATCCCCCTTAAAGGGAATGGAACAAAGGCGCATCTTAGATGTGGAATCCCCCGTCCACATCTTTAACCAGAGTGCACGCCGCGCCGAGTTGGAAAGGACGGAAGTACGGGCAGCCATGCGCACCGATTCTGCAGAGGCGTCAGCCAGAAAACCAGTCGCCTTCTTTAACAAAGGCAAGGATTCCAGAATCTCCTCCCTCGGAGTACCCTGGGAGATATGACACTCAAGCTGATCCAACCATCTGAGGATTGACCTGGAAACGCAGGTGGAAGCAACATTCGCCTGCAAGGTAGATGTTGATGCTTCCCACGAGCGCTTCATCAGCCCCTCAATTTTTCTATCCATCTGATCTCTCAGCTGGGACGTATCCTCGAAAGGGAGTGAGGTCTTTTTAGCCACCCGAGTGACCTGGACATCCACCTTGGGGACATCCCAAGAAAATGGGGTGTCCTCCAGGGGAAACCTGTTTTTCAGAGTACCTTTAACCCTTTTTTCAAGAAATTCCCACTCCTGAACAATGAGATCCTGAATGTTGGGATGGACAGGAAATCCCACCGGTTTGACCGGACGAAGCCCAGCAAACATAGCATCCTGGACAGAGTGGAGGACCGGTTCCTCCTCCAGACCCATAGTGCTACGAACAGCACTAATGAGCCCAGCCAAATCCTCTGAAGAGAACAGGAATCTGCTAGGGTCAGAGGCCATGGGGGAAGAACCATCATCCCAATTATCCGAGTCTGAGTCTAACTGGGCGTCAGAGTCAGACAGGTCCTGCTGCCGTTTCTGTTTCTTTGGAGACGGAGGACCTGAGACCGGGTTGGGAGCAGCCGGAGTCAGGGAAGCCAAAGAGGCCTGGATCTCCTGCTTCACCATGGAGCGTAATTCCTCCACTAAGGAGGGATGTTCGGCCCGAACTACACGATCTGTACACTCCTGGCAGAGTTTCTTGTCCCAGGGGGAAGAAAACTTCTTATTACAGACAGGGCATCACTTCCCACCGGGCTTTTTAACCTCTGGCTTCTCTCCCTATAAGAAATAGAGAGGGCGCCATAAGAATCTGCCTGCACACAGGCACATGGACCCCCCCCTCGGCACAGACTCACTGTGGCTGGGGCAGAGCTGGTCTCAGCAGCAAGATCAGCCATCCTGACCAATAGTAGAGCTCACCTTACTGATGTCTTCAGGGCAGCTTATATGATGTAAGCCTGCCCCACCGCTGCAAACAAGGTGCCCCTTCCCCCCACGCAGGGTCCCAGGCAGGCCTGCAGTAGCAGCAGAGGCGTGCCCTGCACGCTGTCCCTCCGGATTCCGACCGCCGGAACCGGAAGCGTCGCTCCCCCGGGGAAGCACGTGACCCGGAAGTGACGCGTGTGACGTCACATCCGGTTGGAGCGACAGCGCGCGCGCAGGGGGAAGCCGGCGGCTCAGGGAGCACCGAGAGGCCACCGGAGGGGCGCCCAAAGCCAGCATCACCTCCAAGGAGGATCCGGAGGACCAGGGCACGGTCCTACCGCGAAAAACGTGCGGTAGGAGCAGCCGGAGGAGAACCGCAGCACCGACCAACGCTGCCCGGCTAAACATCAGGTATGCTGTAGTCGCCGGCCCCACAGCACAGGGAAAAACCTCTCCATACCCCATGGGGACAGGAAAAACACTGGCTAATGGGAGGTGGGAGGGGCCTTTTAACCTCTCTTGTGTTCCTGTCCCCATTAGGGCGTGGCGAGGCTACCTCCTATGCTGTCGTGGAAGGTGACTAGAGAAATAGTGGTTCACAGCACCTAGGAACTCAGGGGCCCTCTATATTTATATATATGGCAGTCTATAGCCCCACTGGGTGCAAGTTTTAAACCAGGAAGTCCAAACTGGATACTCACATAGCACAAGGGAAGAAGAAAACAGCGCCTCTCACAACAGTGGAGTACCGGTAATTATTCCATCTTCATATTATTCCAAACATCCATAGGCACATCGTTTCGGACCATACATAGTCCTTTATCAAGCACTTTACTTATCAAGTAAAGGGACATGGTCTGATCACACCACACCTTCTGGGTTGGGGAGGAAGCAAGAGTATAAAGACATTTCAGCCGGAGATCACATAATTATTTCTGTGAGGTAAAACATTGCTTAAAAATGTGCAAGTAAAAGTTTTAACTCACAGGAAGAATCATCTATGATCCCATGCAGTAATGTCCGTATACTCTTGCTTCCTCCCCAGCCCAGGAGCTGTGGTATAATCAAACCACGTCCTTGTACAGTCAGACACGGCCATTACACCAGTGTTTCCCAACTCCAGTCCTCAAGGCACACCAACAGGTCATGTTTTCAGGATTTCCTTAGGATTGCATAGGTGATAATTTAATCACTTGCACAGGGGATAATTCCATCATCTATCTAATGATAAGGAAATCCTGAAAACATGACCTGTTGGTGTGCCTTGAGGACTGGAGTTGGGAAACACTACATTACACAATGCATAGCAGGGACACATACCGTATATACTCGTGTATAAGCCGAGTTTTTCAGCACAAAAAATGTGCTGAAAAGTCCCCCCTCGGCTTATACACGAGTATATACGGTAGCCCCAGCTGTATACAGCAGCCCCAGCTGTATACAGCCCCCCCGTGGTATCCAGGGCCACCCTTGCTGCACACCTGTAAAGGAAGATGTCAGTATACTTATCGCTGCCGCCGCCGCTCCGCTGCTTGGTCACCGCGCTGCTCCGGGTCTTCATGCTTCCTGTTCCTTCTCCGGCGCTCAGGAAATGACGTCATTGTTCGTGCGCCGGAGAAAGAACAGGAAGCATGAAGACCCGGAGCAGCGCAGTGACCGAGCAGCGGAGCGGCGGCAGCGATAAGTATACTGACATCTTCCTTTACAGGTGTGCAGCAAGGGGGGCCCTGGATACCACGGGGGGGGCTGTATACAGCTGGGGCCCCTGTATACTACTTATGGGGGGGGGGGGGGGTCTGTATACCCACTGGGGCTGCTGCTGTATACACCCCACTGGGGCTGCTGCTGTATACACCCCACTGGGGCTGCTGCTGTATACACCCCACTGGGGCTGCTGCTGTATACACCCCACTGGGGCTGCTGCTGTATACACCCCACTGGGGCTGCTGCTGTATACACCCCACTGGGGCTGCTGCTGTATACACCCCACTGGGGCTGCTGCTGTATACACCCCACTGGGGCTGCTGCTGTATACTACCACTGGGGCTGCTGTATATTACCACTGGGGCTGCTGTATATTACCACTGGGGCTGCTGTATACTACCACTGGGGCTGCTGTATACTACCACTGGGGAGGCTGCTGTAACACTGCTGGGGCCTGTATGTACCACTGGGGAGGCTGCTGTATACCACACTTCTGGGGGCTGTATACTACCACTGGGGAGGCCTGTACACCACTGCGGGGGCCTGTATACCTGTGCTGGGGTCCACCCTCGGCTTATACACGAGTCAATAGGTTTTCCCAGATTTTGGGGGCAAAGGTAGGGGGGGGTCGGCTTATACACGGGTCGGCTTATACACGAGTATATACGGTATATAAGATTATCTCAGCACATTTATGGTCTGGCTCAACCACAAATGCTTTGGAGTAAGAGTAACAATGCAAAAATTAAGGATAACCCTGGCACACTAACTTGAAAAATAGACTTGAGATGAAGTTTCCTTTTTAGATCATTTATTGTGTAGTCATACGTGAAAGTATTCCATGATGTTTCGGCTGACATGAGCCTTTTTCTCTGAATAGCATTTACCGTATTTTTCGGATTATAAGACGCACTTTTGTTCCCCCAAACTTTGGGGTAAAGTGGGAGGTCCGTCTTATAATCCGAATATACGGATCATATAGTGCAGGGGATGGTGGGGGCAGCTCTGGAGTGTTCCCGGTGGTCCAGTGTGCTGGCTGGGGACTGGAGGAGGGAGCGGGAGATCTCCTGTTCCCGCTCATTTAATATGCACTGCCGCTGTCCATCACCGCAGTGCTGAAATCGCACCGCGGTGATGGGACTGAGGGCGCAGCGCATATTACACTGCCTGCGCCCCCCCCAGTGATTACACATGCCTCCCCCCATGCTGCATATGGACCCCTATGATTACACATGCCTCCCTCCATGCTGCATATGGCCCCCCAAGCTGCTGCCTATAATAAAAACAGCAAACATTTTACTCACCATTTCCAGCGATGAGCTGCTTGTCTCCCTGCTGTCTCCCTCCGTGCAAGCTGCGCCCGAACTTCCTGCTTCTCTGCCTGTCATGTGAGCTGCTCAGCAGAGAGTCACATGACCGGCAGAGAAGCAGGAAGTTCGGGCGCAGCTTGCACGGAGGGAGACAAGCAGCTCATCGCTGGACATGGTGAGTAAAATGTTTTTTCTTTTATCATGGGCAGCAGCTTGTGGGGTTATATGCAGCATGGGGGAGGCTTGTGCCAGCCCTTGCGGACTTGTGCCAACCATAAACCGATTAAGGGGGCCATATCCCAGGATGAGGGACCATGTACCAGGAAGTGGGGGCTATGGGAGACATATACCCTAGATGATTTTTAAGACTGACACTGGCATTATAAGACGGACCCCATTTAACATTAAAAATTATTTTTTTCTCTTTTCCTTCATTAAATTTGGGGGTGCGTCTTATAAAGCGAAAAATACTTCACTTGCTGTGTGAGTAATAGAGTGGGGCTGCAGTAGGTTGCCACCGAAGCACGGCAAGCACCTGGTATTCTTTAACTGGTGTGTTCTATGGGGAAGTCTAGGTCAGGGTTTCTTGACACTATGATAGTAGTGACATTTGTGATATGAGAGCTCAATATGGTGACTGTAGTAAGATGGTCAAATACAGTTTCAGGTTTACAGCATCCTTTTATTAAAGGGAACCTGACCCCTAAAAATCAGCCTCCAGCCTATTAATATCTGTCCCTGCACCATCATTAATGTACTAGCTGGGTGCCCGATGCACATGCATCGGGATTCTAGAAGAGCGAGTCTCTGACTCGCAATGGCCGCTTCGCGGCCAATGCTTCGCGCTGCTAAGGCGACTCGCCATGCCCGCTGCGCGGGCATAGCGAGTCGCCTTAGAACTGCTCGCAATGGCCGCTGCGCGGCCAATGCTTCGGGCGTATCCACATGACCACGCTGACTCGCAGCGCGAGTGGACTCAGAAGGGGCAAAAAAACCATTCGCAATTATATAATAGATTCTAGCCATCCCTTTTATAAACTTTATAAATACCCATTTTTTTTTTATACAAAGTGATTTTCGTACCTGCTGAATTGCGGCTTCTCAGTGCATTGCGCATGAGCGAAGTTGCTTTGCGGCAGCTCATCTGTGATGCTGACGTCAGTACACCAAATGGGTGTACTGATGTCTGCATAGCCGGATATGACGTGATTAGCATCCTACTGGCTATACCGCCCATGTAAGAGGACAAGGAGGATCACTATTGATTAGCACGCCCATTGGGGCGTGAATAATTGAATTACAGGCAGCGATGAGAAGCCACGGGGAACGCCCTGTGTGACTTCTCAAGCACTGAGAAGCCACAGATCAGCAGGTACTAAAATCACTTTTATAAACTTTATAAAATACCCATTTTTTTATACAAAGGGATGGCTAGAATACATTAATGATTGTGCATTGACAGGTATTAATAGGCTGGAGCTGAATTTTGGGGTCAGGCTCCCTTTAAGTGCTTTTTAAAGGAGAATGGATCCAGTCCTGTGTCTCCCTATTCAAGTAATGTAGGAGGCTTGAATTGGAGGTATACTGTACATGGAACGTGGGATTATACATGGATAACACAGCGTGCCGTAATCTCATGTTACAGGATTGGAACGTGATTGGCTCCTGGCCTCCATTTGCACATTGATCCCTGGACACAAGAGCGGTAGTCACGTGCCAATCCTGCAACATATATGAGATTACGGCACACCGTGTTATCCATATATAATCCCACGATCCATGTGCAGTATACCTCCAATTCAAGCCTCCAACATTACTCGAATAGAGACACAGGACTGGATCCGCTCTACATTAAAAGCACTTAATAAAAAGGATGCTGTAAACCTGAAATTGTATATGACCACCTTACTACAGTCACCATATTCAGCTGCTCTCATATCCCCAACGTCACTACTATCATAGTGTAAAGAAACCCTATCCTGTGTGGTCAGACATCCATTACACAGCACATAGCAGGGACACAGACGATCTCAGTACAAGAACATTTTTTGTAAAATATTCAATGGTGAAAATTATCATCATTACAATATCTATTAATGAAAATGTACGGCACTTTATTTATGGGAAAACTGTGGACTCAATTCAGCTTCTCATATTGCCAGAAAGTCGTGGTAGAAAGGCACAAAAAGGATCATTTCTGATAGAAATCCCACTAGTCAAAGCAAATAGGATCCGTAAAAAGGATTTAAGAAACGTTTTAAATCAGGTGTAGTCTGCCAAGCGGCAGTCACCCGGGTGTGCGGCCTCACTGGGCTGCCACCATGTAGCTCATCACCGGCCGCATCAGTGCAATGTCCCCTGTACATCCTCTCAGTGCTGCCCCCGCAGTGCCACCATGAAGCTCATTGTCGGCTGGAGCAGTGTAATGTCCTTGGTACATCCTCAGTGCTGCCCCTGCTGTGCCACCACGTAGCTCATCAATGGTCACAGCAATGTTTACTGCCCCTGCAGTGCCACCGTGTAGCTCATCACCGGCTGCAGCAGTGTAATGTTCCTGGTAGGTCTTCTCAGTGCTGCCCCCGCAGTGCCACCATGTAGCTCCTCAATAGCTGCAGCAGTGTAATATAACCGTACATCATCTCAGTGCTGCCGCAGCAGTGCCACCATGAAGCTCAATGTCGGCTGTAGCATTGTTATTTCCCCAGTACATCCTCTCAATGTTGCCCCTGCAGTGCCACCATATAGCTTTTCACCAGCCACAGCAGTGTAATGTCCCCAGTACGTCCTCTCAGTGCTGCCCCGCTGTGCCACCATGTAGCTCATTACCGGCTGCAGCAGTGTAATGTCCGCAAACTTATGATGCTGAGGTTTGTTTCTTATTCGTCCAGTTTCTTATTTGGGGTTGAAGTTGGTTTATTATATGACTATATATCTTCTGTTTTTTTTTTTTACAGGTTTAACAACAAAAACTGGCACAAAAATGGGCATCAAAGTGGGCACTGAGTTATGTTATTGAAGGACATTAAATGGCTTTGGGCCACTGATCTCACACCACTATTACAGACAGAGTGATGCCTCACATAAAATCATGTCACTTCAGCCTGGCCCAAATGGGTTCTGGGCATCAAAACTGGCATCAAAGTGGGGAGAAACCCAATTTTCACAGATTGAATAAAAGATGGCTTTAAGGGGTTAAATGGCTTTGGGCTATTGATCTCTCACCACAATTACATACAGTGTGATACACAAAAGCCAAACGGTGACACGAGAGGTTGTGGGCAGCAGAGGGCCAGGATGAGGAATTGGCAGCGGTGAACAGCAGGCAGGGCCCGGCTCTGCAGTTCTTCACTAATATAATAATAATAATAATATTATATAATTATATATATATATATATATAACTATATAAGTTATATATAATATATATATAATATTATATATATATATATATTATATATATATATATATATATATAGTTTATTTTACTCATCATATAGTGCTATTAATTCCATAGCACTTTACATACATCAGTAATGCTGTCTCTCTTGGAGCTCACAATCTAAACATCCTATCAGAAGGTCTTTGCAATGTGGGAGTAATCCAGAGTGCCCGGAGGAAACCCACACAAACACAGGGAGAACCTACAAACTCCTTGCAGATGTTGTCCTTGGTGTCAATTGAACCCAGGACCTCAGTGCTGTAAAGGCTGCAGTGCTAACCACTTGGGCCAGGCTGGAGTCACATGAATTTGATGTGGGGCATCACTGGGTATGTACAGTAATTGTAGTGTGAGATCAGTAGCCCAAAGCCATTTAACCCTTTCAATAACACACTTTGGTGCCAGCTTTATAATGTCTGTAGGTGTACTCACAGCAGGGCACAGGACTGCATTGTGCTTTATACTTGGGAGGTTTTAGTTTTGTTGTTAAACCTGTAAACATCACAAAATATATTATTATTTTTAATAGCCGAATAAGAAACTGCTGAGTAAGAAACCAACTTCAGCATCTCCTGCTCCTGTGGAGAATAAACACACAGAGCTCAGACACCAAATGTGACCGGAGCTGAGAGCAGGGCCGGGATCACCCCGCACACAGGCCATACACAGTCATCACTATGCGGTGTATAATGCCCCGAGCAGAGAGCCAGGGCCGGGATCACCCATACACAGGACAGGACACACACAGTCATCACTATGTGCTGTGTATAATGCCCCGAGCCCCCTGAGGTGCCGCCATACACCCCCAGCTCCGGATATTATCACCGGTCAATCTACTTAATAGCCCGTGTTGTCCCTGAGGTGCCGCCATACCTCACCCAGCCCGGTCGCCCTCACCTCATCCAGGTCCACATACGGCCCTGCGCCCTCCGGGAACATCTCATCCACTGCCGGCTTCATCTTCTGCGGCACTCCGGAGATAAACACCGGCTGGTGACGTGTTTCCGGCCCTGTACCGCTCTCTCCGCCCTTTCCGGCCGAGCTGTGGGCGGGGTTTTCCGGTTTGTCCGCCATAACGTTGGGGGCAGATAGCTGTGGTGACGTCAGAGCGGGGGCGGGGCCAGTGTGCAGCGCGAGAGCAGGCGGGAGGCGGCTGTGTGGTGATGTGATAGAGCTGTGACCATTCAGCCTGATAGACTCAATAGATAAAGTGACCGGAACAAGTGTAGGGCTTGTCCACCACATGCATAATGTGTCTAATCAGTGCTGAAACTTGAAGTTAATGGGCCCCAATGCAATAGCTCCAATCGGGCCCCATTTATTGTAAATCTTTAATAGCAATAGTCTTTTTCTATAGGGCAAAGGGACTTTTGAGACACCCTAGGCTCCAGGGCCCAGGTGCGATTACAACCCCTGTGTATAAATAATATATAAACCAGCCCAGTCCTCCTATAGCCCTCCATAAATTATAATGCAGCCCCTATAGCCCTCCATATATTATAATGCACCCCATATGGCCCTCTATATATTATAATGCACCCACTATAGCCCTCTATATATTATAATGCACCCCCTATAGCCCTCTATATATTATAATGCACCCCCTATAGCCCTCCATATATTATAATGCACCCCATATATCCCTCCATATATTATAATGCACCCCCTATAGCCCTCCATATATTATAATGCACCCCATATAGCCCTCCATAAATTATAATGCACCCCATATAGCCCTCCATATATTATAATGCACCCCATATAGCCCTCTATATATTATAATGCACCCCCTATAGCCCTCCATATATTATAATGCACCCCATATAGCCCTCCATATATTATAATGCACCCCCTATAGCCCTCCATATATTATAATGCACCCCCTATAGCCCTCCATATATTATAATGCACCCCATATAGCCCTCTATATATTATAATGCACCCCCTATAGCCCTCCATATATTATAATGCACCCCATATAGCCCTCTATATATTATAATGCACCCCCTATAGCCCTCCATATATTATAATGCACCCCATATAGCCCTCTATATATTATGATGCAGTCCCATAGTACTCCAACAGTGTACTCACTAATTTAAAATAAATACTCACCCCTCCCCCCCCACCCGCTCCAGTCTCTGTAGTAGAGTGTGTTCTGCAGCTCTGCACATCTCGGCACAATGGGCGCACTGTGGTGATGTCATTGCACACGTTGTGCTTAGATGTCTGCTGTCAGAAGCCAAGAATTATTATTTCATTCAACTTTATGGGCATCCGCAATGTCTCTACAGTGGGTGGGGAGGGCCCAATGCTGGCTCTGGCACTAGTGACGCGCACTCAGGGCTCGGGTACTCAGCTCTCAGGCGGTTTCGGGTCTGGGATGTCACGGGTGGCTGCCCGAGGCCGTGGCCCTGGTGGTCAATGAATAAGAGGGGTATTTACAGGAATTATGTACAAAGTTGTTGTCGTGACGCCACCTGCAGTATCTGGTGATGCTCACCAGCGCCGCCACAGTCCTCCGGTGGTCGATGGTATTGCGGCCAGGTTGGTATAGTCCCCCACAGGTGGGACTGGACCCCCGGGGCAGTGAGTCTGTAAGGTAAACAGTTTATATGGTGAAAGATGCAGCAGAGTCGGGACTTCACTTCACCGGGTACTTTACTGAAAACATCTCCAAAGTCATTACAGTTCAGCAAGATGTTACAATGGCAAATGCTACGGATGCTGCAAGTGGAACTTTTGGCTGTTAGATGGATCCCTCCTTTATATACCTTTCTTAATCTTTTCTTTCCTTGCCTTCCAGTGGCAGTGAAGTCTGACTCTTATAGATCATCTGACCTCCTGCTGCTTTTTCTAGTCTGCTCTCCCTTGTACCTGTCGGGTGAACCTTTTACTGTCCTTCGCAGGATCCAACTGCAGAACTGATTCCCCTCTTTTGGGCTCTTTGGGAGTCGGGGCTGTATTTGTAATATTCCCGGTCATCGGATTCTCTGTGAGCCGTGTAGGAACTCACAGTTGCGGGCTCCGGTACCCTGTTGCTTCCTTTGGGGCAAACTCTTCTGTTACTCTGTCCCCTACTTAGAGTGAGCTCGCAACTGAGCTATCTTCTCTCTTTCTTTCCTTCTCTGGGATCTGTACTTTAGCTTTACTTGGCCCCTCAGCCGAGGAGGCCCTCCTTGTTCCCTCAGGCTAGCTGCCTGACTCCCTCTAACTCCTTACTTCGTCTTCCATTCACTTCTGCTCACTAGTTCCCCCTAGAGGCCAATATATACCCTCCCGGGGTCCATCCCACCTACTATTCTAGTGTGGGGGTGTTAGCTCTAGAGTTCCACCTAATGACCATAGTTCCAATTGCAGTGGGGTGACTACACCGCTTTTCTGGGTGCAGTACCCCTTTTGTGGCACCTACATGCTGGGGCGCCACACTAGGCCCCCCTAACTCATGGACCCTATAGCAACCGCTACAAACAAACCATTTTTAGTGTGTTATTGTAGCCAAATATAAAAAAAAACTATATAAATCTGGCATTGGTGTAATTGCACTGACACTTTGGACTCTCTAGCCTTTTTTTCTAGCTGTGCCCGTATTTTTAGGAGTGCATAAAAGTGCACTCAACCATCTCTTTTGTGCACATTTTAAAAGCCGGATACTGTCAAATAGAAGCCCCGCAGAGTCCGGAGTAAGTCTGTTGCTTCATTAGTGAATGGATCCGTCAGGAGCTTCATGTGAATCACGTATGTTGTAAATTTAGATGGAAACCCTGATATAAGTGCAGGATAAATGTGAACTGACCCAAAATGTTCTGAACCCCAAAATGCCACTAATAAAAGCTTCTGCCCACAAAAAACAACCCCCAGTCAGGCTGGTTATCTGTTAACAGAAATATAGGGGTTTCTTTATGAGTGGTAGCACAAAGGCTCTGGAAAAGCACTATGGCCTCTTCCCACCTTCCCTTCCCCCCCCAAAAAAAAATAAAAAATCTAGGCAAAATCCCAAATCCAAATTCTCCCACCCTTCTGAGTCTCACAATGTGCCTAACCCGTAGTTGACGTCCACATATTTGGCATTTCTGTTAGGAGGGGAGCCCACTTAATTTACGTGGTGCAGGTCTCCAGGAGCTCAAGCTGGACACAATGTACAGGCACTGCAATGTACTGGGCACTGCAATGTATGGACACTACAATGTATGGACACTACAATGGCAGATTTCCATTTTCACTCTGCAACATTCATTGCTGATTGTTTCTTGAAAACACCCATGGAGTCAAAATCATCACTACACATGTAGCTAAATTCCCAGTAGGGCGTAATTTCCAAATTGGGGTCACTTGTGGAAGGTTTCTTCTCTGGCACTCGGGGACCAGAAAGAGGCCAGAACAAGACTCTAATAGAGATTTATTGAAAAGTGGTCTCCTTCATGCTCTCTGAAACACTGGAGCCGGCGGCAGGCCGCTTTTCACTGCAGACCAACCAGAGCACTGCTGGAAAAGGATGAAGGAAGCGGAAGGTGGGTATAATAACACTAGGTGCAGGGGACGTAGATTGAAAGCGTCACTACAGTGATACAGTAACAAAAAATGTTTTAACCTGCAGCTTATATAAAAATATTTTTTTCTATATTGAAGGCATCCATAGTCCTTGAAGAGAATCTGTCCGCTGGTTTTTGCTATGAAATCTGACAGTAGCATGATGTAGAGACAGAGACCCTAATTCCAGTGATGTGTCTCTCAGGGCCCTTTCACATCAGCGCTAAAATTGCGCTATGTATACTAAGGGCCCTTTCACATCAGCGTTTTTTTCAAATCGCGGCAGATGCGGTGAAAAAACCGCATCTGCCGCGATTACCGCATACCGGCTGCACTTGCGGCGCGGTTGCGGTTTTTGCCATGCAAAGTATAGGCGGACTTGCGGCAAGTGCGGTTTTGCACTTGCGGCAGGTGCGGCCGCGAAAAAAACCGCGGCTGACCGCGTTTTTTTTCGCGGCTGCACCTGCCGCAAGTGCAAAACCGCACTTGCCGCACCTGCCGCAAGTCCACCTATACTTTGCATGGCAAAAACCGCAACCGCGCCGCAAGTGCAGCCGGTATGCGGTAATCGCGGCAGATGCGGTTTTTTCACCGCATCTGCCGCGATTTGAAAAAACGCTGATGTGAAAGGGCCCTTAGTATACATAGCGCAATTTTAGAGCTCAGATGCTGAGCTATGTATAATATCATACATTATTATTATTTATTTATATAGAGCCATTAGATTCCATGGCGCTTTACATATGGAAAGGGCAGATGAGGACAAGTACAATATATAAGGACAATCAAATCGTACAGGTGGGGAGAGGACCCTGTCCGCGAAGGCTCACAGTCTAAGAGGGATGGGTGGACACACAGTAGGAGGTGGAAGAGCCGATTGTTAGACGATGCGGTGAACCGGGACTCATTGCAGGTTGTAGGCTTGATGGAAGAGGTGAGTCTTCAGGTTTCTGAAGGTTACCAGGGTAGGCGAGTGTGTGATGTGTTGGGGGAGAGAGTTCCAGAGTATGGGGGATGCACGGGAGAAATCCTGTATGCGGTGATGAGACGGGAGTAGAGAGGGAGCTCTTGAGAGGATCACAGGTTGCATGAGGGTAGGTATTGGGAGACCATGTCAGAGATACATAGCAGTATTCGCTTGTGCAAGCTGTCCTGTGTTTGCTGTGAGAGAGGTGTCAGCAGCTTGTCTTTGGGAGAACCATCTAATGATCAGTCTGAAATAGGACATGAATGAGCAATATTTCTCCCAACCATCAGTGCCCCCATTCACATTAGACAATCTATCCAACATATCGATATTGGCGGGTTTGTCCGAAATGAGTCTGTTGTGTCTGGGGGCCTTTAGGGTGCATATTTACAATCCAGAATAGCAGCATTTAGGACACAGCATATTGCCGCTGCATCCAAAATACTGCATTGTACAGTAGCAGAAAACAACGATAAAGAAAAATGAGCAAATACCCTAGAATAAATAAGGTAAATAGCTAAAGTGCCTGAAAATAAACATATGCTTGGTGACATTATTTGATCAAAAAATGCGCAAATCATCGCCCAAATGACAAGTTGGCCCCCATTGGGACGGACCCTACCTAACTGTGTTAAAAAACCATACCATGTGTCCTTGTCATTGGTGGGACAGCTTGCACATTTGTTGATCAAATAATGTCACCAAGCATCTGTTTATTTTCAGGCACTTTAGCTATTTACCTTATTTATTCTAGGGTATTTGCTCATTTTGTTCGTTTTTTGCTATTCTAAGGCCAATGTGAACTTGCACCATTGCATGATTACATTTAATCTCTAGCCATGGTTTTGTTTCGTTATTGTACAGTAGCAGCAGAGTGGATGAGATTTCTAGAAATCCCATGCCCACTGTGTTTCTCCCCACTGTAGCGTTATTTCATCTGCGGTGCAGGTTGCCGGACTTCCACATCTCCGCAGCATGTTCATTTTATGCTACGGAGTCGGAAGAGATAACCATTGGGTGAATGCAGGGAGAAGCCGCCCTGCATCAAATGCAGATGGTGAGTACAGGACGTCTGCGGTCTCATTGCGGGCAGGTCCAGAGCCACTGCATCCTCACACAGTGCCTCCGGATCGTATACACATAGCTTTAGACTCACCTGCTTTATTACTGAGTACAAGGTAAGGGCAGCTCACATTGACTTTACTTAACATTTTTAGAACTAACCAAATAAAGTCCAGTGGAGGAACCCTTTTTTCGGCATTTTTTCTTAAAATCTTTTTATTCTTCAAACATAGTTAAAAAAGCATCATTCCTTTTCGGACCAGGTATGTACATACAGTGGGCACTTTATGGCAGTATAGAAGACACAGCTGTCTAGGAACAGACTACACATTTCAATCTGGTAGGTCTTCTTCTAGGTCTTCCAGAAGATCTATAAGGTTGAAAAAAGACGTGCCCACTGTATGTACATACCTGGTCTGAAAAGGAATGATGCTTTTTTAACTATGTTTGAAGAATAAAAAGATTTTAAGAAAAAATGCCAAAATAAGGGTTCCTCCACTGGACTTTATTTAGTTCGCAGCGATTGCAGGAGGTTGTGCCTCCCTCATCTCCGTGCGGATCTCTGGCAGATGATCGGTCCAAAGGGAAACTACGATCTGGGTAAGATGGCTACCATTGATCTTTAACATTTTTAGAACTAGTGTAATACAATATTTGGGAACACAAAGTGACAGGCGATCACATCTTAGCCATTTTTTTTATTTATTAAAGATCTGATACCATAGGTAGACGAGTTGTGTTTACAGCACATGTGTCTATATATTCCTATATCTTCTTCCCCTTCTGAAAGACAGGAGTAATGCAGGGATTTCCTTTGGCCTGAGAAGTTCTTCTTGCCACGATGGCACACTTGCAGTTGGTGTTCTCACACATCTTGGTTCCGAACATTTCTCAGAGTTATATGGCTTTAGTATGTACAGCTACACCAAGCAGAGTGCTGGCTTCTAATGCTCGTGGTCATCACGACTTGTGTATCCCAGGGTATCTCCAATAGGGTAGTGAGCGAAGAAAGTGCGAGCTAGGTCATTGATATTCTCATATGCACCCATCGTGCGGAAATGCTCCACGTACTGCCAGAAATCCGAAGTAGAGAAGGGCCAGTAAGGGTGAGCAGGGGCCTCTAAATATGGGTCTAAAAAAAAAAAAAAAGTTAGAATTGAAATTCACTTAGATCAATGTCAACTTTTGAATTTTGCCAAATTCCAGTATAAGTAGTGTGAGGTAGCGCCCGGGGAACCCGCTTGCATAACGACACCAAAACACGTACTTATAAGTTTGCAAATGACTACCCGTTTATTGCTCACATATAAATCATAACCCGGGCAGTACATTAAACATTTGAACATATGCACGTCACATAATACATTACATTACACAGTACATTACATATATTATGAACACATATTGCACATATTAGACTACTGTAACCCGGGACCTGTAACCACCTCTCTTTCCCCCTTGGAGCACTAACAACAGCTCCCGTGGTGGTCACGGCCACCGGCCTGTCTCAACATTACACATACATTTATAACACATATTAAACCATATAATACAACGGGCCCTGTGGGTCCCAATGGCGGTACCAGCCGCCTGGCTTTATTTCCCCAGCTCCACACTACCCCGGAATACAGGTACCAGCCTGACCGGGTTCTTACACACTGCATGTGATCCATCATATAAGCATTCATGGATCACACACGTCCTTCCACACGCTCACAGCCCATCATATAAACATCCATGGACTGTGGCACCTCTGGGTTCAGAACAGGGATTGAGCAACCTGACTCATCGGTACGCCATGCATCCCCAAGGGCTATCTTCCTGGACGTATCTCGCCATACGTCCAGACCAGCGTCCACCTGGTTCAACCACGGTTTCCCCACTCTAGGAGCCCTTCTAACCCCTGCTTCTGACCACTGGTACATACACCTCAACGGGTCTCTTCACTGACTACTTTAGTCGGACCCAATGGCGGCTATGCCTGCCTGGCACAATTCATACATCTGCCTCCCGTAGGGCTACATACACTTCAACGGGTCCCTTCACTGACTACTTTAGTCGGACCCAATGGCGGCTATGCCTGCCTGGCACAATTCATACATCTGCCTCTCGTAGGGCTACATACACTTCAACAGGTCTCTTCACTGACTACTTAGTCGGACCCAATGGTGGCTATGCTCGCCTGGCACACTTTACGCACAGGGTACACAGTTCACTCTCGCATACGGGAACTGCCATCTTACTGGGCACGGATCCGGGTCTCGCTACCTGGGTCACGGGTACACCAAGCGTCCCCAAGGGCTCCTTCCCGGACGTGTCTCGCCACACGTCCAGACCAGTCTCCACCTGGTTCAGCCACGGCTTCCCCACTCCAGGAGCTGTCACAACTTCGGTCCTGGCCACCGGTATGGAGATAGCACGCTCCCCTCATGTTCGCACACCACAGAGCTCTGGACTGCTCTGCTCTCAGCGTCCCTCAGTCTGAGACTCAAACAATCTCTCCCACAGACTGAATCTCTCTGGTGCTCTCTGGCTGATGATCAGGATCACACTCAATCAGCTGGCAGGCTCTTTATCGTGCCTGCCACTCCCACACTGACACATCCACCTGGGCTGCTATTACTCAGGACACACCCACCTGGGCTGCTAGCAATTAGAACACACGGTTCCCATACAGCCACTCATCAGACTCATCTATGTGTCAGATCTACAGCACTCACATTCAGATTTAACTCATTGTGTTCCGGATAGGTTCACACAGTATCATCACAGTAAAACCGGCCAGTGTGGACAGGATCATACCCTGATCCTGCATGTGATGCGCCCCGGCCATGGGGACCATGCAGGCGGTGCCTCACAGTAGCATTTCAGCACAAAATGACTGTTCAAACCAAGCAGAGACACTCAGTGCACCCTTGGCATGGTGCATCAGTTCATTGCACATTCTTACCTACTTGTTTTTCATCTATCTCCACCCCACCTCCTTCCTTGTTTAAGAGACAGGGGCATAACTAGAACAGATGTAGGGGTTGCAATCGCACAAGGGCCCTGGAGCCTTGGGGGCCCCAAAAATCCTTCTGGCCTACAGAAAAAGATGACTGCTATTAAAGATTTGCAATAATTGGTGGCCCCGTTGGAGATTTCGCATCGGGGCCCATGAGTTTCAAGTTACGCCATTGTTAAGAGCTCTCCCTTTACCACACCAGGAAAGAACTGAGCACCTGAGTTTGGTTTCAACAGTCAATTTGTGGTGACAGACTCTATTTAATCTTGAATTAATATGGCATGCATAGGTGACAAATTCTCCAATATTCTTGCAGAAATAGAGAACCTTCAGGAAGAAAGTCCAAAATAGAATGGTAACACATAGGAGCCGATTCATCAAGATAGGCACTTGTACTTTGTAGGATTAATGAAGGGTGCACTGGGGTAAAATGTGCCAAATTCATTAAGAGTTTTAGACCTGGTAATAAATTTGGCCCATCTTTAATCCATGCGCCAGTGTTAAAAGTATACTCTATAGATCAGCGTACATTTGTTTTGTCATTGTTGCAAATTTTAGTGGAAATTATGATGAATTTGTCAGCTCACCCATTTCTGCTCCACTGAATTCCATTAATGTTTCAAACGTTTGATAGAGTTAGAATAAATATGATAAAAGTCATCAAATTATGGTCCAACTACAAGTTATGTAGAAATTTTGTGACATTTCTTTCATTCCAGAATTCTGGAATAAAATGATGAACTGGCCCCATAGTATGCCGCCACAATCATTTAGAAAAAATGCTTTATTATCAGACTTACTGGACTATTGGATGCAGATTAAAGGAATTGCACTGGAATAATCTATTATATAATCACGAATGGGATTTTTGCCCTTTTGAGACCGCTCTCGCTGCGAGTCAGCGTGGTCATGTGGATACGAACGAAGCATTGGCCGCGCAGCGGCCATTGCGAGCAGCTCTAAGGCGACTCGCTATGCCCGCGCAGCGGGCATGGCGAGTCGCCTTAGCAGCGCGAAGCATTGGCCGCGAAGCGGCCATTGCGAGTCAGAGACTCGCTCTGCTAGAATCCCGATGCATTGTGCATCGGGCACCCATCTAGTAAATTGATAAATATAAACTATGTGACAATCTGTGGATATTGACCGTATAATAAAGTGTACATAATTGCAACAATGTTATGTATAAGGTTAAGCTCCCCCATTTGAATCTAGAAGTGCTCACAGATGTGCAATTCAGTGTCCTTGGAATCGAAAGAAATAATCATTTAACAATCTCTGTGACTCCTACAGACATTGGTTGGAGTAGTAATTGTGGCCCCCTGAGGCTTCAGTTGCCACAGAGGTAGTGCACCTCAGCCAGAGGTGTGGTGCTCCACTCTCGGGTAAGGAAGGGACACTACCTGGCACCCACTATACATGGAGGGCAGGTAGAGAGCGAAAGACCCCATACTACACATGGAGGGCAGGTAGAGAGCGAGAGACCCCACTACACATGGAGAACAGGTAGAGAGTGACAGACACTGCACTACACAGGGAGAGCAGCTAGTGGGTGAAAGAGCCTGCACTACATGTGGAGGGCAGATAGAGAGTGATAGGTCTCACACTACATGTGGAGGGCAGGTAGAGAGTGAGAGACCCCATGCTACACATGTATGGCAGGTTGACTGACACTCTCCTCCAGGACCTTAGGACACTCGGAACCAGGCTTTCTTGAGGCTTCATCACAGGGATTACAGGGACCCGGCTCCGTGACCCTGGCGGTGTCATTAAAAGTTTGGTGTGGGTGGCTCTGTCTCTTAAGGTACATGCCGCTACAGGATGGTGGAAACAACCGGGTGCTTCACATGCACGAGCACGCACAAACGGTTGAAAACGCTACCCGCACCGCCTTTACACGCCGCTACAAGGTGCGCTACAGAAGGTTTAAGCTATCTCTGGATACACCGCCGGGTGCCACAAGTTACCCTCTGTAGCGCACCTTAGCTCATTTACACACCGCTACAGAAGGTAATATGGGAGGACCTGGTGCAGCAGGGACAACACATAGGCATGCCAGAATTGTGGATTACGAGACGCTCGTATGATGATTGGGCAATGCAATAACATCATGATTGGCCAGCCAGCGCAGGGAGGCTGGCTAATGCATGACGCTATTGCAATTGTGTAGTGTAACTGGTCAGCTCCTTAAATATGCCGCCCTGTGTAGCGACAACCAATCGTAACGCAGGAGCTTCCTCCAATGAACGCTGAAGGGGGGCGGTTTCACGGAGGCTGTGTCACGCCCCAGGGATTTAACTAGGTAGCGGACCCTACCTTCTTTACACGCCACTACACGCCGTTACCATCGGGTTGAAATCAACCTGTTTATGAGCACTGCTCGGAAACAGGTACATGAAGTGACGGGTGGAAACAACCGGGTTTACACGCCGCTACATCGGGTTGATTTCGCGGTGCAAGATACATTTCTCTCATGTACCCGGTTGTTTCCACCATCCTGTAGCGGCGTGTAAAGGTACCTTTAGGGATACGGATCTAGTGTGGAGGGTTCATCCTGGGCAGAGATGACTGGACCATGGGGAAACTTGTTAATTTACACGTGACACCACCCACAGGTTGTGGCTATAGCGGACTACCGCTGCACGACAGTCTTCTTAGGGGCCCATGGTTGGAAGGCAGCAATGTTCTTAAGCCCTTTATGGGTAGTGCTGACCCCTAGGGTTGCCAAACATATCTGAGTGAGTTGGTAGTTGTGTTTCTGGTGCTTTGGACGCGTTAAGAAAGTTCACAGACACAGCAGGTTGCAATATTCAGTTCTTTTACTCACAGTCTTTGTGTAACAGCCCGCTGAGCACTATATTCTCGGAGGCAGGGATCCAGCTACTCACTGGTAGTAGGACGATACATAATGGGCACCCCTTCTCTGTCCTTTCCAGGTCATCTGACATAGCACTTGCCTCGCATGTCCTGCCTTGTGCCTCGCCACACAGAGCTCTGAGCCAGTGACTGTGGGCTTTTCTTAGGGGATCCCCTGCAGTGTCTCTGTGGCGCCCCTGCAACCAGGGTGGCCACATAGGGAACTGTAGCCAGGTAGGAGGAAAAGACAGTTTATACACTAAACACCCTCACAGACATCCCACACACCACTAGGAGGCAGCGCCCAACCCGGAGCCCGGAACTCTAGACGGGCAAGGGGTGGTGGGTTTAGAGGACAGTGGGTGGCAAAGCATGTAGGTCAGGTGACAGAAGGTACAAGTAGAGGAAGAAGAGGAGGAAGGAGTTAGTAGGCCACAGTGGGCTGAGCTGAACAGACCGAGTAGGCCAAGGGTGCCGAGCTGAAAAGACAAGAGCAGAAAGAAAGAGACACACGTCCCTGTGGGGTTGGGCTGATGGAGATGCAGAATCCACAGCATCAGAAAAACCATGGAGAGAAAGCTCGTCCATAGCCAGCATCCCAGGGGAGTGTGAGGAAAGAGACGGACCAGCAGTACTGGGTCCGAGGAACACAGCAGCATCGACCAACTAAAGGCGGAGTACTCTTCCCTATTGAAGCTGGAGTCACACTGGTTAGAAGGAGCCTGATAGTGCCTTGCAGGAGAGGGCTATTGCAGGCTAGGCATACAGCAGAGTGTCGGCTCTGACGGGGACCGAAGATTCACCCGGTATCCCCAGATTCACCTACGGGGAGCTCCAATTCTAAGTTGGAGTTCCAACACCAAGGATAGGAAGCACAGTAGCAACCACGAGGAACCACAGCCTGGAAAGGACTTAGAAGGAGTGAGGGGTCTCAGAGTGACAACCTGGCTGCAGAGGGTCTAGTGTAAACCGGAGTAAAGTGACTGTAACTTGTGTTAAGAAGTGAACTGTACTAAGAGCTGCTGTAAACTGCTTGAAGGGAACTGACAAGTAAACCCGGTGAACCCTGCCTGTGTGTCCGTGTTTGATTCCAGGGATAAAGAACTGTTTTCATACCTTTCATTCCTGTCAGGAGCAGCCCGACCCGTGTTGGGCTCATCCATCTGGCTGCAGGCCATCCATCCATCCTCCTGGCAGAGAAGCACTACAGCAGTGGTCCTATCATTGACCACAAACCGTGGGTGGCGTCAGGACAAACTTTAATCCATTGTACATATTCCCTTTTACTTGTGTGAACCTGGGACACGGTCCGGACCAGGACCTCCGTGAAATCCCCAGCAGCAACCCGGTCTGGTACCGAGTACCCCGTCCCAGTGGGCTCCACATGTCCCCTTAGCCCTATGGTTGCCACCTTTTCAGCAGATGTGTGCGGCTGTCAACCGAGTCACCTTGGAAGTGCTACACAGTCTCCGGGTTGCTAGCTGAGCCTGGTCTTCTCCACTAGTCTTTTGGGTTCCCGGTGCCCCTTGCGGCCTAGTCTCTCCACTTGCCTGCGCCTGACAATGGATACAAGACCCATGGGTGGATTGCTCACTTCCTGTGCCTCTGGGACCCCTCTTCCTCCTGGAGCCACTTGGGTGATGTTCTGCTCTAGCGTTTGGCCTTAGTACAAACGCTCACTTGCTCCAGTCCTCTGGACACTTCTCAGGAGTACGTTCTCTAGCTGCTCTCCAACTCGACCTTGGTGTTCAATGGCCTTTCCTCAGCTGTTCTACCACCTCTCCTCTGCTGCTCACTCTCTCTGGTAACTGTCTTCTCACTGTCGTCTCCTGTGTTCTAGATGTTTCCCACTCCTTTTATAACCTCTGTCACGTGTCCCACGTCATTTATGTGTGTTCTTCCTGATCTCACTCCTCTCCAAGTGCTCCCTCTAACTACTTCCTTCACCACCCAACCCTACTACAATTGTTTTAAGTGTGATCTGGGTGTCCTGGTACCGGTCTGTACCCCCCTTACCAGTGAGTGGGATACTACACCCTAACAGGGATGCAGTACCTCTGTGGCGACTGGATCCGCAGGGGTGCCATATGACAGTGAGAGATCCCGCACTACAACTAGCGGGCAGGTAGAGAGTGAAAGGCCCAGCACTACACAGGGAGGGACCCATCCCAGGCTGGAGGGGAGACAGGTAGGGGATGTGGGTGGAGGAAGTGGGACAGGAGCACGAGAAAGTGAGAGCAGACAGTAGGACTTACAGGACTGACTGACGTAAAGGACGTGAGGAGAATGTTAGAGGAGTTGGAGAGATGACACCAAGATGAATGGACGGGTGAGAGATACGTCCTGAGGGACTGGAGCCGGAGTAGCTTGTCACGACAAGGAGAGAAAGGTCAGGACTAACATAGGAGCCAGCAAAGGGCTCAACAGAGACAAAAGGAGTCCCAGGGGCATGGGAAGTGAGTGATCGACCAATGGCGCTCGAATCGAAGATAACAGAGAATCTGGGGTTGGCTAGAGGGACTGGGCCACAGAAAGGGGACCGACCCCAGACTAGTGAAGTAATTAAAAACCCGTTTGGCATGGCCAAACAGTGGTCCAGCGAGGTGACCAGCAATGTCCTGTAGCCTGCCCAGGAGCTACGTTGGGGGTTTTATTAGACGGGTCCCCCATACAGCACTAAGGGACAGTGAGACGAACATCCCGGTCAGGGACCTCACTGTACCATGTAACATGAACTGGCAGTTTTTTCTGAAAGTTTTATTAGAATAATATTTTTTATAGTCTTTTATATGCAACGTTAAAGAACATGCACCTCCGTAAAGGAAAAAAAGTTAACTGTTTAATGTTTTAAACCTGTTGAATGCATTCTCAAAAATTTTTGCATGTCTTTTCTTTGTTTAACCAGGTCCAGCCCTCAGATGTGCTTGGTTTTATGAGGGGGTTATGTGGCGCTCCTGAGGCTCCAGTTGCCACACAGGTACTGCACCTCAGCCAGAGGTGTGGTGCCCCACTCTCGGGTAAGGAAGGGACACTACTTGGCACCCACTACACATGGAGGGCAGGTAGAGAGTGAGAGACTCCACTACACATGGAGGGCAGGTAGAGTGAGAGACGCCACTACACATGGAGGGCAAGTAGAGAGCGAAAGACCCCATACCACACATGGAGGGCATATAGAGAGCGAGAGACCTCACTACACATGGAGGGCAGGTATAGAGCAAGAGGCCCCCCACTACACATGGAGGACAGTTAGAGAGTGACAGACACTGCACTACACAGGGAGAGCAGGTAGTGGGTGAAAGACCCTGCACTACATGAGGAGGGCAGATAGAGAGTGATAGCTCTCACACTACATGTGGAGGGCAGATAGAGAGTGAGAGACCCCATACTACACATGTCTTGCAGGTTGACAGTGAGAGATCCCACACTACACCTAAAGGGCAGGTAGAGAGTGAGAGACCCAGCACTATACAGGGAGGACCCCATCCCAGGCTGGAGGGGAGACAGGTAGGGGATGTGGGTGGAGGAAGTGGGACAGGAGCACCAGAAAGTGAGATCAGACAGAAGGATTTACAGGATGGACTGACATAGTAGGACGTGAGGAGAACGTTAGAGGAGTTGGAGAGATGACACGAAGATGAACGGATGTGTGAGAAAGACGTCCCGAGGGACTGGAGCCGGAGGAGCTCATCCCGAGACGGAAAGAGAGGTCAGGACTGACAGAGGAGCCAGAGAAGGGCTCAAGAAAGACAGAAGGAGTTCCAGGGGCAAGGGAAGTGAGTGATCCACCCGTGGCACCTGAATTGAAGCTGACAGAAAATCTGAGGTTAGCTTGAGGGACTAGGCCACAGAAAGGGGACCATCCCCAGACTAGTGAAGTAACTGAATGACTTAACTGGCAAACTGGGACCGAGGTGACTTCAAGTGTTATGGTTTAATCCACACTCATTTGTTAAAAAGGTGGCCGAGTAGGGTCAGGGGACCAAGACGAGGCTGCCCAATAGGACCCGAGACTACTAGCTCGAGACACTGGGTGTGAGGTTCTGGGAAGGAGGGTGAGAATCCAGCGCAGGGAGATGGCTGAGAAAGGAACACCAGAATGGGGTTCTGGTAGATAGTCCCTGAATTATCTAAGAGTTGTCTGGAGGACGCAGCACCCTGTTGTTGGCTGGAACTACCTGGAGCCCAGCAACAACTGTGAGTAAACTTCTAAAACTGCATCCTGCTGTCTCATCAAATTATTTACCTACAATTATCTCTTCTTCTGCCCTGGGGCCTACAGCTCTACCCGTGAAGAGCAGAACCACCTCAGCTGCATTACCAACGGCCCCAGAGGATCTGTACTGCAGCGTCGGCCATCCATCCCCATTGCCGAAATCCACAGGTGGCGTTACAAATTCATTTCCATAAAATATTTCCCCTTTCTATTGACAAACCAGGGCCACGGAACCAGGTCACAACCCCTTGACCTTCCCAAAGAACTCCTGACTCGGTTCTGAGTATCCCACGGTTCTGGTGGGCGTGTCATAATGGTCATGTGACCACCACTACTGTTAAGTGGCAGATGCAGTTCCCTCTGTCAGTGGATTGATGTTTGTTGCAGCGTCAAACATTTCTCATGTATTCCTTGGATATGTGAAAAGTGTTGTTAGTGGGTCACCTCCTTTAAAGACCATGACTTGCATGTTGTAAGTCTGTTTCATAGATCTGTGAAATGAGGACCATGCTCAGATTGCATTATCTGGCCCAACCACCAGGTCTCCTGACCTGAGCTAACTGCCTTATCTTTTATATAAAAGCCCTATCCAGTCTGTCTGTGTATCTGTAATGGTGGGTTTACACACACCAATTTATCTGTTCAATCTCTGAACCAATCTCTGGTTGCAGTGAAATCATGGATACATTGCTCCATTTTGTGGCTGTGTACAACATGGAGGAATATATCCATGTTTTCACTGCAACCAGAGATTGGTTCAGAGATTGAACAGATAAATTGGTGTGTGTAAACCCACCATAAGTTTATCCTGAAAACAGCGCCACCTATAGGACAACTGTACTACTTGGTATATGAGGCAGTTAGTCTATGGGAGGGATCGAGCAGTCGGGCTGAGTATTGCGATCCAAGCATGGTCCTTGTGTCTACGACTTATGAAAATAACTTTTGTAAAAATATGTGTATTCCCTATGAAATAAAAATTCTGGAGCATCTTTTCCATACTTTGTGCTGATTCCATGTGATTCCTGCTAGGAATTGACAACTGGGTGTTATCATTCCCATTGACAAAGGAATGTGTCCCTGCACAGTCTGATTGGACAGTAACAGAGTGGGCAGGGTAACACCACAAACTGGTACCACCCATTTGACAATCATTTTTTACATTTCTTGGAGGACTAAAAGAGGATCAACACACAGAGTTCTATAAAAAGCTTATTTAATGGGAATTTATAAGTATTTAATAAAATAGCCATGTCTGGAGAGGTATCTGGTCTTCTTTAAAGGTAACCTGTCAACAGGTTTTCCCTTTATGAACTGTCCACAGGATGTTGTAAATGTCTGATGTTCCCTACAACCTTTTCATACAAACCCTTAAAGAGGACCTGTCATTCCCCCTGGTGCTATGCTAACTGAATGCAGCACTGAATGCAGCGTGTCTGTTGTATTCAGGGAAGGGGTCTCTAGCCCCTTGTAAGTTGTAAAAAAGACTTTATAAAGTTTATATGGATAAGGAGTCCAGAGGGACTTGTTCAGCCTCCTGTATGTGTAATCACTGCTGCTGGTGTCCTCCCCGCCTCCAGCCCTCCCTTGTTCAGTCTCCTTTATGTGTCTCCCCTCCATAGAGTGAGCAATGGGGTAACTGGGTCCCAGCAGCTCAAACACCTCCTGCCAGTGACGTCAGCGCTGGAGCCCGCCCCGCTGTATGAATACAGCATAATCTGGAGCAGGGCAGGCTCCGGCGCTGACGTCAACAGCAGGAGGTGTTTTAGCTGCTGGGACCCAGTCCCACCCATTGATCGATCTGTGGAGGGGAGACACATAAAGGACGCTGAACAAGAGAGGGCTGAAGGCGGGGAGGACACCATACAAAAGCGATGACTCATTACTGAGTAAGTCCCTCTGGACTCCTCAACTATAAACTTTATAAAGTCTTTTTTACAACTTACAAGGCAGCTAGAGACATGGGGAACCCCTTCCCTGAATGCTGCAGACACGCTGCATTCAGTACTGCATTCAGTTAGCATAGCACCATGAGGGTGACAGGTCCTCTTTAAGTCCTCTATACCTTACCCTCTCTGACCGCAATCAACGCCCCTCCATCTGTGATTGACAGGGCAGAGCAAATGCACAAGGATGAGTCTTAGCTGGCTGTATGGAAACATAGGAAATATCATCACCATTCATCACAGTTGGAGGGGTAACGTGTGCGGCTTGAGAGGATGAAGTGAGCATGGTCCAGAGACGCCCATTAGACCTCATAGGCTGGTTTCACACTGCAGGATTTTTCCCTGATCAGGTTCCATCTAGGAATAAGCAAGTACTGAACTAATCGGTCTCACTATACTCGCAATGAGTAGGTCCCGGTACTTGGTACTCATTGCGAGTATAGCGAGTCTGATTGAAATGCGAGTACTTTCACAGTGTATCTATATATACACTGCGAAAGTGCACTAAAAGTGAAGAAAAGTTGTTAAAAAATAAAAAAAACCATCATACTCACCTTCCGACGCCTGCACCGGGACCCGAAAACCTCACCTCCGATGTGTGGCAAGGACCTGCCAGTCTGATAGCCAATCAGATGGCTGGGAGCAGATGGCCGGACGTCACAAACCACGTGATCGCTACCAGCCACCTGATTGGCCAGATTGCCAGGTCATTGATGCACGTTCAAGACCTGGCAATCTGGCCAATAAGATGGCTGATAGCGATCACGTGGTTTGAGACGTCTGGCCAGCAGACTGGCATGTCCTTGCCGCACATTGGAGGTGAGGTTTTCGGGTCCCGGTGCAGGCGTTGGAAGGTGAGTATGATGGTTTTTTTTATTTTTTAACAACTTTTCTTCACTTTTAGTGCACTTTCGCATTGTATATATAGATACACTGCGAAAATAAAAGGACTACTCGCTACTCCTGAGTAATCACAAGAGACTCGGCGAGTAACAAGTAGCCGAATATCGTTACTATTCGGCGAGTATTGAATAGTAACGATTATACTCGCTCATCCCTAGTTCCATCCAGTTTTGTGCCAAAACCAGGAGTGTCTCCAAAACTCAGAACAGGTGTCAATCTTTCAATTATAGTTTTTCTCAGCAAGTTCCTCTCCTGGTTTTGGCACACAAACTGGATGGACACTTATCAGGGAAAATCCTGCAGTGTGAAACCAGCCTTAGGCCGGCTTCACACCATGGTTTTCGGCTGTCAGGTTGTGTGCGGTGTTTTGCAGGATACACCGGACACAACCTGACAGCCCCGGACAAGCAGAACCGGAGGGCCCTCCGATCCTGATTTTTGCCGGCTTCAGTCCTGCCACTGTCCAGTGCTGAAATGTCAGCACCGCAGATGCAGGGGAGCTGACCGTGGTGCTGAAATTTCAGCTGAGAAGCTCTCAAGGTGCTTAAATTCAGTGGCAGCTGCTTTTAACAGCCGCCGCTCTTTCAGCACCCGGCGTCTGAGAACAGGTCTGATTTTATGTCAGATTCAGTATAATTCGACGTCCATAGACTCCTATGCTTTGGGTGCCGGATCCGGAAGGATCCTATTTTGTGCGATTTTTGCCCCGGACACAAAAATGCTGCATGCTCCGATTTTGTGTCCAGAGCAAAAAACGAAAACAGCCAGATACTCCCGGACAAAACCAGATGGCAAATAACTGCCATCCGGCCCCATCCGGCACCATAGAGATACAATAGGGGCAAAATCGGATCCGGGGCTGTCCGGTTCACACTGGACAGCCCCGGACCCGTAAGACCATAGTGTGAAGCTGGCCTTAGTGGAGATTAGCAAACAGCACATTACACCTTTAATGCTTCATTCCAGAGGTAAACGGGACAGCTTGGCTCGTATACAGAGGTTGTAGGGAAGTGACAATTGGTTTATACTGGGAAAATCTGCTCCAGGCTGAAATGAAACATCTGGGAATTTTTTTAATTCCAACCTAAATTTAGAATAAACTAGGCAAAATGAGTTTCTGCAGAAATGTCATATATTTGGGTGATTTTGATTGATATATTGAATACGGTTCCTTATTCCAACTCTTAATGCCCAGTTACACACAGATAATTGTGCAGAGATTGTTTGCAGATCTCTGGTTGCAGTCAAACTATGGACACATTGTTACTAGTGATGGGCGAGTCCTAAATTACTTGGAATCGCTTGACTCTAGCGAGTCCGAGCCCGGGACTCGCTACTCGTTGCAAGTCTAGCGAGTCCAATGTTAATGAATGGGGAAGCGAGTAATAGCGAGTAATGTGCGATTTACAAATCGCAGATGTCTCGGAAAGCGCTTGCATTGCCCACTCGCAACAGTTTTTTGTTGCTGTGTCCATGTCTGTGGTTTTTATCCAAATTATATGATAACAAGAGAACAAGAGACAGGGTTTAATAGGGATATTGTCCCATCCCTGTCTGTAATGTGTGTTTTATAGACACTAGGTGTGGGAGAACACTTTTTTGTTATTTTAACAAATATTTATTAAAGGTTATATTTTAAAAGTGCACCTTAAGTAAGAAATGTGTCCGTGTCTGTGTAGCAGCACACTAGTCCCTGCAAAATTTATTAAGTGCGCACAAGTAGTCGCACAAGCAGGTGGCGTACGTGCTATTTGCAGGTAGGAGAGCAGCAACGCACTGGTCTGCCACAGAGAAAATAAAGCTGAAGGGGTTATTATGACCCAAAATCTATCAGGTGCAAAAAAATAAGAAATAGTACCTCAGCTAAGCCTCTGACTTCAGCTATTAGGACAGCTGAGTGATGTGGGTTCACATTTGCGTCCCCTCCGCAGCGTTCTGTAGAGGGGATCCGCAATGTGATCGCAGCGCCGCGAGCTCCTATCTTTTAATGGAGCGCACGGTGCTGCGCTTGACCGTGCGCACCCATTCACTCCTATATGTGATCTGTGCGCAGGCGGCGCCTGCGCACAAATCACACAGTCTCGTCCGCACCAGGGACGCGACATGTTGTATTCCTGGTGCGGACGACACTGTGTGATCTGTAGCAGGCGTCCGCCTGCCACAGATCACATATAGGAGTGAATGGGTGCGCACGGTCAAGCGCAGCACCGTGCGCTCCCATTATAACGATAGGAGCTCGCGGCCGCTGCGGTCACATTGCGGATCCCCTGTGCAGAAGGCTGCAGAGGGAACGCAAATGTGAACCCAGCATGAGTAAGCTAAGCTATGAGGTCAGTCCTGTGTGCACTGTAAGCTGCACCTCCCTGCCTCCCTGCCTGCCTACAGTCCTCTACACAGTACTCCTCTGTCCTCCTGGTACTCTCACAAGAGTGTTTGGGGTAAATATAAGGAATTTTTAAGTTTCCCTACACTGACTGACACTCCCTATGATCTTCTCCAGCATCTACCTCACCCTGCTCTAGCTCAGATCTCACAGGAATGTGGAGAAAATGGCGGTGGCAAGGCTTATATACAGCCTCGCCTCTCATACATGACATAGGCATCACGATGGACAGAAGCCAATCATAGTCCTGCCACAACCAACATGGCTGTGGCATTACTGAATATGATTGGCTAACACATGCTTGTCCATCTTCACAAGTTTTCTGACCTAACACGCTAGGCTGTCTCGGAAGCTTTGTCGGAACATAACAGATTCTGTATTCCGAGTCCAATACGAATACAGACGTATAACTCCTCAGACGCTCAGACTCGGATTCGCAACTTCGCTCAGACTCGATCGTAACCTCAGACTCGCTGCTGACAGCGGGTATCCGTGAATCGGTGCGATTGTTTAAACGATTTGGGGAGATTCAAGCTACATAGCGATGTGATATAGCGAGTCTAGCGAGTGAGAAAAAGTAAACTCTGACAAAACTAGGATTGCCATTGACTTGCATTGGACTTGTACTCGTGCGAGTAATCGCTGGGAAACTCGCCGAAGTCCCGAGTCCTGCGAGTCCCTTACTACTCGCCGAGTAACGAGTCCTAGCGAGTAGATTCGCCCATCCCTAATTGTTAAAATTTGTACACAGCCACAAAATGGTACAATGTGTCCATGATTTAACTCAACCAAAGATCTGCGAACAATATCTGTACAATTATCTGTGTGTGTAACTGGGCCTTTAGCTATTTACCATATTTTGCAGATTATAAAACGCATCAGATCATAAGACACACCCCAAATTTAGAGGCAAGAAATTAGGAAAAAAAATCTAAAAAGGGGAATCTGTCCTGTAATTCTAGGTCCGTCTTATAATTATAAACTGTGTATCTTACCCTGGGGTGTGGCACAGTGGTAGAGTGGAGTCACAGGTTGGGGTCAGCAGTGGCGGCACAGTGGGACAATGCTACCAGAGGCTGTATGACTGGGGTGTCCCACAGGTTATCACCAGATGCCATTAATCTCCTGACAGTTGATGCAATAGCAAAAGGAAAATGGTTGGAGCAGCACAGGCACAGATGACCTCAGCTGTCAGAGATCTCCATCCATGCTTCCGCTGCCTCTGCAACCATTTCCCTTTTGCCCTTCACGTCAGAAGCAGCACACGTGCAGACGGAGTTCTTGTCTGCCCAAGATCTTCATCTGGTCTGTGCTGCCTCTGCAGCCATTTTCTTTTCTCACATCGAGCCAACTGCCAGGAGATTAATGGCGCCTAGTGAAAACCTGTGGGACACCCCAGCCACGCAGCCTCGGGCCACCCCAGCATTGCCCCATCGTGCTGCCGCTGACCCCAGTACCGCGATCCTGCCTCCTGTGACTCTGCTCCACCTCCGGCCTTACCCCACATTCCCAGTAAACTGCTACGCTGCTATTCAGATTATAAAACACAGCCCATCCGCCCCCCAATATAACCTGCTCAGCCATCCTTCCAATATTATTTAATTTGTATTTTATGATCCCACAAAGATATATACTCTTTTTGAGATGTCCTTCATAAGGCATAAAATGTGTCTAAAACATATATCACTTTTTAAAAACTAATTTTACCATAATTATGTCTCATTTTGCTCTCCAAATGTGTTGTTAGAAACATAATGAGACACAGGGATCCAAAGAGCTCTGCATAGAGAACCCTGGAGTCATCGATTCCCGCAGTTTTCCTTTAGGATCACATGTTTATTGTTCAAAATTATTAGTACATAATATATTGAAACATCATTTCTTTCATATGGCCAGTGACTGTCTGGCAGATAACACTATCAAAGAGGAATGTCAGACACCTTGAGACCCCGATAGATCATAGACACGAAGCTGAGGACTGTCCTCCTAAATGTAGTCAGTGTCAGAGGAGAGCAGCGTTCAACTCTTCAGCTCCTTCATTTAGGAATCCCTCGGGGCCTCAGCAAACACATCAGGCAGGACTCTGACAAGGTAAACGTCTTATGAAAGCGCAGTCACCTACAATGCATATTCTGCTGTGTATGTCACATTGTGTTAGCCAGAATGTTTACAAAGTAAAAATAAAAAATGTCTTTACCGTCCTCCTCGTGCACCGGTCTGGCATCTGAAAATAAATAGGGAAATCACATATGAGAGACCACCGGACAATGGATACTTTCATCCAACACCAAGTGTGAGTAGAATCTTAATGTCAGCAGGAATTCCTAACAGCGCTGGACTGTGTCCCATACAATAAGCCCCTGTGTCCTCTGACTGCGTGGCACTCACCCACCACATGGACGTCTAGCTGTCAGCGTCCCCTGCCAAATCACATCCCTCAACTGGAGCAGAGATTAGAATTCCCTCTGACCATCCAAGAGGATGAATACAAGGGATGTGTTCCTGCTGCGCACACCTCCAGCTGAGATCCAGATTCTTGCTGCTTTATTTGGCGATTGGTGGAATGTGCTATTTTCAGTCTGTTCAGCCATTTAAAGTTTATTTTCACACTTAAAGGGGTTGTGCCACGAACAATTGTACACTTTAATTAATAGATCTTAGAATAAAAATAAGTTCAACAATTGGATGTGTTAAAAAGAAAAATCCTGTCCCGAAATATTCTTATATATGTGCCCTTGTGTAAGGGATATGTATGACCAAGCAGGAATAGGTCAGATATACCCCAGCTCCTGGGCAGGGGAGGAGGTAAAGGGGTATACAGACATTACAGTTGGGGATCACAGTTGATTCTTTCTGTGATGTAAAACAAGTAAGGCAATGAAATGTTTTACATCAAAGAAAGAATCAGCTATGATCCCTCATTACTTCCTCTCCCGACTAGTCAGTAGTATGTAAATGTTAATGAACTATTCACGCCCACCCAAGCTGGTATTCCCTCCCTCCCCCTGTGCTGAAGTCAGTCACTGAAAATCTCATGGTGGGGTTACACGTAGCGATATCGTCCCAATATCGCATACAACGCCGCGGGAGCGCGCATTTCGGGAGCACTTTTCCCGATATCGCATCGCCGGTTTACACGCTGCGATATCGGGAAACAACGTCCCTCCGATGTGTACGCCCACCAACCCAGTAACGACCATTTAACATGGGAGTTAATGGGTGAGGTGTGAGTACGCATCGGAGTTGGGCTGTCACACGCAGCGATGCTGGTACAACGGCCTTGCGATATTGGGGAGTTGAATAGCTTTGCTATTCAACTCCGATATCGTTTTGGCATCGTTCCAGCATCGCGTTGGATGCTAAAACAGTACAACGCGCATACGATATCGGGTCCAACTCGCGACCCACGTGACTTTTTGTCGGAGTTGGGTCGGAGTTGGACGCCGATATCGCGGCGTGTAAACCCACCATCATGGTGGGGTTACACGTAGTGATATCGTCCCGATATCGCATACAACGCCGCGGGAGCGCGCATTTTGGGAGCACTTTTCCCGATATCGCATCGCCGGTTTACACGCTGCGATATCGGGAAACAACGTCCCTCCGATGTGTACGCCCACCAACCCAGTAACGACCATTTAACATGGGAGTTAATGGGTGAGGTGCGAGTACGCATCGGAGTTGGGCTGTCACACGCAGCGATGCTGGTACAACGGCCTTGCGATATCGGGGAGTTGAATAGCTCTGCTATTCAACTCCAATATCGTTTTGGCATCGTTCCAGCATCGCGTTGGATGCTAAAACAGTACAACGCGCACCCGATATCGGGTCCAACTCGCGACCCACGTGACTTTTTGTCGGAGTTGGACGCCGATATCGCGGCGTGTAAACCCACCATCAGACTTGGGGGAGGTGTTTGTTGTTCTGAGCACAAGCCTGGGACCTGCAGGTCTTGTAGTAAAATCATCACAGTGTGTGCAGTCTGTGAGATTTCTATGTGTTTAGATGAACATTTGTTTTCCTTCATAAATGTAATGTGAATATCTGCTGACAAATGAACAAGTGATCATATAAACACATAGAAATATCTTAGACAGCACACACTACACATATGCCTCAGATACACACAATGCCACTGCTTCATGCTGGAAGGAAATGAAGATGTCAGAGCTGCAGCTGTTTGGTCGGCTTCTACTCAGAGCACACACCTTCCCTCTCATTTCTCCTCTTCAGTGCAAGCAGACAGGACAGGATTCATTTGGGAGAGCAGTACAGACAGGAGGATTCTCCTCCCCATGTGAGAGACTTTTCTTCAGTAGAGGCAGGGAAGCTGGTCAGAGTTGATGGTAAGCTAAAGGAAGCTAAATGCAGGGAAGTCCAGGAAGAAAACCTTTTAGAGGCTGTAAAAGACTTGATACTGGGCTGTAGGTTCACATTTCAGCAGGACAACGACCCTAAACATTCTGCCAGAGCTACAATGGATGGTTTAGATGAAAGCATATTTATGTGTGTGAATGGCCCAGTCAACATCTAGATCTAAATCCCATTGAGAATCATTCACAAGACTGGAAAATGTCTGATCACAGACGTCTCCATCCAATCTCTGAGCTACAGCTCCTTTGCAAAGATGAATGAGCAAAGATTTCAGCCTCTAGATGTGCAAAGCTGGTAGAGACATCCCCCAAAAGACTCGCAGCTATAGCTGCAGCAAAAGGTGATCCTAAAAAGTATTGACTTAGGCTAGGTTCACATTTGCGTTCGGCAGTGCAGCGTGATAGTGAGAGAGAGAGACCAGAACGGGATTTAGGTAGGGAGGGCAGGAGAAGCTCTGAATGATCACCATCCGCTGCGTTCATTGCGCTTGCCTGCAGATGGCACTGCACACACATTGGCTGCTATTCATGCTTTGTGCGCGTCTGTCTGCTTGTGTACAAAGCAAGCAACCAGCCACGCACAAAAAATCAAACATGTTGCGTTCGGAAGGCGCACAGATTATATGCCATCCGAACGCAACCAAACACAGGTACTATGTGTTCCCATGTTATACATAGGAACGCAGTGTTCATGCGTTTGGTTACGTTGCGTTCCAAACGCAAATGTGAACCCAGCCTAAGGAGGGCTGAATACAAATACATGTCACAATTTTCAGATTTATATTTTAAAATATTTAGAAAACCAATCATTTCCTTTACACTTCACAAATAATTGATACTTAAGAGTTGGTATATAATATAACATTAATAAAAGTGTAATATTAAAGAGATGTTAGTAATGTAACTTCAGAATGAGGACTTACCAATGAGTGAACCCAGAAGGAAACAGGTGAAATATAAACTAATAATAAGCAGCTTCATTGTGTCCTCCGGCTGGATATTCGTCAACAAATCTGATATAAGAGAATAAGAAAAAAAAAAAAAAATCAATAGTAGCCATGTGCTTTGGGTACCTTACATTATATTTGTATATGTCTTATGATGTTCGATCAATTATTCATGGCGACAAATTTAGGTTAGACGTGATTCAACTCATTGCTGTACTGGGTATGGTTTTACATAGGACTGCACAAAATACTATGGGATTATTGTAACCCCCATTACTCATGCTGCCTTAGAAATGCATCCCAAGAGCTAAAGGGTGACTTTGTGTAAGCTCTATCCAGATATCATGCACACACATAATGAAGCTTTGCTCTCAGGGTAAAAGTAATGTATATCTGTAATATTTGCATATATAGACATACATATATATATATATATAATATATATATATATATATATCATATATAATTTATGTGTTGCTGTCGTCTTTCTTCTAGTCCAGTTTTTCTATACTTACAAAACTTGTTACCTGTCTTGTATTGGCGTCTTTCCGCAGTTCAGTCGTCTTGCACTGGTTACCTGTTGCTTCTTCTCTTGAATTGAGCCCTCTTCTTCCAGCTCCCTCCTTCCCTCCCTTCCTTGGATAAACAGGCAACTGTGTAGGAAAACTTCATTTTTTTCTCCCTAACTTGAAAATTCATCATACTATTTATTCTGCAGTCAATAGGGGATGGCTTGTATCACCATAACAGAGCTGAGATTCACATGGAGCAGTCCTGAAAATATTCATCCAACTAAATGGAATGCTTTTGACATGCTAACGGGAAATGTATCAAGGTATATCAGTGCATTTCAATGAATTAGAATATCATCAAAGATCAATGTACTACTGCCATGTTTCAGGGCGTTTCTGGGAGCAATGAAACGCGTTGACTAATAAATCAGTATTATATTCCCCCTTTGATGTCTTGTGGAATACAGCAGCGCGGTTTTTAACCCTTCATCCTCCCTACTTTAATTTTCTGAAATAATGACCTTTGGGTTTTCATTGGCTGTAAGCCATAATCATCAACATGAACAGAAATAAACACTTGAAATAGATCACTTTGTTTGCAATGACGTTGCAAAGTATATACATTTCACTTTTTGTATTGAGTTAGTGAAATAAATTAACTTTTTCATGATATTCTAATTCATTGAGATGCTCTAGTAAATAGGTAGATTTACCATTCAGGACAATCTGAGTAGAAGTAATTATATAAATTGTAATATAAGCTAAATTGCTAAATAGAAATAAAAATAAAACTAGACATGTTTTTTTCTTCATGTCATCCAGCATTAAAAGTTCTGAAACGTTTCGAATCCCTTTATTAGAGGAGTAGTGAGGAGTGAATATATTCAACACTTTTTGCTACTCTAAGAAATATTAATCTATTTAGCTCCTTGGTACCCGGCAAGTACTTTTGTAATAGCATTATGCGATTCAAGTGACCTTGCTAATATGTTTGGCGCCTAATTTTCAGCCAATAAAAATGCTGGGATTGCTGTCCAGTCATAGTATCGCTGTATCCGTCTTTGATAATTGAATTACTGTGATTTGCAGGTGCAGTAAAACAAACAAAAAAAAAAATTAACACCTTCTAACCGAATCAGCATGAGTTCTGATGGGACCTGTACAAAGGAGAAATGAATAGCAAAAATGCAGAAATGGTTGAGAAAGTGCTCCAAATGAATGGGAACAGCATGCAGACAATGCCTGCATGCATTTCTGTCACACAGTTGTCTGTTGTGATTGACAGGCTCAGTGAAAGCGAAAACAAAAGTGCTGTTCCCCAGCTATTGTGATTGCCAGTGCAGGTAATGCAGACAGCTGGCGACTGGTATTCTGTGACTGAGGTGGCCAATTTGGGTTATTTCTCCCCCCCAACCTCAAAATATCATTTGGGGTAATATAAGCATGCCCACCATCAGGGGGTGATGCGTCTGCCTCCAGTCAGGGGCCCGGGCTCCCCTGCAGGGGGCGTGGCCATTTTCATGAGGGAGAGGGGGGCCCGGCCATGACTGTAGGGGCGTGGCTGTTTGCATCATGGAGTGAGCAGGGCCCACCCCCCGGCCGAGCCTGCCCCCCGGCCAGCATCACGCTGCACTGTGTAGCACAGCCCAATTAATCCTTCCACAGAGCCAGGCCCAGCCCAGCCACAGTGAGTCAGTCACTGACTGACACGTGACATCTATCAGCCGGGGCCGCCCATCCCCTCCCACCCCTGGCCTCAATGCACAGGGGAACCACCCAGCCGCTGCCCGGGCCCACCCAGCCGCCGCCCAGCCTCTATTACTCTGTGGGGGCCGTCCCGCCCATCCAAGGCCTCAATGCACAGGGCAGTCCTCCAGCACCTCAGAGATCATAGAATCCTGCTCAGTGCAGAGAGATGGGCATGATCGCTTCTGCCATGACACAGCTGCACACAGGTTAGGAGAGGGGAGAGAAGGGGGCGCCCAGCACAAAGGGAACTGGGCCCCCCAGCACACAGGGAGCCAGGCCCCTCAGCACACAGGGAGCCGGACTCCCCAGCACACAGGGAGCCGGGACCCCCAGCACACAGGGAGCTGGGCCCCCCAGCACACAGGGATCGGGGCCCCCCAGCCCCAGCACACAGGGAGCCAGGCCCCCCAGCACACAGGGAGCCGGGCCCTCCAGCACACAGGGAGCCGGACTCCCCAGCACACAGGGAGCCGGGCCCCCCAGCACACAGGGAGCTGGGCCCCCCAGCACACAGGGAGCTAGGCCCCCCAGCACACAGGGAGCCGGGCCCCTCAGCACACAGGGAGCCGGGCCCCTATGTGATCCCCCTCTGTCCTCTTTCTTCACCATCTCCCTCTGCCCTCTTACTCCTCTGTCCCACTCTGCACTCTTTTTCCTCCTTACCCCTCCTGTCCTCTATCCTCTCTGTCCCCCTCCATCTCCCTCTGTTCTTTCTCATTTGTCTCCCTCCTGTCCTCTTTCCCCTCAGTCTTCTTCTGTCCTCTTTCTCCTCCATCTCCCTCTGTTCTTTCTCCTCCGTCTCCCTCCTGCCCCCAGATTTCTCTGTTAGACATTCTGCCGTCTGTTCATCTCTTATCTGGGACTTTGTGTTGTCAGCTCAGGAGCATGGCAGATGTTTTGTGTGGGGTGGTCCAGGTCCCTCCCCTGATGATGACATCACAGTCTGTTACCCTCCCTTGTAGTGCTTGGAGAATCTGATGAGGTCACAGGATCTGACTCCGCTCCACAGGACGCTGCCGCTCATCCTGAAGATCAGTAAGCCAAGATCACCGAGGCTCCAATGCAGGAGGAACCGCCTGAAGCTGTCAACGGTGAGGCCGAGACTGGGAGCCAAGGACAGAGCGCACGATGAAGATAAGAGGTCAGTGAATCAGCCCACAGCAGTCTCAAGTGTGTGTGTGTATAATATATATATATATATATATATATATATGTATATATAATATGTGTATATATATGAGAGAGTAAAAAAAGGAAAAGCAGCACAAAAAATAGAAAAAAGTTGACCTTATAGCCCAATGAAGTGGCCATGCATTGGGTAATAAAGTCCACTTTTTTCTATTTTTTTGTGCTGTTTTTCCTTTTTTTACTCTATTGTAAGGAACCATCTGGATTGCTGGTTGGGAAAGCTTTCAGATAAATTGAGGTAATTTTGGTGCTGTTCCAATTTTTCACTATATAAATAATGTATGTTTGGGTGGAGGCGGAGCATAAATGGAGGCAGGGTCTCAGGGGGAGGAGGCTGGGCGGAGTCTCAGGGGGGCCCCAAAATTTTGGCAGTCAGGGGCCCCGAAATTCCTAGTGGCAGCCCTGAATATAAGGGGTTAATGACAGCTGAGATTTGTCAAAAAATCGCAGCTTTTACCAGGTCCTGCATTGGTAGAAGAGAGTGGTCTATGAGACAACAACATTACCAACTCTGTAGATAACAAGAAAAAAGGGCAAGCACACAAACATCCTTTAGGCCCCTTTCACACTGGCATTTTTGAAAAATGCGGCAGATGTGGCAGAATTACCGCACTTGCCGCACCTGACCGCAAGCCCCATAGACAATGCATGGGGCTTGCCGAACTGGCGCTGCAAGTGCGGCCGTTAGGCGGACGATGCGGCAGATGCGGTAATTCTGCCGTATCTACCGCATTTTTTCAAAAATGCCAGAGTGAAAGGGGCCTTACTTTAACTTAAGAAACAACCACCCTCTTTCACAAATTTATTAACCCCCAAAACACGCCTGCAGGTGCAATGTAATCCATACACGATGTCCCACAAACATCTCGGGTCTGCTACATCAAGAGTCTACTGTCAGCGGCATCTGAATCACTCTGACAGCATCGCGGGAGCTGCCAGAGTGAGCTAAAGTTAACTTAGTACCGGACTGTTGGAGTGTGTTGTCACTTTTAACGCAGTCCAACAATTCTCTTATGGTCACTTCTGGTTATTCACATGGTACCTGCTGTGGGAGCCATGCAACTGCAGGGGAACTCGATGTCGGATTGTCGGAGTATGTGTCACATCAGCAGCACACTCCATTCAGTCCAGATACTGTGAGAGCTGGAAGCCTTAAAGGAGTCTTGTAGATATACATTAAGGTTTCTGGAGTACCCAGCAGTCAGGACGCCTACGGGTTGCGAAATTTGAGAAAATTTCACAACCTCCAGATGTGCCAGTAGCTGTGAACACCTGGAACCTTAAAATTTCTCTTAAGGGGCCGTCACACGCTACCATTTTAAGCCCGATATCGTTTAAGCGATCTCCTTTTTGATCGCTTAAGCGATATCGTTTGGGCATCGTTGCATGTAATCAAGCGATTTTACAATGTAAAATCGCTTGATCGTGACATCGCAGATATGAGAGCAGGACCTCATATCTAGCGATGAACAATGTAGCAATCTGCTTCATCGTGGTGTATGACACCACGATGAACGATCTCCCAGCGGCAGAGCCTATGCTGGGAGATGATAACTATGGTACACGTCGAGTTACTAAGCGCCGCGCGGCGCCTAGTAACCCGATGTGTACCATGGTTACCAGCGATATCGCGGCTCCACATCGCTGGTGAGTCTGCCTGTGTGACAGCTCACCAGCGATGTGAGCGATATTGTTAGCGATCACGCGTGCACGTGATCGCTAACAATATCGCTCACGATATGGAAGCGTCTGACGGCCGCTTTAAACATTCCTTTAAGAGAGCTTTTAAGCTTCCTCAAGTTTCCAGATATTGCCAGATATTGAGACACTTGCAGACTCTGAACCTTGTGAAGAGCTCAGAACCTCCATATGTGCCAGCAGCTGTGAACTCCCAGAACCTTAAAAGCTCTCTTAAACATCCCTGTAAACTCTGGTAGCCTTTAAGTTTACCTGCGTTCTCAGCTTGAGGTCTTGCAGTAGATTTGAACCTGGTGACTTTAATGGGGCCGTCACACAAGTCAATGTCGTCAGCGATCTGATCACTGGCGACATTGAAGGCTGATCGCTGGTGAGCTGTCACACAGGCAGACTCACCAGCGATCAGTGGACCAGTGACATCGTGGAAATTATTTAAATATCGTTTACACGATGTCTTGCTCCCGCTGCCAGGCTGCGGTAAGCGGGAGCAGGCTGGTCTCCAAGATAAACTGCAGGTATCTAGGCAGCACGCGCTGCCTAGATACCCGATATATACCTTGGTTACCAGCCTTCTCTGCTCACCGGCTGGTATCCAAGGTACACAGCGGGTAACTAGGGTCCCCAGTTACCCGCTGTGTACCTTGGATACCAGCCGGTGAGCGGAGAAGGTTGGTAACCAAGGTATACAGTGGGTATCTAGGCAGCAGGCGCTGCCTAGATACCCGCAGTTTACCTTGGAGACCAGCTCCCAGCTCTTGCTGAGAGGCACTGGGAGCTGGCTTATCGCTCAGCTCCCGGTGTCACAGGCAGCGATGCTGCGTGTCCACCGGGCGACCATCGTCATGTTTTAGAACAGGTTCTAAAACCTGCCGACCATCAACCAGTGACTTATCGCTGGTTGAAACGCCCTGTCACACGATTCAATATCGCTGCAACGTCATGTGCAGCAGCGATATTGCACGCAATATTGAAGCGTGTGACATCCCCATAAGAGAGCTTTTAAGCTTCCTCGAGTTTCCAGCTGGTCTAGATGATGGATTGAAAGATGTATAGATAGATAGATGGATGAATAGATTATAAAGATAGATAGATAGATAGATAGATAGATAGATAGATAGATAGATAGATAGATAGATAGATAGATAGATAGATAGATACCAAAATGAAAAAAGTAAAAGCCACAAGTTTTCATCACTGTTTTGATGGAGTGCTGCCTGCTTTTTTTCATTTTGGTATCTATGAGGTTAGGACATTACCTTTGTAGGTTGTTGCACCAGGTTTTGTTTGGTAGTGCTGCCAGATTATTATTAGATAAATAGATACAGTGCTGTGCAAATTAATTGGGACAAAGCATTCAGTCAATGATTCAAACCAGTTTTACCTGCTTTGAACAGGTGTGTGTACAACCTTGAGTAACAAAATGTGGTTTGACTGGTTTTAGTCAGAAAATAACAGCTAGCTGCCCCCTCAGCTTCAGTTGAGAGCTTGTTTCTGTGAGGAGTGGTTTAGTGTACTTTTTCTCTGTGTGATTCGTGCCTGTAAAAATGGATGTTACTCCACAGAAGAGATCTAGAATTATTACTCTTAATGAACATACAAGTCTGACTGTAAGAGAAATCGCTTCCACCGTTAGTATTGTAAAATCTATCATTTCAAGAATAATTCGTACACAATGAAACTGGATCGTTTTCTCCAAAATGAAAAGGGAAATGTGGAAGAAAGAGGAAAACGACACCAAGAACTGATAAAACACTCATCAGAAATAGTAAAACTAATGCAAGAAAAACAAGTAAAGACTTGCTCTGTCCCAATTAATTTGCACAGCACTGTAGATAGATAGATAGATAGATAGATAGATAGACTCTGTAGATAGATAGACAGACAGATAGATAGATAGATAGATAGATAGATAGATAGATAGATAGATAGATAGATAGATAGATAGATAGATAGATAGATAGATAGGATGCATATATGCACTGGCAATCAAAATTAGAGAACAACATACAATTTCCTTAATGTCAAAGTCATTGTGTTGTCCTATGTGAAAATATCCTAACATGAGTAAATTAGCAGTATTTTAATCTTATTTCATAAAATGAATATATTCTAAAACACAACATAAAAATGTAAATGAAATTGTTCTGCCATTTGAGTGCAGCTAAATGGCATTAATTGTGTTATACCAGTTACGACCCATAGAGGTCACTAGATACCTATGTATTATGTTTCCCCATACTTAAGAAGAATGTCTCCTTTAACAAAATGAGTCATGTAGAAGGGAACGCCCCTACTCCAGGGCGGCCTACCGTGTTGCAGCTGGTTCATCTGCACCAGGGCCCCAACGGGCTAGGGGGTTCCTCAGGCCTGCAGGGGGGCCCCCAGCTGACCCCCATGACCCTGTGTCAGAGGAGAGGAGGTTAACTGAGGGAAGCTTCCTGCTTCCCTTGGCTGATCCCGCCCCTCCTCTCCTCTGCCGCCCCAGCCCCCAGGACTGCAATGCGCTGTTCGGCGCAGGTAGGAGCCGCATCAACTAAAGCCCCCCCCCCTCCCTGCTCCTCGCCCTCCTCCGCTAGCACCCTCACCAGCGGCTACTGCACCAGGGCCCCCCATTTTCTCCTGAGCTCTAAGCATCCTGAGGAGACATGAATCCTTAGCTCCTTCCCTTCTATGTACAAATCTCTTCACCTGTCGTGAGATGATCTCGGTAAGAAAAAATTCCAATACATGTTTTGTATAGAATCTGTGTAAGCAAGTAAGCAAGTTATGATCCAGTCACTGTTACAGAAAGAACTGTGAGATAGGAGAAATGCTTTACCATGTAATTCTCCATTTTAGCTTGTTTGCATGGTACCTAGATAAAGGTATTTCTGTATAGAATACTTTAAAGTGAAGTGTATTGTGCTTTGAGATACACCACTTCAGTTAATGCCTTTTGCACTGTATGCAGATAGATGCGCTCTGTATTAGAACAGATCCTGCTGCAGTGACCTTTACCCCAGTTATTCATGTTGACTGTAACCTGTGTTACAACTATGTCAGTGCTAGTTCCTTTAACGCACCCTGTACTGACTTCGTTTATTCTGTACTTCTGTTATAGTTTTTATCAATCAAGTTCACTTCATCACAATAAATTCAGACTACAGAACCTCTTCAGTCTTATTTACTGTGAAGTGGACGAGGGTTAGCTGTAAGCAGAAATATACAGCCTCATACGTGGACGGAAGCGGAACAGTAAAAACGAGCTCTTGCCACAGGTGGTGGTTGTACGGGACCGCTAACACCCACTCTGCACTGCACACGGGTATCGCAGCAACCATACAGTCGCAAATAGCAGGAGCGCCGCCCAGTGAAAACGAGCTCTCTCAGCAAAAATGAATAAGGGGGGTACGACCAGCTGATCCAGTAAAAACGGACTCTGGCTGCAGGAGTCGGTTGTATGGGACTGCTAATGCCCACACCACGCACACGGGTATTACAGCAACCTCCCAGCAAGTACAGCACGATTCCTGCCACACCAAACCCATTTATCTAAAGACTCGGGTCCGTACAAGAATCAAAGCAGCCGCCATACAGACGCAACAAGGGAGCACAGTCCACCAGAAAACGCAGCACCATTCCCGCCACACTGAAACCCATCCGCACATAGACTCAGTTTCCCGCCAAGTACTCAGCAGTTCAGCTAAGCACAGTGTCTCGAAGCAACACATCCTCACTCAAAACAAGGTCACGAGCAGGCTCTAGCAAGTCATCAATAGCAGAGCTTGCTGCTGTTGCTCGTGCTGAAGCTGAGGCGGCCAAAGTGAGGTCCTCCTTCGTTGCACAAGAGATGCAACTAAAGCTGAGACAAGCAGACCATGAAGCAGCAAAGTTTCGCCTGCAAGCAGAGCATGAAGCAGCAAAGGTTCGCTTTCAAGCAGACCAAGAGGCAGACAGTGCGCATCTGCGAGCGTCTCTAGAAAAACTTGCTACAGACAAAGAGACAGCAGCTGCAATAGCCAAAGCAGAGTACCTCGAAGCTGCGGAGAACCCGGTAATGAGAGACACAGCAACGTTCTCGGATCAGACGTAGACTAACAAGATCCAGCACAGCGCGTCGCAGAGTACGTCCATCTGCATTCCGAAATAGAGGCCAACCCTGATGCGCCCCATCGACCAGCCCACGCCGATTGCCAACAATACAAAACTGAACTATGCTACTTCAAACGAGAAGACATCCTGCACGGAGATGTCGGCCACAGTTACAGCCCCACAGAGCAAAAGATACAGCTCCCGTCCTGCCTTAAAGAGACACCTTCTCCCGGGAGGGTACTATACAGACTCTCCGAAGCCAGAAACATACAACCGGTATGGTGACGCACCACACACTAGACGTGACTATAACACACCAGCTTGTACTAGCACTGACCAAGCCACCATAGACTTTGCAAAGTTCTTTGCTCGTCGAGAACTGGTTACACAAGGACTCGTAAAGTTCACCGATAAAGCCTAGAACTATAGGTCATGGCGAGCCTCGTTCCAGAACGCCATTCAGGGTCTGGACTTATCCTGTAACAAGGAGTTAGACCTCCTAGTAAAGTGGCTTGCGAGTGAGTCAGTGGACATGCCAAAAGACTTAGAGACATTAATATAAAGCATCCACACATAGGTCTTCACGAAGTGTGGAAAAGACTTGATGAGTTATACGGTTCCATTGAAGTCATAGAGAATGCTTTATATAAAAGAACTGACGATTTCCCTAAGATAGGGCCTAAAGGTTATCAAAAGCTCAGGGAGTTGAGTGACTTGTTAATAGAGTTACAGGTTGCGCAAAGAGGAAGGAGATTTGCCCGGATTGGCATTCTTGGACACTGCCAGGGGTGTCAATCCGATAGTGCAAAAACTTCCTTACAGTCTACAAGAAAAGTGGGTCACACATGGTTCACGGTACAAGCAAATTCATAATGTGCCTTTCCCCCCTTTCACTGTATTTGTAGATTTCGTAACCCAACAAGCTAGAATCAGAAATGACCCTAGTTTCGATTTCACTCTGTCATGTTCCACTGCTTCCGGTGTCAAACCTGGTAAGACACCCGTGGCAGTCCACAAAACTAATATTGTTTCTACAGGTCCTCCTCACAGTATGAGTAAGCCTCCTGCAAGAGAAACCAAACCTCAGGATGTCAGCAAGCAGTGTCCCCTACACAGGAAACTACATCCTCTACTAAAATGCAGAGCCTTCAGGGAGAAGTCTTTAGAGGATCGCAAAGGTTTCCTCAAGGAAAACAACATCTGATTCAAATGTTGTGCCACAACCTCTCACCTCGCCAAGAACTGTGAAGCAAGCGTGAAATGTGCAGAATGCAGCAGCACGGATCACAATACTGCCTTGCACTCTGGACCACCCCCTCAAGTGTTGTCACAGCCAGAGGAGCACGATGGGAAGCAGGAAAACACTATTGAAGACACCCCAGTGGTCACCTCTCAGTGTACGGAGATCTGTAAAGGACTTATAGGAGGAAGGTCTTGTTCAAAAATCTGCCTTGTCCAAGTCTATCCAGCAGGCCGCAGAGACAAAGCAAGGAAGATATATGCAATCCTGCATGACCAGAGCAATAGGTCTCTAGCGAAGTCCATCTTCTTCGACAACTTCAGCATTGGAGGCTCTTGTTCTCCCTACTCCTTGAGGACGTGTTCAGGTACCGTTGAGACGGGGAGAAAAGCAACCGGATACAAAGTGGAGTCCATAGATGGCCAGACCTGCCTATCGCTACCGACCATCCTGGAGTGCAACCAGATTCCCGACAACAGGTCTGAGATACCTTGACGGGAAGTAGCAACACATCACCCCCACTTGAAGTGTATAGCTCATCTGATACCTGAATTGGACCCAGAAGCTCCAATAGCTTTACTACTGGGAAGAGATATACTTCGAGCCCACAAGACTAGGGAGTTTTTCAATGGTTTCAAGAACACTCCATATGCACAGAAACTAGACCTTGGATGGGTCATAGTAGGAGAAGTCTGTCTAAGGGGAGCACACAAGCCAGCCTCAGTCAACAGTATGCTCACCAGCACACTATAAAATGGACGTCCATCTCTCTTACAGCCATGTCAGAATAGTCTGCTGGTAAAGGAGTTACCGAGCAGCACTCTCCTGACTTGCCCTTTCTCAGTTCCTTCCAATGAAGACCATGCCTGTGAAGGTGAACAAGACCACATAGGATGTACAGTCTTCCACAGGACAAAGGAAGACAACAAGGCAGCTATGTCCATAGAAGACAGGATGTTCTTGGACATCATGGATAGAGAAATAGCCAAAGACAAGTCGAATAGTTGGGTCGCACCTCAACCCATTCCGACCTCAGAGAAGACGCCTACCCAACAACAGGGAACTGGTCTACTGTCGATTCATCTCCCTCAGACACAAGCTTCAGAAGTCACCTGAGACAAAGGAACATTTCTTTACATTCATGGCAAAGATATTCCAGAACAACCACGCAGAGATAGCAACTGCACTTCGACATTCAGAGGAGAGTTGGTACTTACCCATCTTCGGAGTATACCATTCTAAGAAGCCAGGTCAGATAAGAGTGGTATTTGACTCAACTGCCAAATGCGAAGGCGTCCCATTGAATGACGTCTTGCTGTCAGGCCCAGACCTCAACAACAGACTTTTAGAAGTACTACTTCGTTTCCGCAGAGATACGGTGGCATTTACGGCCGACATCCAACAGATGTTCCACTGTTTTCTCATCAAAAAGGAACACAGAAACTACTTAACTCTTTGCATCAGTAGGTCTGAAACATTCCAACTAGTGGATCCAGATACCGACGAAGAGCTCTGTCCTCAAGTGTCTACTCTACATACAGCGATTTCAAAGCATCACCTTGAGTCTCATCGATTTAGCAGGTTTTCAACCTGGAAGTCACTTATTCGAGCCATTGCTTGTCTGCTTCATGTAGTTCAGTCCCACAAGTCTGCACTACCCGCAAGTCAGAGATCTTGTATAGGTTGACATCTCTGCAAGCATGCATTTACCGCTCCTAACCTAGAAAGAGTCAAGGTTACAATACTTCGTGTTGTCCAAAGAGAAACCTTCAGCAGAGAAATAGACAACCTCAACAAGGGACAACCGATTCCTAGAGACAGTGTGTTGAGGAAGCTCGACCCGGTTGTTGACCAAGATGGGCTGCTGAGAATTGGTGGCCGTCTTCAAGAAGCTGAGGTGGGAGTTTCAGAGAAGCACCCAGTAATATTTCCTGGACGTCATCACGTCACAACTCTGCTCATTCAGCATCATCATAGCTTAGTGAGACACCAAGGCCGTTGGTTTACTGAAGGGAATCTACGGACAGCTGGACTATGGAGCAAAGAGAAGCGTGAGCAAACTCATCTTTAACTGTGTTACGTGTCGCAAACTCTGTGGCAGGTTTCAAAATCCTAAGATGGTCAATCTAACACCCGACAGACTTAGTACTGACCCTCCCTTCACCAATGCCGGACTAGACGTGTTCGGCCCTTGGTCTGTGACTACACGACGCACAAGGAAGGTGCTGAAGCAAAGTGTTGGGCAGTTCTATTCACCTGTCTGTCCATTAGAGCTGTTCATCTTGAAATGATCGAATCTATGGACACGTCAAGCTTCATAAATGCACTTCGGCGCTTCATCGCAATCAGAGGCCCTGTGAAGCATATTCGGTCTGACCGAGGCACGAATTTTGTCGGAGCGGCAAGAGAACTTCAAATCCCTTCCAATGTAGATGTCACTAGTGTGGAAAGGTACCTAGGTGAGCAAGGATGCACCTGGACTTTCAACCCATCACATTCTTCGCACATGAAAGGTGTCTGGGAAAGAATGATAGGAATAGCACGCAAAATACTAGACTATCTTCTTGCAAGCAAACATCAGACTCACACATGAGAGTTTGACTACGTTCTTGGCTGAGGTCTCAGCTATCATGAATGCCAGGCCGCTGACAACACTTTCCAGTGATTCTGGAGACCCAACAGTCCTTACTCCTGCGATGTTACTCACGCAGAAGACTTGTGTTCCAATTGCCCCACCCAGAAAATTCAATGATAAAGACCTCTACAGACAACAATGGAGGCAAGTACAAAGTGTGGCCAATGTCTCCTGGGACAGATCGAAAAGGCAGTACCTCTCCACTCTACAAACCAGGACAAAGTGGCAGAAAGACCACCCAAACATCGAATCTGGCGATGTTGTACTCCTGAAAGACAGTCAAGCGCATCGAAATGAGTGGCCACTTGGCTTAGTCACCAAACCTTTCCCCAGCAAGGATGGGAGAGTGCGCAAAGTGGAGCGCTTAGGGAGATCAAGCTGTTCCTCAGGCCCGTAACCGACCTTGTGTTGTTGTTTTCCCCAAAAGAGCCAAATAATGGCATCTGTTGATGCCAAGCGGGGAGTGTTCTGCCATTTGAGTGCAGCTAAATGGTATTAATTGTGTTATACCAGTTACAGCCCATAGAGGTCACTAGATACCTATGTATTATGTTTCTTAAGAAGAATGTCTCCTTTAACCAAATGAGTCATGTAGAAGGGAACGCCCCTACACCTCTGTTATGAAGGACACTGCAGCCATTTTTCCTGAGCTCTAGGCATCCTGAATCATTAGCTCCTTCCCTTCTATGTACAAATCTCTTCACCTGTCGTGAGATGATCTCGGTAAGAGAAAATTCCAATACATGTTTTGTATAGAATCTGTGTAAGCAAGTTATGATCCAGTTAGTCACTGTTACAGAAAGAACTGTGAGATAGGAGAAATGCTTTACCATGTAATTCTCCATTTTAGCTTGTTTGCATGGTACCTAGATAAAGGTATTTCTGTATAGAATACTTTAAAGTGAAGTGTATTGTGCTTTGAGATGCACCACTTCAGTTAATGCCTTTTGCACTGTATGCAGATAGGTGCACTCTGTATTAGAACAGATCCTGCTGCATTGACCTTTACCCCAGTTATTCATGTTGACTGTAACCTGTGTTATAACTATGTCAGTGCTAGTTCCTTTAACGCACCCAGTACTGACTTCGTTTATTCTGTACTTCTGTTATAGTTTTTATCAATCAAGTTCACTTCATCACAATAAATTCAGACTACAGAACCTCTTCAGTCTTATTTACTGTGAAGTGGACGAGGGTTAGCTGTAAGCGGAAATCCACAGCCTCATACGTGGACGGAAGCGGAACAGAGATAAATGAAAAAGAACACTGATCATAATTAGAAAACACTTTCAAATACCTGCAAGTTATTGTGTTAATCTGGTGTGCCGCCCAGCTTAGGGGACCGGGATACCCGGCGCAGGGTCCCTTTCCTTGGGGGAGTCACTGGTGGCTGGACCCAGGCCGTGGCCCCAGGCTGGCACACTCCTAAAAGGGGGTATTTACAGGGGATTTAGAAGTTTATATAGTTTATAAAGTTTGTAGATGTTATTGTCGTGACGCCACCCAGAATAATGTGGCTATATATGGCCACCGCTGCCTTGTACTGGCCAGGGGATGATGGTGAGAGGCAGCTGAGATGGTATAGCCCTTTTCCGGGTAGGGCTGTAGGGTCCCCTGGACAGGTGATGTTAAAGTTAATGATGGATGAAGATGGAAGTATGGTGAGGAGATGTTAAGGGCACAGACACTTACTTGATTCACAGCAAATCCTCTCAGCGGTGATGGTCCCAATCCTGGATAGATGGTAACTGGTAAATCAGAGGCTGAGGCACAGATGAGGTTTAACTGGTTTACTTTCAACCAAACTATAATACAACAAGTCCCGTCTCCGGAGTCTGCAATAGGGGTTCAGTTGCTCAGGCCCCACCGGGTCCTTTACCTCCTGCTTGCGCTGTCTATGTGGCCCTGCTGCCGTGTGTGAACTCGCTGCTGGCCCAAATCTGTCCTCTCTGGGTCCCACTCAACAGGCAACTTGAGTCCTTTGTCTCTCTCTGCTTACCCCCTCCGGGAGTACTGCTGAACTCTTAGTATGTTGCTGTGTCTGGCCCTGTGAAGCTTGTTGTTACCTCACGTTTTTCCGGTTGCTGTATTGTATATAACTAATGCAGCCACGGATCCGGTATCCGTATCTGCGCTTTTTATCTAGGGTAGATAATGATGCTACCCGATTCTGAAAGTGTTCCTCTTATCAGTTTTCTCCTCCTCAGACCGATGGCTTGGCCCTGGAAATTGTCAGCCAGTCCTCAGGAACTCAATGCAGCTCCTGTCACTCTGAGCTCATGGCTCCAACTGTCTGAAAATTTACCTCAGACCAGTGTTTTATCTCTAGGGAAGTCTCTGGTGTCTCTGGAGCTCCCCCTACTGGCCAAAGGTGGTAGTGCAGTGACTTGGCTTTCTAAGTGAGTGCAACTATTATGATCTTATACTGTGGCTAATACCCGCAGGGGCGCCACACTGGCATATGTTGTCAATTTCCTTAATTATCTGAGAAACCCTATTTAATTGGCAGACTAACTTTCCAGTTTGCACTCACTTTGCGAAAATGGTGTGCCATTCCAAAGTGACTGAAACCCTCCGGCAGCAGATTGTACAGATGAAGACCAAAGGGGTCACCCTATCATCCATAGCAATAGAAGTTGGTCGTTCCAAGTATGTGATTTCTAGAATATTGCATCTTTACAACACCACAAACTCTTTAAAGTCCCCCAAGAAGGCTGGTCACCCTCGAAATACAAATGCAAGGGAGGACAGGATTATGCAGAAAATCTCCATGGTTAATCTTTTCAACAATGCAGCTGAAATAGCTTGTCAGTTCAGCACTGAACAGCGTATAGATCTGTCTTGTCATACAGCTTCACAACGTTTAAGAGCATTTGGACTGAAAGCCCACTCTCCAGTGATCAAAGCTTTCATTAGCATAAAGAATTAAAAGACTAGACTCACCTTTTGGTGAGGAGCATGTGTCAGGGAAATGTGCTCAATCACCAAGATGGTAATGTACTACTCCCCTCCAGAAAATGTGTGTGGATGGCGGAACAAAAGGTGTTCACTGCTATATGTGCATTGAGTATGGGGTTTTGTTTTGAGATAAGAGTAGCAAATAAACTTGGGGTAATATGTAGAAAGACTGGGAGGTTTCTGTTTGCTTTGGACAAACCAATTAAGAACTCTGATGTGGAGATTGTGGGGGACCTTGGAGCTACCAATGGAAACAGCCATAGCTATGGTACTGGTACATGCATTGTGCTTCTTCGGTTTCACCTGTAGCCCCAGAACTATCACCCTTTAACATTCAGGTACCGATGGCACCAATCTCAAAACAAAAGGTGTGAATGGAGATGGGTGCCAAGGAAGGGAAGATAGGGCTCTGGAGAGTGGGGACCAGGGTTTGCCTGTCCAGACACTTATACCACATGATGGCTAGATCAGCACAGGACCCCAGACACATACATTGGTCTAACAGAAGCAACATTCTTCCTAAGACCTGAGTCATTGGTTTGCCCCAGGGATTCAGACACTCTACACCAAAACCTTTGGGAATGTCTCACATTGTGCCAAGTAAGGTGACTTATGCCCCAAGTAGCAAATCCCCTAGTCTTTGTACCGTTCTTAGGGACCAAGTGAATTATGTACAGCCATCCAAGGTGAGCACATATAAGCATGTTCTTGTTGCTGTTTTACCTGTCCTGAGGCATTACCGTAGGCACAGACTTGCACAATTAATTGTATGAGTGTACTTATGTGTTTTCTCTTCAGTACTAGATCCTAATTATTTTTCATAAGGAACACTTTCATTGAAGCCTGAAGATCAGTGGTCCTACAGAAACACATCAAGAAGACCCTTGAACCCAGATTGATGGGCCATATCAAGCACAGCTGATCACTCCTACTTCTGTCAGACTAGAAAGAAACGATTTTGATTCTACTGCTGATAAGGCACACTCTGCTGTTGATAAGGTTCACTCTCATGTACACAAGTGATAGAAAAGATGCTTACACTGCAATATCATTAAAGTCAGAAGAGGTAATTAATAGGTCTTGTTTCCAAAACACTACATGGAGTCACCTACATGACCCAAAATTTTTTATAGGGGTTTCTAAGAATATAATCAGTTGGAGGAAGTAGCCATGGCTTCTCTTGGACTTGACAAAGAGAAGGCATGCATACTCAATATTGAACAAAACCACTAAGCTAATTGTCACAAATAGGAAATAAAATGTTGGATTTGGGAGAAATACCTATGGGCAAGGTGTATGTCAGTATGACAACACCAACACAGGTTAAGCACACCATCAGCAATGCAGAGTTTCTGTTTTACGAGCCAGTAGTAAGTCCAGACCTAGATCCCAACACAAGGATTCTTTGTAAAAAAAGTCAGAAAGATCCCCACTGTCGGGCACTGGACGATCTGCAAAGATCTTGGTGTGCCAGGACCCCAAGGGTGGGAATCTTAAATTCTTGTGGACAGGGTTATTTTTAAAGCCCTGTTATACATAGCGAGATCGCTAGCGAGATCACTGTTCCATCGCAGGTTTTGTGATGCAACAGCGACCTCGCTAGTGATCTCGCCATGTTTGACATGTAGCAGCGACCGGGCCCACGCTGTGAGATCACCAATCGTGTTGGAATGGCCTGGACCATTTTTTGATTGTCGGTTTCCCGCTGGGCAGCATGCACCAGTGTGTTTGAAGCCTTAACAACGACATCGTTGGCGACGCAGAACTCAGCCACATAGGTCTGAGTCGTCAGACTAGCTGCTGTGTGACAGGTTCGTTATACGGGTTGCCGTATCGTTGCTACGTCGTTCAGTAGATCTGACTGTATGGCATCTCACCAGTGACCATGTAGCGTCGTTCCAGCGATTCTTACCAGGTCGTATCATTGTCGGGATCTCTGGAATGTTGCAAAGTGTAATGGGACGGACCCTAAGGAAAACCTGCATGTTGTCCCCAGGGATATATAGTGCCTTGTATTTGTATTTTTGTTTTTGGCCACCTTGAACTTTTCAACCTTTTGATACATTTCAGGCTTCAAACATAAAGATATAAATTCAAATTTTTTTGTGAAGAAACAACAACAAGTGGGACACAATCGTGAAGTGGAACCAAATTTATTGGATATTTTAAACTTTAACAAATAAAAAGCTGAAAAGTGGGGCGTGCAATATAATTCGGCCCCTTTACTTTCAGTCAAGGAAACTCACTCTAGAAGCTCAGTGAGGATCTCTGAATGATCCAATGCTGTCCTAAATGACTGGTAATGATAAATAGAATCCACCTGTGTGTAATCAAGTCTCCGTATAAATGCACCTGCTCTGTATTTGGACGGAGCAAAATACTGGGGTGCATACTGGGGTTGATCTTAATAGTATGGTTTGTCATAAATGCTTTGATCAGAATAATAATGCTCTGTACACAAGGCCACTAAAGGGTTGGTACCAAGTACAGAAAAATCAATGTGCAAGAAATGGCATGGTGTTGTTTGCTCCTCTGCAATTTTTGCTCAGAGATATGGACTGAGGAGACTAGGTAGAACAATGCCATTCAGCTCTTTCAGCAATAGTAAAGCAGACGTACTCTAAAGTTTAAAGGATCCCTTTTGGATCCTAGATGGTAAATTGTGCAGTGAATATACATGATATGTAAAAATATATATATATATACATATATAACTAGAAAAGATTCACTGCAGCACTCAGCTACTGCCAAAAACTGCTTTTTTAAGTGCGGAATCAAATCTTTTGTCCCTGTACATTCAGTGTGCTTTCTATTGTGTTGATGCATTTTTAACACAAAACCACATACCAATCCTTATGCCAGAAAAGTCAATGGGAATTCTGAAGTTTTGTGCACATATAACTGTTTTTTCCTTTGCAGATTTGGTGCAGAAATAAATCTGCGGCATGTCAATTCTTGTGATCTTGCAGCGTTTTTCCACCCCAAATACATGCAAATCCATTTTGCATACTTGACACATTTTTCCTTCCAGGAGATGCAGATTTGGTGCAGAAATTTCTGCAACCAAATACTCAATGTGCGCACATAGCCTTTCTGTACCATAAAAAAAAACCTAAAACCCCAACTTTACATCTGAAATAAAAATGCATCATATGAATGCATAATAAATGCAGCGAAAATGGAATTACCAGAGAAGATTGTTCATATCCGTATTTGAACCACAATAATATAATAATAAACAAAACTCACACTTTTCTTTTGAACCAAACTTATTTCTATTTTGATTTCTATAATAATCTAAGTGTGATCAAAGTTTACTTCAGTAGACCGTCCACTTTACCGACTGAAGGCGGCTCGGCAGAGATTTAATCAACATCGAATAATTCTGAGTATCTTCCATTCTTTGCTGCCACCATGTGGTTACAAGTTGAAAGTGAACTACACAAAAGTGTTCTAGATTTTTTGCATTTTCTTATTAGGTTTTTAAATAACAATTAATGCCCCTTTACACGCTGAGACTTTCCAGCGATCCCACAAGCGATCCGACTTGGCCAGGATCGCTGGAAAGTCTCTATGCAATCGCTGGTCAGCTGTCAAACAGGCAGACTCACCAGCGAGCAGCCAGCAGCGAGATCGCTGGTAACCAGGGTAAACACTGGGTAACTAAGCAGAGCGTGCTGCTTAGCTACCCGGTGTTGACCCTGGTTACCAGTGCCCAGCATATAATGTGCGGCGCTGGGCATTGGCTGGGAGGTCGCTGATCATTGGTCTCTCGCTGACACACACAGCGGTGTGTGCTGACCAGCGGGAGACCAAGGACCAGAAAATGGTCTTGAACGATGTTCAGTGATCAGCGACCTCACAGCAGGGGCCAGGTCGCTGATGCGTGTCACAGACTGCAACATCACTGGAGAGGTCGCTGTTGCGTCACAGAACCTATGATGTTTCAGCGATATCGCTAGCGATGTTGCAGTGTGTGAAGTAACCTTTACACATAGAAATTATAAATAAAAAAACTAATACATAAAAGAAAAAATATAATTATCAAGCATAAGTTTTAAACCCAACAATAACACACATCTCAAATAATTATGGGAATACTTAAGCATCACAATATAACCTCAAGCAAATCAACCCTTTCCCAACATCTGCCATACAGGTATAGTGGAAGTCAGGGGCGCTTATATAAAACTGGAACATTTTGGGCCTATTGATTTGTCTGTGGATTGGCTTAGCTGCTTTATGAGGTAGACACTGGACTGCTTTTCATTTAAATCTTCAGTGAGTTTATTAAAAGTTTTAGAAAGCAGCACAGAATAAATTAAATATAAACAGCCTTTCAGGCATAAAGAGAACACATCAGCACTCAAAAACAGTCCATATAACTGTGGGGTCCGCCTGCTCAAAATTAAGGTTCAGCTTTACAGTCCAAGCACTACTGTGAAGATCTGCTCACCTCCAGACGTAGAACACTGAAGGACTCCAGAGGCCTTAATTTTACCTGCTGGACCACATGCTATTGTGGAGACACGTGAGCAGCTGTCCCACCTATCTCTTTGACAGTTTACAAAAAATCTTGTCCTTGTCACTGCCAATTAGCCCTCCAGGAAATAGCAGCCAGCATCCGAGTTTCACATCATTGAAACTAACAACTTCAGTGAAACATACCTCCCAACCAGGATTTTACCACTGTACGTCTTACAGAAGAACGAAATACCTAAAAGAACACCCTGCGTACAGTGAGGCATGGCAGTGGCTCATTGATATCTACAGGGAGGCATGGTAGTGACTTGGTGATGACCTGGGGCTCTAAAAAGCTGTTGCATGTGTATAACAAGATGGATTCCATCCAAGGGGAAATTATCTTTTTGTGAGGAAGCTGAACCTTGGGCATAATTGGACCTTCCAAAAGGACAATGGCCCTAAACAGACTTCAAAGTTCATGAAGGCTTGATTTCCCCAACTGTGAGGACTGTTTTTTTTCCAGCAGGACAATGCCCCATTCCACACTGCAAGGTCAATCAATGTGTGGATGAGGGAGCACCACATCAAGACCCTGTCATGGCCAGCCCAATCTCCAGACCTGAACCCCATTGAAAATCTCTGGAATATAATCAAGAGGAAGATGGATAGTCACAAGCCATTGAACAAAGAAGAACTGCTTACATTTTTGTGCCAGGAGTGGCCTAAGGTCAACCAAATGCAGTGTGAAAGAGTGATGGAAAGTATGCCAAGACGCATGAAAGCTGTGATTAAAAAATCATGATTATTCCACCAAATATTGATTTCTGAAGTCTTCCTGAGTTAAAACATGAGTATTGTTATTTCTAAATGAATATGAACTTGTTATCTTTGCATTATTTGAGGTACGAAAGCACTGCTTCTTTTTTATTATTTTGATGATTTCTCATTTGCGTCAAATAAATACAACATTTTTAGCTTTGAATTTCGGAGACATGTTGTCAGAAGTTTATAGAATAAAAGAACATTGGACATTTTACTCGAAAATACACCTATGAAGAGAAAAATCAGAGAAACTGAAAAATTAGCAGTGATCTCCAGTATATATATATATATATACATATAGATAGCACTGTCAATTGATAAAAGGCTTGTGGTTAAAGGTTACACAATCAGGTGATCGGATGTAAATGAGCGTTAGTGATGAATATATTTCACATTGAAATTCCATTGGTAAATAAAAAGACAGTAAAAGTCTCTTAATTCTTACAGGAAAAATTATGAATTACGAAATAAAAACTTAAGAAATGATAGTTTCTGATTCTTGGGTAAGAATGTGTGTGTGATTCAGACAGAAGAACCGTCTATACACAAGTAGCCCAGGGGAGCCTGTTGTACTTTGGAGTCTCATCTTACCGCATCAGATAAGACCCTATTTGCACTTTTCTGTCAGCTTTAGCGGGGAAAGAGCGCAACTTGTGCCTGCTACTTAGCATACCCTACTCTGTCCATCGTTCATACAGAAAACATGCATATGTTTCCTCACTTAGCTCCTCCTATTCAGCTATTTAATTAAAAAAAATGTGTAATCTCACTTTTTTTGCAATTTCACTGCACTTGGAATTTCTTTCCCGTTTTCCAGTACACTATATGGCAAAATGAAAAATTTGTTCAAAAGTACAACTCGTCCTGCAAAAAACAAGTCCTCATATGTCTATATTGACTGAAAAATTAAAAAAACCTTATAACTCTTGTAAGAAGGGAAGAAAAAATGAAAAACTAAAATTTGCCCGGGGGTTGAAGGGGTTAATTACGGTAATTAAAAAAAAAAAAAAAAAAACCTCTAGGCCTTCACGACACAAACAGCTGGCCAGGAGCGAGCTTGTTCTCCCCCTATAATTGGTGAATAGTGACTTTACAATAAAGTATACTCTTGTACCTTGCAAACCCCACTTTTCATTATTCATGTTCACTATATGGCAAACCTGGTGTTTCAGTATGACACCTCGGCTCAGTGCGACGAGTTCATAGACACCAAACATGTATACTTTTACTTTTATCTATGTGGTGAAAAAAAATTCAGTATTTTATCAAAAAAAAATTGCACTTTTGGCACCATTTTCCACGACCCGTAGCGTTCTTATTTTTCAGGATCTGGGGCTGTGTGATGGCTTATTTTTTGGGTCCTGAGCTGATGTTTCTAATGATACCATTTTTGGGTGGATGCGCTGTGTTGATCGCCTGTTATTGCAATGTTGCCGCGACCAATAAAAACTTAATTTTGCAGTTTGGACATTTTTCCGTTACGCAGTTTACAGATCTGATTAATTGAATTTATATTTTGATAGATCGGGCATTTCTGAATATGGCAATATTAAATATAAATATAAATATATATATATATATATATATATATATATATATATATATATATAGTTTTATTTAGAATCGTGCAAAAGGGGGGGGGGGTGATTTGAACTATTAAACTATTAGGTTTTTTTTCATATTTTTAAAAAGATATTTTTTAACTTTTCCTTTACTTTAGTTGGCCCCTTAGGGCGCCTCCACACTGGACAGTCTGATTGCTTGTGCTGTACGTTGCTGTGATGATACACGAGTCTGCACAGCACAAATGATCACTTTTTGTGGATGCTAACTGTCATGGCAATACATCGAGACCCCGTGATCGCATCACTGGGCCGGTGGGGAATAGCATGATCCCTGTCGCAGTGCTTTAGATTGTACAGTTAGTGATTGATAGCACGATTAAAGGGGTCAACAGCAGCGAGTGGATTGCTGATCCATTAGCATCTGTTACCTGCACATGCTGGCTGATCAGATCACTTTGCATGTGTCGGGAATGATGTGAGCTCAGCGTGTGAGCTTGCATCAAAGGGAGGGAGGCGACCAAGGACGTACCTGTTCGTCTTTGGTCGTGAAGGGTTCAAAAAATAGATCACATAAATGACCGCTGAAAAAACAGATTATAGGTCACAATCTTTACACTTTGCCCTACAAAAAGTAATAGATTAGGAAAAAGAGAGGGAATTGTGGTTGACATTATTTATGTTATTCTGTCGCCCCAGGGTGTGGGGTACTCGGGTATCAGGCAGCAAAAGGGTTAATCGTGTCATGGGGAATGGCAGCCGTGCCTGATCCCGTATCCTGGGGACTATTCTCTTGAAAAAGGGGAATTATATAAAGGGGAGTATGCACAAGTTTATAGTTTGTCGTGACGCCACCTGCAGTACCTGGTGAGAGGTCACCAGCGCCGCCACAGTCCTCCGGAGGTCGGTGGTATTGCGGCTGAGATAGTTTAGTCCTCCACAGGCAGGACTGGGACCTCTGGGGCAGAAAATCTGTTGAAGGAATGAGTTCATGCAAGGAAAGATGTAGCAGAGTCAAAAGTCACTTCACCGGGTACTTTACTGGAACTTAGCAGAGTTATTATAGTCATCAGTGCAGTTAGGTGTTAGGGCCCCTTTACACGCGGCTACATTTCTTGGGTGGCTACAGGTAACTTACTGGTTGCAGTGAAATCATGGAGACAAGGTTCTATCTTGTTGCTGTGTACAAATGGAATAATTTCTCCATGATTTCACTGCAACCAGTAAGTTACCTGTAGCCACCCTAGAAATGTATCCGTGTGTAAAGGTACCCTTAGGATGACAAGTGGCTACGGGTGGCTGCAAGCAGATCTCTGGTAGATAGACGGAACCCCCTTTATGTGCCTTTCTTGTTCCTTTTCTTCCCTGCTTCCCAGTAGCTGTGTGAAGCCTGACCTCATATAGAATAAGTCTGACCTCCTGCTGTTTCTCTTTCCTTCCCTTGCTCCCGTCGGGTAACCTGTTGAGCACAGCGGCATTTTGGGCACTGCGACTCTTTGCACAGCAGTTTGCCAACTGTGTCTGGTCCCCTCTAATGGTCGCTTGAGAATCAGGGCCGTATCTAGAGATACTCCCGTGTTGCAGATTTTCTGCAGGCCGTAAAGGTTCCTACAGGTACGGGCTCCGGTACCCGGTTTCTTTCTTTGAGCGAACTCCCTCCGAGCTTCTTGCTCCCTTCTCTCTTCTGTCTGGGATCTGTTTCTGCTGTCCTTGGGCCCCTCAACCGAGGAGACCCTCCTTCATGCCTCAGGCTCCCTGCCTGAACTTCTCTAGCTCTCCAACCCGGAGGCAGAGACCAGAAGCCTAGGCAGACTTCGGCCTAAGACAAAAGACCTCCTGAGTCCTAGACTGACCTCAGACCTCTCTAGTTCCCCCTGGAGGTGACTATATACCCTCCCGGGTTCCCTCCCACTGCCTGATCTAGTGTGGGATGTGGGTTTAGGGTTCTGCCTACCATCATGAAATCCACTTGCAGCTGGGGCGACTACACCTCTTTTACGGGTGCAGTACCCCTCTGTAGCCCCATCATAGTGGGGCACCACATTATATTTGGAATCTTTAGAAATAACCAATATTTTAATCATTACTCAGTGTCTTAATCAGTGAACATCGCTTCACTACATTTGGGTTTATAATAAGAACATTATAAAATCCAACCCAAGACTGCATTAAATGTTGGCATCCAATTTAATCATCATTGCCATTTGTACTGAGCTATTGTTCTGGGGTTAGTAAATGGTGTTGGCGAAGACCAGAGTTACCATTATTTACTGGATCCCCTCTTTGTGTGTGGAAAGCTATTACCACTAAGTGGTATCCTTTCATCCCGGAGGTCAAACATTGTGGTGGAAATGAATAACTGATGACTTTCATTTGGAGAGAAAACACATGTCCACATTTAGAAAAACTGTCACCTAGCACTAAGAATAGACAGGGACACTGTATAAAGACTACATTTAGTGAGGCGGCCATTAGCTCTTAATGTCTGTGTTGTACAATCTGTCCATTTTATCTTTTTCTTTTCTATACAGAGAGGTTTGATGGAGCTTTCAACACACCATAATTACTAAATGTATTGTAATTGTTTAAATGGAGGCAGACATTGCTTTACAAGATGCGTCTGGGTTCTTACACAGGATTATACACTGAACTGTAGCTTAGTTTCAATTAAATTATTTTCCTGAATATATTATTTTCTTATTTTTACATCACATTCTTACAACACATTTTGCTGCAGTTTTTGACGCCTTAAACCAGGAGTGGGAACTCAAGGGCCATGAACAGGTCATGTTTTCAGGATTTCCTTAGCACTGCACAGGGGTTGGAATCATCACCAGTGCAGGTGATTACAGTGCCTACAAGTAGTATTCAACCCCCTGCAGATTTAGCTGGTTGACACATGCGGAATTAACTTGGCATTGTGACATTTGGACTGTAGATCAGCCTGGAAGTGGGAAATGCACTGCAGCAAAAATTTTTTTTTTTTTTTTAAAGCGTTAAAAGTTAATTCAGAGGGTCATTTATTATTCAACCTCTCAAACCACCAGAATTCTGTTTGGTCCCCCTAAAGTATTAAGAAGTAGTTCAGGCACAAAGAACAATGAGCTTCACATGTGTGGATTAATTATCTCTTTTGCCAGCCTTTTCTGACTATTTAAGACCCTCCCCAAACTTGTGAACAGCACTCATACATGGTCAACATGGGAAAGACAAAGGAGCATTCCAAGGCCATCAGAGACAAGATCGTGGAGGGTCACAAGGCTGGCAAGAGGTACAAAACCCTTTCCAAGGAGTTGGGCCTACCTGTCTCCACTGTTGGGAGCATCATCCGGAAGTGGAAGGCTTATGGAACTACTGTTAGCCTTCCACGGCCTGGACAGCCTTTGAAGGTTTCCTCCCGTGCCGAGGCCAGGCTTGTCCGAAGAGTCAAGGCTAACCCAAGGACAACAAGGAAGGAGCTCCGGGAAGATCTCATGGCAGTGGGGACATTGGTTTCAGTCAATACCATAAGTAACGTACTCCACCGCAATGGTCTCCGTTCCAGACGAGCCCGTAAGGTACCTTTACTTTCAAAGCGTCATGTCAAGGCTCGTCTACAGTTTGCTCATGATCACTTAGAGGACTCTGAGACAGACTGGTTCAAGGTTCTATGGTCTGATGAGACCAAGATCGAGATCTTTGGTGCCAACCACACACGTGACGTTTGGAGACTGGATGGCACTGCATACGACCCCAAGAATACCACCCCTACAGTCAAGCATGGTGGTGGCAGCATCATGCTGTGGGGCTGTTTCTCAGCCAAGGGGCCTGGCCATCTGGTCCGCATCCATGGGAAGATGGATAGCACAGCCTACCTGGAGATTTTGGCCAAGAACCTCTGCTCCTCCATCAAGGATCTTAAGATGGGTTGTAATTTCATCTTCCAAAAAGACAACGACCCAAAGCACACAGCCAAGAAAACCAAGGCCTGGTTTAAGAGGCAAAAAATCAAGGTGTTGGAGTGGCCTAGTCAGTCTCCTGACCTTAACCCAATTGAAAACTTGTGGAAGGCGCTCAAGATTAAAGTGCACATGAGACACCCAATGAACCTAGATAACTTGGAGAAGATCTGCATGGAGGAGTGGGCCAAGATAACTCCAGAGACCTGTGCCGGCCTGATCAGGTCTTAAAAAAGACGATTATTAGCTGTAATTGCAAACAAGGGTTATGCCACAAAATATTAAACATAGGGGTTGAATAATAATTGACCCACACTTTTATGTTTAAAATTTATTAAAATTCAACTGAGCAACATAACTTTTTGGTTTGTAAGATTTATGCTTCTGTTAATAAATCCTACTCTCGTTTGCAGTTTGAAGGCTCTAACTTATTTGCATCTTATCAAACCACCTAAATCTGCAGGGGGTTGAAGACTACTTGTAGGCACTGTATATTATCACCTGTGCAATACTAAGGAAATCCTGAAAACATGAGAAGTTGGTGGGTCCTGGAGGCCTAGAGTTCCCACTCCTGACTTAAAGGATTTGTCTCACAACGAAGTATATAGATCAATGGAATAATATGGAATAATAAGTTTCACAATTAGATGTATTAAAAATGTTTGTCCTGGGTGGAAATAATCTATATGTAGAGATGAGCGAGCAGTAAAATGCTCGGGTGCTCGATGCTCAGGTCAAGCATATTAAGATACTCGGGTGCTCGACCTGAGCCCAATGTTAACCTATGGAAAACCTGAGCATTTTTCCGGCAGCACCCCAGGCAGCCTGGATAAATCCTAAAAGAGTCACAAATGTATAAGAACAGTGCTCAAATGACATGGGAACAGCATGGGGAAGACCCCTTTATAATCATTTCTGACTCCCAGGTCACTGCTGTGAACAATGTTGTGTGAGTATTACGCCACTTTTACAGACTCACAATAAAATGTCCAAAAACTAAACAAAAATATATTTTCCTGGGGAAAATGTTAAGGGCTTATATTCACTTGGGAGACAGTGTTGATGTATTATATAAATATATATTTTTTAAATTGTGAAGGCACTCCGATGCCCTTTTAAGAGACGTGGAGGAGGCCTCATTGAATATTGTATGTTCCCATTATTAGGAAGTGGGTCTCCCATAGTATTGCCCTATGCAGGGCTGCCAAGAATTGGGAGGAACTCCGATGCCCTTTTGAAGACATGTGGAGGAGGGCCTCATTAAATAATGTTCCCATTATTAGGAAGGGGGTCTTCCATAGTGTTTCCCTATGCAGGCTGCCAAAAATGGAGAGGCACTCCGATGCCCCTTTTAAAAGACGATGAGGAGGGCCTCATAAAAACAACGTTCCCGTTTATTACAGTGGGTCTTCTATACTTGTAATGTCCATGCACTAAGTATTGACTGAAACATTTACCCCTGGGGGGTAGAAATGCATACACTGTCTAACTTTTTTTGGGGTTATGGGCATCATAAACACCCTTTAAAAATATTATATGGGTGTTGCATCATGGACCACAGTCACCCTGGTAATATGGTGGTGGAGGATGAGGAGAAGGAGGAGGACTAGAGAAAATAGCCAAAATCAGGAAGCGTATAGCCATGTGTGGGGGTGAAGGGGAGTATGGGAGTATATCTCCCCAAAAGGACAATGGCTTTGAGTTTATATTACACTGCTAACATTTGGTGGTGTTGAAAAGTCTGGCCAAATCCAGCCCTTGTTCATTTTGATAAGAGTCAGCCTGTCAGCATTTTCAGTTGACAGGTGGGTGCACTGATCAGTAATAATTCCCCCTGCGGCACTAATACCCGCTCTGACAAAATGCTAGCGGCAGGGCAGACCAGGACTTCCAAGGCGTATAGAGCCAGATCATGCCACGTGTCCAGCTTGGATACCCAATAATTATAAGGCGCAGAGGAATCACAGATCACATTGGTACAGTCGGCAAGGTACTTCTTCAGCATCTTCCCAAACTTTGCAGTCCTTGTGAGAGTACCCCGTGCCTCAGGGCCTGTGCCATGGGAGGGGCTGAGAAAACTCTCCCAGAACTTTGAGAGTGTTCCCCGGCCTCTGCTGGATTGGAGTTGTGTCTCTCTTGGCTGTACTCCTTGGTTGTCCACCAAACTGTGACCTCTGCCGCAAGCGTTATCAGAAGGGAAATTTATTACTAATTCCGCAATAAGGGCCTTCTGGTACTGACTCATTTTTGTAGACCTCTCCGCCTCGGGAATAAGAGATATGAAGTTCTCCTTGTAGTGTGGGTCTAAAAGTGTCACCAACCAGTAATGAGTGTCCCCCAAGATTTTGATAACGCAAGGGTCATGAGACAGGCAGTGTAACATAAAGTCAGCCATGCGGCCCAGACTGGTAACAGGCAAGACTTCCATGTTCTCATAAAGAGGACGACTGACTATGCTCTCGTCCTCCTCCCTGTCCTCTGGCCATCTATGCAGAACAGACAGTACGACAGTTGTGCAGGTAGTACCATCTATAGCGCATTAAACTAGCTCCTGTTCTTCCTCGTCCTCATTGTCCCCCAATCCACATTGGGATGAGATGAAGCTGGGTTGTGTGTAATTACCCTACATGGTTCCTTTCTCCATCTCATTGTGCTCCGCCTGCAATGCATCATCTTTGATTTTGAGCAGAGAGCGTTTCAGAAGGCAGAGAAGCGGGATGGTGAAGCTAATGATGGCATCATCGCCTCTCACCATCTTGGTGGAGTCTTTAAAGTTTTGGAGGATGGTACATACAGTTGTGACCAAAAGTATTGACACCCCTGCAATTCTGTCAGATAATACTCAGTTTCTTCCTGAAAATGATTGCAATCACAAATTCTTTGGTATTATTATCTTCATTTAATTTGTGTTCAATGAAAAAACACAAAAATAATTGTCCTAAAGCCAAATTGGATATAATTCCACACCAAACATAAAAAAAGGGGGTGGACAAAAGTATTGGCACCCTTAGAAAAATCATGTGATGCTTCTCTAATTTGTGTAATTAACAGCACCTGTAACTTACCTGTGGCACCTAACAGGTGTTGGCAATAACTAAATCACACTTGCAGCCAGTTGACATGGATTAAGGTGGACTCAACCGCTGTCCTGTGTCCTTGTGTGTACCACATTGAGCATGGAGAAAAGAAAGAAAACCAAAGAACTGTCTGAGGACTTGAGAAACCAAATTATGAGGAAGCATGAGCAATCTCAAGGCTACAAGACCATCTCCAAAGACCTGAATATTCCTGAGTCTACCGTGCGCAGTGTCATCAAGAAGTTTAAAGCCCATGGCACTGTGGCTAACCTCCCTAGATGTGGACAGAAAAGAAAAATTGACGAGATTTCAACGCAAGATTGTGTGGATGGTGGATAAAGAACCTTGACTAACATCCAAACAAGTTCAAACTGCCCTACAGTCCGAGGGTACAACAGTGTCAATCCGTACTATCCGTCGGCGTCTGAATGAAAAGGGACTGTATGGTAGGAGACCCAGGAAGACCCCACTTCTTACCCCGAGACATAAAAAAGCAAGGCTGGAGTTTGCCAAAACTTACCTGAGAAAGCCTAAAACGTTTTGGAAGAATGTTCTCTGGTCAGATGAGACAAAAGTAGAGCTTTTTTGGCAAAGGCATCAACATAGAGTTTACAGGAGAAAAAAAGAGGCATTCATAGAAAAGAACACGGTCCCTACAGTCAAACATGGCGGAGGTTCCCTGATGTTTTGGGGTTGCTTTGCTGCCTCTGGCACTGGACTGCTTGACCGTGTGCATGGCATTATGAAGTCTGAAGACTACCAACAAATTTTGCAGCATAATGTAGGGCCCAGTTTGAGAAAGCTGGGTCTCCCTCAGAGGTCATGGGTCTTCCAGCAAGACAATGACCTAAAACACACTTCAAAAAGCACTAGAAAATGGTTTGAGAGAAAGCACTGGAGACTTCTAAGGTGGCCAGCAATGAGTCCAGACCTGAATCCCATAGAACAACTGTGGAGAGATCTAAAAATGGCAGTTTGGAGAAGGCACCCTTCAAATATCAGGGACTTGGAGCAGTTTGCCAAAGAAGAATGGTCTAAAATTCCAGCAGAGCATTGTAAGAAACTCATTGATGGTTACCGGAAGCGGTTGATCGCAGTTATTTTGGCTAAAGGTTGTGCAACCAAGTATTAGGCTGAGGGTGCCAATACTTTTGTATGGCCCATTTTTGGAGTTTTGTGTCAAATGATCAATGTTTTGCTTTTTGCTTCTTTCTCTTTTGTGTTTTTTCATTGAAGACAAATTACCGTATGTACTCGTGTATAAGCCGACCCGTGTATTAGCCGACCCCCCTACTTTTGCCCCCAAAACCTGGGAAAACCTATTGACTCGTGTATAAGCCGAGGGTGGACCCCAGCACAGGTATACAGGCCTCCCCATTGGTAGTATACAGCAGCCGCCGCAGTGGTAGTATACAGCAGCCTCCGCAGTGGTAGTATACAGCAGTCTCCGCAGTGGTAGTATACAGCAGTCTCCCCAGTGGTAGTATACAGCAGTCTCCCCAGTGGTAGTATACAGCAGTCTCCCCAGTGGTAGTATACAGCAGTCTCCCCCTGTGGTAGTATACAGCAGTCTCCCCCCTGTGGTATATACAGGCCCCCTGTGGTAGTATACAGCAGTCCCCCCCCTGTGGTATATACAGGCCCCCTGTGGTAGTATACAGCAGCCCTCCCCCTGTGGTATATACAGGCCCCCTGTGGTAGTATACAGCAGCCCTCCCCCTGGGGTATATACAAACCCCCTGTGGTAGTATATTGCAGCCCTCCCCCTGGGGTATATACAGGCCCCCTGTGATAGTATACAGCAGCCCACCCCCCTGTGGTATATACAGGCCCCCTGTGGTAGTATACAGCAGCCCCCCCCTGGGGTATATACAGGCCCCCTGTGGTAGTATACAGCAGCCCTCCCCCTGGTGTATATACAGGCCCCCTGTGGTAGTATACAGCAGCCCTCCCCCTGGGGTATATACAGGCCCCCTGTGGTAGTATACAGCAGCCCTCCCCCTGGGGTATATACAGGCCCCCTGTGGTAGTATACAGCAGCCCTCCCCCTGGGGTATATACAGGCCCCCTGTGGTAGTATACAGCAGCCCGCCCCCCTGTTCTATATACAGGCCCCCTGTGGTATAATACAGCAGCCCCCCCCTCGTGCTATATACAGGCCCCCCGTTGCTGCCGCCGCACACCTTTAAAAGAAGATCTTTCATACTTACCCTCCTGTGACCGCGCGCACATCCCCCGCTCTCCTTCCTGCTTTTACCCGGCATCCATCCACGTGACCGCGCGCCGATAATGACGTCATTATCGGCGCGCGGTCACGTGGATGGATGCCGGGTAAAAGCAGGAAGGAGAGCGGGGGATGTGCGCGCGGTCACAGGAGGGTAAGTATGAAAGATCTTCTTTTACAGGTGTGCGGCGGCAGCAACGGGGGGCCTGTATATAGCACAGGGGGGCGGGCTGCTGTATTATACCACAGGGGGGCCTGTGTATAGAACAGGGGGGCGGGCTGCTGTATAGTGACTCGTGTATAAGCCGAGGGGGGCACTTTTCAGCACAATTTTTGTGCTGAAAAACTCGGCTTATTCACGAGTATATACGGTAAATGAAGATAATATCAAAGAATTTGTGATTGCAATAATTTTCAGGAAGAAACTGAGTATTATCTGACAGAATTGAAGGGGTGTCAATACTTTTGGCCATGACTGTATGTCGGACATCCATGTCCACTCCTGAGGTCTTATGTGTGGAGTCTGAACCGAATACTGACGGCCTTGTTGATGCATGTAGTCAACAACTGCACTCTTCTGCTCACAAAATCCTGACCAACATCTGCAGTGTCGAATTCCAACTCGTGGGGACATCACACACCAGTCCGTGAGGCGGAAGCTGTAAATGCTGCTGAAACCTGGGAAGGGCGGCCAAAGCAGTAGGTGACTTTGTAAAGTGGGCACATAGGCGGCATACTGTGACAAGCAGATCCGATAGCTCTGGGTAGGATTTAAGAAACCACAGAACCACGAGGTGGCGCACATGGACCAGGCATGGGACATGTGTGAGCTCGCCTCGCCTCAGAGCCGCCACCAGTTTCCGGCCATTGTCACACATGACAATGCCTGGCTGTAGGTTCAGCGGTGTGAGTCACAGATCTGCCTGCTCTTTCAGAGCTGTCCACAACTCTTCAGCATTGTGCGGTTTGTCACCTACACATATTAACTTCAGCACAGCCTGTTGCCGCTTAGCCAAGGCAGTTCTGCAGTGCTTCCAGCTTCTGACTGATGGAGGAGGAGGAGGCTGAGGAGGATGACATGCAGGAGCTGTAAACTGTGGGGGCAACCCTAATTGAGTTAGGGCCCGCAATCCTTGGCATCAGGAGGACGTGTTCTGTCCCAAAGTCCGACTGGGTCCCGGCTTCCACCATATTAAGCCAGTGTGCATCAGCGAGATGTACCATCCCTGCCCACAAGCACTTGTCCATGTGTCCGTGGTTAGGTGGACTTTGCCGGAAACTACGTTGTTAAGGGTGGAGCTAATGTTTTGGGACATGTGCTTGTGTAATGTGGGAATGGCACACAGGGAGAAATAGTGGCGGCTGGAGACTGAGTAACAAGGGATGGCCGCTGCCACCAGGTTGCGGAATGCTTCCATCTCCACTAGCCTAAAAGCAATATTTTGAGTGCAAACAGTCGCAAAATGTTCAAATTGAGTAGTGTGGCCTGTGGGGGTTGCGTCCCAAGGACTGGGGTATGGACAACTGAACACTGCACTGGGACAAGGACGTGGTTGCTGATGGTGGTATGTCTGATTGTGCAATGACATGTGCAGGACAAGAGGCATCTTCGCGTGGACTATGGACAGGGGATTGCCTTGCACACACAACAGTGGAAGAAGCAGTGGTGTCACCCGCAGACAATGCTCCTGGACCCTGGGGTTCGGTCCACAAAGTCGGCTGCTTTGCTGACATGTGTCTGCTCATGCTGGTGGTGGTGAGGCTGGTAGTTTTGCTACCCCTGCTGATGCTTGCAAGGCAGGTGGTGCAAATGGCCTTTTTGGAATTATCAGCAGACTCCTTAAAAAGGAAGACTTAAGGCTGCTTTCACATCACGATTTTTGAGGATCCATGGCTATCCGATTTGGCCTCCATGTATCCCTATGGGCACGGATTGGTCCTGTATGGCCATCTGATTGTATCCAAATTGTAATGGATCCAATTGTGTCCGATTTTTTGCTGTACCCAGAATCGGAGACTGCTCCGATTTTGGGCACAGCGGACCAAATTGGACACAATCCAATCCGGCGCAGTCCGCGGCAAATAACATGTGGACCTATGGAGCGAGGGTCCGGTAAAAAACAGAATAGTTTCCCGGACCCGATTCTAGTACACTAAAACTCCTTTTTACCGTGTAATTTCACTTTTGCAATGTATATACATACATTGCGGAAGTGAAGCAAGTGTTAAAAAGAAAAAGAAAATCCTCACCTCTCCGGCGAGTGTCCTGCGATGTACGGCATCTAGCTCCAAGGGCTTAAGGACCTAGATCAACTGACTGGGTGGGGCAACCCAATCAGTTGATTGGTCACATGACCGCATCAGCATGGTTTAAATCACCTGCCTGCCGATCGATTTTGGCGGGTGGGCGATTTCAACCGTTCAGCTGATGCAGTCATGTGATCGGTCAGCTGATCTAGGTCATTAAGCCCTCAGAGCTAGATGCCGTACATCGCCGGACACTCGCTGGAGACGTGAGGATTTTTTAGTTTTTTATTTTTAACACTTGCTTAACTTCCGCAATGTGTGTATATACATTGCGAAAGTGAAATTGCCCCGCTTGCCTGCGCTTTGCATGCTCTGGCTCCTCCCAGCTCCTTCTGTGTCTGGACCCGGACACAGAAATGGCATCCGGAGACACACATCCGATCCTGTCCTTTCCTGTCCGTGGGGTCCTGCAAAAAACAGGATCCCCACGGACAGGAAAAAATCGCAATTAGGGATGAGTGAGTCTACTCGCTACTATTCGGCTACTCGGCGAATAGTAGCGGTATTCGGGTACTCGCTACTTGCCGAGTAAATTAGGATTACTCGGGAGTAGCAAGTACCGAGTACTTTTGCAGTGTATCAATAGATACACTGCAAAAGTCCTGTAAAAGAGAAGAAAAGTGGTTACAAAATAAAAAAAATCGGATACTCACCTTAACCGACAGCTGCATCAGGACCGGCCGATGGACATGTATGTATGGAAAAGGACCTTTCACTCTCCCAGCCAATCAGATGGCTGGGAGAGATCTGGCCAATCAGATGCCGCCACGTCACAATCACCGTCACAATCATCTCAGGCACACCGAGGGCCTTGCCATCTGGCCAATCAGGTGACCGCTAGCGATCACGTGATTGTGACGTGGCGGCATCTGATTGGCCAGATCTTTCTCAGCCATCTGATTGGCTGGGAGAGTGAAACGTCCTTTTCCATGCATAGATGTCCATCGGCTGGTCCCGGTGCACCCATCGGTTTAGGTGAGTATCCGATTTTTTTTATTTTGTAACCACTTTCTTCTCTTTTACAGGACTTTTGCAGTAGTACTCGGAATCGCTATACTCGCAACAAGTACCGAGTATCGGGACCTACTCATTGCGGGCATAGCGATTCCAAATACTACAGTACTCGCTCATCCCTAAACGCAATGTGAAAATAGCCTAAGGGCCACGTCACACACACAGATATCTGTGCAGATATTGTTCACAGATCTCAGGTTGCAGTGAAATCATGGACACCCGGCTCCATTTGCACACAGCCACAAAATGGAACAATATGTCCATGATTTCATTGCAACCAGAGATCTGTGAACAATATCTGCACAGATATCTGTGTGTGTGACATGGCCCTAAGAGTTATACTGGCAACTTCCGTCATGGTGTTACGGAGAACGGTTGCCCGCCTTCTGTCTGCGGCCACCACACTGTTTCTTCCTGCCTGTTGGGGTGCTACGCCTCCCTCCCCCTGTGCGCAGCTGTCCTCGCTCTGCATGTCCTCCTGCCAGGTTGGGTCAGTTACTAGATCATCCACCACGTCGTCTTCCACTTCCGCACTCTGGTCCTCCTCCTGACTTTCTGGCAATTGTGTCTCATCATCGTCCACCTCTTGTGACACTTTCCCACTGTCGCCTTCATGTGACTGTGGCTGCTCAAATATTTGGGCATTGCTGCATACGATCTCCTCATGCCCCACTTCAAGTGGAGCGGGTGAGAGGCCCGACTCTATGAATGGAAAAGTGAACAGCTCTTCAGAGTGTCCAAGTGTCATTTTTGTCTGACCACTCGGCATGGTGGGAGGAAGGAGGATCAGGGTGAGGAATATTCGGTCCAGACTCACGACTACTGAGACTTGACCGTGGTATTAACAGCTGCTCCACTATATCCCCCCATATTCTATGCACTTGATAGAGTAGATCCCACTTGAGGGCAAAATGGGGGAACCTCACCTCGATAATGGGCGTTTGCGCCACCCCATCAATTACCGTCACCCTACTTTGGGCATGTACCAATGTAGGATCCTGAAGCTGGGCTGTCCCGAAATTGCCCGGAGACACCTCTAACTCTGGTATTGGCTCAACTGTCTCGGGCTTTCCTGCCATTACCTCTAGGGGAGACCTGGCGGGACTACACTCTGTCCCTATATTGGTGATCCCTACGGCAGGTATCCTGGATTCAGGATCTTCGGGCTCAGGACCCGGACCATCCATTACCTGTAAAGGATGGGGTTGCCTCCTACATAGAGTCCAGAAAAAAGTCAGATCCCTTCCCAGGATCATATCATAGGGGAGTGTTTTCAGCACCCCCACTTCATGCTGAACCTCACCACTTGGGGTAGTGATAGTTTACTCACCCAGGGGTCTATGGGACCTCAGAACCCGAGTGTGCAGTTGGAGGGATGTCACTGGTGGCCCGCACTGACCCGAAGACCTGGTGGTCGGCCCAAAAATTGGGGAATTGTAGAAAGCGAATAAAAGGAAAAGAAAAGAAAAGTTTGTTGTGATGCCGCCTGTGGTTTCTGATGAATGCACCAGCGCTGCTGTGGGCCTCCAGGGGTGATGGACGGGCAGCTGGGTGGTATAGCTCCCCACAGGCGGAGCAGGGTCCCCGGGGCTGTGTTGAGGTGACAGGGATTGATGCAGGGAGTTGGCTGTGCTGCCCAGCAGCTGTGACAGCCTCCGTAGTGGACGGGGTCAGGGACTGAGGAAACGACACACACCGTAAGTTGTTTCTGTACCTTTACTGGTGGAATTGCAGGTAATGTCCAGGGTACTCTCTGAAGGTCGGGAAACACTTCTGGATCTCCACAGTGAGTGGGTATAAGGCCTCCTTGTCTATTTTCCTTTTCTGAAGCCCCTGACCTGTGTGTAATTTGGCCTGGCCTTCTCTGGTCTTCTGTCACCTGTGTGTTGTAGTGGGAAACCTTCGTGTGGACTACCGCTGTATCCTCTCCTGTGGTGCCTGGTTCCCTTCTTGGTTGCTATACAGATGCCCAGGAGTCTGAAGTCTTCCTGGTGAACCGGTATCTCTGCTAGGATAAATGCTCTCCTGCAGACTCGGACTCCGGTGTCCGGGTGGCTTGCTGGGGTGAACCGGTATGGCTCCTCTTCCCCCAGTCTGCTGTTTCTCCGTGACTTTACACCTTGCCTTTGACCTCACTCTTAGGCCACTGCACTGGTTAGACTGCTAACTGTTCGGTTGTCAACTGGCTCAGGCCTAGCGCGGCTCCGACACACCAGGACATCTTCACAGTTCTTCTAGCGACTGCAAACTCTGACTAACTCTGCCCTCAGCACCGATATTTATAGGAGATCTTACTTAAAGGCAGCAAGTGGGGCTCCCCCTACAGGTCTGGGGTGAAAGGTGTTGTATGTGTGTGGGGTACTCACTGTGGAAATCCATCCATGTTTTAGGAAGGTCTGTGGTTACCTGTACTGGCAGGGCGCCACAATAGTGACCACCTCTGTCGGGTACTCCCGGAGGTCCCCATGGATACAGAGTACCCCATCGTACGACCGGTGGGTTTGGTCCTGGAGACCAGGGATACATGCACGAGAGTCATTAGGCCTCCTGAGTCCAGTAGGACAGTCACCTCATATCCATTAACATGCACTTGGCATAAATGAGGCTCTTTCCCCAAGGTAACCATGTTTGCCATACAAACAGTGTGGGCATACATCGATACCCGGCGGGTTTACCTGCAGTCCATGGGTTCTGTGGTGAGAGGACACTGTGTCATCGTATGTCCCATACCTTGGCATCGCCAGCATCTTATAGTGAGTGTAAATCTATACCAAGTGCCGGGATTAGGGGACACTGGCTTTCGCCCCTCTTTAGGGTGGGGAACAGTCTCAGCCGGTATCGGAGAAGAGACCACTGCAGAACCGGGTTGGGGCTTTTTGACCCCTGGTTTGGTTGAGACGGTCCGTCGAGCTGCTCATAGTGTCCCAGAGTCCCGGATTAGTGTGAAGCTACATGACGCTACACCAAACTCACCAATTGGTCAAGGGTATCTGGGTCACTTTGTCCCACCCACCGTTGAATGGAGACAGGTAGAGTACGCACAAAACTGTCAACCACCACCCTTTCTACCATCTGTATAGGGCTCAAGGTCTCATGGTGCAGCCACTTCTTCACCAGGTGCAAAAAGTCATAGGCCTGAGACCGTATAGGTTTACCCTCCTCGAAGGACCACTGGCTTACCCGCTGAGCCCGTACATATGTATTAACCCCCATTCGAGCCAGGAACTCACCTTTCAGGGACCCATAGTTCATGGCATCCTCTGTGCAGAGATCCAGGTAGGCTTTTTGGGGTTCTCCGGTTAAATAGGACGCCAACACCTCCGCCCACTGCTCTGGCGCCAGTTTCTGCGCTCTGCAACCCTTTCAAACATCGCCAAGAAAGCTTCCACATCATGCCCAAGGGTCATCTTTTGCAAGACATGCCTTACCACTTTCTGGACGCTGATGTCTTTGCCTTGACCCGGGGATGGGGCTGCTGGCCTGGCACGAATTGCTTCAGTCAGTAGTTCCATCTGCCCCGCTGTTGGTGTCGCCTGCTGTTGCTGCCGATGCTGCTCCTGAATCTTCTGGATCAAGAGCCTATTCGTCTCATGCTGTGTCGAGCTGTTGTTGCTGCTGGGCTTGCACCAGGTGTTTAATCAGATCCTCCATTGTATCTGCAGGTTTATGCTGGAGTGTAGCAAGTTTAACCACTGACATGTGCGAACTGAGTATGCCTGCATGTTTTCACCGCAAGTTTGTTGTACTCAGTATACAGACCAGGGTTCTGGACGCAGCATTACAGACCGTACCACTTTGTATAAGTAGCGGCGTTGGTTGCCCAGCCAAACCACGTTGGCAGTTTTCTGCACACGCCTGCTCCCGCTCCTGCTTAGCCTCTTCTTCCATGACAACTGTTTGCAGTCAAGTTAAAACATGCTTAATGGATTCCAGACCCAGTGAGGGATCTAGGATGAGAGCTGGGAGACACATAAGCTGTCATATATCACCGGTCCTGCCTCACAGTAATAATCAAGAGGTGTTGTTGATAGAAAGTATAAGCCTGTACCCACCAGTTGTGCTGACTGGTTATACCGCCACATTGGGCACCGTATGTGCTACTCCACTGCCTGTTACGCTAAATAATCCTAAAAAGGACTGTTGTTTTGATGGAGATAGATATTAGAAGCCTGTACACCAGCCCTAGATGTGTTGACTGGTATACAGCCTCTTGAGGTACACCAAAGTGTACTATATACACTGCCTGCCTGTATACAGCTAGATAAGTCCTCAAAAGGACTGTTGTTTTGATGTTTTTGTATCCCAGCACCTACACTACCTAAAAAAATCTGTCCCTCACTCAGCAGCTCCTCTCCCTACACTAGCTGACAATGTGGAACAGTTACGAGCACAGATCCATCAGGTCTTATATAGATCTGATGACGCTGTGCGGCCAGCCAATCACTGTAATGCCACAACCAAAATGGCTGTGGCATTACGGTGTGTGGCAGCCAATTCCTGCATGTGGGCTGGCTCTGTAAAGAGCGTCAACATGCAGGGAGGGGAGCCGATCATGTACCCGAGCATGAGCCAGTACTCGGTGCTAATATGTCCGTCTGATCGTACAGGGACATGGTCTGCACATAAACAATGTGACACAACAAGAGTATACAGAGAAGAGCATTGGACCTCAGTTGCTGCTTTTTCTGAGGTAAAAAATTTCCCTATCTGTTTTACCTCATAAAAAGCAGAATTTGCGATCATGTGCTGTCTTCTCTGTAAACACTTTGCTTCATTATTTCCTTCACAGTTGAGATGATTGTCACAAAACACAATGGACTCAGTAGGTGAGGTGGATCTTCTAAGCCCAAGATCCAGTTGAGTACACGGCCCAAAAGAGTCTATGCAGCAAGCAAATATTGCATACAGAAAACAGGAGGCAAAGTGCAGGAAACTCATAGTATTATTAAGGTCCTGGAAACCGCAAGCGGTTAGAAGACATCCTGAAGGCCACAGGTGGATACATAGCAAAGGCAAAACAAAAGTCTTAAGAAAGTCCTGGAAGATGCTGACAACCAGGAAGATGTCCTGGAAACCACAGGCAGATTGCAATACTGGAAACCAAAGGGAAGTAGGTAGCTATACTGGAAACCACAGACAAGTGCAGTTGCAGAGTTATTGAAGATCACAAGTAAGTAACACTGGGACTGGAACCCACAGAGACAGCCAGGAGACGTCCAGGAGCTTGAAGACAAGAACATACAAATTATTAGTGATACTAGAAAGTCTTAAAAAGAACCTGTCAGCAGGATTTTATTGTCTAAAATGGCGGGTCTGCAGTCACACTATGTGTCACTCCGTGTGACTACAGACTTTTGAATCCTTGCATTGCATGTAGAATGTGCTGTGAGAGTTTCCAGTGTTAGAGCCAGCAATGGCGGTTATGTTGCCTTAAGTATGCAATATGTAGATATTGGCCAGAATCTGATTAGATGAGTGCCACCTCAACCAAGTAAGCAGCGCCCATCTAGTTGGATACTGGCCAAGAGTTTGCATATTGCATACTTGAGACAACGTAACCGCCATTGCCAGCTCTGACACTGAAGACTCCTCACAGCACATACCGCCTACAATGTGGGGATTCATAACAAGACTGCAGTCACATAGAGTGACACATTGAGTGACTGAAGAATTCTCATTTTAGACTGGATAACCAATTTAATGGGTAATGGCAACCTGTTGGATTTGGTTAGGTTTTTTTAACGACATGGTTGTTGGTGCCTTGTAATAAATAAATAGCAGACTATTCAGTTTCCAGAAAAAAAACATGAGGGGAGCCAATAGAGCTCAGTTTGTTTCTAGCCCTAATATACAGTGGGTACAGAAAGTATTCAAACCCCTTTATATTTTTCACTCTTTGTTTCATTGCTCAAAAAAACTCAGAAAAGTTCATTTTTTTCTCATTAATGTACACTCTGCACACTATTTTGACTGAAATAACCCCCAGAAATGTAGACATTTTTGCAAATTTATTAAAAATGAAAAACTGAAATATCACATGGTCATAAGTATTCAGACCCATTGCTCAGTATTGAGTATTTTCACCTTTTGAGTTAGTACAGCCATGAGTCTTCTTGGGAATGATGCAAAATGTTTTTCCCCCTGGATTTGGAGATCCTCTGCCATTCTTCCTTGCAGATCCTCTCCAGTTCTGTCAGGTTGGATAGTGAACTTTGGTAGACAGTAATTTTCAGTCTTCTCCAGAGATGCTCAATTGAGTTAGATCAGGGCCCTGGCTGGGCCAGTGAAGAATGGTCACAGATATAATAATAATAATAATAAAGCTTTATTTATATAGCGCCAACATATTCCGCAGCGCTTTACAATGTAGGGTTAGCGTACAGAAAATATACAGTAAGTAATTACAATAGAGAACAAATAAAGTACAATCATTGGATACAAAAACAATAGGCATAGAATCAATGTGGAAAAAAAAATACAATAAATAAAGCAAGAAATGAAGGTGACCCTGCTCAAAAGAGCTTACAATCTACAACGGGATAGGGGTTGTACAAGGTGTCGGGGCTTATTGCACTGGTGGTCCAGGCATCTTGAGGAAATGGGGTATAGGGCTAAGCTTACATGAATGGTCATCAGTCTGTGTAGACCTTTATGGTTTGGTGGAGTTTGTAGAAGAATAATGTCCAGAGGATAGCCCATTCACTGTCTACAGTACAATGGACATGTTAGGGAGTATGATAGGCCGCCTTAAAAAGATGCGTCTTTAGGGATCGTCTGAAGCCATGCAAGTTGTGGATAGTCCTGATTTCTTTGGGTAAAGCATTCCAGAGGTTTGGTGCAGCTCTGGAAAAGTCTTGGAGCCGGGAGTGGGAGGATCGGATTAGTGCAGATGTTAGTTGAAGGTCATTTGAGGAACGTAGAGAGCGGGTGGGGTGATAGACAGAGATGAGGGAGGAGAGGTAGGGGGGAGCTGCACTGTGAAGAGCTTTGTGGGTAAGAACAAGCAATTTGAATTTGATCCTGTAATATACGGGCAGCCAGTGCAATGACTGGCACAGAGCAGAGGCATCTGAGTAACGATTGGCCAGATGGGTGATCCTGGCTGCTGCATTAAGGATGGACTGGAGAGGAGAAAGTCTGGTGAGGGGGAGGCCGCTTAATAGAGAGTTGCAATAGTCAAGGCGGGAATGGATTAGGGCCACGGTGAGGGTTTTTGTTGTTTCCAGGGTGAGAAAGGGGCGGACTCTAGAGATATTCTTCAGGTGTAAGCGACAGGAGCGGACGAGAGATTGCGTGTGGGAGGAGAAGGAGAGATCGGTGTCAAATATAACACCCAGACAGCGAGCCTGCTGTCTAGGTGTTATCGTGGTGCCGCACACCGAGAGAGAGATGTCCGATTTAGGGAGGTTAGTGGATGGGGGGAGCAGAAGAAGTTCAGTTTTGGAAAGGTTTAGTTTCAGATAGAGAGTGGACATGATATTGGAAACTGCAGCTAGACAGTCATTGGTGTTCTTTACTACCGCAGGGGTAAGGTCAGGGGCTGAAGTGTATAGTTGAGTGTCATCAGCATAAAGATGGTACTGGAAGCCAAATCTGCTGATGGTCTGTCCAATCGGGGCCGTGTAGAGAGAGAAGAGGAGAGGGCCAAGGACTGAACCCTGAGGGACCCCAATAGTGAGGGGAAGAGGGGGGGAAGTGGAGCCAGCAAAAGATACACTGAAAGAGCGGTCAGAAAGATAGGAGGAGAGCCAGGAGAGAGCAGTGTCCTTTATGCCAATGGAGTGCAGCATAGAGAGTAGGAGCTGATGGTCGACAGTGTCAAAAGCTGCAGAGAGATCAAGGAGAATAAGCAGAGAGTGGTCACCATTACGTTTTGCTGTCAGAAGGTCATTGGTCACTTTGATGAGGGCAGTTTCTGTGGAGTGAAGGGGGCGGAAACCAGACTGTAATGGATCTAGAAGAGAGTGAGCAGAGAGGTAACGGGTGAGGCGGGAATAGACCAGGCGCTCCAAGAGTTTAGAGATGAAGGGGAGATTGGAGACTGGTCTGTAGTTATTTGTGCAGGTTGGGTCGAGAGTGGTTTTCTTTAATAATGGAGTAATGATCGAGTATTTGAAGGAGGAGGGGAAAATGCCAGAAGAGAGGGAGAGATTGAAGATTTTGGTTAGATGAGTGGTGACGACTGGAGAGAGGGACTGGAGCAGGTGAGAGGGAATGGGGTCGGTAGTGCATGTGGTGGGACGAGAGGAAGATAGGAGCCTGGAGACTTCTTCTTCTGTGACTGGGTCAAATGTGGAGAGTGAACCGGAGGGGATGTGAGGAAGAATGGGGGTGGCAGTGCTTGGAGGCTGAGAGCTGATTTCCTGGCGGATGTTGTCTATTTTATCCATGAAGTAGGAAGCCAGGTCATCAGCAGAGAGGTCGGTGATGGGGGCCTGCACTTTAGGACTGAGGAGAGAGTGAAAGGTGTCAAAGAGTTTTTTTGGATTGTTGGATAGTGAGGAGACCAGGGTGGTGAAGTAGGTCTGTTTGGCAAGGTGAAGGGCAGAGTTGTAGGTTTTGAGCATGAATTTATAGTGGATAAAGTCTCCTGGTGAGCGAGTTTTCCTCCATAGGCGTTCAGCACTCCTGGAGCATCGCTGGAGGAATCGGGTTTGTGATGTGAGCCAGGGCTGTTTTGTTCTCTTTTTGGAGGTTCTGCGGGTGAGGGGCGCTACTTGGTCCAGGGAGCTTCTGAGAGAGTCATTGTAGTGATTTACTGCCTGATCTGGAGAAGAGATTGAAGAGATTGGGGACAGAGATGAGATGAGGGAGTCTGTGAGTGCTTGAGGGTTAATGGCCTGTAGATTTCTGGATGTGTGATAGGTAGGCTTGGGCTGTGTTGGCCGAGGGTTAGTGAGTGAGAAGGAAAGAATGTTGTGGTCAGAGAGTAGAGTTGAGTTATCCAATGGGGAGGATAAGCAGAGCCGGGTAAAGACAAGGTCAAGGGTGTTACCGTTTTCGTGTGTCTTAGAGGTTGAGAGCTGTGATAGGCCAAGAGAGGTAGTTAGAGATAGGAGCTGGGATGCAGATGGGGAGATGGGGCTGTTTATGGGAATGTTAAAGTCTCCCAGAATAAGGGTTGGTAAATCTGAGGACATGAAATGCGGGAGCCAAGCGGAGAAATGGTCGAGGAACTGGGTGGGTGACCCTGGGGGGCGGTATACCACCGCTACTTTGAGGGGGAGGGGATGGAATAGCCTAATGGTATGGACCTCAAAAGAAGGGAATGAGAGTGATGGGGCTGGAGGAATGACCTGGAAAGTACATTGTGGGGACAGGAGGAGGCCGACTCCACCGCCACGTCTGTTCCCAGGTCTAGGGGAGTGAGAGAAGTGTAAGCCGCCGTAAGAAATAGCAGCAGGGGAAGCAGTGTCTGAATCCTGGATCCAGGTTTCTGTGAGGGCCAGCAGGTTAAGAGAGTTGGAAAGGAAGTAATTGTGAATGAAGGGAAGTTTGTTGCATACAGACCGTGGATTCCAGAGAGCGCAATTAAAAGAGGGAGGTGAAGGTGTGCAGGTGATATTAATAAGGTTAGTGAGGTTTCTGTGTGAGGTGGGAGAGGGGTTGAAGTTAGCAGATGGCGGACCAGGGTTGGGAGAGATATCACCTGAGAGGAGCAGCAGTAAAAAGAGGAAGAGCAGATAGTTTTTGGGATTAGGACATGATTTATTATGACAAGCTTTGGAATATGATGGGCTGAGAGTCTTCAGTAAACTGAAGATAGCATGGGAGCTGTACATAGAGTAGGGCAGGAGAGAGGGGCTGATGTGAATGAGTGGTGATGGAGGGGGGATGGGGTGATAAAAATTGGTGGCGAGAGCACATAAGAAAACAAACAGTGAAATACAAGACATGGTAAAGATTAGTAGTGAATGGAGTTATGCACAGTGTTTGAGTGTCCCTCTATGTCATTGTCTTCCAGCAAGAGCGCATAGAACAAAAGATGGTGAAGTAAAGGACATGGTGATAGGGAAAGGAAAAGAAGTTTTTTTTTTTTTTCTCTCCCTGTTAAATAGGGTGGCTTACCTGACTCTTGCCCTGACTAACTGCCATGAAATAACTGCATCCACTTAGCATTCAATGCCACTTTGCATGAGATGCCACACGTGTCTAACCCCCCACACGTGTACCCCTTAAGAATGAGCTAAATTTATAGGAGACACTATCAGGATCAGGTGAGGGGGCTTGTGGGAGGAAACATGGTATCAGGTAATTAGCAGCTACAAGGAACAGCAGGGGTGCAAGAGGATGAAAGGGCAAGACTCCCTCCACACTATAACACCTCCAACAAGATAACTATTACAATCTGCCAAATTGTCATATACTGGTGAGTGAGTAATGTAATGCATAGAGATGACACAGGAAACTTTACAATAAGTGCAGTGTTGGAATATTACCATGAGACTATAAGTCAAGCTGATCTTGCTATGGAGATCATTGCAACAATCACAGGTATATTGAACATGCACTGTTACAATGGGTTGAGTACAAGTAGATTGACAGCAAGCAGTGTTGGAATATTACCATGAGACTATAAGTCAAGCTGATCTTGCTATGGAGATCATTGCAACAATCACAGGTATATTGAACATGCACTGTTACAATGGGTATGTTCTGAAGCCACTACTTTGTTATTGTAGCTGTGTGCTTAGGGTCATTGTCTTGTTGGAAGGTGAACCTTCAGCCAAGTCTGAGGTCCAGAGCACTCTGGAAGAGGTTTTCATCCTTGATATCTCTGTACTTCGCCACTTTCATGTTTCCTTCAATTGCAACCAGTCGTCCTCTCCCTGTAGCTACAAAATACCCCCATAGCATGATGCTGCCATCTCCATGTTTCACTGTTTGGATTGTATTGGGCAGGTGATGAGCAGTGCCTGGTTTTCTCCACACACACCGCTTAGAATTATCACCAAAAAGTTCTATCTTCGTCTCATTGGACCAAAGATTCTTATTTCTCATAGTCTGGGAGTCCTTTATGTGATTTTTGCAAACTGTATTCGGGCTTTCATATGTTTTGCACTGAGGAGGGGCTTCTGTCAGGCCACTCTGCCATAAAGGCCCGACTGGTGGAGGACTGCAGTGATAGTTGACTTTGTAGAACTTTTCCCTTCTCCCTACTGCATCTCTGGATCCCTTACCTCTCTCACCAAGGCTTTTCTACCACCAGCTTTATAGCCAGGAATAGGAAGACTTCTAGTGGTCCCAAACTTCTTCCATTTAAGGATTATGGAGTCTACCGTGCTCTTAAGAACCTGGAGTACTGCAGAAATTCTTTTGTAACCTTGGCCAGTTCTGTGCCTTGCCACAATTCTGTCTCAGAGCTCCTTGGGCAGTTCCTTTGACCTTGTGATTCTCATTTGGTCTGACATGCACTGTGAGCTGTGAGGTCTTACATATACAGGTGTGTGCCTTTCCAAATCAAGTCCTATCAGTTTAATTAAACACAGCTGGACTCCAATGGAGTCTGAATACTTTCCATACCCACTGTAATTGTTTCTAATACGTCATGATATTTTTTTTTCTTATCTAAGAAGTAAATGGACACTTCTTAGATAGACAAACCAAACGAAGGTATCAAGATGTTTGGATAAAAAATGTCACCAACAACTTAAAAGGGTCCAGTTACATTAAAAATATTGCATCAAGGCAAAAACTATGTAATTCAGATATAAAATTGTCCTTAGTCTTGGTACACTTCTTAGGTACTCAACAGTAGATTGTAATGTGTGGAGAAGTGGTTCTTCACTTGTGCACCATAGGCCACCTCCCTCCTTTTGATGCGAGCTCACACGCTGAGTTCGCATCCTTCCTCCCACATCTAAGCTGATCTCATCAGCTGAGATGTGTATCTAAAAGCCGATCAGATCCGCGATTTGATTGGCGCCGTTAACCCTTTGAATTGCACTGTCACTCACTGACAGCTCAAACGAGATTGCACTGATCCCTGCTAGGATTGCAGGACCTGTGAAGCATTCACAGGCCCTGCATCCTGTTACCTGGACAGCCCAGGGTCTTGTAATGACCCCGGAAGCTGCCCTGATTCACTTCCTGCTGGTGATGACCCAGTGACATCATCAGCAGGGAATGATCTCTTTCCTATGTCTTTCGATGAGCAGCAGCCCATGTAAAGACAGAACAAGCGATCGCAGTGTGCAGCACTGAAGCCCTCTGGTGGACAGTGGAAAATATTTTTTAAAAAATTTAGTTTTTAAAAGTATGAAAAAAACCAAAAAACTCAAAAAGCTCCAAGTCACCCTCCTTGTGTAGCATCTATTATATAATTGCCATAGCGACTTCCGTCGCATACGGCGCCACTTCCATGGCTTTGTTCGCGGATCAATGGCTCCGGGGGCGGCGACATACTATATCCAAGATGGCGTCCGGGAAGTCTCGCGAGACTTCCCGGACGCCATCTTGGATCCTGAACTCCAGGGGCGGCGACATAGCGGCGGAGGACGATACACCTGCATCGCGCTGCTGGAGCCCGGACAGGAAAGAATAACATAGGCTTCGCTATTTGCAACCCCTCCCCTCTACAAGACAGGAGGGGGAGAGGGGAGCACCGGCGCCTGCAAGGGGTAGAGCAGCACTCTCACCTCTGTGCGCATACTACCTGCGACACCATTGTCACCTCTGTGTGTATACCACCTGCAGCACCATTGTCACCTCTGTGTGTATACCACCTGCAGCACCATTGTCACCTCTGTGTGTATACCACCTGCAGCACCATTGTCACCTCTGTGTGTATACCACCTGCAGCACCATTGTCACCTCTGTGCGCATGCTACCTGCAGCACCATTGTCACCTCTGTGCGCATGCTACCTGCAGCACCATTGTCATCTCTGTGCGCATGCTACCTGCAGCACCATTGTCACCTCTGTGCACATGCTACCTGCAGCACCATTGTCATCTCTGTGCGCATGCTACATGCAGCACCATTGTCACCTCTGTGCGCATACTACCTGCAGCACCATTGTCACCTCTGTGCGCATGCTACCTGCAGTACCATTGTCACCTCTATGCGCATGCTACCTGCAGCACCATTGTCACTTCTGTGCGCATGCTACCTGCAGCACCATTGTCACCTCTGTGCGCATGCTACCTGCAGCACCGTTGTCACCTCTGTGCGCATGCTACCTGCAGCACCATTGTCACCTCTGTGCGCATGCTACCTGCAGCACCATTGTCACCTCTACCTGCAGCACCATTGTCACCTCTGTGCGCATGCTACCTGCAGCACCATTGTCACCTCTCTGTGCGCATGCTACCTGCAGCACCATTGTCACCTCTGTGCGCATGCTACCTGCAGCACCATTGTCACCTTCTGCTGCGCATCTTACATGCAGCACCATTGTCACCTCTGTGCGCATCCTACATGCAGCACCATTTTCACCTCTGTGCGCATGCTGCCTACAGCACCATTGTCACCTCTGTGCGCATGCTACCTGCAGCACCTTTGTCACCTCTGTGCGCATGCTACCTGCAGCACCATTGTCACCTCTCTGCGCATACTCACCTGCACGACCATTGTCACCTCTGTGTGTACATAGTACCTGCAGCATTGTCACCTCTGTGCGCATGCTACCTGCAGCACCATTGTCACCTCTCGTGCGCATGCTACCTGCAGCACCATTGTCACCTCTGTGCGCATGCAACCTGCAGCACATTCTCACCTCTGTGCGCATGCTACCTGCAGCACCATTGTCACCTCTGTGCGCATGCTACCTGCAGCACCATTGTCACCTCTGTGCGCATGCACCTGTAGCACCATTGTCATCTCTGTGCGCATGCTACCTGCAGCACCATTGTCACCTTCTGCACATACTACCTGCACGACCATTGTCACCTCTGTGTGTACATAGTACCTGCAGACATTGTCACCTCTTGTGCGCATGCTACCTGCAGCACCATTGTCACCTCTGTGCGCATGCTACCTGCAGCACCATTGTCACCTCTGTGGCATGCTACCTGCAGCACCATTATCACCTCTGTGCGCATGCTACCTGCAGCACCATTGTCACCTCTGTGCGCATGCTACCTGCAGCACCATTGTCACCTCTGTGCGCATGCTACCTGCAGCACCATTGTCATCTCTAGTGCATGCTACCTGCAGCACCATTGTCATCTCTGTGCGCATGCTACCTGCAGCAATATTGTCACCTGTGCGCATGCTACCTGCAGCCCCACTGTCATCTCTCTGTGCATACTACCTGCAGCACCATTGTCACCTCTGTGTGTATACTACCTGCAGCACCATTGTCTGTGTGTATTGTACCTAACTGCACTGTCACCTGTGTGTATACTACCACCAGCATCAGCACCACCTGTGTGTATTGTACCAGCAGCATTGTCACCTGTGTGTATAGTACCACCAGCATCAGCACTGTCACCTGTGTGTATTACCGATTACCTGAAGCAAGCACACTGTCACCTTGTTTTTGCCACTGTCACCTGTGTGTATTGTACCAGTAGCATTGTCACCTGTGTGTATAGTACCACCAGCATCAGCACTGTCACCTCTGTGTATTCTACCAGCAGCACTGTCGCCTGTGTGTATAGTACCAGCAGCATTGTCACCTGTGTGTATAGTACCACCAGCATCAGCACTGTCACCTGTGTGTATTGTACCAGCAGCACTGTCACCTGTGTGTATAGTACCAGAGGGTTCTGGCCCCCTCTTGCCACCCCCCACTGCGGTTCCCTGTCTCCCTCCTGCCCGAACCTGCCTGCTGTTCCCCGGCCCCCTCCTGCCCGCACCCGCCTGCTCTTCCACAGCTTGATCCTGCCCGCACACGCCCGCTGTGCCCTCCTGCAAGCAATCAAAGATATTGTCACAGGATTTAAACTCAGCCTCGCTTTGCATTATTCTTAAATCTTCATAAATAAACTACATACATAGTCTAGAATACCCGATTCTTTAGAATCGGGCCGACATCTAGTTGAAAATAAAACTTTTTAAAACATTTTTAAAATACACATATTTGGTATCGCTGCATTCAGAAATGCCCGATCTATCAAAATATAAAATCAATCAACCAGATCTGTAAACTGCGTAACAGAAAAAAAGTCCAAATGGCAAAATTATGTTTTTTTGCAATAAAATGCAATAAAGGGTGATAAAAACAGCGTACCTACCCAACCATTGGCATTATTAGAAACATCACTTCAAAATCAAAATAATAAACCATCACACAGCCCCAGATCCTGAAATATGAGAACACTATGGAACGTGGAATATGGCACCAATTCTTTGTCTTGCGCTAATCCTTTGTCTTGAAATACTTCAGAATTTTTTTTCACCACTTAGATAACAGTAAAAGTATACATATTTGGTATCTACGAACTCGCACCGACCTGAGGCTTCATACCGACACATCAGTGTTACCATAAAGTGAATATGCTGAAAGACCCAAAAAGTAACGTGTAATTGTTGCACTTTGTTTGCAATTTCACCACACTTGGAATTTTTTTCCCATTTTCCTGTACACTATATGGTAAAATAAATGATTTCATCTGAAAGTACAACTCATCCCGCAAAAAACAAGCCATCATTTGTATGTATTGACGGAAAAATAAAAAAAGCTCCGGCTCTTGGAAGAAGGAGAGCGAAAACTGGAAAAAACGGAAAATTGACTGGGGATGAAGGGGATAACAGAAGGAAATAAAGAGGGGTACAATATAGGTCAATAGAATCTACCCTCCTAATCCATCTATATGGACATGTAGGTCATAGGAAACTGAATAAAAGATATCTTGATATCTTCAATCTAATGCCTTATTCCAGAGAGATCCACATTTTCTTATATGCAAATGAGCTATTTAGATCTCTGGGCCGGACGTACATCTTCCTGAGAATCTTCCTCCAGAGCTTATTTTAAACTGGTAACGTCCCCTTTATTTTGCACTAGTACATGGAAATCTATGTCTAGAAGTCTAATATATGGTGGAGGCACATGACTCGCACGAGTGTAATACGAGAAAATCTCATATTAGTGAGTTTACAACACACTTAACTTGCATTGCGAGAGAAATGCGAGTTCTATCACAGCATGCTGTGATTGAACGAGATTTCCTTGTGTGAGTGGCCCTTGTAAGTATATGGATGAGAGAAAATCTCGCACCCATACAGCACAGTGTGCGATAGTCGCATGCGTGTGCAATCTTTCAATGTATTGAAACACAGCTGCTGTCAAAGCAGCAGTGTTTGAAATTTCCAGGTTGCTGGCACAGTATACAATCAGCTTGTGAAATTCGATTGGTTGCTGTGCCGGCAACCGACAATTTCAAACACCACTGCTGAGACAGCAGCAGTGTTTGAATGAGCCAGTAAATGCTGTCAGTGGAGCTGACGTTTGCACGGTGAGATTCCTCAGCATGCTGAGGAATCCAGCCAAGCAAACTTCAGGACCGCGGACAGCAACACACTCACTCGCACCACACACTGACACCTGCAGCACACTCACATGCATACAGCCATGCACACACATCCACTCACACCACACACTGACACCTGCAGCACACTCACATGTCTACAACCATGCACACACACCCACTCGCACCACACACTGACACCCGCAGCACACTCGCAGCACACTCACATGCATACAGCCATGCACACACAACTGCACCACCACACTCGCACCATACTTATGCAAAAAATGCGCAGCACTCGCATCACTGTCATGCATTAAAAACGTTCCGTTTTTGATGCATGACAGTGTGCCTCCACCCATACAAAGGAAAAAGTTCCAGTTAACGCAAAACCTTCACAAATTAAAGGCAAGCTGTTAACGCAAACTAGATAAAATACACCCAGATTAATGAATCAATAAACACCAAGATTAAATCAATAATCTTTATTGGTAATACACAATTGATAAAAAGTGCTAAGATACAGCAAATAAGTGTTAGAAGGGAAATGAGGCTGCAGTAACAAATGCACAATAAATAATCAAATACAGGTAAACAACAATATCCCTGTAACGATGAAATGTACCAAAGGTATATAGAGATCATCTTTAGCAATGCTGTACTAATCCAAATGACCAGATGGTGGCAGTCTATTAAAATTAAATATATATGACAGCTATTGCACAATGCCCAATATAGTACTGTACAAAGACTACGAAAAAGAAATGCAGGGAGCAAGTAGTCAGCACAAGTCCTTATCCAGATATACACTGAGTGATGATTAGTTGGTCGTAAAGTCTTTCATTACAGACATATACTAATAAGGGTAATTAAATGTAGTGCAAATGGCAGAAAGTAAAGTGTTCGGAGGCCAGTGTCACTTCCCATCACCCCAACGCACGTTTTGACCTGCTTTTTTGGGGGTAGATGGGCGTCGGGGGGGCGGGGGAAAGAGTGAGAGGATTATAAATGTGGGCAGACCAATAGCAGAGACTTGTTCCCCATTATTATGGTTACCAGTTTAATTTGACAAACAAGAGCATATAAAGTAACCAAGAAGAACATTTGTGAAATACACTAAGCACAAGGGTATTTTTGCGAATTATAGCTGATGCAAAGTCCAGTTCAGCAGTGTTGACTACATTTAGAAATATCAATAACATAAAAGTGGCACTGAATGAAATATTAGCTATATGGTATGTAGCCTGTTCAGTGCAAAAGATTCTTGTGCCAAGTGTTTATGATTTTGTGATATATCTGATACTAATAATGCAAGTACAACATGGTGTCAGTGTGTAAGGAAGGAGAACAGTGTAACCTGCGCTTATTTTCACCCTACCGACATCCTCTGTATCATACTTTGTTGCCTGTTCCTTAACCCTTTCCCAAGATCCATCACTAACATATTTGTAGTAAATGTTGGATTCCCGTGTAAGGAGCTGGTATTATTCTGCCTAGCCATACAAGGCAGATGCTAGCTGTATTGTGCAGCTGACACCACCTAGATAACAATGACCGTGACATTTTAAAAGGAACCTGTCATGTTGTTTTCTGATATTAAGCTGCCCCCAATGTGTTATAAATGATGCAATGTGCATAAGATTGTACAAGTCCTTTAACAGTTGGTTACAGACTTTTGCCATTTATTCAGCTGTTATGGGGGAGCGGGAGCCAGGACTTTGTTCAGGGTTGTTTCGGCACCAGGACATTATCCTTGAGACCTACCAAAATTTCGAGGGTTCGGCCTGGCTCCTGCACGACGGATGTTTTCGCCAAAAAGTGTCGGTTCACCCTTATGTTAAATTGGGTATGAAAGATGTTGGTTTGTGGGTGAGCCTGATGTTACCTCAGAGACAAGCTACATCAAAACCGTCTGTGTCACAGCTCCCAAGCGTGGCGTGTGCTTTTCTTATAATGATTCAGGCTGTAAATGGCCGAATACGTGCCGCTTTCGGCATGAATGTTCATTTTGTTCTGGAGAAAATCCGGCAACAAAATGCTATAAAAAACATAGGTGTGCTGCCGGAGCTGGGGGAGTTAGGGAATCAGGGGCTAAAGGGCCTGACCCGGTGAGACTACCCGTGTTGCAAGCGTTTCTCGAAGCTTACCCAGATTGGAAGAAAGCAAGTCTCATAATTGATGGTTTTACATTCGGGTTTTTATGTCCTGGAATTTACAGGTCATGGCTGTAACTTTATAAGAATGTATCTTCTGTTTCAGTTCATAGTGATGCGGTTGAAACTTATATTTTTAAGAAGTTGAGTTTAGGGCCTTTTTCTTCTCCCCCTTTTTCGAATTTTCGGGTTTCTCCTATCGGTGTAGTCCCTAAAAAGGAAGCAGGATCTTTTAGGGTCATACATCATCTTTCCTTCCCAAGAGGGTCTTTCTTGAATGACGACGTTTCTTGTGATGTGTCACCATTTTTTTATATGTCGTTCAATGAGCTCCGTTTGTTGGAATGTTTCAGGTCTAAACGGTTTTTGAGCCTTGGCCCGAGGAGGGTTTAGTGAATGCTGTTCTGATTAGCCAGAGTTGTGGCAAAGCATTTGCTGTGCTGGTAGCTTTATCTCTTTTAGGGTCCCCCTAATGGGGCCGCACTTGCGGCAAGCCCCATGCATTATGTATGGGGCTTGTGGTAAGGTGCAGCAAGTGCGGTTGCGGCAGATGTGTCAGGTGCGGCCGCGAAAAAAAAACGCAGTCAGCTGCGTTTTTGTTCGCGGACGCACCTGCCGCAACTGCCCAAACCCCACTTGCCGCACCTGCCACACACTTACCACAAGCCCCATAGACAATGCATGGGGCTTGCCGTAAGTGTGCCACTAGTGCCATTAGGTGGCAGATGCGGCAGTGCGATAAATCTGCCACATCTGCCGCCTGTTTGCAAAAACGCCAATGTGAAAGGGCCCTTAGTGATATCACATAATTATTTTCCAGTTGAATAAGATATTGTAAAAAGACAAAATCAATGATTCCTGCTCTCTACTTTAAACTCACATTACTGGAAATGTTGTGTTCTGATGGGAAAAAAAATACATACTATTTAGATATAAAAATAACATAATATTATGTGTGGGACCTACATTAGTTGCATGCGAGTGTGTGAATTTCAAATGACTCTGTTAATGAATAATACATGAATCTGTTGTCATGGAAATAGATCTTTGGGTAGACCCAAAATAAATCCACTTCTTTTTGCTTACATCAGTAATTAACCTGAGAGCTGGCATTACTAATGGCACCATTTAAGCCTGACATAAGGCTGTCTGCAACCTTCAAGGCACTTGCCGGTAGTAAGTTGTGGATGTTCTTAGCTATGAACTGCAGCCTAAAGGATAATCTCTACTAACTTCTAAAGATAATGAGTGATGGCCAAGGTGAGGATGGAGAAAAGGGTTAAAGTGTAGCCGTCGTTCAAATTTTTATTTAATAGAAATGTAGAGCAATATATATATATGTCCCCCATCCTGGTATATATGTCCTGCCATCCTGGGATATAGCCCCCCATTCTGGATATGGCCCCTTTTCTTGGATATGGCCCACCTGTGATGGCACATGCCCCCCTGTGATGGTGCCTGTCCCCCTGTGCTGGCACAGGTCCCCCTGCGCAGGCAAATGTCCCCCTGCACACGTCCCCCTGCACTGGCACACATCCCCCTGTGACGGCAAATGTCCCCTGTGATCCCACACATGCACCTGTGCAGGCACACATCCCCCTGTGATGGATATGCCACCCCCCATCCTGGATATGGGCCACCATCACTGTGTGTGCCCCCCATGCTGCTGCCCACACTAAAATAACAAACACTTTCAACTTACCTCTCCAGTGCTTGCCTCCGTCTCTCCCTTCTTTTGCCGCACTTGCTGAGTCCTGTGGAAGCCGGACATGTGATCAGGGCGCTCACTGATGACATCACTCTGCTGTGCCGATTACATGACCGGCTTCCACGGGACCCAGGAAGTGTGGCAAAAGCAGGGAGAGGCGAAGCCAAGCACCAGAGAGTTAAGTAAAAGTGTTAGTTATTTTAGTGTAGGCAGCAGCATGTGGGTGCATACACAGTGATGGGCCATATCCAGGATGGGGGGTTGCAGGCACATGTGATATGCATGATCCCCTGTCCATACCTCGGCACGATTTCAGCACCAAGGTGCAGCAGGTGCAGTGCATATTACATGAGGCTAATAAGCAGGAGAACGTGACCTCCCACTGCCTCTGCAGCCCGCAGCCAGCCAGCTCCAGCCCCCAGACACCGCTCCAGAGCCGCCACCCCCCTCCTTACAGCACAGAAAGTAAATTCCCCCAAAACTTGGGGGAACAAAGGTGCATCTTATAATCCTGTAATACGGTATATTACATAGAGTCATTACAAACAGAGTGATCTATTTCAAGTGTTTATTTCTGTTAATGTGGATGATTATAGCTTACAGACAATGAAAACGCAAAGGTCATTATCTCAAAAAATGAAAGTGTTTTCAAATGAAAAAATGAACAGAATTTTGCTAAATTGGAAGAAGTCTTGAAATTTCATCTGTATGTACATCAAACACAGAAAACAATCATGATGGGTGCATTTACTGGTCTACAAATATTCACAAAAGTCATGTTATTGAAATAAAATTAGTCATTTCTTATCATTTTATTATGTGCTCAACACGAATATGAGAGTCAAAATGCAAAATTGCCTCTAGTTTATTTGTAATCTGCAATTATTGATGACATCACAAAATGCCAATAATAATAGGCCTCTAATAATTTCTTTGTCTCTTGTCTCTTGAGTATCAGGAACATCTCTGGGGAGGGTCCAGCAGTAGTAAGCAAGCATGGCAGTAGTGGGCAATTTTCCCTGCTATCTTTGCTCCATTATTGAGATACCATGATAGAAACATTCACCATGTTCATCACTAACCATACTACATACAACAAACCACAGAACCAACTAGTTCACTAAGGGATTTCCACATTTGGTACTCACATACACCCAACAACTTCCACACCAGGCCTGTAGGGGAGCCCCACTGGTTGCTGTTAAGCCAGATCCCCTATAAATACAGGTGCTGGGGGTGGCATTAGTGTGCAGTCACTAGAAGAACTGTGAAGTCAGCTCAGAGCCTAGTGAGCTAAAACTGGTTCCCGGAGCTGTGCTAGGCCCGACACCAGTGCACCTCCAGAGCCAGCGTGAGGGTCCAGAGAACGAGGACCGCAGGCAGAGGCGAGGAAGACTACAGAGGGGGCAGAGGAGCCATCGCGGCTCACCCCACCAGAACACCGGTCACTGGAGACCGAGTCTGCAAGGGAAAGATCAGCCCAGCAGAGAATCCTAGTACACCGATGAGGTTTAGCTTCCCGGACACCCCCAGCACTCTGCATTTGAGAGCCAGGAGCCGCAGAGAGGTAGAGATAGCCAAGCGAGTGCCCTCAGTGCAGCAACATGGGTGTGAGAGAGAAGAGAGGTCAGGCCTGGTTTCATACACGTCAGACTTCAGGACAAGGGAGCAGGACAAGGAGGCCTATACCCTACTCGGTGTGGAAATCCCAAAGTGCACCCTTCAACCCTGGAAGTGTACCTGCAACACCACCAGTAAGAGGTACAGAAAAATACTTTCTTGTGTATGTGTCCATCCTTCCAGCCTGTCCCACACCGCAATGACTGTACTCCCCAATTTCATTGTCTTAACCTTACAGACCCAGGGACCCCGCTCTACCTGTAGAGAGCCACAACACCTTGCTGCCGCCCATCACCCCGGAGGTCCCAGTAGCGCCGGTGCCATCACCGGACCTACAGTTGGCGTCACAAAATTCATTCATAAACTTTAATCCCTGTAAATACCCCTTTTTCTTGTCACCGCAAGGGCACAGGCTCGGGCATCGACCACCCGTGACATCCGCCACACCCAAGCGCCTGAGACCTGAGTACCCCAGACCCTTGTGGGCCAGCCATTTGCTTCATTATCCTGTCGGAAAGAAGAGGAACCAAGCAGAAGTTTTTTTGTGGTTGCTTGACTTTCTCCACACCATGGGAACTGCAAACGGAAGTAATAGTCTTTTGCTATTCACAGGGCCCAAGTCTTGTCTTGGTTGCCTAACTTACATCTGAAGTAAAGATGATATGCCTTCTTCACTGATACTTTTCTTCTGGCTGGCAAATGTCACTTCCCTCTAAATATGGCAAAAATTGCCCATGGTATTTAAACACTTTCAAAGCATTAATGTGCTGTATTGTAACTAAATGTAAAAAATAGTAACAGTTTTATGTAACAGACGCTTAAACTGTATCCCACGAAGTCTGAAATATTTTAAATGCTTAACCTGTCTGACTGGGTTTTATATAGTACAATGCTGACGTCAGCTTACTTCAGCAGGTGGCTGGCAGTAGTAGTAGCCAATTATGCCCTCTGGTCCGGTGTGCAGCCAAATGGCTCATTTGCAGCTGCAGCTGCTGATAATTCAGGACCGCGGCTCCTGAACTGTCAGCAGGGGACAGCTCTGCGGTGCTGAAGATCAGCACCAAGCGGCGATGAGCTTCGGCACCGGCGTCCGACTCCCGGGTGTGTCTCCGGTGCGATCCGGCGCCATAGACCCCCATGTTAGGGGGCACCGGATCACACCGGACCGGGAGAATCCGGAGCATCCGGGAGGATCGGCTTATTTCCCTGGATACAAAAATGCTGCATGCAGCATTTTTATGTCCGGGAGAAAAATCCGAATCCTCCTGGATTCTCCTGGACAGATGGAAGCCGGATGGCAGATAGCTGCCACCCGCCTCCATCTGGCCCCATAGCATACTATGGGGCCGAAATCCGGTCCGGGGCTGTCAGGTTCACCCCTGACAGCCCCGGATCGGATTTCACCGTGGTGTGAAGCTGGCCTAAAACGTTAGATTTATCTGTTCTTCTTTGGTTGGAGTTTAATAAATTATAATTTTAGCAACCAATTCAGTGTTTTAGTGCCGAAGATTCTTCTTTTTATGTAGTGTTGTTGCTGCCATTCAACATACTGCCCTAGGGGAGGAAGAATACTTTTTTAGCAGTTTTAAACTTGCAAGTCTGCAGATATGAGGGTTCAAATATAAGGTAATTTCACTGGAGCAAAAAAATAGCTGTTAACCATTTCGCTATGAATGACATTTAGTAATGAATAATGATGAAAAATACATTTCTTTGTGTAATTATATCAATTGTAGATTGCAAGCTCTTTTGAGCAGGGTCACCTTTATTTTTTGCTTTATCTATTGCATTGTATTTTTTACATTGATTTTATGCTTATTGTATTGTTTCCTATTATTGTACAGTATTCTTTCTCTACTGGAATTACTGTATTATATTGTGTATTTTCTTACTGTATTATACTGTGTATTTTCATCTATTACCCACTGTATTGTAAAGCGCTGCGGAATATGTTGGCGCTATATAAATAAAGATTTATTATTATTATTATTATTATATATCAATCACTATGTAAAAACTGACTAAAGGATCTAATGATTGCTGTTGAGGGTCCGACAGCATAGGACCTTGGCAGTCGTGGCTGATGAGGCAAGACCTCAACTGTGAAGCAGCCCTGGTTTTGAAGCATGCTCTTTGGCCAGTTCCCCAGTGCAAAAGTTCAGTTCAGGATTGCCCTTAGTGAGGGCCAAAGCATACACAATGAAGGGTTTACTCAAACAGTCTCGTGAAACCCAGGCACCGAGCTTAAATGTTACTTTCTCAGGGATATTTACATTTACCAAATTTGGCACAGACTGCTCCCGCCCCTGCTATAGGGTCTCGCCCTCTACATTCATAATCACGGTATACTGCTGCAAATTGATAAGGTCGCTATCGACTCCTGCCCAACTCTTCCCGTAGGGATTCACTTCTTAGGAACGGTTAGGGCTTCCTTCTAGACAGATGTTCCTTTACCGCCAACACTGTGTGATTAGTAAGCTCACCACACTGTTATCAGGGGGTTCAGTCTCTTGACTAAAAGCTGCCAAGGGTGGGGGTCACAGGCGGACATATCATTGGTGCAGCCTGTGCAAACACACAGGGCCCAAGAGGTACAGGGGCCCATTTTCCACCTCCAAAACGTAAAGAAACATCTCTCATAACAGAACTATTGGACTGCAAAGGGCCCATACACAGGGGCCCTCTCCTGTCTGTGTCCTTCACTGGCGGGGGTTGAATATCAGCACCAGGTGAGTGATTCTGGCCTGTATCCTTGTCCCACTTCCAGCTGTCCACAATCAATTTTCAGGGTGATCCAGAGTTTAAGAATAAATTAGCAGAAGGGGCTTTACGTTCCCATTTCTCCTGATTTTCTCTCCTTTCTTGGGGACTCTCCTCTTGATTTTACAATGGACACCTTTTCTATAGACTGGGCCTCACATCTAAAGAGTATCAATAATTATTGATTACATAAATATAGGGGTACTGGGGAGCAGTCTTCACCTTTAGCCACTAAGTGGCTATATACACATTATTAAATATCTTTCAAATGTAGACACAAACACAATGTACCCCTCTGTAGCAGGGTGACAGCACTCTAAACACTCCTATAATGATCTTATCAAACTTCTAAGGACTGTTAAACATTGTGTAAACCATTAGAGGGACTTATAAGGGATTTATAAGGCCACATGGCTTCATCCACTCCCAGGGACTTGTTTGTATTACTTGTTTCACATCAGAGACCAAAATGATCTAAAGTATGTCCTTGACTAAAGGAGACATATGGGAGAGCGGATCTCCTAAATATAGTGTGAAAAGCATCTCGTTTTAGTGGATCGGAGATGATAACTTTCAAAGCCCTTTCCATCTCCCAGTCATTTCCAGTTGGGATAAATTCTATTGCATTCATTATATCCCAAGTTTATTAGTAAAAACTTTGTGTTTTATATGATTATACAATTGCAAAGAAGTGATTGAATATTCCAGTCTGCTCCTTTCTGATAGGAATTGCTAGAAGTGTTTATAAAAATGATCATAGGTCACGTGTCAACAATCTTCTGACCCCCGATGCCGATAAAATGACTTGTTGTAGAATCCCCAGGACACTGAACGCGTATTTGCTTCTTGGTTTCACTTGCATGGATAATTTTAGAGTGCATGTGTCCGGGTCTTTCATTTTCATCTCCCGGCCTTCAGTGGTAATCTGAGTGGTAAGAATGGCAGACTATCTGCGGCCCTAGACAATCAGACCTCCGTCTGCTGTTTCACTCAATCATAGGTCTAATGCCCTGCACTAAATAGATCAGTGAATGAAAGTGGTCAGGACAAATAAGGAACATGACCATAGTACTGTACAAAGCCTCTGAGCTTCTTTTCTGGTAAGTATTGAAATAAGAGAGCTGTGTGTTCTGTTAAAGAGGATCTATTATGGCAGTACTATATTTATTACAGGTCTAGGGAATAATTATTTTGCCAAATCTGTGACCTCTAGGACCTGAACTGAGAATGAAAGGGTACGCAGCATTAATTAAGACACCTGTAACTTCTTGTACAGTCAGGTGCCGAGAGCATTATTGTGCTTAAAAGGTGACACAGCATTATATCCATGATACCGAACCCTTATTTACAGGATTCATTGAGATCCTAGATGAGTGAAGCTTTTGAAGTTCGGGTTCGGTTTGCCGAACAGCAAGAACTTCACCAACTAGTTTGACAAATGGTTCGTCAATCCTCCTGAACACCATTGTTTTCAATGGGATGCAAAACCGAAGCCATAGAAAACACCTTCAGGGTGTCCTAAAAGCTGGCAAAACAGTTCAAATTAGGGCAGACTCCAGGAAAAGTTCCATCTTTTCTCCAAAGTTACATTTTTTTCTCATGGTGCATTATGGATGCATGGCACAAGGCCTGGCCCAGCATTTCAAACTTAACATTGATCCGAAACAGGGAGATGAGTACAGGTTTAAGCATCATGCACTGAGAGGCCTGCTAAATTTAGGAAACACAACATGGAGACTCAAGGACAGTCTACACATGAAAAAAATTAGGGCAAGACACCACAAAAGTGGCATCAATTGACCCCGATCAAAAATCCTATAATTAGCGCAGCCTGCATGCTTGGCAAAGGGTGTGGAACAGGGCCCAGCCTAGCATTTCAAGGTTAAGCATTCATTAATAACAGGGAAGATGAGTGACAGGTGGAAGTATCATGCTCAGAGTGCCCTGCTAAATTCAGAAAACGGACATGGAGACCTCAAGAGGAGTCTTCACATTTCAATAAATTACAGCCAGATACCATGAAAGTGGCATCAATTGACCCAGAATAAAAATTGTATCATGGCACAGCCAGAATGCATGGCACAGGGTCTGGAACATGGCCTGGCCTAGCATTTTTCTGCACTGATGACTTGACATTCCCCAGTTTGGAAGTATAGATCTGTGATGCATACTGTGTCTCTCACCGCTTTCTTGAAAAAAAACTGTGGTAAGATTGTCTACAAGCTTTTCTGATAGTCCAGCATGCGCGTGTCTCTGTTTAGGAAGCATCTGACTACATTTATGCTTGTACCGTGGATCCAACAGTGTGGCAACCCAGTAGTCATCACTAATTTAAATCCTTACAATACGGGCATCATGTTGCAGATAGAGCAGCAAGAAGGCATTCATGTGTCTGACGCACCATGAGGCCCAAGTCTTTGTGATTATGGCGGGGTAACAATCAAGCTTTATTCCTCCGTCCTCTCCCACCAACCTCGGACAACAGAAAGTGAAATCATTTCTTCTTCCTCTCCTGATTGTTCTGTGGCCATCACCTCTTCATACTCGTCCTCCATTTGTCTGGTATCATGAGCCCCCTCTACTCCACTGGCCCATGACACCTGCCTGTGCGTTGATATTTCGGACCCTAGAGATATTGGAATCCCTTCCACATCCTCCACTTCTTCCTCCTCCTCTTCCTCTGAGACCATCACTTCATCCTGCAAACTTTTCAAAGTTTGCTCCAGCATGTAGATGACCGGAATAGTGATGCTGATGATGGTATCGTCAGCGCTAAGTATCTTAGTAGCCATTTCTATACTGTGCAGAAGGATGCAGAGGTCCTTGATCTGTGCCCACTCTGCAACGGTCATGTGCACCACCTTCGGCTCATTTTTACTAATTCTACACATCATGACCTACTGCGCCAGGGCTTGTCTCTGCTGCCACAATCACTGCAACATGTGCAGAGTGGAATTCCACATGTCAATACAATGCATATCACACAATTAATCGGTTGTCTGAAAGACCTGTGTAACGATGCTAGCCGATGAGCCACTGGGTATGAATAGCGGAAGTGAGCATACAGTGACCATGCCTTTTGCAGCAGATCATCCAGGCCAGGATAGTGACATAAGAATTGCAGTACAGTCAGGTTGAGAACGTAAGCCATGCAAGTCACATATGTAAGTTTGCCCCGGCGTACGGCTGCCAGCAGGTTCGCAGTGTTATCGCAAACAGCCTTCCTTGGCTCCAGGTTTAGTGAAGATAGCCATTGATCAAACTTGTCAAACTTGTCATGTATAGTTATCCACAACTTGCAAATCTCCAAATCTTTTTAATTTCAACACTGCCTGATGGCAGCGAGCCCTGGAGGTGGAGGTGGAGACTTTTTGGAACATTAAGAGAGAGTTTGAAAGCACATCTGAAGACCCAGAGCAGGTGGAGGAGGCAGAAGAAGTAGATGAAATGGTAGATACAGAGGATTGTCCCTAAAAGTCTCAGGGATTTTAAGACTGCCTCTTTCCCACCTGGCCCCGTAGCCACCATAGTCACTCAGTGCCCTGTCAGTGAGATGTAATGCTCATGGCCATGTTTGCTCATCCAGGTGTCAGTGGTGATATGTACCCTTTCAACAGTTCTTAAGAACGGGTGATGTTAGCTACGACATGCTTGTAGCGCAGGCACAGCTTTGCAGAAGCAGTAGTGGTGACTGGGCAACTATATTGGGGACTGCAATGGCCATCAGCTTCAGAAACTGTCTGTATCAACCAGGCAGAATGCAGCATTTCACACTAACAAATGTAGATGGTGAAGTCAAGGGTCCTTGCTTGGGATGGTATGAGAAAATATGGTGGGTTGACAAAGAAGTGGTGCCCTTGGTGTCTCAGATCAGTCAAAAACAGCAGGCGTGTTCATGTCGGTAATAGCTGAGGGGCTCTTACCCCAACTGTCACTGGTAAACAAGTAGAGGTTCTGGTGCCAAAGAGCTATGTGGCAACACTTGCCAAGGTGATTTAGGAGGAAGAAGGAGTAGATGAGGAGTAGATGAGGTTGATGTGTGGACGGTGTTCAGTGAAGCCCACTAGGTCCTGTTTTAGCACAGTAAGTTTGGTAGAGTAACAGATGCTGCTGGGCCATGTGCAGATTCATGCATGTAGTCATCAAATATTGTTGCTTTTTTTTGCCTCTACTTAACTTTTTTTACAAACTTGGCAAATATTGTAAGTTGGGTCATCCTTTGCGGTCTCAAAAAAGGCCCAGGCTAGGCCATCCTTGCCACTCCTGAGAATTGCAGACCTGCAACCGCTGCTGTCCAGAGGCTGAGGATGCAGTGCCTGTGTGGTTGCAGCACTCAGTCTCTGTGCGGGAAGCCGACACCTAACCTCCTCTTCTTCCTTCTCCTCCACCTACTCTGCTTAGCTACTCAGCTGCATGACTGGGTTTATTTCAAGTGGGATCTCGAACCTCATCATCATCCTCCATGTTGTCCCTCTCCTCGCTCTGAGAGTCACTCTCCTTCCCTTCCTGCCCTGAAAGCACAGTACAGTGCAGGTGCTCCTCAGGTACCCAAGTGTCATCATTAAAAAAAAATGGAGTCTGACGCTCTTGTGACCTCTCCCCCCCTCTCCCCTCATCAAACATATCTCGCCCACTATCCTACACAATCAGAAGGTAGAAGAAAAGCATCAGTGCAAACACAGTAATGCTTTATTTCAATCGAGTTAACACAACTGTTTAGCAAAATGTTCTGGTTCCCTATCCCAAATCCGAATCGGCAATGTTTGGGCTGAATTTGAAATTGGCAAACATGTTCTGGTAACATTCACTCAACTTTAGTCACACCCTCATCATCCTAAATTGTGATATGCCATTATTAATAGCTATAAAACTAACCCTTTACTGAAATATGTCCTGATTAGTGATGAGCGAGTACCGTAATATTCATAATCGCTATCCTCGTAACGAGTACTTTGTAATACTCGTGTATTCCTTCTGAATAGTGAGTAAAATGTAAGTCAATGGGAAATGTGAGTAATTTTCTGCTGGACCCTACAAAGAAGTCTGGGAGGACTGTAAAAAGACTGAAATGGCTGAAACAGGGCTCAAACTGTATAGGAACAGTAGGCAGACATGATGTAGGCTGTCCTGCCATACAGCTGTGACAGAATCTAGTGAAAATAAATAGAATAACAGGTAGATTGGGATTACCAGTAGGGATGGGCGAATCTACTCGCTAGGACTCGTTACTCGGCGAGTAGTAAGGGACTCGCAGGACTCGGTACTCTGCGAGTTTCCCAGTGATTACTCGCACGAGTCCAATGCAAATCAATATCAATCCTAGTTTTGTCAGAAAAGCTGACAAAACTAGGATTGCCATTGTTTGCATTAGACTCGGCTACTGTGCCAGTGATAGCAGGGAAACTCGCAAATAACTGCTGTTTCTTTGTGAGCGAGTCCAGCTGTCTTCTCTGTGCAGCTCCAGGGTCCTAGAGCCCGCCTGCTCACAGACATGATGTAGCAGTGCTGAGATTGTTCTCAGTCTGCTCATTCCCTGTGCATAGACATCTATCTATTCACAGGGATGAGCAGAGAGGACATCGCGTTTTGGACTACGTCGGACGGAAGAGGATTTTTTTAATTAAAGATGGAGTCCCTAATGGCTTTCTTTTTATTTCAAATAAAAATTTTTCTCTGTGTTTTTTTAACCCTTTATTGGAGATTCTTAGTGGCTGGGTCAAACGTGGCCTGACATTAAGAATCTCGGGCTTAATACCAGCTTGTATAACAAAGCTGGTATTAACCCCTTTATTACCCAGCGTGCTACCGCCACCAGGGCCGCTGGAAGAGCGGGGTTCAGCGCCAGAGGATGGCGCTTCAATGAACGCGCCATCTTCTGGGGCGGCTGCGGGCTGCAATTTGCAGTGGGGGGTGCGCTGCGGATTCCAGCCTCCAGCTGCTTAGCTGTACCTGGCTAGACATAGAAATTGCGCGGAGCCCCACGCATTTTTTTAAAATTATTTCATGAATTTCAGAGTCAGAGTCTCAGAGTCAGAGTCAGAATCTCAGAATTTCATGAAATAATTTAAAAAAAATGCGTGGGGCTCTGCGCAATTTCTATGTCTAGCCAGGTACAGCTAAGCAGCTGGGGGCTGGAATCCGCAGCGCAGGGATGCCCAAGCTTTCTGGGCACCCCCCACTGCAAATTGCAGCCCGCAGCCGCCCCAGAAGATGGCGCGTTCATTGAAGCGCCATCCTCTGGCGCTGAACCCCACTCTTCCAGCGGCCCTGGTAGCGGTGGCACGCTGGGTAATAAAGGGGTTAGGGCCAGCTTTGTATTATCAGCTGGCCCTAAGCCTGAAATTTATGGCGGTCACGCCAATATTAGACATGACCGCCATGAATTTCTATTAAATTGTTTTAAAAAAACACAACACAAAGAAAATTTTTTATTAGAAATAAAAAAAAAAGCCATTAGGGACTCCATCTTTAATTAAAAAAATCCTCTTCCTTCCGACGCAGTCCAAAACGCGATGTCCTCTCTGCTACATCCCCTGTGCATAAATATAAATGTATATGCACAGGGAATGAGCAGACTGAGAACAATCTCAGCTCTGTTACATCATCTCTGTGCACAGACATTCATGTCTGTACACAGGGAATGAGCAGACTGAGAACAATCTCAGCACTGCTACATCAGGCAGCAGGCAGGCTCTAGGACCCTGGAGCTGGGGCAGCCAGAACACAGAGAAGACAGGATCTTATCTGTGCGAGTCAGCGATTACTTGCAAAGTAAACGAGCAATGCAAATAAATGACAAAACTAGGATTGCTTCAGGCTGAAGCTTCCGAGACACATCTGCGATTTGTAATCTCACACTACTCGCTATTACTCGCTTCCCCATTCATTAACATTGGACTCGCTAGACTCGCAACGAGTAGCGAGTCCTGGGCTCGGACTCGCTAGAGTCAAGCGATTCCGAGTAATTTAGGATTCGCCCATCACTAATTACCAGACTCCTGCTGCTGTTCCCAGGGCCTCAGTCTCCCGCGCTACTTCTGAATCACTTCCAGGTCAGCTCAGTCTCCTGCTGAATCACTTCCTGGGTCGCCTATTAATCTACTTGCATATTCACTACACTGTCATTCAGGAGCCATGGTGACAGCAGCTATGGTAAGCAGGGAGTTAATTCCGGCTCATTCAGGAGCCACGTGAACTGGTAATCAGGTAGTTAACAGCAGTGATCTTCGATCACTGCTGCTATAGTAACCGCTCGTTAGGTTACTATGGCAACCGTGGCAGTGGTGATGTCACCGCTTACAATGTCGCAGTCTCTGGTAACTCATTGAGTGATCAGTGAGCAAGGGGATGAAGCGTTCTTCCTCTCTTTGCTCACTGATATAGCAGAGCTGCATCAGTTGAAGAAGACAGAAGTGTGCCTATGTATGTAATTTGAATAATTATTTTTTCTCTGTTTGGTGTCTTTTTTTTAACCCTTTATTGGAGATTCTTACTGGCCAGGTCTAACTTGGCCTGACATTGAGAATCTCAGGGCTTAATACCAGCTGGTAAAAAAAAGCTGGTATTAACCCCTTATTACCCAGCATGCCACCAGGCCACTGGAAGAGCCTGGTAAAATGCCTGGAAATGTCACAGGCTGCCATTCTTTAGCATTGGGGGCTCTAAAACAATGGGCCCTCCCTCACCCCGCTGAGAATACCTGCCCTCAGCTGCCCAATTTTACTTTGGCTGGCAATTAAAAATAGGGTGGAGCCCACACATTCTTTTGCCAGCCAAGGTAAATTTAGGCAGCTGAGGGTGGCAGCTCACAGCTGTCAACTTTCATCAGGCTAGACTTAAAAATACTTTGAATCCCCACGCGTTTTATTTTTATTATTATTTATTTAACATCCTATGATGGCAGGTTGGTTGCCATACACTAATGTTCATGGCAACCAAGCACAATTACTGTGCAGATTGTGGAAATGCTCTCTGACTACAACAGCCAATCACATAGGCTCTCACAGAGTGTGAGCATCTGTGATTGGCTGTTTATCTGACAGTGCAGAGAATATGCAAGTAGCTTAATAGACGCCCTGGAAGTGATTCAGCAGGAGACTGAGCGGCTCTGGGCAGCAGCAGGAGTCTGGTAAGCCCAATCTACCTGTACTATCTTTCAAGCTTCACTAGGTCCTGTAACAGCTGTATAGCAGAACAGTATACAGACAATGTACATCATGTCTGTGTACAGTTCTCATGCAGTATGAGCATGTTCTCATCTATCTCTGCCTTTTTACAACCGCCACCCTAGACCTCATGCTATTCTGTTAGAGCATCTTTTATGTCTTTGGTTATACTGCAACCTGCTAATCACAGTTATGCCATTATCAAAGATGAATATGGCATTACTATGACTGGCAAGAAATCCCAGCATGTTTATTGACTGAAAATTCATCAGGAAACATGCTTTTCAGCTCACTCGAATATCACGAGTAAAATCAAATAAACTCACTGAGTAATGAGTTTTGTGAATACCATACTATTCATGCTGTGGTGATGTGGCCCCTGGCCGGGTGCATCACACGGGTTATCAGTGCAGGTCTCTATTCACATGGGCCAGTTTTCCTGTGTGTGTGTGTGCTGTGTGAAACCTGTCTGGTGTACAGTGTGTTAACAGCTGAAAGGTTTGCATGAGCTGAGTAAAACAATTGAGTGTGAGTGCTGAAGATCTGAGATATTCATGAGCCTAATGAGCGGCTGAACCTGTGTGTATGAATGCTTTGCTGGGCTAAACCTGAATGGTACACATGGGGTTAATCACATCTCAGGTTTGTGTGTGACTGAGATGTGCTGATTGACTCACTGGGTTGCAGCTGTTGGTGAGGCAGCCTGGATAAAGAACCTGCCAGGTGTCTGAATGAGAGAGGATGATGGGAACCAGAGCAGTCCAGACCACTGCTATGTGAGGATATGCTGGAAGTGATCCGTCCCCGGTGGGGGAAGTGAAGGAAGCCTGCCAGCTCCATGACGGTGGCACAAAGATGCGTACATGCCAGCTAGTGTCCAGGACCGAGGACGGCTCAAGGGCCAGGCGGTCATATGTGTGATGAGGACCGAGGACGGCTCAAGGGCCAGGCGGTCAGATGTGCGGTGTGATGAGGACTGAGGACGGCTCAAGGGCCAGGCGGTCAGATGTGCAGTATGAGAGACCGAGTACGGCTCAAGGGCCAGGCGGTCAAAGCCGACTTTGGGACTGACTGAGTGAGTCATGATATGGTCCCGTTGATCCAGATGTAAGTGTACCGGATCCCGGTGGATCCGTGGAGGTCTCGTATGTACTGAGTGACAGGGTTCCTGGTATTATTGTGGGCCCTGAGTATGTAGCATATTGGTGTATGTAAAAATGCCATGAATGCTGTGTCATGCGTGTCATAATGGTTCATGAAAAAGTGCCATGTGTGATGACTCGTGTGCAATAGGATGGGGAATGATCCCCATCAGGGTGTTAGGCGGAGGTAACCACCATTGGGACTGACAATAGGTCATGATATGGTCCCGTTGATTCTCATATGAATATAATGTAATGTCATGTGATGTACTAATGTGTACGTTATTTCATATGAAAATGTAAATACAGTGTTATATTATATGTTTTATGTTATGAAAGCGGTTTATGACAGAAAAACAATAAATCTGCTGGTTATGTTCCGTTGAAATGTAGTCGCTGATGTCATTTTCCCCGTGCCAAGCGGGTTCCCCAGGGGCGCTACCTCACAGTGCGAAAAGCTCATCACTAGTCCTGATATGAATCAGGAGATTCTTGTAGTGAGCGAATAAGTATTAGTACATGAATTATTGTAAATTATTTTCTTTAAAGTGTCTATTGCAAGTTTACATGCAATATACATACAATCATTTATGTGTTTGAGACAGACAGGCAACAAGACATCAAAATAACCAACCACATAAAAACTTGGGAAGAGAAAAACACACAAAATTAAATCCAATGCTAGAACACAATAAATTGAATCCTTTATTTATAAGAAAGTATGAGACGGTACACACCGCTTGTGGTGTTATAATCTCGGCTTTATTTCATCCGTGCAGGTTACAGGCAATGGTGGTGGGAGGGGGTGCGGAGGTGGACGATGGGCGCTCTGTTTCGCACTAAATGTGCTTCAACGGGTCCAACACCAACTTGTTTCCAGAGACTAGTGCAACACCGCTTAGCTCAGTGATGAGAAGCGGTCTGATAGTGGGCCAAGACTAGTGCCCGGGAATCTTGCTTTGAATCCTTTATTTAGTTTAAAACAATAGATAAAATCAAAATAAATCACAATTAAAGTAAACTTGTCGCCATTTTTTTCCCATATAAACTGCAGCAACCACCAGTAAGCCCTTATATACAGCGTTCTACAATGCTGTAGATACAGTAAGTCCCCAAACTTATCTGCATGACATAAAAAAAAACCTTTATTATACTCCCCTGCTGGGCCGTCCGGTCTCATGGGTGTTGCTGATCTTGGTTCAAGACCTCCCTTCTTCTCACGATCACCATCCTCCTTCCTCGCTTCATGTAGACAATGACTCTTATGTCCACGCAGTGTCCTCCATTGTGTTCCTTTGCACACCCGTTTCTCTCTGTCCTGTGAGGACATAACAAAGTATATAAGTTTGCATGCGCAGGTGTTTTTTGACCTTTCCCTGCACCTGCGCCTTACAGTACTTTGTTCTCCCTCAACAGGTCATAGAGAAATGAAAGGTCCGATGTGGATCCAGTGGGTCAAAAACCAGAACAGGATATCGATTAAACTAACAAAGTCCTTACTTCAGGGATCAAGGGGAGAAAAAAATATATATGTTCAATATATACACCCTCCGAGTGAATCGAATTGCAAATTGTTGAAATGTGATAGGACCCATACATTTAATAGAATTTAACTGTTTCACTAATCTCTATTATTAGCTATCATTAAACTGGGGGTCTACTCAGCCGGATTAGTCTCCCTTCTTGAAATATATTTCTTGACTTTCGCTGGCTTAATTTTTCTTGTGGCTACTTTTTCCAGTTTTTATAGGGAGCAAACAAAGCTATTTTGTAAGGCTGCCCCCGGAGGCAACTTTTAACATTAATTCTGAGTATAATTGCAAAGTGTATCAAGAACATTACTGTATATCATTTACTTTCTCAGTCAGTAATGACAACACAGCATCCTCCTGTCACAGCACATTAATGGAGAGAAATCATTTGTCTGGCATTGGGTTGTGAGCGAGATGAAAGGTCTGCTGGGCAGGCAACCATAAACATGTCTCTTTCCCTTTCTAGAGTACAATCTCATTACTAAATGGCACTTTGATTCCCAGGACACTGCACAAGCAGACAGGGAAGAACACACAAATCTATACTCTGAAGACACTGTCCCCAAATTGACAAACTGTCCTCCTCATTGAGATGTTATAAACAAAGGGAGAAAATCGACACAATACAATATGGAGGAAATTACATACACAAATAAACACACAAATATAACGGAATGACATATGCCTGACATATTAAGGTCTCTGAGCTAGTGGTTACAACTCTGAGTCAATTACTGTTATCTATTCATTTCAATAAATCATTAGTTGAACTTTCACTTTAAAGCCTAGTGCACAAAGAAAAGTTAACTTTTTAAATTAATATGTAGCCACATAAAAAGAGAAAAAAATGAAAAAGGCACTTGGCTAAATAACAAATAATATAAATGCAATCCTTCAGGTCATTGACCTACTGTACCACTTGTAATATCCACACCTCTTGAGCCTTTTTCTAGTAAAACTGCAATGTTGCTTTGCTTGGTCAAATAAATGAGGTACCACACACTGTGTCAGGGAACGTCATGTGACCTCCATGTGACTACATCAGAAGGATTTGGGAGTTTTTTGGAATAAATAGGTGAACAAGGAACTATCTTGTTTTTATTTCTTTAATCTTCTCTTGTTATATCTTTCAGGTTGCCATTTATGGACAAAGTGGGATTTGGTGGACTACATTGGAATTCATGGTCTACTTTAGACTCACAGCTTTTTTAAAAAAAATTTCAATCAATTGGTGAACCAGGAAAAGTGTCAGTGAGTGTTTTTTCAAATAAAGTATTTTTGCATATTTTTAATATTTACTTACTGGGTTAGTAATGGTGGTGTCTAATAGACACTAGGGTTGATGTTAGCTGACAATTCACAGCTGACATCAATCTTGATAACCATTACCCCGATTGCTGCTGCACCAAGGAATCAGGAAGAGCTGGGCAAAGCTGCCAGAATTAGCACATCTTATGCAATGCACTACATTTGGGGGCTGCGAGCTGGTATTTTTAGGCTAGGAAGGTCTAAATAACTATGGTCCTTCTAGCCCTGATAATACCAGCCTGCAGCTGTCTGCTTTACCTTTGCTTGCTATCATTTTTTTAATTAATTTAATTTATTTATTAGCTTAAAGCAGCCTTTAGTAACACATAAAAATCTCTAAAGGTGCAAGCTTATATTATGTAGGTGGGGCATTATATAGTGGCTGGATATCTATCTATTGTATCTTTCTATTCTATTTATTCTATCTTTTCTATCATCTAACTATTCTGTAGCCTGTAACACTATAAATGATCCTGTGAATGATTGTAGAATAATAGCTGCTGAGGAAAAAATGCATTTCATACAGATGCCATACGCATGTCCTACAGATGTCATATGAATGTTAAGGTAGGGAAAAAAATTGCATACTCGCATTTCACTCATATGACATATGGACCATGTGTGTGCTGTGCAAATTATTTCTTGCACCCATTAAATAATATGGTGAGTCTTGTCCATTTTACACGACCATATGTAGCATGCTGCAGTTTTTTTCACAAGGTTAGAAAGGAAAAAAAGACAGCACCACTAGAAGACGCTTGCAATAAAAAATTGTGCAAATGCACATATTACTTCAGGACTGTATAATACAATAAAAATTGAGACATTTGGCAAAAAATTGATCAATCTTTTGAACCACCTCTCCAACGTCAATGCAATCTCAAATAGGGTGGTCCTACTATATACTTTTTTATTTTAATTGTACCATGTGACCTCAAACATAAACATACAGTGAACCATATAGAGCTGACATTTACCTTATGCATCTCAAACCTGCTCCCATGGTGCCAGACAGTGGAAATGAATAAATAAACTTAGGCTCCTACACCTGTAGTGAAAACCACATATGTTTTAAGCTTTTCACAGTTAACCCTCACTGCAACAGGTCAGCACTCATGGATAAGAGCAGGGCAGCCCCAAGCAAATGTAGCTTGAAATAAACTAAGCCTGAGGGGAGGGTATGATACCGTATGTGAACAGTTACCAAAAATGCCACTAACAATACAGATGGAAACATGTGAAATCCAGGGTGCAGGGCAAATTGGTGGCGAGCCACAGACCATTCACAAGGATAAAAAGGAAAAAAGCCAGCACCACCAGAAGACAACTTGCATCAAAAATTGTGCAAATGCAGATATTACTTCCAGACTGTATAATATAATAAAAATTGGGACATTTGGCAATAAATTGACCAATCTTTGGAGCCACCCTGCCAGTGCAAGGTAATCTCAAATAGGGGGGGTGCTGCAGTTTTTTTTCACAGCCTAATTCCAGAAGTAAAACTTGCAGATTGACACTACCTCATTGAATAACATATCAGATTGCACTCATCTACTGAAAATGCAAGTGGGAGCAAAGCCATAGTTGAATTCTTGATTTATACCAATCAATGTATATCAGTGTACACCATATTTTTCTCACTATAACACCCACTTTTTAACAAAAAAAATGGGGGAAAGTTCTGGGTGCGTCTTATACACCAGATGTACAGTCTGGCTGTGCTGTGAGGAAAAGGGAGCAGTAACAGTGGAGTGCATCACCGGAGGCTGGAGCTGACTGCAGTAGTTTCTAGTGGTGAGCACTTGTGCTGGCTGTTTAAGCTTCTGGAATATTCACTGCACTCCCCAACCCATCACCTCTCAGCACTGAAGCTGGCACTGAGAGGTGAGGATGAATAGCAGGGAGAGAGGTGAATAATACATCAACTTAAACAGCCGCCACTTGTGTACACCCTTCGCTGTTGCAACCGAGGGCGATTATGTGTGTGGATATTCATTGCATCCCACGCATCATCACTGGCATGGGAAGAAGTTAATATCCTGGCAGCGGAAGGATAATTATACTCATCGTTCCTTGTTCCCCTCTTATCTTCTTGTGCCGGTAGCGGACAATGTGTGGAGTGAGCACAACACAGCAACATCACTGCTGCATGCACCACTCACACACTGATCAGCGTTGATAATGAGGAGACAAGAAGACATTGCACTGCTGCAAGTGGGGGTGCATGTACCAGGTTGAGGGACAAAAACTAGGATATTAAAAAAAGAGAATAAAGAAAGGCGGCACTCACCGTATAGGCTGGTGGAAGGGTGTTTTAATCCAGGAAAATCAATCCATTAAAACATTGTTAGTGCGGTGGGGAGAGGGAGTGAGAGGCCGTCGGAACGACAGTACCGTTTCGTATCGTGTAGTGATGCTTCTGCGGGTTCCAGTAGCCGACAGGCTTTTAGCAGAGCTCCACAGGTGTAGTGCCCGGTCATTGGACTCTTTTCCTGCATTAAAAACTAGGATATGAGGCACATGCCAGGATATGGGCCATATGCCAGGATGGGGAACTATAAATCAGGATATGGAGCACTTACTAGGATATTTACTTTCACTTTTAGCTTGTATGATTTCTGCACTTTGTGATCTGGATCAGTCCATCTGCACAGTTTAGGGAGGAAGGGCCTACTAGTCCACAACACCCAGCAAACAGGGAAGCACTGTCTCTTCAAGTTGTAGTGTGCTTTAACTGTTCATAGAAGTGACACTACTACACATGTTACCTTGTTAGGGGCCCACTCAGATGTTTAACCCCCTGAGCTAAACCACTAGTTACGCCTCTGAGTTTTAAGGTGTGCATTATACTATGTGGAGCACTATGGAGGGTGTATTATACTATATGGAAGACTATGGAGGCTGCCTTTTACTATACGGAGGAGTATGGGGGGTGCATTATTCAGGGAGGGTCATTTATATGTATGCACCTAACTAAAATGGGAATGGTTGGTGATATAAACCACCGCTATCGGTCTGACACTAATATATGAAATTGCTACATGATTCAGATATCCAGTGGCACTGAGGTTTCCATTGATGAAGAATGGTCCCATTATCTTTGTACCCCATATACCACACCATACCATTAATTTTTGTGTTCCAACAGTCTTGGAGGGATCTATCCACTGTGGATTAATCTCAGACCAATAGCGGTGGTTTTGTTTGTTAATTTCATCATTCACAAAAAAGTTTGCCTCATCACTCACCTGAAGACAATTGTCTATGCTGTGAAGATACGAGGTGTGCAGCATCTGAAACAACGGATACTGGAAGCCTGTGCTAGCATTTCTTCTGCGGTGTTGCTATCAGTGTGTCAAGAGAGGGAGAAGAGGGTTGCATTGACAATCCAACACAATGGGCAGCACTTTGAACACATTTTATAAATGGTCATAAACTTGTCAATAACTCATTAAAGAATAAAGTTACATTAAAACCAAGCACACCATTGTTTTTTCTTAGGAAATTCTCAAAAAGTTTGATGTGTCACATGACCCTCTTTCCATTGAAAAAAATCAAGTTGTATCCAAAATGGCCGACTTCAAAATTGCCGCCATGGTCACCAACCATGTGGAAAAGTTTTCCCCCTCCCATATACTAATGTGTTACAAACAGGAAGTTGATATCACCAACCATTCCCATTTTATTTAGGTGTATCCATATAAATGGCCCTCCCTGTATCGTATTTAGAATTATGAGGGCTACCTTATTTTTTGGGAAAGACCATGGGGGCCACATTATATTATATTCAGGACTTTGGGGAGTGCATTATATCACATGAAGAACAATGGAGACCACATTATACTAAATGGAGAAATAAGGGGGCCGCATTATTATAGTGCCATTAATTCCATGGCGCTTTACATGTGAAATGGGGCATTATACTATATGGAAGTCACGGGGGAGTGCATTATACCATATGAAAAACTATGGTTGAACCTGTGTAAGGTCTTGCATTTTTTGAGGGCTTGTTGTCTTAATTAGTTACATTTTTGGGCACTGAGGATATTTTGAATGCTTTTTCTTTCATTTTTTGGCGGAGGACGTAGGGTGCCCGAAAGCAACAGTTTTAGCTTTTGTATTATTTTTCTAATTGTTGTTTACGATATGGATAAATTGACTTTAGTTTTTCATAGATTTCACTTTGAGATGCAGTAATACCAAATATGTAAAAAAAAGTATTTCTTTATTTCCACATGGGAAAAATAAAGTAATGTCAATATATTATTTTTAAAACAATCAATTTTCATTATTTTCATTAGTACATGTTTCCACAATGGGTTTTTTGGGCAGGTTTGGAGTGTGTCCGCTCTGACAACCGCCTGAAGAAGCAATCATCTCGTTCATTTCTATTCTAAAAACAACTGGTTTCACACTGTAGGATTTTCACTGATCAGTGTCCATCAGGTTTTGTGTGCCAAAACCAGGAGAGGAACTTGCAGAGAAAAACTATAATTGAAAGATTGACACCTGTTCTGGGTTTTGGAGACACTCCTGGTTTTGGCACACAAACCAGATGGAACCTGATCAGGGGAAAAACTGCTGTGTGAAACCAGCCTTACTATTCATATGTTCAGGCTCTTGAGCGTCTTATAAGGCTGGCTTCACACCACAATTTTTTACTTTCAGGCTCAGTTCGGTGTTTTGCAGGATGCACCTGACAGAACCTGACATCCCTGGACAAACAGAACCGGAGGGCAAATCTGCCCTCCGATCCTGTTTTGTGTTGGAATCGTCTGTGCCGCTATCCAGTGCTGAAATATCAGCACAGCGGCTTGCAGGGGAGCTGGCCGTGGTGCTGATATTTCAGCCGTGGAGCTCTTCAGGTGCTGCAATTCAGTGGCGGCTGCTTTTAACTGCCGCCGCAATTTCAGCACTCGGCGTCCGGAACCGGAAAGATTTCTGCCGGATCCGGCGCCCATAGACTCCCATGTTATGGACGCCGGATCACCCCGGATCCAGGAGGATCTGGTTTTGTTCGATTTTTGCCCTGGACACAAAAAATGTTGCAAGCTTTGATTTTGTGTCCGGGGCAAAAAACAAAAACAGCTGGATCCTGCCGGACAGACACCAAACCGGCCCCATCCTGCACAATACGGATACAATAAGGGCAAAATTGGATCTGGGCTGTCTGGTTCACACCGGACAGCCCCAGACCCGAAAAACCTTGGTGTGAAGCCGGCCTAACTGCTTCAGATTTATAAAAACACCAAGAGAATAAAGAAGTCAGCATACAATTCAGGATTGTTCAACTTGGAAGACACTTCATACTTTACAATACAAGTCAATAGAAAGGAAAACAAACTCCTGAAAAATTCCTATACATATTTTGAAGCATTTTTTGAGCATTTCTGCTTAAAAATAAAAATTTGCCTGTAAGAACTGGGCATAAAAATATTTATTTGTTCAAATGAACAATACAGTCAATTTTCTCTTATTTTAATAAATTTGTCATATTGATTCATTCTTTTTGATGGGATGGTTTTCCCAAAATGCAGAGTACTACTGATGGAACCAAGCTCAATTAATTTTTTTACATCAAGAAATACATTCACAATTTCTTTTTCCTTCAGATTTCTATATTACTTATTATGTAAGTGGCACTTCTTTTCCATTCCTTGTTTGGTGATTTCCTCTAAAAATTGTTTGTTTCATGTCCTTTAAGGATGTGTTCTAGTTGGATTGGCTTTCTGCCATGCCAAAACTCCAAATAGTTTAACATCTATTCCTGCCACAAATTGGATCAAAAACACTTATTAAACTAATAACAAGTTCTCAAAAATGTTCAAGGCAGTGGAAAGACAGCCTCTTCTCAGAAATCACTAAATCCAGACTCCATTCCATGATTAAAACTACTTTCTACTCATTTCTTATCCAAACTAAAATTAAAACCTGTCAAAACATTTTTGCAGTTTTTTATTCAAATGTATACATTAAAAACATTTGAACCATATATTTCTATAGATAAATGTATGCCACATGGAAAAAAAGTATTGGGACACCTATATATTACACCTACAGGAACGTTTATAACATCCTTGGACATAAGTCACTACAGAAATTGCTGACTCTCAGAGGTGAGGAAACAGACAAATAATAGAAAGTACATATAATAATAATATTACTTACTGGGATTAAAGGGAGGTCAAGACAATCCGAGGTCAGGTCCAGGAATAGCGCAGCAAAAGCAAGGGACAAACAGACACAAAGTTCGATTCACAAGCCGAAGTCAGGAAAACCAGGAGGACAAAACATAGCACAGGTGGCAGGCGATAAGATTAGTCAGGTCACAGGCAAATGGTCAAATCAGGTAAGGAATAAAGTCAGACTGAGTCAGGCACAGAGCACAGGAAGATCAACCTACACAGGAAAAAAAGTGTACAATTGACACTGAATGAAGGAACAAGCCTGCTTAAGTAGAGGTCTGATCAGGGAAAAGTGAAGACAGGTGTTTGCAGCACAGACTGACAGCTTCCACAACCATATTTAACAAACAAGGTCAGAGCGGAGATCATGAGAGACAACAACATAAACAAACAAGAGCAAAGTGGAGATCGTAACAATACTATTCTAAATCCATAACCATAAATATGGCCTTTTCTTTGTAGCTAATACAGTTTCCACTTTTACACAAAAGCTTTGTTTAAAGGGGTTGTCCGGGCTTTTCACAAAATCTCAGTGCATTTCTAGGCTGCTGAATGCTGACAATCTGTAATTTACTTTCTGTCAGCATTTTGCAGGGTTTACTAGACAACACTGTTTTGTGTCTGAACAGAACGACCAGGGGGGTGTTCTGGCATGGTAATAAAAACTGGTAATTTCCACCTACTCTACCCCAACCCCTCCCCCATAGTCTGTACTATATGGTAATACTGAGGTGTCGGTATGATGTCTGGGGTCAGTACTATATGGTAACACTGAGGTGTCAGTATGATGTCTGGGGTCAGTACTATATGGTAACACTGACGTGTCGGTATGATGCCTCGGGTCAGTACTATATGGTAATACTGACGTGTCGGTATGATGCCTCAGGTCGCTACTATATGGTAACACTGATGTGTTGGTATGATGTCTGGGGTCAGTACAATATGGTAACACTGACAAGTTGGTATGATGCCTCGGGTCAGTACTATATGGTAACACTGATGTGTCGGTATGATGCCTCGGGTCCAGCCTCGGACTGCTCTGGCGGGTAACCGGGCAAAACTCATGGGAGGCCCTCAGGTCTAGAGGCCCCGCCCACCTAGCCCCACCTTTCACTACCCCCTGCTGTGGCTCGCTTGTGCACTCACAGCCGCTGTGCCGGGCGGCCACCGCCGTAAAAGCAGTGCCAGCCAGAGAGAGAACAGTAAGATTTCACAGGCTGGCTGCTGCCTGCAGCACAGCCTATGTGAGCCAGCGCCGCCACTGAGCGCTCTCTCTGACCCGAAGTACTGATAGGCGGGAGGGGCGGGACTTATCCAGAGGGGCCGCCCACTGGTGGGCTGCGTGGGCCACCCGCTCCTCCAGCCGCAGGTCTGCTACTGCCGCCGAGCGGCCGCGACATTAAAGGGGCGGAGCCACGGACGTGAAGGGGGCGGGGCCAATTTCCCAAAGCAGGGCCCCACTTTGACCAATCAGGATCCATAGGTCACTAACTTCATCACATTACAATTCCCTCCCTGAGCCGATCATGTGACCTCTGATGCCTCCCCTCTATGTGACATCATGACAGGACCTGCTATTTGTGAGTTACTCCATGTCTTTCTTTCTTTCTTTCTTTCTTTCTTTCTTTCTTTCTTTCTTTCTTTCTTTCTTTCTTTCTTTCTTTCTTTTCTTTCTTTCTTTCTTTCTTTCTCTGTGTGTCTGTCTCTAAAGAACACTAAACTTTATATACAGGTCCACACTACGTGCTGTATTAGTGTTCCTATATACTGTATGTATATAGTGTGGATCTGTATATACAGTATAGTGCTGTGTATACAGGATTTACACCAGCACCTCTGATGTGCATAGAGTCCGCAGTCTGTACTGTCCACACAGCGACCAGTCTGCAGTGTGCACACAGCGGTCAGTCTGCAGTGTGCACGCAGCGGCCAGTCTGCAGTGTGCACGCAGCGGCCAGTCTGCAGTGTGCACGCAGCGGTCAGTCTGCAGTGTGAACGCAGCGGCCAGTCTGCAGTGTGCACGCAGCGGTCAGTCTGCAGTGTGCACGCAGCGGCCAGTCTGCAGTGTGAACGCAGCGGCCAGTCTGCAGTGTGCACGCAGCGGTCAGTCTGCAGTGTGAATGCAGCGGCCAGTCTGCAGTGTGCACGCAGAGGTCAGTCTGCAGTGTGCACGCAGCGGTCAGTCTGCAGTGTGCACGCAGCGGCCAGTCTGCAGTGTGCACGCAGCGGTCAGTCTGCAGTGTGCACGCAGCGGCCAGTCTGCAGTGTGCACGCAGCGGTCAGTGTGCAGTGTGCACGCAGCGGCCAGTCTGCAGTGTGCACGCAGCGGCCAGTCTGCAGTGTGCACGCAGCGGCCAGTCTGCAGTGTACACGCAGCGGCTAGTCTGCATGGTGCACACAGCGTGCACGCAGACGGCCAGTCTGCACGGTGCACGCAGCAGCCAGTCTGCACTGTGCACAGCGGCCAGTCTGCAGTGGGCACGCAGCGGTCAGTCTGCAGTGTGCACGCAGCGGCCAGTCTGCAGTGTGCACGCAGCGGCCAGTCTGCAGTGTGCACGCAGCGGCCAGTCTGCAGTGTGCACGCAGCGGCCATTCTGCAGTGTGCACGCAGCGGCCAGTCTGCAGTGTGCACGCAGCGGTCAGTCTGCAGTGTGCACGCAGCGGCCAGTCTGCAGTGTGCACGCAGCGGCCAGTCTGCAGTGTGCACGCAGCGGCCATTCTGCAGTGTGCATGCAGCGGCCAGTCTGCAGTGTGCACGCAGCGGTCAGTCTGCAGTGTGCACGCAGCGGTCAGTCTGCAGTGTGAACGCAGCGGCCAGTCTGCAGTGTGCACGCAGCGGCCATTCTGCAGGGTGCACGCAGCGGCCAGTCTGCAGTGTGCACGCAGCGGTCAGTCTGCAGTGTGCACGCAGCGGTCAGTCTGCAGTGTGCACGCAGCGGCCAGTCTGCAGTGTGCACGCAGCGGCCAGTCTGCAGTGTGCACACAGTGGCCATTCTGCAGTGTGCACGCAGCGGCCAGTCTGCAGTGTGCACGCAGCGGTCAGTCTGCAGTGTGCACGCAGCGGTCAGTCTGCAGTGTGCACGCAGCGGTCAGTCTACAGTGTGCACGCAGCGGCCAGTCTGCAGTGTGCACACAGCGGCCAGTCTTCAGTGTGCACGCAGCGGCCAGTCTGCAGTGTGCACGCAGCGGCCAGTCTGCACGGTGCACGCAGCGGCCAGTCTGCACGGTGCACGCAGCGGCCAGTCTGCACTGTGCACAGCGGCCAGTCTGCAGTGTGCACGCAGCGGTCAGTCTGCAGTGTGCACGCAGCGGCCAGTCTGCAGTGTGCACGCAGCGGCCAGTCTGCAGTGTGCACGCAGCGGGCAGTGTGCACGCAGCGACCAGTCTGCACTGCGCACACAGCGGCCAGTGTGCCGTGCGTACACAGCGGGCAGCCTGCAATGTGCACACAACGGGCAGTCTGCCTGTAGTCTGCAATGTGCATATAGCGGGCAGTTTGTAATGTTTACGGCCCACAGTCTGTAATGTGTATACTGCCCTCAGTCTGTAATGTGTATACTACCCAGGAGCTGCAGAGGAAGAAGCTGCCGGGTTCCAGGTGCCAGCGAGCGGGAGACTGGGAGCCGCAGAGGAAGAAGCTGCCTGGTGCCGGCGAGTGGGAGACCGAGAGACACAGAGGAAGAAGCTGCCTGGTGCCAGAGACCGGGAGCCGCAGAGGAAGAAGCTTCCTGGTGCCGAAGATCGGGAGCTGCAGAGGAAGAAGCTGCCTGGTGCCGGGTTCCTGGTGCCGATGACCGAGAGACCGAGCGCTGCAGAGCAAGAAGCTGCCGGGATCCGGGATCAGGATCGTGGAGTCAGGTACGGCGCTGTTACAGTCAAAGATAGTAGTCTGGGGGGACAGAGTGGGATAGATGGATGGTGTGGCCTGGAAGAGGGGGCAGAATAGGATGGATGTGTGGGGGGCATTATGGAGAAGGGAGAGAACGTAATGGATGGATAGGGGGGCGGCATAGAAAAGGGGGGAGAACGGGATGGATGAATGGATAGGGGCGGCATAGAAAGGGGGGAGTAGCTGGATGGATGGATGGGGACAGGCATGGAAAAAGGGGGAGAAAATGGATGGATGGGGGAGAAGCTACATGGAATGTGGGGGGGAGAAGCTACATGGAATGTGGGGGAGAAGCTACATGGAACATGGGACAGGGGAGAAGCTACATGGATGACGGATGGGGGAGAGGCCGCGTGGAACAAGGGAGGGGAGAGGCTGCGTGGTGCATAGGAGGGGAGAGGCTGCATATAACCTGGAAGGGGGATGGTGGTGAAGGATGCGCTGCATGAGACATATTGGGGGAGGATAAGCAACATGGGATTCAGGGGAATGGGGGTGAGGATGAGCTGTATGCAACATATGGATGTAAGATGAGCTGCATGGGACACATCGGGGGTGAACAGTAAGGGACATGTGGGAAAAGGATGAGCAGTATGGGACATGTGGAAGGAGTATGAACAGTATGGGACATTTAATCTGCATACACATTTATATAAGGAACGTACTGTTCTGGTGATGTAGTGACGGTGGTTCTGATTATGTATTATTGTATTGCTGATGGTTCTGGTTATGTACTGACAGGGGTTATAGTAATGTATTATTGTATTGATAGGTTTTCTGATGATGTATTGATTGTTTTTGGTGATGTATTACTGTATTGACAATGGTTCTGGTTATGTACTGACAGTGGTTCTGGTGAGGTATTATTGTATTGACAGTGGTTGTAGTGATATGTAATTGTATTGACGGTGGTTCTGATGATGTAGTCATGTGGATGCTGTAATCTTTACAGGGAACCTGACCCCTAAAAATCACCCCCCATCCTGTTAATTAATTATAATTAATTATTAATACCTGTCCCTGCATCATCATTATGCTATTCTACCTATCCCTTTGTGTAAAAATTGTGTAGTTTGAAACTTTCAAAAAGTGATTTTAATGTCTCTACAACTACGGCTTCTTGTCTCCTGAGAAGTCGCACAGGGCGTTCCCTGTGACTTCTTTTCGCAGCCTTTAGTGCTTGTATTCACGCCCCGATGGGCGTGATAAACCATTTGAATCCTCCTCGCCCTCCTCCATGGGCGGATCAGCCGATATGATGCTAATTGCGTCATTTCAGGCGCTGCTGACGTCGATACACCCTTTCGGTGTATCGACAGACCTCAAGCTGCGCATTGCGCATGCGTGAGGTATACTTTACGGCAGCTCATGTGATGAGCTGCGGTAAAGTACACCTCACGCTTGCGCAATACTTACATCATTACCAGCCGCTGCATTTCAAAGGCCTTTCCCACGAACAAGGTTAATTTAAAGTTCATCTTAATAATAAGTAGACCCTGTAATGATAATAATTTCCACAATTGGATGTGTTTAAAAGAAAATGTTCCTGGGCTGAGATAAACTTATATATGTGTCCCTGCTGTCTACTGTGTAATGGATGTGTCTGACCGTACAGTGATTCTCTCGACACAGGAACTATTATTTTAAACACCTCAAATTATGGAAATTATTATTCCAAAATCTATTGATTAAAATGAACTTTAAAATTAATTTTGTTTATGGGAAAACCCTTTTAATAATTGGGATATAAGTCCCACATTCTTCTGATGATACGGTTTCCACAGGTCGGATTCCACCAATAAATAAGTGATCACCTATTGAACCTGTGGATCAATGATAACTTGTTTTCACCAAAGAATCTCTTTAATATAAAGTACAATAACTGTACATCGCAGTTCTGCTGAGCGCAGAGTGATGTGCAGGAGCCGCCAATATCATGGGTATAATAACAGCTACCAGGTATTTACATATAGCTGAAGGGTGGGTGGGCCCCTGAAATCAATTTCCCTGGTGGGCCCCAGACACCCCAGTCCGACCCTGCTCGGGTCAGTACTATATGGTAACACTGACGTTTCGGTTTGATCCCTTGGGTCAGTAGTATATGGTAACACTGACGTGTTGGTATGAGGCCTCACGTCAGTACTATATGGTAACACTGACGTGTCGGAATGATGTCTGGGGTCAGTACTATATGGTAACATTGATGTGTCTGTATGATGTCTTGGGTCAGTACTATATGGTAACACTAAGGTGTCTGTATGATGTCTCAGGTCAGTACTATATAGTAATACTGACGTGTTGGTATGATGCCTTGGGTGAGTACTAGATGGTAACACTGACGTGTCGGTATGATGTCTGGCATCAGTACTGTATGATAACACTGACATGTCGATATTAGGCCTTGGGTCGGTACAAGTTCGTAGATACCAAACATGTATACTTTGACTGTTACTTAAGTGGTGAAAAAAATGATTTTTTTAAAAAAAAAGAATTGTGCTTTTGCACCATTTTCTACGATCCGCAGCGTTCATACAGTCAAACATGTATTATGAGAAATATAATTCATATTTAATTCTATTTAAAAGTGAACTGTCACCCGATTTTTGTGTATTAAACTAAAAGCTCCCTTTTCAGTAGTGGCTATGCTGCGTTCTAAGAAGGAGGCTATTATGCCCTGACTGCCCCGACATGTCAGTGTTACCATATAGTACTGACCCCAGACATCATACCGACATCTCAGTGTTACCATATAGTACTGACCCGAGACATCATACCGACACGTCAGTGTTACCATATAGTACTGACCCCAGACATCATACCAACACGTCAGTGTTACCATATAGTTACTGACCTGAGGCATCATACCGACACGTCAGTGTTACCATATAGTACTGACCCGAGACATCATATCGACACGTCAGTGTTACCATATAGTACTGACCCCAGACATCATACCGACACGTCAGTGTTACCATATAGTACTGACCCCAGACATCATACCGACATGGCAGTGTTACCATATACTGAACATGGTGAATAAAAAACCCAAAAAACAAATGCATAATTGCACTTTTTTTTGCAATTTCAAAATAAATGTCGTCATTCAAAAGTACAACTCGTCCTGCAAATAACAACAACAAGCCTCATATGTCTGTATTGACAGAAAAATAGAAAAGTCATGGAAGAAGAGGAAGGAAAACAGGAAAACAAGAAATCGCCCGGAGGCGAAGGGAAAATACAGGCTTGAGGGGAAGGAAGGACAAACGGAAGGATGGACAGAAGGACAGACGGAAGGAAGGACGGAAGTAAGGACGGAAGTAAGGACGGATGGACAGAAGGACGGACGGATGGATGGAAGGACAGATGGAAGGAAGGACAGAAAGATGGACGGAAGGAAGGACGGACAGACAGATGGACAGAAGGAAGGACGGGCAGAAGGAAGGACGGGCAGAAGGAAGGACAGACGGATGGAAAGACGGAAGGAAGGACATAAGGATAGACGGACGGAGGACAATTGAAGGATGGAAGGTAGGACAGATGGACGTAAGGATAGATGAATGGAAGGACTGAATGACGGACAGAAGCACAGATAGATGGATGGAAGAAAGGATGGAAGGACAGACGGAAGGACAGACAGAAGAACGGGTGGATGATAGGAAGGATGGAAAGAAGGACAGACAGATGGAAGGAAGGAGGAAAAGAAGGAAGGACGGACAAACTGATTGCGCGACAGAAGGACGGATATAAGGACGGAAGCAAGGACTCCAACAATATCAAAATCCTTAGTATCATATATATCTCCATACATACACCCCCCAATACTTTACATTGTTGCAGTTACTGAGTGGATAGACTGCTTCAATCAGTATTTGTGTCATTAGAAACACAGTGCTGATCATCCTTCACCCTGATACACTGTACCAGATCTTCTGCTGTGTGAAGACATCACAGACACAGAGATGTTTTTCACACAGCAGATGCTTTGTTACAGAGTCTCACAGATTACATCAGTGTCTGTGGACCCCTGTGCAGATTAAAGGGAACCAACCACCCCCAATGACCCCCCGGACTATTAATATTGGGCCCTACACACAGCACATACATGTGCTGCAATGATTTTTGCTAAAAAAAACGGTTTTTAAAACTTGAGATAATGCTTTTTAAAGTTTAAAACGAAGGGACGGTTGGGCGGTACTTATCTGTTTGAAAAGCCGGGTTGCATCTGTCAGTCATCCCCCCCGTGTCCCGCAGCAGCAGTAACGTCCAGCCCTTTGCAGCGTCACAGCCCTGTGCACGGGCTCGCATGCCCGTGCACACGTCATCATCTACAGCCGGGTAGCGAGCGCGCGCTCTGACTTCCTGCGCTCGGCTGTGGAAGTCAGAGCGCGCGCTCGCTTCCCGGCTGTAGATGATGACGTGTGCACGGCATGCGAGCCCGTGCACAGGGCTGTGACGCTGCAAAGGGCTGGACGTTACTGCTGCTGCGGGACACGGGGGGATGACTGACAGATGCAACCCGGCTTTTCAAACAGATAAGTACCGCCCATCCGTCCCTTCGTTTTAAACTTTAAAAAGCATTATCTCAAGTTTTAAAAACCGTTTTTTTTAGCAAAAATCATTGCAGCACATGTATGTGCTGTGTGTAGGGCCCAATATTAATAGTCCGGGGGGGTCATTGGGGGTGGTTGGTTCCCTTTAAAAGCTGCAGACCCCCATCACTGGGCTCATACAGTACATTCTCCTTCACTGCTCCTGATCACTGACAGCCCGAGACAGTGAGGGAAGGAATCACTGAAAATGAGTTATTCATTGTAATTACAGAGTGGCCCTGAATACAGCACGATTGTCCCTTCTCTCTGCAGACTTTCCATACATTACTGGTGTCTGGCTGGGGGTAGGAGCAGCTACACCGGGCAGGTCTGATCACAGTGATGGCTGCTAGGGGAGGATTTGTTATTGTGTGGAGAGGGCTCATTCATGTAGATGGGGAGGGCAGGGTTGTTGCTATGGGGGAGGGGTTGGGGTAGAGTAGGTGGAAATGACCAGTTTTTATTACCATGCCAGAACACACCCCCTGGTCGTTCTGTTCAGACGCAAAATAGTGCTATCTAGGAAACCCTGCAAAATGCTGACAGAAAGTAAATCACAGATTGTGAGCATTCGGCAGCCTAAATATGCACTGAGATTTTGTGAAAAGCCCGGACAACCCCTTTAAGATTTTGGAGTGTGTCATTGGGAATCTTTGTTCATTCATCTAAAAGAGTATTTGTGAGGTCAGACATTGAAGGTGTAAAAAAGGTGTTGGAACTCAATCTCTGTACTTGTTCATACTAAGGGTATTGGATGGGGTTGAGATGAGACATATGTGTTACCCAGGGGCGGACCGTCACCCCCGGGGGCCCTGGTGCAGGTGAGGAGCGGGGGGAAGTGGTACCGGGCGACGGCGCTGCCCGGGGGGGGGGTGCTGCTGGCCATCGGAGCCGCGGCCCGGGGGGGGGGGGGGGGAAGTGCTGCTGGGAGCCGCTGGAGGCCGCTGGGAGCTCTCCTACCTGGTGAGCCACGCCTGGCACTTGTTGGAGCCCCGGAGGGGCAGAGGAGAGGGGGGGCGGGATCAGGCAGGGGAAAAAGGAAGCTCTCTGCTTCCTGCCTGATCCTCCTCTCCTTTGTCGGCGGCTTGCGGGGGTCGGCTGGGGGCCCCCTCCAGGCTTGAAGGGGCCCCCTAGCCGGTCGGGGCCCTGGTGCAGCTGCACCACGGTATTTCCGCGCCTGGTGTTACCCAATCAAGTTCTTCCACACCAAACTCAGCAAACTAAACCTTTATGGACCTTGCTTTGTGCAGTGATGTTGGAACAGAAAAGGGCCTTCCCCTGTGTGCTCTCATAAAGTTGGAAGCACAATTGTCCAAAATGTTCTTAGTATGCTGAAGCATTAAATGTTCCCTTAACTGAAACAAAGAGTCCTATGTCAATATCCTAAAAAATATCCCCATAGCATTATCCCTTTTCCACCAAACTTTACAGTTGGCAGAATTCAGTCAGGCAGGTAATGTTCTCCTGGCATTTGCAAAACCAAGATTTCCTCACTCCACAAAACGTGTTTTCAATGATTACTTGATTACACTGCTCTATCTGTCGCTTGGTTTTATGCTTAGTCATGTAAGAGTTGTGTATGGCTACACTGCAATGGAAACTTGTGCCATGAAGTTCCAGGTGCACAGATATGGGCTGATGTTAATGCCAGTGGTGGTTCTGAGCTCCTCAGTTATTGAGCAAGCAAAACAATGGTCACAGTTAGTTGTGCTCAAAGGTTTTTATACCCCGGCAGATTTTTTGCTTTTGTGGCGCCCCTGCGTCCAGGAGGCCACAAAGGGAACTGCAGCCAGGCAGGTAGGACGACAGTTGAACACCAACACCCTCACGGCCCACACACCCACGTACAGTAGAGGGCAGCACCCAACCCGGAGCCTGGGAGCTCTAGGCAAGCAAGGGGTGTAGGGTTTAGAGACAGTGGGTGGGCAAACGCGTAGTCAGGTGACAGAGGGTAAATATAGAGCAGGGGGAGCAGGAAGGAGTCAGTAGGCCGAGGTAGGCTGAGATGAAAAGACTGAGCTCACACGTCCTGGCAAAGTGGGGTGTAGGAGCGCAGAATCTGAACAGAGCCAGTGCGAGCCACAGAGAGAAAGCACGTCCGAAGCCAGCACCCCAGGAGTGTGAGGGAAGAGAGGGACAGTGACATTGGTCCCTAGCAACACGGTCGAGACGGCAGACTGCAGGCGGAGTAGCCCTCCTATGATACCCAAAGACACAGTAGAGAGAGCCTGGTAGAGCCTCACACGGGAGGACTGCTGGAGGCTAGGCTGAAGTAGTGTCGGCTCTAGAGGGGACTGCAGATTTACCCGGCATCCCCAGACAACCGACGGGGGACCACAATTACACGTTAGGGTCCCTACCCCAAAGGACAGGCAGCTCAGTGGCAACCCGGAGGGCTCACAGGGGTCCGAGCCACCGCCATACTGTCCGGAGTCACGCACACCAAAGTGAACAGAGAGAGTCAACAGCCTGAGAAGGACGCAGAGACAGAGTGAGGGGTCACAGTAAGAAAGACCTGGCTGCAGGGAGTAAGGAACCCGGAGGGGAAAGTGTGTCCGTGTAACTGAGAGCTGAACTAAGAACTGTAACTGAACTGTAAACTGTACTTAAGAACTTGGAGAAGTAAACACGGTGAACCCTGAACACGACTCCCTTGCATGTCTCTGCCTGAACACGACTCCTTCCATACAGGTTTGCAGCAGATCCCCACCTGGAGAACCACAGCTTGCAGGCTCCATCGCTGAAGGAGGATTCCTGCAGCATCTGGACAGTAAGTGTACTGCACGCAGCACCAGGCCTGCACACTACACAATAGACTTTAACCATCACTGCCTCGGGGAACCCAGTTCTGACCACGGAGAACTATTCCATCTACGCTGCCATTACATCATCCCCGGAGGTTCTGCAGCAGCGGTGGCCCCATTACTGGCCACACACTGTGGGTGGCGTCAAGACTGACATTTTCCCTGTAAATACACCCTTATTATTGCCAGGGTCCGGGACACGGTCCGGACCAGGACCACCCGTGACTTCCCCAGTAGCAGACCCAGTCCAGTACCGAGTACCCCGTCCCAGTGGGCTCGACACTTTCATGGCCTTTTTTCAGAGAATATGAATGATAACACAAAACCTTTTTTTCCACTCCTGGTTAGTGGATGGGTGAAGCCATTTATTGTCAAACTACTGTGTTTTCTCTTTTTAAATCATAATGACAACCAAAACATCCAAATGACACTGATGAAAAGTTCACATGCCCTAGTGATTTTGGCCTGATAACATGCACAGAAGTTGATACAAATGGGTAGGAAGGGCTAATAAAGGTAACATCTTGATTTGTGACCTGTTTGCTTATAATCAGTTTAAAAACAGGCTGAAAAATGTTTTACCTCACAGAAAGATTCAGCTGCCATTTATAATCATAGAATCATAGAATGGTAGAGTTGGAAGGGAACTCAAGGACCATCAGGTCAAACTCCCTGTGACCTAAAATATCCCAGCTAAATTTTTATCCAGCTTCTGCTTGAAGATTTCCATTGATGCAGAGCTCACTACCTCCGGAGGCAACTTGTTCCACTCCCTGCCCTCACTGTCAGAAAGTTTTTCCTAATGCTAATTGGTATCTCCTTCCTTTTTGTTTCATTTCATTTGATGCAGTCCAGTCCGTATATTCTTTTTTACTTCCTCCCCTGCCCAAGAGATGTGCTATGATCAGACCATGTCTCTGTACGGTCAGACACATCCATTACACAGTACTTAGCAGGGACACATATATAAGATTATCTCAGCACAGGAGATATGGTATGATCAGACCAGGTCCCTGCATGGTCAGATACATCCATTACATGGATTGTATGGAGCTGCCTTTGCATAATGTTAGATATTAGTGGGATCCTTTGATCATCAGCCATTTATCTCTTGCTGTGAGGTGCAGCTGTTAATTACCTGGATCATCTGATTTCCCACAATCCCCCTCACCTAATACCATAGTGTGCACTATAAATCTAGAGTTATGCTAAGGGGTGCACGCCCGTGAGTGGCACATTATGCAAAGTGGCACTGTTGCTAAGGCTGCCTTCACACTTATGCTTATGGCATGCAGACGTAAATGCAGTGCAATGCAGCACATACTTATGTGAACGCAGCGGAGAATCTCCGCATTCGTTCACATAAGTATGGTGCCCGGGCATCCAATCAGCTGTCTCTGGGGGCGGCCAGGAGGAGGAGATCAGTGGTGGAGATCTCCTCCTCCCGGCACAGCTGATCTCCCGCCGATGTCAGCGGGGAGAAACAGCTGATCTGACAGCTGTTTAAATCTCCCGCGCTGACACCGAATAGGGTGATATCAGTGCAGGAGGTATGAAACAGATGATCGCTGCTTCAAATCTCCCGTGCCTACATCACCTATTCGGTGTCAGTGCTGGAGATTTAAACAGCTGTCAGATCAGCTGCTTCTCCCTGCTGACACCGGCGGGAGATCAGCTGTGGCTCTGCATGATCTCCCGGTGGCCGCTGGTGATCACTGGCGGCCATCGGTAGAGATTTCAATGAGATCCACAGTGTTCTCCTCTGCTGACATACGGAGGACACTGCGAATTCATTGAGATACATGCATTGTTTGTGCGCTTGCGGGCGCTTACAGATAAAACAAGCGCCTGCGACTGCACAAAAAATGCAACAGGCTGCGTTCGGAGGGCGCACGAAGTGTGCGCATCCGAACGCAAATGCAACCGAACGCAGCCAAACGCAGGCACATACGTTCCCATGTTAAAGATAGGAACGCAGTGCGCAAACGTTTGGCTGCGTTCGATACGCTGCGCTTGCAAACGCAAGTGTGATGGCAGCCTAAGTGAATGCTGTTACTCCATGGCAGTTAGTCATGGCAAGAGTCAAGTAACTCACTCTCTTTCACTCACTTTTTTAACCATGTCCTCAATTTCATTGTCTATCTTCCTATGTGCCTTTGTGATTCACTTTCACTGCCCCATCCCCCCTCCATCACCCCTCATCCACATCAGCCCTTCTCTCCTATCCTTTACTATGTCCAACTCCCATACACTCTTCAGCCTATTGAACAACCTCAGTCCACCATATTCCAGGGTATTGCATCATAAACCATGTCACGAATCAAACTATTAAAACTATTTACTTTTCCTCTTTTTATTCCTGCTCCTGTCAGGTGATATCTCTCCAAATCCTGGTCCCCTTCTGCCAACCTCAATCCCTCCTCTACGTCACACAGAAGCCCTGCTAACCTTATTCAACATTACTTATACACCTTCATCTCCCTCTTTTAATTGTGTTCTCTGGAATCCATGGTCTGTATGCAACAAACTTCCCTTTATTCACAACTACTACTTTCTCACTAACTCTGTTAATCTGCTGGCCCTCACTGAAACCTGGATCCAAGACTCAGACACTGCTTCCCTTGCTGCTATTTCTCATGGCAGTTTACATTTCGCCCATTCCCCAAGACCTGTGAACGGACATGGTGGAAGAGCTGGCTTACCCCTGTCCCCACAATGTGCTTTCCAGGTCATCCCCCCAGCTACTTCACTCTCATTTCCTTCTTTGAGGTCCACACTATCAGGCACTTCCATCCCCTCCCCCAGGGTCACCCACTGAGATCCTCTACCATTTCTCCGCGTGGCTGCCCCGCTTCATGTCCTCAGAATTACCAACCCTTATTCTGGGAGATTTCAACATCCCCATAAACAACCCCGTCTCCTCATTGGCTTCCCGGCTCCTATCTCTAACCACCTCTCTTGGCCTCTCACAGCTCTCAACCTCTGAGATACACAAAGACGGTAAAACCCTTAACCTTGTCTTTGTCTGGCTCTGTTCAACCTCCTCCTTAGACAACTCATTTCTTCCTCTCTTTGGCCATAATATTCTCTTATTCAGGCTCACAATTCCTCGCCCACCCCAGCACACTCCTACCTATCACATATTCAGAAATCTACAGGCCATTAACTCTCATACACTCACAAACTCTCAACACTCATCACTGTCCCCAATCTCCTTCTCCTGTCTGGATCTGACTTTGACTCACTACAATGACACTCTTAGAAGTACCCTGGACCAAGTAGCGTCCCTCACTCTCAGAACCTCCAAATACAGAGTGAAACACCCCTGGCTCACATCACAAACTCAATTCCTCCAGCTATGCTCCAGCTATGCTCTAGGACTGCTGAATGCCTATGGAGGAAAACCCACACTCCAGAAAACTTCATTTACTATACATTTATGCTAAGAACTTACAATGTTGCCCTTCACCGCCCTGTTCTCCTCAATATCCAACAACCCAAAAAAACTCTTTGACACCTTTCACTCTCTCCTCAGTCCCAAAGTGCAGGCCCTATCACTGACCTCTGTCCGGATGATATGGCTTCTGACTTCACTAAGAAAATAGAAAATATCTGTCAGGAAATTGGCTCCCAGCCTCCAAGCGCTGCTACTCCCATTTTCCCCCACATCTACTCTGGCTCACTCTCCACATTTGACCCAGTCACACAAAAAAGTCTTCAGGCGCCTCTCTTCCTCTCGTCAAACTACATGCACCACTGACCCCATTCCCTCACACCTTCTGCAGTCTCTTGCTCGCATGGTCACCAATCACCTAACCAAAATCTTCAACCTCTCCCTGTCTTCTGGCATCTTCGCCTCCTCCTTCAAACACTCTATCATTACTCCGTTATTAAAGAAAACTTCTCTTGACTCATCCTGCACTAATAACTACAGTCAAGTCTCCAACCTCCCTTTCATCTCTAAACTCTTGGAGCGCGATCTACTCCCGCCTCACACATTACCTCTCCACTCACTCTATTCTAGATCCATTATAGTCTGGCTTCTGCCCCTTACACTCTACACAAACTGCCCTCATCAAAGTGATCAATGACCTTCTGATGGCAAAACGTATTGGTGAACACTCTCTGCTTATTCTTCTTGATCTCTCTGCAGATTTTGACACTGCTGAGCACTATCACCTACTCGCTATGCTGTGCTCCATTGGCATAAAGGACACCGCTCTTTCCTGGTTCTCTTTCTATCTCTCTGACCGCTCTTTCAGTGTATCATTTGCTGGATCCACTTCCTCTCCTCTTTCCCTCAATATTGGGGTCCCTCAGGATTCAGTCTTGTAATAAAATATAATATGTATTCATTTATATAGCACTATTAATTCCATAGCACTTTACATACATCAGTAATGCTGTCCCTCTTGGAGCTCACAATCTAAATATCCTATCAGTATGTCTTTGCAATGTGGGAGGAAACCGGAGTGCCCGGAGGAAACCCATGCAAACACTGTGAGAACATACAAACTCCTTGCAGATGTTATCCTTGGTGTCCTTGGTGGGAATTTAACCCCAGACCTTGGGACCTCAGTGCTGCAAAGGCTGCAGTGCTAACCACTTGAGCCACCGTGCTTCTCTTCTCTCTCTAGACAGCCCCAATTAGACACACCATCAGCAGATTTGGCTTTCAGTACCATCTTTATGCTGATGACACACAACTATACACTTCATCTCCTGATCTTACTCCCACTGTATTACAGAACGCCAATGACTGTCTTAACCGCAGTTTACAACATCATGTCCGCTCTCTATCTAAAACTCAACATTTCCAAAACTGAAACTTTTTCTGCTCTCATCCTCCTCTAACCTCCCTAAATTTGACATTTCCCTCTCATTGTGTCGAACCACGATAACGTCTAGGCAGCAGGCTCCATGTCTGGGTGTTATGTTTGACACCAATCTTTCCTTCACCTCCTATATACAATCTCTCGCCCGCTCTTGCCGCTTACACCTGAAGAACATCTCTAGGATCTGACCTTTTCTCACCATGAAAACAACAAAAACCTTCACCATCACCCTGATCCACTCCCACCTTGATTATTGTAATTATTAACTGGCCTCCCCCTCATTAGGCTTTCCCCTCTTCAGTCCATCCTTAATGCAGCAGCTCTGTGCCAGTCATTGCACTGGTTGCCCGTACACTGTAGGATCCAATTCTAATTGCTTGTTCTCACCCACAAAGCTCTTCACAATGCAGCACCTCTCTGCATCTCCTCTCTCATCTTTGTCTATCACCCTACCCGTTCTCTTAATTCTGATAGCGACTTTAGACTAACTTCTGTATTAATCTGAACCTCCCACTCCTGACTCCAAGACTTCTCCCAAGCTGCACCACTTCTCTGGAATGCTCTACCCCAAGAAATTAGGTCTTCCCACAACTTACATATTTTCAGGCGCACCCTAAAAACACGTCTTTTCAGAGCGGTCTATCTTGCTCCCTAATTGAAGTCACTTAGATATAGCCTAGTCACTCCACCAAACCCAAAAACATGAAAAAGAATGGCCAGTGACCACCCTTGCAGCTCTTATCTATTCCCCATCTCCTCAAGTTGGCTGTACTATTGGGGGGCTACTGCTATGGACAGTAAGAGAAGCGTTGCCACTTTAAGAAGTCCCTGCCTGTGTGGGACCGTAAGAAACACGCTGCCACTTTAAGAGACAGAAACCCCCCCAGCTGTGGGATGATGGTATGTCCTGTTTTCCCCCCTTCGGAGAGTGTGTTTTTTGGAACAGCCCGTTTATGTGTAGAGAGGAACAGACTTTCTGTGTAGTTTGGAAAGGACTGCAGTGTGTTCGTGTGAAATGAAAGTGGGACACAGACAAGCCCTGAATCCAGTGAGAATCTGAAGCAAGGAGAAGATTTGCAGCCCATCGACTCGAGACAGGAGCCGTGTGCATCTTCGGATCGGAGTGCTGTTGTTGGGGGCCCCCGGGACTGCATCCAAATCCCTGCATCACTGTGAGTTGAATATTGTGCACCTCTCAGGGTAGAATAGGCTTCAGTAGATAGAACACGGCAGCCTGTGTGGCCTGTGTAGCACGGCCAGAAAGGTTATACGTAGAGTAGTATTGTACTTTGCTTTTGTGAATTTACCTGTGTGCTCTTAACTTGTGATAGTTGGAGAACCGTGCTATTGAGCGGACCAACTAGAGAAAACGAACAGTTTGTTAAATCTCTCTTGCCACTGTTTACCCCTGCTTGAACCTGCCTTCTTCACTCCTTTCCCCGCCTGTTAATAAATTCACCCTTGTGGTTTGCACCCCATCTTGTGTATCGTACCTTATTCTGCACCGCGGTGGTCCTCCCAGCCATCGCTTCAAGTGGCGCTGCGAGCAGGGTACGGTCACCAAGATGGAGGCAGCAGACAGCAACGGCGGGAATGCTAATATTAACGGGGGTAATGTGGGCAATGGTGGAACCCCTGCAAGGACACTCCCAATGGGCACTATATTTAGTGTACTCCCAAAGTTTGACGGCAATAACATGGCACTGTGTGACTGGGTGTCTCGACTGCAGAGCACCCTGAAGGTTTATAACATCGGCCCAGAGCTTGAAGTGGACATCGCTTTGACTGCCCTAGAGGGAGAAGCCCGTAGAAACGTCTGTCTACAACCAGAACCCACCCGTAGTACCCTGAAAGAGTTAGTTGGATTCCTCGAAGAAATCTATGGCGAGACTGCTAGTGCGGGGCATCTTCGCGTCAAATTTTTTTCGAGGCTGCAGCGGGAAGAAGAAGGGATCTCTCAGTATGCCACAGCACTACAAGAAGTGCTAGCAGAGGTGCAGAAAAAGGAGGCAGCTGGACTCGGCGGCATAGGGTCCACAGACCAGATACTCCGGGAGCAGTTTATTCTAGGTTTACACAGCATATCCTTGAGGCGAGCCCTGTCAGAACGGGTCCGAGCGAACCCGGCTCTTACATTTCGTCAAATCCTGGCAGAAACAGTAGCCCGAAGTAAAGAAGAAAGCTACGCTTCTGGGGTGGTGCGCATCCAACGTGGACCCAAACCGCCAAGAGGTGCTGGTCCAGGTGGTGCAGGATTTACAGAAATCCGTTCTCAATGTACAGGAGAAGCTGACCCAGATGGAGCAAAGAATGAGGGATCTGTCTGTTGCACCCCCCTACCCAGCTGCACCATCCTCCTTTCAACCTGGCCCATCGTACGCACACAATAATTCCCCGGCGCGACCAATAGGAAACTGGAGGGTGCAGGCTTCCTCTCAGCAGCCACCAGAGGCACAAGGTATTCCTCAGCGAAGAGAAGACATCCGATGCTGGGGATGTGGAGGTCAGGGGCATATTGCCAGAGGGTGCCGGAATAGCACTCAAGGCCAACAGAAGCCTCCGTTAAACTACCAACCCCCGCAGTAGTGCGGCACTCTGCGGGGGAGGCAAGAAGGGAGGCCGCTCCGTATCATGACGAACATCTGATCGCTGGGTGTCCCATCATACGTGCTGAATTCGAGGGTGTCCTAGTGGATTGCTTGATAGATACCGGGTCACAAGTGACGACGATGCCAGAAGCATACTTCAATCAACATTTCCAGGCACTGGCCAGGCCAGAGAAAGAGACATTGATCTGGGTGATTGCCGCTAATCAGCAACCGATCCCGGTCACAGGGGTTGTGTGGATGAATGTTCGTATCTGTGGGCAAGAAGTGGGGAGAAAAGGGATCCTACTAGTCCCCGGGCCCATCAAAGAAGATGTACCTGTAATACTGTGGATGAATGTCCTACGTGAATTAGATCAGATTATGTTCGTCAAACGGGGACCCGGATACTGGAAGCAGGCTACTACACATAAGCCTACGCAAGAAGCACTTCAGCGACTGATCCGTGTCTGTGGGACGCAGAAGAGTGTGCCATCTCATCAGACGGTAGGGGTCATCAGGGCTCCTGGGAAGGTGCCCATAATCCTGCCTCCCGGACGAGAAAGTATATTACACCTTCCAGTGGGAACCTATCGCAATCTCGATGGGGTAGAAGTGATTGTGCAGCCTGTAGCAACCGGAAGAGTGGACCAAGAAGTTATGATAGCTCGTACGGTAGCTGTGGTCCAACAAGGACGCGTCCCTATCAGAGCCTTGAATGTGGGCCCCAGTGAGGTCACCTTGCCCCGAGGGACAGATCTGGCCCTGGTATACTTGCATAAAGGTGAAGTGGTGAGCCAAAAAGATATATCCCTATCGCCGATAGAAGGTACGGGGTGGACCCTAGCAGTCTCTGCGAGGGCTGAAGAGATGCCCTCCCCAGAGTGGAGTGGAAAGGTCATCCTTGATCAGATGGAATTGGATGTGAAATCGCTGGGCCCCGAGCGTGTGCAAGCAGTAGACGCTATGTTGTGGAAGAACCAGGCTGCATTCGCTCGCCACGCTGAAGATTTCGGCTGCACTGAAGCTATCATGCATGAGATACCGACCGGGGAAGCTCGTCCGATTCGAGAACGGTACCGACAGATCCCTCCCAAGATGTACCAAGAGGTGAAGACTTTACTGAAGCAAATGCTGGATGCGGGAGTAGTACAGGGCAGTCAGAGCCCTTGGGCGGCTCCGGTGGTACTCGTCAAGAAAAAGGATGGGACCATCCGGTTCTGTGTAGACTACAGAAAACTCAACGCCTGTACCGTTCGCGACTCGTACCCATTACCACGAATCGAAGAATCCTTGACGGCATTGGGGAAGGCCAAGTACTTCTCCACCTTGGATTTAGCAAGCGGGTACTGGCAAGTACCTGTGGCGGAAAAGGACAAAGCAAAGACCGCGTTCATTCTCCCGATGGGATTGTTTGAATTTAACCGGATGCCTTTCGGACTCTCCAATGCTCCGGGCACGTTCCAACGACTGATGGAAAAGTGCTTGGGGGACTTAAATTTCGAAGCTACTCTGATCTATCTGGATGATATCATCGTGTTTTCGGCCTCGTTCAAAGAACACCTTGACCGGCTTGGACAGGTACTCGGAAGACTACAGGCTCATAACCTGAAGGTGAAACCAAAAAAGTGCCACCTCTTCAAGAAAAAGATCGAGTATCTGGGCCACACAGTTTCACAAGATGGAGTCCTGCCCTCTGCAGAAAAGGTGGCGGCCATCCAGAAGTGGCCAGTCCCTCAAACGGTGAGAGAACTCAAGGCATTTCTTGGACTCGCCGGGTATTACCGCCGGTTCGTCAAAGACTTTGCAAAGGTGGCGGGTCCTTTGAATGAGCTGCTGAGGGGCACCGCCGGAGTGTCAAAGAACCAGGGCATCCTTTGGGCTCAGAGACAAGATGAGGCTTTTCAGGCTATGAAGAATACCCTTACTTCAGCCCCGATCCTAGCCTACGCGGACTTCGACCGACCATTCCTGCTGTACACGGATGGTAGCCTTCATGGACTCGGTGCAGTATTGTCTCAGATACAGAATGGACATGAGAGAGTCATCGGCTACGCCAGTAGGTCCCTGCGGGACAACGAAAGAAACCCCCACAATTATAGCTCCTTTCGACTAGAGCTCCTGGCCCTAGTGTGGGCCATGACAGAGAAATTTGCTGGCTTCCTGACAGGGACCAAGATCCAGGTCCGAACAGACAATAATCCTCTGGCCCACCTTGAGAATACTAAATTGGGAGCCCTGGAACAACGGTGGGTGGCTCGCCTTGCAAAGTTCGACTTCACCATCTGTTATCGTCCCGCCACCGAAAACGCAAATGCGGATGGACTGTCAAGAGTGACGGTGGAGATCCCAGTGGGGGATCTCGATGAACAACTAGAGGAGGAAGAGACGCCAGACTTTAGCAAGTTTGGGCCCCCAGTGGTTGCGTCACAATTAAGTAGGGAGGCTTGCACACTGCCCAGGTCCCTGGGAAGAACCAATGAAGAATGGGGACGTGCTCAATCTGCAGACGAAGGGCTACAACAGATGAAACACTGGGTAGCTGAGAAGCAGAAGCCCGACAAGCAAGAAAGGGCTAACCTGGACGCCGAGATGAAGAGCGTCTTACACCAGTGGGATAGACTAGAAGTTCGAGAATCAGTGTTATATCGTAAGAGACAACAGCCAAAAGAAATAGAAACAAGATGGCAGGTGGTCATCCCCGGAAAAATGGCTCAAGAGGTAGCTAAGGAAGCACACGAGTTTGGCGCTCACTTCGGACCTGCAAAGACCTACCAATGGTTACAGCGGTACGTGTACTGCCCTCGATTGGAGTCTGTGGTAGTAGAGGTTTGCCGGCGATGTCGAGTATGCGACCTCATTAAAAGCACCGAACAGAGGGCACCCGTTCAGACCATACAGACCAAAGAACCGCTAGAAATCTTGATGATTGATTATCTCCTCGTGGGACACTCAGCTCGGGGGCTACAATACTGTTTGGTTATGACTGACCATTTCTCCAAGTTCGCTGTAGTCACCCCGACTAGAGATCAGACTGCAGAGTCGGCGGCACGGGCTGTATGCCAAGACTTTATCCGGGTGTATGGATGCCCAAAGCGAATCCACTCCGATCAAGGGGCATGTTTCCAAGGCAAGGTGATGGAGGAACTCTATCGTATGTATGGCATCGAGCGATCTCGGACTACACCTTACCACCCCCAAGGCAATGGAGCATGTGAACGCTTCAACCGAACCCTACTTCAGATGCTGCGGACATTGGAGGAAGATAAGAAAGCATGTTGGCCGGATTACATAGCAGAATTGGTCTGGGCCTACAATAACCGAGTTCACTCCACTACGGGTTACACCCCATATCTGTTGCTCTTTGGAAGAGCTGGGCGAGACATCATCGAGCTGAATTTGGAGCAGCCAGAGGATTTCATGGAACGAACTGTCACTTCGTGGGTGAAAGAACATCGACAACGATTACAAACGATCCGTCGGTTGGCCGGTCAACAGCTACAGAAGAAAGAACATACGAGCCCTAAACCAATTCAGGAAATACCGCTGCAACCTGGAGATCGAGTGCTAGTCAGAGAGAAGCGCCCCAAGGGCAAACTGAGTGAGAGATGGGAAGTACAACCCTACAGAGTAATTGGACGGGTATATGCTGATGGCCCAGTCTACAAGGTGCAAGTTGAGAATGGGGCGTCCGGCCCTAGAGTACTACACAGAAATATGCTGCGGCCATGTCGGTCCGAAGCTTCTCCTACGCCAATATCTCCTACATTCTCTACCCCGCTCCCTGAACTCACGTCACCTGTGTGTGAAGTCGACGATGACTGGTGGACAGTCCCCAACACAGTGGGGGACCCTCAGCCTTCCAGAAGCGGGGAGCCCATGGATGAGCCCCTACCGCCACGTGAAGAAGACCCCAGCCAAGATTCCACTGTGGCTCCTGCAGCAGGTGTTCCTCCAGGAGCTAGCCAGGCCTGGCCTGATAGTCAAGATCTTAGAAGGTCTCAGAGGTCTACTGCAGGGGTTCCACCAATCCGATATGTTGAACAATGTACTCAGTCTGCTGTATTGCCATTATTGTCTCCTCCACAGGTGCTGTGTTCACATTGAACGGCCCGTCATTACACTGTGGACCTGATGTTGTGATGGCCGAGGACGACCATCATTAAGTAGGGAGGCATATTGGGGGGCTACTGCTATGGACAGTAAGAGAAGCGTTGCCACTTTAAGAAGTCCCTGCCTGTGTGGGACCGTAAGAAACACGCTGCCACTTTAAGAGACAGAAACCCCCCCAGCTGTGGGATGATGGTATGTCCTGTTTTCCCCCCTTCGGAGAGTGTGTTTTTTGGAACAGCCCGTTTATGTGTAGAGAGGAACAGACTTTCTGTGTAGTTTGGAAAGGACTGCAGTGTGTTCGTGTGAAATGAAAGTGGGACACAGACAAGCCCTGAATCCAGTGAGAATCTGAAGCAAGGAGAAGATTTGCAGCCCATCGACTCGAGACAGGAGCCGTGTGCATCTTTGGATCGGAGTGCTGTTGTTGGGGGCCCCCGGACTGCATCCAAATCCCTGCATCACTGTGAGTTGAATATTGTGCACCTCTCAGGGTAGAATAGGCTTCAGTAGATAGAACACGGCAGCCTGTGTGGCCTGTGTAGCACGGCCAGAAAGGTTATACGTAGAGTAGTATTGTACTTTGCTTTTGTGAATTTACCTGTGTGCTCTTAACTTGTGATAGTTGGAGAACCGTGCTATTGAGCGGACCAACTAGAGAAAACGAACAGTTTGTTAAATCTCTCTTGCCACTGTTTACCCCTGCTTGAACCTGCCTTCTTCACTCCTTTCCCCGCCTGTTAATAAATTCACCCTTGTGGTTTGCACCCCATCTTGTGTATCGTACCTTATTCTGCACCGCGGTGGTCCTCTCGCTTCAGTACCATAATTGTAAATAAGTCCCTGTAATTTGTGTCACCCCCACCTCATTGTAAATTGTAAACTCTTATGAGCAGGGTCGTCATTATTTTGCTTTATTTATTGTATTCTTTGATAACTGTTACTTATGACTGTTTTTTATATGAAACTCTAAATGGTAAAGCGCTGTGGAATATGTTGGCGCTATATAAATAAAGATTATCATTATTGTTATTATTATTATTACACAGTACATAGCAGGGACACATATATAAGATTATCTCAGCACAGGAGATGTGGTATGATCAGAACATGTCTCTGTACAGTCAGACACATCCATTACACAGTACATAGCAGGGACACATATATAAGATTATCTCAGCACAGGAGATGTGGTATGATCAGACTATGTCCCTGTACGGTCAGACACATCCATTGCACAGTACATAGCAGGGACACATATATAACATTATCTCAACACAGAAGATGTGGTATGATAAGACCATGCCCCTGTACGGTCAGACACATCTATTACACAGTACATAGCAGGGACACATATATAAGATTATCTGAGCACAGAGACATTTTTTAACTCATTCAATTATGGAGCTTATTATTATTGTAAGATGTACTGATTAAAATGTACTTTGTTTGTGGGACAGCCCCTTTAAGGACAAAGTGGAAGAATATGAAGGAGGTGTAATGAGATTGAAAAACTAGTTTATTTTGAACATCCTTTAAAAAGAGATAATTTGGGGGGAAATCTGACACCCAAAAATGTTACTATATTTTTGACACCATGTAGGCTACTGATTTGAATAAGCTTGATGTGTGTTGAAAGCTTACCATCTCATATGATGAACATAGAGAGAAAATTCTATGTGAGCAGCGCCTGACATTGAACGGCATCCTTGCAACTAAACTTCTTGTACAATTAGGCCATAACCTAATAATCCGGCAAATTCACACTTTTATTATATGCGGTACTCACATGACGACTGCTTTTTGTTGTTTTACAAATTATAGCCAAGGAATGGGAAAGTTTTATAGGAGGCTCAAGCTGCAGAAACAATGAGGTGAAAGTGTGAGCGCGGAGGATAGCTCACAGTGTGATGGATAGAGGAAGCCGCAGGGTAGAGCACAATTTATTGAAGTCCCATCTTTGACTTGCTCCATATATTTGTCCAGTCTGCACAGCTGTGGAGTATATGAGCTGCCAGGTGTCACGGGGAGAGCGCTGGGTCACAGTTCTTGGTTTCGTGTTTCACACTCGGTGTTTCACTACAGATAATACACAATATGATACTTCCATATCGGCATCTGGCCGATTCATTTACTTTATCCTTTTGGATAGTAAACTAAGAAGTATCTTGGGAACTGTAGCCATTACGATAAGTGGACGTCTTTCACTCTAGGTATATTATTCTATCTTTTTAAAGGAATTTGACATTCACATCCTAATCCATATAAGAAATATTTCATTCACAAAATTACTTGATTATCGACCCCTCTGGAACTGTATCATAAAGGATTATGCTTTATTTGCATCTCACTCCATAGGTATGTAATTATAGATACCTGCACATTATCTACAAATGGATCTGGCCTTGCCAAGATGAGGAGGAGTAAAATGAGATTGCACTCACTTGAGGAATGACTTAATTTTGCCTTGGCCTTTGTGAGGTAGCATTTTTTTTCGCCTGCATTCCTGGAGTCATATTTTTTTCATTTTTCATTACTATAGTTATTCGAGAGTTTGTTTTTTGTTGAACAATTAAAGCACCATTCCAGTGTTTTTTGTGGGATTTTTTGTCAGGTCAGTATAAAACAGTAGTCAAGGACAAATTTAGCATTCATCAAGTGACTTTGCCTAGACACTTTTTTAACATTTTCTTTTTTTTTTCTTTTTTAGTCCCTTCCAGAGAGCTTTAAACGGGATTAGCAATGAAAATGTCACGATCTCCACTCTGTCCTTGTCTGTTACTATTGTTGTGGAAGCTGTTAGTCTGTGCTGGGTCTGTGCTGTAATCACCTGTCTTCACTTCCCTTGATTAGTCCTCTACTTAAGCATGCTAGCTTCTCCATTCAGTGTCAATCGTACACTTGCTTTTGCCTGTGTAGATCTGATTCCTCTGTGCTCTGTGCCTGACTCAGCCTGACTTTATTACCTTACCTGGACTTTGATCATTTGCCTGTGACCTGACTACTCTTTTGTCTATTCCCTGTATTCTGTCTTGTCCCTCTAGTTTTCCTGACTTTGGCTAGAATTGAACTTCGTCTCTGACTACCCCTTGCAGTTGCTGCACCATTTCCTGGACCTGACCTCACATCCTTTGATCTCCCTTTACTTCCAGTAAGTATTATTATTATTATTATTATATGTACCTTCCATTTTTTGCAGTCTGTTTCTTCACCTCTGAAACTAGTTATTACCGTAGTGACTTACGCCACAGAAAAATTGTTGTTAAACAATCTTCCATTTTTACTTACTGACGTAATTCATATCTAAGACCCCTTTCACATTAGATTTCTTGTACGGATCTGGTAGATCCAGACAAAAATCCGCATCTGCCGAGGGTCCCGCCTAATGGCCGCACTTGCGGCACACTTGCGGCAAGCCCCATGCATTGTGTATGTGCTTGCGGTAAGGTGCGGCAGGTGCGGCAAGTGTGGTTGCGGCAGATGCGGCAGGTGCGGCTGCGAAAAAAAGTGGTCAGCAGCGTGTTTTTCACGACCGCAACTGCCGGAACCACACTTGCCGCGTCTGCCGCACACTTACAGCAAGCCCCATAGACAATGCATGGGGCTTGTCGCAAGGGTGATGCAAGTGCGGCCGTTAGGCGGAAAATGCGACAGATGGAGTTTTTTGTCCGGATCTGCAGCATTTTCATAAAACGCCAGTGTGAAAGCACCCTTAGAAGTGCCCTGAAATAAGACTGAAAGCTACAATTCAAGTTCTCAACTGGTCCACTTGGGTTTGTGTCACACACATGACAATTTGTCCCGAGCCAGCTCTTCATCAGCCTTGTATCTTATTTCAGTAGCTGAGCCAGCCTCGGTCTCTCAAGGTGCTGTGCTTCTCTTCACATGCACAAACACAGGAAACTGGTTACAGTCACATGGTATTTCCTGTGTGTGAGCCTCTGGGAGTGTTCCTTTTTTTTAAGCTAACTTTACCGTCAATGCACAAACCTAGCAATACAACACTTACACATACAGTATTGGATTTGTTGCACTTAACATATCCCAACTCCCCCACTCAACAACTACTTATCCTCTCCCATTGTGGTTCTGAAGTCCTCAAAGTTGGCTCTTGGCAATGGTTTCGTCATACCATCTGATAACATCTTGTCACACTCACAATAAACAAACTTTAGTACATCAAGTTTCACTAAGTCAAGTAAATGGTGATGCTTAACGTTGATGTGCTTAGTCCTTGCACTGATCTTCTCACTGCTGGCAAATCCAATACATCCTTGGTTGTCCTTATATTCAGAAATGCCCCCCACTGCTTGGCTGTAACTCTCATTGCTGCAGTTTTGATGAATCTTTGGCTTCTGAGGGCTCTTTTTCCTTGCCATGACTGTGGCTCTGATTCAGGAAGTGTCTCAACCCTATAAGAAAGACATCTAGCTGGGATACCTTTGTTTGGTCTTTCTGATCTCCTGACTGGAGGTTGACTTGGTTCTTCTGCTTCTTCCTCTCTGGCTTCAGAGCTTATCCAGACTTCAGTGTTTTCTTTTTCGGTGTCTGGGTTTGGTGACTGAGATTCTTCTTGTTCCTTTGCTTGAATGACTGGTGTAACTTCATGAAATTTGAGCGAAGCAAAGTTCTCATCAATCACTACATCTCTGCTGATTGTTACTGTGTTGGTCTGTGGGTGCAGGATTCTGTATCCCTTTTGAGTTTCACTATAGCCCACCAGGACTCTTTGCTTTGCAGGTGATTCCCACTTGGAACGTTTTTCTTTGGGGACATACACAAACGTTTTGCTTCCAAATATCCTGAGGTGCTTCAGGTTAGGCTTCTTGCAGTTCCATAGCTCATGTGGAGTTTTATTTGTGGCTTTACTTGGCAGTCTGTTTTGAAGATAGAAAGCTGTCATGATGGCTTCTCCCTAATATGTTGCAGTTAGATTGGCATCAAACAACATACTTCTTCCACTTTCACAGAGAGTGCAGTCCTTTCTCTCTGCAATCCCATCCTATTCTTGGTTGTATGGAATGGTACTCTGGAACACGATTCCATTCCTTTTCAAAATGGTTTGCACCTTACTACTTGAATACTCAGTCCCATTATCTGCACGCAGGGCTTTTGGCATTCTTCCAAATTTGATAAACACTGTGACAAGATATTTTTCAAGTTTCTGTGGAACTTCATTCTTACTGTGAAGCAGGTAGGCAACTGTATATCTGGAGTAGTCATCAATAAATGTGAGAAAATATCTCTTCTTGCTTAGAGTTTGAACACTCATTTGACCGCAAACATCTGTGTATATCAAATCCAGTGGCTGGGCAGATCTAGTGCTGCTTACTTTAGGAAAGGATTTTGTGGACATTTTCCCTTGAAGACATCTAGTGCACTTCATCAGTTGACTACATTGCTTTAGTTCAACACCATTTGCTAGTTAATCTAGCTTCCTCACTGCTTCTGGGTCTCTGTGCCCAAGACGTCTGTGCCATTCATGGATACAGTTCTTATGCAGATCTTGTCTAGTACTGTACACTCTTTCTTTGCATTTTAGCTGATAAAGTTCATTTTGGATTTTTCCTTCTGCAAGAGTGTGACCCTTCCTCGATATAATGTAGCTGTTGTCTTTAAAAGTAACTACATTCCCCTTTTGTTTAAGCTTCTTTACAGACAGAAGATTTCTTTCAAGGCTAGGAACATACAGAACATCTTTTGCTGGGATCTTTCTGCTTTGTGCTGAAGAAACAGGACAGTGGAGGTAGCCGTCTCCTACTCCTTCTGAAGTCATATATTGACCATTAGCTAAGATGACATTTTCTTACTTGCTTTCATCAAGGTCAGTGAAGAAGTCCATATCATTTGTCATATGGCTACTAGCAACAGAGTCTATACACCACATATGCTTTGCATATGAGCCTGTACTGGTATTAAATGCAGCTTCAACACATGCAGTCTTTTCTTTTACAGCTGTTTTCACCTTTTGATCACTGTTCCTGCTTTTAAACTGACTCATGCTTGCTTTCCAAATTCTGCAGTCTGCTTTAAGGTGGCCGGGCTTTTTACAGACAAAACATTCCCGAGTTTCCCTTAGATTGCGCTTATATTTAGGAAAATCCTGTGTCTTTAATGCTGTCTCTGGTTTAGATTCATTACTGCTGCTTACATTCTGCGTCTTTCACTTAAATTCATCTACAAGCTTGCCTTTGACATATTCTAGTGTGATCTCATCATCTAGCCATGCGTCTAGTGCTGTCACAATTGTGTCATAACTTTCTGGAGGACCACTTAATAGTAGTGCAGCAACATGAAAGTCTTTAATTTCTTCTCCAATACCCCTGAGACGCTCCACAATCTCTATGGTGTTTCTTATATAGTGCTGCATATTCTTCAAGAAAAACCTAAAGAACCACCTCTTCCTACAAGCCTATAACACACACTGAGACCCTATCCGCTGCACCATCTCACCTCTCCCCCACCTACTGTCTCCCTCCCCACCCCCTTTAGACTGTGAGCCCTCGCGGACAGGATCCCTGGCCCTATTGTACCCGTATGACTAATTGTGATCTGTCATCGTTTGTCGCCGTTTGTGGTGGTCTTCGGCCACTTGTCTTTGTCTACCCTCTAAATTGTAAAGCGCCGTGTATATTAATAGCGCTATATAAATACCTATTAATAACACTGAGCAACACAATTTTTTAGGAGTTAGGTCAGACAACTGTTCTTAATTAATTTTTGGATGCCGAATCCAGAAATGATCTCAGTTTTTCTCTATCACGTCAAGTTTTTGAACTATAGGATTTTTGTCTTCTCAAAAATATGAAACTACTGTACCTAAAAAAGTGTTTTTTTTTTTTTTTAAATAGTACAAACATGAACAAAAAATGAAATATATAAGAAATAGGCATGACAAATATATTTTTTAACACTATCATATGCCACGTAGCTCTATATGAGTCGAATTGTAATCAGATAACAAGTCTTATTACAGATATCAGTGCAATTGTGCTTCTCTGGCAGGTAAGTTGTGGAGGAAAAACTTGACGTGCTAGAAAAAAACTGACTACATTTTTGGAATCAGCATGCCAATTTTAGTATAAATCTGCTCAAAAACCTAACTCAACAGAATTTTTTTTTCAAACTGTTCCCCAGTGTAATAATAATAATAATAATAATAATAATAATAATTCTAGCCATCACTTAGCTTAAACTGGTACAGCTTTTTCATGAGATGAAACTTATTGCCAAGCTTTGATCTTTCATGCACTTTCTCTAACTCATCCCACATCTCCTTTGCAGTTGCACACTTGCATATATGCACAATCTGATCATCATCTACACTGAGGAAGATAGTGCTTTGTGCTTTCTGATCCTTTTCTACCCAATCATCTGGTAATGGATAAGGCACTTGTTCCTGTGTATATTTCCACATACCTTCTCTTATGAGGAGCATCTTTACTTTGAATTTCCAGGATTGATAATTCTGATTGGTGAGACTTTGCACTGAGAACTTGCAGTGATCCCTACTTGTGGACATCTTCTCTGTTGCTCTGCTGCTTTTGCTTCTGTTGCTATATTATTCTTCTGTGTGACTCTGTGTTCTATGTCACTCCTGGGGTTCTGTATCACGCTTGAGTTCCGCGTCACGCTGGGCCCATAACCTGTTGGCAGCGGATCATTAAGGATACACTGAAAGCATGTTGACAGCAGCATCCGCATGCGTACAAATCACACATGGAAGTCTATCATTGCGCATGCCCATCCACAGCTGAGCGCATCACCGTGCATCCCCATGTTAAACATAGGGATGAGTGGTGCTTGCACTCGGCTTGCTTTCGCCGTCTGCAAGACGCTGAGGAGGCGAACGCAAGTCTGAAGCCACCCTTATGAAGGTAATTGCTTGCAACAGATATTCTTTCATAGCAAAAGGGGTGAAAACACAAACACATAGCAATTTTTATTTATTTTATCCCATAAATTAAATTTTTGCCTATATTTTTGTGACTTCACTTACCTTCGTGACTATTTAGTGCTGATGCATCACACATAAAATGGATTAAAAAAATACTTATACACAGGTTGTAATGTAATAAAATAGGTAAGACGCTAAGGTGGGTGCATACTGTTGCAAGGCAATGTATACATACAAGATCTGAATGGGGACCATAGCTAGAAATGAAGTTGGCAAGCTACACCTCCTTCTCAGGCCAGCGCTACTCCAGATGATTGATAGGACGGTCCCTTGTAAGAACAGAGGGAGAGACCTGTCAATCACCTGGAGCAGTGCTGGAAAGAGGAGGATTGGGGCCAGGCCCAACTAGTGTCGTACCGTGACTGTGGTCCCTGGTTGGATCAGAGAAAGATATGCCTGGGCAGCATGAATCAGATGATAAGTTCTCTTTAAGGTATCTAGTAACCCTAATGTAGATAACATTAGATTTTGATTAACTGATTCAATAAAGTGAATACTTTTCAAATACTCATATTTACTTGAACATATTCTGGCATGAGATATACAGTTCAAAATAGCAATACTACCGATACATTGGAGATGTATATTCTGGTATCAAGTTCTGACAATATCCTTCTACTTATCTTGTGAGGACAAAGCACTGATTTTATACTCACTATTAGCTTCTGGAATCAGAGGAAATAATTGCAATAATTTGGAGTGACGATTGCCAGGGAATGAATGTAATGCAGAGCTCGGTTAGTGTGGCAGCTTTACAGGAACGTTCTCCGTTTTTGCTACACTAATTCTGGGTCTGGCAACAGCTTCTTATGAATTATCCCTACAAGATCTCCAGACCGACATATTACATTATAACCGGGGAATGTCTGAGTCGTGCACAGCCTGAAGGCTACAGACTTCTGTCTGAGACATTTTATATCATGATGTCAGCAATTTCCTGGTTTCCTGCTTAAAGGGTTTGCCTATTTTATAACCAAACGCCATATTTATGAAGGCCCATGGGCTTTAACTGGCACAGATGACATGGAGTGTGGCTTTCCAGGTGATTGATGGCAGTATTCCACCTGGCGTTCTTCAGTGCCCTGCACCTTATTTCCCAACACTTCGTTAGGCTTTTATCATGTATCCATTTATTTTGACAGTTTGTTCCATTTACAACCAACAAATGGAGAAGATAAGCAGAGTTTGAATCCTGTTCGTTCCTTTTTCGAATTGAAGTTTGTTGTTTATTTTTAGAAAATGGGTAAGACTGCCTTCACATTTGCGTTTTGAACACAGGGCACCGAACACAGCAATACGCTTGCGCACATGCATTCCTATGTTTAACATGGGAACGCATGTGCCTGCGTATGGCTGCGTTTGGCCGCATTTGCGTTCGGATGCGCATAATTTATGCACCCTCCGAGCGCACTCTGAACGCAGCATGTTGCATTTTTTATCTTCAATAATTTTTATTATAATATGATTTGGTATACAAATTGTCTTGGTACAAATATCAATTCGTCAAGTATCAATGCAAAATCAAACATTTTTGTGGGGAATAACAGAAGGGGTGGGGGGGGTGGTAGATTCAATTAGGTGATTGGGGAGGGGGAGGGGGGGGGGAATTAAGAGATAGTTAGAAAGAAAGAGAAGATTGAGAGAAAGGCGAGTGTCAGATGGAGTAATTCAGTTCAGAACGTAGTGCTTTGTACTCCGTAATTGCATTTTTCGACTTACGGTGGTTGCATGGCCTCCGGGTACTTTGCCCACATCTGCCAAGCCTCCGCAATATATCTACGTCTCGGTGCGTTTAAAGCTAAGTGGTATTCATGACAGTAGATGAGGTTCAGTTTTCTGATGACCTCTCCTAGAGAGGGGGGGGACACACTCTTCCAAGATGCCGCAACACACAGTCTGGCTGCAATTAGAATGTACGTTATTACATGGCGTAGGACGGGTGGGAAGATTTCTGCTCCTATATGTAGGATTGCAAGTTGTGGTGACAGGGGGATAGAGGTGTCAGTGACCGAGCCTATCAGGCCAGCCACCAGCGTCCAGAATTGGGCTATCTTGGGGCATAGCCACCACATGTGTCTCAAATCTCCCTTTTGCCCACATTGCCTCCAGCACAAAGGAGAGTTTCCCGAACCGAATTTAGCTAGTCTGGATGGGGTGGTATACCAACGCAAGTGAACCTTTTTGAGGGACTCCAAGTGGTTAATGCATTTCGTGGTTTGTATTACACAGTTAGTCGCGCTCTCCCATTCCTCTGCATCCGCTGTGAAACCCAGATCCTCTTCCCACCTAACCATTGAGGGCAGTTTTCCTGTTATGTTTTGGGACAGTATGCCTTCATAAATGAGAGATATCCCCCTCGGTAGCGGGTTTTCAGAGAAAAGGTATCGTTGAAGTGGTGATGGTAAAGGTCGTTTCAGGTCGTGTAAACAGTCTAAAGATCTGAGAAAGTGTCGTACCTGGGAGTACTGTAAGAATGTATTGAGTAGTTCCTTTCTCCCTTCACTAAACTGCTGAAAGGTGAGTAGTTTCCCGTCCTTTAAGAGATCGTCAAGGGTCTCAATTCCCAGGTCGCCCCATGCGGATATGTTCAAGGCAGGAATGTGCACCTGGAGGGCTCTCAGCATCCTCTCGGGGGGAAACCTAGACCAGGCAACCGGTATTTTGTCCCACACCAATTTCAATGAGCGGATGGTGGTCAGCGGATGAACTACCCCGACCTTACCAAGACCCGCTCCCGCCAGAAGCACCCCAGGCGCCACCCCAGGGAGAATTTCCGATTCAATTTGAACCCATCCTAAATCTGACTGCCGTCTTAACAATTCCCTAGATGCCTCAAGTATCGTGGCTCTTAGGTACGCTGTAACGTCTGGGACTCCCATGCCTCCTCCTTTAAGTCTCTGGTACATCGTGTGTCTCGGGACCCTCGGTCTCCCCTTTGCCCAAATGAAATTGTTGATCAGCCTCTGTAGCTGAGAAAGTAGTTTGGTCGGGTAGGCTAACGGGAGGCAGCGAAAAAGATACAGCAGTTTAGGCATCCACATCATTTTAAAGGCCTGGATGCGTGCCATCCAGGACAAGGGGGGAAGTGGTCCGGCTTCCAAAGATCTCCTCAGTGAGCCTAGTAATGCTTGTATGTTGACTCGAGCTATATGTTTGGAAGCACACAGCACAATACCGAGATAGGGTATGCCGTCTGTTGCCCATGTACATGTGAATTTCGTTTTCAGATCACCCAGCTCTTTTTCTGAGAGGTTAACCGGGAGTGCCATGGATTTTCCTAAGTTCAGCTTATAGTAGGAGATCTCCGAGAAAGCCCCCAGCTCCCTCACCACCGCTGGGATGGAATTGGTAGGGTTCGTGCATGAGATAATAACGTCGTCAGCGTATAGTCCTATGATGTGGCGCTTAGTTCCAACCTGTATGCCTGAGATTTGTAAGTTGGACCTAACTGATGTGGCAAGAGGCTCCATCACGAGGGCGAAGATCAGGGGAGAGAGGGGGCACCCCTGTCTCGTCCCATTGGTAATGGTAAAAGGTTTTGATAAAAATCCCGACATGGAGACACGAGCTCTAGGATTGGAATAGAGACTAAGGATCGCTTTCAAGATCGGCCCAGAGAAGCCAAATCTCTCAAGAACCCCCTGTAGGTATCCCCAGTGCACCCTGTCAAAGGCCTTCTCAGCGTCCAATGACAGGAATACACTGGGGGCCCCCTTTGTCTCCACCACCTCAATCAAGTCCAACATACGTCTAGTGCCATCTCTAGCTTGTCGTCCCGCTACAAACCCTACCTGATCCGCGTCCACCAAAAGGGGCATCACTCTCGTTAAACGGGAGGCCAAGATTCTGGCAAATATCTTCACATCCGTGTTTAATAGCGAGATGGGACGATAGTTGCCCGGCTGGTCTGGGGGCTTCCCTGGCTTCTGGATGGTGGCAATTGTGGCCTCCAAAGCCTCGGCCGGGAGCTCTCCCTCAGACTGCCAATGTTGGAAGAGGCGGAGCTGATAGGGCGCCAGGCGGGACGAGAGCGTCTTATAATACTCGTTGGCAAATCCGTCCGGACCCGGAGCAGAATTTGACTTGAGGCCTCGAATGATATTAGTTACTTCTAAGAGTGTAATTGGCTCATTGAGGTCTGCTAATACGTCTGGGGGGATTACTGGTACGTCGATCTGTGATAAATAATGCCGTATGGAGTGCATGGAAGGCTGCAAAGTCTGGGGGTCGTCAGCTAGGTTATACAGTCTAGAATAGTATTCTGCCATGACACCTACTATCTCGGTTGGGTCTCTAATCTGTTTACCTTCCGCTGAAGTCATGGAGGTCACCATAGATTGTACCACTCGTTTCTTGAGTCTTTTGGCCAAAATTTTACCAGCCCTATCCCCTGAAGAGTAGAATTGGGTATTAAGTTTCCTCAGGTGGAGTTCATGGTAGAAAAGCAGTTGGGCTCTAAGTTTCATGCGTAGATCTAGTATTCGGGAGGTTAGAAGGGGCGTGGGCTTAATTTTGTTTACCTTTTCCAATTCTATGATTTGTTCGGACCATTCCCTCCAGAATTTCTCTCTTGTCCTTTTCTGTTGGAATGCTTTCTGTATAAGGAGACCCCGGAGGACAGCCTTGTGTGCACTCCACAGGGTTCCGTCTGACACTTCCCCATTGTCATTAAGACGAAAGAATTCGTCCAGTTCGCCGTCTATTGAGTCAAGGACCTGTTGATCCGACAGGAGAGCTACATTCATTCTCCATCTACGCGAGGCGCCACCCGAACGTCCCAGTTGGATACCAAGGGTAACAGGGGCATGGTCTGACCATGAGATCAGACCTATCGTAGCTGCATTGCAGCGAGCATGTTGCATTTTTTGTGCGTTCGAACAATGATTTAAGTCAATGGATCGTAGTGTCCTTCGCATGACAGCGCAGGAGAACGCTGCGGATCTCATTGAAATCTCTCCCGATGGCCGCCGGTGATCAGCGGCGGCCACCGGGAGATCAGCTACAGCCGCCGCTGCTCTCCCGCCAGTGTCGGCGCGGGAGATTTGAAGACACAGCTCATCTGACAGCTGTTTAAATCTCCTGCGCTGACACCGAATAGGTGAGGTCGGCGCTGGAGATTTGAAGCAGCGATCAGCTGTTTCTTATCTCCTGCACCGATATCACCTATTCGGTGTCAGCGCGGGAGATTTAAACAGCTGTCAGATCAGCTGTGTCTTCAAATCTCCCGCGCCGATACTGGTGGGAGATCAGCTGTGGCCGGGAGGAGGAGATCTCTGCCACTGATCGCCGCCCCCGAGACAGCTAATTGGCTGGCCGGGCTGCATACTAATGTGAACGCATGTGGAGAGTCTCCGCTGCGTTCACATTAATATGGCTGCGTTTGCACTGCGTATGCATGCCGTAAGCATGCAGACACATACGCAAGTGTAAAGGCAGCCTTAAAAAGACAATGTAGAACATTTCTTCCATTCTATGAATTGGGAAAAAACATAAGGGTTGATTCATGAAGCTGTTCATGCTGGAATTCTGGCATAAAATACCTCGAACAGTTGAAAAAATTTTGCACAACTAGGAAGTTGCACAAAAAATGTGCAACTTTCGTTGTTCCGATGCCAGTCACAGTCAGATCCTGCCAATGTAAAAGAAGGACACAAGGGCAGACTGTGCTGAATCAGTATTTAGCAGAAAAAACACGATCAAACTCTTTTATGTAACAAAGTGAAAATCATGTGTTTTATTCACACCAGATCAAACAAGGGAAACAGGGGGGGGGCATACCCAAGACCAGCAGCGCAGTGTGGTTGGTGTACACCTGGAGAGAGTCATTAATGGATATGATATACAGTAATTGCAAAACAGGGATTTGTAACAAACAATGTATGGTGACAGCATGAATTATTTAACATACAATCAATTAATGTAATTACAATATCCAGTACTCAATCGTACACCATTAGTAATGGCATCCACAAATGTGATTACAGAAACTTTACATTAAGTCAATGGTCATGAGGTTTTACATGCAGCCATACACATATTTCCCCACATATGTAAACATTGAATTCCCTCAGTGGACTCAGACCAAAGAACCTGCTAAAAGTCCCATAAGCTTACTGATAGTAATCAACCATATCCCTACAGTGTTACCTATGGTGGCATGTGCTCATGGACTCATGATTCAGGTGCCATTGACCACTGTAATCCATTTTATGATGCATCACTTCATTGCAAAGATATATACAATCATATGAAAAAGTTTGGGCACCCCTCTTTACACGTCCCAATATCGTTGTCCAACAACGATAAAAAGTCACGTGGTTCGGCCATTGCCGACGATATCGTTCGTGCGTTGTGTGGTGTAAATGAGCAATTCGATGCAAGAACAATGCCAAAACTATATCATTGGGGAATTGTGCAGGCTCTCCAACTGGCCGATATTGGATGGACGATCTGGCAGGATCGTGCTGTGTGACAGCCCAACAACGATTTGGAGCACAACTTCCCCTATTCACTCCCATGTTAAATGGTCGCTCCCTGGGTCGCTCGTACAAGGGGGCGTATACATCGCAGTTGTGTTGCCTGCCGATATCTCCCTGTGTGACAGCTCCTATGCGATCTTGGATTACTGCCAAAAATGTGCGCGCTCCCGTGCCGTTGTATCCAATATCGGGACGATATCGGGACGTGTAAACCGGCCATTACTCTCTTTTTTTTTGTTATAAAATTTTTTTTTTGCAACAGCTATTTCAGTGTGATATATGTAATAACTGATGGACACAGTAATATTTCAGGATTGAAATGAGGTTTATTGTGCTAACCGAAAATGTGAAATATGCATTATTTAAAAAATTCACAGGTGCAAAAGTATGGGCACCTCAACAGAAAAGTGACATTAATATTTAGTACATCGACCTTTTGCAAAAATAACAGCCTCTAGTCGCTTCCCGTAGCTGTTAATGAGTTCCTGGATCCTGACCTGGATGAAGGTATTTTTGACCATTCCTCTTTACAAAGCAATTCCAGTTCAGTTAAGTTTGATGGTCGCCGAGCATGGACAGCCCGCTTCAAAACATCCCACAGATGTTCAATGATATTCAGGTCAGGGGACTGGATGGCCATTCTAGAACATTGTAATTGTTCCTCTGCATGAATGCCTGAGTAGATTTGGAGCTGTGTTTTGGATCATTGTCTTGCTGAAAGATCCATCTCCGGCGTAACTTCAACTTTGACACTGATTCTTGAACATTATTCTCAAGAATCTGCTGATACTGAGTGGAATCCATGCGACCCTCAACTTTAACAAGATTCCCGATGCCGTCATTGGCTACACAGCCCCAAAAGCATGATGGACCCTCCCCCAAATTTTACAGTGGGTAGCAAGTGTTTTTCTTGGAATGCTGTGTTTTTGTGGCGCCATGCATAACCCCTTGTTGTATGACCAAACAACTCAATCTTTGTTTCATCAGTCCAAAGGACCTTCTTCCAAAATGGAACTGGCTTGTCCAAATGTGCTTTTGCATACCTCAGGCGACTCTGTTTGTGGCGTGCATGCAGAAACGGCTTCTTTCGCATCACTCTCCCATACAGCTTCTCCTTGTGCAGTGTGCGCTGTATTGTTGACCGATGCACAGTGACACCATTTGCAGCAAGATGATGCTGCAGGTCTTTGGAGGTGGTATTTGGATTGTTCTTGACTGTTCTCACCATTCTTCTTTTCTGCCTTTCTGATATTTTTGTTGGCCTGCCACTTCTGGCCTTTACAAAACTGTCCCTGTGGTCTTCCATTTCCTTACTATGTTCCTCACAGTGGAAACTGACAGGTTAAATCTCTGAGACAACTTTTTGTATCCTTCCCCTGAACAACTATGCTGAACAAACTTTTTTTTCAGATCATTTGAGAGCTGTTTTGAGGAGCCCATGATGCCACTCCTCAGAGAAGATGCATTTAGGAGAACAACTTGCAAGTGGACACCTGAAATAGCTTTTCTCTTGTTTGGATACACCGGGCTATGAAGTACAAAGCTCAATGAGGTTACCAAACCAATTTAGTGCTCCAGTAAGTCAGTAAAAAGTAGTTAGGAGTATTCAAATCATGAAAATCAGAAAGGTGCCCATACTTTGGCACCTGTCAAATTTGAAATAATGCATATTTCACATTTTTGATTAGTACAATAAACCTCATTTCAATCCTGAAATATTACTGTGTCCATCAGTTATTACATATATCACACTGAAATAGCTGTTGCAAAAAAACAATTTTAAACAAAATAAAAAAAGTACGATTAAGAGGGGTGTCCAAACTTTTTCATATGACTGTAATATACATTTGTTTCTTTTGCAGTGCAATATGTGAAATCTCCGAGCTCCCCTGATTCTGCCGCTATAATCTATTTTATTCTGCATGACTTCATTGCACAGATATGTACATTTGTTTCTTTTGCAGTGCAATAAGTGAAATCTCTGCTTAAAATCCAACTGGGCATTTCTTCAGTGTCTTCTCTGGAGTTGTGCTATTTCACCTCTCCTTCCCAGATGCTGCCAATCAAAGCTCTGCAGCATCTGAGATCATGGCTGTACTAGATCAGGTGTGATTGGCAGTATATGGGAAGGAAGGAAGGATGAAAGGGCACACCGCAAGAGAAGCTTCTGAACAAATTCCCAATTGGATTGCAAGCAGAGATTTCACATACTGCACTCCAAAACAAAACATGTGAAATGGAGTGATGCCAGACAAAATGGTATAGACCAGAAAAGTTATGGGAGCTCAAGGAGTTTGCAAAGTTAATTAACCCAACTTTGTGAGTGAAGGCCACTTCACACACACAGATATCTGAGTCCAATATCTGAACAGATCTCTGGTTGCAGTGAAATCATGCATACATCGCTCCATTTTGTGGCTGTGTACAACATGGAGCAATGTATCCATGATTTCACTGCAACCAGAGATCTGTTCAGATATTGGACTCAGATATCTGTGTGTGTGAAGTGGCCTTAAGTAATACATCCTTTTTAACACCAACATGTATAGCATCAGTTTTAATGAATCATCGCTATAATCTGTTTATTCTAAAAATAGTACCACTTTTGTCTATGGGCTGTGTTTAGCATTGCATTTCATACCTATTCAAATAAATAAGGATAACCTGCAAATGCAGATACAGCCCATAAAGAAAAAAGGTGCTGTTTTTTTCAAAAGTGAAAAAATAATCTTTTTTCTACAATGTGGCAACCCTTTTAAAATGCCACTCCAGCATTTTTGGTCAACCAAGGACCCGTTGAAGCAGTACCCCATGAAACAGCAAGCCCTCGTTCGTCGACTTCTCACTCCCTGTCCCCGCTTTGATCATCCTGCTGTGAAGCTGGCAGCACAGATCTAATAAACGGAGCTATCTTCAGATGGTGAGTGCCGCTTCTTTTCTTCTATTTGTTGGAGCAAGGATGTTTATCTGTTAAGCATGCAGCACCATATTCAGGTGGCCTCATATATCCACTAACCGGAATGAAGAGGTTTGGAAGATCTGTGAAAGGGATCGTGGTGCCCGGTAGTTAACCCTTTAATAACTAGACAGACAATATTATTCTGTGATAAGAATTAATGGCCAAATAAAATGGGGATCGCACCATTCCCCGCTGTGCTCTGAGATACTGCGACACGAACCCGGAATCTCAATATGATGCATGGAGTCATGTGGTGACACGGGAAGCTCTCTGGAATCAATTCCTGTAGATGGCTGGCGAATACCAGCATCCACATTAAGTGATCATTTGTGCTATATAGAGATGAGCCTCATCTCTAAACAGCACAAGCGATTGGACAATGCAGCACTTAGGTGCCATAAGGGGCACTGTAAAATAAAGAAAAAATAAAAATGTTTTTAAAAATATGAAAAAAAAAAAACACAAAAGTTCAAAAACTCCCCTTTTGCCCCATTCAAAATAAAACTATTAAAAAAAAGAAAAATATACACATATTTGTGTCGCGGTGTTCAGAAATGCCCGATCTATCAAAATATTAAATCAATTAATCAGCTTGCTAAACTGTGTAACAGAAAGAGAAGTCCAAAGGCTACCGCAACATTGAAATAAAACGCAATAATGGGCGATCAAAACAACGTATCTACACAAAAATGGTGTCATTAGAAAAGTCAGCTCAAGACACAAAAAATAAGCCATCACACAGCCCCAGATCCCAAAAAATGAAAACGCTACAGGTTTTGGAAAGTGTTGACAAAAGCACAATTCTTTTTTTTTTTGTAAACTTCAGAATTTTTTCACCACATACATAACAGTAAAAGTATACATGTTTGGTAGCTACGTACTCATACTAATCCAAGGCATCGTGCCGACACATCCATTTTACCACACCATGAACATGGTGAATAGAAAAACAAACGTATAATTGCACTTTTTTTGCAATTTCACCTCACTTGGAATTTTGTCCCGATTGTCCTATACATTAGATGGTAAAATAAATGGTTTCATCTAAAAGTACAACTCATCCCGCAAAAAAAACAAGACTTCATATGTCTATATTGATGGAAAAATAATGAAGTTATGGCTCATGGAAGAAGTGGAGGGAAAAATGAAAAATGGAAAATCACCTGGTGGTGAAGGGGTTAAAAAATATTGTTGAAAGTTATATGTCAGGAGAAAGGTTCAAAAAAATTAATTCAAAGGCATTAAGATATAGGTGGCGCCCCACCTGGTCAGGCGTCACAATTGGGGTACTGCATCCATAAATGAGTGTGTTGTAACCCCTGTCACAGTGGGAAGGCAGAAGTCTGTGGCAGGATCCCATCCTAGCACTCCCACATCCGAGCTTAGGCAAATAGTAAGGGCCCATACTCTAGGGGGAGGATTAGGGGAGAAGGGAGGACACACAGTGAGTTCTAGTAGGCACTGAGGAAAGACGGAAAACGGGGAGCCTCCGAGTGAGAAGAGGAGACTTCCAGGGAGGGGGCCTGGAGAGAGAGAACAGGCAGCCCAGACTGAAAGAGGGGTCCCCTTGAGTGCCCATACTCAGGAGGGGAACCTTGGTCCACTTTACTGGAGTGCCGGTTCCGAAGACGGTCAGGGAGTCCAGCCCCTGAGCCGAGAACATCGGAGGTCGTGGGTCTGTTTACCAGCCCCGACACCCTGTCTGGTGGGCTCAGTCACACCAGATTAACCCACCGCTGTCAAATTCCAGAGCAGGAGAGTGAGAGAGTGGAAGCCGGGATCGTCAGAGCACCTCAACGGGCCTGGTATTAAGCAGGATACCCCCAGGACAGGCACAAGCAGCAGGATCCAGGAAGTCATACCACGGCAGACTTCCAAAGACTCTGCAACCCACTGTGACTACCCGGCCAGATAAAGACTGTTTTACCACTGTGAACTGTATCGACATCTGCATTGTTCCAGTTAAGTACCCGGGTAGAGTGACTGAGTCTCCGTGCATCTGTTTCTCAGCGATACTGTGCTCCGCTCCTTTTCATCATCAGCACCCCCATCACCACTGGTGCATCCCTGCCCCTGAGGGACAGCTGCACCTGCAGGGAGCTGTACAATCTCGGCTACTATACCATCGCCTTCCAGAGATCTGAAGCGGCGCTGGTGCTACTTCACCAGAATCTGCAGATGGCGTCACGATAAGCTTTTAAAAACTTTTATTCCCATTTCAACTACCCCTTTTTAGTTGACCACCAGGGCCACAGGTCTGGGCAGGCCACCAGTGACATCCCAACAGCAACGAAGGGCCCAGATACCCGAGTCCCCTTACCCTTGGCTAGTCATATACATACCATGGAGCACAGTGAAGACGTCATCAAGGAGTGGCTTAATTTTGGCACAATAGTGACATTATTTAGATCTAGACATCTTTCAAAAATTAATGAAAAGACAATAAGAAAATTGGTCTGGAGGCTATCAAGAGGCCAACAAAATTATTAAACAGCTGAAGGCATATCTTGCAAGTATAGGTTGTGTACTTCTTGTGACAAAAATCTCCTGTATTCTTCATATATCTGGCCTGTGGGGTGGGTCGGTAAGACAGAATCCTTTTCTTACAAACAAAAAAGATTTGTTTTGCCAAAATCTACGTCATGTTGCCAAAACATAAGGGAAAAGGAGGTATGGGCTGATGAGACCAATTTTGAACTTTTTGTTCATAATTACAAAAGGTAATTAATTGATGCACGCCAACACTTTTATCACCAAAACTACATGTGGGCCCCACCGGTCTAGTCGCCACAAAGGGGTCCTGCACTCACTGAACAGGTGTGGTATCTTAGTCCAAGAGAAAATGGGATGGTGAACCTAGGCCCCCACAACACACCCACACACTTAGGACCGAGGGGTACCATGGGCGAACCCGGGGGGAGGGCTGCTGACTGCCACAGTAGACGAGGTAAAGAGGCAAAAGCATGAACCCAGTCTGACAAAGCCATCACAATTAACATATCTTCCCTGGGGTTCCCCTCCACCTAACGGGGAGCCACGACATCAAGCTGCCATCTCAACAACTCCGGAGTTCTGATCTGCAGCGTCGGTTCTTACTAACTGAAAACCGTAGGTGGTGTCACGAACATTTTCCCTATGAACTTTACTCCCATCCAATCTCCTAGAACCAATATGTTCTGCCAGAGAGTGACACTGACTCCCTCAGGGTCACGGAAGTCAAGTCTCGACACCTGTGACTCCCCTAGCAAAAGAACAGCCCAGATCCGAGTACCCCAAGACTCCGGGGTGGGCGAGTCATCTTCTGGCGTCACGAACAGGATGCAAACAGCTCGGTAAAAGCAGGTTTTTCTGTGCATTAAAAGACTTTTTGGACTGTTGCATAAATGAGATTTGAAAATGGCGACCAAAAAAGACTGACGCCATGTGCTGGCTCGGGGGCATGCCTTGGCCCTCCTGTCGTGGGATGGGCCTGCACAAGGGGTGAAAGAGCTGGCCCTTCCCAAGTGCCAGCAGTAAACCAAGGGGACCTGCATGGGGCCCTGCCAACTCTGCCCAGAGGTGTCACATGCTTAGATGGCGCTGACATTGCTGGATGCTGTTGTTTATGTTTGTCTTTAAGAGCTGCATGCTTGATAGTTGTGAAGGTCCTGGCCTCCTGTGTTGCGCTCCAGAACTGCATTCACTATTAGGTTCAACTGCTGGTTGAGGGGTTAATGTCTGACTCACCTGAACTCCCCTCCCCCTAGCCTTTAGTAGCCTCTCCTTCCACCAGGTGGTGCTGCTGATAGAGTTTCACTCAAAGCTGGAAGCCGTGCTGTGCTGACCTGTGTGTTTGTGTTGCTGAAGTCCTTTCCTTGGAGTTGCTGTATCCCAGTTCTGTGGAGGGAGTGAGGGGGAATAGCGCAGGGCTGGTGGAGGTGTTTTAGGGAGAGGCAGGAGGCCCGAACCTTCTCATCTTTAGAGATACCTTTGGGATCAGGGGCTATTCAGGGTTCTTAGACTAGGGTCAGACTAGTCTTCTCTGGTCACTCTGCCCATAACTGCTATTCCCTCATCAGCATTCTCACTACACCGTGACAAGAGGAGTAGGTGACGGCTGGAAGAGTGAGGTCAAAGGACAAGAAGGCAGAAAAGAAACGAGGGAGATAGTGTGTTGTGCAGAGCAAGGAAGATGGCAGGCAAGGGTCATAAGAACCCGTCGGGAAGACTGGAGAAAGCATCCCGTTGATGAGAGGGGACCGCAGACCTGTTTCTGCTGGTAGACCCAGAATTTTGAAGTGCCGCACTGAAAGACCTAACCATGCAACTCAACCAGGCCCAGGGTTGGGCTTTCAAGAAGTGGAGGAAGAACGTAGTTGCGCAGATTGCCAAAAGATCAGCAAGCTCGAGAACTCCAGCACTATTAAGGGGGAAATCGAACCGGAGAATCCTCAGCCAACGACCAGTGATGCTGCTGCCCAAGTAGAGATTGATGCCTGCAGGTACACCAGCCGGCTCCACAGACTCCAGACCAGACATCCGGGTCGGAGTGGCAGAGTACGGACAGAGCGATGGAGAGGAAAAAATGACCCAGTAGAGCCGCGCAAACAGACGCCAAGCTGATCCACTGGGTACGATGGCAGGAGGAACTGGCGGAACTTCAAGCTGCCGCTTAGATGAGAAAGGCTTTACTAACCAAAAACCATAGGTGGCTTCACAAACATTTTCCCTATAAACTTTATTCACATCCAATGCTCCCTAGAACCAGTATGTCCTGCCAGAGAGTGAGCACTGACTTCCCAGGCAGAATAACAGCCCAGTTCCGAGTAACCTACGGCCCGAGGTGGAGAGTCATACACCCTACCCACAGTGAAGTATGATGGAGGCAGCAATATGCTTTGGGTCTGTTTTTCAGGAACTGACACTTTAGTGAAGATGGAGGGTCTTATGAACAGTTCCAAATGGAAATGAGCACCCGCACCCCTGATTGATAGCTTTCTGTGTACACTGTGTAGACAAAAAGCTGCCAATCAGTGATGGGGCAGGGTTATACAGAGCTCATCAATTTGGAAGACTATGTGACACTAAGGTTCTTATATGATAATAATCTCCTGATGATAAAACAGTGATTTCATCAAATCTACCGAAATCAGCCAATTAAGTGATCGTGAGTCGCGCACCGGGGCCGTGGGATACTCGGAACTGGGCCCTCCCCGTCGTCATCTCAGGCTGCAGGATGTCTGGTGTCGTGACCCGGCTCCGTGGTCCCAGGTGAGTCAATAAAAGGGAAAAACAGTTTTTATAAAACATTATCTTGACTCCACCCATGGTTTGTGGCTAGAGGTAGCCACCACTTCAGTTGGGACCTCTGGGGATGATTGGGGTTGCAGCAGAGATCTGGCACCCTCCACAGGTAGGGCTGGTCCCCAGGGCTACAGCGTAGAAAGTGTAGGTGTAGTGTAAAGTTCTCCATACCCTCAGGTAGCATCCTGCTGCCAGCTCGCAGAGTCAGTCTGCTACCTCTCAGGTGCACAATCAGAGTCTTACACAGTTCTGAGCTTTACCTTGAGTTTACTTTCTTGCTCGTCAGGTTTTACAACACACACAGTTCAGTGCAAGAGCAGCTCCAGTCTGGTTTTTGCACCTGGGATGGCTTGTCTGCGACACCTCCTTTCATGTTCCTTTCGAGCCTCTTCAGTCTATTCCACACACTAGCTACAGTCCAGCGTTCACGAGCTCTTGTGGGCACCCTTCCTGTTTCCTAGCCCTAGTTCAATGGCCTTCCTTTTGCTGTGGCAGAGGTTGGGTCTCGGGACATAAAGACCCCGCACCCCGCTGGAGTTTGTGGTTGGGGCATGCAGCTTCCCTGTCACTTCAGAAGAGCCGGTACTCTGGTTCTGGCTCAGTCTCTCGGTGTCCCCACTGACTCAGACACACCTTTGACCCCCCTCTGTCTTCCTCAGTTCTCAGCCTGGGACCCGCTTGGGCATAAGGTGGCACAGGGTTCGGTTTTCTCAGTTGGTCTTTCTGACTACTTGGCCAACGGGTGTAACTTTTGCGCTCCTTCATCCTTCTCTCCACTTTCCTCTCACCACCCTTGGAATTGGTGTTGTGTCCCTTTTTGTTCTGGTGTTCCCACCCCTCACTGGAGTCTGTCCTAACTCTCCACCCTCAACCTGGCTCCTCCCGCTATCCTGTTGCTAGACATAGAGTAACTTAGACCTATTGTAGTTACGCCCCTTTACAGTACATTAAGGTTGAGTTCACATGACCGTACTTTCTCCATGTGAGAAAAATGGTCTGATTATGCTAATCAGACTGTGATCAGACTCTGATCAGGATTCGATCAGTGTCTGATCAGAGTGGGATCTGTTTTTCTTGGAGGTAGAGAAGAAAAAAGTTCCATCTTCTCTAGTCTGTCAGTCCATGAAAATTGGTCCACTTTAAGATGTATCCGAGTGCGGTCCAATTTTTTTCACGGATCTATAGACTTGACTAGCCGAGTGTCATCCGATTCTTGGAGGCATCTCATGCATGCTACAATTTATTTGCTTGGACTACTTGGTCTAAGGAAATAATTGAACATGTACACTGCCTCGTTGAATAATACTTGTTTGAGTGTGATTCGATTCCTTAATGGATCATACTGAAAGGAGAGATAGTAACCATTGGCTGTGACCTCCGGCCAATTACAGCTGGTGGAGAGGGACCCTAAACAGTAAATGATGGCCTCTAGTAAGTATTTTACCACCAAATACATGGAACATACATTACTTATTCCAATCCAATAGTGAAATTAAATGAAACTTTGGAGTGGTTAATTTTAATGGCAAGGAATGACTTTCCACTTTTTTTGCATTTTGTCTAATTGTTCGTCATATCAATTAAAGTTAAATTGCCAAAATAAAATCTGAAGCACAACCTTTTTCACCAGTTTCAGCATTGTTGGCCATGGTTGTAAAGTACGCTCTTTCAGAACAGCCCGGAAGATGTATGATGAACTACAAAGTTTTGTTTCAACATTTCCATGCCAACTGTGTTGTGAGTTATTTTACTTATTATCCTGTGACATAACCTCTTCTGCACAGTTGTTTAATTAGTCCCCTATGTACAATATAGGCATTTGGTAATATTCCATAATAGATGCCCTATTTCTCCAAACTTGTTCCCACCCTGTCCTCTCCTCTTTTCCTTTCAGTGCCTGCATAACAAGCATATTCTTTTTTGTTGCACTTGGCATGAGGATCAAAACATCGTTATTGAAGAATTCAGGATTCCTATGCGCTTATTCAGCTGTTTACATTCTGGGAGAGACGTGTCCTGCTCTTCTTATCTCTAAACCATTATCCTCATCTCATCTGAATTGAAATCGATTAAATGATTAATTGTTCATGGATCATCTATGAATTCGTACATGCGTATATCATGCCTTGCACTTTGTTGCCAAAATGATAAATTTGATTATGCCCTTTCATAGTGATGGGTGCAAAACTGATTACAAACTATGTGACTATGTACATAGGGACTTACATTGCCTCCTAGTTAAGGTAACCTGTCATGTCCTTATTTAGTATTAAACCTCCCCAATTTTACTTAGATCATGTACTGTGCATTAGTAATCTGTTTGTTTTTTAAATTGTTGTATTTATCTCAAAAAATGACTTAAGATACTTTGATGTTTTCATTAGCTAGCTGGACAAGCAGTCAAACAGTCATTCAGGCGGCTAGCAGACATGTCAATCAACTGCAAATATGCCAAAATTCATCTAATGCTCTCTAGAATGACCATGTGACCATAATGGGCGGTGCTAAGCAGACTTTGCGTGAAGGACAATGTAGACTTAGCTCCACCCTTTTTAGTCACATGGTTGTGACATCACCACAACAGATGAATTTCATAGAAAAAATGTAACTGCTGATTCCAGGTGTAGCTCTTCACAGGTGATCCTTGGCCCTTGGACAACTCTGTACAACTCAACGGTGCTCACTGTAACCTTCAGTAGTTTAGAAATTCTCCTGTAACCAATGCCATCAGTATGTTTTGCAACAAAAAGGTTGCCAAGTCTTGAGATAGTTGACTGGTTTTACCCATCATGAGACGTTTCTTGTGTGCACCTTGGGAATTAACCCCTTTATGACCTTGGAATTTTTAGTTTTTCAGTCTCGTTTTTTGCTCACCTGCTTCCACGAGCCATAACTTTTTTATTTTTCCGTCAATATAGGCATGTGACATGCTTTTTTTTGTGGGATGAGTTGTACTTTCAGATGCAATCATTTATTTTACCATATAATGTACAGGGAAATTGCAAAAAAATTCCGAGTGCAGTGAAATTGCAAAAAAAGTGCAATTACACGTTTGTTTTTTGGGTATTTTCGTCGCCATATTCAGTATATGACATGATAGTGTGATGCCTCAGGTCGGTATGAGTTTGTAGATACCAAATATGTATACCTTTACTGGTAAGTGGCGAAAAAAAATTCTGAAGTTTGGAAAAAAATAAATTGCACTTTTTGTGCCATGTTCTGCGACCCGTAGCGTCCTCATTTTTCGGGATCTGGAGCTGTGTGACGGCTTATTTTTTGCAACTTGACCTGATGTTTCTAATGATAACATGTTTGGCTGAATGTGCTGTTTTGATCAACCATTATTGCATTTTATAGCAATGTTGCGGCGACCATAAAAACATAATTTTGGCGTTTGGACCTTTTTTCCATTACGCGGTTTATGGCTCTCATTAATTGATTTTATATATTCATAGATCAGGTGATTCTGAATGCGGCGATACCAAACATGTGTATTCTTTTTATTTTTTTAATACTTTTATTGTGGATGGGAGAAAAGGGGGGTGATTTGAACTTTTATGTTTTGTTGTTTTACATGTTTTAAAAACTTTATTTACTAATTCACTCTTACTTTTACACAGCCCCTTAGAGAGGCGCCGTGGTGCACAGTCCGATCACTTCTGGGAAATACTGATGAGCTGCAGCTTATCAGTATCTCTCTGAATCATAGACTCTGTGTGGTTAGCAGCGCCTGCCAAGCACAACCTGGAAGTGCTCCGTGACAGCATCCGGGGTCAAGCCAGGACTCTGGTTTAACGTGAGTGCCGGATATCCGCAATACTACTATCCAGTGCAGGTGAGGAAAGAGCTCTTTCCCCGCCGCAGCGACTTTGGGTCTCGCTGTCAGTGATTGACAGCGGGATACAAAGGGTTAACAACACTGATCGGATCCCGGATCAGATTGATGCTGTTAGCCCGACATCTCAGCTGATGAGATCAGCTGAGATGGCGGGTGTTTGATGTGAACTCTGAGCTTACATCAAACCCCCCTTACTGGGCCATTACGTTGTACAACGTCATGGGTCGTGAAGGGTTTAAACACCTTTTTATAGGCCATCTGTTGAACCAGCTGATATTGTTTTTCACTAAGTGGCAGGATTGCTTTTTAATTACTAATTTATTTCAGTTGGTGTCATGATTTTCAATGGCTTTTTGCTCTTCTTTTTCTTCATGTGTTCAATACTTTTTCCCTGTGTCATTTCTGATTACTACACATACCTTGATTTATGAACATCTATGGTTTGATTTCTTAACTTGTGTGGATTAAATGGATTGTTATTGACATCTGGTGAAAAATTCCTGTTTATATAGCACTGGCAGGAGCTGCATATTATATTATGGTGTATATTAAATGTTTTTATTTCCTGCAACAATTAATGTCTGTTTTTGTCTGCTGCTGCTGCTGATCAGATGAAGTGGTTTGATGACCACTCCCACCACCCTATAAATAGTCACATGACCCATCACCTGACATTGTTTCTAAAGTCTTCTATCCATGACGTCCTGGTGTGTGGAGCTCTCCTGTTGCTGCTGGAGACCTGCTGTCTAGGAGCAGAGCCTTTGAAGCCTTTTTGGATTCTGGCTTCTACCTGCAATTGGTGATATCCTTTTCATATTATCACAGTCTGTTTACCTATCTCTATGTGTTATTACACTAGAGGTGACATCTAGTGCACTCACTGGTCTACGCAATAGCCAGAGTGGCCTTAGGTGAAAGGGACGAGGCACATGATGGCGGGAGGGGGAAGGACCTGCTTAGGGCTGTTAGGACAGGAAGGGACACAAGGCAGTGTCAGGATGTGTCCCCATCCCCTGCTCCCTACAGTTACGGCTTTTCCTTCCTTTACCGTTCCACTATCCTTTTGTGTTTTGCCATGCGGCAGACATCTTTCCTGTCCACATGCGACAAGTACCTTCAGAAATGTATTTAAAAAGAAAATTGTTGATGTGTTCAATAGTTATTTCACCCACTGTCCTCCTCCACATATAGCATTATAGTCTGATCTCCCTATCCCACACACAGCATATACCGTCGGGTCCCACTACCCGACATATAGCATATATAGCCAAACCCCTCCTAAAAAACAGCATGTTTAGATATTTCTATTCTTCCCAACATAAAGCAAATAGAGGCATGCCCTTCCCCCACATATAGATATATAGACATATCCCACACCATTCACAAATAGCATATATGGCAATATTTCTCCCATACACATCTAATATATAAAGCTGAGTGCATGTATAATGTATGTGTATATGTATGTCTATTATATGCTAATATATGATAACACACCCATATATGGTAATATCGCCCATATACGTAATAGAACTGTGTGTCCCTCATGGTAATAGTGCCCCCTGTGCCCATATATGGTGACTGTGCCCATATATAGAAACTATACCCATATATTGTCATCACCCATATATGGTAATAGTACTCTGTGTTCCTTATGATAATAGTGCTCCTGCGCCCATTTGCGGTAACTGTGCCCATATATGATAATAGGACTGTGTCCCTCATGGTATTAGTACTCCCTGTGCCCATTTATGGTAATTGTGCCCATGCATGATAAAAGGACCGTGTCCCTCATGGGAATAGTGCCCCCTGTACCCATATATGGTAACAGTACTCTGTGTATCTTAACCTAATAGTGCTCCCTGTGCCCATACATTGAAGCAGCAGCCACACAATAATAATGTTTATTCATTTATGTAGCACTAATATTTCCATAGCACTTTAGATACATTTGCGACACTGTCCCCATGAGGGCTCACAATCTAAACATCCTACCAATATGTCTACACAAACCCCAAAGCGACGGGTGCTTTCACATCAGCGTTTTTCGTAATTCGCGGCAGATGCGGTGAAAAAACCGCATCTGCCGCGTTTGCCGCATAACCGTTCCACTTGCGGCACGGTTGCGTTTTTTTCCATAGGAAGTATAGGGGGACTTGCGGCAGATGCGGCAAGTGCGGTTTTGCACTTGCGGCAGGTGCGGCAGCGAAAAAAACCGCGGTGAGACGCGTTTTTTTTCGCTGCCGCACCTGCCGCAAGGGCAAAACCGCACTTGCCGCATCTGCCGCAAGTCCCCCTATACTTCCTATGGAAAAAACCGCAACCGTGCCGCAAGTGGAACGGTTATGCGTCAAACGCGGCAGATGCGTTTTTTTCACCGCATCTGCCGCGAATTACGAAAAACGCTGATGTGAAAGGGCCCTAAGACACCTCTTTGCTATACTTCTAACAACCTGTAACATTTCAAATTCCATTGATATTTGGAAAAAGTTCACATGTCATGAATATCAGTGAGGATATCCTCATGAAAGTTACAAAGGAAAATCCTGAGCAACTTATCAACTTCACTGAATACATTTTCATCAAAGCCTTAATTCTCCTTGAGGACCACAGCATGGCAATAATATTATTAATACTAAATATTAATATAACGCCATTGGATTCCTTGGCGCTTTACATATGGAAAGGGGTGGACTAAGACTAGTACAGTATATATGCACAAACAAGTCATTTTGGTACAGGAGGGGAGAGGACCCTGCCCGCGAGGGCTCACAGTCTACGAGATTATTATTATTATTTATTTATAGAGCATTATTGATTCCATGTTGCTGTACATAAGAAGGAGTGATCTATGACAGCCGTTATGTGTCTCCCAGACTGTGCTCCATATCCCTATAAGACCCTCCACTCCAGGTCTTGGAGAATCCCAATGTCCAGGCATCAGTTTAAACATGAGCTACAAAACAGCGTGTGGTCTCAGTTGAAGCCAAGGAGGCTAAGCAGTGGGAGCTGTGAAACAGGGACTGTGTGCAGGAATACACAGTCCAGCCCTGTGGTTTTCTCTGTTTCGACTTATACCCTGGTATACAGGACTGTACCAGCTGCGATCCGGAACCCTAAACATCTGTAATCGCCTGGTCTGGAAATAAACTGTGTGTGGTGTGAATAAGAGCCTGAGTCACTGCCTCCCGTCGTGCTTGCCTAATGCTGCTACCTCACAATACAGACAAGTTAAAAATACAACGAACAATCTAACAGTGAGACTGATACAGAGGGGAGAGAGAACTGTGCCCTTGCAGGCTTACATTCTACAGGGCAATGAGGAGAGAGACAAGAGATTGGGTCTGCTCTGGTGGTGGTGGAGCGCCGGGTCCAATGGTGGTGGAGCGCCAGGTCCAGTGATGGTGGAGCACCGAGTCCAGTGGTGGTGAGGTGGCAGCGTTGTAATTGCAGGCTGTTCTTAAGAGATGGGTTTTCAGGTTCTGCTTGAAGATTCCAGTATGGGGGACAGTCGGACGTTTTGGGGTGCAGAATTCCAGAGAATGGGGGATGCTCAGGGCAAAGTTTTGAAGGCGGTTAGATGAGAAATGTACAAATGTGGAGGAAAGGACGAGGTCTTGGGAGGATCGAAGATTACGAGTTGGTTGATATGTGAGATTAGTTCAGAGATATATAGGGGAGGCAGATTGTGGACGGCTTTGTAAGTCAGTGTTAGTAGTTTCAATTGGATACGCTGGTGAATTGGGAGCCAGTGGAGGGATTTGCAGAGGGGAGAAGTGGGAGGAGAGAGGTGGATTAATCAAGCAGTAGAGTTAAGGACAGATTGAATAGGTGCAAGAGTGTTAGCAGGGAGGCCGCAGAGAAGGAGGTTGCAGTAGTCGAGACAGGAGATTATGAGTGCATGCCTAGTAGTTTAGTAGATTGAGGGCGAAGGAAGGGATGGATTCTGGAAATATTTTGGAGGTGGAGACGGCAGGAAAGTGGCAAGGGCTTAGATGTGCGGTCTGAAGGACAGGCAGAGTCAAGGGTTACTCCGAGGCAGCGGACTTCAGGTACAGGACAAAGTGTGATGTCATTTATTGTCATAGATTGATTAGGTAAGGAAGGTATGTGAGGTGGAGGAAAGATGATACGTTTGGTTTTGTCTACATTGAGTTTTAGGAAGTGAGAGGAGAAGAAGGAGGATATGGCTGATAGACACTCCGGGATTCTGGACAGAAGAGAGGTGACATCTGGGCAGGGAGATAGATCTGAGTGTCATCAGCCTACAGGTGATACGGGAAGCAATGGAACTTTATGAGTTGTCCCAGACCGAGGGTATAGATTGAAAAAAGGAGGGGACCCAGGACAGAGCCTTGAGGGACCGCAACAGAGGGGGATGGGGCAAAGAGGTGGTGTGGGAGTGGGACACGCTAAATGTGTGGTTGGAAGGGTAGGAGGAGATCCAGGAGAGGGCAAGGTCAGTGATACCAATTGAAGAGAGGATCTGTAATAGGAGACAGTGGTCAACTGTGTTGATTGCAGAGACAGGTCAAGAAGGAGGAGGATGGAGAAATGTCTGTTAGCTTTGGCCGTAAGTAATTTTCGTCAGGGCAGTTTCAGTAGAGTGTTGGGGGCGGAAGCTGGACTGAAGGTTGTCAAAGCGAGAGTTGGATGAGAGGTGGGATGAGAGTGCAGTGTGGACATGCTTTTCGAGAAGTTTAGAAGCAAATGGGAGAAGGGATATGGGCCGGTAGCTGGATGTAGAAGTGGGGTCGAGGGATGACTTCTTTAAGATAGGTGTAATTGTTGCATGGTTGAAAGCAGAAGAGGTGCAAAAGGTTGAAGAGGTGGGTTAGGGCTGGGATAAGTGTGGTGGTGAGGTTGGGGAGGAAGTGGGATGGGGTCCAGTGCACAAGTGGTGAGGTGCGATCTGGAGAGGAGGTGTGCAAACTCTCCTTCAGTAATGGAGGGGAGGAGGGTTAGTGGGGGAGGGGAGTGGTCTGGTATACATGGGGGTTGTGGTAGTTGGTCAGCAAAGACTTGTCTTATCAACCTTGCTGGTGAAGTGTTTTTTGCAAAGTCTTCTGCAGAGATACGAGATATAGGAGGGGGCAGTGGGGGGGGGGGCAGAGAAGGGAGTTAAACATGTTGAATAACTGCCTGAGGTTGTGGGACAAAGAGGATATGAGGGTAATGAAGTAATTCTGCTTAGTGGGGTGAGTGCTGACTTGAATTTGAGAAGTAGTTGTTTGAATGCTGTGTAGTCTTCTTGTGAGTGTGTCTTCTTCCAGCACCGCTCAGCAACTCCCAGATGCTCACCACAGATTTTTAGTGGTGTCTTTATGCCAGGGTTGTTTGTTGATTTGTCGTGTTCTGCCATGAGTGAGAGGGGCGGCTGCATCAATAGCTGATGTGAGTGTACAGTTGTAGAAAGCTGTGGCATTATCTTGTGTAGTGGAGTGAGAATATGGATGATAGCGGTAAAATTATGTTGGAGAGTGTGTGAGCTTTAAGATGTGTGAGGATTCTGTGAGGGTGTACGAGTTAGTGGACATGGGTGGCAGGTAAGTAGGACAAGGATGAGAAAGTGAGTAGATTGTGATCAGAGAAGGCGAGAGGGGAGGTTGTGGGTTTAGTTAGGGAGCAGATGCGGGTGAAGATGAGGTCTAGTGTATGTCCTTCTGTGTGGTTAGTTGTGGAGGACCATTGAGTGAGGCCAAAGGATGAGGCAAGTTATAGGAGTTTGGAGGCTGTTGACTGGTGGGTGTCAATGGGGATGTTGAAGTCGCCCATTTTGATGGTGGGAATGTCAACAGAAAGTATAGAAGCCAGATGGAGAATTGGTCAAAGAAAGTAGTGGTCGGGCCCAGGGGTCGATACATGATGGTCACTTGGAGGTTGGAAGGAGAGTAGATATGGACAAAGTGCACTTCAAAAGATGAGAGGATAAGGGAGGAGGAGGAGGAATTGGGTTGAAGGTGCAGTTGCTAGAAAGGAGAAGACTCACTCCTCCACCATGTTTGTTGCCAGTGAGAGGTGTGTTGGAGAAATGAAGTCTGCCATTACACAGTGCAGCAGGGGAGGCTGTGTCGGAGTGTGTCAGCCATGTTTCTGTGAGGCCCAGGAAGGATAGTGTGCAAGAGGTAAAGAGGTCGTGTATGAAGTGGAGTTTATTACAGATGGATCGGGCATTCCAGAGTGCTCCAGAGAGAAAGGGCGGTGGAGAAGGGGTCAGGGGGATGGGTTTTATATTTAAAAGATTGAGGCTGTTTCTTGCAGATGTGGGGTGATAGGAGGGAGAAATAGTGGGGAATGTTAGCTGTGGAGGTGCAGGATTGGGAGATATGTCACCATTTGATAAGAGAATCAAAGAGAGAGCAAGTAGGTGTGGGAATGAGAGTGGGCGGCTTGTTTTGTGTTTCTGCAGTAGAGATGTGAGATTGAGAAGCAGGTCAGCAAAAGAGTTCATGCGGGGAGGTAAGAGGGATGGTGAGATAAATATTTGTGTTGGGAGTGACGGAGTTTAGGAGTAGTGAAAGAAGGAAAGGATTAGTGGAGCAATTACTGTTAGAGCGTAAGTAAGCATGGTTAAAGTGTTAGTGAGAAAGTAAAGTATTAGAGACGGTCAGCAGATGGGTATAGCTGGTACCTCCTGGTTTCTCTGGAATATCTCTGCAGCCCATTTATTGAAATCCTACTTTTGAAATCGCACAGAGTCCAAGGCCCCAGGCCTGCCCTAACTAATTTATAACTCTTAGGGTGTGCAGAGAATGAATCAGGTAAGTAGGAGGGAGGGGTCAGAGGAGAGAGACAGGACACAACACATCAGGGGTGAATTAACAGATTGCTGGTAATAGAAACATTTGGGGGCAAATCAGCAGGAGGGAGAGACACAAGCAGGATGAAAGAATATGGATATTTGTAAGTTAGAGAGCAGATGAGAGAATATTGGATGGAGATATGTGATATACCATAACAGACATATGCAAGCAACATAGAGATGGGATGCAGGAGGGATTAGATACAGCAGCAGGGACCACATGTGTACAATGAATTCATACCATAGCAGACATGTGCAAGGCACATAGAAATGAAATGCAGGAAGGATTAGATACTGCAGCAGGGAACAGATTTGTACAATGAATTCATACCTGCAAATGAAGAAGATGGATTGTGAGATCAGGACATGACAGTATTGGGAAATGTATATCAGATATGACATCTCTGGAATATCTGTTACCCTTCGGGAGTCTGCCACAGGGTTTCAGCACCCTCTGCTGGAATAGCGCTGCTCTTCTCCTCCCTTTCCGGGGCTACTGCTTGAGCACATGAAACTGCATCTCCAAACCTGTTTCTGCTGGAGAGACTGCAGGGAGCATGCTCCTCCCCTCAGCCAATCACCATGCTTCTGTGTCCTGCCAATCAGGACTGCCCTGCTGTGATATAAACTTCCTGTTTCCAGTCAGTCGGGCCAGGGCAACTTCCTCCTTGAGGAGTTGCCATTTCTGGTCTGGTCAGGTCACTCCTTATTTGGCTTGTTACCTGATTTCTGTGTATTCCTTCCTACAGATTCCTGCCCAGCCGGCTCCTTGCTGACCGCCGTGTTCCAGGCCGGTTTGCCAGATCTCTTCCAAGCGGATCGCTGTCTCAAGCCTGGCTCCGGATTTCCCGTGTTCCCGGTTCCCCGTTTCCGATCCTATACCCGGTTGCTGTATTGTTTTCCACGTTGCCTTGGGTCAGTTCAACCCCGTGTCCGCTTCATCGGTCCCTCCGAGGTTGGTACCGGTGGAATCCCTGTATAGGGGTTAAGCGCTCCGGGCCTCCTTCGGTGGTGTTCTGGTGCTGTGGCCGTGTGGCCCTCCCCTGGGGCGTGGGTGTGTGTGTTGTTAATAAACCTGTTGACTCTACTTTACTGGTCCGTCTCTCTGTCATCCCGGTATCAGCATCCGCTCTACGCGGTCCAGTGGGTCCACGTGTGGAGTCCGTCAGTAGGACGTGACAATATCTCTGCAGCCCACTTATTGAAATCCCACTTTGTGAAATTGCACACAGGCAATATCTAGAAAAGCATTACACCTACTTGACTTGCCTACTCCAACAGGTAATCAGGAAGCTAACCAAATGTGCAAGATAATTTTCATAGAAACAAACTACAACATTGATGAACTCACAGCATTTGTCTCACATGAACCACTGTTGGTACCAGACCAAAGAGATGCCTACAATCAAATTTTAAGTTTCACTGCAAATAACAATAGTGGAATTGTCTTCCTAGATGCTCCATGTGGAACAGGAAAGACATTTTTAATCAACTTGCCCTTGGCAAAATCTTGGCCACAACAAAAGATTGCACTTGCAGTGGCATCTTCTGGAATTACAGCTACACTTTTAACTGGTGGTGGGACAGCACATTCATCATTCAAGCTACCACTTAATCTTTCTCGCAGTGACAGCCCAGTGTTAGGGATGAGCGAGTATACTCGTTACGATTTGGTACTCGCCAAATAGTACGGTATTCGGGCTACTCGTTACTCCACGAGTTTCCTTGTTATTACTTATTAGGAGTAGCGAGTCCAATGTAAGTCAATGGGAAATGCGTGTAATGCTGATAATTTCTGTGCCCAGTAAGGACCCAGACGGTGCAGAGCAAAGCACCGGGCGGGCGAGCATGCATCGGCTGATTGTTTACAAAAGCCGGTGGCTTTTTACCGTCAGCTTATAAACAATCATGTACCCATTTCAGCATTCCCCTCAGCCCCCAGACCGCTTTATAGGATTCAGCAGAAAATTACTCGCATTTCCAATTGACTTACATTAGACTCGCTACTCGTAACGAATACCCGAGTATTAGGACCTACTCGTTACGAGTATAACGAGTCCGAATATTTCACTAGTCTCTCTTCCCTACCCAGTGTGTAACATTGCCAAGGGACCAGGACAGGCCAAATTGCTTCAAAAGTGCAGTGTCATCATTTGGGATTAATGCACCATGTGTCACAAGAAGACTCTGGAGCAGTGGACAGACTGCTGCAAGACTTCAAAATAATGCTATCATGGGAGGTGTAATTGTTGTTTTGGCAGGTGACTTTCCAAAAACCCTATTCATTATTCCAAGATCAACCCTTGCAGGTGAAATCAACACCTGTGTCAAAGCATCATTCCTTTGGAGACAAGTAACGACAGTGTTGCTAAACACAAACATGAGAGTCCACGTGACAGCCGATGTTTCTGCTGAACTGTTCTCAAGCCAGCTGCTGACTATTGGAGATGGCAAGGCACCAGTAAACTCAACCACTGACAGATCATGTCTCCAAGCAACTTCTGCAATATTGTGACATCAATTGAAGCGATAAGGCCCCCTCCACACAGCGTTTTTTGCCTATCCGTGTGGATCCTTTAATTTGAAGGACCACACAGACAGGCACAGATCTGTGCAAACGAATGTCACTAATCCTCCCAGATTCTTGCTTTGGATGGATCCGTTTTGTCCATAGAAAAGCATTAGCAATCGCTGCAGCCATAGGAAATAATGGTAATGTGAGGTCTGGAGAGAGAGAAAGAGAGAGAGAGATCCTTACCAGAAATATGCCTGGGAGGAGCTGTACTCTGCTTCTGAGCATGCTCAGTACAGCAAAACAGATCCCCCAAAACGGATAGCCAAGGATCCGTTTTAGCCTCCCGTGTATCCATATGGGCACAGATGGGCACGAATTGGTCCTTAATGGCCATCTGTTTTTGTAATTTTTGTCAGGGATCTGTTTGTGTCCGCTTTTTTCCGGTACCCAGAATTGGAGACTGCTCTGATTTTAGGCTGCCTTTAAAATGCGGACAAAAACAAATAGAAATGGATCCGACGCTGTCCTTCTCAATTAACATGGGGGTCTACAGAGACGGGTCCATTAAAAAATTGATCCGCTCAACGGATCAATTTTGCTGTACTGAGCATGATCAAGGTACAGGCCTATGTCTGGTACGTATCTCCTCTCTCTCTCTCTCTCTCTCTCTCTCTCTCTCCAGAATTGTAATGCATGCAAATGGACTCCGCCGATCTCTGGTAAGTGACAGATCCGTTAAAAACAAGGATCCGGGAGCATCAGTGCCATCCGTATGCACAGATTCATGCCTGTCTGTGTGCTCCTTCAAATTAAAAGATAGACATAGACAGGCAAAAAACGCGGTGTGAAGGGGGCCTAAAAGCAAAGGTTTTTCTAAACATTCAATGCAACTTCAGAAAGTCCTGCTGGCTGTGTGAAAGATCTATTCTAACTCTGAAAAATGATAAGGTCAATAAGATGAATCTTGAAATTCTAAGTCTCCTTCCAGGACCTACAAGTCAGTGCATACAATGACAGACCCTGATCAAGCATTATTCTATGTATTCGAGTTCCTCGACTCTTTTATGATGGTGAAAGCTGATTTCAGTGTAGGAGTATTTGAGTGTTAAGTTGATGGAAGGATGAAACTGATTAAATTGTTCATGGAACATCTTCAGCCGTTGCTCAGACACTGTCCAGATGATTAAAATGTCATCGATATACCAGTAGTAGGCCAGAGGCCTGATAGGACAAGAGAATAAAAAGTCACCTTCAAGCTTGGCCATGAAAAGATTTGCATACTGTGGTGCCATTTTGCTTTCCATTGCTGTGCCAGTCTCCTGTAAATATATGTTGTCGTCAAATGTGAAGTAGTTGTGCATGAGGATAATTTTATAAACTTCACCACAGAGTCAGCATCAGTCCCTGTGTTTTCCAAGAAAGTTTTGCAGGCATATATCGATGACATTTTAATCATCTGGACAGAGTCTGAGCAACAGCTGAAGACTTCCATGAACACTTTAATCAGTTTCATCCCACCATCAACTTAACACTCACCACCTCACACGAAATCAGCTTTCTGGATACCATCATTAAGCTGCAGAACAATGAAATAGAGACATCCCTGTACTAGAAGCCAATTGACTGTCCAACATATCTCCGATGGGACAGTATTCATCCAAAACACATAAAAAAAACCTCTATTGTGTACAGCCAGGCCATCAGATACAATCGGATATGTTCCAACCCTATTGATAGAACAATCACCTTGAGGACCTCAGAAAGACCTTTTTGAACAAGGGCTTCCATCCAAGAACAATTGAGAACCAGATTAAAGAGCCACCAGGAATATCAAGTAATCATCTGCTACATTACAAAACTAGAGAAGAAAACAACAGAGTCCCTCTCGTACTCACCTACAATCCAATCTGGAGTGCTAAGAGGGCTGCACGGAAACTGCAACTACTCCTAAAAAAAGATGCCCGACTAAATCAATATTTCCAGACCCCCACTCTTGTGCTTTTAGACAACCTCCGAATCTAAAAAACATCATTGTCAGAAGCGCCCTGTCCTCTCCAGCAGCTACAACAGGAACCTTTCCCTCAACAGAACAGGTGCAAAACCTGTCCATTATAATGACAATGGACAAGATAAGGATTCCAGGGACAGATCAGGACTACAAGATCCCATGGGTAAGATCAGGTCATTGCACCACAAGCAATGTGGTGTATTTAATCATATGCACCAAATGTCCAACAGGTGGCATGTACGTAGGGGAGACCGGGCAAAAATTAAGGACAATAATAAATTCTCTTCGCCACTGAATAAAAGAAAAACACATGGATCTACCTGTAGCAAACATTTTTCCAGCCCTGACCACAGTGAAACCGATATGGGGCTGCTCATCTTAAAAAGCAACTTCAAATCTCAGAGAGAGAGAAGAATTTGGGAATAGAAATTGCTAACGACCTTTGATCCATTCAAAACAGGATTAAATGTATCACATGGATTCATGGCTTTTTATATAACATGAATGGACATTTGGGGACATCACAGATTCATGCGTTTTCTATAGAAAAAAAGACATTTGGGGATATTACATCTCCAACAAACTCCATTTTTTAGGACAATGAACTTTTGAAAAAGAACACCCTCATTTCCTTTTATTGTTTTCCTCAACTCATTTAAGTATTTTCAGTTTCCCCAGACCACCACCACATGACCATTATACAATTTGTTCAGCTTATCTTAGACTTTTAGTGTCAATTCCCCGGCCCATCTCTTCCTCCCTAGCCTGACTCTGTTTTACGTCACCTGTTGTATTTACTATAACATCTGTTGTTTTTTTTGTTGTTTTTTTTTTTTTTTTTGTATCATTTGCTTATGTATATATTATGTGTCTTCAGAATCTGTGCCATTATCTCCTGACGAAGAGGCCATAGTGTCCCGAAAGCTTACTATGTTTACCATCTTTTCCGTTAGCCATTAAAAGGTATCAAACACTGAGGACTCTCAGATTATAATATTTTTCAGAGAAACACATAAATTCAACATTTGCATAATTTGTGAGAGCCCTGCTTGGGAACTTACAATCTATAAGGAAAAAGGGGACATAATTGATAAAAGTACTTTCATGGATGATCCAGTTATCATTATAATTGATACGGGTTTTCTATCAAAACTGCATGAACTAGGTCATATTTGACACATAACTTTCCTTTATTCCTGATATCCAATCACTCTCTCGCTGAAACCACCTGCGCCTTAAAAACATCTCCACAAGCTGACTTTTTCTCACCTTTGAAACTGTCGCTCTTATTCATTCCTGTCTTGACCACTGCATTTCTCCACTAATAAGTCTTCCTTTTACTAAACTCTCCCCTCTCCAATCCATTCTGAATGTGGCAGCCAAAGTCATATTTTTATCTAGCCACTACAACAATGCTTGTTCTCTGTGCCAGTCATTGCACTGGTTGCCTATCCAATTTAGAGTATAATATAGGCTTATCACCCTCATCCACAAAGTTTTCTACAGTTCTGCATTGCCCTACACCTCCTCCCTTATATTTAACTATCACCGCACCCGTGCTCTCTGTTCTGCAACTGTTGTAAGACTAACATCCTCCATAATTCAAACCTCCACTTCCATCACCAAGGCTTCTCTCATGATGTGACAGTTCTCTGGAATGCTCTACCCAGTACAATTCGGTTTATACCTAGTCTCCACATTTATAAGTGTGTTGCAAAAACACATCTTTTGATAGGCCTCATCTCACTTCACCAATCTAACTCTTCCCTGTTTCCCTTTCCTAAATTTTCCTCAGAATCAAGTCCCTCGTATTTATTTGTCTCCTCATCCTCCATATACCCAGTAGAACTTAAACTTAGACATATACTAGCTGTTACATGATACACTGAAGCAGCGGTCTGAGATGTAGGAGGAGAAAAAGGAGAGAGCAGTTCTTTGAAGCCTATGGAGTAGAGCATAGTGAGTATGAGCTGGTTATCCACATCACAAATGTACCAGATCTAGAGGGAATCAGCAGACTGTAGTGCCCATTACATTTAGGTTTTAGTAGATCATTATAGACTTTTGTAAGAGCAGTTTCAGTAGGTGAATTGCACAAAGTGGATTTTTAAGGGGCAAGAATGGAATTTTTTGAGAGATAGCGATTAGGTGAAAGTGGGCCAAGTGTACCAAGAGTTTAGAGTTGAAGAGACAGAGCTGTAGTCAGCAGAGATGCTCTGGTGACGGGATTTGGCTTGTTCTGCGTGTACAGTCATGACCAAACGTTTTGAGAATGACACCAAAATGATATTTTCACATGATCTGCTGCCCTCTGGTTTTTATTTGTGTTTGTCGGATGTTTATATCACATACAGAAATATAATTGCAATCATATTATGAGTACCAAAAGGTTATATTGACAGAATGAGTTAATGCAGCAAGTCAATATTTGCAGTGTTAGGTTTGGTTGATCATTGTTATCATTGTCGGCTCTTACTGTTTAGGGCCCTGACACTAAAGCTTCAATTTGTGAAAATGGTGGAATGCTATATTCTCTAAACAAAATTGAGTATTAAGTATGCTGCAATTGTTATTTTGGTTCACCCCCCCCCCTCTCCCTCTACCCCACTCCCTTTTCAATTTACCTCCTACCTACCTTTCCCCCCCCATGTGCCCCCAGTGACAATCGCTATAGGGCATTGAATGTGGTATGTAATACTGCTTGATCTCACTGCTTGTCACTTTGTTACAATTTCAAATGTTTGTCATTTATTTTTGTTCAAAATAATAAAAATGATTTGGTAAAAAAATATTTGCAGTGTTGACCCTTCTTCTTCAGGACCTCTGCAATTCTCCCTGGCTGCTCTCAATCAACTTCTGGACCAAATCCTGACTGATAGCAGTCCATTCTTCCATTCTTCCATTCTTGCATAATCAATGTTTGCATTTTGGCAGAATTTGTTGGTTTTTGTTTGTCCACCCGTCTCTTGATGAGTGACCACAAGTTCTCAATGGGATTAAGATCTGGGGAGTTTCCAGGCCATGGACCCAAAATCTCTATGTTTTGATCCCTGAGCCATTTAGTTATCACCTTTGCTTTATGGCAAGGTTCTCCATCATGCTGGAAAAGGCATTGTTGGGCGCCAAACTGCTCTTGGACGGTTGGGAGAAGTTGCTCTTGGAGGACATTCTGGTACCATTCTTTATTCATGGCTGTGTTTTTAGGCAAGACTGTGAGTGAGCTGATTCCCTTGGCTGAGAAGCAACCCCACACATGAATGGTTTCAGGATGCTTTACAGTTGGCATGAGACAAGACTGGTGGTAGCGCTCACCTCTTCTTCTCCGAATAAGCTGTTTTCCAGATGTCCCAAACAATCAAAAAGGGGATTCATCAGAGAAAATGACTTTACCCCTGTCCTCAGCAGTCCACTCCCTGTACCTTTTGCAGAATATCAGTCAGTTCCTGATGTTTTTTCTGGAGAAAAGTGGCTTCTTTGCTGCCCTCCTTGAAACCAGGCCTTGCTCAAAGAGTCTCCACCTCACAGTGCGTGCAGAAGCACTCACACCAGCCTGCTGCCATTCCTGAGCAAGATCGGCACTGCTGGTAGTCCGATCCCGCAGCTGAAACAGTTTTAAGATACGGTCCTGGCCCTTGCTGGTCTTTCTTGGGCGCCCTGGAGCCTTTTTGACAACAATGGAAGCTCTCTCCTTGAAGTTCTTGATGATGCGATAGATTGTTGACTGAGGTGCAATCTTTCTAGCTGCGATACTCTTCCCTGTTAGGCCATTTTTGTGCAGTGCAATGATGGCTGCACGTGTTTCTTTAGAGATAACCATGGTTAACTGAAGAGAAACAATGATACCAAGCACCAGCCTCCTTTTAAAGTGTCCAGTGGTGTCATTCTTACTTAATCATGACTGATTGATCACCAGCCCTGTCCTCATCAACACCCACACCTGTGTTAATGGAACAATCACTAAAATGATGTTAGCTGCTCCTTTTAAGGCAGGACTGCAATGATGTTGAAATGTGTTTTGGGGGTTAAAGTTCATTTTCTAGGAATATATATATATATATATATATATATATATATATATGTATATATATACATATATATAGACTTTGCAAGTAATTGCTGTTAAGCTGATCACTCTTTATGACATTCTGGAGTATATGCAAAGTGCCATTAGAAAAACTGAAGCAGTAGACTTTGTTAAAATTAATATTTGTATCATTCTCAAAACTTTTGGCCATGACTGTAGGTGCTTCTTCATCCCGGGCATTTTCCAGGCTTGGGTATTTCATCATGTGTGGTATGTGGGTGTGTTGCGGTCAGAGAGTGGGAGAGGGAAGTAAAGTCCTACACTAAGCAAAGTTGGAGGAAAACCAAGTCTGTTTTATTCCCACCTTCATTTAAAGGAGAGTGGTAAAATACCAACAGAGATGATAGGAGAAAAAAATATGAGTACCAGATGCAGGAAGTTGATTATCAATAAGGATGATAAAGTCCACCATGATGAGAGTGAAATGCCACAAGATAGAAGGTGTGGAAATAATGTTGCACAGTGATCCGGCAAGTGGTTGGGTTTGCCTGGCGGGTGATACACAACTGCCACTCGCAGAAAGAACAGTTTGAAGAGTCTAACGGTATGGACCTCAGAACAAGGACAACATAAGTGAGGATACTGGGGAAGGTAAAAAGAAATCACATTCTCTAAACCAGTCAACCATTACCAGTCAGAACTTTGGACACACATGTTGATATAATTGTTTTACTTGTTCATCTTGGAGTATGAAGATTGTAGATTCAAATTGGAGGCACAAAAATCACAAAGGAGTACACACGAAATAAGGAGTAATGAAAAAAACCTTAAAATATCCACATTTTACTCACAGGTTTACATCCTCTTGGCATTCTCTCAAGAAGCTTTATCAGGTAGTTACCAGGAAAGGCTTTCAATGAATAAGTACACTATGTATTGTCAAGAGCTTTGCTGGTGATTCAATTGGCTATTTGTTCCAAATTAATGCACATTTTCTCAGCATGACTACCACAGACATGCTATCTAATTTGGTTTCCACTTAGTGGGACCATCATTTGTGTTGCAAAAGGACATTAACTGAAAGCAAACCTCCAGGATATGTAAAGGCTAGGTCAGCAAGGAGGAGAAGGATGGAATGGTGCTTCAGGTTAAATAGCCAGCACAATCTCCTGATGTAAGTGCAATTAACAATGTTTGGGATAACTTGGATGCAGAGTAGAGGCAAAGCACTCAACAAATGCTCAGTGCAACAATCAATTCTTTACCCACTTCTGGTTTTGGGCTACAAACACTTATGTAGAAACTAATCAAATACTCAAATTATGCACATGGACTAAGAAAAATAAGGTTTACAACTTATTTGGGTTTCTTTCACATGTTTTTCTTATTTGTTTCCATGTGGTTTTGTTTCCTCCAGTCTGAGCTCTACAAGTCTGTGTACTCTACAATGACAAGAACAAGAAAACCATTGCATTAACTGATGTGTCCAAACTTTGAAGTGGTACTGTATATATGATGTATTGCATATTAGCTAAATGCAAACAACATAAAGCATAGAACCTTCAAAGTACTGAACAACAAAGTGACAACTACAACTAACATTATATATGCAGTACTAAATCATCCACCTCATTGTATTCTGACATATATGTTGCATGCTGCTTCTTTTGAGGCAAAAGACCCCCCAAAAAAACAGACTAAGGGCCCTTTCACATCAGCGTTTTTTTAAATTTGCGGCAGATGCGGTGAAAAAACCGCATCTGCCGCAACTGCCGCATAACGGTTCCACTTGCGGCACGGTTGCGGTTTTTTCCATAGGAAGTATAGGGGGACTTGCGGCAGATGCGGCAAGTGCGGTATTGCACTTGCGGCAGGTGCGGCAGAGAAAAAAACCGCAGTAAGCCGCGGTTTTTTTCTCTGCCGCACCTGCCGCAAGTGCAATACCGCACTTGCCGCATCTGCCGCAAGTCCCCCTATACTTCCTATGGAAAAAACCGCAACCGTGCCGCAAGTGGAACCGTTATGCGGCAGTTGCGGCAGATGCGGTTTTTTCACCGCATCTGCCGCAAATTTAAAAAAACGCTGATGTGAAAGGGCCCTAAGGGTCCTTTCACATCAGTTTTTTGCGCTGATCGCGGCAGTTGCGGTGAAAAAACCGCAACTGCCGCGATTACCGCATAACGGCCGCACTTGCGGTTCACTTGCGGCAAGCCCCATACAATGTTTTTGGGGCTTGCGGTAAGTGTGCGGCAAGTGCGGCTTCGGCACTTGCGGCAGGTGCGGCCGCGAAAAAAACGCGTCATGCCACGTTTTTTTCGCGGCCGCACCTGCCGCAAGTGCCGAAACCGCACTTGCCGCACCTGCCGCAAGCCCCATAGACACTGTATGGGGCTTGCCGCAAGTGAACCGCAAGTGCGGCCGTTATGCGGTAATCTCGGCAGTTGCGGTTTTTTCACCGCAACTGCCGCGATCAGCGCAAAACGCTGATGTGAAAGCAGCCTAATGATGACTTTAGCGTTGCTCAAAAAAGAATCATGAACAATAAAAATGTGTTAGAATCCAGCCTACCGTGCGTTGTGAAGATCTTGAAGCTTCTGGTGCCAGGAGAGGTCTGGGATGGCCACCCGGGACATATAAAGTCAATAGAAGGTTGGAAGAGTAGATTCCAGCACCAGATTAATATATAATAAAAATAAAATTTTATTAAAACCTTTAAAATAATGTCCAAAGCATGTTTTGGACAGAAACCTGTCCTTAATGCTATGATTAAGGACAGATTTTTGTATGAAATGCGTAAGGTCGATTAGTGATCAGTGAGTAGTGAAATATTCACACTCGCTATGCTCATAACGAGTACAATGTAATACTCGCATACTCATCCAAATAAGGAGTACAATGTTAGTCAATTAGTGATAGGCTCTGCTAACACATATCCGGCCATAACACAATATCCCCGGGACATGGCAGGAGGGTGGACTTTTTGAGTATTCACTGCATAAAACACCTTGCGGTGCCCCCCTTCCCCAGAGAGCCGCCGTTCAATCTGCTCTCACTGGGGTGCCGACTCCCTTTGTGTACTGAAGGGAGCTGTCAATTTGTGTCATATCGATAAAGATGGACACAACACTCACGAGCACCAGCGGTACTCGCCGGTATACTGTACTATCCGTGTGAGTGAGGAATATACTCGCTCATCGCTGAGGTTGTCTGATGGGCTTCTTTTTTTTTTTAAATGCTTGGGACATTATTTGAAAGTTTTTCAATAAAATGTAATTTTTATGATATATTAATGAGGTGCTGGAGTCTACTCCGCCAACTTTCTATTGAATCTACTACTTTGCATGTCTCCGGAGTTTCGGTTCCATCATACTGTTGTGGTTATTGATTGTCCTGTTCCCAGCTGTAAAGAAACTTTCTTCTCTGGATCTCTGCCTGTGAACTGTTTGCACATTAATGGGTCTTAGGATAGATTAATCTTTTCCTTATTAATAACAGCTTCATGAAGTAAACAGCCAAAATGAAGTTTTTACCAAAAAGGAATGAAAGAAAGCGGAGGAATTTATCATAGTACGCACAACAAGTGGCAAGCTGGCTTATTTGTATTACATTGCCCAGCAATGCATGCCAGGAATGACAGGGGTTAAGTTGCCATGTAAATGCCCCTCATTAAAACCACAAGGCATGCATCTGTGAATTAAAGAGTCGCCAGTATTAATGCTGTTCACATGGTTGGTCGCCAGGGCCGGCCTTCTCCTTTGTTTTGCTGTGTTTCAATCAGTGTTGTTTGTTGTCTTTGTGTGAGATGTCCCCAACTGTATGGAGCTCTGGAATACATTAACATTTTATAGATAAATGAATGCGATAATAGGACATGATTGACTTCAGGTACAAAGTGCCAAACGATTGGGCTCTAATCCGGATTTCCAGGCGGGTAACACACATTGTATCTTTTATCAGCTCTTCACACCTTACTGTGCACCAATACTATCTATAATGAATGTCGCCAAGAAAAAGCACTGGGCGATGCCAAACATTTCACTTAATATCTGCTAAGCCATAAAACTTGCCTACTTTTTCACCTTCTAGATTTTTTAAAATATCTGCCTTTGTTTCATTGATAGCTAGCTACAAAGCCTTGTGTCACGATGGCTTCTCTTACATTGGAGACTTGTGACTGGTTTGGGACCTCCGTTTCTTTTCTGTATTGAGACTTCATATTAAACGTGTTTCTTTCCTTTGGCAGTGTTGAAGTTAATGTCAGTTTCTGTTGCTAGCAAACTCCCTAGTTCTCTTCCAAGTGTGGCTATTCTGTGATCACTCCCATCTCCTTTATATGGTCACATGATCTAGCATACTCTGCTGGTGATTAATCTTCATTCCTGGCCTGCCTACGTGAGGTGAAGGTGCTATTCTGGAAAGCTGACTACTGCCAAGCCATCTGCTGCCAAGGAGCATGGCAGCAGGCGTGAAGTTGTTTGTTGTTTCCCTATCTGTCTTACCTTCCCCTCTTGTTGATTCTAGTGGAGCAGTTGGGACCAGTGCTCCCGCCGGCCATCTCCCTATTGAGGGTTAACATTAGGATCAGTGAGGGATAGGTATCCTGCTCAGCAATGGGTTAAAAGAACCCATAGAAGGATGGTACTGCAAAAAATAAGAGGGTGGGGGACAAGAGGCGCAATAGTGCCCTATCACTAGTGACACTAGAAAGAGTGATGCTGAGGAGCCACTCACCTGGTTCAGTTGTGGACCCCACAACTGGTTTGAAGGGGTTTTGAGAAGAATCTCTCAGCTGCTGCAGGACCTCCACCAACTACTGACCAGTAGTGAAATTCAAGGAGATGATGGGAGTACAGGTGTGACACGGTCCGCGCTGCTCCAATGTAAAAACTCACCCAAAGAGTCACAAAGTCATCAGTAGGTTTTATCTTTTTAATCCTCCTTCCTCCTACGCGTGCCAGGTGGGGCGCCGAAACGCGTAGGACGAAGGAGGATTAAAATGATAAAACCTACTGATGACTTTGTGACTCTTTGGGTGAGTTTTTACATTGGAGCAGCGCGGACCGTGTCACACCTGTACTCCCATCATCTCCATAGAAGGATGGTAGGGAGATCAGGGCACAGCTGCTGATGAGTGCAGGATGTCACCTCTTCCCCATTCCCTACAATTAGGGCCCTCCAATGTATTTGTCCCCCCCAGCGTCTCTCTATCTGTTGTTTGGTGTAGTGCACCAGACACAGTTGGCCCGTGCGTCCCTGTCACACACTATTTCCGGACACTCCCTGTGCCCACTATGACACCTTGTAGACTTATCTTATAGACTTGTTATGGTTATATAGCCATTCTCTTGCCACCATACTTCTCAGGATAGGCTGGGACAACACTTTTTACACCCCAATTCATCTTATTCTCTGGAGAAAAAGATGAAATGATTCATGGATTCGTTCATCATCACTTGTGCTCATAGAGAGGGAAAACCCAACAAAAGGTTTCAAAACCCAAGGGAATAACAGAGGAGGTCAACCTAGACTGAAGTGTAAGTCCCACAGCAGCCACATGGGCTGAATCCGTTGCCAGATTTTACACTTTATAATTCTTTTGTACTATAGTTTGGATCAAATCTGTCTAGTGTATTAACTGTTCTTACCCAGCGGATCGAGACATAATAAACTTAATATCTCTGCTAAATCCAAATGAAAATAGAAACAGTGGTAATACTTACAGCCATCATTCAGGTCTGGATTCTTGTCTGACGTGCAGGTTTAGTTAGTAACTAAAGTAGACATCTGATAGGTTTCCATCATTTTTCACTGCGCTACATTTTTAGAATTATATTTATTAGGTTTCCATAATTTTTTCATTGCATTACATTTTTAGAACTCTGTTTATTGCTCTACGTAATGTGTGTTAGATCAGAATCAGCATAGCACAGAATAAAAGCACAATTATAGACACAATAAAACTTTGTTATACCCCACTAAAATTGGAAGTAATAAGGTTTTGGCCTAGGATTTTTCTCTTTCCAGATTCTTGTTAGTAGCCTTCCCTTGTGATTTCAAAATCATTAAGGGGGTTTTCTACGAACAAAGTTACTTAGATAGATCTAATAGATCTTGGAATAATAATAATTTCCACAATTGGATGAGTTTTAATTTTTTTTCCTGTGCTGAGATAATCCTATTATGTGTCAATGCTGTGTACTGTGTAATGAATGTGTCTGACCGTACAGGGACATGGTCTGATCAAACCACATCTCCTGTGTTGTGGTAATCTTATATATGTGTCCCTGCTATGTACTGTGTAATGGATGTGTCTGACTGGTCCGCTGCTATTATGGCTACAAGATACAGGTGTCTCATGGTTCTACATAAGACAACCTGAGCTGCTAATTTGATTAAAAGAATTTTCCCACAAAGTTAATTTTAAATAAATCAATAGAAAACTTTTGAGCAGCACCAAAACTGGGTGCAAATCTGTCAAACAATCCACTCCTTGCTGATTATATAACACGAAAAACGACAGCAGCACTCCAAATCAGATCTTCAATTGCCTTTAATCCGGCCTACAGGGCGACCTGCGACGTTTCAGCCACCAAGTGGCTTTTGTCTAGCAACTAGTCTCAGCCCTCTTGCCTCTTTTTAAACCCACACAATTTACATAATACATATGCATCAATTACACCCTTTATATAATCTACACATTATACATTCAATATGTGGACCATCTAGTATCTAATAACCAACCATATAGTAGTGAGCTATGTCATTGTACAACTTTATCATTACACAGTGCATCTAAATTGCTTATTACAATAGTGTCTCTTTCTTAACCTTAATTAGTTGAATCCTCCTCCCAGGTGGTGTGATGACAGCTTCCATTACGGCCCCTTATGATTATTAATGCCCATGACATGTTTACCCATTGCTCCATGCTCCATGCTCCACGCCGTCCGGGGCCGTCGTGCCGGAAATGACGTCATTCTACCTGCGTCCCGCTTCTGTGTTACCATATTCGTTAGGAGGATAATGCTGTAAATAACACTAGTCACTGTTTGTACACTCACACTGTTTAATAACCTGTTTGGTTTCTTCCAGCACCTGCACTTGGGTTGAAAATCCTCAGGAATCCCATTGGAGGGTGATAGACGCACCAAGCGGTCGTATATGAGAGGTGGCCCTGTCGTGTAATTATACCCAAAAAATGTTTTGCTCAATGTTTGCTCTATACATTGGTGGTCGTCTGAATGTGTAAGCGACCATGCGGATGGAATTGATTTATTTCGTTATCCATATTAAATTTGGCATAAGTGAATACACATTTGTGGTGTATATGTATTAGGTGCATAGGGGTAAGTTGCCAGAGAGAGAATGGATGTGATGTGTGGTCCCCGTGGATCCTAAATGGCCAGGAGGTGGAGTTTGTTAACCCCCTCGTTTCGCACTATATATGGTGCATATATTGGGCCTAGAGGTAAGGGGACGTATGAAGGTATGATTGCCCTGGCACTCCCTGAAATATGCATAACATAGGTGGAGTCCGTATAAGTATTGGTTATGGATCAAGATATACATAATACACACATGATGGGTATTGTCCCATTTACTTATAGGAATTGGTGGGGGTCCTGTGCCATTATTATAGGTGTAGCATTGAGCAGCGACTGTCAGAAGGTCTGGAGGCTGTAAGATCGCGTTGATATGCACCGCGCATGCGCGAACTGTAGTAAGATGGCGCCCGTGATGCTTCCTGTGCTCCTTAGTAACACAGAAGCGGGACGCAGGTAGAATGACGTCATTTCCGGCGCGACGGCCCCGGACGGCGTGGAGCATGGAGCATGGAGCAATGGGTAAACATGTCATGGGCATTAATAATCATAAGGGGCCGTAATGGAAGCTGTCATCACACCACCTGGGAGGAGGATTCAACTAATTAAGGTTAAGAAAGAGACACTATTGTAATAAGCAACTTAGATGCACTGTGTAATGATAAAGTTGTACAATGACATAGCTCACTACTATATGGTTGGTTATTAGATACTAGATGGTCCACATATTGAATGTATAATGTGTAGATTATATAAAGGGTGTAATTGATGCATATGTATTATGTAAATTGTGTGGGTTTAAAAAGAGGCAAGAGGGCTGAGACTAGTTGCTAGACAAAAGCCACTTGGTGGCTGAAACGTCGCAGGTCGCCCTGTAGGCCGGATTAAAGGCAATTGAAGATCTGATTTGGAGTGCTGCTGTCGTTTTTCGTGTTAATTTTAAATAAAGAAATATTGGAATAATAATTTCCACAACTGGATGTGATTAAAAAAAATGTTCCTGTGCTGAGATAATCTTATATATGTGTAATGGATGTGTCTGACTGTACAGGGACATGGTCTGATCATACCACATCTCCTGTGATGAGATAATCTTATATATGTGTCTTGCTATGTACTGTGTAATGGATGTGTCTGACCGTACAGGGACATGGTCTGATCATACCACATCTCCTGTGCTGAGATAATACTATACATGTGCCCCTGCTATGTACTGTGTAATGGATGTGTCTGATCATACCACATCTCTTGTGCTGAGATAATCTTATATATGTGTCCCTGCTATGTACTGTGTAATGGATGTGTCTAACTGGTCCATGGCATGGTCTGATCATACCTCATCTCCTGTGCTGAGATAATCTTATATATGTATCCCTGCTATGAACTGTGTAATGGATGTGTCTGACCGTACAAGGACATGGACTGATCATACCCGATTCAGTGTTAATGTGCAGATGGTGCTGTATTGCTGTGTGCGGCTCAGCAGGTGGGAAGTTGTAGGTTTGTAAGGTGACCTTGCCCTTTAAATAGCCTTCTCTTTAACCAGTTGATGTTGCTGATAGAGTTTTATTATTTTCAAGACCACAAAATGAGAAGACGTGTGCATATTGGGCTGGAGTTTCTTGGTATTTCCCTTTGCTTTGGGAGTTGCTGTCTATCCTAGTCCATGGGTGGAGGTGAGAGGGAGTTAGCGCAGTATTGGTTAAGGAGTAGAGGGCAAGGGTGGTGGCCTAGACCTTTTCACCATCAGGAGTACCTCTGGATACAGGGTCAGACTAGGGACCCCAATCTATAGGGTAAAACTAGCTATCCAGTTACCTTGACGCAGTGGGCTGCAGTCTTTAATTCTTTTCTTTTACACAGTCTTTGTGTAGTAGCCCGCTGAGCACTGGGTTCTCGGAGGTATGGATCCAGCTACTCACTGGTAGTAGGATGGTACATAGCCGGCACCCCTTCTCTGTCCTTTCCAGGTCATCTCACACAGCGCTTGCCTCACTTGTCCTTCCTTGCGCCTCGCCACCTAGAGCTCTGAGCCAGTGACTGTGGGTTTTTCCTAGGGGTTAACCTGCAGTGTCTCCCCTTAGCGTTATGGTTGCCACCTTTTCAGCAGATGTGCGCGGTTGTCGACTATGTAACTATGAAAGTGTCACACAGTCTCCGGGTTGCTAGCTGAGCCTGGTCTTCTCCACTAGTCTTTTGGGTTCCCGGTGCCCCTTGCGGCCTAGTCCCTCCAATTGCCTGCGCCTGACAATGGATTCGAGACTCACGGGTGGATTTGCTCACTTCCTGTGCCTCTGGGACCCCCTCTTCCTCCTGGAGCCACCTGAGTGATGTTCTGCTCTAAGGGTCGGCCATAGGACGAGCTCCCACTTGCTCCAGTCCTCTAGACACTTCTCAGGCGTATGTTCTCTAGCTGACCTCCAACTCGACCTTAGTGTTCAATAGCCTTTCCTCAGCTGTTCTACCACCTCTCCACAGCTGGTCACTCTCCACCTCTGTTCAACTGTCTTTCTTCTCACTGTCGTCTCCTACGTTCTAGATGTTTCTCCCCTTTTTTGTACGTTTGTCACGTGTCCCATGTCATCTACGTGTGTTCTTCCTGACCTCACTCCTCCCCAAGTTCTCCCTCTAACTACTTCCTTCACGACCTAACCCCACTACAATCGTTCCTAGTGTGATCTGGGTCCCGATAACGTCTGTACCCCCCTTACCAGTGAGTGGGATACTACACCCTAACAGGGATGCAGTACCTCAGTGGCTATTGGATCCGCAGGGGTGCCACACTTGCGTTTCAAAAATAAGAGTTCTTAATCATGAGTAAATTGTGGATTTATACTAATTTATACTAATTTTATATTTCTTCACTTTTTTAGGGCTTTTTTTCATAAAGTATTAATTTAATCATCTTCCCTTGAATGTTGATGTTACATATTCACCTTTTTTCTGTATACTGGAAGGCTATGTGGGAGCTCATACTGTATATAGGGGGTTATTATTGTGTATAAGAAAGATATGGGGCCTTATACAATGTATAAAGAAAGTGTGTGAGGTCTCATAATGTATATAGGGGCTATGTGGGCCTCATGATATTTATAGGGGGCCTGTGCAGGGCTTATACTGTATGTAGGGGTCTATGTGTGGGTTCATACTGTATATATGGGCTGTGTGTCAAGTATGAATGATCTCAGTGGGAGAGTCAAGTAATCTTTTTTCAAGTGGGTAACACGGTCCCAAACGATCAAGTTAGCCTATTTAATTCTGCCCAATGGTAAGTGATACAATTAATATTTACCCCTTATCGTCCAGACTATATTTTTCAAACCTGATGTGTCATTTCATGCAGCAGTAAGTCTGGAATGTTTCAACAAATCCAATAATTTTGAGATTATTTTGAGACACATTAGATTTTATGATAATAATAAATTCAGCTCAATGTGTTTTGCATTTATTAATAAAAAAATATGAGAACTTTTACAAAAATTAAAAAAGTAGCAATTTTCAAACTTTGAATGATTGTCCTTTTAATCCAGATATTAACTATTTTTTGTTGTATGACTAACATTACCTTTATAAAAATAATAATAATATTAATCTTATTTGTATAGTGCCATATTCCGCAGCACTTTAGAATTAAGCAGGAATATGTACAGACAATAATGACAATACAAAGTAACACATAGTTCAATAGTTACAGGTGGAGTGAGGTTCCTACTCACAAGCTTACAATCTATAAGGATATAGGGGGACACTATAGGTAAAAACTGCTTGTTAGGCATGGTCCCACCATTTCAAATAAGTGGCATGATCCAGTCATCAGGCGGTATCTGCCTAAGTGCAGTTAGCACACATCATTGAGTGCATAGACAATGTGGAGAAAGATCAATAGGAAGGATCAACCAGGTAAGATGAAAACAACGCGGCACTCCAGGTCCTACATGATGTCCAACTTTTATTTTTAATGGTAACAACTTATCAGGGAGGCTTGCGGTGTATGGGATTACAGACTGTTTTGAGCACTATGGCTCTTCAACCGGTCCCGCCTCAGTGCTCGAGACAGTCTGTAGTCCTATACACCGCACTCTCCCTGGTGTGTTTTTACCATTAAAAATAAAAGTAGAACATAATGAAGGACCTGAGTGCCGCATTGTTTTCTCCTTACCTGGTTGATCGTTGTAGCTGGACTACCTGCTGGCACCCAGAAATCCTGTGTCACTGGAAGAAACCCCCGCAGTATCAAGGATTCTCCTCTGTTGAAAAGGCCTAAGTAGTACCTGGGGCACCTTTCCTATTTTTGTATACTTGATGAGTAGGAGGGAGCAGAATCTGATTAAGGGTATGCTCATACTTGCGTACAAAAAAAATCAGTGTGATTTTCAACGAGAAAAGTAGGACTACTTCTTTCTCAATAGACATCCGTGTGCTGTCCATATGCAATCCGTTATTTTTCTCAGTAGCTATTATTCATTTACAATCATTTACAGGACCATTTACAGTGTCCTAAACTACAGAATGGTAAAAGAAAGAGTGAAGGAGCGGTCAGAGAAATAGGAGGAGAACTAGAGAGAAGTGTCCTTGAGGCCAAATGAGAGGAGCATAGAGAGGAGGAGCTGGTGATCCACAGTGTTGAATGCTGCAGAGAAATCCAGGAGAATCAGTATGGAGTAGTGACCATTATAATTAGCTGTTAGTAGATCATTAGAGACATTAGTAAGAGTTATGTCTACTTTACATCAGCACCATCTGTAAAATGTTCTTTCATTTTGGTAAGATGTTAGAAGATTTAAAATTGTAGCAGTATTTTTTTTATTTTTTCAAGAACATTTACAAAACCTATTTTTTTAGGGACATACTCAGTTTTGAAGTGACTTTGGGGAAGCGACAGTCCTGACCGAAAGTGATGATCCTTGAAATTTTACTAGAAAATTGAGTTTATTTTCCTTTGGAACAACACAACGACAAAAAAAATACTGGACATAACTTCACACACAACTCCAAACATGGGCTGGACAAAAGTTTTGGCACCCTTAACTTAATATTTTGTTGCACACCCTTTGCAATGAATAACTGCTATCAATCGCTTCCTATTACTATCATCAAGGTTCTTGCACCTCTCCCCTGGAATTTTAGACCACTTTTCTGTTGCAAACTGTTCCACTGTGCTCTCATAGTTGAAGACGTCTTCTTCCGACAGCAGCAATTTTAAGATCTTTCCACAGCTGTTCAATGGGATTTAGATCTACATTCATTGTTGGCTAGAAATTCAGAACTCTCCACCTCTTTGTTTCCATTTCTTTCTGGGGGCTTTTTGAAGTACAGTTGGGGGTATGGTCCTGCACTATATTTTGACCCAAAATCCTTCAACAATCTTGAATCAGATTTCATGATACACACAGTCAAGGCACCCAGTGCCAGAGGCAACACAACAACCCCAAAACATCTATGAACCTCCACTATATCTGACTGTAGGTACTGTGTTCTTTTCTATGTAGGCCTCATTCCATTTTTGGTACAGTAGAATGAAGTGCTTTACCAAAAACTCTATCTTGTTCTCATCTGTCCACAAAACATTTTGCTGGAAGATTTTTTGCCTACTCACACACATTATCGCAAACTGCAGTCTAGTTTTTTTATGTCTCTATGTCAGTAGTAGGGTTCTCATGGGCCATAGCACTTCATCACATTCAAATATCGATGGATAGTTTGTGCTGATATTGATGCCCCTGGGCCTGCAGGACAGCTTAAAATTCTTTGGAAATTGATTGGGACTGCTTATTCACCATCCGTACTATCCTGCATTGCAACCTTTCATGAATTTTTCACCACTGTCCATGTGGCGCCCCTGCGGCTAGGTGTCACAGGCTAATATTGCACTTTTAATATTAAATGTGTTTTCCCCAGTAAAGTTGTCAGTTCAGGGTTAAACCTGTGGAGTCTGTAAGTGCACACACCTAGGATTAGACCACTAGAATAGGGGGGACCGATAATTTAGTAGGTCCCAACAGGGGGTGGAGCCTAGAGGTAGCTGCAGAAGAGAGTGATAGTTTTTAGTCAGATGGTGCTGGGAAGGCAGGCAGGAAGGACAGGCGTGACAGCCCAGTTGACAGGAGGGAGCCCCATCTTTAAGTGGGGTCCCAGAACAGCAGGCAATGGACCAGGACTGGTTGGAGCCAGCTGGTCACGTTGAGGGAACACCGGCAACGAAGAAAGCCGAGGCAGATAGCAGTTCAGCTCTATCTGTAGACTGACGAGCTGCAGGCCCATAGAAACCGGGTTGCTGACAGCGCTACCAGATACCTCGCCCCTCAGGACCGAGAACTGGTTCAAGACACTACAGGAAAAGGGCCATAAATTGCGATGCTGGAAGGAGGCTTACTAGCTCTCGGCCGTCCTATCCGGACCGGTGGGGCACAAACCTTGCCGGATAGATACAGACCGTGGGACTGGAGGGAGAGCTCTGCGAGAGTGGTAGAAGTGAGGAAGAAAGGAGACCCTGAAAGACAAAGACAGAGAACATCTAAAGACTCCATAAGGGGGACCCTGAGCTGGCAACATCCACCCTGTAAACCAAACTGTACCGAGTCTTGTTTTGCCATCAACCGGTACCCAGTAAAGTGGAGTCAAACTTGAACTGGTTTCCGTTATTCCTCCCGCCGGTGCCCGGAGGGCTCAGCACCACCAGCAGCTCAGCAGGGGTAAGAACTGCAACACCATCCAGCACTACAACTCCCCTCATCCACATTTTCTATCACCGCTGCCCTGAGGTAATAGCTCCACCTGTAGGGAGCTGCTCCACACTCTGCTGCACCCACCATCACCTCAGCGGCTGGCTTGCAGTGCTCGTACCATTTTACGGGGAACTACAGGTGGCGTCACGATCCCCTGTAAATACTCCCTTCTCCCCCAATTTCTACTCAAATGATAACCAGGGCACGGAACCGGGATCCCGACGACCTGTGATCCCCCACCCAAGCTGCCTTCAGTCCCGGTGTCCGAGTACCCCTAGCACTGAGCTCATCATCCACATCCAGGAACATTAGCTACAGTTGCATGAGTTGGAAATGTCTTGATTATGTTGGACAAATGAACATCAAGATCTCTGAAGATGAACTTGTAACCTTGAGATTGTTGAAATTGTTCAACAATTTCGATTTTAAAGCGAACCTGTCACCCCTCCAGACATCTAAAAATACCATAGCCACCTTCTGCAGCACTAAGGCTGCATTCTGACAAGGTGTCTATAGCATTTATGCTCCCTTGATTCACTGAAATAAAGACTTTTATAAGATCTGTTTCAAACCTGAACGAAGACCGGGAGGCGGGTTTTCAAGTGTCTGTCTCCCTCCTCTGTGGTGTCAGTCATCCCTCTCTGCTCTCTGTGTGCCGCCTCCAGGGCCACCTCCCTGCATTACAGAGCTTTGTCAGCTCTGCTACAACATAGAGCTGCTGTTATAGGAGACCCCACAGTAGTAAATCTAGCAGGAGGATACTGCCTGCTACGTAGCAGCCCTTGAGCTGAGCAGTTTTCACTTTCAGTTTCTTGTACCCAGCAGCATTGCTCCGTCCTCAGCCCCTGATCTAAAGCACAAACTCAACTCTGCTGCACTGCTGACAGCTCAGCTCAAGGGCTGCTACGTAACAGGCACTGCTTTCTCTGCTCAGGATCCTCCTACAAGATTTACTACTGTGGGGTCTCCTATACCAGCAGCTCTATGTTGTAGCAGAGCTGACAAAGCTCTGTAGTGCAGGGAGATGGCCCTGGAGGCGGTGCACAGAGAGCAGAGAGGGATGACTGACACCACAGAGGAGGGAGACAGACACTTGAAAACCCGCCTCCCGGTCTTGGGTCAGGTTTGAAACAGATTTTATATAAGTCTTTATTTCAGTGAATTAAGGGAGCATAAATGCTATAGACACCTTGTCAGAATGCAACCTTAATGCTGCAGAAGGTGGCTATGGTATTTTTAGATGTCTGGAGGGGGTGACAGGTTCGCTTTAAAGTCCTAAGTAAGTTCAGTTTTCCTCTTTCTGTTCTCCATGTTTAGTGTGGTACACAATTATGTCAAATTTGCCCTTTTTCCCTGTGTTTTTTTGGTGTTGTTCTAATACACACAAAGAAAATAAACATGTGAAACAAAACATGTAATTGCTATAATTTTCCAGAAAAAATACTTAATTTTCTGTACTTGCCCTTAGGCTAAAAATTGCCACCTAAACCCTGCTGTCAAATATGACATCAGCATTTAAAAGGCTTCCAATATGGTGTGCGTCAATATGGAGTCCATTGGTCACTTCGGGTAACGCTATTAACAGGTGCTGATGGGTTGTCATCGAAGCCTAGAGTTTTCTGAATGTCGCAGTGACATGGTATTATTCCCATGTGGCTATGAAGCCCATAATGTGGCTGCATTTTCATATTAAAATAGTAAATTTATAGTAAATTACAATACCACACCATATGTACCCCACAATAAGATCAGTAAAAACATCAAACCACCATGCAAACCACAAGCACTAACAGAGCTCCAACAACAGAGGGTGATAAAGCTAACACGAAACATGCATTAGGGGGCGGTCACAGGCAGGTAATTATAATTTTAACCTTTTCATGTGACACTTATTAGGATTGATTTGTATTTGAGTATTAGGTGTACTGTATTGGTAGATGACAATTTTGTGGTGTAAAAGTACACCGTACTATTGGTGTTGTACACTTATGAGCTCTTCTTGGGAGTCTAGTACTCCCGTGTTGCCATGTTAGGCCCGAACCAGAGACCCGGAATAGCCCTTCTGCTGTCCAGCTAGGCCCAGGAGTGGGGTCGAAAGGCAAGGAGGACGGACAGCTGTGGGAACAGAGGTTTGCCCAGCTAACTACCGGACTTCAGGGATCCGCACCTGCAGGACTGCTTTAGGCCCGGCAGAGAACCCCATCACACCGTTGAGACTTCAGTCATCCGGTCCCACTGCGTACTCTATAAAAGGGAGCCAGACACCGTAGTGAGGAGAGGATAGCGGTGATCATCAAGGGTAACCCGCAGACCGGATACTATAAATCGAGGGTAACCCGCAGATTGGATACTATAAATCAGTTGGGTTTACCTGATCTGTGTTCCGATTTGTACCATCTGTCTGTTTTTTAACCAGAGGAGGAGAGAGAGAAAGAGGGAAGAGAGGAGGCCAGCCAAGTTATACAGGCAGGGCTTCAGCAACAGGGGAGAGAGAACTTAAGGTCTTACACCCACTTGCTGTGGAAGTTCACTGTGCTTCTGGTCACCCGTCAGTGCTCTGGATGAATTACCTGCAAGTTCCACCAGTAAAAAGGTAAAGAGAAACTCATCGGTATGTGTGCATTATTCCTCCCCGCTCCCCTGCTCCGTAGAGACTGCTCGACTGCTTATGCCCTGGCCCCAGCCCTACTCCAAACCGTTCACTCGACGCTGCCCCGGAGGCCCAGCTTTACCTGTAGAAAGCTATACCACCTAGCCGCAATACCAATGCCCTCCGGAGGACTGTGGCGGTGCTGGTGACCCCTCATCAGGTACTACAGGTGGCGTTACAAAATAACTTTTACCTCATCACCTTCAATTTACCCCCCCATTAGGAGTCCGCCCCAGGGGCACGGGCTCAGGCATCGCCACCAGTGATTCCTCCGGACCTCGCGCCTGAAACCCGGCCCTCCTTTTTGGCGCTCACAAACAGGATCTCGTTCCCGGTGCTACCGGGTACTGTGTGCCCTGATTTGAACTGTGTTGTGTGACTGTTAAACTAAGCCGCCATTACTGCGCCGTAGAGCGGGAAGAAAGAGGGTGTGTCGGCCTGTAGAGCACAAAATCAAAACCCACCCCTCGCTCTGCCGAGTCCGGAAACTCCCGAACTGTTTAACTGTTTAACAGCTAGCTGTAATTCACTAGGGGGGCCCCGAAAATGTCTGCCTCCTCCAGCAAAGACGATAGTACCTTCTCTGACCCAGTGAATTACCCCGAAGCGGCCATTGTTGCATCTAGTAGCACCACCAGCTCACCGGGCGCAGTAGCCCCGATCATGCCGATCTCCCTCCCGTACATTCCAGGTGCCAAGTGGTTGCTCCAGTATGATGGCCGTCCCGATATGTTAACGGTCTTCAGAAGAACAATCACTAGCATCCTGGATATGTATGCGATGACCAGTCAGCAGAGTGCTGCTGTGGTACTCGGACAGTTACCTTCTGCAACAGAGAAAGAAAGTGAGTCCTGGTCCGCTGCTAAACTGGGATTTGTGACTGTAATATTTGACAAATTAAAAGCTACTTTTGAGGAATGTAATGAGGCTGATATATGCATGCTCTTCCATCACTGCTACCAGAGGCCAGGGGATGACATGAGAACCTATGCCTGGCGTCTGGAAAAAGTGCTGCGAGCCCTTAAACACGTCAGCCCCGCCAGCGTGCCGAATGAAAATAAACTGTTGATTAAGCAATTCACCAGGGGACTGCTATCCCCTGAGGACAATAAGACAGTGCATTGGTGGTCTCTAAGCCACCCAGAAGCTGACTTTAACACTTTGAAGGACATGGCCATAAAGGGGTTGCGGCCAGTGGAGACCCATGAAGCTGCTATCTGGCGTGTAGCAGTGGCAAGACGCAGCCTGCCCCAAAACCAGTACCCGTACCTGCGGCTGCACACAGCGTACAGTCTGCTCAACCTGACAAATATGACTCTGTTTGCTGAGATGCGCCAGATGAGTAAAAACTTAAACAGAGTAATGGAAGCTCTGCAGCTGCAGCAGGGACCACAGTCTGTGCTAAGACAACAGCGCAGACCTCAACCGCTGATCCAACTTGCTGATAGTCCAGAAGATGTACCGGGGATGAAAGCGAGGCAAGCTACAGCGTACAGAGGAATAACCATCGACCGCTACAGCTCCACTGGGGAGCCCATCTGCCGTTGCTGCAACCGTTCCCGGCCACATTGCTAGAAGCTGTCTTTTAAACGGGCAGTCCCTGGGGGCCGGGGCCAAACCTCAGGAGTAACTCAACAGGGCCCGGCCTCCTGGTACAAGACTTTCATCGGACAATGACCGTTCCTGTCCATTGTACTAGATGGCATCCCAACACCTGCTCTACTAGATACCGGGTTACAGGTGACCACCATTCCCTATATTCTTTACAAAAAGTACTGGGCTGATGCAGAACTGAAACAGCCCACCCTAGACTTCACCCTCAATGCATCCAACGGTGAACCAATCACTGTGATGGGGGTTAAGGAAGTGCCAATAAAGATGGGGCAGGTGGAATTGCAAGACCAAGAGGTTATGGTAGTGGCAGAAGCAAGTAATGCTAATGATCCTTATGTAATTCTTGGTTCTAATGTTGTTAGTAATTGCATGGGAGAAGTGTTGTCTTTGCTTCAACAGATTGCAGATACTGCCAAGCCTGGTCAGAGGAAGGTTCTTCAGCGTGAGATAAGAGCCCTCCTGCATCATCAACAGGTAACACTTACAGGTGGTGAAATTGGTACTGCACGGGTGACAGACCCGTTTCCTATTGTAATCCCTCCAATGAGTGAAATGATGATATGGTGTCGAGCAGCTATAGGTCTTAGAGGGCAGGACTACCAGGCATTAGTGGAGCCCATCAGCACAGAGCACAGACCTACACTCTTGACAGCCAGGGGGTGGTTGATTTATACAATGGGAGAGTACCAGTTTGCAACTTAAACTGTGGCAGTGAAGAGGTCAAATTACCCAGGTATGCAACCGTTGCTAAGTTGTACACAGTAATCAACGATGAGATCCAAGCAGTGGGACCCTTACCCCAAGCTGACGGGGCAGAACCTGATGATACAACAGGGCCACTGGAGGACTGGTGCCAGCAACTCCATGTCAGAACTGTCACCACTCCTGTGTATGAAAAGCAAGGTGTTTACCGGGTAGTCAGAGAATTTGAGCAAGTCTTTAGTAAGCATTCACTTGACTTTGGTAGGATAAAAGGGGTGCAACATCATATCCCCACAGGTACACATCCACCAGTCAAAGAGCGATAAAAGCCTATTCCACCTGCACACTATCAGAAAGCCAAAGAAATGTTACAGGACATGAAGGACGCAGGGGTTATACGAGATAGCTGTAGCCCCTGGGCAGCCCCATTGGTCCTAGTTAGGAAAAAGGATGGCAGTATGAGAATGTGTGTAGACTACCGGCAAATAAATCGCATAACACACAAGGATGCTTACCCATTACCTCGCATTGAGGAATCCTTAGGTGCATTGAAGTCTGCCAATTACTTCTCTACCTTAGATCTCACTAGTGGGTATTGGCAGGTGTCCGTTGCAGAGGAAGACCGTGAGAAGACGGCATTCACAACGCCGATGGGTCTATGTGAATTTAACAGCATGCCATTCGGACTATGTAATGCACCCAGAAGCTTCCAGAGGTTGATGGAGAGTTGCCTGGGGCATAAGAACTTCGAGACGGTACTGGTCTACCTGGATGACGTGATTGTGTACTCCAAAAGCGAAGCGCTCAAAGCTCATCTAGGAGAGGTGTTTGAAGCTCTGGACAAATATGGAATGAAGTTAAAGCCATCCAAATGCCACCTGTTAAATCCGAGAGTTCAGTACCTGTGACACATAGTCAGTGCTGAACTAGTGGCCCCTGATCCAAACAAGGTGACCGCTATCAAGGAGTGGCCAGAACCCAAAACCTTGAAGGAAGTACGTCGGTTCCTGGGCCTGGTGGGCTACTATCAGAGGTTTATAAAGGAGTACATGAAGAAGTCGGCTCCACTGAAGAATCTCCTAGTGAGCCAACCCAAGAAGGGCAAGTCTAGGGATTCTCCCTTGGAATTGGGAAGGAACACGAAGAGTCATTCCAGATGATGAAGGAGGCCCTGACAGGAGAAGAGATCCTTGCTTACCCAGACTACAACCTGCCATTCCTGCTGTACACGGATGCCAGCAATGTGGGACTAGGAGCCAGCCTTTCTCAGAAGCAAGAAGGCAAAGAGAGAGTGATTGCTTACGTGAGTAGAAAGCTACGCCCTACAGAGAGGAACCCGGAGAACTACAGTTCCATTAAGCTGGAATTCCTGGCATTAGTCTGGGTGGTCACAGAAAGGTTCAAACATTACTTGGCATCTAGCAAGTTCACCACCTACAAGGATAACAGTCCGCTGACCCACCTGGAGACAGCAAAGTTGGGAGCCATGAAACAGAGATGGATGGCCAGATTATCCAACTGTCAGTTTACCATCAAGTACCGGCTGGGCACCAGAATGGCAACGCGGATGCCCTATCGAGAATGCCTCACCTGTCGGACATGGGAGCGGATGAAGATGAACTGGAAGAAGTGGAGTTACCCGCGTTTAATCAACTAAGAGTAACCCAGTGTCAGCAAACCCATGATGATCCTACTGAGAGGGTAGTGAGCCAGTTACCACACTTTGGTTGGAAGGAAGTGCAAGACAACGACCCAGCTATCAGTTTAATACAAGGACTGATAACACAAGAGTCCGCAAAGCTACCCGTAAACCCTCCACCCGAAGCCAAACACCTGTGGAACGAGAGAAGCAAGCTGTTCATCTATCAGGAGAAGCTTTGCAGAAGACACATCAATCCACGAACTCATGAGATGGTCTGGCAGATCATAGTACCAAAGACAGAAGTACAGCTGGTACTGAATGCCTACCATAATCAAACTGGTCATTTCGGATGGAAGAAACTGGAGATGCTGCTTAAGGACAGGTTCTTTCGGGTTGGCATGCGTGGTGGATCCATAAAAAGGTGGTGTAAAGACTGTGGACCCTGCAACCTCAGAAGAAAAGACCTACAGAGCCAGAGGGCACCCATCCAGTCCATAGTAAGCAAAGAGCCCTAGGAAATTGTAGTCTTGGATCACGTAAAATTAACTCCAAGCAGATCTGGCTACATGTACGCATTGTCGATTGTGGACCATTACTCCAGATTCCTGATGGTTTCCCCTGGAAAAGACCTGACAGCTGCAACAGCTGCAAGAACATTTCAGAATGTTTTCTGCAGGCCATTAGGTTATCCGGAGCAAATTCTGACTGACCAAAGTTGAGCTTTTGAAGCAGAGATCTTTCAAGAATTCTGTCATATGTATGCGTGTAAGAAGATCAGAACAACCCTTTATCATCCCCAAACCAATGGGTTATGCGAGAAAGTGAATAACGTCACCATAGACATGCTAAAGATCTTATTCTTGGAAGAAAGAAGTCAATGGCCGGAGAAGCTACCAGATTTAGTTGACGTGTAAAATCATATTACAGTAAGCTCCACAAACTGTACACCCGCTTACCTGATGGGAGCGCATACAGGAAGATTACCTGTAGATCTGGAACTCGGAGTAGTTAACCCTAAAGCAGATGCTTCTAAGTCCAACTGGAATGAAAACCGCCTGTAACAATGCAGACAGGTTCAAGCGTGCGCTGAAGATAACTTGGAGAAAACCGAGAAAAACAAGAAAGGGACTTCAATAAAACTGCACCAGCAGAACCCATCGTACCTGGAAGTGCTGTTTTAAAAAGGAAAAGGAAGAAGCATAAGTTAGGTGATCAGTGGGAACAAGAACCCTACGTCCTGTTAGACTCTGGATTTGACAACAACAAAGTGTGTCTTATTAGCAAGAATGGAGAAAAGACCACTCACATAGTGTCAAGGGATCACCTTAAAAAGTGTCCAACCGAATGGGAGACTCAGAACTTCGCAACCCAGTCTGAGGAAGAACACAGTCCATGTGAAGAACCAAAGAAGAAAGTTATCTCAACAATTTTAGGAGATTTCCCAGAAAATTGGCCTCAGCAAGATGGAGCAATGTTAGTGCCTTTACTCAATTTCTACCAGCCCCAAGAAGAAGCGCAAAGAAGTCAGGAAGAAATACCCGTTACAAGAAAATCAGAGGATGCTGCAATCGGTGCACCTGCTAGCCCTGTAGTGAGACTAAGGCCACGCAGATGTTTACATGATTTACCTTCATCACACCCTTCATTAAATACATCACCTGAGATGTTGACACCTGTAGTGCGCAAATCTAATAGAAGCACACAAGGTCAACCCCCATCTAGGTATGGAGAGTGGGCACAATAAAAGTGTATAGCCATACATAGTGACAGGTAACTTGTAAATAGCAGCACTTGTAAACATGTAAATACTAGTGTACTGAAGGGTGGAGGAACTGGGCACAGTATCATGCACATTCAGTTAGGAACAGAAAGTGCCTGGGGCGGGGAAGGGTACCAGGTCTCCTAAACCGAGACACCATTAGGAAAATGTTTGATTTGAAAATGTGTTTTATTGAAAGATGTGGACTTTGAAAGACTTTTCCCTTTTTCTTACCCGTAGCATTCACAGACTTTACTGTATAGACTCTTTGAACTGAACCTTTTCCTTGGAACTTTTCCCCGTTTTGTACATAAAAGGACCATGGTCACAGGACTGTTGTGACAACAAACTTCTTTTTAAAAGCCTGCGGTGAATGGACTAGCACCGTATGGACTTTACCTGTTTTTCCATTTTGCAGGGGAAAATGTGGCACCCTGCTCACACAGGTAGCCACAAGCTTCCCTAGTGCACAGCTGGATTTCCACAGTAGGTACCACTTACATGCAACATCTTCCACCTCAGTACAGTAGGGGGAGCTACACTTGCTAACCTTAGGCGACATCCCCTATAAATACTGGTGCTGTGGGAGGAGTTAGGTAGAGTGTGCAGATGCTAGGAGAGCTGCGAAGTCGTCCTGGTGCTCAGTGCCGTGTTAGGCCCGAACCAGAGACCCGGAGTAGCCCTTCTGCTGTCCAGCTAGGCCCAGGAGTCGGGTTGGAAGGCAAGGAGGATGGACAGCCGTGGGAACAGAGGAAGCAGTGGAGGTTTGCCCAGCTAACTACCGGACTTAGGGGATCCGCACCTGCAGGAGCGCTTTAGGCCCCGCAGAGAACCCTTACAATTGTGAATCGCCGCGACACTACTATGTTCAGGAATAAAGTGAATAAAGTAACTAATGAGTAGCACCAACAAGACAAGGATCTGTGAATATGTTTCAATTGTGTACTGCAGAAACTGCCCTTTGCTATATATATGAAATCGGAGAACTTAGTCTCATTAGTAGCTACTAAGGAATAAGCTTGGCATCCACATCAAGGAGTCTCCATTGCCAAGTCCTATCACTATGCCTAATGAAAATGGTATGAGGTGGATGGATTTATATGTCCTAGGTGTGATTAAAAACGACGTACAGGTGTGAACTAGGATCTAGCAATGGTGTCCATGTGTGGTTACCAAACTAAAGAAAATGTGGAATATGGGAAAAAATTATAAAGTGGGAGCTCAGTCCAAATAAGCAATATATGAGAAGAGTTAAGACTGGCATCGACCACAGGCGTAGGTGCTAGCAGAAAAAACATTATACTTACAATTGTGAATCGCCGCGACACTACTATGTTCAGGAATAAAGTGAATAAAGTAACTAATGAGTAGCACCAACAAGACAAGGATCTGTGAATATGTTTCAATTGTGTACTGCAGAAACTGCCCTTTGCTATATATATGAAATCGGAGAACTTAGTCTCATTAGTAGCTACTAAGGAATAAGCTTGGCATCCACATCAAGGAGTCTCCATTGCCAAGTCCTATCACTATGCCTAATGAAAATGGTATGAGGTGGATGGATTTATATGTCCTAGGTGTGATTAAAAACGACGTACAGGTGTGAACTAGGATCTAGCAATGGTGTCCATGTGTGGTTACCAAACTAAAGAAAATGTGGAATATGGGAAAAAAATTATAAAGTGGGAGCTCAGTCCAAATAAGCAATATATGAGAAGAGTTAAGACTGGCATCGACCACAGGCGTAGGTGCTAGCAGAAAAAACATTATACTTACAATTGTGAATCGCCGCGACACTACTATGTTCAGGAATAAAGTGAATAAAGTAACTAATGAGTAGCATAATGAGACTAAGTTCTCCGATTTCATATATATAGCAAAGGGCAGTTTCTGCAGTACACAATTGAAACATATTCACAGATCCTTGTCTTGTTGGTGCTACTCATTAGTTACTTTATTCACTTTATTCCTGAACATAGTAGTGTCGCGGCGATTCACAATTGTAAGTATAATGTTTTTTCTGCTAGCACCTACGCCTGTGGTCGATGCCAGTCTTAACTCTTCTCATATATTGCTTATTTGGACTGAGCTCCCACTTTATAATTTTTTCCCATATTCCACATTTTCTTTAGTTTGGTAACCACACATGGACACCATTGCTAGATCCTAGTTCACACCTGTACGTCGTTTTTAATCACACCTAGGACATATAAATCCATCCACCTCATACCATTTTCATTAGGCATAGTGATAGGACTTGGCAATGGAGACTCCTTGATGTGGATGCCAAGCTTATTCCTTAGTAGCTACTAATGAGACTAAGTTCTCCGATTTCATATATATAGCAAAGGGCAGTTTCTGCAGTACACAATTGAAACATATTCACAGATCCTTGTCTTGTTGGTGCTACTCATTAGTTACTTTATTCACTTTATTCCTGAACATAGTAGTGTCGCGGCGATTCACAATTGTAAGTATAATGTTTTTTCTGCTAGCACCTACGCCCGCAGAGAACCCTGTCACACCGTGGAGACTTCAGTCACCCGGTCCCCCTGCGTACTCTATAAAAGGGAGCCAGACACCGTAGTGAGGAGACGATAGCGGTGATCATCGAGGGTAACCCTCAGACCACACAAGAGGAGAGGGAGAAAGAAGGAAGAGAGGAGGCCAGCCACGTTATACCCGGGCAGGGCTTCTGCAACAGGGGAGAGAGAACTTAAGGAGGCCTTACACCCACTTTCTGTGCAGGTTCACTGTGCTTCTGGTCACCCGTCAGTGCTCTGGATGAATTAGTTGCAAGTTCCACCAGTAAAAAGGTAAATAGACACTCATCGGTGTGTGTACGTTATTCCTCCCTGCTCCACTGAGACTGCTCCACTGCTTATGCCCGGGCCCCAGCCCTACTTCAAACCATTCACTCGACGCTGCCCCGGAGGCCCAGCTTTACCTGTAGAAAGCTATACCACCTAGCCGCAATACCAACACCCTCCGGGGGACTGTGGTGGCACTGGTGACCCCTCACCAGGTACTACAGATGGCGTCACGAAATAACGTTTACCTCATCACCTTCAATTTACCCCCTCATTAGTCCGCCCCAGGGTCACGGTCTCAGGCATCGCCACCAGTGATTCCCTCGTACCTCGCGCCTGAAACCCGAGTACCCGACCCTGGGTGCGACACATCCAATTGCGGAAATTATTATCATTCCAAGATTTATTGATTAAAATTAACTTTGTTCATGAGAAAACCCTCTTAATGAAACCCTACTGCAAAAAAATATTAGTCTCTTTTACTCTGGGACAGCGCAGACATCTCCGCTTCTGCTGTTCTCCTACCATGTACTCAACTGTTGTCATGAAGAATAGCACTGAAATAATGTAAATGATAGTTTTAAGTTATTGGAGAAGCACAGCCGCTGCATTGGATATGATATCTTAGTTTCGTTAACAGTGTAATGTATTCTCCCTTGCGTTTTCTACAGTAAATGGTCCGTGGTGTATTCTGACTGCAGCATGTTGGCTGTGAGCAGGGAATGGCAGACTTGGCTGTCAAGACTGTCTGCATTGGAGACCTATAAATAACTGTCCCTTGAGCTGCTGGATCTTATGGCTGGGATTAGTCATATGTACAGTGACAGAAGTGGCTCTGCAGGATACCCCTGATCCGTAGCTATCTCTGACGTCCCCGAGAGACAACCTCTTACCTGTATCAATGACTGCTCTGCAGATGCAGTCACTCCAGACCACTCATACGTTTAATAGCTTTCCAAATACACAGTCAGTTCATGTTTAATAACTCTTAAAGGGAACATGCCGTAGGTAAATCACTATTTATTTGCAGCTATAGGGTTAATCTGTAGGTGAAAAGCGATATAATGCTACATGGCCACGTTGCTGAAAGCGACTACCGGGAGAAAATGTACATATATTCCCCCGGGAACCACAGGATTTCAGTCATCAAGGCGGTGTAGAGACCAATCACAGGCGGCTATAATCACTCCCCAAAATTTTGATTGACAGGTCGCACTGCACATACATTCAGGTAATAAATCGTATGGCCGGGACATGATTACAGCCACCACTTACAGTATAGGGAGCCATACTGGATTTGGTTCCTATACCTCCTCGATGACTGAAAGTGAGTGATTCCCAGACAGATACTCATCCACTTCACACCGTCAGCTGTGCTTTCAGTCTACTGGCCAGGTACATTTAGTGACTAAACCTTTGCATAGTTAAAGGACTACTGATCAATATGTTGAATTATATTACTCTGTAATGTCTTATTTTATTTGTATATGTCCCGTCTGAATTGTAAGGTGCCAAAGAATATGACAGCTATAGCAATAATAATTATTAGATTATTATTATATCAATATAAATGCAATGAAAAATGAAAATATATTTCAAAAGTTTGGTTGCTTATTAATGTAATGTAACATAAATCTAAAAACTAAATGTAAAAGTGCATTATAACATAAGGAGTAATATTAGGGTGAATTATAATATATGGAGGAATATGGGGGTGAATTATTAAATATGGAGGAATATGGGAGTGCTTTATAATGTATGGGGGTGCATTATATTATATGGACGAATATGTGGGTGCATTATGTTATATGAAGGAATATGGCAATGCATTATGTTATATGGAGGAATTTGAGGCTGCATTATTAAATATGGAGGAATATGAGAGGAGTGCATTAAATTGTATGGGTGTGCCTACTACTATATGGAGGAATATGAGGGTGCATTATATTATATGGAGGAATATGAGGGTGCATTATTATACAAGGATGAATATGGGGGTGCATTAAACTTTAGAAATATGAGTTAGCATTATGTATATGGATAAATATGGGGTTCATTATGTTATACGCTAAATCTGCACCCCCAAATCCAAATGCCCCCTCCAATATGAGCAATACAATGTGTCTAAATCACATTTCGTATCCACATGTTTTGAATTTCTGTAGTGAGGAGAGCTGGCCTAATTTATTGGGTGCAGGTTTCCAGAAGCACAAGCTGGGCACAATGTATGGGCACTGCAATGTTCTGGGCACTATAATGGCAGATTTGTAATTTTTACTCAGCAACATCCATTGCTAGTTGTTTCTGTAAAACACTCATGGAGTCAAAATTGTCAGTACATATGTGGATAAATTACCAAAAGGGGTGATATTTCCAAAATGGGTTTCTGCTCGACTGGCATTTGGGGACTTTATATATGGAGTTCACAAACTATTCTAGGAAAATCTGTGCTCCAAGGGTCATATGGCACTTCTTCTTTTCTGAGTCTCGCTGTGTAGCTTTCACATCTGCGTTTTTTTCAAATCCAGCAGAATTCCATCTGTTTGAAAAAAAAGATGCAGCACACTTGCTGCAAGGTTGCATTTGGGCCAATGTATTGTGAATGGAGGTCCTGACATGTGTGTACACTTAAGGTACCATCACACGCCATCATATCGCCAGAGATTTGGTTGGCAATTCCCGAATTCGCGATGTGGAAACCATAAATAAATCATAGGTGGAGCGTTGCCTGATTGCCCTGCACTGCAGAGAAATCAGGCGTCATCCACCAGGAAATTTCAGCACATGGTGGCATGTGACAGGGCGAGAGCGACGTACACTGTGATCGTGAAAGAAATCAAGTAGGTGTGCTTGGATGTTGTGTTTTTTGCGTCACATCTGCGGCGATTGTTGGGTCATACTGTGTTCCGATTGGCTGGCCATGTCCGAGGTGCCTTATTTGATGACCCTTGCGTTCACACATGGCTCACCAGGGGCGCTGTGAAAAACACTCTAGCACGCCCCTATCAAAACAGTATGGCCACATCTCTGCTATGATTGTGCCGTGTGACACGGCGATCTGTGAAAGGAAGATCGCTTCCGGTCTTCTGCAGGCGATTTCCAGAACTCAGGATCACCATAGAACACAGGCCCAGATCTCTATGTGTCACAGGTCGATGGCGATCTGAAAAAAGTTCCCTAAACGTGCACGCTCACATCAAATTGCTGGCGATATGAATGTCATATGGCAGCGTATGACGGTACCTTTACATTTTGATCACGATCCGGCGCTTCCGGCTTGTCTTAAAGCTACAGTTAGCGGCGGGTTTCGTCTGGTGTCGGAAGTGCTGGACTGCAATAAAACGTACGTGTCTGCACGTTTCCGGACCTCCATAAGGCTCCTTTCACATCAGCGGTTTGTTTATGTTTCCGGCCGATCCGGCAGATGGCGCCCAAATGAAATCTCTATGGGGCTTGTGGTTGGGTGCGACAAGTGTGATTTGCCAGATCCAGCAGATTCGGCACTTGCGGCGTGGGGAAAAAAACACTGCTAGCTGCAGTTTTTTGACCCGTCACAAATGCCGGATTTGCCAGATGACGGCAAAAAAACGCACTTGTCACACCTGACCACAAGCCCCATAGAGAATGAATGGGGGCTCGCCGCATGTGTACCGCAAGGTGGCCTTTAGGCGGCAGATGCGGTAAATCTGCCGGATCTGCCGCATTCAGCGAAAAACACTGATGTGATAGAGGCCTTAACAATACAAACGCAGCTTGCAGCAAGTGTGCCGCATCTGATTTTGTTTTTTTTTTTCAAAAAAGGTGGAATTCCACTGGATTTAAAAAATGGCAGATCAGGTAAACCTGAAGTTCAAAAAAGTTCAAGTTTGCCTGATGTGTCGGAAGTGTACAAACGCAGATGTGAGAGCGGCCTAAGCAGAAACTGTACAGCCACATATGAGGTATTGCCACACTCAGCAGAAATTGTGTTACACATTTGGGGACATTTTTATACATTTCCTTGTCTGAAAATGTAAAATCTGGGGCTAAATTTGTGTGCAAAAATGTAATTATTTTTAATACACCGCCCAATGGTATACAATTCTGTGACAAACCTGTGGTGTCAATATGATTACTGCACCCCTAGAGGAAATTATTGAGGCGTGCAGTTTGTTAGATGTGGTTTCTTGTTGGACGTTCTTCTGTTCTGGTACATCAGGGCCTCTGCCAATGTGACATGGCACCCCCAAACTATAACAAAACGAACCAAAACGTTCACCTCAATATAGCGTTCCTTTCCTTCTAAGCTTTGCATTGTGCCTAAAAAGAAGTTGCCAGTTACATTAGGGTATTTGCAGGAGAAATTGCCCAGAACCTTAGAGATTCCCCTCCATAAGGTAGAAAGCTAGTTCCCCAGACCTCGTCTCAGCCTCTCATACAGCCAGATCAGAACTCCCACACACTTCACTGATGAGGGGCAATAACCCCGAAACGTCTGCAGTTTGGGGTTCTGATCTGGTAGAAATCCTAAGTCAAATTAAAAGGCTTGTGACTTTAAGGATTGCTTCCCTTATTGGGTGGCATTAGTTTTCCAATTCCTCACTGAAGTGACAATTTGCACTGAATGTAGCGTGTCAAGGATGGGGTCCCCCATGTTTCTAGCCTCCCTGTAAGTCATACAAAAGACTTTAAAAAGTTTATGGATAAGGAGTCCAGAGGGACTTACTTAGTAATGACTCATCACTGTTGTATGGTGTCCTCCCCGCCTCCAGCCCTCTCTTGTTCAGCCTCCTGTATGTGTAATCACTGCTGCTGTTGTTCTCCCCACCTCCAGACCTCTCTTGTTCAGCCTTCTTTATGTGTCTCCTCTCCACAGAGCAAGCAATGGGCGGGAGTGGTCCCAGCAGCTGAAACGCCTTCTGCCATTGATGTCAGCGCTGGAGCCCGGCTCCGTGGTCCCAGGTACGGCAATGAAAAGGATAGAAAAATAAAGAAAAAGAGGCTGGTAAAAGGGAATAAAGTTTGTAAAAGTAGTTTGTGATGCCACCAGTGGTTTGTGGCCAATATGGGCCATCACTGCCTCTCACAGTCCCGGGGATGATGGTAATGGGCAGCAAGGGTGATAAGCCCTCCACGGGCACGGCTGATGTTTCCCCAGAGCTGGTATATGAGTTGGAAGCAGCTGACTCTCTCCCACTCCTGGCGGAGTTCAGCATCTTCTACCTCTTGTATTGTGTGCTCTGGTTTTGTGTGTTAGTCTCCACCCCCCTCAACCGGGTTCTCCTCTCAATAACTTTCCACCCACCACCTAGCTCCCCCTTCTATCCCTTGCCTGACTTGGAGCACTAGGTCTATAGATTAGGTGGGTGTAGTGGGTGTTGGAGTTGGGTGGCTGACTTACCAGTCCCAGCTGCAGTGCCTTACTGTGGCCACCAGTCTGCAGGGGTGCCACATATGTATGTTCAGCAGGGCGGGCTCCGATGCTGATATCACTGGCAGGAGGCATTTCAGTCAGCGCTGGAGCCCACCCTGCTGTACATACATCATCTGGAGTAGGGCAGGCTCCGGCGCTGACATCACCGGTAGGCGTTTCAGCTGCTGGGACCGCTCCCACCCATTGCTCGCTCTGTGGAGGGGAGACATAAAGGAGACTGAACAAGAGACGGCTGGAGGTGGACTAGAGAGGGCTGGAAGCGGGAGGACACCAGCAGCAGCGATGACAGATGCAGAAGGCTGAACAAGAGAGGGATGGAGGCGTGGAGGACACCATACAACAGCAATGACTCATTACTAAGTAAATCCCTCTGGACTCCTTATCCATAAACTTTATAAAGTCTTTTTTTTACAACTTACAGGGGGGCTAGAGACATGGGGGACCCCTTCCCTGAATGCAGCTGACACGCTGCATTCAGTTAGCACAGCACCATGGGGGTGACAGGTCCTCTTTAATTTTAGCTTAATTGAAAAAAAAAATGTGCTTTTCTTTCAAAAATAAGGACATTTCTAAATTACCCCAAACTTTTGAACAGTAGAGTATATATATGAAGGTGGGACATTACATAGCTGTTTGGCATCTATCTATAAATCTATGGATTCATCTTTCTATAAATTTCCTTTAAACATCTCTTTAAAAGAGCTTTTGTGGGGCGTGTCCTGCTGCTGATGGCGCCGGACGCTTCTTAGCTGAGCTCCTCACCCAGACCGCTGGAAACGGCATTACACCGGCCGCATCGCGCTTCAGAAAGCTCCACAAAGTGGATTACAGACACAGGACTTCCCCTGCCATGCCGCGGGCAGCTTCACGGAGGCGGCAGCCAGAGAACAAGGTAACAGATTACTTTGACTCAGGCAGACCGCGCGCTTCCCCTCACAACATGGCGGCGACGCCAGAACGCCCGCCTCCTTCCTCCCCGGCATCACAGCGTTCTCCTCGTGGCATGGAGGAGACTAGAGGAGAAGAAGGTGACAGAGCCCCTGTGACTCAGGGAGCGATCAAAGCCCTCCTAGCTGCCCAGAGGGTCTCCATAATTGAGGATATGAAAGGGCTCATTGGCACATTAAGGGAAGACCTGGGAGCTCTTACAGATCGTACAGAGCACCTAGAAGCAAAAATGTCAGACTTTGCATCAGCCCATAACAGCCTAGCTGACAGCCATGCCGGGCTGGATAGAGAGGTGGGAACGGTCTCTGCCACATTATGCCACCTCGAAGACCAGTTGAGGAAAAACAACTTAAAGCTGCGGGGATTAGCTGAGGGAGGAGACGAGATGGAAACAGCTAAGACTTTTCTGCGGGCAGCCCTACCGGATTCTCCCCAGGATCACCTGGACATAGAAAAAGCCTTCCGGATTCCCAAACCGGCGAGGCTTCCCCCTGAGATTCCGAGGGACATATTGGTGTCCCTGTTGAGATCCGGGATTAGAGACAGACTTCTACGGCGCTTGAGAAACGGCCCCCCATTGCCGGAGCCCTTCACGGGAGTCCAGGTGTACCCCGACCTTTCCCCGGGGACGCTCGCCCGCAGGAGGGATTTTGCCTCCAGCTGCAGAATTCTAAGAGAAAATGCCATTTTTTACAGCTGGGGCTCTCCAGTGTCGGTAAATTTTAAGCACAATGGAAAGAGACAATCGTTCTCCTCCCCCACTTTCCTGAGAAAGACTCTTAAAACGTGGGGATTGATCCCTGCTGGCAGCCGCCCCTCACCTAGTCGGGACCCTAACAACAATGGGAAAGACGCTCCTGCCACATCTGAGGCTACATGAGGGCCCAGGACTGGAAAGTATTTCACCAGTAGGTCTGGACGACCTGCCCTGCTCCAATTTTCTAATTTGAATTACTCCTGTCCCTTGTGGGTCCGAGCCTGGAAGTAACTTTACTAAGCCGGAACTTACCGAGCCCGGGTTACGTCAGTGACGATCATCTGGAAACCCCACGGGGATATAGGAGAGTGGGGGATTCTCCCCCCCCCCCCTTTTTTCGACCCCAGTTGCATCTGGGAGTCGGCTGGAGTTTACATATCTGTTTGTTTGTTTATTTGTTCTTCTGCTTAATTGATCTAATTTACTCACCGCTGCTGTTTTTTCCCCATTGCCTTCCGGGAGTACCCCTCTGGACCTCACCCTTCTCACCCCCACCCCCACCTCCACCCATACTTCCCCTCTCCCTTGCTTTCCCTCCTTTTTCTTTTCTTTCCCTTCCGGCCCTCCCCTCTCTTCTTTCTTTTTCCCCCAACTTCCTCTTCGCCCCCACACCCCCCCTCTCTCCTTCTACACATTTTCTTCTTACCTTCTAAAATTCTATCTTCTCGTCTGTCACCTAGTCTCTATTTTGCCTTCTCTGCTCTCTTCGCCCCGGTGTCTGCCATTGGGGAGCTGACCTAGTCTGCTCGCCTGTAAACTGCTTTCTTTTTAAGGAGGAGGCCATCATGAGACTCAAGATTTTATCCCTCAATGCAAAGGGCCTTAATTCCCCAGCCAAGCGGTCTTTCTTATGGAGGGAAGTGAGGACCTCGGCTGCGGAGGTGATATGTGTGCAGGAAACCCACTTGCTTCTGGGAGACTCCCATAGACTCCAACACGCATCTTTCCCTCATATTTTCCACGCCTGTCACACGGAAAAGAAAGCCGGGGTCAGCATAATAGTTAAGGGTTCAGTACAATTTCAGATGCTGGATTGCATTGCAGACCCGGCGGGTAGGTACTTAATCTTGCAGTGCAATATTGCAGGTGAGGCCTATACCCTGGCTAACGTCTATGCCCCAAATACGGGACAACTAAAATTCGTGAGATGCATACTAGACAAACTTAGCGAGCTAACAGTGGGCAAATTAATCGTTTGTGGAGATTTTAATGCAATAATGGAGAGCCGCCTAGACTCCTCCTCCCCTGCTGTGCGGGGGGGCAGGACTCTGGGACCCCTGTGTCGGGAGTACCATATACATGATGTATGGAGGTACCAGCACGCCGAGGAGAGGGATTATTCCTTCTTCTCGCACGTGCATGGTTCTTACTCAAGGATTGATCTTTTCTTGGTGAATGACACTGCCCTGGGAGCCTGTAGGTCCTCAGAGGTGGAAGTCATCACCTGGTCGGATCACGCGCCAATCACATTGGAGATGGCGCTAGGTTCGGGAGTTGGTGCTCCACGTCGCTGGAGGTTAAATGCAAGTCTTCTGGCAGACCCTGAGGTGGTCACTGAGCTGGAAACCAAGTTGCAGGACTATTTCTCCATAAACGATAACGGGGAGGTCACGGATGACACGCTGTGGTATGCTCACAAGACGGTCATCCGGGCCTTCTCCTACAAAAAGCCTCTCAAGTGAAAAAGCACCGAGAGCGCCTGAGACAGGAGTGGATAGATAAGATAGGTCAAATGGAAACGAAGCATAAACAGAGCCCTTCCCCTGTTTTGCTGACCCAGATTTCGGAACTCCGATTTAACTTGAGAGCCCTTCTCCTCCAGCAATATGAGAGATCTCTCCGGAAATTGAAAACGAAATTTTATGCAATGGGAGATAGGGCGGGGGCCCTCCTGGCCCGCAGATTAAAAAAAAGGGATGCTAAAACTATGATTACCCACATGAAACGTAAAGATGGGAGAGTGGTTAGAGATCCGCCCGGGATGGTTGAGGTGTTTGCTTCATACTACGAAAAGTTATACAACCTGAAAGAGGACATAAACACCCCTCAGCCTTCATCCTCGGCCATCAGGGATTTCCTCCGGAAACTTGATCTCCCTGCCATCTCATCGGAAGACCTGCACACGCTGAACAGGCCCCTCACCTCCCTTGAAATTGACAAAGTGATCATTTCTCTGAAATCTAACTCGGCTCCGGGCCCGGATGGGCTAGCGAACGAGTTTTACAAGACGTTTCGTTCGGTCCTCACGCCATACTTGCTCCGACTATTCTCTACTTGGCAAACAATGGGGTCCATCCCGGGACAAGCCCTGGAGGCCACCATCACGACCATCCCCAAGCCGGGGAAGGCGGCGGAATGCCCCGAAAACTATCGTCCAATTTCCCTGCTGAATGTTGACCTAAAAGTCTATGCGAAATTGCTGGCGGTCAGGCTGACGGCGGTGATCCCCTCCCTGGTCCATCCAGACCAAGTGGGATTCGTGCTTCACAGGCAAGCCAGAGACGGAACACGTAGAATGCTGAACTTGATGGAGGTGAGTGAGAGAAGGGGGGTCCCTTGTGTGTTCCTGTCTCTAGACGCGGAAAAAGCGTTTGACAGGATACACTGGGGATACCTACGGGAGGTTCTCTGCACTTTCGGTTTGTCGGGCCCCATCATGTCAGCGATTCTCGGACAATACTCCCACCCCTGTGCTAGAGTCTTTTCGGCGGGATTTTTGTCCCGCACCTTTCAGATATCCAATGGGACCAGACAGGGTTGCCCCCCTCTCCCCCCTGATATTTGCCCTGTTGATGGAGCCCTTAGCGGTCTCCCTCAGGGCGAATCCCACGATTAAAGGAATCCAAGTGGGGGACAGGACGCACGTGGTGGGCCTATATGCCGATGACGTTATCATCTCCGTCTCTGACCCGGCATCCTCGCTTCCCGGGATAATGGGAATGCTTGACCTGTTTGCGCGGATCTCGTATTATAAATTGAACGCAAGTAAGTCCATGATATTACCGGTCCACGTTCCGGTAGGGTTGGCAGAGCGCCTTTCGCGATTGTACCCTTTCAAATGGTGCCCTCGGGGTATCCAATATCTGGGGATCTGTCTCTGCCCATCGGCGGAGATAGCCTCCCGAAACGCAGAAAATTTGGAGAGGGACTTGCGGGGGGAGCTCGATGCCTTCCCGTTGGCCTCAATGTCTTGGATGGCGAGGGTACAGGCAGTGAGAATGATGTGGCTGCCGAAAATAATCTATATGTTTAGATGTTTGCCGGTCACATATCCTCCTAGGGTTATCGCCCGCCTTCAGTCCGTGATTAACCGCTTTGTTTGGGCCAAAAAACCCCACAGAGTCCAGAGGAAAACCATGTATCTCCGCCTGGCCGGTAGAGGGATGGGGGTCCCAAATGTCGGCATGTACCTTAGAGCCATAACCCTGGAATCAGTAAGGGAGTGGTGGAGAGGTGAGATGGACTACGGATGGGTGCAAATAGAATCCCACTCTGTTCCTGGGGTTCACTGAAACACCTCCTCGCGGCTGAGTCTCTGGGAGAAGTAGAAAGAGAGGACCTCTTGCAACCAATGTGTGCCCTCTTGAAAGAGCTGGGAAAACTAACGAATAATTGGGCCAAAATCCCGATTTCAGAGATCCCTCTTTCCGCACTTAAACTTCATATCCCCTCTCTGAGCCTCATCCGCTGGAAGGAACATGGCCTGGAAAACCTAAGTGACCTCTTTAACCAAAACGGCTTGATGATTTTTTCAGAATTCGTGGAGAGGTACCCAACCCTGGAGCACTCTTTTCTCCAATTTTTCCAGATAACGCACTTCCTCCACTCAAAACAGTGTAGGCACGATTTGCTCCGCTCGGGACCTTCCCCCTTGTTGCACCTTGCCTCCAGGGAATCGCTCAGACCTAAAGGCCTGTCGCTCCTTTACAGAGGGCTAGTGGATGACTGTTTGCCGTCCAAGACCCCACCTATGGAGCGTTGGGAGATCGACTTGGGCTTTGTGGCTACTCTGGAGGACTGGGAAGGAGCCGTGCAATGCATGATGCGGGCTACCAGCTGCATTAATCATGTGGAACTTTTGAAAAAAATCCACTTGCGCTGGTACACCCCCCCCTCCAGACTGGCGAACTTTGGCCTGGGTATCTCTCCCTTGTGCTGGAGACAATGTGGCAAGAGGGGAGACTTAGCCCACATGTGGTGGGGATGTCCTAAATTGACCCCCTTCTGGACTATGGTAGCTGGCCTCTTGGAAACTCTCACTGCAACTAAGATCGCAATAACACCACAACTCGCGGTCCTCCACATTGGAAGTGTGGACTTTCCTCCAGTAATCCGACACCTTCTCTCTTATGTACTAACGGCAGCCAGAATAAGCGTAGCTGCAAAATGGAAGCTTAACTCCCCTCCCACTATGGCAGACCTGGTTGAGAGACTGAATACAATGCTCTGCCATGAATATTATTTAGCTCTGGACTTAGGATCCAGACGCTATGTAGCGGAAGCCTGGGACTTATGGGCAACACACCCCTTGGCTCTTCAGGTTCCGTACTGAACTGACAGACCCGTCCTTACGAGAGAGTGTGGTGTTGCTGACTTCCTTTTTTCTTGCTTTTTCCTTTTTCCGCTTCTGCTGTAATCTTCTTTCTTTGCTCTTTCCCCTCAAGCTGTCGCCTGTTCTACTTCCCCCTTCCCTCTGTCCTTTCTCCCCCCACCCCCTCTCCGTCCCCAACCCTTTCCTTTCCAAAGGAGTACAGAGGGCAGATTGCCGTGACTCCCTCCTAACTTTTTTCCCCCCCTCTCTATCTCCCCTACCCCCATCCCCCCCCCTCTCCTTCCTTTAACCCTATGTGTATGTAATAGGGTCCCAGTTCACGGATCTCCCCTTCTCCTTAGATGTAATAAAGCGAGGACTGGATTCAGAGTACTAAGTACCAAGAGATTAGCAACAAGTTATCGTGCTATGCAACATGGATCAAGATTTATTTAACATTATTGGGAGATTCAGTCGGTGTATCTGATGGTGACCTTTCCCTAATGCGTGTAATTGCTCATGTGCACTATGGCTCTTCTGCCACTCTTGTTTGTTACCATTGTCGTTTGTTGCTTTTTCAACATAATACTAATAAAAACTATTGAAGATCTAAAAGAGCTTTTGTAATGCCAGTCAGTTTGTACCTTGTTTCCCCGGCATTACTGTACATGTCAGTGCTCTTACCCTAAGCTCCTTCCCTCTAACCAGCTGGGATACTGTTGTCTGTTACCTTTCATGATGCTGCTCAGTTCCCTGCTGCAAAGCCATGCGTGTGTTGTAAAGTCTTTGCTGAGCTACTTGACCATCCGCGTTTGCAGTCCTTGGCTGCTGCTGTGAAAACTGTCTGCAGGTTGTGAGATCTGAGTCCAGGCTTGCCGACGCTGCCAGGTGCCCTGGGCCTCTGATCCTGTGTTGTGTATACTGATTCCTATTTGTGCCTACAGTGCGCACCGACACACCTTTCCCACTTTTATTAGGGACGGTGCTTGCACCTTGACCCGTAACAGTTTTTAAGCTTTCTCGAGTTTCCAGGTATTGGCACACCTACAGGCTGTGAACCTTTGGAAGAGTTCACACCTTCCAGATGTGCCAGCCAAAGTAAAGTCAACAGCTGAGGTCTGATATTCTCAGTCTGGGAAGGGCCATGGTTATTGGCCCTCGCCAGCCTAAAAATAGTAGGCCGCAGCAGCCAGAAAACTGACATCTCCATTACAACACACACAAAGAAAAATCCTGTATTTCAAATATCAGCAATAAACTGTGGAAAAGAGGAAGGATTAGCAGGGAAGCGAATCAAGCGATATAGTGCTCACCTTGTATGGTTGTGACACACAATCAAAAGTGTTAGAGGCAGCTGCCACAAAAACCATATGCACCAAGGCAAGTTGAATATGCAGGATATCAGGAAAAAAGGTATCAAATCCACACTGTTGCCAAATAATTCAAATCAAAGCAATCATTGTAGCATATGGTGGTTTATTCTACGTGTTTCAAAGCGTTACCCTGCTTCTTCATCATCAGGAAATATACACCGGTTATGGTGTATATTTCCTGATGAAGAAGTGGGGTACACTTTAAAACGTATAGAATAATTCACCATATGCTACAACGATCAATTTGAATTTGATTATTTGGCAGCAGTACCGATTTGATAGAATTTTTCCTGATATCCTTCTTTACTTCAAATAAAACACACAGAGAAAATTCTTTATTTGAAATAAAACATGCAGACACCCTCTTCTACCCATTTATTAACCCCAAACATACACTCAAAGGAAAATTCACAATATCCCTAGAAGCTTCTCACATTGTGGTGGCTAGTTACAAAACAGTGAATGCTCATTGCAAGCAGCCCTTACACTGACTGCACCAAGAGCCGCGGATCTGAGAGTGGTGAAATAAGTGAGTTCATCTGAGGTCATAGCTGGTGCAATTCCTACAGTACCTCAAGTGTGATCTCAGATGAACTTTCTGACATCAATCTCAGCTCAGTCAGTGAGAGATCTGCTTGTGATGAGCGTATACTGTAATGTCTCCGCTCACTGCTATGTAGCAGAGCCAGAATGTTTCGCTGGACATCATGTTGTGGATTACCATTGGAGCTGGGAATGATTGGTAGCTAGTAAATGAACAAAATAAGGTGTCTGTGTGTTTTATGTCAAATAAAGGATTCTGTGTGTGTCTGTTTTTTTAACTAATTCCTTATAGGATTGGTGATGTACGAGGCTCATAGAGGCCCGAACATCTCCACTCTAGGGCTTGATAACTGCTGTCAATACTCAGCTGTCATTGACCCCTTCTAATACCTTGATTTTCATCGCACTAGAACAGCGGGAAGAGTCAGGGAAAGCGACTGGATTTGGCGCTCCTTATGAGCACAGCAAATTAGAGGCGAGTCAATCTGCTATTCTTACGCTGAGGGGGCAATAGTTATATGCCTGCCCAGGATGACACTACCAACCCTAAGCAGTGCGCTTTATACTGGCTTGTATCAAAATTGCAGGAGACCCCTATGCCTTTTTTTTTAAATCTATTTTTACATTAATCTGATGGCAGGTTAGATAGCATACTCGCAACCAATTACAGACGTCGGCACAAAGGGTGGGTGAGGGTGCTGTCAGAATTCAACCAATCACACTCTGGTGGGTGGGAGAAACAGAGAAATATTCATAAGTTTAATGAGCAGACCCATAAGTGTTACGGGTGCACGGTCACGGTTCTCGGTAAGTGTGATTTAGCTGCCACAGTTCATGCAAATTTGAAATTGATGAACCTTGTTCCGAATAGTTCGCTCATCACTAAATGTGACATTGCATATGACATCTATTTCAGCCAAAATGGTGCTCCCAAATTGAAATAGTGCTCTTTCCCTTCTGTCCATTTTCGCCTCCTTCTCATATGAAAAATAAAAGAGTGGTACTGGTCAGAATTGTAAAATTTGGCCCTGTCTGGAAAGTGAAAACAGGCTTCAGTGGTAAGGGGTTAAACTTTCACATGTAAATATACCACTCACTACACAATTAATATTATTCTCAATGGGTATACAGGAACTACCAACTAAATATTGTCATGTAATATGTCATATAATGCTAACAGTTAAACATCTAATTACATTACAGTATTACAGTACTTATTACAGTATTTCGCTACACAACACATTTGAATGCAATTTTGCAATGTGGGAAAAGAAGATTAATAGGTTTAAAGCAAGCTGAAGGACAAATGAGTCCATTGACTAACACAGGTTTAATGTAATTTCGTGCATTCAGATTGTTTTAAAAATAAGTGTTTTATGTTCTTATTGATTCAAATAATGTATAAATACTTCTCTTATTCACTTCATTACCATATGTACACTGGCGTCTGACGATGAAAATGATAGAACAATGTACGATCTCTTGATTTCTTCAGACGGAATGTAATCTACATCGATCAACATTTGGTGTTTTTGTGTAAGGAGTACACCATGCCACTAGAACAGTGTTTTCCAAAATAACCAAAGTTTATCAACTTAAATCCTTTATTTTACACAAAACAGGATGATCATAATTTAGAGAACAGCAATGACTGTACACAGAGAAAGATTAAAACTAAATGTTGTGAAGGTTACAATAGTCACCAATCAGTAGGAAGTGTACAGGCATTTGCTTTGTACAGGCCTTTGCTTTGTACAGGCCTTTCCTTTGAATAACTTCAGTACATCGGCGGCCACAGGACATCACTAGTCTCTTACCCTGCTCTGGTGTGATTTTGGTCCACTCTTCTTTCAGTCTCTTCCACAGTTCTGTGACTGTTGTGGATTTCTTGGTCATAACTTTGTCACCAAGGATTTTCCAGAGGTTTTCTATTGGGTTTGGATCAGGACTCTGTGCGGTCATTTCATTGTTTCCTGTTTAAAGGAACTGCCTTACCCATTTTGCTGTGTGATAGGGGGCATTGTCCTGCATGTAAATTGATGGCTGATTGAGCGCTGAACATAAGTAAGGAACCACGTGTTGTTGAAGGAGGTTCTGATACACACTTGCATACACTCTGCAATGTAGCTGTATGAGAGGTCCAATCCCTGCAGCAGAAAACATTCCCCAAACCAAGACCCTTCCTCCACCACCTTTTATTGATATATTTATACACTTTGTGTTCAGTCTTTCACAGGTTTGTGGACAAGCATAATGTTTCCCATCAGACCCAAATAAATTAAAATGGCTTTCATCACTAAAATGAACTGTGGACCATTTCTCTTCTCTCCAAACAACATGCTCCTCACCAAAGGTGAGTCTAAGTTTTTGTTTCTTTCTGCTAATCAGGGGTTTGGTCACCACAAAGTGGTGCTCTTAAACATTGTGACACTGTATGAAGATATGGAGCCTTACCCTGTTCAGTGCTGAACTGGCCAGCTATTCCAGCTGCTGTATTAAAGTGATTAATACATGAAAGAGTTTATGATGTTGTAAAGGTGCAATATTCTAGAAATCACAAACTTGGAACCACCAGCGTCTGTTGCTATGGCTGACAGAGTGACCCCTTTGGGCTTCATCTGGACCACCTGTTGCCGGAGGGTTTCAGTCACCTTGGAACAGCGCACCGTTTTTGCAAAGTTGGTGCAAACTGATAAGTTAGGCTGCCAGTTAAATAAGGTTTGTCAAATAATTAAGGAATTTAGCGCCAGGTGCCAGATTACCACCAATAATTTGCAGGTATCTGAAATTGTTCTCTAATTTTGATGAGTATTCTTTTTCATTTATTTTATTTCATTTTATTCTGTGCTTTAGAATATATTCAATTTATGAAATAAGCTTAAAATACTGCTATTTTACTCATGTTAGGATATGTTCACATAGAACAACACAATGACCTTAACATTAAAGGGAACCTGACCCCTAAAAATCAGCCCCCAGCCTATTAATCATAGATAAGCTTCTGTAAAGCAACCTCGCGTATGCGCAATGCGTATCGCGAGGTCCTCAATACACCCAAATGGGTTTACTGACGTCAGTATAGCCGGATAGCGTCATACCGGCTATACCACCCATGTAGGCGGATGAGAAGGATCAGTATGGTTTAGCACGCCCATCGGGGCAAGAATAATTGAATTACAGGAGGCGACAAGAAGCCACAGGGAACGCCCGTGTGACTTCTAAAGCACTGAGAAGCCGCAGTTCAGCAGGTAATAAAAGCAGTTTTATAAACTTTATAAATACAGAATATTTACACAAAGGGATAGATAGAATTCAATAAAGATGATGCTGGGACAGGTATTAATAGGCTGGGGCTGATTTTTAGGGGTCAGGTTCCCTTTAAGGAAATCGCGTCCTTTTGTATTTTCCTATTTTACCCTAAGTTTCCCTGTTCTTACCCTTTCTTTCTCTTATTATTTTATAAAAACCAATAAAAATGTTTGAACAAGAAATTACAGTGATGCAGTTGTAACAATTTGTTCCATATGAGTCAACATAATTCATACATACAAAATATGTGAAAGAGCAGAAGCGATGTCTGTCCAAAGTCAACGCACATAATGAGCCGATGTTGTGGTGTCGGCTTCTGCCTCGTTATATTGATGCAGTGTTTGCTGATTATAGCATACGGATTACATATTTTTCATGTACCACCATGTTATGCTCTTTCAATAGAGCATGACAACTTGATATGGGATTGAATGTTACCGGCTCCAAACCACAGCTTGGCTTTGGATCGAGCAGTATTAGATGTTGCATTAAGGTATTTTGGAAATGCTTTTGGCAACTTATATTAGTAATATTGTAATGTAAAAAGAGTTTATAGTTACAGTATGTTGTAATATGTTTCTACTTTGTGTTAGGAGCAAGCAGTAACAATTACTATATAACAGTGGTTTCAAGGCAGAGGCGTAAAGTCTGATAATCCAGTAGTAGCTATTAACATATTGGTCAGTTTACCTAAATAGGCTGGAGTCACTTTGGCGTGTGACTTGCACGAGTGCAATGCGAGGAAATCTCACATTGTACTTGTGCCCACGTCTGACAATCAGCCCTATACGGACTGAGAAAAGAATCGCAGCAGGATGTGATAGTCAGCGAGTCTTGGATTATGAACAATGAGTTTTTGGTAAATTTTTGATGTTGCCCCTTTTTGCACCTATTAGGTAAATTAGGCTACTTGAGTTTTTGACATGCCTTTTTGAGTATTTTGTCAGGACTGTGGAGTCAGAGTCGGTGTCCATTTTGGTATAAAATGGACCAATTCCAACTCCTAAAATATATAATGAATTGGGTACAGCAGAATGTGCTGAATATTATTATTATGAATTATCTTATCTAAATATAAATTATTATTGTATTATAATAATGACTAAAGCTTGATGTTCACATTGTACTACAATAAATGAATATGAGCCATGTACGAGGGAGTCGTAGTCGGAGGTTTGGCTTACAGACTCCACAACCCTGTTTTTTCACATACAGCTTTTTGTTGTGTTTTAAATAAAGCAGTTTTGTTTTTGATACTTCCTAGTATTTGACAAAACTTTATTGACACAGTCATATACGGATTATACATTTTTTATGTTTCTCTGCAGCAGAAACAAATTTGTTTCTGTTTTATCTGCGGATTTTCCACACCTAATGTAATTCTATGAGAAAAATACACAGATAAAACTCAACGTACCCACAAGAGGAATTGATGTGTTGCAGATTTAAGCAATGTTCACACGGTGTTTTTGATCCGCTTTTTCTTGCCTGTTTTCTCCCTCTTTCAGCTGTAAATCTGGATCAGCTTTTAACCCCTTAACGACCAATATTTAAGGGTACGTCAAGGGTCAGTCCCCTGTCTTTGATGTGAGCTCACATCATTTCCCCGACATCTCAGCTGATCTCATCAGCTGAGATGTCGGGCTTACAGCACCAATCGGATCCGCGATCCGATCGGGGCTGTAACCTTTGGATCGCCTATAAGTGAATGAGTCCCACAGCAGGTGACTGCGGGTTCTTTGAGCAAAAGTCTGGGTGGTCCTAAAACTCTATAATTCCTTGAGCCTGGGCAGGGTCCACTAAGGTAGCCACTGTACCTGAAGCCCAGTGACCTCCAGTTTCACAGTTGGTCTTAAAGAACCCAAACCGAATTGGGGCTGGTACCCCTTCTGCAGCTAGCTTCTCTGCCCAGCCTAATCAGCCTGCAGCCGACTTGCATTTTCAGGCCTGGGACTAGCACCTAACTCCATGTGTAGAACTGTCTTCCCCAGCTGCCTGACTGGATCTCTCTAGAGCTGTCTCCTTCTTGCCACCCACCCCTAACCTAACTCCTCCCTCCATCCAGTAGGTGGGGATTGTCCTAAATGTGGGTTTCTTCTGCCCAGCACCTCCCTGGCCTGGAGTTTGGAATGTGTTGAGTGCAAATGGGGGTCTCGGTAAAGCTTTCCCCTCTTACCTATGGGCATAGCACCATACATGTAAAATGCATGCAATACCAATAGTGGCAGCCTGACTGTAGGGGAGCCACACATCAAAATGGAGCACATGGTTCATAAATTTGTCATCAAGTCAAATTGAGCCTTTTCTTTGTCACTTATCAATTTTTAGATGAAAAAGTCACAAAAATATGTGACTTTTTAATATAAATACAGAAAATCACTACAAGAGAGGACTAAAGTAGAGTTTTTAAAAAGTTGCAAATTGATGAAACGGGAAAACACTAGACTCCGCGCACAAAGCAGATTACATAGAAATAAACAAAGGCGCGCGCATATGAAATAGACTTAAAAAAGGAGCAAATAGACTAATGAATTGGGTGCAAATAAAATAATGGCTCAAAAAAGCACAAAACTGAACAAAGGGAGGTTGAATTGAGGTCATAGTGTTCAAATCTATTGCAATGCCACCGCTGGAGAAATAAAATATTAAACAATGCCCATTATTTATTATCATGCATTGCTCAATGTACCATCATATTTTGCAGACTCAGCACCAATGACCCGCGCACTGCAACAATGCTAACTAGTGATGAGCGAGCATGCTCACCGCTACTCAGTACTCACATGAGAATCCCGGTACTCAGGATGCTCGGCGAGCACCGAGTACCGCCTAGATGCTTGGACTCGTCACTAATCATTATCAATGTGACACAAGTATATAGCTCCCTTCTGTGCAGAAAGTAAGCTGGCAACCTCACAGAGAGCAGATTAATTGTTAGGGTCCCTCTGGGGAGCACAGCAAGGTGTTGCATGCTGTGTATGTGTGGCGCCCTGCGACCAGTAGACCACAAAGGGAACTGCAGCCAGGCAGGTAGGATGACAGTTGAACACCAACACCCTCACTGCCCACACAACCCACGTACAGTAGATGGCAGCATCCAGCCCGGAGCCTGGAGACTCTAGGCAGGCGAGGGGTGGTGGGTTTAGAGCAGTGGGTGGGCAAACACGAAGTCAGGTGACAGAAGGTAGATATAGAGCAGGGGGAGCAGGAAGGAGTCAGTAGGCCGAGGTAGGCTGAGCCGTAAAGACTGAAATCACACGTCATGGCAAAGTGGGGTGTAGGAGCGCAGAATCTGAACAGAGCCAGTGCGAGCCGCAGAGAGAAAACACGTCCGAAGCCAGCATCCCAGGAGTGTAAGGGAAGAGAGGGACGGTGATACCGGGCCCTAGAACTACAGCTGAGATGACCAGACTGCAGCGGAGTAGCCCTCCTATGATACTTGAAGACACAGTAGAGAGAGCCTGGTAGAGCCTCACACGGGAGGACTGCTGGAGGCTAGGCAGAAGTAGAGTGTCGGCTCTAGAGGGACCGTAGCTTCACCCGGATCCCCAGATAACCGATGGGGGACCACAACTACACGTTAGGGTCCCTATCCCGAAGGACAGGCCGTTCAGTGGCAACCCGGAGGGCTCACAGGAGTCCGAGCCACCGCCATACTGTCCGGAGTCACGCAAACCAAAGTGAGTCACAAAGAACGCAGTAACAGCCTGAGAGTGACGCAGAGACAGAGTGAGGGGTCACAGTAAGGAAGGACCTGGCTGCAGAGAGTAAATGGAACCCCGGAGGGGAAAGTGTGCCCGTGTATTTGAGAGCCGAACCGTAAGAATTGTGCTGAACTGTAAACTGAACTTGAGAACTTGGAGAAGTAAACACAGTGAACCCTGAACACGACTCCCTTGTATGTCTCTGCCTGAACACGACGCCCTCCATACAGGTTTGCAGCAGACCTACACCCGGAGAGCCACAGCTTGCAGGCTCCATCGCTGATGGAGGATTTCTGCAGCATCTGGACAGTAAGTGTACTGCACTCAGCACCAGACCTGCACAACTACACAATAGACTTTAACCATCAATTCCCCAGGGAATCCAGTTCTGCCCAAGGAGAACTATTCCATCCCTGCTGCCATTACATCATCCCCGGAGGTTCTGCGGCAGCGGCGGCCCCATTACTGGCCGCACACTGTGGTGGCGTCACGACTGACATTTCCCCTGTAAATATCCCCTATAGCATTGTCAAGCCAGGGACATGGTCCGGACCAGGACCACCCGTGACTTCCCCAGTAGCAGATCCGGTCCGTTACCTAGTACCCTCGTCCCAGTGGGCTCGACAACCTGGCGTCACGAACAGGATCTACCTGGTCCAAAAGAATTGGACCTCGTGCGCCTAAAGAAACGTGTTCTAGACTTTCCCGCCAAAATCTGGGCTTAATGGCGGCTATAGAAGACTAACGAAATATGCAGAGGAGGCGTGCCCAGACCCCCCATCGTGGCCCGGCCCGGTCCAAGGCGCGAAGAAAAGGACCCGCCCTGGCTCTCATTAACTCCGGGAGAGCCAGCCATCACTCTAGAAGAAGAGCCTCCGTCCCTAGACCCACCTACCAATGAGAACCTAGCGGGAGAAGAAGCGGAAATCATCATCAGGAAGAGGCTGGATGAGCAACCGGAAACGAAGCAGTCGCCATTGTGAGACACAAGGACGGAAGCAGAGGACGCCGAGAAGAGCGCTATACACGGAAGACCACAAGTGATCCCGGAGGGCCCACGGAGTGAACCGGTGGAGGAACCCGGCCAGGGAGAGATCTTGCGTGACCGTAGAAGAATGGCAGAAGGCGTCAGAGAGCGTCCAAACGTCCAAGACACCCGGCAGGGTGTGCTGCGGCTGCTATCCCAGCAGATGACACCGGCCCAGGAGTAGCATCGGACCCGGATACAGATCAACATGGATCACCAGCAAACTTACGAGATTCTGTCCATACAACCCGGCTGGGTTGGAGTACCACGTGATCGCGCAGAAAGCAAAGAGGAATGCCGCACCGCCACCTTAGTGGATCTGACTATACCCCGAGCTGCACCGCGCCCTGTAAGGAAGGAAGCCGACCCACTCGGAACCCTTGAAGCACACTGGTTGTCCCTACTGGAGCCCCTGATACCACCACCGACTACTACTGAGGTGAGAGGGGAGCAGCTCTGCTGCTGGTGGGAGAGAGATGCAAGCTGTGATGATCTAATGGGCTTCTTGGAAGACTCAAGTAGTGAAGTGGGGCTTGCAGAATTAATTACTCGTGAGGAGTACATCAGGTGGTGGGGTTAGAAAGTGGGAGAAAGAAGAACCAGAGCGGCAGGTTCAGAAACAGATAATGATTGCCCGTGCCAAAGAGGCTAAGAATGTAGCAAGAAGGGATAGAGAAGTACAGAAATCCCCAAGACATGACGGGAAGATCGTTAAAGTCATAGAAGAAAGGGGCTTTGCCTTTGCCCGTGAACCTGGTACTCAAAGGGATATATTCATCAACAAACGAGAGGTTGAAGAACAGTTGCCATCGGATCACCCAGACAGACAAGTAGAAATTGGAGAGTGGGTGTCATACCATATAGTTGAAGGTGAACGCGGTCCGTTCGGCATAAAAGTTTAAAAGACTGTGTTTAGATGCAACAGAAGAGGATGAGATCCCAGTATTAGAATATCCAGAGTCCATCGCTGATCCAGACATGCCAAAGTACACGGATACGGCAGTGAACACAGATCCTGTAATTATTCTAGAGACTGTTACACCAAAGATAATGACGGATGCTGTAACCCAAACCCCGGAAAGCTACCTGTTGATTACTGCATTGCAAGACCTGGAGGTGTATCCCAGAAGGAGAACGTCGCAGGTGTTGCCATGGAAGCAGCAAGCCAAGAAAGAATAAAGACACGGGTTCTGTATCCAGATGGAAGAAAAGAAGACTTGTAAGTGTGAATGAGGTGTAATCCTTGCTGTCCCCATCCCAATCTTGAATGAATGTTAGATTCCCTTGTTTGTCTTATATGTTGATTGACGTTGATACCACGAACAGTGAGTCAGTATAAACTTTGAACTGTATATAGTTGAGCACCTTGCATGCTCCCCTTTGGTTTTAAAACCAGCTTTGCACATATGAGACTGACTGTGCATTGAACTTTGAACTGCTTTTTGAATCTTTGAATTTTGAACGTCCTTTTTGAGAACTTGAACTTTTTGCACTTTTGAAAGAGGAAGAATTTTTATACTTTTGATAGAAAGTAATGTTTATTATGTTTTAGCTACAGTAAATGAACCTAAAATCTATAGTTCCTTGAGCCTGGCAGGGTCCACTAAGGGTAACTGTACTGAAGCAGTACCCCAGTTTCACGTGTCTTAAAGACCCAAACCGAATTGTGTACGCTTCTGAGCTGAGCTTCTTGCAGCCTACCGCGCGACTTGTTTTCAAAAAAATCCATAGAATGTCTTAATGCTGTGTTTAATGTTCCTTTGCAACAACCTAACTAATCTTTTCAGGGTGGATGTCCAAGTGGGTTCTCTCCCAGCACCTCGGCCGGAGTCGGAATGTGTTAAATGCAATGGGGTCTGGGCTCCCCTCGTACCATGGGCGCACAAATGTAAATGCATGCAATACTAGGGGCAGGTGTGGGGACCACACATCAAATGGCACATTCTAAAGTCACAGTACAAATTGGCCCGCATTATCATTTTAGTGAAGCCAAAGGACTTTTAGTCAGAATCTCCAAGGGGGATTAAGTAGAGTTTTTAAAAAAAGCCAGGTGAAAAGGGAAAACATAGATCCAGCGCAGCAAAGCAGTCATAGTAACCAAGGGTAGCGCTGAGATAATAGACTTAAATCAAAGTAGGCAAATAGAGGTTGTTGGAGGCAAAAATGGCTAAAAGCCAAACTGACAAGCGGAGAAGAGCAAAGTGTTCGAACGCACAGCACCGCTGAAGTAATATTAACAATGCCGTTGATTACATGCATTGCTCAATACATCATAGTTGGACCGCCCCAAAGACCGTGCAGCAACAGCCTAACTATGATAAACATGCTCACCGTACTAGTACAGCATGAGAAGTCCTACCAGGAATGCTGGCAGGCTAGTGCTGCCTAGATGCTAGATCGTCACTATCTAATGTGACCGTTAAAAGCTCCCTTCCTGTCAGAAACGTAAGCTGGCACCACAACAGATTAAGTTAGGGTCCCTAGCCCAGCAAGGTTGCATGCTGTAGTGGGCACCCCGGAGGGACTCACAGGAACTGCACCAGGCAGTAGGCGACAGGAAACCAAACTACTCCACAAAACCACGTACAGTAAGCAGCATCAGGAGGGAATCAGGCAGGACAGGGTGAGTGGTTACGCAGTGGGTGGAAACACGAGTGCAGGTGATAAAGGGAAGCGGGGAGGGAAGGATCAGTGGCCGAGTATTGAGAGAAACTGTAAATCAAAGTGCTGGAAAGTGTAGGAACGAGAATTTGACGACTTGGAGAAGTAAAACACGTGAACCAGACACCCCTATGTGAGGTCGTACTGCCCTGAACTACATGGACGACCCAGACTCAGGTGTGAGCCTAGACTACCAAACACAGTAGAGAGAACTGGAGAGCTCACACGTGGAGGATGTCGGGCAGCTAGCTGAAGTAGAGTGTCTGCACTCAGAGGGACCGTACTTCACCAGACCCACTAGACTAACCGACATGGGGGAATCATGTTACGGGTTCCATCCCCAGGCAGGCCCTCATGCACCCGGAGGGCTCACAGGAGCCGAGCCACACCATACTGTCCAGGCACCAAACTAGGGGATGTCACAAGAACGTATAACAGTCCTGAGGGACTTGTAGAGACAGGGATCACGGTAGGAAAGACCATGGCTTCAGAGAGTAAGGCCCCGGAGGGGAAAGTGTCCCGTGTTTGAGAGCCAATGTGAATTTGTGACGATTTGAAAAAGCCCACCCTCCCACCCTTTCCCAGAAAGACTCGGTTTATAGCGGATGTCTGTGGGCGAAGCCTATCACTCATTGACTTGCATTGGGCTCAGTGCTCGGTCAAGCACCCAAGCATCTTGAAATGCTCGACCAGGACATTGAGCACCCGAGCATTTTAATGCTCGCTCATCACTAGTGCTAACCCCTGAGACACTGTGATGACCTCCAAATTAATGGATTGTACCGGTATTGCATGAATATGCTGGTCCCTGCAGAAAAAAGAATTCCTCGTACCCATACTGTCTCCCTTTTGCCTTTCTCCCTATGTTACTCATAGGTAGCTGTGTATATACTTAAATTTGTATATTGTTTAAAATGTAATAAAAATCATTAGAACAAGTAACAAAAAGGTTTGTAGCCCTTGTGGTACCTGTGCAGAGTATTATTATTGTTATTATTTATTTATATAGCACGATTGATTCCATGATGCTGTACATGAGAAGGGGTTACATACAAAACAAGTGAAAAATATAGTGAACAAACTAACAGTGACAGACTAGTACAGAGGGGAGAGAGGACCCTGCCCTTGTGGGCTTACATTGTATAGGACAATGGGGAGGAGTCAGAAGTGTCGCTGGGGTGGTGTGCAGCCTGAATATTGCAGGCTGTAAGCTTCCCTGAAAAGATACGTTTTCAGGTTTCGTCTGAAGGATCCAAGCGTGGTGGTTAATCTGACGTTGTTGTTTCAGAGAATTCCAGACGTTGGGGTATATTCGGGAGAAGTCTTGGAGGCAATTAAGTGAAGATTGAATAAGTGAGAAGGAGAGGAGGAGGTCTTGGGAAGACCAAAGATTATGTGAGGGGAAAATACAGAGATATTAGTTCTGAGATATAGGGAGGGAACAGGTTATAGATGGCCTTGTAGGTCAGTGTTAGTAGCTTGAACTGGATTCATTGGGGAATTGGGAGCCAGTGGAGGGATTTGCAGAGGGGAAGAGGGAGTAGTGAAAAGAGAGGTGGATTAGTTCTAGCAGCAGAGTTGAAGACAGATTGGAGAGGTACAATAGCATTAGCAGGGAGGCCAAGAGGAGGATGTTGCAGTAATCAAGGTGGTAGATGATGAGTGCACAATAATTTTAGTAGATTGAGGGCACAGTAAAGGATGGATTCTGGAAATATTTTTGAACTGGAGGCGACAGGAGGTGTCGAGAGTTTATATGTGCAGTTTAAAGGACAAAGCAGAGTCAAGTGTTAATTTGAGGCAGCGGATTTCAGTGTGGGACAGAATGTGATGTAATTTAGCGTGAAAAATAGATCAGGTAGGGAAGATACATTAGATGGAGGACAGAAACTTAGTTAGGATTTATCCATGTTGAGATTTAGGGAGTGAGAGGTGAAGAAGGAGGATATGGCTGTCACACACTCCGGGATTCTGGAAGGTGACGTCTGGGCCAGAGAGGTAGATCTGAGTGTCATCAGCATCCAGGTGGTACTGGAGGCCATGGGACTTTAGGAGTTGTCCTAGGCCATGGGTATGCATGGAGAAAAGTAGGGATCCCAGGACAGAGCCTTGTGGGATTTAAACAGAGAGATGGTGGAATGAGGAAGTAGTATGGGAGTGGGAAACGCTAAGTGTATTGTCGGAAAGGTATGAGGAGATCCAGAAATAGGCCAACGTCTTTGACACCAAGTTTAGGGAGGATCTGTAGCAGGAGGCAGTGGTCAACTGTGCCAAAGGCAGAGGACTGGTCTAGAAGGAGACTTGTATGTTTGCTTTGGCTGTAAATTGATAATAATTTTGGTCAGGGCAGTTTTAGTGAAATGGTGGGGATGGAAGCTGGATTGTTAGATTATCAAAGAGAGGGTTCGATGAGAGGTGGGAAGAAAGTTGAGCATGGACATGCTGCTCAAGGAGTTTGGAAGCAAATGGGAGCAGCGATATGGAGCGATAATTGGGCATAGCAGTCGGACCATTTTGAGAATGGTCAGGATGCTGGTATGTTTTAAAGCAGAGGGGATGGGTTAAGGCTAGGATTAGTGTGTTTGTGAGGTTGGGGAGGAGGTGGGAGGGGATGTGGTCAAGTGCACAAGTGGTGAGGGTGATTTGAAGAGTAGGTGAGTAATCTTTCCTTCAGTGATGTGGGAGAGGGAGGAATCAGGAAAATTCTTTATTGTTGCTAGGTAGATTAGCCTGTACTAAGATTGTCCCTATATCCCTCTCTTAGCTGGCCTCTGTACAGGATGCTCCTCCCTTCTTCCCCAGTTTAATCTAGAAAGCCATTGCTAAAGACGCATGGCTGCAACCCTGTACAGGTTATTCCTTTCACTTGCTGTTACGTTGAACTTAATACAAGATTCTGGAAGAAAACTGCAGCGTTTCTCCTGTCTTACTACAAGTCATAGTACTAGCCGAGTTCAAAGCTGTCTGTTGGCGCCTGGATGGTGTAAGTACAAGGATACAATTATCTAAGGGACTAGTAATTAGAGCGCTTGGAATCTGCAGCCTCTAGGAAGAGACAGAGCAGTGAAAAGGAAACGTGTTACCAGGGGTGGTATACTGGAGGCAATCCAGAGAAAGGATCATCCATAAAGAGCTGATAGAAAAACCACAACATAACTGTACAGCAGTCTGCATGAGCCTGCAGACAAAAATTGCTCAGTAAAAATTGACCTGTTATAAAGAACAGTGCACGCTTACAGATCCAGAGAAAGTATTATCCATAAAGGTAATACAAGCCACAACCTACTGTACACAGTCTGCATGAAATTGCAGACAGGAATTGCTCAGTGAAGAGAATAACCTGTCACTAAGTGAAGCTGCAGTTTTAATAGACTTGCAAATACAGCCCCAGCAGCAGCTTGCATAGATTCTTAAAAACAATCTGCTCTCCAGTTCTAGATTGCAGCATTGTATTGGTCTCCCTGACAACCAGGAGCAGAACAGGTCTTGTCCTTGCATATTAAGGTACTCACTCATCCCTACTAGAGAAAGGTTTTGGCAGTCCCGAAGCAATTGAAGATGCATTGCTCAAAAAACTATATGCTTCAAAGTACCAGGAACTCAGCGCCCTGCTGTACGAGCTCCAGCTGGCCAAGACAGACACACATCTACCTGGCCTTAGCTACCTGGACACCGCTTGTGGAGTGAAACCCATTGTCGCCAAGTTGCCTTACAACGTTCAAGAAAAGGGTACTATGCGAGGGTCAAACTACAAAAGACTATAACAAGTCTCCTTCCCTCCGTTCTCCTTCTGTGACTTCATCAAGGAGATTGCAGAGTGCAAAAACAACCCCAGCTTCTGTTATGAAGAACCCATGTATCCCATGAACTCATGTTACAGGTTTATGATATCGAGGGACAAGGTCAATTCCATACATCGTACAAGGACTTGTGAAATCGGTACGATTTCAGATGGGGAGTGTTGTGTCCCACAAATGGGAGCAACCTGTAATGTCTATTCTTTGCATTGTGTATTTTTCCTCCAATCAGGAACATTCTTCATTGTTGCTAGGTAGATTAGCCTGTACTAAGATCGTCCCTTTGTCCTCCCTTAGTTTGCCTCTGTACAGGATGCCCCACCCTTCTTCCCAGTTTAATCTAGAGAAGCCATTGCTGAAGACGCATGTCTGCAAACCTGTACAGATTATTCCTTTCCACCTGCTGTTACATTAAACTTAATACAGGATTCTGGAAGAAAACTGCAGCCTTTCTCCTGTCTTACTACAAGTCATCACACTGGCCGAGTTCAAAGCTGTCTGTTGGTGCCTGGATGGTGTAAGTACAAGCATACAATTATCTAAGGGACTGGTAATTAAAGCGCTTGGAATTTGCAGCCTCTCGGAAGAGACAGAACAGGCTCGCTCACACTTGCGTATAAATAAAAAATCAGATTGCACTCAGAGCAATGGTATTCAATGATGATGATGATGGTGATCTGCATTTTGTTTTCCTGCATATGGTCGCTTCAACAGCCAAGTCAATGGGTGAAAGAAACAAAACGGATGTCAGGATTACCATTCTGCAGCAAAGAACAATATAAATGGTCCTGGAAATGATTACAGAATATTGGCCGCTAAGAAAAAAAACACATTGAATACAGAGAAAAAAAAATTGCACACTCACATTGCATATTGAATATTAATGGATTTCACTCTTCCCACTTTTCTGGATGAGAATTGTACAAATTTTGTATATACTAGTGTGGCGCCCTGCTCACACAGGTAGCCACAGACTCACCTACACCATGGATGGATTTCCACAGTGGGTACACTAGTACAAACAACATCTTCCACCCCAACCCAGTAGTGGGAGCTCAACTTGCTGCCCTTAGACAACATCCCCTATAAATACTGGTGCTGAGGGCGGAGTTAGACAGAGAGTGTAGTCGCTAGGAGAACTGTGAAGACGTCCTGGTGGTCGGAGCCGCGCTAGGCCCAAGCCAGAGACAACTGAACAGCCATCGGTCTAGCTATTGCAGGGACTCAAGAGTCGGGGCGAAGGCGAGACATAGGAACAACAGAGAAGTAGCAGCCTGGGGACCGGGGGGCCGTTCTTGTTCACTCCAGAAAGCACACCGGACACCGAAGTCCGAGTCTACAGGAGAGCATGCAGCCCAGCAGAGAATACTGGTTTTCCGTGGAGACTTCAGTCTCCCGGACATCTGTGCAGTCACCAACAAGGGAGCCAGGCACCGCTAGAACGTTTATACAGTAGCGGCAGTCCAACGAGGGTTACCCAACACAGCAGAGGTGAGAGGAGAGCAGAGGAGGCCAGCCAAGTTCCATACAGGGCTTCACACAAGGGAAAAGAGATGAGGAGGCCTTATACCCACTCACTGTGAAGATCCAGAAGTGCTACCTGAACACCTGGCAGTGTACTGGACTTTTACCTGCAATTCCACCCTTAAAAGGTAAAGAAACAATGTCCGGTGTGTGTGTCTATTCCTCTACCCCTGTCCCTGCCACTTAGAGACTATTCCAGCCGCTGGACAGCAAGGCCCATACCCTGTTTCCATCCGTAATCATCGCCACACCCAGCATCACCACCATCAGTGCTGGTCTGCTCCACAGACTCTATTTGCATATTCAAAATTCCCAGGGGGCAATGGGCCTACGAATTCACTGTGTTGAGCACTTTAGCCAGCTGCCCACAGTGTTTTCTTGAACTGGTCTCCCTGAGATCAGTGAATACTTTGTTTTGTTGGTCTACTAGGCATTGCTCCCACCTAGCCAGAATCCTACTCCACACTGATGAGGGGCAACACCCCGAAACAGCTGTCTGTGGATGGATACCTGGCCTTGGTATTCCCATATCATATCTTTAAGCTTGTAAAGAGCTGGATATTGACTCAAAGGGCCACTTAATATGGTGGTTATCATGGCTAGGTCCTTCACTTGAGGAAGATCTGGCTAGTCCTGTGTTGAGACTCCTAAACGAGGCTCCACAGACTCTATTTGCATATTCAAAATTCCCAGGGGGCAATGGGCCTACAAATTCACTGTGTTGAGCGCTTTAGCCGGCTGCCCGCAGTGTTTTCTTGAACTGGTCTCTCTGAGATCAGTGAATACTTTGTTTTGTTGGTCTACTAGGCATTGCTCCCACCTAGCCAGAATCCTACTCCACACTGATGAGGAGCAACACCCCAAAACAGCTGTCTGTGGATGGATACCTGGCCTTGGTATTCCCTTGTCATATCTTTAAGCTTGTAAAGAGCTGGATATTGACTCAAAGGGCCACTTAATATGGTGGTTATCATGGCTGGGTCCTTCACTAGAGGAAGATCTGGCTAGTCCTGTGTTGAGACTCCTAAACGAGGCTACACAGACTCTATTTGCATATTCAAAATTCCCAGGGGGCAATGGGCCTACGAATTCACTGTGTTGAGCGCTCTAGCCGGCTGCCCGCAGTGTTTTCTTGAACTGGTCTCCCTGAGATCAGTGAATACTTTGTTTTGTTAGTCTATATGAAGTCAGACTTCACCGCCACTGGGAGGCAAGGAAAGAAAGGAACAGGAACAGCACACAGTGAGGGATCCATCTACAAACCAGACATTCCACTTGCAGCGCCTGTAGCATTTGTCATTATAACATCCACTGCACTGAAACACTATGATGATTGAAAGTTCTCCAGTAAAGTACCCGGTGAAGTGAGTTATCACCTCTGCTGCATTCTTTCCTACATAAACTGTCCCTTTACAGAAACGATGCCCCGGCGGTCTAGTCCTGCCTGCGGGGACTACGCCATCATTGCCGCAATAACAACGACCACCGGAGGACTGTAGCGGCGCTGGTGAGCATCACCAGATACTGCAGGTGGCTTCACGAAACAAACTTGTATATTCTTTATTTAACCCCTTTTTCATTGACCACCAGGGCCACGGCCTCGGGCGGCCACCCGTGACACCCCCAGACCGAAATCGCCTGAGAGCCGAGTACCCGGCCCTGGGGCGCGTCAGTACTGCTACTGTAAACTGCATCAGTGTGCTGCTACTGGGGGTGGTTAATGGTTAAGCATAGTGGTACAACATGATCTTCCTGTACTACGGCATGATGATGTAATCACACTGGGACTCTGCGTACCCCAGCGCAATGATATCACCTAGTTGGGCCGCCTACACTTTGATTCTGTCTGCAAGTGGACTCTGGAGGCCATATTACAGTGTGGAGGAAATACTGGGAGCCATATTACAATGTTGGGGAAACAATAGGGGCCAAAATATTTTATGGGGGAAATAGTAGGGTCTATATTGCAGTGGGGCAAATACTGGGGGCCATGATAACATGAAAAAAATCCTTGCAGCACACAGCTACTACCAATGATGTACAAGTGCTACAAGCCATATGTGTTTGAGGAAAAAGTTTAAAAACTTACGTTTTTTCAAAAAACTCAATAATCTATCTTTTAATTCTGAAGTTCTTAGTACAAGCATTGGCCAATGTCTGTTTGCTCATCAACTGCGACAAAGTGACTTCAGGCATGATGAGTCCTACTCTAATATCCCTATTCTCCTTGTCCACCCCCCACTTTTCAGTGGGCAGACACCATCTATACCCTCGATCACCTGTAAGTTAATAAGGGTGCACATTGCAGCAAAGGAGCCTGAAACTCCATATAATAAATAACAAGAAAAACTTCACAGCACTCAACAGACTAGTGTGAACTGGTGCAAGCAAAGATGCAGAGTCAAATAACATGAAAAAAATCCTTGCAAAACACAGCTACTACCAATGATGTACAAGTGCTACAAGCCATATGAGTTGCAGGCTCCTTTGCTGCAATGTGCACCCTCATTAACCTACAGGTGATCGAGGGTATAGATGGTGTCTGCCCACTGAAAAGTGGGGGGTGGACAAGGAGAATAGGGATATTAGAGTAGGACTCATCATGCCTGAAGTCACTTTGTCGCAGTTGATGAGCAAACAGACATTGGCCAATGCTTGTACTAAGAACTTCAGAATTAAAAGATAGATTATTGAGTTTTTTGAAAAAACGTAAGTTTTTAAACTTTTTCCTCAAACACATATGGCTTGTAGCACTTGTACATCATTGGTAGTAGCTGTGTGCTGCAAGGATTTTTTTCATGTTATTTGACTCTGCATCTTTGCTTGCACCAGTTCACACTAGTCTGTTGGGGGCCATGATAAAGTATAGGGGAAAATACTGGGGGCTATGATATAGTGTGGGGAAAAAGGGAGTTGTATATTACAGTGTGGAGGAAACCCTGGGTGCCATGATACAGTGTGGGGGAAATTCTGAGGGCCATATTACATTGCAATAGAAATACTGGGGGCCATATTACATTGTGGGGAAAATACTGGGGTCTATGTTCAATGAGAAGAAAATACTGAGGTCCATTTTACAGTGTGGTGGAAATACTTGGAGCCATATTACTGTGTGGAAAATACTGGAGGCCATATTACAGTGTGATGGAAACAATGGGGGACATATTTGTCACAATGGTGTCTCGTATCTCTCAGACTTGTGAAAGGTTTTGGACCTGAGACTCATTCCCTTGGTGAGACTATTCAGATTAATGTGCTTTCCTTTCCTTTGGTTAATGTCCATGCTCGAGTTAATGCTAGCGTTAATATCAGTTTTGCTACTAGCAATCACCTTGGTGACCACTCCATCTCCTTCAAATACCCATCAGCCCATTCATGACACATCAGGTAGTGCTAGTGATTGAATCCTATTCATTGCAAGCCGCCTTTATGGAAGGAGCTATTGGGGAACTGACCGGTGCCAAGCCATCTGCTGATCAGGAGTGCGGCAAAGCTGCTGGATCTGCTGCGAACGGGCAGAATCGCAGATGTGAAAGCAGTTTTAGGCTGGTTTCACTCTACCGTTTTTCATTGGGAACAGGGAGAAACCCCCATTTCTCATAATTGTAAAACCTGATGCAACATGATGGTCCCGCACCGGTATTATTACTGATCGGCTGATGGATCTGGCGTAATATCGGTGTGTTAGCATCCAAGTGCAGCAGGTTGTGTAAGTTTTTTTGACGGCTCTAGTGAAAAATGCCATTTTTGGCAAACGCCCCTAGTGGGTGTGTCATATGAAACTGGCTTCTGGGCATGCTCAGTCAGAAGACCTAGATCAGGCGTCAGGATCTGGGGAATCTGGCTTCCGCCGGATCTGGGTTTCATAGAGCACCATTTTATTTTAGGCCGCACTTGGTGGTTTATGTTTATTTTAAAAAAAAAAACAAGGCCCAAAAAAAGTCAAAAACTGTGTTTTTGGTTTCTGTTAATGGAATGGTGTACAACCGCATGCCACCGCATCACCATTAAAAGTCAATGCGGTTGCATATGGTTTCAGCCAGATTCGCTCGGATTCAAAAAACAGTAATGTGAATCCAACCATACACATGGATGAAAAATAGAAGAAAATCCAATCTAGTACAATGTTAAAAAAGCTCTCTTTTTTTTGTAAGCAAAAATAAATGGACACATGAATGACACTAAATGGAGAAGAAATGAATATGTATGTGGCATGAATGGAATAAAACGTTTTTGTTGTTTTTCTCATATTATCACTCCCTAATAGAAAAGCTTGTACTATGCAGATGGAGATGATCAGAGAAGAGGCCCAGGTGTACGTCAGATTAGGCAACAATAACCTAAAACATGCCCTGTGATAGCTAGGGATCTCGAGGACGTGAAATAAGATTGCTGCTTGGAGCGGGTCAGGCTGAGAGGATGGAACTCATTAGAAATTAGAGTCTGGGGAACACAAGTATGAAGGATTCCAGCAGCGCGGGCCATGTCAGTAGGAGAGGGAAACCACAGCTATGCCGCATTGGGGAAAACACGAGCAAGAAAAGAAGACATTACAGCACAGCACATGTAAAAGCTTTAGAGCCTTATAAGCAACTTATGTGATTCACTATCATCCCGCACAGAACAATCCTATAATTAGAGCAATTACTACCAATCTATTTTGTCACATATTATGGAATATCCATAGCTGGATATTGCGGTGCACTATCCATGGGGTGAGAACAACCCTCCGTGACTGCATGGCTCAGGAATTGTGTGTAGATATATAGACAGTTTCTACATTCCCAATTTTCAATATCCACAACAAGATTGTTTTTTACTTTGAATTTTAACATATGTGTGGGTTATGTTTCTCAAACTCCATCTCTATGTATAGTAGTGTGGATTGCGCACCATAAATTCACAACTCAACTCTCCTCATGTTCAATTAAGTCATCCAAGTTTTATGGACCAGGAAAGGATGACGATTTTCCAGGCCATCTAATAACCTTCAGACCCAAACCCAATAGCCTCGTAAGCATATATAAGCCTGTTATACTCAGGTCAGTAGATTCCATGGTTGGTCTGAGAATCACCACTCTCAGAGATCACTCACATGAGCATATAACATGGCCAAGTAATATCTGATGTTTTGTCGGATAGCACTTGGCCCAATGTTAAGGGCCTGTTACACGCTACGATATCGGGAACGATATCGTTGGTACGTCAAGGCTTTTGGGGCGGGGCAGTGGCGTCATAACGAAGTTGTTGCGTGTGACACATAGATACGACCAATGATAAGTCGGCTGATCGTTGATCGTAGGTTTATGAACTGGACCATAAATCAGTCGTTGGTCGTCTGTTCAACCTGCAGCATCGACGTGTGTGACACCTTGATAACGATGTCGTTTAAGACTTCGCCTATTAAGAACATAGGAATGTAGGCATCTAAATGACTGCTAATATCGTTCACTTGTCGCGGAGTCGTTGCTGCGTCGTTTACGATATCTGTACATGTGACACCTCACCAGCGATCATTGAACGTTGTTCAAGCGATCCAGGTCAAGTTGGATCATTGGTCGGATCGCTGAGACATTGAAGCATGTAACGGGCCCTTTACACTATGGATCAGTGCCGATTTGTGGTTTTTTTCTCATGCCGATGAGAAAAAATATCACAACATGCTTCAAGTGCATCCGATAATTGAATGACACGCACCCATACAGGTCTATTGGAAATCATCAGACTGCACTCAGATGTCATCTGATTTACCCCAACACAGTCAATGGAGAAGATGGAGAAATTAAGTTCTCCATCTTCTTTGCTTTGTTTTGATTCTCGCATACGGGAGAATCAGATCACAGGCTCTAAGGCTGGTTTCAAACTTACATTTTTTCCCTGATGAGGTTCCATTCAGTTTGTATGGATCACTCAAGCTAAGTCTAGCTATCCTGGGACGAGCTTAGCACTGCTCCAGTCTACAGGATGTCTTCCTCAGTCCTCCTAGGAACTGAAGTTACTAAATCCGCTCCAGATCAGAATTTACAGGGGAGCTTACCCTGAACCCGGGTTTAGATCTCCCCATTCAGGCCTGGAGGCAGAAAGGTGTTGTGTGCTTTGGGTTTTGCCTGGTGCGGATTCCCTCTGTTGCTCTCAGGTATGACACTACCCTCCGGAGGAGATAATAACTTTGTGGTAGCCGGACTCTGGGGTGCTAAAAAAACAGACTTGAAGAATAGTACAGTTGGAAGCAAGACTATAGAGGAATGCCAGTATTTAAATATCCTACATAGTTTGGTGTCATCAGCAAAGACTGACACTTTGCTATCAATCACATCTACAATGTCATTAATAAAAGAATTAGTCCCAGCACAGACCCTTGTGATACCCCACTGCTCAATATAGCCCATTTAGAGATTACAATTTACGATGACTCCTTGTTTCCTGTCTTTTAGGCTGGGTTCATATTTGCGTTGGGAACGCAGCATAACTAAACGCAGTCAAATGCATGCGCACTGAGTTGCTATATTTAACATGAGAACACACAGTACCGCATTTGGCTGCGTTAGTAACTGCATAATTTGTGCGCCTACCGAATGCAACTTGTTGGATATTTTGTGCGTGGCTGGCTGCTTGTTTGTTATGCACGCAAACAGATGCACGCAAAGCATGAATGGGAATTTATGGGTGCTCGTGCCATTTGCAGGCAAGCGCAACGAATTCTGTGAATGATGACGTCCTTCAGAGCTCTTCCATGCCTAAATACCTAAATCCCGTTCTGGTGTGTGTCTCTCTCTCCCTCTCTGTCAATGCATGCAGACAATCGCTGCTGTGTTACTATAAAAGTGCCTGTGTTCGGCACTGCGTGTGCGTATGCGCACCATACGCTGCGCTGCCGAACGCAAATGTGAACCTAGCCTTAAACAATGATAATGTCTTACCCATCTGCATAGAGTTTCCCTTAGTCCCTTCTTCTGGAGCTAAAGTAAAATGTTATGTGATACAGTATCAAATGCCTTTACAAAGTAATAATTATAATAATAATCTTTTATTTATATACACCATGTTTCAAATTATTATGCAAATGTTCTTTTTCTCTGATTTTAATAAATGGTCGGTGCAAATGACAGTCAGTGTAATAAAAGTCATCACCCGTTAGAGTATACATCGACTCTTATTGAAGAAACCTCCCAAAGATAACAGTATAATCTTCAAAATTAAAAAAATCCTCTAAATGCACTGTTCCAAATTATTAGGCACAGTAGAGTTTCTAAACATTTGATATGTTTGAAAGAACTGAAGAAACTCATTTGTTGAAGTTGCAGCATTAGGAGGTCACATTCACTGAAATAAAAAGCTATTTAACTCCAAAACATCCTAACAGGCCAAGTTACATGTTAACATAGGAACCCTTCTTTGACATCACCTTCACAATTCTTGCATCCATTCAACTTGTGAGTTTCTGGAGAGTTTCTGATTGTATTTCTTTCCATGATGTCAGAATAGCCTCAGAGAGCTGCTGTTTTGATGTGAACTGCCTCCCACCCTCATAGATCTTTTGCTTGATTATACTCCAAAGGTTCTCTATAGGGTTGAGGTCAGGGGAAGATGGTGGCCACATCATGAGTTTATCTTTTATGCCCATAGCAGGCAATGACACAGAGGTATTCCTTGCAGCATGAGATAGTGCATTGTCATGCATGAAGATGATTTGGCTCCTGAAGGCACATTTTTGCTTTTTGTACCATGGAAGAAAGTTCTCAGTCAGAAATTCTATATTATTTGCAGAGGTCATTTTCACACCTTCTGGAACCTTAAATGGGCCTACCAGCTGATTCCCAATGATTCCGGCCAAAACATGACTCCTCCATTTCCTTGCTGACGTCACAGCCTTGTTGGGACATGGTGGCCATCCACCAACAATCCACTACTCCATCCATCTGGACCATCCAGGGTTGCTCGGCACTCATCAGTAAACAAGACTTTTTGAAAATTAGTCTTCATGTATGTCTGGGCCCACTGAAACCGTTTCTGCTTGTGAGCACTGTTTAGGGGTGGTCGAATAGTAGGTTTATGCACCATAGCAAGCCTCTAAAGGATCCTACACTTTGAGGTTCGAGGGACTCCAGAGACACCAGCAGCTTCAAATATCTGTTTGCTGGTTTTTAAGGCCTTTTTAGCAGCTGCTCTCTTAATCCGATGAATATGCCTGGCAGAAACCTTCCTCATTCTGCCTTTATCTGCACGAATCTGTGCTCAGAATCAGCCATAAATCTCTTCACAGTATGATGATCAAACTTAAATTTTCGTGCAATATCTAATGTTTTCATCCCACACACAATACCATCAAAGGATTTCATTGAAAAAAAAAACCCTATGACATGTAAAACCAATTTGCATAATAATTTGGAACATGGTGTAGCGCCAACATATTCCGCAGCGCTTTACAATTCAGAGGGGACATATACAGTCATAAGTAACAATGATAAAAATACAATATAATAGTAAAGCAAGGAAAAAAAAAAGTTGGCCCTGCTCATAAGAGCTTACAATCTCCAAAATCCAGGTGTTTAATTACAATGATGATCCAGTCATCATGGAGAAATAGGGGGGTTGGTAAGGGCTGCATGAGTGTAGAGCTTTTGGGTTTAGTGCAGCTTAGTGAAGAAATATGTTCAGAGAGATAGTGAATGGGCTACATATTAAAGAACTTCTATTAGGGAGCATAATATGCTGCCTTAAAAAGATGTGTTTTAGGGAGCGTCTAAAACTGTATAAGTTGTGATGGTCTTAATTTCTTGGGGTAGAGCATTCCATAAAATTGGTGCAGTTTGGGAGAAGTCTTAGAGCCAGGAGTGGGAGGTTCGGATTGGTGGGGATATTAGTCAAACGTCGCTTGTAGAACATAGAGAACAGGTAGGGTGATAGAGATGAGTGAGAAGATGTACGGAGGTGCCGATTTGTGAAGAGCTTTGTGGGTGAGAACATGAGAACAAGCAATTTAAATTAGATCCTATAATGTATGGGCAGCCAGTGCAATGACTGGCACAGAGGCATCCGAGTAACAGTTAGGCAGATAGGTGACCCTGGCTGCTGCATTGAGAATGGACTGGAGAGGGGGAAGCGAATTAATAGAGAATTACAATAATCAAGGCGGGAGTGGATCAGGGCCACAGTTAGGATTTTTGTTGTTTTCATAGTGAGAAAGGGGCAGATTCTAGAAATATTCTTCAGATGCAAGCAGCAAGAGCGGGCGAGGGATTGCATATAGGAGGTGAAAGAGAGATCAATGGCAAACATAACAACCAGACAGCGAGCCTCCTGCCTAGGCGTTATCGTGGTGCCACACACTGAGAGTGAGATGTTAGATTTAGGGAGGTTAGTGGAGGGAGCAGAAGAAGTTCAGTTTTGGTAAGGTTAAGGTTTAGATAGAAAGGAGACATGATGATGGAAACTGCGGTGAGTCAGTCATTGGTGCTCTGTAATACAACAGGGCTCAGGTCAGGGGAAGAAGTGTATAGTTGTGTGTCATCAGCATAAAGATGGTACTGGAAGCCAAATCTCCTGATGATCTGTCTGATAGGGGCTGTGTAGAGAGAGAAAAGAAGAGGGCCAAGGACCGAGCCCTGAGGGACCCCAAGAGTGAAAGGAAGAGGAGAGGATGTGGAGCCAGCAAATGATTAGCTGAAGGAGCGGTCAGAAATATAGGAAGAGTTCCAGGAGAGAGCCATGTCCTTTATGCCGATGGAGTACAGCATAGCGTGTAGGAGATGGTGGTCAACAGTGTCAAAAGCTGCAGAATGGTCAAGAAGAATAAGCAGAGAGAAGATTTCTTTAATAATGGGGTAACGATAGAGTGTTTGAAGGAGGAGGGGAAGATGCCAGAAGAGAGGGAGAGATTGAAGATTTTAGTTAGGTGAGTGGAGACTACCGGAGAGAGAGACTAGAGTAGGTCTGAGGGAATGGGGTCAGTGGTGTATGTAGGGGGATGAGAGGAAGAGAGGAGCCTTCAGACTTCTTCTTCTGTGACTGGGTCAAATGAGAATGAGCCAGAGGAGATGTTGGAAGGGATGGGAGCAACAGCATTTGAAGGTTGGGGGTCAATTTCCTGGTGAATATTTTCTGTTTTCTCTGAGAAGTAAGAAGCCAGGTCATCAGTACCGAAGTCAGTGATAGAGGCCTGCACTTTAGGACTGAGGAGAGAGTGAAATATATCAAAGAGTTTCTTTGGATTGTTGGCTAGTGAGGAGATCAGGGTGGTGAAGTAGGTTTGTTTGGCGAGGTGAAGGGTAGAGTTATTGGTTCTTAACATAAATTTATAGTGAATAAAGTTTTCTGGTGTACGGATTTTCCTCCATAGGCGTTCAGCACTCCTAGAGCATCGCTGGAGGAATCCAGTTTGTGATGTGAGCTAAGGCTGTTTTACTTTCTGTTTGGAGGTTCTCAGGGTGAGGGGCGCTACTCGGTCCAGGGTGCTTCTGAGAGTGTCGTTGTAGTGATTCACAGCCAGATCAGGACAGGAGAAGAAGGAGATTGGGGACAGTGATGAGTGTAGAAAGCCTGTAAGTGGATGAAGGTTTATGGTGCGGAATAGCTGGTATGACGCAATTCGCGTCATATCCGGCTCTCATGACTTCGTACACCCACACACACCTCGCGATGCGCATTGCGCATGCGCGAGGTTACTTAACGGCAGCTCATCACAGATAAGCTGCCGTAAAGTAACCTCGCGCATGCGTAATGCACATCGCGAGGTGTACGTGGGTGTACGACGCCATGAGAGCCGGATATGATGCAAATCGCGTCATACCAGCTATTCTGTGCCCATGGACGGGGAGATGATGATCAATAAGGATTATCACACCCATTGGGGCATGAACAATTACAGTAAAGGTGTTGGAGAGAAGCCACAGAAACGCCCTTTGTAACTTCTCAAAATCTCAGAGGTAATAAAAGCACTTTTCTTAACTTTACAAATACACTATTTTTACAGAAAAGGATCGCTAGATTAGCATACACAGGGTGCAGGGACAGGTATTAATAGGCTGGGGGTCATTTTTAGGGGTCAGGTTCCCTTTAATTCATGTTGTTTGCTTCTTGCATTTGCCAGCAGATATTTAATACTACTAACACTTTTATTACTCCCACTCACCACCCTACTTTCCTTGCATGTCCCATTTCCTCTAAATCCTCATTGACCCATACTGTCTCACTCTGTCTGTCTAATCTATATATCCCCTATTTTGCATGACTACCCTCCTTGCCCCCAGTTTAAAAGCTCCTCCTTTCCTTCTGACTATTTTTACCCAGCACAGCTTCACCCTCCCTATTGAGGTGCATCTCATCCATACTGTAGAGCCTGTAGAAAACAGAGAAGTTGTCTCAGTTCTGAATGAACCAAAACCCTTCATTCCTGCACCAATTTGTAAGCCACTCATTTATCGCCCTAAGCTCCCATTGTTTTTCTAGTGAAGGTGGTGGAACCGCTGTATTTATGAAAACACCACCTTGGAGGTCCTGGACTTCAGCTTGTTCCCTGTAATAAATGAAGGTCCTTAAAAATTCAGTCATACCAATGTGTACCATGACCACTGTGTTTTCCCCAGCCCCACCCAGCAATTAGGCCAGATTTGGACTAGGCTTCCTGACACTTTCATCCCTACTCCTTCTTCTAACTATTACCCAGCTACCTACTTCAGGGTCTGATCTTCATCACCTCCAACCACCTCCATATCACTGGCCCCAGCCATAGCATGCTCGGTGAGCTCTAGTCTCCTCTCCAGGATTGGAGTGCTTATGAGTGTTGCTACACGTTTGAATCCATTAGATGGGCTTCTAAATATGTCCTGTAAATACTGCCCCGGGGTGGGGGGGTTTGGCCAAAAGGACATGGGTCTTCGCTCCTGCACACTACAGACAAAGGTGGTAAGGGACGTGCTATATCCTACTGCATCAGTACTTCTCAGGCGTAGATCAGTTGTCAGATTTGCCAGCTTTATCATGCGCTAATGAAGCCGGCAAAATACACCCAAAAGAAGAGCACAATGCACAGGATCGAAAATAGACTCGGCTGGCGCATCATAGCTGGAAGCAGCCCATCCGTTTTAGTATCTACAAAGAAGGGGGAAGCGCTTCTACGTTAGGTTATCATGCCGCCGGGGTGTGATACCACAGGTGCAAGGCTGATATGGACACCGAATGAACACCTAGAGTGCCTAATTAACATGGGAAAATGTAAGCAACTATAAGGCGGCCGTCACACGCATCAATTTTGTGAACGATATCGCTTAAGCGATATCGTTTGTGCGTCGCTGCGTGTAATCAAGCGATTTTACAATGTAAAATCGCTTGATTGTTTGGTCGCAGATTTGTGAGCAGGAGCTCAAATCAAGCGATAATCGCTTGATCAATCTGCATCATCGTGGTGTGTGACACCACGATGAACGATCTCCCAGCGGCAGAGCCTATGCTGGGAGATGGTATCTATGGTAAACGTCGGGTTACTAAGCGCCGCGCGGCGCCTAGTAACCCGATGTGTACCATGGTTACCAGCGATCTCTCTGGTCCACATCGCTGGTGAGTCTGCCTGTGTGACAGCTCACCAATGATGTGAGCGATATTGTTAGCGATCGCGCGTGCAGTGATCGCTAACAATATCGCTCACAAGATTGAAGCGTGTGACGGCTGCCCAACACTACACTTTTATCTTAGAATATTACTATGAAGCTGCAGGGACAGATAGTGATAGCTTTGGGGGCATAAAGTAGCTGACAGGTTTCCTTTAAAATGCAGCCCTCGCTCCGCTCAGCAACCCTTGCTTAAAAGTCACTGGAACTTGTAGTTTTCCAACCAGCATGTTTTTGGTGGAGGAGAGATGATCAGCCTACAGCAATCTGATACTGATAATCTGATCAGCTCCTCAATATACCAGGAGTGGAAAACCCTTTTAATTTCTAAAAAATCATTAGAAGTATCAGATGGGCATTTCCATCATTACAAGTAACATCCATACTAAATAAATTACATGTCGTCCAAAGTGTCGTCTCCATGTCATCGATCTGAAATACCGACTGTTAGGGATGACATCAGAACTGAGCAAGATGTTACAGAAAGGACTTGGACTTGGAGTACTGTCTGGATTTTCTGAGTTCCTTATGTTTGTTAAGTAAACAGCTCACAATGAAACATTCTCGAAAGCTAAATCACAGCCGGATCTCCAGGGCCTGTTACCAGGCATCTCCGCGAGACAAACAATCCATGACCCAATCGCACCCCGGCTTGGGTATATTTGACGAAGGGAAAAAAGAGCAATGCGTAGTTACTGAGACTATGAACAATCATTTGAGAGAATGACTGTTTGCTGAGCCAGATCTCACTGCTTTGTTATGGGATGTATCTATGGAGTTAATGAGAATGTACCTGAGGTCAGGCCAGCAGTGATTCTGTACAGGAGAACATATGGGACTGTTTAGGGTCCTACTGCAGTCCTGTATTGGAGAGGTTAAAGTTATTATCAATAGAGCTTTACGTTTAAATGCTTCATTCCATCTATGGGTATTATAGGTAGACCCCTGAGAAGCTAGGAATTCCAAACGTTATCCCAGGATTTGGTTTTGGTTTTCCTATGAAGCATTACAATTGCGATAATGTTCTGCAGAGTCACAGGAGGCATATAGCGAGAATGCAGAAGTAATGAGTAGGAAGATGCACAATGGGGGAAAAGCCTTCCTGTAACAATGGGACAAGTTAAAGTCAAGTCTCTTACAGAAGGAATGTCCTGTTGGTGACCCTACAAGTTTGATCCAACTGCCATAAGCATATTGAGATTTTACTACAGGCTTAATGCTGCCATTGTGAGTGCTGCATTCTCGTTTTTATATCCGGGAACACCCATGTTGAAATTATTCTTTTTTTTCCATTGTTTATAAATTCAATCCATCCGTGTTTTACTGGAGGGAAAATAAAAAGTACGAACATACACTGAGTTTAGATCTAGAAAAACAGTGTCAATTTTTTGGGTAAAGAACATCGTAAAAGGCTGGAACACACATCCAAACAAAAATATTGCATCAACCATCCAGTAAGACTGATGTGTGAACAGCTCCTTTACACAAACTTGTCAGAGGACCAAAATGCACAAAAGTAGTTGCATAATAAAAACAATCTGTCATACGAAATTAAGTCCATCTTGGTATATCTGGAAAGTTCAGACGCAGTCTGAACTTCATAGGAGTCTGCAATTTTCACTATATGCTGCAGTATATGTTGCACCCCGGGGCAGGCGGTACTTGGAACCGGGTCCTCTCTGCAGTCTGCTGGGGGAATGACACGGCAACGTAACCCGGCTTCATATGCCCAGGTACAGCAATAAAAGGGGCAAAGGAAAAGGGGAAAGAAAGTTTGTAGGGATTGTCCGTGACACCACCCATGGTTTGTGGCAATATTGACCAAAGACTGCCGTTCAGACCACTGGGGATGATGGTGGAGGTGGCAGGCGGGATGATGAGCCCTCCACGGGTAGGACTTTGTCCCCAGGGCAGGTGTAGGAGTAATGGGTCATTGGGACGCAGCAGTTGGTCTCAAAGCATCAACAAGTCTTAAACACAATTCTTGAGTTCACTGGGTACTTTACTCCACTGCCAACACAACAGCACAGCATCCGTCACAGTACTTATCAGTTCTTTAACACACTTGCAGTGGACCAAGTTCATGTGGAGCCCACTGGGACGGGGTACTCGGTACCAGACCAGGTTTGCTGCTGGGGATGTCACGGAGAGCCTGGTCCGGACCGTGTCCCGGGTTCCCCAAGTAAAAGGGGATATTTACAAGGGATGAATGTCTGTCGTGACGCCACCCACGGTGTGTGGTCAGTGATGGGACCATCACTGCTGCAGAACCTCCGGGGATGATGTTAGGCAGCTTAAATGGAACTGCTCTCTGTGGTTAGAGGCTGGTTCCCCGGGGCAGTGATTATTATAGTCTATGATGGATGTGATAATAAGGGAATTGATAGTGGAGACGGGTAAAGGAACACACACTCACGTTTCTGTAGTTCTCCAAAGCTTTACTGCAGATGTTGTAGCAGATTACTGTCCACGGAGTCTGTACTGGGGCCGGGTTGCTCCCACCCTGTCCGGGTCCTCAGCTTCCTCCTACTGCGCTGTGTGTGTGTGGCCCTGCTGCTTCTAGCTGAGCTGCTGGCACTGTCTCTCTCCTCACAGGTACCCCTTGGCTAGGCAACTTGAGTCTTCCGTGTGCTGCTGACCCCGCCGTGTTGCTTTGCTCTGGTACAGTGTCGATCTAGAAACTCCACCATTCCTGGATTTACTGTGCTGTATGTGTCAGTCACAGTCTCGGATCCGGTGTCCGTTCTGTGCGCTCCTCTGGGGTGAGTGGTGATGGCACTCAGTCTCCCAGATGTGTTCCTTTGTCTTCAGTTCTCCTTCCCTCAGACCCTGGCTAGGCCTGGAATCGATGAGCAGACTGTAGAGAAGCCTGACGCAGCTCCTTTACACTACAGCCTCTCTCAGTTCTCCCAGGAACTGGACTTTTCACAGTACTGCTGCGTACTGGACTCCTCTCTCTCCTAAACTCAGAACTGACTAACTACTTCCTCTTGCAAAAAATAGTAATGGCGGTCTAATTAGGAGCGCTCTAAGGAACAAGCAGACATGTAAGATGTTTTCATAAATGTCAAACCTTTTATTAACTTCTTAGCTCCCCTCACAGCTCCACTACGCGTTTCAACTGCATACAAACAGTCTTCATCACCACCTGATGAAGACTGTTTGTATGCAGTTGAAACGCGTAGTGGAGCTGTGAGGGGAGCTAAGAAGTTAATAAAAGGTTTGACATTTATGAAAACATCTTACATGTCTGCTTGTTCCTTAGAGCGCTCCTAATTAGACCGCCATTACTATTTTTTGCATGAAAACTACTCCCTTTTTGAGGGACTGGCGGCTGGAGCAGCTCAGGAACAGCACAAACAATCTGCCTTGAACAGGAGAGAGGAGAGCGGAGAGGCATTGCATATACCGCCGGCGGCGGAGGCTGTTAAACCGGGTTGTGCAGGAATTGCACAACCCGATAAGGTGAGTGGCCACCTATCCACGCCATTTAGACGTTTTTAATAAGGGGATCCTACACATTTGCGCCCCTTTTCCTTTTTGTTTTACATAACTACTTCCTCTTGACCCGGAGTATATAAGGAATCTGGTTTAGCTCCCCCTCCTGGCCCAGAGGTGCTAGTGTCAGTGTGTTGTGGGGAGGGAACCCGTGTGATGTTACTGTGGCACGTTAACCCCTGGGGTGCCACATTCACAAAACAGCTACGGGCTCAGGTTCTCACTGCAGCCAGGATGGTTCCTCTGCGTCTTTCCCTCTTAGTGTACCTTTCAGGCCCTCTGTTTCTTTCTCCATTCTCTCACGTATGGGTTTGGTCCAGCTGCCACGGGCTCTGCAGTGATCTGTCCCACACTCTGGGTCACTAGGCCTAGTACGATGGCTTTGTCCTACACCGCACCAGTTGTTGGGTCTCGGGACATAGAGTTCCCACACCCCGCAGGATGTCTCGTGGTCGGGGGCTTGAAGTGTTCCTGCCACATCCACAGAGCCGGCACAATGGTTCTGGCCCAGCCACCAGTGACCCGAAATATGTCCGCTGGTCCGGTTTGCAGCCGGCTTCCGAAGATCGCATCTGCAACTGCTTATTTTTTAAGATCGCAGCCAGCGGGGAGCTAGCCGCAGTCATGAAAGCTCAGAAGGGAACAGCTGGTGGTGCTGAAGTTTAGCAGCGCTCGCTGCTAAACTTCAGCCACCTGTGTTCGGTTCCTGGATCCGATGTTTTTGTCGGACCGGGTCGATCCGGCGTCATAGACTCCCATGTTAGGGAGCGCCAGATCGCCCCGGATCCGGGAGGATGCGATTTGGGCAGATTTTCGCCCCGGACACAAAAACATTGCAAGCAGTGTTTTTGAGTGTGGGAGAAAAATCGAATACACCCGGATCCTCCTGTACAGATGGAAGCCAGAATACCTGCCATATGGTTCCATCCGGGCCCCATAGAGCTGTATTATGTCAAAATCGGGTTCGGGGATGTCAGGTTTACACCAGACAGCCCCAGACCTGGTCAGGACGTGGAGTGAAGCCGGCCTGATCCAAGTCTCATCCGAGAGACTCGCATGTAAGTAGGAGAGTGTGTTTCCAGCCTTATGAACATACTCTAAAGCAGGGGTGGGGAATGTTTTTTGCCAAAGGCCATATTGATATTGATAACCTCCTTTTCGAGTCACACAAAATTATCTTGCTGTGTGGTGGAACATTTAATCAACTCACCCCAATGCAATGGCTGGAACTGCTTCTTATTTGTAAGGTTGTGATGTTACGCAGTAATGGTGATGTTGCTTCACACAACTACTTTTCCAAGCCCTCATCAGTCAGTCTGCAACGCAGCTGATGATACATTTTTTAAAGAACTGTTTTCATCAGTATGTTTTTCTGAACACAGATGTATATTTCAACGCATGTCTCCTCAAAGAAGGAAATTAATCTTTACGTAACATTTCTGAAGCTCAAGCATAATATTCTTTCTGCTTTCAGATGCCACAAGAGGAAGCTTAGAAACCGCATACTACAAGCATCCAGAATATACTGCTAGAAGGAGATTCATCAAGACCATCATGAACCGTTCCAATCTTGATGAAGAGGTATATAAGGGTGCTTGCACATAATCAGTATACGTAGTGTTGATGACGCAGCGTCTTGCCGCTGCATCCAAAACGCTGCATAGTACAGTATAAGCATAGTGGATAGGATTGGAAGAAATCCCATCCTTACTATGCTTAACCCGAGTGTTTGGAGCTGCGGTGCGGGTTGCCGCCATTTCATGCTGTGGAGTCGGAAGCGGCTCCATCGGGTGACTGCAGGGAGAAGCCGCCCGCACCCATCGCACATGGTGAGTACAGGGCGGCTGCGGTCACCACAGCTTCACTCAGGTCCAGAGGAGCTGCGTCCAAGACGCAGTTCCTCCGGACCGTGAGTATGCAGCCTAAGGCTGGTTTCACACTGTAGTTTTTTTCCTGATCAGGTTCCATCAGGTTTGTGAGCCAAAACCCGGAGAGGAACCAGGAGAGGAACTTCCTGAAAGAAACTATAATTGAAAGATTGACACCTGTTCTGAGTTTTGGAGACACTCCTGGTTTTGACACACAAACCTGATCGAACCTGATCAGGAAAAAAACTGCAGTGTGAAACCAGCTTTAAAGCCAGATGTTCCTAATCCTAATAGTACGCCTCTTAAAAAATCATAGGCGTCTGACATGTGGTGTGCGCCTCACGTTATTTCCTACACAAGTCAAAGTTAATCAAATTAGATGAGCTGTGGCTTTGCAACCCTGTCGCATGACATTCTGCCCCAGCTGCACCCATTTTGGCCAAAACTGAAAATACCAAAAGTCACAACATTTTACAATTTTTCACAGCAATTTATGCCAGAATTTTGCCATTAGGCTGCATGTACACTATCATGGTGTGCAGCGTTATGGATGCAGTGTGTTTGTGCTACTTCCATAATGGTACGCTGTACAGTACAAGCACACTGGATGGGATTTCCAGAAATCTCATGCCCACTCTTATTCTTTACTTTGCAGAGTAAATTGACATGGTAGGAAGCTGTCTACACCTCTGCTTGTCCGCAGCATGTCAATTTAACGTTGTGAAGTTGGAAGTGATCTCGGTGGGTGAATGTAGCGAAAAGTCACAATGCCCTGATCGCTGATTGTGGACACGGGACAGCTGTGTTCACTTAAGAAATCTCCTGATTGTCTGCACATACCTTAAAGGGATCCTGTCACCTCCAGAACGCCTCCTAAGCTACCACACTCCATTTGTCTCCTTAAAGCATCCTGTGAAAGTGCATAAAAACGATTTTATAGTCACTCATTAGGCATTATAATTAGTAGGAGCTATATTCTTTAGCCCTTAGGGCGTGCTGTTTTACAGGCTCCAGGATTCACCCTCTCTCTATCTGTGTGCTTTGCTTGTGCAGGCTTTGCCCTCCCCCTCTCTGTCACTCACAGAATGCAAACCATTTCTCCTGCCTTCAGCTCCACATCACAGCAGCACAGACAGAGAGATAGTGGATCCTGGAGCCTGCAAAACAACACGCCCTAAGGGCTAAAGAATATAGCCCCTGCTAATTATAATCACTAATGAGTAAGTATTAAAACGTTTTTATGCACTTTCACAGGATGCTTTTAGGAGACAAAAGGAGTGTGAGATTAGTGATGGATGCTGCAGGGACGTGTGTTGATAGCTTAGTTGGCGTTTTGGAGCTGACACGATCCCTTTAATGAAACAGAGCCAAAATGATTATAAAAGTTTGACAACTACATTAGGATAAGGCTCAGCTCACATGAAAATATTGAAAATAGTCTAATTTTTATAAAAAAAAAGAACAATCATTCTTTATTTGTATATGATCCATATGCAATCCATATGGTCATTTTTTCACATCTTTATGGCATCTGTTTTTATATATCTGCAGTTAATAAAAAGTACAGGACTAAATACAGTGTACTTACTATGTTAAAGAACTGCAAGATATCTGTAAAAATCTGATATATTTTTTCATAGACCTGAAAAGGTGAATCTCATCCAGCTCATGGAAGAGAATAGCGGCATTTGTCCATGTGAAAAAGATGGAAAGTGTAAGTGACTAAAATCTTATTTTGTTCCTTACCACTTTGTATATCGTGCTCCTGTCAACCATGCTTTATATGCAATAGCAGCTGGGGCCGGCATGTATGAGGCGAGCTGTACATCTTAGTGCTTTTCTGATTGATGATATTGCACCTGAGCCTGCCATTTACCCTTGTCCACTTACATAAACGTCACAGGAATCTGGCATGAATATTAAATGTGTAGCTGTACTTTTCCCAAGCGAATTGCTTTATCTGGACTGCAGTGCTGCACCCCATACAAGCTTACCAAGGAATACATACATTGTACTTGTGGATTTTGGTGCATTTTGAGGGGATTGCACACATTTCAGGGGCAGACATATCATTGATGCAACTAGAGGCCCAGGAGTTAAGGGGCCCACTTTAACATCCAAAGTAGGTGGAATTGTGCATTTTTATGCGCTATCAGACAGCAAAGGGGCCCCATATAAAGTTCTTGCACAGGGGCCCTTTTTGTCTGTGTCCACCAGTGGCACATTTCTACAATCACATCATGTATTGTGTCATTTTCCTTGTGCATTTTCTCACAGGCTTCTATACGAAACAAAATAATGCAAGAAAAATAACATTATATATCAAAAAGGCCACGAAAAATACTTTAAAAATGCATAAAAATTCTGTCATTTTTTTCGTTACAAACTGCATGTTATCCAAAGAAAAGACACAAGTGACTTCTCCGATTCAGTTTTGTAGTTCTTACCAACTTCACTACCTGGCGATTTTCCATTTTTCATTTTCATCTCTTCCTCCCCTTCTTCGAAGAGCCATTATTTTTCTGTAAATATAGTTATATAAGGCTTATTTTTGCAGGACAAGTTAAAGTTTTGAACAGCATTATTCAATTTAGCATACAGTAGACTGGAAAACATGGAAAACAGGGAAAAAAATGCGGCTAACTTGCAAAAGGTGCAATTTCACATTTCGTACTTTGGTTTTTTTTTTACTCATCATGTTTAAGGCCACTTCACATGCTATGATATCATTAGCTATGTCACGTGACCACGATCATTTCAACATCGTTCGTGCGTTGTCACCGCAAGGATATAGTTAACGATCTTAAACTTGGCAACGCGTCAGCTACCTTGAGACGAACTAGTGAACGATGTCACAAAGTGGCAGGAATAGGAGAATTGTAAACGACATCGTTCAAAAAGATGTCACACTGAACAATGTTGCTTGTTCACAGAACGTTAATTGGACGATGAACGATAGATTTGAGGTCAGGATCTCAAATTTTTGATGAACGATCCAACGATTTCTTGTTTCAAGATCAAAATGTTTACACGCAACGATGCACAAACGATATCGTTCGAACGATCAAAAAAGCGTGACATTTCAACAATATCGTTAACGATATCGTAGCATGTGAAGTGGCCTTTATTACATAGTCAAATTGATCTGTCGAATGAAGCCTCGGGTCAGTACGAGTTCGTTGATACCTAAACTTGTACACTTGCACTTTTATCCAAGGCTTGTTTCACACCACGGCAAGATCAGGTCCCGAGCTGTCCGGAGTGAACCTGACAGCCTTGGACCCGATTTTGCACTAATCTAGCCCTATGGCAGCTATTTGCCGTCCGGTTTTGTCCCTTGTCCGGCAGCATCAGGCTGCATCCGACGCGATCTGGCGCCCCCTAACATGGGAGTTTATGGCGCCGGATCGCGCCGGATCCGACAAAAAAAATCGGATCCGGTGACGCTGCTAAACTTCAGCACCTGAAGCTGTCCCCTGCTGTGATTTCAGGACCGCGGCCAGCTCCCCGCTAGCCACGATCCTGGCATTTCAGCAGGGACAGCTCCTGCAGCTGTGAAATGCCGAATCCAGCTGCAAACCAGACCGGAGGGCATGTTTGCCATCCAGTTCTGTTTCAAAATGGTCGGGGCTGTCAGGTTCACACCAGACAGCCCCGAACCTGATCTTGCCATGGTGTGAAACTGGCTTAAATGGTAAGAAAAAAAATTCATAAGTTAGTAAAAAAAATTTTTTTTAATTCCGCTTTTGGCACCATATACCACAACCCGTAGCATTTTAATTTGTTTGATCTATGGCTGCGTGATGGCTTATCTTTTTGCGTCTTGAGCTGACATTTTTAATTATGCTATTTTGGTGTAGATACAATGTTGTGATCGCCTGTAAGGCTACATTCAGACACAGCGTTTTTGATGCATTTCTTGAGGATCCATTTTTCAGCTACAAAACTGGATCAGCTTTTCAAAAAAAGCATCAAAAAACGGATGATCTGTTATTGATGCGTTTTGTGAGGATCCGCTATTTAAGCCCATAGACAATGATTTCAATGGAAAAAGTGGATCACAACTGCTCATTCTTTTTGAGGATCCATTTTTAAGCCAAAAATCGCAGCCCTGCAAAAGGTTGTGTCTGAATGACAAGTCTTGAAAACTCATTGACTTGGCTGGGAATCTCTGAAATTGATCAATTTCACTGCACTGCCACTGCAAAAACGGATCCTCACAAAACGCATCAAAAACACATAAAAAATATTGTGTCTGAATGTAGCCTTATTGTATTTATTGCAATATTGCTGCAACCAAAAAATAAACATACGGTAATTTTGGGGTTTTCACTTTTTGTGTTTGGTTACGCATGTTACCGATCAGATTAATTGCTTTTATATATTGATAGATCAGGCATTTATGAATGTGGATATGCCAAAATGTGTATTTTTTTTTTACATAGTTTAATTTTCAATGGGGCAAAAGGGGGGTGATTTGAACTTTTATGTTTTTTTTTTCACTTTTACTTTATTCTACTTTGCCCCTAGAGTGCCTCAAGACTGCAGTGTCTGACCACTGCTGCAGTACAGAGCAGTGCTGATGCATATCTCTGCACCACTAAATGATCATCTCCTGTGAATGCTGAAGCTCAGGCACCGCAGACAGAAGCGGGTCGTGACAGTGACAGGGATCCTCAACTGACCCGTCACTGTCATAGCAACAAATCAGCGCCCAGTGGTCACATCACTTGGTCAGCGAGGGCATCAGGGAATTGCATGATCTCTGCTGCGGCAACTTAGATCGCACTATCAGTGTTTCACATCATGATCTAAGGGTGTTGGCAGCGGGTTATTCAGGATACTCTCCAAGAGTGCGACAGCAAAGCTTCTTTATTCAGCAACCATCAGGAACATTATATGATAAGCTTAATAGATCAGGAATAAATCATTTGTATGTCTCTATCTGAGCAACATCTGCAGCTGGCTTCTTCTCTCTCATACACAGACATAGGAAACTAGATACAGTCACATGTCTTTCCTGTATGAGCATCTGGGAGGTTTTTTTTGTTCTAACTTTATAAACAGTACACAAATCTAGCAACTAAATACTCATAGACAGGAATGGAGTTGTTGCACTATATGTATTCCAACAAAGGGTGCTAACAGTGGCGGGGATAATCCACCTGCATCTGTTAGCTTCACATGTTGGATGATAAGATCAGCTAGAATGTGCAGGGAATGATTCGAGCTCAGCACGTGAGCTTCCATTAAAGGGTGGGATGCGACCAAGGATGTACTTATACATCATAGGTCGTAAAGGAGTTAAAGGGGTTGTGCCATGAACAATTATATATTTTAATTAACAGATTTTAGAATAAAAATAAGTTCCACAATTGGATGTGTTACAAAAAAAGTTCCTGTCCTGAGATATTCTTATAAATGCCCTGTGTAATAGATGTGTCTGACCATGCAGGAACCGGTCAGATATACCACAGCTCCTGAGCAGTGGAGGATGCAAATGAAAGTATACAGACATTACAGCACAGGGTCATAGCTGATTATTTCTGTTTTTCTGTGATGTAAAACAAGTTTTTAAACAGGCAATGACATGTTTTTCATTACTGTAAGAATCAGCTGCAATCACTGACTATAATGTCTGTATATTCTTTTGCTTCCTCCCCTGCCCAGGAGCTGTGGTATATCCAACCTGTTCCTGCATAGTCGGTCAGATCATATAAGTATTCTTTCACCCCGTCGCCGAGCAGGATACCTAGTCCCTGGCAAGCCCTGATCTCACCCTCACTAGTGATATGGCCAGCGAGAGCGCTAGTGGCCCCCCTGCACCAATATTACGTAAATGAAAGGAAAGGCAGCCAGGGGAAAAATCCAAAGAATATACTCCAACTTCACAACTGCAGGCAAATTACTAGGCAACAGATGGCTTAGCACCAGTAGTAGCTCCTTCCACCCAGGCATCTTGAACAGAACAAAATATTATCACCAGCAATGTCTAATGTGACTATTTGAAGGAAATGGGAGTGATCACACAGTTGCTGCACCTGGACAGAACTACCAAGGAGCTGCTAGAGCAAAACTGACATTAACCCATAGTGTGCCAAAAGAAATTAACTACATTTGATATCCAGAGTCTCCCAAGGCAAAGAGCCTATGAGCCCAAACTTGTCACTAGTTTCCAAGGCAGGGGAGACTAGAATTTAGTACCTATAACCTGTAATATTTGATCTTTCAAGAATTGCATCCCATCCCTCTTTATTTTCTTTAGATAAGTTTATACGATTCATAGGGTCTGCTCCTTTTATTATTACAGTAATCCAATCACATCTGCGGTTTCTATAGTGACTGCCTTGAAATGCTGCAAAATTAAATTTGCAGCATTTTAGCAAAATGAAAGGGGGGAGAATAGTCTATCAGGAGCCCACATAGCAATTGTTCAGTCATACTTGTGCGCTTTAATGCTGTCCCATGACTAATAAGGGAGCTGTGTAAACTACTCAAGTCTTCGAACAATGGCGGGATCATGGTGGATGAAAGGAATTATGGACGAAGAGAAGCGTCTGGGAGAACCGTGCTCCTAAGTGTCTGAAGAGAGATATCCTGGGGAGATGTGGAACAGAGTAGTTAGTATATCGATTCAAGATCAATACTTGATTTCTCCAGGGAACTTTTCATCACGACTGCATTAATAACCATAGGTTTACATATCACCACAGATGGATCTGAGGCTTCCAAGTCAGCAGATAGAGGCAGAAATCCAATTCATTATTATCAGACATACTTCACTAACCATTTTAGGAAGGATCTGTATATGCAGAGTTGAGATAATACTAAATTCCACTATAATGATGTTAAGAGACTAGGTGTCGTGATTCTGGTTTTTGCAGAAATTGCTGTGGAGAGATTAGAAAATTGAAGCTGAAAGACGTTCAACATGTTTAACATGGAAGCCTGTAAGAAATGTGGGATACGTTAGTAGCTGATAGCCTTTGATCGATGGTATAAAATGCCTCTTGTTAGGAAAATATTTCACATTACTCACATTTTTTCACATATTCATATGTTCACATAGGCTAATAGTCATATAACTTGTAATCATCCAGCCCTGTGTGAAATCAATATGTAAGTAATAAGAATGTGGACACCTCATCAAAACAAATATGGGCATTAAAATGTTTCTAGCCCCTTCATTTATTAGATTTAGTAGCACTGAAGGGGTCGATTTGGCCTGAAATCTTCTAATTATTGTGAATAAAATGGGAATATGGGCAAACAATAACATTAGCATATAAGAAGTTTCCAATGTTCTCTATTTCTATTTAGAAGAACAGCACATATTCATCTAACGCCAAGAATGAGAATTTGGAGCCCTCATCAATGGTTGGAGGCACAGAGATGAATGATGGCGTTATGGCAGATCTAGGATTTCCAGCACTCAGGTGTCACGCACAGAATGGCGTGTTTCTGAATAGACAGCATGACAGTGGCGCACGGACCAACGGGTGTTCAGCACGCAACTCTACACAGAAGGGAACATCACGGACACAATAACAATAGTAGGCCTTGTTAGTAGGGAACATGGGAAGGGACGCCTCCTGCCTTCACCTGAGGATGAACCCTAATCTCCCTACCATCACAATACGGGTTCTTTCCACCCGTCATCGAGCAAGATTCCTAGTCCCTCGCTAGCCCTGCTATTATCCCTCACCAGGGAGCTTGCCGGCGAGAGCACTAGTCCCACTTCTGCACTAATACAATATAAAGGGAAAGAATACATACAGGGGAAAACCCAAAGGATAACTAAGGAGTTCACAGCTGCGACCACACTCCTCGCCAGCTTGTCACAGCTTGCAAAGAATGAGAGTCAATCACCAACACTAGCTGATAGTTTCATGTGACTACTTGAAGGAGATGGGAGAGGTTACAGACTAGCCGCACTTGAACAGAACCCCCAAGGAGCAGCTTAGCAGCAAAACTAACATTAACCTATAGTGTACCAAAAGAAAGAAAAAGACATTTAAAGAGACACTGTCAGGTGATTTTTCAGTATGATACTAATATTACCCTTGAATAGTGCCTGGGCAAACTTTAAAAACATGTAAATCATTATTCTACCCTTTGTAGTTTCCATGTTATTACAATTGTCAGACCTCTCCATTATAGGCAGAGACGATTAGTCTTGGCTCTGTAAACTGTCATGTAATTATGTACTCTTTCTCAGGAGCTCTCTCCTCCCTCCTCCCTCTGCTCTCAGTGTTGTGCAGTTTCACTTTCTGAAGCTACTGTTCTGTTCAGGACATGGAGGGAGAACAGGTCTGTCTTATCTGATCTAGACTCCATTTGGTTCTGTTAAAAGGAATCCCTGCTGTGATCTCTTGGTTTTGCTGCAAAGAGAGTAGAGAGGAGGATACAGCCCCCCCCCCACACTGATCTCCTGTGCTGTGATATGACATCATATGAAATAAGTACTTGATCTACCAACTAGCAAGAATTCTGGCTCTCACAGACCTGTTAGTTGTTCTTTAAGGCCGGTTTCACACCACGGTTTTCGGAATCCGGGGCTGTCCGATGTGAACCGGACAGCCCCGGATCTGATTGAACAGGATGGCAGTGTTTTGCCATCCGGTTTTGTGCTGTCCAGAAGGATCAAATACTTGTGTTCCCTATTGTATATCACTACATAACATGTTTGATAGTTTTTGCAAATAGAGTCATTATTGTCCAAATTTCAGCCTATTGGATTTGAAAGCTCATACATTCATTATATTTTGCAGTTTGAATTAGCGAATATTGTTTGATATTATCGTCAATTTTTATCATAGATGGTTGGTAAGGCCCAGTTACACACACAGATAATTGTGCAGAGATTGTTCGCAGATCTCTGGTTGCAGTGAAATCATTGACACATTGTTCCATTTTGTGGCCATGTACAAATGGAACAATGTGTCCATGATTTCACTGCAACCAGAGATCTGCGAACAATCTCTGCACAATTATCTGTGTGTGTAACTGGGCCTGAAGGATTTCACCTTGTAAGTTAAGCCCCCTATAATGACTCCATAACTAGGCTGCAAATGTCGAGTGAGTGTTCCTTTAGTTATATCTATTAGGGCTGTATCTAGCGGGGCTGGCGGGGCATCTGCCTTGGGCTCAGCAGGCAGGGGGGCGCCGGGTTTATTCTCCTCTCCACCTGTAGAGCAGCACCCTCTGCGCTTACAGGACCTTTGATGATGTCAATGGAGGGGAGGAGTCAGGGGTTACATGATCATCTCCTCAGTGTATGCAGGATTCCACCGTGCAGGTCATCATGATGCTGGATGAGGTGAAGGTTATGTCTAAAAGTGTAAATCAGGAGGGTTTTACAGTGTGGATATAGCAGAGCTGAGAGTGTAATAGGTGTATGGACCAGAGCCGTTTGTGTACGAGGTGTACGGAGCGGAGCTGTGAGTGTATGAGATGTACGGAGTGGAGCCGTGTTCATACGAGGTGTATGGAGCAGAGCCGCGTGTGTACGAGGCGTATTGAGCGGAGCTGCGTATGCAAGTTGTATAGAGCGGAGCCGTGTGTTTATGCGGTGTACAGAGCAAAGCTGAGTGTGTATGAGGTATATGGAGCAGAGCCGAGAGTGTACAAGGTGTATGGGCGGAGCCGAGTGTGTACAAGGTGTACAGAGCAGAGCTGTGTGTACGAGGTGTACGTAGCGGAGCCGTGTGTGTACGAGGTGTATGGAGCAGAGCTGAGTGTGTACAAGATGTATGGAGCAGAGCCGTGTGTGTACGAGGTGTACAGAGCAGAGCCGTGTGTGTACGAGGTGTATGGAGCGGAGCAAAGCAGAGTGTGTACAAGTTGTACAAAGTGGAGCCAAGTGTGTACGGGGCATATGGAGTGGGGCTGTGTGTGTACTAGGTGTACAGAGCAAAACTGAGTGTGTATGCGGTGTACGGAGCAGAGCTGAGTGTGTATGAGGTGTATGGAGCAGAGCCAAGAGTGTATGAGGTGTACGGAGCGAAGCCGCATGTATACAGGGTGTATGGAGCAGAGCCGTGTGAGCAAGGTGTACGAAGCGGAGCCGAGTGTGCACGAGGTGTACGGAGCTGAGCCAAGTGTGTACAAGGTGAGCGGAGTGGAGCCGAGTGTGCACTATGTGTATGGAGTGGAGCCACATGTGTACGAAGCAGAGCTGAGTGTGTACAAGGCGTACAGGCAGGGTCACGTGTGTATGGGGCATACGGAGCAGAGCCGAGTGTGTACAAAGTGTACGGAGCAGAGCCGAGCGTGTACGAGGTGTACGGAGCAGAGCAGCATGTGTATGGGGCGTACGGAGCAGAGCCATGTGCGAGGTGTACGGGCGGAGCCGAGTGTATATGAGGTGTTCAGAGCAGAGCCGTGTGTGTACGAGGTGTACGTAGTGGAGCTGTGTGTGTACGAGGTGTATGGAGCAGAGCCGAGTGTGTACAAGGTGTATGGAGCAGAGCCGTGTGTGTATGAGGTGTACGGAGTAGAGCCGTGTGTGTACGAGGTGTATGGAGCAGAGCCGAGTGTGTTCGAGTTGTACGAAGTGGAGCCGAGTGTGTACGGGGTGTATGGAGTGGAGCCGTGTGTGTACTAGTTGTACAGAGCAAAACTGAGTTTGTATGAGGTGTACGGAGCAGATAAAAGTGTGTACAAGGTGTACGGAGCGGAGCCGCATGTGTATGAGGCATACAGAGTGGAACCAAGTGTGTACAGAGCATTGATGAGTGTGTACAAGGTGTACAGGGCGGAGCCGAGTGTGAATGAGGTGTATGGAGCAGAGCCGAGTGTGAACGAGGTGTATGGAGCAGAGCTGTGAGTGTATGAGGTGTACGGAGCAGAGCTGAGTGTGTACTAGGTGTACGGAGTGGAGCCATGTGTGTATGGGGCATACGGAGCCATGTCCGTACAAGGTGTATGGAGCAAAGCCGAGTGTGTACGAGGTGTACGGAGTGGAGCCGAGTGTGTACAGGACGTACAGAGTGGAGCCGTGTGTGTACGAGGTGTATGGAGCAGAACTGAGTGTGTATTAGGTGTACAGAGCAGAGCCAAGAGTGTATGAGGTGTATGGAGCGGAACTGAGTGTGTACGGAGTGGAGATGAGCTGTATGGATCAGAGCCGAGTGTGTACGAGGTGTATAGAGCAGAGTCAAGTGTGTACGAGGTGTACGGAGTAGAGCCGTGTGTGTTCGAGGTGTTTGGAGCAGAGCTGAGTGTGTATGAGGTGTACGGAGTGGAGCAAAGTGTGTACAAGGTGTAAGGAATGGAGCCGCATGTGTACGGGGCATACGGAGTGGAACCGAGTGTGTACGAAGCGGAAATGAGTGTGTACGAGGTGTACAGAGTGGAGCCGAGTGTGTACGAGGTGTATGGAGCAGAGCCGAGTGTGTTCGAGTTGTACGAAGTGGAGCTGAGTCTGTACGGGGTGTATGGAGTGGAGCCGTGTGTGTACTAGGTGTACAGAGCAAAACTGAGTTTGTATGAGGTGTACGGAGCAGAGAAAAGAGTGTACGGAGCGGAGCCGCATGTGTACGAGGCATACGGAGTGGAACCAAGTGTGTACAGAGCATTGATGAGTGTGTACAAGGTGTACAGGGCGGAGCCGAGTGTGTACGAGGTGTATGGAGCAGAGCCGAGTGTGTACGAGGTGTATGGAGAAGAGCCGAGTGTGTATGAGGTGTATGGAGCAAAGCCGAGTGTGAATGAGGTGTATGGAGCAGAGCCGAGTGTGAACGTGGTGTATGGAGCAGAGCCGAGTGTTTAAGAGGTGTATGGAGCGGAGCCAAGTGTGTACGAGGTGTATGGAGCAGAGCTGTGAGTGTATGAGGTGTACGGAGTAGAGCTGAGTGTGTACTAGGTGTACGGAGTGGAGCCATGTGTGTATGGGGCTTACGGAGCCATGTGCGTACAAGGTGTATGGAGCAAAGCCGAGTGTGTACGAGGTGTACGGAGTGGAGCCGAGTGTGTACAGGGCGTACAGAGTGGAGCCGTGTGTGTACGAGGTGTATGGAGCAGAACTGAGTGTGTATGAGGTGTACAGAGCAGAGCCAAGAGTGTATGAGGTGTATGGAGCGGAGCCGCATGTGTACGGGGCATATGGAGCGGAACTGAGTGTGTACGGAGTGGAGATGAGCTGTATGGATCAGAGCCGAGTGTGTGCGAGGTGTATAGAGCAGAGTCAAGTGTGTACGAGGTGTACGGAGTGGAGCCGTGTGTGTTCGAGGTGTTTGGAGCAGAGCTGAGTGTGTATGAGGTGTACGGAGTGGAGCAGAGTGTGTACGGATCGTACGGAGTGGAACCGTGTGTACAAGGTGTACGGAGCAGAACTGAGTGTGTATGAGGTGTATGGAGCAGAGCCAAGAGTGTACAAGGGGTACGGAATGGAGCCGCATGTGTACGGGGCATACGGAGTGGAACCGAGTGTGTACGAAGTGGAAATGAGTGTGTACGAGGTGTACAGAGAGGAGCCGAGTGTGTACGAGGTGTACGGAGCAGAGCCGAGTTTGTAATAGGTGTATGGAGCAGAGCTGAGTGTGTATGAGGTGTATGGAGCAGAGTCGAGTGTGTACAAGGTGTATGGAGCAGAGCCAAGTGTGTACAAGGTGTATGGAGCAGAGCCGAGAGTGTACGAGATGTATAGAGCAGATTCGATGTGTAAGAGGTGTATGGAGCGGAGCTGAGTGTGTACGAGGTGTATGGAGCAGAGCAGAGAGTGTACAAGGTGTACGGAGCAGAGCTGAGTGTGTACTAGGTGTACGAAGTGGAGCCATGTGTATATGGGACAAGCAGAGCCGTGTGCGTACGAGGTGTGTGTACCAGTGGTAGCCCCCTGCAGATACCGACCCTACTTGTATAGTCCAAGACACCTCTGCCGGCAGCATTCTTCTCCCGAGTCCTGGACGCCGCTGTCTGCCCTCTGCAGCTCAGCACGGTGGGGCACGATGATATCATCACTGAGCGCCGCTGTACTGAGATGTGCAGAACAGATGGTGAGGAGACTGCAGCAGCGAGAAGAGAGGTGAGTATTTACTTTTTTTTTTTTAATCAGTGAGTACACTGATGGGAAACTATGTAATGTGCAATACAATATAGGAAGACAATGGGGGTGCAATATACTATATGGCGGACTATTGGGGCCCATTATACTATATGAAGGGAAAATGGGGTGCATTATACTATAAGGAAGGCTCAAAGGGATGCATTATACTATATGGAGTACTATGGGGTACAATATTGACCCACCCCAGGGCCTTGGGGTACCCGGTCCCGGGCGTTAATCAAAGGAGTAGTCACGGGCGGCGGGCGGCCTGTGCCCAGGCCCATGGCCCTGGTGGTCGCTGAAAGAGAAGTTAAATAAAAATAAAGAGTCTTTGTGTCGCCACCTATGGTGTCCGGTGATGGCACTGGCGCTGCTGCAGACCTTCGGGGATGATGGATGGGGCAGGTAGGTGGTGACGCTCCCCGTAGGTGGAGCGGAGTCCCCAGGGCAGAGATGAATGACGAATAGGGGATTACACAGGGAGGCAGCTCTGGAGGTGGAGATGCTGGTACAGTCTATGTGCAGGGCAGGATCAGGGGCTGCAATGAAGGACACACACACTGGAGTTGTTTCTTTACCTTTAATGATGTTGCCGGTTCAAGGTAATATCCAGGGTACAGTCCGGGTGGTCGGGTGACAGCTCAGGATTTACACACCCAATGAGTTGTGATGCCTCCTCTGTACTGTGTGTGTTTAAGTTGTGGCCTGACTGAATCCTGGCCCTGACCTCTCCTGTGTTCCTCACTTGTATGGCAGGCAAGATGAACCTTCTGCTGGGCACCGCTAACTCCTCTGCAGGCCCCGGCTCTGTGTAGTTGCTGTGCCACATGTGCTGCCAGGAGCCTGAAGTCTCCCTGGTCCTCCACTACTCTCTGCTGGGCTAACTGGACCCGTGCAGATTTGGACTCCAGCATCCAGGTTGTTTCTGTCTGTTGCTGGGGCGAACCGATATGGTTCCTCTGCCCCACTCTCTTCCTCGCCTTTCCTCCGACCCTCACCCTAGGGTTCTTTACACTGGCTAGGCTTCACTCTGGCGCGGACCTAGCATGGCACCGCTTACAAGGACGTCTTCACAGTCCTCCCTGGAACTGCACTGCTTAACTCCTCCCCCAGGTCTGGATTTTATAGGGGACCTTTCCTGAAGTCAGAAAGTAGAGCTTCCCCTTCAAGTCTGAGGTGGAAGGTGTTGTATGTGTAAGTGTACCTGATGTGAAAATCCCTCCGTGCACCAGGCGTTCCTGTGTCAACTTACCCGCAGGGGTGCCACATTATACTATGTGGAGGACTATGGGGGTGCATTATACTATATGGAGTACTATGGGGTACATTATACTATATGGAGCTATCGAATAGGTTACATAATTATCAGAGAAAGAGAAAAAAAACACCACATTTGGCCACTTACAAATCTCCATTGCATTTAGCAGAATGCTGTCAGCCACTCTACGAGGTAACCCATGTCTCCCAATACCGATGCTCAATCTCCTACAACACTGGCACGGGGGCGATTGTAGCATCTGCGTCCATCCATGCCACAAGGAGGAAACTGCTGGTATCACTGGACACGAGGTCACCACAGGGTGGCAGCCACTCCAAGCAATGTGAAACATGGTGTCAGAGCACAGCCTATTAATGACACCCAGCTGTTAAACATGGCGTGCTGTTCCGCACCAAAAATATGCTCCACAAGTGACTGACGCCCCCTAGAGGGCCCAGCCTCAAACTGCTGAAAGAGAAAGATAAAAAATAAACACTTTTTTGATAAAAAATGTGAGGAGTTAGTTTGATATTTTGTACAAAATATCAAACTAACTGCAGTTTCCTCCTTGTGGCATGGATGGACGCAGATGCTACAATCGCCCCCGTGCCAGGGTTGCAGGAGATTGAGCATCGGTGTTGGGAGACATGGATTCCTCGTAGAGTGGCTGACAGCATTCTGCTAAATGCAATTGTGGCGCCCCGCAACGAGTGCGTCACAAGAGGGTATTGCTGCCATAAATGCAGCCGCAATATTCTCTGACACAGCAGTGACCTGGTTAATTTAGAAATCCAACCCTACATGCATCACCTAGAGCAGAGGGCCAATCCTAGGTCCTGGTGGGTGGAGTGTTAGGGAAGTGTAGTAGAACACACACAATAGTCTAGAGGAGAACCTAGAAGACTGGAGCCTAGAACAGGGTCTAGGACAGAGAACTTGAACTTGGAGAGGAGCGGGGGCTCTGCACTCCGTGCAGCCCCCGGGCCGTCACCGGTCGGGTGTCAGCACCTGAGGCCTTACTAACCGGGATTGGGCATTATTCACACGGGTTCCCAAAAGACTCCCGTGCCCACAACTCACAGCCGGTTCACTGGTACCGAAGCTGGCAGCAGTTCACCTCTGCTACGCGAACCAGAAAGCGTGGAGGAGCAGCTTCAAAGGAGCACCCCACCACCAGCCAACTTCCAGTCGTCTAACCAGCGGTGTACCCACTGAGGGACCCAAGGCTCCCCAAAACATCCAGAACGTACATCATGGATAGGGCATTGAAGCAGCCTCCCCGTACCCGACCTGGTATTCCTGGGCGACACTGGCAACCAATTAGTTAGAATGGAGGAACACTGCGGATTTCTAAGGGACACCATCACTGCTGAGTCCACCCGGTCTACTACTCAACCACTGTACGCCATGTACTGCCTGCTGGTTACAGTAAAGACCCGTTGCAGAGACTTTCTGTGTCCGTGCTTCCTTATGAACTGTCCGTCCGCACTACAAGGTAACCGCAGCTGCCGCACAACATCTTGAGCAGCTCCAGCCTCCGGGGATCACCGCTCAGCCTGTGGGGAGCGTAACATCTTGCTGCTGTCCATCCCCCGGAGGTTCCGCAGCGTCGGTAGCCCTTACCGAACTACTCATAGGTGGCGTCACGAATAAATTAAAAAACCCTTTAATCTGTTCCTACAAGACGTCTTCAACACTTTTGATCTGCACTACACCGGGCCCCACTAACGGCAGGCGCGGTCCACCCGTGACAAGGAGGAAGGAAGCATCGCCTGTCTAAACCGGAGTCCCGGCCACGGTGAGTCAGAAAATGGCGTCACGAACAGGATACGAGCAGGCCCGTTACCCAACGGGTATATTGTGCTTAAAAAGACTTTATTGTCTACAATTTGGACTTTGTTCATCCCTAAAAGAACTTTCCCACCTTTTCACCGAGGGCCAAGATGGCGCCCAAGATGGCGTTCCCGCCACAAGAATCCGCCACGTGCAAGCCCAGGAGTGAGTCAACCCCCCCCTCATCGTGGGAGGGCTAAAGACAAAAGGCGCCAAACTCTTTGTCCGCCCTGATTGCTCGAATCAACCATGGGGGCGGACCCCAAAGACGTTTCGCACGATTGGACTACAAAAGCCCAGAGGAAATGGGAGTGTCACAGACCTTCTTCACCAGCTCTACCAGAACGCTTACCGGTTGAACGGGTGTGGTTTCCCTCCGAAGAAGAGCATGGCCAGCATGAGACTCCAAGACCTAATGCGGGAGGTCGAGGCAGAGGCCAGAGCAGCCATAGGCCAACCGGGTCCGGGTCCTGCCCTTACCATAGACGGCAGCCCCGACTTCTGGCTAGAGGCTCTACAAGACCTCCGGGTGCGGTTACTAGAGACCGTGGAATGGACGATTCGCAGCTGGAGTGCGACCCTAGGCAGAAGACTACACCACGCGATGCAGCAGAGCCGACCGGGTACAGCTTCTCCAGGCCCAGACGACATCGCCAGCTTCTCGACCGCCTCACCGTCGCCCACCACCTGTCCTGCTTCGTCACCGGAGCCCATAGACTGCATCATTCCTGTGAGGGCCACAGCTCGACCCGTTCCAGCGGTTGAACCCGCAGCCGACCCCGTTCCAGAGCCGGAGCTTCCAATACGCTCCCACGAAGAAGCTGACACTTACCTGGTTCCACCTGTGGAACCCGCGACTAGTTTCCACACTTCTGAGACTGTCGCCTGTTTCTCCCCTGAACCGGAGGCCTCCTCTGCAAATACCGAGGCATACCTGGTGACCGGGATCGAAACACCTCTTCCCGCTGCTACAGAAGAAGAGGCAGGCAGCCTGGAAGTCCTGCACAACGACCCCGAGGAGAACTTTGCAGCACAGCCACCCACCGACCCTGAGGATTTCATCCCATCGTCTTCGTCAGCCGAGCAGCCCGACGTAGTCATCGAAGGAGAGGTCGAGGAGGATGACGACGAGACCTACAGCCCAGCTGAGGATCTCTACACCGGGTTCGCCTGGGGAGACACAAAGAATCCTTCTGCCGGGCGATCAGCTCGGGTGCACTGGTCGGGTGCCGCCGCAACCACATCTTCTCCGGTTCCGTTAAACAGGGCTCCACTCCAGACTGCCCACCAAGCTCGAGCCGTTCAACAACCAGCACGCCGTAGTGACTTTATCCACACGCCGCACCACTCCGACGAAGAGGTACGTCGTATCCGGAGAGAGGAGTGGCACACTCGACTGCAAGCCAACATGCAGGCTCGCGCCGAGGCCCGCCGTCAATCTCCATTGCCTGAACAATTCCGTAAAACCGGGCAGGTAAGCACCTTCAACTTATCCACCGGGTGGGGATTCGTAAGGGAGGAGGGTGTGAGTACCGAAGTATTTGTGGGGCGTCGTGATGTGGAATCGCACCTACCGCGAGGGCATCCAAACCGAGACTTGTATAGAGGGGACATAGTAACCTATGAGCGACATGTATGCTGTGATGGGTGGTTCGCTATACGAGTCCGGAACACTGCCCTCAATAAGTGACTTTTTTTGTTTGAACTTTTTTGCTAAAGAGACTTCTTCCTGTTGGCAAAATAACACCGCGACTTGGCGGCTACAGCCTGAACTTTTACTTAAGGACAGCCGACCGCCCGCCGGGTCCGCGCAATGTGTTAACCTGTTTATTCACCTTTTCACTTTTATGCATATAATGACTTGTCGTTAATAAAAGTGTATTACCTGTTATAAAATATAAAAACCTCTGTAATGTGGGTAGTGTGACGCTTGGGGACAAGCGTATTCAACCAAGGGGGAGTGTGGCGCCCCGCAACGAGTGCGTCACAAGAGGGTATTGCAGCCATAAATGCAGCCGCAATATTCTCTGACACAGCAGTGACCTGGTTAATTTAGAAATCCAACCCTACATGCATCACCTAGAGCAGAGGGCCAATCCTAGGTCCTGGTGGGTGGAGTGTTAGGGAAGTGTAGTAGAACACACACAATAGTCTAGAGGAGAACCTAGAAGACTGGAGCCTAGAACAGGGTCTAGGACAGAGAACTTGAACTTGGAAAGGAGCGGGGGCTCTGCACTCCGTGCAGCCCCCGGGCCGTCACTGGTCGGGTGTCAGCACCTGAGGCCTTACTAACCGGGATTGGGCATTATTCACACGGGTTCCCAAAAGACTCCCGTGCCCACAACTCACAGCCGGTTCACTGGTACCGAAGCTGGCAGCAGTTCACCTCTGCTACGCGAACCAGAAAGCGTGGAGGAGCAGCTTCAAAGGAGCACCCCACCACCAGCCAACTTCCAGTCGTCTAACCAGCGGTGTACCCACTGAGGGATCCAAGGCTCCCCAAAACATCCAGAACGTACATCATGGATAGGGCATTGAAGCAGCCTCCCCGTACCCGACCTGGTATTCCTGGGCGACACTGGCAACCAATTAGTTAGAATGGAGGAACACTGCGGATTTCTAAGGGACACCATCACTGCTGAGTCCACCCGGTCTACTACTCAACCACTGTATGCCATGTACTGCCTGCTGGTTACAGTAAAGACCCGTTGCAGAGACTTTCTGTGTCCGTGCTTCCTTATGAACTGTCCGTCCGCACTACAAGGTAACCGCAGCTGCCGCACAACATCTTGAGCAGCTCCAGCCTCCGGGGATCACCGCTCAGCCTGTGGGGAGCGTAACATCTTGCTGCTGTCCATCCCCCGGAGGTTCCGCAGCGTCGGTAGCCCTTACCGAACTACTCATAGGTGGCGTCACGAATAAATTAAAAACCCCTTTAATCTGTTCCTACAAGACGTCTTCAACACTTTTGATCTGCACTACACCGGGCCCCACTACCGGCAGGCGCGGTCCACCCGTGACAAGGAGGAAGGAAGCATCGCCTGTCTAAACCGGAGTCCCGGCCACGGTGAGTCACAATGGATATTTGTAAGTGGCCAAATGTGGTGTTTTTTTTCTCTTTCTCTGATAATTATGTAACCTATTCGGTGAACTCTCAATTTTGATTATACATATGGTCAAACATATGGTTAGGTACTCGTAAGCGTGAGGGCCCGTGATGGGGGCTACGAGCTTACGTTATTTTGGTCCAAAATTTCAAACTAACTCCTCACATTTTTCATCAACAAAAGTGTTTATTGCATTTTTTTATCTATCATAGGACTTCAGACTAGCTGCCGTAGAGCAAACTCGCGCATGTGCAATGCGCAGCGCGAAGTCCTATGATATGGATATGACTTGATTTGCGTCATACAGCCTATACCGCCCATGGAGGGGGGCGAGGGAGCTCACAATACATTAGCACTCCCATCCGCGCGTGAATAATTGATCTGAATGCGGCGCTGAGAAGCCACAGGGAATGCCCTATGTGACTTCTGAAGCACTGAGAAGCCGCAGAAAGGAAGGTAATAAAAGCACTTTTACATACTTTACAAATACCCTTTTTTTACACAAAGGGATGCCTACAATGCATTTCTGAAGGTGCAGGGACAGGTATAAATGGTCTGGGGGTGGATTTTTAGGGGTCAGGTTCCCTTTAAGGATATCGTGCCAGGATGTGCTGCAGAAGACCGGAGAAGATGAAAATCTGCAGAGGCAAGCTGTGGATATGAAAAGTCATCATGGTGTCTGGACAGGATGAAGAAAATAAAAAGATGACCCCGATCAGAGACAAGGTCATCTATAAGGTACCAGGATGTAAATGATTATTTGTGATAATGACCAATTCTCATCAGTGCTGTAATTCCTGTATGCTTTTATTGACGGCTAGTAACAACAGCTCCCAGTATGTCCTCACCATTGCTAATGATGTAGTAGGAGTTGTAGGTTCATGCAGTACAAATGTGTATGGGTCTGATCTGACATTACAATTGTTTTACCATGTACTGATGGTGGTTCTGATGTTGAATTTTGGTACTGATGAGGGTTGTGATTTCTGTAATGATGGGGGTTCTATTTATGTATTTCTGTACCTCTGGTGGTTTTGGTGATGTATTTCTGTACTGATGAGGGTTTTGACATATTTGACATAATGTTTCTGTACATCTGGTGGTTCTGGTTATGTATTTCTGTACTGATGAGGCTTTTGACTTTGTATTTCTGTACTGATAGTGGTTATATGGATGTATTTCTGTAGCTCTGATGGGTCTTGTGATGTATTTCTGTTCTGATGGGGGTTATATGGATGTATTTCAGTACCTCTAGTGGGTCTGGTGATATAGTTTTTGTTTTAATTGTTCTGATCCTGTACACATCTAACAATCCATAACTTGTAAGCTTTCTTGATACATGGCTATGTTAATAAAGTGTTTTGCATTCTAACAAGTTAAGGGTTCTATGTATTTATTTGTTAGAAGCATTAAAGGGGTTGTCCCAAGCTTGTGATGAGTCTGCAGTCACTCTATGTGTCTCTATGTGACTGCAGACTTCTGAATTCTCACAGAGCGCACACTGCCTGCTATCAGGATTGTCTGGTGCCGACAGTGAGAGTGAAAGGTCACATAACCATAGTTATGCAATCTACATACATGCAGTCACGTGCTGACTAGACATGTGATACCTCAATCAATGAAAATGAATTGAGTCAGAATGTGGCCATGGTCTCCATGGACTACCTTTCGGAAAATGCACGACTATTCGCATAACTAAGATCTCGATCGTCCAAATGACGACTTGAATGGCATCAGACACTAACTTCCTGGAAGCTGGACTGCCCCCCCCCCCCTCCCCACCCCCTTCCTGCTCTTCTTTATTTCTTCTTCTCTTTTTTCTTCAACCTAACCCCACTACCTACCAACCACTTTAACACAATCTTATACTTTCTTTCCTTATCTTTCTTCTTTACTGTTATTCACCTATTCATATGGTATTGCATGGATTACAGAAACCAAGACGGTTCTAGACGTGAGGTAGACACGCGTCTGAGATTTTGTTAGCCATAATGCGATTGAATGATGGCACATACTAACTCTCCTACTACTAGCCAGTCCACCGCCAATAATGAACACCATGGAGAACTCCAGTTAGATACCACCTACAGATGAATACTGGATATGCATGTCATATTGTATTCATACCATGCAATGCTTTTGTATTATCACTGTAATTTTTTGTCATTTTCTGACATTTCTTGATGTTCATACACTTTCAAAAAAAATGTTTAATGTTTTGTTATGCAAACATCACTAATAAAAAGACCATTGAAAAGAAAAGAGTCAGAATGTAGCCAGCAGTATATAAATCGCACACTTGAACATCCAATCTTACCACTGACATGGGAGAATCCTGAAAGTGTGCAGTGCACGCGCCATGAGTAGTCGGAGGCCTGCAGTTATCTAGACTTTCATCTCAAACCTGGACAAGCCCTTTAATTATAACATTAAACACCTTAGCCTACTCCTAATATACTCACTGCCAGAAACAGATCTTGCTGGTCCCAGCACTCACTGTACCTGTAAGTGTAAAAATCGCATAGGGATGATTGGTCACATGACATCTCCTGAGACCACTGGGGAAGGCACCAAATCGAACTCTTGCCCCGCGTGCCAGAAAACCTAGATTCACCTCTGATGTCTATTTACCTTTAATAAAGGTATTGGTCTGCACTTGAGTAGTAATAGGAGGCTTTGGAGGAGTAGGACATAGTCCCAATGATTCAGGAATAAAGGATATACTGCACTCTCAAGAAATAATTTTCCACATTGCTAAATGTTACTTGTGCAAACACACAAAGACAAATGGTGAAATTCAGGATGGAAAATGGACAGAAGGAAGACAATTCGACCTGTATCAGGTCTTACTCATGAAGTGGCTATAAATATAAATAAGAATATTACGAGGGGTGTGCTATGCAATATTATACAAACACTACTAGAAAAAAGCAGCATGAAAAAACTTATCATCATTGCCAAAAGCAGAATCAAAATGCACTCTCAGGAAGCAGTCAGAGCCCAATTGTAAAGCAAGCCCAGCTGCAGGCTAATAAACCACCTCTACCAGCTATGTGTGGGAGGCGATTTGCCATGCATACACTGGGCCTGCTTAAAACACCATTCACACTGATACAAATGATGCAGAGTGTCTGAAAGCGACCCAACCGCTCTGCCGCCTGAGCATTGGGCCACACAGTACGATACCTCTGCACCACTAGATGAATGGCGCCCCTAGGGGCCCGACTGCACCCTGGATAGATAAAAAGTGCAAAAAGTCTCTTATATGATGAATAAAAAACTTTTACAAATGGGATTTTGGTTCATGCATTGGCCAAGACATTTAAGCTGATGATCCACGACAAGGAATCCCATGCTCATCAGTCCTAACAAAAACTTGTGCAAAAACTACTAGAAAAAAGCAGCATAAAAAAACTTACCATCATTGCCAAAAGCAGAATCAAAATGCACTCTCAGGAAGCAGTTGAGGAAAAAGTTTAAAAACTTACCGTATATACTCGCGTATAAGCCGAGTTTTTTCAGCCCAAAAATTGGGCTGAAAAGTCTCCCCTCGGTTTATACGCGAGTATATACGGTATATTAAAAAAAAAAAAAATCTCAAGGGGTAGTATACAGCAGCCCCAGGCCCCCCTCACTTTTTGGCGCCCCCACCTCAGGATGCCCCCCCCCCCGCACGCAGCGCTGCGCTCATACATTACCAGCCTGTCAGCTGTCATCCTCCGGTGGCGGATCGCGGCTCCCGGCTCCGGCTTCCATCTTCTTCTGTGTCTTCCTGCATGTCACATGACCGGCCGGCGTCGCGATGACGTCATCGCTATGAGCCCCGGTCACAATGCAGGAAGACACAGAAGAAGATGGAAGCCGGAGCCGGGAGCCGCGATCCGCCACCGGAGGATGACAGCTGACAGGCTGGTAATGTATGAGCGCAGCGCTGCGTGCGGGGGGGGGGGCATCCTGAGGTGGGGGCGCCAAAAAGTGAGGGGGGCCTGGGGCTGCTGTATACTACCCCTGGGGCTGCTGTAAATACCCCTGGGACTGCTGTGTACTACCCCTGGGGCTGCTGTATACACCCCTGGGGCTGCTGTGTATATACCCCTGGGGCTGCTGTGTATATACCCCTGGGGCTGCTGTATACACCCCTGGGGCTGCTGTGTATATACCCCTGGGGCTGCTGTGTATATACCCCTGGGGCTGCTGTGTATATACCCCTGGGGCTGCTGTGTATATACCCCTGGGGCTGCTGTATACACCCCTGGGGCTGCTGTGTATATACCCCTGGGGCTGCTGTGTATATACCCCTGGGGCTGCTGTGTATATACCCCTGGGGCTGCTGTGTATATACCCCTGGGGCTGCTGTGTATATACCCCTGGGGCTGCTGTGTATATACCCCTGGGGCTGCTGTGTACTTACCCCTGGGGCTGCTGTGTACATACCCCTGGGGCTGCTGTGTACATACCCCTGGGGCTGCTGTGTACTACCCCTGGGGCTGCTGTGTACTACCCCTGGGGCTGCTGTGTATTACCCCTGGGGCTGCTGTGTATTACCCCTGGGGCTGCTGTGTACTACCCCTGGGGCTGCTGTGTACTACCCCTGGGGCTGCTGTGTACTACCCCTGGGGCTGCTGTGTACTACCCCTGGGGCTGCTGTGTACTACCCCTGGGGCTGCTGTGTACTACCCCTGGGGCTGCTGTGTATATACCCCTGGGGCTGCTGTGTATATACCCTTGGGGCTGCTGTGTATATACCCCTGGGGCTGCTGTGTATATACCCCTGGGGCTGCTGTGTATATACCCCTGGGGCTGCTGTGTATATACCCCTGGGGCTGCTGTGTACATACCCCTGGGGCTGCTGTGTACTACCCCTGGGGCTGCTGTGTACTACCCCTGGGGCTGCTGTGTACTACCCCTGGGGCTGCTGTGTACTACCCCTGGGGCTGCTGTGTACTACCCCTGGGGCTGCTGTGTATTACCCCTGGGGCTGCTGTGTATTACCCCTGGGGCTGCTGTGTACTACCCCTGGGGCTGCTGTGTACTACCCCTGGGGCTGCTGTGTACTACCCCTGGGGCTGCTGTGTACTACCCCTGGGGCTGCTGTGTACTACCCCTGGGGCTGCTGTGTATATACCCCTGGGGCTGCTGTGTATATACCCTTGGGGCTGCTGTGTATATACCCCTGGGGCTGCTGTGTATATACCCCTGGGGCTGCTGTGTATATACCCCTGGGGCTGCTGTGTATATACCCCTGGGGCTGCTGTGTATATACCCCTGGGGCTGCTGTGTATATACCCCTGGGGCTGCTGTGTACACCCCTGGGGCTGCTGTGTATACCCTTTAGGGCTGCTGTATATACCCTTTAGGGCTGCTGTATATACCTTTTAGGGCTGCTGTATATACCTTTTAGGGCTGCTGTATACTACCACTGGGGAGGCTGCTGTATACTACCACTGGGGAGGCCTGTATACCACACTGCTGGGGGCTGTATTCCTGTGCTGGGGTCCACCCTCGGCTTATACACGAGTCAATAGGTTTTCCCAGGTTTTGGGGGCAAAAGTAGGGGGGTCGGCTTATACACGGGTCGGCTTATACACGAGTATATACGGTAAGTTTTTTTAAAAAAAACTCAAAAATCTCCAATTTTTAATTTGATATTGAAGTTTCCTCAAATATATATAGCTAGCAGCTTATGTACATCATTGGTAGTAGCTGTGTGCTGCAAGGATCTTTTTCATATTATATAACCATGCAGCTTTGCTAGCACCAGTTCACATTTGTCTTTGAGTGCTGTGCAGTTTTTTTCTTGTTATTTATCATATGGAGTTGCAGGTTCCATGCTGCAATTTGCACCTTCATTACCTACAGGTGATGGAGGGTCTAGAATAGATGGTGTCTGCCCACTGAAAAGTGGGGGTGGACAAGGAGGGCAGGGATGTCAGATAGGACTCATCAGACCTGAAGTCACTTTGTCGCAGTTGATGAGCAAGCAGACATTGGCCATTGTATGTACCAAGAACTTCAGAATCAAATAAAAAATTGGAGATTTTTGAGTTTTTTTGAAAAAAAACGTAAGTTTTTAAACTTTTTCCTCAAATATATATAGCTAGTAGCTTATGTACATCATTGGTAGTAGCTGTATGCTGCAAGGATCTTTTTCATATAATATATATATATAATTAAAGAGATAAATACATGATTAAATTACAAATTAGAAATTCATAAGCTGTGCATTATTTATCATTATTAGAAAGCGTAAGTAGGACTGAAGTATACGTTTTTAAGGGAGTTTCAGTACATATTTGTGGTGCCCCTGCAGTCTGATCAGTGCAAGAGGTACTGCACCCATTCCACGGGTGTGGTATCCCTGTTCTCAGGGAAACGGGATGGTAAGTTTGAGTCACCTACCAAATACCCAAACACACCCAGTCCTAGGGACGGTGGGCAGACCCGATAGAGGGAGGGCTCAGTCAGGGAATGGAGGGAAGGAAAGTAGGGGGTGGGAAGTTAGGCCCCTTTCACATCTAATGCTTTGCTACGTTTTGCTTCATTTGCATGTCCATGGGTTTTTACCGCAAAAAAGCATCAAAACGTATGCGTTTTTGTCCCTGTTGATTTTAATGGAAACGCATTAAAAACGCATGCAAAAACGCATGTAAAAATGCATGTGCGTTTGCAAAAACACAAAACGCATGAGTTTTTGCAAACGCAGCCAAAATGTTGTTTGCATACTCTAAACACAGAATCGGAGGCCACGAGATCTAGATGAGCTTTGGCTGACACCCGACACAACCGCTGAGAAGGTAGCCATACTAGGGTCAGGGGACTTGGTACCGGTTGCCCGACAGGACCAGTGGCTGCTGGATTGGGGCAGTGTGTTCAGAGGCATGAGCAGGAGAGAGGCGAACAGGTAGCACCGGGAGAGCAAACTGTGAGAGGAAGGGACATAAAGAGGTGTCTTGGATGAGCTATCCCGGTTCTTTGAGGACTATCTGGACTGAGACTTGGCAAGGAACAGTACCCTGTGGCATTGCTAAAGTGAACACTGAATAAACCGGGTGTAGAACTCAGAAGCTGTGTGTGAGACTGTTTATTTCCCCGCCCGCGGAGCCGCTGACCGATACGCCAAGCAGGCCGCAGAGAGCCTGCTCCAGAGGGGCCTGTCCGCCTCCCTCAGCCTGAAGAGGCCCACGGCCTACCGCCATAGGCTTTACCGGTTGCCCTGGGTGGGGAACCACTCCACCCATGGAGAGCGATAACACTTGGTTACAACTCCATCATCCCGAGAGCTCCCGCATCGCAGTGTCGGCCATCACTAGCTGAACATCACGGGTGGCGTCACGACATCCATCCCTTATTCCCCACACTTTTATTTGATGCCTAAGGTCATGGAGCCGGGTCTTGACCCCTGTGACTCCCCAGAACCATTAAAGCCTGGTTCCAAGTACCCCATGGCCCTGGGGCGCATCATATTGAGATTGGAAAAATCACAAAATAAATCAATTACGGTGAATAAAAATTAAAGTAGCAAAAATCAGAAAATAACGAGAAAGTGTGACATAGTCTGCATAGGAGCAATCAACAAGAAGTGATCGGCAGGCGTAGCTTACACCTCCTGTTGATTAACTCATTTGTCTGAAGGTATGGTGAGAGAAGTCGACAGTGATTGGACGCAGGGCTTGTGTGACATTACAATGTCACGTAATTCCCAAGAACACATTTACCGACACCGCTGGAACAGCGTCAGCATAGGAGGTGAGTATAGGCTTTTTTATTTTACCTGAGGTAAACGGGGAAACAGAAGAGGTTGTCCTAGTTGTGGACAATCCTTTTAAATGAAATGTTGTTAAACATATATGCACATCAGCTAAGATCAAATGTTGATCAACATATACACACACTGGCTAACACATCAAAAATGTTCAATTCAGCATAATAAATTTGGCTTTTAGTGGTTGTCCGTTTTTTAGTTATCACAACCTATAAAAGGGTGGACAAGGGCGCAATAGGGTCTTATCTCTTGGATACCAGATGTTTCAAAAGATGAGGTACTGCTTACCTGGTGTGGTTGTGAGTCCCAAAACCGGATTAAACGCTCAAGAACAACTGCCGCAGGATCCACCATTCCACAAGGAATAACATGCAGATATATCCAAAGGACCAGGGTGTGATACGATCCGCGCTGCTGGATGTAGGGGAGGATCACAAAACTTGGTACATAAGATTGGTGCTTTATTACTACTCTATGCGTTTAATGGCTGTCCCAGCCCCCTCTTCAGGAGTACACCACAAAACAATGATTTGTGATCCTTCCCTACATCCAACAGCGCGTATGGTATCACATCCTGGTGTTAGGAATCACATCATAGATATATCATAACATATTGCATTGTCTCCTTTTCAGAACCCTGATCTATTAGCCAAAGAGGAGAATGTATGAAAACTTTTTATGCTCTAGATCTAGGGCTCGGACACACTAGCCTGAAACTCGGACGACTGCAATGCGAGTAAAAATCGCATTGCAGTCGGACCAATGTTAGTCAATGTCCGAGAACACATTTCCGAGTGTCGTCTGTTTTTTTCTCGTCCATTCACGGATGATGAGTCAGTCGCAATATGCTGCGACAGTATGTGAGTGCCGGATGAGACTCGCCAAGTCAAGTCTACGGGTCCAACAAAAAAGAGGGACCACACTCGGACCGCACACGGACCATCCGAGTCGGATGCGATTTTTAATTGATACATTATCATTCTGTAGCTTAGAAAATGCTCCTGTAATGCTAATACAGCACATAGTTGCTGAATTAAAAAACGGATTGCACTCGGAGAACACACAGAAGCCACACGGATCCGAGCGTCGGACGAGTGTCATCCGACTTTTGGTCAGTCAATCGGACCGTTTTTGCACTCGCCAGTGTGTTTCCAGCCCTAGAATGTTCTTCATGGACACTTATAAATTTGAAATGCCGGTAATACTTAATTTCCTCTTTTGTGGCGTTGCAAGTAAGTTGATCAATTGCTCCTTGGTTCCACAACAGATTATAGCACATTTCTGGAAAACCAATGTAGTAGAACACCAGGTGGTGTTTTCGCTTATCTTGGTGGAGTCTTGGACAGTGCACTTTCAGACAGTTCTCATCTCATTAGATAGTTAATGTGATGATCTGATTTGATTTAATATGATGGATAGACCTTCAGCAAATCACTTTATTTGAAAATTATGTTGTTTTACTTCCAAAATATCAATCCAAAGTGCAAATCACTGTCATGTATAATCTGTCTCTAGCAGCAGAGGCGCCAAGATATATTACAGGGAGTGTAGGCAGGTATTTGTCTCTGCGCTCAGCTGTCCATTATGTCAAAGGATAGACAGGCATAACAGAGAGGCCAACTTTCAGTCTGTACCAGGCTAGTCATTGATCAATGAAGGGCAAAATATAGGAAGGGGAGTGAGTGAAAGGAAGTTCCAGTTCCTATAGTGCTAGCAGAATGCAGATTAACGGGAACCTTCCACTGAAAAGACTGAATGGCAAGTTACAGGGCATGCGGATTGCCGCAAACCTGGTTATATTAAGGTACTGTTACATGACGCAATATCGTTTCGATATCGCCTGCAACTTCACGGGAGCGCGCACGTTTTTGGCACTTTTCCAAGATTGCCTTGGAGATGTCACACGGGGAGATATTGTAGGCCACGCAAGTAGGATAGTGAAAGCAGCGAGCGATATTTATCAATGTAATGAATAGGGGAAGTTGCTTGCAACATCACAATTGCGGTGTCACACCGAGCTATCCTACCACATCGCTTATGCAGCATCGCCTGATTTAGTTGTCTGCACATAAATCAGGCGATGTTGATCCAGCGATAAATTGCAGTCACATCGCCCTGTTACATGACACGACGCACTCACGATATCAATTGCAATGGACCACACCACGTGAGTTTGGGGTGATATTGCGTCGTGTAACGGTACCTTTAGACTGATATGTTGACTCTTTTTTCCTCACTGAATTGAAAAACTAAAATTTTTAAAAACATGTACCGTACTGTAGAGGAGTGACATATGATCTGTACTAAAAGAACGCAGCAATAAATAAATCAAAAACGCCCCAAACATGCTTTATGTAAGCAGCTTCTTTACTACCAAAAGAACAGATTTTGCTTGCATAAAAAGAAAGCAGCAAAAAGCAGCGTGTGAACATCGCCTTCATGTATTTTAAGAGCCCTATCCCTTTGCTCTTCTGCTCCTAGTTATAAATATGCAGGTACCACATTGCTAACCTATGGTTCCAGTGGACTGTGTGACGACTAGTGATGATTACTCCATAGACATAGCTCAGATGTTTGCTTTCATAGTGGAGCCGGCGGGGGCTATGTAAGATCTGCTGAATTTTTGGAGTTCCCGTACTGCAGTCCACTTGTGACTCGTGCGATTACCATCTCCTTGATGGCAAATATAGAATTTTCCATTTATGTAAAATGAGAATGTTCAGGTTCGTTTGTCATCACACTCCTACGAGCGTCTCCACTTGTAGTTAAGAAAATAACTTGTAGGATCTAAAACTGCAGGCGGATTACATTCATTTCAGTGATTGTAACTGATGACAGAACGTATTTTATTTAATTAAAGGGAACCTGTAACCTGATTCGTGGGCTGCATAAATCAGAGCAGGACTACAGAACGTACGCCAAGTATGTGCCACAGTGTTTGAAAAGCCGGCTAGGGACTGTAGGGAAGTCATGATTAGTCCAGTACGATCTCTAGCTGGGTCCTCCCCGCTCCAGATGACTAACAGGTCCCGCCCTATGAATGAACATGAGAGAGACCTGTCAATCAACTAAAGAGGTCCCGGGGGAAGTTCTTTATATACCATGGTCCACAATAAGGCCGGAGACATAGTGCAAGATGGATTTTTGTGTAAGTGTATGCATAAGGTAGTTAGTGATATTTATTTTAAAGGAAATCTATAAGTTTTACATAATGTATAATATAATTCTATAGTTTTTAATTGCTTTTTTCCCATTCAAAATTATATATTTTTTATCTCTATAGAAATCTAATCATGAGAACTCTAGCACAAAAGCAATATGCAAATCACCCTAGAAGTGCACTGAGGGTGGGCTGCTTTTTCTCAGGCCCCCTTCACCCATCCGTTTAAAAAAAAATGTCACTGATATTAATATTTTTTCTGTATTAAATATGTGCAAAGATACAGTTGAAACCAGAAGTTTCCATACACTATATAAAAAGACACATATACATGTTTTTCTCACTATCTGACTTTAAATCTGAATAAACCTTTACAGTTTTAGGTCGATTAGGATTACCATAACAATTTATATTTAACAATAATGAGAGAGAGAATGTTTTAAAGCTTTTTTTATTACTTTCTGCCAAGTCACAAGTTTACATACACTAAGATTACTATGCTTTTAAACAATGTGGGACAGCCCATATGATGATGTCATGTGTTTGCAAGCTTCTGATAGGGTTATTGGCAGCATCTGAGTTAGTTAGAGATGCAACTGTACATGTATTTTAATGCACAACTGAAAGACACTGCCTCTTTGTTTAGCATCATGGGAAAGGGTAAAGAAATCAACCAAGATATCAAAAAGAATTGTGGACTTGCACAAGTCTGGCTCATCCTTGGGTGCAATTTCCAGATACTTGAAGTTGCATCAATCTTCTGTACAAACGATTATATGCAAGTACAAACAAGATGGGAATGTCCAACCATCATGCCACTCAGAAAGGAGATGGGTTTTATGTCCCAGAGATTAAGATGCTTTGGTCTGACATGTGCATATCAACCCAAGAACAAAAGCATAAGACCTTGTGAAGATGATGTCGGAAGTTGGTAAGATTGTGTCATTATGCACAGTGAAAAGAGTAGTGTATCAACCCAGGCTGAAATACCATTCTGCTAGGAAGAAGCCATTACTCCAAAAGAAACAAAAAAAGCCAGATTAATTTTTGCAAATGCATACAGGAACAAAGACCTACATTTTTAGAGACATGTCCTGTGGTCTGACTAAACTAAAATTGAACTGTTTGGCCATAATTACCATCATTACATTTAGAGGACAAATGGAGAAGCTTGGAAGCCTAAAAACACCATCCCAACTGTGAAACACGGAAGTGCCAGCATCATGTTGTGGGGTTGCTTTACTGTAGGAGGGACTAGTGCACTTCACAAAACAGATGGTATCATGAGGAAAGAAAATTATGTTTCAATACTGAAGCAACATCTCATGACATCAGCCAGGAAGTTAAAGTTTGGGCGGAAATGGGTCTTCTAAATGGATAATACCCAAAGCATACTGCCAGACTGGTTACAAGCTGGCTTAAGGATAACAAAGTCAATGTTTTGGAGTGGCAATCACAAAGCATTGATCTTAATAGTATTGAAAATTTATGTGCAAAGCTGAAAAGGATGTGAGCAAGGTTACCTACAAACATGGCTCAGTTACACCAGTTCTGTCAGAAGGAATGGGTCCAAATTCCTACCAACTATTGTAAGAATTTTGTGTAAGGTTGTCCAAAATGTTTGACCCAAGTCATACAGTTTAAGGTCAATGGTACCAAATACCAATAAAATGTATGTAAACTTGTGACTTTGCAGAAAGTAATAAAAAATGCCTTAAACATTCTCTCTCTCTTTCTGGCATTTGACAAATAATAATAATAATAATGGTAATCCTAATGGACCTAAAATGGGAAAGGTTTATTCTGATTTCATATCAGATAGTGAAAAAAACATGCATATGTGTCTTATATTATAGTGTTTGTAAAATTCTGGATTCAGCTGTAGATAGATACTGTACATACTATTTACAGCTGTTAACCACATACATAGTTAAAAGGAAAACCTATATATGGGGTCCCTCCCATTTTTGACAACAAACAAAATTAAAGCAGACAGCTGATCTGACGTAGTCCAGAATGAGTCAGACAAACAAAGTCTACGGAGCATCATTCCGACTCTCCATAAACTTTGTTTATAGGCAATTTCAGGTCATAGTGTTGCGGGAAACCCAGCGCCTCTGAAGAGTGGTAACATCATGAACACCAGTAATGTTACTGCTGTGCAATGGTGCGAGTTCACCAGGTCACCACAGATTATGCTTCATGGCATGAGACCCGGTGCATCTGATGAGCAGCAGTGATATTAGTAACATTATCGCTCATCAGAGTCACCAGGTTATGTCCCGGAGTGACCTGTTGACCTAGGAACCTTCAAAAGTGATACTGTTACTTATGTCACCGCTCTTCAGAGGCGCTGGGTCTCCTGCAGCGCAGTGTGACCCAGAATTGCCTGTAAGCAAAGTCTATGGAGAGTCAGAACAATGCTCCATAGAATTGGTTTGTCGGATTCGCTATGGACTACGTCAGACTAGCTGTGAAATATTTTTCTTCTTTTGAATAATGGGTGAACAAGGGTAAGTGTCTCACTTTATCCCTCTGTGTTTGTATGTTTCTGTTTTTTTTTTCAGATATACTAGTTTTTGGACTACGATGGATTGTATTGACTTATGTTGTGAACTACAGCGGAACTGCTTGTTTTTATTTTTAATAAAATAGCAAATGAGTGAATATTTTGGGTATTGTTTATGTAGATTTTTTTTTATTACTGGGTCAGTAATGAGGGTGTGTGATAGACGCCTATCCAGTGGCGTGACTACATAGCTGTCACTCCAGGGCAATCAGGAAGAGCTCAGTTGAAGCATCAGAATTGGTGCATCTAATGTGATGCACCACTTCTGGGGTGACTGTGGGATGGTATTTTTTGGCTGAGAAGGGCCTAATAATCATACACTTTCCCAGCCTGTTATTAACAGCTCTCAGTTGTCTGCTTTACTACTGCTGGTTATCAAAAATAGAGAGGACCCCACACATTTTTTTTATTAATAATTTATTTGGATCAGAGCTGCAAAATCTATTTATCTATCTCTTCATAGAAAAAGATACCAGGCAGCACTCCAAAAATAAGCAAAGAACATGTACTTTATTATCCCAAAATGGCGCAATGTTTTGGCTTCAGCAAGCCTTTGTCTTACAAATACTGAGGTAAGAAACTCACCAAATACTCAATGATTATATGTGGCCTAAGGATAAAGGCGTACTGCATGTATGTGGCCAAACAAATATGTTAGTTTTTCATGACATATTCTTTATCATTTAGATTGGAGGTCCTCAATTTTTCTGACCCTGATAGTCACATTCACCTCAGAGAGGTTCTTGAACCAGATCCAGCTCCCGTCCCCATCATAGTAGTTACACCCAGAGCTCCCATTACTGGTATAATGACAGCAAAAGCTTTTTGACAGAAATCACACAGAGCCAATATATCAAGGGGTTCTTTCCTTACCCCCATTTAGAACTGCTTTTCTTTGTGGGGCTACACACAAACGTCCCCATCTGGGGAACAGCTGCTTGTTATACCTGGTGCTAATATACCAATGTAGGAGCCACATATCATGAGCTTCTGAGCCACTGGTTGGGGACCCCTGCTTATTATCATCATTTGTTCCTTTTGTTCTGTCTGAAATATAGTATGTCTACATACTGTGTGTTTAACTGTATAGAAAACCTTTACAGATTGGGCTTTGTGAAACAGAGAGGTCCCACTAATAATTTGTACCTTACAATATATGTCTTTTGCAATGGTCCATTGTTGGAGCGGTGCCTGGCTTCGGGCTTCCATCGGGCTTGGGCCAATGTTGAATGCATGTCTCCTGAGCATATGTGTCCAATTGTGACCACTAATGCAGTGTATTTAGCCCGAAGGGTTGATTTCCAAATAACAAATGATATCTTATAGATGATATCTCTGTGTATGGAGTGATAAGAAATGTTACAATACTATTAACTAAGTGATCGTGTTCTGTGTGGATGACGGATGGTTCCATAATATATGTGCATTTCTTTTTTGTATTTTGGAAAAAAATGTGGATGAATGATTTGAGGGCTAATCGATCATATACAGGCTATTAACATTGACATTTAGATACAATTGATCACAATTACAAATAATTAATTCAGTATGTTATTTAGTAATGCACTCGCCTAATGAACTGACATAATTTACTCAAATGATGACACATTGCAGTGAAAAAAGTTTTTGGTTAATAAAAAATATTTGGGGTCCCCATAAATGTAATAGCCTGTACAATCAAAGTTTTAATATGTGATGAATACATAAATGAAATTATTTCTGTTAGCATTTTACTCAAAATACAATGGAAATATAAAAGGGGTTGTCCACTACATGGATAACCCCTTTTCATCCACATATTTGCTTTTAGTCCAATGAGATGAGCGGCACCCATCCAGGATTAAAACTTCTTTATTAGGAGAAAATTAAAAACTTAACATGCAGTTAAGAGAGCAGGGGAGGGGGAGCAGCATGGAGACAACCGGTGGCTCCCCCTTCACCCTTGCACCCTTAAAAAAAATGTGGTATATCTGCCGCAATCAGCGAGAAACACTGATGTGAAAGGGGCGTTACTCTTATGAAAATGTTACATTTGAGACTAAATTAACATTTTTTGGGATAAAAGTTACCGTAAATTTCAATTATTTCCTTCCACATCGCTTTAGTTCCTGTGAAGCACCTTCAGAATTAATAAACTTCTTGGATGTGGTTTTGAGCAGTATGGAGGGTGTTCTTTTTAGAGTGGTGTCACTTTTGGGTGCTTTCTGTTACATAGGCCCCTCAAAGTTATTTCAAATGTGATGTGGTCCCTAAAAAAATGGTTTGGTCAATTTTGTTGAAAAAATTAAGAAATTGCTGATAAATTTGAACTCTTCTAACTTCCTAACCCCAAAAAATGTGTTTAAAAAATTGTGCTGATGTAAAGTAGACATGTGGGAAATGTTATGTATTAACAATTTTGGGTGATAAAACTCTCTGGTTTAAGGGCATAAAATTCAAAGTTTCAAAATTACAAAATGTTAAACTTTTTTGACAAATTTCCAATATTTTCACAAATAAATGCAAAAAAATATCCTAAATCTAGCAATAACATGAAGTCCAATATGTCACAAATAGACTTTCTCAGAATCGCTAGGATCCATTGAAGCATTCAAGAGTTAAAACCTCATAAAGTGACACAGTCCAGAATAGAAAAAATGGCCTGGGCAGGAAGGTGAAAACAGGCTGGGAGTGAAGGAGTTAAATGATTGATGGATTTCACTTGTCCACTTTTCTGGATGAGAATGGGCCGATCTTTTTTATACGCTAGTGTGAGCAAACCCTTAAGCTGACAGTCTGTTCTTTAAGCCCATATATCTGTATCGCTAATATTTCTTGGTAAACCGCTGAAATACCAAAACTTGTGTCACTGTCCAAATATTTCTGGACCTAACTGTGCGTATGAAGTTTGTACTTCTCCAAATTTCCTCCGAGTTCTGTTTCCTCCCACGCTCCATAGAAACGTACTGACAGGTTAATTAGCTTTCTTTAAAATTGACCTTTTTCTGTGTCTGAGATAGAGAAATAAGATTGTGCGTTCCAGGCCCCATTGATCATAGTCACAGTACAGTGCTGCAGAATAGATTGCTGATGTATACTGTAAGCATGGAGAAATGTAATTCCAGTTAACGCCAAGTCTACAGAAGTGAAGGTCCTCTGCAGTGGCGAGTACAGAAAGGTGCAGAGTTATGAACTCTGCATATATGATAGGTATCCTGCCAATCGCACATCCATCATCTATAGAATTTTATGAGTCTTCATTCAAAATTCCTGGAAAACCACTTAAATTGCAGAGAAATATGATAATAGAACAGGCCAGCACAGCATACGGCCCACATGTGCCCCCGTCAAAGGATTTGCTGTGGCCCGGGGACCTGTCCATTGCTGTTCCCTGCGTCCAATACTCAAATATATTCATATCTTCAGATGCAAATACATTTGAAATCTTGAGCGCCGGTATTGGCGCAGAGCCGAAGAGGATTGGATTACTGCCAAGGCATGGGGGAATTGTGAAAGGGGGCACAGTATAGCGAGGGGCTGTTGGGGAATATTATGAAAAGGGTTGTTTGGGGGATATATTGGCAGAACCGGCTCCAGGTTTTTTTGCACTCGGCAAAAGAGTCACATGGTCCTTTAGCTCTGTGCCAACCCTCCCTGTTCCTGCCTCACATCTGTACTCTAAGCCACACCTCAGGTTTAGATAAAACACTATAAAAAATTTTTTTCATTAATTAAAACTTCCCTGGCAGTGTAAAAGGGGGGAGGGGTCATTAGCATTATTTATAATGTACTAGGGTAAAATAGGGAGGTAATAATTCTATGTTTAGTGTCTTTCTGCAAATTATATATTAGACACACACAGCTCTGCTATATGCCCATAGACATATACAAGGCTCTGCTACATACACATATAGACCTGCACACTACATGCACATATAGACACACACAGTTCTTCTACATGCACAGTACATGCTCATATATACAGACACAGCTCTGCTACATGAACATATAGATACACACAGCTCTGCTTCTTGCACACTACATGAACATATAGACACATAGCTTTTCTGCATGCAAACTACATGCACAAACAGACACACAGCTCTGCTACATGCACACTTAATGCACATGTAAAACACACAGCTTTGCTACATAAAAACTAAATGAACAAAACACATAGAGCTCTGCTACATGCACACTACATGTACTGTAATACAGACACACACAGCTTTGCTACATGCAAACTAAAACTACATACACATATAGATATATTCAGCCCTGATACATGCACACTACATACACATATAGACATACACAACTATGCTACATTCACACACAGACACACAGCTTTGCTACATGAACACTACATACACATATAGACACACACAGATCTGCTACATGCACACTACATGCATACAAGAGACACACAGCTCTGCGGGATGGACCAAGCTTCATTCAAGCCTAATGGACCAGAAACAGATACTTATCATACAGAGCGGGAAGTTTTTAAAACTTATTTATTAGATGTACAAGGATATTCAGGGCATAATAGCTACCTTCTTAAAAGGCAGTGTGGCGCCCCACATGGTCAGTGGGGTATTGCACCCGTAAAAGAGGTGTAATTTTTCCCAGCTGCAAGTGGATCCTACGTTGGTGGGTGGGACCCATTCCTGCACTCCCACATTAGAATAGGAGTGGGAGGTTACCCGAGTGGGAGATATATTCACTACTAGGGGGAACAAAGGAGGTCAGTCAGTCAGTAGGACAGAATAGTCAGCCATTGGGCATCTGAGAGTCGGGACAGTCGGAGGAGGAGGAAGGAGGAGTGTGGAGCGAGGCGGAAGGTTTTACCCGGACAGCTCTACGCTGATCCACAGGAGGGAAGAGAGAGAGGATCCTGAGGGGGTCTTGAGAGAGGGTGCCTGACGTGCGGAGTCTGGACCCTAGAGAGAAAAGGGGGAACCCCAGCGTGGAGCGACCATACTCCAGGGAATTCCCCAGTCCACACGGAAACGCCGGACCCGAGGAAACAGCAAAAGTCTACCTCTGCAGTCTCAACCGGCTGCTGCAGTCTGTTTACCGGCTGCGGCACCCTGCCAGATGGAGCGGTCTGCCTGCTTCCTCACCACGAGGGAGGGGAGCCCAAGTCTACCTACAAGGAGCCATAGGGTATAGACTCATCCTAGTCGGGGAAGAAAGGACACGGGTTCGTCAACTAAGGTTTACCACGGGTTCCACCATACACCTGGCATCCACTTGCAGCCACCTGTAGAGCTACCTGTTTGAATACCATCTTGCTGAACTGTGGACTCTGTATTTTGCTGCTGAACGTTTACAGTAAAGTACCCGGGAGAAAGTTACTTTGCCTTTGTGTGGTTATCTCCATCAACTTGTTTGCTTACGGGATCGCTGCCCCTGGGGACTAGCTCCACCTGTAGGGAGCTTTGCCATCTCAGCCGCATCACCATGGGCCCCTTGGGGGGACTGTGGCGGTGCCGGTGACCCATCACCAGGTACTACAGGTGGCGTCACATCACAAACTCTAATTCCCTGTACATACACCCCTTATTGAAGTGTCACCCAGGCCACGGGCTCAGGCGCTGCCACCCGTGACATCCCCGTGAAAACACTCACTGAGCCTGATGCCCGAGTACCCAGGGCTTGGGGCTCAACAGCATCATAGGCGCTGTTTTTTTTTTAACATTGTATATTTTTATTGAGTATTTTCAAAATATCACAAAAAGATAAATTTTACACAACAGAGTACATGTAAGGAACGTAGGGCGACCAGAAGAGCCCATCGTAACTAGCACTCCAAAATATATTACAACCAAAACAAGGCTTAAACAGACAAAGAGACAAGGGGGGGAAGGGTAAGATATGGATAGGTGGGGAGGAATGGGAAAGATTTTTTCAAGGCTATAACATTACTTGATGGAGTAAGCAATTAGTACAAATTTAACCAAAAATTAAGAAGGAATTGTCACCACGTTGTAAGGTGAAGCGATCCAAGGGTCCCACCATTCTAGGATTTTCGTTTTTCTTCGCAAGTTGTGGGCAGTGATATTTCATGTTGGAAGTGAATATTGAGTCTTGTCACTAGTTCATCTTCGAAGGAACCTAGGAGAACGCCAATGTTTAGCCAAACAAAGACGGGCAGCTATTAAAACATTCGTAAACATGGGGCGTATGATATAAGGAATGTCCGATAAGTCCACACCTAGGGGAACCATCTGGGGAGTTAAGGAATTGAAAGGCTAGTGAGCTGAGCCAGGAGGGACTCAACAACCAACCAGTAATTTTTCAGGACAGGGCATGACCACCAAATATGAGATGTATCACCCACTTCGCCACATCCTCTCCCGCATAGTTTAACACCAGGCGAGGGGTGAGAGCCAAAAGCATAGGCGCTGTTGATGGTGGCGCTTTAAGTTTCACACACCCAAATCTGGTGACAGATTTACTTTATTCTCAAATCTATGAATTGATGTATTTATGTAAGTATCCTTCGATGTAATTCATCTTTGTGGCCCAAAAATAAAATGATCCTCCAGGCAGTGGCATAACTTCAGGCCCAGGGACCCTGATGCGAAAGCTTCAACGGGCCCCCAATTATTACAAATCATTAATAGTATTAGTCTTTTTCTATAGGCCAAAGGGACTTCTAGGGTCCCCCTAGGCTGCAGGGCCCAGTTGCGATCGCAACCCCTGCACCTATTGTAGTTACACCCCTGCCTCAAGGTATTTACTTATCATTGGAAGGAGTACCGTACATAGGAATACCTGCAACCTGCAATAAAGTCACGCTCATGCCACCACCACCATAGCTGCGCCAGCTCCTGACCTAATGTTTTCTGCAGTAGAACCTGGAAGAATGTAAGTGTGGCGCCCTGCTAACCACAGGCAACCACAGACTCACCCACAGCATGGATGGGTTTCCACAGCGGGTACACAGTTACACACAACATCTTCCACCCCAGCACAGTAGGGGGAGCTCAACCTGCTTGCCTTAGGCAGGATCCCCTATAAATACTGGTGCTGGGGGCGGAGTTAGTTAGTGAGTGTGCAGTCGCTACAAGAGCTGTTAAGACGTACTGGTGTTCGGTGCTTCGTTATGGCCCGAGCCAGTCACCCTGACCAATCTCCAGTAGCCCTGCAGGGCCCAAGAGTGGGGTCGTGAGGCAAGGAGAAGAGACAGAACAGTGGGGACTGTGGAGCCAGCGTTAGTTCCCCGAGCAACACCGGATACCGAGTCACGCTACTGGAGAGCACCAGGCCCAGTAGGAAACACCGGAATACCGTGGAGACTTCAGTCTCCCGGAATCCTGCGCAGTCATACCAGGGAGCCAGACACCGGGGGGATAGAATCAGCAGTAATCAATAGAGGGTATCCTGACAACAGCGCAGGTGGAGAAAGAGAGCAGAGGAGGCTAGCCAAGTTCTACACAGGCAGGGGCTTCATACACACACGGGAAAGCAACAAGGAGGCCTTATACCCACTCGCTGTGGGGACCCAGAAGTGGATCCTGAACACCCGGTGGTACTCTGGACTTTTACCTGCATCAACACCAGTAAAAAAGTAAAGAACAACCAGTGGTGTATGTGTCGGTTCCTTCCCGCTCCCCTGCCAGCTACAGAGACTGTCCCGTAGTTTACCATCCTGGCCAAATCCCTGCTCCGTTCCCATCCATCCATCTCTGCACCTCCATCATCACCAGTGCACCACTGCCCCATTGGGTCAGCTCCACCTGCAGGGAGCTGTACAACCTTGGCCGCTATACCACCACCTTCCGGAGGTCTGAAGCGGCGCTGGTGCTCAATCACCTGAAGCTGCAGGTGGCGTCACGAGAACTATTCATCAACTCTATCCCCTTCTTTAAGTTCAGTCTCCGGGGCCACGGGTCTGGGCAGGCCATTAGTGATATCCCCGACTACAACAAGGGCCCGGTATACCCGAGTTCTCCATTGCCCGGGTGGCTCATAAGCTCATGAGGGCAGGGTCATTTCCCCCACTATTTGTTTACCGTGTTTTAGATATATGTTAAATGTATGTAACCCTTTTCACTTGTACAGCAGCGTGGAATTAATGATGCTTTACAAATAAATAATAAGAATACTGAAAGCAATGGTCAGCCAGAAAAGCTGTCAGCCCTCCGCCCCTGTGAGAATTGGCTCATTTCTCCTCTGCAGGACTGACAGTCATTGCTTCTCTGTTATGTAAAGCATTTCATTTAGTGCTCTGAATGCTGCTCCTCCAGTTGTGGCTTTCATTACCCTCAGTTGATTTGTTGGCCATGCTTGAGTCACCGGTCCAGGACATGGTGTTTGGGGTTGGCAGTGACAGGCGGACTGACATATGCAATGTATATCTGTTACAGCATAATGTGGACAGTGAGCCAAGCAATGTTCAGAAGTGACCAGCAGTAATGTGAGGATGGGTGACAGAGGAGGAGAGGTTGGGAAGTGGGGAGTTAATGGTCAGGAGTGAATGGGGGATGAGGAGTGAGGAGGCAGGGAGGGGCTGAGGATCATGCTGGAGGGAGGCATGAAGTGAGACAGAAGTACAGAAGTGAGGGAGGGAGGGAGCTGTCCTGCAGCCTCACACTCCTCATACACAGAATGAAGCTGGCATCCAAATAAATAGAAGACTGGACTATACACAGCCCTCAGCAAGGTGCCATCCACAGACAGGGCCTGACACTTGTCAGCCAGCTGTCACATTCTGGTGCAATGAGGAGGGCATGGGGCATTGCCTACTGTAGGTGTGGAGGCACTGGGCTTTAAACATTGGCACTGACATATGTGGTGTATTGGTGACTAGGGGCTGGTGCACACAGTGTGTACCCCTCTGCTTGGTGAGATGCCCATGTTGCTCCTGCCCCTCCTCCTGCTCCTTAGTTTGGTGCCATCTATGCCATCCGAGCGCCCCCCAAGTTGTCATGAGGTGCGTGCAGCCTTCCAGCTCCAGCAGGTCGGGAGAGGTCGGCTGGTGCCTGAGGTGCCAATTGAGGGTGAGTGCAAATCAGTCATTGCTTTATTGCTTTCTATTTACAGCCACCTTACGTTTACAGTGCCATAGGTAGCAAGATGTATAACATAAGTGTGAACAGAAGGTAAGGACAGAATATATAGAAATAGTGCGGTCTTCACCTGCTAGTATACATATATATATATGTGTCAGATCCTCCGTACCGTATCACTACTGTATACACCGTATTGTCAATACTCTCCATATACAGGATATGTTCTCCGCCAATGTGAACATATATAGGTGCTCATTCTATATAGTCTTCTTCACTAAAGGCAAACTTGAATCAGCTGTGCTATATCATTATATATATATTATTATGTGTGTGTGTGTGTCAGATCCGTACCTTTATCACTATCGTATCTACACCGTATTGTCTACACTTGCCATATACAGGTTAGGTTCTCTGCTGGTATATACAAATGTACTCACTGTATATAATCCCCTTCACTAAAGGGAAACGAGTCAAATGTGCTATACCTGTATTTATATATGTGTCGACACCGTACTGCCATATACAGGATGGGGTCTCCGCTGATGTATACATATATAGGTGCTCATTGCATATAATCCCCTTCACTAAAGGCAAACATGTGTCAGCTGTGTTTGACAAAATGATGGTCTGTACTTGTCACCGAGCCCATGTCCATGTGGTCGGGCACTTGAGATGGTTCCATACTGGTGCCATCCCATGTGGTTATCGTCAGTAATAGGATTACACGGGGATTTCTTCTGAGCCGTTTATGTCATGAGATTATATAGTGGCTGCAGTACAAGCTCCTGGGACTATCTGGACGAAGCCGTTATGGAGGATACAGAATTCATAAAATATGAGGTCTCTGATGTAACAGTGCAAAAAATCATGTAGGAGCCCGATCTGCCATGTTGGTGCGGTAGTTTTGTACCGAAGCCTCTACCCCTTTCTTGGTTGCACTTGTTTCTGGAATAATGACAATTAATTTGACTGCCAATGCAGAATGCGTGACTATAGAGGATCTTCTAGAAACAGTTAAAAGTAAAAGAATTATTTTTTAGACTTTTAATAGTAAATTCACATGCTGCTGGGTTCAGATGAGTTATGTCAGATCATCCGTAATGATCTGCAGTTTACAATGATATCATTCTTTGAACCGTATAATTCACTAAAAAAACAGAAAAATTCCAAGAGCGTCCAAATAAACACAATTCTGCCATTGTTTTTTGGTCTTTGTTTCCGCGCTGTTCTTTGTGCGGTAAAAATGACCTGGAAACATAATGCTTCAGATTAGTACGTTTCTTACGATACCAAAGTTCTCCAGGTTTTTTGCTAGTTTAGTAACTTATCTATTTTTCTGTCCGTAGTGTTGCATGAGGTCTTCAAAAAGTATGGCAACGGAAAAAACACAATCCTGGCATTTAGAAAAAAAACAAAACTTAATAACGATGTCCCAGCGATCCGACCAACGATGTGGATCACTGGGACATCGTTATCTGGTCACACAGGCAGACTCACCAGCGATCAGCGACCAGCGAGAACACTGGTAACCTGGGTAAACATTGGGTAACTAAACAGAGTGCGGCGCTTAGTTACACGATGTTTACCCTGGTTACCAGACTCCCAGCGTTTACTGTGCAGTGCTGGGAGGTCAGTGATCGTTGGTCTCCCACTGTCACACACGCCGATGCTGGCTGCCCAGCGGGAGACCAACGATAAAATAATGGTCCTGGCCATTATCCTCGATGGACAAACTTATTGTTGGTCGTTGACACACAACGATGTTGTTTCGACGCCGTTGAAACGTCACAAAACCGGTGATCGTTAACGATATGTAGTGTGTGATGGGGCCTTAAGAAATTCAGAAAAAAACTCACCAAAAATATCCAAGGCCCAATATCCATTGCACTTAGCAGGACACTGCAGGCCCCACTGAAAGGCCACACAAGTACCTGATACCGATGCAACAATCTCCTGCAGCCAGCCAAACCATGGGGAGGTGATTGGTGATATTTACAGTCACAAGATTACCATAGGGCGACAGTCATACAGGTACGTGTGATGCAAAGTGTCTGTATACAGCCTATTGGTCATGCCCATACTATTAGATCAGGCGGGCTGCCCAAATCTATGTATATGCATCACACTAGGGACAAAAGCCCCACAGAGAGCCAAGAAAAACCCCAAGATGGATAATGGTGTGTGGTGTTAATGGATTCAGGAGCTCCTGATGAAGCGGTGTATGAAGCGTACGTCGAGGTGCTGGGCAGTGCAGTGGGTAGGCAGCGTCTTTAACATGTGGTATTGTGTGAAGGATGAAATCTAAATGTGTCTAAAGGCCCCGTTACATGGTACGATATCGTGAACGATATTGTTTAAATGTCACGGTTTTGGAGTCATTCAAACGACATTGTTTGTACGTCATTGCGTGTGGCTCTGAGAAATGGATACGATAAATCGTTGGATCGCTGAATCCAGATTTGAGAACACTGCTGCATTGTTCTGTGTGACACTCGATAACGATGTCGTTAACGATTTCTCCTATTCTCAGCAATGCAGAAGTATCGTTCGCTGTGTTGTGAGAACGATACCTGCTTGCCACATAGTTGGTGCGTTGTGCACGATATCTACACATGTGACATCTCACCAACGATGTCAAAGCGATGTCCTAACGACCACACGTTAATGAGATCATTAAGGATATCGTTTCAACGTCGTGCCGTGTAACGGTACCTTAACATCTCTGAGAATTGAAGAGTTATATGGCTGCATGTGATACTGATTGTACTATCATGCAAAGCACATATTAAGAGGAGTGCAAAGATATAAGACCAAATACCTGTATACCCACATATTGTAAATGACGGTTGTATGATGGATATTTGCTGGATTTTGTACTTCTATCTTTAACCGCACTGCTCAAGTGGTGGTTTTAAAGGGGATGGTTTTAAATTGTGTGTGTCCTGAATGTCTTAAATAAACTTTGAAATTCTTCTGCATATACCTTATTGTGGTTCATTTGACTTGCTACAGATCTTTATATGAGTATGTTTGAGGCTGCCTTCACACTACGGATTTTTCAGTTCTGATGCTGTCCGATAAAAATCGGACAGCATCGGAACGATTTTGGCCCCATGCAGCCCTATGGGCATCGGACCGAATTGGATGTGCACTAAATGCCATCCGATTTGGTCAGATCCGATTCTGTCCGATTTTTTTATCGGTGCAAAAATCGGAGCACGCTCTGATTTTTGCACGAAAATAAAATTGGACAAAATTGGATCGGACCAAATCGGATGGCATTTAGTGCACATCCGATTTGGTCCGATGTTTTTTACATGGGACCCTATGGAGCAGGGTCCAAGGAAACATCTGATGTGTCCTCGGACCCGATTTTACTGTACTGAGCATGCTTAGTACAGTAAAACTGCTCCTACTGGGACAGCAGGGGTTAAAAAAAACAAACAATATATACTCACCTATCTCCGAGGCCCCCGCTGTCTCCCGCAGGCTCCTGGTGTCCTCCGGGTGTCTCCAGAGGGCTTCTTCTTCTAAACAGGACCTGCCGTGACGTCACAGTCACGTGACTGCAGGTTAACCAATTAACAGGCGGTCACGTGATTGTGACATCACGGCAGGTCCTGTTCAGAAGAAGAAGAACCTCTGGAGACACCGGGAGGATACCGGGAGCCTGCAGGAGACGGCGGGGCCTCGGGGATAGGTGAGTATACATTGTTTTTTGTTTTTTTTTTAGCCGGAGGCAGCGCTTTTATGCCGGAATCGGATGCCTATTTGGCATCCGATTCCAGGCATCAGAAGGGAGCCGATGAAATCGTAGTGTGAAGGTAGCCTCTACAGTGAAATCTCGCTCTTTTGGCACAGACATTAGACTAGATTATTAATTACCAAGCTTCAGTGTCACTGTCACCCTGCTTCCAGGCCCGCTCATGAACTTCAGACATATTGACTGCTCCCCCATTTGATTGGTTAAAGTCAGACGTATCCCTGTCCATCCTCTCTGCTGGCAGTCAGTGATTTGTTGCCAGTATGGCAACCAAACTGACATCAGATTACTGTAAAACTAAATAAATAATTGCAAAAATGGGCATGTGCTTCTCCTTATCTTTGATTGCCAGCATAGGTAACCCAGGCAGCCGGAGGATGGAATTCTCAGCATGGTGAGGCCCGAGCATTCTGGGCCCCACCACGCTAAAAATTGCAGCCCACAGTCGCCCCAGAATTGGCGTTTCCATGACAGATGTCAAAACTGGCAGTTACCACACTCTTCCAGTTGCCTGGTGCGAGTGGCAGGCTGGGTAATAAGGGGTTAATGTCAGCTGACAGCAAGCTTAAAGGTTCGTAATGTTGAGGAGTCAATCAAATACCCAATATAACTAACCAAGTCAGAAGGACACAAACCACACCAATAAATATTTATTTGACAATGAACCCCAAGACATTTCTCTTTAGACTTTTTTTTCTAAATAAAATTCATTTTTTTTAAACTCTCCATGGAGGGTCCAGGGAAGCCGCAATTGTGATGACAGGGCTAGAGTATTGCTCTTGTCCTTGGGTAACTCCACTGAGATGTCTAGGGCAGTGGTGGCCAACTACAGTCCTCAAGGTCTGCAAACAGTGCAAATATTCAGGATTTCCTTAACATTGTGGTATGTTTTATCACCTGCAGAGGTGATGATTCCAGCACCGGTAAAATCTGAAAACATGCACTGTTTGCAGTTACCCAGTCCTGTTCTACCAGAGTGTGTGTAGTGTCTTGCATGTCCAACCTCACACCTTCAGGTCATAGGCCTGCGGCTTGTATATCAGTATGTGTAGGGAAGTATCAAAGCACCTGTTAGTTTGCAGAAACAGTCCAGCACACAAAGAGTGAAGTAAAAAAGGTTTACTATAGCAACTTTTAATAAAAGCATATGTTGGTACATTATTAATTGTTCACATTTATAATACACAGTGATAACGTTAAAATAAGCACTAGTTAGCACAGACCATAATAAGTCTAAAAGATATATAAATATACTGTACACAGTATATAAGCAACTAAGTCCCACAAGGATCAGCAGACTTCATTAACATGAGGTACAGCCAACAAGATAATGTGGCAAAGTACATACAGTCCATCATCCATTCATCTAACGGCCATTTTCTGATGCTGTACCATACTGTTTCAGCTGCCCTGTGGCAGTGGTAGACTGAGTAATAAAGGGGTTAATGGCAGCTGAATATTGCCAGCTGGCAATAAACCTGAGGTTCATAATGTTGGACCAATGTTATATCCTACCATTATGAATCTCTAATAATACCGTAGTAAATAATACCCCACAACGTGAAAAGCGTTTTATTTCTCATAAGAACACAAAGACAGCCCTCATTCCCATCTTTATTATTCCCACACAAACCCTCCATGATCTTTTGCGATGACCATTCACGGCGGGACACAAAACTGACTGAGTTTCAGCTCCTATTGTGAGAGTGGTGACATCACGGTCTGGGTCACCTGAGGTTAACTAGAGTGGCATGGCTGTCTGACTTGAGGTGAACTTTCCCAAGTAACACCGCTCACAACGAGAGCCAAAACTAATGAGTTAGATGTGATAAAATATTTTTAAGGATAGTATTTGAGATGCTAATGTACATTGGGGAAAATAAGTATTTGATACACTACTGATTTTGCAAGTTTTCTTACCTACAAAGAATGTATAGGTCTGTAATTTTTATCGTAGGTGCACTTCAACTGTGAGAGACAGAATGTAAAAAAAATCCAGAAAATCACATTGTATGATTTTTACATGATTATTTCCTTTATATTGCATGAAATAAGTATTTGATACAATAGAAACACAGACTGTAATATTTGGTACAGAAACATTTGTTTGCAATTACAAAGGTCAGATGGTTCCTGTAGTTCTTGACCAAGTTTGCACACGCTGCAGCAAGGATTTTGACCAACTTCTCCAAAAAGATCTTCTCTGGATCTTTCAGGTTTCAGCGCTGTCACTGAGCTAAATTCAGTTTCAGTTCCCTCCGAAGATTTTCTATTGGGTTCAGGTCTGGAGACTGGCCAGGTGACTCCAGGACCTTTACATGCATCTTATGGAGCCAATCTTTAGTTGCCTAGCTATGTGTTTCGGGTTGTTGTCATGCTGGAAGACCTAGCCACGGCCAATCTTCAATGCTCTTATTGAGTTAAGGAGGTTGTTGGCCAAAATCTCGTGATACATGACTCCATCCATCCTCCTTTCAATAATGTGCAGTTGTCCTGTCCCCTTTGCTGAAATGCAGCACCTAAGTAAGAAGTTTCCATTCCCATGCTTCGCGGTTGGGACGGTGTTCTTGGGATAGTACTCATCTTTCTTCTTCCTCCTAACACCACCATGTGGAGTTGATTCAAAAAAGTTCTATTTTGGTCTAATCTGACCACCTGACCTTCTTCCATATCTCCTCTGCATCATCCACATGGTCAGTGGAGAACTTCAAATGAGTCAGGACAAATTCAGGGGGACCTTACAATCCCTGCAAGATTTTAATCCATGATGGTGTAGTATGTTACTAATGGTAATCTTTGAGCTTGTTGTCCCAGCCCCCTGAGGTCATTGACCAGGTTCACCCATGTAGTTCTATGCTAATTCCTGACCTTTCTCAGAATCATCCTCACCCCACAAGGTGAGATCTTGCATAGAACCCCAGACCAGGGACGATTGAGAAGTTGTCTTGAGGTTTTTCCATTTTTTATTAATTGCACCAACAGTAGTTGCCTTTTCACCAAGCTGCTTGCATGTTCCCCTGTAACCGCAGCCTTGTACAGGTCAACAATTTTGTCCCTGGTGTCTTTAGACAGCTCTTTGGTCTTTGCCATGGTGGAGAGGTTGGAGTGTGATTGATTGAGAGTGTGGACAGGTGCCATTTATGCAGACTTCAAACAGGTGCAATTAATACAGGTAATTAGTGCAGAGTAGGAGGCTTCTTAGGCCCCCTTCACACCACGTTTTTTGCCCTGTCACGCTGTGTCCGGTGCTTTGCAGTAGGCACGGGACACAGCCTGACAGCTTCAGACAAATAGAACCGGAGGGTTAATATGTCCTCCGCACCTGTTTGTCGCTGGATTCTGCAGAGCGCAGCTGAGGGAGCTGGTCACTGCTAAAATGGTGCTGAACCACTTCACAGGGGACAGCTCCCTGGTGCTGAAGTTCAGTGTATCTCACGCTGAACTGCAGCAGCCGGCGTCCGGCACAATAGACTCCAATGTTAGGGAGCGCCGGATCCAATTTGGGCAGATTTTTCGCCCCAGACAACGTTTTTGTGTCCGGGAGAAAATCCAAATTCTCCCGAATCCTCCCGGACAGATGGAAACCGGATGTCACATAGCTGCCTTCCGGCTCCATAGGGCTGCATTAGGACAAAATCGGTTCACACCGGACAGCCCGAGCCTGATTCTACTGCGGGGTTACAGAAAAACTAACAGGTCTGTGAGAGCTAGAATTGGTAGGTGATCAAATACTTTTTTATTCAATAAAATGCAGTTTACCGTATATACTCGTGTATAAGCCGACCCATGTATAAGCCGACCCCCTACTTTTGCCCCCAAAACCTGGGAAAACCTATTGACTCATGTATAAGCCGAGGGTGGACCCCAGCACAGGTATACAGCCCCCAGCAGTGTGGTATACAGCCCCCCCCCCAGTGGTATAGAGGTCTCCCCAGTGGTAGTATACAGCAGCCTCCCCAGTGGTATATACAGGCCCCAGCAGTATATACAGGCCCCAGCAGTATTACAGCAGCCTCCCCAGTGGTATATACAGGCCCCAGCAGTATATACAGCAGCCCTAGTGGTATACAGGCCCCAGCAGTATATACAGCAGCCCCAGTGGTATATACAGAAGCCCCAGTGGTATACAGCAGCCCCAGCAGTATATACAGCAGCCCCAGTGGTATATACAGCAGCCCCAGTGGTATACAGCAGCCCCAGCAGTATATACAGCAGCCCCAGTGGTATATACAGCAGCCCCAGTGGTATACAGCAGCCCCAGTGGTATACAGCAGCCCCAGCAGTATATACAGTAACCCCAGTGGTATATACAGCAGCCCCCAGTGGTATACAGCAGCCCCAGTGGTATACAGCAGCACCAGTGGTACACAGCAGCCCCAGCGGTATACAGGGCATACAGGGCCCCCCTTGCTGCCGCACACCTGTAGAGCAATAGATCATTATACTTATCCCTGTCGCCGCCCTCTGACACCGCGCTCCTCCGTGTCTTCATGCTTCTTCCTTCGGCGCACAGGAAATGACGTCATTGCCTGCGCCCACCGGAGGAGGAAGCATTAAGACCCGGAGGAGCGCGGTGTCAGAGAGCGGCGGCGGCGGAGGCGACAGGGATAAGTATAATGATCTATTGCTTTACAGGTGTGCGGCAGCAAAGGGGGGCCCTGTATGCCCTGTATACCACTGATGGGGGGGGGGCGCTGTATACCGTATATGACTCGTGTATAAGCCGAGGGGGGACTTTTCAGCACATTTTTTGTGCTGAAAAACTCGGCTTATACACGAGTATATACGGTAATTTTTTAAAAATAACATAATGTGATTTTTTTTTTCTTCTTAGATTCTGCCTTTCAGGGTTGAAGTGTACCTATGATAAATTTTTTGCAAAAAACTATCAACCAAATACTCTGCTTTTTTACACTTTTTTATCAGCACTTGCTTCTTACTTTATTTAATACAGCAGAGTATTTTTTTTGTTTGTCTCACTATTTTTTCTGTGTTTCAATTTCTAGGTGGTGTGAACACTGCCCTACAGACTTGTTCACTTGGCTCACTATTTTGTTTCTATGATAAATTTCACAGACTTCACCATTCTTTGTAGGTGGGAAAATTAGCGAAATCAGCAGTGTATCAAATATTTATTTTCCTCAATGTATGTAGAAATGTTGACCCACAAGTTGTTTGCCATTTAATAACTGAAAAGCGGCAATGTCTGAAATGTGGACACTTATTTTTGGATATTGCTATACTTAAGAACTGAGCATAGTTTTTCCATGTCACCTATAAAAATGTGTCACCCGTAAAGTCTTGTTGATGACAAATTAAAGGAATTTTATTATATTATATATTGAAAGTTGCCAGTATTCCATAGTCAGCACATATCCTGCGCAGCAGCTGTTAGTCAATTATGGTTAAATATGGAAAACTCTTTATAGGTTGCAGAGGAATTATGCAATTAAGAGTAAAATCGTGCTTATCCTGTTTCTGCCAACAAGGTGGTTTGTTTCATGAAAGCAATTTGCTGCTTGGGTGTGCGTCGTTATAGGGGCAGCACAGCCTTGTGGAAAGTAGAGGAAGATTCATCAATGCTGCAGGAGACAATTTGCACTGTGTAACTATCATCAATTGATGTATGGTCTAACATACATTTTTTTAAAAACATTGTACCAACTCATTATTGATGTCTTTAAAGGGAATATGTCATCCGGTTTGGTACAGTATATAATCTGAGAGCAACATAATTATTTCAATGATTTATCACTTATTGGTCTGTTTGGTATGCTGAGCCATGTATAACCCTACCCACACCACTGATTAGCAGCTATCTTGGCACACTGTATATGCAGGTAGCTGTTAATCAGTGGTATTGGCGGGGTTACACAGCAAGAGGACTACATGGCATGAGACAACTAGATCTCTAGTGATAATCTTCTGCTATATAGGCCCATCCTGCTGACTCACCGTAGCCGGGGGTACACGTAGCGGGCGTTGTTTCTCCTCCAGTCACGGAACCGCGCCTGCGGTAGTGTAGGCCCGGTGGTCCAGATCAATAGGGGAATGGCGGAACAGTGGGGTGATTTGTCTTCGTGACGCCACCTGCGGGTATTCTGGTAACTTTACCAGCGCTGTTCAGGTCTCCGGGGGATGGTACACAGCGAGATGGAACGCTCCCCACAGGATGAGCGGGAATCCCCGGAGCCGGGAGCTGCGCAAGATGTTGTGAGGCAGCTGCGGGATGCTGCGCGCTGAACCCAGGAGTAATGGACAACCACACAAAGTCTCTTTTAGGTACCTTTACTGGTGGGTAGTCAGGTACACTCGGACCGGGATAGTGAAGTTGGCACTTCTGGAGTTTCACAGCAAGCAGTGTTAGGCTTCCTTTCTCTAGTTCTGGTGCTAAGGTCGGGTGGATGTGGAATCCTTCCGGACCGGGCAGTTTGTTCAATGGAACGGATTTCACCTGGTTGTCAGCACTGAGGGCACTGTAAAAGGGTGATGATAATTCTACCTTCTTCCCTGGGCTCTCGCTGGTAGGTGCGACAGGTGAACAGGGGGCTAGACTCCCTGTGAAGTATGCTGGTTCTCTGTGAGGGCTTTGTAGCTTCCACAGCTTCGGTTCCAGTAACCGGATGATTTGGAAAGAGTTGGATTAACTCTGTATTCCTGAGAGGTGATCTCCTTCTTCCTATTATCCCAATTGCAGGGATCTCCACTGGCTAACAGGCTAGCAGGGCCTAATGTGTTCCTCATAGGGTGGAGGTTTCACACAGGCTGGCAGCTCTTGTAGCGTCTACCACACTCTGAAGTTTCTCCCTCCAAGACTCTATTTATAGGGGGAACTGGTTAGAAGTCACCAGTGTTAGCTCCCCCTAGAGGCTCGGGGTGAAACCAGGTGTTCTAAGTGTTGTTTGTGTTTGTGGGTTTTGCTGTGCTGTTACTTACTCCATTGTACCTAAGGATTTCTGTGGTGCCCATCAGGTGCCAGGGTGCCACACTGCTATATATGGACTCATTCTGCTATTGTTCCTATCCTGCTATATATGGTCCTCATCCTGGTATATATGGTCCACCTCCTGGAATATTGCCCTTATCCTGGTAGCGTATATATGTCCCCCATCCTGGTATATATCGTCCTCCTCCTCTCGCCACCACAGTCCTCCAATTACTATAATGCACCCCCATATTCCTCAGTATAGTATAATGTAACCCCATACTTCTCTATGTATGATAATGCATCCCATAGTCCACCATGAATAAGGTAGCCTCCATAGCCTTTAAATTATTATAATGCACCCCCATTATCTTCCATATATTATAATTCAGCCCCATAGTCCTGCAATTATTAGAATGGAGCCTCATATCCCTCCATATAGTACAATGCAGTCTCATATTCCTCCATATAGTATAATGCAGCAATATATCCCTCCATATAGTATAACGCCTCATATGCTTCTATATTTTATAATTCAGCCTTATATCCCTCCATATAGTATCATGCAGACTCATTCCCCTCCATATACCATAATGCAGCCTCATATCCCTCCATATAGTATAATGCAGCATTATATCCCCCCATAGAGTATAATGTAGCCTTATATCCCTCCATATAGATTAATGCAGCCTAATATCCTTCCATATAGTATAATACAGCCTCATATCTTTCCATATTTTATAATGCAGAGTTATATCCCTCCATAAATTATAATGCATGCTTATATCCCTCCATATAGTATAATGCAGCCTCATATCCCTCCATATAATATAATGCAGTCTTTTATCCCTCCATATAGTATAATGCAGCCTCATATCCTCTATATAGTATAATGCACCCCCATATCATTTAATGCACCGACCATATCGTTTAATAAACCCCCCCCATAGTCCTCTGGCCGCCGTGTAGTCACTGATTAATAAAATAAATAAGTACTCACCTATCCTCACCTGTACTCACCACAGCCCCCATGTACATTTCTAACCACTGAGCACCGTACAGTGCTAACCACTGAGCCACCATATACAGTTCTAACCACTGAGCACCATACAGTGCTAACCACTGAGCTACTGTAGAGTGCAGACCACTGAGCCACCACACAGTTCTAACCACTGAGCCACCGTACATTGCTAACCACTGAGCCACCATATACAGTGCTAACCACTGAGCCACCATATGGTGCTAACCACTGAGCTACTGTGGAGTGCAGACCACTGAGCTACCATACAGTGCTGACTACTGAGCCACTGTACCATGCTAACCACTGAGCCACCATATACAGTGCTAACCACTGAGCCACCGCGCAGTTCTAGCCACTGAGCCACCGCACAGTTCTAACCACTGAGCCATCGTACAGTTCTAACCACTGAGCCACTACACAGTTCTAACCACAGAGCTACTGAACAGTGCTAACCACTGAGCCACCATATACAGTTCTAACCACTGACCACCATACAGTGCTAAACACTGAGCCACCGCACACAGTTCTAACCACTAACCACAGTACAGTGCTATACAACGAACCACCATATACAGTGCTAACCACTGAGCCACCATACAGTGCTAACCACTGAGCTACTGTAGAGTGCAGACCACTGAGCCACCATACAGTGCTAACCACTGAGCTACTGTAGAGTGCAAACCACTGAGCCACCATACAGTGCTGACTACTGAGCCACTGTACCGTGCTAACCACTGAGCCACCATATACAGTGCTAACCACTGAGCCACCATACGGTGCTAACCTCTGAGCTACTGTGGAGTGCAGACCACTGAGCCACCATACAGTGCTGACTACTGAGCCACTGCACCGTGCTAAGCACTGAGCCACCATATACAGTGCTAACCACTGAGCCACCGCGCAGTTCTAACCACTGAGCCACCGCGCAGTTCTAACCACTGAGCCACCGTACAGTTCTAACTACTGAGCCACTACACAGTTCTAACCACGGAGCCACCGTACATTGCTAACCACAGAGCCACTGAACAGTGCTAACCACTGAGCCACCATATACAGTTCTAACCACTGAGCCACCATACAGTGCTAAACACTGAGCCACCGCACACAGTTCTAACCACTAACCACCGTACCGTGCTATACAACAAACCACCATATACAGTGCTAACTACTGAGCGACCATACAGTACAGTGCTATACAACGAACCACCATATACAGTGCTAACCACTGAGCCACCATACAGTGCTAACCACTGAGCTACTGTAGAGTGCAGACCACTGAGCCACCATACAGTGCTAACCACTGAGCTACTGTAGAGTGCAAACCACTGAGCCACCATACAGTGCTGACTACTGAGCCACTGTACCGTGCTAACCACTGAGCCACCATATACAGTGCTAACCACTGAGCCACCATACGGTGCTAACCTCTGAGCTACTGTGGAGTGCAGACCACTGAGCCACCATACAGTGCTGACTACTGAGCCACTGCACCGTGCTAACCACTGAGCCACCATATACAGTGCTAACCACTGAGCCACCGCGCAGTTCTAACCACTGAGCCACCGCACAGTTCTAACCACTGAGCCACCGTACAGTTCTAACTACTGAGCCACTACACAGTTCTAACCACGGAGCCACCGTACATTGCTAACCACAGAGCCACTGAACAGTGCTAACCACTGAGCCACCATATACAGTTCTAACCACTGAGCCACCATACAGTGCTAAACACTGAGCCACCGCACACAGTTCTAACCACTAACCACCGTACCGTGCTATACAACAAACCACCATATACAGTGCTAACTACTGAGCGACCATACAGTGCTAACCACTGAGCTACTGTAGAGTGCAGACCACTGAGCCACCATACAGTGCTAACCACTGAGCTACTGTAGAGTGCAGACCACTGAGCCACCATACAGTGCTGACTACTGAGCGACTGTACTGTGCTAACCACTGAGCCACCATATACAGTGCTAACCACTGAGCCACCACACAGTGCTAACCACTGAGCCACCGCGCAGTTCTAACCACTGAGCCACCGCACAGTTCTAACCAATGAGCCACCGCACAGTTCTAACCACTGAACCAACGCACAGCTCTAACCATGGAGCCGCCGTACATTGCTAACCTCTGAGCCACCATATATAGTGCCAACCACTGAGCCACCATATACAGTGCTAACCACTGAGCCACCACACAGTGCTAACCAGTGAGCCACCGCACAGTTCTAACCACTGAGCCACCGTACATTGCTAACCACTGAGCCACTGAACAGTGCTAACCACTGAGTCACCATATACAGTTCTAACCACTGAGCCACCATACAGTGCTAAACACTGAGCCACCGCACACAGTTCTAACCACTAACCACCGTACAGTGCTAACCACGGAGCCACCATATACAGTGCTAACCACTGAGCCACCATACAGTGCTGACTACTGAGCCACTGTACCGTGCTTACCGCTGAGCCACCATATACAGTGCTAACCACTGAGCCACCACACAGTGCTAACCACTGAGCCACCGCACAGTTCTAACCACTGAGCCACCGTACATTGCTAACCACTGAGCCACTGAACAGTGCTAACCACTGAGCCACCATATACAGTGCTAACCACTGAGCCACCGCACTGTGGTAACCACTGAGCCACTGCACAGTTCTATGGTATTGGCTGAACATTTAAATCTGCCCACCAATACCACTGAGCTGATTGGTGGAGCGCTGCCCGACGTGCGACCAATGAGCTGAGCGTCGCGGTATTAGCAGGAAATTTAAACCTGCTCGCCATAGGCTCCCATTGTCCTGCATCACCGCTGGGGTTTTCTGACACCCTGACGGCGATGCCGCCTGACAGCTCGCCAGCGCGGGGCTGGAGATGTCGCCCCTTGTAAACGAGGGACTGCAACGCTGGGGGGGGGGGCGCCAAAAAAGTGCGCGCACCCGCCAGTTGCCACCGATATCCCCAGCCCCGTCGCCAGGTGTGACGGGGCCTTATACGGTGGCTCAGTGGTTAGTACTATATCGTGGCTCAGTGGTTAGCACTATATGGTAGCTCAGTGGTTAGCACTGTATGGTGGCTCAGTGGTTAGCACTGTATATGGTGGCTCAGTGGTTAGCACTGTTTGGTGGCTCAGTGGTTAGCACTGTATATGGTGGCTCAGCGGTTAGCATTGTATACAGAAGCTCAGTGGTTAGCAGTGTATATGGTGGCTCAGTGGTTAGCACTGTATGGTGGCTCAGTGGTTAGTACTGTATATGGTGGCTCAGCGGTTAGCAGTGTATATGGTGACTCAGTGGTTAGCATTGTATACTATGGCTCAGTGGTTAGCACAGTATATGGTGGCTCAGTGATTAGCACTGTATAATGGCGGGAGATTTGAATCACTCGCCGCCTTGCTGATTGGTCACCGCCGACCGCGGCAACCAATCAGCGAAGCAGAATTTAAATCACGCGCCAACCGCGCTGATTGGTCGCCGCGGGCCGACTTTGGCCTATCAAATCCCCCGCCAAAGCCGGCGGTATCTCAGCCAGTCAGCGGTGTCACGGGCAGTGGCGGGGGATTTCATTGGCTGATTGGCTGAGCTGCTGCCGGGTTTGGCAGGGGATTTGAATCCTGCGCCGCGGATTGGCCGACCGCGGCGACCATCAGCGAAGCGGGATTTAAAACACGTGCCAACAACGCTGTTTGGTCATCCCGGTCGGCTAGTGCTGCTGATCTCCTGACGGTAGCGGTGAGGTCTCTGTCACTTTCACTTCTGTCACTTGTGTCGCTATCCCACAATGGTGCCGCGGTGGATTGTAGGATAGCGACATTTGTTGTAGTGATGTAAGGTGGTCACTCTGCAGGCAGGTGTAAAGAGACGCAAGAAGGACGAGACAACACACAGGATTCTTGTGATTTTTACTGCTTGGTTTTACCTTAGTGCAGGCATAACCCAGTTGGGGTAGCGTATTTACCAGAATTGCAGCCTTGCCAGCTCAAAGGTAATCAAAGTCCACTTTGCTGTGACACAGGGAATAGGTCCTTCCCTGCTGCCCTTCCTAACACTGCTACCCCTTGTCCTCCTAGTGTCCCATGTTTGCCAGTCTCAGCAGGCAGGTGACTGTGGGTTCTGTGAGTGTCCATCTTGCTAGTCCTCTTAACCCGATATAGTTCCTTACGCATGGGGAAGGTCCACTATGGTAATCACTGTACTTGAAGCCCTGTGACTTCCATTTTCTCAGCTGCTTCTGAAGATATCCAGACCGAATTGGGGCTGGTACCCCTGCTGCAGCTATTTCTTCTGCCTAGCTTGAACAGCCAGCTGTAGATTTTCAAAGAAATGATGGGAGTGCTGGTGTATCACGGCCCGCGCTGCTCCAAGGCTAAATAAAACTCACCAAAGAGCCAGTCAACTTTTCATCTTTTTTATTCCTCCTTCTCCTACGCGTTTCAGCACCACACCCGGCGCCTTTCTCAGGGAAGGCGCCGGGTGTGGCGCTGAAACGCGTAGGAGAAGGAAGAATAAAAAGGATGAAAAGTTGACTGGCTCTTTGGTGAGTTTTATTTAGCCCTGGAGCAGCGCGGACCGTGATACACCAGCACTCCCATCATTTCTTTGATTGATACCACTATCCAGTGGTGGGTGGAGGTCCTGCAGCAGCTTGGAACATTGCTTCCTAAACGCCTTCAAACCAGTTGTGGGGATCACAACTGGAACAGGTGAGCAGCTTCATAGCACCACCACATTACATCAGTGTCACTAGTGATAGGGCACTATTGCGCCTCTTGTCCCCCTCCCTATTTTATATTTTACAGCTGCAGATTTTGTCCTCAGGCCTAGGACCAGCACTTCACTACACATGTGTCCTAGCTCTTCACTAGCTCCCAACTTCTCTAGAACTGTCTCCTTTCTCTGCCTCCCACACCTAAACTAACTCCTCCCTCCAGCCAGTAGATGGGGACTGCTCTGAATGTGAATTTTTTTCCACCCAGCATCTCCTGACCTGGAGTTCAGATTGTGTTAGGTGTATGTTGGGGGTCTCAGCAAAGTACCTCTTACCTATGAGCATGATGCCCCACCTATTAGATAGGTGCAATACCATAGTGGCTGCCGAACCGCAGGGGCACCACATATCCAACTAAACTAACCATCACTATATGAGTGGTCGTAACCATGGATACCTAAACCGCAATGTCCTGCAAAGAGGTAAGGGACACAGCTAATAAGAAGAAACTATACTACATTTCTCATTGGTATTTGTTAATATTATAATTGGGATTGGGTCTTGGAGATGGGAATACCTTTTTAATTAAACAAAGTCATTTTTCATTTCCTCTCTGGTGTTACTGCAGGTAAATCTGAGGCTGGAGATGCACGATGCGAGATACATGCAAGATAGGCGTACGAGTCTCACATGACCCTCCTGGCACGGTCACCATCTCTCTTGATGGGAAAGCAGCAAATGCTTGGGTTTCTATGTAGCTCCTTGCTCTCGTCTAGAGAGCCGGCAACTGAGTCACGCGAGACTCTTGCCAGTATGTCCCATATGTCTCGCATCGTGTGTTTGTAATGAGGTGTACAATTCAGATTGTATTATTGAAATTGAAACTGCAATGAACTGTGCACAGTCCGCACTTGCCCACCAGGGGGCATCAGTGGACTGTACAATCACAGAGCTGGGAAACGCCCAGCCATCTCTTTTGTTTACCCAGGAAGTGAAAGAGCTTAGTACAGACACAGAGTTGAACAAGAGAACATCTGCTTGTGGATGTCTGTTGAAAGAGGGCTACTTTGCAACACCTTGCCGGAGAAATCACCCCACAGAAGCCCCTGTGACTGATCCTGGGCCACTGGACTTTGGTGCTGTGACTCTGGCCGCTCTGCAAAACCTTGCCCGCCGTGCACCCAGAGTGCTTGTGCTGGGGCCGTGACCGACATAAGGGAGCCATTTGGCTGTTGTGATCTCCCTTCTGCTGTTGCTCTGTGTGCCCTGAGACTGGGAGAGACAGACTGTTACCTGCAGAAGGAGACCAAAGAAGAAGAGTGAGGAGATCCCAGGCCTGCTACGTGGGAGCGACACCTTCTTCTGTGATAGACTGGTACGTGATTTTAGGGAAAGTTAGGGAAAGATACCTTCATTGTTGTGTTTTTTTCTTGCTGCGTACCCGGAAGAAGTGAAGATCCAGAGACTCTAATATATACATGTGTGCAGCTAGATCAGTTGACTGTGTTATAGACATGTTTTACAGTAAAGAAATGTTATTATCGGTTAAACCTGAGTATGGGGATTCTGTTGAGAAAGATCATACACACACACCCGCGGCCTTACCACCGGTCGCTTCATCTGGCGTAGTTGGCAGGATGTGTGATCAACAGAATCTCCTCCCGGTAGTAGCTTATAACCAGACTTATACTACGGCCTGCAGGTCCATATCCGGTGCCAGCAGTCCGAGCAGTGACACGGAAGAATTGAAGCAGATAGTAGCAGAGTTGCAGAAACAGATACTGCAGCTACAGCTCAGGCTAGACCAACAGGCGGACAGGCAAGCGAGACAGCAACCCAGTCGGCCTATGGGAAGGTGCTGGACATGCGGCGACCCCCGCCATAGGGCAAACCGTTGTCCGCATCCTCCACCCGTGGTCCGATCTACTAGAACCAGCAAGTCGTGCCCCACAACAGCCGCCACCTTTAAACTAGACGCCCCAGCCAAAGCGGTTCGCTCGGCAGGGGAGATCAGGGAAAAGGGTGTGAAGAGACAGAGCCAGACCGATAAGCAAGTGCTGGCCACTCGGGTCCAGGGGACGGTGAAGTGGTTTAATGTCCGCGATGGGTATGGCTTCATCAACAGGAATGACACAAAGGATGACGTGTTTGTACATCAGACTGCCATAAAGCGTAACAATCCTCGTAAGTGCCTCCGCAGTGTTGGTGATGGGGAGGTGGTACAGTTTGATGTTGTGAAGGGAGAGAGGGGTACAGAGGCCGCCGACGTCACCGGTCCTGGGGGTGTTCCGTTAAAGGAAGCAGATTTGCCCCCAACCGACGCCGCTACCGCCGGCGATCCTACTCTCCCTGGGTAGAAAACGTGACTGAGTTTATTGGAGATATTGTGAGCCCTGAACAAGGGAGCGAAGGTGAACGGGGGGATGACGGTTTCCCCCAACAGAGGTCCCTACTCCGCCGGAGATCAATCCCTGTGATATCAACGGCCATCACTGCCTTGGAGCCGATGGTTGTTGACAGGGACTGTCAACCTTTAAGTGGGGGGGTATGTAATGAGGTGTACAATTCAGATTGTATTATTGAAATTGAAACTGCAATGAACTGTGCACAGTCCGCACTTGCCCACCAGGGGGCATCAGTGGACTGTACAATCACAGAGCTGGGAAACGCCCAGCCATCTCTTTTGTTTACCCAGGAAGTGAAAGAGCTTAGTACAGACACAGAGTTGAACAAGAGAACATCTGCTTGTGGATGTCTGTTGAAAGAGGGCTACTTTGCAACACCTTGCCGGAGAAATCACCCCACAGAAGCCCCTGTGACTGATCCTGGGCCACTGGACTTTGGTGCTGTGACTCTGGCCGCTCTGCAAAACCTTGCCCGCCGTGCACCCAGAGTGCTTGTGCTGGGGCCGTGACCGACATAAGGGAGCCATTTGGCTGTTGTGATCTCCCTTCTGCTGTTGCTCTGTGTGCCCTGAGACTGGGAGAGACAGACTGTTACCTGCAGAAGGAGACCAAAGAAGAAGAGTGAGGAGATCCCCAGGCCTGCTACGTGGGAGCGACACCTTCTTCTGTGATAGACTGGTACGTGATTTTAGGGAAAGTTAGGGAAAGATACCTTCATTGTTGTGTTTTTTTCTTGCTGCGTACCCGGAAGAAGTGAAGATCCAGAGACTCTAATATATACATGTGTGCAGCTAGATCAGTTGACTGTGTTATAGACATGTTTTACAGTAAAGAAATGTTATTATCGGTTAAACCTGAGTATGGGGATTCTGTTGAGAAAGATCATACACACACACCCGCGGCCTTACCACCGGTCGCTTCATGTTTACAGCTTCACACTTGTTTGGTTGATTTTGAGAATCTGCATTGAAATCTGCATGTCTCTCCTGAAGCGAACAAAGTCTATAACAGGTCAGAAGTGCTTTTTTTCCTTGCTGATTTGGTGCAGAAACAAAAATCTGAACCACGTATGTAAGGAAAAAAAGCAATGTGGGCACAGCACTTCTGACCTGTCATAGACTTTGCTGGCCTCGGGATAGACATGCAGATTTTGATGCATATTCTTGAAATCTGTGCAAAAAAACCCATCAAACAACGCACCATGGCACAATGCCTTACTAGAATATCTGCCTTTGTAATTCTTTCCTGTTGCACCCACAATTGCTGTCCTTACACTGCGTAAAGGTGGTTAAGTCTTTAGGCTGCCTTCAGATTTGCAGATGCCTCCGCAGCGTTTTGCAGAGGCATCTGCAAGCATCTGCATGCAGACAGCAGCCCCTATGTTTATAATGGAGCGCACGGCGGTCTGCAGATGCTTGCAGACCGCCGTGCGCTCCCATTGCGCGCCACATGTGATCTGTGCGCAGGCGGATCACATATGGCGGGCAATGGGAGCGCACGGCGGTCTGCAAGCATCTGCAGACCGCCGTGCGCTCCATTATAAACATAGGGGCTGCTGTCTGCATGCAGATGCTTGCAGATGCCTCTGCAAAACGCTGCGGAGGCATCTGCAAATCTGAAGGCAGCCTTACATTTTATTCATAACAGATATCAGTATTTTTCTATCTTATCTCATAAAAATTTATTTATTAAAGGTTTTATTTTTCCATTTTACAAGTGGCTTTTGGACATGAATGAATCTGGCAATCCTTCAAAGTAATTTCTATTCACTAGGAGGTCTGACTCAGCAGGGTATAGGTACAATATAAAGACTTCACGTAGAATGGTTTACAGAGGTGGAAAACATTGTTATAAGCAGCAGGATTTGAAGCCCTTATCTTTGGTGTAGCTATCAACAAACGTTTAGCTTCTACATAAACACGTCCTCACACCAAAACATCCTAGAATGTTCAAGGCCACATTCACACATTGAGTATTTGATGAGTTTTTTACCTCAGTATTTATAAGTCAAAACCAGGAGTGGAACAATCAGAGGAAAAGTCTAATAGAAACACGTCATCACTTCTGTATTTATCACCCACTCCTGGTTTTAGCTACAAATCCTGAGGTAAAAAATTCACCAAATACTGAACGAGTGCACGTGGCCCTACAAAACCTGAGGTAAAAAACTCTCCAAATACTCAACGTGTGCTTGTGGCTTTATTGGTATCTCCAATGCAAGAACTGAGTCTTTTAACTTTAAGGCCATTTGCACACATTGAGTATTTGGTGAGTTTTTTACCGCAGTATTTGTAAGGCCGATTGCGCACACTGAGTATTTAGTAAGCTTTTTACATCAGTATTTGAAGTAAAAACCAGGAGAGGAACAATTAGTATATTAGAAACATGACACCACTTCTGGATTTATCACCCACTCCTGTTGAGTCCCCTAATCACCTAGAGTGGATGCTGCATGGGCACATGGCCCCCCAATTGAGTTGTCAGGTAACATATTGAGGGATCTGTTTCTTCCTAATGTGTTTGTCATTATAGCTGCCTTAATATTCATGAGGTATCCTCATGATGGATGGTAAAGGGTTGAGAGTCCCTATTGTGAGGTAACAGGAGCAGGTGATCGCTGTGATTGGCTGTCCTCCTTGTCTGATAAGTTTGCACATGATTGGTTTGAAAAAGAGCGGGAGAGTGGAGTAGTTATGCCTCGCTCACAGGAATTTTCTGTCAGTGTCTCTGAGGAGATGAAGAAAAATGTACTATGGAGGACCTCGTGTTTCGCCACTAGAGGTCCTGTTGCGCCTGTTGGTACCATACACTCTGCAGGACCCCAACTGCCAGACATGCCTCGGGTCAGAGAAAGGTCCCTAGACAGTGGTGGTCCCTGCTGGTATACTCACAGGAGGTGTCTACGGTTTGACCATGGTTCTGGCGGGCAAAGACGGAAGGAAGACAACCATGGAGGAACTGATACATCGCAGGCCAGAGCTTCACAGGATTTCCTAAATATCGCAGGACCTCATCAGGTGAAAGTCGGTGGATGACGGAAGAAGTCGAGGATGCCAGTGTGGCAGCGGAGCGTGCCCCTTTCACTATGGATTGGGGTGACCATGGGCATCCGCATGCTGCAGCAGCTGCACTGGATGTTGCCGAGGATAGGATGGCACACAGGCCAACAGAGGGTCACTTCAGGCCCGTCCACAGAAGCCCCCCAGCAACACGTCTTGATATTTTAGGCTATTGATATTGCCTTCCACCTTGCAAATGTTTTGCACACCCTCATACTGAATGTAACCCCAGACCATGATCTTTCCACTGTTTTCTGGGTGTATTTTGGATCCATACTGGCTCCAGTAGGTCTCCTGCAGTATTTGCGGCAGCTGTGGTGTGATTCTACTGAAGATTCATCAGAGAAATCCACCTTCTGCCACTTTTCCAGCGTCCATCTGTTTAGCAGGCTGTGGGACTTTGCAATGCCACACGTTTTTTTATTTGCCTTTTGCTTAGTGCTGGCTTCTGGGCACTGATTCGACCATGGAGGCCATTTCAAGACAGAATCCTACAAACTGTTCTAGTTGACACAGGAACATGAGGTGACTAGGTCTGTTGGAGCTCTGCTGCAGTGGAAGAGGGGCTTGCTTTGGATTTTTAAACCAACAAACGTTCTTTCTGAGCAGTTATCTTGTGGGGTCTGCCGGACCTGGGTTTGTCAAACACATCTCCAGTCTCTTTAAATCTTTTTTTAATTCTTTGTACTTGACGCTGAGACACATTAAAGGTGCCAGCCACCTATGCAGTGGATCTGGTCTTCAGCCTCTTGATAATCAAGGCTTTGGTCGCAGGGTGGATTTTTGGCATGTTGTTAGAGCTCAAGTTGCAGTTCAAGTGAAGGTCTGGGGTGCTAGGTTTCTTTTTATACACTCCCACCAATTACCCGATCATTTACTGAGCACAGGTGAGGATGTAAGCTAGGATTGGGTGCATTATATGACCAGGGGACAAAACGTTTGTCTTGCTAAAATCTGACCATTCTGTGTTCATTAAATGATCAATATTTCAGCATTGTTGCCAATTTATTTTCTTAACCTAAACCAAATTTCGGAGGGTTTCAGCTTTCAAAAGAGTAATTTATACAACTAATGGATGAATTTAACGTCAGGTTATAAGCTTTTATTTACATAACATGGATAAGCGACATAACTTCTGTCAGGGAGTGTACATCAAAATTCACATGAATTTTGCAACTGTTTTTTCAGAAGTATATGTGTCATCAAATAGTTTGTGTCTTCAACTGATGGCAGACTTTGTCCTCTTTAATGCCAAGAAAGCTCATATAGCTGGGGTTCTATATAGCATGAGGCTTCTGCTTAGAACTGTATTGGGGGTGGCATGGTGGCTCAGTGGTTCAGCTTTGGGATCCTGGAGGTAAATGCCACCAAGGACATCTTCCATGAGTTTGTATGTTCTCCCTGTATTTGTGTGGGTATTCTCCAGGTTCTCTGGTTTCCTTCTACACTCCAAAGACTTACCTATAGTGGATTTCGATTGTGAGCCCCAATGGGGACAGGGATGATAATGTATGTAAAGTGCTGTAAAATATCATAGCAATATATAACCAAATCATAATAAAAATAATATGTAATATTAATGGACCCCCAATTGTAATGGTTAAGTTGCCTTCAAGATTCTCTCATTATGTTATAAAACTTAAAGACTGTTAACAGCCATGTTGGCTATAGATATCATACAATAGGTGAGGGGGTTGCAGTTGAACCCAGGCCCTTGAAACTAAGGGGACCCAAAAGGTTTCTATATAAAGAAAAGGAATGCCATAAAGGAAGACTAATACTATTAAAGGACCACAATAGATGGAGGTCTTGTTAGAGACTTTGCATTGGGGTCTATAATCTCGAAGTTATGCCACTGAATATCATGTATGGCGGTGGTGGTATTTTGAAAATCTTGCATACTTCAATTCACATGCTACTGTCGCACAACATGACAATTAGTATAAAAACTAAACTCATCTTTTACAAATGTTCTCAGAGCCTATACAGTATATAGACATTGCCAGAACCATCCCAAGCACATAATAGTGAGTCAGGGAAAAGGCAGTGATAATACAGCTGCGGGTTTACGAGACAGTAAACATGGTGCAGACTTTAGAAATGCGACTTGGCTCTAGTGTTACGTGTTTTTTACTTGCTGTGTTTTATCGTTAGAGAATACAAATGGGAACGGTTGTGTATTTTGGCCGCGACACTAAAGGCTGCTCAGCATGTAGAGCTGTAGGCGTAACGCTGAGGATGTAAATAAATAAACGCTGCGAGACCCTCACACGTTTCCTTGCAAAGGTTGCGCAAAGTGCCGCTTTCACTTATGTGTAAGTGTTGTGATTGTGTAACTCATCACAATAGGTGAACTCCGCTTAGGGAAGGTAAAAAAGGTTTACTAGGATTTACTAAATTAAAGGACCATCTATACGAGCCAATTAGTAATGAAAGAGCATTCATGTAACATGCCGGCAATCACTCGACAAACAAGCAGTACTCTCAATCATCGGGTGATTGGATTGTTTATGCCAGCTTTAAAATAATCCTTATCAGCAGTAATCAGGTGATGTGCTGCCAATAACATGTCATTCTATGTGCACAGAAAGTATTAACGATCTTTCTGTACACAAAGAGTTGTGGAAAAGCCTAAACAAGCCAGTAAAAGACCACTGATCGGCTTATAAATTACTATTTAACAGCAGTTACCTAGTCTAAATGGGCCTTTAGAACCCATATATACTAGGTAATAATGTAAGGCAGGGGTCACTAACCTGTAGCTCGGGAGCGACACATGATTTGTGGCTCACGGATGTCTTCAAGCTTGGTGCACCAGGTCTATCAAACAGCTTTGAAGAGCAGATGTCCAGTTGATGGCTTTTGTGATTAGCCTGACACTGAAGAGCAAATCTGAGTGTGGGTAAGCTAAGAACTCCTGAATCTTGGTATTCTGCCTCAATGTAGTCTCTTTGGAAAAGATTTTGCAGTCATTTCACTGGTAATAGAAGCTGACCGCGACCTTGTCTCAGAGCTAAATGTGGCTCGTGACCTTCTCTCAGAGCAGGATGTGGCTCGTGACCTTCTCTCGTAGCTGGATGTGGCTCATGACCCTCTCTTGTAGCTGGATGTGGTCTCGTGACCCTCTTTCAGAGTTGGAGGTGGCTTGCGACCTTCTCTCAGAGGTGAATGTGGCTTGTAACCCTCTCTCGGAGCTGGATGTGGCTCATGACCCTCTCTCGGAGCTGGATGTGGCTCGTCACCTCTCTCTGAACTGATGTGGCTCGTGACCCTCTCTCGTAGCTGGATGTGACACATGACCCTCTCACAGAGCTGGATGTTACTCGTGACCCTCTCTCAAAGCTGGATGTGGCTCGTGACCCTCTCTCAAAGCTGGATGTGGCTCGTGACCCTCTCTCGTAGCTGGATGTGACTCCTGACCTTCTCTCAGAGCTGGATGTGGTTCGTGACCCTCTCTTGGTGTTGAATGTGGCTCTCAGAATCAGAAAAGTTGGGGACCTCTGATCTAAGAAATGACCTAAGCAGCTTACCTGATGAACAAGCAAAACTCATGCAATGATTTATAAACAGGTTTAAAAATCTTCCTTATCGACAGCACATCATCTTGTCAAAACAGGGGATGTGCTGATAATATAATATTCTCTGTGTTGAAGGTTTATAATTCCTACCAATGTGGTGGATAGCCATTGGGCCACAAGGGAGTAAAAGAACGTAATAAAAAGTACAGTATAAATAAAAAGAAGGGAGACGTCAAAAGAAAAGTCTGAAGATAAAAATCCTATGATGTTGAGACACCCAAGAATAATTCGATTGAAATTATAAATTATATATGCAGACATACATAGAATATAATAAAAATGGGGAAGGAAAGATTATGATGCAAAATAAACAAGTGCACATAGTAGTTACATTGTACTGCCTAGAGAAAAGATAAGGTCACAGGACTAAAACTAATTTGCATGGTAACATACACAGCAAAGAAAATGATTAAATATCACATAAAAACCCATATAAATAAATGATTTAAAATAAATAATGACAAAAATAAAGCAGATTATGTATATAAATATAAGTGCCTAACTACCGTATTAAGGTATAAAGGAGCCCTTAAAGTAACGATAATGAAAGAGGCACTTGGAAAACAGGGGCTTAGAGTAGAGCCACCATATATATAATGCAATAATGCAAAATATGAAGCCCAAATGCTATGTACAGCAAACATGATATAATATCCAAAAAATGTGGCAAGCATGTATTGCCTTGTGTAAACACCCGACGCACGTTTTGGCCTTGACTTCTTCCAGGGGCGATATATAGAACGTTTGTGATGATTTTGTAAACAGACTAGTACATGATCACTATCGGCTTATATATAGTCAAGCGACGGCTGTGGCAGCTTGTGTAATGGGCCGATAAAAGCTTGTGGAGGTGCTGCTTTTACATATGTGAAGGTGTAGTATCTGTGTAATGGCTTTTTTACAGAACATGATAATTGGTGTATAACGTTCTTAGATGATTCCCAATTATCTGCTGCTATAAACATGCGGAAAATCACCTGATGAACAAGTGAAAGGTGATCCTACAAAGTATTGGCTCAGGGGAACTGAATTCACATCACACACACATCACTATTTTCTGATTTATTTTTTTAAATATTGAGAAAAACAGATATAATTTCCTTTAGACTTCACAAATACTTACTACGTTGGTGTTGGTATATCACAATAATTCAATACAATTCAGTGGATGTAACATGAAGAAATGTGGAAATGTCTACAAGGTATGAATACTTTTTCAAGTACATCTGGAAAAAATGACAGTATCATATTGGCGATGGCTCTGCCCTATTATATCTAGTCAGTCTATGTAAACAGACCAGTAAAGGAACAAGTAGAATACAATCGATCAGCTATTGTAAGTGTAACACAGCAAACTAGATAACGCAACTTAAAGCTTGCTTCCCACTTATAAAATGGACAAGTGCAATGCAAGAGAAAACTCACATTGCACTTGGACCCATGTTATTCAATGAGTCAGTGCTGGACTGTGCGTCTTTCCTCAGCTGTAATGGGAAAAAATCGCAGTATGCTGCGAGTGGCCGAGTATATCGGACAAGACTCGCCAATGCATGTGTATGGGTGCGAGAAACAAATCAGATGACGTGTGATTTATCCATATGACGTTCATGTTTTATGGATGCATTACCATTCTCAAGCAGACAACAGAGTCCTGTAAATGATTGTAGAATAATAGGTGTTGAGAGAAAAATAACATATTGTATACAGATGGCATATGCATGTCTTACGGATGCTAGGAGGGAAAAAAAACACACACTCATATAGCAGTCGCATAACATTTGTAATACCAAATGGATTTTTATATGCAAGTGTGAGCGAGCCCTTAGCATGTTGCCCTATATTAACTCACTAGTATTTTTATCTATGGGGACCTCTTTATTACAACATGTTAGATCTCTGCAATAAATCTTGGCTTTTTATCTCATACCTGTGACCGAGTCTTACGAGACTTCACAAATCTCGTAGGACTTCGGTCACAGTTGCACTTGCATTGAGCATGGAGATTCGCACCACTGCGTAGGCGGGAGAGCAGTCTGACGTACATAGGAGGTGCGGCATTTTCACAGGCGCAAGGCGGGCATTTCAACCAGTGAGGTGGTGAAGACCAGATTGAGCAGACCGCCAGAACCATTTTCAGCTTATTTCCATACCGCGCAGGAGATATTAAAAGTTAATTTGTGAGGTACACAGGGAGACCGCTGGACATTATAGAGGGCTAATAGGAACCCCAAATACATCATGTATAAGGTGGTGGGCAGGGGTTAGAATGGCCAAAGGGGGTGACAGGTTCCCTTTAAATATAAGGTGACTGACACTCCCCTCCAGGGCCTTAGGATACTCGGAACTGGGCTGTTTTGAGGCTTCATCATGGGAATCACAGGAACCGAAACCTGGCTCGGTGACTTTGGCGGTGTCATTCAAAGTTTGGTGTGGGTTGCTCTCTCTCTTTGGGATAGGGATCTGGTGTGGAGGGCTCATTCTGTGCAGGGGTGACTGGATCTAGGGATACTTGTTAATTTACACGTGGCGCCACCCGCAGGTTGCGGCTATAGCTGGCCGCCGCTGCTCGACAGTCTTTCTAGGGGCCGATGGTTGGGAGGCACCAATGTTCTTAAGCCCTCTACAGGTACAGCTGACCCCTAACGTGGCCAAAAATACCTGAGTGAGTTGGTTAATATTGCACAAGGGGTTGTCCTTACAATGTATAACTTTTGTTTGGCCATTGGCCAGAATGGGCCCCTCCTATACATAACAATTCATTCACCAAGCAAGTAGGAGGTTTCAAGCCCTTTTGTAATCATTATATATATCTCAGAAATCACATATGCTCTGTTTTTCATATGAATTTATTAAAGTATTAAATACATTTAAAGTTCATTACAAGGCATATAAAATGATATACATAATTTAAGTTTTTATTTATTTCATATGTGATCAAGTTTAAGTGAGATTGTGACCATTAAAATTTTTCCTTGGTGTAGGAAACTCCCTTCTATTTGGACTAGGGGTAGAGGATGGGAGTATCCAGTACAGGTTGTTTCCCTATATGTAAACCATGCTAATAGTGTGTCAATTCCGGTATTGTAGACATCCAAGTGGTGTGTGTGTCAACTCCAGGGGGAGAGAACAGCGGAGCAATGTTGGATGAATCCTATGCAGAGATCCTGCAGTTCCTCTGCCCCTGGGGAATCACAACCTCAGCTAGCCACATAATTTTGTACACATGCATTGTAAACAAACAGGGGTACTGGTTTTAACCTCCTCCCACCACCTCTAGAACTTACCCATGTCCAAGGGGGAATATGAGTGTCCGGGTGCCCCCACTCACAATACCGGAATTGACACACTATTAGCATGGTTTACATATAGGGAAACAACCTGTACTGGATACTCCCATCCTCTACCCTAGTCCAAATAGAAGGGAGTTTCCTACACCAAGGAAAAATTTTAATGGTCACAATCTCACTTAAACTTGATCACATATGAAATAAATAAAAACTTAAATTATGTATATCATTTTATATGCCTTGTAATGAACTTTAAATGTATTTAATACTTTAATAAATTCATATGAAAAACAGAGCATATGTGATTTCTGAGATATATATAATGATTACAAAAGGGCTTGAAACCTCCTACTTGCTTGGTGAATGAACTGAGTGAGTTGGTAGCTGGGTTTTTGGTGCTTTGGGCGCGTTAAGAAAGTTCACAGACACAGCGGGTTGCAGTCTTCAGATCTTATACTAACAGTCTTTGTGTAACAGCCCGCTGAGCACTGGGTTCTCGGAGGCAGGGATCCAGCTACTCACTGGTAGTAGGATGATACATAACCGGCACCCCCTTCTCTGTCCTTTCCAGGTCATCTCACACAGTGCTTGCCTCGCCCGTCCTTCCATGCGCCTCCCACACAGAGCTCTGAGCCAGAGACTGTGGGCTTTTCTTGTCGGTTGTTGACCGTGTAACTATGAAAGTATCACACAGTCTCCGGGTTGCTAGCTGAGCCTGTCTTCTCCACTAGTCTTTTGGGTTCCCAGTGCCCCTTGCGGCCTAGTCCCTCCACTTGCCTGCACCTGACAATGGATACGAGACCCACGAGTGGATTGCTCACTTCCCGTGCCTCTGGGACCCCCTCTTCCTCCTGGAGCCACCTGGGTGATGTTCTGCTCTAGGGTTCGGCCCTAGAATGAGCTCCCACTTGCTCCAGTCCTCCGGACACTTCTCAGGCGTACGTTCTCTAGCTGACCTCTAACTTGACCTTGGTGTTCAATGGCTTCTCCTCAGCTGTTCTACCACCTCTCTTCAGCTGATCACTCTCTCTGTTAACTGTCTTTCTCACTGTCGTCTCCTACGCTTTAGATGTTTCTCGCTCTTTTTATACCCTCTGTCACGTGTCCCACGTCATCTACGTGTGTTCATCCTGACCTCCCTCCTCCCCAGGTGCTCCCTCTAACTACTTCCTTCACCAACCAACCCCACTACAATCGTTCCTAGTGTGATCTGGGTGTCCCGGTACCGGTCTGTACCTCCTTTACCAGTGAGTGGGATACTACACCCTAACAGGGGTGCAGTACCTCTGTGGTGACTGGATCCGCAGGTGCGCCATATGACTGTCCTAAATTTAAACCTTATTCAAACCTATAGAATATGTGATTATTTTCTGACCAGGGGAGTTCAAGCAGTGGGATCCTCAGTGACCACAAGAACAGGGGTCCCTGAGTCTCCTGTGTGAATAGAGCATAGATTGTGTACATGTACATTCTATAAAGGGTAATGAAGTTAGCCATGCGCCATGCAATATCATGCATTGAATATCGAAAATCGGTTGCAAAAAATTGTGATTGGAGTCTAAAAAAAACCTTAAAAACAATATGATGGAGAAAAATTTAATTAAATATAAAGTACATCACAAAGCATTTGTGTCATTCTCAATATGAAGGAAATTTCTAACTGTAGGGATAAATGTATAATAACAGCAGGCAGTAGTAAAGTAACATGGTTCTAGGTCTGCCACTTCTACACATAGAACATAACCTTTAGGCATTTTGATTACAGGAACGCAGAACCAAGGGGGACTTTCCATACAAATTCAGAGCTTGTAGTTTGTGACACTTCAGCCTGGAACTCTGAGCTTCAAAGCCTAAACAAATGATCCCTGGTGGCCAGGCCTGACACTAACCATTTACTATAGTACGGTAAGTGGGGTGCTTGGAAAAACAGGGATTTTAATATGCAATGTACCATACTCATTCCTAAATTAGTCCATGGTCAAGTCATAGACCTGAAATTAGAATATTAAAATTTAGGCTGTCCTGGAAAAACGTTCAGGGCCAAACATAAAAAACGTTGGGTGGCACAAAAGAATGTTTTTCACAGTTGGGGGGTCAGCTGATGCTAACGTAATCCATATTTTATTTCTCCTTACCTGAAGAAAACAGAAGAATAACTTTAGAGTGGAAGTTAATTATTGCAGTATTTCTCCCATTTTATTTTGTGACTGTTCAGCAAATCTGTGAGTCATATTTATTTTTTATCTATTATATAATCACGAATGGGTTTTTTGCCCCTTCTGAGTCCGCTCACGCTGCGAGTCAGCGTGGTCATGTGGATACGCCCGAAGCATTGGCCGCGCAGCGGCCATTGCGAGCAGTTCTAAGGCAACTCGCTATGCCTGCGCAGCGGGCATGGCGAGTCGCCTTAGCAGCGCGAAGCATTGGCCGCGAAGCGGCCATTGCGAGTCAGAGACTCGCTCTTCTAGAATCCCGATGCATGTGCATCGGGCACCCAGCTAGTCTTTTATATTTTTTTATTGTAAGTACTGTAATTTTTATTTTAAAGCTTAAAGGGGTTATCCAGGATTTAAACCCCCCCCCCAAAAATGTGCCCAAGCACTAACAGGCAGCTAGCTGCCACCTACCTGCCTGTTGTGCCCAGAGCCATTTACCGTTGACATGGAGTGGTCTTAGATCGCTCCTGTCAGTGATTATGCTGCTTCCACTGATGTCACATCTACAGAGAGGTAGCTTCTCCCCTCTGTCGACAAACATAGCCAATGTCATGCTGATTGACAGCCAACTCCCCTCAATCAGGTAGCTGGGAGCCAGCTGTCAGTCACCATGAAGTCGGCTATCCCACCCCTTTCACGTAGCAGAGTGGAAGAGAAGCTGCCACTCTGTTTAACCCGTCATCATGTTATCCCGGTAGGAGCAGCCTGTGTCCGCTATCTGGCGGGGGTGAATGGTGGTGAACAGTCCCGAGCACAACAGGCAGGTAGATGGTGGCTATCTGCCTGTTAGTGCTTGGGCACATTTTTATTTATTTTTCTGAATCCCAGATAACCCCTTTAAAACATTAATAAGTTTGATCCTTTGCATGCTCTACAGAATCCATAGCCTTACAGAGAGTGTGTTACCCTGTTGATTGTCAGACAGTAGTATATTTCGGGAACTCATCACTACAACTGTTTGATGAGTTGTGGCAGCATGTTATGTAGCTGGAGTGTGTGGACAGTGTCAGGTGCAATTTATTCTCAATTTATAGTCTATAACAGAGGTTGAGTGCTGGATTGAGTAGGAGATACATTAACTCTTGCAGGTGCACCCCATGTCACGTGCTGAGAAGCCGATACGTGACACTAAAATACATAATAGATTTTGGCAAGCCCTTTGGTGTCAATGTTGCAGACCTATATTATTATTATTATTTATATAGCACCATTAATTCCATGGTGCTGTACATGAGAAGGGGTTACATACAAAATTATAGATATGGTTTACAGTAAACAAATTAATGATGTGGCCAGGGCTGTGGGGAGTACTCGGTCACCGGGTCTGCAGAGTAGGGAGTCACAGGTGGACGGTATCCCGGTGCCGTGCTCTGGGGATCATTTGAAGGGGGGGGTGAGGGAATTATTTACAGGGGGACGTGACGCCACCTGTAGGGTCCGTTAAGGTGGTACCGGCGCTGCCAGCCGGCCGCTGAGGTGATGGAGGGGGCAGCAAAGTGTGGTACAGCTCCCCACAGGTGGAGCTTTACCTCAGGGCAGCAATAAAGGAAGATGGTGAGGGAGAGCAGTGAAGGAGGAAGATGGTGGGTTATAGCCGATGAACAGTCACACATACACACAGGGATAGTTGTTCCGGTACCTTTTACTGGTAGTCACAAAACAGGTACAGTTCTGAGTAATAACCGGGTCCCTGGTGCAATTTAGGTTCAACTCCTTAGAAAGATATGAGGCCTCCTTTATCTCTATTCTTTCTCTTGAGGGATGAGTCTTGCCTGAGTTTGAGTTCTCCAATTCTCTATTGTCTAAAACTAACAATCAGGCCCTTCTGCGGGAACCCGGCTTATCCTGTGGCCCCTGGTCCTCTGTTTGGTTAGTTTTTAATGTCTTTACTATCTTCTTTCAGGGCTAAACTTCACCTGAAATTGCTGGGCTTTTTACTGTGGCTATACAAGCCCACAGCATCGGACTCCAGTGTCCGGTTGTCCTCAAGGGGGAATATCTTTTAGTCCCTCTTCTTATTCCCTACCTCTTCTCCTTGCCTCCGGCCCTTCCCTGGGGTGTGAACAGCTGACAAAATGGTGCCTTCTGGTCCTGGCATCTGTCTGTTCCAGGGAACAGCAGCTCAGCCTCCTCCTTTCTTCCTCTCCTCACACGAACTACTCCCTAGCAACCGTCTCCTAGGACCAACTGTCTCCTCCTCTCAGCCTGGATCTCATTAAAGGGGAACTGACTTAATGCAGCCAGTAGAGCTCCCCCTTCAGGTCTGGAGTGGAAGGTGTGTGCTGAACAAACCAAGGTGTCAATCCTTCCTTGCACCAGTGTAACCTGTGGCAATCCCCCGCAGGAGTGCCACATTAACAATGACAGACTGGTACAGAGGGGAGAGGACCCTGCCCTTGCGAGCTTACATTCTACAGGGCAATGGGGAGGAAACAGTAGGTCCGGGTTGCAACAGATCTGGTGGTGGAGAGGCGGTAGCTCTGGAGGCGGTGGGGCAGCAGCTCCGGAGGCGGTGGGGCGGTGGCTCGGTCATTGCAGGCTGTAAGCTTTCCTGAAGAGATGCGTTTTCAAGTTCTGTCTGAAGGATCCGAGCGTGGTGGATAATCTGACGTGTTGGAGCGCAGAATTCAAGAGGATGGGGGATATTCGGGAGAAATCTTGGAGGCGGTTATGTGAGGAATGGATAAGTGTGGAGGAAGTCTTGGGAGGATCGAAGATTACGTGTGGGAAGATAGTGTGAGATTAGTTCAGAGATATAGGAAGGAGACAGTTTATGGATGGCTTTGTAGGTTATGTGCAATATATATACCTATATGCAATCTTTGTCCAACTGTATGTTGCCTCTGGTGTGGAAACACTGTTGCCCCAGAGTGTTTAGCAAATGCTTTTTCATAGGGTTGCATGCCATCTTTAGGTCCAACTACCCTCCAGTACACAAGTTTATGGAGTCTGTAAAGAAAATGGGGTAGATGACATGATGGTACTTTTCATAAGCACAGCCCATATTGATCTTACAAATAGACCGATTATACAGTAAGCAGCTATTCGCATTAGCTTGTTCTGTACATACAGGTGTTATTAGAGGGGATGATGAATAGTTAGTAATTAGAGATGTGAGATCACAATATGTTCCTAATAAGATGGATTTCTGTGCTTATCTAGAGTCAATATCAAACAAAGATTAGGAATAGGGAAGGTGCCAGAAAGTACAGTTCATCACGTCCACCTTCCTATTATTACGGCTGTATGGAGGCTATGTAAATGTTATTTTTGCCCCTGGATTATGACATTAATATGTGTAAATATATTCTGTATTATAAAAATAGATTTTTCATATGCAAAAACCTGAACGCATGCCAGCCTCCTCGGCTTACCTCATTTATCCTAAGACTGGGCCAAGGCCGTTTTTATCAGCTACATCATTAAACACCAACAAGTGTGAGCCAGAAAAACTAGAGCACAAAGCCTCCTCTTAAAGGGATTTTTTCTTTCTTTTTTTAGTGTGTGAAAAAACTAATGTTAAACTCCATCCAGCATTTGTTAAAGTAATATTTTGGTGAGATTTTTTTCCCTTCTTGTAGGCATATTTTTTATTTGATGTAATTTGGTAATAGCAATTTTTGGGATGTTTTTGAAATCCTACTGAGAAGCCTATGAGATTACTTCTATCCTCATATATGCTTTAAACTTACTAAATTAATACAACTAAATAAAAAAGCAGTGGTTCCAGAGTCTTCTATCAATTTTCTACTTACATATATTTCCTACTTCTGCCCCCTCTTTAAAGTGAACCTGTCACCCATTTTCTGCTTTTCAAACTAAAAGTACCACCCTTCAGCCATGCTATGCTGCATTTTATGAAGGTGGCTATGATCCCCCTGCTATCCCCTCCCCCCCCCCCCGATACACGAAATAAACTACTTTATAAACTTTCCCGCCCTGTATGTAAAGTAATCCTTACGGGTCTAATGGGTCTTCATTCTATCTGGTCCTCATCGTATCTCTGGTCGTCCTCTGCCTCTTAATTTTTCTGGGCGCCTCCTCTTCTTTCATCCCATTCTCAATTTTGGCACCTGCACAGATTCCTCTCTCTTCATTCAGGTGTCCTGAGCTCTGCCCTACTGTGGGCAAGAGTGTCTGACTGCATTATGCCTGTATGAGCCACAGGTGTCAGATCCCGCCCTGTTTAGCTTTCCTGCTTTATGCAGACACCAGGGTGGAATCTCACACCTGTGACCGTAAGCGTGGTAGTCATCCCAGGACACCATTGCCATAGTAACAGCAATGCTGTCCTTGGATGACCTCCCCGTGGCTCAGTCTTTAAGTGATCAGAGACTGCGGTGAGAGGACGTGCTTTGCTCATCTCTGCGGTCTCTGATGTGACAGAGCTGCATGTGTCCAGCAAGAGAGAAGACGAGGATCGAGGATATGAGGATCCAGGGGATAAAAGATGGAGTCACTAAGTGTCTGTGTTTTTATTTCTAATAAAATAATTTGTCTCTGCATTGTCTTTTTTATTATTTATTTGAGATATTTAATGTCCGGGTTTAACTTGGCCCGACATTAAGAATCTCAGGGATTAATTCCAGCTGGCAATACAATACCACTGAAAAATACCTGGGTGTATGGGTAGATGACAAACTCACATTTAGTGGCCAGTGTCAGACAGCTGCTGCAAAGGCAAATAAAATAATGGGATGCATTAAAAGAGGCATAGATGCTCATGAGGAGAACATAATTTTACCTCTATACAAGTCTCTAGTGCGACCACACTTAGAATACTGTGTACAATTCTGGTCTCCGGTGTATAAGAAAGACATAGCTGAACTAGAGCGGGTCCAGAGAAGAGCGACCAAGGTTATTAAAGGACTGGGGGTCTGCAATACCAAGACAGGTTATTAAACTTGGGGTTATTAAGTTTGGAAAACAAAGGTTAGGGGTGATCTTATAATAATGTATAAATATATGAGGGGACAGTACAGAGACCTTTCTAATGATCTCTTTACTCTTAGGCCTGAGACAGGGACAAGGGGGCATCCTCTACGTCTGGAGGAAAGAAGGTTTAATCATAATCACAGACGCGGATTCTTTACTGTAAGAGCAGTGAGACTATGGAACTCTCTGCCACATGCTGTTGTAATGAGTGACTCACTACTAACATTTAAGAGGGACCTGGATGCCTTTCTTGAAAACTATAATATTACCAGTTATATATACTAGATCTTTGATAGGACGTTGATCCAGGGAATTAGTCTGATTGCCGTATGTGGAGTCAGGAAGGAATTTTTTCCCCAATGTGGAGCTTAGTGTTGCCACATGTTTTTTTTTGCCTTCCTCTGAATCAACATGTTAGGCTATGGGTTGAACTAGATGGACTTAGTCCTCCTTCAACCTTAAATCTATGTTACTATGTATTACCGTATATATCGTGTATAACGAGTTTTCAGCTATCTATGGTGGGGGCTGTGTCCGGAGCTGGAGAGGCGGGAGGCTGATGACTGAGCGCCCGTCACGTGGCGCTCATTAGATATGCACGCTCCCGCCATCACAGCGGCAGGGAGCCGTGCATACAGCCCCCGTGTATACAGCAGCCCCCAGTGGCACTCGCCCCCCCATCATGTGAAGAGCCCCACATGTCAGAGCCCCCCCGCTGCATTATCTTACATCCAGGTCTTCTTCACTGCGGGTCCTCAGTCATCCTCCACGCTGTGTTCAGGTCTCACGTGACCCGCGCGATGACGTCATCCACTGCGACCTGCCGGGTCACATAGACCGGGACACAGTGCGCGATGATGACTGAGGGCCCGCGGTGAAGAAGACCCTGATGGTAAGATAATGCAGCACAGTGTGGGCTCTTCACTGATGGGGGGGGTGAGTGCCATGGGCCTGCTGTATACCCCTGGGGCCTGCTGTATACCTCTGGGGCCTGCTGTATACCCCTGGGACCTGCTATATACCTGGGGCCTCCTGTATACCATGGCTGCTGTATACCTGGTGCCTGCTGTATACCTGGGCCTGCTGTATACCTAGGGCCTGCTGTATACCCCTGGGGGCCTGCTGTAACCACTGGGGCCTGCTGATACCATATGCTGGGGCTGTATACCCTGGGGTGACCTGTATACCTTACTACTGGGCTGTATACCTGTCCTGTGGGTGTATACCATACTACGGGCCTGTATACCACTGGAGGCATGTATACCACACTGCTGGGGGCTGTATACCTCACTTCTGGGTTGTATACCTGTGCTGGGTCCACCTCGGCTTATACCGAGTCAATAAGTTTTCCATTTTGGGGGCAAAAGTAGGGGTCGGCTTATACACGGGTCGGCTTATACACAGTATATACGGTAGCTGTCTTAGCTACTTCGCCTTATTTCTTTGTATGTAAATCTTTTAAGCCCCACTATAATGTTTTTTAAATGTAGCCATGACCTGGTCTTATGCTCACCACTGGCATTTTCATCCTTTTCTGCGCTGACCGATCCGTGCTGCTGTTTTCGATACATTACATTGACTCTCATTTATGTATTGAATAGTATGATGTTGCCACATATGATATCGTGGTAATAGTGAATGTGCAGCCCTACCCTAATCACATAATGAATCTGGTATTCTTGTGTATGCTTCTTTGAATCACATCTGGATGATATGGTTTTGTCAGTCATGGAGACATGGCTCTTGATCTCATGTGTCTGCATGTCACAGACCTGTCGCATCGGTGTCACTTTCTGGCTCATCTGAAAATAAACACAAGTTGGTCCGACATTTAACAGACATTACTTCTGAGAATGCTTCAGAGATGCGAGTTGTCAGTATTAATGATCATTATATGTAAATCTATTTCTACATGAATCAATATATTTATTGATATTACATCCCATAAAGTAATGGTCATGGTATAGTATTCATAATATAGGTAGCCACATAATGGCTCAAAATCAAAGCGACCTGCTGATTGTAAAGTCCTATGGAAGAACTGAATTATCAAGACCAGGAATCCAGTACACAGAACAGCCCCACCAAGTACATTCCACATACGATCCTATATTTAACAATCCATTTCTAGACTGATCGCTCTATACATAGCCAGAATAATCCCCTTTTGGGATGGGAAGGTGAAAATAGTTGTCTAAAGTATATCATGTGCTGTGGTCTTTCACAATGACGAGAATTTCTTATACAAAGTCCTTGGGCCAACTTTCCATTAGAATAGTTAGAATTGTTTCTCAGCTTCAATAACTGTATATGTTCACAGAAATAGTTGGCCCATATAATTGGTCATTTATTATCTTCTAATGATGTAATGCCTTTTAGTATTTGCAGCTGTTTTCAGCTATGTTGTAAATTGCCTATCTGTCTATTTTTCTGAAAATAATAGGTCATTTAGTATGTACCTTAAAAGAGGTCAGACAGTTCTTCATAAATATTTTTGAACAGAAAATAAAAATGTTAAAATCATACCAAATTACTTGAGGGAACCAACCACCAGGATTTAACCACCTGTAAATCAGTGCAGCAGGTGATTGACATGTGCAGTATGACACTATTATTTTTTTTTTTTTTATTCATCCTTGTGGGCTTGTCTTTCTGCTGCAAGCCAAATTCCCCCCTCCCTCTTATCCATGGCGTTAGGGTCGGTTTATGGTAGAAAGACAAACCCACAGGGGAGAAATAAAAATCAAACAAAATAGTGATGTCATGCTGCACATGTCAATCACCTGCTGCACTGATTTACAGGTGGCTAAATCCTGGTGGCTGGTTCCCTTTAAAGTGAACCTGTCAGTTAATGCCTGAGCCCAATCCGTGGGCAGTCTGCATCAGGCACTGGCTATATGATCACAGTCAGGTTTGCTTGACTCTGAAACGCTGTGGTGTTTCAGAGAAAAACATACTTCAATAGCTGGCCTGGAATGATAGGTCTCTGACTATGTGCACTGAAAGGGCACAGATCTGTCAGTCCAAGGCAGCAGTGGGGAGAAACCGTCAGGCACCGGCCTGTCCAGCTAGTCTACAGTTTGGTTTTGGACCCCGGAAGTTTTTAAAGTATATTCCTCTCGGAATCACTGCCACATTTGAGAGTCAATTATGCCTCCCTCAGATGATCCAGCCAGTGCCGGATACATGCTACTCACCGATTGGGCAGTATGTATCAACTGACAGATTCTCTTTAAAGAGAACCTGTCACCAGATTTTTGCGATCTAATCTGAGAACATATTAATATAGAGACAGTGAGCCTGATTCCAGCGATGTGTCACTGAACTGTGTGCTGTAGTTTTGAAAAAAATCACTGTTTATCAGCAGGAGATAATCACAAAAGGACTAGTAAACTCGCTGCTTGGTAATCCTCCATATTCAAGACCTCTATGTAACCCCACCCTCACCAATGATTTGCAGCTATCTGCCTATGCACATGTCAGGTTTTGAGAACAATCAGTTTTTTTTCCTGGAAGCAGCACTTTTTCATACTGCACTATTTATCCGCATATATGAGACAATCTGCAGTGAAAACTCCAAACTAAACCCTTATTTCAGGTGTGAATGGAGCCTAAGCTCCGGTGATCATATATTATCTGCAGTGGAAGCCAAGTCTAGCTAGACATTTGCTTTACAGATGCCATGTGCATATTATACTTAAATGAATAACCAATCATTTAGGCTGCCTTCAGATTTGCAGATGCCTCCGCAGCATTTTGCGGAGGCATCTGCAAGCATCTGCATGCAGACGGCAGCCCCTATGTTTATAATGGAGCGCACGGCGGTCTGCAGATGCTTGCAGACCGCCGTGCGCACCCATTCACTCCTACATGTGATTTGTGCGCAGGCGGATGCCTGCGTACAGATCACACACTCTCGTCCGCACCAGGGACGCGACATGTTGCGTCTCTGCTGCGGGCGAGAGTGTGTGATTTGTGCGCAGGCATCCGCGTGCGCACAGATTACATATAGGAGTGAATGGGTGCGCACGGCGGTCTGCAAGCATCTGCAGACCGCCGTGCGCTCCATTATAAACATAGGGGCTGCCGTCTGCATGCAGATGCTTGCAGATGCCTCCGCAAAACGCTGCGGAGGCATCTGCAAATCTGAACTGGAGAGGTCCTATGGAGCGGAGTGTCCTTTCTTATAAAAGAAGGACCTGAACAGGCTCTATGACCTGAAAGAGCAAATGGAGTGGAGATGTGTAATTTTATCGTGTGATTAATTCACCTTTTAAAGTCCTAAAATGTATGCAGTCAGTAAATGGATTGAAATACTTGTCCTTGTTGTACCAACTTTCATGAGTCTTATCTGTTGTATTACTGATCTGTGTTGTATTATGGGTCCAGGATATTCTCCAAGTACTTCTAGTTTTAAAATAACCAATCTTTGAGAATAAAAAATGTTGGCATTTTCAAAGAAATTTTGTGCTACCAGAAGTACCGTATTGTAGAGCTCAGTGTCAGGATGTCTGTACTACAGTAGTGTTCAAAATAATGGCAGTCCAATATGACTAACCAGATTATTCAGTTTTTGGTATAAATTATGACATATCAAACAATTTCCCATTTATTGCAGTAGATTCTTAAGGGCCCTTTACACGATGCAAAAGTGGCAGTGATCTGACCAACGATGTGGATCGCTGCCACATCATGAACTGATCGCTGGTGAGCTGTCACACAGGCAGATTCACCAGCGACCAGTGGACCAGCGACATCGTGGAAAAGAATAAAGTATTCTTTCCACGATGTCTAGCTCCCGCTGCCAGGCTGTGGTAAGCGAGAGCAGACTGGTCACCATGGTAAACAGCGGGTATCTAGGCAGCGCCCAGTTACCCGATGTATACCCTACCCTGGTTACCAGCCTCAGGCTGGTATCCAAGGTACACAGCGGGTAATTAGGGACAGTGCTGTCCCTAGTTACCTGCTGTGTATCTTGGATACCAGCCTGTAAGCGGACAAGGCTGGTAACCAGGATGTACATCGGGTAACTAGGCACCGCACATCTGCCTAGATACCCGCTGTTTACCATGGTTACCAGCTCCCAGGGCTTGCTGTGCAGAGCTGGGAACTCTTCATCGTTGGTCCCCAGCGGGAGACTAACGATAGATTTATGGTCTTGTCCATAAATCTGCGATCAACTATCAGCGACGTATCGTTGATCATTGATACATGTCACACTCAACGATGTTGTTTCGACATCATTGCAACATCACCAGTGACCAGTGAAGTTGCAACTATATCGTTCACGATATCGTTGTATGTAACGGGCCCTTAAGAAAACCAACAGACTCAGCGTTCATATCTGCAGGTTTTGAGTCAGTTTTTTTTAATAATTGAAAGGGGGTGTGTTCAAAATAATAGCAGTTTGGAGTTCAATTAGTAAGGTCAATCATTCTGTGAAGAAACAGGTGTGAATCAGGTGGCCCTTATTTAATGTTGAAGTCAGCAAATGTAAGGGCCGCTTTACACACACCAACTTCTGTGACCAACTTCTAACAGAATCTCTGGTTGCAGTGAAAGCATGGACACATTGTTCCATTTGTACACAACCACAAAATGGAACAATGTGTCCATGATTTCACTGCAACCAGAGATCTGTTCAGAAGTTGGTCACAGAAGTTGGTGTGTGTAAAGCCGCCCTTAAGGCCGCTTCTTATGCTAGAATCTCATTAACGATATCGTTGAAATGTCACGGATTTGTGAATGTTCTAACGATATCGTTAGTTGCGTCCTTGTGTGTAAACAAATGAAGTAGGATGGAAAAATCGTTGGAACGGTCATCACAAAAATGGGATCCTGACCTCAAATCTATTGTTCGTCGTCCAATTAACGCTGCTTGAAGAATCTACATCGTTCAGTGTGACACCTTATGAACGATGTCGTTAAAAAATCTCCTATTCCTGCCGCTTTAGGCTGGCTTCACACTGCGGTCAGGTCAGGTCAGATCAGGTCAGGTTTTGTGTTCCAAAACCAGGAGAGGAACTTGCAGAGGAAAAGTATAATTGAAAGATTGACACCTGTTCTAGGTTTTGGAGTCACTCCTGGTTTTGGCACACAAAACCTGACCTGACCTGACCTGATCTGACCGCAGTGTGAAACCAGCCTTAGAAGATCGTTCAGTCCTTGCTCTCCTATTTAACTGATGCGTTGCTGAATGGGATATCGTTAACGATGTCCTTGTGTATGACAATGCACTAACGATGTCAGAACGCTCACTATCACGTGATTGTTCTAAGATATCGTTAACGATATCCTACTGTGTAACGGCACCTTTAGACATACATTTCTCCTGAGAAAAATGGGTTGATCAAGACATTGTTCAGAACAACATTGTACAATGATTAAAAAGTTGATTGGAAAGGATAAATCTTAAGTGCAGTCAATGATTTGCTAAAATGATCTCCAATGCTTCAAAATGGAAAGTAAAACCAGAGAGACGTGGAAGAAAACGAAAGACTACATTTCCTGAATTTTTGCTGCGCTTTTTTACGGGCGTGTAAATGCAGTGAAACACAATTCTGGATACGCAGTCCAGCAAAACCTATGGGTTTTGCTGAAATGCATTCACATGTTGCGCTTTTGTGCTTTTTTACGCACGCGTTTTCACTGTGCGCTCGGCATAAGCGGACACTATGCAGCCTTGCAGTGTGAACTGGTTACCACAATACACATCGGGTAACCAGGGACAGCGTCCTCAGAAAGCGCCCGCACACATGTACCTGCGCTTCTCTCACAAAACCTAAGCATTTAGCGCAGAAACGCTAAATACTTAGAGCGCAGGTGTGTGGACAAGGCCTTACTGCGTTTTTCACCCATAGACCCTCATGTTAGCTCAAAAGACGCGTAGATATTCAGCACTGTTCACACGATGCATATGTGTTGCTTTTTTTTTTAGTTAAATTTGCATTAAAATCCATAGGTAGGGATGATATTGAGGGGGGAGCAGGGTGTGACCTCTTTTTTTCACTTTTTTGGCCAAAATATCCAATCTTTATTGAAATAGACACAAAGCGCCTTCAAATCCACAACAAAAATGCTTCAAAAATGCACCGTGTGGACAGGGACGGTGTTGTGTGTTTTTTTCTGACAGTAGATGCAGATTTTGAAGTTCCAATTCTGCACCACAAATTGAGCGAGTGAACGGTCCTTAAAGGGACGATGATGACGGCAATCATAAGGTTGTAGCTTGTGACTGCAAAAAGACTGAAGGATTCAGCGTTTGCGGTTTGCTCATCTACCGTTGTTATTATTCTAAATGTCTTTACAAAAATTGTTGTGTTAATGGATTTGTGGCGATTTTGAAAACAAACTCTATGTGGAGACATAGAAGGTAACAATACTAATAACATTGAGTCCCGTAAGACATGGTCTTGTCATGGTGACGAGCTTTGTGGCTTTAAGATGGCTTGTAGACTTATTTGTGATTCTGATTCTTTTGTCCTTGTTGTGTTTGACAGATTCCGACCTCCAGATCTGTGAACCGAAGGCCCCAACATGCTGCACCAGGAAGATGGAGGAAAGTTATCAGGCTTTAGTGAGGAGGACGCTGGCTCATAACATTGAAGCCTTGACCTTTGAGCTCAAATTTATGATTCTCGCACATACATCTGCCATCCAAGGTAGGAGCTTTGCACCAAGAAACTTATCATTGTGAAGAATTACTTAGCTATGACATCTCAGACTTCATTTTGGTGTTGTTTCCTTCTCTATAAGAAGTATTGATCCTATATGGTTTTATGGCATCCCTTTATCTAATTGAAAGGGAATGTGTCATCAGTAATGATGAGCGATCACTAAAGTGCTTGGATGCTCAGTACTCGATTCAAGTAGGTCAAACGCTCTCACAGGCTCGACTTGAATAAGGAGCATAATAGGAGTCAATTAATAATGATGGTCAGTTCGGATCTCCACCCACATTCAGCGACCATAAACAAGGCATCTCCAGGGGTGGACGGGTGTTTTTTTATTTTTTACACACCCCATCTGGACACATTGTGTTTTCCCCAGTGAGAGCCATGCAGAGACTACAAGCGGCTCTCACTGGGGTGCTGGTTCCCATCATTGACTGAAGGGAGCTGGCGCTTTGTGTCGTTCATGAATGACACATCTGAGCGCTCGCAATACTTGGCGCAGTACCAAGCATACTCAGGCACCCAATGCCTGATGGAGTATCAAGCAATAACAAGCTCCTCATTCATCATTAGCCATCACAAAATAACCTATCGTTTAAATCATTTTTTTTGTTAAAATTAATTAATTCAAATGCAATTATTTATTTATTTTTAGTTTATTTTTTTGTTTTCCAAACACATTCTTTAAAATAAAAATAAGAAATCTTGCAATTTTCACAGTGGTGCCTTTTATGGCTCTAAATACCTGTTATTTCAGGAATCTCATATAGACATTAGCAACAATAGACTACCAGAAATACTATCTTTTGTTTTAAAGCATCTAATGAGCATGAGCAGAACTCATTATGAAGGAAGGAGATCAAGGGGAGCCGTGACATTGCCTACTGTGATTTATAGATCCTGTTTTCAGCTGTATGCAGAGTGTTACATGTATTTATTACTATAATGCCATTTAATTTATGGCTCTTTACATGTAAAAGGGGCATATGTAGATGAATACAATAATCATGAACAGTATAAGGCACAGACTGGTACAGGAGGAGAGAGGACCTTGCCCTCGAGGGCTCACAGTCTACAAGGGATCTGTGAGCTACACTGGGAGAAGGATAGTGGACAGATGCTCACTGCAGGTTGTTGACTTGTCAGAAGAGGTGGGTCTTCAAGTTCCTTATGACGTTATCCAGGGTAGGCGAGAGACTTATATGTTGGGACAGAGAGTTCTTGTGTGCAGTTGTGATAATAGGAGATAAAGCGGAAAATAGAAAAGGAGATCTTGTGAGGATCAGAGGTTGCGTGTAGGTAAGTACCAGGAGACCATGTCACAGATGTATGGAGGGGACAGGTTGTATATCATGGTTTTGAACTGGAGTCTTTGGTTAATGGGAAGCCAGTGAAGAGATTTGCATAGAGGAGGGGCTGAGGCATAACAGGGAGACAGGTGGATTAGTTGAGCAGCAGAGTTTAGGATAGGATTGTAGGGTGTAAGAGTGTAGTAGGCAGGCCAGAGAGCAGGAGGTTGCAGTAGTCAAGGTGGGAGATAATGAGGGCATGTACGAGTATTTTTGCAACTTCTTGGTTAAGGATTGCACGAATCTGGGAAATATTTTCAAATTGGAGGTTGAAAGGGCTTGGATAAGTGGATTGAATTAGAATGCGGAGTTGGGGGCTACTCTGAGGCAGCAAGCATGTGGCACTGATGAGAGTGAGCTGTTCACTTTGATACATAGGTCTGGTGAAGGGGTAGTGTGAGATGAGGGAAAGATGATGAATTCTGTTTTGTCCATATTCAGTATATATATACTATAAATACATTTACCAGGGCAAAAAAAAACCTGTCCATAAACCCTACTCAGACACATGGAAATAAGAGAGGTATTCTCCAAACTAAGGTCCCCATGCAGATGAATTTATAGGCAATATTAAGGGGATAAGCTTATCATCAATTGTGTTTGGGTGCCTCTCCATGTGGCAGAGGGAATTGATGGCAGATACCTACTTTACCCTCCATTCATTCTATTGGAGTCAGGCAAGGTGGCGTTCAGCTGGCAGCTTTCTAATGGCCACTTTACACGCGGCAACAGGAAGATAGAAAGCGGCAGGTGTCGGAGACAATTGTACCTTTTACCTTCAAAACACCTTGCAGATACCTGAATTACACGCAGCCACTTCAAGGTGTTTTGAAGGTAAAAGGTACAATTGTCTCTGACACCTGACGTTTTCTATCTTCCTATTGCCGCGTGTAAAGTGGCCATAAGGTGTATGGGTTAAGGATTCCTTTCTACGACTCAGAGGGTAGCGCGTCTCAGTAGCTCTCAATTTGGGATGAAATAAACTGTTTAACCTTCACCTCTAGTAGAGGAGGCCCCACGTGGCTGCTGGTTCTGATACCCTCTTCCAGCTGCCACTCTGGCATCTACTCCCATGGAGTCGGTCAATTAGCACAGAAAAAATGTCAGCCATAGTTTTATTTATCGCCTTTAAAACCCCTCTCTCATTTTTGTCTTAATATAGGGCAGGCATATCTGGTTTTGTTTTATCCAAACAGGAAACTGATCTTTGACTTGGGGAAATTCCGTGGTTTTCTGTTTCTTTAGAATTGATGGCCTATCCAATTGCACTCCTGCCGATCTGTGCTGAGCATGGCCTTCAGCTCTAGTGCTGTGTCCCCTTTATGGTCTATACTGCTCCATATAGCACAGCGCTGTAGTTTTTGTAGTCAAACTCAGTTTCTAGTATGGAATAGTGGCATGGAAATAATGGTAGGGATGCTGCATTCACTGGTGGTTGGACTCTACACTGAAAATCTTGGCCATAACTAGAAATGCGATAGCTTTTGGTAGGATTTGACTGTGGGCCTCATCTGCTCTGTTTGTTCACTCTATGGTTATACCCAGGTGTCTGACAGCTGTTTGCTTCACTTTCTTTTATAAAAATAACATGCATATATCACTTTTGCTGAGCAATTATGAGAGGACATTCTGTTGGACGTTATTACTCTCACTCCCTTCGACTAATATGTGTTATTTCTATGACGGGAAGGGCTGAGTGGTTTTCAGACAAATGTAAACTGTCTACATCTTCCATTTTATTAACTTGAATTCGGTCTTAGATTATGATAAATGTTCAGAGGCTCAGAGCCTTTTATAATCTGGAAATCTCTATAATCTCTGATCATTCTCTCCAAATCTTGATAGGCAGAACCCCTCTTTTGCACTTTCCCAATAAGGTGCACAACTGGTTTTGTTAGGCTAGGGTCTGAATTGTGTCATGACTCAGCTTGCCGGATCTGTGAAAAACTTAGAATCTGGCAGGAGCAGCGAATAGCGTTAACGGCATGTAACGCTATGCCCCCCCCTGCTCTATGGATCTCTATGGCAACCGGATGCTTACCACAGCCGCCGGCTCCACAGAGAATCCCTGGATATGCGCTTTTGCAGAGCGCACAGGAAAACGCTGCAGACTGCGCTTCCTGTGTGCTCTACAATAGCGCATATTCGAGGATTCTTTGTGGAAGCGGCAGCTGCGGTAAGCATCCTGTTGCCATAGAGATTAGTAGGCAGGCGGCGCATAGCGTTACATGCCGGTAACGCTATGCGCTCAGCCTGCCAGTACCTAAGTTTTAAGCGGATCTGGCAGGCTGAGGGATGAACGCTAATAAGACCCTAGCCTAAAGCCATGTGCCCACTGGACGTTTCTGTTGTGTTTTTGGTAATCCGTTTCTGCAGCCAAAATGGATCACTCACAGCATTTACATTCAAGTCTATGAGGTTTTAAAAATGATGTGTGTTTGTGGGTGGTCCATTTTTGCTGCAGATATTGGATGCGCTAAAAAATGAGCATGTCAAATAACATGCTTGTTTTTGAGCTACATTTTCCCCATTGACTCCATTCTAACCCAAGAAAGCATCGCAAACAGAATGGTATACACACAGTCTGTGTATGATGCTTTTTACTGCGCTTTCCAGAGCAAAAACACTCAAATTACTTAGGCAAGGGTCACACTTGCGCCATGCATGCGCCAAAAGGATGCCTTTTTTTCATGTGCAAATGTGTAAAAATGGATGCGTTAACGCACCCATAGACCTCAATACATGTACCATGCGTTAACACATCCGTTAATTTAGGCAACATAAATCCACACATATCATGTGAACAGAAGGACAAAAAAATGCATCCTTTAATGCATCTGTCAAGCGGATGCCACAACCCAAGTGTGATGCTAGCCTTACCCTCTCCGGTGATCCCACAGTGAGCCCCAGTGATGTCTTTTTTCTGGGCACTGGCAGGACCTGCGGGAAGTGACTTACAGGACCTGGACCATCTGAGTCAGGCTGAGTCAGATGGGCAGGTACTTTCAGTACGCACAATCCTTACTGATGCCCGGAAGGAAGACATTGCCGGGGCTCGCCATGGGATCACTAGAAAGGGTAATAAAGTGTGTGTGTGTGGCTCTTTCTGTCTGTATGTATCACCTACATGCCTGTTTTTGAGCTGCGTGTACCCATAACCACAGATGAAAAAACGGTGCACAAAAGCAGCACAAACACAATACATTTGTGCTTCTTAATTTTTTAACACAACTGCATCTGTGCAGCTGAAAAATTCAGAATAAACGCAGCACAAAGAAAGGCAGCTCAAACGTCCAGAGGTCTTGTAGCCTAAGGCTAGGGTCTGACTTGCGTCAACCCTCAGCCTGACGGATGCGTTCAAAACTTAGAATTTCTCAGGCTACATGCCGGTAACGTTATGCGCCACCTGTGTATAGTATCCCTATGGCAAGCTGCAGAATCACGCACTCGTTGGCTCCACTCACCACTCTCAACTATGTGCTTTGATGAGCGCACAGGAAATGTGGTTTGCAGCAAGTGGTGAGTGGAGTCGGCGGGTGCATGATTCTGCAGGTTGCCATAGGGCCCCTTTACACGCGGCTACATTTCTTGGGTGGCTACAGGTAACTTACTGGTTGCAGTGAAATCATGGAGACAAGGTTCTATCTTGTTGCTGTGTACAAATGGAATAATCTCTCCATGATTTCACTGCAACCAGTAAGTTACCTGTAGCCACCCAAGAAATGTAGCCGCGTGTAAAGGGGCCCATAGGGATACTCTTCACAGGCTGCGCATAACATTACATGCCGGTAACGCTGTGTGCTGATCCTGAGATTTTCTTAGTTTTAAAGCGCATCCTGCAGTCTGAGGACTGATGCAAGTCAGACCCTAGCCATAGGGATACTATACACAGGCGGCACATAGCGTTACATGCCTGTAACGCTATGCACTGAGCCTGAAAATTTCCAAGTTTTAAGCACATCCGGCAGGCTGAGGGCTGACGCTAGTCAGACCCTAGCCTTAGAGGGAACCTGTCACCAGGTTTTTTGCAACCTAATCTGAGAATAGCATAATATAGGACCCGAGATCCTGATTCCAGCGATGTGTCACTTAATGGGTTACTCAGTGTAGTTTTGATAAAAATCACTATTTAATCAGTTGGAAAATATCATTAGTAGTCTTCTTAGCCTGCTGCCAAGTAGACTGGCATATTCACTGACTGCTAAATCTGCAACAGAGAAAACACTTAATTTTATCAAAATGACAGCAAGCAGCTCAGTAAGTGACACATCGCTGGAATCAGGGTCTCTATTTCTACATTATGCTGCTCTCAGATGGGATGGCAAAAACCTGGTGACAGGTTCCCTTTAAACTTGGAATACAGGATGACATTGCTCACACAGTTCTGTGTTTAAAGGGAACCAACCACCTCAGATGACGTGTATAAGCTGTTAATACATGTCCCTGGACCCTATGTACACCATTGCAGCTATGTTTTTGCTAAGAATATTGATAACAGCAAACCGAAATAAACAGTTTATAAACTTACATGATTTAGTACTTGAGGGCGTCTCCCTCGGGCTTTAGTACGAGAGGGCTGTGTCTCCAGCAGCTTGAGTGGCTTTCCTCCCCCTCCCTCTCTGTTTGCAGGACGTCACTGAGAAGACGTGCACGGACGGGAGCTGCCTTGCGTGCCCGCCCACAAAAAGATAATATCACGCCCTTCAGTGACGTCCTGCAAACAGAGAGGGAGGGGGAGGAAAGCCACTCAAGCTGCTGGAGACACAGCCCTCTCGTACTAAAGCCCGAGGGAGACGCCCTCATGTACTAAATCATGTAAGTTTATAAACTGTTTATTTCGGTTTGCTGTTATCAATATTCTTAGCAAAAACATAGCTGCAATGGTGTAGGTAGAGTCCAGGGACATGTATTAACAGCTTATACACGTCATCTGAGGTGGTTGGTTCCCTTTAAAGATGTCTGTAAAGGCCCAGTTACACACACACACATAATTGTGCAGAGATTGTTCGCAGCTCTCTGGTTGCAGTGAAATCATGGACACATTGTTCCATTTTTGTGGTTGTGTACAAATGTAACAATGTGTCCATGATTTCACTGCAACCAGAGATCTGCGAACAATCTCTGCACAATTATGTGTGTGTAACTGGGCCTTTTATCACTGCTACATCGCAGCACAATGCAAGTGATTGGTGTCTTAATGCGACCTGCATGACGCTGCAACTGCAACAAGGGAAGTTGAAAAAACATCCAACTGGTTGATGCTGTTTGCAATGTGCTTATCACAGTACTTTGCTAGTTGCAGTGTGACCCCATTCACTTACATTATTATGTAATGTAACAGACGCATTCAGTGATGTTCAGCTACATGATATGGATCTCAACCCAAACTAGACCAACCCTACCATCTTTTCTCTCTCCAGACACTCCACCACCTTATCACAGGGATTTTGTTTTTCATTTTTCTCATTTTGCAAAGAAATACAGCTGGGTTTTGGAGACACTCCTGGTTTTGACACACAAACCTGATCGAACCTGATCAGGGAAAAAGCTGCAGTGTAAAACCAGCCTAAGGCTGGGGTCACACATAGAAGTCCGTTTTTGGAAGTGATTTTCATCACCAATCCGTTTTTTTTTGGATGCTTTTTGAGCCTCCTGCACCCCTGAACGTTTTTGGACTTAGTAATTTTTTCATTAAAAACGCATGTGCGTTAACGCATGCGTTAACGCAAGTGCCTATATGTGCCATGCGTTAACGCATGCGTTTCCCATAGGGCCCCATGTTAAAAAAATGCATGCGTTTTTTAACTGATGCCAAAAACGTTGCTAGCAACGTTTTTGGCTCAAAAACGGACAGAGCAAGGTTTTGAGGTCCAGAAAAAAACGGACAGGGTGTTTATTACATCCAATCCGTTTTTCTGTCAGTTTTTGGACTTAGAAAAAAAAAAATGACAAAAATGAAGCCAAAAACGGACCAGGGGCTTATGTGTGACCCCAGCCTAAGGCTGGTTTCACATCATGTTTTGATCCGATCCGGGGCTGTCCGTTGTGGACCAGACAGCCCCGGATCGGATCAGCACACAGAACCGGAGGGCTAATATGCCCTCCGGTCCAGTGTGCAGCTGCACGCAGCTGAAGCTGCTGATGATTCAGGACCGCGGCTCACAGGGCGCTAGCCGCGGTCGTGAAATAACAGCGGCATGCGGCCGCAGGTGTCCGGTTCCTGGATCTTCCCGGATCGGGGCAATAGGCCCCATAGGCTACCATGTTAGAGCGCGCCGGATTGCCCCAGATCCAGGAGAATCCGGGAGGATCCGGTTTGGGGAGATTTTTCTCCTCGGACACAAAAATTCTGCATGGAAACCAGATGGTAGACAGCTGACATCCGGCTCCATCCGGCCTCATAGGTAAATTATGGGGCTGAAATGTGATCCAGGCCTATCCGGTTCTCATCGGATTAACCCGGATCACAAAAAACGTGATGTGAAACCAGCCTAACAGACATTAATATAAAGCATCCACACACAGGTCTTCTCAAAGTGAGGGAAAGACTTGATGAATTGTATGGGTCCATCGAAGTCATAGAGAATGCTTTATACAAAAGAATTGACGATTTCCCTAAAGGCCCAGTTACACACACAGATAATTGTGCAGAGATTATTTGCAGATCTCTGGTTGCAGTGAAATCATGGACATATTGTTCCATTTGTACACAGAACAAAATGGAACAACGTGTTCATGATTTCACTGCAACCAGAGATCTGCGAACAAACTCTGCACAATTATCTGTGTGTGTAACTGGACCTTATGATAGGGCATAAAGGTTATCAAAAGCTCAGAGAGTTGAGTGACTTGTTGATAGAGTTACAGGTTGCCCAGGAGGAAGGAGATTTGCCTGGACTGGCATTCTTAGACACTGCCAGGGTGTCAGTCCGAGTGGGTCACATATGGTTCACGGTATAAGTAAACTATAACTGCCGTTCCTCCTTCACCATATTATTTGCACCAACAGCTAAAATGACCTAGTTTTGACTTCTCTCTGTCATGTCACTTCCCCTGGTGTCAAACCTAGTAAGTCACCCGTGGCAGTCCAAAAAACATTGTTTCCACAGGTCCTCCTCAGAATGCGAGTAAGCCACCTCCAGAAGAAAACAAGCCTCAATATGTCAGCAAGCAGTGTCCTCTACACAGAAAACCACATCCTCTACTAAAATGCAGAGCCTTCAGGGAGAAGTCTTTAGAGGATCACAAATGTTTCCTCAAGGAAAACAACATCTGCTTCAAATACTGTGCCACAACTTCGCACCTTGCCAGGAACTGTGAAGCTAGTGTGAAATGTGCAGAATGCAGCAGCACGGATCACAAAACAGCATTGCACCCTGGACCCCACCCCCTCGAGTGTTGTCGCAACCAGAGGAGCACGATGGGAAGTAGAAGAACCCTGATGAAGACACTCCTGTGGTCACCTCTCAATGTACGGAGATCTGTAAGGGACTCACAGGAGGAAGATACTGTTAAAAATCTGCCTTGTCTGAGTCTACCCAGCAGGCAGCAGGGACAAAGTTCTCAAGATATATGCAATCCTGGATGACCAAAGTAACAAGTCTCTAGAAAAATCCATCTTCTTCGACAACTTCAGCACTATAGGCCCTGGTTCTCCCTACTCCTTGAAGATGTGTTCAGGTATCGTTGAGATGACGGGGAGGAAAGCAACCGGATACAAAGTGAAGTCCATAGATGGCCAGACCTGCCTATCACTATCGACCATCCTGGAGTGCAACCAGATTCCTGACAACAGGTCTGAGATACCTTCACGGGAAGTAGAAGAACATCACCTCCATCTAAAGCGCATAGCTCACCTGGTACAGGAGTTGGACCCAGAAGCTTTACTACTGGGAAGAGATATACTACAAGTTCACAAGATTAGGATAATGTCAACGATTTCAAGAACGCTCCATACGCACAGAGGCTCAACCTTGGATGGGTCATCATAGGAGAAGTCTGTCTAGGAGGAGCACACAAGCCGTCCTCAGTAAACAGTATGCTCACCAGCATGCTAGAAAATGGACGTCCATCTCTCTTTCAGCCATGCCAGAATAGTCTGCTGGTAAGGGAGTTACCGAGCAGCACTCCCCTGCCTTGCCCTTTCTCGGTTCCTTCCAATGAAGACCACGCCTGTTAAGGTGAACAAGACTCCATAGGATGTACAGGACAAAGGAAGACAAGAAGGTAGCAATGTCTATAGAAGACAGGATGTTCTTGGACATCATGGATCGAGAGATAGTCAAAGACAAGTCGAACAGTTAGTTCGCACCTCTACCATTCCAGCCACGGAGAAGACGCCTACCCAACAACAGGGAACTGGTCTAAAGTCGATTCATCTCCCTCAGAAACAAGATTCAGAAATCACCTAAAACAAGGGAGCATTTTTTACCTTCATAGGGAAGATATTCCAGAACAACCACGCAGAGATTGCACCTGCACTTCGACACTCAGAGGAGTGTTGGTACTTACCCATGTTCGGAGTGTACCATCCTAACAAGCCAAGTCAGATAAGAGTGGTATTTGACTCAAGTGCCAAATGTGAAGACGTCTCGTTGAATGATGTTCTACTGTCAGGCCCAGACCTCAACAACAGACTTCTAGAAGTGCTCCTCTGTTTCCGCAGAGATACAGTGGCATTTATGACTGACATACAACAGATGTTCCACTGTTTTCTCAACAAAGAGGAACACAGAAACTACTTGAGGTACTTCTGGTACCTTGACAATGACCCTGATAAAGATATCACAGAGTACCGGATGTGGGTGCACATCTTCAGGAATAGCCTTCCCCGGCAGTCACTATCTACGGCCTTCGAAACTCCACCAAACAAGGCGAAGAAGAGTATGGGTCAGATGTCAGATCCTTCGTAGAAAAAGACTTCTAAGTTGACGACTGCTTGAATTCCACACCAACAAATAAAGTTGCAATCAGCCTCCTGAAGAGGGCTCAAGAAATGCTCGCTCTGTCTAACCTGAGGTTACATAAAATCGCCTCCAACAGCAGAGAATTGATGAAAGCCTATCCGTCTGAAGACTATTCCAATGATCTAAAGGACCAAGACCTAAGCATCAACTCCCTTCCCATGCAGTGGAGCCTTGGATTGCTTTGGGATTTGAAGACACACTTTCACCTTTCAGATAAGCAAAGACGAGAAACCCTTCATGCGCAGAGGAGTTCTTTGTTTTGTGAATAGTTTGTACGACCCTTTGGGATTTGTAGCTCCAGTAACCATCCAAGGCAAAATGATGCTAAGGGAATTCACTGAAGAGACATCTGTTTGGGATGATCTACGTCAGCAACCGGGTGCTGAGGACAAGAAGATCCACCTGCCCTAATCAGTGGCACTATGTGTCTACTCACCACTAACCTGCAGAATATGCGACTAGGTCTGTTTCACCCAGTCATCTTAAGGACACTACGTTGTTCACAGGCCCTGCACCCTTGTGCAATTCAACGCCCCACATCAGCAAGCCTAATACTTTCGAACTGGTGGATCCAGATGCCGATGAAGACCTTTGTCCTCAAGTATCTGTTCTGCATACAGTGATATCAGGTCATCACCTCGAATCTCATCGGTTCAACAGGTTCTGAACCCAGAAGTCACTCATTCGGGCCATTGGTGTGGCACCCCAAGGGTTAATGTGCCACAGAAACAGCAACACAGGTTTACGCCCCACACAACACTACACTAGAAAGTGGGAGGAGCTTATGTGGAACCTGCAAGAGTGGGAGGAGCTAATGTTGTTTACCTCAGAGCAGGAGTGACAGTTAGTCAGTTTGGTCTGAGTTTAGTTTTAGTCTGGAGGAGAGTTGAGTGTCAGTGGAGGTCCTGAGAGGTCTGAGGAAAGGAGTCAGCAGAGAAACAGAGGAACATCCCCGGGACAAGGAGTTACCCTAAACTCAACCCCGGAGAGGCGCTTAGGATGGATACCGGATCCGAGGCTGTGCCTGAGACAGACAGGACAGTGAATACCAGGATAGTGAAGGTCCACCATCTTCACTATACCATAGCAAAGCAACACGGAGGGGTCAGTGACACAGAGGACTCAAGTTGCCTAGCAGATTGGTACCCGTGAGGGGAGACAGGGCCAGCAGTTCAGCTAAAAGCAGCAGCAGGGCCACACACAAAGCGCAGAAGTAGGAAGCCAAGGACCCGGTCAGGGTGGGAGCAACCCAGCCCTGTTACAGACTCCGTAGACAATACTTTGTTATACCATCTGCAAAGTAAAGACTTGGAAAACGACAACAAACATGAGTGTGTGTGATCCTTGAGCTGAAACCCTACTTTCCCTCATAAACTGCCATTGCCTCCACTCTCATCATCGCTACTACTACCCCTACTTTCCTGCAACATCTATAACCACCATCACAGACTTTAACTATCACTGCCCCGGGGAACCAGCTCTACCTGCGAAGAGCCATTCCATCTAAAGCTGCCAAAACATCGTCCCCGGAGGTTCTGCAGCAGCGGTGGTCCCACTACTGACCACAACCCATGGGTGGCGTCACGACAACCCAAATCCCTTGTAAATACACCCCATTTCATTGTGCGGGCCCGGGACACGGTCCGGACCAGGACCGCCGTGACGTCCCCCAGCAGTACCCCGGTCCAGCACGAGTACCCCGTCCCAGTGGGCTCCACACTTGCCTATTTCATATGGCTCAGCCTTACAAGACAGCATTCCGGAGGTTCCGGAGACCCAACAGTTCTCACCTCTGCCATGTTACCTATGCAGAAAACCTGCCTTCCAAGTGCGCCACCGACATGTCAGTGAGAGAGACCTCTACAAACAGCAAAGGAAGCAAATACAAAGTGTCTCCCATGTTTTCTGGGACAGATGGAGAAAATAGTACCTCTCTACCCTACAAACCAGGACAAAGTGGCAGAAAGACCGGCCAGACATCAAACCTCACGATGTGATATCCACAAAAGACATCCAGTCGCACCGAAAGGAGTGGCTACTCGACCTTGTCACCCAAACCTTCCCAGGCAAGTATGGGAAAGTGCACAAATTCAAACTCAAAGTGTGGAGGCTTGAGGAGAACAAACTGTTCTTCAGACCAGTAACTGAACTTGTGTTGCTGTTTTCCCCACAAGAGTCTAATAGTGGCATCCAATGATGCTAAGCGGAGAGAGTTCTGCCCATTCTGAGCAGAAAAATAAATATTCATAGTTTTACACCAGGTACGACCTATAGAGGTCACTAGATACCTATTTATCCTGTTTCTCCATACATAAGAGAAAGAGTCATTTAGACGGGACCACCCCCCTGCTTCTCTAGATGAGGGAGACGGCAGACACGTTCCTGAACTTCTGAGGGATTAGACTTATTCTGACTCCTGTGCCTTCTTCTACAACTTTCATCCTCTTGTTAGATGATTCCGGTAAGAGTAAAATGCAGTTACATGTTTATGCTGGGATCTGTGTAAGCAGGTGTAGGCTGCAACCATTGTATAGTTGTACTGTGATTCTCTACCTAAGCTAAGGCTCCAGTAGTATATGCAGGCAGATTGTACAACAGTGCTAGCAGCATGAACTTTGCCCTAGATAGCCATGTTAACTGCATTGTGTTATACTGTTACTGTGCAGTTTCTGTAATGCCCTAGTACTGATGGTAATTGTATTTCTGTATCATACTGTTTTTTTTGTGATATGGCAGTGCTGATTCAGACTGTTTATTCTTTGTATTATAGTTTTTACAACATTATTGTTCACTATCAAGTTCAAATTACCTCAATAAATATAGACTCCAGAAATCCTACAGTCTGTTCCTTGGGGAAGTGAACGAGGGTTAAGCTTTATGCTAGATATTCACAGCACCACATGTAGAAGAAGGCAGAACACTATTTCAAGCCCTGTCATATTGGATGGTATATCAGACACTGGATTGTAGTAGGACCATAGGACCCCACAGCCACATCCCTTGCCATGCCCCTCCTTATACAGAAGTGTGAGGGAGGTTGGAATGTAGGATCATCCTGTAGCTCCCAGGATCCACACCCCTGACACACCTCCTGCTCTCTACTCCTGCATGAAGCTGCCAGGCTGCAATTCTTTGTCCCATGAGAGAGGGTCAGAGCTGAGGAGCAGATATGATTTTATCAATTTATAAGCAATATATAGATTCTAGAACTGCAGTGTACATCTCTGCTTCATCATGTAGCAGGGCAGGAGCTGTAGTAAAAGGTTTTCTCTACCCGGAGTTCCCCTTTAATGTTTATGTCTAGCTTAAAATGGGAGGGACTAGATACAGTGTAGAGTTTCCAGTTAGAAGTTAAGATAGGGCCCAGCATGTGACAGATGGTGAATCTGAAGGGTATGTTACAGCTATCTTTTCACATACACATACTAAATCCCTACATATATTCATAGATTCCTACATCTAACCACTAGACCAGACCGAAGACGCAGCCTATCCTGCAGATCCTCGTCTTATAAGCATACATCTTGCTGAACATTCCCTTCTGAATATCATAAGAACGGTAACACATGAATCATACTGTACATATATATGTGTATAATAACCACTGATGATTGCGTTGCAACATTTCACCCGAATATATTTCTCGATAAGGTATATATATCACCCAAAGCTGGCTTCACCACATGAACATAAAACCACACTGTTCTAGCTGTCTATTCCGAAGCACCATAAGGGGTAGGTGGATAACTAATTCAAGCAGATCAGCAATCTTACATCTCTCCTTTTGTATACTCCACTGTACAACTATTTCTGTCCTCTTTTCTCCTGAGCCTTCTGTGACCATCAACTGAGAGGGATAATTGGTCCTTTGGCATCTTAATTCACTATTACCTAACAATATGTTGATATGCTTCACCATACAGATGCATATATGTATATATTGTATACGTATTTGTAAATACCTGATGATATCAGACTGTTGTATATCTTATTGTACTTTTTTCACTTTTTCCATAGCAGCAATGTGAACAGGGGCTGGCTGGTGCCTCTATACCTGGGTGGCAGATTTCCATTGCCGGCCCCGGCTTGAGGAGCGGGGGTGGGGGTTTTGGTGCTGTCAGCCTGACTTGAGGACCGGGGGGGGGGGGGGGGGGGGGGGGCTGGTGCTGTCAGCCTGACTTGAGGACCGGGGGGGGGGGGTGCTGTCAGCCTGACTTGAGGACCGGGGGGGGGGGGGGGGGGGGGCTGTCAGCCTTTACCTCATCCCGGACCTCCGGCGTCATGTGCTATCACCGCGCCGGCCGACTCCCGCGGCCCGTTTCTGTAGGGGGCGGCCCGAAATGTGGACTATACCACCAGCCCGGGGGCACCTGCCACCTGGGCCAGCCCACCCCTGAATGTGAACAAGGCCAGTCTGGATAGTCCTCAGCAACCAGGATAGCTTGTCCAGGACACCCCCTTTATGTTCCTTTCCTCTCGGGTTGTTCTCTCTCTCAGCACTGCCTATCTGCCTCTCTCCTGCCCGCGCCTCCACACACATTGCTCCAATCCACCAGCCACATGTCCTGTCGGGCGACCGGCCATGTCCCCTGACCTTAGTACGGTTATCATCTCGGCGGATGTGTCGGGAGTTGGCCACAGCTCCTCTAGATCTAGTGGCCTCTGGTCCCGTGGTTTGAGCTTGGAGTCTCCTCGCTACCTTCAGGGCCGGTCCCCTGGTTCTCAACCTACCCTTCAGATTCGGGCGCATGGGTGGGTCGCTGACTGCCTGTGCCCCTAGGGCTCCCTCTGCCTCTCTGCAGTGTACTGTTCCTGAACCCAGGACGAGCCTCATCTCTGCTCAAGTCCTCCGGGTCCTTCTTGTTTCACTGACTCCGCCAACTGTCTTACTATTTACTGTTCTTTTTCTACGTCCTAACTGCTTTCCTATTAACTTTCCACCCTCCCCCTCTCTCCCTACCTGAGCCCTCCCCCTATCAGGTCCACCAGCCATCCCCGGGACTGCATGTGTTGGGTGCTTTTGTGGGTGTCCAGACTTACCATCCCGTTTACTGAGAACTCTAATACCACACCCGTGGATTGGGTGCAGGAAACCTCTGTGGTGACCAGATCGCAGGGGCGCCACAAATCCACACATCCAGCCAGGATCTCCATCTTCAAGCAATGTGTTGGGGCATTGCAGACTAATGATTATCACTTGGCACCATGCTACACAGGCTTGTTAAAGTACTTTCAGCTTAAGATACAATATTTTAATTTGAAAGTCTTACAGGATTTATTTTGTTGCAGTAACATAACTATACAACAGGTGCCATGATTACAGTCAGTCTGGAAACCTGAAGAAGGATCCTCTGCTACAGTTATCTAAATACATGGTAAATAGAGCACGATGTTACAGATTTTGCATTGAGACCTTGGACGTGGGAGCTGACAGTACAGGTGCCCATACACATTGAATCACAGTTACCCAGACACTCATTCATCCACAGCTATTGTATCTCTTCTGACTATTCACATGTATATGTGGCCTGGACAAGCTTATATTTGGAATGGGGAGACACCTATGGCAGCAGCTTATCTCCTGTTGGCGGAGAGTCGGGAGGCTCCTTATTTAAAGAGGAAATTTCACCAATGTTTGCCTTGTAAACTGTACATTCCTGCTCATAGCAGTAGCAATGTACAAAAGAAAAATGTTTATTTTTTATTTACAAAGTGGGCCATTTATATGGATACACCTAAATAAAATGGGAACGGTTGGAGATATCAACGTCCTGTTTTGTGGCACATTAGTATATGGGAGGGGAAAAACTTTCCAGATGGGTGGTGACCATGATGGCCATTTTGAAGTCGGCCATTTTGGATCCAACTTTATTAAGTGTATCCATATAAATGGCCCACCCTGTATTTCTTTATTTTTTTCACTCTGTTGAGGGGATATAGGGCAACAAACTTACTTGCGCCTAATGAGTCACATTTTTTATCATTCAACTGGGTGTTTCATGCTGATCAGCTCTGTGGGGGTGTAACATTATCCCACTATTATGCTGTCCAATCATGAATAGGCAGTGTCCATATGTAGGAAAACGTAGATACCCGCAGTTCTAATCTAAATAAATCGCCTATTGAGATTTCAAGCTGTGCCACGTTGATGCCTCCATTTATAAACTACTCCCTCAGGTCCTCGTCTGCTCCTGTAATGCTCCTCACTCTGAAGCTGTCCTCTTCTTGTCCTGGTCCTCACATGGAGTGTTGGGAGGGAGGTATAGTCATGTGAGACAGATAGTCATGGCTGTCACACAGAGTACATCCTTCCTACACATTCTCACATTTTTAGAAAATGATTACCATATGTGTAATGAAAAGCATTATCCTCCTTAATATAGTTTACAATTTAATTTATTGTCAATTTTTGGAGAATAGAGGCTTCATGGAGACTGTTACATTCAGCACAAGTAAAAGCTAAAATATACAAGAAAACCGCAAAAAAAAATAATGAACGAATGGGGAAAAGAAGCATTTTGGATATTGTTACAGAATTATTTAATATAGGAGTTGTCTTTCATGCTATTTTTTTACAAGCATTTGGAATTAATAGTTGGAAAGTAAAGAGTCCATGGATGGATTCCATTCATATAGATGGAATTCAGATTATTTTTACCAGATGATCTTGACATTTCTGAAATGATCCCAAACAATAGAGCATAAAGCATATTTGGATCTTATGATGCATATGTGGTAATTTTTTATATTTTCTTTATTGTCAGTAGATGATGGATAGGACAAATGATGCATAAGGAAAACATTATGAATTTTCAACCACTATCTGGGTAGCCTGGATCCTATGGACAACATTGACATAGAATAAATGATTTTACACGTGCAAGAGGTTACCTTTAAGGGCTCGGACACACTCTGCTACTTACATGCAAGTCTCTCGAACGAGACTCGGAAGAGGCTGGAGCAGTGACCCTGAACTGCCTCTCCCTGTCAGGACGGGAGTGTCAGCTGCTTGTGTTCTTGTGCAGCATCACACTCCCATCCAGAGAGGGAGAGGCCGTTCAGAGTCACTGCTCTAGCCTCTTCCGAGTCTCGTTCGAGAGACTTGCATGTAAGTAGCAGAGTGTATCCAAGCCCTAAAGGGATTTTCTGGTCTGAATTGATAATTCTGCAGTCACTGGATGTGACTGCAGACTTATCATTCCTCCTGTGCATTGCGAGGATGTCGCTGTGTTGCAAACCAGGAAAGGACAGCAATTAATGTAGTATGCATGTGACACGCCCCTCCAGGGCCTTAGGATACTCAGAACTGGGCTTTTTTGAGGCTTCATCACAGGGATCACAGGGACTGAGACCGGCTCCGTGACCCTGGCGGTGTCATTAAAATTTCGTTGTGGGTGGATCTGTCTCTCTGTCTCTTAGGGATAGGGATCTGGGGTGGAGGGTTCATTCTGGACAGGGATGACTGGACCTGGGGATACTTGTTAATTTATATGTGACGCCGCTGGGGTGGGGGGGTTGGCTGTCGGCAGCCGCCGCTGGTAATTTTACCTTATGCCGCCGACGCACGTCACACAGGAACTGCATGGTGCAGGTGCCGCCCCCCTCTGCTCTGCCGCTCCCCCTAAAGGCTCATATTGACCATTGGACAGTGCAACTCGGCCTATGTGTGGCACACGTACCCTATGCAGGGCACACGTCCCCTATGCAGGGCACACATCCCCTATGCGTGGCACACGTCCCCTATGCATGAAACACGTCCCCTATGCATGAAACACGTCCCCTATGCGTGGCACACGTCCCCTATGCGTGGCACACGTCCCCTATGCGTGGCACACGTCCCCTATGCAGGGCACAAGTCCCCTATGTGTGGCACATGCCCCCTATGCAGGGCACAAGTCCCCTATGCGTGGCACACATCCCCTATGCAGGGCACACGTCACCTGTGCAGGGCACACATCCCCTATGTGTGGCACACGTCCCATATGCGTGGCACACGTCCCCTATGCAGGGTACACGTCCCCTATGTGTGGCACACATCCCCTATGCAGGGCACACGTCCCCTATGCAGGGCACATGTCCCCTGTGCAGGGCACACGTCCCCTATGTGTGGCACATGTTCCCTATGCATGGCACATGTCCCTTATGCAGGGCACACGTCCCCTGTGCAGGGCACACGTCCCCTGTGCAGGGCACACATCCCCTATGCGTGGCACACGTCCCCTATGCGTGGCACACGTCCCCTATGCAGGGCACACAGCCCCTATGCATGGCACCCGTCCCCTATGCAGGGCACACGACCCCTATGCAGGGCACCCGTCCCCTATGGTGGCACACATCCCCTATGCGTGGCACACATCCCCTATGCGTGGCACACGTCCCTTATGCAGGGCACACGTCCCCTATGCATGGCACACATCCCCTATGTGTGGCACACGTCCCTTATGTGTAGCATATGTCCCCTATGCAGGGCACATGTCCCCTATGCAGGGCACACATCCCCTGTGCGTGGCACACGTTCCCTATGCAGGGCACACGTCCCCTGTACGTGGCACACGTCCCCTATGCAGGGCACACATCCCCGTGTATTTGAAATATGGCGCCATCCTGATTGGTCAGCGCTGAACGCGGCGACCAATCAGAGGAGCAGCATTCAAACCGTGCGCCGCTCCTCTGATTGGCTGCTTCGTTCAGCGCCAACCAATCAGAATAGCGGTGGTTGCCATGGCGCCATATTTCAAATACACTGTACTCAGTGTATTTGAAATGTGGCGCGCCGCTATCCTGATTTGTTAGCGCTGAATTTGTTAGTGGCGACCAATCAGAGGAGCAGCATTCAAACCGCACGCCAAGCCGCGCTACTTCTCTGATTGGTCACCATGGCGACCAATCAGAAGAATACTGCGGCTTGGCGCGCGGTTTGAATGCCACGAAGGGCACCACCGCTGCGAGCTCGCTGCTGACTGGAGCTCAGCCGCGGCTGCTGCTGCACAGAGGTCAGCGGCTCGCCAGCCGGGAGATGATCGGCTGATGCCGATCATCTCCCGGCTGGTGAGCTGTGGACCTCTGTGCCACAGGTAGCCGCGCCTGAGCTCCGGTCAGCGGCTCGCCAGCCGGGAGCTTACCGGCTGACGCCGGTCGTCTCCCGACTGGCTCGCGCCTGCTGCAGCCACCATCGGCCAGACCTGTGTCACCGGGCTGCAAATTGGCGCAAAATTCGAACTTTGAATTTGCGCGCCTATTTGCATAGTCTGCGCTCATTGGTAGCCGCCTCCGTCAGCCACCAATGAGCAGCCTCTGTCTGGCTCGCGATTTCCGTGACAGACAGACAACATTAGATGATTATATAGTAGATTTTAATGAGGAATTTTAACACACACATTAGCTAATATTTTAAATTCAAGGTTTTACTATAATAACATAGTTTTAACGAAGTGAATAGCATGTAGGCGAAGCATATAATCAGGGTTGATATGTGATTATAATTATTTTTATAAATAAATATCCCATAAAGGGTAAAGAGAAAGTAGAAGAGTCTGACTTCTGTAAACAAGGAAAATTCCTACACAAAGCCATATTAGGGGTTAGCACACAGTCTCAAATATCTCAACTAATTTAAACTGTACACATTAGTAGGTAGCGTAGTACCTTTTTGGACAGGTAGCAGCCACCCAAATACAAGAACTATATGCTAGCTCCGGTGTATGTAATACAATAATAATTCAAAAAACCAAATAGTCCCTCCACTTGCATGCGCTTGGCAATGGATGCGAGTCCCACAGGTGGATTGCTCATTTCCCGTACCTCCGGGACTCCCTTTTTCTCCCGGAGCCACTTGGGTGATATTCTGCTCTAGGGGTTGTCCTTAACATGTGCTCCCACTTGCTCAAGTCCTCTGGACACTTCTCAGGCATGTATTCTCTATCTGCCCTCCAACTCGACCTTGGTGTTCAACAGTCTCTCCTCAGCTGTTCTACCTCCTCTGCTCAGCTGGTTAACTCTCTCTCCAACTGTTCGACTGTCTCTCCTTTTGCTGTATGACTGTCTCTCCTACGTTCTAGATGTTTCTTGCTCTATTTATACTGCCTGTCAAGTGTCCCACGTCCTCTACGTGTGTTCTTTCTGACCTCACTCCTCCCAAAGTGCTCCCTCTAACTATCTCCCTTCACCACCCAACCCCACTACAATCGTTCCTAGTGTGGTCTGGGTGTCCCGGCACTGATCTGTACTCTCCTTACCATTGAGTGGGATACTACACTCTTAGGGCCCCTTTACACGCGGCTACATTTCTTGGGTGGCTACAGGTAACTTACTGGTTGCAGTGAAATCATGGAGCCAAGGTTCTATCTTGTTGCTGTGTACAAATGGAATAATCTCTCCATGATTTCACTGCAACCAGTAAGTTACCTGTAGCCACCCAAGAAATGTAGCCGCGTGTAAAGGTACCCTCAGGGATGCAGTACCTCCAGTGGCGACTGAACCTGCAGGGGTGCCACACATGTTCCTTTGCGAAAGCCCCCGACTAGTGGGCGCAGACTCACTCAATATATGTGTATGGAGCAAGGCTGCTCCAACTAGTCGGACACTTGTATTGAGCGAGGTCGCACCCACTATTTATGTTGTTGCCAGCAACATGCATGCCGCAAAATTGCAGTCCATTTCCTGCTTACAAAACGGAGTATCCTCACAGTGCCCAGCACAGCGCAGCGCTTGGAGGATTAATAAGTCTGCAGTCACATCGAGTGAATGCACAAATATCAGTTTTAAAATGTACTAGCCCTTTAATTAATAAAACTGGAATAAATTTCAGTCTGCAATCTTCATTCCTCCATTTATTTCCAAACCTCCTGATATGTAGTTTGCAGCCTGATTCAAGTTTGGAGTTTCTCTCCCAGTAATACAGGTTGGATGTCATCGCTGTGTGTATCCAAGGTGCTGCTGTCTTCATATTCTCACTTATCAGCACATCCCCAATATTTTACTTGTGGTAATGCTTGTAATTATACATGGTGCTATATAAGTAAGGCTGAAGGCACACTGTCGTGCATCAAACACGGAGCGTGTTTGATGCACGACAGTGATGAGAGTGTGATGCATGTTGTTGGGTGTGTGTGGTGCGAGTGTGGTGAGTGTGGCTGGCTGCCTAATTATGTAAGTGTGCTGCGATTGTGAGGTGTGAGTGCATGTGTGCTGCGTGATTGTGATGCTGTCCACGGTCCTGAAGGACCGCAGACAGCATTTGTCGGGTGAATAGAAACTCTGCGGCTGTCAAAGCCACTTAGTTTGTATTTCCCGCTATGTCTATGGGTGCCGTTACACCTGCCGCCGCCGGAGATGTCAGTGGCGACTGGCGGGTGCGCTGGCGAGCTGACAGGCAGCATCGCCGCCGGGGTGTCTCAAAACCCCAGTGGCGATGCAGGACAATGGGAGCCTATGCCTCCCATCGCCTGTCAGGTCGCCTGCGGCCGGTTACATGGGCCGATGTGTTCACATCGCTCCATATCAGCCGCCTGGTTTCACATCACTCTCGGAGGCGCCGACATCGCCCCTTTACATTAGGCGACGTAGGGGCGATGTCGACGCCGATAGGCTACGCCCCTACATCGTCTATGTAATCGGCGGCGATGTCGCGAGGTGTAACGGGGCCTTAACAGTAAGCTGTCATCTTGTACCACTGTGACACCAGCGGTACAAGATGTTTAGCTAATACAGTGATTATTGGTGTAAAATAATGTATTCCGGAGTTATGTAAGTGATTAACCCCATCAGCATCCTCTGCGCCACATGTGTGTGCAGAGGTTGCTGATGCGGCTCAAATCCCAGTGATGAAGAGGTTAATATGAAGCTGGTGTAGTGGCACCATGTATGTTATGGATGTCCTCACTCTCTGCAAACATGGTGTCATTACACCATGTGTGTGAAGGGGTTAATTGTTCTGTAAAATGGGTTAAAAGAGCTGTCGGCTTTATATTTCCACTGTAAAAGCTGGACTCTGTTACTGCCTATGGGAGCTGTCCCCTCTGTGTGGTGTTGAAGCCCTGTCTGCCTTCAGCACGTGCAATGTTCAGCACCACACACGTGCCCGCACACACCTTAGAATCGCGTGCAGTTGCAGCATGCTGCAACTGCACTCGCTTCTGACTCGCAATGCGAGTTAGGTGCGGGGGACTCGCACCAGTGTGCCCTGTCTGATAGGGAACACTGGTCTGAGTGCAATGCGAGTTTCCCTCGCATTGCACTCGCGCGAGTCCCTCGCACCGTGTGCCTTCAGCCTAAAATACATTTCCTCATCATGGGCTTTTCTTCTTACCTGTAGACTGTTTTCTCCACCTCCCATGAGGCTGTACTAGGTTTTTCTCTATCGTTGATATCTGTATACAAGCCCATCTTCCTTACTAGCTGCTATCTCTAACACTGAGAGAAGAAAGGGAAGTGCAAGGAGAGTCGTCAGATCGGAGTAGCATATTTGAAGAATTGGTATATGTTTTTTAAATACTCTTCTAATTAAAATACTTACACACTTCATAGATGCAAAATGGTTACAAAATTTGTAATTATGCATATTTAACAAGCTGCCTGAGTTTACATTTACAAGCACAGGGACAATATCAAATGTTCTATATTATGGGTGTATAGATTAAAGTCTTTAATTTAGGATTCATATCTATTAGCTGGAGACAGAGAAGATAAAGGTGAGTATTTGCTCTGGAGGACCCAATGCACCCAAGCTTACACAGGCACATCTTTGAGTTAGATGGAATTTGTGCACTTGCAACATCAAGATGACAGCTGACAGTGGGGAAACCTCTGTAAAAATCAGTAGTCCCCAAATATGTACACAATATTTTTGGCTTGTGATCCAGACCCTGTAAGGATGTTACTTGGCTAAAGATATCAAACAATTATAAGACTGGACATAGCTGAAAAATAAAAAAGGTTTTCTGGAGACAAGGATAACAATTGTGTATCTCAGGGTGTCATCATCAATGCCGGCTTTGGCAACCTTTTAAAAGCAAGCTCCTAATTGATGGTTGGCCACCTTTGCCTTACCATGTTTGCTGGGGACTCTCCTGTGTCTGTACAAGCAGATGTTGCATCCCTGAGGGTAATCGAAAGTTTGGTTGTAGAAACATGTAGGCAGTTTCTAATTTCATCCAGTGGGTCGCTTTTTATGATAGACCTGCCAAGAATTTCCCTGTGTAAGTGAGAAACTGCTGACAGCCCTCTGAAGAGCTCATTGTTGCAGGGGTGAGGTTTCAAGATCCATAATCATTACAAGATGTTGGAGGGAATAAGGCCAAAACACGGAGAACAGACCAACTCAGCCATTCCTCCATGTTCTCAAAATAGATTAATTATTGTAACAGGTAACAATTAGTGTTTAGTTAATCAGAGGATACTTGGTACACAGCAACGTCTGTGAGGCGGCCATGTTGTGCCGGTAAACTGATGTACTGACTCAGCTGAAATCAGGCTTTGACGTTTTGTGCTGATAGTAATTAAACTAATTTTCTAATATTTCACATTATGCATGCTTTTTTTTTTCTTAAATTTATAATCCTATTCTTAAATGTACTTAAGTGTCTGATCACTATGGCTTCCACTTCTAGGACCTCTACTGATCAGGATTACAGGAATGAGGTTTGTGTTGTCTGTTTGACCACTGATGCTCATTCACATTCAATAGGACTGACAGAAATGCTAAGCACTGTACTCAGTTATCTGCATCAGTCCCATAAACATGCTCAAACATTATTATTATTATTTATTTATTAAGAGCACCGTGATTCCATGGTGCTGTACATGAGAGAGGGATACATACAAACAAGTTAAAAATACAATGAACAAACTAACGTGACAGACCCGATACAGAGGGGAGTAAAGGTACTTTTATGCCCATTAGCCCGGGCGTTACCATAATTCTGAAACCAGGAAGGGCAGTGAAGTGGGAGAGAAGGCAAAAAGTAGGTTGGCGTCTGCGCGGTGTGATATAGTGGGGTGAGCGGCCAGCTCCCATTGGTGAGTGAGGCGGTTTCGGCGCCATGGTCCCATTGCAAGGTATGATTAGCAGCTTTCGCTGGAATGAGCTATTGGTGTATGTTCAGGTTCCACTTTGAAATGGTTTCCGAGGTGTGGGGCACAAGTCAAGTCGACCGTGTTTCATTGGGAATGGGCAGAATTTCCACGTAAAAGGAGTGTGGTAGGATGCTCGGCGTGTAAGTCTTGAGACAGCGTCGGTTAGTGATGAGGAGAAGTGTACCAAAGTGTTGGAAGGAAAGGAGTAAGGTGGTTTGATGGGAGGAAGTCTTGATTAGATGATACAAGTGTGGAAGAAGATGTTTAGATCGAATTCAAGTGGATGATTGAGTTCAGAGATATATGGGGGGACAGATTGTGGATGGTTTTGTAAGTGGAAACATGGTAACATCTTTCCATTCAAATAAGGTTATAGACCCTCTTTTCGTAACTAAAGGGATCTGGAGTTAAGCAAATATCCCAAGATTAGTTTCAGGCTGACACTCTCAATGTCGGAAGGAACATTCAATATGCATCGAATGCAGTTGGTGCAAATCAAATCTGTCGGGAAAGAGTTAAAAGATAACAAACTGTTAAAATCAACTCCTCAGCACTCCCCAAACCTGTTCCGCCACCCCTGCTTTCTTTTTGGTCTTTCGATCAGCTGATTTTAAGTTTTTTACCTCCTGGTCTTTAAGTGGGTGCCATCGGTGACTAGATGGTCATGTGTAGCATGATGCATGACCTTGACGGTAATAACACCCGTCGTACCTCTTCCCATGTAGCCTTCTGAGAGGAGAGGCATGTCATTAAGGAGCTATGTAACTGAATGGTGGCTCTCGCTGAAAACCTGAAGGGAGAAGAAGACTGAAGAGGAGCTTCAGACTGAGAGCAGCAGCACGTGGCATAGGTATGCCAAGAGCTGAGGAGAGGTAAGTATAAGGTTTTTTTTGGATTTTTTAACCCTGTCCTTACACTCAGATTCACACCAACTCAATTCCAAAAATTTTGAATTAATCAGAATCATGATTTTGTGGAAAATTCTAGTGAAATTATTTTATTTCAAATCAATTTGCTCATCTTTTATGGGGAGACTTTGTAGTTAGACACTTTTACACCACTTCAGGTTACTACAGTCCATCATTTGATCACTTAGCATTTAACATTAATGTTCACTTTTGTATATTTTCTTTTATATTTGAGTAGGTTTAAAATTTTGTGAAGATTTTTTTTTTTTAAATGGTCTGTGCACCATTTCTCTAGTTCAGGGTTCCATGTCCCCGGCATTAAACAGGATCTGTCAGTAGGATCAACTCTCCTAAGTCATCTATATGGGCATGTACGTGATAGGATGCTGAATAAAATGATGCATTGATATATCAGAGAAATCCTTGTTTTTCTTGTAAGTATATAAGCTATATCCTAGGCTATGAACCGGACATAGATCTCCCTGAGAATCTGCCTCCAGAGCTCATTGTAAAAAAAAAAGGGATGATACCAGTGAGAGACATGTAATGACTGACAGTCTGCTCTCCTGATTTCACTGCAGAGCTGTGTGTTATTATACCTGACATGTCTGCAGATTCCTCTCAGCTTCCATTTCACAAGCAGCCAGGGCTGCAATATTCATGCAATACAGCAGAGCTGTGAGACCTGCAGCAAATGTGTTTGTAAGGAGACAAAGTTCTACTGTCCTGTATTAGTTATGTATCTAAGACTGGTAACGTCTCCTTTTATTAACAATAATCTCTGGAGTCAAATGTTTATGTTCAAATAAATGAAAAGGAACACTCAGGGTTGTTTCATGGAGAGTATTTACCGTAGTTTAGCCTTTTGCAACATACAGTTAGGGCCAGAAATATTTGGACAGTGACACAATTTTCGCGAGTTGGGCTCTGCATGCCACCACATTGGATTTGAAATGAAACCTCTACAACAGAATTCAAGTGCAGATTGTAACGTTTAATTTGAAGAGTTGAACAAAAATATCTGATAGAAAATGTAGGAATTGCACACATTTCTTTACAAACACTCCACATTTTAGGAGGTCAAAAGTAATTGGACAAATAAACATAACCCAAACAAAATATTTTTATTTTCAATATTTTGTTGCGAATCCTTTAGAGGCAATCACTGCCTTAAGTCTGGAACCCATGGACATCACCAAACGCTGGGTTTCCTCCTTCTTAATGCTTTGCCAGGCCTTTACAGCCGCAGCCTTCAGGTCTTGCTTGTTTGTGGGTCTTTCCGTCTTAAGTCTGGATTTGAGCAAGTGAAATGCATGCTCAATTGGGTTAAGATCTGGTGATTGACTTGGCCATTGCAGAAGGTTCCACTTTTTTGCACTCATGAACTCCTGGGTAGCTTTGGCTGTATGCTTGGGGTCATTGTCCATCTGTACTATGAAGCGCCGTCCAATCAACTTTGCAGCATTTGGCTGAATCTGGGCTGAAAGTATATCCCGGTACACTTCAGAATTCATCCGGCTACTCTTGTCTGCTGTTATGTCATCAATAAACACAAGTGACCCAGTGCCATTGAAAGCCATGCATGCCCATGCCATCACGTTCCCTCCACCATGTTTTACAGAAGATGTGGTGTGCCTTGGATCATGTGCCGTTCCCTTTCTTCTCCAAACTTTTTTCTTCCCATCATTCTGGTACAGGTTGATCTTTGTCTCATCTGTCCATAGAATACTTTTCCAGAACTGAGCTGGCTTCTTGAGGTGTTTTTCAGCAAATTTAACTCTGGCCTGTCTATTTTTGGAATTGATGAATGGTTTGCATCTAGATGTGAACCCTTTGTATTTACTGTCATGGAGTCTTCTCTTCACTGTTGACTTAGAGACAGATACACCTACTTCACTGAGAGTGTTTCTGGACTTCAGTTGATGTTGTGAACAGGTTCTTCTTCACCAAATAAAGTATGCGGCGATCATCCACCACTGTTGTCATCCGTGGACGCCCAGGCCTTTTAGAGTTCCCAAGCTCACCAGTCAATTCCTTTTTTCTCAGAATGTACCCAACTGTTGATTTTGCTACTCCAAGCATGTCTGCTATCTCTCTGATGGATTTTTTCTTTTTTTTCAGCCTCAGGATGTTCTGCTTCACCTCAATTGAGAGTTCCTTTGACCGCATGTTGTCTGGTCACAGCAACAGCTTCCAAATGCAAAACCACACACCTGGAATCCACCCCTGACCTTTTAACTACTTCATTGATTACAGGTTAACGAGGGAGACGCCTTCAGAGTTAATTGCAGCCCTTAGAGTCCATTGTCCAATTACTTTTGGTCCCTTGAAAAAGAGGAGGCTATGCATTACAGAGCTATGATTCCTAAACCCTTTCTCCGATTTGGATGTGGAAACTCTCATATTGCAGCTGGGAGTGTGCACTTTCAGCCCATATTATATATATAATTGTATTTCTGAACATGTTTTTGTAAACAGCTAAAATAACAAAACTTGTGTCACTGTCCAAATATTTCTGGCCCTAACTGTATGCATATTTTTTTTACTTTTTCATAGATTAAATAAAATGTGATGTTTTTATATATACTGAAAGCTGGATCCCTTACCTTTCTTGGGCAGAATCTGCTGCAGATCAGTATCTAGCCCATAGCCTGGAACAGCTCTTTTACATATCAGAAAAACAAGGATTTCTCTGTAATAAGACATCCGATCTCAGATGTCAATGTGTCATTTTATTCAGCTTTCTATAACCTACATGCCCATATAGACAGCTTTGGGGGGTAGTGACACGCCAGGGTCGGGGGTACTCGTTACCGGGCCAGTTAATATAGTTCTTTCTTGGGGATGTCAAGGTGGCCACCCATCTCTGTGACCCTGGTGGTGTCAATTAAAAGTTCAGATGACAAAGGGGGATGAGGGAAAAAGGGGTATTTGTGATGCCACCAGCGGTGTGCGGCCATGAATCTTCAGAACCTCCGGGGATGGTGACCAGAAGCTTAAATGGTTTCGCTTCCCACAGGTGGAGCGTGGTCCCCAGGGCAGCGGGAAGGAGAAGTCAGTTTGTACCTTGACAGATGTTAGTTAGGTCATTAGCACCCCAGTGTTTCATGCGGCCTTTGCGTCCGGTAGTCGCCGCTAAGAAAGTCTCACACACCACTGCTGGAGTTCCATTACTTTTACTCAGTTGTTTTAGCATGGCTGCCGGGTGCTTCCCTTTGCCAAGCTCCGGTTCAGTGTTGTCTCCAGAATCGGGACAGTGCAGTCGAGCCCCATTTGGTGTTCCTGCCTCTCTCTCTCTGGGTGTTCTTTTCTCTGGTGATCTCTCAGCGCTATAAGTTAGTTTCTCCGCTCTTCTAAGTGCCTCCGCACACAGAGCTCAGGTACCGACAGCCAGGGCTGCTGAATTGTACCACTTCCTGGTACAGCTCCCTAGTTCTTCCGCCTTCTCTAAGTTGTGTCGGTTGTTCAGCTGCAGTTCCCATAAGAAACTCGAGGCCTCCGGTTTCAACGGTTCAGGCCTACAGCATACGCATCGTGTTCAGGGCCGGTTCCCTGTGTCATCCACCAACCCCTCTGTTCTCTCGCCAGATATGGGCGTACAGGGATCTATGTCTCGTTCCGTACCCCGAGGGCTCTGTTCTTCCTCCACACCTGTCAGTCAATCCCTCCTGGGGCGAGCGTGACGTTGCTCCAGCGCGCAGGAACTAACACCTCCTCCTTCTTACTTCACTGACTTCTACTACTCCAGCACTTCTCCTACTCCTATTTTCCCTCCCGGCTATGCTTGGTCCTCCTACCTGTCCACCCACCGTCCTGGGGTCCTAAGTGTTGTGTGTGCGTGTGTGAAGCTCAAGTTCGCCATCCCAGCACCTGGAGAGCAGAGGCACAACTCTCCCTCTAATGGAGGAGTGCAGTACTGCTGGTGGCAGTCTGCCTGGCGGCGTGCCACAGTAGATTCTATTGACAGATTCCTTTTAACATTTAAAATATGCGCACCTCTAGGGGAAGCCTAGGAGCCCCTCTAGGGGAAGTCGTGGAGCACCTCTAGGGGAAGCCTAGTAGCTCACACCTAGGGGAAGCCTAGGAGTTGACCACAAGGGGAAGCCTAGGAGCTCACCACTAGGGGAGCTCACCATAAGGGGAAGCTGAGGAACTCACCACTAGGGGCAGCCTAGGAGCTCAATGCTTACTGTTAAACGTAGATCTCAATAATAACAAAGTGTGCTCCTTCTAGTGGGATCTGCAGGCAGCTCTCAACTGCACATCTGCCAGAAGAATATAGGCGAGTAAAAATAAATTTTTGTTAAAAAAGTGGACTTTCCCTTCAACAGAAATGCTGATATTAAACTCTTTGATTGTCCCGATGTATTCTTTGATTGTCCTGATCTATTTTAATAGATTTTTTGTCATAAGGAATGCTCAATGAATATGGAAACAGAGATAAGACAGATCATTTGGGAACAACAGACTGTCTTATTAACTTATCCTAATAATTAGAAGAAGATGCATGCATGGTGCCTGACGAGGTCCCAGGAAGAGCTGGTTTAATGCCATAACAGTAGCTCACTCTCTAATGCATGGCGAGGCGCTGGATAACCCCTTATATTTTAGCAGCATATTATAATAACTGATCGCTTTCAGTGTACAAACAGTAACATCTTCTGAATCGATCTGAGCTCTTTAGAAATAGCCTATTTTCCTTCTCATATTTTCTTAGCAGGAAAATCAATGTTGTAAATTCTTATACATCGAAGCAAGCTTGTTATAATGAGATCCCAAATGTCTTCGTTGTGGGGCGAGAAGTTTATTTAAATTAGAAATGGTAATAGTCACCGGCAAACCATATAATCATATTTATCAAAGAAAAACATTCCATTAGATTCTATGGATTTTTCTCTGTGAGATAAGAGCGGTGTTTAGTTTTCCTACGCTCATGTATGGTATTTTTACTGGAATGGGCTTCTCGCTATCACATTGCATGGTCTGTGCGAACTCCATCCTTTGTGTCCATTTAATGTAATATTAGTAAACTGCACCCCAGGGGAATATTTCTCTTCGGTTGGTCACCACCTGTTCTGAGATTGAGTCAGTAATAACCAAATTATTTTCGAATACCCATAATGAGGTGAATTTCAGTTTTATGATACAATCTCATATCAGTCCTATAGTCCTGGAGAGAAATAATTAGGCTTGGGTATTGCGGACCCCTTCAGAGTTGGCAATTGCTATAACTTGATCTTGTTATCTCATATACAGAGCTCTGCTCAACTGAATCTTGAGAATTATGAAATGGTTGACCTGTCGGAGAATGGAAAACATACTTGAGCCCATCATCTTTAAATTATGAGCAAAGAGAGATCTGTCACACATGGCTGGAGATATACTGATGGCATGAAGTGAATGTTGAATAGTAGAAGAATTCAGAACAATGCAGAGGTTATAATTACCCTATCTGGCAGCTCATGTTAGTCATTGAGGCCCGCATGGATTGCAATAACAGATGCAGCATTGCTGACTGACAATCATTGTTTTTGATCATGTCATAATTCATATTCCGGTTTTCTATGTCCCATGAAGTGTAAAACTCCACATATGAGCAAAAACAATAGCTGTGTTCATCCAAGACCTCCTGGCTGATGACTGTAAGGTTAGGGTGATTAGTATTTGCATTTCAGGCCCACACTTGTGGAATCGATGACTGGCATCACGCTTGTCTGTCCAGCCCTTGGCCAAGGCTTATGCTTGTGGCCTATGTTCTCCATTCGTGTTCTCCTTGGTCCTTTCCTGTGGCCTTCCACATGCATGTGTGCACCGATTATCACTTTTTTTTTTTTGAAACATCATTTTTATTGATTTTCACCGTACACAGAAAATGAAATACAAACATCAAGAACAAAGGTGAAAATGACTCGTTTGTCACAAGATACATATACCGGAATATATTAACCCCCCAAACATAGTGAAAACAGCCCCCGCCCACACCAGCTACTTAGTTTTCGATCTCCTCTCGCTAAAAGCGAGTTCTTAATGATCTCCCTTCATCAAGTGGCCATATGCCTCTCCTAAAGTGACTCGTCTCCTGTCCCGTCGAGAAGTCCCAGCCCATGGGTGTTCACATCGCCAGTTTGCCCAACGACCCGCCTATAGATTCTAGAAGGTACAAAGCTGATTGCGTGAATGGTCCCATTAGGTCTCCAATTTCCGAGTCAGACAGTTGCTGTTCAATGAATAACCTCCATTTCGCCATGAATTTACCCAACATCTTATCTTTGTCCCTCAGTGCCTCTCGTCTATCTATATCCAGTGCCCTCTTTAGACCCGAGATAAGTGCATCCTCCCCTGGCACATCTGGTTTGAGCCAGAATATCAACAGTAGCCTTTTAGCTAGTAAGACCAGTGTGTGTATCAGGTGCGGGTTCCCTCCTCCCCCCGCGGCATCACTAGATCTTGGAATATCCAATATCTAGGATCTAGGTTGTATGTGGAACCCTGCAATCGTAGGACCATGTTACTGACCAATTCCCAATATTTCCGGACTTTCCGATACCCCCACATCCCATGAGCGATGTCTTTCCGATCCTGCAAGCATTTAGGGCAGTGTAGTAGTCTATTCGGATTGGCCGCTTTCGGCGGTATATTAAATCCACCAGTGATTCCATGGACCACCCTGAAGTGAGAGTCCCTCCATTGCTCACTGAGCACAAACTTTCTCACCTTACCCATCCCGACAGGATGTCTTCACTTACAGAGTCATGTTGCAGATATCTCCGCCATCCACTGAACAATTTATCAACCCCTATTGGCAACAACACTTCTCTAAGCTCTCTGTATAGTGTGGATATCGTCACCTGTGAGATGTTGAGCCCGATAATCCTGTCACATGTATGTGGGTTGGATTCTTTGGCTACATTGAACAGGTTCATCACAATATGGAGTTTAATCTGCTGATATTGGATACTCTGGAAACCCCTCAGCCGAAAGCGTTCTATTGTTTCCTGCCCAGTCAGCCACCGTTTTTCCGACACATTCATCAAATCCCCCATGCATGCTATCCCCTTCGATTTCCATTCTGCGAATAGCGCATTTGTTCGCCCCAGAGGAAAGTCAGGGTACGCCCAAGGGTTAAGATGTTTCGAGACCTTCCATGGAAGGCCACATTTGTTTCTCACTGTCTTCCACGTTGATATGGTATCCTTAAAGATTATCGCTAATTTAACATGTGTCAGGATGCCTGATAGGGAAGTGTGGAGCAGCGAGCATCTATCCCAGGGAGCGCAGAACGCTTGCTCCAGTTGTCCGTCAGAGAACTTGCTAGATGTTTTTGTCCACTCCACCACATGCCTCATGAGGCATGCCAAATTATAGCCCCTGACGTCCGGCAAGTTAGCTCCTCCACAATCTTTTGCCAACATGAGCGACGCTAGTCGCAGTCTTTGTTTTTTCCCCCGCCAGATAAACCTGGAAAAGGCTCTATTAATCCTGGAAACATCTGCATGTTTCAACATCAGAGGTAAAGTCTGTAGGGGGTATAGAAGTCTAGCAAAGCTGATCATTCTAACGAGATGGGATCTGCCCAGTAGCGACAGCGGCAACCCGGCCCATCTCTCCAGCTCCTTTTCTATTTTTTCTATAATAGGCTTATAGTTGAGCGCATATACCTGGCCCGGGGTTCTGCCCATGTTGAGTCCCAGATATTTAATGGAGGAGCGGGTTACAGTTATACCCAGTTTCCGCAGATCTTTCCCCTGCGAGCCCGTGTGTAGCAATGGTAACAGTTCACATTTCTTCTTATTGAGACGAAATCCCGAGAAGATCCCAAATTGCTCTACTGAACGTAGTAGACCTGGTAGGTCTCTCAGTGGGCAGTTCATAAATAGGACAATGTCGTCCGCAAATAACGCGGATTTAACTTCTTCAGACCCGATTTTAATGCCCACGAACGCACTATACTGGTTAATGAAGCGCGCTAGTGGTTCTAAAGCGAGATTGAAAAGAAGGGGAGACAGGGGGCAGCCCTGCCTAGCCCCCTTCTGCAGCTGGAAAGTCAGAGATAGGAAACCAGGGGTATAAACCCTCGCCTTCGGATTGGCATACAGGTTCTGTAGAAACATCCTGAACCTCCCCTGTATTCCTACGCGGTCCAAGACCAGACCCAGCCATGGCCATCTGACATTGTCAAAGGCCTTTTCCGCATCAAGAGTGACCATGGCTGGGCCCTCCCCCCTTTCCCACGCCCTACTGCGCACCACATCCAATACCAGTAAAGCCTTGCGGACATTGGTCACTGCCGATCGACCCTTTATGAACCCCGTCTGGTGTTTAGCAATCAAGTCTGGTAGGATCCCGGCCAATCTGCCATAATTTTCGAAAGGATCTTGAGATCTTGATTAATCAGAGAGATGGGCCGGTAACTTGCCGGGTCATCACTTTTTAAACAAGACATCTCTTTAGCTGCCCAACTGTGACAGAATTGATAAGGATCTTTTCCATATCTCCCTGAGCCTGAGCAATCAGGTTCTTTACACATAAATTAACTGCAAAGTGATCTTCCGATCCATACGCTTTCGCAATGATCCACTCTATCGTCTGACTTCCCATCTGCTGCCTGTCCTTTTGCCTGCCTACAGTATTACCTAAATTCACTCAATCTTGGCATAACCCTCACAACTGATGTCAACATACTTTGTTTGCCTTGGCCTTTGCTCTTTGACTACAATTGTCTGTACTGGCTTTGTACCATTTCCTGGTGTCATGTTCAAGATGGGGCAAACACACAGATGTTTGGCTGTGGCAGATCTGGCCGGACTTTTTTTTGTAAAGTCCGGGTTCTGGGCCAGACTGGACCCGAACCCGGACTTTAAAGTTATAAATTGGTGGCTGGGGAAGGGGGGCTGTAAAAACAAGCAAACGGTAATTAAACATCATCATAATTATCAGGGATCGTAAGCTTGCACTTCCAGGTCCACTAATTAACTTCCTGGTTGTTCACTTCACTGGCTCCAATATCCAATCACAAACATCCATTCTCTGTGACAGCATCTGTGATTGGCTGTTGTGCCCCTCACTCATTGTGTTGGCATCTTTGATTGGTTGCCATTGGCAATAAACCTGCCAACATAGGGTTTTAAAAAAAAAATAAATACATTTTTTAAATTGATGTAGGGCTTTGCTATTTTTTTGGTTCTCAGCACACATAAAGCAGACAGATATGGGCTGCTACCCCGAGTTGCCAAGCAATCAAAAATACAGGCAACCCATTATTTTTTTTATTAATTATTTAAATAAATATTTTCAAAAAGTGTGTGGGCTTCACCGTATTTTTGATTGCCAGCCAAGGTAAAATCCAGGCTGGTATTTTTAGCGTGATAAGGCCCATAGTTATTGGGCTCCCCAGTCTACAGGATAGAAGCCTGCATCTGCCCCAGAAATTGGCACATTCATTAGAAGCGACAATTCCTGGAGCTTTACCCGGATCTTCCTGATGCCCTGGTGCAGTGACATAGGGGTGATATAGGGGTTAATGATAGCTGAGTATTGACAGCTTGTCATTAAGCCCAAATTGATATTGTTCAGGTCTCTATGAAACCCACCCATTATCAATCCTGTGAGTAGTTAAAAAACACAACACACAGAAAAAAATTATTTATTTGAAATATAACACACAGACAACCCTCATTTTCCATTTATTTAACCCAAACATACCCTCCGACAGTAATCCACAATGAAGTCCCATGAAGCACACAATCCTGGCTCTGCTTTATCCAGAGACTGCAGCGATGGAACAAGCATCCTCTCATTGCTGTGTCTAAAATCAAACTGAGTACCGCAAGTAGCAGTGACATCACTCACTGACTCACTGAGGGCTCCCTGCGGATGTGAACTTAGTTAACCCTGCTGTAGAATTGCGGGACATAGCGGCTCAGCTGTCCAGCAATCCAGCTGTAGAGAAGAGTCTACTGAACATTCCAGGATCTGACATATACCAGTGCTGCCGACTGTTGAGGAGTTACGAAGGTGGAGGAATTACTTTTTATTCAACCCTCTTTATTTTGTACAACAATATAATTAACTTTTGACAATCTTTTCAAGCCCGGTTATTTATCCCATTCCAAGAAGAATGTAAAAAGAAATGCTAGGTAGATAGGTAAACGTATAGAAAGCAAAATATGGTAGCAGGCTGCATTATAAGTGTAGTGTGTACAGCCGTTAAATTGGATTTTTTTTTTTAACAAAATGTAACCTTTTTCCTAAAATGACATGATAGTTACCGGTACATCCTAACCAAACAGGTGGTGATGTACTAGTGTGCCATGTACAGATATAAAAGTAGGATAGATTTGCAAAAAAATATTGCTTATGACGTGCACCCGTTAAGTAATTATCTGGATTTTGGTGAATTTTCTTTTGTATTAAAAAAATGAAAAACAACTACGGTATCTCCCCTTAACACTATCTCCCGTCAACAAAGAGGATTCATAATCTCGGGACAGTCACTTGTGACAGGCGAGCACACCATTTCTGAATTACTTTTATATCTTTTTTTTTTTTTATATATATATATATATATTGTTCTGCCTTGTTGCTGCATTCTATTGCTTTATGAATGAAGAGAAAAAAATGAGTATTTGTAATTCAAATGCAGTAGGACAGATGTCAGCTACGCTATATCCCTGAGTAATCATCCTGAGTCTGGCACTGCTGCCACCTCTCCAATCTCTCTCTGCTTCTAGCAATTGAAACTCTCTATTATTCACAGACTACTACCCTTATCTTCTTCACTGCTGCAGTTGTACAACACATTATTGTGTGTCACTTAGGGCCGCTTTACACGTAGTGATATCGCAATGCAACATCGACAAAAAGTCACGTGGTACGGTCGTTGCAGTTGATATCGTTAGTGCGTTGTGTCGTGTAAATGGGCAATACGACGGGAAAAGATCGTACCTACGATATTGCAAGAAGATTGTGCAAGCCCTTCAACCGTACGATTTTGCATATGTGATCTGGCAGGATCGTGCTGTGTGACGGCGCAACTACGATTTGGAGCGCAACTTCCCCTATTCACTCCAATGTTAAATGCTCGTTCCCTGGGTTGCTCATACTCAGTGCAAAAAAGGGGCGTACAACATCGTAGTTGCGTTGCCTGCCGATATCTCCCTGTGTAACATCTCCTATGCGATCTTAGACAAGTGCCAAAAACGTGCGCGCTCCCGAGAAATTGTATGCAATATCGGAATGATATCGTGACGTGTAAAGCGGCCCTTAGGATAAGAAGCCAAACAAAAAAAAGAGGAGAAACAAGAAAAAAGCCCCCCCTCCTTAAACTCCCTATCAGCGACTTCTTATCTAGCCAAATCATATCTCCTGATCTGCACTGAGGAGGAACAACACCCCAAAAAGCAAATGTTTGACTTCATATCCTAAGTCATGTGGCAAGGCTTGCTGAAGGATCGATATTGAATTTTAGGATTGTGACATCCACTAGATAGTAGCACAGATCAAATAGTCTTCCTTTTGAAGAGGCTATTTGCTCATTTAATTCCCCAGAGGAGCATTGCATGGCCTACAGTTGTGGCCAAAAGTATTGACACCCCTGCAATTCTGTCAGAAATACTCAGTTTCTTCCTGAAAATGATTGCAATCACAAATTCTTTGGTATTATTATCTTCATTTCATTTGTCTTCATTGAAAAACACAAAAGAGAATGAAGCAAAAAGCAAAACATTGATCATTTCACACAAAACTCCAAGAATGGGCCAGACAAAAGTATTGGCACCCTCAGCCTAATACTTGGTTGCACAACCTTTAGCCAAAATAACTGAAATCAACCGCTTCCGGTAACCATCAATGAGTTTCTTACAATGCTCTGCTGGAATTTTAGACCATTCTTCTTTGGCAAACTGCTCCAGGTCCCTGATATTTGAAGGGTGCCTTCTCCAAACTGCCATTTTTAGATCTCTCCACAGGTGTTCTATGGGATTCAGGTCTGGACTCATTGCTGGCCACCTTAGAAGTCTCCAGTGCTTTCTCTCAAACCATTTTCTAGTGCTTTTTGAAGTGTGTTTTGGGTCATTGTCCTGCTGGAAGACCCATGACCTCTGAGGGAGACCCAGCTTTCTCACACTGGGCCCTACATTATGCTGCAAAATTTGTTGGTCTTCAGACTTCATAATGCCATGCACACGGTCAAGCAGTCCAGTGCCAGAGGCAGCAAAGCAACCCCAAAACATCAGGGAATCTCCGCCATGTTTGACCGTAGTGACCATGTTCTTTTTTTTGAATGCCTCTTTTTTTTCTCATCTGACCAGAGAACATTCTTCCAGAACATTTTAGGCTTTCTCAAGTACGTTTTGGCAAACTCCAGCCTGGCTTTTTTATGTCTCGGGGTAAGAAGTGGGGTCTTCCTGGGTATCTTACCATACAGTCCCTTTTCATTCAGACGCCGACGGATAGTACGGGTTGACACTGTTGTACCCTCGGACTGCAGGGCAGCTTGAACTTGTTTGGATGTTAGTCGAGGTTCTTTATCCACCATCCGCACAATCTTGCGTTGAAATCTCTCGTCAATTTTTTTTTTCCGTCCACATCTAGGGAGATTAGCCACAGTGCCATGGGCTTTAAACTTCTTGATGACACTGCGCACGGTAGACACAGGAACATTCAGGTCTTTGGAAATGGACTTGTAGCCTTGAGATTGCTCATGCTTCCTCACAATTTGGAGTCCTCACACAGTTCTTTGGTCGTCTTTCTTTTTTCCATGCTCAATGTGGTACACCCAAGGACACAAGACAGAGGTTGAGTCAACTTTAATGCATGTCAACTGGCTGCAAGTGTGATTTAGTTATTGCCAACACCTGTTAGGTGCCACAGGTAAGTTACAGGTGCTGTTAACTACACAAATTAGAGAAGCATCACGATTCTTCTAATAGTGCCAATACTTTTGTCCACCCCCTTTTTTATGTTTGGTGTGGAATTATATCCAATTGAGCATTGTAAGAAACTCATTGATGGTTACCGGAAGCGGTTGATTTCAGTTATTTTGGCTAAAGGTTGTGCAACCAAGTATTAGGCTGAGGGTGCCAATACTTTTGTATGGCCCATTTTTGGAGTTTTGTGTGAAATGATCAATGTTTTGCTTTTTGCTTCATTCTCTTTTGTGTTTTTTCATTGAAGACAAATTAAATGAAGATAATAATACCAAAGAATTTGTGATTGCAATCATTTTCAGGAAGAAACTGAGACATCTGACAGAATTGCAGGGGTGTCAATACTTTTGGCCACAACTTTATGTTACACCAGCAGTTGAGGCATGACACTTTGCAGAAGTCCCGTAAGGAGCCAAATGAGATCCAACTTCACACTGAGGAGGGGTTTGGCTCATCCCAAGTCACGGGGCAAGGCTCATTAATGGGTCGATTTTGACTTTTAGGATTGCTCCATCTAATATGTTGTGCCAGATCTCAAATCCTCATCCATATGAAGCAGCTATTTGCATAAAAAATTAATAAACTAATTTGCTTTTCAATGCTCCTTATTTTGGCGTGAAATTTCCCCGTTGTGCTGCTTATTAATTTATGGAATTATGGAATTTTTGACAGTGGCAGCTGTGTCACAAGATTACATGTACGGTAATTGAATTAATGCTCAAACAGAAGGTTGACTATGATATGCATGTTGACTATAACTGAGGACAGGAACAGTAGTCATTACGTACTAGAATGGGTCTGTTCTTTAACCTGGGTGACCTTGTCTGGATGAGGGGAAATGTTGGTTTTCCATTTAGATGTCTATGTTTTGATGTTTTTGATGGAAAAGGTCAATTATTGGGTTCAAGATGAATAGTTACTCAATACAATTAGGGCTGCAAAAATTGACCTATTGATCTGACTATTTAGCAAGGAGCAAGATCAGAGAACATGTATTTCATCAGAATGGAAGAGGCCTTGAGTTACCCACAGAGTCTTAACTTTTATTTATTGCTGCTTGAAGCCCTAACATTCATAGTCTTAGATGGCCCCGGAAAACAGAAGATTGCCCCCAGTTGAAACTTTCAGGAGACCAGTGCTTGCAGAATTGCTGAATATTTTTTGTGAATGACCCTGAGATACAGTCTTTGTCCAGTCACATAATTAGGGTGGGTAAAAGGCTTGGATAGGCAACTTATGTGAATGGGGTGTCTACTGACAGAACATTTTGGCAGCACACATATCTACCAAAGCACCAGCTCTCAGTGGTGGTCCCAGTGACCTAGGATTTATTACATATTCACTTGACAGTCAACATATGCATGGACATTTCTTTACTTCTACTACACCATAGGGTCTAATAATAATGCAAAAATGCATTGTTGAAAATCTTAACCATCAAACAGGAATGTTTTATTGCATCCTGCTGATAGATTATCCTCTACCAGAACCCTTCAGTTCAACATGATATTATAACATGAGGATTACAAATGTCAGACTATATAACAAGAAAATGAATAAATGCTGCAAGGAGTGACATCATATGACAACTTCCAAAGGATCATAGATGTTTCAGGGCTAAGAGCCAGCACATCATATAAGATGGTAAATCCGAACATCTGTAGCCTCCGTTTGGCAATGAAAGTATAGGGTCTTCTGCCGGGATCCTCTAAGTACTCATAGGGGAGAAAGCTCTGCCAGCCTTGGTTATTTGTAATACCTCACTTCAACCTTTATTTAATCATTCATGTCTGAATTCATAGCTTGTTAAAACATCTGATCTGTAATTCAGATGCAGTTTATTTTGTAGATATTTGTCTAAAGTTAGCAGACAGGGAATATGTCTCACAAACCAATATAGAACATTGACTTACCTCATCCATTTAGAGGGCGAAGACATAAATGCAGACATTCTAGAATTGATAATTTCAATAAAACTCAGTATTGGCTGGAGACTCAACTCTCTTTTTTGTTTTTGGAAGAGAAGCTTTTAGACGGACTTGGAACTTGGACCGTGTGGTCCCATTATGAGTGAGAAGTTCCGCTGTGGTCAGGCATATGGAATGTTGGAAGTCAAGTTGCCGACATAGACTTCTCTTTGGAAAGATTTATGATTCATTGCATCTATGCGACCTCTAGTTCTTTGGTAATAAAGATATAAAGCAACAAGATTCTTATGAAGGTGAAGCATACAAATTGACCTTAAAAAGCGGTTCTCTAATGTCCATAAGCTCAGTTAGGTATATAGATATCACAGAGGATGGTGTCTATCTTAGCATACCCCTCTATGAACCAGAATAGAGAGTTACGTTGTATGTAGTGTAAATTTTAATGGCTATAATTTCAAAGGCAACATGTTATGAACTTTGGCTCATCAAAATAATACTAGGTACAATAGTAAAAACGGGTACAATCGTACCTGCCTGGTAGCAAATGGATATTTTAAAGCTGAGAAAATGAACTTTGAATCTTATTATAAATGGGGAGGCACCAAGAGCAGGTCTATTCCTGAAAATGTGCCGATGGTCCCGATTATTCACTGTCTAGTGCCACCTCTAATAGCTTGATTGATGCCTCTTCTTCTGTACCACTATATGTCTATAATTAGCAGGGCTAAACAAATGTCAATCAAGCACGAGAAAGGTGGGGAAAAATGCAGAGGAAGAATATATATACTGGGGACCGCCCTACCCAGAAATGTACAGTAATAAGCTTGGTGACTCTACAGCTCCTAAGATGTTCTTTTTAATACTATAAAAATGTGCAGAATATTATTATTATATATCATTATACAGTGTTGGCCAAAAGTATTGACACCCCTGCAATTCTGTCAGATAATACTCAGTTTCTTCCTGAAAATGATTGCAATCACAAATTCTTTGGTATTATTATCTTCATTTAATTTGTCTTCAATGAAAAAGCACAAAAAGAATTGTCCTAAAGCCAAATTGGATGTAGTTCAACACCAAACATAAAAAAGGAGGTGGACAAAAGTATTGGCACTGTTAGAAAAATCATGTGATGCTTCTCTAATTTGTGTAATTACCAGCACCTGTAACTTACCTGTGGCACTAACAAGTGTTGGCAATAACTAAATCACACTTGCAGCCAGTTGACATGGATTAAAGTTGACTCAACTCTGTCCTGTGTCCTTGTGTGTACCACATTGAGCATGGAAAAAAGAAAGAAGACCAAAGAACTGTCTGAGGACTTGAGAAACCAAATTGTGAGGAAGCATGAGCAATCTCAAAGCTACAAGTCCATCTCCAAAGACCTGAATGTTCCTGTGTCTACCGTGCGCAGTGTCATCAAGAAGTTTAAGGCCCATGGCACTGTGGCTAACCTCCCTAGATGTGGACGGAAAAGAAAAATTGACAAGAGATTTCAACGCAAGATTGTGCGGATGATGGATAAAGAACCTCGACTAACATCCAAACAAGTTCAAGCTGCCAAGCAGTCCGAGGGAACAACAGTGTCTACCTGTACTATCCGTAGGGTCTGAATGAAAAGGGACTGTATGGTAGGGGACCCAGGAAGACCCCACTTCTTACCCCGAGACATAAAAAACCAGGCTGGAGTTTGCCAAAGCTTACCTGAGAAAGCCTAAAACGTTTTGGAAGAATGTTCTCTCTTTTTCAGCAAAGGCATCAACATAGAGATTACAGGAGAAAAAAAAGAGGCATTCAAAAAAAAGAACACAGTCACTACGGTCAAACATGGCGGAGGTTCCCTGATGTTTTGGGGTTGCTTTGCTGCCTCTGGCACTGTACTGCTTGACCGTGTGCATGGCATTATGAAGTCTGAAGACTACCAACAAATTTTGCAGCTTAATGTAGGGACCAGTGTGAGAAAGCTGGGTCTCCCTCAGAGGTCATGGGTCTTCCAGCAGGACAATGACTCAAAACACACGTCAAAAAGCACTAGAAAATGGTTTGAGAGAAAGCACTGGAGACTTCTAAGGTGGCCAGCAATGAGTCCAGACCTGAATCCCATAGAACACCTGTGGAGAGATCTAAAAATGGCAGTTTGGAGAAGGCACCTTTCAAATATCTGGGACCTGGAGCAGTTTGCCAAAGAAGAATGGTCTACAATTCCAGCAGAGCATTGTAAGAAACTCATTGATGGTTACCGGAAGCGGATGATTTCAGTTATTTTGGCTAAAGGTTGTGCAACCAAGTATTAGGCTGAGGGTGCCAATACTTTTGTATGGCCCATTTTGGAGTTTTGTGTGAAATGATCAATGTTTTGCTTTTTGCTTCATTCTCTTTTGTGTTTTTTCATTGAAGACAAATTAAATGAAGATAAAAATACCAAAGAATTTGTGATTGCAATTATTTTCAGGAAGAAACTGAGTATTATCTGACAGAATTGCAGGGGTGTCAATACTTTTGGCCAACACTGTAGCACCATTTATTCCATGGTACTTTACATGTGAAAAGGGACATACATAGACAAGTACAATAATCATGAACAATACAAGGCACAGACAGGTAGATGAGGAGAGAGGACCATGCCCCGAAGGCTCACAGTCTTCAGTCTTCCATATGTAATGGAAGTATATATGTGAGAAGCGAATATAATGACTATTTGTTTTTACCTGTATTACTTATTGTTCCATTTAATAACCACTGCTTCTGATTTTCTCTTTCAGAGACATTCACTCATTTGATTGACGTGGCTACAAACAACACACTTTCTTTGTTTGATAGCAAGTACCGCTCACTGGCTCAAGATGTCCATGAGTCAGTAAAGGAGCTGTTTACCGACCTCTCACTTAATATCATGGGAGCTGACATGCCATTGGAAGATGCATTTTCTCGATTTTGGGACGCACTTTTCCCCTTCGTCTACAACCGTCTTATTAACCCCGGGGTAACATCTTTATCAGTGGAGTACTTGGACTGTCTACGCTTGACAAGACAGGATATTAACCCCTTTGGCAACTATTCAAATGAAATGCTTGAACATTTGTCTAAATCTCTGTGGGCCAGCCGAATGATGAAACAAGCATTAAGTATGGCCGAACAAGTTATCAACAGTACTCAGCATGCAGGCTTGACCCGAGAGTGCACACGGGCGTTGGTGAGAATGCAGTATTGTCCTCACTGCCAGGGATTGACTCTTATCAGACCCTGTGTTGGCTACTGTCTCAATGTTATGAGAGGATGTTTGGCAAGCCTAGCAAGTCTAGATGGCCCCTGGAGAGAATTCATTAATTTGCTGGAGCACCTTGCAGATCAAATGTCTGGATCCATGACCTGGAGCAATCTCTATTAGGAATTCGGGATGTTGTTAACCAGTCGATTTATTATGCTGAGTCACAAGGACACTACTTGTCAAGGATGGTAAGTGTGGAGAAATGAAGTGTATTTGTGACAGCATTATTGATACTGACGTTTCAACAAACTGTATAAGTTACTAGCATTAGGAAATATAAGAAACTTTGTTATATATTTTTATCAGAAAATGTTGCTTATTTTCTCCACTTGTGAGACACTTTTCTCACCCTCATGATTCCTTAACTCATATTAACTCTGTAAAGAAAACTGCTGGAACAGCGAGGTGTCAGATTTAGAGGTGAGAGATCCTGTGGAAGTTCGGGTTCTGGTGGTTCAGCCGGACTTTTTATCTGTGGTATCTTTAGGCCCTAAACTGGACCCGAATCTCATTTGGAGACTGATTGCCAGTTTGGCTCTCTGCCCACATACTGTCAGCCATAAGCAAACTACTTCCTACGGTGGGAGGGAGGGGATTTGCTTTTTTTTTTTATTTTACAGCCACACTATGGCCAATAACTCTGCTTTTACCCCTAGTGCAAGCCGATCATACATTGCAAGCAGCTTGCATTGGGCCGAGCACTGAGGTGTAGCTGAGCACAGTGATGCTCGCTGAAGTGCTTTGGATACGTAAAGCGCCCAAACTCCTAACCCAACTTTTTTGTTCATCTCTAGTCAGGTTGCACTTCATGTTTTACTATGTTGAGAGGGGAAGGGGGAAGATGGCCAGACATGAACAGACAGGACGGTTGTGCTGAAGCTTCAAGCAAATTGTTTTACTGTTTTACCTCATTACAGTGCTGTATTCACAGCCACACAGCTCAGTACTGCTGTATATTATCCTCTTTGCCTTGGCTACTTTTGTCTTCGTGCTACACCGACAAAGAAAAGCAGACAATCATCTGTTTCTGAGTCATTATAGTGCAACGCCCACCAGGGCCATGGGGTACTCGGAGCTAGGCCGGTCAGTACTTAGGGGAATCACGATGGCGGTGACCCGGCTCCATGGCCCTGGCCATGCAGTTAGAGGGGAATATTTACAGGGGATAAGTTTGTGACACCACCTGTGGTGTTCAGCCAGGGATGGCCGACGCTGCAGTTTTAGACCGCTGGGGCAGATGGTAAGGCAGCCTAGATGGTATCGGTCCCCACAGGTGGAGCGCAGCCCCATTGCACATGGAAAGTCTATAGCAGGGACGGGTTTGTGGTGATGAAGAGGGCCACAGAGTGTAAAAGGAGGAGACAAAGACAGTTTGTACAGTTCTTTACCTTTACTTGCTGATTAGGCAAGGTTACCCAGCAAGGTGCTGTGCTTCTCCAAAGTGCAGCCAGGTTAGTTCCCAGGAGATTAGGATCGCTCTGCTGAGACACCATTCATGGGCCTTTCCCAGGTTGCTCTTCCCTGCGCTGGATTCTCGTCTCGCCTGCCCTGCGCTTTCATGAACAGGGTTCGAGGCTGATGGCTGCAGGCCTTGTCGGGTTACTGCATCGGCCAGTCCTAGCCACCGTCCTGCAGATTATTCACGGTTTGTGGCCGTTGCTCCGGCAAAGCCAGTGGCCTCCAGTTTTCCTGGTCGGGGCCTGGAGGACCCAAACCAGTTTGGTGCCGATCCCTTCAGGCAACCAGTCCTTCCGCCCAATTCAGTTCGGGACCAGATTTGGGGCACACGGGTGGATCCCCACTCCCATGTCCCTAGGACTCTGTCAGTCCTGCATCTGCTCCAGACATCTTCCTCCGATGTTCTCTCCCTCTAACTCTCCCTCTAACTTACTGCTAACCCCTCCTCCTGACTGGAACATGGGGCCCTCCATCTCAATAAGGTACACCCGAATCCCCCAGCCTGGAATTGGGATGATGTTGTATGCAATTCTGTATGGTGACACCACACCTATGGAGTAGGTGCAGTATCACTCTGACGATCAGTCAGCAGGGGCACCACATTCCCCTTGACAAAGCACAGCACATCTGCCGTCTGCAAAACAGGTACAAGGTGTTATGCAAAGAACTTTTTCATGTGCATATTTTAACAACATTCAACAACAATATTAACTGTTTCTTCCCTTTATGGGAGGCGCTTACTTAAACGTTACCCAATTTTAAAAATATAAAATTGCAGAAAGTATAAGTGCAAGTTCAAGACAATTATTGCTAGGTCACCAGAACAGAGTGTCCCTAGCTGGGTAAAGTGTACTTTCAGTGGGAACCGCCCCAACACACCTTTGTTCATCCCCAGGGCGTGGCTACAGGGTGCTAGGCCTGGCTTCAGTTGGCTCTTCAGCCATGCCGACTGTTTATATTTAGCCAGGCCGAGCTGTTTTAGCACACAGCTTGTCTGGGTAAAGTGCAATAATGTTCACACATGCACCTCACCATGTCAGCTTGACAACCAACAAAAGACACGTTTGAGAAGTGCAACTATATACATCGAGAGTCCTGATTATGTCATTGTCCATAATCAAATTGTTCATTGTCATTAGCATAAACTATTATTTACAACAGGCCTAGCTGGCTAACTCTAAAGCCCCATCACACTAGACGAGATCGCCAGCGAGATCGCTGCTGAGTCACAAATTTTGTGACGCAACAGCGACCCCAACAGCGATCTCGCTTTGTGTGACACTTAGCAGTGATCAGGCCCCTGCTGTTAGATCGCTGCTCGTTACAAACCGTTATGGACCATTTTTTGGTCGTTGGGCTCCCGCTGGACAGCATGCATCGCTGTGTTTGACAGGGACAATGACCAACGATCTCAACACTACGCCCGAGAGTGACAGAGTCCCAACGACCGCCGTATTGTTGGTGCATTGCTGGTGAGATCTGACTGTTTGAAATATCACCAGCGATCCCGACAGCGACGCACCTGCGGTCCCGGCCAGGTTGGATCACTGTCGGGATCGCTGGTGCGTCGCCAAGTGTGACGGTACCCTTACATATTTACACTAGTTTCTACATTCTAAACAACTTGCCAGGTTACACTATCTACAACTCAATAGCTATATACACTTATAAACATTGCTAAACCTATCTAGGTAATACTATTTACATTTTACACATTGTTCTCTGTGTCCTACTTTTATCTAGCGTTCGTCATTAGCCTGGCCGGCAGTGCTATCGACAAATGAAGTGGCCGGCTCTTGAGGGCATCCCAACATCATGGTTTAGCAGTTTCGAGGTGTAGCTACTGCGAGCATAGTGACTGTGGCATCCACGGTAACCTGCGTAGTCAGGTGGTTATATCCATTTAATCCTTCAGCACGGGGCCTGGTCATCTGTTGGTCCGGCAAATCCAGGGCCCTCATGGAGGTAGCTCTAGCCATGCCGCCAGTGTTAGTGTTTGATTTCATATGGCTAACTGCTCCTGGTGAAACTTAGGTTAGCCAGGTTACTTTGCTGGCGAACCACGCTTTACATGTCTGCAGCACAGAGTACTCCACCAGTTCGCCTGCATACAGGGTACGCTCAAGCTTCGTACCTCCTTCAGGGAGTGCATCACTCCGAGACACGTAGGGATCTCTAGGGTAACCATTGTCTTTAATGGAGCCCTAACCTCTCCGGCTGCTAAACTGGATTACAGTTCCACTCCTCCTAGCTAGATCATAGCTGACCGCTCTGGTCTTAGCTTCTTCCCTGGCGGTCACATATCTGGCCTGGAACTTTCCTCAGTTTGCAACTTCGATGTCTTTGGCTTTTGCCGAGGAGGGAAAAGCGGTACCTCCTCCTGTGGTCACCCTCTCCTGGTGAAGATTGGTCATGAGCACCGGATTCTCAGCCATCCAACTTGACACAGATTCTACACTCTTGCTTATCGTCCCCAGTTCTTGTAGCAACCGATCGTCTAAGTCCATTAATGCAGCCACAGATAGTGGAAGGAGCTAGGGATTCGCAGGGCGATTTTTCAACTCTTTCCCGACAGCCATCCAAGCACCATGTATCCAGCCCAACACATACCTGGCATGAGCATCTGGAGACGGCATTGTCCACGCATACTGTAGGGTCGTTCATGCCTCGACCGAGGCCCCAGCTTGTCTGGCTGCCAGATTGAATATCGGCCCCTCCTACACATCAGCCACCTCTATGGGTTCTGGATTCGCAGTCGGCAGTGGTCCCGGGAACATCTCTGGGCCACCGGGGGAGTCCATCCGCTCGACCCCTAGCGCCAACGCTCCCTTCCGGCTCTCCATCATCGCGCTCCTCAAGCTCTCCTCCACTCTCTCCGCTGCACACACAACCTATTTTCGTTGGTGTTTTTTGCTTTCACTGCTGTTGGACACACCAGGGGCAGAGCAGCCGTCTCTTTCAGCATTTTTCTTCCTCTTTGCTGGCTAATCCCACGATGGGAGGCTGTGGCACGCCTCCTGGCCAGCACATGGTATCATCACACGGCGGTCACCATTACTCCTATTCACAAAACAAAGTTCTTTCAGTGCACAGTCCTTTATGCACACAGGAAATGGTGTTAGCGGGGGTCTGAATCTTGTTCGTGACGACAGTTGCGATGGCCATCAGGGCTGTGATGTACTTGGAACCGGGCCAGTCAGTTATTAGGGGCATCACGATAGCGGTGACACGGCTCTGTGGCCTGGCCGTGCAGTTAAAGGGGAATATTAACAGGGAATACGTTTGTGACGCCACCTGTGATGTTCAGCCAGGGATGGCCGACAGTGCAGTTTCAGACCACTGGGACAGAAGGTAAGGCAGCCTGGATGGTATCGCTCCCCACAGGTGGAGCAGAGCCCCATTGCAGATGGAAAGTCTATAGCAGGGACGGGGCTGTAATGATGAAGAAGGCCGCAGGGCGTAAAAGGAGAAGACACAGACAGTTTGTGCAGCTCTTTACCTTTACTTGCTGATCAGACGAGGTTACCCAGCCGGGTGTTGTGCAGCTTCAAAGTACAGCCAGGTTCAGTGTTCATGACGAATACCCAAATAGTAAAAAAAAAATTAATTTGATTAGAATAATCCGAACCCAAGTATTTCACTATTCACTCATCACTAATAACTAATGGTCTATATACGTATAAGGTGCATGGTAAACCACAAACATAGGAATAAAAAAAACTATTTAATGGACAAGTGAACAAATACAAACTTTAATACCTCAGTGTATACCATAGTCACATACCCAGGGCTACCACTAGGAATTTCGGGGCCCCTGGCTGCCAAAATTTTGAGGCGGCCCAGAGACTCCAGCCAGCCTCCACCTGGCTCTGCTTCCACCCATGTTCCACTTCCACCCATGCTCTGTCTCCTCCCAAATATACATTATATTTATAGTGAAAAATTGGAACAGCACCAAAAATTATCTCAATTTATGTGCAAAGCTTTCCCAACCTGCAATCCAGATGGTTCCTTATAATAGAGTAAAAAAGGAAAAACAGCACAAAAAAATAGAAAAAAGAGACTTTATTGCCCAATGAGTGGCCACACCATATAGTACCGTGTTTTCCCGAAAGTAAGCCCCCCCCCGATTGTAAGGCCGCCTAGGGGTAAAGGGGGGGCCTGCTAATGTAAGGCCTCCCCCGAATATAAGGCCTTACAACTGGGGGGGCTAATGTAAGGCCCCTAGCGGGGGTGGGAGGGAGGGCGGGAGTGGGTCGCACGTCACGTGCGCCCGCTCATTAGATATGCACTGCATCCCCCTGTCAATCAGCGGCAGGGGGAGCAGTGCATTATGTATATGGGCCCCCTCCTGCTGGCACACTAACCCCCCAGCCGGTGTTCTGAGGCCCCCCCTGCTGCTGCTGCTCAGATCTTACCCTCCAGGGTCTTCTTGCAGCAGCCAGCGCGTCGGTTCTCCGTCCTCAGCTGTCTCCCGGATCATGTGACTGGCCGGTCGCAATAGCGATGACGTCATGCGCTGCGACGGGTCACATGATCCGGGAGACAGCTGAGGAAGGGATCGGAGGACCGACGCACTGGCTGCTGACAGAAGACGCTGGAGGGTAAGATGTGAGCAGCAGCAGCAGCAGGGGGGGCCTCAGAACACCGGCTGGGGGGTAGTGTCCCAGCAGGAGGGGGCCTCAGAACACCGGCTGGGGGGTAGTGTCCCAGCAGGAGGGGGCCTCAACACCGGCTGGGGGGTAGTGTGCCAGCAGGAGGGGGCCTGTATGCCACACTGGCTGGGGGTTGTATGCCACACTGGCTGGGGGCTGTATACCACATTGGCTGGGGGCTGTATACCTGCTGGGGGCTGCCAATATAAGACCCCCCCCCGAAAGTAAGACAGGGGGCCACTTTTGGCCCCCAAAAAAATGTAAGACAGGGTCTTACTTTTGGGTAAAACACGGTATAATGCATCCCCCATAGTTCCCCCTGCCCCTGTCCCAATGGCCAAGGCCCCTCCAATGACGAGCGGGCTCCTGACTCCAGGAACACCTGTCAGGCCCTAGCGGTGGCCCTGCACATACCCCTCAACAAGGAATAAATGTGACCACAGAAAACACTTGAACAAGGTATAATACATAGCACCTGGGTACTTGATGGTATAACTGACTGTGCAATATCATTCTTCAGGTCAGTTCAAATAAGCAGATACCAAACATGTGGAGTTCTTTTTTTATTTATTTAAATGGTGAAAAAATATTATGTTTTTTAAATATATTTAAATTTGTAAGAATTTTTTTTGCTTTTTTTGCCATTTTCTGTGACCCATGACGTTTACATTTTTCGAGATCTGGGGCTGTGTGAGGGTTTATATTTTTGCTCCATGAGCTGACATTTTTACTGACACCATTTTCAGGGAAATAAGATGTTTTGATCGCCTTTTATTGTATTTTATTGCAATGTTATGATGACTGAAAAAATTTTATTCAATTAAATTTATTTGATATTGATATTTTTTGATTTTTTAAATATTTTTTGGTAGACAAGACTTTTACAAATGCAGTGCTACCAAAGATGTGTACTTTTTTTTTTATTTTAATCTTTTTTGTTTTATTTTTAATAGGGCAAAAGGGGGTGAGTTGAGCTTTTGTGTTTTTTTTTATTTTTTTCATATTTTTAAACACTTTTTTCCAATTTTTATATTATTTACTAGCTCAGCACCCTTAGGGCCCCTTTACACGCGGCTACATTTCTAGGGTGGCTACAGGTAACTTACTGGTTGCAGTGAAATCATAGCGACAAGGTTCTATCTTGTTGCTGTGTACAAATGGAATAATCTCTCCCTGATTTCACTGCAACCAGCAAGTTACCTGTAGCCACCCTAGAAATGTAGCCGCGTGTAAAGGGGCCCTTAGGGTACTTGAAGCGGTGCTCATCTGATCACTTGTGTATCACCACTGCTCTGTATAGGAGAAATTCTGATCAATGTTGGCTTGCAGCCGGCATTCACAGAAGGTATGTAATAACAGACACGAGTCATCAGCTGACGCCTAAATGTCATGACAATCCATTGGTTACCAATAAGAGTGGGGAATGATGGTCCCCCCACTGCCAGCATGTGTTAAATAAATCCTGGTGTCAGAGATTGCCAGTGAGATTTAACTGATTAACAGACATGGGCCGATCGCCATCATGTCCAGCCCACATCAAACAGCATATAAGGACGAAGTGTTGTACGATCCGCGCTGCTACCAAAGGAAGACCAGGACAATGGATCATCTGGTTGAAGTAGTTCTTTAATCCAACGCGTTTCGGGGTTATTTCCCAGCTCCTTCCTCAGGGACATGACCCTGAGGAAGGAGCTGGGAAATGGCTCCAAAATGCGTCGGATTAAAGAACTACTTCAACCAGATGATCCATTGTCCTGGTCTTCCTTTAGTAGCAGCGCGGATCGTACGACACTTCGTCCTTATATGCTGATTTCAGTCCGCGGTGACCCGTGGATATGTGGATCCAGCAGCAGCTACTGACTAAGCGTTCATACTGGTTGTGGGTTACACAACCAGATCAGGTGAGCAGGCCCTTGTTGCCATACATATACCTCTATACCTCTATATAATAGAGATAAGACCCTATTGCGCATTTGTCTCATTTCTATAGATTTCAGCCCACATCAAAGGCAGGGACACCACCTTTCATGTACCAGTATGTCAAAGTTCGAATTGCGAAGGGGTTAAGTTTGTGGGTATAACGTGAAGAAGTGTAGAAAAGTTCACAGGGTGTGAATACTTTTCAAGGCACTGTATACACTGAAGGGCACGCAGTGAAATGCACCATTCTGTATCTTTCAGGAAGGGTATATACCCTAGGATCTCTCAGGAAATTATCAAACGATTTATTGTCCTTTTCCCTATACCTGCCCACCTTATATTCCTCATTTGTCCCTATATATTTCTAGTTACTTCTCTTTAGTGATGGTTTAGTGCTGTAATTCATTCTTCGTAAAGGTGATGTTTTGCTGTTTTTGAAGGATGAACCTTGTTTATATGTTATTATTTGATTATTTGGTCCCTAATTTGTCATTGATATCAATATGTTTATAAGCTTTGAAAATAGATTACCGGTATGTCAGATTTCACTGAGGTAAAAGTGAGTATAAGTAAGTCAATATTCAAAAAATAAATATCTATATCTACCTTGACCATATGACACTAATAGGCATCCATATAGGGGCATTGGTTTTACTGCACCTCTTGTTTTAAAGGGAATCTGTCAGCAGGTTGTTGCTGCTTAATCTGAGGGCAATTTAATGTATGCGTTGAGGCTCTGATTCCTGTCACTTATTATACTGTGTTCTGCAGTTTCATTACAATCAGTGTTTTATCAGCAGGAGATTATCATTGTCTCAGTACATGTCAGGGCAGTTAATCCGTGTAACCCCAGACCCCACCTATGATTGGCTGCTTGCTCACAATATGTACACAGGAAACTGCCAGTCAGGGCGTGATGGTATGATATGGTGTACTGGGTATCATTTTGTGTATGTTCATATCTGTACTGATTTTTGGAGTGTTGCTCTGGTGCTCTGTATCATTCTGTGTATTTTCCATCTTATCTTTAATCTTAATTACATTACAGAAGGTCTGATATTTAAATTAGCATCTGCAGCCTGGATGTGTCCATACCACTTGATAAACCTCCAATGACATTTCCTGACTGTCTATTCATCACCCTTCTGCTCTCCAAATGTTACAAATCAATATAAATAGGAACATAGACAAAATGATACTCAGTACACAATATCACATCAAACAAGGGTGTGGGCGGAATTATACGCAGTCCAAAAGTCTTGGCTTTGCTACATCTGCAATATGGAAAACAAGAATTTTACCCAAACTGCACCAAACAGCCCAACAAGTGACACATTGCTGGAAACAGGCTCTCAGCCCCTACAGCATGCTGCTGTCTGATTCCATACAAAAATCTGCTGACAGATTCCCTTTATTATGGAGACAATTAGGGCAGCATGGTGACTTAGTGCTTAGCACTGCAGCACTGAGGTCTTGGGTTCAATTCGCACCAAGGACAACATCTGCAAGGAGTTTGTATGGTCTCCCTGTGTTTGCTTGGGTTTCCTCCGGGCACTCTGTTTTCCTCCCACATTGCAAAGACATACAGATAGGATGTTTACATAGTGAGCTTCATTGGGGACAGCATTATTGATGTATGCAAAGGAATTAATAGCGCTATATACACTGTGTACAGAATTATTAGGCAAATGAGTATTTTGATCACATGATACTTTTTATACATGTTGTCCTACTCCAAGCTGTATAGGCTGAGAGCCAACTACCAATTAAGTAAATCAGGTGATGTGCATCTCTGTAATGAGGAGGGGTGTGGTGTAATGTCATCAACACCCTATATAAGGTGTGCTTAATTATTAGGCAAATGCCTTTCCTTAGGCAAAATGGGTCGGAAGAGAGATTTGACGGGCTCTGAAAAGTCCAAAATTGTGAGATCTACAATAAAGGAGACACAAGAGGCGCAGATGGTGCCTTATCACAAAAGACACAATTTCACAAAGGTTGCAAAGGGTCACACTCACCTTTTCAGGTTGTGTAACCCACAACCAGCTTGAGCGCTTTAGATGGCAGCTGATGCAGAACATCCACCGCCTCGCAACCGAGGTGCGGGGGTTGACCGAAAAGCGTCGGTTTGTGGAGGAATAAACAAGGATATGGAGAAAGCAATGCTTTTCGAGTACATTTATTGAAGCAGCAGCGCGGACCGCTGACACCATTCCTGTTTTGAAATTCAAAATTGTGGGATGTCTTGCAGAGGGATGCAGCAGTCTTGAAATTGCCAAACTTTTGAAGCGTGATCACCGAACAATCAAGTGTTTCATGGCAAATAGCCAACAGGCTCGCAAGAAGCGTGTGGGCAAAAAAGGTGCTAAATAACTGCCCATGAATTGAGGTAAATCAAGCGTGAAGCTGCCAAGATGCCATTTGCCACCAGTTTTGCAATATTTCAGAGCTGCAACGTTACTGGAGTATCAAAAAGCACAAGGTGTGCCATACTCAGGGACATGGCCAAGGTAAGGAAGGTTGAAAAATGACCACCTTTGAAAATAAAGCATAAGATAAAACGTCAAGACTGGGCCAAGAAATATCTTAAGACTGATTTTTCAAAGGTTTTATGGACTGATGAAATGAGAGTGACTCTTGATGGGCCAGATGGATGGATCAGATGCTGGATCAGTAAAGGGCAGAGAGCTCCACTCCGACTCATACTCAGCAAAGTGGAGATGGGGTACTGGTATGGGCTGGTATCATCAAAGATGAACTTGTGGGACCTTTTCGGGTTGAGGATGGAGTGAAGCTCAACTCCCAGACCTATTGCCAGTTTCAGGAAGACAACTTCTTCAAGGAGTGGTACAGGAAGAAGTCGGTATCGTTCAAGAAAAACCTGATTTTCATGCAGGACAATGCTCCATCACATGCATCCAACTACTCCACAGCGTGGCTGACCAGTAAAGTTCTAAAAGAAGAAAAAATAATGACAAGGCCTCCTTGTTCACCTGATCTGAACCCCATGGAGAACCTGTGGTCCCTCCTAAAATGTGAGATCTACAGGGAGGGAAAACAGTACACCTCTCGGAACAGTGTCTGGGAGTCTGTGGTGGCTGCTGCACGCAATGTTGATCGTAAACAGATCAAGCAACTGACAGAATCTATGGATGGAGGCTGTTGAGTGTCATCATAAAGAAAGGTGGCTATATTGGTCACTAATTTTTTTGGGTTTTGTTTTTGCATGTCAGAAATGTTTATTTCTAAATTTTATGCAGTTATATTGGTTTACCTGGAGAAAATAAACTAGTGAGATGGGAATAGATTTGGTTTATATTGAGTTGCCTAATAATTCTGCACAGTAATAGTTACATACACAAACAGATATCCTCCTAAGATAGCCAAATCTAGAAAAAAAAACACTCCAACTTCCAAAAATATTAACTTTGATATTTGAGTCTTTTGGGTTGATTGAGAACATAGTTGTTGATCAATAATAAAAATAATCCTCTACAATACAACTTGCCTAATAATTCTGCACACAGTGTAAATTAATAAATATTGTAAATATTATTATTATTATTTAGGGCTTTTGTCCTGTCTATTCTGATCAAATCCATTGGAAAAAATATTGTTCTATGTTACTAAGTTCAATATACAGCACATGGAGCCCAGGGCAGCTCTGTACAAAGGTTCAAACATGACGCCTTAGGGTCGGGCTTACTTGATTATATGTTCTTATTTACACATTATAGCAGTAAACCGCAATGTGTAAGCGATAGAAATAATTGGATACAATGGATCAGATCATTATCTGCCTATTACAGCAATTTACAATCTAATTACCATTATTAGTATGTAAAAGGTTTACAGGACATAACAAGCCGCGGTTGTAGCAGGCTTACGGTATAGTTTCTTACTATAGAAATCATATTAAAACATTTGTCTTTAAAGGGCCATTAACCCCTTAACCAATAGACTCTTTTGATTTTTAATGTCAAATAACAAGTTAATTTTATTTTTCAGATTAGTATAAATGCAGAGATATCCAACATGTATGGAGTATTTTTCTTAACGTTTGGATTTTTATGTTGCTGCATCTATTTAAAGCTAAAACCTTTGCATTGCTCTCACTGATGGAGCTGTACGAGGGCTTGTTATTTACTAGGGCTCATTCAGACATGCCATTTTCTCATACGTGGTTTTCACAGATAGTCCTCGCACGTGTGATAGTCTATGGGCCATTCACATGTCCATAATGTTTTGCGGACCGTGTGGTCTGCGGACAATTTTACGGCCATGACCGATTTTGATCTGTGGGTCAGACCTAAATTAGCAATGCAAGTCTATAGGTCAATGAAAAAAACGACTGTCAGAATGAATAATGTGAATAATTTTTTTTCTATCCACATGTGAGAAAAACTGACGCCACTCGGATCACACTCCTATCATACTCTTGTGCTGAAAATTGGTCCTTTTTTTTTCATACAAGGAAAAATCGGCCTTTTGAATGATTGCTTGAGTACAGTGGGCAGTGCTCAAATATCATCCTGACAGATTTATCTATCATGTTTCCGTAAAGTCTCATGTCTGCATCAGTGTTTGTATGCCAAAGCCAGGAGTGGAACCTACAGATAAAAACTATAATTGATAGACACCAATTCTTTGTTTTGGAGACACTCCTGGTATTGGCATACACATACTGATGAAATATTGATGTGTGAATGAGGCCTAAGAGGATAGCAGATGTTTTCCTATAGTATTAGTACTTATTGTTAAAAAAGTAGTTGAGTAATAAATTTAGCACAGCTCTGTATTTAAATCAATAGGGAAATGTGCAGTATCGGGCCGCAGCCACTATGCCGTTAATAGAACTGTTCTGCAACTGAGCACATCTGGCTGCTGTCAATACAGGCATCAATTATGGCTCCCAACTGTCCCGGATTCAGCAGGACTGTCCCAATTTGAGAGCTCAGCCCCGCTGTCTCTGCACATCAGGGATTTGTCCTGACTTCCTCCCAATCTCTTATTCTGGCTCTGTAGTTCCTCCTGTTGGGGGGACAGTATCTTTCACCTGTACATAATTTAAAAAAATAATTCTCTTTATTGGTGTCCCCAAGGTCAAACCCATGAACTCTATATGTCTACAGCTACCAGCTCTACCAATGAGCCACATTCCACACTGAGGAAGCTAGGAGCATTTGGTATACTTTAGCTATATTGCAGGTAGTGAAACCAGAAGCAAATTATACTGGTACATTATTATTATTTTTATAATTATTATTTATTTATAGAGCACTATTGATACCATGGTGCTGTACATGAGAAAGAGATACATACAAACAAGTTAAAAATACTATGAGCAAACTAACAGTGACAGACCAATACAGAGGGGAGAGAGGACACTAGGCAGCCTGCTGTGTGAAATGGTTACCACAATACACATCGGGTAACCATGGGCTGCGTCCGCAGAAAGTGGCGGTGCACACGCACCTCCGCTTCTCTGAAAAAACCTAAGTATTTAGCGAAGAACCGCTAAATACTTACAGCGGAGGTGTGTGGACATGGCCATAGATAGATAGATAGATAGATAGATAGATAGATAATCGGATAGATACAGTAGATGAATCTTATCAGTCTCCCACTGCTTGTTTCCAGGGCCGCTCATTAAGTTTCATACATACACTGACCTGCAGTGTCCAATTACAGATGCTCACTCTCTGTGAGAGCATCTATGATTGGCTGTTGTAATCCCACAATCTGTATTGTGTCTGTTGTTGGTTTCCATACACATTAGTGTATGGCAACCAACCTGCCGTCATAGTGTGTAAAATAAATAAATAGGGGAAAAAATATTTTTCATTTTCAGTACAGATAAAGCAGACAGCTGCAGGTTGCCACCCTCAGCTGCCTAGTTTTACCTTGGCTTGCAAAGAAAAATACAGGGGAAACTATTTTTTTAAATTACTTAAATAAATGATTATAAAAAAGCATCGTCTCTGTCCTATTTTTGATTGTCAACCAAGGTAAAACTAGGCTGTTATTCGCAGCATGGTGAGGCCCATAGTTATTGGCCCCTCCCCCAACGCTATAGATTAACAGCCCGCAGCAGCCCCAAAATTGATGCATTCATTAGAAGCACCAATTCCTAGTGCTTTACCCAGCTCTTTCCGATACCTTGGTGCAGTGACAGAGGGGTGATAGAAGGGGTTAATGACAGTTGATGATTGACAGCTTGTCATTAAGCTTTGGATTGGTAATGTCTGGCGTCTTCTGATACCTGCCCATTACCAATCCATTAAGTGAAGAGTTAATAAACACAAACACCCAGATTAAAAAAACTTTATTAGAAATAAAACAGAGAAAAAACCTTTATTAAGATAGGCTATCTTGAAAGATAGCCTATCAACATAATAGTCCTGGAAAACTCCTTTAGGTGTTCTTACTAAATTGATTTTGAAAAATAAAGAAATTTCTATATATTCAATGAGGTCCTGCAGGCAGAGAAAGGAAGGCTGCTTGCCAAGGAAGGAGAGGAAGATGCCAATGATATTTCAACAGCTTCCTTCTAAAAATGTCAACAGCCTACTTGCCATTGCTGTATAGCCATAATACAGGCTTCTACATAATGGTTAATGGTTTACAGGGATAAAATTAAAGATTTTAACTGACAAAAGACTGAAAAAATATTCTTCAAACAGTTTTTAAACATTATTAATACAGATGTGTGAAAGCAGAATACACCCAGGAAACGTACTTGATGCATAACCAGTAAAATGCTGAAAAAGCAATTACCGTATATACGCGTGTATAAGCCGACCCGTGTATAAGCCGACCCCCCTACTTTTGCCCCCAAAACCTGGGAAAACCTATTGACTCGTGTATAAGCCGAGGGTGGACCCCAGCACAGGTATACAGCCCCCAGCAGTGTGGTGTACAGGCCCCCCCAGTGGTATACAGGCCTCCCCAGTGGTAGTATACAGCAGCCTCCCCAGTGGTAGTATACAGCAGCCTCCCCAGTGGTAGTATACAGCAGCCTCCCCAGTGGTATATACAGGCCCCAGCAGTATATACAGCAGCCCCAGTGGTATACAGCAGCTTCCCCAGTGGTATATACAGGCCCCAGCAGTATATACAGCAGCCCCAGTGGTATACAGCAGCCTCCCCAGTGGTATATACAGCAGCCCCAGAGGTATACAGCAGCCTCCCCAGTGGTATATACAGGCCCCAGCAGTATATACAGCAGCCTCCCCAGTGGTATATACAGGCCCCAGTAGTATATACAGCAGCCCCAGTGGTATATACAGGCTCCAGTCGTGGTATATACAGGCCCCAGCAGTGGTATATACAGGCCCCAGTGGTATATACATGTGAATATAAAAAATAATAATCATTGCGCCAAACTGTTCTAATAGAGCCTATCGTGATAACTATTATTTTTATTATGCTCACTCACCTTTTCTTGTTGTGCCCAATCTGCACAACAAGACTGTGAACTCAATGGTGAGGGAGCAGCTGTAGATCCTCTCCTGTCGGCTCCTTCCCAGGCTGACAACGTGATGGAAAAAACTTATCTTCGATCAAGGCGCTGTGACCGGTCAGGTGCTTTCCACGTCAGCAAGGTCCTATCAACTAAAGCAGCTCGCAACCACCACACTCCCCATAGGGAGGCAAAAACCAAGTAAAATATCAAACAGTGGTGTTCAAGTTGCGGCGCTATGGAAGGACACTATGCAGAACAAAGTTTTTGAACAATTACCTCCTGATTTATTAAACAAAAATAATTAAGATTTCTCCTGCCACAACATGTTTCAACGCCCAATGGATCACTTGAGAAAGACGCATTGGGCGTTGAAACATGTTGGGGCAGGAGGAATCTTAATTATTTTTGTTTAATAAATCAGGAGGTAATTTTTCAAAAACTATGTTCTGCATAGTGTCCTTCCTTAGCGCCGCAACTTGAAAACCACTGTTTGATATTTTCCAGTGGTATATACAGGCCTCAGTGGTATATACAGGCCCCAGTGTTGGTATATACAGGCCCCAGTGGTGGTATATACAGGCCTCAGTGGTATATACAGGCCCCAGTGGTGGTATATACAGGCCCCAGTGGTGGTATATAAAGGCCCCAGTGGTGGTATATACAGGCCTCAGTGGTATATACAGGCCCCAGTGGTGGTATATACAGGCCCCAGTGGTGGTATATACAGGCCCCAGTGGTGGTATATACAGGCCCCAGTGGTGGTATATACAGGCCTCAGTGATATATACAGGCCCCAGTGGTGGTATATACAGGCCCCAGTGGTGGTATACAGGGCCCCCCCCCCTTGCTGCCGCACACCTGTAAAGGAATACATCATTATACTTATCCCTGCCGCTGCCGTCGCTCTGCACCGCGCTCCTCCGGGTCTTCATGTTTCTTCCTCCGGCGCAAAGACAATGACGTCATTGCCTGCACCCGTCAGTCACAACCAGGAAGAAGCACGAAGACCCGGAGGAGCGCAGTGCAGAGCGGCGGCAGCGACAGCGGCAGGGATAAGTATAATGATGTATTCCTTTACAGGTGTGCGGCAGCAAGGGGGGGCCCTGTATACCGATGGGGGGTGGGGGGGGCGCCTGTATACTGTATGACTCGTGTATAAGCCGAGGGGGGGACTTTTCAGCACATTTTTTGTGCTGAAAAACTCGGCTTATACAGTTAGGGCCAGAAATATTTGGACAGTGACACAATTTTGGCGAGTTGGGCTCTGCATGCCACCACATTGGATTTGAAATGAAACCTCTACAACAGAATTCAAGTGCAGATTGTAACGTTTAATTTGAAGGGTTGAACAAAAATATCTGATAGAAAATGTAGGAATTGTACACATTTCTTTACAAACACTCCACATTTTAGGAGGTCAAAAGTAATTGGACAAATAAACATAACCCAAACAAAATATTTTTATTTTCAATATTTTGTTGCGAATCCTTTGGAGGCAATCACTGCCTTAAGTCTGGAACCCATGGACATCACCAAACGCTGGGTTTCCTCCTTCTTAATGCTTTGCCAGGCCTTTACAGCCGCAGCCTTCAGGTCTTGCTTGTTTGTGGGTCTTTCCGTCTTAAGTCTGGATTTGAGCAAGTGAAATGCATGCTCAATTGGGTTAAGATCTGGTGATTGACTTGGCCATTGCAGAATGTTCCACTTTTTTGCACTCATGAACTCCTGGGTAGCTTTGGCTGTATGCTTGGGGTCATTGTCCATCTGTACTATGAAGCGCCGTCCAATCAACTTTGCAGCATTTGGCTGAATCTGGGCTGAAAGTATATCCCGGTACACTTCAGAATTCATCCGGCTACTCTTGTCTGCTGTTATGTCATCAATAAACACAAGTGACCCAGTGCCATTGAAAGCCATGCATGCCCATGCCATCACGTTGCCTCCACCATGTTTTACAGAGGATGTGGTGTGCCTTGGATCATGTGCCGTTCCCTTTCTTCTCCAAACTTTTTTCTTCCCATCATTCTGGTACAGGTTGATCTTTGTCTCATCTGTCCATAGAATACTTTTCCAGAACTGAGCTGGCTTCTTGAGGTGTTTTTCAGCAAATTTAACTCTGGCCTGTCTATTTTTGGAATTGATGAATGGTTTGCATCTAGATGTGAACCCTTTGTATTTACTGTCATGGAGTCTTCTCTTTACTGTTGACTTAGAGACAGATACACCTACTTCACCGAGAGTGTTCTGGACTTCAGTTGATGTTGTGAACGGGTTCTTCTTCACCAAATAAAGTATGCGGCGATCATCCACCACTGTTGTCATCCGTGGACTCCCATGCCTTTTAGAGTTCCCAAGCTCACCAGTCAATTCCTTTTTTCTCAGAATGTACCCAACTGTTGATTTTGCTACTCCAAGCAAGTCTGCTATCTCTCTGATGGATTTTTTCTTTTTTTTCAGCCTCAGGATGTTCTGCTTCACCTCAATTGAGAGTTCCTTTGACCACATGTTGTCTGGTCACAGCAACAGCTTCCAAATGCAAAACCACACACCTGGAATCCACCCCTGACCTTTTAACTACTTCATTGATTACAGGTTAACGAGGGAGACGCCTTCAGAGTTAATTGCAGCCCTTAGAGTCCATTGTCCAATTACTTTTGGTCCCTTGAAAAAGAGGAGGCTATGCATTACAGAGCTATAATTCCTAAACCCTTTCTCCGATTTGGATGTGGAAACTCTCATATTGCAGCTGGGAGTGTGCATTTTCAGCCCATATTATATATATAATTGTATTTCTGAACATGTTTTTGTAAACAGCTAAAATAACAAAACTTGTGTCACTGTCCAAATATTTCTGGCCCTAACTGTACACGAGTATATACGGTACTTTGGCAACATTTTCTGTTAAATGAGCTTGTCAACAGTAATCATTTATCAAATATTGACAGGATTGTTAATTATTGTCTCATCACTGGTTACCCCCACTTTTGGGTTCCTAATCACCTCCAATCACTAGTCAGGAGATCTACAGTAGGACCCCTTGCGCCTCCTTACAACTGTGACCTGCTTTTATGATGAAGTAAATGGTGTTGCTCCTTTCAAAGATGTTGGCACTGACGGGGACTGGAGATTAAAGCTCTTGGCTGTTTCTATCAGCCCCATAAACATAGGTGTCCATTGTTGGATAGGCTATCAATATAGGAATGAGATTCTCAGACCTATTGTGAGACCATACGCAGGTGCAGTGGGCACTAGGTTCCTTCCGGGCACTGGTTCTCCTGTTACTCCTTGCACATAGGAGGAGGTAGTGGTCCTGCTGCTGGGTTGTTGCCCTCCTACGGCCCCCTCCATGTCTCCAGGTGTACTGACTTGTCTTCTGGTCTTCTGGATGCTGGGCTGACAGATACAGCTAACATTCTTACCACAGCTCACATAGATGTGCTATCCTGGATCACCTTCACTACCCGAACAACTTCTGTGGGCTGTAGACAGCACCTCATGCAACCTCTAGGGGTGAGAGCAATGACAATTTGCAAAAGTGACCAAAACAACAGCCAAAAGGATAAAACAGAAAAATGGTCTTTAGTTACCACCTGGAGAACCGCTCCTTTATAGGGGGTGTCTTGCTAATAGCCGATTACTTCTACCTGTTTGCTCCATTTGCACAAAAGCAGGAGAAAATGGATTCACAATCAGTGTTGCTTCTTAACTGGACAAGTTGATTTCACAGATGTGTGATTGACTTAGTTACATTGTGTTGTTCAAGTGTTGCCTTTATTTTTTTGAGCAGTTTACATAACACATTTTTTATACCATATCCTTCTTGTTCAGTAGATTTCCTATAACTTGAGATTGTGATATTATTCATTATGGCTTTGTACTTTATGTCAGTTAGAAGACTTTCAGGCTCTGCTCGGCATTTCCTAAAAGATTACACATATTCCAAATATTTTCCCTATTAGTGATTTGTATATAAAGCATGTTGACAAATTTACCAATCCCAATTGTAGGCAGTTTCGGAAACAAGGGCATAAAGGGTACAATGATATTTGAATTTATGAGAGGTCTTCATTCTTTGCATAGAAATGTCTCTGTGGCGCTCGTCACACTCTGTCTGGTAGAACAAATACATCTCCCATAGACCATTGAAGATTCAAGCTGACCTCAGCAACCGTGAAAGCTTCTGTAAAGGCTGAGCTGGCCTGTTGGTGCCAATACTTGACTCATTTCCCAAACCTTGAAACATCTGCTGGCTTCAATGCTGAATTGCTTTATTATTCTGCTTGCTAGGATTGCTGGCGTCTGAGGGGGAAAGCTGGACACCCTCAGCCCTGAAGGTACCGATATGGGCACTTATCTGTATTTACTAAAGTGATAATACTTTAGCACAGTCTGTTCCTCTTGGACAGTGTCCTGTTGGATTATTACTTTCTTATGTAAGCTTTGGTCTACAGCAGATAGATGTCTCTGAGATTAGCGGCCTACTGATAACTTTATCAGAGGGGCAGTGAATGGAATGAAGTGATGTTGTCATTGAACAGATGGCGCGATTGACTCTCTGCTTATTACACATTTCTGATTCTGGGCTGCATTTTACTGACTTTGTGTTGATTGTCTCTAATGTGTGAATAAATCCAATCTACTAAGCAAAATGCATGCCAACTCTTGTAGAAATTGCAACAAAAAGTCTCAAATATATTTTTAAAACCTTTTGCGCCTTCCCTTCCTCAATAGTTTTGAAAATTGGTCTGAAAAAAGGTAAAGGAAAGTCCTAAAATTCATTAATTTAACAGTTTGGGCATTTGTTTTTACATTAAGTTTGGTTTCACACTACTGTTTTTGGAATCCAGGGGGAATGCAGGTAAAATCTGCTTCCCCCAGATTCCCCCGGAGTTTCCCGCAATTGAAAAACTGGATGCATCCACACCGGTATTATCACTCATCCGTCTCAGGGTCAGTGATAATACCGATGTGTGAGCATCCTGTTGCATCCGGTGATTACCTTTTTTAGCAGGATATGGTTGTAAATGACACCCCCACTAGTGGGTGTGTCGTTTACAACTGGGTTTTGTGCATGCTCAGTCCAAAAACCCGGATCCAGCGGGTTCCAGATTCCACCGGATTTGGGTTCTATAGAGCCACATTCAAATTGAACCCGTAATGCCATAGATCCGGGTGTTCATGGTTTTGAAATGGAGTACAAAATGTGATTTTGGTCTCAGTGAAAAAAACGTGAACACCCAAAATAGGGGGAACCATAAAGAACTAGGTGCACCCACAAGTTACTGCGGCCCCATTAAAAGTCAATGGGGCCGAAAACGGATGCGGGTGCATCCAGGTCCAGCTGGATTCACATGGTGCGAAAAATGGTAGTGTGAAATCAGCCTAATTGTGCGGTGTTTGTTTTAGATATACAGCAATAAACAAATGCTAATATTTCATATGAGTAGCTCCAAAACTAATCATTCCTTATGCACTGTTTTTATAAATTTTGCCATCATGTGCACAATACCGTCTAATTTGAGCTGCCTAAACCACGGTCAGCAAGTATCAGACACCGATTCATTATTGCAACTGGGTATGTTTAAGGCCGACACACTGCAGTTTCAGTGAACATAAACTTTCATAAACTGGTGGGAACTACTGCCCCGAGTCTTTAAAATGTTTACACCAGAATTCTAACACTTTTAAAAAAGTCACATAATTTTTGGCTTTGCTCATTATGAGGTCATGCAAAATATTTGCCACTTTTGGTGTTATTATGCCAGTTTCAACTAGCTTTGCTAAAATAGGTAGGGTGGGGATGGGGCTTGCTATGTCACCAGTCTTTCTCACCGGATGAGGGGTCATGGTGGTGTCACAGCCCTCTTCATGAACCTGAAAGGTTTCACAAGTGGAGTGGCATCTTGCCAGAAATCTTACACCAGACAGGGAATGGAGTTGCTTCAAAATCTTAATATTTTTTTTACGTCACTTATTGGGTGTAAAAACCTTGTTGAATCAGGGTCAATATGTCTCACATGATTAGTCCAAGAGGTCGGTCCTGAGTGGTTTCTTCCGACCACATTTCAAAGACTGAAAGGTCTCTCCCAATATTTGTATAGAGAGAGACTTTCAGTCTATGGAATAAGCCATCAAGGACGAGCCTGTTGGACATTTTATCCAAGAAACTTAGTCAATAGCTGACTTTTAAAAGTTTCAGTTCACTTAAAAGGAAACTCCGGGGAGAGAATAAAAAATGTGTGCTGTCCTTGCCCTCCTACATGATGAAGCTGACTTGTCCATACAGGATGTAGGATGTTTAGAAATAAATAAATCAATGAAATCATATCTGCTCCTCAGCACTCATCCCTTTTCAGTATGTAGGATAAGAGATCAAACTGTACAATGCTGAGGCCCTCTAGTGCCCAGTGTAAAATAAAGAGAAAATAAAATATTTTTAAAAGTATGAAAAAAAAAAAAAAACCCACAAAAGTTCAAATCACCCCCCTTTTACCCCATTAAAATTAAAACAATTTAAAAATAAAAACCAACATGTCAGTTTTATCATACAGTGAACATGATGAATAGAAAACACCCAAAAAAAACATATAATTGCACTTTTTTTTTGCAATTTCACCACACTTGGAATTTTTCCCCATTGTACTGGACGTCATGAGTGATGTGTGCGCTCAGACTCCGCCCCTCTTCAGACCTGCGTCCCGGCATTTCACTTCCTACGCTCCCCATAGCAGGTAATGGCGGTGGGGACGCAGGCAAGCGCAGGAGCTGCCCATCTCTGCGTTCATGTGCAGCCCTGCGTTTGCCTGAAAAGTACCTGCGCTTGCTTTTTGCGCTAGGTAACTGCACAGACGCACAAATGTGAAAGGGGTCTTTCCTTTATTTGTACATATTCTTAAAAAATATTCAGTCAAACACACAAGTCCAGCAGTCATAAAATAGGCATAATGTTAAGACAGGCAGGGATTATGCGTTTCGGCTATACGCCTTCTTCACGGTCACCAGGTGACCCAGTGAGCTTCGGAAAGTTACCCCCATTATCAGCATGATTTATATACTTGACATAAACCCTTTAAATAATCTAGCATTTGTAGAATAGTATTCAGCAGACAGGGGTGCGTGATGTGGCTGTCACACCCGGTGTACACAGGGGCTCAAAGACTTCCCTACCTCTTATGAAGACATAAAGTATGATAAAAATTGCAGACGTTAGAGATTTTACATTGGGCCAGGAGCTACTTTTATTTCTCTTCCAGGTTTCCACCTTGTATGCTATTCTGTCTTGTACTTGTAGTATTTCAAGCTTCATGTTATGTCAATCTCAGACTTTTTTCTGAGGAAACACTGGAATATGATGGGGGCCCTCAATAAGTTGAGGTGAGGCTTTACTTACATTTTATATTGAGTTGATGATATACTGTAACTAGTAGAATTTCATAGGCTGATTTCAGGGAATGTTTTTTTCTTTACATTGCCGTACAGGATCTGATTTCTGAGGTTTTTGCAGGTGTTACTTTGATGTCACCGTGGGGGACTTATAACTGTGTTTCTACAACTTTGAAAGCGAACCGTAAGACTGTAGAGATATGTGCAATATTCATTCCAAAAAGTAAACTTTAGCGAGTATATCAGTCCATGCTGATAGTATAATTTAAAGCACTTAGCCTCGTATGGAATAATCCCCTATACAATTTACACTTTTACTGTACTAATTGCTGTACTGGAATAAAGTTTACTAATTGGTGTTATCAAGCGGCTCAGTGCGCTGTTCAGCCTCCAGATTGTGCATGTCTCACCTCCCAATACTGGTGATAGACAGCATTAGCTTACCTGAGCTTTCTCTGCAGACACTACTCGCTCCAGGCAAGCCAGTGGTGTCAATCACCAGTGAAAGAGGGGGACATGCAAAACCAGTGGGCAGGATGGTGTGCTGAGCCGCTTGGTCTAGGGTGCGCTGAGCCGCTTGGTCTAGGGTGCACCGAGCATCCTGTTTGATTAAACTTCAGTTTGCAGAATGGAGGCAGCGATTAGAACACTAAGAGTGGTTTCACACTGGTGTATGCAAACGCAGCGCACCGAACGCAGCGCACAGAACGCAGCCAAACGTTTGCGTACTACATTCCTATGTTTAACATGGGAACGCATGTGCCTGCGTTTGGCTGCGTTTGGTTACGTTTGCGTTCGGATGCGCATAATTTGTGCACCCTCCGGGCGCACTCCGAACGCAGCCTGTTGCATTTTTTGTGTGATCGCGGGCGTTTGTTTTATCTGCAAGCATCCGCAAGTGCACAAAGCAGCATTGAAGTCAATGGGTCTACAGTGTCCTTCGCATGACAGCGCAGGAGAACGCTGCGGATCACATTGAAATCTCTCCCGGTGGCCGCCGCTAATCAGCGGCAGCGACCGGGAGATCAGCTAGAGCCACCACTGATCTCCCACCAGTGTCGGCGCGGGAGATTTGAAGAAACAGCTGATCTCCAGCTGGTGTAGGCGTGGGAGATTTGAAGAAACAGCGGATCTGACAGCTGTTTAACTCTCCTGCGCCAACACCGAAATGGTGATGTCGGCGCGGGAGATTTGAAGCAGCGATCAGCTGTTTCTTATCTCCTGCACCGATGTCACCTATTCAGTGTCGGTGCGGGAGATTTAAACAGCTGTCAGATCAGCTGTTTCTTTAAATCTCCCACGCCTACACCAGCTGGAGATCAGCTGTGGCCGGTAGGAGGAGATCTCTGCCACTGATCTCCACCTCCCGGCCGCCGCCTAGACAGCTGATTGGCTGGCCGGGCTGCATACTAATGTGAACGCATGCGGAGATTCTCCGCTGCGTTCACATCAGTATGGCTGTGTTTGCACTGCGCTTGCATCTGCATGCCATACACATGCAGACACAAACGCCAGTGTGAAACCAGCCTGAAGGGGCGATTTTAATCGGGGCAATTTCCCCTACAAGATTACATGCTCAGCTTATATTGTCAGTTTGGTCTGGCGAACTCTCTTTAAATTGTTCTGTTATGTCAGATACAGAGAACCTTAACCTTCGAAATCAAAAAATTCTATATCAGATATCATTTTATTTTATGCTCTAGGAACGTGCTTTACTCTACTACATTGTATGTATTCACTGAAAGCATTACTCAGGTCATACAGTTGGATCCAGAAATATTTGAACTGTGACCGAATCTTAGGATCTGCATGCTATTATTTTTTATTTAAGATGAAACAACTGAGATACAATTGAAGTGTAGACTTTCAGGTTTAATTAAGAGTTAAACGAAAAAAAATCCTGTGAAATGTTTAGGAATTGCAGCCCTTTTTCAACAAAGCCTCTTAATTTTAAGGGCTCAAAACTAATTGGACAAATTAATAAACACCAATAAATAAAATGTTCTTTTTTAATACTGTATAGAGAATCCTTTGCAGACAATGACTGCCTGAAGTCTGGAAGCCCTGGACATCACCAAACGCTGGGTTTCCTTTTTTGTGATGGTGGGTTTACACGTCCCGATATCGGCCCGATATCGTAACCAACGACGGGGAGCGCGCTTTTTGTGCGCGCTTTTCCCTGCATCGCATCGGAGGTTTACACGCCGCGATATCGGGATGCAACGTCCGTACGATGTCTACACCCCCCGACGCAGGAACGACCAGTTAACATTGGAGTCAATGTGTGACGTTGCCCTACACATCGGAGTTGGGCTGTCACACAGGACGATCCTGCTCCAACCGGCATCCGATATCAGGCAGTCGAATAGCACGCTCATTCGACCCCCGGTATCGTTTTGCCATCGTTCCTGTATCGCGTTGTACGTTCAAACAGTACAACGCAGGTACGATATCGGGTCCAACTCACGAACCACATGACTTTTGGTCGGAGTTGGGTCGGAGTTGGACGCCGATATCGCGACGTGTAAACCCACCATCATGCTTTGCCGGCCTTTACTGCTGTTGATTTCAGGTGTTGCTTGTTTGTGGGTCTTTCTGCCTTTAGATTTTGTCTAAAGCATGTAAAATGCAGCTCGATGGGGTTGATATGTAGGCCATTGTATGACTTGGCCGTTGCAGAATTTTCCACTTCTTTGCCTTTAAAAGTGGTCCTGGTTGCTTTTGAAATGTTTTGGGTGATTGTCCATCTGTACTATAACACACCTTCCAACCAGCCTTGCTGCATTTGGTTGAGTCTGATCAGAAAGTATCGTCCTGTACAATTGCAGAATTCATCAGGCTGCTTCTGTCTTCAGTCACATAATCAATAAACACCAGTTGCCCCAGGGTCATTGGAAGCCATATCTGTCCATATATGCCCAGCTATCACATTGTTTGAAATGATCTACAGTAGCTATTATCTGAAACATCACAACACAGAAAAAAGGAAAGAACTGATGCAAACAAGAAAAAAGGTCACACAGTACAAGAGTATTAACAATCACTGACAATTAGAGTCATATCTATTAAACTGTATGAGCCTGCAGCTGTTGTCCAATAAAAGTCCGGTGCACCACTGCTATTGGGCCCTAATAACACATCACATAGCTAATTCAAGTTACAATAGCTGTTGAAACTTGCAACTTTGGCACACTATACTGAAGTCGGGGGTGGACACTTTTTTTTTTCATTTGAGGGCCTTACTGCCAGTTACGGTATTCCAGGGCTTCTAGGTCTATGTTCTGATGTGTGGGGCCAAGCAACAGCTTTATGGGTCACAGATTGCATGAGTTATTTTAGGGCAGGGGTGGAATAAATAATAGAATTCATAAGGATATGAATTATAACTTCTTATTCTATAATTCTAAAGAAGGGATTAAATCTACACTGTGTGCAGAATTATTAGGCAAGTTGTATTTTAGAGGATTATTTTTATTATTGATCAACAACTATGTTCTCAATCAATCCAAAAGACTCAAATATCAACGCTTAATATTTTTTGAAGTTGGAGTGGGTTTTTTTTAGATTTGGCTATCTTAGGGTATGTGCCCACAGGACGTTTTTGCTGCGTTTTTCCTGCAGTTTCTGCATGCAGTTTACCATTGGTTTTATGGTAATGTATGCTAATTTGTTCCTGTGGTTTACCATTGGTTTTATGGTAATGTATGCTAATTTGTTCCTGCGGTTTACCATTGGTTTTATGGTAATTTATGCTAATTTATTCCTGCGGTTTTGATTCCCAGCAAAACCAATGTGTTTAACAGAAACACTGTGCCCACACATTGGTTTTGCAAGTGTCAAGAACTGTCAAACTCCTGCAGTTTTGGTGGGGATGGGAAAGAATTGACATGTTCTATTTTTCCTGCATTTTTGCTGCAGTCAACGGCAAAAACTCAGGAAAAACGCAGCATCAAAAACGCAGCAAAAATGCAGTAAAACACACAAAAACGCGCAAAAAATGCAGGACCTGAACGTAGCAAATCTACTGGCAAGGACTCTAGGATCCTCAGATTTTGCTGCGTTCAGAACTGCTTAAAAAACGTCCTGTGGGCACATACCCTAATCGTACCTTTACACGCCGCCACCGAAAGGTAGAAACCGGCAGGTATCAGACACAATTGTACCGGATACCTTGAAAACACTGCGAAGTGGCAGCGTGTAATTCAGGAAGTTCCTTCCTGTGTCTTTGGATACCTGTGTTTTAGCCCTGCTCAAAAACAAGCAGGCATAATCCCTATGGTGGCGGCGTGTAATCGGGGCACAGGCACGGTATTTGAGTCCCCTGGGGCATGCCACAGCGTCATGTATACCACGCCCCATCAGCTATCATTGGTGGGAGCTACTGTGTACCCATTGGCTGTCCCTGCACTAGGGCAGCATATTTAACAAGCTGACCAGTCACAATACACATTTGCAATAGCGTCATGTATTAGCCAGGCTTCCTGCGCTGGCTGGCCAATCATGGTGCTATTGCATTGTCCAATTATTGTATGAGCGTCACGTAATACACAACTCTGGCACGCCTATGTGTTGTCCCTGCTGCCCCAGGTCCGCCCATATTCCCTTCTGGTAGCGACGTGTAAATCAGGGATGGTTCTCCACAGATGGTAACCCGCGGCACCTGTCGGCACTTCCGGGGAACGCAAATACCTTCTGTGGAGCACTTTGTGGCGGCGTGTAAATGCGGAATCAGGCACGTTAGCAACCGTTGAAAACATGCACGTGCGGTGCCTGCCTGTTGCCACCCTCTGTGGCGGCGTGTAAAGGTACCATTAGGAGGATATCTGTTTGTGCAGGTAACTATTACTGTGCAAATTATTAGGCAACTTAATGAAAACCAAATATATTCCCATCTCACTTGTATTTTCACCAGGTAAACCAATTTAACTGCACAAAATGTAGAAATAAACATTTCTGACATGCAACAACAAAACCCAAAAAATGAGTGACCAATATAGTCACCTTTCTTTATGATGACACTGAACAGCCTTCCATCCATAGTTTCTGTCAGTTGCTTGATCTGTTTATTGTTTTCCCTCCCTGTAGATCTCACATTTTATGAGGACCACAGGTTCTCTATGGGGTTCAGATCAGGTGAACAAGGGGCCATGTCATTATTTTTTCTTCTTTTAGACCTTTACTGGCCAGCCACACTGTGGAGTAGTTGGATGCATGTGATGGAGCATCGTCCTGCAGTGAAAATCATGTTTTTCTTGAACGATACCGACTTCTTCCTGTACCACTGCTTGAAGAAGTTGTCTTCCAGAAACTGGCAGTAGGTCCGGGAGTTGAGCTTCCCTCCATCCTCAACCCAAAAAGATCCCACAAGTTCATCTTTGATGATACCAGCCCACACCAGTACCCCACCTCCACCTTGCTGGTGTCTGAGTCTGAGTGAAGCTCTCTGCCCTTTACTGATCCAGCCTCTGGCCCATCCATCTGGCCCATCAAGAGTCACTCTCATTTCATCAGTCCATAAAACCATTGAAAAATCAGTCTTAAGATATTTCTTGGCCCAGTCTTGACGTTTTATCTTATGTTTCTTGTTCAAAGGTGGTTTTTCAGCCTCTCTTACCTTGGCCATTTTCCCTTGAGTATGCACACCTTGTGCTTTTTGATACTCCAGTAACGTTGCAGCTCTGAAATATTGCAAAACTGGTGGCAAATGGCATCTTGGCAGCTTCAGCTTGATTTTCCCCCATTCATGGGCAGTTATTTTGCGCCTTTTTTGCCCAACATCTTCTTGCGAACCCTTTGGCTATTTGCCATGAAACGCTTGATTTTTCGGTGATCACGCTTCAAAAGTTTGGCAGTTTCAAGACTGCTGCATCCCTCTGCAAGACATCTCACAATTTTGGACTTTCAGAGCCCGTCAAATCTCTCTTCTGACCCATTTTGCCTAAGGCCGCTTCAGACTGCGTTTGAGATCCGATCCGTAGCTGTCCGCTTGAAGCAGACAGCCACGGACCGAATCAGCACACAGGACTGGGGGGCTATTATGCCCTCCGATCCTGTGTGCAGCCGCATCCGCTGCAGCCGCTGACAGGTCAGGACCGCGGCGCCGCGGTCCTCACCTATCAGCAGCAGGAACTGCGTGCGGCTGCACAAAAGTATCGGGGGGCATAATAGCCCCCCAGTCCTGTGTGCTGATCCGGTCCGGGGCAAGGATCTCATAACGCAGCCTGAAGCCGGCCTCAGGAAAGGCATTTGCCTAATAATTAAGCACACCTTATATAGGGTGTTGATGTCATTACACCACACCCCTCTATTACAGAAATGCACATCATCTGATTTAGCTTAATTGGTAGTTGGCTCTCCAGGCTATACAGCTTAGAGTAGGACAACATGTATAAAAAGTATCATGTGATCAAAATACTCATTTGCCTAATAATTCTGCACACAGTGTATTCTTATTTTATTTCTGGCTACAATTCCTTTCATAATTTCGTGAGTTATCTATGATGCCCACTAGATGGGACACATAATGACGGAGCTCCTTATTATAAAAGTACTTTTGTTTAATTTCATTGGATATTTATACATAGAACACTTCTGGATTTTAATGGAAATCCTTGGTAAAATTACCAGTCTGAGAATCACATCTTTAATCTATTTGTGACTGTCCTGGAGATATTTAGGGATTTGAAAATACAGCACAGCGGGCGTGTAGAAGAAGAAAGGCTTGGGCTATGTCCACATTATGTCAATATCGACGGGACAATAGCACTACATGCAGTATATGTTTCCTGGCAAAATTACCTCGTTCAAATCAGAAGAACAACATCATAAGTTATGGTAGCATTTACACTGCACGGTTATCATTCCTAGGACGCCAATCTCCCAAAAAATGAGCAAAACACTCATTTGTCAGGTGAAATGATCTTTTAATTTTCCCAAAAGATCATTGTTCTCAACAATGCATTGCCCTGTGTAAACAGAACGTGTACTGTCGAGAACAACGCAGTCTACACCCCGAACAATGTATTATAGATCAGTCAGTGTGCATCTGAAGCTCGGCCACCTCTGTAAACAGGTGATTAAACATTTACCAATTGGCATTGGTTTAAAGTGTAAATGTCATTTCATTGAAAAACACAAACCACAATATTGCACTGGTTGTTAATGATGGGTCCCATTGCAGCTAAGATGCTTTTTTTGTGCCATATGACTTATTTTCTCACATTTTCTGTGCTCTTTTAAAATTTGCCTTTTACGACTGTGTGGGTGTCCATCACCATCTGCCAGCTCTGTGTGTGTATTTGCACAGCTTCTGAGAGCAGCTAATAGGGAGCAGTGTGATGTGCCAGCAGAGAAGGGGTTAACAGAGATCCTGACTGAGCTATGTGGAGCAAGATGACAGATGAGAAGCTTGTGCCAAGGAAAGAGGAGTTTGCATTGATCCTGACATTCTCTTATTGTTTAGCAAATGCGCTGTAGCCTGAGTTAATATGATACATTGTTTCCTCACCAGCTGCACACACAGTGTAGGCCGCGCCCCTCCCTTATATGGTTATGTGGCCATATTCACTATGAAGACGGATCTCACTGAAAATGAACATATGTCTGCTTCACGCACAATCTAGTGGGAACACCTTGTGGAAGGTGTATTTAAGGTTTTCCACCAGATTTCTCTGATAAAGTATATTTGAAAGTTGATTAAAATTAATTGCGCTACATTATTATTTAATAAAAATTTAAATGACAGTTATGCTTTAATACCATAAATTCAGCTAATGTGAATCAAGCTGGAGTCTATGAGGCACTGTCCTTGTCAGGTTGTGCAGTAGTTGTTAAAAAAAAGCCAAAATGTGTATGTGACCAGCCCTTAAAGGGATGTATTCTCAGAAAATTAACTATTTTTTAAATCAAATTTAGTTTTTTGTTGAATGTATTTTTTTTCGCAATGCAATTTTTTTCATACAACCGTTTGTATTAAAAAGAGCTAGAAATCTTGCATTATTTACACTGGCCAGTGAGGCTATTCTAGACTTTCTACTTTTTTTTCTTTGCAGATGACTGTTCAGGAGTTTCATTATTATGACAGGCAGGATTTCAACAAAAGTAACACCTCTATAAATAGCTGATATCACCTGATAACACAGGATCTACCAATCACAATATGAGATGTAACAGCTGACCCTGCACCCCTTCCATCACAATGACCTTTGCACATGCTCATTAGAAGCTTCAACATAACAGATAAGGTCTGAGTCAGTATACTGCTTCTAATGTGTAAGGCTGCCTTCACATTTGCGGACCCTCTGCAGCGTTCTGCGGAGGGGATCCGCAATGTGAGTGCAGCACCGCAAGCCCCTATCTTTATAATGGGAGCGCACGGTGCTGCACTTGACAGCGCATGACCGTGCGCACGCATTCACTGCCATATGTGATCTGTGCGCATGCGGATGCCTGCGCACAGATCACCCAGTCTCGTCCGCACCATGAACGCGATATGTTGCATTTCTGGTGCGGACGAGACTGGGCAATCTGTGCGCAGGCATCCGCCTGCGCACAGATCACATATGGCAGTGAATGGGAGCGCACGGTCATGCGCTGTCAAGCGCAGCACCGTGCTCTTCCATTATAAAGATAGGTGCTTGCGGTGCTGCACTCACATTGCGGATCCCCTCCGCAGAACGCTGCGGAGGGGTCCGCAAATGTGAAGGCAGCCTAAGTCAGTTTCCTGAAAGAACAGGATGTTTGAGCCTAGAATAGGTCTAGAGGTCAGTGTGAAAATTGTAAGATTTCTATTTGTTTTTAATACAGATTGTGATATGAACAACAAACTAAATTACTCACAAAATTTAAACTATACATATAGCATAAAAACCTGATTAAACAGAAGGTCAATTTCTAATAACACAAAAATACAAAGTCTGTGTATCATAAGGTGACAGAGACCTGTATGGAAACTTAAATTTATTGACCACTATATCTGAATGACAAAAGTCTGATAGATAACTGAGATCATTCAAAAAAATCCTAAATGCTTTATGAAAATATCGGATTAGCAAGAGACATGGATTCAATATTGAAAAAAATTTGACCTAGATGGTAAATGGCACAAATGTATGATTTGGATGAATATCTAGAAACATACTTAACATTAAATGTAGATCATGTCTATTTGTAAAATGGTAAACTTTGTCGTGGTCACCTCCTGCAGTATTTCATTGTACGGTAACCCTGTGTGTTCCCATATAGGTAGAGAAGGTTTGTGGTGAACTACAAGAAAGTCACTTCAAAGAACAAACTGAGGAGATGACCATGAAAGAAGAAGTGGCAGAAATACCTCCAGTCCCAAAGCTCCACTCCCTAGGACATTTGAGAAGGTATTGTGGTGGTCATCATAAACTAGGTCAATGTATATCATGTCCTTCTAGAGGTGCATCTTAAATATAGCCTTTCAATTGCTTGTAAAAAAAAAAAATTACATAACACATTGGAAAAATTCCTGAGCTCCCCTGATTCTGTCGCTCTTTTCCTTTTTACGCTGTGTCACTCAATTGCAGAGATATTCATATTTGTTGTTTTTTGGAGCACATTATGTGAAATCTCTGCTTGCAGTTCAATTGAGCATTTCTTCAATTTTCTCAGGTGGGTGCACTTTCGCCTCCTCCTCACAGATGCTGCCAATCACAGTTCGAAAACTGTTCTAGCAGTCCACCCGTCTCAGATATTTCAATTTGCAGATCTAGCAGGGTGATGTGAAAACGCACGTCGCCCTTCAAACATTCTGAAGAAATGACCAGTTGCACTCCAAGCAGAGATTTCACCTACTGCACCGCCAGTCAACAAATGACAAATATCTCAGAAATGGATGGATGCATTGCAAAATGGAAAAGAGTTTTAAAATGAGGGAGATTTGGGATTTTTGCAAAGTATTTAACTAAATATTTTTAACAAGAGAAAGGTTCTTTTTAAGATCCTTCTTGTTTATCTTGTTCTACATCATTTTTCATTCCTAATCTTCTGATTCTGTTCTGCATGGTCTTTGAGCTCTCATTGTTTTCCACCTCCATTGCTTATACCAATGCATGTAGGATGAGATAAAATACACTTTCATTTGATTAATCTTTTCTTTGTTTCTCCTGCTCTTTGCATGACACACTGCTTCCCTTCTCTCGGGTGGTGCTCTTTCTTCCACCTTGAACTCTGCAGTTCACTGCCTCTGAAAGCTCCGAAGAACGACAGGCCACGCAGTTTGAAAAGGATCTGTCGGTAAGATATTCCCCATGGATTGGCTGCTTGCTGTCTGTCTTTCCACCTTCTTCTGGCTCTGCCGGTTGCTCCTCTTGGAATGTTTGTGCTCCTCAGCCTCCTGCTGGACAATAACATTATGTTTGGCGGTGGCTTTTCTCCGTGTAGGGCCCGGCTGATCCAGCTGTGCGGTATTAACATGTAAAATGCATTCATCTCTGGTAGACAGGTACATATTTTCCTCTAAAACTGACTGAGAATTAGTATGAATAGTTTCAGGTTACAGTAATGCAAATCATACCGCAGATCTTACAGTGGTCATTCTGTATGACTGCGTCTGCCAGTGTGCCAACACTAAAATAATTTGTGACATTTATATACCGTAGATCAGCAGTTCATTCATCTTGGTGAAGGAAGCATTGTTCTTTGAACTTCCTTAGTAACACATTGCTGGTCCCACCCTGTTATCGAATACGGGCCATGGTAAACGCAGCTGGAGTCTGTCCGGGCAGCCGGAAAGTCTTAGTTTCATAACAGCTGGAGAGATGGAGGTTGGAGACCGCACCTCAATAGGTATCCTGCTTCCAAACAACATGGGTTATCAACCTTCATGGGCATTATTTGTTGTTAATTAAATTCATGTAATTGGGGCTATTGATCCATTCTGCAATTGGGTTCAACTAAAAATGTTGCATTGTTTGCCTTCTATAGCCTCTGTATTGCCTGTGTATTTCCGGCTGCAGAATAAGTTAACTGATAGTCAACCCCTTGTGACAGTCTGCTGGGGAGTCTATCATTATATGTCTTTTCCTGAGCTTTTTGACCACACCGAATTTGAATATGCATGAAAAAAGACGACCTGTAAGGAAAACGAACAAATGGTGCAACTTTTTTAATGAAACCCAATTAGCAAAAATACGTTTTTTGCCCTAAATACATGCAATTAAGTAGAATAAATGTATCCAGAGGTGGACAACCCTTTTAAATTTAAAATAAAGTGAACAATTGAGTGCAGAATTGTAAAAAAAAACTGCAAACAAGTCTTTATGCAGCAAAGTCAATGAGAATCCTGCATATTTTGCTTTTTTTTTCACCTTGAAGATTTGGTGCAGAAATGAATCTACAACAAATAATGATCCTCCCGGCAGCTGGGCTCTCAGTCTGGGTTTCCAACCAGTCAGTAATTTCAGGACAGTCCATAAAATAGTGCATTTTTTGCCCTGTCCAACAAATTAAAGGGAATCTGTCACCCACTTTGCCGTTGTAACCCCTGCCCACCACCGTATACATGATGTATTTGGGGTACCTGTGACCCCTCTAAGTGCCCAGCGGTTCCCCTGTGTACATCACAAATGAACTTTGCTCGGTGGAAATAAGCTGAAAATGCCAGGATGATCTGCTCAGTCTGGTCTTGTTGCCCCACTCGTTCAAATGCTCCTGTGAAAAGGCCGTCCCAACTGTGTACGTCACACTGCTCTAGCACCTGCGCAGTGGCGGGGTCTTTGTGCTCAATGCAAGCCCAACTGTGACCGAAGTCTCGTGAGATTTGTGAAGCCAGTTGACACTTAGTGCAGCCGATGCCATGTCCACAGTGGCATGGTTATACTCTCTGTAGTACCGCCATGAGGGCTGTGGAGGCGGTAAACCAAACCTCCGACTCCTCAATTCCTCTGGCTCCAACTCCAATTCCATGACTACGAATCCTTCATACATGGCTCATGTATAAGGGATAAATTTATTGTAGTACAATGGTAACATCAGACTTTAATCATTATTATGATACAAGAATCAAGATATTTAGATAGAACATAATAATTCATAATACTTAGCACATACTACATTAAACTACTGTACCCAACTTATTATATATTTTAGGAGTCGAAGTCAATCCATTTTATACTGACTTTGAGTCCACTAAAATGGTAACCAACTCCGAGCCCACAGCCCTGGCCGCCATGACTTTAGGCATGCACAGTGGTCTTCTGCCTATGTGCCACTTCCCTGGCATCACACTGTGCAGACTGAGCGCTTCCCTTGGCCATCTCACAGCAGACGCAATGTGCTGTTATGTTATGGCGCAGACCATATATAGGCAGAAGACCACTCAGCAGGGTTCAGCAAAGCACGTCTGCTGTTGGTAAGGAAAGCGCTCAGCTGATCAGATTTCGGGTCTGCGCAGTGTCACACCAGGTCAGTATATATAGGCAGAAGGTCGCTCTGCATGCACAGACCCATTGGGAGTGTATTCTTTGTACACAGCAGGTTGATGCTTAACTAACAGCTGGGGAGCAATAATCCATGGGAAGACTAAGGCCGGCTTCACACCACGGTTTTGTGGTGTCAGGTTCTGTCCGGTTTGATCCGAACAGAACCTGATCCAATTTTGCCCCCATGTGTCTCTATAGTCCCGGATTGGCCTTATTGGGCCTCCAGTTTTGTGCTTTTCCGGCTGGATCCGGTCGTGTTTGTTTTTTTCCCCAGACACAAAATCGGAATCTACAGCATTTTTTGTGTCCTGTGCAAAAAAAGATCCGGGGTGATCCAGCGCCCATAGCATGGGAGTCTATGGGCGCGGGTAACCCCCGCCAGATCCAGCAAACAAACCGAATCATTTCCCGGATGCCTGGTACTGAAGAGCGGTGGCTCTGAAATGCAGCCGCGCTCATTCAGCACCATGGACAACAGCATTTCAGAGCCAGCGCTGAAGTTCAGCACCATGGAGAGCTGCACTTTACCGATGGCTGACATTTCAGCACTGCGGGCAGCTCCCCTGCACACGCGAGTTGAAATTTCAGCACTGCGGACAGCAGCAGCGGGCAAAAGCGAATCCTGTTAAAAACTGGATCGGAAGGCATATTTACCCTCAGTTTCTGCTCGTCCGGAGCTGTCAGGTTCTGTCTGGTGCATCCTGCAAAACACCGGACAGAACCTAACAGCACAAAACCGTGGTGTGAAGACGGCCTAAGTTGTGTAAGCTGCTGTGTAATGAGGTGCAGAGATTTTCTGCAGTGGCTAAACTATAAAGCTTGATATTTTGTGGAACTTTGCTTGGATAAGCAGAATGCATTTTTGGATCAGTGAAATACAATATAAGCAAAAAATAGAAACAAATTTGTCAAATCTCAACCACATGCTGCTTTTATTTTCAGGCCGGATATTGACATGTTTCACTAATTTTTTAACCCACTGCCTGTCAATTTCACCCATGTATTGGGTTTTTATCATTCGAGTGCAGTGCAAAATACACTGATATAAGCAATGGAGGAGATGGAGAAATTAATCTCTCCTCTCCTCTGCACCTGTGATGTGATGACTGGATCGGATACAGTAGATGACACGCGGTGCACGCTCACAGCAGAGCCTGAGCCGAGGGTCATAAGCAGATTGCATCCAATGCTCTTGCATGATGCCATATGCTAATGTGACTCTACCATAATCTGCAGAGTTAATGTGGAGATTAATTGCATTTGAAAGGTTCCCATCCACAGTACTGAAAGTTCTGAACGTGAATTTTACTCTTCCTGGAGCCACTGGTATTTAGTCATGTAGGCGTGCTGGCGCAGCTATTGTCACCACTCAATATACTGTGTGCGGTGGCAGCGCGCTGTGCATGCCATGGTACTTTGACTGACAGCCAGCAGTGCTTCAGTACAGAGCTATCAGTTACTGCCAAGTGTTCTCACAGCTGCTGATTATGACTGAAAACCGCTGGCTACTGGAGGAATAACGTTAACTTTCTCCAAGTAGCTGCACTTTCTGTAAAGCAGGCAGGCACTTTTCTAACGCTATTAACCTGCAGATTAACCCTATATGTGCAATATAATAACATTATCTGATGTGACAGGTTTCTTTTAAATTCACAGTAAAAACAAAATTCCAAGCTAAGGCCTCATTCACATGTCAGTATTTTTGCATCAGTGGTTGTGTGACAAAGGCCTGTTTCACACATCTGTACAAAACATGGACGTTTGAGACAGGTCATTTTTGAGGGGGCGGTGTCCGTGTTTCACACGTGTGACAGATTTGTGTGCTGTCTATGTGCTGTCCGTGGACAGCACACGGACAGTCTGTCATTCTATACTCCCCTGCCTCTAGCGCTGCCTGCTCCTCTCACTTCCGGGGGCCGCTGTAGCTCTCAGTGCAGTGACTGTTAGATGAAAATACTGAGCAGCCCCGGAAGTGAGAGGAGCAGGTAGCAATGGAGGGAAGTGAGTATAAAATTCTTTATTTTTAAGCTTTAAACTTTTGGCTCTGGTCTGTGCACACGGATGTCACACGGAGGACATCTGTGTGCAAGGACATTTTGGGCCAGGAGAGATCCGTGCTGCCGGCAAAAAACGGAAATGTCACCGTGCGGAGCACACGGAGACACGTCTGTTCCAGATGGTTGGCACGGTTTGTGCGGTATCACAGACATATTGAAGGGGCAATGGAGAATAATGAGCCTCCGTATGCCTGTGCCTCCGGCACGTGTCGGCATGGACCACATTTGTGCCAGAGGCACGGATGTGTGAAACAGACCAAACCCATGAGTGGAGCTTACAGAGAAAAACTTTAATTGACATATTGGCGTCTGTTCTATGTTTTGGAGACACTGCTGGTTTTGGCATAACAAAAGTCATGTGATTGAGGCCGAAGGCTGTAGTGTTCACATATTAAATAAGTGACCTCACTTTACTAGAAGCCGTAAAATCACCAGGAGAAATGGGGATCTTTGTTTTTTTAAGAAGAAGACTCTGCTAGTTCAGAGGGCAATCTGCTGCAAGATCCTGCGGATACTTGTGGATTGTGGAATTGTTCTTAGCAGATCTGCACATCCCGTTACAATCGTTCTCCGATTCCCGTTTTCCAGCATTGGCTCTCTGTGCTGCTCCAGTCCTTGTTGATCAGCTACAATGGTGATATTTCAAACTAAAGATAACATGACCACAGCGCTCAGCTAGTGCTCAGAAACAGAGGTGATGTGCTCTGTAGTTACGGCTGTGACGCTCACGCTGCGTCAGTAAGCAGAGATCTAAACAGCAATGGAGAGTTGGCATTGGACAAGTGGAATATGAGAACCTGCTGTATTGGTCATTTTATATGTAAGCAAGTGTTTGACACCCAATTTTTTAATGAAAAACAGAACATATTCACAGCTCACCCATTTCATGTCTCCAGTCCACTTCTATAGATCCAGACCCGGTGCTCAGAATTGCCCTAGCCCAGGTGTCAGAGAAGCCAATATTGAAGAGAAAAAAATCCAGCAATCACAGGTTAAGGCTTCTGACACGCCAACTCCAGGGCTGTAGGTACTCGGGAACTGGGCTGCAGTTGTTCTTCTCGGTCCCGTGACCCTCGTGGTGTAATTTAAAAGAGGGGGATTCTGACAGGGAAAAGGGGTATTCGTGATGCCATCTCCGGTGTGCGGCTATGTGTGGCCGCCGCTGCTTCAGAACCCCTGGGGATGATGACCGGCAGCTTAGATGGTTTCGCTCCCTGCAGGCAGAGCGGTTCCCCAGGGCAGTGAGTAGGAAAGTCAGTTCAGGGTCATTGACCCATGTTATTCATGCACCTCTGGTTCTCATGTGGCCTCTGCAGACGGTGGTCGCCACTAAGAAAAGTCTCACACACATCTGTTGGAGTTCTGTACCTTTATTGCAACGTTTCAACCAGGCTGCCGGGTGCTAGAACCGGTACAGTGTTGTCGAGACCCCCTTAGGCGCTCCTTGCTCCTATAGTGTTTCCTTCTCTGGTGGTACTCTCAGCGCTCCTAGTTTGTCTCGCCTCTCCTCTCAGTGCCTCCGCACACAGATCTCAGGTACCGACAGCCATGAGTTCTCAGTTGTACCGCTCCCTGCTACTGCTCCCTAGTTCGGCCACCTTCTCCAAGTTGTGTTGGGTTTTCAGCCGCAGCTCCCATTAGAAACTCGGGGCTTCCGGTTTTAATGGTTCGGGAATGCAGCATCCACACCGTTTTCAGGGCTGGTTCCCTGTGTCATCCACCAGCCCCTCTGTTTACTCGCCAGATATGGGTGTATGGGGATCAACTTCTTGTTCCGTACCCCGAGGGCTCTGTTCTTCCTCCACACCCATTGGTCGTTCCCTCCCAGGGCGGGCGAGCATGACCGTGATCCAGCCCATGGAAGCTAACACCTCGACCTCCTACTCCTTTGCTGTTCTCCTCCCGACTCTCTGTACACTTCCTTGTTTCCCCCGATTGAGACTGGGTCCTCCCTCCGAGGTCCACTCACCATCCTTTCTCGGGGTCGTAAGTATGTTTGTTCATGTGGTGTGGGTCTCAACTTCACCATCCAGGTACCTAGAGAGCAGGAGCACTACACCCCCACTAAGGGTGGAGCGCAGTACCCCCGGTGGCGGTGTGACCGGTGGGGTGCCACACTTCCTATAGCTGAAACATGTAGGATTGCGTTCCAGTGTCTTGCTTTGGGGCTATAACACTCTGCACTGTATTTTACTTTGACAAAATAAACTGGATGTTTTATTTCACTCCTGCTACCCATGATTACTGGATTTTTTTCCTCTCCAATTCTTTTATGGTGAAAAAAAACCCTTTAATCGGCCACATTCCAGCTTTATTTCTTATAGAAGCGTGAATGTTTGTTATTTTTTAAAGTCACCCACTAACCAAAATTCTTCTTTGAAACCCTGTGCCATATATTTGACATACCATGGTGTATTAGTAATGTGTGGATTATGATATACTCCATTATAGTAGTGTGTTCACATGTGCACTTGTGTGACTGTGGCTGAATGGCTATAGCAGGTCACGATACATACATTATACTGTTGGCCATGACCAGGGGTGTAACTACAAAAGACTTAGGCTAGGGTCACACTTGAATATAGGATTGCGTTCACCGCATCCAGATCCGGATGCGGTGAGCGCAATTGTCTTCCGACAAGCAGCAATCCGGTAACCAGATTGCTCAGGATGTGTAACCCTGAGCAATCCGGTTACCGGATAGTTTGCTCATGAGCAAACTGTTCTGTGCGTGTGTACAATTGTAATTTTATTAATAAATGTTTGTATAATGTCTCTAGGGTGTGCCCACTCCCCCTAGAGACCTTCCACCCACTCAGGTGGGTATATAATGGAGGAATAAGTTATGTACAGCAGCCGCCTTCAGTCAACTGCTGTACAGTTTTATGAATGAAAGCGCCAGGCTCCTCAGAGCAGTGCGCATACTATAGCTATTGCTATAGTATGTGCGCCGCTGTCTGAGGTCCTGAAGCTGTGTACAGTAGATCTATGAGCAGCGCTGCCCATAGATCTACTGTAAATGGCTTCAGGACCTCGGACAGCGGCGCACATACTATAGCAATAGCTATAGTATGCTCGCTGCTCTGAAGAGCCTGGCGCTTTCATTCATAAAACTGTACAGCAGTTGACTGGAGGCGGCTGCTGTACAGAGGTGAATATAGCATTGTATGCCCACCTGAGTGGGTGGAGGGTCTCTAGGGAGAGTGGACACCCCCTAGAGACATTATAGAAACATTTATTTATTAAATTACAATTTTACACACGCACAGAACACTTTGCTTATCCCGGCGGCAGCACATCCTGAGCAATCCGATTCCCGCATTACAGATAACAGAACCGCTCCGAAAACTGCAGCCTGCATGATTTTTCACCCAGACTGCAGAGTCGGAGACCGAAACCGGATTGCTTGTGAAGCAATCCGGTTTTTATCATAGGCTCCTATGAGGAGCGTTTCCTGATCCAGTTTTGAGCTTTTAAAAAGCTCAAAACCGGATCAGGTTTTTAAAAAAAATACAGATGTGTGACCCTAGCCTTATTGCTAAAAAGATTTGCAATAATTTGGGGCCCTATTGGAGCTTTTGCATTGGGCCCATGAGCTTCAAGTTATACCACTGGCAATGACCACAGGCTCAAAAGTATCTTAGCCTACAAGCAGATGTGTGGAAAATCAAATATATTGCATAAAATACATCTCAATAATCCCTTGGGATCAGTAGACCTCACTTTGACCTAAAGATTTGCAGAAGTAAAAGGTGACTATGTATAAAATCTTAGCACTTTATCCATATTTTCCAGCTATTAAGTTGGTTTGCAGAGCAGAGGTTTATTGTGTTGGGTGTATCACAATGCTGGATTGGTTATATCCTCTGCCACCAACCCATATTTCAGCGTCCTAGTTCAGGGCATAGAAGCTGTACCCCATATTGCGGAGGGATGCCCCCAGTATGTCCACTTTTTGGCAGTTTACATAAAACCGGTTTCTTTATGGGTTAGAAGAAAAGTAGAAGAAAATATTTTTGCAATAATGTGTGACCTTTTTTTTAATGGGAAACTGATGAACAGAGAATAATACATTTCCCTGGGTGGAAAAATGTAAAGAGCGGAAAATGTGAGTTACATCCATTCTCTGTCACTTTAGATTACAATAGTCTGTTGTGTAGAATGGACTGTGGTTTTAATGTTATAATAATTAAAGGGGAGTTTTGTGAGTTTACATGTGTAATGACAGATCAGAGCTATAGCTTTACTGGATGTCCGATGGAGCGTTTGCAGTGCAGGGCTTGAAAGCCTTGGCCTAGTGCTGCCCTCTACTGGTGGAAAAAATAAGGACTGTTATATTTGCAGATTGGCCAATATACGGTTTTAGGCCCCTTCACATGTCCGTGTTTCCGTTTTTATTTTCAGGGATATCACACGTGCCTTTTATAGTCTTTGGGGCTGCTCACATTTCCATGTTTTTAGACATGTAAAACACACGGAGACATGTCCGTTTTTCTCTGGCCAATACAAGTCTACAGGTCTGTGAAACACACGTACAGCACATGGAAGGCATCAGTTTACATGTCCTGTATGTGTTTAACATTGAAAGTATAGGAGAAGCTTTGTAATGTCTTTATTTCTTTAGCTGTCCTGGAAAAACACAAATTGCACATTGATTGAAAACACTGATAGTACTTGTATGTCACGGACGTGTTTTATACACACACATATGAGGACTTAGTGTGATTTTTTTGCTGGCATTCCCTGAGCCTGGAGTAACTTGGACACCATAAAAGAATAGATGTGTAATTGACACGCCATCTGCGGTATGCAGTCAGGGTGTCCGCCACTGCTGCAGAACCTCTGGGGATGATGACCGGCAGCTTAGACAGTCCCGTTCCTCGCTGGTGGAGTGCATTCCCCAGGGCAGTGGAGTGGTTTCCCCGACTCGTACCTTGGCAGATGCTCACTCAGTCATCAGTACCCTCAATGTTTCAGGTGGCTTCCACGGTCAATGGTCACCGCTAATAAAAGTCTCACACACCACAGCTGCAGTTCCGTCAATTTTACTTCAGGTGTTAATCATGGCCGCTGGGTACGCTGTCTGCCAGTCTCTGGTACTTTGCTCTTTCTCCAGAGCTGGGTTGGTACAGTCAAGCCATGGTTGGTGCCCTTTCTCTACTTTCTCTTGGTGTCAGTCTCTTATGAGTCTCATCTCTCGGTGTTATAAGGGGTGCTCTGTGGTCCAGACTCTCAATGCCCTCCGCTACACAGAGCTCAGGTACCGGTAGCAACGGGTGCTTCTTTGTGTCCCAGACACCATTAGGATCCCTCCCCGGCACTGCTCCCTAGTTTGGCCACCTTCCCCAAGATGTGTCAGGTGTTCGGCCACAGCTCCCATTAGAAGTCTGAGGCCTCCGGTTTCAGCTCGGGCTTGAAGCTTCCGCACCATCTGCAGGGCCAGTCCCTGTTTCCTCCACCAACCCCTCTGTCCGCACCCTTAGTGCTTTTCTCTCCATCTCTACCGGGCTGTTCTCTCCCTCTAATGGACAAGCTTGGTGGTGTAGCTTCCACCCGCGAGAGTCAGCACCACACCGCCTCTACACTCCCGACTATGACTCCTCCATCAGTTAATGTTACTCCTCCGGTCTCCTACTACTGAACTGAACCGAACTAACACTGTCCTGTCCCCCTTTGTGGCCTGGGTCCTCCCTTAGGGTCCACCCTTTGTCCCAGGGGCCTGACACTTCATGTGTTATGTTAAGTTAACCACAGAAGAGCAGTACCTCTGGTGGCGGTTTTGTGGCGCCCCACTGGTCGGTGTGCCACGGAGGGGTACTGCACCCAGACCAGAGTGTGTAGTATGTGACATGGGGATGTTAATCTGAGGCCCTCGCCACACACATTCACACACCTAGAATCAGGGGACTAAGGGGTTAAATCCTTGGCTAGGAGACCCAGCCCCAGTGGTAGGAGCTTAGATGGGTAGTGGAGAGCGGGAAAGAAAGCTCAGTCGGAACGCTGGGAGCAGGAGAAGAGGGGACCCTGCGAGTGACGGAGTAGGGCGCCTAAAGAGAGATGGCCCAGACAGGAAGGGGGATCCTCGAGTGTTAGCTAACACGCTAGTCCGGACCGGAACGGCACCCGGTCATAAGGACCCAGTCCAACACCGGAGCACCGTTCCGAGGCGGTGCGGGCGTTTACCCCCGAGCCGCAAAACCATAGGGACACGGGCTCCTTCAAGAAGTCGTGGCCTAGTCCTTCATATCCCCATAAGGCCTGCAGAGGGTAAGGAGTCCTCGGTCCCATAAATCCTGTGAGAGGGCGCCGAGCTCTCTGCAGGGCAGTACTGGTAGAGAAGGAGTGAAAAGGCATGGAAAGTAAGGACAGAGGGAGAATCCTGAAGGAACACCACTGAGGGCCTCAAAGAGACATTCCATCCTCTGGTGACTTCCCAGGCCAGCTACTAGTGACTGTATACCTGTAAGCTGCCTGAAGGTTACCAGTAAACCCGTGCAGAGCCTAATGAATGTGTGGTGTCTTATTTCATCGCGCTGGGGAAAGCTGCATTCCAGCCTCCACCTGTGGAGCCGTCTTCCTGTGGGATTTCTCCATTTTCATCACTGCCCCAGGGATTCTGCTCTACCTGCGGGGAGTATTGACCTCTGGCTGCCTGTCATCATCCCTAGAGGTCAGAAGCAGCTATGGTCAAATTACCAGGTACCATGAGTGGCGTCACAAACAATTTATTTTATTTATTTTATTTTACACATTTTTCAGCGACCACCAGGGCTATGGCCCCGGGCACCGGCCACCAGTGACAGCACCCTTAATCAACGCCCGGGATCCGAGTACCCCACAGCCCTTGGGTGGGTCAGTTTGTCTGCCACATAATTATAAGAAAGAGGATCACAGACATGTTAAAGAGGACCTGTCACCAGGTTTTTGCAACCTAATCTGAGAGTAGCATAATATAGGACACGAGATACTGATTCCAGTGATGTTTCGCTTACAGGGCTGCTCAGTGTAGTTTTGATACTGTCACTGTTTAATCATTTGGAGATTATCATTAGTCTGGTAATCTGTTAGTCTGGCATATTCACAAACTGCTAAATCTGCAGCAGAGAAAACACTAATTTTATCAAAGTGACAGCAAGCAGCTCAGTAAGGGCCGCTTTACACACACAGATATCTGTGACCAACTTCTGAACAGATCTCTGGTTGCAGTGAAATCATGGACACATTGTTCTATCTTGTGGCTGTGTACAAATGTAACAATGTGTCCATGATTTCACTGCAACCAGAGATCTGTTCAGAATTTGGTCACAGTTATCTGTGTTTGTAAAGCGGCCCTAAGTGACACACCACTGGAACTATGGTCTCTATCTCTACATTATGCTGCTCTCAGATGGGATGGTAAAACCTGGTGACAGATTTCCTTTACCAATGTGCAAATGATGACAAACAAATGCTGCATGTTAGGGCCGCTTTACACACACCAACTTCTGTGTCCAACTTCTGAACAGATCTCTGGTTGCAGTGAAATCATGGACACATTGTTCCATTTTGTGGCTGTGTACAAATGGAGCAATGTGTCCATGATTTCACTGCAACCAGAGATCTGTTCGGAAGTTGGTCACAGAAGTTGGTGTGTGTAAAGCAGCCCTTACTGTGTGGCCCAAATGTGTTACTATGACACGTCTCGCTACGTGTCTCCCATAGACCAGACATAAAGTTTGGCTCACCAGTTGATCAGGTGCTCAGGGGTCAAAAAATAGTGCAACAAAATAGAGTAAACCCCGGAACATGACTCAGAAAATGAGAATAAAAGACTTTTTGATTGATCCTTTGATCCAAATTGGATTGCTCTCAAATTATTTTTGAGCATTCAATAAAAGGATCAATCAAAAAGCACAACGGTGTTCTCTTTTTCTGTATGGTGTTCTGGGGTTTACTCTATTTTGTTGTCTCCCATTGACGTCCGGGACGTCATTGTTCAGCAATTGCAAAGGAAGCTGGCAGCAGCGGATCTTGATGATTTTCCCAAGTGCATTCAATGTGGCAGAACATTCCTTATACAACCAATAATAACCTCATTGTTACCAGCCAACCACCAGGTGTATAAGTGCTGGGATTTCTATGTGAAATGCTCATCCTCAATACTGAATAATGGTATGTGCATGTTAATTTGAATGGATCAAAAAACACTGCAAAAACGATAAAAGAAATAACATACTGGAGATTTGAAAAATAGCTGAAATCAGCAAGGAAATTCATCTTACTAGTGCTGTAAAGTGCTGGGGCTTTTTGTGACAAAAACATACAAAAAAGTATGCATCAAAAACACAACCTGTGACCTGGTCCTAGGTCAATATGTTTTGAAAATTTGCTTTCCATTTTGTTATCATTTGCACATGATTAAGGCTGCTTTCACTTCTGCGGTAAAGTATAGTTCCCAGCAGATCCGGCACATGTCACCGCACCTGCCAGACCTGCCGCGTAATGGCCGATTTGCGGCACCGATCCTGCAAGCCCCATTCATTCTCTATGGAGCTCACGGTCGGGGGCAGCAAGTGCGGTATTGCCGAAAACGGCACTTGCGTCACTGCAAAAAAATGCTGCTAGCAGCGTTTTTTGCACGGCCACAAGTCCCGTATCTGCCTGATTTGGCAATACCGCACTTGCCGCACCGGACCTCAAGCCCATAGAGAATGCCAGATCAGTGCTGCAAGTTGGCCTTTACGCAGCAGATTCGGTGACGTCTGCTGGGAATTACACTTTACCGCAAATGTTAAAGGGGCCTAACATGTCTATCGATCCTGTCATTTCCATAATTCCACAACCTATCTTTGGTGTTACAACTTTAATATTGTTCAGCAACTGTACACCTCTATAGCCTTCGACCACATGACAAATAAATAGACAAAACTGAGTTCATCGTCTTCCCTAGCTGCTCCCCCCCACTACCTGACCTATCGATCCTCGTCAACGACTGCTCTCTCTCCCCAGTCCCCCACGCCAAGTGCCTCGGGGTAATCCTTGACTCTTCCATCTCCTTCAAGTCCCACATCCAGGCCCTTGCCACCTCCTGCCGACTCCAGCTGAAAAACATCTCACGGATCCGCACTTTTCTTGACCACGACACTGCTAAAACCCTTATACACGCTCTCATCATCTCCCGCCTCGACTATTGCAACCTCCTGCTCACCGGCCTCCCTGCTACTTCCCTTGCACCTTTCCAATCTATCCTTAACTCCGCTATCCATCTAATCCATCTGTCTTCCAGCTACTCCCCTGTCTCCCCCCTCTGCCAAGCCCTTTATTGGCTCCCCGCTTCCCAGATATCCCAATTTAAAACACTAACCATGACATACAAGGCCATCCACAACCTGTCCCCTCCATACATCTCTTACATGGTCTCCCGATACCTACCCTCACACACCCTGCGATCCTCCCAAGAGCTCCTCCTCTACTCCCCCTCATCCCGTCTTCTCACAACCGCATACAGGACTTCTCCCGTTCCTCTCCCATACTCTGGAACTCCCTCCCCACCACATCAGACTTTCTCTTACCCTGGGTACCTTCAAAACAAGCCTGAAGACCCACCTCTTCCGTCAAGCCTACAACCTGCATTGAGACCTGGTCCCCCACACCGCCTCACTACCATCACCTCCCCCTCCTACTGTATCCCCACTCACCCCTTGTAGTCTGTGAGCCCTTCTCCCCTCCTGTATCTGAACGACCTGATTGTCCACACTTATTGTAATTGTCCTAGTCTGCCCTTTCAGCATGTAAAGCACCATAAAATATAAAGTCGCTATATACATAAATAATAATAATAAATTATGTCAATGACACTATAAATGTATGTGCATGTGAAAAATATGAAACTATCACGTTATATAAGATTGAATGTAGACATAAATCCATCATCTTTAGTCTATCACCTAAGGTAAGAAATACAGTTAGGGCCAGAAATATTTGGACAGTGACACAATTTTCGCGAGTTGGGCTCTGCATGCCACCACATTGGATTTCAAATGAAACCTCTACAACAGAATTCAAGTGCAGATTGTAACGTTTAATTTGAAGGGTTGAACAAAAATATCTGATAGAAAATGTAGGAATTGTACACATTTCTTTACAAACACTCCACATTTTAGGAGGTCAAAAGTAATTGGACAAATAAACATAACCCAAACAAAATATTTTTATTTTCAATATTTTGTGGCGAATCCTTTGGAGGCAATCACTGCCTTAAGTCTGGAACCCATGGACATCACCAAACGCTGGGTTTCCTCCTTCTTAATGCTTTGCCAGGCCTTTACAGCCGCAGCCTTCAGGTCTTGCTTGTTTGTGGGTCTTTCCGTCTTAAGTCTGGATTTGAGCAAGTGAAATGCTTGCTCAATTGGGTTAAGATCTGGTGATTGACTTGGCCATTGCAGAATGTTCCACTTTTTTGCACTCATGAACTCCTGGGTAGCTTTGGCTGTATGCTTGGAGTCATTGTCCATCTGTACTATGAAGCGCCGTCCAATCAACTTTGCAGCATTTGGCTGAATCTGGGCTGAAAGTATATCCCGGTACACTTCAGAATTCATCCGGCTACTCTTGTCTGCTGTTATGTCATCAATAAACACAAGTGACCCAGTGCTATTGAAAGCCATGCATGCCCATGCCATCACGTTGCCTCCACCATGTTTTACAGAGGATGTGGTGTGCCTTGGATCATGTGCCGTTCCCTTTCTTCTCCAAACTTTTTTCTTCCCATCATTCTGGTACAGGTTGATCTTTGTCTCATCTGTCCATAGAATACTTTTCCAGAACTGAGCTGGCTTCTTGAGGTGTTTTTCAGCAAATTTAACTCTGGCCTGTCTATTTTTGGAATTGATGAATGGTTTGCATCTAGATGTGAACCCTTAGTATTTACTGTCATGGAGTCTTCTCTTTACTGTTGACTTAGAGACAGATACACCTACTTCACTGAGAGTGTTCTGGACTTCAGTTGATGTTGTGAACGGGTTCTTCTTCACCAAATAAAGTATGCGGCGATCATCCACCACTGTTGTCATCCGTGGACGCCCAGGCCTTTTACAGTTCCCAAGCTCACCAGTCAATTCCTTTTTTCTCAGAATGTACCCAACTGTTGATTTTGCTACTCCAAGCATGTCTGCTATCTCTCTGATGGATTTTTTCTTTTTTTTTCAGCCTCAGGATGTTCTGCTTCACCTCAATTGAGAGTTCCTTTGACCGCATGTTGTCTGGTCACAGCAACAGCTTCCAAATGCAAAACCACACACCTGGAATCCACCCCTGACCTTTTAACTACTTCATTGATTACAGGTTAACGAGGGAGACACCTTCAGAGTTAATTGCAGCCCTTAGAGTCCATTGTCCAATTACTTTTGGTCCCTTGAAAAAGAGGAGGCTATGCATTACAGAGCTATGATTCCTAAACCCTTTCTCCGATTTGGATGTGGAAACTCTCATATTGCAGCTGCGAGTGTGCACTTTCAGCCCATATTATATATATATAATTGTATTTCTGAACATGTTTTTGTAAACAGCTAAAATAACAAAACTTGTGTCACTGTCCAAATATTTCTGGCCCTAACTGTATGTTCCTGCTGTGGATAGAACAGTTAAACATTTAGTGTGCTTGACTGTATATTAGTCTTGTATGAGTTGCACAAAAATAGTGAACAAATACCCCATGACAAAAAAGAGGGGCCTCAAATTTGACCTGTCACTTTCCTCAGTGAAAAATCGTTTAAAAATCCTTGAGTTCCCCTGGTTTTGCCACTTTTTTCTGTTTTGCTGTGTGCCACTTCATTGCACTAATACTCATATTTTTTTATTTTTTTATTTTGGACAACAGTATGTGAAATTTCTACATGTAGGGCACCTGGGCGCTTTTTCATAGTCTTCTCTGGCATGTGTGCTCCCACTTTCCCTTTTAAGCTGAAGTCACACTGCCGTATGACTCGTGCAAGGATTGTATCGCACTGCTTGGACTGGCTGGTGGCTCTCCTAACCCAAGCATGAAAGCTTCATGTCTTTTTATGCAGCTGTCACTCTCAGGACAGGAGAGCTGCTGGCCTTTTGGACGATTGCAATGTGATCCTTGCGAGAGTCATACTCCAGTGTGTCTCCAGCCTTATGACATGTTCATTCTTTTGAAAACGCAAAGAAACCTGTGTGAGTTTTAAGGCCCCGTTGCACGGCACGACGTTGGGACGATGTCGGCAATGATCTCGGGGGCGCGCGGGTCGTTGCAGACATCGTTTTGACATCATTGGTGAGATGTCACACGTCCAGATATCATGGACAATTCATTATCGTTGACAATTCACCAACGATGTTGTGAGCAGGTATCATTCGCAAACCTCGCGAACGATCCCTGCTCATTGCTGGGAATGGGCGAAGCCATCCACGACATCGTTATCACGGTGTCACACACAACAATATACGAGGTTGGCTGATCGTTGATCGTGTGGTTTGAGAACATGTTCTCAAACCTGCAATCAGCGATCCAACGATTTATCGTTTCAACTTGCCAGAGTCACACGCAACGAGGTCGCAACGAAGTCGCTGGTACACCTCCAAACCCGTGACGTATCAATGATGTCGTTAACGATGTCGTGCCATGTAACAGAACCTTAACTTTCACTTCAAAACAGGAACCAATGAATGTGGAAAGCACTTCCTCATTTCACATAGGTTTTCATGTTTACCAAAAACGCAGGTTTGCATTATCATAAATTAACATAAAACCATACCAAAAACGCACCTCAAAAATGTTAGAAAAATGCCATGTGTGAACATAGCTTTAGACTGCTATATCATGAATTGTTATTGGCAGAAAACTAATGAACCCTGCACACAAAGAACGTGTCTGTGTGAACACGCTCACGCCGCCAAACAATCTAATACAAAAAACCTTGTCCATAAAACGTGTAAGTACTCTGCAGTAAAAAAGTTTAAAATGCAAGTGCAGTAAAAAAAATATATAAATAACAGGGTACTTGGTCCATACGTTTTTTGCGCATAAAATGTACTTCAAGCTGCTTCACCTCATCACGGTATACCCATATCGAAGCAGTCCTATCTGCTGTATTAAAAACCTGATCAAGTAATGTGTATCAAGTGAACAGGGTCCAAACAGGTCCAGTGTCCGATATGGACTGAGGTTGAAAGCAGCCTTTTGTGTGTAGAGCCCAAGGTGAGGGGCGGGGAACTCACATCTCTTGCTAGGCAAGAGGAAAATTTACAGAAAACTAATGAAACCTGCACACAAAGAACGTGTCTGTGTGAACATGCTCACGCCGCCAAACAAGCTAATACAAAAAACCTTGTCCATAAAACGTGTAAGTACTCTGCAGTAGAAAAGTTTAAAATGCAAGTGCAAGAAATTACACACCTCCAGAGTAGACTATGAATAACTGCCTAGTTGCACTACAAGCAGAGATTTCACATACTGCGCTCCACAAGCAATAAATATGGATATTGTAATGGAGCAACGCAGAGTAAAACAGATAAAAATGGCAGAATCAGAGGAGCGCTTCTACTATTGAATGCAATTATTTTTAGCTAGTTACGATGAACCATTAAGTGCTCCATCTGATCTTTTATCCCCATAATATGTTGCAGTATGCAGAGTACAGAAAGCCGGTTTTCTGTTACTCTTTGTGTGCATGAAGCCTTTGTGCTTTCTTAGCTCATTTTATTTTATTTTCACTGCTGTGACCTTTTTCATTTTTTTCCGCTTTCATGTTTATTTTCTCAGATCCTGTTTTATTACCACAGCAAAAATAGAACAAGACAAAATGCAAATTGTGCATAATAGAAAAGTGCACACTGCTGAGTATACTAATATGATGTTGGCACATTACAGATCTGCGGCGTGCATTGTGCCCTTCTGACCTTATGTGCAGAGAATTATTACTGCGTTTGTTGATCTATCTTTGTTTGTTTCAGTGAATTTATCAAATACATGAAGCCATCGAGAACATTTTATACTACATTGGCCGAACGACTGTGTGATGGGGACCAGGCAGTAAGAGATGGTTCAACATGCTGGAATGGAGAAGATGTGGTGGAGAGTAAGGCATCAAATTGATTCTCAGGACCCAGGTCAAGAGGAAATGTCCTTGGCCATCAGACGAGAGCACTGCAAACCTCCTCCTACCAACCAGTATCCCTGACGCGCCCTGGGGCACTCTGAGCCGAGCTTTTGTGGAGCTGTTGGGGAGTCAGAGGGGTCAGGCCCAGTTCTGTGACCCCGAGGGTTGGTTACAGAATCAAAAATGTTGTGGCTTGGAGAAGATTGTTGTGACGCCATCCGTGGTATGCGGCTATTAGTGGCCGCGGCTGCTGTGCGGGACCTCTGGGGACGATGGGTGGCAGCTGTAATGGTTTCGGACCCCACGAGTGGAGGTGGTTCCCAGGGCAACCTGTATAGTCTATGGCGGTGGTAGGTCGTTGGGGGTGCAGGGCTGAGGGTGCGGAATGACCGACAGACACAAGGGTTGGAGTCTCTTTTACCTATGATGGTAGAAGTAGCAGGTTCGTCCAGGGTACCTTCCACAAGAGATGTTGGGAGTCTGAGCGCCTGAAAGCAAGTTGGGGTTCTCCTCACCCGGTGAGTTCTGAGGCCTCCCTATTGCGCTATTCTTGGTGGGTCCTGGCTGCCTGTAGCTAAGCTGCGACCCTCTCTCCTCCTGTCTACAGTCTCTTGCTCGAATGACAGGCAGCTCGAGCCCTTCTTGGGATACCCTCTTCTGGCTGCTCTCCCTGAGCTCTCTAGTGCTGCTATGCCTACTGTGCTTCGTTGTGGACGAGAGACTTGTAATCCCCCGCCCTCCGGTGTTGGCTGCTGGGCCTAGAGTCCCTCACAGCCTTGGACTCTGGTGTCTGCTCCTGGCGCTCTGCACTGGGGTGAGCCTGGCAATGGGCTCCACTCCCCAGACCTGCTTCTCCACTTCCTCAGACCCTCTCCTATGAGTCCCTCATGCTGGCTAGTCTCTGTCCCAGGATGAGCCTTACGCTGCTTCAGTCCAAGGGACCTGTTCCCAGTCCTCCTAGGAAATGAACTCCCCAGTCCCGCCCCCAGACCAGAATTTATAGCAGGACACTTCCCCTTGGACTCAGGTTTCAGAGCTCCCCCTTCTGGCCTAGAGTTGAGAAGATGTTGTGTGTGGTGGCTTACTTGGTGTGGAAACCCTTTTCCTGCTTTCAGGTATGGCATGGTCCCCCGGGGGAGGCAATGCCATCATGGCAACCGGACTCTGGGGTGCCACATTCTAAGAGCCTATCCTGATTTGTACGCTTTGCAAGATATCATCATTGAGGCATGGCACATCCATGAAGTCGCATCAGGCTACTAATCAGAACAGGAGCCGGTAATACGAGGTGGATCACAGGGCTCTGCTCCAATGGCCAGGATCTAACCACACACATGGATGAGAATAACGGATGTTTGGATTTAGATTTAGTATAAGACAAAGAAAAGACTTCTTGCTGTTAAAGGGTACCTGTCAGGTCAAAAATCCATATGTAACTGCTATCATTTTCTAATTCCTCCCTCTAAACTCTTTCTATTGATGTATTTCTATTATTTATATTTCCCTCCTATCCTTTGTAAACTTCAAATAATGAGATTCATTCCATCTGTCAATCGCAGAGAATGATCCACTTAGTTCTTTGCTGTCCACTTCCCATAGGATGAATATTCATGTCACATATTCATATCACTGCTCAGGAGACCAGTAGGAGGGGTCTGTATCTTCCTCTCTGCTCTCTATGTTTGTAGCCAAGCAAGAGGTTAAATACAGCACAGAATATGTCACAGCACAGCAGGGATACCTGCTTAGAGAAACAAATGGAGTAGATACCTCATCTAGATCAGGTAAGGCAGTAAGGCAAATGTGTGCTTGCAATCCCTCCCTCAGAAGCTCCTAATTGAAACTGAAACCTGACAAGCAGAGAGAGCAAAAGAAGTAGAGAGGAGAGAAGAGAAAGCTGCTGAGAAGGAATCAATATTTAAATGAACAGTTTAACACAGCTGGACTATTCCTCTGTCAATATATGGGACAGGAGGACTAATGCAGGAGCTCCCTGCAGGTCTGAAAATGCTTATAACCCGGAAACTACAAATGGTATAATAATGATTTTACATGTTTTTAAAAGGACTGCCCAGGCCCTATTCAAGGGTAATATTAGTATCACGTTGAAAAATGACATGATTGATGTTACCTCTATCCAGCTGGCACTTTATTTCAAAGCATTTATTGTTGACTAGATGGTGGCCCGATGCTAACGCATCGGGTATTCTAGAATATGTATATATGACTGAAGAACAGCACACTATGGCCAGGGTCACATTTGCGGTTGGACCCTGGCCTGCCGGATTCCGGTTTCAACTTAGCAATTTTTCCATCACCGCATAGCGTTTCCGCTATGCGGTGCTGGAAACCGCAGTCCCTAGTTACCCGGTGTTTACCTGCACGACCTGTCACACAGGCAGCGGCTCGGAGGGCGTTTTACAGCGCCGCACAGGAAATCGTGTCTGCAACGGTTTCCTGTGCGGCGCTGTAAAACGCCCTCCGAGCCGCTGCCTGTGTGACAGGTCGTGCAGGTAAACACCGGGTAACTAGGGACTGCGGTTTCCAGCACCGCATAGCGGAAACGCTATGCGGTGATGGAAAAATTGCTAAGTTGAAACCGGAATCCGGCAGGCCAGGGTCCAACCGCAAATGTGACCCTGGCCTATGACTGACAGCCTTATAGACAGGAGTGTACTTCGTCACACTGACTGACAGCCTTGTAGGCAGGAATGAAGGACATCACACTGACTGACATACCTTGTAGACAGGAGTGAAGGACGTCACAATATGACTGACAGCCTTGTAGGCAGGAATGAAGGACATCACACTGACTGACATACCTTGTAGACAGGAGTGAAGGACGTCACACTGACTGACAGCCTTATAGACAGGAGTGAACTTCGTCACACTGACTGACAGCCTTGTAGACAGGAGTGAACTGCATCACACTGACTGACAACCTTGTAGACAGGTGTAAAGTTTGTGACACTGACTGACAGTCTTATAGACAGGAGTGAAATTCGTGACACTGACTGACAGGCTTGTAGACAGGAGTGAAGTTCGTCACACTGACTGACAGACCTTGTAGACAGAGAAGTTCGTCACACTATGACGCAGCATTCAAATCGCGTGCCAAACCGCGCGCCTATTGCAACCAATGAGAGACGCGGCGCGCAATTTGAATGCCGCGTATCTGATTGGTCGGCACGTTCAGCGTCTGACCAATCAGAGAAGCGGCGCGCGCCTTGGCGCCATATTTAAAATACACTGAGCGGCGCTCAGTGTATTTTAAATCTGGCGCCAAGGTGCACACCACTTCTCTGATTGGTCAGCGCATTCAGTGCCGACCAATCAGATTGAACACTGCCGCGCGAGATGCCTGTGTCAGTCCTCACTGTCACTCTTGCATTCTATTCATGAAACAGGAGACTTAGGATTGGCTCAGGCAATGAGCACTGGCCATCCTGAGCCTTCAGTTTCATGAGTAGAATGCAAGAGTGACAGTGAGGACTGACACAGGCATCCAGCAATGCAGCGCTCAATCTGATTGGTCGGCGCATTCAGCTCAATCTGATTGGTCAGCGCTGACGCCGGTCATCTCCCGGCTGTCTCGCCACGGACTTCTGTGCGGCAGGTAGCCGCGGCTCAGCTACTCCTGCACAGAAGTCAGCGGCTCGCCGGAAGCTGGCTCGCCGCGGACCTGCACGTGCAGCTCTTTTGCATACGCGGCGCTCATTGGCCGCCGCAGCTGCCGGTGACCAATGAGCGTTGGCGCGCGATTTCGGCCTCAGACGGAAGTGGCCGCTAGACAATTATATAGTAGATATAAATGTATATAGGTTAGATGCAACTGCTTGCAATTCGGGCTGTTGCGATTACCTTGAGCCGGTGGGCAATTATTATTATTATTATTATTATTATTATTATTATTATTATTATTGATACCTATGTTGCTGATTTACATGTGCATTGTGGGTTTAACAGAATTTCTAGCATTGGGGATATACTAAGACTGTAGTTAACCATTGGAGTTCCCTGGGGATGGTTGAACGTTGTTTCAGGGTTGATCTTGCTTATTGATGATTGACTATTGTATATACTTTTTTGGTCACTGCATACCACCTTTACTTACCCCCACTATACCCCTTTGATGGACTCTAGTCATCTACAACTTTGTGTTTTTTTGCCTATTTATTATCCACTTTATACCTTGCTATATATAGCGCGCCCTATATTTTCCTAGATCTAGACATGCATGTGGAGGACAGTGATTTGTATGTGTCGAGCCCATTGGGACGGGGCACTCAGTACCGGACCAGGTCTGCTACTGGGGATGTCACGGGTGGTCCTGGTCCGGACCGTGTCCCTGGCCTGACAGTGAAAAGGGAATATTTACAGGGGATAATGTCAGTCGTGACGCCACCCACGATGTGTGGTCAATAATGAGGACCACCGCTGCTGCAGAACCTCCGGGGATGATGTTGTAGCAGCTAGGATGGAATAGTTCACCGTGGGCAGAACTGTATTCCCTGGGGCAGTGATGATAGAGTCTATGGTGTAGTGTATATTGCAGGTTTGTGTTGGGTGCAATGCACTTACTGTCCTGATGCTGCAGAAATCCTCCTTCATCGTTCAGAGCTGACAGGCTGTGGCTCTCCAGGTGGGAATCTTCTGCAAACCTGTTTGGAGGGAATCATGTGCAGGGAGAATCATGTGAGGGAGTCAGAATCAGGGTTCACCGTGTTTACTTCTCAGCTTTGCAGTTACAGCTTAGTCACAGCTCCAGTTACAGTTCACAACACAAGTCTTTACACGGGCACAACTCTCCCCTCCGGGTTCCTTTACTCCCTGCAGCCAGGTTGTTCCTTCTATGACCCCTCACTCGTTCTCTGACCATTCCAGGCCCTGATTCTCTCTCTTTCTCGCTTGGTGTGCGTCTCCGGATAGTATGGCGGTGACTCGGGCCCCTGTGGGTCCTCCGGGTTGTCACTGAACTGCCTGTCCTTTGGGGTGGGAACCCTAACGTGTAGCTAGAGTCCCCCGTCGGTTGTCTGGGGATACCGGGTGAAGCAACGGTCCCCTTCAGAGCCGACACTTTACTGCCAGCTTAGCCTCCAATAGTCCTCCCAGGTGAGGCTCTACCAGGCTCCTTCTAACCGTGTCTTTGGGTTAAATAGGAGGGCTACTCCGCCTGCAGTCTGCCGTCTCAGCCGTGCTTCTAGGACCCAGTGCTACTGTTCCTCTCGTCCCTCACACTCTTAGGGTGCTGGCTCCGGATGTGCTTTCTCTCTTTGGCTCGCACTGGCTCTCCAGATTCTGCGTTCCTTCCACCCCACTCTTCCAGGACATGTGTTTTCTGTCTTTGCATCTCAGCCTACCTCGGCCTACTCACTCCTTTCTCCTCCCCTTGCTCTATATCTACCCTCTGTCACCTGACTTGCGTGTTGGCCCACCCACTGTCTCTGAACCCACCACCCCTTGCCTGCCTTGAGTTCCATGCTCCGGGTTGGGTGCTGCCCTCTACTGGTATGTGGGTTGTGTGGGCTGTGATGCTGCACCCATATCATATCCTTTTGCCAGGCAGTGCACCCCTCTTCTAAAAAACTAATTTCCAGAATGGGTCAGGCAGGTGTGGGGGTTTTCTATTGTTTTGGCACGTGAGGTATCTATAAATTTGACACGGCGTCTCTAATGTATTCCAGCCAAAATGACACTCCATAATTCAAATAGCACTCCTCCCGAGCTCTGCTGTGTGCCCAAACAATAGTTTTCCACCATGTATGGGTGTTGGTGTACTCAGGACAAATTGAACAAAATAATATATGGTCCTTTTTCTCCTGTTACTATTGCAAAAATTAAATACTTGGGGTAAAACAACATTTTTGTGGTAAAAATATATATTTTTAATTTTCCCAACTAAATGTTATTACATTTTCTGAAGCACCTGGGAGTTCAAGGTGCTCACCTCACCTCTAAGTACATCAGGGGCTCTCCAAACATTACACGGCGTCTGCTAATGATTCCAGTTATGGCTAAGTGGGCCTGCACTTACCTGGCGCACACATGCGCAGTTAGAGTCCAAAGATTGTGGCAGTCTGACTATGTGCGTCTGCGCCCAGGTAGGCGTATGCACTGTTGTGGCGATGTGCGGTTAGGCGAAGTCTGCAGGCGGGTTTTGCAGCAAAATGCTCCTGGCTTCAGTTTCTGGTGGCATCAGGTCCGGTTGTAGGTGGCTCCGCTGGTGGTATTGGGCAAGGGTCTAATACCGCCAGCAGGCATCATATTTGCACACCCATCACTCGGGTGTAAAAATATGGCTGCCGCTGGTGCATGATAGGTGGTCATCCTGACAGCGAAAGGGGAAGACGGACGGGATAAGGTAACTATATAGATAGATTTTTTGTGATATAACGATATGGTTTAAGAGCATCAAAATTCAAAGCTCAAAAATGTAAAACTTTACAATTTTGACATTATCTGTAAAATTGTAATTATTTTCATAAATAAAGGCAAATCATATAGACCACAATTTACCAATAACATTAAGCACAATGTGTCACGAAAAAGTATTCTCAGAATCACTGGGATTTGTTCAAGAGTTCTTACTTCATAAAGTGACACAGGTCAGACTTGAAAAATTTAAGAATATATCTGCTGCAACACTACACATTATAAGATATGTGAAATAGCAAAATGGCTAACAATGAATAGCAGGGCTGTCTGCACAGCTAGTACAGATATAGGGAAACTGACATGGCAAAAATGACTTGAGAATACAAGGAAACCTGAGAAGACTTAAGGACCCCTTTACACATAACGATGTCCCAGCGTTCCGACCAACGATGGGGGTCGCTGGGACATCGTTATTTAATCTCTGGTGAGCTGTCAAACAGACAGACTCATCAGCGACCAACGAGAACGCTGGTAACCAGGGTAAACATTGGGTAACTAAGCGCAGCGCTGCGCTTAGTTACCCGATGTTCACCCTGGTTACCAGCCTCCCAGTGTGTGCTGTGCGGCGCTGGGAGGTGGTTGATCGTTGGTCTCCCGCTGTGAGACATGGCGATGCTGGCTGCCCAGCGGGAGACCATCGATAAAATAATGGTCTTGGCCATTCTTCCATGATCAACGAACTTATCGTTGGTCTTTGATATGTGTCACACGCAACAATGTCATTTCGATGTTGCTTCAACATCACAAAACCGGTGAAGTTGCAACAATATCGTTAACGATATCGTAGTGTGTGACGGGGCCTTTAGCTTTAGCAGCAGCCGCTGCGAAAGTTCCCGATAACCGCTCCAAGTTGCTTCTCATCTTATCGGGTCCTAACCGTGTGCCTCTACTAGCGGTATAATGCTGCATGTGTGGGTTTTTATGCCTCTGTAAAACTGGCATTATGAGTATGCCCTGGACCTGGCTACAATAAGATGGCGGACTTAGCTTGGCTACAGGGCGGGGGAAGGGTGCAAAGTCAGAATAATAGTCATTCTAATAATTAAAGAGATGACTCTCTTTAATTATTAGACTTGAAAAATGTGGCCTGGTAAGGAGGGTGAAAATAGGTTCGGGGGTGAAGGGGTTAAATCATATGTCATATGAATGGTAAATGAATGTAAAATAAAGATGTCAGGTAGTAAAATAGAAAAATATTAGAATCTGAGTCCTCATTGGTTAATACCTTTGCAATGGCTAACTGCTTTGCTTTTTCTTACCATCTTATCAGTTAGCCATTAAAAGGTATCAACCACTGAGGACTCTCAGATTCTAATAGTTTTCTATCTATTGGCTAACACGGTACAAACATTCTTTACCATATTAGATAGGAAAATAAAACAGACACATAGATGGCATACAATGACAATATGGATGACAATCGCCCCACTTTTCTGCATGTAACTTGCATGATGTTTCATATGCTCATCTGACCCCGGCCTTATACGAAGTAATATTTTCACTTTTTTAAGGACTCATACTATAATACCTAAAGCTAAATTCCTTCCTTAACTTAGACTATTAAGTGGTGATTGAAGTCTAAGTACTTCCATCTTCCCTGTGCCATGTTTTCATCAGAGCTGCTTCTATAATGAATTCTGTGAGGAATGCTATAGACCACATGTGAGAACAAAGAAAGGCTTTACTTTTATAGTTAGGAGGTTCTTCTAAGCAGGCAGACGTCCTCTGTTCGATTTTATTTGCAATCCAATGTAAAGTTCAATACCACATGGCTGTAAGCTGTGCAGACGCTGAGCGTGTTTCCAGAGGCTTAAGGTGTAAATGTCTTTGTGATTTTTATATTTTAAAGGGGTTGTTCACAAGTCTGTAGTCATTGGAGACTTGGTGAATCCTTGCATCACATTGTGCACTGAGGATTCTCCCGTGTCAGAGATGGGAACGGCAGTCACGTAGTTACAGGGTATGCCATATGGAAAAGCGGCCATATTGCTTCTTAATAGGTGTAACCTCACTCAATACACTTGTCACTTGTATACTTGACGTCACGTGTTCCCGGATCTAACACCAGCGGATCCTCACAGAGGACAGTGTGTGCGATGTGAGGATATACAAGTCTGCAGTCACATAGTCACATTACTGTAGACTTGCAGATTTGGAGCGAACAACCCCTTGAAATTAATAGTGCACATGAAAATAACCAACTTTATAATATATCTTCTTAATACATGGGTAAGATTTGTCCTCAGTGAATACAGATTTTGCCAGTACTGGGATAGAAGATGGCAGCTGGTGCTTGTCATATGTGGGGTTATGAGTTATACAGATCCATGGATGGGGCATTGGATCACTGCCTGCAAACTGCCCAGCCCCCCCAGTGTGAACAGGTTAATGAAGCAGGTTAGCACATGTGTCCCTATTTGCCTCCCTGGCACACAGGTGCTTCAATGCTTTGACCTTGTGCAGCCACTGCATAGCCGCGACAAGCTAAAACAATGTTTTGTAGTTTTATAATTCTAGTTTTATCGCATCCATGGGTATGTCCATGATCAGTGAGCACATTCACATCTGTGGATAAAATTGCAAATGTTTTGGTAGCTGGCACCCCTCAGGAGGGCAATATCTCCCTGAATTAAGGATTTATCTCTGAAGTACGTGATTCAGCCAATGTCACCGACGGACTATTCGCTATAGTAAGGCAGAGGGAGTCACTGTTGCTTCATTATAGTGAATGTATCCCTCAGGGATTTTATCTGAATCCTGTAATATGGAGATTTTACATGGAAACCCGATGTAAGTGCTCAGCATACAGCACAGGATGAATGTGATCCAAAATGTTATGTAAAATGCTCCCAATAAAAATGTCAACGTTAATCCCACAAAAAAACAAGTCCCCGCTCAAGTTTATTATCTGTCAATGGAAATCTAGGTGGCTTCACCTAACTGGTAATACAGAGGCTCTGGAAAAGCGCTATGGCTTTTGCCTATATGCATACATCCAGCGAATTCTGTGCTCCCAAATCCAAATGCCCACCTCCCTTCTGAACCTCACAATGTACAAATACCATCATATTCAGCATCCATGTGTTTGCATTGTAGCGATGAGAGTCACCTAATTTTCAGTGTGCAGGCCTCCAGTAGCACGGGCTGGGCACACTGTATGTGCAATACAATTTATATGGGCACTACAATGTATGGGCACTACAATGTATGGGCACTACAATGTTGTTGGGCACTACAATTATGGGACACATATTTTCAATTTTCACTTGCAACATCCACTGCTGCTTGTTTCTGAAAAACACTCCGAGTTAAAATTGTCACTTCACCAATAGATACATTCCTAGAGGGTTATCATTTCCAAAATAAGGTCACTTGAGGGGGGTTCTGATCTTCTAGCACTAGGGACTCTGTATATGGAGTCAGCAAGCTACAGGATGGGCCATTTATATGGATGACCTAAATAAAATAGGAATGGTTGGTGATATCAACTTCCTGTTTGTGGCACATTAGTATATGGGAGGGGGAAAACTTTTGCAGATGGGTGGTGACCATGGCGGCCATTTTGAATTTCGGCCATGTACAACTATTTATTTAAATGGAAGAGGTCATGTGAACACATCAAACAATGAAAATTTCATAAGAAAAACAATGGTGTGTTTGTTTTAACCATAACTTTATTCTTTAATGAGTTATTTACAAGTTTATGACCACTTATAAAATGTGTTCAAAGTGCTGCCCATTGTGTTGGATTGTCAATGTAACCCTCTTCTCCCACTCTTGACACACTGATATCAACACTGCAGAAGAAATGCAGCACAGGCTTCTGTATCCGTTGTTTCAGATGCGCACATCTCGTATCTTCACAACACAGACAATTCGTCTTCAGATGAGGGGATGAGCAAATTGTTTTGTGAATGGTGGAAACAGTGGAAACAAAGCTGAGACAGAAAAAAATAGTAATGGGAACACGCCTGTATAGCATGCTCACTACCAATGCCAAATTGTATGAAAAACCAACTATAAAACAAAAAAAGTATGTGTAAAGTGTCTCCAGATACCTTGCAATAAATAAATCATTTATCGGGCACAGTTCACACACTACATCCTACTACTTGTGAGGTCAATAAGCACAGTAGTAGGTCATAATATGGTTAGCTGTTCTGAACAAGGGGCACCTTGTCGCGGGGGAATGGCTTAAAGTACGTTTTTTGCAAAAAAGGTATGTACCAAGTACCCTGTGTTTTCACTGCACTAGCTTTATTTAGTTATTGCAAGGTATCTGGAGACACTTTACACATACTTTTTTCTTTTATAGTTGTTTTTTTATACTAACCCACAGTGGATAGATCCCTCCAAGACTATTGGAACACAAACATTGATGTATGGTGTGGTATATGGAGTACAAAGATAGTGGGCCATTCTTCATCAGTGGAAACCTCAATGCCACTGGATATCTGAATCATGTAGCAATGTCAGATATCCAGTGGCATTGAGGCTTCCATTGTGAAGAATGGCCCCATATCTTTGTACTCCATATACCACCCCATACCATCAATTTTTGTATTCCAACAGTCTTGGAGGGATCTATCCACTGTGGGTTAGTGAGACAAAAAGGGGAAGGTGAACTGAACAGTAAGGTGAGCATACTTAATATATGTTTATTATGTTCTGGGATCTGGAAACCGCAAGGGACATTAAATTTGCACAGAATAAATACTTTGCACTTTCCCTGAATAATCCACACTGAATTAGAATTTTGCCTGATCCGTTCATGTTTAGTAGGAGTAATTTGTGACTGAAGAGGGGACAGGTTGGAGAGAAGTCCCAGGGGTAGCCTCTTGTGCTAGTCAACTGAATCTATGATCCCTGGATGGTGTCTTCCCTGAAATGCTGCAGTGTTACATACCGTAGTAAAAATGTACCTAGCTGAAATATCTTAGCGAGATTGTGATTCATGTTGCCGGTAGCTCTGTAGCTGGCAGCATCAATCAGATGTGAGATTCTGTTTTAAACTCCATGGAAGAGGAAATGTTTGTAATCTTATAGGCCGTATATTACGGTAAATGTCTGTCAGATTCATTCCTCATGGATCAAAAACATTTACTTGTTGACATCAGATCATATTTCACACTACTGACAAACAGGAGAATGCTCAGGGAGGGCAGCGGAGGAAGGAGGGATCCCAGGGAAGAAGGGATCTCCTTTCCATGACTATTGGGATTTCTAAAAATCCAGGGCATCAGAGGAACCTCCAGAATAGCTTGGAAAAATGGCTCTAAAGCTGCCTCCATTGCTGTGCACTTTAGTCATGCTGTAATTAAGAAAAAAAAGATGAAGACTATAGTCTCCTTTGGTTCCTTCAATGGATTTTGGCAATTTTCTCTTCTCCAAGCTTTGTACACAGAAGAGAGCCTTTAACCCTGAAAATAGCTCCTGGATATGTCATAAAGAAGCTGCAAGTCCATGGTTCGTACAAGCCATATCCCCTGATCTGGGACTGCGGGAAGAAGATATTTCTGTATCATGGAGTTGGCTGCTACTAGAAGCTGGAAGCATGGCCCGCCCCATGATCTGTGAGGTCCGAGAATAGAGCAGGAGCAATGAGGAGTAGATCCACTGTGTCATTGACGTGCAGGTACTAAAAGCATTAGAAGCACCACCATTTTTGTTATCTTTATACTTCATGAAGACATGGCCATTAGAATAATACTAGTAATATAATAATAATAATAATTTTTTATCTCCCGGAGTACCCCTTTGAGGCAATTCTCTCATCCAGAAAGAAAACAGGTGTCTTACTGTAACCTATTGGTGGTTGACCTCTAAGTCCATGTCCAATATTTTAATTATCATGTTCCTTTTTTCTCTTAACATATTCACGTATAAGATGATATTTTAATCTCTTTATACATCAAGTAAGCAGTTAAAAGATTAGACTGAAAATTCACATTTATTTTAGGCTGGGGCTACACAAGTATTCTAGTCATGTGGCGAAAGATCGGTGTTTGCCGCTACAGTTAATAGGGGTTCATCATTGCAATCTCTCAGGTTCCATTCCAATATTCCGGTTCCAACCTCTTGCGAGTTGCTTGTCGTCATCCAGTACCTTGCCGGTCGCAATGATATCAGTTCACTTGCATTATGCTGTGATGTAATAGCGGTGTGTAGAAATTTTTCAAGTGCCATCTGTATCCCAACAAAAGTCACCTGTTCGTTCCATCCTCTTGTAGCTTCCATCGGATTTTGGAAAGGTTTCGCCAACACTAAAATTCAAAAACAGCAATGTGTTTCCATTCTTCTTTACAGCCTTTTGTGAAAACGGAAACATAATGGGCCATCTTATTTTTGTTTTTATAGACACATCTTTACATTTTGCTGGACTGTGCATTGGATTGTATATACGAGTGCCTACCAAGATTGAGAATAGCTACCTTCTGAGCTACAGTAGATTCAGAATGGGGTCCCCCAACCTTGGCCCCTAATGATAAATATATAAACTCCTGCCTCAATCAATTATCTGTGTACCTGCCACATGGAAACATTTTTTATCCGTAGAGTTGTAATTAGCCATAATGCAAATTCTTAGCCTCTCTATCAATACGGCATTTGTGCAGCTGCTACGTCTTCACCCCTATTACTAGGCTCCTGATTATCAGGATTCCATTACTTCTATTCCTTCTGATTTCAGTATCAGGTGCTCAGTGGCTAGACTTCAAAAGGAAAGAATTATGAGATTAATCTTCTCTTTTGTGCTTCATATAGAGAACCTGTCTGTTCAAATCCTTAGTTACATAATAGATGTAAGAGTTGAGGTTTTAGTGTGAACATGGAATATGATTACAGCCTGGCCTTTATGACACCGGTCCGTGTCACATCATACATTTATCACTGTAATCTGTCTTATCTCTGTGTGGTTATCAGATGTCAGAAATTGCTGTCATGTTTATCTGCAACCCCAAGGTCAAGAATTCTTTCCCCAAATGATTGTTTGTATATCCTTCTCCACAGCTCAGAAAATATGATGTGGAGAGTCAGAACTGTTTCATGTAAATGTAGCATAGTGGGCAAGGTAGTCATCTATTGCAACCCATCACACTACTTGAAGAGGGGGATCCTAGATGGATGTGTGGTTTTGCATTGAGGAAGCAATACACCTTTCCAGCCCACATGAGGCCTACGGATTTGGCTGGTCAGGACCAAATGTTAATCATTAGAGATGGTCGAACTCGCCGATGTTCTGGTCTGGCGGATGTGGCCGGACTCTTTTTAATGTCTGGGTTCAGGACCGGACTTGATCCGAACTTGGTCTGAACCCAGACTTTAAACTGCAGCATTATACTTACCAAGGACCACGCACTTGTACTTCCCGCCCACTCATTCACTTCCTGATTATTCGCTGCACTTTGCCTCCAACAGCCAATCACAGATGTCCACTTTCTGTGACAGTGTATGTGATTGGCTGTTACACCCCTCACGCATTGTGGCGGCGTCTGTGATTGGTTGCCATTTGATTGCCTTCATTTGAAATAAAACACACACAATCCTTATTTTCCTATTTGCTAACAGCAAACATACCATTTGACAAAAATCCACAATGATGTTCCACGAAGCACACGATCTTGGCTCTACAATGTCTACAGACTATAGCAATGGAATAAGCGTTCTATCGCTGCAGTCTCCGGGATCACACTTACTGCCCGAGAAGCGGTGCCGTCACTCACTAAGTCACTGAGGGCTCTTAACAGCAGTCAATGATTACACTATAATGACAAGTTCTTTGCCAATGGCAACCAATTTATAGGCACCGAAACAATGGGTGGTGGCACAGTAGCCTATCACTGACGCTGTCACACAGTGTGGGCATCTGTGATTGGCTGTTGGAGACAGACTGCAGAAAATTACGAGGACGATTCATGAGCGGGACCCAGAAGTACAAGTGCTGGTCAGCCATCGGTAAGTATATCATACTGATTATACTGTTTTTCTTATTTTTGCAGTCACCCAATCGAACCCAAACTGTAACATGGACTTCTCACCAAGTCTGTGTTCTGGGTCTGTGCTCAAATAGTAAGGGTGCCTTTACACATCGCAACATTGCATGCAATTTCACTTGCAACTTACTGGTTGCAGTGAAATCATGGACACATTGTTCCATTTTGTTGCCGTATACAAATGTAACAATGTCTCCATGATTTCACTGCAACCAGTAAGTTGCAAGTGAAATTGTATGCAATGTTGCGACGTGTAACGGTACCCTAAGTATTCAGTACAGACCCCGAACTTTACAGTTCAAGTTCATATTAATCAGTTCATCAAGAGAGATTACAAGTTCTTTAAAAATTAAGTTTTTCTTAACAGAAACTTGATGACTAAAGCCACTTTCACATCAGCGGTAATCGCTGTTCGCGGCAGTTGCGGTGAAAAAAACGCAACTGCCACGATTACCGCATAACAGCCGCACTTGCGCTTCACCTGCGGCAAACCCCATGCAATGTCTATGGAGCTTGCGGTAAGTGTGCGGCAAGTGCGTTTTCGGCACTTGCGCAGATGCGTCCGCGAAAAAAAACGCGGCTGACCGCACCTGCCGCAAGCCCCAAAGACATAGCATGGGGCTTGCCGCAAGTGAACCGCAAGTGCGGGTGTTATGCGGTAATCGTGGCAGTTTCGTTTTTTTCACCGCCACAGCTGCGATCAGCGATTACCGCTGATGTGAAAGGGGCCTAATGTATACATTAGATAATGGACACAAGTCTTTTTGTTCGATTCTTTAGTCAAAGTATCTCCATTCACACTTTCTTCACCCCACTTGTTCCAGCCTACACTAGTCTTTTTCGTTCCATGACTATCCAGTCTTGCACTACAGTCCAATCCATTAAAGTCATATTTTCATCTCGTAATTCCATATACTTTCCCTCTAAAGGTTACGTTAAATGGCACGATGTTGGAACGATATCACAAACGAACTCGTGGGTGCGTGGTCGTTTCCGACATCGTGGACGATGCACCAACGATGTTGTGAGGATGTATCGTTCGCACAACCCAGTGAACAATACCTGCTAATTGCTGTGAATGGGCGATGTCGTAAATGACTTCGTTATCGCGGTGTTGAACACAACGAAATACCAGATTGATTGTTCTCAAACCTGCGATCAGCGATCCAATTACTTATCGTAGTTGAATCTCAGTGTTACACAAAACGATGTCGCTTTAACGACTCCAATCCCGTGACGTTTAAGCGATATCGTTAACGATGTCGTGCCGTGTAACGGGGTCTTAAAAGGGACATTGCTAATATGTCTGGACCTAACTTTAAGCTCTCAGATGCTTTGGGAACGCCTGCCTGGGGCACTCACTTTGTTTCACAGTCTGTTCCCTCCTGTACTAGGATCCATTTCACTCTGTCACTCGTTCTTCTGGTCATTTCTCTGATCCAATTCCCATAGATCACTTTGTCATTCAGTCACTTTTTCCTTGGAATCTTGCTATTCTCTGTATCGGTCTACCCTCGCTCAAGGGACACCCATATCATGCGGCTCTGTGGCCTATTCTGGTCTGAGGTCTGTCTCTGTCACATGCTGGGCCCTATCGGACGCTCTAATAGAGAACTCTACACTGTCTCACTACTAGCCAACTATGGTTTGATCCCAACACTTGAGGTATTCCCATCTCCAATATCCTATCCAAATATGTCGTAGGTATAATAATAATATTAGCAAATTCCTCCAATTAGAAATGTTGTGTAGTTCTGATTAGCTTGTGCAGGGCATTGCATCTTAGGTGTCCATAATTACGACCATTCATACAGTGACAGATAGGTATTTGCTTGTGGTCACAACCATGGATACCTAAGCTTCTGTAATGCCCTGCACATGAAGTAAGATACATGGCTATATCAGGAAAACTATAATACTTTTCTAGTTGAAGGTATTTCCTATTATTATTATTATTATTATATTATTATTATTATTATTCCAGTTATACATATTGGGATAGAATCTTAGAGATGGGAATACCCCTTTAACTCTAACTTACCCTACTCACCCTACTTGCTGGGCAGAACCCAGCTCTCTCTCACAGTACAGTGCAAACCATTATACAAGTAAATATTACACATCTCATTACAATCCACATTATACATTTCATACCATACAGTAATGCAGGACATAATACACTGTACACTTTACACTTATATAACCATAACTCGATTGGTGTCTTCAATGGGGGATATGACAACATATCACCCTCCATACATAAATTCTTTATTTTATACATCGGTATGTGAAAGCATAACGAAACTGGAAACAAATGAAAACTTGTATCTAAATTTCTTGGAAGAGGAATCTATTCATGGAATTGGATGAGCCTAATTGATGTTTATGGACATACCAAGTTGTGTTGTAATGCTAATGTTAGTCTAATCATAGATCTACATCAGAAACCATAACCACAGTGCACTGAAAGTCAGTGCTAAAATTCTCAGAATAAAGGATAATTAGAGGACCCGGGAATGGTAAGTATTATCTGATTTTATTACTTTAACACCATGCTGGCCAATAAAGTCAAGATGTCTCCAAGTGGAAACCCCTTACAGACTTTAAAGGTATGTCAGACAATCACAATGCCATCATTGATTTTAGCATCATTACCTCTGTGTCTGCTTCCTTTAGTGACGTTATGTCTCCGGTGAGGACAAACCCTCTGTGATATCATTACGTGCACTGATGCCCTACAGTGGATCTACCAACAACTGTCCCTTTCCAGTGACATTATTGACCTAATGATAACATGTCAGCAATGTCATTTGTTCACAAGTAAAGGTGGCTCAGTTGTATGGCTGATGTGACGTAGCTGGCATCCTTTCACCTGCTTCTAGCATCAGTAGTGACATCCTTCTTTCATCTTGATGTAACACCGACATTATAATAATGATAATCTTTATTTATACAGCGCCAACATATTCCGCAGCGCTTCACAATTAGAGGTTCATATTCAAACAATCATAAGAAACAGTTATCAGAAAATACAATACAATACGAAGCATATTACAATAATTAGAGCAAAATAATGACAGCCCTGCTCATAAGAGCTTACAGTCTAACAATGAGGTGGGGGTGACACAAAGTACAGGGGCTTATTTACAGTGATGGTATAGTCAACTTGAAGAGATGGGGAGCAGATAGGAGCTGCATAAGTGGCCCCGACCATTATTTGTGATGCATATGAGACTGGTGGAGTGCCTAAATACCTGATGTATGCCTTGGTTACCAGCCTTCTCCGCTCACTGGCTGGTATCCAAGGTATACAACGGGTAACTTGTTTTGGTTGGTTTTGTTTTGTTACCCACCTGTCCAAGCTCCAGGGCTGGGTCTTGCTCCCCTCTCTTATTGTTGGTTCACTCTGTTTTAGCCTGTTCTGGGATTCTCTGGTAAGCTAGCAAACAAATCTGACATTATCACTGTGGGCCTTTTTAGGCCAGAGCAGGCAGATACCAGTTGTCTGTAACTTTAGCATAGTTCACAGTTGTGACATGTTAATCTGGGGTAACTTCATCTGCCCGTTGCCTCATATTCAGCCAGGTGTCTACTTATCTCCTTGCTGCTTCCATCAACTTCCAGGGTTCACTTCTTTGCACAGAACAGCCTTTGGGTTGTTTTTTTCCACTCTCAGATTCTGCAATCAAGGTACCACATTTCTGCTGCATGTTCCAGTTTGTATATCTCTTTGCTATTATCAGTCTGCATATACTTATCTGTTATTCCTGTAATTACATGCATCGCTTGCAGGAAGATATCAGATAGCATATAAATCTCAAATCCCTGTGATTAACCGCATCCAAACTAGAATTACCATATTCCTTGTGGTAAACACTTTATATATCAGTCACTATAATGGGGTACCCACTCGCCTTGGTGGTTGTAGAGGTAGCAAGAAGAAAACATTCTCCATGTAAAAGTTCATTCGGTTTGTTCATCCTCCATAAATTGCACAGGATAAACAAGCTTGAACCTTTTTTCATACTCTTCAGCAACATAAACAGTGCCCATACAGAATATCCACTGGCCTTGGTCTCTCTTTAAATAGGGATTCCTGGTCCCTCTCTTTGTCCTTGACTCTGGGGACGCTCCAAACACATATGGACTTCTGAACATGTTAAGCACACTTGCAGGAACTGGGAGATTGACCATTTGACCTACCGTAGAACCAGTCACCTGATATCTGCTTAGATACACCCATGGGAGGTATGTGGATGGTCAGTCCCTCCCTTCACTGCTGACCCAACCTGTAAATCCAGCCCTTTAAACACTAAATGAGACTTGTGGAACTATAAGTCTCAGCAAAACAATCTGGATTTACACTGCAGCAGGCCACTGCCTCTGCAACACATAACGGCCATTTACAACATAGGCGGTTGGTACATCACATCCTTTACAGTTACTGTTCACATATGTATCCGAATACTTGGCTCTGCTTCATCTGGTTCTTCATGCCCCTCTTGTTTGCATTCCCTGCTGTCCTGATCTTCGCTGATCCATGCACAATCTGGCAAGGCCTGCTCTGTTGCACTATTGCCTCCAGTCTGTGCTGTTCACCTTGACTTATGGTTCCACCCCACCAGGTGAACCCCTACCAGGTTTCATCAACACTTCTATGTTCCAATAATACCACTCACAGTTAATCGTGAAATACATAGGAGGGAAGAAATGTCTTGAACTGACTCGTTACAAGAGTGGCATCCTAATACAGTTCCATTCTCAAATTAATTGAGCTCTTAGAGAGCAGCCATTCTTTCCAAAAGTTAGTATAGGCAGACTGCATGGTTAAGGGCTGTATTTTATACATCTCTAGTAATGGGATTAAATGAAAAACCCAAACTCAATAACTAAGAGACATGTCTCAATTTCTGTCTATTTAATGTATGTCCAACAATCAACATCTGACAATCACTGCAATAGAGTTGCACAGACTTGCACTTATATATCAAAAGAAACCTATCATCTCAGAAAAGGATATATACTGTGGGGAAAATAAGTATTTGATACACTGGCAAATTTGCAAGTTTTCCCACCTACAAAGAATGGAGATGTCTGTAATTTTTATTGTAGTTACACCTCAACTGTAAGATACAGAGTCTACACAAAAATCAGAATATCACATTATGTAAAAATCATACAATTTATTTGCATTTTATTGCATGAATTAAGCATATGATACAATACAAAAACAGGACTTAATATTTGGTACCGAAATCTTTGTTTGCAATTACAGAGGTCAGATGTTTCCAGTGGTTCTTGGCCAAGTTTTCACACACTGCAGCAGTGATTTAGGCCCACTCTTACATACAAATCTCCAAACCTTTCAGGTTTTGGGGCTGTAGCTAGGCAACATTGAATTTCAGCTCCCTCTAAAGATTTCTTTTATTGGGTTCAGGTCTGGAGCCTGGCTAGGCCACTCCAGGACCTTGAAATGCTTCTTAAGAAGCCACTCCTTAGTTGCTCTGGCTCTGTGTTTTGGGTCCTTGTCAAGCTAGAAGACCCAGCCACGACCCATGTTCAATGCTCTTACTGAGTGAAAGATGTTGTTGGCCAAAATCTTGTGATACATGGCCCCATCCATCCTCCCTTCAATAAGGTGCAGTCATCCTTTCCCCTTTGCATAAAGCATCCTTAAAGTATGATGTTTCCATCCTCATTCATCATGCTTGGGATGTTCTTGGGATTGTACTCATCCTTCTTCTTTCTCCAACCCGCCGAGTGGATTTAATCCCAAAAAGTTCTATTTTGGTCTCATATGACCACAGGACATTCTCCCATGCCTCCTCTGGATCATCCAGATGGTCATTGGTGAACTTTAAATGTCCCTGGACATGTGTGAATGTGAGCAGGGGGTTCTTGCGTATTTTTCAGGATTTTAATCCATGATGGCGTAGTGTAATACTAACGCTAATTTTTAAGACTGTGGTTGCAGCTCTCTTCAGATCATCGACCAGGACCTCCCAGTTCTGGCCAGATTCCTGACCTTTCTCAGAATATTCCTTTACAGTCATCTTGTGTTTCTTTCATTCTTTAATTCTTGTACCAACAGTTGTTGCCTTCTCACCGAGCTGCTAATTGTCCTGTAGCCCATCCCAGCCGTGTGTAGGTCTACAATTTTGTTCCTGGTGTCTTTAGATAGTTCTTATGTCTTGACCATAGTGAAGAGGTTGGCGTGTGATTGATTGTGTAGTCAGGTGTCTTCTATACAGGTAACAAATTCAAACAGGTGCAATTAATACAGGTAATGAATGCAGAGTAATGGTGGGTTTACACGCTCCAACGTCGGTCCGATATTGGAACCGACGGCGCAGGAGCGCGCTTTTTGTGGGCGGTCTTGCAAGAATCGGCAGTTTACACGTCCCAATATTGGGACACAACGTCCCCACGATGTGTACGCCCCCCGACCCAGGAACGACCATTTAACATGGTGGTGAATGGGGGACGTTGTACTGCGAATCGGAGTTGGATGTTTACACGGGACGATCCGGCTCCAACCGGCATCCGATATCGGGCGGTTGAATAGCACGCTCATTCGACCCCCGATATCGGTTTACCATCGTTCCTGCATCGTATCGGATATTCACACTGTACAACGCAGGAACGATATCGGGTCCAACGCACGAACCACGTGACTTTTGGTCGGACTTGGACGCCGATATCGCAACGTGTAAACCCACCATTAGAGGGAGAAAAACTGAAAGGTATGTGAGAGCCAGAATTCTTCCTGGTTGGAAGGTGAGCAAATATTTTTTTCATGCAATCAAATGCAATTCAATTTTTTAAAAATCATATAATGTGATTTTTTGGGGATCTTCTTTAGATTCTGTCTCACAGTTGAAGTATTCCTATGATAAAATTACAGATATAACCATTCTTTGCAGGTGGAAAAACTTGAAAATTAGCAGTATACCAAATACTTATTTTCCCCACTGTACCTGCAGTACTACCAGTACATCGGGTTTCAATGCTGCGCAGCCGTCTTAGTGAAACCTGTCATAGTGTTGGGGTGTGCTCAGAGTATAGTGAGCGGTGTTGTGAATAGTGACTGTAGCCACTCCGTGCACACCCCCATGACTGAAAGCCTTTGGCTGCAGGGGAAACTAAATTAATTTTCTCCCAAAACCTGCACTTTTGGTATGTTGTTGGACAGCATTGCAATGTTAACCTCATATCAGCAGGAATATAGGATTTTCCATGGTGACAGGTTCCCTTTAAATAAACCAGTCTCATTTGATAGCCCATAGGGTGCAATGGTGTCTGTATATATTTTATGTAAGTAAATCTGGGCAGATTTCAGTTATCTATTCCCCTTCTCCAAAAATATATAATATGTATCAGAATTGCTACATAAAGATCATATCTTAATCATTGTCCCAATGGGGCCTAGTTATTACAAAATCTGTTGTCGTGTGGGAGAAATGTGTTCACATATTCAGCCCTGCCTCCTTCCCAGATGGTCACCAAATGTAAATGTAACATGGATATTGGAAGATGTCAGACACAGAGAGGGACCCAAACATTTAACTGTAGGGGCTCTAATACTTCTCATGGCGGTCCTTATAATCAATATTAGAACATATTGTAACATTATGACCTAGATCATCACATTATGTACATTATATAATCATCTAATTCTGTCTCTCTGTAATGGAAATCCCACGTCGCTGACTGGTCGCGCCCGGCCGGCCTCGACCAATCAGCGACAGTCGCAGTCCGGACGCGAATTGGCGCGGGATTTGAACCACACACACCACAGTCGGAAGATCAGCAGCGCTAGCTGCTGATCTCCCGACAGTAGCCGCAGGTCATCTCGCCGCATGGAGGTCAGCAGTGACGCAGCCAGAAGATGACCGGCGCTAGCCGGTCATCTCCCGGCTGCTCGCAGCGGAAGTACCCCAACTGTTGCTAGTGATCTCGCTCACTGTGACACGCAACAGCGACTAGGCTCCCGCTGTGAGATCGCTGATCGTGTCAGAATGGGGGTACCGTCACACTTGGTGACACTCCAGCGATCACTACAACAATACTACCTGGTAGGGACTCCCGACTGTAGCCGCAGGTCATCTCCTGCCACACGGAGGTAAGCAGCGATGCAGCCGGGAGATGGCCGGCGCTACCCCGACCGCCATATTGAAACACCCAAGTTATGGGTATTCCGATATGGTGGCCTGGATTCAAATCCCCCGCCAAGCCGCGAGGGAAACGACTAACGACCTCAATACTAAGCCCTAGAGTGACAGGGTCCCAACGACCGCCATATCGTTGCTGCATCGCTGGTGAGATCTGACTGTTTGACATCTCACCAGCGACCATGTAGTGACGCTCCAGTGATCCCTACCAGGTCATATCGTTGTCGGGATCGCTGGGGCGTCGCCAAGTGTGATGGTATCTAACTGATCACTCATTGCATTATTCTTAAATCTTCATGAATAAACTACATACATATTCTAGAATACCCACGTGTTAGAATCAGGCCACCATCTAGTTATCGTATAAAACGACATAGAACAGCAGGCTGTGTTGTTCTTATATGTGACATAAAACCGGTTATAATATGTCATCCAGGGCCAGCTTACTGAGCACTAATGCTATAGCACTGCTACAATGAATTGAGTTGTTGAATAGTGGTGTATTGTTTGATTTTTCATGGGGATCCATTAACATGCTCATGAACCACATCACTGTCCCTTACAACACCACGTTGTGCTCCTGTGGTTACCATGGCGTCCAGATTCTTGGCCTACTAACTGTTCATCCAGGACTTGTTTCCCATCTCGGCTGCATTGTTGTGCAAATTGAAGCAACAGTCATTTAAATGCAAAAGCTTGAGAAAAAGGGCAATCATGGGCGAGGAGCACGCTGGGGAAAGATGAAGGATAATTGTGGGAGGATGTTCACTTATTTCGAGTAAATGTTCAGGAGAATTCCTATACATTAGAGGACAATTCTGCCACTCTTTTGTGAGCAGGAGAAAAACATAGGAACCCTGTTGTATGGCGGAGTAATTTATTATCATGTCGTGTCAGCATAATAAACAAGGTACAATGTGCATAAAATATGTCCTGAGTGCAGTTCATGAATATAGCAAGAATGAGACAGGAAAGAAGTTCCTATAAACCCACGCCGGCATTGTTTGCCATTCATTTGACGTTATCCTCTGGGTTCGTCAGTGATTCTGGATTTTTTAGTTAGTAATGTTCACAAAACCTTTTTCTCTTACTTGGGTCAGTTCTGTCTGACATCTTTATATACAGAATGTGTACATTGAGGCGGCCATGTTATGCCTTTATGGTGCACAATAACTTTGCTTTACTCCATTTGCCTCTGATTTTTTAATCAGACTTTCATAATGGAGGTATCTCCTGCCGGATTCCATATCAATCACTATGAACAGAAAATAACCTCATGAAATGCTCCATTATCCTTTAGATGAGTTCTCTACTTTAGAAGTCTATTTATAAAGTGACGAGACTATGATGACTTCAAAGGTTGCAGTTGCACGTCCAGGCCACAGAACAGAGGCCCACAACCTTTCTTACCTTGAAAGCCACATCCACCTCTGAAAAATGGTCGTGTGCCACATTCAACACTGAAAGAGGTTTGTGGGCCACATTCAGCTCCCACCCACTCACGATGGTGACACCAACAGCCCCTATTACCAGTACAGAGTGGGCCATTTATATGGATGTGTGGCGCCCCACTGGTCAGTGCGCCACAGTAAGGGTACTGCTCCCAAAACAGAGTGTGCGGTATCCAAGTCATTGGAGGGGATAATGTCGAACTGAGGCTCTCATCCCAGCATCCCTACACCTAGACTAGGGGACCAATCAGCTAACCTGTCACCAGGGTAACCGAACCCGGTGGGAGGAGTGTTAGAGAAGAAGGAGCGGGAATCAATCACACAGAGTCCTAGAGCTGTTCCGTAGGGCCGAGCAGAGAGGAACCAGGGACCGAGAAGCTGGACAAGTTACAGGCCATGGTTGAGAACCCGGTGACCAGGGAGGACCCGCCTGTCGAACCATCCCCAGTCACCTGCGCTGAAGTCGGGGCATCCGGGTCTCGCGAAAACCCAGATGACCCCGAGGTCCTAGCCGGTGAATAGGAGGAGACAACTGCTGTGGAACCCGACAGCTCTGAGCAGGAAGTCGAGCCAGACATACTTGAGGAGGCACCCAGTCAACCGGGCTCTGAGGATGAGGATCCGGGCATCAGCAGCAGGAGGCTGAGGCAACCAGTCCCGCCCAGTGTGGTGGAGCAACCTCAAGTATCAACTGGGAATGGTGAGCTGCCAATCCACCCACACTGGAGGTTGTAGGTGGACCCCCAGCCCCGTAACCCCATTGCCGTCCTATCAACCCCAGCTAAGACCAACCGACTGAGCAGAGTAGCAGCGTAGTTGGAAGACCTGGTGGGCTAAAGAGATGGAGATCCGACAGGTCCGAGCCCAGGCCCGCCTTTAGCCACCGTTAACCCAGAGGAACTGTGTAATGGGTTCATCTGGGAACCGGGCCTATTATGAGGAGGTGTCTGTGGGAAGACGAGATGTAGAATCCCACCTCTCGAGAGGCCACCTGGATCGGGACTTGTACGGGAGCGATCGGCTAACCGATGAGAGACACACGTGGCCAAGAGGATGGTACACCCTGCGTGTATCTAATAATAAGAAAAATTGTAAGCAGTACTAGGAGCAGTTCACTTCGGGCGCAAAAGTCCAGCAGTATTCAGCTGTATACAGTTACCCAAAAAATCGGACAGCACTCCTTGTTGCAAATCATGCCTTTCTTTATTGCCCATCAGGACTGAACGTTTCGGTTCCGCAAGAACCTTCTTACAGCGGACTGCTGGAAGAAGGTTCTTGAGGAACCGAAAGGTTCAGTCCTGATGAGCCACTAAAGAAAGGCATGATTTGCAACAAGGAGTGCTGTCCGATTTTTTTGGTAACTGCGTGTATCTAAAGTGGAAAGACACTATGGACACCCGGCCTTGTATATAGTCATAGTAGTGTGAAAAGTTTTGCCCTTTTTGTTTAACAGTGAGACTCGTAGACTTTCATGAGAACGCTGACCCTTTTTCATTATGTGTGCCTAAAGCAGCACTGCGGTGAGAGAGGACACTGCAGAGTGCAAGGACAGATTACTGCTGGGTCCGCAGATGTGTGTGTACCGCCCCATTTAGGCCAATGCTAGTTTCAGTTTTTGCAACGTTCTAAGAAAAGTACCTACCATAAAGGGAAGAAAATACCGTTTATTGTTGTGCAAATAAAAATGTTCCGGTTATGTTCCAGAAAATACAAAAAGTCTGTACCGGGTAGGGGTAGAAACACTTGAGGACAAGTGTGTTTCACCAAGGAGGAATGTGGCTCCCCACTGGTCAGTGCACCACAGTAGGGGCACGGCACCCAAAACAGAGTGTGCGGTATCCCTGTTATTGGAGGGGATAATGTCGAACTGAGGCTCTCATCCCAGCATCCCTACACCTAGACTAGGGGACCAATCAGCTAACCCATCACCATGGTAACCAGTCCCTATGGGAGGAATCTTAGGGAGAAGAAGCGGGAATACACAGACAGATAGTCTAGTCTGAGGGACGAAGCAAGGAACAAGTACAAGAGGGACACCACAGTTAGGGCGCTCGAAAAGGATTGGCGACCCAGACAGAAAGGGGAGAGCTAGTGCCAAACTGTCTGAGTAAACTGGCTCCGAGTTGCGGTGCAGGCAAGTCCAACCCTGAGCCACCAATACCGGTGGTCGTAGGTCTGCCAAGCAGTCCTCGTCTTTCGTCCACAACGTGCAGCTCCACCAAGGTACCCTCAAACCAGATTGAACCCCTTAGAGAAGAGAAGGGTAACCTCATCACACCCGACGGGCCTGGTAGGAAGTGAGTTTGTATAGGGCAGCGCACGGATAGAAAGGAGGCGCAAGAAAGACAGGACAGTGAACGTTAAGTTGAAGGAACACCTGGGGAGCCCCAGAGAGACTTTGTACCCTCCAATGACTACCCAGCCAGCTACCCGCAAAGGCTGTGTAACTGTGTACCTGAACTGCCGTGAACTGTTGTCAGTAAAGTACCCGTTCAGAGACAGCAAGCCTCCGATGTTTATTCTGTTAAGTTAAGAAGTAAATGCTGCCACATCAACCAGCTCAGCAGCAGCAGCACTGCCCTGGGGACCCCATTCCTCCTGCAGTGAGCGTTATCAACTGGCTGCAATACCACCATCCCCGGCGGTCTGATAGCGGCGCTGGTGAGATCACCAGAAACTGCAGGTGGTGTCACAAGACTTTATTCTTTATTTTTATTATTTTTACCTTTTACCAAGTGACCCCAGGGTCACAGGCCCGGGCACTGGTCACCGAGGCATCACACCCCAGCACTAACATCCCGGGTAACGAGTTCCCAAAGACCCCTGGGCAGGTCAGATGCACTTAAATAAAATGGGAATGCTTGGTGATATCAACTTTCTGTTTGTGGCACATTAGTATATGGGAGGGGGAAAACATTTCCATATGGGCAGTGAGTAACCATGGCGGCCATTTTGAAGTCAGCCATTTTGGATCCAACTTTATTTTTTTCAATGGGAAGAGGGTTATGTGACACATCAAACATATTGAGAATTGCATAAGAAAAACAGTGGTGTGCTTGGTTTTAACGTAACCTTATTCTTTCATGAGATATTTACAAGTTTATGACCACTTACAAAATGATTTCAAAGTGCTGAACATTGTGTTGGATTGTCAATGCAACCCTCTTCTCCCACTCTTGACACACTGATATCAACACAGCAGAAGAAATGCTAGCACAGCCTTCCGGTATCCGTTGTTTCAGGTGCTGCACATCTCACATCTTCACAGCATAGACAATTGCCTTCAGATGAGTGATGAGGCAAACTTTTTCGTGCATGGTGAAGTTAACAAACAAAACCACCGCTATTGGTCTGACACTAACCCACAGTGGATAGATCCCTCCAAAGACTGTTGGAACACAAACATTGATGGTATGGTATGGTATATGGGGTACAAAGATAGTGGGGCCATTCTTCATCAATGGAAACCTCAATGCCACTGGATATCTGAAATTGCTACATGATTCAGATATCCAATGGCATTGAGGTGTCCATTGATGAAGAATGGCCCCACTATCTTTGTACCCCATATACCACACCATACCATCAATTTTTGTGTTTAAATACTTTTCCAGGAATTTGCCTCATCATCCTCTTGCCATGTATCTAGTAATCTTCCATCTATTTTTGACTGTAATCAGCTTCAAAACATTGTCTTCCTCATCCTGGTCCTATTGAGCTCTCAGCTCGACTGTGCCAAGTTAAAGAGGACCTGTCAACCCCCCTGGTGCTATGGTAGCTGAATGCAGCACAAAATGCAGCGTGTCTGCTGCATTCAGGGAAGGAGGTACCCCATGTCTCTAGCCCCGCTGTAAGCTGTTAAAAAGACTTTATAAAGTGTATAGATAAGGAGTCCGGAGGGACTTACTCTGTAATGTGTCATTGCTGTTGCTGGTGTCCTCCCCGCCTCCAGCCCTCTCTGGGCCACCTACAGCCCTTTTGTTCAGCCTCCTGTATGTGTCATTGCTGAGGGCTGGAGGTGGCATAGCACCAGGGCGGGGTGACCGGTCCTCTTAAACTGTAAAGCAAAATAGAAAAAGATGTATGTCAGCTCACCCTCAAGAAGGAGTTCTCCGTGAATCCTTACCCGGGCGGTATATGCAGAGCCTAACTGGTAAATGGCCAAAAACAACTGCCATGTCCTCTTCGGTGGAATTCCCAAGAGGCGCTTGAGTCTGTTCATGGTCATGTATGAAGGCTGCTTCGGTCTTCAGTCGGGTCACTGACAGCACACACCAGTGTGAGCCCGCTTTTTTACCATGGAATCACAGCAGCAGATGCACGGAAACTGCCAAGGCGTATAGCAGAGGAGCTTCTGAGACAAATTAAAAAAAAGGAAATTCCAGCGTCCGAAGGAGAAGACTAAGGCGGTTCTTGCCAAACTGCGTCGGAATGATGTGCCTGTACAAATACCATTATATTGCTGAGAAATGGGCTTTTTAATGGATTCACAGTAAAAACTTTAAATTTTTTAATTCTCCTCCTCTGGACACTGGAATTTCCTTTTCTTGAATTTGTTTCGGAATTTAAATGTGAACAAACTCGTTTCAGCTATCTAGATGCCAGAATATCAATAGAGTTTGAATCAACTGTTGTCATCATTGTTCACACCTTCTCCTGATGAATAATTCAATTTCCACTAGCAAGATACCAATTTGCCTATACATCTCTGCTATTCCTGTATATAACTGCATTTCTGCAAGCAAAAGACTAATTTGCCAATAAATCTCTGAGATTCCTGTACGTAACCACATTTCTGTAACAAGGTCACAGTTTGCCTATACATCTCTGCTATTCTTATGTGTCCCTCACTCCTGTACTGTACAAGATATCAGTTGCCTATACATCTCTGCTGTTCCTGTACTATCAGATGAGCAAAAACTGGAAAGACAATAAGTGCAAAATAGGGTCTTATTGGTGTGAACGATGGTGTAGAAAAACGATGAGGAGCTCTTTTTAGAGGGTTGTTTGAGACACAACCACTATAAATGCCTCTTACCATGACTGCTGCAGCCACCACAATGAAATAATAGTGGAAAATGTGATTTGTCCTGCAGGAGCAAGTTATAACTAGAGATGAGCCACCACCCTAGTGTTCAAATTCAATTCGGTTCGCCGAATTAGGCGTTTGTTCGTCGAATGTTCGTCGAACACCCTCGAATCCTATTGAAAACAATGGCAGCCAAACACATAGAAACACATAGAAAACACATAGAAAACACCTTCTAAAGTGTCCAAAAGATGACAAACTACTAAGAAGATACAACAAACATATGGAAAAGTGAAAACTACATATAAAAATGCGAAAAGAAAAGAGATAGACGGGGGAGGAGACACAGATATAGGCATGTCATGCCCTTCCAAAATCAGTTTTTATTACAGTAGCTGTAAGGCATTATGCACACGATGAGTAGTTGTTGAGTTTTACTTCCTGTATCTGTAAGGCCACAATCAAGAAGATGAGTATTTGTTGCGTTTCACTTCAGTATCTGTAAGGCCATGTGCAAGATGATGTACTTCACTTCTATTGTAGGCGTCAGTAGATTATGTACGTTTCACTTCAGTATCTGTAAGGCCATGTGCAGATGATGATTATTTGGTACGTTTCACTTCAGTATCTGTAAGGCCATGTGCAGATGATGATTATTTGGTACAGTTCACTTCAGTATCTGTAAGGCCATTTGCAGATGATGATAATGTGGTGCATTTTACTTCAGTATCTGGAAGGCCTTGTGCAGGCGATGAGTATTTGGAGCGGTTTTTAACACAGCATCTGGAAGGCCTCGTACACACGCTGAGCATTGTATCACATTTAGGGGACTACAACAAGAGTGTCCATTTTCCCAAAAATTTGGACCCAGACACCACTTCAGTGGCATCAATTGCCCCACAGTTGCAAGCTGAAAATGGTTGGTGAGGTGACTTTCATGCAACACATTCCAAAATCCACAAGCCTTTAGTTTCCCCATGTTATCTGTAAAGGTACCTTTAGGCTATGTGCGCACAGGGCGGGTTTTCGGCGGTTTACCTGTGTAAACCGCCGTTTTGTTTACATTAGTTTTTATTAAATTTATGTTAATCCAAAACCGCGTTTGGATTAACATTAAAACTAATGTAAACCGCCCAAGGCAGTGCACACACCAGCGGTTACCCAGCGTCATCCGTTGCTAACCCGCAGTTTCCCAGCGGTTATCAAAGAATGAGCATGTTCTAAAAACGGCGGTTCTGCAGCGGCTGCAAGCAGAATCATGTGCTGCTTCCAGCCGCTGCAGATTCGCCGCCGAGAACACGCTGTGCATCCGCCGGCTACCGCCCGCCTCCCGCCGCACATACCCGCCAGGAAGCCGGTGGACGGCGCCGGAGCTTCCTGGCGGGTTCCGCCAGCTGCCGCCGACCAAACCGCCGGGTAAGTGTGCACTTACCCTTACACGCCGCTACCGAAGGTTAGAAACCACCGGGTGTCGGAGACAATTGTATCTTGTACCGTCAGAACAATGCGAGGTAGTGGTGTGTAATTCAGATTGTTGCCACCGGTCTCTGTCGACACCTGTTTTACAGCCGTGCTCAAAAACAGGTAGATTTAAACCCTATGGTAGCGGCGTGTAATCGAGGAACAGGAAGGTATTTTCGTCACCTAGTGAACTCCCTGGGGCATGACACAGCCTCCGGGATACTGCGCCCCATCAGCGATCATTGGAGGAAGCTCCTGCGTTACGATTGGTTGTCCCTGCATAGGGCAGCATATTTAAGGAGCTGACCAGTCACACTACACAATTGCAATAGCATCATGTATTAGCCAGCCTTCCTTCGCTGGCTGGCCAATCATGATGCTATTGCATTGTCCAATCACCATACGAGCGTCTCGTAATCCACAACTCTGGCACACCTATGTGTTGTCCCTGCTGCCCCAGGTCCACCCATATTCCCTTGTGGTAGCGGCGTGTAAATGAGGTAAGGTGCTCTACAGAAGGTAACCTGCAGCACCCGTCGGTGCTTCCAGGGATAGAAAAAACCTACTGTGGAGCACCTTGTAGCGGTGTGTAAATGCGGTATCAGGTACCGTTGGGAACCGTTGAAACGTGCACGTGAGACACCCGGTGGTTTCTAACCTTCCGTAGCGGCGTGTAAAGGTACCTTAAGATTTGTCACCAAAATGTAAGTAGCGGCCAAAAAATCTGGGTAACTATGAAGACAGCAGGAGAAGGTGCTGAGTTTTTTCGTCCCCACGAGTTGTGTGTCAATCCTCTGTATGTAGACGTTCCTCCACTGCTTCTACCTACCTTGTCTCGGTCCTCCACCTGCACCCAAAGCCTGTCTGGTAATGCCACCTGCGTTCTAACTGTGCACAAGGAATCCTGCACACCTCCTTACTATGATGGTAGCAGGGCTCAATGGCATCAGGTGGTCTTTACCTTGAAATATATGGGAAATGTGAGTCACACAGCTGAGGAGTAGTGGTCTGCTGTGGAGACCGAGTTTCATCAATGCTTGTGTCCACTGAACCTGCAGCCAGGGAAGGCCGTGTGCGACAATGCTGGGTGCAGCCCTCCGCCGGGGCAATGTGACACTTGTGCCTTGCATGGCTCATGTCTTAAACCTGGTTGTCCAGCCAATTTTTGCACACTATCTGGGCCTAGATGGTCTTCAGCAGAGGGCACGGTCGCTGTGTGCTCACTTCCCCGTTCGCATCCCGTAGCTCAACGCCTTGCATCTCTACAGAAGTCGTTCGGCCTGCCAGTTCACCGGCTGAAGTGCGATGTGCCGACACGATGGAATTCAACTCTGCACATGTTGCAGCAACTGTGGCAGCACCGATGAGCCCTGATGCAATACTTCATGACGTATAACCTGGGCCTACGAGATCCAAAGGTGGGGCAAATCACACTGCTATAGTTGTCTGAAATGAAGGACCTATGCACCATTCTGTACAATATTGAAATGTCAACAAAGATGTTTAGTGATGATTATGTCATTATCAGCATGACTATTCCTGTCATTTACATGCTGGTGCACACGTTAAACAGTATTCGGAGTCCGGTAGATGGCACTAGAGGAGGTGGAGGAAGTACAGGAGGAGTCGTATGCGGAAGGACTCACAAGATCTCCAAGGTGCAGTTCACAGTTTACGAATGAGGGTCTACATTACGCTTGCTCAGACCCTTCTTTATCTAGGCCTGGATTCAACTCCAAAAGCTTCTGGGCATCAGTGCAGATCATTACCTCGTCTTGACTCGCAAAAGCTTTTGAGCAGGCCTCTGATTCCCAGGCTATAGTATGAGTGAAGAGCGATGCATAGTCAACCATCTGTCTTACCCCATACTCAGATGGGTGGCTCGAGACTTGGGAGCTGTGCGGAAGCAAGTGGGATTGTGGTGACACCTCTGAGGACTGGTATATTTGTGATGTAGAAGTTGAGGTGGAGGAGAGCCCACTTGCTGAAGCGCTTGCTATCCATTCAAGCGCCTGCTCTTTTTGTGCCTCATCTAGAATTGGTATTGATCGTCATCTGAGTCGTGTCCTTACGAAAGGGATCATATCAGAATCTCCACGGAAAGAAGTAGACATCTTACTTTGGCTGGAAGATGCTCTTTCTCCAGCAGATATTACTCTTGCTTTCCCACGTACCCCACAGACACAAACAGTTTTTCCCTTTCCACCACGCCTATTCCCCTTTCCACCAGCAGCAGGCCTTTTGCCACTCATTTTGTATGTAAACAAATTGGCAACTCTGCAGTTGTTGACAAAAAATATTCTGATGGAAATCGAGCACAGCTGATTGGCCAGACAGTGGTACTAGGCACAAAAAATTACGTTTGCTTGTTCCAGTAACAAATTATTAGAATGAACTACACTCAAGGTGTATTTGGTTGTATTAAACGTGGCCTACAGTAAAGGTTTAGTGAACACTGCTTTTAAGCAAAAACTGACAGGTTAGCTTGTTGCAGTAAAAAAGTAGTAGAATGAACTACACTGAAGGTGTAGCTTCTCTCACAAGGTGGCTACACCACTGTGGGTCACTGCTAGTCTGCTACTAGCCCGAACAAAGTGCCTGGACTAGCTGCAGCAAAAAATATGCCTAATTAAGACAGGTGGTGTAGCTTTATTCACAGCAGTGCTACACTACCTGCCCTAATGGATTCAAAGAGCTATTCAAAGACTTGCACAGCACTGGCACACACCTGACACACACCTGCCTGGCAAAAACTAATAGAGACTGCTCTAACCTAGCCCTGATAAGGGATGCAAATAAAACTAGTCCCTGCTTCTATGAAGTAGCCCTGAAAAGGGCTGATAGACTACTAGTCCCTAGTCCCTATCTCTAATCGCTACTCCTATGGAGCAGCCCTAAAAAGGTCAGATATTACTAAGATTCGCACCCTCCCTCCAGTCCCTACTCCCTAAACCTACCTATCTAACTTTGTATTCGCTCACTAGCTGACTGAGAGAACACAATTTAGTTTGCACTGTTTAGCGGTCGCACAGAGCAGCAGCCACGGGTGCCGTCTAACACCTGCAGCAGCTATCAGCAAAATGGTGGTGATCTTTAAGATGGCCGAGTCTTATAGGGCTAGGACATGTGACAGACACAGCCAATGATGACATTAGAAAAAATGCACTTTGCAGTGTGGCACTGTGATTGGCTAGCAGCCTGAACCGCCCCACTGTACATGCTTTAGGAGGAAAAAAAACTAAAAACGCGACCTTATTGCTGCAGGTCTTATACAAGCCCCCCTGCACAATATACACACAAACTGGATATTAACATTCATTTGCAGTATTAGGGCTAGGTTTAGGTAAATTATTCTAATTCGGCAAATGACTCAAACACTGACAAAAACAGCTCAAATTTGAAATTGGTGAACAATTCGAATCGAACACCGCTCATCTCTAGTTTTAACTCCGAAAAGCGTTGACTTAAAATCACCATTGACTATACTGAATGATGGATTGAATTATTCCTGACAGTGCAACATCTATACCATTCATCTCTAACTACATTATCATTCCTGTACTATCTGCTGCATATAATGGTATTGCTTCCAGCTTTGCTTGCCCATAGCTCTCCTGTAGACCCTGGTGTTTTGATTCCTGCTGATTCACTTCCGGACCATGTTGCTCACCCTCAACTACGTCTTCCAGAATCCACCTCATAAGATGAGCCTGTAACAATCATGCTGATGACTGGGTGAATCACTTACTTGGGACATAAATGGCGATAGGATGTAGAATAGGAAGATAGTGGTGAACGCAGTGGGATGCAATGGGTGATTATTACTGGGAAACCTCGGCCTCCAAATTGCCCCAATCTCACTGCAATCTATGGGATGTGATAGAGAAAGACATTCGATCTATGGAGGTCACACCTTATGATTTTGGGTGCATTAAGAGGACGTTTACACTCAAAAATTACAAGTTGGCGAAAACTGCGTCTTTGTGGAGTCATTTTAGAAGTTTTTTTCATTTTCTGAATTGTTTTGTAGGGTTCTTCAATAGTTTGCAGTCTTTTGATTGGAACGTCCCTGTTTTGGATCGTTTTCCATCAGGAGACACTTTAAAGAAGTGCCATGTCATTTATTTTCTTCCGCCAGGTATTTTTCAAAGCCTAAGAAGGAAAAGACTGAACATATGATCAGCCAGGTGTTTTACTGGAGAATAAATAATATTCTTTCAAGTGTATTGCAACGATTTTGAGGCATTTGCACAAGAATCCATGTGCACAGGACTGGCCGGTAATCTAAATGATAATCCACCTTTACCTGACAAATGAGTAAGATGCTCATCGGGGAAATGATTTATAAGCTTCATTAAAAATCACAGTCCCTGTCCTGTGTAAACAAAAGATGTGCTGCAAAGAACAATGATTTCCTATGTTCATAAAATGATCATATTGCATCATTCTGTGCACATATAGACAGGCTATGGAACCTATAGACATATACACAGGCTACTGAACCTATACACATATAGACAAGCAATTGAACCTATAGACAGACTATTAAACCTATATACATATAGACAGGCTACTGAACCTATAGACAGGTTATTGAACCTATATACATATAGACAGGCTATTGAACCTATAGACAGGCTATTGAACCTATATACATATAGACAGGCTACTGAACCTATGGACAGGCTATTGAACCTATATACATATAGACAGGCTATTGAACCTATAGATATATAGACAGGCTATTGAACCTATAGTCAGGCAATTGAACCTATAGACAGGCTATTGAACCTGTAGACATATAGACAGGAAATTGAACCTATAGACAGGCTATTGAACCTATATACATATAGACAGGCTACTGAACATAAAGACATATAGACAGGCAATTGAACTTATAGACATGCTATTGAACCTATAAACATATAGACAGGCTACTGAACCTATAGACAGGCAATTGAACCTATATACATATAGACAGGCTACTGAACCTATAGACAGGCAATTGAACCTATATACATATAGACAGGCTACTGAACCTATAGACAGGCAATTGAACCTATATACATATAGACAGGCTATTGAATCTATAGACAGGCTATTGAACCTATAAAGAGGCTATTGAACCTATAGACATATAGGCATGCTACTGAACCTATAGACATATAGAGAGGCCATTGAACCTATAGACATATGGACAGGCTATTGAACCTATAGACATATAGATAGGCTATTGAACCTATAGTCAGGCAATTGAACCTATAGACAGGCTATTGAACCTATAGACAGGCTATTGAACCTATAAAGAGGCTATTGAACCTATAGACATATAGGCATGCTACTGAACCTATAGACATATAGAGAGGCCATTGAACCTATAGACATATGGACAGGCTATTGAACCTATAGACATATAGATAGGCTATTGAACCTATAGTCAGGCAATTGAACCTATAGACAGGCTATTGAACCTATAGACAGGCTATTGAACCTATAAAGAGGCTATTGAACCTATAGACATATAGGCATGCTACTGAACCTATAGACATATAGAGAGGCCATTGAACCTATAGACATATGGACAGGCTATTGAACCTATAGACATATAGATAGGCTATTGAACCTATAGTCAGGCAATTGAACCTATAGACAGGCTATTGAACCTATAGACAGGCTATTGAACCTATAAAGAGGCTATTGAACCTATAGACATATAGGCATGCTACTGAACCTATAGACATATAGAGAGGCCATTGAACCTATAGACATATGGACAGGCTATTGAACCTATAGACATATAGATAGGCTATTGAACCTATAGTCAGGCAATTGAACCTATAGACAGGCTATTGAACCTGTAGACATATATACATGCTATTGAACCTATAGTCAGGCAATTGAACCTATAGACAGGCTATTGAACCTGTAGACATATAGACAGGCTATTGAACCTATAGACAGGCTATTGAACCTATAGACATCTAGACAGGCTAATGAACCTATATACATATAGACAGGCTATTGAACGGTCTCTAGCTTATTTACCCTATGGTCAAGCTTTTAATGGCTGCATTCTGTCAAAGCCTTTCTAAAATTGAAGGATCTGCTGATAACTTCTTATGTTGCTACATCACAGATAAATGTTATGTGAGGAGCACCAGATCTTACCATACATCACATGTATTTGGGAAGGCAGAGTGTTTTCACTCACAATTTCACCAATTACTGTCAGAAAAAAATGTTAGGATTATTTACCCAGAAAGTTCTGCAATTAAACTGACACATTCATCATCAATCTCTTTCCTGCCACACCCTTCTTCACAGTCTGCAGTCCAGGGTTTTGACTCGCTGCTGTTCTTCCGTATTTCCACCAGAGGGCACTCACATCACAAATTTTAAAAGATGAACTTCTATATGGCAATTTCTTTCCCAGCACAAACATAGAAACAGAGCAGATGAACAGCTCCTATTATTTTTCTGCCTCCCTTTCCAGACCGCACATCTACTATGTGTCTGTGCTTGATCCACCAGAGCCCATATTCATATCTTGCTGCTCACAAAGGAGATCACATCACAAGCTCTCAATACAACTCTGTGAGAGGCTTTCATAGAGTTGTATTAACCTCCATCAAATACTGGAGCTGCCAGCAGGTCACAAGTCACCAGAGACCGACAGGAGCGGTGGTGAGAACCGAAGTAAATGGGCAGGAGAGTATGAGTCAGGGGACTATGATTTAGTCCTCAGTCACATGAGCGTATGCCTAGTGCGAGCACAATGAGAGAGAATCTCACATTGCACTTGGCCCAATGTGGGGCAGCTCAGATCTGCGATGTTTTCTGCAGCCCTAATCTTACTGAGAAAAATTGGCAGCATCCTGCGATTGTCAGCGAGTCTCGTCTCATTCGCACCCATACAAGTCTATGTATGTGAGTCAGTCGACAGGGTAGGGGATACTTGGATACCGGGATAGGTTGCTACTTCAGTGAGGATCACGGTTGGTCGGGTCCCGGTCCAGTGCCCTGGACACTCAATGGCTGAGGGGAAAGCTATTTGGGATGGGGGATTATTATACGTGACGCCACCTGTGGTACCTGGTAATGTGGTTACCAGCGCTGCAGCCGGCCGCTGAGGTGATGTGAATGCAGCTTTGGGTAGTACAGCTCCCCACAGGCGGAGCGTCACTTCAGTGCAGCGGGGTCAGGTTTGGGGTTTTGGTTTCCTGAGCTCCAGGGGGATTAAATCCTCCTGTCTGTCTGGGCTTTCTCTACTATGACTGGATCAACAGCAGCTTTGGACTCCGGTGTCCGGGTGGGCTAAAGGGGAATTATTCCTGTTCCCCTCTTTCTAGAATATTCTAACCTTCCACTTGCCTCCGTCCCTTTCTAGGGTACTACACAGCTCCGGTGTCAGTCTTTTCTGGTTCTGGGCCTGGCTTGGTCCCAGCAACCAGCTCGTCCTCCTTCTTCTTGACTCCTCAACTGTCACTCCTTGAGTGCCTCTGTCTGACTGAACTTCCTTGACTGAACTCCCTTGACTGACTGACTCCTCCCTCAGACCTGGATCTTTATACGGGATCCTGCCTAAGGCAGCAAGTAGAGCTCCCCCTTCAGGCCTGGGGTGGAAGGTGTTGTGTGCTGTGTGTGCCAAGGTGTACATCATTCCCTGCACCGGTGAGTCCTGTGGCAATCCCTGCAGGGGTGCCACATATGCAAGTGAAACATCACACTGCACTCGGATGACATCCCAGTGCAGTGCGATATGCACAGATACTGGCAATGGAGGAGATGGAGAGATTAATCTCTTCTCCACAACTGTGATCTGATCGTAGGATCTGATCACAGTAGATGACACTTGGCTCCCACTCACAGCAGAGACTGAGCCAAGTGTCATTAGCCTATCGTAACCGATGCCATACCCTAGTGGAACTCCAGCCTTGAAGCCACATCTCCATCAGTGCAATTTAAAACAAATGCTTTAAAAGAAGTGACAAAAGACTGAGCATATGCACAGCAATTCATTCTTGGATTCCAGTACATTATGTTAATTTTTTGTAACAATTTAGACTTGTATGGGTGCGTATGATACAAGACTCTATGACAATCGCAGCATGTTGAGATTATTTCCTCTGTCCAATTAGCGCTGAGGACAACATTGCAGATCTGAGCTGTCTCATTACATAACATTGGGCCAAATGCAATGTGAGATATTCATGTGAGTCATACACTAGTGTGACTCTGGCCTTAAAGGGAATCCTCCTAAGCCATCTACAGTATATGGGCATGAACAAAATGTAAAATTATTGCACACAAATTCCAGATGATTTTGCAAAAGACCAAAGTTTTTTTATTGATGTGAAAGATATACATTGGCAACAAAGGGACTCACGTTTTGACCACCAGTCTTGGTCACAGTTGCTGTATGGCTTATAGGTCCAAAGTTATACAGGGGTAGGTTGTAGAGGTCTCAGTGTAGGTGGAGGGTGTACTAATGATGGAAGGAAATTATTCATCGTATATGATGTATGGACACCTTCCTGGTGATGATGAGTGGACCAGCTTTATCAATGGGTTTCCCAAACAACTTCTGATATCATGTGTGCCCGGTAATATAAAGTTGGGCACAAAATATAAACCCAGAGGTAAGGGTTCCAATGTAGCTTATGTAAGGATTATCAGGATCCATTGAGCGTCTGCACTCCCGTGCATTGGCTGTGCTGACATTCTCGCATTGCACTTGTTTGAGTCATAAACTAGTGTGACTCTGGCCTTAAAGAGAATCTGTCAGTAGGATCACCCCTTCTAAGCCATCTATAACGGCTTGCAGGTCACTGGAATCTGGAAAATGATGCCTTGATATGACTCCTAGACATGTAATGACTGACAGTCTACTCTCCTGATCTACATGTCTCCCCCTGGTAGCGCCTCTTTTTATTTAAATTAAGCTTCGGAGGCAGATTGTCAGGGAGATCTTTCCCTGGTTTAACAGATCATTTACATATTAAGAAAACCATGTGTTTCCCTGGAATAAGACGTCAGGTCGCCAATACCAAGGTATTATTTTATTCAGGCTCCTATGACCTTCTTGCCCATATATCCTACTGAAAGATTCAGTCATGAAGGCCATGAATAGCTGTGTCAATGAGCATCGGGTCTGTAGGGCTCACAAGATGACAGTACCTTACCATCCAACACATTCTAACAATATAAGGTGTCATTTCTATCACATCTCTATCTGCCATGTGTAAATCCCCTGTATTCTCTCAGGAGCAACATTCTTGAGTAAAGTGACCTAGGAACACAATCCATCCACTTCTTTTTGCTCTGCTCAGTTTGGACCCCCTATCCGTCCCGCATCCCCTGGAGGACTGTTGATGGACACAGATGCACGCACCTTTATGTACATTCCTTAACATATTTTTAAGCCATTTTACCCTCCATACAGTAACTATCAAATGAAGCTTAAGATAGCGCTGTAGTGACAGGCCCACATTGCAAACTGACCATGGTAAAGTTACAGGCCTATATACCCAGTATATAATCTGTGTATAATCCAGCCTATCCCACTAATATATATATAAACAGAACCAGCTACATTCGTGAGATTTGAACTCTCTCGACTACAGGTGGCAAAAGATTTCCGTCCAGAGTTCAGATTCATGGACAATGTGGCATATTCTGAAATATCCAGGTCATATTATTAAAGGGGAACTCCGGGGACTCATCCTTCCCTTCGGGGACAGTATATATATAAATAAAATCTGCTGGAAGTATATAGCACGTGCATGTGCCCTACAACGACATTTTTTTCTTATACAAGTCCTCAATCCCAGGCCTTGCCGTTTTTAATGGAATTAACGGCAAACGTCGCCTCCTGTGGGCTCATGTGATACAGTCTCCGAGTGTGTTGCTATTTCGGATGAGTGCTGTGTTCAGCAGAAACAGATCAGCTGATCGAGGTGAATTAGTGCACATTAAGAAGCTGCTTCTCTCCAATCAATAACTATGCTCTTGAAACATAGACAGTACAGAAGCAACGTCTGGCAGGACTCGAGGAGCGGGGGATCCAGTTCTTGCAGCTCACGTCTTAATGACGGAACGAGCTGCCTCTAACAATTAGTGCATGGATGATGAATGCTCCCACAAGGCTGCCTAAAAGATGTGACCACTGGCTACTGTACTGCAGGCATCCTCACCAGCCGTGTGCTGCAAATGACTCGTTGATAGATTTGTCCAGGCCTAAAGCTAACAGCCCTGTACTAACCGAGTGGAGTGTTTGGCTAGAGAGGGAAACTGCAGATTGTAAACTAAAGGAAAATAGTATAAGTGCATGAATAGAGCAGGGAGACAGATGCATTTCTTACATATGCATACACAGTAGGTGTTGTAAGAAGAGGCGGCAGTAGAGTACATGGCACATGGTAGATCCTTGGCTCTGTTACCAATTTTACATTTAGGCCCTAGAGCGTCACGTTCCTCCTCTGATTTTATACCTATAGTGACTTCAAAGCTGTTCTAGTAAAAGATATTTATTACACCCAGTAAGCGGAAATAATCAGATGTCTGTATCCACAGTCAGAAATGACCAATGTGCAGTAGCAAAATTACAGAAAAAATTATCCTAAATTCTGAAGATAAATCCTAAAAATCCTAAACTTAAACAAAATAAAAGAATAATGTAAATATCTATGTATATCCAAATATACAGTGACATAATGATATCCTTCAGCATGAGGTCACACGAGTGTTTGTTTATTCTCTCCTGTAAGATAATGAGATCGATTATGTGAATGACACTCCGAGCAAACTCCAATCCGAGTGTCAGCGCAGTGTGATCCCATCCTCTCGCTTAGGCTGGAGTCACACAAGCGTATGAAAATCTGACCGGTCTTCACTCAGGAGAGTAGGACGAGTGAAATCCGTATGGTGTTCCGTGTGACATGCGTATGGTATTCTGTGTGACATGTGTATGACATCCGTATGTAATACATTTTTTTTTCTCAGCAGATATGTGTAAAAAATGGACAGCATACGGATGGTCTGCGTGCTGTCCGTTTTGCACCCATGGACGTCTATTGGCGATTCTTGCACGATTAACGTATCCACTCGCAGCATGCTGCAACTTTTTTCTCATCCAGAATCTGGTTGAGAAATCACTCATTTGCTCTGCTTTAATGAATAACATGGGTCCCGATGCAATGCGAGATTTTCTCTCATTGCACTCATCCAATTCATACGCTCATGTGAGCGAGGCCAGATGAGAATTCAAGCACACAGTGAGCAGAAGGAAAACAAAACTTCACCATCTACTCCATTCTTAGAGTCCACCGAGATTGGACTGTATCTTTCATTCTCCACACAGATGAAGCGGACAGCTGCGGGATGCATCTCCCAGCTATGTGCTTTATATTGGTTGAGCATCAAATACGGGGACCCACACAGGTTTTTTTTAATTAAATAAAAAATAAACAAAAACGTTGCATGAGGTCCCCCAATTTGGTACTCAGCCAAGATAAAGCGCACAGCTGGAGGTTGTTATTTTTACCCTGGCGAGGCATATGGTTATTGTCCCCAAGTAAAATACCACCCCTTCATTAAATTGCCAGATCCTAGCGCTTTACCCATTCTTTCTGATGATCTGGTGCGGTGGCATCAGTGTAATAGAAGGGTTAATGTCAGCTGAATATTGACAGCTTGACATTAAGCTCAGATTGGTAATGTCAGGCGTCTATGATACCCACCCATTACCAATTCGGGTGGGGGGAGATGGGCACAGTCTGAGTGCAGCAGCCAATCACAGACACTGTCACAGAGAGTGAGCGACTGTGATTGTCCAGTTCAGTACAGTGGATATTCATTAAGTTTCCATATCTATCTATCGATCATTCTATATCTATCTCTTTAGATAACATTGTTTGAGACAAATGTTAAAAATAGCTTTCAATTGACAGGCTTATGTAAAACATAATGTTAAAAACGGATGCTAGGTGAGGAAGAAACGCACATTAGCATGTCATACGGATGAAAAAACGCATGACACTCACCTGATGCTTGGCAACTTTTCTTGCTGAAGATGCGCAGATGTGAGCGTACCATTATAATGACCACCAGTATAGCATTTTGACTGAATTTCTTTCTTGAACCACAAATATGATGAAAAGAGCAAAGGATCCATCCTTGGCCACAAACTGTTAGAGGTTTACTGAATAACTAAGATTAATAGCATGTCAGAAAGGCTCTCTTCATGCCTCATTGATGATTTCCATTTGAGGTGTATATAAGGAGTCTTTTCCAATATATATCTCTAATAGAAGGTATACCAATGTACTGGCATAAAGGGTCATACAGCGCCAGTAGCCTGTATAAAAAAGAAGGTTAAACAATGCATTATACTGTTTTCACTTTATGACTCTGAAATTGAAAATGGTTTAAACTTTGCTTTCTATACAATGAATAAAAGCCAATATATATTACAACTTATACCTGTTTAGCATGTGACAGAGACACTTTTTGAGGATTGGTGCCCTACGGATACATTCGTTGGTTGGGCTGAGCTTTTTCCTATACACTGAGCATAATTTAAAAAAAAGAACTACAGTGGCTGTGGTTTATCAAGACCTTCTGAATAGCCGGAGAATGATGTTTTTTTCTGGGTTGAAAAACATGTCCCACCTTGTCTGGACACTTAGCTGACATTGACTTTTTCACAGATGTAGAGTATGAGAAGTGATTAGTATGTGGTAGACTCTGCAGACATAGGATGTAGACATGAACTAAGTACATGAGGAAAGACACTTATACCTTACATAAGCAATGATGTATTATTCACACTCATGGTATGCAGCATGTGAAGGTTCTGAGGTTCCCAGACTGGCTGTCATGTCTAATGACATAATATAATACTGAGCACAAGAATCTGATTTCATTTACTGGAATCTTCTGGTAGTTCTGGTGTCATTCTGGTGGACTTACTGGAGTTGTGGTAGGTCTAGTGCTATTCTGGTGGACTTACTGGAGTTCTGCTAGGTCTAGTGCTATTCTGGTGGACTTACTGGAGTTGTGGTAGGTCTAGTGCTAGTCTGGTGGACTTACTGGAGTTGTGGTAGGTCTAGTGTTATTCTGGTGGACTTACTGGAGTTGTGGTAGGTCTAGTGTTATTCTGGTAGACTTACTGGAGTTCTGGTAGGTCTAGTGCATTCTGGTGGACTTACTGGAGTTGTTGTAGGTCTAGTGTTATTCTGGGGACTTACTGGAGTTGTTGTAGGTCTAGTGTTATTCTGGTGGACTTACTGGAGTTGTTGTAGGTCTAGTGTTATTCTGGTAGACTTACTGGAGTTGTGGTAGGTCTAGTGTTATTCTGGTGGACTTACTGGAGTTGTGGTAGGTCTAGTGTTATTCTGGTGGACTTACTGGAGTTGTGTAGGTCTAGTGTTATTCTGGTGGACTTACTGGAGTTCTGGTAGGTCTAGTGTTATTCTGGTGGACTTACTGGAGTTGTGGTAGGTCTAGTGCTATTCTGGTGGACTTACTGGAGTTCTGGAAGGTCTAGTGCTATTCTGGTGGACTTACTGGAGTTGTGGTAGGTCTAGTGCTAGTCTGGTGGACTTACTGGAGTTCTGGTAGGTCTAGTGCCATTCTAGTGGACTTACTGGAGTTGTTGTAGGTCTAGTGTTATTCTGGTGGACTTACTGGAGTTCTGGTAGGTCTAGTGTTATTTCTGGTGGACTTACTGGAGTTCTGGTAGGTCTAGTGTTATTCTGGTGGACTTACTGGAGTTGTGGTAGGTCTAGTGCATTCTGGTGGACTTACTGGAGTTGTGGTAGGTCTAGTGTTATTCTGGTGGACTTACTGGAGTTGTGGTAGGTCTAGTGCCATTCTGGTGGACTTACTGGAGTTGTGGTAGGTCTAGTGTTATTCTGGTGGACTTACTGGAGTTGTGGTAGGTCTAGTGCTATTCTGGTGGACTTACTGGAGTTGTGGTAGGTCTAGTGCTATTCTGGTGGACTTACTGGAGTTGTGGTAGGTCTAGTGTTATTCTGGTGGACTTACTGGAGTTGTGGTAGGTCTAGTGCTATTCTGGTGGACTTACTGGAGTTGTGGTAGGTCTAGTGTTATTCTGGTGGACTTACTGGAGTTCTGGTGGACCTTTATGTACTTTAAAACCACATATTTATTAGAAAAAAAATAACTTGTGGGGGAGACTGTTTGTGTAATGACTTTTCAGTCAGCTTTTGGTGCAGAATATTCTACACAAATATTATCATTGCAACTAACTACAAAATGCTTGTATTCAATGGGAAAGCTGCTCTATGGTTCATGGCTTGTAATACATTTTCGAATTGTCACATATTTTTTATGGCGCTAGAGTACTACAAACAATCTGCTGTGATTATCTCACCTGGAACCAGCCAGAACTCTCCTCTTTCTATGCATCTGACCAACTAGTAATGACAGGGAACAGGCATGCGGAGCTGACTAAACATATTTCTCATCTTTATTGTTTACTGCTATGTACATTTTTGGAGTTCTTTCTATTAAGATTCCCATCACATTTTATGAGAACTGTCCATATGGTAATCAAGTGATGTCACGTTTGACTTCAATGGTCAAAAAAAACTTTTTCCCTCATGATTAGAAACTTATAATAGGATGATATGTAAAAAACACCGCAAAGAATAAACATATGAATTTCAATGTCAAAATGACTTTCTGTGCAAATGTTTAAGGTTTTTTTTTTTTTTTTAACCTCTTCAGGATTTCAAACCCATGAAGTGGTTAACAGACGTTTTATAGGTTGAAAAAAGACCTAGGTCTATAGGTCCATCAAGTACAACCTTCCTCCAGTTATACATTTTTTGTCACTAAATTATCTATAACCCACAAGACTATGTGCACAACGGAAACCATCCAGACCGTTTTTTAAAAGCTGTTATTATAACGTCGACCATTACTACCCCTTATAGTAGAGTATTGTACAGCCTGACTGCTCGAACTGTAAAGAATACCCTGATGAATGTGCCAGGATAGGCGCCGAAACGCGTTGGTGGAATAAAGGAGATTGTTACTTTTGGAACCTTGCCTTCCTTATAAGTTCTTGAAACCCTGCATTACTCGTGATTCCATTGGGGCAGCAGCACGGACCGTGATACACCATCTTCCCAATATCTGAGCAAACTGTAAAGAAGGCTTTCCTGTTCAGCTGCTGGAATCCCCTTTCTTTCACTCTTAGCGTGTGGCCCCTTGTCCTTAGTATTATCTTTGGGAGGAATAAGTCTTGTGCCCGTCCTTTGTATTGACCACGCATACATTTTAACATATAAATACGTTCTCTGAGACGTCTTTTTCCTAACCTAAAGAAGCCCAACTTTTCCAACCTCTCGTCATATAGGACCTGATCATTCTTCAGCGACTTCTGCACATATTGAGTATTTGCTGAGTTTTTTGCCTTAGTCTAGTCTAGGGTCACACTTGCGTTTGCAATCCAGTTACTGGATCCAGTTTTTCACCCTGAAAATCTGATCAGGTACCTGATCCATAGACTCCAATGTTAACAATTGTTTGCCAAAGTGCAATCTGTCTACTAGATCCTGTTTTTGAGAAGTCAGGTTTTAATAGAGTCTGCAACATTTGTTGGCCTTTTAGCAAAACCTGATCAGTTTTTTAACATGGGACACTATGGGAACCTGATCCAGTACCTGATGGTACATATAGGTACCTGATCAGGTACCTGATCTGGTAAAAATGCCTCCAAACAGACAAGGGGAAAAACTGGATCCAGTAATGCATCCAGTTACTGGATGAAGACTCCCAATTGTGACCCTAGTCTTAGTCTTTGTAGCCAAAACCAGGAGTGGGTGATAAATCCAGAAGTGGTGACGTCTCTCTATTATACTTTTCCTCTGATTGTTCCACTCCTGGTTTTGGCTTCCATAAACATCAGATGACATACTGTAGCATACGATTTTTTTCTCGCACCCATAGACTTTAACTGGGTGAGTCTCATCCGATTTTAGCATGCTGCAATTTTTTCTGATTCTGTCGATCTCTACTGATTCTGTCGATCTCTACTCGGTCGTGGTTGAATTCTATGCACATTACAGAACATATAATGATATGCGCTATGGATAAAGAGAACATGTCATTTGCGCTCAGGGTGGGATTCTTAGTAATAAACAATCCAAGTATCTAGATTAGTCCATAATAGATAAAGCACAAAGAGCAGCCGCTGTAGACAAAGCAATCGCTGAGCAAAGGCTGAAACACAAATGTCACGTCATTTTCAGAAGCCTTCATCTGCACAGAAGCACTTTACATATGTGAGCGTGCATGATGGAAATACATGGGTAATTACATCTGCAGACTATATCTTCCTGACTATAAAGGTCAGACACCAGCAAAAACTCCCATTATTATACTTGTGCTTACCTCCAGATGACCTCACATCATTTACAAGTAGCCAGGTTGTGTGACCTTAATGATTATTACCACTGCAATAATATAGACTATGCTACAGTCTCCTTCTACCTTTATGTCTGTGTACAGAATAGGCAAATGCTTATAGGTTCCTTTGTTTTACTGTTTTGTTTATCTTGAGCCTCTAATTATACCTACGCTATACAATGATGAGCGTGGTCTTTACATCCATGGGCAGCACAAATTCTGATTTACAGCATGCTCCCTCCCTCTCATTGCTCTCGGTAATCAATAATGCAGCATTGATCCCATAGATTTTGCCACGATTGTCAATAGTATGTTAAAAGGAGATTCACTGTTACACTTTGTAAAACATTGACTTGGTTTGTTTAGTGTCACATTTGTCTCCTGTGACTTGGAGACTTGTGACATGTTTGGCACCTGAGTCTCATTCCTTTATTGAGACTTTATATTAAATGTGTTTCTTTCCTTTGGCAGTTCATGAGTTAATGTCAGTCTCTGTTGCTAGCAAATCTCTAGGTGCTCTACCCAGGTGAGGCTACTGTACGACCACTCCCATCTGCTTATTGATCAAATACTCCAGCATTTCTTGCTGGTAATTGAACTTGATTCCTAGCCAAGTTGTCTGGGTGAAAGGAGCTATTCTGGAGAGCTGATCATTGGCAAGCAGTCTGCTCCCTATAAGAGTGGCAGCAGCCGTGAAATCGTGTTGGTGTTTCCCCTGTCTGTCTTCTTTACCTTCTTGTTGTTTTAGTGCAGTGGTTGGGACTAGTGCTTCATCTCCCTAATGAAGGTTAACATCAGGGCCAACGAGGGACTAGGTATCCTGCTCAGCAACGGGGTGAAAAAAACTCATATAGAGACAATAAGGAGATGAGGGCACAACGGCAGGTGAGTGCAGGAGTGCTCCCTTTCCCTTGTCCCCTAGGAGCAGGGCACTCCCCGATGTAATTGTGTTCCCGTGTTTGTAGTTTCGTGTTGTGCGCCAGACACTGTGATCCAGGTGCCACAGTCATTCACTGTATCCAGATGTACCTTAGTCCGTGACGTGACATGTAGTAACTGACCACTCAGCGAGGTTGGAAATAGTCTATTCAGACCAAGAAAGAGTTCAGTGACCGATCAATGATAGCCCATAGTGAACTTGTATTAAGGTGCCCCAAAATAAAATGGTGATCTTAGGAACACAGGAATACTGTGTTAGCATTGGTGATCCAGTGGTCACTCATCCTCCTACGTGACCACAATGCTAAAGAGATGTAATGAATTTATCAGATCTATTGGCACGTGGTAGCATTGACATCTCCAACAATGACCGAAATTAGATCACCTGATATCATCCTGACCATGGATGTTTTCTTGATCCTATCTAAACTTCTGTTCTGGTACATAATCCTATATGACATACGAACTAATGAAAATATCCAGCTTTTTCTGTAGCTCCCATTAATTAGAAAATGACTGTGCATGCACTTCTCCTCCAAGAGTATGTATGAAGTTCTCTGGATTAGTAGAGCTCCCAGTGTAAGACATCACCAACCAATTCCATATTTTGTAGATAACAAAAAGAAACAGTCCTGACATCTTTTGTTTCTGTGGTTGGAAGAAGCCATAAGAGCAATGATTGACATTATGGATTTATCGCCAATTCCTCAAAAGAATTAGAGGCCCCAATCCGGTTGTGGTCTTGAGTTATTCCACCTCTAGTAATGCATTGGTATGATCGTGCTGGTCAGTCAAAGGAGTGAGGATGAATATTATACTGCACCTATCTTAATACTATAGCTCTTTATGTTTCATTATAGCTACGTAATTTGTCATAGTGTGTATGTACAGTATGTAATATAAATGGTAAACATCATTTTATGAGCACATGAAAAACAAGTAAATCAATTCTAGTTAAAAACCAACTTTGTACTGGATTCCTCAATACTTTTTCATAACACGGTCGATCATCTAATTCTTTTTTTCCATAGTTACTCCAACCTCGTCGTTTCCAGTGATTTTAAAGATCAAGTCAACAATCCAGAAGTTAAAGTCCGAGGGTCCAATGTCATCATCAACCAAGTAATTAATAAGATGCGACTCTTCATACAGGTATGGGAAACTGTTGGTGGCTTGAACTTGTAGATTGAACACATGATGTATCAGTTGTTTATATTGACATTTCATTCCTCTTGTTGTTTTGACTGTTGTATTAGAGATGAGCAAAAGTATGCAAACTACCCTTGTCCGGCATCCAAGTCAGACCTCCATGGCAGCCACAATGGCTCAGTGTTCACTTCTGTGCCAGCAATCCTCTGTCCAGTAACCTGGGCACCTCTGTCACTTACCAGTCACTAGGCCTCAAAGGTCTTCATGCCATTGCAAGGGCCTAGTAATTGACAATGGCTTGCATGATGGTAAAGAGGCCAGTATGTATCATTGGATTTACAACAGACAAAGGGGAAACAGAATTTCTTTGGACCAAGACAAAGCTTTGTATTATTTTTGGCCAAAACAGATCCTAATGTTCCTTGATCTCATTCTTTATCAACTGAAAAGAAATTTGATAAGATTCCAAGGTGAGATGAACGATTTAACGTAGGAAGCCCTGAAGTTAACCTAACGGATTTAACCCAGTTTCATAATGAGCAGAGAGAAAAATAATCTTTCTCTAAGGATATTTCCCCGGCGACATTGATCAGTAGTTCTGCTTTGAATGTCAGGACATAACTGGGAAGTACTCTCATCCATCTCTAGAAGGCTAGATGTTACCTGTAATGTACTGCAGTCATTGACCTATAGCTAGACAGGTTTTCATAAATGTACACTGATGCATACGTCTTGTAGTCATTGACCATTTATCTTAGTAATAGCACATCTTCACTATCTACAATTGATATTTGTAATGTTACCATAATCCAGCCACACAAAGAATATTTTATATGACATTGTTTTGGTACTTCTATCCTCTTCTATTTCCTCTCGTTGCCACATCCCCCATACGTCACAAAACATCAGGTAGAGCTAACTACAAGTCTACGAAGTCTACTCTTGTTCAGTTGATTAAGCACACGGTAAACAGGAATCCAATCTGTAAAGTAAAGTCAGTTCTTAAATGTCTGCAGTTTGCACCTCTGCAGTTCCTACCGGTTAATAATTATCATATTAATAGACCAGGCTACGTGGGAAAGATATTATTACTACCGTCTTGGAGTCTTCTGTGTCTTACCGAAGGTTTGTCGAGCCATTTATACAGACAACACAACCAGAGTTCTAGAGTTAAGCGTTGAAGAAAATGACTAATTATTTGCACAGCTTCAACAATTCGTTAGTATGCAGTGGATGTTATTAAGACGGAAAGCACATAAAGGGTTACACCACTACAGAGAGCTCCATTCCTGAAGCTCAGCAAGAAACCCTCCATCAGCAGATTATGGTACCCAAACTGCAGTGTTCATAGTCGTTCTTCTTTCATCCTCAGAATAAGAAATATAACAAGTCTGCCCATAAATATTCATTACCAGGCTAATAGTAATGTGAGAGGAGATCGTTAGAATATAAAAGTGTGAAGTATTCAATATCTGCTGCTTTCCTTGACCTCTTCTTGACATCATTATATTGTACAATGTTAGGTGCAGTGATCCAGTGGTTTCACGCGTTATACATATCATTTACTAATATCAGCTTCACTTCTTAAGGAAATCCCAATAATGCAGCAATGTTGTTTCTAACTACCTACTACACTGCTGAATCTACCAACCTATAGGAGGATAATGGAATCCAGCAGAGTCACGATAATATTAAAAAATGTACAATATATTGGGACATTCAGTGTTGTTATGGATTACCTTATACTGAAGCTCCTGGTGCGTCCATGCTACAAGCAACCTATTAATCTGGGCAGCAAAAAAAATTAATATGATCTTCCTGGTTACTGCTCTCTTGGTTGAGACAATGCTAAGATGAGCCCTGTTGCAGACGGGCACGAACCACCTTGGAAGGTGATGTAAACATTAATGAGTACCATGGCCCTCTGAAAAAAATTATTGATGCAGATGCTGAGTTCAGTCCTTTAAATATTGATTGCCTATCCTAAGCATACGTTAACAACTTGAAAATGCTAGATAAACCCCTTTAACTTTAAAGGGGCTTTTATTGTTGTGAGCGGACCCCTGCCAGTCCTAAATTTGGCCGTTGTATTTCCAGCCCTATGATTGACAAACGATGGCATTTCCTGGGCGAACACATGACCAGTGATGTGTACGAAGGAGGCTGGTAGACGGTTCATTTCAGTAGCCAAGCCAGTCTCCTTCTTTGTCTATATAACTACCAGTACACTGAAATAGGCTTACCAAGCTATTTTTCAACTCATTTAGCCAGTTGCCTTCATACCCAGCATTGATGAAGCAGAAAGCTATGTCCTTTGTCAAGCAAAGGGCATGATGGCGAGTTGCTAAATTAAGAACCGGAAGGAGCAGCAGAGAGAAGTGCGCTTGTGCAGGAGCGCAATTGGGAAGGCTGTGTGGATGACAGGACGTCTCATCCAATGAAGCAGAGGAGTTGGATGCCATCGCAAGAAGAGTGGAGGTGCTGGTTCAAGTACAGTGACACCCATCGGACCAGGCTGTCCCGCAGGTAAGTGTAATGAGTTATTTTTTATGTTATACGGTTTGGCCTGAGCACTCATATACAGCATTCCAGAATGCCGTAAATAAGGCCTTAAGCAGCTTATGTAAAAAGATGAAGTTAAGAAGAGGATGGCTTCTATATATCGATCTTAAACACAACCTCAAAATCCACAATGGACTACATCGAATGGCGCAAGCTGAAGGTTTTGCAATGACCCTCACAGTCCCCTGATCTAAAAAGATGTCTAGCCACCCTCACATCAGCCATAGACTCAGTCGCCCCTCTCGTACATCGCAAGGTGCAACAAATCAATAGGCATCCTTGGCACAACAATCTCACAAAAAAACTTCGATAAGTGTCCAGGGCTGCGGAGCGGCGTTGGAAGAAAACTCGCCTGCCAGACAACTTTCAAACAAGCTACACTTGCCTTCAAATCAGCCCTCACATCTGCTAAACAGACCTATATTTCACAAACCTGTTCAGCACTTTTAACTCTCTCCTCTGACCTCTGCTTCCCCCTCCGATCTCCCTCATCTCTGCTGAGGACTTCGCCACATACTTCAAAAATTAGATTGACCAAACAAGGCAAACCTTTATTGTTCCACCACCCCAACCACTCCATATACCAGACCTCTGCCCTTCCCTCATAACCTACCTCTCCAAGATCACTGAAGGCGAACTTTCTCGTCTCCTATACAAATCACACCTCACCACCTGTGCACTTTACCCCATCCCTTCCCACCTCCTCCCCAACCTCACTAACACACTCATCCCAGCCCTAACCCACCTCTTCAATCTATCTTCCGGGACCTTCCTCTCAGTTTTCAAACATGTCACCATCACACGCATCCTCAAAAAGCCAAACCTTGGCTCAACTGCTAGGACGAACTACCGCCCCATATCGCTGCTGCCGTTTGCTTCGAAACTGCTTGACCAACACGTCCATGCTCAACTTTCCTCCCACCTCTCATCTAACTCTCTCCTTGATAATCTACAATCCGGTTTCTGGCCCCACCACTCCTCCGAAACTGCCCTAACCAAAATTACCAATGACTTACTCGCAGCCAAAGCTAACAGACAATTCTCCATCCTCCTCCTTCTAGACCTGTTCTCTGCCTTTGACACAGTCAACCACTCCCTCCTACTTCAGATTCTTTCTTCACTTGGCATCAAAGACCATGCCCTGTCCTGGGTAGTCCTCATACCTTTCCAACTGCACATTTAGCATTTCCCACTCCCACACCACCTCCTCATCCCGCCCTCTCTCTGTTGGAGTCCCTCAAGGCTCTGTCCTGTGGGCCCTACTTTTCTCCATCTATACCCTTGGCCTAGGACAACTCATACAGTCCCATGGCTTCCAGTACCACCTGTACACTGACGACAATCAGATCTACCTCTCAGGCCCAGAATCAACTTCCTGCTGCCTAGAATCCAGGATAGTCTATCAGCCATATCTTCCTTCTTCTCCTCTCGCTACCTAAAACTCAATGTAGACAAAACCGAACTCATCATCTTTCCTCCATCCCATCATTCATCTTCACAATCTGATCTATCCATTATGGTAAATGGCATCATGCTCTCTCCCACACCTCAAATTCGCTGCCTTGGAGTAACCCTTGACTCTGCCCTGTCCTTGAAACCCCACATCCAAACTCTAGCCACCTCCTGCCACCTCCAGCTCAAGAATATTTCCAGAATACGTCCTTTCCTCAACCCTCAATCTACTAAAATTCTTGTACATGCCTTCATCATCTCCTGCCTTTACTACTGCAAAATTCTCCTCTGTGGCCTCCTGCTAACACTCTTGCACCTCTCCAGTCTGTCCTCAACTCTGCTGCCCGACTAATCCACCTCTTTCCACTGTATTCCCCTCTGCAAATCCCTCCTTCCTGCTACTATAAACTGACCTACAAAGCCATCCACTAAACTGTCTCTTCTCTATATTTCTGAACTAATCTCCCACTATCTTCCCTCACGTAATCTTCTATCCTCCCAAGACCTCCTCCTCTCCTCCACACTTATCCGTTTCTCACACAACCGCCTCCAAGATTTCTTCCGAATATCCCCCGTCCTCTGGAATTCTGCGCCCCAACACGTCAGATTATCCACCGCGCCCAGATGCTTCAGATGGAACATGAAAACCCATCTCTTCAGGAAAGCTTACCTCTGCAATGACTGAGCCGCCACCCCACCGCCACCGAATGTAAGCCCGCAAGGGCAGGGTCCATTCCCCTCTGTACCTGTCTGTCATTGATAATTTGTTTGTTTTACTGTAAACTATACTTATAATTTTGTATGTAACCCCTTCTCAATGTACAGCACCATGAAATTAATGGTGCTATATAGATAAATAATAATAATAATAATATCAATAATAAAAAGAGCAGAACATGCAGGACGACCAAGTAATCTCACAGAACTGGAAGACTTTGTCAGGGAAGAATGGATGGAACTCTGTAAAACAAGAAATGGAAGACTCTTGGCTGCTAAAAAAGCGTTTACAAGCTGTGATACTTGTAAAATGGTGTGCTACTAGGTACTAACCTGCAGGGTTCCCAATCTTTTCCATCGGCCCATTTTACTTTTGTAATTTTTAAAATGTTAAGGATGAAAATAATTTTTTTGGGCTAAAAATATAAAGGAAATGTGTCATCTTTAACTTTATACCTTTTAGAGAACATTTCATCATCAACTTTCATAACTGTTCACAATAACAGTAATTTTGACCAGGGGTGCCCAAACTTTTACTTGCCACAGTATGGCCATGAAATACATTCTTGTGAACCTGGACTAACAAAAAACCACTGCAACACCTCACCCAGTGGTCAAAGATACAGGCCGGGACAGAATCATATTCATTAACTGCAGTGCTTAGTGATTGTGGTGTCTTCCAGCCTCAGGACCCTTTTCACATGTTCCTTAGTTCCCTGGGAATACTGATACAGAATGCTGATTAATTCCTTGGTGTTTTCCTTCCTAAAACTCTAAATAGCACAGGTTGTTTGATCATAATTTATATAAGTATCTTCTGAAACATCAAAGACTTGAATGTACCAGTACGTTTCCTTGTTGGTTTTCATGCTGCTGGTAGATTTCCAATTTATATGAATTTCCTATATTTTTATTCCTGCCCGGTTCCTGTATTGATTCAGCTGGCTCTACTTAATAGCACTATGCTGTGTTGCTGCAGTGGAACATCTGTCCTGAATCCTGACATTGACTATTTCCATTTTAAAGGATGATCCTGTCCTACAATGAGACGGGAAGATCTTTGCGGCAGGTTTGACTGCAGATGTTCATAAGCTGCACTGGATTGAGTTACAATGGCAATGTGTTCATTAATTGTTCACTTGCATCTGAAACTTTGCTAACTGGGTTTCCTTTGAAGTGACACAGATGTACAGATGCTGAGGATGAGACTGAAACAATGTGAGACTAGCAGTAATTTGACATACTGTCCTCAAATGTGGATTGCTCTTTGTGTTTGTACTGTTGTAGAAGATCGTTCTCACTAATTTGGTTGTTTTTACATCTTATGTTATTATCTAAGGGTGCTTTCACATCTGCGTTTTTCGTAATTCGCGGCAGATGCGGTGAAAAAACCGCATCTGCCGCGTTTACCGCATAACCGTTCCACTTGCGGCGCGGTTGCGGTTTTTTCTATGCAAAGTATAGGCATACTTGCGGCAGGTGCGGCAAGTGCGGTTTTGCACTTGCGGCAGGTGCGGCCGCGAAAAAAACCGCAGTAAGCCGCGTTTTTTTTCGCGGCCGCACCTGCCGCAAGTGCAAAACCGCACTTGCCGCACCTGCCGCAAGTATGCCTATACTTTGCATAGAAAAAACCGCAACCGCGCCGCAAGTGGAACGGTTATGCGGTAAACGCGGCAGATGCGTTTTTTTCACCGCATCTGCCGCGAATTACGAAAAACGCAGATGTGAAAGCACTAAGCTGCTCATACAATGTAATTGTATTCTAAGGATCTAGGCTACAGATCCTGGGCTTCTCACTGCCTACTAGGCCCCTACACTGCCATGATGTCACAGAGACGTATAAGCAGTTAAAGGCACAGAGGATTGGGGGTGCACATGTGAACACTGCAGCGGCCAGTGAGGATCAAACTGGAAGGGATGGGTCAACTCATTTTGCTCATCTCACTTCTGTGCAATGTGTTGAAAAAAAAATCTATCCTAGGTCCAGAAACACACTTTGCGAGATGATGGAATAGATGGACTCCCCGGAACGGCCCCCGTCTCTCTGGAGAGGAGTGCATCATCTCCATAGAAACATAAGCACGTCTCCTGTCCATAGAGCCAACGGCCATTACGGTGAGTCATGCGTGTGAGTATCTCGCATGTATCTCGCATAGTGTGTCTACAACATCATGTCAGGACTGGTAGCTCAGTACTTGAGCATGTCCTTGTGTTCCTGGGCTTGCTCCAATCTCTGGCAGGTAACTAATTGTCTCTCATGGCCAGTGAAGGATGCCAGGTGACCACCGGCAGAGCCAGAGCATGCCCAAGGAGTTGTGAGGCACTCACTTAGGTTTACAGCTACTAGTCCTGACACTTGGGTCATGTCATATATTTTTCACCTCTAGGAATTTTGTAAAAAAAATCAGAAACAAAACAATCCTTGGGACATTTGCAGATGCTTAGGCAACATCTTTGAGGAGATGCCAATCAATCTTCATTGAAACAGTAGAAAATTATTATTATACTTGTGCAATTCCAATGCCTGTTGTGTGAGTTTTTATGGCTCATTGTGCCACTCAACCTTTGACTAGATAATCTAGAAGCAAAGAGGTTGTCCACCTATATACAATTATTTTTCGAAAGACTTGGTTGAAAAATAAAAAATCTTAACCTCAGTCATCCCTCTCAGCTCTAACATTTACTTTGCACAATTACCTGGTCTTGTCAGGCTGAAAACGCTCGCTCCGGCACTGGCCAAGGTGGGACATTCATGTTGGACATTATTGCCTGAGCAAAAAGTGTTCATGCCATTTCTTGTATGTCTAGACTTGATCAAGGATTAGAGACTAGAAAGCACCTGAGGCATTGAAATGGGGGCTGTCGGTAATGAGTGAGGGTTTATATATTGGATACTGGTTTGGCGTAGTTGGCAGATTGTAGTAAACGGTGGAATCATGTGGTCTTCCTCAACATTCGACAACGTTTTCAGGAGCGAAGCTTTCAAAAACGGTGTGAAACAACCCGCTTTAGATTTTGTAAGATTTCAATGCAAAAAGCCAAGCTGTATTTTTTTTAATAACTATGCAGAATTTCATACAGCAGTAGTTGATTTTGTCTAATCACTTAGTGGCTAGATTTTTACATTAAATCTATGGCTACTATGTTGTATGTGCTTGCTGCACAAATAACTAAACACAACAATATCTAATTAATTTCATGCCATAGAGGTCAGTGCAATGATATTCTACTGTGTATAGATGAGCAAATTTATGTGAGTGGAATTGAATATTCATTGAAGTTCTCCGGAATACAGAGTTTTTGAAATTCACTCGGCTCGAGCCCTAGAAGAACAGGCCAATGGTAAATAACACCAATAATAATAGTATTCACCTCACATGTCACGCACTGCTCCTCTGCTCCTTTTCTTTTCCCTGTCCCCTGTTTGGCTTCTACGCCTTGACGTCATGGCTTCAATCTCGACTATCTTTCCGATGGAACTGCAAAATTGAGTTTTCTTGTGAAATGTGCTCGCCTTGGCAATCTCTAATCTTGGTACAGTTGAACTCCACTACTACTGTTTGTTTGCATGTGTAAGTTTTGACTTGTACAAAAGTGAGTTTAAAGGGAACCTGGTTTTTGTCATCCTTGAGAGAAAGTATTCTGTAGAGACAGAGACCCTGATTCCAGCGATGTGTCACTTACTGAGCTGTTTGCTGTCATTTTCATAAAATTAGTGTTTTCTCTGCTGCAGATTTCGCAGTTTGTGAATATGCCAGACTATCTGGCAGCAGGCCAAGTAGTCTGCTAATGATAATCTCCAGATGATTAAACAGTGATTTTATCAAAACTACACTGAGTAGCCCAGTAAGTGACACATTGCTGGAATCAGGGTCTCAGGTCCTATATTATGTTTCTCTCAGATTAGGTTGCAAAAACCTTGTGACAGGTTCCCTTTGAAACTGTATCTTGTACCATTGGGCCACATAAAATAAAGCATCCTAAACTTGGAACTGTAAAGTGACTATATATTTGTCATGTACCACCTAGTTACCATACCTGGGGACCTCTCTTTACCACCTGCTGCCTCCGTTGCTGAAACAGATGTTCCAGAATTCGTACATGGAAAGTCCAAAAAGATCAGTGGTAATCTGAACCATATCTCACTGGCATAAGAGGGCAGAGGAGGCATGGTTTAGAATTATGACTTCTCATCAGGGCTGTAGAGTCAGTAAGCCAAACATCCTACTCCAAATACTCAATTTCCCTAAATCCAACTCCACCAAAATGGACACTGACTTCACGACTCCGACTCCACAACCTTGGCTATGAAGTCAGTAAGCCAAACATCTGACTCGTCTCCTCAATTTCTCTGAAATCGACTCCAACTCCACCAAAATGGACTCTGAACTCAACGACTCCAACTCCACAGCACTGCTTCTCATTTGGCCTTCTTGAGCGGCTGAATATTGAAACGCTGGCCAAAGCTTACATTTGTGTAGACAAAATGCATGCGACTTTTGCCTTGCTTAAGCAAAGTCACCTATGATTTTTAGAATTACAGTGTCAGTATGTACTAAGAGCAGATCAGGCTGGAATTTATATTCTTATCAGAATTGCACCATTTGTATTATATTAGCCATTCTAGTACATTCACATTAAAAATAAACCCATTGTTATCAGCAGCTTACCTGTAAGGTATACAAGCTGTGTTTTTACTCCCCGAGGACCTGCAGTACAAATGCCCTTTTATCATGTAGTAATATACACTGCAACATTGATAAAGCCTTAGTAAAATTATACTGGCTGAACTCTCTACACCCCACCCTTTGCTGTAAGAATGTCAAAATGATAACAGGAACTTGTGACCCACCTTCCATTATCATCTTTTGTGTTACATATTACTTACTTTCACCTTTTAGAAGTAAGAGCAGACTTGCATTGTGTGTAGGTGGAGAACTGGAGACAGTGTATAGTATGTATACTGTATTCAAGAGGCATAACTAGTCCGGATGTGGATTTTTGTCATATAAACAATGAGAAATAATACCTCTGTGTTATCGAAAATGTGCCTAAATTCACAGAGACTAAATGTTTTCATGAATTTATCTATTTGGTTTAGGAATTCCTCTTTTTTTATGTAGCAGTGAAGGTAATAATGAAATTTAACGCATTTTAAAGCGCTCTACCATAGTGTGAAATTCTGACACCAGAGTTTTGTCACTGTTTTGGATACTATATCAAGTTTGGATCGGATAGTTTATTGATCACTTCGGATCTGCCCACTGGATCCCGCTGACAGCTTGTTATTAAGCCCTAGATTAATAATGTTCAGGCTTCTATGAGACCCACCCATTATCAATCCTGTGACTAAATAGTTGAAAAGCACACAGAAAAATCCTTTATTTGTAATAAGACACAGACAGCCCTCTAGTGAAGCCCACACATTTTTTTTTAATTATTTATTTAAATAAATACATTGCTATTATGAGTAACTGTTGACGTAGTGGCATAAGCAGGTTTTATCATATCCAGTCCCTTTTAACGCAAAGGTCTAATTTCCAGTCTCCTCTAGATTCCTGATGTTAATACCAGTCCCAAGTAGGATTTTGGTTAAGCACGTTGGTGCCATATCCACTCCCTAGTAAAATAAAATAAAAACAGCACACGGATGCCATATGAGTGCTGTCTGTTATTTATCAGACGATTGTTCAGACACAAGTGGGTTACCCCCTCTTTGGGCTTTCTCCTTTTTAGCACATTTGAAAAAAGACTGACACACAGATGGTAAAAAAAAGTGACAAATGGAAGGAAAATACAGGAGTTTTGCTTTTATTTTCTCTGATTGAACACCTTTATTTCTGCATCTAGTTTGTATCTATTCACTTGTAGGGTTGAGTATTGCACTGACTTTAGCCATTTCTTCAAAAGTAATGGTAACATGTTAGCCAGTTGAGAAAATGTTGATTGCTCTCAGTGGGAGAAACAAGATAACAATCTTGTAGTTGTGATACCTTTTAATGGCTAACAAAAATAAAATAAGTGATGTTACAAGGCGAGCTTTCGAGACGTCTTAGGTCCCTTCATCAGGTCATACCTGTTGAAGGGACCTAAGACATTTCGAAAGCTTGCCTTGTAACATCACTTATTTTATTTTTGTTAGCCATTATAAGGTATCACAACTACAAGATTGTTATCTTGTTTCTCCCACTGAGAGCAATGAACTTGTAGCTTTAAAAGCAATTCCACAGTAAATGTTCTTTTTTGGTATTCATCTATATGCCTTATCTCTACAAATTTTGGGGTCAGGTTTGTCTCAAGCCACGTCACTAGTGCATTATCAGTACACTGTATGTGTCAGGTAAACTGGATGGCAATATAGCTAAAACCACAAGCCAATAGATACAATGGGACCCAAATACAGAATACATAACTAAGACAATAGAAAGCAAAATGTAAACCATGTGTACATTTCTCCTTTAAAATGGTTGGTCACTATTTAGACACCCCCTCCTCAATCATTACTTTTGATATGTTAAAATACCAAACGCTAAACTCACCAGTGCTGTACCAGTCAGCCCTTACTATCCCAAGGCTCTTGTGACCCTGTTACATCACACAATCCCTGCGTCCAGTCAGTGCCGGATTTACTCTTCCCACCTTCAGACATATGTAACATCAATAGTTTGTGAGCAGAGAGCCACAGCTCTGATTTCCACTTGATGTTCAATTCGTCGATGGCAGTATGAGTGAAGCTGGCAATGATTGGGTGCAAGCTCACATGCAAGGCCACGTAAGCAATGAGAAAGCAAGTGCCAATATTGGAACGACGTTGGCATCGGAGTTGGGTATATGCATTGTTATTTTAAATGGGGCAAACATAGGGATTGAGAAGGGGTTGTCCAAATAGTTGACAATCTCTTTAAGGCAGGTGTTACACTTGAGAGAGCTTTGCTCAAATCTCTCATTGCATCACCCACCACTGTCTGGACAAGAGCGTCTCAGCTGCATAGAAACACATGCACCTGACCCACTCTACTCCAGAGAGCAGGTGGCTGTGCCGGGAGATGCGATGAGAGACTTGCGTGAGTCTCTAACGTGTCTTTTGCAAGTGGAACATGGGCCTTAATCTCCATGTTGTTAAGATGAAGTTGCCATATGGCCTAAGTAAAACCATTCATTTTCATGCTATATCTGTTTGCCAATGGTTATGCTAAAAGCTGAAATCGGCAACCGTATTGACTTATTGGAAGATTGGGTTATAACTATCATTTGTACTGACCTCTATAACTAACTTATTAGTTCCATTTTTTTTTTAAATATCTTTTTGTATTTAATGGGATCTGGGATAGTTTTTAACAAAATATTTTAGCAACATAATATGAGTTAGTTAGTGATTTCCTGGAAGCCCTTTCATTTTCCATCTGAGAACGCCTTTTATTTTTTTAGACAATTCAAGTGTATAGAGACAGTGTTAATCCACCCCATGCTTCATTCCTTTTTGGGGTTGGGAGAGGCAGAGAAGGGGATGGTATATACACAAGGGATCGTTTGGCTGAGAATAGACCAGTGTGAGTACAGTAACAATACAGTACTATTGAGCTGCACAGAAAAACACACATCACATTTGATTATTTCATACTCATCCAGGCTCCAGCAGCTGCAGTACATACACCTGTGTCTCTGTACAGGGGTCGGACATGTATCACACACCAAGCAGCCTAGAGGTGAAACTTTTCTATAAAGGGAACCTGTCATCTGAATTCATATTGTCTGAAGCACGGGCAGCATGAATCAAACACTAGCTTTGTTATTGCAGCCATGAATATTTTACGTTAAAATGCGCTTAAAAAAATCTGGACAGAGGCTTTGCATCTTGGATGATTTGTCCAATGTAGGTCCCCGACCGGCAGCTCTGTCTGTCCCATTCCTTTTGACTGACAGGTCTCTTCCTATCTTAATATGCATAGGTAGAGAGCGAACTGTCAGTCAAGGGTACTCTGAAGGGGAGCATCAGCCTGGGACCTTTCTCGGTCTAATCATCCAAGATGCGTAGTGCCCCACTGGGTTTTCAAAATTGAGTTTCCAAGTAAAACATACCCACTAGCAATGCACTGTAGTTGTGCGAAGTTTGTACACCCCTTCAATAATGCTAATAACTTAATATTTTTCTGAGAAATACAGTTAAGCAGCCTTAACAAATGTTCAGAAAAAGATCTACAACCTCATTAATCGTGTTTTAAGAATAGTCTGGTAGATCTACATTAGTGTGAAAAAGCCCTGTTATGACTCGGTACAAAGATTTGAGTTGAAATGCAGCACTGGTACAAGTGTTTAAAGGGTGTTGTATACCTCATAATACCTCCAGCTTCATCCAGTAGCTCAGGAGGTTTTTGTGGCACATTTTTTTGAACAAAGCATTACTTGTGCCTCTGCGCTTTGTGCACAGGTGTCACATCTCTACCTGAGCCTGCTCTTGTGACATCCTCAACCCATTGAGGGAGGGAGTGCAACCCAAGTTTCTGAAAGCTCTGCAGCGTTTTCTTGGATTTGCTAATTATTATTTAAAAGTTATTAAAAATGTCTCTAAGATTGCCAAATTACTCACTGACTTGACCAAGAAGGGTGCAGAAGTGGTTAATTGGAAGCCTGAGGCAATTCAGGCCTTCTCTCGGCTGAAGGAATGCTTTTGTCTGACCCTATTTTGGTTCAGCCGGTCTTGAGAGTCCTTTTATTATGGAGGTTGATGCCTCTAAGGTTAGAGTTGGAGTGTTGATATTGCAAGGTACTTTGTCTCTCACTCAACTTGTCCCTGTGCCTTCCTTTAATCTGCCGAGAAGAATTTCGACATCGGAAATCATGAATTGTTGGCAATTAAATGAGACTTCGAATAATGATGCAACTTCCTCAAAGGTGCCAAACCTAAAGTCATTCACCACAAACCACAAAAATCTAGCTTAATTAGAATCAGCTAAGAGACTCCATTCTAGGCAAGCTAGGTGGGCCTTGTTCTTTTCTATAATTGATTTTGTGGTGACGTTCCTAACTGGAACTAAAAACACAGAAGCTGATGCACTTTCCTGAAGTTTCTTTGGTCATCCTGATGACTCTGAACCAGTTCCTATTTTAGCTGAAGTGGAGATCCGTACATCCCAAGAGCAAGCCCCCGACACTACTCCTACCCAAAAACTATTTGTTGCTACCCATTTTCATCTAGTTAACGTTCAGGATTCTCATGATTCTGTGCTTGTAGGTCACCCTGGTAAAAACAATACTATCCAACTGGTAACCAGGAATTTGTGGTGGCAAACCATAGTTAATGACTGTAAGGAATAATTATTTGCTTGGGAAGCTTGTGCCAAGACACCCTGACACCCTGTGCCAAGACACCAAGAAGCCAAGACACCCTGAACCTGTCCTGCCGGGATTCTCCAGCCCCTACCCACCCCTAAGAGTCCTTGAACCCAACTCTCCATGGATTTCATTACTGACCTCCCACTCTCAGAAGGGATGCCTTGTATCTGATTGGTGGTAGATAGCTTCAGTAAACAGTGTCATTTTGTTCCGCTCTCTTTATTGCCTATTTCTGAAACCCCTAAAGTTAATGAAAGTTATTTGTCACATTGTGCGGTTACATGGTATTCCGGAAAATATAGATCCTGACCGGAAAACTCAGTTTATTACCAAATTTTGGAGTGTACTTTCTAAAAAGATCAATAATGAGTTGTCTTTTTGTTCTGCCTCTCACCCAGAGACCAATAGTCAGACTGAACATACTAATCAAAAGCTCAAGCAATATCTGCAGTGTTATGTAACTGATAACCAGTTTGACTGAATGGAACATCTGTCATTAGGCAAATTTGCTATTAATAATCAATATCAAGAATCCTTTAAAACTACCCCCTTTTCCTGTAATCTTGGGTTGCATCCTCATTTTGGTACTTCTTCAACTACATGATGGATAATCCAGAGATTGAAAAATCTGTGGCTACATTAAAGAATATCTGGTCTAAATTTAAAAAGAATTTGAAAAGGGCACAGGGTGGTCAAACCTCAGCTTGTAATAAGAGATGTTCTAGGAGCGCAAGCTTTGGAGTTGGTGACAAAGTATAGTTGTCCACAAAAAAATATCAAGTTTAAGGTTCCTTCTGTCAAGATGGGTCCCAAATGTATTGGTCCTTTGAGATAATCAAGGTAATTAACCCTTCAGCTTTCCATCCTAAACTTCCTCCTTCCTTTAAGATACCCAGTGTGTTTCATAAGTTCCTCCTCAGGCTATATCATTCTCCTATTCACCCAGTCAGAAATTCCCCTCCTGTACTAGTTAAGGGTAATGTAGTGTATGAGCTGCAGATAATTCTTGATTCTCATATTGTGAGACGGTCTGTGCAATATCTGGTACATTGGAAGTGTTGTGACTCAGAGGACAGATCCTGGGTTTTGGCAAGTAATATCAATGCTAAAAATCTGACCAAGAAGTTTCCTCTCCTGTTTCCAAATAAACCTGGTCTTTAGGGTCCAGAGGAGGCCCTCGTAAAAGAGGAGGTACTGTCACCTCTCCACCAGTGTCTGCTCCTGCGACACCTGCTTCATTCATCATTCGCCACCGTATTCACACTGTATGTGTTGCTGGTGATAAAGGAGATGCCAGAACCAGAAACTTTGATCAGAGCAGGCCCTGCCCCCTCTAATAAGATTAGAGTGGCTGGGACTTGTAGTACTTTTGAATTTGACAGAGTGGATATGTGTGCTGTCCAGCTGAAGTCATCATTTCATTGCTTCAGCCTATTAAAAGACCCCACACCCTACTAAAGATTCCAACTTACTGTTGGAAGCTGCGAGATATAGCTTGTGCTTTCCTGGCTAGTCTCCTGCTCTGCATTGGTGCGTTCCTGTTTTACCTCAGTCTGTTTTTTGGACATTTATTCTGCTTAATGATTTTGTACCTTGCTGCCATCTTTGTTTTGACTTGGCTCACCAACTACTCTAAAGGTACCTTTACTCGCCGCAAATACGGTGTAGCAACTGAGAGGCAATCTGGATTTCCGTCACCTTTGCCCTGAAATTGCTATGAAATTGCGGCGTGTAATTGTGGAACGCGATGGTGATTTGTAAAGTTGCTCCCGGTTGCGATTTCAGAGCATTGTTCAAAAACCAGAGGCAACCCAGAAGGTGAATTGCCCTGGTTTTGGCGTGTGAACGGGCGATAGGGATGGACTCTGCGTTGCCCAGTGATTTCCCAGAGGCGTGCCACAGCGTGCTGGATACCGCGCCCCATCAGCGATGATTGGTGGGGGCTACTGTGTTTCCATTGGCTGTCCCTTCAAAGGGCGACATATTGGAAGAGCTGTCCATTCACACTACACAATTGCAATGGCGTCATGTATTAGCTAGCCTTCCTGCGCAGGCTGACCAATCATGACGCTATTGCATTGTCTAAGCGTGTTTGGGGCGCGGAATACACAAGTCTGTCACGCCTATGTTCTTGCGGCGCTGAACATGTACGCCCACATTCCTTTGGGGATTGCGGTGTGTGAAGCGGCGTTGGGAGTCAACCGGATGTTCCCAAATGTTGGTATGGGAACTTCCGGGACGATACATCACCTTAGGTTGAGGGCGCAATTGCGGCATGTACATGCAGCTTCGGTGTTCGGAGGCAACTGTCAAAAACGTGCTCGTTCGGTTGCCTCTGATCGCCGCCAAAAGTTGCGGCGTGTAAAGGTACCCTTACGGATTCTGATTTTGTCCTTGTCGTGATCTCCCGGCTTTGACCCTGCTTAGCGACTATTTCTGTCTCTGGACTGCAGCCCATCTGTAGGCAGCAATCTCCTAGACCGCTTTGTACAGCCAGCTCCCTAAATTTAGGGCATACAAAAGTTATCAGGGTCTCTTGGGATTCTGCCAAATTGAGCGGCTTGTGCCAAGTCTGTCCGACATAGCCATTTTGAGCCTGTCGCCTCGGACAGACGTCCCTGCAGGACTCTGTTGTCTGCATGATGCTTCACATAGAATTTATTCATGTTGTGTAAAGAACACCTGAGAAATTTTATGGTACCTTTACACGCCGCTACCGAAAGGTAGAAACCAGCAGGCGTCAGAGACAATTGTACCTTTTACCTTCAAAACACCGCGAAGTGGCGGCGTGTAATTCGGGTTGTTGCCACCTGTCTCTTTGGATACCTGTCTTTCAGCCGTGCTGAAAAACAAGCAGGTATAAACCCTATGGTAGTGGCGTGTAATCGGGGCACATGTACGGTATTTGAGTTCCCTGGGGTGTGCCACAGCGTCTTGTATACCACGCCCCATCTGCGATCATTGGTGGGGGCTACTGTGTACCCATTGGCTGTCCCTGCACAGGGCGGCATATTTAACGATCTGACCAGTCACTACACATTTGCTATAGCGTCATGTATTAGCCAGCCTCCCTGCGCTGGCTGGCCAATCATGATGTTATTGCATTGTCCAATCACCGTACTAACGCCGCGTAATACACAACTCATTCACGTCTATGTAGTTACGGCGCACAATATGTACGCCCAGATTCCCTTGTGGTGGCGGCGTGTAAATCAGGGAAGGTGCTCCACAGAAGGTAACCTGCGGCAGCCGTCGGCACTTCCAGGGTTCGAAAATACCTTCTGTGGAGCACCTTGTGGCGGCGTGTAATTGCGGTATCAGGTACCGTTAGCAACCGTTGAAAACGCGCGCGTGCACGTGTGGTGCCTACCTGTTGCTACCTTTGGTAGCGGCATGTAAAGGTACCATTAATGTGAACATCACAAACATGTGCTACCCTTCTTGCCTATTAAGGAAAATGTTTGGATCAACAAAATGAAATTAGTTTTTACAGAGAACTATTCTATTTCATTTATATAGACAGCCACATTACAAACTATGTATAATTCTCAGTCTCAGCCGAAGACATCAAGATACATATTAGGCTTTACTATGTCAGTAAAGTTTACATTTATATTCATATATGCATACATTTCATGGCCAAAAGTGTTGGCACCATTCAAATTGTTCCAGAAATTCCAGAAAAAGAAGTATTTCTCCCAGAATATTATTGCATTTTCACAGGTTTTGTTATACACATGTTTATTTCCTTCGTGAGTATTGGAAGAACACAAACAAAATTGAAAAAAAAAAGAGAAAGTTGGACATAATTTTATACAACACTCAAAAAATGGACCGGACAAAATTATTGGTACCCTCAACTTAATATTTGGTTGCACTCCCTTAGGAATTAACTGCAATCAATATCTTCCTATAGCCATCATTTGAATCACTCTCTCTTATTTTGCAAACTACTCCAGGTTGAACGTGTCTTCTCCCAACAGCAATTTTAAGATCTCTCCACAGATGTTCAATGTGATTTAGGTCCGGACTCATTACTGCCAATTCAGAACTCTCCAGTGCATTGTTTCCATCCATTTCTGAGTTCATCTTGAAGTATGCTTGGGTGTCATTCCCTGCTGGAAGACCCATGATCTAGGACACAAACCCACCTTTCTGACACTGAGCACTACATTGTGACCCAAAATAATTTTGCACACTGTCCAGGCCCCCAGAGCCAGAGGCAGCAGAACAACCCAAAACATCCATGAGCATCCACCATATTTGACTGTAGATACTGTGTTCTTTTCTTTGTAGGCCTCATTCCCTTTTCAGTAAACAGTAGACTGATGCACTTTACCAAAAATCTCTATCTTTGTCTCATCTGTCCACAAGACACATTCCCAGAAGTATTTAGTCTTACTCATGAACATTTTGGCAAACTGCAGGCTAGCTTTTTATGTCTGTGTGTCAGCAGTGGGGTCCTCCTGGGTCTCCTGAAATATTGTTTCATTTTATTTAAATGTTGACAGATAATTTAAGCTGACACTGACGCTCCCTGAGCCTGCAGGATAGCTTGAGTTTCTCTGGAACTTGATTGGGGCTGCATACCTTCCATTGGGACTATCCTTCGTTGCAACCTTCAATCAATTTTTCTCTGCTGTCCACATCTAGGGATATAGCTACAGTGCCTTGGGTTGTAAAAGTCTTGATACTGTTGCTCACTTTTGACAAAAAAACCTCAAGATATTTTTCAGCAATTTTGGTTTTCAAGTCTTTAAACAGTTCTAATGTCCTCTTTCTATGCTATATGCTTAGTGTGGATGAAGGTACCGTTACATGGCACAACATTGGAACGATGTCCACAATGATCTCGTGGTCGTGCGGTCGTTGCAGACATCGTTTTGACACCGTTGGTGAGATGTCACACGTATAGATATCGTGGACAACTCACCAACAATGTTGTGAGCAGGTATTGTTCGCAAACCCCGCGAACGATCCCTGCTCATTGCTGTGAATGGGCGAAGTTGTAAACGACATCGTTACCGCGGTGTCAGACACCACGATATACCAGGTTGGTTGATCGTCTGGTTTTAGAACATGTTCTCAAACCTGCGATCAGTGACCCAACGATTTATCGTTACAACTTGGCACAGTCACATACAATGACGTCCTAATGAGGTCGCTGGAACGCCTCCAAACCCGTGACGTATCAGCGACATCGTTAACGATGTCGTGCCGTGTAACAGTACCTTTACACAGATACACAATGCAAAAGACTAAGTCATATTCTGCCCTTTTTTATCTGGTTTCAGGTGTGATTTTCATATTTCCCACACCTTCTAATCACCTTTCCACCGCTCCCTCAGTGAACGGTGTCCTCTGGTGCAGGCAACTAACTTCTGTGACATCAGCTGCTGAGATATTCACTGCTACCGGCTTGAGATTATGGGCATGAGGAGCACTGAATATACATTGTACTTCTGCAGTCTCACTGACTTCAATAAAATGACGCCGGCGGCAATGCATACATGCGCTGCCTGTGATCTCCGCAATCTTTCTAGACTGGACTGTAAGATGCGACCACGCATACGCTGCTGCCGATGCCGTTTTGGTCGAGACCTGAGGATTCTACATCCTGTCTTTGGTTGTGATTATAAAAATGGCTTTTATTTCAAGTTCCTTTTAAAATGTTAGACACGTTATGCACACTATGGATAACGTTTTAAATGGAATTCGAATACAAGCTGTTTTTATCATCACAACCAGAGGAAGAGATGGAGAAATATCTTGCAAATCTTCATACTGGACTGGGTTTGCTCCAACCTTTATTTCATGCTCATTCATCCTAAAGTGAGGATTACATTCAGGAGTCCACGTAAAGCGGTAAGTTGACTTGGATCAGCAGACTGCTCCTTGGTTTCAGGATCATACAAATAAATCCAGGTCTCATCCATAGTCACCAGTCGATCCAGGAAGTTCTTATCAGTCTGGAAACTGACAAATGGACCGGGAAGTGCATGCTTTACTGATCTGTTGTCAAACATTTGGGGACCCACTTTGCAGGTAGCTTCTCAATGTTTAAGTGTTCGTGCATACTGACACAAACACGTTCACGAGAAATCCCCATGATCTCTGCTATTCCTTTAGCTGAAATTCAGCGACTCTCCGGTATGAAGTTGTGCACAGCTTCGACGATCTCCGGAACAACCACCACTCTCGGTCGTCAGGATGTTCCTCATTATTGGTGCTGTAGTGGCCAGTTGTAAATTTGGCAACCCAGTTCTTCTGTAGAATATGAAGGGCATTGATGCAGCAATATCTGCGACATATCACCATGAATATCCTTTGCAGACTTTCCTTGTAGAGACAAGAATTGTATTACTCCTCTGCTCTCATTGACTGTGAATATCTCCTTAGACTCCGCCATTTTTGTTTGCCTAGATCACTGTTACCTTAAGCTACAAACACAACATTTTGAAAACATATATTAGACAGATAAGGCTTTCATGTGATGTGACATTCGTTACCATAGAAACATGTGTGTATCTATATATACTGTACATGTGTGTGTTTTATATATAGTGTCATATCTTATCATATGTATATGATAATATACTTTAATTCTTTATTACTTTAGTGTTTGTCTATGCATAGGATGTAGTATTTATCTAAGCATACCAAAGCTTGGGATCCAGGTGCGACACCAAAAAGTCATTTACTTTTGCCAGTGTTATGTACTAAATATTTGCCCGGGTGCAAGAAATCTGATCCACAACTAGGTCTTAAGTGCAGGAGGTATAATAGATCCTTTCCATATTTTATGGCTCTTTGTAGTGCACAACACCTACTCTACTTCCTCTATCCCTATGTTTAAAGTGACAGATCTCTTCTTGCACTTCATTAGTGCTGGGATCTTTAGGTAGACATGAAACGCCTGCTCCTTATACCTGTCCCATTGATCCACACTCTAGACCCTCCTCATAATTTACAGTATTTTATAGAACGACCCTTTATAGTTGCGCCTGTGTCTCAGCTCTGCTTATCCCATTATATCTCCACCTCTAAAATCTTTCTGAAATAAATCTTTCCTCTGATTGTAACTACTGTTCCTGCCCCTGCACTTATACTTCATATTACAATGTTAGGTCTATTTTCCATATGGACGTAATTTTAGAATTGAACATCACTTTGTAAAGATATTTATAAACTATAAATGAAAACCTAACACTTAAATTAGTGAAATCTATATATGGCCATTACCTCGTGTAAAGAGAATCCGAACAGCAGATTTTTGATTTTTTAAATCTGAGAGCAGCATATTATAGGGCAAGAGAGGTTATAGTGATGTGACACCTATTAGGGTGCATGTGGTAGTGCAATACAATCAGTTTTTATCAGCAGGAGATTATCACTGCCTGACTAGGTGTCACCTGCTGACCAGTCAGGCTAATCTCGCCCCCAGCACTGATCAGCAGTTTACAGTGTACATAGGAATCTGCTGGTCAGGGGCGTGGGCTGGGTTATTCACAGTCCAGAAGTCTTAAGGGGCCGTCACACGAGTCAATATCGCTGCTGCACGTGACGTTGCAGCGATTTTGACTCGTGTGACAGGGCGCATCAACCAGCGATGAATCGCTGGTTGATGGTTGCCAGGTTTTCGGGCATCGCTGTGTGTGACACCGGGAGACGCGATAAGCCAGCTCCCAGCGCCTCTCTGCAAGCGCTGGGAGCTGGTATCCAGGGTAAACTGCGGGTAACGAGTTAGCACGCGCTGCCTAGATACCTGATGTATACCTTGGTTACCAGCCTTCTCCGCTCACCAGCTGGTAGCCAAGGTACCCTAGTTACCCGCTGTGTACCTTGGATACCAGCCGGTGAGTGGAGAAGGCTGGTAACCAAGGTATACATCGGGTATCTAGGCAGTGCGCGCTGCCTAGATACCCGCAGTTTACCATGGATACCAGCCTGCTCCCGCTAACCGCAGGCTGGCAGCGGGAGCAAGACATCATGGAAAGGATATTTAAATCATTTCCACAATGTCTGTGGTCCACTGAGGGCTGGTGAATCTGCCTGTGTGACAGCTCACCAGCGATCAGATTGCTGACGACATTGACGTGTGTGACGCCGGCTTATGTGCTGCTACATCTACATGAGAAAAAGCAAAGGATCCTCTATCAAAACTACAGCAATCAGTTCAGTACTTTAGACATCCATGGAATCAGGCTTTCTTGCCCTATTTTATGCTGTTTTTATATTATATTAGTCACAGAAAAGGACATCATTTGAAAAAACTCACTGAAAACCGCCATAAGGTCAAATACTAAATGCACTATCAGGATGCTGCCAGCCCTGATGATAAAGGTGGGGGCAACAGAGGTGCAAAATACTGATGCGACAACCACTCTCAGCCTATCATAACATGGAGGGGGTGGTGATTGCTGGCATTATTTATGCACACAGATGAGGTTTGCATAGGGCGCCAGTCACACAAGTGCGTGTTATGCATTGTGTGAGTACAGCATATTGATCACACCCACAGGACAGGCACCGCTGGGCATTCCGCCTGATCTTATGTGTTGGTAGGTTGAGAGTGATTGTCACATCGGTATTTTACAGCTGTGTTGTCCCTGCCTTTTGCATCAGGGCCGGCTGCAGCCTGTCAGTGCATTCAGTATGTGACCTTATGGCTGTGTTTGGTGAATTGTCTTATATTATACTAGCTGGGTGCCCGATGCACAATGCATCGGGATTCTAGCAGAGCGAGTCTCTGACTCGCAATGGCCGCTGCACGGCCAATGCTTCGTTCGTATCCACATGACCACGCTGACTCGCAGCGTGAGCGGTCTCAAAAGGGGCAAAAAATCCATTCGTGATTATATAATAGATAGCAAAAACCTGCTGATAGATTCCCTTTAACATTTAAAATTTATCCCTTTATCAGCAGAGCAAATCTGACTTTATGGCTGTTTTCTGTGAATTATTTTTGAATATAGTGTAGGAACACATAAGCGTGGGGACCCTTGATGTTGGGTTACGAGCTTGTGTATTTTGGGCCAAAATATCGACAAATACCTCACATTATTATTCATATTTTATATAATTTTTATATTGTACATTTTTTTTTATCTGGATACAGTTAGGCCCTTTAGGGTATCTGTCCTGTGGGGTGCACTCATATAGCACTGGGCAGCCCGCCTGATCTAATAGTGTGGGCGTGATCAGTAGGCTGTATACAGACACTTTGCATCACATGTATCTGTGTGACTGGCGCCTTATGCAAACCTCATCTGTGTGACTATATAATATCATCAATCACCCCCCCATGTTACGGTAGGCTGAAAGTGATTGCTGCATCGGTATTTTACACCTGTGTTGCCCCTGTCTTTATCATTGGGGCTGACTGCAATCTGCCAGTGCATCTACTATCAGACCTTATGGCTGTGCTCAGTGAGTTTTTTTTATATTTCATAGCAATAACCTGCTGCCAGATTGCCTTTAATATTTAAAATGTGGCCCTTTATGAGCAGAACAAGCCCAATAATAAGTAAGAGAAGGTGTGAGGGAATTGAATATTTTGCTGCTACCCAGCAGCCCCACAACAGACATTGGATCTCCTGACAGATCTACAGACTGATGGTGGGGTATAGAAGAAGACATTGTGATAAGTGAAGTACATTAGGCAGTTGCTTTGTATACAATTCTCTATTATGGAAAATGGCCGTAGATATAGAATGGCTCTGATAGAGGCACTGTTGTATCTTTTCTGGAGAGGTTTCAGTGGCATTTCAGTGTAGGTACAATATATTGTACAGTATATACAGGAGGGTATGTTATATATAACACAGGTATGTGCTCCAGGGCAGATCTGTTCTTGTTTTGTGTTCCTCATCTTCATCAATGTCTCTTGTTTGTTCACACTGCAGGGTGCACATGAGGTAACATACCAGAGGCCAATAAACTTTTAATACTGGTAAAGAGTTTTTAACAAGAATATATCTTTGATATCCTTGAATATTTAGAGAAAACCCAATAATGTTAATTGTTTAATACACTATAAGGAGAAAAGTAGTGGGACAGCTACACATTACACCGACAGGAGCTTTTAAGACCTCCCAAGCTAAATCCATAAGCATTATTATGGAATCGGTCCATTTGTAGAGTGCCAGTGCCAGGGGCCCGGTATAGTAGATGGCGAGGCAGCGCCAAGGCCGCAATGCAGTCCCGGCATGGCAGCTCCTGCCCCGGCCAGCTCCTCGGGACAACACAACAGTTCAGTTCTTGGACAACAAACTATTCAGAGTCAATATACATTTTTAAGGTTTCTCTAGTATAATGCACAGTCTTCCTGAAGAGAAATGGAGATATCACTTTGAAACGTGTTGAATAAAGTCACCTGAATTGAGAGTTACTTTCTCCGAGTCCTTTCATCTGAGCCACAGCAGAGCAGATTATCTCCACTCCTTATATCCAGTCCACATGTACCTTCAGGACGTAGATTCTGCAGCGGGCGGCTCCTGCTATTATAACTGGTTATGTGTCACACAACCGCACAAGGTAAGAGAAATAGCTGTGTTTTATTACTTATCACCTGGATTAGGCATGGGTCACACTTGGCTGCATTTCTTAAGGTGCTTTTTGGCAGCATGCGTTTTTGGGCTGCGTTTTTGCTGTTAGGTGTGGTGCAGCCTTAAAAAATGCATGCAAAAACGCATGCAGAATCGCATGGTACCATTTAGTGCCATGCAAAAATGCATGCGTTTCCCATAGGGCCCCATGTTAAAAAACCGCATGCGTTTTTGGAAAAGCACCAAAAAATGCAGCATGCAGCATTTTTTGGTGCTGAGCCAAAAAAGCATCAAAAAAACGCATGGCACTTTAGCCATGCGTTTTTCGCATTGGGGCATGCATTTTTTGTATGGGGGTCTATGGATGAGTTTTTCACGAAAGACGTGTGAAAACTGCATGGAAAAACTGCAAGTGTGACCCTAGCCTAAGACCCTATTGCGCTTTATTTTTTATCCACAGCTTTATTTTTCTCTCTGCTACAGGAGACACTAATATGATACATGGTGGGTGAGAGGCCATGTTACAGATTTTGCATTGTGGCTCTTAATACATCAGAAAATCCCTGCATTAGCATACCATTCAACTTTGTAAGTTAGGAGTAAGCAATTGTTGTGGCAATTTTTATTGTACACTAAGCCATTTCACTAACCTCAGCCAGTCATTTCTGTGTGCCCGCTTCTAGTGAAGCCCATTAGTGTTCCCACACAGTGTGGTGACCTTGCACAGCACACACAACACAATGCTCCTATAGTATCTCACACACATTATGATTCTCCTATAAAATATGATGCCCCAGTAGCCTCCTAGACAGAATAATTCCCAATGAGCCTCACACAGTATGATGCTGAAGCGATGGCTGGGAGGACCACCGCGGTGCAGAATAAGGTACGGTACACAAGATGGGAGTGCAAACCACAAGGGTGAATTTATTAACAGGCGGGGAAAGGAGTGAAGAAGGAAGGTTCAAGCAGGGGTAAACAGTGGCAAACGAGATTTAACAAACTGTTCGCTTTCTCTAGTTGGTCCGCTCAATAATACGGTTCTCCAACTATCACAAGTTAAGAGCACACAGGTAAATTCACAACAACAAGGTACAATACTACTCTACGTATAACCTTTCTGGCCGTGCTACACAGGCCACACAGGCTGCCGTGTTCTACCTACTGAAGCCTATTCTAAACCCTGAAAGGTGCACAATATTCAACTCACAGTGATGCAGGGATTTGGATGCAGTCCCGGGGGCCCCCAACAACAGCAGTCTTATCCGAAGGTGCACACGGTTCCTGTCTCGAGTCGATGAGCTGCAAATCTTCTACTTGCTTCAGATTCTCACTGGATCTCAGGCTTGTCTGTATCCCACTTCCATTTCACACGAACACTGCAGTGCTTTGCAAACTACACAGAAAGTCTGTTCCTCTCTACACATAAACGGGCTGTTCCAAAAAACACACTCTCCGAGGGGGGGGAGGAAAACAGGACATACCATCATCCCACAGCTGGGGGGGTTTCTGTCTCTTAAAGTGGCAGCGTGTTTCTTACGGTCCCACACAGGCAGGGACTTCTTAAAGTGGCAACGCTTCTCTTACTGTCCATAGCAGTAGCCCCCCAATATGCCTCCCTACTTAATGATGGTCGTCCTCGGCCATCACAACATCAGGTCCACAGTGTAATGACGGGCCGTTCAATGTGAACACAGCACCTGTGGAGGAGACAAAAATGGCAATACAGCAGACTGAGTACATTGTTCAACATATCGGATTGGTGGAACCCCTGCAGTAGACCTCTGAGACCTTCTAAGATCTTGACTATCAGGCCAGGCCTGGCTAGCTCCTGGAGGAACACCTGCTGCAGGAGCCACAGTGGAATCTTGGCTGGGCTCTTCTTCACGTGGCGGTAGGGGCTCATCCATGGGCTCCCCGCTTCTGGAAGGCTGAGGGTCCCCCACTGTGTTGGGGACTGTCCACCAGTCATTGTCGACTTCACACACAGGTGACGTGAGTTCAGGGAGCGGGGTAGAGAATGTAGGAGATATTGGCGTAGGAGAAGCTTCGGACCGGCATGGCCGCAGCATATTTCTGTGTAGTACTCTAGGGCCGGACGCCCCATTCTCAACTTGCACCTTGTAGACTGGGCCATCAGCATATACCCGTCCAATTACTCTGTAGGGTTGTACTTCCCATCTCTCACTCAGTTTGCCCTTGGGGCGCTTCTCTCTGACTAGCACTCGATCTCCAGGTTGCAGCGGTATTTCCTGAATTGGTTTAGGGCTCGTATGTTCTTTCTTCTGTAGCTGTTGACCGGCCAACCGACGGATCGTTTGTAATCGTTGTCGATGTTCTTTCACCCACGAAGTGACAGTTCGTTCCATGAAATCCTCTGGCTGCTCCAAATTCAGCTCGATGATGTCTCGCCCAGCTCTTCCAAAGAGCAACAGATATGGGGTGTAACCCGTAGTGGAGTGAACTCGGTTATTGTAGGCCCAGACCAATTCTGCTATGTAATCCGGCCAACATGCTTTCTTATCTTCCTCCAATGTCCGCAGCATCTGAAGTAGGGTTCGGTTGAAGCGTTCACATGCTCCATTGCCTTGGGGGTGGTAAGGTGTAGTCCGAGATCGCTCGATGCCATACATACGATAGAGTTCCTCCATCACCTTGCCTTGGAAACATGCCCCTTGATCGGAGTGGATTCGCTTTGGGCATCCATACACCCGGATAAAGTCTTGGCATACAGCCCGTGCCGCCGACTCTGCAGTCTGATCTCTAGTCGGGGTGACTACAGCGAACTTGGAGAAATGGTCAGTCATAACCAAACAGTATTGTAGCCCCCGAGCTGAGTGTCCCACGAGGAGATAATCAATCATCAAGATTTCTAGCGGTTCTTTGGTCTGTATGGTCTGAACGGGTGCCCTCTGTTCGGTGCTTTTAATGAGGTCGCATACTCGACATCGCCGGCAAACCTCTTCTACCACAGACTCCAATCGAGGGCAGTACACGTACCGCTGTAACCATTGGTAGGTCTTTGCAGGTCCGAAGTGAGCGCCAAACTCGTGTGCTTCCTTAGCTACCTCTTGAGCCATTTTTCCGGGGATGACCACCTGCCATCTTGTTTCTATTTCTTTTGGCTGTTGTCTCTTACGATATAACACTGATTCTCGAACTTCTAGTCTATCCCACTGGTGTAAGACGCTCTTCATCTCGGCGTCCAGGTTAGCCCTTTCTTGCTTGTCGGGCTTCTGCTTCTCAGCTACCCAGTGTTTCATCTGTTGTAGCCCTTCGTCTGCAGATTGAGCACGTCCCCATTCTTCATTGGTTCTTCCCAGGGACCGGGGCAGTGTGCAAGCCTCCCTACTTAATTGTGACGCAACCACTGGGGGCCCAAACTTGCTAAAGTCTGGCGTCTCTTCCTCCTCTAGTTGTTCATCGAGATCCCCCACTGGGATCTCCACCGTCACTCTTGACAGTCCATCCGCATTTGCGTTTTCGGTGGCGGGACGATAACAGATGGTGAAGTCGAACTTTGCAAGGCGAGCCACCCACCGTTGTTCCAAGGCTCCCAATTTAGTATTCTCAAGGTGGGCCAGAGGATTATTGTCTGTTCGGACCTGGATCTTGGTCCCTGTCAGGAAGCCAGCAAATTTCTCTGTCATGGCCCACACTAGGGCCAGGAGCTCTAGTCGAAAGGAGCTATAATTGTGGGGGTTTCTTTCGTTGGTTGTCCCGCAGGGACCTACTGGCGTAGCCGATGACTCTCTCATGTCCATTCTGTATCTGAGACAATACTGCACCGAGTCCATGAAGGCTACCATCCGTGTACAGCAGGAATGGTCGGTCGAAGTCCGCGTAGGCTAGGATCGGGGCTGAAGTAAGGGCATTCTTCATAGCCTGAAAAGCCTCATCTTGTCTCTGAGCCCAAAGGATGCCCTGGTTCTTTGACACTCCGGCGGTCCCCCTCAGCAGCTCATACAAAGGACCCGCCACCTTTGCAAAGTCTTTGACGAACCGGCGGTAATACCCGGCGAGTCCAAGAAATGCCTTGAGTTCTCTCACCGTTTGAGGGACTGGCCACTTCTGGATGGCCGCCACCTTTTCTGCAGAGGGCAGGACTCCATCTTGTGAAACTGTGTGGCCCAGATACTCGATCTCTTTCTGGAAGAGGTGGCACTTTTTTGGTTTCACCTTCAGGTTATGAGCCTGTAGTCTTCCGAGTACCTGTCCAAGCCGGTCAAGGTGTTCTTTGAACGAGGCCGAAAACACGATGATATCATCCAGATAGATCAGAGTAGCTTCGAAATTTAAGTCCCCCAAGCACTTTTCCATCAGTCGTTGGAACGTGCCCGGAGCATTGGAGAGTCCGAAAGGCATCCGGTTAAATTCAAACAATCCCATCGGGAGAATGAACGCGGTCTTTGCTTTGTCCTTTTCCGCCACAGGTACTTGCCAGTACCCGCTTGCTAAATCCAAGGTGGAGAAGTACTTGGCCTTCCCCAATGCCGTCAAGGATTCTTCGATTCGTGGTAATGGGTACGAGTCGCGAACGGTACAGGCGTTGAGTTTTCTGTAGTCTACACAGAACCGGATGGTCCCATCCTTTTTCTTGACGAGTACCACCGGAGCCGCCCAAGGGCTCTGACTGCCCTGTACTACTCCCGCATCCAGCATTTGCTTCAGTAAAGTCTTCACCTCTTGGTACATCTTGGGAGGGATCTGTCGGTACCGTTCTCGAATCGGACGAGCTTCCCCGGTCGGTATCTCATGCATGATAGCTTCAGTGCAGCCGAAATCTTCAGCGTGGCGAGCGAATGCAGCCTGGTTCTTCCACAACATAGCTTCTACTGCTTGCACACGCTCGGGGCCCAGCGATTTCACATCCACTTCCATCTGATCAAGGATGACCTTTCCACTCCACTCTGGGGAGGGCATCTCTTCAGCCCTCGCAGAGACTGCTAGGGTCCACCCCGTACCTTCTATCGGCGATAGGGATATATCTTTTTGGCTCACCACTTCACCTTTATGCAAGTATACCAGGGCCAGATCTGTCCCTCGGGGCAAGGTGACCTCACTGGGGCCCACATTCAAGGCTCTGATAGGGACGCGTCCTTGTTGGACCACAGCTACCGTACGAGCTATCATAACTTCTTGGTCCACTCTTCCGGTTGCTACAGGCTGCACAATCACTTCTACCCCATCGAGATTGCGATAAGTTCCCACTGGAAGGTGTAATATACTTTCTCGTCCGGGAGGCAGGATTATGGGCACCTTCCCAGGAGCCCTGATGACCCCTACCGTCTGATGAGATGGCACACTCTTCTGCGTCCCACAGACACGGATCAGTCGCTGAAGTGCTTCTTGCGTAGGCTTATGTGTAGTAGCCTGCTTCCAGTATCCGGGTCCCCGTTTGACGAACATAATCTGATCTAATTCACGTAGGACATTCATCCCCAGTATTACAGGTACATCATCTTTGATGGGCCCGGGGACTAGTAGGATCCCTTTTCTCCCCACTTCTTGCCCACATATACGAACATTCATCCACACAACCCCTGTGACCGGGATCGGTTGCTGATTAGCGGCAATCACCCGGATCAATGTCTCTTTCTCTGGCCTGGCCAGTGCCTGGAAATGTTGATTGAAGTATGCTTCTGGCATCGTCGTCACTTGTGACCCGGTATCTATCAAGCAATCCACTAGGACACCCTCGAATTCAGCACGTATGATGGGACACCCAGCGATCAGATGTTCGTCATGATACGGAGCGGCCTCCCTTCTTGCCTCCCCCGCAGAGTGCCGCACTACTGCGGGGGTTGGTAGTTTAACGGAGGCTTCTGTTGGCCTTGAGTGCTATTCCGGCACCCTCTGGCAATATGCCCCTGACCTCCACATCCCCAGCATCGGATGTCTTCTCTTCGCTGAGGAATACCTTGTGCCTCTGGTGGCTGCTGAGAGGAAGCCTGCACCCTCCAGTTTCCTATTGGTCGCGCCGGGGAATTATTGCGTGCGTACGATGGGCCAGGTTGAAAGGAGGATGGTGCAGCTGGGTAGGGGGGTGCAACAGACAGATCCCTCATTCTTTGCTCCATCTGGGTCAGCTTCTCCTGTACATTGAGAACGGATTTCTGTAAATCCTGCACCACCTGGACCAGCACCTCTTGGCGGTATGGGTCCACGCTGGACTTGGCGGCTTGGATGCGCACCACCCCAGAAGCGTAGCTTTCTTCTTTACTTCGGGCTACTGTTTCTGCCAGGATTTGACGAAATGTAAGAGCCGGGTTCGCTCGGACCCGTTCTGACAGGGCTCGCCTCAAGGATATGCTATGTCAGTGATGGCGAACCTATGGCACGCGTGCCAGGGGTGGCACGCAGAGCCGCCTCCGCTGGCACGCGGCCTCGCCACTACACTGCTGCTTTGATCTGCCGGCGTGCGTTGGAGCAGAGGAGACATTTCTCCTCTCTCCAACACTCTTCCTAGATGGTGGGCGGGACATTTCCCTATGGGCCGCCCACCCCCCACCTCTCCTCCAGCCCACCTCTCCTCCAGCCCACCTCTCCTCCAGCCCACCTCTCCTCCAGCCCACCTCTCCTCCAGCCTCAGTACTGCTCTGTCACCGAGCGGCCACGGCCGTGAAGGGGGCGGGGCCACGGCCGTGAAGGGGGCGGGCCGTTTCCCCAAAGCAGTGCCCTTCTCACAGCAATCAGGAGGCCCTCCCAGCGTCTTCATCTCATTCTGATCTCTGAGATGATCATGTGACCCCTGATGCCTCCTCTGATGTGACATCATCACAGGTCCTACCGGTATATGTGAGTATCATGTCTGTGTGTGTCTTTCTGAGTGTCGTTCTGTCTGTCAGAATGTCTCTATCTGTGTGTTTGACAGTGTCTGTGTGTCTCTCTGTCTCTACACAACACTATACAGTATATACAGGTCCACACTACATGCTGTACTAGTGTGCCTATATACTGTATATATAGTGTGGACCTGTATATACAGTATAGTGCTGTGTATACAAGATATAACCAACAGTCTCAGATGTGCCCAGGGTCCGCAGCGTGTAACGTGCCCAGGGTCCGCAGCGTGTAACGTGCCCAGGGTCCGCAGCGTGTAACGTGCCCAGGGTCCGCAGCGTGTATCGTGCCCAGCGTCCGCAGCGTGTAACGTGCCCAGCGTCCGCAGCGTGTAAGGTGCCCAGCGTCCGCAGCGTGTAAGGTGCCCAGCGTCCGCAGCGTGTAAGGTGCCCAGCGTCCGCAGCGTGTAAGGTGCCCAGGGTCCGCAGCGTGTAAGGTGCCCAGGGTCCGCAGCGTGTAAGGTGCCCAGGGTCCGCAGCGTGTAAGGTGCCCAGGGTCCGCAGCGTGTAAGGTGCCCAGCGTCCGCAGCGTGTAAGGTGCCCAGCGTCCGCAGCGTGTAAGGTGCCCAGCGTCCGCAGCGTGTAAGGTGCCCAGGGTCCGCAGCGTGTAAGGTGCCCAGGGTCCGCAGCGTGTAAGGTGCCCAGGGTCCGCAGCGTGTAAGGTGCCCAGGGTCCGCAGCGTGTAAGGTGCCCAGGGTCCGCAGCGTGTAAGGTGCCCAGGGTCCGCAGCGTGTAAGGTGCCCAGGGTCCGCAGCGTGTAAGGTGCCCAGCGTCCGCAGCGTGTAAGGTGCCCAGCGTCCGCAGCGTGTAAGGTGCCCAGGGTCCGCAGCGTGTAAGGTGCCCAGGGTCCGCAGCGTGTAAGGTGCCCAGGGTCCGCAGCGTGTAAGGTGCCCAGCGTCCGCAGCGTGTAAGGTGCCCAGCGTCCGCAGCGTGTAAGGTGCCCAGGGTCCGCAGCGTGTAAGGTGCCCAGGGTCCGCAGCGTGTAAGGTGCCCAGGGTCCGCAGCGTGTAAGGTGCCCAGGGTCCGCAGCGTGTAAGGTGCCCAGGGTCCGCAGCGTGTAAGGTGCCCAGGGTTCGCAGCGTGTAAGGTGCCCAGGGTCCGCAGCGTGTAAGGTGCCCAGGGTCCGCAGCGTGTAAGGTGCCCAGCGTCCGCAGCGTGTAAGGTGCCCAGCGTCCGCAGCGTGTAAGGTGCCCAGGGTCCGCAGCGTGTAACGTGCCCAGGGTCCGCAGCGTGTAAGGTGCCCAGGGTCCGCAGCGTGTAAGGTGCCCAGGGTCCGCTGTGTGTAAGGTGCCCAGGGTCCGCAGCGTGTAAGGTGCCCAGGGTCCGCAGCGTGTAAGGTGCCCAGGGTCCGCAGCGTGTAAGGTGCCCAGGGTCCGCAGCGTGTAAGGTGCCCAGGGTCCGCAGCGTGTAAGGTGCCCAGGGTCCGCAGCGTGTAAGGTGCCCAGGGTCCGCAGCGTGTAAGGTGCCCAGGGTCCGCTGTGTGTAAGGTGCCCAGGGTCCGCAGCGTGTAAGGTGCCCAGGGTCCGCAGCGTGTAAGGTGCCCAGGGTCCGCAGCGTGTAAGGTGCCCAGGGTCCGCAGCGTGTAAGGTGCCCAGGGTCCGCAGCGTGTAAGGTGCCCAGGGTTCGCAGCGTGTAAGGTGCCCAGGGTCCGCAGCGTGTAAGGTGCCCAGGGTCCGCAGCGTGTAAGGTGCCCAGCGTCCGCAGCGTGTAAGGTGCCCAGCGTCCGCAGCGTGTAAGGTGCCCAGGGTCCGCAGCGTGTAACGTGCCCAGGGTCCGCAGCGTGTAAGGTGCCCAGGGTCCGCAGCGTGTAAGGTGCCCAGGGTCCGCTGTGTGTAAGGTGCCCAGGGTCCGCAGCGTGTAAGGTGCCCAGGGTCCGCAGCGTGTAAGGTGCCCAGGGTCCGCAGCGTGTAAGGTGCCCAGGGTCCGCAGCGTGTAAGGTGCCCAGGGTCCGCAGCGTGTAAGGTGCCCAGGGTCCGCAGCGTGTAAGGTGCCCAGGGTCCGCAGCGTGTAAGGTGCCCAGGGTCCGCTGTGTGTAAGGTGCCCAGGGTCCGCAGCGTGTAAGGTGCCCAGGGTCCGCAGCGTGTAAGGTGCCCAGGGTCCGCAGCGTGTAAGGTGCCCAGCGTCCGCAGCGTGTAAGGTGCCCAGGGTCCGCAGCGTGTAAGGTGCCCAGGGTCCGCAGCGTGTAAGGTGCCCAGGGTCCGCAGCGTGTAAGGTGCCCAGGGTCCGCAGCGTGTAAGGTGCCCAGGGTCCGCAGCGTGTAAGGTGCCCAGGGTCCGCAGCGTGTAAGGTGCCCAGGGTCCGCAGCGTGTAAGGTGCCCAGCGTCCGCAGCGTGTAAGGTGCCCAGGGTCCGCAGCGTGTAACGTGCCCAGGGTCCGCAGCGTGTAAGGTGCCCAGGGTCCGCAGCGTGTAAGGTGCCCAGCGTCCGCAGCGTGTAAGGTGCCCAGCGTCCGCAGCGTGTAAGGTGCCCAGGGTCCGCAGCGTGTAAGGTGCCCAGGGTCCGCAGCGTGTAAGGTGCCCAGGGTCCGCAGCGTGTAAGGTGCCCAGGGTCCGCAGCGTGTAAGGTGCCCAGGGTCCGCAGCGTGTAAGATGCCCAGGGTTCGCAGCGTGTAAGGTGCCCAGGGTCCGCAGCGTGTAAGGTGCCCAGGGTCCGCAGCGTGTAAGGTGCCCAGCGTCCGCAGCGTGTAAGGTGCCCAGCGTCCGCAGCGTGTAAGGTGCCCAGGGTCCGCAGCGTGTAACGTGCCCAGGGTCCGCAGCGTGTAAGGTGCCCAGGGTCCGCAGCGTGTAAGGTGCCCAGGGTCCGCTGAGTGTAAGGTGCCCAGGGTCCGCAGCGTGTAAGGTGCCCAGGGTCCGCAGCGTGTAAGGTGCCCAGGGTCCGCAGCGTGTAAGGTGCCCAGGGTCCGCAGCGTGTAAGGTGCCCAGGGTCCGCAGCGTGTAAGGTGCCCAGGGTCCGCAGCGTGTAAGGTGCCCAGGGTCCGCAGCGTGTAAGGTGCCCAGGGTCCGCTGTGTGTAAGGTGCCCAGGGTCCGCAGCGTGTAAGGTGCCCAGGGTCCGCAGCGTGTAAGGTGCCCAGGGTCCGCAGCGTGTAAGGTGCCCAGCGTCCGCAGCGTGTAAGGTGCCCAGCGTCCGCAGCGTGTAAGGTGCCCAGGGTCCGCAGCGTGTAACGTGCCCAGGGTCCGCAGCGTGTAAGGTGCCCAGGGTCCGCAGCGTGTAAGGTGCCCAGGGTCCGCTGTGTGTAAGGTGCCCAGGGTCCGCAGCGTGTAAGGTGCCCAGGGTCCACAGCGTGTAAGGTGCCCAGGGTCCGCTGTGTGTAAGGTGCCCAGGGTCCGCAGTGTGTAAGGTGCCCAGGGTCCGCAGTGTGTCACGTGTATACAGCAGGCAGTTTCTAATGTTTTTACAGTCTGCAGTCTCTAATGTGTATACGGCCCGCAGTCTGTAGTGTGCAGCATCACAAAATTTTCCTGAGAGTTCTCTGTGTTCTTCACGGTGTCTCCATGGATCCTGTTCCTCTCTACGCCCAGCACTGGACTTTCTGCCGCCACCTTTCATCTTTCCCCATCTTTAGGATCAGGCTGAGTCTTGGCTATCTATATACCACAGCATCCTATCTATAAAGCACAGCCTCCTGGGTATGCTGGGTATAATTCTCCTGTTTACTGAGTGTAATCCTCAGTATCTGTATTATTCTGTATATATACACTGCACAGTACCACTTCTCCTGTCCTGTATACTGGGTGTAATCCTCAGTATCTGTATTATTCTGTATATATACACTGCACAGTACCACTTCTCCTGTCCTGTTCTATTTGTACATGGCAAAAAATGGAACAATGTGTCCATGATTTCATTGCAACCAGAGAGTTGCAAGCAATTTCTCCCAGAGATATCTCTGTGTGTGACAGTACCTTAAGGCTCCTTTCACATCAGCGGTAAACTGATGTTTGCGGCCAATCCATCAGGTGGCACCGCATCTGCCAGATCAGCCGTCTTGCAGCCCAGATGCGGCAAGCCCCATGCATTGTGTATGGAGCTTGCAGTCTGGTGCGGCAAGTGGTGTTCTGCCAGGTGCGGCAGATCCGGTACTTGCGGCCGATGAAAAACAATGCTGTAAGTGGTGGGTTTTTTTTCCGCCATCGCAAGGGCTGGATCTGCCGCACCAGACTGCAAGCTCCATACACAATGCATGGGGCTTGCCGCATCTGGGCTGCAAGTCGGCTGATCTGGCAGATGCGGTGCCACCTGATGGATTGGCCGCAAACATCAGTTTACCGCTGATGTGAAAGCAGCCTGCGAAAGTGATGAGGGCATGACAACGTAAAAGCAAATTTCACTGTTAAAGGCTGATGGGTGATATAGTGTGTGGGCTGGTGGGGCTTGTTTTTAAGGGCTGCTTTTTGGTCCCAGTCCGGCCCTGAAGGTGAGTATGACTTTTTTTTTTTCTTTCTATTTACAGCAGGATGGAGCATTACTAAGGGGGCAGGATGGGGCATTACTAAGGGGGCAGGATGGGGCATTACTAAGGGGGCAGGATGGGGCATTACTAAGGGGGCAGGATGGGGCATTACTAAGGGGGCAGGATGGGGCATATTACTCTGCTGGGGGCAGGATGGGGCATATTACTCTGTGCTGGGGGCAGGATGGGGCAATAGTAACAGGGGGCAGAATTTGGCATATTATGTGATGGGGCATATTACTATGTAATGTGGGCAGGATGTGGCAGATAAATATGTGATGGGGGCAAGGATGGGGCATATTAATATGTGATGGGGACAAGGATGGGGCAGATTACTATGTGATGGGGTCAAGGATAGGGCAATACTACCAGGGGGCAAGATGGGGCATATTACTATGTGATGGGGACAAGGATGGGGCACATTACTGCTGGATGGGGCATATTACTGCAAAGGAATAAGGATGGGGCATATTAATGGCAAGTGGACAAGGATGAAACACATCACTGCAGGATGGGGCATATTACTTCAAGGGGACATGGATGGGGCATATTACTGCAAGGAGAGAAGGATAGGGCATTACTGCAGGATGGGGCATATTACTGCAAGGGGACAAGAATGTGGCATATTACTGCAGGATGGGGCATATTGCTGCAAGGGGACAAGGATAGGGCATTACAGCAGGATGGGGCATTACTACATGATAGGGGCAGGATGGGGACATTACCACAAGGGACAAGGATGGGACATTACCGAAGAGGACAAGGATGGGGAATACTACAAGGGGATAAGGATAAAGACATTACTACAAGAAGGGGGTCAGGATAGGAACATTACTGCCAGGAGAGGGTCAGGATGGAGCACAACTGCAAGGAGAGGGTCAGGATGGGGCCATAAATGCATGGAGATGGTCAGGATGGATCATATAGCTAGGAGAAGATCAGGATGGAGAACATTGCTACAAGGAGAAGATCAGGATGGAGCACATAACTGCAAAGAGAGGGTCGGGATGGAGCACATTACTGCAAGGAGAGGGTCAGGATGGAGCACCTTACTGCAAGGAGAGGGTCAGGATGGAGCACCTTACTGCAAGGAGAGGGTCAGGATGGAGCACATTACTGCAAGGAGAGGGTCAGGATGGAGCACATTACTGCAAAGAGAGGGTCAGGATGGAGCACATTACTGCAAGGAGAGGGTCAGGATGGAGCACATAGCTACAAGGAGAGGGTCAGGATGGAGCACATAGCTACAAGGAGAGGGTCAGGATGGAGCACATTACTGCAAGGAAAGGGACCAGGATTTCAGCATGAAATCTGCTTGCATACCATGATAAAATCTATCTCCTATCTGTCTAATATTCTGCATTTTTTCCATACAGATCAATCCACCTGCTGTTTCTAGAAAGTGCAGTGGCAGCGGCTCAGCTTCAATGTGCAGTACACATGAGCTGGATGACCACTGCCGAAGAGAAGAGAAGACTGCAAAGGTAAGTTTAAAATCAATTAATTGTTAAAATAATTGAATTGATCATCAGTGTTTCAGGACTACATGCCCTGTACAGGGAAGAGAGTTAGCATCTGCTGGCTCTCCCCCCTGTGCAGCGCTTATGATTACTACTGCTGTAATTTAGGTTATATTATCGTATTGGCACTTCGCCATAAATAATTTCGTTTTGGGTTGCGGTTTGGGCACTCGGCCTCAGAAAGGTTCGCCATCACTGTGCTATGTAAACCTAGAATAAACTGCTCCCGGAGTATCTGGTCTGTGGACCCTATGCCGCCGAGTCCAGCTGCCTCCTTTCTCTGCACCTCTGCTAGCACTTCTTGTAGTGCGGTGGCATACTGAGAGATCCCTTCTTCTTCCCGCTGCAGCCTCGAAAAAAATTTGACGCGAAGATGCCCCGCACTAGCAGTCTCGCCATAGATTTCTTCGAGGAATCCAACTAACTCTTTCAGGGTACTACGGGTGGGTTCTGGTTGTAGACAGACGTTTCTACGGGCTTCTCCTTCTAGGGCAGTCAAAGCGATGTCCACTTCAAGCTCTGGGCCGATGTTATAAACCTTCAGGGTGCTCTGCAGTCGGGACACCCAGTCACACAGTGCCATGTTATTGCCGTCAAACTTTGGGAGTACACTAAATATAGTGCCCATTGGGAGTGTCCTTGCAGGGGTTCCACCATTGCCCACATTACCCCCGTTATTAGCATTCCCGCCGTTGCTGTCTGCTGCCTCCATCTTGGTGACCGTACCCTGCTCGCAGCGCCACTTGAAGCGATGGCTGGGAGGACCACCGCGGTGCAGAATAAGGTACGGTACACAAGATGGGAGTGCAAACCACAAGGGTGAATTTATTAACAGGCGGGGAAAGGAGTGAAGAAGGAAGGTTCAAGCAGGGGTAAACAGTGGCAAACGAGATTTAACAAACTGTTCGCTTTCTCTAGTTGGTCCGCTCAATAATACGGTTCTCCAACTATCACAAGTTAAGAGCACACAGGTAAATTCACAACAACAAGGTACAATACTACTCTACGTATAACCTTTCTGGCCGTGCTACACAGGCCACACAGGCTGCCGTGTTCTACCTACTGAAGCCTATTCTAAACCCTGAAAGGTGCACAATATTCAACTCACAGTGATGCAGGGATTTGGATGCAGTCCCGGGGGCCCCCAACAACAGCAGTCTTATCCGAAGGTGCACACGGTTCCTGTCTCGAGTCGATGAGCTGCAAATCTTCTACTTGCTTCAGATTCTCACTGGATCTCAGGCTTGTCTGTATCCCACTTCCATTTCACACGAACACTGCAGTGCTTTGCAAACTACACAGAAAGTCTGTTCCTCTCTACACATAAACGGGCTGTTCCAAAAAACACACTCTCCGAGGGGGGGGGGGGAAACAGGACATACCATCATCCCACAGCTGGGGGGGTTTCTGTCTCTTAAAGTGGCAGCGTGTTTCTTACGGTCCCACACAGGCAGGGACTTCTTAAAGTGGCAACGCTTCTCTTACTGTCCATAGCAGTAGCCCCCCAATAATGCCCCCAATATGTTTTTACTGTCTCCCTCACACAGTATAAAGTCCCACACAGACCCCCCCACACACAGTATAATAACCTCCAGAGTCCTCCCACACACTATGATGCCCCTATGTTACACCACATCATATTTTTACTGTCTCCCTCACACAGTATAAAGTCCCACACAGACCCCCCACACACAGTATAATAGTATAATAACCTCCAGAGTCCTCCCACACACTATGATGCCCCTATGTTACACCACATCATATTTTTACTATCTCCCTCACACAGTATAAAGTCCCACACAGACCCCCACACACAGTATAATAACCTCCAGAGTCCTCCCACACACTATGATGCCCCTATGTTACACCACATCATATTTTTACTATCTCCCTCACACAGTATAAAGTCCCACACAGACCCCTCACACACAGTATGATGGCATCCACAGTCCTCCCACACGGTATAATGCCTCCACCTGCTAGATTCCCCCATGATGCTCCCATACTGTATGATAGCTTCACAATCTCCCCACCATAGCCTACAAACACAGTATGATCCTTCCAATCTGCAGCTTGTCATGTTACAGAAAGTCATGTTACATGAAAGTGCTTGCAGGTCCTTCAGTCTTTGCACTGATGGAACAGTGGAGCAGGGATCTGATGGCTCTCTGCTTCGCCATTGGGTTCAACTATATCTTTGTTTTGTGGACCCAGATTGAGTTGAAGTCAGGACTGTCAGGACATGCCCCTGACCATGTGGGGACATCAGAACAGCTCCTGAAATTTAGGACTGTCCTTCTGGATCCCGGACATTGGGAGGTATTGGCATACATACATACAGCGTTCCTTTACACTTGTACTTATAAAATATTCTCTCCTTTGTCTGAATTTCATCAGAATTATTGAGTTTAAAAACGTAAATCTTATTAACATTCTTGATTAGACTAATTTTGGTTTGGTTTTAGCCGAAGAGGTCCAATATTTCTTCTCACCATGACAGTTAGTTAAAGCCCAACGGGCCGAATATGAGGAAAAAATAATTGTTAACCTGTCAGAGCACATATAGGAAGGTTGACACATTGGTGCTTTATCTTCTACTTTTATACCTTGTTTGTAGGATTCATCTAATGTCAGGATAGGCTGTACACGAAAGCTTCTCTTTTCCTTGAGTCATGGTGACCTATATATTATGGCTCAGTCAGGCTTACTGAGTCTCTTGAATGCAGAGAATTAACTGTATTTTACAAATTGCTTTTCCATGTCAGTGTAACCTATGAATATAGTAATGAAGAAAGCAGACCTTAAATGCCTGTAGAAGTGACACAAGAAATGAAGGCATAGAACAACTGTTATGTTACCGCACAAAGGTGCAAATGATAAAACTAGTCACCGGCGAACAGATCTGTAAATATACATGACATACCGTACTTCTATTTCAGGATGTCGGTCTATGATAAATCCAGGCATGGTGGCTGGGAGCATGCAATATTTCAGAAAGATATATCAAAAGTATCTAAAACAAAAGCAGTTTTTCACAATGCTGCTTTTGCTTTAATAGAATTGTTTAAGGCCCCTTTCACACTGGCGGTTTTTCCAAATTGCAGCAGATCCGGCAGATTTACCGCATCTGCCGCCTAATGGCCGCACTTGCGGTACACTTGCGGCAAGCCCCATTCATTGTCTATGGGGCTTGCGGCAGGTGCAGCAAGTGCGGTATTGCCGTGACCCGGCAGTTGCGGCCACGAAAAAAAAACGTGGTCAGTAGCGTTTTTTTCACGGCCACAACTACCACAAGTGCTGGATCCACGGTTATAGCGCACTTGCCGCACCTGCCGCAAGCCCCATAGACAATGCATGGGGCTTGCCGCAAGTGTACCACGAGTGCGACCGTTATGCGGCAGATGCGTTTTTTTGTCTGGATCTGCCGGATCTAGACAAAAACGCCAGTGTGATAGGAGCCTAAAATAGGAAAACTGTATTGACCACCAGGGTCTCTGCAAAGATTAGCTAGGAGACTCTGGCAGGACAAGCAGAGGATGATATAGTAATTGGTATTATGGCTCATTTTGGTAATCCTGTTCCCTTGGCTCCACTCACCAAAAAAAGCTGGATCTTTTGGATCCTAAATGACCCCAGGTGAACATATATTTAAGATTAGGTTGACGCTGATGAAACCCCACCCACATGCGGCCAAAACACCACCAATTTGCAAATGGGCAATTAAATTGATGAGTGGTTTTTTCAGGTGGGGTTTTGTTGATGTATATAGCAGGACCCATCAAGACTCTAAGGGTGGGTTTACACGTTTCAATATCGTTGCGATATCGCAATTCAATGGCGCGGGAGCGCGCATTTAGTGCACGTTTCTCCCGCATCGCATCAGAGGTTTAGACGTTGCGATTTCTGGATGCAACGTCCGTACGATGTCTACGCCCCCCAACCCAGGAACGACCATTTAACATGGGAGTGAATGGGTGACGTAGAACTTCACATCGGAGTTGGGCTGTCACACAGCACGATCCGGCTCTAATCTCTATTCGATATCGGAGCATTGAATAGCACGCTCATTCAATCCCCGATATCGCATTGACATCGTTCCTGCATCGTATTGGACGTTCACACCATACAACGCAGGAACGATATCGGCTCCAACGATCAAACCACGTGACTTTTCATTGAAATTTGTCGCCGATATCGCAACGTGTAAACCCCCCTTAAGGTCCTGCTATATACATCAGCTTAGAGCTGATGATGAATGTCTCAAGTGGGGTATCACAGGGCTCTGTACTGAGCCTTATGTTGTTCAACAACTTTATCAATGGTTTGGATGAAGAAATTAATGGTAAACTAATTACATTTGCTGATGACACAGAGCTAGGAAGGATAGCTAACACTACAGAAGAGAGAGAGGAGTCAAAAAGATCTAAACAAACTAGAACAGTGAGCTGCAACTAACAGAATGTTTTTTAATAGAGAAAAATGCAAAGTCCTTCATCTGGGCAAGATAAATGAAAAAAAGCATATACAGAATTGAAGGAATAGGGCTAAGCAACAGAATGTGTGAAAAAGACTTGGGTATATTAATAGATCCCAGACTGAACATGAGTCAACAGTGTGATGCAGCAGCAAAAAGGCAAACACAATTCTGGGATGTATTAACAGAAGCATCCAGTATAGATCACGTGAAGTCATTTTCACCCTCTACTCCTCTTTGGTCGGACCTCATCTGGAATACTGTGTCCAGTTCTGGTCTCCACACTTTAAAAATTACATAAAAAAACTGGAGCAAGTTCAGAAAAGAGCAACCAATAATGGTGACCGGTCTGCAAACAAATGTCCTATGAGGATCGGTTATAGGATTTGGGAATGTTTAGTTTGCAAAAAAGAAGACTGAGAGGAGACTGAATAGCCTTCTACAAATATCTCAAGGGCTGTCACACTATAGAGGGATCAGCTTTATTCTCATTTGCTCAAGGAAAGACTAGAAGCAATGGGATGAAACTGAATGGGAGGAGACACAGATTAGATATTAGAAAAATCTTCTTGATAGTGATGGTAATAAACAAGTGGAACAGGAGGCCACGAAAGTTGGTGAGTTCTCCTTCAATGGACGTCTTCACACAGAGGCTGGGCAGACATCTGTCTGGGGTGATTTAGTGAATCCTTCTTTGAGCAGGGGGTTGGACCAGATGATCCAGGAGATCCCTTCTAACTCCACCATTCTATGATTCTATGAAAACAGAAGCCTGGAGTTCTTTTTTGGCTATATTTATGTACCATCTAATAACAAAGCCTCCTGATGAATCAGAGAATAAGGAGGAAATGCGTTGAGGCAATGAGACAATGAGAAGGGGGATGATGCGCTCTTAAATTATTGGTGAAAGAACATAAAGCACATGGAGATTTTTCTGGTGCAACTAGTCCTAAGAATTAAACCTTGGCTATGTTTTCATTGTTTTCTGATACTGAGCTGGATAAAAATGATCACAGAGAGCACACTATTGATGCACTAAGGGAGCTATTATGTCTGACGAAATCAGAAAAATATTATCTAGATAATTGATTTATGATATCGTGTGTATTTATATTTTTCCGTCTGTGTGCTCATTTATCCTATTTTTAGGTGGTGATGCTATATATTGGCCACTAGGGAGATTTTCTGTATATAGGGTCCTATATTTTGTATTTTTATTACATATTTAAATTCACTTGTCTGTATTTTGGAATTTGAGGGATTAATAGGGTGATCCAAGGAATAGCCGTCCAGGAGCGTGGGCACCGCTCCTATATTAGGGTGTTAACCTCCACTGCCTGTAGGTGAAAGGGTTTTTTTTTGCCTTGGGATCCTTTAGATTTGATGTTTTGTGATTATCAACGTATATTGCTTTATGGGTACTGTAATGTTTATATTGTTCCTGGGTGTATTTTTTAATAATTATGTATTAAAAGTTAATATCTGGGGGTTTTAGTCTTTGAATTGTGAAAGATTCTAGAATACTTACCTTGGTTCTTGTTATAAATACATTGCAGTGGACACATCATTGGTGCAACTACAGAAGCCCAACTGGTGAGGGGGCCCTATTCCACCTCTAAACAGGTGAGGGAGCCCATTCTACTTACAAACAGGTGGATTATGCATTTTGTTGTGTCCTTGAGATGAAAAAGGCCCATATATTATTCTTTACAGGGGCCGTTTTCTGTCCATATCCACCAGTCTTCTACATATAGGGCCTGATGAAGGCACCTGTACAGTGTGAAATGTGTAGCCTCAATAAAGTGACAAAACCTTTACCCCTTGATATGTTTGCATCAGTCATAGCCTGATATACCTTTATAGAACCAATTTTTACTTATATAGCCTCCATCATTTGAGTATGTTGTTAAGTTGTCGTGCTATGTTACCTAGCATCCACTTGATTCCCTGCCTAGGTGACTACCACAGATATACAGCTAGTGATTGCCAAGTTAATTTGGACACATGAAAGCTAGACATGGACACCCTGAAAATCACTTTTAAATTCTTTTAAGGTAGTGGCAGTGACATGCCCCTAGGTCCTGGGGTACTCGGAAACAGGCTATACTGTCTCCCTGGGGAGTTACAGGGGTCGAGACCCTGTTCCGTGGCCCTGGGTTCAGCTGAAAAGGGGGGTTTTCTGGCTTGCTAGGCAAAGGGGAATGGCGAATAGGGAGATTGTTCATGACGCCACCCGTGGTTTCTGGCTATAGGTGGCCACCGCTGCTGCAGAACCTCCGGGGATGGTGGATGGCAGCTGGGATAGAATGGCTCTCCAAGGGCAGAGCAGTTCACCGGGGCAGCGAAGGTAGTTTAGGTGCAGGACGATGGGCCCGAAGCAAAAAGCAGACTCACTGTTTGTTGGTCACTCAGTCTTTTACTCGAATGGCTGACTTCAGGCAGTTGTCCACGGAGTCCTTGCCGAGAGCAACTCAGGGTTCCTTCTCACCCAGCTGGGTCTTTGGCTGCCATTCTGCACTTTGTGTGTTGGCTCCTGCTGCTGCATCAGCTAAGCTGCCAGCCCTGTCTCTTCCTGAGAGGTGGCGGTATGACAGGCAACTTGAGTTCTTTCTAACCCTCGTCTCAGGTGTCAGTTCCTGAACCCTGTGCGTTGCTGTGTCTCCGGGCACGGTGTGGCTGAGGAACCTGGAATTCGCCACCTTCCGGTGTTGACTGCCAGAACGTTAGACCCTGCACAGTCTTGGACCCAGTGTCCATTCTCTGCGTTTTCCTCTGGGGTGAGCACAGTGTCGCTCAGTTTCCCAGGTGTTCCCACGACTCTTTCCTCAGACCCTAGCCTTAGGCCCGAGTCAGCGATCCCGGGACAAGCTCAATAGCCTCAGTCCGCCAGGATGTCTTCCTAGAAACTGAACTGCTGTACCTAGGATGAGCTTAGCACAGCTCAATCCTCCAGGTACTCTTCACAGGTCGTCTCGGGAACTGAACTAACTGGCTCCACCCCAGACCAAAATTTATAGGGGAGCTCACCCTGAACCTGGGCTTGGTCTCCCCCTTCTGGCCTGAAGGCAGAAGGTGTTGTGTGTGGTTTTCTTGCCTGATGAGAAGACCCTTTTGTTGCTCTCAGCCTGACACCACCACCCGTGGGCAGTGATGACACAGTGGCACTAAGACCCTTGGGTGCCACAGCAGAATTACATGACTGTGACACCCCTGCATTATGCATTAACCAACACTAACAAGTATAACAGAGTCACCTACAGGCTGCTCAATTACGTTCTAAAGGCATAAGTCTGCAGCTGTTGTGTAGCCAAGATAAACATTATAATTAATATGATTTAGTGGATATTTTTATAGCTGTTTTTATGCTGCCTTGGTCACTTGAGTGCATTGAGTTGTTGAAGATCTGTGTTGGTAATACAATAAATTTAAAATTCCTCCCTCTTTCTGCAGATTATGTGGGACCTCCCTCCATTCACAACCTGGTAGCACTTTAATATAAAATCCTGAGATTGTATAACCCACCTCAGCTCTCAGATGCACCATCCTCCCCGAAGTGAGATTTACAAATTAAACTATTACAATGCAACCAGCAAACCTCCTCAAGTATTCACTCACTCTCTGTCGCCCTGTAGCTTTCCTATGCTAAACTCCATTTGCAATTACCATCCATCAATTATTTGCATTTTTTTTGTTCCATTTAATAGTTATTGGCTAAAGACTAAATATTTTCCTTCATTAGACAACGGTACTCGCTGCCAAGTTATATTCATCCCAGACTCAATTTATCAATTTAAAACCATGGTATCAATAGTTATGAGCATGCTATCCTAATGGAGTGCATTGTTAGGAGAACTATCTGGATGCTATATATAGAGGCAGGAAGGATTTGTTCCCTGTATACCTGCTCCCAGACAGAGCCCGCACAGATCACTGCTGAGGATCGTCAGACGCGATGATAATTGATCCCAGAGCCTGAGCATCACTGCTATTTAAATAACTGATACTGACAACTATGTTAGCCCTCACCGGGGCTGGGTCAGCTGCTTTGGGTATAACGAGACTAGTAGGAATAAGTCAGCACCTGACTTCCTTCATCAAGGAGTGTTGATTAAAATTTTCATTAACTCTACGTGCTTACTGCTATAATATGATATATTCTCTGTGGAGTCCTCATTCTCTTGAAGTGTCTTCAGATACAGCTTGATGTTATTAAAGAGACTTTTAGTAAGGTGTGAATAAGCGGAAAGGCCGCCATACACATTAGGCTTATATTGTCCAAAACCACTGATATCAGAGTAGTTGGCCAACAAGCTGATGTGTATTGGGGCATCCCGACTCTTCATCAAAGAGATAATATTGAAGGATAGTTAGATTGGGCAGTTTCTGCCTGTTACCCACAGTGAGATAAGTCACAAGAGCTGTCTGACTAGGACTTTCTCCATGCTACCCATTGAAAACAAATGAATGTTCGCTCTTGCCAAATCGAGAGTAATAGGTGTCATTCAACTGTCAGCTATCACATGTGTATGAGATGGGGATTAAGCTGACATATTCTTTTGATTAATTATTATTATTATTTATTATTATACACCCATTTATTCCATGGCGCTTTACATATGAAAAGGGGTATACATAGACAAGTACAATCCAGGGCACACAGATACAGGAGGAGAGAGGACCCTGCCCGCTAGGGCTCACAGTCTGCAAGAGATGGGTGCGGATACAGGAGGTGAGGAGAGAGGACCCTGCCCTCGAGGGCTCACAGTCTACAAGGGATGGGTGAGGATACAGTAGGTGAGGAGAGAGGACCCTACCCACAAGGGCTAAAAGTCTACAACAGATAGGTGAGGATACAGTAGGTGAGGAGAGAGGACCCTGCCCATGAGGGCTCATAGTCTGCAAGGGATGGGTGAGTACACAGTAGGAGAGAAGAGAGGACCCTACCCACAAGGGCTCACAGTCTACAAGGGAAGGGTGAGGATCCAGGGGGTGAGGAGAGAGGACACTACCTGCAATGGCTCACAGTCTACAAGGAATTGGTGAGGATACAGTAGGTGAGGAGAGAGGACCCTGCCCACGAGGGCTCACAGTCTGCAAGGGATGGGTGAGGATACAGTAGGAGAGGAGAGAGGACCCTACCCACAAGGGTTCACAGTCTACAAGGAAAGGGTGAGGATCCAGGAGGTGAGGAGAGAGGACCCTGCCTGTGATGGCTCACATTCTACAAGGATTGGTGAGGATACAGTAGGTAAGGTGAGAGGACCCTGCCCACAAGGGCTCACTGTCTGCACGGGATGGGTGAGGATACAGTAGGTGAGGAGATGTGATCCTGCTCACGAGGGCTCACTGTCTACATGCGACGTGTGAGGATACAGTAGGAGAGGAAATAGGATCCTGCCCACAAGGGCTCACAGTCTACAAGGGATGGGTGAGGATACAGTAGGAGAGGAAATAGGTCCCTGCCTCGAGGGTTCGCAGTCTGCTAGGGATGGATGAGGATACAGTAGGAGAGGAGATAGGATCCTGCCCACGAGGGCTAACAGTCTACAAGGGAAGGGTGAGGATACAATAGGTGAGGAGAAAGGACCTTGTTCATGAGGGCTCACAATCTACAAGTGATGGGTGAAGATACAGTAGGTGAGAAGAGAGGTCCCTGGCCATGAGATCTCACAGTCTACAAGGGATGGGTGAGGATACAGTAGGTGAGGAAAGAGGACCCTTCCCATGAGGGCTCACAGTCTGCAAGAGATGGGTGGGGATACAGTAGGTGAGGAGAGAGGACCCTGCCCACGAGGACTCACAATCTACAAGGGATGGGTGAGGATACAGTAGGTGAGGAGATAGGACCCTGCCCATGAGGGCTAACAGTCTACAAGCAAAGGGTGAGGATACAATAGGTGAGGAGAAAGGACCCTGCCCACGAGGGCTCACAATCTACAAGTGATGGGTGAGGATGCAGTAGGTGAGAAGAGAGGACCCTGGCCACGAGATCTCACAGTCTACAAGGGATGGGTGAGTATGCAGTAGGTGAGGAAAGAGGACCATGCCCACGAGGGCTCAGTCTACAAGGGATGGGTGAGGATACAGTAGGTGAGGAGAGAGGACCCTGCCCACGAGGGCTCACAATCTACAAGGGATGGGTGAGGATACAGTAGATGAGGAGAGAGAACCCTGCCCACGTGCGTTCACAGTCTACAAGAGATGAGTGAGGATACTCTAGGATAGGGTAAGGCTGGTCATGTGGCGGTGTAGTGGATTGAGGCTCATTGCAGGTCTGCTAAACCCTCCCACCATATAACGTGTATGAGGGCCTTAGGCCACGAGCACATGTTGACCATTTGTAAGCCAAAACCAGGAGAGGGTAAAAAAAAATGTGGTTGTTGTCCACTTGTTTCTTCTATACGTTTCCTTCAATTGTTCCACTACTGGTCTTGACTAGAAATACTGAGTTAAAAAAACCTCACCAAATACTCAACGTGTGCACGTGACATTACATCTTATGCTCAAAAGCAGAAGTTGAGGTAAAACAATAAAAAATTGCAGTTGGATTTCAACATGCCCTATCCTTTTGTTCTCAGGGGACATACACCGCTAACACAGGCGTTTAGCAGCTGCTTTCTCCACTCTCTCCATTCAGAACACATGCATGGTTCTTACACTACAGGTCAGCTCAATTAGAGCTAATCAAAAACATAAAACAAAATTATTTACAGACTGGATTAGACTTTTATTTAGTTGGAGATACAAAGTTACTTTTTGACATAGACTTGAAAGGAGAAGATGGCACTCACCGGTGTAGTTATTCGTGCTTTATTGCAGGTTCACATCACTTTAGTGCAGGGAGGGGGCCAGTGCTGAGGTGACGACGGCACCGTTTCGCGCTACATGCGCTTCCACGGGTCACGAGCTCGTGACCCGTGGAAGCGCATGTAGCGCGAAACGGTGCCGTCGTCACCTTAGCACTGTCCCCTCCCTGCACTAAAGTGATGTGAACCTGCAATAAAGCACGAATAACTACACCGGTGAGTGCCGTCTTCTCCTTTCAAGTCTATGTTATAATCGTTTGCTGGACTGGCACCACGGTTTTCTGGATCTTTGCCTCCGTATATTCCTGTGTCCAAGGCTTGGATTGCACCGGTGCCCCATTCATCCTGTTGTCCATACAAAGTTACTTTTTGTAGTCAGAAAAATATTGGAATATGAGAGTCCTCAGTGGTTGATACCTTTTAATAGCTAACTGATAAGATGGTAAACATAGCAAGCTTTTGGAACACTATGGCCCCTTCGTCAGGCTGATAATGACACAAATTCTGAAGACACGCACATATATATATATATAAGCAGGGTTAGATACTGTAGTAAATACGACAGGTGACGTAAAGCAGAGTCAGGCTAGGGAGGGGGAGAGCTGAGCTGGGAAAGTAAGGTCAAAATTCTAAGATAAGAGGAACAGATTGTATTATTGTTCTATGATTAGTGGCCTGTGGAGACCTGAAGATTCTTCAGTGAGTTGTAGAAAGAAATAAATCGAAGCGAGAAAGTTCATATAAGAAGTGTCAAAAGTTCATTGTCCTCTAACTTGAGTCTGTTGGAGATGTGATATCCCCAAATGTCCTTTCATTTTATATAAAAACGCTTGAATCCGTGTGATCCATTTAATCCTGTTTTGAATGTGTCAAAGGTCATTATCGATTTGTATTCCCAAATTCTCCCTCTCTCTGAGATCTGAAGTTGCTTTTTAGAATGAGCAGATTCATATCGGGTTCACTGTGGTCAGGGCTGAAAAAATGCTTTGCTACAGGTAGGTCCATACTCTTTTCTTTTATTAAGTGGCAATAAGAATTTATTCTTGTTCAGAATTTTTGCCTAGTCTCCCCTACATACATGCCACCTGTTGGACATTTGATACATATAATTAAATACACCACATTGCTTGTGGTGCATCTGAAGTTACCTGGGATCTTGTAGTCCTGACCTGTCCTGGCAATCTTTATCTTATCCATTGTCATTATAGATGGGCAGGTTTTGCACCTGTTCTGGTTGTAGGGAAAGGTTCCTGTTGCTGTTCGAGAGGACATGGCGCTTCTGACAATGATGTTTTTTAGACTCGGAGGCTGTCTAAAACACAAGAGTGGGGGATCCGGAAATATTGATTTTAGTCGGGCATCTTTTTGTAGGAGTGTTTGTAGTTTTTGTACAGCTCCCCTTAGCACCTCCAGACTTGGATTGTAGGTGACTATGAGAGGGACTCTGTTGTTTTCTTCTCTAGTTTTGTAATGTAGGAGATGATTCCTTGATATTCTGGTGGCTCTTGTAATCTGATTTTCGATTGCTCTTGGATGGCAGCCCTGGTTCAATAAGGTCTTTCTGATGTCCTCAAGGTGATTGTCTCTATCTGTAGGGTTGGAACATATCCGATTGTATATGATGGCCTGCAGTGGCGTAACTTCAGGCCCAGGGGCCCCGATGCGAAAGCTCCAACGGGGCCCCCAATTATTGCAAATCTTTAATAATATTAGTCTTTTTCTATGGGCCAGAGGGACTCTTGGGGCCCCCCTAGGCTGCAGGGCCCGGGTGCGATCGCAACCCCTGCACCTGTTATAGTTACGCCCCTGATGGCCTGGCTATACACAATAGAGTTTTTTATGTGTTTTGGGTGAAAACTGTCCCATCGGAGATATGTTGGGCAGTCAATTGGCTTCCGGTACAGGGATGTCTCTACTTCATTGACCTGTAAGCTTAATGATGGTGTCCAGAAAGCTGATTTCAGTGCAGGAGTAGATGAGTGAAAAGGTACCGTCACACAGGGACATATCGCCGGCGATGTTGCCGGCAACTGAGGGGCGTGGCCAGGTTGCGGCGACATCGCCGGCGAGTTGCCTTGTGTGACATGGCGATAATCAGGCGATGAATCGCCTGAGTCACATCGCCAGGTTTCCCAACAGTGTTGGGAAACCTGGCGATGTAGCTCAGGCGATCCTGCCTGATCGCCCTGTGTAACGCGGCAACCCGCAATGTTGTGGGCGATTCCGCCTATATCTAACATTGCGAGTGATCGCTTGCTGGGTTGCTGGGCAACCCAGCGAGCGATAGCCGCGGCAACTAGCCGGCGACATCGCCGGTAAGTTGCTCAGTGTGACATCTCACCGGCGATGTTGTCAGGGATGCGCGCTCCCGCGATCCCCGGCAATATCGCCGGAGATATGTCCCTGTGTGACGGTACCTTTAAGTAGATGGCGAGATGAAACTGATTAAAGTGTTCTGTTCATGAAACTCTGTCCAGATGATTAAAATGTCATCGATATAACAGTAGGCCAGAGGCCTGCTAGGACAAGAGAATAAAAAGTCACCTTCAAGCTTGGCCATGAAAACATTTGCATATTTTGGTGCCATTTTGCTTTCCATTGCTGTGCCAGCATCCTGTAAATATACGTTGTCCTCAAATGTAAAGTAGGCGTGCGTGAGGATGAATTTTGTAAGCTTCACCACAGAGTCGGCATCAATCCCTGTGTTTTCCGGAAGGTTTTGCAGGCATTTAATCCATCCTAGTGTGGGATGTTGCTGTACAGAGAGGAGCCATAAATAAACTGTGATAAAAGTCTGAGTCAAACTTATGTGATGATTATGAGGTGTTACTGCAACTCATTCATTAGTATTAGATAAGGTACTTAATAACACCCCGTTGAGTGAAGTTCCATCACCATACTAATGTTTAATGATTAGTGATGAGCGAGTAGTAAGATCTCAGAGTTCGGGTAGCTTTAACCAAATACTTTGAACTGTTTCACTACTCGTTACTCATTACAAATCCAATGCAAGTCAATGGACAACTCATTTGGATCCAAATACTGAAACAGTTCAAACTATTCGGTCAGAGCTGTCCGAACCTGAAGATCTTACTACTCACTCTTCACTAATTAATTATCATCTAAATTCCAGCCTGTTTTGTCTATTTGTTTCAATCCCAATATGCAACCAAATTAGGGTTGCCTACCTTAAAGAGGACCTGTCACCCCTGGTGCTTGGGAAACTCAATGCAGCACTAAATGCCTGCTGCATTCTGGGAAGGGGTCCCCCATGTCTCTAGCCCCCCTGTAGGCTTTAAAAAAAGAATTTAGAAACCTTACAGTTAAGAGGTCCCCTGGGTTGGATCTTATTATGAGGTCCTCGCCGCTGGCACAATCCTCCCGCCTCCTCCTTGAATATTCCGCCCCCTCTATATGTCTGCCGCCTCCTCTTCTTCTGATGGGTTTGCCCTCCTCTTCTCTGCTCTATTTCAATCACACTGCCGCACAGCGTTTGGTGTGAGCGGCTGTAAAGAGGTTGGTGTGACGTCAGCGGCAGATCCTGCCATGCTGTATGAATAAAGCATAAAAATGGCCGCTGACGTCATGCCAACCGGTTTACAGCCGCTCAGACCAAGCGCTTTGTGGCAGCGTGATTGACACAGAGCAGGAGAAGAGGAGGGCAGACCCATCAGAAGAGGAGGCAGCGGCAGACACATAGAGGGGGCGGAATATACAAGGAGGAGGCAGGGAGGACTGGACCAGCGGCGAGGACCTCTTAATAATATCCAACCGTGGGGACCTCTTAACTGTAAGGTTTCTAAAGTCTTTTTTAAAGCCTACAGGGGGGCTAGAGACATGGGGAGCCTCTTCCCTGAATACAGCAGACATGCTGCATTCAGTTTGCCAAGCACCAGGGGGGTGTGACAGGTCCTCTTCTGAGGGGTTGTCATCTTTTAGAAAGCCTTATGCCATAACATAGTTATAAAGAAACAATCAGAGTATTACTTGCCCTCCTCGGGTTCGGTGCCAGCTCTCTGACACTGTCCCTGTAATTGTTGTTTGGCTGCAGTGACAGGACTGCAGGCAATCATTGAGCTCAACGGCTCAGCCAGTGTAGACAGCATGAACCGCTTAGTTCAGTTATTGACTGCAGTCATGTCAACATGTCTTCATCGCTATAGCAATACCACACAGACCAGCGCAGTGGTGGAGATCCGACACCAAACCTGGGAAGAGTAAGTATTTCTCAGTTTGTTTTGTTCATAACTATATCAGTATATGGCAACATTTTTTAAAACAGGACATTTTAGGTTCCATGCACATAGGAATTAGGGACAAACTTATTGATTTTGATGTAATTGGATGACCATTTCATATATATATATATATACAGGGGCGGGACTACCGTGGTGCAGCTGGTCAAGTCTGCAGGGCCCCCCCCAGCCGACCCCTGTAAGACGTCAGTTGTCAGAGGAGAGGAGGGTCAGGCAGGGGAAGCAGGAAGCTTCCTGCTTCCCCTGCCTGATCCCGCCCCTCCTCTCCTCTGCCCCTCCGGCTCCCTGGAGCGCACTCGGCGTGGGCTCACCAGATAGGAGCCGCCACCGCAAATTCCTCTCCGCCGGCCGCCAGCACCACATCGCACCCCATCCTCCCCCAGGACAGCGCTGGCGGCCAGCAGCACCACAACACCCCCCCCACCCCCCGAACCCCCGAACCGCGCAGACGGCCGACAGCCACCAGCTTCCCCCCCCCCGCTCCTCAGCATGGCTGCAACAGTCCGCCACTGGCTGCCACTACAGGAGCATGGAGGCAGACTACGAGCAGGGCAGGTAGGAGAGCCGACGGCCCCCCCCCGCCCGGTCCCCGCCGACGGCGTCCACCAGCACACTTCCCCCGGACCTTACCGAAGGCTGCACCAGGGCCCCCAGGGCCATAGGTCCGCCACGGTATATATATATATATATATATATATATATATATATATATATATATATATATGGCAGTCACCCCTCCTCCTGTACCTGTGTGCCTCATTTTGTCTGTTCTTTGATAATGTCATTGTCCAATCTTTCTACACGTAGAGCACCATGGAATTAAAATCGGCATAACAAAAATAATAATAGTAATAATAAATCATCTCCTTAATGTCTCTGAACTGATGATTTCAGGGCAGATAAGGGTCAGGCAATCTTAAATTACATGCATGATCCTGTTAGGGAACATAAGGTGTTGTCAAAGGTGTCTGGCAGTGGTATACTCTCCTTTGCAAATGAATTGAATGAATGAATGGGAGAGTTAGAGTACCTTTACACGCGGCTACATTTCTAGGGTGGCTACAGGTAACTTACTGGTTGCAGTGAAATCATGGAGAGATTATTCCATTTGTACACAGCAACAAGATAGAACCTTGTCTCCATGATTTCACTGCAACCAGTAAGTTACCTGTAGCTACCCTAGAAATGTAGCCGCGTGTAAAGGTACCCTCAGGGTACCTTTACACACGGCTACATTTGTAGCTTGTCACCAGGCAACTTACAGGTTGCAGTGAAATCATGGATACATGGTTCTATCTTGTTGCTGTGTACAAATGGAATCATGTATCCATGATTTCACTGCAACCTGTAAGTTGCCTGGTGACAAGCTACAAATGTAGCCGTGTGTAAAGGTACCCTCAGAGCTAACAGCATTTGTCCAGCAGATGTCTAATCTGAAGGACACCTTTCTTTTGCTAATATGCCTATAGCACCTCAATCCTTTTTATTTGAGAAATAAATAGGGTCTCAAGTTTGTTACATTTTTTGATGTTTGTGATAGGTCAGTAAACAAATTTGGAGGAATATGCCTTTTATTGTTTGATAGTTTTGCTTAGTTTTCACAGTTTTAATGTTTGAAGGGGCTGTCCAGATTTCTCATGAAAGCCTATGGTCACTCTATGTGACTGCAGATTATCACGCGTGTCACACTGTGAGGATTTCCTGGTGGCGGCAGCAAGATCAAGCAGTCATGTGATCGCAACTCTGCAAGTTTCATATTTTCAGCTACATCTCTTCTTGAATTGCAAGTACACACAAGTTTAGTTGGAATATGGTCGGGGATATGCATTTCACCTACGTTCAGTCACCTGAGTGCTCTGTCTCACTGCCAGCACCAGACAAACTCACAGTGCGCTCTGGGCACATCACATAGTTGCGTTCACATATTCACTCGGTCTTGCTGCCAGCTCCAGAGAATCCTCAGTGTGCTGCATATAGTGTGAATGCAGACTTCCATAAGAAACCTAGATAAGCTGTTTAAAAGTAGACACAAGTTCATCATATAAGCTAACATGTTGATCCAGAGGAAAGCAAGAACCTCAAAAGGCAAGTGCAAATTACTCAGTAAGGCTGGGGTCACAGTTGCATTTTTCACAAGTGTTTTTGGAGACCTGCGTTTTCAAAAACGCATGTAAAAAACGCACCCATAGGCCCCCAAGTTAAAAAAACGCATGCCCTAATAGCAAAAACGCATGTGTGACTGTACAATGCGTTTTTGGTGCATTTCCAAAAACGCATGCGTTTTTTAATATGGGGCCTTATGGGAAACACATGCAAAAACGCATGTACAATTAGTGCCATTCAAAAACGCATGCGTTTTCAAAAGGAGCCCATGTTAAAAAAAAAACGCATGCGTTTTGAATGGCACTAAAAGGTACTAATTGTACATGCGTTTTTGCATGCGTTTTCCATAGGGGCCCATGTTATAAAAACGCATGCGTTTTTCAAAATGCACCAAAAAATACTACAAGCACTATTTTTTGGTGCAGATTTAAAAACGCAGCCAAAAACGCAGGGAGCCATCACACACCTTAAAAAACTCATGCTGACATGAAAAAACGCATGAGTTTTGTTAAATCACTAAAAAAAACTCATGTCAACTGTGACTTAGCCTAATAGGGTAATATGTCCTTCCCAACTTCACACGGCAATCAGACTGGTTCCCTGGATCACTGGATCAATGTCCAATCACAGAATCTAGTGTCCATGACCTGTAATATTCATCAAGAAAGTCATCCAGCTAGTCATTTTTGAACATTGTTTAATATATTAGGGAGAGAGAATGGAAAATTCAAGCGCCTCACCAGAGTTAGAGAAGATTGCAGGTGCCTGGAATGAGTGGCCGGCTTCACTTGTCCACCTGATAAATTCACATAAATGAAGTAGGATGTCCGGCACAAGGTTTCTTCATAAAATTCAATACTTTATTTCTTTATATCGGTTCCATAAAATCATTGAATAAAGGGGGTCGCAGCCCCCACAGACTGACGCTTTTCGCACATTCTTATTCTTGGAATCAGTGTAAAGAAATAAAATATTAACCTTTTTCTTTAGCATAGTGAATTTGTTGGCCCTTTCAACATTACAGTTGAAAAAACTATTAGTTGGGGGTGCCACAAAGAACCATGACAATGACATTGACGCACCTGCCTTGGGTCTTTTGTAGCTTTCTTCATTTATGGATGGGATACTTAGATAAATACACTTGTTACTTCATGACCTTTTAAGATCTTCTATCTAAAATACCCCAGGGCATCTTGTGTCCTCACATTCCTGATTTGCCTATTAGTCATGCCCCACCCTTGAATGTAAGTCACACCTGTGCTTGCCTTCAGGGCACAGTGCCCACCATAGGCGAGTCCTTACAGCTGGGATGGTAATTTAGTTTGAGATTACGGCACACTTTAATTGTGTGTTGTATCATTAGCGGTGGGGGCACTTGGCCGGTGGATTCTCCTACCAGGTTATGCTGGAAGTCATGAACTGTATTTTCCGAGTCGTGCCGAGATTCCATCTGTTCTCAGGCAGTCAGGGATGGGCACAGACATGTTCCAGATTCCTCTCACTCTTTGCTCTTAGGTGAAAGGGTGTTTTGGAATTACATGTATTTTTTCTCTAATAATGGACAGAAAATCTTCGTTGCTACTTGTTGGCTTCTATTGTTGGTGCCTCATGCATGACTGATTTTCAATCATTTCTGGCCGCCTCAGTGTTTGTTTCATGTACATAACAGCTGCCTTGAAAATCAGATTGCAGCGCCAGAAAGAGATCTCTGGCAAAGAAGCTGCGTTATTACACACCTCACCCTGTATTCAGCCTGCCAAATTTGCATATATATTCATGTTTAAGATGTCTCCACAGAATATTGTGATACATTGCTTGTATTGTGGAGTCATTACAGCTAGTTTGTGGCCTAACTTCAGAGCAGAAAGACGCAGGTGCTCTCTAGTTAAGTGCAGAAGCCTACTTGTATCACAAAGAGTGTTTTTTTTCCAATACTAGACATTTATCATCTAATTGTAGGATTGGTGATATAAATCCAATGATTGGGATCCCCACCAGTCAATAGATCATGGGTTTGAAGTCGCCGATTCCTCTTTGATGCACAACAGCACTGACAAGGAGTTCTCGTGTATGCCCTGCCATTCAATTGACATTTTTGAGGTTGAGAAAAATGGCCAAGCTGTGTACTCAACTATCTCCATCAATCACACACACTTTGTATAGTGGCGTAAGCTCCATCACTGCAACAGTCAGAGTTCTTCACACTGAAATAATGCAGTAAGCAGGAATGGGTAGCTCGGAACATATGTTTTATTGATTTACAGGGGTCCCAGAGGTGGACCCTCCAGTAATCAGACATTTATTACTTATTCTGTGAAAAAAACTTCAAAGCCTGTCAGCAGTCATCTTCTATAAAGCTGTAATAAATTATTTTAATCTATCCTATCTCTTTTTCTTGTTGCGCTAGATGGTAAGCAATGTGGCTGACCGTACAGCTTTCATAGGTTTGCAACACTCATGAATGTTAAACTACACCATACACATGAGATATCCATCAGTCAATGTTATGTTCAACAACTCTAGTATAAATATTCAAGCTTGGCTCTTGGCCGTTGACAGATACCTAGCAGAAGTCTATCTCCTATTAGAACAAGGGGTTGGGTTTGTTGAAATCCAATTTGCCTGATATCTTGGCAGGTGGTCGATGTATTAGATTGGATTGTCAGCGGAAATCAGTGAATTTGACTCACTTTTATCTTGTGTACAGTCATAGTCAAAAGTGTTGGCACTCTCAAAATTGTTCCAGAAAATGAAGTATTTCTCCCGGTAATTATTACAATTACACAAGTTTTATTATACGCATGTTTATTTCCATTATGCGTACTGGAACAAGACAAACAACTGAGAAAAATAGGCAAATTGGACATGATTTCATGCAAAGCTCCAAAAATGGTCCAGACAAAATTGTTAGCACCTTCAACTTATTCTTTCGTTGCACACCTTTTGGAATAAATAACTTCAATCAATCGCTTATACATCAACAATTTCTTACATTTTTCAACTGGAATTTTGGACCACTCTTCTCTTACAAACTGCTCCAGGTGTCTTATACTTGAAGGAGCCTTCTCCCAACAGCCATTTTTTGAGATCTCTACACAGGTGTTCAATGGGATTTAGGTCCGGACTCCTTGCTGCCATTTCAGAACTCCCTAGTGCTTTGTTTCCATCCATTTTTTTGGTACTTCTTGTAGCATCTTGGGGGTCATTGTCCTGCTGGAAGACCCATGACCTAGGACACAAGCCAGCTCTCTGACACCGGACACTACATTGCGACCCGAAAATCCTTTGAAAATCTTTAGATTTCATGATGCCTTGCCCACAGTCAAGGCACCCAATGTGAGAGGCAGCAAAAAAAAAAAAAACATCTTAAAGCCTCCACCTTATTTGACTGTAGGTCATGTGTTCTTTTCTTTGTAGTCCTCAATCTGTTTTCGATAAACAGTAGTATGAGGTGCTTTGCCAAAAAGCTCTATCTTTGTCCTATATGTGTACAAGATGCTTTCCCAGTAGGATTTTGGCTTACTCACGTACATTTTGGCAAACTGCAGTCTAACTATTTTATGTCTTTGTGTCAGCAGTGTGGTCCTCCTGGGTCTCCTGCTATAGCATTTCATTTTGTGCAAATGTTTGTGCTGACACTGATGCACCCTGAGTCTGCTGGACAGCTTGAATTTCTTTGGAACCTAATTGGGGCTGCTTATTCATCATTCGGACTATCCTACGTTGCAACCTTTCATCAATTTTTCACTGCCATCCACATCCAGGGAGATTAGCTACCATGCCATAAGTTGTAAACCTTTTGATTTATCTTCAACATTATGGACAGAGAAACATCAAGATCTTTAGAGATGGACTTGTAACCTTGAGATTGTTGATATTTTTTAATAATGTCAGTTCTTTAATCCTCACACAGTTCTCTTCTCCTCTTTCCTTTCTCTATGCTTAGCGTGTCTCACACAAACACACAATGCAAAGATTGAGTCAACTTCTCTCATTTTTATCTGGTTTCAGGTGTGATTTTCGTATTGCCCACACCTGTTACTTGTCAGGTGAGTTTGAGTGATCATCACATGCTTGAAACAAAGTTGTTTACCCCTTAATTTTGGAAAGGCGACAACAATTCTTTCCACCCCACTTTGGGGTGAAATTATGTCCAATTTGGCTTTGTTTCTCAGCTTTGTATGCTGTTACAATGCACGCAAAGAAAAAAACATGTGTATGATAAAACGTGTAATTGCAATATGTTTTTAGTATAAATACTTCATTTTCTGGAATAATTACAAGGGGGTCAACACTTTCGGCCATGCCAGCATACGGCCATATGGCCAAGTTTTTTCTGCTTAGTGATTCCTCTATATCTAAATGGTGGATGGAGCAGTATATATTTAGGCAGATGTAGGCATTCAAGAGTATTAAAAAAACTACCCAAGTTTTCCACTTAGTGATGTTCCTGATTTATATGCTTGAGTGTCTTACATGTCTTGTATGTCTCTCGCAAGTGGAACACAGGCCTTAGGTAGTAGATTGTAGACATACGAGACATGTAACACAGGCCTTAGGTAGTAGATTGTAGACATACGGCCATAGAGCCGTTCTTAGGCTGGAGTCCCAATATTCACAATACCAGACCCATTCAGACTAGAGATGATGCCAAATCCCTATATCCTAAATAAGCTATAGTCAGCATAATGGTCCATGAGAAACTGAGCAACAGTAAACTTGATTGATTACACCTCGCTCTGCAAAGATCTAAGAGATCCACTCCATAGACTCATTTAGACAAATGCAAACCCCTAAGACTCATTTGCATCTAATTAAACCTTCCTGAAAAATGGCTGAACATGGCAGAGACATACGGTACGTAAATCAAATAGTCTCAAAACAATATATTATATCCTGGCATGGATTATAATAGCCAGATGCTTTATATATTGCGGTTCACCTTTATCCGTGAATATCTGGGCATGTGTGATTGTCTCTAAACTGTTACCTTGCCCACTCCTGTCCTACAACATCTGAAGAAATAAGCATCTTTCTTAGTAAATAGGTTACATTGTAACAAGGCAGTGGCAGCTGTAACAGGCTTCATAATTTCATTGCGGACTCAATGTGATTATGCCTCTTTATGCATGGAACAAGTCAAGCTCCATATTGCACAGACAGATTAGTTGTGACATATCATCTCCTTGAAACTAATAGATCGCAAGCTGCCGGGACACAGATCTACATATGATTATGAACTGTAACATTGTGAATATCCATTTTCTTTCTATGCCGGAGATACGATTTGCCAAGGCAGACAATGTATTTACATGCAAGATAAAAATAATCTGCTCTCCGCTGTGCGCATTGATTGAAGGGATATGAAGAAGCAAACAATTCAGTGGCCATGGTGTGAGCTCATCTGCCACGCATACAGCGGGATACTGATGCCATTCCTTCACTTGCCTCATTGCTTATAGTCCTGACCCTGCCGACCTCCAAGACATGAATATAACAAGACACAATGAAGAAACCAGCCAGTGGTAACACCTAGGAGGATGAGGGATTACAGCGCTGAGAAGGGAGCAGCCTATATATATATATATGGGGCTATATATACAGAATAGCAATCATCCTCCTCGGAGCAGACCTTTGACACTCACTGTTGAATCCTGAATATTTTTAATATTTTTATGTGTTGGAAAAACTATGTAAACAGTAGAATGAGAATAATGTATAATCAGCTCCTGAAAGAAAATATCCAGTACCTTCAAGAATGTGCGATTGTGTCTTTCAAATTATGGCAATAGATGATGATGTATCATTATTTACAAAGCTACAATTATAGGGAATCTGTCACCAGGTTTTTGCGATCTCATCTGAGAGCAGTGTAGGGGCAGAGGTCCTGATTCCAGCACTTATTGGGCTTCTTGCTGCAGTTTTGGTTAAACACTTTTATCTACAGTAGATCTATCAGTTTTCTGAATGCTGAGCCCTGTATAACCCCGTTCACACCACTGATTGTCAGCTTTCTGAGTAGACTCTGCATAGGCAAAAAGCTGTCAATCAGTGATGGAGTTGGACTTCATTAACTGGCAGCTGGTTTATTAGTCCTTCTAGTGATACCGTGTTTCCCCGAAAATAAGACCGTGTCTTATATTTTTGGGGGGGCCAAAAGTGGCCCCGTCTTATTTTCGGGTAGGTCTTATATTGGCAGCTCCAGCCCCATCCACACACATACACACACATACTCACACACACACATACACACACATACACACACACACACTCACACACACTCACACACACATACACACACATATGCACTGCTTCTTACCTTGTCCAGTGCTGTCCCCGCTGTCATGCCCTGCTCCCCCGGCCGTCCAATGGTGTCCCCGCTCCTCTCCTGGTCTGCGGTGCGGCGGCTTGATGACGTCGGGCCAAACAGAGGCCCCAACGTCATCTGGCCGCGTCTGGGCGGTGATTGACGTCACGGGTCCTGCGCTCTCATTGGCGCAGGGCCTGATCTGGGCGGGGATTGCCGAAGGAAGCAGGAAGTCGGCCAGGCACTGCACCGATCACCATGCAACTGGACCGGGACACCGCACCGCAGACCAGGAGAGGAGCGGGGACACCACCGGACAAGGTAGTATATATAGCGCAGCTCCCCCCCACCAGGCGGTCTTATATTGCGCAGCGCCCCTGCCCCCTGTCTTATTTTTGGGGGGACTTATATTAGCAGGCCCTCCCCCCCCCCTGTCTTATTATCGGGGGGGACTTAATTTCGGGGAAACACGGTAATCTGCTTCTGATAAAACTACACTGAGTAGCCCAGTAAGTGACACATCGCTGGAATCAGGGTCTCCGTCTCTACATTATGTTGCTCTCAGATTACATATCAAAAACCTGGTGACAGATTTGCTTTATAAAATTACATTTGATTCTACTATTTATGCAGAACCTGCTTACATTAGTTTATGTGCATATTTGGCTAAGATCACACAAACCTATTCTAAAATGTCACACTTTTGTCTGGGCTATATGGTATATACTGTATTTCTGGATATACAGTAATATAAATGGTGTACAGAACAGCGCTATAGATTATTACATCACTATTATACACTTTCTGCCAAGTATTATCACTTCTTTAGGCATATTTAATTAGAAGCACCTACATCTATAAAAAAGAAGGCGCAAACAGAAGTCCAGCCAACACTCATCCATCCATTTTGTCCATGGGTAGAAGGAACCTGTACAGAGGGCCTCCCATAGTGAGTAGTGAGTAAACAATAGGAAAAGGGTTCCTTACTAATCATTGCAGATCTGACTGACATGACCACATGAATATTAGGCTCTGTTCACACATGTTAGGTTTTGCGGCAGAAAAAACTCTGCAAGACCTTAAGGTACCGTTACACAACGCAGTTTTGCTAGGCAATTTCACTGGCAATTTGCTGGTTGCAGTGAAATCATGGACACATTGTTACATTTGTACATGGCAACAAAATAGAACAATGTGTCCATGATTTCACTGCATCCAGCAAATTGCAAGTGAAATTGCAAACAATGTTGCGACGTGTAACGGTACCTTTATGGCCATTTTACACGTCCCAACATCGTTTCGATATTGGTTACAACGGCACAGGAGCGCGCACTTTTTGGGCTGAAATCCAAGATCACATAGGAGATGTTACACAGGGCGATATCGGCAGGCAACACAACTGCGATGTCTACGCCCCCTTGTACGAGCGACCCAGGAACGACCATTTAACATGGGAGTGAATAGGGGTAGTTGTGCTGCAAGTCGTTGTTGGGCTGTCACACAGCACGATCCTGCCAGATCGTCCATCCAATATCGGGCAGTTGGAGAGCCTGCTCATTTCTCCCCCGATATCGTTTTGGCATCGTTCTTGCATCGAATTGGTCATTTACACCACACAGCGCACAAACGATATCGGGGCCAACGCACGAACCACGTGACTTTTTATCGAAGTTGACGACGAAATCGCGCCGTGTAAAGTGGCCATTAGGCCCACGTCACACACACAGATATTTGTGCAGATATTGTTCACAGATCTCTGGTTGCAGTGAAATTATGGACACATTAATCCATTTATATACAGCCACAAAATGGAACAATGTGTCCATGATTTCACTGCAACCAGAGATCTGCGAGCAATATCTGCACAAATATCTGTGTGTGTGACGTGGGCCTTAGGGATTTCTTGTTTTCTTGTAACTCCAGATTTATTGACAGGAGAAAATCTGTGCTTTTTGCTGCAAGTTTGCTGTGTTTTTGCTGCTTTTTATGGCGTTTTTACCACGTTTTTGCGCCATTTTTGGATGATGCCTTTTTGCCCATAGAATGCTGCAAAAATGAAGCAAAGAATTGACGCTCATTCTTTCCAAACAACAGCAAAACCTGTACAGGTTTCAGTTGCTGTAAAAAAATAAAACCAATGTGTATGCACAGCTTTTCACTAAAACAGATAGGTTTTGTTGGGAAACAAAAATGCAGGTTTAGATTAGCCTAACACCAAGGTAAAAACTGAGCAGAAAACGCAGCGAAAACGCAGCTGGCTTTTAGTTGATCTGATGAGCATGGACACCTAGTATGCAGGGGGGGCATAGCACTCTACCTGTGCGGATACAGCTCCTTTAGCACAGTGTTCCCAAACTCCAGTCCTCAAGAGCCAACAATAGGTGATGTTTTCTAGATTTCCTTAGTATTGCGCCATCTCTTGGGCAGTAGTAAAGAAATCCTAAAAACATGTCCTGTCGGTGGCCCCTTAAGGTCCCGTCACACGGGGCGACATCGCCGCCAATTACATAGGCGACGTAGGGGCATGGCCTATCGGCAGCAACATCGCCCCTACGTCGCCTCATGTAAAGGGGCGATGTCAGCGCCGCCGGGAGGTCGCCTGGTTTCAGAGCAGTGCTCTGAAACCAGGTGACCCATCTGGGGCGATGTGCACACATCGGCCCATGTAACCGGCCGCCGGCGACCTGTCAGGCGATGGGAGCCATAGGCTCCCATTGTCCAGTATCGCCGCTGGGTTTTCAGACACCCTGGCGGCGATGCCGCCTGACAGCTCTCCGGCACGGGGATGGAGATGTCACCCCGTGTAAATGGGGGACAGCGACACTGGCGGGGCGCCAAAAACGTGCGCACTCCCGCCAGTCGCCGCCGACAACCCCAGCCCAGTCGCCCCGTGTGACGGTACCTTGAGGGCTAGACTTGGGGAACACTGCTTTAAAGGGAACCTGTCACCAGGGTATTGCAACCTAATCTGAGAATAGCATAATATAGGATCCAGGATCCTCATTTAAGCAATGTATCACTTACTGGGCTGCTCGGTGTAGTTTTGATAAAATCACTGTTTAATCATCTGGAGATTATCAGTAGCAGTCTTATTGGCCTGCTGCCAGGTAGTCTGGCATATTCACAGGCTGCTAAGGCTGGCTTCACACTTCGGCACGATCCAGTCCGGGGCTGACCGGGAAGACCCTGACAGCCGCAGACCGGATCAGCACACAGGACTGGAAGGCTATTATGCCCTCCGGTCCGGTGTGCAACGCACGCAGCTGCAGCCGCTGACAGGTCAGGACCGCGGCGCCCGCGGTCCTGACTTATCAGCAGCGGGAACTGCGTGCGGCTGCACACCGGACCGGAGGGCATAATAGCCTTCCAGTCTTGTGTACTGACCCGGTCCGCGGCTGTCAGGGTCCATCGGACAGCCCCGGACTGGATTGTGCCGCAGTATGAAGCCGGCCGAAATCTGCAACAGAGAAAACACTCATTTTATCAAAATGACAGCAAGCTGCTTAGTAAATGACACATCGCTGGAATCGACTACTGCAACCTTGTTCACATTCAATTATACAGGATATCAGGGAAAAAGTGGTATAAGAACTGTGCTGCTACTAAATAATCCAGTCCAAATTAATCTTCACACCTTATGGTGGTTTATTCTACGTGTTTCGAAGCGTCACACCGCTTCTTCATCAGGAAATACATGCCAGCGGTCCTGCTACTATTTTTTCCCTGATACCTTGCATAACCAACTTGCCTTGGTGCATGTGGTTTCTGCAGTAGCTACTTTTAGGGTATGTGCCCACAGGAAGGTTTAGTGGCGTTCAAACCGTCAGTAAACCGCTGGAAATGATCAGTTCTGAGCTCTGAAGTCTCCAGCTGTTTTCCGGCGTTTTTTTTCAGCGTGTGCACAGCGGTTTTCAGTCGGTTTTTCCAGCGGTTTTTCCGGCGGTTTTCTATGGAGGATTTTGTTCATGGAACCGATCAAAAACCGCTGAGAAGAATTGACATGCTGTATGCTGCTAAACTGCTGGGAAACCGCTCAACCGCGGGCAGATCCGCTCACATAAACCCACTATGTGTGCACAGCGGTTTCTAAATTACATAGGGTTACATGTAAGTCCTAACGCTGCTTAGGATTTACATAAATTTAAATAAAACCTATGCTAAACCGCCGGCGGTTTTCGCTGCTAAGCTGACGTAAAACCACTATGTGGGCACATACCCTAAGGGTATGTGCCCACATAGTGGTTTAGTGACGTTCAAATCGTCAGTAAACCGCTGGAAAATTCAAGGAGCCTAGACTCCTGAGCTCAGAAGTCACCAGCGGTTTTCCAGCGGTTTCTCAGCGTGTGCACAGCGTTTTACAGTCGGTTTTTCCGGCGGTTTTCTATGGAGGATTTTGTCCATCGAAACGCTCAAAAACAGCTGAGAAGAATTGACATGTTGTATGCTGCTAAAACGCTAGGAAACCGCTCAACCTCTGGCGGATCAGCTCACATAAACCCACTATGTGTGCACAGCGGTTTCTAAATTACATAGGGTTACATGTAAGTCCTAACGCTGCTTAGGATTTACATAAATTTAAATAAAACCTATGCTAAACCGCCGGCGGTTTTCGCTGCTAAACCGACGTTAAACCTTCCTGTGGGCACACACCCTTAACCATTCATTTGGTTGTGGGTCACAACCTTGCAAGGTGAGCACTATATTTCTTTCCAGTTAACTCCTTTGCTAACTCCTAAGACCCTATTTGCACTTTCTCTTTCCACAGCTTTTTACATGTTCAATTATAGGATCAAAAGGCTGTGATCCATGGCTGCGGTATCAATTGTAGCTCTCTCCTTTTACATCAAGACACTTCCATCCATCTGATAAAACGACTGGGGGACAATGCTCTCTGCTGTGATGACTGTGAATAAGTTCTGCTTTGTCCCAAAAATGTTTGAGTTCTGATTCATGTTCTTCACATTCCCACAAATAATTCAGAGCGCTGTCAGTGTGTTATCTGATAGGAAACCTATTATCATCCCACATCGGCCCACTAAGTGTTCTGATGTTCAGTAATATGTCTGCACATCAATCTCATGGCTGTTCAGCATCTGCTGGTCACTCTGACCTCAGTTCAGCTAACGCACAAGCACGTTCCATTATGTTATGTTGAACTTATATTACTCTATATTAAAAATTAATAGGAACTTTTTTTCTTTGGGAAGAGCTTTGTGTCAGGAACCGAAGCATTTATGCCCATGGGTCAGCTATGAAGGCGCTCCTGGCAAGTGTCTACAGCCCAGTCTCATAAGATACTTATTATGACGTACAACACTGTCAGCCGCAGCAGTAAACCGTCGCTATGAAACTGACCAGAGTCTTTACCGAGGCAAAAAATTGCAAATTATTCCCATTAGACGCCTGCAGAGGAGAGCCCATCTGGCAGATGCCGAGATATCAGCACAAATGTAATTGCAATGAAAAAGAAATTCAGAAGTCAAATATATACGTCTGTAAGATGTCACCTATGGTGACATATACTGTACAATGTGAGTCATATCCCTAGAAACCAGCCTCTCATAGTAATCTGCTCTTCAGCTCAAGGCTGTAATAGCTCTAAGCTCAGAGTAAAGAAAAAACAAGGAGTATTGGAAGGAAAATCTCCTAGTAAATGTCAAAACAATAAATGTGGTGAGAAAATCTACGTAAAATGGTTGTGCCGGTGGTTCTACATTTTAAGAACATTGCAAACAAAATGGTCAAGGATTATAGCTAAGCTTTATGCAAGACGTTATGCACCATTTTTATGGCTGTTAAGTAATTAGCTTGGAGCCTTCATAATGGGAGAGCAAGAGAGGAAGAAAGTTAACAGCGGGTGAGAGAACAAGAAAGCACGGCCACTTTGCTTAGAATATCAACATATTATATTTTGTGCTTATTTTCCTTCTCATGTTGCCAAAATTATCTCATAAGCATTTTTTGTATTGTGTTTCTTTACTTTATGGGAACCTGTCATTTAAAAAAACACTATGGGGTTAATCTGCAGCTTAATAACGACACTGTACGGCCACCACACTGAGAGCTCCACTGCAGGGGGGAAATGATCTTTATTCCTCCCAGTAGCCTCGGGCTTTCAGTCATAGAGGCATGGCCGGTGTAATTTCTGTCACTGTTCTAGTGATGAGTCGTTCACAACTGATCTGAGAGAAAGAGTCCCCTCCCTGCAGGGAATGATGGGATCCAGCACCTCAACAAGAGCCACGAAAGTCTCTAAATGGCTCTTACTGGTCGTGGCCTAGTTCATGGCCTCCTGTTACGCTGGGGGCTTTGGTAAATTAGCCCCATTACCATGTCATTGGGCCCTCCACTAGGAAAGAGCCTCTTGTTCTTTATAATTAGAGGAAAAGAAGTGTGTGCGTTCGTGCCAGTGTTTGGGACATGTCCATGAATGCCTATGAAAGGGTTCCAAGAGTTTCCAGTAGTTTGCTGGGGATCTAAGCTATAACTTTTCTCCTTATGGAGAGATGATGTCAGGTCTGGCATGTCAGTGTATGAGGAGACCTAAATACCTTGCATTCGCCTCTGGGAACTTAAAGAGGCAATTTGCATATTAAAGTCTTCAAGTACTCTAAAAAGGCAATTTGCATACAAAAGTTTGCTGTGAGTCAAACTATAGAGGATAAATAGGAGAAAATTATGCGGTGTTAGAGGAGCGCTAGAGTAAGGGACATAAGAGTTAGGTATTAAAAGAACAAGCCTTTATTTTAATTATTTTCTCTAACCCCACAACGCTTTTCCATATCGACTACTATCTTCCTCAGGTAATACCACCTGAGGAAGATAGCAGTGGCTATCGAAACGCATTGTGGGGTTAAAGAGCATAATTTTTATATAGGTTTGTGCTTTTAATACCTAACTCTTATGTCCCTTACTCTAGCGCTCCTCTAACACCGCATAATTTTTTCCTATTTATGCTGAATCTTCTCCCCTCAGGGAGAGTGGTGGGAGCTGCTCTGAGATCATCTGTTAGACGAAAGGACCTGCTGTGGCATCACCGCAGAACGCCCCCAGAGGTCACGCAGTCTGGTCACGTGACCACAGCCGGAGGTATCTCCTCGCAGCATCTCCTTCAGAGCGGCCTCTTCTGATATGACCCTCACCTGAAGCCTAAACCTTAGTGGTGCGAGGACCAAGCACAACTCCAAGGTGAGTGGTGGTTAACTGCACTGGTTTTAACTCCCCCTTACCATATGGATCCTCACTATTTGACGCTCCATTCTCTGTTTATTTCAAGAAACTATAGAGGAGACAGAGAAACTATATAGAGGCGTGAGAAAGGCATAGTCTTCCTGCCCTAACCCTCTGTGCAGGTCGAGGATAGAGTGTCTAGGCCAGTCATGGGGGGAACCGAGTCTGCCCACACCTTGAGAGAAGTCATTCGAGTACATTCTGCATAGTTGTTCCCGAGAACCAGTGTTTGGACACTCGTAACAGACTAAAAAGACAAGTCATCACCACAGGCCTCACTACTCTTGCATTATTCCAAATACAGAATATTTAGGTATTGTGCCCCTCCAGTAGAACCATAAAGCTCCTGTGCCTCATTGAAATTGTAACCATTATGCCTGTTTTCCCCTTAAGTAAAACTGTAAAAAGGTTTCCTTGAGTTTATGTCTGCGACATTCATTAAAGGGCAACACGCCCTGTTTTCTGGTAAGACAAACATTTCATGTCAGCACTATCTTTAATTATAGTAATTAGTTATTGCTGTTGTCGAACCCTCTTCCTTCCTTGTACCACCATCACATAGTCACAGCTGGGAGTGAATATGATAATGTATATTAAGTTTGATTACTAAGCAACAACATGGCACCAAGCCACTATTTCATGACATGTTAGTAGCATTCTGGTACCTAGGTTGGGTGGTCTAAAGGCAAGTTATACTAAGTGTGGCACCATATAAGCTAGACCTGCAATAAGTAATCAGAGGCAGGACTTTAACATTACAAGTATCTGCCTAAAATGAAAATTATAAATACGGACTAACTTTTTCTGAGCACCCACTTGTTCTATAGTGAGCCAAACCTCTTACTGTTATTCTGCCTAAAATGAAGACTGCCATTAGCATTACAAATATCAGTCTTTAATCAAAAGCTCTATTTATAGGGCAATCTTAAATCATTTATATTACACGTATCAGGTCATTAGCGAGCTCAGACAAGACATAGTGATTAAATTATGATAAAAAAACGTGTACACTACAATCTTTTGTAAGAAAAAGAACAATCGATGCCTTACTACACATGACTGTGTATTGTAGGGCTTTCCAAGACTGCGTATTTTACATATACTCTGCATGTGCCCTACAGATCCATCACACAGACAACACTTTTCAGACGTCACACATTCAGACGTCACACACTTTTCAGTATATGTGTGTCATTAAAGTTAGGCATTCAAGATATTGAGCTACCTGGTCACAGAAATCATCAAAGTCAAATGGGCAGCTATAATTTTACCTGTTTCAGGCTTCAATGAGGGTCCCAGGAGTAAAGTTTCCTCTTAAGGTACCTTTACACGCCTCAACCGCGGTGTAGCAACTGCCAGGCAATCGGGATTTTTGTCACGGTTGCCTTGAAATTGCTACGAAGTTGCAGCATGTAATTTGGGAAAGTGATCGGGATTTTTGCAGTTGCTCCGGGTTGTGGTTTCAGAGCATTGTTCTAAAATCAGAGGCAACTCAGATGGTGAATTGCCCTGGTTTTGGCGTGTAAACGGGCGATAGGGATGGAATCTGCGTCACCTAGTGATTTCCTAGAGGCGTGCCACAGCGTGATGTTTTCCGCGCCCCATCAGTGATGATTGGTGGGGGCTACTGTGTTACCATTGGCTGTCACTTCACAGGGCGCCATATTTAAAGAGCTGTCCATTCACACTACACAATTGGAATGGCATCATATATTAGCCAGCCTTCCTGCGCAGGCTGGCCAATCATGACACTATTGCGTTGTCCAATCAGCGTGTTAGTGTCACGGAATACACGAGTCTGTCACGCCTATGTTTCAGCGCCGCTGAACATGTACGCCCATATTCCCCTACTGATTGCGGCGTGTGAAGCGGCGACCGGATTCAACCGGATGCTTCCCGCAGGATCTGTTGGAACTTCCGGGGAATCATGTTCCCTTAGGTTCAGGACACAATTGTGGCGTGTACATGCGGCATCGGCGATCGTTAGCATCCGTTAAAAAGTGCACGCGCACGTTCGGTTGCTACCGATCGCCAGTGATAGTTGCGACGTGTAAAGGTACCTTTAAGGTACCTTTACACGCGGCAACTTTTCTAGGAATTTCACTGGCAACTTACTGGTTGCAGTGAAATCATGGAAACATTGTTCCATTTGTACACAGCAACAAGAGAGAACAATGTGTCCATGATTTCACTGCAACCAGTAAGTTGCCAGTAAAATTCCTAGAAAAGTTGTGCGTGTAAAGGTACCCTTAAAGAGAACCTGTCACTTCTTCAAAGATATTGGTTAAAAACTTGTAAAAATCCTTGAGCTGCTCTGATTCTGCCGGTTTGTTCTTTTTTTTTTTTTTGAGCCGTGTCTCTCCATTGATTATGTGAAATCTCTGTTTGTAGAGCAACTGGGTTGATCTCCAGAGAATTCTCCAGTGGCGTGCACATTCACCCTTTCCACCCAGACTCTGCAAACACATCTCAACAGCATCTTAAGGCCCCGTTACACATAACGATGTCTCAACAACCCCACCAATGATCGGGGTCGCTGGGACATCGTTATCTGATTGCCAGTGAGCTGTCACACAGGCAGACTCACCAGCGATCAGCCAACCCGTGTAACGACCTCGACATCGTGGAAAAGAATATAAATATTCTTTTCCAAGATGTCGAGGTTCCGCTACGCTGGGGTAAGCGGGACAACGCTGGTAACCAGGATAAACATCGGGTTACTAAGCACAGCGCTCTGTGATTATTGTGTGTAACAGGGCCTTTAGACTGCTGGATCAGCTGCCAAGCTGTGATTGACTGAGGGAGAGGTGAATGTGCACGTCCCTAAGGAAGACTGAAGAAATGCTCTGTTGAACAGTATGCAGAGATTTCCCATACTGTGCTCCAAAAGAAATAAATGTGAATGTCTCTGCAATAGAATGATGCAGAATGTAAAAGAGCAGCAAAATCAGGGGAGTTAAATGAGTTTTACAAAGTATTTAAAGCGAACCTGGCACCCCCTTTTGGCATTATAAACACTGCCCGGCACCTTAAACATGAGTGTAATTGGGGTTCTGGGGACCCTTTTATACACCCAGACTAGCCCTTGAATACCTCAGAAAATAGCTGAGTATGTCCCCACGCCCTATGGACCCAGTCTGGTGGGCTGCCCACCTCCTGTAAAACCAGTCCCTGTGCCTGTAATATGCTGAGCCTCCTGTGTACCCACAGACTGGCCCTGATTACCTCAGAAAATAACTCTGAGTGAGTCTCCGCGCCGTATGGTGGAATGCGGCTCACTTGAGTTCGGGCCACCCGACCGCCTGTAAAACCAGCTCGTGTGCCTGTAATATGCTGACCCTCCTGTGTTCAGTGATGGCATTCGCGTGTGTGCAGTGGCACGGACGGGTCACTGTGCTCTAATGCAGTCACACAAAGTTTGGCGAGACTTCACAAATCTCACAAGACTTTGGTCACTGTGGCTGCAATAAAGCAGAGTGACCCATGCCACTGCACACACGCGAATGCCATCACTGAACACAGGAGGCTCAGCATATTACAGGCACACGAGCTGGTTTTACAGGCGGCGGGGCGGCCCGAACTCAAGTGAGCCGCATTCCACCATGCGGCGCGGAGACTCACTCAGAGTTGTTTTCTGAGGTAATCAGGGGCCAGTCTGGGGATATAAAGGGGTCACTAGAACCCCAATTACACTATCTTTAAGGTGCTGGGCAGTGTTTATAACGCCAAAGGGGGTGCCAGGTTCACTTTAACTGAACTCATCTTTAAAGGTACCTTTACACGCCGCTACAACAGGATGGATACAACCCGCTACAGGCTACAAATGTAGCTTGTAGCGTCAATATAGCCCGTAGTAGCGGCGTGTGAAGACGGGACGAGACAGCCGGCAACAGATACATCTGTTTCCGAGCACTGCTCTGAAACAGGTGGCTACAAAGCCGATTGCAGCGAGCTGTATCGGCGTGTAAAGAAGCTACAGAAAGGATGTGTCGACACCAGGCAATGTACCTGGTATGTAGCTGGGGCGTGACACAGGCTCCGGGATACCGCCCCCCTTCAGCGATCATTGGTGGAAGCTCCTGCGTTACGATTGGTAGTCGCTGCATAGGGAGGCATATTTAAGGAACTGACCAGTCACACTACACAATTGCTCGAGCATCATGTATTAAACAACCTCCTGCGATGCCTGCCCAATCATCATGTTATTGCTTTGTCCTATCAGCGTACGGACGTCTCGTACTCCACAATTGTGGCACGCCTATGTGCTGTCCCTGCTGCACCAGGTCCTCCCATATTAGCTGGTTGTAGCGGTGTGTAAATGAGGTAAGGTAAGCTACAGATGGCTACTTGAGACACCCGGCGATGTATCTAGCTGTAGATGTAACGTAGCGTAGCGCACCTTGTGGCAGCGTGTAAAGGTGGTGCGTTTCCCGTTTGTAACCGTTTGGCCGTGCTCGTGCACGTGAAGTAGCGGGTTGTATCCATCCTGTTGTAGCGGCGTGTAAAGGTACCCTAAGAGCAATGTCAAATGTAGTAAGGAGACATACAGTTAAATATATTGCACAAAAATGTTCTTCACAAAGAAAGAGAGCAGGATCTCTAGTGCCATCTATTGGAAGTGGCTATATGCAATTTGCATACTTTATTTACAATTTGCATACTTCACTTCCCAGAGAACATTGCATGGCCTATAAATCTCTGAATAACATTTTGGTGTTTACCTTGAAAAGACAATTTACCCCCTGGACTTTGTAATCTGTTGAAGGCATTTCACCCACCCAGCCAACCAGTCTTCTGCTTTTTATGGATGAGCGGTAAGAGCCGTGAAACAGCTATCTGCTATTTGAGGTCTTTGCCAATTGGAAAAGATTTTTCAAGGGTTTGTACAGGCTTTATGAAGAATGTTAACTAAAAGATTTCTTCATTATCTAAATTTACATGATGCTATTTTGATGTGTTGTGTTAGATCTACCACTAACGTTATCATGTTAGCCAGTGAATACAATCAAGTCCAAAGTCTGGAACTTTTGACTTTGTTTGGACTCCATTTTTAGCTGACATTATATCTTAGTTGCATGGAGTATGTTGTGTATGTAGAAATTTATATAATTTAAACAAAAAAGTGTCCATGGAGTATCAGCTAATAAAAATGCAGAATTAAATGGAGCTGTCCTTAGCCTAGGGCTAAGTGAATTAATGCTAAAATTGTGACTCTACGGCAGGGATGGGCAACTCCAGGCCTCGAGGGTCTACACCAGGGGTCTCAAACTCCAGGCCTCGAGGGCCGCACACAGTCCAGGTTTTCAGGATTTCCATAGAATTTGACAGTTGGTAATTTGATTGCCAACTGTCAAATTCTAGGGAAATCCTGAAAACCTGGACTGTGTGCGGCCCTCGAGGCCTGGAGTTTGAGACCCCTGGTCTACACAGTTCAGGTTTTCAAGATTTCCTTAGAATGTGACAGTTGATAATTTAAATGATTGTAAATTACCAACTGTCAAATTCTAGGGAAATCTTTAAAACCTGGACTGTGTGCGGCCCTTGAGGCCTGGAGTTGCTCACCCCTGCTCTAGGGTGAAGAATGAAACATACCTCTGGTACTAATAATGCCTCATTCACACATCCATGTACCATAGTCAAACTATAAACCGTAATTAACATGTATGAAGCTGTCAGACGGGCCATGGCAGATGGATGGGTGAAAATCCAAAATTATTATTAAAGGGGTTTTATCCGGGATTTTTTTAACAAGGAAAAAGTGTCTAAGCACTAAGATGCATGTAGCTCCCACATACCTGCCTGTTGTGTCTGGCACCATTCACCTCCTTTCACCCCCACCACAGGGTAGGTACAGACCGCTCCTACTCCCAATGTTTTCATCTCGTGGATTGCGACGTTCCTGCACGCTGGTCTGCTGTGGGATGGAAAATGCTGCACACCCACACACTTTCTACTGCCGCTGGGCACACAGCATATGTTTTTTTCACCTGGATCCTCCACTACAACTCACAAGTCCCCTGCTGGCATGGCCACTTTGGGGTACGCAATATGGTCCATCTCAGCTAATACTACCGATGGATGTTTGCTGTTACCCACAGCCTGTGTCAGTGATACAGCCATATGTGCTCGGCGGAGAGCACCGTATACAATATGCCACGGAGAGGCCTCGTGGGATGGATGGAATCACTGATCGGATGGTTGTCCCTAGGTCTGTCGCTAAACGAGTAGTGTATTCAAGGAGTCGTCTTCTGGAACTGCGCAGTTGCAATACCACATGTTCCACGGGAAATGAGGAGACCTTTCAGAGGTTGCAGAGCAGGCAAGAAGATCAAGTCCTGGAGGAGAAGGTTTAAACCTGCGGTCCCATCCATCATCATGGGTAATGTACGATCGCTTGGTAACAAGTCGGATGAACTGCTGGCTCTGTGTAAGACCCAGAAGGAGTTCAGGGAATGCAGTCTCATGTGCTTTACAGGAACCTGGTTGCATGAGGACGTCCCAGATTCAAGTGTATCGGTACCAGGGTTTCAAATGGTTCGGGCTGACAGGGACAGAGTGAAGTGCGGTAAGAAGAAGGGCGGAGGAGTGATACTGTACATTAACAACAGATGGTGTAATCAGGGGCATGTAACAGTAAAGGAGAGACATTGTTGCCCAAACATTGAACTATTAGCAGTGGGCCTCAGGCCTTACTATCTGCCTAGAGAATTCTCTCTTGTTATTGCAGTGGTGTTGTATATACCACCATCTGCAAATCCAGACGCAGCTGGGGAAGTACTGTTTGGGGTGATTGCTCGGCTTCAGACGAAACACCCTAACTCTCTAACTGTCATTTCTGGGGATTTTAATCGAGCCAAGATCTCATTACCAAAGTTCTATCAATATGTCAAATGTTCTACACAGGACAATTATATATTGGATCTTCTCTATGCCAGTGTTAAGGATGCTTACTCATCATCTGCATTGCCCCCCCTGGGGAAATCTGACCACAACCTCATACTATTGTCTCCAGCCTATCAACCAGTTGTCTGCAAACAACCAGCGACAATTAAACAGATAAGGAAGTGGTCTCCGGCAGCAGAGAAGGGGTTACAAGACTGCTTTGATTGCACAGACTGGGAGGTGTTATGTGCCAGGGAACCTAATGATGATGTTAATGAGGTTACCGGGAGAGTTACTGATTACATCAACTTTTGTACTGACAATATTGTACCTATTCATGAGATTCGGTGTTTTGCAAACAATAAGCCTTGGATTACAAAAGAATTGAAACATCTACTAAACAGGAAAAAAAAAGCTTTTAAAAGGAAGGACAAAGAGGAAATGAAAATTGTACAGCGAGACTTAAAGGGGAAAATTAAGATTGCCCGTGAAGCATTCAGAATTAAATTGTAAAATAAATTGTCACACAACAACTCCAGAGAAGTGTGGGCTGGAATGAAGCTATTGACTGGGTTTAAGGCAGGGTCAGATAAGGGGGGTGGGGGGCTCATCATGGCTAATGAAATGAATGAGTTTTTCAACAGATTCAACAATAAATGTGCAATGTCAACAGGGGAGAGGGCCGGGGAGGACAAGCAATATCAACTGGGGGAGGAAGTTAGAGACTTTCTTGATCTCCGAAAATGATGTGAGGGAACAGTTTAGTAAGCTGGTCATTGGTAAAGCAGCAGGGCCTGATGGTATCTGTCCACGTGTCCTCAGAGTGTGTGCAAATCAGTTGTGCACTGTCTTCCAGCACCTGTTTAACTGGAGCTTACAATCACAGAGAGTACCAGTTCTATGGAAGACTTCTTGCCTGGTGCCGGTTCCCAAGACTACCTTCCCGAGCTCCCATAAACGACTATAGACCGGTGGCCTTAACATCGCATGCGATGAAGTCCTTGGAGAGAATTGTACTTGCCTACTTGTGTCCGAGGGTGTCTGCTTTTACGGACCCCCTTCAGTTTGCGTATCGGCAGAGTCTGGGGGTGGACGATGCTGTAGCGTATCTGCTACAAACAGTACATTCCTTTTTGGACAATGATGGAACCACTGTGCGTGCCATGTTCTTCGATTTCTCCAGTGCATTCAACACCTTACAGCCACTATTATTACGTAAAAAGCTGGTTGAAATGGCGGTTGATGAGGGACTAGTCGAAGGACATGTCGTAAGGTTGGGCAGGCCACAGTTCGAGAGGTTGGGCCTGCGGCCGTTGCGGATTGTTTCGGTAAGCACAGTGTTATCTCAGGCAACGGCTTGTCATCCTTTGTACGTTATACTACAGCTGATTAGTCAGTATTCAAACCTGGTCAGGATACAGAAGTGGTCTTGGACTTTGTGATGGTCCGGTAAGCTATTAAGAAACTCAACGTAAAGAAAACCAGGGAGTTGGTGTTGAGTTATGGAAGGTGCATGAAGGATTGCTTACCTATCACTATTGATGGTCAGGATGTGGAGATGGTGGAGAATTTCAAATATTTGGGGGTTCACCTGGACAGCAAGCTTGATTGGAGGTGCCATATGGAGAAGGTTTGCAAGAAAGGGATGAGTAGACTTTACTTCCTAAGGAAGTTAAGGTCGTTTAATGTGTGTAGCAAAATGCTTGAAATGTTCTACCAATCTATTGTGGCGAGTGCAATCTTTGCTGCAATAATATGCTGGGGTAGTAGTGTGCGCACAGCTGACGCTAATAAGCTGAATAAACTTATCAAGAAGGCTAGTGCGGCGGTGGGTCTACAACTTAGGACTTTCGAGGAGGTATTAGAGGATAGAATTAATAAGAAATGCAAGGCTATAAGGAGCAACAATACACACCCGCTCTATGAACTGTTTGCGAAGCAGAAGAGCACATTCAGCAAGCGTCTAATCCAACTAATGTGTAAAAAGGAAAGATACAGAAAATCGTTTGTTCCGACAGCTGTGGGGATGTTTAACAAATGTATAAGTGTAAAGCATCCAAGACTAAGTGAAGTTCTAAGTGTATGGGGGGAATAGGTGAGGTACATGTACCAGTCTACCCCATCTGCGGGCCATATAGACTTATTTTGTAAAGTGTGTCATGTTCTTGACCTTTGTTCTGCTGCTGTAATACTGTAATTTCCTCCGGGATCAATAAAGTTTATCTAATCTAATCTAATCTATGGGGACAGCATGGCGGGATAAACAGAGCAGAGGCAGCTTTTCCACTCTACTCTGTGGAAGTGGGTGGGACAGTCGGCTCCTCGCTACCTGATTGGCGGGTGCCAGCTGTCATCAGCATGACATCAGCTATGCGCCTGTCTACAGAGTGGAGAAGCTTCCCCTCTGTTGATGTGACATCAGCAGAAGCGGTAAAATCGGCACAGGAAGTGGTTAGTGTCTGCTATGTGTCAACGGTGAGCGGTGACGTGCACAACAGGTAGGTAGGTGGCAGCTACCTGCTTGTTGGCGCTTAGGTACATTTTGTTTTTTATACAAATCTCAGATAACCTCCTTAAAATAGTGCTGTCATCAAATTTAATAATATAAACAGCAAAAAATTACACCTTGTGAGATTGTGTAATTTATATTGAAAAATCCATGTCAAAATGGGGGTCATCCTTTTTGAATCTTCATTGCCTCATTTAAATGTAATATTTGCATTACTTGCATTACAACTCTCTCAGAATTCGACTACTATTCTGACATAGTACACCAACCTCATAAAGTCTAAGCCTACGGTTCCAGTGATGAGCTTTTGCTAAGTTTTTTATGTTAAACTTCACTTTTACTAGTAAGGGGTATGTCACACACAGCGATATCGCTAGCGATATTGCTAAAATCAGCGACCTCGCCAGCGATATCGCTGTGTGTGACATGTAGCAGCCATCAGGCTCCTGATGTGAGGTCGCTGATCGCTGCACATCCTTCAGGACCGTTTTTTGGTCCTTGGTCCCCGCTGGGGACCAGCGATCAGCGACCTCACAGGCTGGTAACCTTGGTAACTAAGCAGCGCTCTGCCTAGATACTGGTGTTTATCATGGTTACCAGAGTCCTCCCACTTACAGGCTGCGCTAAGCGGGAGGACGCTGGTAACTATGATAAACACCGGGTAACTAAGCAGCACGCGCTGACTAGATACCCGCTTTTTCTCATGGTTACCAGCGATGTGGAGGTGGCTCTCTGGTCCCTGGTTGCTGAGGAGATCTGCCTGTTTGACAGCTCCCCAGCGACCACACAGCGATGTTCCAGCGATCCGGTCATTGTCGCGCACCCTAAGTTTAAAAAGGGACTTAATGAAGCCCACCAGACCAGAACAACAAATATTAAGACAAAAACAATACAAAAATATAATCAATTGTCACAACACTGCTCATGCTAATCACTGCTAGTGTTCATAGAAGTCACAAGACAATGACTCAGCATAGGAACATATATATGTTAGCAGTATTGTATTTAACACCAGTTATTGCAAGAATTCATTTAAACATACAGAACTATAACCCAGTATATAAATATAAGTCACATGGCAATATACCCCAAATAAATTATATGATTGAGTAATATACAATGAGGTATACAAGGTTCTTATTCAAAAATTATGTGCAAACATCAAAATATCAAACCTCCATATATACTGCAATGAAAAAAATCTTATTAAAGCATAAAACATAAAAATAATAATCATTACAAATGAAACATGCAATGGAGTGGTCTCACCCAGTTGAAGACTCCCACATAGGGTTGAAGAACCCGCATAAAGATTATGGTGTTCCTCTGGATGTGGGTCAAACAGATCACCCCTTTTCCCCAGATCAACCCATATGCATTATATGGCACTCATAGTCCTCCCTATGCATTTCATTGGTGGACTCATAAGGGGAGCAGTAATATGGCCAAATTGTGTCCAATGCAAAAATCAGACAAAACCAGATTCTCCCGGAAAACCAGCAAACTGGACGCCAAATAGGCACAATCCGGCACCATATGGATACATGGGGGGCAAAATCGGATCCGTGGCTGTCCGGTGTGAAGCAAGATCCAAAGAAACGTGGTATGAAGCCAGCCTTACATGCATTTTGGATGCATCTCTGTCGCTGAAATGCACTAAAAATGCATGTGTGTTTTTTAACTGTGGATTTTTCACATCTAATTCAAGTCTATGGGAAAAAATATTCACTGAAAACAACTCGGTGTACCTGAAAAACAATATTTGACATGTTGTGGATTTGAAACACGCAACAGAGGTCAGATTACGCAACGATAATATGAAGCATCGACAGCTCATGGTGGGCGCACAGCCTCGGTGATCTGTGTAATGATGTATGTGCCATAGTTTGTATTGTGAATCTGATGACAGATCCTCTTTAATGAAAAATAACAAATGTTTGTACAGATCGAATAGCTTCGGAGCTGATGAACAGTGATATTTGTGAGTTTGATGACCTCCTGGTAGTGTTGGGTTTTTATGGATGACGCATTTGTACAAAACATGTTTCCGCTAGCAAAATTCAGCTGTTAGTTAAACAAGATCTTGTTCTCACAAGAATTACTCAGTGTCTGATGCTGGGAGACATCTAACATGAGAAAACGGTGTCAAGTCATTTACTCCTCGAGACTATAAGGAAAACAGGACGGAGAATGTGAAACAACAGAGAGGAGTATTGGTGACTCCTCCTGACGAGGACCTAATGAGTAATCATGAAGTCCACAGAAACAATATTTATCACACTTTGTTCTCTAACAACATCTGTTGACCTGGGAACTGAGCCTTACTAAAGAAGAGGAAACATTTACTTAAAGAAGTTTTCACACAAAAAACTTTACTCAACAGATCCAGTTGAAATTATAATAAGTTCCACAATTGGATGTGTTTAAAGAGGACCTGTCACCCCCCCATGCATGCTGATTTAATAGCAGCACTGAATGCAGCATGTCTGCTGCATTTAGGCAAGGGGTCCCCCATCCCTTAAAGGGAACCAAACACCTCAGATCACCCTATACACAGTTAGTACATGTCCCTGCACCCTAAGGATACGTTTCCAGCACTGTTTTTGTGTAAAATCTTGCATTAGTATAACTGATATAAAGAATTTATAAACTTACTAGCCTGGAGACATCTGGGCGTATCCCTCCTTCTGTTATACTTCAGGGCTGTGCATTGCATGTCTGTGCTTCCCTCCCTCGTGCTGCTGCCTGCCTGATGGGCGTGATCGTTATCTCCTCTGCACAGAGGGAGGGGAGCACAGCCATGCAATGAATGCACAGCCCTGAAGTATAACAGAAGGAGGGATACGCCCAGATGTCTCCAGGCTAGTAAGTTTATAACTCTTTATATCAGTTATACTAATGCAAGATTTTACACAAAAACAGTGCTGGAAATGTATCCTTAGGGTGCAGGGACATGTACTAACTGTGTATTAGGGTGATCTGAGGTGGTTGGTTCCCTTTAAGCCCCCCTGTACCCTGAGAAAATTGAATGTAAAACTTACATACTGGAGCCAAATAGGAGGTGGCCAAAGGCTGGAACCAACGCTCTTCACAGGGCATTTTCACACCCCCTAGATATAATATCCTCCCTCCACAGCCTCCTCCTCCTGCCAGTCATGTTCTTCGTCGTCTGCTGTATGAGACGCAGAACGCAGAGCCAGGGATCATATTCCTCAGTGCTGCTCAGCTGCCCCGCCTCCTGCGGTGATGTCACCACCTTTCCCCACCCTGCTCCATTCATAACATGGAGCAGAGCGGGGATAAGCTGTGACATCAAGGCTGGAGGCGGGGCGGCCGCCTTCAGCGGTGATGTCACCGCTTATCCCCGCCCTGCTCCGTGTAATGAATGGAGCAGGGTGGGGAAAGGTGGTGACATCACCGCAGGAGGCGGGGCAGCTGAGCAGCACTGAGGAATATGATCCCTGGCTCTGCGTTCTGCGTCTCATACAGCAGGCGAGAAGAACATGACTGGCAGGAGGAGGAGGCGGCAGAGGGAGGATATTATATCCAGGGGGCATGAAATTGCCCTGTGAAGAGCGTTGGCTCCAGCCTCTAGCCACCTCCTATTTGGCTCCAGTATGTAAGTTTTTACATTCAATTTTCTCAGGGTACAGGGGCATGGTGAGCACCCATATAATATGCATATATGTATCTTCATGACTCTGTGGTGCTCCTCTATTATTTCTATAATTTTCAGAAGGGTAACATGAGAAAACACAACATAAAATTGTTACGCAGTTTCTCCTGAGTTTGCCAGTAGCCCTATGTGATCAGAAACTACTTTTAGGCATAGTGGAAAGGCAGGAAGGAAGGAGCACCATATTGGAGTACAGGTTTAGCTGGAATGATTTGGGGGTGCCATGTAACATTGGTAGAGCCCGTCAGGAGTGCTATTTGTCTACTATGTATGGATGTCTGCCTCCAGTAGGCGTATAGGTCCGAAAGTGATGCATGACAGAGCAGATGGTGACTCCACCTGCAACATTATAGCCAATCGGTCCCGTTGGCGCATAAGTCCGAGTCCCATTTTGGGGGGCTTCAGGCATAAGCACTGATAATTCCATTGAACAAGGGTAGAATCAGTGTGAAATGCAGTCTTAGGCTGCTTTCACACAGGCTTTTTTTTAAATGCAGCAGATCCAGCAGATTTACCGCATCTTCCGCCTAACGGCCGCACTTGTGGCACACTTGCGAACATGCCCTATGCATTGTCTATTGGGCTTGCAGTCGGGTGCAGCAAGTGTGGTTTTGCTGGCTGTGGAAGATGCGGCACTTGAGGCCCAAAAAAAAAACGCGGTCAGCAGTGTTTTTTTTTCGTGGCTGCATCTGCGCAACCGGCTAAACAGCTCTTGACGCAAACCCCATAGGCAATGCATGGGCTTGCCGCAAGTGTGCTGCAAGTGCAGCAGATAGCTGCTACTTATCTATCTTGAGACTGTATAGGAGCCTCAGGATGGTGCTGCGAGCGAGCTGGGAGGTTGGCATTGTGTGATCTGTAGAACAAATACAGCTATGTATTGACTACTGGCCCTCAGGAAATAAAGTCTAGAGGCACAGAGATACAGCTTTTAGGAAGTTCATAATGTAAACAATTACAGACCATAAGTATGGCTGAGGGGCCAAAGAAAAGTTGGAAAAGTAAGGTAAAGGGTTTCTTTCGGTGTCACTTCAAGCACAGCCAGCTTATTTTTCCCTTTTTGCCTAAAAATCCCTTAAAGAGGACCTGTCACCCCCCTGCTGCATGGCAATCTAAATGCAGCACTGAATGCAGCATGTCTGCTGCATTCAGGGAAGGGGTCCCCCATGTGTATGTGTGCTGTGTAACCTGATATTTAGCCTTGGGCAAACTCACTGTTAGAAGCCATGAGGGCATTCCCTGGTGCAGAAGCCAGCTCGATTGACGGGGCCTCTCTGGGCTGCTTGCTGTGTTTTCTCTGCCCTCTTCCTCTCTGTCACTTATCCTGCCTCACACAGCATGCAAATCATTTCTCCTGACATCAGCTCCAGATTCCTGCCCTGCTGCCTGAAAAAAGCATAAACAGCACAGCAGGAGGTGGCACAGAGTGGCAGAGGGGGAGGGAATGGCTCCCATCAATCGAGCTGGCTCCTTCACCAGGGACTGTCCTCATGTCTTCTAACAGTAAGTTTTACTAAGGCTATATCTCAGGGTACACAGCACACAGACACATGGGGGACCTTTTCTGAATGCAGCAGACATGCTGCATTTAGGCGCATTTAGTTGCCATGCAGAGGGGGGTGACAGGTCCTCTTTAAGTAGGAGTTTTCACATTTAGACAATAAAAGCATCTCTAGATCTAGATTTACCAGTACTGGGGTGATTTTGTTTTAGGGTAAATGTTCTTCAACAGTAAGGTATTCACTGAAATTGGGAGATACAGATGTCCCTCTGCAATTTGTTATGAAAAAATGTAAAGAAAGCAAGGTTGTAATATATGTACTCTCAGCTCAGAGTCTAACGTGCATCAATTTAGAAAATGGAAAATGAAGATTACCAATAAGGTTCCTTTAGCAAACAGGTGCGCCTCCGTCCCCTGGTGAGGCCAAACTGTCTGGGGTCTCTTTTTTGAACAGATGTTGCTGGATCAGCACTAACCCTTTGTTTATTAGAACATCTGGTGAATTAATCACTCTCCGTTCATATGGTGTGAAATGCTTTATTTCACGTCTATTGTTTGTCATAGAAATTTCTGTAATGATAAGATACGTTGGTTCTCGTCAATCACATAAGTCTGTATTTTATGAATCGGCCATTATTGTAGACCACTCATTTCAGCCTCTTCTTGGTTTTAGACCTATTCTTATTAGTGGTCAGTGTGGGTGGCGTTTGGGTCAAGTAGAGGAAATTCCACACTTCTGCAGGACAGGATGAGGTTTTAATAGCGGTATAGTCTTCCAGTGAAAATCATGAGACTGCAAAATTATTCTCTAAGGTCAAGCAGAAGACACCTCTCGGGAATCTTACAAGTGCAGATATTTAGAAAGTGCCTGTTACTAAACGAAGTCTCAGTTATTTTATGTAAACTTGTAAGTTCTTGATTTTAAATAAAAAAAATAATAATTTGCATGATGTAGAGCAGGGGTCCTCAACCTGTGGCTTGGAAAGCCATGTAGCTAGTGGGCCTGTGGTGTGTGGCTCATGGCTGCCTGCCAGGTGTAACAAACAGCTTTGAAGAGAAGGTCTGAAAATGGTGTCCTTTGTGAGCAGCCCCCACAAAAGAGCAGATCTGGATGCGCTTGTACTGGGAGAAGAGATGAATGGTGGAGATAGGATGATATTGCCAGTTAGATGGGTGCCTGAAGCTGGGTGCAATAGTGTGTTTTATGTGCTTGATGTAAGAATACTAAATGAGGGTAAAGTAGCCACTCCCGTTATAAATATCACGCCTATATGTAACAGGGGAAGAAGGTTACTGTGATGTTAGTCATTACTTAGGAGTAGTCAGATAAGCTGAGATCAGGTACCAGGAGGACTCATAGGCTAGGGTCACATTTGGAAGGCTCATTGCGATTACCGCATTCAGATCTGGATCCGGTAATCGCATGAGCCATCAGACAAATTTTGTGTTCAAAATTTGTCTTTAAACCCGGCCCGGTAACCAGATTGCTCACAATGTGCAATCTGGTTGCCGGATTCTTTGTTCATCCCTGCTGCCGCAGGGATCAACAAAGGGTTAATGTTAATAATAGATGTATATCCAGTTAGAAGAAAAGCAGCGGCACTCATGCGTCCTGGTGCAAACCGGCTTTATTTATTCATCGTGCATAATTATTACAGGGAAGGTGCTCTCAGGGAGGGGGAGAGGCTGGAGGCGACGGTGACCATTTCGCGGACACTTCCGCTTCTATCGTCCTCCCACCCGCTGTGCACAACCTGTTGTATGAAGATATAATAACTATCTACTGCCAGAAGCCTTGAGTGCGGCCCCAATTCTTCTATACTTTGATTGAATACTCTGTGACGCACCTGCTGGTAGCAAGCACCGAGACGAGGCAAGTGAAGTAACAGGAAGTTCATCCTCCACCCCTCCAGGTCGTGAGTTCATGATCAGCAACGCTGCAGTGAGATCCCCAAAGTGAAAGGGGGACGCTGGAAAGGTTGGTGCTGGCCCAGACCCCTCTTCAAAACGTCAGTATTGCCAGTATACCTCACAATAGATTATTTGTAATCCTGGTGGGCCCCTTTTATTTATATACCTAATGACTTTTCAACTATGGATCTTTCTTATATCTCTTGTCCCCCACAATATATACAGACTGTGTACGTATTCTTTGTGGTTCTCACCTTTCAATTTTGTACAATATGCAATGTTTCTGTACAATTTTTAATGTTATTCAGATTAACAAAAATTATATTATTTTCAATTAAATATTCTTGAAGTTTTTGTCATTGTAATGATCAAAACTAGACAGACACAGGAATGCAGGCCAACAGCACTACTCATGTAGAATGTATGACTGGCAGAGTTCTGGGAGAGGTTGCTCTTAAAATAGCTGAGCAATCACTGGAAAGGAGGTACACCTGAGCAACCCAGCACCTCCCAGAACAAGAATGGAGAACTGCGCTGAAAGTTGGAATACTGACAGCACAGCACATCCAGGTACCAGTCACAGCGTAATCTCTATAACGTCCTAGACACACTGCGAGAAGGGATGATAACATTTACAATGTGTTTTTTTGTGTGGTAGCTTTGGCTGTCTTTATACCAGGTTCTCGGTGACCCTACTGTGGGAACAAAGATTGCTGAATGTGACTAATGAAAATTTGTCAAAGGTGAATGTGGCTTTCACGGTATTGATATGTGCCGATGCTGCGCAAGTGATGCCGTATTTTCTGCATCAAATCTGCATTTGCTTTTAGCACGTATTACGCAGCAAAAGCATTGCGCTTTTTGCTAGATAATATCTGCTCTTTGATGCAGAAAATTCTGCATCCGTCCTTGCTAAAGGCCACTTAACTTGCATACCGGCAGGCACTTCCAGGTTTCAGCGGCATCACACCCAACCTACGTGACATGTGCCGCGGCCTAAACCCCGCAGTACGCAAGGTAAGCGGCATAAAAGAATTGACATGCAACTTATTTTTATGGATCAAAAGATCTATCAAAATCAGCAGCTATTATGCTGTGCAAAATGCGCAGACATGGGCAAAGAGCAGGCAAAGTCATGTTGGCTCTGCTGGTTGGCCATTATACTATGCGCACTTGCTGTGCATTTTTACAAATACACTGTAAAAATGTGCAGCATATACTGTACGCTCTTGTTGGCACACAGCCTAAGAAAGGTTGGAGACCACTGACTTAGTGCATTATGGTTAAAGGGACACTTGTCAGGTCATTTTTCAGTATGATACTAATATTACCCTTGAATAGAGCCTCGGCAGGCCTTTTAAAAACATGTAAATTCATTATTCTATGCTTTGTAGTTTCCATGTTATCAACATTTTCAGACCCTGCAGACATTAGTCCTCCTATTCACAGAGGAATAGTCCAGCTGTGTTAAACTGTCATGTAATTATGCTCTTCTTCTCAGCAACTCTCTCCTCCCTCCTCCATTTGCTCTCAGTGCAGTGTCAGGTTTCAGTTTCCATTAGGAACTTCTGTTCTGTTGAGGACATGGAAGGAGAGAGCTATTGCAGGTCTGCCTTACCTGATCTAGACTCCATTTGTTTCTCTAAGCAGGTATCCCTGCTGTGCTGTGAGAGATTTTGTGTTTTATTTGACATCTTGCTTTTGCTGCAAGGAGAGCAGAGAGGAGGATACAGCACCCCCTTCTCCTTATAATGATCTCCTAAGCAGTGATGTGAATATGTGACATGAATATTCATCCTACGGGGAGTGGAGAGCAGAGGACTAAGTGGCTCGTTCACTGTGATTAACAGATGGAATTAATCTTTTGTTTTACAGTTTACAGAGGATAAGAGGAAATATAAATAAAAGAAATACATCAATAGAGAGATCTTAGAGAAAGGACTTAGAAAATGATAGCAGTTGCATATATATTTTGACCTGACAGATTCCCTTTAATCCAGATGAGTATATCCGTTGGAGTAATATTCATTAAAATTTGCTTAAAGTAAATCTATATAATGCTGAAAACTCACCAGATCCTCAGTTAGGCTGTGGTCACAGTACAATTTTTCACATGCATTTTTGGAGACCTGCGTTTTCAAAAACGCATGTAAAAAACGCACCCATAGGCCCCATGTTAAAAAACGCATGCCCTAATAGCCAAAAAGCATGTGTGACTGTCCATGCGTTTTTGGAGCATATACAAAAACGCATGCGTTTTTGTAGAAAACGCATGCGTTTTTATAAACATGGGTTCCTATGGAAAACGCATGCAAAAACGCATGTACAGTTAGTACCTTTTAGTGCCATTCAAAAACGCATGCGTTTCCCATAGGAGCCCATGTTAAAAAACGCATGCGTTTTTTATGGAAACGCATGCGTTTTTTTAACATGGGCTCCTATGGGAAACGCATGCGTTTTTGAATGGCACTAAAAGGTACTAATTGTACATGCGTTTTTGCATGCGTTTTCCATAGGAACCCATGTTATAAAAACGCATGCGTTTTTCAAAACGCTCAAAAAAATACTACAAGCACTATTTTTAGGTGCAGATTCAAAAACGCACCCAAAAACGCAGGGAGCCATCACACACCTTACAAAACTCATGCTGACATGAAAAAAAGCATGAGTTTTGTAAAATCACTAAAAAAAACGCATGGCAACTGTGACCCCAGCCTTAATCCTTTACACTTTTAGTATAGTCACCAGTATTCATGCCATAAACTTTGGTTAAAAGACCTAAATCAAAGTAGCAATGTTGAGGCTTCTTTGGTGATCGGCAAGACAACCACACGCTATAGAGAAGGCATGGAGAAATTGTTGTCATAATTAACTGTAGCGAATAACTTATGAGCAGTGTTTCTAAGAGCTACACATCTTGTCTAAAAGAGCGGGGAGGATTTTTAATGTGTTATAATTGGTAATGTTTTGACAACAACTTTGCAATTTTAACTATAATGTTGAGTAGAAATGAGCAAACTACAGTACAAATGTTTGGGTTGGGCAGATCAGGACAGCATTTTTTTCTAACTCTGGGTTCAGGACTGGGCTTGACCACATTGATATCTTGCAAGGAAGTTATACACTGATGACCAGAGTTTTCCTTTAAGTAGAATGGTTTAGTATTCTGAACTGAGTATCTTACTAGCTAAAACATAATTAACTTACACGTTCACTATAACGAACTTTAGAATTGCCTTCAAAAATATACTCTGTGTTTAATTTGTATGGATCAGTTGCCTTTAAACTGCAAACTGCATAGTAATTGAGCAATTAAATTAACAAACGGTACTGCAGAAGTAATATATCAAGGGCAGCAATCTCCAGTTCAACCTCAGCAGTTTTACAGGCCAAAAAGCATCCAGACAGATCTAAACAGTGAGCAAGATCTGACAGCCTTGTCTCGCCATAAACACTGCCACAAAGAGAGGAGATCGGATGCCCGTAACCAGGTCTGGGCTTTCCATGTATTTTCTTTCTAGATCCTGCAGCCTATCTTCTGGGCCTCTGTTGTTCATCTGTGGTGTTGGAGTAGAGCCGTCACTTTGTTCAATCGCAAGCAGTTGATCTTGAGGTGAAATGATCCTTGCTAACTGAGTGTTGAGATACAAATAATTATTCCAAGAGCTAGCTGGTGAAATTAACATTCATTGAAGCGAGTCAACAGTACTTCCTCCTGTAGATGAAAAGGTGATTGTTGTATTGGTGCTGAGCGGCTGACTTGGCCTTGTGTTGGCTGGCAATCTAGGGAAAGTTATAGGTTACAGAACACGAGGAGATACAAGGCTTGTTGGTACGATACCCTTCAAGAGCTGGTGGACTGAAATGGCTTGAAAACTGCTTTTACTGCACTTGGGAAGAATCTTCAAGGCGCAGTCATATGGTAACCAGATTACATCTATTAAAAGATGTGACCTTTTGATTGTGTTTTTTTAAGCCTTTTACTCCAGGCATAAATAATATCTACAGTAGAGCATGAAGGGTGAGGGGTTGTATAGAATGCAACATCAACCATGTGAGAAGAGGCCAAGGAGCCATCCTTCACCAGCATGTACAGGAGTTCAGCATTAACGGTTTCATTAATCAGCTGAGCTATAAGACACTTCAGCACTCCGCAGCCCAACCTTCCCTGCTACTGCAATTTTAGACTCTATGCAGGAACATTAACCATCTTGTATCCCCATGGATTAGCATGTTTAGCAGTTTTACGCCTACAGGGTGACGATAGATTCTCAGTGCACATATGCTTGTTCCTGGCTCAGGAAAGATTGATACTGGATTTTGCTACACAAAGACATGACATCTACTGATTTGCCAGGCTCCTTTTCTACAAAGCTCCATATATTTTAAAATGATTCAGTTTGGTTTAAGGTTTCATATTGCTTTTAATACTACCTTTGATTTTTCCACTTTTCCCACCAAAAAATACATACACGAATGACTGGATAAGTAGTGATCCAAAATAATTATAAAACTAATATTCACTTAGCCCTGATTATACTACAATTAGAGATGCTTAGCCTATAGGTTCAGGTCTCAACGACATTATAGGACCGCAGCCTATGGGATGCCAGGACTGGACACATGCATAGGTCAAACCGATCCAAACGTCGTCATACTGGACTGTGACTGAAGAGAGTCCATCTGCCAGTGTCTGATAGAATGCAGACTTACATTGGTATAATGCTAAGTGTATCTGTATCCTCAGAAGGCACATACAGCGTTTGGGTTTGAGCATAGATATTTACTACAGCAAAGTTACATGAATGTTGGCAAAAATCATAGCAAAGAGATGCCAATAAGGTTTTCCACTATACAGGGTGGGCCATTTATATGGATGTACCTAAATAAAATGGGAACGGTTGGTGATATAAACTTCCTGTTTGTGGTACATTAGTATATGGGAGAGGGAAAACTTTTCCAGATGGGTGGTGACCATGGCAGCTATTTTGAAGTCGGCCATTTTGGATCTAACTATATCTGAATCATGTAGCAATTTTTCAGTGGCATTGAGATTCCATTGATGAAGAATGGCCCCACTATCTTTGTACCCCATATACCACACCATACCATCAATTTTTGTGTTCCATCAGTCTTGGGGGGATCTATCCACTGTGGGTTAGTGTCAGGCCAATAGCGCTGGTTTTGTTTTAATTCACCACCCACAAACATTTGCCTCATCACTCATCTGAAGGCATTGTCTATGCTGTGAAGATACGAGATGTGCAGCATCTGAACAACGGATACCGGAAGCTGCTCTAGCATTTCTCTTGCGGTGTTACTATCAGTGTGTCAAAGTGGAGAGAGGTTACATTGATAATCCAACAATGGCAGCACTTGAACACATTTTATAAATGGTCATAGACTTGTAAATAACTCATGAGGAATAAAGTTACATTAAAACCAAGCACCATTGTTTTTCTATGAAATTCTCAATACTTTGATGTGTCACATGACCCTCTTTCCATGAAAAAAATAAAGTTGGTTCCAAAATGTCTGACTTCAAATAGCCGCCATGGTCACCACCATCTGAAGTTTTCCCTCCCATATACTAATGCCAAACAGAGGAAGTTGATATCACCAACCATTCCCATTTATTGGGTGTATCCACATAGATGGCCACCTGTACAACCTACACTTTGTTGAGAAACACTTAAAGACTTCTTGGTCGTTTTTTCTATCAGTGACATTTGTCGTGTAGGTTCAGATGAAAACTCATTCGAGGGGATGATTGCTATTATATAGATATTTTTGAGGTTTTGAAACTTGAACCTACCGTATATTTATCAACACTAAGTTTTAAAATGAGAATTTATGATAATTTTTCTTTCTGTAGCACCATCATATCTGCAGCTTTTAACAATCCACTGGGTTCTTAAGGAAGTTGGATAGGTTGATTTTTTTTATATGTATTGAATCTGTTTACGTTGATAGATTGGTTCCCCATCCAGGGATGGCAGAAGGATGTAGTTTCACACAAATGTCAGTTAAGTAATCATTAGAAGGATGCACAAAGCTTGATAGTTACACAATCTTACACGAGGCAGTGAGCTTGATGGTTTCACTTCTATAATTAATTTTTCATTGGTGCAGCAAATGTGCTAGTCTCATGGTAATCCCTCTTTGGAAGCAATGTGCTGCAGTAAGTTTGTCACTTTGTCTCCTACTTACAAACAGTACTTCCCCACGCTCAGGCACACCTTTAGCTTTCTCTAGTGTAGCATTCCACTTTACTATTAGCTTTCCTCCTCATTCAGACAGCTCTCTAGATTAGCAGGATCTAGAGTGTGATCCTTTCTGCAGTGGCTTACTTTCAGCTCACTACTTTCCTGTAATGGCTGTTTTCACTCCTGCATGTGGGCTGGTCTCTTTCTCTTCGAACACGCACTACAATTTCCAGCAGATCAAACTAGAGTCTCTTATGAACCACTGTGGCCCCATTTTGAGCCCTGTAGTGCTGCACAAATTATTGAGACACACACTCATTGCTAGCTAATTAATTGTTCCTTGAGCCTTCTTAGCTAGTACCCTATCTGCTTCATTTGCAGGTCTTACCTGTTATAAAAATCCCACCTTTTATGCTACTCAGAAGCTACAGAAACGTTGGAGCAAATGGTCAGGGGCGTAACTACAATAGGTGCAGGGGTTGCGATCGCATCCGAGCCCTGCAGCCTAGTAGGGCACCAAAAGTCCCTTTGGCCCATAGTAAAAGACTAATACTATTAAAGATTTGCAATAATTGGGGGCCCCATTGGAGCTTTCGCATCGGGGCCCAGGGCCTGAAGTTACGCCACTGCAAATGGTTATATTGATCCTGTGTTGTTCTATGATTAACCATGTCACCCGCCCCACTGATGCACTTTACTCTATAACCACAATACAAATCCATCGCTCCATATTGGCAATACCTCTAACAGCTCCCCAGCTATTCAGAGATATCTAGCAACATGCATTAATGCTGACATCACTCATTGCACATTCATCTGTGTCTCAGGAGCTCAGTCATGTTCTCCATTCTCCTCACTATCTTGTGTGGATGTAATACAACTGACTCCAGTAGATGCCTGTCTGCTTTGTCTTTTCTACAGTTAGGCGTGGTTTCATAAGGCCATCAGCCAAAATGTAACTGATCTTCGCAGCAGGATTTCACCTCACATCCCAAACCTGATGTCTCCAATGCATCAGAGCAACACAATATGGTCTCATCACTTCTGCCAAAATGTGACATTGCGCACCCCAGGGGTACTTAAGGTCAGCTTGATACAGTTTTACACTGAGACTCCCTGTCCGGATGGGTACAGGGAGTTACAGGAAATGAGAAAGAGTGATGCACTCAATCTCTGGTGTGTCACAACACTCGCTCACAGCTATGACAGGCTAAAAACATTTTCCACTAGCCCTAGTGAAACTGATTCCGGCCAGCCGGGTAGAGCTACCACCAGTTCCCTGTTAGGTATAAGAATGGACTGATACTGGAATGATACTGGGCCAGAAACCAGCCCTGGTATCATGTACTAATAACCAAGGATAATGACGTGTGTGGTTAGTTAATCGAGATAAAGAGCAACCCAGGATTAAATTATATATTTAAAGAGGACCTGTCACACCGCTGATGCATGGCATACTAAATGCAGCACTGAATGCAGCATGTCTGATGCATTCAGGGAAGGGGTCCCCCATGTCTATAGCCCCCTGTAAGCTTTAAAAAATACTTTAGAAACTTTACAGTTACAAAGGTCCTCCCTGCCTCCCTGCACAATCCTCCCTGCCTCCTTCTTGTATATTCCAATCCTTCTATGTGTCTGCCGCCTCCTCCTCTTCTGCCGGGTCTGCCCTCCTCTTCTTCTCCTGACGTTACAAGGAGCAGGAGCAGATGAGGAGGGCAGACCCAGAAGAAGAAGAGGGGGCTGCAGACACATAGAAGGGGCGGAACACATAAAGAGAAGGCAGGGAGGACTGTGCCAGGAGCCAGGACCTATTAATAAGATCCCACCCAGGCGACCTCTTAACTGTAAGGTTTCTAAAGTCTTTTTTAAAGCTTACAGGGGGGCTATATCAGTGGGGGTGTATGGCAAACTGAATGCTGCATTCAGTGCTGCATTCAGTTTGCCATACACCAGGGGGATGACAGGTCCTCCTTAATGGACTTAAAGGCTCACTAGATAATAAAAATATATATATGATGGCTATACAGATATTACAGTCAGATATGCAAATAATAGTAATAGGTTACAAAATGTATATGCGGTTGAATGTTATCAGTTACCAGTTTCTTGTTGCTGGCGGCCACATATGGAGATGTGTAACCCGACAATTGCTTGATTTCTTCCAACATGTGACGTGACCTCCTTGACAGTGAACAATGGAGAAATATGACAGGTACCTTTTAACTCCTTGGTTAGTCACTCCCTTCTCATCCCCTGGCTGTCCCTAATTCCCCTCCCCTTGTTCCCAGTCTAAAAGACTCCAAAAAGCTTTAGTGCGTCATAACTTCCCACTGGGAGGTCCAAAGAAGATGGTACAGATGCCGTCAGGTTCAACTGGGTCACCTTTATGCTTGGAGACCAAACAAGGTTTCCCTGCTTGGCTTCTGTTAGGCGTTCTCCTTATCACCCTACCTCAGGGTGCTTGGAAGTATCGGGACCCAGGTATGTGTAGGTGGTTTTATCTCACAATTCCAGGGAAATGGTTTGTGTAGGGCTCGGTAATATAGTAATTCCATAATTCTGTTTGATATTATAGTGCCAATGAGACTGCAAATTTCTGTTTGAAGTTCTCTGGGATAGCAATCGCTCGCCTCTAAATAGACACAAAGTCAGATTTGTGTCTCAGAAAGGGGATTTCTTCCTTCCATCATCACATGTGGTTGTAGCCTTCATGGGTAGCGTCTTTCTTAGCTAAATCACTTTTGTCACCTATCCACCTGTCTGTAGAACCATATGTTAGTGGGATGGAATTATTCTATTTCAGACTGCTACTCTAAACAATAGGTGCAGGTAAAGGTGAAGTGACAACTATGATTACAGCTGTAGAAATACAGTGGGTACAAAAAGTATTCAGACCCCTTTAAGTTTTTCACTCTTTGTTTCATTGCAGCCATTTGGTAAATTCCAAAAAGTTATTTTTTTTTTCTCTCTACATCACATCTTGACTGAAAAAAACAGAAATGTAGAAAATAGAACATTTTCAGATTTATTAAAATAGAAAAACTGAAATATCACATGGTCATAAGTATTCAGACCCTTTGCTCAGTATTGAGTAGAAGCACCCTTTTGAGCTAGTACAGCCATGAGTCGTCTTGGGAATCATAAAACAAGTTTTTCACACCTGAATTTGTATATCCTCTGCCATTCGTCCTTGCCAATCCTCTCCAGTTCCGTAAGGTTCGATGGTGAACATTGGTGGACAGCCATTTTCAGGTCTCTCCAGAGATGTTTAATTGGGTTTAGGTCAGGGTTCTGGCTATGCCAGTCAAGAATGGTAATAGAGTTCTTCTGAAGCCACTCCTTTGTAATTTTACCTGTGTGCTTAGGGTCATTGTCTTGTTGGAAGGTGAACCTTTGGCCAAGTCTGAGGTCCAGAGCACTCTGGTAGAGATTTTCATCCAGGATATTGCATTCATGTTTTCTTCAATTGCAACAAGTCATCCTGTCCCTGCAGCTGAAAAACACCCTCACAGCATGATGCTGCCACCACCATGTTTCACTGTTAGTATAGTATATTTAGGATAGTATTGGGCAGTGCCTGGTTTTCTCCACATATACCACTTAGGCGACCATCACACGGTTCAATTTCTTGAATGATATCGTTTAAGCGATCTGCTTTTTGATCGCTTAAGCGATATCGTTTGTGCATCGCTGCGTGCAATCAAGCGATTTTACAATGTAAAGTCGCTTGTTCGTGACATCGCAGATATGGGAGCCGGAGCTCATATCAAGCGATAAACGCTTGATCAATCTGCATCATTGTGGTGTGTGACACCACGATGAACGATCTCCCAGCGGCAGAGCCTATGCTGGGAGATGGTATCTATGGTAAACGTCGGGTTACTAAGCGCCGCGCGGCGCCTAGTAACCCGATGTGTACCATAGTTACCAGCGATCTCGCTGGTCCACATCGCTGGTGAGTCTGTCTGTGTGACATCTCACCAGCGATGTGAGCGATATTGTTAGCGATCGCGCGTGCACGTGATCGCTTACAATATCGCTCACGATATTGTAGCGTGTGACGGCCACCTTAGATTTATCCCCAAAAAGTTCTATCTTCGTCAGGGAATTGTATTACTCATAGTCTGGGAGTCTTTAATGTGTTTTCAGCAAAATCTGTGCGGGCTTTCATATGTCTTGCACTGAGTAGACGCTTCCATCGGGTCACTTTGCCATAAAGGGCCGACTTGTGGAGGGCTGCAGTGATAGTTGACTTTGTGGAACTTTCTCCCATCTCTCTACTGCATCCCTGTAGCTCAGCAACAATTATCTTGGGGTTCATCTTTACCTCTCTTACCAAGGCTCTTCTCCCATGATTGCATAGTTTGGCTGGACAGACAGGTTTATAAAGATTCAGGTGGTCTCACACTTCTTCCATTTAAGGATTATGGAGAGCACTGTGCTCTTAGGAACTTCGAGTACTGCAGAAATTCTATTGTAACCTTGGCCAGATCTGTGCCTTGCCACAATTCTGTCTCTGAGCTCTTTGGGCAGTTCCTTTGACCTCATGATTCTCATTTGGTCTGACAAGCACTGCGAGCTGTGAGGTCTTATATAGACAGGTGTGTGCCTTTCCAAATCAAGCCCTTTCAGTTTAATTAAACACAGCTGGACTTCAATGAAGAAGTAGAGCCATCTCAAGGAGGATCACAAGGAAATGATCACCATGTGACTTAAATATGAGTGTCCGAGCAAAGGGTCTGAATACTTTTGACCATATGATATTTCACCTTTGTTTTTTATATAAATTTTCAAAAATTTCTACATTTCTGTTTTTTTTCAGTCAAGATTGGGTGCAGTGTACAGTACTAACAAAAAATGAATTTTTTTGAATTTACCAAATGGCTGCAATGAAACAAAGAGTGAAAAATTTAAAGTGGTCTGACTACTTTCCGTACCCACTGTATCTTGGGGAGTTATAATTCATTGACATGTCCAAATATCTCCCATATTCTTCACATGACCGTTTCAGAACCAAACAGAAAATTCTGAAGACTATATTTCTTGTTAAATTTAATCATTCATTTATGGGCCCATTGTTCATTTAAAAGGGTTGTCTGGGACTTTAACATTGATGACCTATCTGTAAAATAGGTAATCAATGTCAGATTGTTGGGTGTGCGACATTGCTCACCCCCACCAATCAGTTTTTCCCAGTACTACCGCCAGTGGGAACTACTCAGTGGTGGATCTGCACCATTGTCCAAAAAGGTGAACAATCATTTTAATGGGAACTAAACTGACTACATTTGTCCAAATGCTAAGTTAATTTTTCAGTATTTGACTAGTCAAAACAAAGGATTCTTCTTTATGAAAGTAACTTAAATTTGAGAAGAAACTCATCTGTAATTTTAAGTGAATTAAATACCTGTCATTAATTTTATCTGAATACAGATTTTACCTGTGAATTAAGAATAATGAGAATGAATGATCAGTCCTGGCTGAGAAACAATCATATTTATTTCATAAGATATAGTACAAAGTTTCTAAATTTCATTTATACTATTGATTTATGAAATAAACATTGAAATGACTGTTACCCTTAAAGCAATGACTTACCTTATAATTAGACTAGATGTACCGAAATAATCAAAGTGCCCTCATGCATCGTGAGAAATTTGAACTATCTTTAGACTTTTTTGTCTAACTTTATCAACTTAGTGCCTTTATCACTTTAAGCCATAGCCCTTTGTTGAGTGAGATGCAAAACAATATAACCATGCTCGGCATGTGCAAATAATTCTATAAATCAATCCCAAATGTCCTGATTCTCGGAAACCATGATGATCCTTACCAATCAGGCATGGTTTGTGTAATCAATATGCAAAAATTGAGTGACGTTGGAAAACCCTTCTATGCAGTTGAAAGGCACTATATGTCGTACATTCATAATGAGGAGGTTCTTATGAACTGCTTCCAATGTAGCATGGTGCGAAGTGGCGGTCTTGGGTGAGATAGTTGTCTTGAGCGCCCTGGCACACTACATGTAAGATGTGGTCCTGGCTGAGTGTGTTGACTTGTGTTGTGGGAGCAGTACACCCTTGCAGGCCTCACAGTGCCATTGACCTCAGCTGGCCAGGATCAAATGTTAACCAGTTCATCGAGGGAAACCACAAGTTCTTTATAATCTTTGTTTTACTCCACAGTTGTTGATAACAACGGTGTACATTACATAGTGGACACAAGTCTTTTCATACTTTTTTTTTTAGCACAGAGCAATTCCAACCTCCATTAGTCTTTTTCATTGCAACACTGCCCAGCCTAGCACCTCAGTACAGTCAATGAAAGTCATATTATCTTTCCGCAGTTCTGCATCTTTTCCCTATTAAAGGGATGTTTCGTATATTGCTGGACTTGGCTTCCAGCTCTCAGACGCTTAGAAAACTCCCGCTAAAGGAACTCACTTTGTTTCACAGTCTTTTTCATCCTACACTAGGACCTGTTCTTTTCTGTCACTCTCAACTCCGATCAGTCCTTCAACCTGACTGCCACAGATAAGTCAGGATCTTGCTATCCTCCATATCGGTCTCCCGTCCCTCCAGGGACATCCATGTTATGTGGCTCTGTGGACTATTCAGACCTGAGGTCTGTAACACGCAGGGCCCTATCTGATGCTCTAATAGAAAACTTAACACTGTCTCTGCATTAGTCCCTCCTGCTATGGCCTAGTACAAACCATTTACTGTTCCTATATCTGCTCACTACCTGTTGCTGGGTAGAACGCAACCTCTTCACAGTACAGTATAAAACATTATACAAGTAAAAATTACACATCACAACTCACATTACATATTATAACAATAATAACAGGACATAATAAACAGTATACTGTACACACTTACAGTTCATCCGTATGCCACCAGTCCACCCCCTTACACCATATCCAAAGAAACCACAAAATCTTCCTATGGTGATAAAAAAGGTGAACACTTTATTTTCACGTCCCTTTTATGCTTGTTCTAATGTTTTCTAATAGTGATTCATTGTCATTCCCGTGAATGCCATTGCCAAGATGCTATATTTTCCACTACCATGAGTTTAATTGGGAATGGGTGTTGGCCGTGGTCCTTCTCTACTTCCTGTGTGAGTAAAGGACAGAAGTTGTATTCGGTATTGTTCGAGCATAATAATGCACTGTGGCACTGACAAACGGCTCTATCCCTTGTGCTGAGTGATCTAACCTCTGACTAATCTTTCTTTGTGTTGGTCAAATTGCTACTCAGAAAGATAGGAAATCTGCTGCACACATCTGTGAGATGGACACTTAATGGACATTCAGTGATAGGTTAATTATAAGTCTGGGCTACATGGACAAGACCTAGAATATGGAAACAGCAGATGTGCTTAGTCTGGATTTTATAACATGGTGTGAGTGCGATCTATCACCTTCTAATAAATGTGAAATGGACATAAAGAATCAATGAATCGGGGAATGCCTTTTTTATAATCAATCTCTACACATATTGCAGAATAAAGAGGTTGACCACGTATGTAATTATATCTAACAAAGGCCCCTTTCACATCAGCGTTTTTCGCTGATTGCGGCAGATGTGGCAGATTTACCGCATCTGCCGCCTAACGGTCGCACTTGCGGCAATCCCCATACATTGTCTATGGGGCTTGCGGCAAGTGCGGTAAAACTGCTGTTGCGGCAGTTGCGGCTGTGAAAAAAAACGCGGTCAGCAGAAAATAAATTGCATAATCAGAGAGGAACCTCCGTCCACACATGAATTCATTGCCCAAACGAAACATAAAATTCAACTTGAAAGAAGTATTTATACCAATGACCATTCTGCCGCCTCACCACTACTGGATCTGCCGCTTCACCACCACCAGAGCTGCCACACCCCGACCTTCTTTCTCCTCCTCCTGAGAATTTGGCGCAAATTTTGAATGAGCGCCCTGGCACGGGATTTCCGTGACAGACCGAGAACATTAGGCAATTATATAGTAGACTAGATGGCGGCCCGATTCTAAAGAATCAGGTAGTCTAGAATCCATATATAGTTTATTTACTAATAGTTACGGGAGTGCGGTGAAATGAATTGTGTGTATACAGTCGGCTCTGTGGGTAGCAGAGTATACGGTGGCTCAGTGATTAGCACTGCGCAGTGGCTCAGTCGTTAGCACTGCGCGGTGGCTCAGTCGTTAGCACTGCTCGGTGGCTCAGTGGTTAGCACTGCGCGGTAGCTCAGTGGTTAGCACTGCGCGGTGGCTCAGTGGTTAGCACTGTGCGGTGGCTCAGTGGTTAGCACTGCGCGGTGGCTCAGTGGTTAGCACTGCGTGGTGGCTCAGTGGTTAGCACTGCGCGGTGGCTCAGTGGTTAGCACTGCGCGATGGCTCAGTCGTTAGCACAGCGCGGTGGCTCAGTGGTTAGCAGTGAGTGCGGTGAAAGTGGTCAGTGCAGTGCCGTGGGCAGAGTGGTCAGCGCAGCGCCGTGGACAGAGTGGTCAGCGCAGCGCCGTGGACAGAGTGGTCAGCGCAGCGCCGTGGTGGTCAGCGCAGCGCCATGGGCAGAGTGATAAGTGCAGCACCGTGGGCAGAGTGGTCAGCGCAGCGCCGTGGGCAGAGTGGTCATCGCAGCGCTGTGGGCAGAGTGGTCAGCGCAGCGCTGTGGGCAGAGTGGTCAGCGCAGCGCCGTGGGCAGAGTGGTCATCGCAGCACCGTGGGCAGAGTGGTCAGCACAGCGCCGTGGGCAGAATGGTCATCGCAGTGCCGTGGGCAGAGTGGTCATCGCAGCGCCGTGGGCAGAGTGGTCAGCGCAGCCCGTGGGCAGAGTGGTCAGCGCAGCGCCATGGGCAAAGTGGTCAGCGCAGTGCCGTGGGCAGAGTGGTCAGCACACACATATACACACACTCCGCTATACTTACCACCGGCCCTGCGTCTTCCCCGCCACCTGGATCCTCAGTCGACATGTCGCCGCCCCCGGACGACTGGATCCAATATGGCGTCTGGGAAGTCTGGCAAGACTTCCCGGACGCCATCTTGGACAAAGTATGTCGCCGCCTCCGGACGACTGGATCCAATATGGCGTCCGGGAAGTCTTGCGAGACTTCCTGGATGCCATATTGGATCCAGTAGTTCGTTGGCGGCGACATGTCGACCGAGGATCCAGGCGGCGGAGGCAGGGCCGGTGGTAAGTATAGCGGAGTGTGTGTGTGTGTGTATGTGTTGTGTGTGTGTGGACATAGTGACCGAAGTGTGGACATAGTGTCGGAAGTGCGGACAAAGTGACGGAAGTGCCTTCGGCTTTTATATATTAGATACACACACATTATATGTACACCCATGCAAATCTATAAAAATGTAGAAATATATACATACACACTAGGGATGGGCGAATCTACTCGCTAGGACTCGTTACTCTGCGAGTAATAGTGGAATCGCAGGACTCGGTACTCTGCGAGTTTCCGAGCTATTACTCGCACAGTAACGAGTCCATCATCCCTTCGCCCCCCACCCCCCCCGCAGCCTCCCCACCCAATCCTAAGTTAGGACCGGGCGGGGGGAGCAGGAGCAGGGACTCAGGACTCAGGTGGGGAAGCTGGCGGTGAAATTTGCTCACTGCCGCTTCCTCCTCTGAGTCCTGACCAGGGGCGGGCTTGGTGGGGGGTAGGGGGGGTGTGAGTGCACCAGACCGGCCGGCTACTTACCGCTGCCTCCGCCGCCGCCGGCCGCTGACTCTCTCCCCGACTCTCTGCTTCTGTCTCCGGAAATTCCCGAACGGTGACAGAGCAGTGAATAAATTAACTTCCGTCACCGCTCGGGAATCTCCGGAGGCAGAACGAATCGGGCTGAAAGCAGGGTTCAGCTCAGGTCATAATGACCTGAGCTGAACCCTGACTGTTTAGGCAGTTCTCAGCTCTGCTACATCCCAGTGTGTCTAAGCACAGACAGGGATGTAGCAGAGCTGAGATTGCATTTTGGACTACGTCGGACGGAAGAGGATTTTTTAAATAAAGATGGAGTCCCTAATTGTGTTCTGTTTTATTTCTAATAAAATTATTTTTCTCTGTGTTGTGTTTTTTTTTTCTATTGATTACTGGAAATTCATGGCGGCCATGTCTAATATTGGCGTGACCGCCATACATTTCGGGCTTAGGGCCAGCTGATAATCAAAGCTGGCCCTAACCCCTTTATTACCCAGTGAGCCACCCGGCACCAGGGCCACTGGAAGAGCGGGGTTCAGCGCCAGAAGATGGTGCTTCAATGAACGCACCATCTTCTGGGGCGGCTGCGGGCTGCAATTTGCAGCGGGGGGTGCCCAGAAAGCTTGGGCCTCCCTGCGCTGTGGATTCCAGCCCCTATCTGCTTAGCTGTACCTGGCTGGACATAGAATTTGCGCGGAACCCCACATATTTTTTTTTTTATTATTTCATGAAATTCATGAAATAATAAAAAAAGGGGGCTCACCTGTATTCTTGTGTCCGGCCAGGTACAAATAGGCACCTGGGGTTGGGGGCAGCCCGTCGCTGCCTGCTGGATCCGGCTGGTTACAGAAATACGGCGAAACCCACATCAAATTTTTTTGTGAAAAATCAATAAGACAATATAAATAAAAGGGACTGCATCTTTATTAACCCCTGGACCATGGTCGAGGGGTTAATAAAGATGCAGTCCCTTTTTTATCATTGTTTTATTGATTTTTCAGAAAAAAAAATGACGTGGGCTTCGCCGTATTTCTGTAACCAGCCGGATTCAGCAGGCAGCGACGGGCTGCCCCCAACCCCCAGGTGCCTATTTGTACCTGGCCGGACACAAGAATATATGGGAGCCCCCTTTTTTTATTATTTCATGAATTTCATGAAATAATAAAAAAAAAATGTGTGGGGGTCCGCGCAAATTCTATGTCCAGCCAGGAACAGCTAAGCAGATGGGGGCTGGAATCCGCAGCACAGGGAGGCCCAAGCTTTCTGGGCCCCCCCCCCTGCTGCAAATTGCAGCCCGCAGCCGCCCCAGAAGATGGCGCGTTCATTGAAGCGCCATCTTCTGGCGCTTAACCCTGCTCTTCCAGTGGCCCTGGTGCCGGGTGGCTCACTGGGTAATAAAGGGGTTAGGGCCAGCTCTGTATTATCAGCTGGCCATAAGCCCGAAATTTATGTCGGTCACGCCAATATTAGACATGACCGCCATGAATTTCCAGTAATCAATAGAAAAAAAAAACACAAAGAAAAATAATTTTATTAGAAATAAAACAGAACACAATTAGGGACTCCATCTTTATTTAAAAAATCCTCCTCCGTCCGACGTAGTCCAAAACGCAATCTCAGCTCTGCTACATCCCTGTCTGTGCTTAGACACACAGGGATGTAGCAGAGCTGAGAACTGACTAAACAGTCAGGGTTCAGCTCAGGTCATTATGACCTGAGCTGAACCCTGCTGTCAGTCCCACTCTCTCTTCCTCCGGAGATTCCCGAGCGGTGACGGAAGTTAATTTATTCACTGCTCTGTCACTGCTCTGTCACTGCTCGGGAATCTCCGGAGACAGAAGCAGAGAGTCGGGGAGCGAGTCTGCGGCCGGCGGTGGTGGAGGCAGCGGTAAGTAGCCGGCCGGTCCGGTGCACTCACACATCCCCCCCGTCCCCTCCCAAGCCCACCCCTGGTCAGGACTCAGAGGAGGAAGCGGCAGTGAGCAAATTTTACCGCCGGCTTCCCCGCCTGAGTCCTGAGTCCCTGCTCCTGCTCCCCGGTTCAATCAATTTTTTTTTTTTCACTATTCTTTAAAAGAATAACATGGGGAATTGCAGGTTTTTCCTCTGCTGCCAGACCCTTTATAGGGTCTGGCAGCAGAGGAATCGCTGCAATACTCGTTCCCAATTCATTTACATTGGACTCACTAGACTCGCAACGAGTAGTGAGTATCGGAATCCTACTCGTTAGAGTCTAGCGAGTCTGAGTAATTTAGGATTCGCCCATCCCTAATACACACACATCATTCACAAATTATATTACATACACACATATGTACACATACTGTTCATTGCATATAGACAAACGCACATACACACACACAAATCTATATAGATATAGAGGTATATACACACATTATTTGCATATACACACAAACACACACACACATATATACTGTATATATTTATAAACACACATGTATATTATATACAAACATATATATATGAGGAGAGCAGAGGCTGGAGGGGTGAGGAGAGCAGAGGCTGGAGGGGTGAGGAGAGCAGAGGCTGGAGGGGTGAGGAGAGGAGAGGTGAGAAGAGCAGAGGCTGGAGAGGTGAGGAGAGGTGAGGCTGGAGTGCTGAGGAGAGGGCGAGGCTGGAGGGGTGAGGAGAGGTGAGGCTGGAGTGCTGAGGAGAGGTGAGGATGGAGGGATGAGGAGCGCGGAGGCTGGAGGGGTGAGAAGAGCAGAGGCTGGAGTGCTGAGGAGAGGTGAGGCTGGAGTGCTGAGGAGAGGTGAGGCTGGAGGGATGAGGAGCGCGGAGGCTGGAGGGGTGAGGAGCGCGGAGGCTGGAGGGGTGAGAAGAGCAGAGGCTGGAGAGGTGAGTAGAGGTGAGGCTGGAGTGCTGAGGAGAGGGTGAGGCTGGAGGGGTGAGGAGAGGTGAGGCTGGAGTGCTGAGGAGAGTGGAGGCTGGAGTGCTGAGGAGAGTGGAGGCTGGAGTGCTGAGAAGAGAGGAGGCTGGAGTGCTGAGGAGAGCGGAGGCTGGAGTGCTGAGGAGAGCGGAGGCTGGAGTGCTGAGGAGAGCGGAGGCCGGAGGAGTGAGGAGAGCGGAGGCCGGAGAGGTGAGGAGAGCGGAGGCTGGAGGGTTGAGGAGAGCGGAGGCTGGAGGATTGAGGAGAGCGGAGGCTGGAGAGGTGAGGAGAGCGGAGGCTGGAGGGGTGAGGAGAGCGGAGGCTGGAGGGGTGAGGAGAGCGGAGGCTGGAGTGCTGAGGAGAGCGGAGGCTGGAGTGCTGAGGAGAGCGGAGGCTGGAGTGCTGAGGAGAGGGGAGGCTGGAGGGGTGAGGAGATATGAGGCTGGAGGGGTGATGAGATTGATGTGGCCAGAGACCGCACACCAGAGTGTGGGCTGGCTCCCGGATGGGGGAGGACACTCACTGGGCTGTCGGCTGTCAGCGGCAGTGCTGGCGGCCGCACACCGGAGTGTGGGCGGGGCCGGCTCCCGGATGGAGGAGGATACTCACCGGGCTGTGGGCGGTCAGCGGCAGGGCTGGGAGCGGTGCCGGTGATGCCGGAGGCCGCACACCTGAGTATGGACTGGGCCGGTTCCCGGATGGGGGAGGGGCACACCGGGCTATGTGTGGGGCCGCAGCGAGGGGCACACTGGGCTATGTGCGGGGTCGCGGCGAGGGGCACACTGGGCTATGTGCGGGGCCCCGGCGAGGGGCACACCGGGCTCTGTGCAGGGCTGTGTGTGTGTGTCCGGTGTGTTTGTGTGTGTGTATGTGTGTGATGTTGTTCGGATGGTGTGTGTGTTTTGAGCACTGTAGGGGTGGCCGTAAGTGTAGCGGGCTGTATGAGTCCCGCTCCCGCTTATGAACGCCATCTTGGTTCACTCTGAAGGGGTGTAGGGCTCCAGTGACGTCACGTGGCCGATGACAAAGTGACGGAAGTGCTGGCCAAAGTGACGGAAATGGGCTTGGGGTTTTATATATTAGATTATCTCAGTACAGGAGATGTGGTATGATTAGACCTTGTCCTGTACGGTCAGACACATCTTTTACACAGTACATAGCAGAGACACATATATAATATCTCAGCACAGGAACATTTTTTTAATCACAACCAATTGTGGAAATTATTATTATTCCAATATTTCTTTATTTAAAATTAGCTTTGCGGGAAAATTCCTTTAATCAAATTAGCAACTCAGGTTGTGTTATGTAGAACCATGGGACACCTGTATCTTGTAGCCATAATATAAATAGTAAAATGCAGCCAATTTATGGCCATCTAACACTCGCTTTATGTGGGGAACATCCCTATACATTAAAAAAGTGCATTTGTAAGATGTTCACCCTGATCCTGGTTTATACTTCTTAGACTCTGGACAGGGACCAGATAGTGAGTTCAGCAAATGACCCATGCAATAGAGACTTTACTGGAGAGCGACTATTCCACTGTGATAATACAGGCTATTAGAACATTATATATCATCCAGATGTATTCTTACTAGCACATATTGTTATTATGTCATTAAACCAATTGGTCATAAGAATAAGATGCACTTCAGTCCTGTGGCTTACCGTCTATCACAGTATACCACCCAGCGCCGGAGCAGCACTGGCCAATCTGATAGCAGAAGCGTCACTTACTATGGTGTCATTGGGTAGTCTGAGATCTGCTACTGCCAAGATATAGGGGACCATAAAACGTTAGAGTATCAGGAATGGGGAATAAACGAATGACACTAGGTAATATTACTCTATAATTCCTATATCATAAAATTTTGCCTTTGGCCTGCAAGATCTCTCTAAAATGTACTATACTATACTTTCAACAAAACTTTGCAAAAATCAATAGTAAAGGCAAATATAATAATCTTTATAATAAATTTTATCAAAGAAATTCTGAGTGCCTTGAGAAAACATGGCCGGGATTCTGTCTGCCCGACACAGCTTATGTACCATAATTGTTTTAATAAAGGATAGCACTATAAGTTGGTACAAAATGCGCTTACTTTCTATTTTTTTTACTATACTTTCAACAAACTTTGCAAAGATCAATAGTAAAGGTAAATATACGGTCATACTCTGTGTAATAAATCTTATCAAAGGAATCAACCTTCTTTCTTTCCTTCAGTTTCTTGAACTTGTCATCCACTGTATTAAAGCAGCTCAAATCCATCCTATCCAGACAAAGGACTGCATGTGTCTTGTGACAACACCCACTATACTCTGTAGAGAGGAATGGGAGGAGTGAGGAGCAGGGAGAGGAAACAGGCAGAGAGAGACAGAAATATTGTGCACAGCTCTCTATGAAGTTTTTGCACATACATCAGAACTTGATTCAGATCAAGACTGCTGAGTGATGCAGTATAGGCTGCTTGTCTCTGTGTGCTACAAAAGGAATGAACAGCAGGAAAGCTGGAGTCCCTCCTTGTGTGCTGTGTATGGCAGAGATTACTGCAGTTTGTCTTCGCCCCTCAGCTCTCAGTGGATTGCAGAGGAAAAAAACAGTTATAATGCAGCAAACAAACCATATAATGGCCAAATATAGTGTTCGACCTCATGTACACATACAGGACAATTTTTCTGAAACGTTAGTTAAAAGTACCCTTTAAAGATAGTCTTTCAGCACAAAGTGACTGTCCAAACCAAGCACAGCAGCTTGTAGAGGACATAGCCCTAATAAAAAAAATACTTTTAGTGTACTGAGTTGCAAGAAATTGTTTTTTATTTAAATACTAGACGGGGCCCAACTCTGTCGCATGCTAGAGATTCTAGAACGTGTGCGATTATATATTAAACACTTAGTTGAGAAGAGAAACCCGGCACTGGCCTTGTTGCATTGAAGTCCTGTGGCAGAGGCATTCATGGATCTGGGTTGCTCAGCTGTAGATGCAGGGATCAATTAAGAACTTAAGAAGAAAACAGCGGCACTCCGAGATCCTTTATTAAATGAACAGCTTTATTCCAAAAAGTTTACATCGGTGGGTGCAGGGAAGGGAGGACGCACACAGGACCCGCTGAAGCGTGCGGAGCACACGAAACGGTCACCGTCGTCCCTCCGTCCTCCCTTCCCTGCACCCACCGATGTAAACTTTTTGGAATAAAGCTGTTCATGGAGTGAGATTATATATTAGTTTAAAGGGATCCTGTCACCTTCCTAAGCTAGCAAAACATGACCCTGCAGCATCCCATCACTAATCTCACACTTTGTCTCCTAAAAGCATCCTGTGAAAGTGCATAAAAACGTTTTAATACTCACTCATTAGTGATTATAATTAGCAGAGGCTATATTCTTTAGTCACCAGGGCGGGCTGTTTTGCAGGCTCCAGGATCCACCCTCTCTCTGTGTGCTCGGCTTGTGCAGGCATTGCCCTCCCCCCTCTCTATCACTCACAGAATGCAAATCATTAGTCCTGCCTTCAGCTGCACATCATAGCAGCACAGACAGAGAGAGGGTGGATCATTCAGGCTGCAAAACAACACGCCCTAGGGGCTAAAGAATATAGCCCCTGCTAATTATAATCACTAATGAGTGAGTATTAAAACGTTTTTATGCACTTTCACAGGATGATTTTAGGAGACAAAGGGAATGTGAGATTAGTGATAGGATGCTGCAGGGACATGTTTTGCTAGCTTATGAGGCGTTTTGGAGGTGACAGGATCCCTTTAACTATGTTATTAATGTTTTAGGTTACTAAATGCAAAAAACTAGGTGCATGTAAAACTGCAATAGCAGTTGAGGCAAGCGGAGCGATATTGGAAATGTTTTGCTGCACTAATTACACTTTGAGTGCTACTGTGCATCAGCAGGTGTAGTAATATGGCGGACGCGTTAGCTATGATCTGATGGTAGATGCTAGAGGTCTGACCTGACTTGCCACATGATAGGGGCGTTGTAGAGGGGAGGTCAAAGGCCACACTTGCATGATTCTAGTGGATGTGACACCCACCAAAGAAGCTGTTCACACCCACTAATGAAGACGGTTATGGTTACTGAATGTTTGGTGTACTTCTAGGTGGGTGTGACTGTGTTGGTTGGTGGGCGTAGAGGTGTAGCATATGCAAGTAGCGTATGTAGCTACCCTCACCTATGGGTTTTACTCCCAGATCCCCCTCACAATTCTAATAAAGTCCATGACCCCATCTCTTCCAAAAGTAATGACCGGGGGGTGCAATATGGCCACCGCTACACTCAGCCCACTAGTGCGCATGACCGGGTGTGCATAGATGGCATCCGCATCAGTTACTGTGCATGAGCATGGAAAGAAGCGTTTTTACAATCTGACCAATCAGGAGATACCTGGGTCTGCCTGCACTGCAGCCAGTGTCCCCTAGGTGGCGCCATTTCAGAACAAACTTACAGACAAACAGAATGAGACTTTTAGGTAAGTAGAAGTTAATAAGGTGCTCTTTGCAGCTTCGTCAAAAAGTTCAGTGTTCTTTCTCACTATCTTGTTTTCCATCTGACTCCTTTCCTCATCTGACTCCCATAAAGCCAGGGCTAACAAGAAGAGGTTGGAGATAGATGGAAAACAGGTAGATGGGAAGAAGTACTGAACTCCTTGTCCGTGCCAAGGGTGCGCTGCACACCTTATTATATCTAAAGGAAGGCCCTACTTTTATTAGGATTATGTCTTCTACAAGGTGCTGTGCTTTGTTTGAACAGTCATTCTATGATGTCAGTCTGCTTTTTAGAAATCCCATAATCTGTAAAGTGTTCAAGCAAATGATGCCTTTACTTTTATGTTTTTAGATGGGCAGTGAAAAGAGGATCAAGCCAGAGCGTTGGCGCATTACAGAGGGCAGCGGAGAAGATGGCAGATCAGAAGGCGAGGATGGTAGTGGTGACTGTGATGATGAGGATGGGTGTCAAGGATCTGGTGACAACTTCGACTCAGGTATGAAGCATGGTATTTACATGGTTATAGTACAATAACATCTATTCCCCTTATGCAGCAAAGCAGTGATTGTAACAGCGTCAATTTTGCTAATTAATATACAACAGCAATTTTCTGAAATGGGTTATCCAACTCAAAAAAATATCTTTATATGTATTAAAAAAGAAAGAAATACACACTTTCAAAAATATTTGAAATGAACTAAGTGTCCCAATCTAAAGATATCAGTGCCGGTCCACTTCTCCACTTTTGGCTCAGATTTGACGCAAGAGAGAATTTCTGGGAAGAGCATCACCAGTATTGTGCTTGAATAGGAATGGCTAACTGCTTATTTCAATAGCAAAGCCAGCCCCCTTCTTACAAAACATTGCATCTTTTTGAAGAAAAGGTCCAAAACATAGAGCCTGGATAGGAGTGCACAAGGACAGTAAGGGTACCGTCACACTTGGCGACCTTCCAGCGATCCCGACAACGATACGACCTGGTAAGGGTCGCTGGAACGTCTCTACATGGTTGCTGGTGAGATGTCAGTCAGATCTACTCAACAACGCAGCAACGATACGGCGACTCATATAACAACCTCGGCGATCGTTGGGACCCTGTCCCACAGCAGCTAGTCTGACAAGTCAGACCTACGTGGCTGAGTTCTGAGTCGCCAACAAGGTCGTTGTTAAGGCGTCAAACACACCGATGCATGCTGCCTAACGGGAACCCAACAATCAAAAAATGGTTCAGGCCATTTCGACACGATCGGCAATCTCACAGCGGGGGCCTGGTCGCTGCTACGTGTCAAACATAGCGAGATTGCTGGCGAGGACGGTGTTGCGTCACAAAACCTGTGACATAACACCAATCTCACTAGCGATCTCGCTAGGTGTGACGGGGCTTTAGGCTTGTGCTCTGAAATATAGAGCTACGAAGCCTCAATATAATGCCATGCTGGCTCCATACGTATAGAATTACTTCTAGGGGACAATAATTTCATAATAAATCATAGCATGTAACTTCCTTTACCCAAAACAAGAAAAACGAGCACCAGTATAAAATGTCACATCCAAAAAAGAAATAAAATCAATTGTTAAAAATGATCTCTTCATTAGATACACATAGATACACACCATTAGATACACACCAAAGATCCAAAGCATCTGAAAATTTTTTAATAAAGTGTACTTAAAGTAACACATAGCCATCGCCCATTATATGTCTGGCAAATCACGACATGGAATAATATTATATAAAGAAGCAATAGTATTGGCTAAAAAGTGATTTTACAAACCCATATTATTAGCAGTGAGAAATTATCCTATAAAGAGAGCAGAAACATCAACGAGAAACATGTAAATGTGGTGTCAATAAGACCAATACAAAAAGTACAAAACAATCCAAATGGTAAGGCGCTTCTTTCTAAGAGAAAGAGAAAGTTGACGGCAAACTCAACTTTACTGACCAATGTCCGGCAGCTTCTGCTAAGGCTAATGAAATAATGGGATGTATTAAAAGAGGCATAGATGCTCATAAGGAGATCATCATTTTACCGCTATACAAGTCACTAGTGCGACCACACTTAGAATACTGTGTACAATTCTGGTCTCCGGTGTATAAGAAAGACATAGCTGAACTAGAGCGGGTCCAGAGAAGAGCGACCAAGGTTATTAGAGGACTAAGGGGTCTGCAATACCAAGACAGGTTATTAAACTTGGGGTTATTAAGTTTGGAAAAATGAAGGCTTAGGGGTGATCTTATAATAATGTATAAATATATGAGGGGACAGTACAGAGACCTTTCTTTTTACTCCTGTGACAGGAACAAGGGGGCATCCTCTACGTCTGGCGGAAAGAAGGTTTAATCATAATCACAGAGGTGGATTCTTTACTGTAAGAGCAATGAGCCTATGGAACTCTCTGCCACATGATGTAAAGAGTTGGGATGGGGAACCCGAACTGTAAAGTTTGGAGTCTGTACCGAACACCTAGTTTTCAGGCAAGGACCCTGAACACAGACTTCCCTGTGTGTTACTGTCCAGGCTAAGGGGCTAGGAGGGCTGTAAAAAGAGACAAAATGTTGATTAAACATCAGCTCATACTTACCAGGGTCCATGCACTTGTACTTCAGGGGCCACTCATAAAATTTCTGATTATTTACTGGTGAGGGGAACAATAGCCAATAACAGATGCTGTCGCAGAGTGTAGGCGTCTGAGATTGGCTGTTGGAGCCGGGAGAGTAACCTGGAAACAACAAAGACATTCTAGCATCTACACTTGGTATATTCTAGAATGTATGGGCTGTTTCCAGGTTTTTGCACTGGCTCCAACTGGCTGCCACCTCAAGCTGCTTTGCTTTACATGGGCTCACAATCAAAGTACAGGGAAGTTCATTATCTTTTTTTAATTACCGTATATACTCGCGTATAAGCCGAGTTTTTCAGCCCAAAAATTGGGCTGAAAAGTCCCCCCCTCGGCTTATACGCGAGTCACTGTATACTGTATACAATGTATACAGTATACAGTGTCCCCCCATATCAGTATACAGGCCACCCCTTGGGTAGTAATCCTGTAAAGGAAGAGATTAGTATACTTATCCCTCCGCTGTCCCGCTGCCGCTGTCCCGCCGCTCCCATCGAGCACTTCCGTCTTCATCCAGCGTCTTCCGTCTTCTTCCGGCTTCCTCCGATGGTCGCAGGCAATGACGTCATTGCCTGCGTGACAGAGGAGGAAGCCGAAAGAAGACGGAAGACGCTGGATGAAGATGGAGGAGCGTGATGGCGGCGGCAGCGGACAGCGGAGGGATAAGTACACTAATCTCTTCCTTTACAGGATTACTACCCAAGGGGGGGCCTGTATACTGATATGGGGGGGCTGCATATACCTCTGGGGCTGCATATACCTCCTGGGGCTGCATATACCTCCTGGGGCTGCATATACCTCTGGGGTTGCATATACCTCTGGGGCTGTATATACCTCTGGGGCTGCATATGGGCTGCATATACCTCTGGGGCTGCATATACCTCTGGGGCTGTATATACCTCTGGGGCTGCATATACCTCTGGGGCTGCATATACCTCTGGGGCTGCATATACCTCTGGAGCTGTATATACCTCTGGGGCTGCATATACCTCTGGGGCTGCATTTGGGGCTGCATATACCTCTGGGGCTGCATATGGAGCTGCATATACCTCTGGGGCTGCATATACCTCTGGGGCTGCATATACCTCTGGGGCTGTATATACCTCTGGGGCTGCAGTATACTACCACTGGGGCTGCTGCTGTATATACCACTGGGGCTGCTGCTGTATACTACCACTGGGGAGGCTGCTGTTATACCTCACTGCTGGGGGTTGTATACCTGTGCTGGAGTCCACCCTCGGCTTATACGCGAGTCAATAAGTTTTTCCAGTTTTTGGGGGCAAAAGTAGGGGGGTCGGCTTATACACGAGTATATACGGCATTTAAACAAATAATTTAAAAAAAAATTCATGGGCTATGCCCTATATTTGATTGCCAACCAATGTAAAATGCAGGCATTTGAGGACTGGTATTTTCAGCGTGGTGAGGCCCATAGTTATACCCCCCCCCCCTTCCCAGCTAAAGAGTAGCAGTCCCTCAGAAAATGGCACATTCATTGGAAGCAACAATTTCTGGCTCTTGATCCGGCTCTTCCCGAAGCCTCTGGGTGGTGGCATCAGAGTGATAGAGGGGGTTAATAACAATTGTGTATTGACAGCTGGTCATTAGGCCCAGATTGATAATGTTCAGACCTCTATGAGACCTGCCCATTTTCAGTCCTCTGAGAAAATAGTTAAAAAACACAGACACAGAAAAAGAATTTATTTGAAATAAATCAGACAACCCTCATTTTCCAGTTTATTACCTCACACATACCGTTACGATACGCTACGATAATCTACAATGATGGTAACAAGGAGCTCACTCACCTCTGCAACATTCAGTGTTTGCAGCGAGGAAACAAAAGCGTCCTCTCCCTGCAGACTCTGCACTGACTGACTGACGCAAGGGGCAGTGACGCCATTTACTGAATCACTGAGGCTCCGCGGTAAGAAACTCAGGTGACCTGGCTGTCCCTGTAGCCACCATTTCATAACTTTAAAGTCCAGGTTCGGGTTTGGACTCAAGTTCGGGTTAAGTCCTGTCCTGAACCCGGATCTTTAAAAAAGGCCGTCCGGGTCTGCCGAACCCAAACATCAGCGGATTTGCCCATCCCTAGTAAGGAATGATTCATAAAAATTTAAAATAAATTAAATTAGAATGTCTTTCTTGAAAAGTACAATATTGCCAATTATTTATACTAGATTCTGTAATTGAGGGTTGACAAAGGGAACCGGTCTAATTGCCAGATTTGTTGTCGGGAAGAAATTTCTATCCAAATATGGAGCTTAGTGTCTTCCCCATGTGGTTTTTGCCATCCTCTGGATCAACATGGTAGCCTATAGATTGAACTTGATGAACTTCAACCTCTAAAAAGCTATGTAAACTATGTGTGACAATCAAATCCACGTGTTTCGCTGGTGTTGACAATCTTCATCTGGTCATCCCCCAGTGAAACAATATAGTTATTTATGATTCTAGAGAATATACTTTATATATTGGATGTAGGGTCATATGTCATCCATAGAAAAGACCATTAGAAATCTTAGACATATGGAGGCACAATAGAAGCCTGTGCCCTATTATTCATTTTGAATACATCTAAGTTCTAACATGGCTATGTACATTCCCCCAATACGAGGAGACACAAACGGTAAGTGCTTTATTCATGGAGAGAATGTTCTATTTTGTCTCAGACCCTTTAATGTCATTTTTATGGCACAGAATTATAAATGAAGGCATAGCTGTACAGGCGTGTGACACGTCCTTTAAATAAGAAAATGAAAATGCAGTGACCGTAGCACAACGTTTTCTGTTGTTGCTTGAACTTATCTGTGCCCTGAGGATCAAGGAAATTATTTACAATATCAAGATCTAACACGGACCTTCATATACAACGCTTGAAAATTTTACTTCAAGACTTACGCCATAAAGGATGAAATGTGGAGAGCAAGCTGGCGGGTTTGCTGAGCTTGGGCGTCCAGTCCACAAACACAGTGAAGGATGTGTGTATACTGGGAGAGAAATGTGAATGATTCCTTTGTGTCCTCCGGAGCTGTGCTCTTGTTCATTCATTTATAGAAGCTATACACAAGGCGCTCTTGTTTCTTTGCCATTGTTCTTTTGTATAACTACAGATCCCCTCATTTCGGCCAAGGACCCTTCCTTTCTTCAAGAAAAAAAATTAGCTCCGATCTATTTGACATGGTTGTCAAGTCACGCTCTCTGGCCCACAATTTGGCTTTGTTAAGATTTTACACATTTTCTAATCAAAGTCTTTTATTGGCAACACAAAGAATCAAATTTTCGTCAGAAGACTCATATCCCACTTCACAGTGACATAACCAGGAGGAAGCTTATGTGTAATATCATCTATATACTGTATATAAAAGTGAAAGGAATAAGTGTAATCTAGTATGTAGGTTCATTCACTCAGATTAAGTATCATTGATCATTTTTAAAGGAATGTGTCATCAGAAAATTACTTATTGGTTAAATCAAGATTTTATGTAAAAAATATTTTAAAAATACAAAAAATATCTTTATCTAATAGCATAGGGACAAATGTATTAAGTGTGCTCACCCAGCCTGATTGACAGCTAAATCATGCTGTATGGCCCTGTGCCCACGCTGTGTAGTTGGTCCATATTTGGTGCAGAAAATTCTGCATCAAGTCTTCATCCATTTTGCAGAAAAAAAAGCATCAAAAATGTATTGTGTTTTTGACGCATTTTGGGATTTTATTTCAGTCACTGTCACATACCCGCTTTTCAGCATGTGACTTGGGGTTGCGCCTGCAAGGGTTAATTTATCTGCTCTCACTCAATCCAACTCTCGACCCCTGTACTGGGCAGAAGAGTGAGCATAAATCACACCCCTGACACAGACCACCCACCCCCAGCCTCTCAACACACTGCCACCACTCAATGAACATACAGGGCGATCACTTCCTGAAGTAATATTGTCAGCCAATCAACAGGATCACACACTTCTTAGGGCTGTGAATTCTTTTAGAGGATACAAGGTTCCAACTTAATGAAGTTTTATACTTTAATATAAAAATTACAGTACTTACAATTAAAAGATACAAAAGATAAAAATAAAATGGACACACAGATATGCAAAATAGTTATAAAATAGGAGAAATGACAGAAATACCAAACTTTGCAGTCTAATATTTTTCTGCTTCCTGGGGAGGAGGAAAGATGAAATATGGATCAGGGCAGAATTTCAACTGCCTCATCTGTGAATCAAAGACCTTATGGCTTGCAAGCCTTTATAAAGGTTTGAGCTGAGGCTGAATTTCTAGCACACTCTTGCATTTTAATATTCTAATGCCTGGTCTGTGACAGGACCATGGCTACTTTAGCAATGAATACATTATTTTTCAAATGTTCTTTGTATTATTACATTTTCATGGTCTTCACTGGCCTTCCGTCAGTTTCAATGAAGCTCCCAAGAGGTGCGAGGCTTTTCCTTTTCAGGAAGACCACCTGGGGTCTCTCCTGAGTACAAGAAGAGTACAGGTTATGCTCAAGATTATGCACACCTTTATGTTGTGACACAGAACTTAATCATCTGCTGCTGTCTTAATCCCCCTAGAAATACATATTTTCCTTTACAGTCACATATTTTTTAATGAAGTCAATGACCAGAGGGCTGAAAATCAATAATTGACATGCTGCAGATTTTTCTACGTCCATAATCTGGACCAAATATGCAAGGAAAAAAAATGCAGCGTGGGCACAGCACTTCTGAATCTCATAGACTTTGCTGGCTTCAGGATAGACATGCACATTTTGATGCAGAATTTTCTGCACCAAATACTCAGTGTGAGCACAGGGCCTTAGATTTCAGAAGCAGGAGGAAGGACACTGAGGAGCTATCAATCAGGTTATGGGGGTGAAGAATGTGGTTAAACTTTAATAAAGACATATACTTCCATTTCAACATGGAGACCCTGAGGGTTCATATGGTGTCATGGGGTAAATATTGTTTACTTCTTAATGTTAGAACGTTTCCTACTCTTTGCCTAGTTTTAAAAAATGTTACAAAACCACGTAAAGTTAGTGGGGTCAATTAATTAACACTAGAGTTGCTGGAGGGTTTGCTGGAGTGTGATGTCCTGAATTCATTTAGAGGTACATGCCAAATAAAGGATTTTGAGCATCTTCTCATCTTCTAATCCAGTCTGGAATGGAGTTTGCATTTTTGGTGCAAAAAACAGCATTATGTTTGGGGAATTTAATCAGCAGGCATAGCCACAACTCATCCCGCCATTGGGCAGAGTAGCTTCAAGTGTTTTACACAGATTTTCTGGCATAAAGCTTTAATGTATTGCTCAAAATGTCTCAGCAGGCAATTTTCAGCAAAGCTTTGACTCTGAATACATGTGAAGTTCCCAACACTGGATTTGTAATCTACTGTATTTATTAAAAAAATGGTATTTAAGAATGGAAATTTTAAAGGGAATCTGTCAGTTGGATCAACCATCTCCACAGAAAGCTAAATAAAACGATATCTTGATATCTGCGATCTGATATCTTATTCCAGAGAAATCCACGTTTTTCTTAACATCTAAATGAGCTGTTAAGATCTATGGGCCGGACGCTTGTCTCCCTGAGAATTCACCTCCTTAGCTTATTGTAAATGAAAAGGGACATTACCAGTGTGTGACATGTAGCTCTGGAGAGCAGACTGTCGGTCATTACATGTTTCACACTGTCCCCTTACATTTAAAATCATGGAATCATTTTAATAATTTTCTATAACTACATGCCCACACAGACAACTTAATCAGGTGGAGCCTACTTTAAATTTTGTTTCGCCATTTCAGGCAAATCTCTGACAAATTGTAGGCAGTTTCTGCTTATATTTATTGGCATATTCGCCATTCTGTATAGTAGAAAAGCCAAAAGATGGACCTACATGCGAGCCGTAATGGCAGCCTTAGAGGTTGTCATTCAGAGTCTCCAGAAAGTTATGTAACTTAGGCTGCTTTCACATAGGTGTTTCTTAACGGCCGCACTTGCGGCAAGCCCCATGCATTGTCTATGGGTCATGCAGCACGTGGGGTTGCGGCAGAAGCGACCGTTGCAGGCACGAAAAAGAACGCTGCTGACTGCATTTTTTTCGCAGCACAAGTGCCGCATCTGCCGCAACCGGCAAAACTGCACTTACCTCACCTGACCGCAAGCCCCATAGACAATGCATGGGGTTTGCCGCAAGTGCGGCCGTTAAGGTGGCGGATGTGGTGAATCTGCTGCATTTTTTCAAAACTGCCAGTGTGAAAGGAACCTAAGAAATGGCAGAACAGAATTTAAAAAAAAACCTGATAGAAGAGGACGACTCAAGGACGTATACTCACAGGTGATGTTTTTAAGCTTAGAAAATGTTCTTTAAGGAAACACAGCGTGAGGTGGCTGATGGAGGCTTGATGGGTAAAGTTCTATGAAGCAAAGACTGGATTAAAATGATGTCCCATCACTGCAGGTGTGGAAACAATAAATAGCTCAGGCACTGAATCGATAACATTACAGTGATAGATGAGAGCTTAATAAGATAACGTTCATTAGCCGGCTCTCCAGAGAAGCTCTCCGAGCACTTTAGCAGCAGGCTTCTCGACAAGGAGGAGGTCCTCGGGCTGGTGTCACTTTCATTAGCTGCTGTCATCATCTCTCGCAGCCATCCGATTGCTGTTGTTAAGCAAAACTTACAACCAGCTGCTCAAGGACCATTTCTTTATAGGATGCATTTGGCTCTCAAAATACAAGGGCATCTACGGAAAACGAGGCAATTGTGTATCACTGCCCCAGCCTTTCTCCTACTGGGACATCATGCATTATGGTATATATATTTTTAATGTTACACTATAAAATTGTGAAATTTTAGACATAAATTTACCTAAAGACATCAAGTGTGCCCCAGATCTACCGTAATATGATGGTAATCTATGTAACATAGTGTATCAGTCTGGAATAATATATCTACCTAAGAAGTTAAGAAATATCAACATGGTTTCTCATATTACATCATTTATAATTTATTATGCGTTGCTTATATAACGCCATCAGATTCCACAGTACATTAAAGATATGATCATCACTGTCCTTCTGTTGTGGCTCACAATCTGATTTTGCAATCAGTACAGCAGGAGAAATGAGTAATGCACATGTCACCAATTTTACATTTTTTAAAATATTTTTCTCAGCCCAACCAATCCTCAAAGGAAAATGAATCTGACCATAGGTGTCCATAGATTAGGTTATGTATTATAATGGGAAATGTCACAGAGAAAAAGTATTGAGCACATGAAAAAAGTGAGGTGTAAAAAGTCGTGGAAAGTCATGACACCAATTGAAATGTATCAGTAATTAAAAAGCAATCCTGTCACTTAGTGAAAGATAATATCAGCTAGTTAAACTGATGGCATACAACAAGGTGTCTCATTACCAAGGTGCCACACAAGAAACATCTCATGGTGGATGAAACCAGTGAGCTGTCTTAAGACTTTCTCAACCTTATTGTTTCAAAACATACTGATGGCATTGATTACAGAAGAATTTCTAAACTACAAAGATTACAGTAACTACTGGTGAGGTCTTAATCTGGAAGTGGAAATAACATTATTTCACCATAAACCGGCCATAACGAGTTGCTCCTCGCAAGGTTTCAGACAGAGGCGTTAAAAGAATCATCAGAATAGTTCTCCAATTGGTGTTAAAGAAAGAAAATAGAGGCGTGGCTTTGGAGCTCATGGAGAGCAGACGTGTTTAGCTCGAGCTCCTGCTCCTCAGCCAGAAAAAAGCAACTGGATCTCTTCCCTAGGGGAGAAATTCTACCAAACCAACCAAGATCTGCCTGAACCAGCTCCAAGAACCATCTGGACCTACTGGACTTCTCACTTCTGGATTTTTTTTCCCTCTTTGGATTACCACAATAGAAGATCTTCTTGAATCTTCATCTTCTCCCCCATCTACTTGGCTTAATTAGGCACTGGACATCTCCTTGGGACTCTAACTCAACTATTTTGGGCTTCTTCCCGGTTCCGAGTGGTCAGAGGACCCTTAAACCAGCTTTTGGACTTTTCCCGCCTTTTTTAGGGACTTTCCCGCTTTCCCACCAAAACCGCGGCTTTTTCCCGCCTTTTTCGGGGGTTTCCCGCTTTCCCGCCAAAACCGCGGCTTTTTCCCGCCTTTTTCGGGGGTTTCCCGCTTTCCCGCCAAAACCGCGGCTTTTCCCCGCCTTTTTCGGGGGTTTCCCGCTTTCCCGCCAAAATCGCGGCTTTTTCCCGCCTTTTTTCGGGACTTCCCCGCTTTTCCCGCCAAATCGCGGCTCTATTGTAGACCCGCGAGTTACTATAGCAACGGCCACTAGGGGCAGACTCAGATACATAGCAGTCTCTTCTATGCATAGAAACACCTGGATGATCAAGCCTGGGATTACAACTTCTTCTCTCACTACGAGTAAGTGAGCCTTCAGAAAAGGTGCCAGCTCCCTTGGTTTCTCTCTGTGTTTTTGGGACCCCTGCGAGTATATACTGAGGTTCCTGTCGCCGCCTTGCCCTGGGGGAACCGGGACCCGATCTACTGACTTCCGATTCAGGTAGGAATCTCCCTGAACCTGTGTTGAAACTCTCGGCTCCACTCCGGACTTCCAGGACCCCCCGGGGACTGACGCAGCAGTTTCCCGCCCTTTTCACAGCCACGTTACATAATCATTTGTTGTCAAAACAACAGCTGGCAGCAGATGGCGCTAACACTCTTCTGACATTCCACTATACTGAAAGTTTCTGAAGCGACGAGTGACTGCATCGAGCTCTGCTCAGTAAGGACTGTGCCTGCCTTCCCCGGACTAGTGGAGCTGCTGCTCTGCTTCTGCTCCTGGCTCTGCTCTTCACCGGTGGTTCTATTAAAGATCCCTGGATATTTCCTGCTTCTCCTTCAACTTGAGCATTGGACCGGAACCTGTTGGTGCGGGCACTCCTATACGTCTGGGACCCCCAGGAGATTTCCGCAACATTTCCCCGCGCTCTTAGACCACTGTTACATAACTAATAGTTGCTATGGTAACTACAGGTGGCAGAAGGAATTAATACATCTACGATACTCCACCAACTGGAAGCCTCTGGAACTGCATGTACACATATTGGGATCTGATCAGCGGAAACCACACTTGCCTACTATACCCCCGGCTCTAATTTTATCAGTACTCATCCCGGATATCTCCGGCCATTCTCCACCATTCTCCCGGCCTGGACGCTGACCCGGACTTCTTTATAACAACCGCTACTATATACACAGCAAGCTCCATTATACTTCCAAGTCCACTGATACTACTGGAACACTCTGGAATAGCGGTTTAATAGTTTCACGGAATCGGTCAGCGGGAGGACAAGTTCCTTCATTATTTTTGTTACTCTGCCCCCCTTCTCCTTTTTTTTTTTTTTTTTTTTTTTTCTCTTTCTTTCTTATAGGTTCTCCAAGATCCTCGCCTGACAAACGGTTCTTCTTCTTCAGATCTACCTGCCTAAGAACAACAAGGATATTTCTGCTGAACATCTACTGACTTCAACGTGAACTGCCTGAATTCCTCTCTACTGCTCATCTCTACGCTGGAACCCTGACAAGACATCTAGCCATCTTTGAGGAACTAACTGAACTTCCTTGGACACGTGATTATTATCTGTCCCCCTGACGCTCCAAATTGACCCTTGTCCCTTAAACAAAAGGGATTGCTTCACTCTACATTATTCATCTTGGCTTTTGGGACTGTAATACAAGAACTACTTCTTTATACTCATTGGAAAATTAGCCGGAGGACACAGACAACACCAAATTGACCCTCGACCTCCAATCAACAAGGTTTATTTCCCTTTGTGCTGTAACATTTAGCTCTTTGGGTCTGCATTACATAGAACATCCTTCAACTTTTTCTTTGGGATATTTGTCGTTTGAAGATTGGTAATATCTTATTAGTCCTTCTCTTTCTCAATTGCTTATCCTACTTATCTATAACCTCAACCTTGATCCTATTACTCTTTCTATTATTACATATCTCTCCTTTATAACTGCTTATCCTTTTCCTTCACTCTTACTTTCTTACGAAACACTTATTGCCTACCTATAAACCTATTTACACCTTTTCCTCTGGCTTACAATTAACCCCTTATCTTAATCCTAGATTTTCTTCTCTTTAATTCCTTCTTCTTCAATTACAACTAGTAGACCATTTCTGTTTTCTTTTTACCCTGCTCTTTATACTATCATATGCATACCACCTTGTTAACTCATTGTATGCTCTGAGTACCATTTCTCCTTTCACTGCTCTAATGCTTGTTATTCTCTCCACCTCATCCCCTCTCCTTTAGCTCTGTTCCCTCTGATTTGATTCTATCCTTACTTCCTGACAACCCTTTTATAACTCTTACTACCCTTAACTTAAACTATTTCTCTACGTTATTACTTATTGATTACAAATTTGTGGTCCTGACTGTAGCTGTCGTGTGGGAACTGGAATGTTGTCAAGACTGGTCACTTTTAATTTTGACCAGTTAATATCTATCCCAACATACAATCCAGTCTTGATAATCTAAATGTAACTCACTTATTGAGTCCACTTGACAACCTATAGTTGTTGTCACTGTTATCTTAGATAATTACTGCATTTGTTTCTTTTCAACAAGTTTTTATTACAAGAATATTCTGTGCTAACAATCCTACACAATTATCTCCAGACGAGAATCATACACAGCCACCATTGACCATAGTATAACCCTATTATAATTGAGAGGAATTTTAAAGGGGTATAGTTAGCGACTGATACACGGGACTTCTCATTTAGGGAATAATTTATAACCAGATTACCTAACCCATCTGGGTAAATCCTTCAAAACAGAAGGAACATAATATTCAATTTCACCTTTTCTAAACTTAGTGCAGTGTTCTCGGTAACTCTTCCACCAGATTAAACCAGCTATTAAGTTTAAACAACGTCTGATCCCACTAGGACTAATTATAATTCTGTGGATTTAGGCTCTTGATAGTCAATACCATAACGTATTTCATTTGATTCTCTCTTCAAAACTAAATACCCAAACACTCCAAGTCTCCTTTAAAGAATCTACAGCAACACTCTCGATACTGCAACAAGATCCTTCAGTTTTACCTTATCAACCTGACCAACAATTAATCCATTATGGCCACAGCTAAACAGCCTAAGGAAAATCCAAAACCTCCTAGATCTGATATAAAGATCACACATGCAGAGTATAAGCACCGCTCTAGATCCCCTAGGGATACCAGCAGCGACAGAGGTTCTGACTCCCACATGCATACAGAAGAGGAAACCTACACAAAATCCCAAGTTTTCTCCCAAAAAAGAAAAGATTTTGCAACCAAGAAAAAGACTGGCCTTCCCCAGACATCGAAAATGTCAAACTCCTCAGATTCTGACTTAAATGAGTCTCCTAATCCTAGCCCAATTAAGCAGAAACCCAGGAAAGAACCTACATCAACACAAGACACTGATACTTTTGAAGGAATAAATTGGACTGGCCCAATAGATAAAAATTTCTTCAAAGATATATTTTATGCTCTTGACAAAAAGAACAAAGCTTTCGAGGAAAAATTAGAATCAAAATTTGCACTTATGCAAATCTCAGTGGACAACATAACACATAAGGCAGACAAAAATAAATCGGATATTTCATCTTTGTCATCCAGGCATGAGGAACTGGTTAATGACCACAGACTCCTCAAGGAAAGCTGCAAATCGATGCAGGATAAAATCTCGAGCTTGGATGACAAGGATAGGCGTCAAAACCTAAAATTACGAGGCGTTGAGGAAACCATTCCGCCCAACCAACTAAAACACTATGTAACAGACCTAATGCGACTAACTATCCCCACGCTATCTGATCCCAACCTTAACATTGTATCAATTCACCGTCTTAGGAAGCCAAAATTTCTAGCCCCAGATATCCCAAGGGACATCCTGGTTAAATTTCAATTTCTCCATGTGAAGGAACAGATTGTCGACTATTTAAAATTACACAAGTCCCTTCCCACCCCATACCAACATGTCAGAATTTTTGCTGACATCTCAAAATCTACAATGCAACAGAGAAGGGAACTTTCCCCCATTATCAACTCATTACAGAAGAGCTCCATTCCTTACAACTGGGGCTTTAACCCAACAAGAATCATAATTCAACATCAGGGAAAATTTATCGCACTTTCAGAGGTAGAGAAAGGTCTAAAGACCCTAAAAGATCTGGGTATTATCATATCATAATTAGATCTATACGCCAATTAAGAATGGCTGAGGTGTATTGCCAAAACACCAGCCAAAAAAAGGAGGTTTTTGAACGTGATCTTAGGATCCCCTCCGTTGAGAAAATTGAGTTTCGTTTTAAATCTTAACAGCAACAAATTTCAAAAGAAAAAAAAATTTGCTTTTTTCTATAATATAGAAGTTTCCAAACAAGAGAGAGATACTTTTATTTAAAACAACTATCACCCCGACTAAATAACATTTTAGCTATTTTTTGATCATGTCTCTCCGCTTTTATTCCCAAAATGTCAACGGACTTAACTCCCCACAAAGACGTTTTTTTTTATGGAAGACACTAAAACAATCCAAAGCGGATATTATAGGTCTCCAGGAGACTAAACTATCATCGCAACAACCACAGAGACTGAAAAACAAAAATTTCCAAAATATCTTCTGTGCCAACAACTTGAGGAAAAAGGCGGGTGTTGCCATTATGATCAACAACAATGTGGCCTTCGATTTAATAGAAAGCATTGCAGATCCGGAGGGAGATATTTGGTCCTCATCTGCAAACTTAATTTCCACATATTTACCCTGATATGTGTCTATGCCCCAATAAAGCCCAAAAAACCTTTTTAAGTAAGGTCATGAGGTTAATCAACGACAAAAAACAAGGTGACCTCATTATTTTTGGAGACTTCAACACTGTTCCCAATAGTACAATCGACTCATCAAACAAAACCAGGAATAACAATAACCAATCCTTGGACCCATGGCTCCACAAATTTGACCTGTACGACACATTCAGATGTTTAAATTCCACCTCCATCGAATATTCCCACTATTCACAGAGGCACAACTCTTACTCTAGAATCGACTTAGTCCTGGCTGGAGTATTTACCCTACCAAAATTCATCAAATCAGAGATCGGGTCCATAACTTGGTCCGATCACGCCCCCACTACCTTTGAAATCAAGATAGGTCCAAAATCTCTATCTCCTAAACAATGGAGAAATAATAGCCTACTATATTCCCACCCAACTTACAAAAAGGAAATAGAAGAAACCATCATCAACTATTTCAGGGAAAATGATTTGGAAGAAACTTCAATAGTAACCCTATGGTCAGCTCTCAAAGCAGTACTGCGAGGGAAACTGATTCAGTTAAATGCTCAATTACATAGGAAAAACCAGGAAAAACTTAAAAATATGGTGGCCAAAATACACGAACTTGAGGTGTCACATCAAAACTCTCTGAATCCCCAAATTCTGGAGGAAATTTTTCAAATCCGTCTAAACATTAAAACACTCCTCACTTCTGATTATGACAAACTTTCCCAGACGCTTAAAATGCATCACTACCACTCAGATGATAGACCATCTAAACTATTGGCCCAAAAAATCAAATACCAGAAAACCAAGGCAAGAATTAAAGAAATAAAAGATCAATACAGCAAATCACATCACCATCCTGGAGACATTGCAAAGGAATTTGCTATGTATTACTCTTCCTTGTACAATCTGAAAGAGCACCCTTTGAATCTACACCCAGAAATGGCAGACATACATAATTACCTAAACAACTTGGAACTCCCCACACTGTCGGACACTGATCTTATAGACCTCAACTCTCCTTATACCACCCCTGAAATAGCTGAAGTCATAAAAAAATCAAAAAATGGGAAAGCCCCTGGACCAGATGGTTTCCAAAACGAACTTTTCAAAGAATTTAATCAAATTCTCGCCCCTTATCTCACAAAGTTAGCAAACCACACGGCTACCCAGGGATATTTGCCGGACGACATGCTTGAGGCGACAATCACAGTGATCCCTAAAGGTAAGGGAGATCCATCTGACGTAAAAAATTATAGACCAATATCACTATTAAACACCGACACCAAAATTCTTGCCAAACTCGCTGCAAATCGTTTAAAAAACCATGTGAGTAAATTAATCCACCCAGATCAATCTGGTTTTATACCCGGACGGACCACCGTTGATGCCACAAGACGGGCACTTGACTTAATCTCTACCATTGAAAAGACCAGCCAACCATCCGCCTTCTTAGCACTTGATGCCGAGAAGGCATTTGATAGGGTTCACTGGCAGTTTTTATTCTCAACCTTAGAAAAATTCGGACTCAAAGGCAACATTTTCCGTACAATCCAATCTTTCTATAAAACCCCCACCGCCAGAGTATACTCCAACACCATTTTGTCCCCTAAATTTCCACTATCAAATGGGACACGGCAAGGTTGCCCCCTATCACCTCTTCTTTTCGCACTATATATAGAACCTTTGGCCTCTAGTATAAGACAAAACTCTAACATCAAAGGGATTCTAACTAATCAAACTCAGCATAAAATCTCACTTTTTGCTGACGACATTTTACTATCAATTACTAACCCATTGAAATCCCTGAGACACCTTGAATTGGAACTCCAAAAATACTCTCGACTCTCTTTGTACAAAATTAATAAAACTAAATCACAGGTTTTGGACTTTAACATCGATATTACTCTCCTACAATATCTGGAGGAAGAATTTGATTTCTCTTGGAAGGAAAAAGACATATCTTATCTGGGAATCAAATTAACTAAACCCTCAAGTGAAATGGTGCATCTGAACTTAACATCACTATATAGCTCCCTATCTCAGGAATATCAACGCCTTTCCAAAATTGAATTGACTTGGTTGAGCAAAATAGAGGCGTTTAAAATGCTCCTTTTCCCCAAAATTCTGTTTACAATAAGATCTATGCCCCTGTTCATTCCAAGGAAATGGTTCACAAAACTCCAATCTCAACTACGTGCCTTCATTTGGCGCAGAAAAAAACCGAGAGTTGCCTCAATTGCCCTTCAGCGACACAAATCTTCAGCCGGACTGGGTGTACCTAATATTTACAACTATTACTTGGCCTCTTTGATTAAATTATCTCACAGTTGGTTACTTGACTCTCCCGAAATGCCCTGGATCACCATAGAAGGATCTTTTGCAGGTGACAATCTAAAACCTCTCCTTATAGCATGTCTTCTAGATCCCAAAATGAAAATTCCATCCCAGCCTATCATTAAAGCAACAGTTCAAGCCTGGATACAATTCACTGCAAAAGCAGATAAATATTCCACTAAAATTGTCCTCAAAAATTTACCACTGGACACGCTTGAAATACTTATTCCTTCCCTGGACCTATCTAATTGGAAATTAAAAGGTAAAACCCATGCTCAAGACTTGATAAGAGATGGCCTACTCATACCCTTTCATGAGATGCAAACCAACTTTCCCTTAACCAGGGATGACAGGACCCAATGGAGATCCTTAGATAATTTTATTCGGACCCATCGACCTGACTTCAAACTTCCATCGATCATAACGGAACTAATCAGACTCCCACAAAAAGAATCAATCTGGACGACAAATCGTCTTTACAAAATCTTAAACGAAGAATTGGAACTCCCGGGTCTTCCCTTTATAAAAGCATGGGAACAAGAACTGAATGTTAAAATTAATTTGGAAACCCTACCTAAAACATTGAAAACTGCCTACTCCAGCTCCAAATGCGCAACGTTACACGAAAGCCACTACAAATTACTATCAAGATGGTACTACACCCCTGTTGTACTAAATCGTTTTTTCCCAGACCACTCCCCTTTATGCTGGAGAGGATGTGGAGACTACGGATCGCTTTCCCACATCTTTTGGTTTTGCCCTAAAATTCGCCAGTTTTGGGAGGAAGTTGAAACGTTACTTAGAAACATCAGCAAATGCCACATTACTCTTTCTCCAGAGCTGGCCCTCTTGCTCCTTGGCATAGAAGTCTTTCCTAAACATACCAGGCTTCTAATAGCTCATGTAGTGTTGACTGCCAAGAGCCTACTAGCCGCAAAATGGAAACAACTTGAACCACCAGCAATTGCTAATCTGATCGCGAGAGTTACCGACCACTGCACTTATGAAAATTCTTTTGCAATTCGCAACAATACTTGGAACAAATTCTGCCTTCAATGGGACCCCTGGATTCAATCTTACGCCCCACTGCTTAAACCTTAGACCACCCCTATACTAATTTCGTTAAAATGCAACTCTCACTGTGATGTTTTTTCATTTATCTGAAATAGGATAATCTCAGCCTGTTCATTTCTCTTGTTGGAATTATAGTCCTACCAAACTTTTTCTCTTTTATGCACGACTAATCTTACTCAGTTTTCTCAATAGTTGTTGTTAATAGTATACTACGATGACTGTGTTTTATTTGTTATATAATTCACCGTTTTTACCACTCCTTTAGGATTCTACTTGTCAGTGTTATTTGTTATATATAACTCGAATCAATAACAATATATTTAGCATTGTATATATTGTGTGTTTCCCTACCCCTTCCCCCCCCCTTTTTCTTATCCCCCTTTTATATTCTGTAATCTTCCCTCCCCAGTCCCCTCCCCCCTTATTTTATTATTATTATACCCTAATAAAAATATTTTGAAAGAAAGAAAGAAAATAAAGCTGTCAGAATGACTGAGCCGATCACCTGACCTGAATGCAATAGAAAATATATGGAACCAACTATAGCTCAGTGTTCATAGAAGGAGCCAACTGGACCTTTAGATTTTGAAGAGTGTTTGTGTAGAAGAATGGCCCAAAATCACACCTGAGCAATGCATGCCACTAGTTTCTCCATACAGGAGGCGTCTTGAAGCTGTCATCACCAGCAAAGTCTTTTGTACTTAGTACTAAATAAGTTTCAGTAAGCGTGTTCAATCATTTTTCCCTGTGTCATTTCTCATTATTACATATAACTTAATTTATGAACATCTGTAGTTTGATTTCTTTGCCTGTGTGGATTGGGTGAGTTGTTGCCAACATCTGGTGAGAAATGCATGTCAATAGCACCCTTCAATATATATTTCCTTACGAAATTGGTGATCTGTTCAATTTATTTCATATCTTTGGAGTGTGGGAGGAAACCTATGTAAACATGGGGAGTAAAAAAACAAACCCCTTATGGATGTGTCCTTGGTCAGACTTGAATCCAAGACCCCCAGTGCTGCAAAGCAACAAGGCTAAGCAATGAGTTACTGTGCTGCCTGCCCCCTATTGAAATACAGCATATTATAGAGATAGATCTCTACCAAATGGCAAAAAGAAATGTTGTGCCATTGGGCTAACAAAGACTTAAGATATCTGTACTTGTAATTCCCTTTGCAACACTTCACAGGCTCAGTGCTTCCTTAGGACAACTTTCCACCAAATTACCAGTAAAGGCAGAGAACAGAGTATTATCAAGGCAGCCGAATTATAATTTCTTTCCTTTATTATCTAAAATGCATCATCATTGCAACGTTTTATCCAACAGATATCCTCTTGAAGCATAAGCAAATGACACATTGTTATCTGCCATTTGCCTATGCTTGAAGAAGGCTGTTTGTTGGTCGAAACGTTACGATGATGATGCATTTTGGATAATAAAGGAAAGAAATTACAACTCTGGTGCCTTGGAAATACTCTGTTCTCCAGAGACTAAAGATGGTCATACTTATTAAATTGCTGTCAGCCTAAGTTATTTCTCCTGACCTCCACATATGTATACACCTTTGGTTTGGACACATTTTCTTGTCTTCTGAATGGGGTGAATTGTATAAGCCTCTGCTGAATCTCCACTTAACACAACCTTCAAACATCCTAATATTTTTCTGATAACATCAAATACATGTAGGGACATTTCACATCAGCGTTTTTGCTGTTGTGCGGCAGATCCGGCTGATTTACCGTATCTGCCGGATCTGTCGCCTAATGGCCGCCCTTGCGGCACCTATCCGGCAAGCCCCATGCATCCTCTATGGACTTGTGGTCAGGTACGGCAAGTGCGGTTTCGCTGGATCCAGCAGATCTGGCACTTGCGGACGCAAAAAGAAAACGCTTCTAGCATCGTTTTTTTTTCATGGCCGCAAGTGTCGGATTTGCAGGATCCGGAAGACCGCACTTGCAGTACCTGACCACAAGCCCCATAGAGAATGCATGGGACTTGCTGGATCGGTGCCATTACGTGGCAGATGCGGCGCCATCTACCGGATCGGCGAGAAAGATCAGCAAAAACGCTGATGTGACTAAAGTCAGCCTTTCACACATAATCAAATCTACTTCATTTAGGAAGGTAATATTTCCAGATCTAGCTCCATCGCCTCCCCCTCCCTAACCAGTGACTGCCAGTTGGCCTGTATATACAACAGCCATCAGTGTAGATGGGAGAGCTCTCCATATCCATACAGCATGAACATACTGTATTTATGTGTCTGCTATATTCTTTTTAGATGCTTTTAGCTACAGATAATCTGATCAGTTTGTGGAGGATTGAATTCGAGTTTGTGGTTCCGTGCAAATTCAAACACCTTGAAATTTAATTTGCAAAGTAAAAAGCTTTGCCTGCATCATTTCCTACACTATTGAAGCATCAGTGAGTGAGGTAACGTTTTGCATGCACGCAGGGGCTTCACCATAATGCTTTGCAGCTGTAACATCTAGCGCATTATTATTATAGTTTATACATTGATGTTCAATCAGTTTATTCTCAGTGAAGCACAGTCAGACACAGGACAGCTTGTATGGCAGAGTCATTTTCCATCTTAAGTTTCCACTGTGTAAATGAAATACACATATCATCTGTCGTGCGTGCAAATTTATTAATTTTTGGTGAAAATTCAACCAAGGCAGTGAATTCGAATTTCAAATGACCTGTGCTCATCTCTACTATTAGCCCAATGGAATAGGAAACATTTGTGTTTCTCATATCCCTCTTAGACAGGCCAATCCTGGCTGATAAACAGCCAATCACCATCTATTTGCTTTTTCAAGCAGGCTACCGGACATTCTACATTGTCTACACAATCGCCCACCTAGATATAACATGTTACAGGAAGCACATCATCTTTTTATGGGGACGATGTTCTGCCAGCATAAAAATTAAGTATTATTTTTTTTAAATGGCAAAAATCCTACCTCAAAGTATTCACATTGATCCCACTATCTAACAGTGAAGACCATGTTGTTGTAATACCCTCCACAGTCTCAACAAAACTGTGCATCAATGTTAGCAAAAACCATCACAATGTTCTAACCACCATCATAATAAAATATTGTCCTTACAATAAACACAAAATAATAAAACATTCCAAAATTAATTACTTTTAATGCAATAGGAGCATGTCCTACAGCAATTATCTCAAGACAGGGTCTCTATTCTGCTAAGGGAAATTCCACATCTTCATAACGGACTGACCTGGGGACTAAAACTGTCAGCTCTTGTGAAATTCCCAGTTCTTGCTCAAGCCAAATATTAATACACAAGTCTCACTTTGTATGCATCTGCCATGCTCTTTTGTTAAGCAATTTCTATGATCTATCAATAATGTATAAAATAGTTAAAGTACAGAAACATGCTCAATATAAAGATATCTTTATAACACATTAAGTCATTGAACCACTGGTGCTACAGTATAAAGTATCCTTTAATAAAGTTGTATTAGAAACTCTTTCCAGTAGGTAAAGAGTTAACCCTACGCGTTAGTGCAGTCACGTGTCTGGATGAGTCCAGCATGATGTGCTCATAAGTGTTTGTTAACGCATCTAATTTTATTTCACGACTTGAGATCCCCAGGAGAAGCGGAAGGAGCCCTGAGGAGTGAGGCTCCGGGTGACCTTGGATCAATATCCATCTTCTCTTATGATCACGTGACTCAATATTATCAGCCTAATGAGGTGTAAGATACGCACTTTTCTCCTGTCTGGATCCTCTTCATCATGACCTAAAAAAATCCTAGAATTTATCAGTAATTTTCTCTATAAATGGCAGCAAAATGACTTTTATTTTTACATTCGGAGTGCTTCCTCCAATGTCAGCTATTCACTGATAATCTCTAGACTGAAGTTGTTCCAGTAGTAATATAATAACTGCTCTTATCAAATTTGTTGTTTATTTTGAGATAACTAAATTCCAAAATCATTTTCAGTTGTTCATTAAATTGTAATGATAGAATCAGAACAAGTAGGAAAAGTCTTTTCCAGAAGGAGAAATCTGTTTCCTCCACTTAATACATCGGGGGTCTCAAACTCCGCCGTGTATACAGGACGCACATAGAAAAAATTGCATTTGACGGGCCACACTTTTGCAGGCCAAGAAGATCTATTCAATGATAAAACATTTTTTAATTTTTGCCGTCGTGGTCCTCATCTTGTACTGATATCGCCTATCCAGGTACAGCATTTTGGGTTGTTATCTGCGGTGGAGTTGCACATTTAAATGCCCCTAATCTTAGACTTACCCTCTCTTTTTACACAGCACTGGTTCATGGCGCCATCTTATGAACTTCTAACTAGCCGGAAGTCATAAGTTAAGTCACAAGTGCTCAATGCATCTCTATAATAGCCAGAACAAGGCCCCCATAGATAAGTATTGAACAGCAACCTCCGACTCGCTCCATGAAACACTGGTAGGTCACTTTTCATTGCATACCAACTGGAGCACCGCTGGAAAAGGATGAAGGTCCCATAAGGTGAGTATAACAAAGGGTTAAGGAGACTTATATTTAAAGCACCACTACAGCAGTACAATAAAAAAAAAATGATGGAGTGGTGCTATAAACAGCTATGATAAATGGAGACTCACTTGGTTTTGACACATTAATCTAATAAAAATGGATGTCCTACCCCATTTCTTGTGTATACTTTAGACTGTCCCTCTCATACCCACTTCCATGGATCAGTCCAGAGTACTGGTATCAACTTAGTTTTAAAGCTGGCCTGTTAAAAGCTTCACTGAGATCTTGGGATCCTATGATCAACATGGACTGTCTCTCTGGGCTGTTGTCCAATCACAACCCTCTTTTCCAATTCAGAGTTTCTCTGTTGGAAGGCGGTTGACAATCCCCGCTGTTATCATGTCCTTGGGGGCTTAACATTAGCTTAATAGCTCATTTGCATATAACAAAAATATGGATTTCTCTGTAATGAGACATTGGATCACAGATATCAAGGTATCATTTTTTTCAACTTTCTGCTTATCCATATTGATGGCTATGAAGGGTTGATCCTACTGACCAATTCCATTTCAAATAGGGCAACTATTTTGTTCTCTTTACACGGCCATGAGCATTTGACGCTAAACAGGCATCTAAACCGCTATATTGAGTCCAATAAGAAGTCTGTGTACTTTATTGAACATAGTTGTATGATTCAGGGAAACTGGGGACAATTGGGATACATACAATTAGAGCATGAATGATACAACAGAAAAAATACATATCATAAATAGCTATACAGTATGCATTCAATACCTAAAAAAGCCTGAGTCTAACCTAGAATGCAACAGACTAGACTAGAGTAACATTTGGAGCAGTTAATGGCTGCAGACAACATAACCTCCTTACCAGCAATGCTATCACAAGAGGGATTAAATGGAGGCTGTCTTCCTGTATGCAAGTGTGAAGAGAAAATGGAGCCTGAATTACCTGTAATGCATTGCAGAGGAGAGCCAATACTGAGGCATAAAAATGGAACAATGATACTGATAGAAAGTCCAGCTACTAGAGAGAACTAAAGCTAGTAAAGGAAAACATAGGTAGAGGTAGTACTGCAGAGCCACAGTAAGGAAGAACATGTTAAGTGGTGAAGGCGATTCCGAAACAGTGGCCAATATTACAAAAGGTGTACAAAACAAGGCAAAGTTATAAACATATCCCAAACTACATCTAATTCATGAGGTTTGGTTTAGGCCATTCGGGCAAACATCTCCACTCTTTATATAGAAGTATCTACTGAGAAATATTGTTTACCTTCAAGTTTGTCCGTTTCTGGAGGAAAAGTCAATAATTCATTTTTGTAAACCAAGCACAGGAAGCTGCCAATCAACATGTCCACCTACATAGTACAGATTGGGGTGGATTGCTGAGCTGTTCACATATCCACAATGATTACATACATTTCCTCTCACTTTAAGCATATACTTGCAGGAAATAAGAAAGACTACAGCAGCTGAACAGTTAGCACGTTAACTGATAATGAGCATCAAATTAGCACGTCGCCACTACTTAAATAGGTAATTAACATTTGCCACATTGAAACACAAACACACTGTTTCACCTTACGCTAATCACAAATGCTGTTAAATTTATATTTCTTTACCTTAAATGTAATTATTAGTTTAAAGGGGAATTTCTTTGTGTTCATGGCTTTGAGAGAAGCCATCCGCTAGAAAGATTTGATGCCTGAAAAGGCCGATGTACACTATTTTCTTCCAGCCATCCGTGCATTTTCGTGATATGAATGAGTATAACAAATGCCAATTGATGGTTACCGTAAGTTGATCTGCTCATTGTGAATTTTTCAATTTGTTTTCAGGTGCTGTTAGTTGGAAAGTCATTCTTGATAAACCGTTCTGAATTCCATCAATATGAACTCTAACTAGTTCACAGATCAGGGCAGAAATGAATTAGTGATGTGTCATTTTTAACTTATGCCTTTCTCATCCAAGAGGAAAACCTTGACAATTATAAACCATGCCTGAAATTGATCATTTAAAGGAAGCTTAACCCCTTCCAGCAAAATGGTGTACCTGTATGGCTACCTTCACACTACAATTTTTAGGGAGCCGATGCTGTCCGATAAAATCGGACAGCATCGGCTCCCTTCTGACGCCTGGAATTAGATGCCAAATAATAATCCAATTCCGGCAGGAAATCGGTCCCTCCGGGCTGTTAAGAAAAAAAACCAATGTATGCTCACCTGTCCCCGAGGCCCCCGCCGTCTCCCACACGGTCCCGGTGTCCTCCTGGTGTCTCCAGAGGTCTTCTTCTTCTGAACAGGACCTGCCATGACGTCACAGTCACGTGACCGTCGGTTACACCATGTTAAAAGGCGGTCATGTGATTGTGACATCACGGCAGGTCCTGTTCAGAAGAAGAAGACCTCTGGAGACACCGGGAGGACACCAGGAGCCTGCGGGACCGTGCGGGAGACGGCGGGGGCCTCGGGGACGGTTGAGCATACATTGTTTCGTTTTTTTTTAACCCCTGCTTTCCCAGTTAGGATCAGTTTTACTGTACTGAGCATGTTAAAAACATCGGACTGAATCAGATGTGCACTAAATGGCATCCGATTTGGTCCAATCCGATTTTGTCCGATTTTATTTTCGGTGCAAAAATCGGAGTATGCTCCGATTTTTGCAGCGATAAAAAAATCGGACAAAATCAGACAGAATCGGATCGGACCAAATTGGATGCCATTTAGTGCACATTCGATTCGGTCCGATGCCCATAGGGCTGCATGGGGGCCAAAATCGGTCTGATGCTGTCTGATTTTTATCGGACAGCATCGGAAATAAAAAATTTGTAGGGTGAAACCAGTCTATGTCCAGATTGTAGGTCAAATAGTTATGTCACAGGGATGGCATAGGTTCAGGAGTTGTGCCCATGCCATCTGCAGCAAGAGTCGGCTATCGGAGCTCCTGCTGCATGTGCCTGGACCAGACCTAGCTCTGATCCCAACACTTTCACCCCTCAGGTGTGAGGAGTTTGACAATGAGAGATCCCTCCCTTTGTCAGTCCATAGGCACCCCACAGCTTGATCGCAGGATGCTGATGGTTTCTGTAGCAACAAGGAGGCCTACCAAAGGCTTTTGACAAGAAGGAAATATAGTATGGAAGTGAGCTCTAGAAAAGACTAAGGAACTGAAAATTAAGAGAATTACCTCTGAGTTTATTAAAAGGTGGCTGAGGGCTCGCTCCATCCACCTTTTAATAAACTCAGAGGTAATTCTCTTAATTTTCAGTTCCTTGGTCTTTTCTAGCGCTCACTTCCATACTATATTTCCTTCTTGTCATTATCCTCTCCCTTCGGGGTGTGGTATGAGAGCTGCTGGAGGAGAGACCCTGCTGAACATACAATAGAACTGCCTCCCCTGGGATTAAGTGTTCAGGCCCGTTGGACACGGTCGGCCCGACCGCGGAGCCTTACTACACGAAGCCAAGTGGAAGGTCGCTTCAGGAAAAACAGACAGATCTTACACTCACCATGTACCCCATTCCCTGTTGTGCGGTGCACAACAGTTCCAGGTGAGTGTATCTCTGATTAACCCTTATTCAAAGTGTGTGATCAGCGTGGCGCAACTTGTTGTCTTTTCCTTCCATACCAAAGGCTTTTGTCTGCCATAAGCATCAGCCAGTCAGGTCAAACTCTGACAGAATACGTAATGTCTGATAAATTCCCTTTGTGGAACCAGTAAATAATGTAAAAAATATATATTTTCATTTTTTAAGTATAAAAAAATATACAGTATGTATAAATATATATAACACTAGATACAAGTAGATTAATGGTTGAGTGACCATTGAATGAGTGAATGGATGGATGGATAAATGAATGAACCATCTTTTTCTGAACAATCATTAAAAGAACAAAGCCAAACATATTTTAGTCCAAAAAGTCAAATTATAATACAAAATAATGATCCCTTATTGAGGCAACAATATCAAACAAATAAATGGGTCCTGTAATTCCCAAGAGATCAAACCTAATGTCGATAGCTAAAATGCACATTCTTAGATGAATATTCTGGTATAAAAAAATAACAATGGTCTCACAAATTAGGGACAATTTGGTTGACACATGTTAGTCTAGGTGCAGTTCTTCAATCTGACCATACATATGCCATTGTATACCTGACACCAGACAAACAATGAACAATTCTTTCTAAAATAAAAAGTCTGTTCATGTATGAAAATAATTTTGTTGACCCAAAGATCTTCAGATCTTGGGGACTTACTTCAATATGATGACGATCTGTGATTAGTTGGTTAAAACAATTGTGAACAACCTCTTCCTACCTCAGCACTCCTGGTGTCTCCAGTATTACCGTGTTTCCCCGAAAGTAAGACACTGTCTTACATTTTTTTTACCCCAAAAAGTCCCACTATGTCTTACTTTCGGGGTATGTCTTATATTGGGAAAATAAATGTCGATTTTTGTTTTAACCATAAAATACAGCCCCCAGCAGTGTGGTATACAGCAACCTCCCCAGTGGTATATACAGGCCCCAGCAGTGTTACAGCAGCAGCCCCAGTGGTGTATACAGCTGCAGCGCTCAGTGGTGTATACAGCTGCAACCCCCAGTGGTGTATACAGCTGCAGCCCCCAGTGGTGTATACGGTACAGTTGCAGCGCCCAGTGGTGTATACAGCTGCAACCCCCAGTGGTGTATACAGCTGCAGCCCCCAGTGGTGTATACGGTACAGCTGCAGCGCCCAGTGGTGTATACAGCTGCAGCCCCCAGTGGTGTATACAGCTGCAGCCCCCAGTGGTGTATACAGCTGCAGCCCCCAGTGATGTATACAGCTGCAGCCCCCAGTGGTGTATACAGCTGCAGCCCCCAGTGGTGTATACAGCTGCAGCCCCCAGTGGTGTATACAGCTGCAGCGCCCAGTGATGTATACAGCTGCAGCCCCCAGTGGTGTATACAGCTGCAGCCCCCAGTGGTGTATACAGCTGCAGCCCCCCCCCATGAGTATACAGGCACCCCCCCTGACAATGACGTCAGTCTGTGCGCCGGAGAAGGAAGTCGGATGAAGCCGGAAGAGCGTGATGGTGGCGGGACAGCAGCGGGACACCGGCGGGGATAAGTATAATGATCTTTTACTTTACAGGTTGGAGGCAGCAAGGGGGGGGGGGCGCCTGTATACTCATGGGGGGGGTTGCAGCTGTATACATCACTGGGGGCTGCAGCTGTATATACCGTGTTTCCCCGAAAGTAAGACAGTGTCTTACTTTCGGGTATGTCTTACATTACCCGACCCCCCTAAAACCGGCACTATGTCTTACTATACGGGGTGTCTTACTATCGGGGAAACACGGTAGATCAGAAAGACAAGGTGGACAGCAGTGTAAGCAGGCTCTTCTTACCTCAGTACCCCTTTTATCTCCAGCATTATATCAGAAAAATAGCTTGAACAGCTGCCTCTTCCTCTCTTAACATGTCTGGTATTTTCAACAGTAAATCAACTTCTTGTTCTTACTACATCACAACTTTTATTTCCATTATTGGATCAGAAAGACAGGAAGGACAGAAGTGCATGCAGCCTCTTATCTTCTCAGTACTCCTGGTATCTCCAATATTATTTCAGAAAGACATGATGGACAGTAGTATGAGCAGCCTCTTCTTTTTTCAACATCTTGATATTTCCAATATTAGATCAGATAGACAGGTTATACAGCAGTGTGAGTGGCATCTTCTTGCTACAGCACCCTTTTTATCTCCAGTACTAAATCATAAAAATGGGTTGGACAGTAGTGTGATTGGCTTCTTCTTTTCTCAGCATCCCTCGTATCTCCAGCAGTAAATTAGTAAAACAGAATGAACCCTGTGTGAGCATTCTCTTCTTACTTATGCTCCCCTCTGGTATTTCCAGTATTGGATAAGTAAAACAAGATGGACAGCAGTGTTAACAACCTCTTCTTACCTCAGCATCCCTATCTCTGGTGTTACATCAGAAAGACAAGGTAACAAGCAGTGTAAACATCCTCTCCTTAGGCTAGGGTTACACTTCTGTTTTTTCCATGCGTTTTTCACACCTGCGTTTTCTGAAAAACGCATGGAAAAATGCATCCATAGACCCCCATTCAAAAACGCATGCCCCAATGCCAAAAATTTTAGCCATGCGTTTTTGGCTCAGCACCAAAATATACTGCATGCTGCGTTTTTTGGGGCTTTTTCAAAAACGCATGCTTTTTTTAACATGAGGCCCTATGGGAAATGCATTCATTTTTGAGTGGCTCTAAATGGTACCATGCGTTTCCACATGCGTTTTTGAAGGTTTCCCCACACCAAACAGCAAAAACGCAGCCCAAAAACGCAGGCTGGAAAAAAATCACCTTAAAAAACGCATGCAAATGTGACCCTAGCCTTACCTCAGCATCCATAGTATCTCCAGTATTAGATAATAAAAACAGCTTGGACAGCAGTATGAGTGGCCTCTTCTATTCTCAGCATGCCTGGTATCTCCAGTCTTAATCAGAAAGACAGAGTGAACGCTGTGTGAGCATTCTCTTCTTGCACCATCACCCTTAGTATCTCCAGTATTATATCAGAAAGACAAGGTTAAAAGCAGTGTGAACAGCTTCTGCTTACATCAGCACCCCTGATATCTCCAGCTGTAAATCAGAAAGACAATGTGGACCCTGTATGAGCGCTCATGCTTTTCTTACTTGATCATTCCTGGCCTCCTAATACCTCAGAACTCCTGGTATCTCCAGTATTAGGTCAGATATAGGGGGTGGAAAGCAGTGTAAACAGCCTGTTCTTCTCTCAACTTCCTCAATATTTCCAGTATTAGATCGAAAAGATATTGTGGAAGCAGTGTGAGCAGCCTCCTCTTACCTCAGGAACCCTTATAACTATAGTATTAGATCAGAAAGAGAAGATGCAAAACAGTAGAACAGCCTCTTTTTACCCCAGCACTCCTTGCATCTTCAGTATTAGATCAGAAAGGTAGTCTAGACAGCTGTGTGAACAGCCTCTTCTTACCTCGGCACTCCTGGTATCCGTACTAGTAGATCAGACAGACAAAGTGAACAGCATTGTGAGCATATTCTTGTTTCCTCACCACTCTTGGAAGTTTGAGTAGATCAGACAGACATGGTGAGCAACAGTCTGAGCAGTCTCTTCTTATCTCAGCACTCCTGGTATCTTCAGAATGGAAACACATTTTTCAATACATGAAAAAGGGGCAGAGTTTCCTACTGTACATGCTCATAGACTCATATCTTCCTAATATTTTGTCTATCAGTGTAAGAATGTGTCTCCATGTTAATGTACTGCTGTGTGTGTATACTACTCTGGCAAAACAATTATAATTTGCTGTTTAACCCTTTAAAGGATATTTTACTGAAGTTTTTTGCTATATAATCTAGAGCAGCATAATATAGAACAAGAAAGTAGTGATGGGCGAACCTGCTGATGCTCAGGATCGGCAGACTCACCTTGACTTTTCGTAAATCCAAGTTCGAGGCCGGACGTGACTCAATTTTGAGTCCGAACCTTGGTCTTGGACTTTACAGTTATGTGATGGGGCAAGGGGGGCGAGTTAATAAACATCATCATTATACTTAGCAGATCCGCCGCATCTATTTCCGAGGCCGCTTATTAGCTTTAAGGGATATTCACTGCAATGGCTCAAACAGCCAATCACAGACAGTGTCACACAGAATGGGCATCCACACATTCTAGTATGGTATTGTAGAGTGTATGGGCAGGGTTCAGCTTACTCCAGCAGCCAATCACAGACGCCCATTCTCTGTGACAGCATCTGTGATTGGTTGCTCGGTCCATCACACATATAGAAGTATTAAAATAAATAAATACTTTAAAAAAATGATGTAGCACTCCACAGTATTTTTGATTCTCAGCACAGGTAAAGTGGACAGCTACGGGCTGCCACCCCGATTGACCTCAAACCTGAATGGCTGCATCTTGTGAATTGCTTCCTCAATCGGGAGCGCAGATGAGTGGTTAGAATAGCGAGCCCCGCTGCCAATGTGCTGGAAATGTTGATGTCACGGATTGAAATGCAAATATTTATGGCTCGTATTCTGGTTAGGACTGTGCATAGGAAAAGAGTAGCATTATAGAGAGATTTATGCAAGATTAAGGGTGGTTTCACACTGGCGTTTGTGTCTGCATGCGTATGGCATGCAGACCAAACGCAGCCATATTAATGTGAATGCAGCGGAGAATCTCCGCATGCATTCACATTAATATGCACCCCGGCCAGCCAAACAGCTGTCTCGGGGGTGGCCGGGAGGAGGAGGTCAGCGTGGAGATCTCCTCCCGGCCACAGCTGATCTCCGCCGGTGTCAGGCGGGAGATTTGAAGACACAGCTGATCTGACAGCTGTTTAAATCTCCCGCGCCGACACCGAATAGGTGATATCAGTGCAGGAGATAAGAAACAGCTGATCGCTGCTTCAAATCTCCCGCGCCGACATCGCCTATTCGGTGTCGGCGCGGGAGATTTAAACAGCTGTCAGATCAGCTGTGTCTTCAAATCTCCCGCGCTGACACTGGCAGGAGAGCAGCGGCGGCTGTAGCTGATCTCCCGGTGGCCTCCACTGATCACCGGCGGCCACCGGGAGAGATTTCAATGAGATCCGCAGCGTTCTCCTGCGCTGTCATGCGGAGGACACTGCGGATTCATTGACTTCAATGCATTGTTTGTGCGCTTGCGGGAGCTTGCAGATAAAACAAACGCCCGAGACCGCACAAAAAATGCAACAGGCTGCGTTCGGAGGGCGCAAAAATTGTGCGCATCTGAGCACAAATGCAACCGAACACAGACGAACGCAGACACATGCGTTCCCATGTTAAACATTGGAACGCATGTGCGCAAGCGTTTGGCTGCATTCAGTACGCTTCGTTCCCAACGCCAATGTGAAGGCGCCCTAAGTTATGCTAGTTACTGTACTCCTTGACTTTTGATCATGCTGGCCCTATGCTTTTTGCTTCTCCACTTATTGTTGTGGATAGGGGTTATTCTAGTGCAGCCACATGGACGGCACTTATAGCATATATAAGACCGTTAAAACAAGGCACAGGCCTGCAAATTTAGTATTCAAAAGGTTATCTGCCCTTATGTGTCGTGACTAGAACAAGTTCAGAAATAAAGAGTGAAATTATTATCGCTTTCATATATTTCTTGGATCTGGTCCGTGCTCCCACGCTGTGCCAATTATGCAGAATTAGCAGTATAGAGAAGTAGAATTAAAATTCAGACTCATGAAGCTTTGTTCCAGTTACTAGCTAGTAAGAAATGACATAAAGTCCATGTGAATTAGATGCACTTGGTCTTCAGGCAGAAAACATAACAATTATAGTAGCTTTTCTAAAACCCTAATGAAAAATGGTACCACGTCTCGGCTAGGCTCTGCTCACATGTCCAGCTGTCATCCGTTTGTAATAGATCCAGTAAAAAGTTAAGTTAAAAGTTGAGCAAAAACACATGCAAAATGGAAAACAATGTTTGTCTTTTAATTAATTAGTCTTTAAAAATAGACGTATGTTTAAAAATTGTTGCTTTGTTTAATGTTTCGGGTTTGTTTCTGTTCCTTTTTCCACTGTTCGTTTTCTAATACGGTTGTCTCTGAACACCTTTATTGTTCTAGGCTTGCGCAGTGACTTTTTAACAATGGCCTCAGGTTTCCAGACTCGAAGATGGGGTCACAAGGTGCACAGACAGTCCATGCAACCCAGTTAGAGTAAGGAACTCATAACCCCAAGGGCTCTTGCACACCAGGGTATAAATCGATGAGTGCAATATGAGAAAAATTGCATTGCACTGAGACCAATGTTATTCTACAGGGCAGTTCTGATCTGTAGTTTTCTCCTCAGCTTTCACGGGACTGATCGCTGCATGCTGTGATTGGTAGCGTGACTTGGCTTATTTGAACCCATACAGGTCTAAGGGTGTGAGTGAAACATCGGACTGCACTCGGGTGTCATCCAACTTCAGTGTGATATACACAGAGACTGGCAATGGAGTAGATTAATATCTCCCCATCCCTAGCAATTGTTATGCTATTCACATGCAAGAGACTCAGAGCACAGTGATCGTCACTCAGACACGTTTTCAGCAGAGCCTGAGTCAAGTGTCATTAGCAAGTCACATCGCATGCCGTACGCTCGTGTGACCCCTGCCTTGGGGTGCTTTCACATAGGGCAGAATTGTTACATAAGTTTTCCAGATCAATTACTGAAATACCTAGATTGATTGCTGCAGCTGGAAATATGCATTGCAAATAATGCAAAATTAAATAAAAATACTCTACAACTCCTCTCATGCTTCCAAGGCTCCCATTGCTTTTTCTTCTACTGGTCTCTTTATGACCTGGTGCCCTACTATGATTTTTTGTCTGATTGGACTGCATAGTAAAAGATAAAAGAAAGACAAAGGTTGCAAAGTGCAAATTTAGTTTCAGATATATGGGTAAGGCCACTGTTCCACTTATGTATGGCATGTGATGCGTGAGTATCGGCTGCGATATGCTAATGACTGTGGGCACAGGCTCTGCTGTGAGCGTGAACAGAGTGTCATTATACTGTGATCCCATCCTGCAATCAGATCACAGATGCAGAAGAGAGGGAAAGATTAATCTTTCTATCTCCTCCTTTGCCGGGCTCGGCGTATATCACTCTGCACTTGGATGACACCCGAGTGCAGTGCGATGTTCCTCTCACATAGACATGTATATGTGGCGTCCATGCGGACCGATGGCCACAGTATGGTACTGCAGCTGGGACAGGTAAGCTAAGCACCCCACACCAATACCCAACACATCCCTCATTCCTAGACCTAGTACTTTATGTCAGGCAGGGGATAGTGGGGGGAAGCTGAGTGGTGGGTGGAGTGTAGTGAAGGAAACCCAGGAAAGGGGTGGAGGAACTAGAATAAAAACTAGGAACATTAAGTTGGGGAAGGCTTTTGGAGGGTGGTGAAGTAGGAAGAGTACCCAAGCATAGACACCCATGGAGCCAAGGCACTGATATACCTGTCTGTAAGAACACAGACCCGGCGGCCTGTGCCACCATATGGCCAGTTCAGGTCCAGGCTACTGACCGGAGACAGAAGCAGAAGGAGTCTAAGGTGGATCTGGGAGGACAGGTACACCGAGGGACTGGGTCAACACCAGGGGGCCGGCCCTGTTGCTGTGGCTGGGGAAGCTTCAAGCCCCCAACCACGAATTAACCGGCTGGGTGCGGGGTCTTCTTTCCCTGTACCCCACCCCCGGCACAACAACATGGAAAGGCAGTCACATAGGACTAGGGGTCCCGAGCGGGACGTCCACCAGAAAGTCTGCGACAGCTGGCCCGGAGTATGTGCGTGGGATTGAAGAGGCCCAAAAGGTACTAGAGAGGGGGTGCCTCTAGTGTGCCGACCAAGCTGCAGACCGCAACTGGGACCGAAAGTACACTGCTGAACGCATGACTGTGCTGTGTAAAATTAAGAACAAGCAGTGGAGTAAAATTACCGGTCAAACTCAAGCTAGTGTGTGAGAGACTTATTGCTGTGGTGTATAGCCGGGGCTCGCCTGCACCTATGGATCCGCCGACTACATTTGCTGTGCAGGCAGAGACAGCCTGCAGGAATGGAGAAGACCGTGTTCGGACGGGAGCGCGGGAGCTCCAGAGATGCCAGTCAGTGTCACCACTGTACCCCCATGCGTACCCTTCCCTCACACATAGACTATATACTGGCCCAGGGGATAACCAGCCCTGCCCGTGGAGGGCTTAACATCTCGCTGCCCATTGCCATCATCCCCGGGACCGTGACAAGGCGGTGGTCTATATTGGCCACATCCATGACAAACTCTTTCCCTTTTTCATTTTTTAGTTTTCTCCTCTTTTATTGACGTCGCCCAGGGCCATGGAACCAGTCTGCGGCCACCACCTTTGACATCCCCAGGCAACAGAGACTGAAGGGGACTGGTCCCGAGTACCCCACGGCCCTGGCGGGCAACTCATATACGTGCGAGTAATCGGAGACTCGCTGACAAACGCAGTATGCTGCAAATCTTTCCTTGGCATAGTTTTGGCTGAGGAAAAAATAGCAGATGGACACTGCCTGGTTGTTTTACACCGTGCAAATGCATTGCAATGTTTAATCATCCGTTGAAAACACAAGTGGAATTGAGTCTTTAATCAGTAAAACATTTGTTTTTTTGTTTCCCCTTTGAACCTCAGGGAAAAAATGCACAAAAATCCACAATGGACCAGCAATAAAATAGAGAAAAGTTGTGGACTTAATATCCAAACTTCAGGTCGCAGGTTTACTTCCACCATGTGGATACAATTTGGTACCAATGTCATTTCTTCTAACATCGTGCATGCGACATATAGCTTTATTTTGTCATTTGTGCTTTTAGTTGAAGGTTGGACTTTCTTTGGTCCAGTGTACATTTGTTTATTTTCATTACCATGTGTATTCTGACATCTTTGTGGTCACTGATGACACATATAATTAGACATATAAATGACTTGTCCCGGCCCAGCCGGCTCAGTGTCAGCGTGGTTGCAGCCCTTTTGGAGCATGTTCGGGTGGAAACATGTGTATGGTTTTTTTTTCCTGCCAAATGAATAAATGTTCATGATGTCAGAACAGAGTGAATTGGCTTTGGTGCAGGTCTGAGATCTGTGGGGTGTTATCATGAGACGGGTGTTTGATCATCAGGATTTTCTTTCTAAATATGCAGAGCGCAGAGTCCAATCAAAGCCGCTGTCAATAACTGTCATCTATGATAGAGCTGCTGTTCTGCTTGACTGAATGTAGACAGTGGTCTGGAAAGCTGACGATGTGTGCTGAATATTTGCTAAACTAAAGGCAATTACAGGTTGGCAGTGACAGACACACTGCGTAATAAAGAGATGTTGGCCTCCGCACCATCCAGAGGCGAAATTCCAGAAAACTCCTTATTATTTAACTCCTAACCATCTGGGTCTGATGGAAACTCTAGTTTCCCATGTCATATTCAAAATTTGCTTTAGATTTCTTAAAAAGGACCTTTCACTGGATCTTTTTTTTTTTATTTTAAGCTTAGTACCTCATCCAATTGCTGCTGCCACTAATTCTGCGACAGTTTCTTATCTTCTCCTGGTCCCAAAATTATGACCCCAGTAATAACATTGCAAATTTTCCCTTCAGCCAACTGGGTATATACCACGTAGCTTCTCTGTGGGAGTTTGCTTTTTCTCCTTTGGCCAATCAAAACACAGGCACACCTACATAGGAGTTGTGGGGAATTTACTTGGTTTGCTAACCACAATATCACTGTGCTTGATTGGCCAGCAAACCCGCCTGTCTAAGCCCCATAGAGAATCTATTTGGTATTGTCAAGAAGAAGATGAAAGACACCAGACCCAACAAGGCAGACGGCTGGAGGCTGTTATCAAAGCAACCTGGGCTTCTATAACACCTCAGCAGCCACAGGCTGATCACCTCCATGCCACGCCATATTGATGCAGTAATTCATGCAAAAGAAGCCCCGACCAAGTATTGACTGCATTTACTGTATAGACTTCCCAGTAGGCCAACATGTATGAGTTAAAAAATAGTAATCTAATTTTCTGTGATAATGACCTCTGGGTTTTCATTGGCAGTAAGACATAATCATCAACATTTACAGAAATAAACAGTTGATATAGATCATTGTTTGTAATGACTCTATATATGTGTTTCACTTTATTGAATTACACAAATAAATGATCTTTTTGATGACATTCTAATTCACTAAAGCACTTTTACTTCTACAATATCTCCTGAAACGTATGTTCATCTTTACATGTAACTTTAAACCACTTCACTTGGCAGTCCAGAAGATACAATCTATGACAACTATATCTGTGGTAAAGAAAGTGCAGTGTGTGAAAGCCCCTGCGTATTTTGTTGCGCTTTTTTGCGGTAGCAATCTTCAAAGTCATAGTCGACATTAGAGAAAACATAATTAGAAGACGTGAGTGAGAGAACCTAAATACTTTGGTGCCGGCCCTGGCTGGTTACTCCCAGCACCTTTCTAGCTGATTGACAGGTCTTTCTCTGTGTGCACACATGGGTGAGACCTGTCAATCACTTGAAGCAGAGAGGATCTGGCTGGGGTTGCACCAGAGTAGCATCATGTCTCCCAACAGGCAACAGCCAGATCCTCAAACTGTTCTGGATCCTGGATTATTTCACAGAAGAACATCAGGCGATCAGATTCATGGTGCTCATGATTTGGGTGCTGTGAATTGGGTGACAGGTTTCCTTTTCTAGAATATTGTGATTTGCGGTGACCAAAAAATGCCCAAAAGGAAAATGTCCGCAGGCTTGGGGTTAGGGCTAGCGATAGGTTTAGGGGTTAGGTGTTATGGCTCAGGTTAGGGTGTTAGGGTTAGTGTTGCCCGTGGGCATTTTTCATGGAACCGTGATTTGCATGGTCAGGATTACAAGTCTGCCAGTCTTCACTTTGTAAACATAATTTGTCATGGCCTATATGGATGATATAGACAATAAAAAAAAGGAGTATTGTGTGGTGCTTCGGCACAAAGACCACAATCTCCTCTGGCATTGATTGACATGGTTTGCATATCTATCATCGGATGCCACCATCCAAGCCTTTCCATACTTACATGACTATTCTACTTTTCCCAGATAGATTTGTCTTATTAAGAGTTAATGTAATTCCGTCCATTCACTGTCCGCTTACACTGTTTGCTTCAGTAGTCCAGGGACTTTCATGTACTGTGATGCTTGTTGGCTTGAAGTCATGAGATTTGGCTGGCAGAAGAGTAGCAGAAAGTATTCTTGGAACAGATTATGTCACTCCAGGGCAGATGTGAGCTACATTGTAGCAGACTCCGTGTGTGGCATGTGGGCAGCACAGCTCACAATATGTTCTGTTATTTCTACTAAGCCCCTCGCTTTAGGATGCGTGGGTGGACTTCCACTTTAAAAGACTAAAATACTGAAAATCTGTCCCCCCTCCTCACCCCTTTCACTATATGCCCGGTCCATCTGCCGCCATCATTTATGATGTCAGGAACTGAATAATGTAGCTCTGGTATTTTCTTTTCCTTCTGTCCCTATTAATAATCACTGGGCTGTGGATATAACTGGAACGTCGTGGGGTATCCCGGCGTCAAACCGGATAATGTGGAGTGTCACTGTGAAAAAAAAGAGGTAATGTGAGTCTGCAATGACAAATCCACCAAAAGGCAATGAAAAAGCTGCATACATACAGCTTCTCTATTCAGAACTTGGGACAGTTTGTTAAGAACCCCAGTGACGGTGATAACGGCTCCCATACTAGTTCTCATAAAGCTTTCGAGAAAGAGCTAACAACATCTTTCTCAACTTCACATATTATATACAGTTTAAAGCACAGAAGTGTATCTGTAGGGGGTAGAAGTGATAGTGTTAGAGGGGGTCCATAAACCTCTCTACCACTTAAAGGGAGTCAGTTACTAGGTTTTTGCCACCGAAACTGGAAATAGAGACCCTGCTTCCAGCGATATGTCACTTATTGGACAACTTAATGTAGTTTTTATACAATCACTGTTTTATCAGCAAGAGATTATCACTGGAGGACTAGTAAACCTGCTGCCATGTAGTTCTCCATATTTATAAGCTCTATATAAGCCCACCTACTAACACTAATTAGCTGTTTTCTGTGTACACTGTACCATGGGTATAGCGCTGTGAATCAATGATGTGGGTTGGGTTATATGGCTCAGCATTCAGAGAACTGGTATATCTGCTGCAGGTAAAACAATGATTTTATCAAAAGTGGAATCAGGTTCTCTGCCCCTACATCAGGCTACTCTCAGATTTCCTTTAAGAAAACATCAGTTTGAGGATTGACAGAACAAATCCTATCTCTGTGTTATGGTTGAATTAGAACATTTTCTAAGCGTACCTTTACACGTCGCAACATTGCATGCAATTTCACTTGCAACTTACTGGTTGCAGTGAAATCATGGACACATTGTTCCATTTGTACACAGCAACAAGATAGAACAATGTGTCCATGATTTCACTGCAACCAGTAAGTTGCAAGTGAAATTGCATGCAATGTTGCGACTGTAAGGGTACCCTAAGGGACATGATGTATGTGTTAGGTCTTGTTCACAAAGTGCAATATAAAAATCTACAATATTTTTGCACTGCCTCCACTAGAGTGAATTCAACCATTGTCTACTTGTTTCAGACTTCTGCAGTTTATTTTCAGCAACATCATTAAAAAGCTATGTGTGAACACACCCTGGTGCAGATTTACTGTAAATATTTGCAGCATAATAGAGAACCAGCTAAATGAGATTTTTATAGTTTAACTTACACTTGAATTTTTCCATCCGTAAATTAAGCTGTGGTAAGGATTTTCAATTCCGCGATATATAACTCCTTATATTGCATACGTTGAAACACGCTCCAAAGTCATAACTGAATCCACATGCAAAACACATACCTACGGTAAATTTTGATGCATTTGCTTAAGTTTATTTGATGTTGATTTTCCACAGTAAAACTTGTGTAGATTTACATTTAAGTGCAAGTTATACTACTCCCACAACAATGAAACCACATTAATCATATGTAAGAATGTTTAAAATCTAAAAAATCCAAGAAGCCAGCGCTGCCTATGGTTCGCACGCAATACAAAAAGTGCATATGCACATATTCATTTCTAACTGTACTTTAAACTGAGACATTTAGCAAACAATTGATCAATTCTTTGAGCTACCACATCACGGCATTCTCAGATGTGGCAGTCTTACTCTACGTTTTTTATATACGCTGTGCCATTACGGCCTCCTGAAATAGAATGCCGTGATGTGGTAGCTCAAAGAATTGATCGATTGTTTGCTAAATGTCTCAGTTTAAAGTACAGTTAGAAATGAATATGTGCATATGCACTTTTTGTGTTGCGTGCTAACCACAGGCAGCGCTGGCTTCTTGGCTTTTTTAATTGTTTAAAATCCCCCCAGATTAGAAAACTTCTTCAAATATATTCTGGCAGCTACCAGAGACATGTGAAGCATGAACCCCACTAATAGTAAGTCACTACAGCTGGCTGTGGTGAACTGCACCTCACAGCCCTGCCCTGATATCACTAAGTCGGGGTCATGGGATAAGGTACTGTTGCGTCCTGCCAACATGTGACGCTCTGCACCCCCAGAGGGTGCATAAGGCTAGCTTGGCACAGTTTTACACTGACACCTCTTGTCCACATGGGCACAGGGAGTAAAAGGGTGATTCATTCAACCTCCGGCGTGGCACCACATTCACTTACAGCCATCGACAGGCTGGGAGATCCCTTTCACTAGCCCCAATGAAACAGAGTCCTTCCAGCATGGTACTACTGCCACCAGTTCCTTCTTAGATATAAACCCGGTCCATTAACAGGATTATATAGGGCCAAAAACCAGTCCAGGTAGCGTGATATTAAAGTGAGAATACATATGTGGAAATTCATGGATAAAGATAAATAAAAACAACCCAGTATAAAGTTACCGTATATATTTAATAGCCTTAATGGCACACTAGCTAAAACACTATTTACATGATGGATATGCATATATGAGGGTCAGATATGCAAATACAGGTAGGAGTTACAAAATATGTACGCAGACATATATAAGCAGGTTACCCGTTCCTTGGTCACTGGCGCTCTGGAGCCAGGAGCTTCTGGTAACTTCCAAGACGTGACACAACTTGACCTCCCTGGAAGTGAAAACTGAAGAAATATGATGGACACTTTTAAACCTTTCACTTGACCCAACCCTTGGTGACCTCATTGGGAACTATCTGTCGGATTGGCTCAGAACTACAGAGAATGATGGAATCTTAGCTGTCGTCAAATCTTTGCATCTGAGTGCCCCAGGTGACAGATATTCCTGTTATATTTCCTATTATGAATTTAGCTATTCATAGATAGGAAACATGATGCGTCTACTTTCTTCCAGCGGCTAGTAATTAATTTGAATCTGTTAGGCATGTCACACAGTTTCAGGAAAACTATGTATATGTTCCTTCCAATATGCTGAGGCTGGAAATACGCCCAACATAAGTGTAGGAGCTACCCACACCACAATATGCATACTTTTTCCTTGGAGTCTAAATGCCTGATGATTTTCTTTCAGGCTCAAGCCCTCGGCAGGGGTTCCATACTGTAAAGGGTATGTCACGTGTCAATATCGCCTGCACGATCTCGGCTGCACGTGACGTTGCAGCGATATTGATGCGTGTGACATACTGAATCAACCAGCGATAAATCGCTGGTTGATGATCGCCAGGTTTTAGAATCTGTCTTAAACCTGGCGATGGTCGCCCGGTGTACACGCAGCATCGCTGCGTGTGACACCGGGAGTAGCGATATTCCAGCTCCCAGCGCCTCTCACAAGCGCTGGGAGCTGGTATCCAAGGTAAACTGTGGGTATCTAGGCAGCGCGCGCTGCCTAGATACCCGACGTGTACCTTAGTTACCAGCTCCTCCGCTCACCGCTGGTATCTAAGGTACACAGCGGGTAACTAGGGTCCCTAGTTACCCGCTGTGTACCTTAGATACCAGCCGGTGAGCGGAGGAGGCTGGTAACTAAGGTACACGTCGGGTATCTAAGCAGCGCGCGCTGCCTAGATACCCGCAGTTTACCTTGGAGACCAGCCTGCTCCCGCTTCCAGCAGGCTGGCAGCGGGAGCAAGACATTGTGGAAACGATATTAAATCGTTTCCACGATGTTTCTGGTCAATTGATCGCTGGTGAGTCTGCCTGTGTGACAGCTCACCAGCGATCAGCCGTCAATGTCGTCAGCAATCATCTCACTGACGACATTGACGCGTGTGACACATTGTCCCAGTTACTTAATTAACTTTCTTACCTCACCTTCTGCCATTAGAACCATTTGTAGATTAATGGGCATCCTGTTTCAGGCTCTGATTAAGATAGTGTATAGGCGCAGGTAAGAGATGATGTAAAGCTGCCGGTAAAGGAAATAGAGATATCTTCTATATTCTTCACTCTTTCCCCGTTAGAGACATATCTAGGGATTTATGAGCTTTCCATTACAGTTTTTTTTTACACTGGCCATACACATTAAATGACTATTGGTCAAACAATAACGACGGTAACTGCGGTCATGTGACCTGATGATGCTCTGTGACATCATCACAGGTCCTGTAAGCACAAGGACCTTGCTGTGGGAGGCAGCGCCGGATCGAGGATAGGTGAGCATAGTGATTTTTTTTAACTCTTTCTTACATTTCACTTCTGCAATGTATGTTATACATTGCAGAAGTGAAAGTGCCCCGCTGTGTACGGATCCGAGATAATCACGGACCCGGACACAGAATAGGTCACCCTCTGTGGTGTCCTTTCCTGTCCGTGGGATCCTACAAAAAGTAGGATCCCACAGACAGGGAAAAAATTGTTATGTGAAAGCAGCCTAACCGAAAGCCCAGCTGATCACAGGAGTAGCTTAAGCTGAAAAATGGTCTTATTTGTCCAGTGAAAGTCTTTAGTTATACATTAGTATACATTGTGTATAGTGTATACTGTGCCTTTTATCAAATTACACCTACAAACATAAATGGATTTTATCTGGATTTTATGTGATATACAAGCACTAAGTAGGAAGTATTCTATGGGTTGTGGGCTATGCGCTAACTCTATAGGCTATGGCCTCTCTTAGTTTGTATTAGTACAAAGTGCTTTGTCCTAATGATGTATGGGTAGTTAGTTTTGGCCTCTATTTTTAGTTAACAGAAACCAAACAGACCCAAATGAGGGGGGTACACACAGTTTTATGTTTGACCCTTTTTCGGGATGTTTATTTAATTAACATAGTTGTACTAATACACATAAAAAGTCTACAGTAAATTTATTATACACTTAGGGTTAATGTAGGACTGAGGATTTCATGATGTCTACAGAATTCGTGTTCTTAAAGTTGCTACTAAAGTATAAAAGAATAAAATAAGAATAAAACTAAGGATAAAACGAAAATATAAAATCGTAGTAATAGGATTGGGCTGTATTTTTCTCCTTTCACCGTATGTGGTGGCTTATACAGCACCTCTTCAAATTCCAATTACACAGTTGATGGTGTGTGCCCCTGGTGGTGGTTTGTGCCCCTGGTGGTGGTTTGTGCCCCTGGTGGTGGTTTCTATTTCTTATTGAGTGTTGTGGGTCTGAAATGGTAAATTTATAGCTGTTATGTTATAGTTTCAGCCCTTTTGTGGATATGCTTATTATCTAATGGAGATTCATCCTTACTTCTTTGCTGTGGTGTGGCCTTTTGTACCGGTGGACCCGTGATGGTTTTATTGTAGTGCGCTGGTTTGGGGTTTATTCAGTGTCATGCTCCTATTGATACAATTTAATTTGTTAAAGGCCCCTTATGTATGTTGTAAAATGGTGGTCTATTTTAAGGTATTTCAGTATTACTTACTTATAATATCTTCTGAGTTGTTTCTTTTTGGGTTCTGGTGTGTTATTTGCCAGGTATGGTTTGGCAGTCCTGTGTGGTATGCTAGGATTAAAGAATTGAGTAAAGATTACTGTCAATGATGTAAAGATTTGTATTATCAATTGGTGATATGTTTTTTTGCGGGATTTATGTGCACTTGGTTAGATGTATTGTAATCATGAAATTTCTTCACAAGCAGTGTTTTTTGTCTGTACTTAGAGTTATGTGTTGTTTTTCCTGTATATCTCTTTTTTTGTATGTGCAAACAGTTTGTACTGGTTGCTCTTATGTGGTTGGTGTGGTTTTTGTCTTGTATATTTGTGATGTGTGCTATGTGTATATTGCTTTAGTTTCTGTGCTATTCGTGGTGGTCCTTTTGTATATGGTATTTGGTACTTACCAATTTACATTAATGTGGATATTATATATCTAAATATTTCTTATATTCAGATCTATACTGTGGCACTACTGTTATAACAGTGTAACATAGTTATAACATCAGATCTTTGCTATGTGGTAATTCCACTATACCTATAAGCACTTATCCGGTGTTCTCTGCTTGTTCCTCTGCTTTCGCTTTCACTTTTCGCGCTTCGTCTGGTTGTACAGCGGTGTCTCGTGGTGTCCGGGAGCGTGTGCTGCAGTTGCACAGTGCAGCGCTTCCTCTTCCGCGTCACCGGACCCGTACGTTATGTCTGCGTCATCAGGTCACATGACTAGGTGGGCAGGGATTGTTGTGATGCACTCGGGTAGCAGGGAGCGAACTATGAGGGCAAGGCTGTCTATTAGGTCTTTATCGGTTACCTATGCATTTCGGAGGTACATGGCCTCCTTCCTCTGGGTTGCTTAAGCACTAAGAGAGGCTATAGCCTATAGAGTTAGCGCATAGCCCACAACCCATAGAATACAGCCAATACACCCCAAATGTTAAATACACGCGGTGACACCTTTAGGCTCATTACAGCAACTCAAGAGTACTAGCTAGTTCCGGTGTAAAAACCTAAATTGCAATACTAAGTAGAAAGTATTTGTAAAGTGTAAAAGAACTGATTCATGGTTTTCTAAATGTTTAAATCTGACAATTGTCGTGTGCATTTGTGTTCAACCCAATGAACCAATACGTTGTAGCACCTCCTCTGGCAGCAATTATTGGTGTACGTCTTTTGGGGTATGTCTTTTCTTGCTTTGCACATCTAGAAACTGAAGATTTTTGATCATACTTCCTTGCAATCAGTGTGATTGGATGGAGGCGTCTGTTAACAATTTTCATGTCTTGCCACAAATTCTCGTTGTGATTTAGGCTTGGCCTGTGACTAGGCAATTCACACACATGAAAATGCTTTGATACTATTTCATTGTAGTTCAGGCAGTATGTTTGGAGCTGTTGTTCTGCTGGAATGTGAACCTACAACCCAGTCTCAAGTCTTTTGCAGCCTCCAACATATTTTCCTCCAGGATTGCCCTGTATTTGGCTCCACCTATCTTTCCATCAACTCTGACCAGCAGGGCCGACTTCAGCACCCGGCGTACCCGGGCAAGTGTCTGGGCCCAGGCGTGACTGAGGGGCTCACCGCCGCCCGCCCGCATCGCACCAGTATTATTATCTTACTGGCGCGGTACATTGCTGACATTCATTTCAGAGCAGGCCGCCAGCCTCCGCTCCGCCCTCGCATCCAGGCCATCACTTCCGCTGCCTTTGCATGTATGTGGAACGCATAGAAGAGGAGCCCCCGCTCCACCCCTTCACTTCCTCTTCCTTTGCATTTCACAGTGTGGAATGCATAGAAGAGGAGTCCCCGCACCGCCCTTCACCTCCTCTGCCCCGTCACTATCTGAGACGCAGAGATGGGATGGCCTGAAGATGCGTTGGCAATGGGGAGACAGATGACATGTACTTATATTTGCTACAGAGGGGTAGTGTGTGGGGGGCTATTGGGAATGGGAGCAGTGTGTGGGAGCTAATTTATGAGGGGGAAGTGTGGTGGGTATATTATGAGGAGGGGATAGATTATGAGTGGGGGCAGTGTGTTCAGGGTATATTATGAGTTGGGGCAGTGTGCGGGGGATATATTATGAGTTGAGACAGTGTGCAGGGGGTTTATTATGAGTGGGGGCAGTGTGGGGGATATATAATAAGGGGGGCAGTGTGGAGAGGGTATATTATGAGTGGGGGCAGTGTGGGGGTATATTATGAGGGGACAGTGACAGTATGGGGGTATATTATGAAGGGGCAGTGTGGAGAGCAGGGTCGGGGCCCACTAGCTGTTGGCGACACCATCTACACCACTTGCAGGATGGTGTCCCCAGCAGTTCATGGCTTCCTTGCACTGTTTCTCCTTCCCCCTGCACTGTCTTCTCCTCCGACAGCACTGTCTTCTCCTCCTGCTCTGTCTTCTCCACCTTCTGCGCTGTCTTCTCCCCGCATGAGATAAGCGTGCGACTGCTCCTGGTTGCTTATGACTACTGATAGGCTGGCAGTGGAAGATCTGCGCCACACCGCAGGCAACATCACAGGTCTCTGCCGGAGATAGTCACACAGCTCTGCTGCCAGGTTATTACTATTAATAAGCCGTCAGCAGTCAGACGCTGCACTTATCGCAACACAACTCACGTGAAGAGAAGACCTCGCACAGGAGAAAACAATGCAAGGGTGGACAGAGCACAAGAGAAAGTGGCTCAAGGAGTGGGGCAAGAGAGACAATACAGGAGGAAGAAAGCACATCGGGATAGAAAACAGAGCAAGAGGTGGGGGCAAGAGACACAGGGCACACGGGCACAGTGCAAGGGATTGAGGACAGTGCATGGGGAGAAAGCAGCGCATAGGTGGGGAATAGTGCACAAGGGGGACAAAACAGCATGGGGGGTTAGGGCGGAGAAGACATCGCATGTCGGGGGAGACAGCACATGGGGGTAGAGACAGAGCAAACGGAGAGAAGACAGTGCATATGGGGGTGGAGAAACAAAGCACCCAGGGGAGGAGAGGGATTATTATGGGTATTCTATTGTATATATATTGCCCACAGCATCTACAGTTCAAACACATATATATTAGAGCCCACAGTCTCAAAAAAATAAATATATATAATATATTTCCGAGAAAAACAGGCAGCACTCCCAAATCATAGGTGAAACTGTTAATTCTACGTTTCGAAGTTCACACTTCTTTGTCAAACCTAAGTGTAAACTTCGAAACATTGCCACATGGATCATTAAAGAATCCACAGTTTCACCTATGATTTGAGAGTGTTGCCTGTTTTTCTCGGTTATATTGCAGAAGAATTGCTGGCCACTGTCTAATACAGGTTTTTTGCACCCATTGTTACTTGGTAGTGCTTGGTAGCCAGGCGACCGTGGCGAGGCTACATATCACCGCCAAACTCCCTATTTACACGCCGCAATAAGGAGGCGATTTGGCGGCGATAATTCCAGCGAGAAATATCGCCGCCAAAAATGTCTCTTGTGGTTGTGGCTTGTAAAGGTACCCTTAAGGTTCCCTTGTCCATGGCACTGTAGCTAATCTTCCTGTACGTGGACAGCAGAGAAAAATTGATGAAAGGTTGGAACGCAAGATAGCCTGGATGGTGGATAAGCAGCTGGAATCAAGTTCCTTAGAAGTTGAAGCTCTCCTGCAGGCTCCGGGTGCATCAGTGTCAGCGCAAATTATCTGTCCACATTTCAATGAAATGTTATGACAGGAGACTCATGAGGAGTCCACTGCTGACACAGAGACACAGAAAAGCTACACGGCATCATAAAATTTGAATATTACCAGAGGATTTTGGATCGCAATCCATTGCCCAGCAGCAAAAAGCTGGGTTTGCATACTAGGTCTTATGGTGGGGTTACACGTCCCGATATCGCGGCGATATCGGAGGCAACGACGCGGGAGCGCGCATTTAGTGCACGTTTCTCCCTGCATCGCATTGCCAGTTTACACGCCGCGATATCGGGATGCAACGTCCCTCCGATGTCTACGCCCACCAACCCAGGAACGACCAGTTAACATGGGAGTGAATGGGTGACGTGAGCGTAGACATCGGAGTTGGGCTGTCACACGCAGCGATGCTGGTACAACGGCCTTGCGATATCGGCGAGTTGAATAGCTCTGCTATTCAACTCCGATATCGTTTTGGCATCGTTCCAGCATCGCGTTGTACTGTCAAACAGTACAACGCGCACCCGATATCGGCTCCAACTCGCGACCCACGTGACTTTTTGTCGGAGTTGGGTCGGAGTTGGACGCCGATATCGGGACGTGTAAACCCACCATTACAGCAGGACAATGACCCCCAAACATACTTCAAGAAGCATCCAGAAATGGATGAATTGGCCACCAATAAGTCCAGATCCAAATGCAATTGAACACCTGTGGAAAGATCTTAAAATTGCTGTTGGGGGAAGGTGCCTTCAGAGACCTGGAACAGTTTGTAAAAGAAGAGTGGCCCAAAATTCCAGTTAAAAAGTGTATCAAGCATGTTGATTGTTATAAGTGACTGAATGCAGATATTTATTCCAAAAGGTGTGCAACGAAATGCTAAATTGAGATTGCCAACAACGTTCGGTCCATTTTTGGGGTTTTGTGTGAAATTATGTCCAATTATCATATATATATATGTATATATATATATATATATATATGCACTAATACTTTTAATTCAGCAAAGCACAATTAGTTGTGGTATAAAACAATCCATACAGACGTGCTGCGTTTAGGATCTTATGTTACATGAGTATATGGTTCTCTCTTCAGCTGTCAGTAGAGTGGCCCAGAGAATTGACCTCCACTACAAGTTTGTTTTACCCCCAGCTAATCTCTGAATGTGATGTCATTCCAAATGACCTGTGTAATCCTGACACCAGCTCCTGACCAACATGCTGTACTGCCAAATTAATTAAATTGGCCAATTGTTTACCTAAGTGTATGTATATATGTGTTAAAGGAGAGGTGAACATCAGAACATCTTGCCCTCCTTTGTTACGTGTGGTATAACGATGTGTCTATATTTGCAAGTGTCTTTGAATAGACTGTTATACTCAGTATTTGTTTATACAGGTACATAATCGAAGACTTTCAGGCTAAGCTGTATATATATATATATATATATATATATATATAATATTTTTACTTGCGGGTCAGTGGGATGGTAGGATGCGATGCTTGTAGCTTTCGCCGGTAAAGAATTTTTGTCTACAATTAGAAGTGACTGGCCAGGGTCACACATGCCCATCTGCTTTTTTAAGCCCTTAGAAAAACAGATCTGTTTTTGTAAGGGTGCCAATAGTGTCCCCTGAGGTCCTGGACGTTTTTGGGAAATTTTGTGGACTTAGTCATTTTTTCTCAAAAAACACATACGTTAATTCATACGTTAACGCATGGTACCTATAAGTACCATGCGTTAACACATGCGTCTCCCATAGGGCCCTATGTTAAAAAAAAGCATGCGTTTTTGGAAAGCACCCCAAAAACGATGCTAGCAGTGTTTTTGGTCTGCTGCGTAAAAACACATGCGTTTTTTGAAAAACACACATGCACATGCGTTGACGCATATGCATTTTTGGACTTTGAAAAAAAAATGTCCAAAATGTTCCTAAAAACGGATTTAAGCCAAAAACGGATGGTATGTGTGACCCTGGCCACTGACATCCACATAGGTGCAGGAAGAGCCTGATGCTGTGAGGTCTCCTTCACTTCATCACACTACTGGGCAAAGTTGATAGCAGGACAATGGCGTAAGAGAGATGTGTGCTTTCGCACTAATGAAGGAAGGTGTAGATTGTCCAGATTAGATGTCTATTGAACAACCAGTGGAACATGAACAAAAGGCTTGAGATCAGTCCACTTGGCAAGTTGTGGTGAACAGGAAGGTGATGGGCAGTTGTGGACTGGAGGCTGAGAGTGGATCGCCCTTTGGAAAGATTGTCGGCAGGCTGGAAACCAAGAGACTTGAGGGAAGTTGTGAACAATCTATAAAGCACAATGGTCCAGCTACTTCACTAAACAAGCTCTTGTTATCTCAGAAGCAGACAGTGCGCTAACGTAACTATTATTAGTCTGAGGCTAGCAGAGGCTGGCTTGAGGAAGTAGGTGATTAGAAGTTCTCTGTGCAGGCTAACCAAAACTGGACAAGACCCATAAGTGACGGAAACACCAACAGCTGCTCTCTGATGTCACACACTGCTCAGGACCTGTTGAAGAACTCAGCTAGGCACGAAATGGCAAGGCGTTGTCCACCGCACTCACTCCCCATCCTTGCACCCATGTAACCATGGATGTAAAATAAAGAAACTGCACATCTGAACTGATGACTGCCACTTTTTCCTTTATTGAGAAAATTTCTTTCTGCTTGTTTTAAGCAAGCAACACTAGTGTATCGGCAACCTCTTTCGCAACTACGGGAAAAAGCAGTCGCAGTCAGTTTTCAGTAGTCTAATTGGTGATGCCCAGCTTTACTTCTTTACTACTCAATTTATAAGATGTTTACAGTGAGGATGCTGTATATATAAATCCCTAGTCTGTCACTATCCAACGTTCCCCAATAACACAAGCTCAAAATGCTGCCACCAGTTACTTGTTTGATTTAAGCCCAGTCCATTAACGGTCTTATAGCAGGTCAGAAACCAACCCAGGAAGTATATAATATTAAACTAGCAAACAGACGTGGGGCTTGGGGAATGAAATAAAAGATCAACCCTGAATTAAATTACATATTTAATTACAATAAGGGCACACTAGAGTAATAACAATAGTTACAGATGGGGGCGTGGCCTGCGCTGAGACATGCAGGTCGCACTGTAAGAGAGCTCCGTCCGCAGAGACCGAATTCTGGGTGACTAACGGCGCCTAACGACTCATCTTGACCCACAACCGGCAGGAGTCTGTCTCCTAAGCGACTGGGCATGCCGCGATCTAACACCCGCAGCCGCAGCACCGCACAGAAGCTCACAGACTTCTTTAACACCGAGCGCGCCCAGGAACCCAAGATGGCGCTTACAGCCTCACCTTCCCCAAGCTCCTCACAGCGTGCGCGTCAACAGCCTCGCGACACGCGGGAAAGCAGCCAACCCCATGACCGGAGCGACAGAGACGAGGAGCATGACCCGCTCACTCGTCATTCCATACGGGGACTTCTGGATGAGCTGCGCAGGGCCATTGAAGACGACACTCGCCGCATAGTAGGTGATATTCGTGCCGACGTCTCGGCCCTGGGGGAGCGCACGGACCACATAGAGGGGAAGGTGGGAGAGCTGGCGGTGGCACATAATGAACTAGCAGACCTGTATCATGACGTCAATGTGGAACTGAGAGCGGTGAAGGCCACCTCGTACGATCTGGAGGACAGACTGAGAAGGGGAAACATCAAAATAAGGGGCATAGCTGAAATGGAGGGAGAGGAGGACTTGTTCCAGACAGTGCAGCCATTTTTGTCTCTAGTGCTCCCAGAGGCCAAGACAGACGACCTGGCTATAGAGAGGATATTTCGTCTCCCCAGATCACCCCGCATTGGACGTGAAGTACCGAGGGACGTGATGGTCCACCTGAGAACCCCTAGAGTGAGAGACCCTTTGATGCAATCACTACGCAACTGTCCTATCACAGCCAGCCCATACAACACATGGTCCCTGTTTCCGGACCTTTGCCCGGGAACCTTGGCAAGACGCAGGGAATTTGCCCCATACTGTGCCATTTTACGGGACCGCGCTATACAGTATGCCTGGGGATCGCCGGTGAGCGTGTCCTTCAGGTACAAAGGCACACGTCACTACTTCTCTTCCCCTTCTAGGCTCCGTGCGACCTTGAGGGACTGGCGCATGATGCCCGCCGCAGCTTCTGCCTCAAATTCAACAACTACCAGCCCCAAAGATCGCAGAGATCGCAAGAGCCCATCAGACGTTACAAGAAACAAGCGATGACGAAGTCACCAGAATGATAGGTTCCTGCCTGATGGTCCTTTACTTGTCCCGAATAGGGATAACCTGACACCTTCCCTTCCCCTGTTTCTTGACTCTAAGGGGAGGTCTCAGATGACAACCTGGAGGGACTTAACCAGAGGAGATAAAGGAGTTCCAGACTGTGGTCCTCCCTTCCCCTCCCTCCAGTCTCTGCCCCCACGCTCAGGACTTTGTGAGCATATACAGTTGTCTTGTTTTCTTTTCTCCTGTTTCTAGTTGTCTATTATAACCCTAAGTCTCTTTGTTTCCCGCCCTCCTTTTTCTAATCCTCACTAGCCCTCCCCCCCCCTCCTGCCACCTATCCACCCCCCCCCCCCCCCCTAGGATCTCTTCCAGTTTACTTCCTTGGTTCATTCTCCTTCCCGTCCTCTCCCTCCCCCCCTTCTTTCCCTTTCCACTGACCCTCTGTTTGTTTTCCTTGGAGAGGTAGGCTCGACTCTTACTTGGTAAGGATGAGTCTGAAAATCGTGTCCATGAATGTTCGGGGCCTTAATTCCCCGGCCAAGAGGTCGTTCCTGTGGAGAGAGGTCCAACGGAAAAAAGCGGATCTGGTCTGTGTGCAGGAATCCCATTTACTAGAGAGGGATAATATCCGGTTGAAACATCCCAGGTACCCACACACCTTCTTCTCCAACTGTGACCGTAAAACAGCAGGAGTCTGCATATTGGTGAGTGCTTCCGTTCAATTTGTGTGCAGGAAGGTTGTATCAGATGAGATGGGCAGATACTTGATCTTGATTTGCGAGGTCTCCGGGGTCGTTTTCTCACTGGTTTCCGTATATGCCCCGAATGTGGGACAGAGGGGTTTTTTACGGGCACTCCTCACAAAACTACAATCAGAATCTGAAGGTCACTTAATAATCTGTGGAGACTTCAATGCGGTCATGGAGCCGCGTTTGGATTCCTCGGCCCCTTCTGTTGTGTCGAGGTGTGGCCTTCTACCTCTGGCCCGTGAGTTCCACCTCCACGACATATGGCGCTACCTTCATGCCGACGAAAGGGACTACACCTTCCACTCCGGCCCCCATGGCTCCTACTCCAGGATAGATTTCTTCCTGGTAGATGATGGGGCCATGGAACGGTGCCGGAGGCCTGAAGTGGGTGTGATCACCTGGTCGGACCATGCGCCGGTGTCGATGGAGGTGGACCTGGGAGGAGGGGGGGACCGCCCTCGCCGTTGGCGCTTGGGCCCGGACCTCCTCTTGGATCATTCCGTGAGGGGGGAAATGGGCACCAATATTGAATCATTTTTTGAGTTCAACGACACCGGAGACACCTCGGATGAGACCTTGTGGGCTTCCCACAAGGCAGTGATGAGGGGACTACTCCTGCAGAAAGCCTCACAACGGAAAAGGGCTAGAGATAGCCAGAGGAGGGAGTGGGAAGACCAGATACAGTCCCTTGAAACTTTAAACAAGACTCACCCCGACCGGAGATTAGAGGCTCAGATCACGACTCTCCGTACCCAACTGCGGGCTCTATTATTGCGACAGTACGAGACAGGTCTCCGAAAATTAAAAACACGACATTACGAACAGGGAGACAGAGCAAGTAGATTACTAGCTAGAAGACTGAAAAAGCGGGCTGTACAGTCTGCAATAACGACCCTACAGGATCAAGCTGGAAACCTGGTGAGAGACCCCCGACAGATAGTAGAAGCCTTCTCAGCATACTACGCACGACTATATAATTTAAGACTAGACTGTGAGACGGTACAACCTACAGAAGCCTCTATTAACGAATTCCTAGACAAGATACAGCTACCTACTTTGTCACGGGTAGATCTGGACACCCTTAATGCGCCATTTACAGGGGAGGAGGTACTCAAGGTCATCGGCACTTTGAAATCGGGCTCTGCCCCAGGTCCTGATGGTTTCATTAACGAGTACTATAAGTCATTTGGCCTCATCTTGGCCCCTTTTCTGCTCAGACTGTTCAATAGTTGGAGGTCATCTGGTGTCATCCCGAAGGAGGCATTAGAAGCAACTATAATCACCATTCCTAAATCTGGGAAAAGTCCCGAGCTTCCTGGGAGTTACAGACCGATCTCACTATTGAACACTGACCTCAAGATCTACTCAAAACTTCTTGCGATGAGGCTGGCTGAGATGACCCCAAAGTTGATAGGTCCGGATCAGGTGGGGTTTGTGGCCCGCCGCCAGGCCAGAGATGGCACGAGGAGAATGCTGTCTCTCATTGAGCTTGCTGAGAGGGGGCAGGCCCCCAGTGCATTCCTGTCCTTAGACGCGGAGAAGGCGTTTGACAGGGTGCACTGGGGATACCTTGATAAAACCCTACGCAAGTTTGGGCTAGATGGCCCATTCCTGACGGCCATTTTGGGCTTATACTCAAACCCCTCGGCAAGAGTCTTCTCCTCGGGCTATCTGTCAGACCCGTTTGATATAACTAATGGGACGAGGCAGGGTTGCCCGCTGTCTCCCTTGATCTATGTCCTGGCGATCGAGCCCCTGGCCGCAGCTATCCGGTCCGACAGTGTTATAAAGGGGATACAGGTAGGGGACAGGCAACACACTGTGGGCCTGTACGCGGACGATGTTATCGTCTCGTGTACCTCACCGGAAGTATCCCTCCCGAGAGTTCTCTCTTTATTGGAATCATACGGAAATATTTCGCACTACAAACTAAATGCCTCCAAATCACTGGTGTACCCTGTCCATATATCTCCAGAGGTGGTGGCGGACCTATCGGCCTCTCTTCCCTTTCAGTGGTCGCCCAAGGGTATCCCATACCTTGGCATTATATTGTGCCCGTCTGAGGAGATGGTTAAAAGAAACTTAGATAATATTCTGACATCACTGACGGGAGCCTCAAACCCCCAGACTCTGCAGTCCCTATCGTGGGTAGCCAGGATCCAGGCTTTCCGGATGTCTTGGCTACCCCGTTTTCTATACATTTTCAGATGTGTTCCCCTGGTCTTTCCCACGCGACTATTGACGCGTATGCAGCGGGCGGTAGACAGATTCATATGGGCGGGCAGGAGACCGAGGATTCAACGTAAAGTGATGTTCAAGAAATGGAGAGGTGGAGGCATGGGAGTTCCAGACATGACAGCTTATTACAGGGCGGCCCTTCTGGAACCCTTGGGAGCATGGTGGGCGGACAGAGACGACCTTGGGTGGGCTCAAATTGAAGCAACACAGGTACCTGGAGGCTCCTTGAGGTGTTTTTTGACGGCAGATGCTCTAAAACCCGTTAGACTCTGGCGCCCTTTAGCGACGATAGACGCCACCCTGAGGGCTTGGAGGCGTACGCCAAGTGAATGGAGGACATTCTCTCCAGCAGAGGTCTTGCTTGGAGCCCTTCAGGTCCATATCCCGTCTTTACGGCTATCCCAGTGGACTAAGAATGGTCTAACCTCTCTGGCGGGCCTCCTAGGGCCCTCGGGAGGCGTCTCAATTGAGGACTTTACAAGGCAACATCCAAATTTGGGAGGCTCATATTTTCAATTGTGTCAGGTGGCACATTTCCTGACAACAGGTGGGACCAGGAGATGCTGGTCCTCCAGGTACCCGTCCCCCATGGGAGCCGTCCTGGGCTTAGCCCCTGGGGGGCCAAAAGGTATGGCAACTCTCTATGCGGGATTACTAGATGCTGACAAGCACTTCACGTTCCCACATAGAACCAAATGGGAAAAAGAACTAAATTTCACAGCAGACGTGGAAGACTGGGAGGGAGCAGTAAGATGTGTGACAAACGCAACAAAATGCATTAACCACCTTGAACAACTTAAAAAATTGCACTTACGTTGGTACCTGACCCCTGACAGGGTGGCTTTGTTCGGGGGTGAAGCTTCGGCTCTATGTTGGAGAGGTTGTGGTCAGAGAGGCACGATGGCCCATGTGTGGTGGTTGTGCCCCGGAATCTCGCAATTCTGGTCCACAGTCGAGAGCCTGATGAGATCCATAGTTGATACTTTTGTACCTCTCACCCCCCGGATGGCTTTACTGCATATGGACGTAGAGGCCTTGCCTCCGATCCCACGCTTCATGACTACCTTTGTTCTCATAGCAGCGAGACAATGCGTATCAGCACGTTGGAAATCCCCCTCTTCTCCCACGTTACGCGACTTGGCAGACAGACTGAACACGATCTTCACGTACGAATATTACCTAGCCCAGGAGGCAGGACATAAGCGCTATGTGGGGGAGGCATGGGAGTGCTGGGCTCAGCACCCCATGGCGGTCCCTCTCCCCTCGTAGGCATCTCGGTTCGCCTAAAGCCTTCACAATACCCTTACCTCTCCGGAACTTATCCCATTGTTGTCTCCCGCCCGTCACTCCAAACACTCCCCCCCCCTCACCCTTCCCCCCCCCCTCTCTCCCTTTCACCCCCCTTCCACCCACTCTCATTACTACTGTATATATCTATTCTATTCTTTTTTTTTTTTTCTTCCTTCACTTCACCTGTTAGGATAATGGTATATGACTACAGTCCGTACAACTTGAAATTATGTAAGATGACATACGAGACATATGTAACGGTCTATGCTCCAGTGGACAACTGTCTAAGTCCACGCCATTGTCCTTGTTATTGTATTATTATAAAATATGTTCAATAAACAACATTTATGATAAAAAAAAAAAACAATAGTTACAGATATTACAGTCAGTTATGCAAAAAAAAGTTAGAAGTATATGACAGGCATATGCAGACAAATGTAATTCAGTTATCGGTTTTCTTGCTGCTGATGGCCACAGAGGCAGTATAGAGCCACAGGGTTTCCTTGTGGTTATTCCCCAACACATAATGTGACGTGTCCCACTTGATGAATGATGCAGAACAACGGCACTGTTCATTCTTATTCTCTATGCTACCTGCCTCTCTCCATTCCTGGACTGTCCTGGAATTCCCTTCCTATGTGCTGGGATTTGAAATACCCCAAAAGCTACTATGGGTCATAACTTTCCACCAGAAGGTCTAAGGGGAACGGTTCTGGTGCCATCAGATCCAGCTAGTTTTGAATTATGATTAAAGACCAAATACGACTTCTCTATGTGTCTAATACTTGTAATTTTATGTATCTCCTTAAAGCAGGGTGCTGGAATGTATTGAAATGAATGGGTGTGTGCAGCTGGACATCACAATTTCAGTGATATGATTTATATGTGTCTAGTACATATAGTAAATTCATAATTCAAAATAATATTCTGATGCCGTCTCGACTGGACTGTAACCTGTGACGGAATTCCAATAGGGCCTGCAGGTTCTCTGCCCCCATTTCCTCTTAAGGCCCCTTCACACACTGAGACTTTCCAGCGATCCCACCTGGCTGGAATCGCTGGAAAGTCTCTCTGGAGTCGATGGTGAGCTGTGAAAAAGACAGACTCACCAGTGACTCAGCACCCGTGAGATCTCTGGTATCCATGATAAACAGAGGGTAAATAAGCAGCACGCGCTGCTTAGTTACCGGCGTTTATCATGGATACCAGAGTCCTCCATGCTTAGCGCAGCCTGTAAGCAGGGAGGACGCTGGTAACCATGATAAACTGCGGGTATCTTGGCAGCGATGCCTAGATACCCGCAGTTTATCATAGTTGCCAGCATCCTCCCTGCTTACAGGCAGCGCTAAGCAAGGAGGACTCTGGCATCCATGATAAACACCGGGTAACTAAGCAGCGCGCGCTGCTTAGTTACCCGCTGTTTATCATGGATACCAGCCTGTGAAGTCGCTGGTTTGCTCGTCTCCCGCGGTCACACGCGCAGATGTGTGTTGACCAGTGGGAGAATTGGGACCAAAAAATGGTCCTGAGTGACGTGCAAGAACCAGCGACCTCACAGCAGGGGCCAGGTCGCTGGTGGCTGTCACACACTACAACATTGCTGGAGAGGTCGCTGTTACGTCACAAAACCTGTAACGTTGCAGCGACATCGTTAGCGATGTTGTAGTGTGTGAAGTGGCCTTTAGTGTGTAGCTGTGAGATACCTGTTCCTGTTCTTAATTGACTTTTTCAATTGTCAACTGAATGCACCAAAAAAGTCACTTCTATGCCCCCTGTACACACAACCCAGGATTCCCATTCATTTCTCTGTAGGGGCTTTCCTTTCTTTAATTAACCTTTGTTTCCTATCTCCTTCTTGACTATTTGTCCATGAGGAATGTTAAGTAGGTGCAGAAATAGATGTAAGAAGATAATTTAGAACTATTATGGGGATTTATAATTATGGAATATCGGGATTTTGATTGATAGGTCAGGAGATATCCCTTATTCTTCACACCATACTAAAGGAAAAACAAAATGAGAAAAACTTTAAGAAGCACCCAAGAAATGAAATAAGATCTATAAATACCTCCCTAAAAAATAAATATCAGACAATTCATATAAATAAATAAATACCAATTTTAATAAGAAATAATAATTTACACTGTTTATTGAAGAAGGAAATATATTAAAACCACCCCAGAAAGAAGGGGCAGTGTGATCAATGGTGAGTCACACAATGACACAGTATAGACAGTAATACATATAGCATGATAATCAAATAGTGGGGATATAGTGCATATACAAATATATACACAAGATATAAATTGGGACCCACAACATAATTATAAAGTAAGTAAAAAATTTAATTATAACGATAACCCCCCAAACCAGAGAGCTCTGGACAAAGTGAAGTAGTACAAGAGCAACCTTCTATATTAGAAACATGATTTTAAAGGTAAACAACTTAATAATTATTATAATTACAAAACTCAAATTATGAAAAAGATCCCTTCAAATAGAGCTCTTAGTAAAGTGCCAGAATGCACAAACACTCATACTCACCACAAGCCCGATTAATGGACCAAAGACAGACCACACTGCCCACTACCTACAATGAATGTTTCACGGATAGCTTTGTCATGGCGTCATCCCCTGACGAAGGTATATATGAAACACATATTGGGGTAGTGAGATGTGTGGTCTGTCTTTGGTCCCTCCCTTCACAATGATCTCTACAGAAGCTCATTAAAAGATTTAGTACAAAAATGGCATTTGAGTCAGTCTATTTCTATTAATGTACGTGTGAAGGCTTCATAAAGAAAATAACTTTACCTCGATCCTATGCAGTCCAATGACTGCACTTCTTGCAAAGTTATGTAACCCTGATGAAATTAACTTCAAATTGTTTAGGACATCTGGAAGAATGATTGTCCAGAGAGGAAAAAGTGAGCGTTACCATGAGTCCTGGGTCATCATACCAACAGTGAGATGTCCTGAGACCATTCATGTGTGGGGGCTTTTCATCCATGGAGTGAGCACTGAACACTGCCATGAGAATGGTGTCTAAAGCTCTCCCATAAGCAACTTCTCCCAATGATCCAGAGGCATTTTGTTGATGGACAAAGCTTTTTCCAGCGTGATGAAGACCACATGTCACTCACAAGGCAAAAATGATATCTAAGTGGCTCAGTGAACTAAACATTGATATTTTGGGTCCATGACCTGGAATCTCCCCAAATCACAATCCCATTTAGAACAGTTAAATCCTCAAAAAAGTGAGTGGACAAACAAAAATATAGAATTGTAATAAATTTCAAGCACAGATTAGACAAGGATGGGTTGTCGTCAGCCAGGATTTGGCCTAGAAGCTGAAGGGTCAACACTGTAATTATTGAGTCTTTACATAAATTTTATGTCTTTTTCTATAAATAGATAAAAACTTATGAAATATTAATAATTGTACTATATAAGTGAAAAGGAAGGTTTATTACTAAGATTTAGATGCAGATCTTGGAATACGAAGATCCATATAAAAGATCCTGATGATTCTATTGGGGGTGGGGGTGAAACCAAGATGACTGGTGCGAGCACAACAGATGAGGCTATAAAGGTATCCGCTGTGGAGCGTGACAGTGATGGAGCGGCACATGCTGGTGTCTGTCACCGCACTGACGCTTTCACTGGAATTTATTCCTAATTAGCCTTAATGGCAGTCTGAAAGGTTTCCATTTCTCTTCCCGGATTTCAGAATGCAAATATTATCCCCAAGATGCAGTGTGCATCCTAATCACACCAGGGCTTTGGAGCCATTACTACAATAAATACATACTTATTTGACTAATAAGCCATTTCATTATGTTTTTACCTTAAGTGCGATGCATTAACAGACCATTCAACACTCACACAATCTACACAGTGTAAAGAGGTAGGAGGTAATGCTTCATTATTATTCCCACAGAGGGCTTTACGTTAACGTTCAAAGGGAATTGTGCTGAGGAAGTTATTTTAAGTTAATTGTCCAATCACACCTATTATAAAGCCTCATCTTAACCACTGTCAGATTATCATGTACTAAATGCTGGGCCGGGATCCTACAGTTCCCAGTGGGAAATGTCTCTTTTTTGGTTTGTGAAGTGCAAGGTAAACCTTATATATTCTCCTGTATATAATGCAGGGTTATTATTAGGTTCGGACATACCTTTCAAAAATTAATTCAGTGCTCAAATGGCCATTTTCAAATTCTACTTATCAACCTACATAATATATATATATTGAGAGAGAGAGAATGATAGATGCTGTATTCAGTATATATTGTAGTGATTAATAAGAGGCATGTGATCTTTAATGGGGTTGTCTCGCTGTCTTGTGGTGTCTTCAGGAATGATGACTGATTGATTGCTTAATGGCCTGACTGAACCACTGATCTGAAGTGTGCACTCTCTGATTTGGTTGTTGGAAGAAGAGATAAGAGGGCAGGAGAAAAGGAGATCTTGAGAGGAGCGCAGGTTGTGTGCAGACAAGGACCGGGAGACCATGTCACAGATGTAATTAGGAGAAAGGTTATGGATGGCTTTGTATGTCATGGTTAGGGTTTTGAACTGGAGCCTCTGGACAATAGGAAGCCAATGAAGGGCTTGGCAGAGAGGAGAGGCTAGGAATAATGGGAGACAGGTGGATTAGTTGGGCAGCAGAATTGAGGAAGATTGGAGTGGTGCAAGAGTGCTAGAGGGAGGCCAGAGAATAGGAGATTGCAATAGTCGAGGTGGGAGATGATGAGTGCATGCACGATTGTTTTTGCAGTTTCTTGGTCAAGGAATGTACCGATGAAGGAAATATTTTTGAGTTGGAGTCGGCAAGAGGTGGCAAGGGCTTCTTTAATAAGAAGAGACAATTTGTCGGGGATCAGGTTACTGTTCACTCACCTTTTGGGTTAATATGAAACTGGATAGATACCATCCCTTTTTAAGTTTTGCTACCTTTCTGTTCTAGCCATTTCTGTAGGCTTGTCAGGTCTCATTACAATCCTTCTACTCATTAGTACTAACTATTTATATTGCAAACTTATTTTGGGCTTCTATCTGAATGGCAGAAAAAATGGCGGCATTGAGTTCAGTGAGGGAAAGAGAGTTCAAAATATGATATTTTGTACTCCTTTGATCTTCTTTCCACTGATGTCATTGTTTTTATTTGGACATAATAACGTAATCTATGAGTGCCTAAGGGTACGTGCCTACGATCAGTTTTATCACCGAATTGAACCAAGCATGTTTTTGCAGCATTGAACAGTACAAGCACAGAGGATTTATAGAAATCCTGTGTCCCCTGTGCCTCTTTTAGATGCTCTGTAAACTGACCTGTGGCACGGTATCCCAAGCCGCAACATGTCAATATATTGTTGTGGAGATGCTATTGTTCTCAGTGTGAAAACAGCGAAAATATGCTGCGCCCAGAGTCCTGATCGTGGGCATGGATGCTGCATTGTCCCACTCAGGACACTAGCAGGCGCTACAGGGGAATAAAAATGCCTTTATGGTGGTTACTTTTTATGATATATCAGGTTATACTCTGTGACCGTCTCCCCTCTCAATCCTAAAAAAAACAAAGGTGAGATCTTATATCTCTGCTCTTAGTTGAGAGCTGACTATGTGAGATTTCTATATAAATAGAAGATTAAACATGGCTACACATCATTACAGACATTTGTACTTTTTTCATGTTTCTAATAAGACTTTTGAATTTTAAAGAAGTGGTTCCCAAAAACGGTTCTTAAAACTTCTCACCCACATTTTTTATTGTAACATATATTCTGTCCGCAGACCCCTTGGACAACCCTTTTAAGCAACAACACTCATGGCATTTCATTATTTCTGTTTTTACACTTTTGCCAACTGGATTTTTAGCCCATTCCCATTTGGTGATCGATATCGCTGGTTCAATGTCATATTTTTTGTTAACTTATTGACCTGAATTTTTCATAAATCTATTCTTTAAATTTAAGGAAACCGCACAATGCAAAAAAATAATAGTGACATAATTTAATCATTACCTTTTTATTTATTTTTTTGTAGACACAAAAAGACGAACAGACAAATCTGGCATGGTCAACCGAACGATGAAAGATCCTCTATATGTAAACCCAAGTGCCACCAGGATACCACCGAAACAGAGGAATTCTAATGCCACCAGCACATCACACGTCTCCTTGGCTTTAATTGTGGCTGCCTTATTCATTATATGCCCGTTTATGTCACAGATTTGCAGTGCTACGTTTTAACAATCTGCTCCAAAATCCTTTGAAGCCTTATTCAAGTCAAGTACAACCGTAGCTTTTTTTTTCTTTAGGACGAGACGGCATGAACCAAGCGCTAAATGACCTTGGATAAGTCAACCCCACTGTTGAAATGGGATGACAGGCTGGCAAGCTAGACGTATGTCTCAGGAACCGTAAGGATCGAGGTGACAGATAATAAACAACTCTCACACCTCAAGCAACATGAAAACAAAGTCTCAGTTATTAAGTGGATTGGGTTCACAAATGTGATTTACGACGTGGAAGTAAAACTTGGACAAAGTCACAGTGGATGAACGCTCACAGTCCAATACCTAATCTAATAATGTAGAGAAACCTGCCTTTTAATTAAACGGACAGAATAGAACTGGAATGATACATTTCTATGCTGTGTGTGTCAGACATATGAGTTTCTATGCACTTTAGAAGCCATTAAGCTTCACATATTTCAGATACCTCTAGAATTCTCCTATTTGATATTTGTCATTTTTCCTTCCCTTTTAAAACCAGCAAATGCCTGTGTTCCTCATTCTTTGTGTTATTGTATATCAATTGCCTTCTTTTAATTTCCATAAGGAACTAACATAAATGGCTTTGTCTAGACCTGTATTTTACATAGGCTGTATAATAATAATCTAATATTCAGCCAACATAGGAAAAATGGGCACCGGGAAGATCAGATGAGGTATGGTAAGGTCTTAACCATGCATCATAAAGTGGATAGAAGAACTCGTTGGGGATCTATAAGTGAGTGGATTTGGGCATAAATATTAGCAGGATGCGGCTACAATCTTGGAATTGGACACTAGATGAGATTTAGGTATAATACAAAAGGTAAACTGAGAAAATCAGAATTCACTTTCTTTTGTATTCTGTTGTCAAAATGAGTGTTGCCCTTGGATAACCATGTATTATTTGTCTAAATGTGTGGAGCAGCCTGGTTGTGATGGGAAAGACCATTACTTTATTCTTACATTGGTTATTGATTTTGTCTGGTCACATTCCTTCCTCTAATATCTCAGTGCCATAGGTGGAACCATTTTTCAGGTTCAATGGTGGATCCTTATAATGTACCTGTCCTTTTATAAAGCATGGTCTTGCTCTCATGCCCAATAAATTAAAACTGGCTTTTGTGAACATATCAGTCTAACATGTGCAAGAAAGGTCCCAATTCTCATGCTGAATCTTCCTATCTGTTGGTTTGGCTCGGGAGAGGTGCTAGTCAACATTCTGGTAGCCCGATAGTTTTGGAACATCACTTCCCAGCATGCATTGCTCCTGGTATTGTCCAATCTCTTTTCTGCTCCAAACTGAAAGCCCCCCTCTCTGTTATCAGACTGAAGAGAAGGGACAGAGAGGGATAGACGGTCTTCTTCTTCCTGTAATCTGTCTCATTTTCTCAACAGATTACGCTTGACAACAGGCAGCGGTGAGAATCTTAGATGGCAGGGAGACACCTACTCGCAGGCAGTTTGGAGTAATTTTACGAGGCTAAAAGAACTCAATGTTTTAAATAAATTGATATGCAGATGGTCTTTTTATCAGATTGCCTATCAAATGAGTTCAAGTTCTCAGCAAGTACAGAGACCAATTACTGATTTGAAGGAACACATTAAGTTTTGTTCAGCTATCATCTTTAATGGTTACTGTAATTGACTATATGATCTCTCTATATGGCCAGTTTTGCTATAACCAAACTGTATGCCCTATATAGATGGACTAAGGTGTTGTATTCAAAAGGTTAGGTATAATATTGGCAATTCCCAGGTTCTTTTACCAGAACAGTGCATGTTTTCTGCACTGGTTGTGGAATATGGCTTATATTATATCATGTCAGAATATATCAGAATTTTTGCAACTTTTTAAAATTCTCATTAAATTGAAGAAAATTACCATTTTAAGTCAATCTAAGCTACAAACCCTGTCTCTTTGTCGACCATTTCCTACTGAAATTAGAGCCATGCCACATGCAGCGCCATCAGGCAAAATTCAGTTGTGTACCTGAAATCTCATTATCACCTCAATGATAAAATATTCAAGTAATTATAGTGGGATAGAAATATGTCTGTAAACTCAGTAATAGTCCTTGAAATGAATTAGATTGCAATAAAGGGAATAGAGAAGAATTTCTGTGACCTGTCAACTTATACGAAGGGTTTATTCATTATTTTGCAGTGGAGCCGATTCTCAGTTTATTGCACATAATATTAACTTCTAACATTGGAGACAACTGTGCCCGTCACAGGGAATATTGACCCCCCAACTATATTTTGTTTGTCCACAATCTTCCATAAAGTACATTGCCTTTGTTAGGTAAAGGACAGTACATCCCAAACTGTCACAACTTATCATTCATAGTTATGCAGCTCAACACACTTGAAATTGCTTTATCCAACTTTGCCAATGATTAGTCTGATTGGCAACTCTCACTATTTCTAATGTATTCATTCTATCTCTTCTACCACTCCAATATCAGAAGACGTCAGGCATGAGTTTTTTTTGCTGCCTTTGGTCTGATTAGTACTGGTTTTAGCCAACAGATAACCCAGGTTGTACTCTCGATTTGTGTTAGAAAAATCTGAAAAAAAATTGATTGAAAAGGGTTAAGATGACATCAAGATAACCCTATTTGAGAGTTAATTCCCATTTTTAGATTTTTTTTTTAGACGTTAAAACTTATCTATAGGGATAAGTGATAACTTGCTGATTGATGAGTGTCCAATTGTTCTCCTGAACAAGGCTCAGCAGAACCCATCAGAATGAATCAGTGACAAAGCATGTGCACCTCCACTCCATTCATGCTCCATGGGACCACCAGAAAATAGACAAGCTCTGCACTCGGATATGCCCAGTATTCCATGGAGAATGATTGATGTGTGGTGTGCATATCTGGCCACCCCTCAAATGAACAAAGTACTGTTCTCATGATCGTGGTTTGTCCCATCACTCAGATCCCCACTTACTGCTATTTATCGCCAATGGTCATGGGCCCCAATGCAATATCTACAATGGGGCCCCCAATTTGCAAATCTTTAATTTGTGGTATTCTATAGGCCAATGGGACTTTTGGGGCCCTAGACTCCAAGGCCCAGGTGCAATTGCCACCCCTGCCCTGTTGTAGTTGTGCCCCTGATTGTCACCCATACTATGGATTGGCAATAACTTTTAAAGATGGAAATGACTGTTTAACCCCTTTACATGTATGGCTCTTATCAGAAACAGGTGTATAGAGCAGGCTTGGAGCTGAGCCTGCCCATTCCCAGAAGATGATGGCTGTGTTGTTCAGCTATCATGTGACTCTAACCACCTTGAGTGGAGCAGAGCGCCACCTGCAGCTTTTAATTTGTTTATTGCAAGTGTCAATCTCTGACAGCAGCATTTAATGCATGCAGTCCAGGCTTGTAAAATTCCATGTGCCCATAGCTCTCACCTGATATGATCGCAGGGTGCAGATTAGTTGTCATGGCAGAAGACACCTTAGGCAGACCCCTGTGCCTGCCATAATGGTGCAACTGTGAAGGCCAGCCAGTGACTGCGCTTCATAGTAGAATGCAATTTTTTAATGTATACTGCAATACAGTTATATTGTTGTGTATATTATAGATGATCATACGATTGCAAGTTCAAGTCCCCCAATTGGACTAGCAAATTAATTACAAAAAAAGTTTTAAAAACAAGAAAAAAAAAGTAAAACTTCAAACCACCTTCCCTCTTATCCTATTAATAAAATACAGATCTGGTATTGCCACATCCAGAAAAGTCTGATCTATCAGAGTATATAATTAATTTACCCAATCAGTAAAAAGCCATAAAGAAAAAAGATCCAAATGCCATAATTGCATTTTTTCAGGTTGCTGCAACTCCACATAAATACGGTATATAAGAACTGATCAGTATTGTATATACCCTAAAATAGTATCAATAAAAACGTTAAGAAAGTCCTAACACAGCTCCATCAACCGAAAATGAAAATGTCACAGGTCTTGGAAAATGGAGGCAAATTTTATTTTACTGTAGTTATGATTTTTTTTTATTTCGTTAATAAAATAAAATATATATATATGTGAGTTAGTTATTGCTGGTAATGTATCAGTTCTCTTTTACACACAATGAACATAGTAAAATCAAAACTTAAAGCGTAACCACTGTTTAAATTTTTATTTAATAATAATGTAGAGCCAATGATTTTAATAAACTTTCAAATATACTTCATAAGAAAACTCTGGTTGAAAACCATTCATAAACCCTTCACAAGGTGTCCCCACTACACTGTGTGTGAAGCAGACATATGTTAAATTATCAGTCAGATTCGTCTTCAGTGAATACGGGGCATGTAACCATATAAGGGAAAAGGGGGCATGGCCTACACTCCTGACTACAACTGGTGAGGAAACAATGTATCAGATTAGCTCAGCATACAGCACAGTTTCTAAGCAATGCAAACTAATAAAAAAGCTATGCCAAGGAAAGATCTGTCATTTGGCTCCACACAGCTCAGCCACAATCCCTGTTAACCCCTTGTCTACTGGCTTCCCACAAAGCTCACTATTAGCCTGCTCTCAGAAGCTGTGGAAATACACAGTTCTGGCACACGCTGGCCAAGCCACCAGTGCTGGCAGATGCTGCCATGCCCAGACAGTGCTGTCAGATGCTGGCCATGCCCACACAGCCATAAAATGCAGTTTTTAAAAGAGCACAGAAAAATGTGAGAATATAAGTCATTTGAAACGAAAAATCATTATAATAGCTGCTTTGTGACCCATCATTAACAACCAGTGCAGTATTGTTTTTTTGTTTTATTTTCAATTAAATGACATTAACACTTTAAATAAACAATTACTGAATTGCATTTGTTTGCAATTCATCTCACTTGTCATTTTTTTCCCCGTTTTCCAGATGGTGAAACTGAGAGTGTCATAAAAAATTGTAATTCATCCTGCAAAAACTATATATCATATACCTTTGTTGATGGAACAATACAAAATAATTATGGCTCTTGGAAAAAAAGGGAGAAAAAAACAGGAGCGCAAAAATGAAAAATTGCCAGGTCCTTAGGGATTTAATGATTGTTCTCTGTCATATTAAACTTGCATACTCTAAATAACATTATAATAATGTATACACAATAAGTGACTGAACTCTGAGTACAGAGATAAATAATGCTGAATTCTTATAGAGTGACGGGCCGATACCGCGCATTGTCTAATAAGCAGAATACTCCACCACTAGCACGAGGACCCCACCCGAGGCCACCATCTCAATGGTCCCACCAAGATCAGTGCTCATGTCTTATCATCTCCTTAGCTTTAGCTCAACATATAGTGTCTTAAAATAGAAACCAATCTCCATAAATATATCCTAGTACACGGCATATATGTAGCTGTACAACACCCATGACAAGACGCATAGCGACTGAAGCAGCTGGCAACACTAAGAGGTGCTTATTTTCACTTTACATCAGGCCGTGCTCCCTCAGGAGCCATCAGACGGCACACTAAAGTCACCGAAGCCAGACTAAGCACTGATGGCTCTGACTTTATGGAGTTCTGTAGGAAATAGCAGTAAATTCAACAAAAGCTGCAAATAAACCAGTAAGAAACTTTTCCCAGTACACCGTTCCCTTCCGGAGTCTTCTGGAGCTAGACGATCACTATCCGGCTACGGTATCAAGGCCTAGTGATTGATAAAAAATAATAGATTTAAATTACATTTTTATTGGACTAATTTACAATTCATGACATGCACTGTTAATCCTTTCTCATAATATGTTACTAAGGAGATGAGCACCTTAGGGGTATTTTTCTTCATCTTTCTCCATGTATGTTGGGGTAAAAATTATTATTGTTGATCCCTTCCCAGTTTTGCAGCATTTGCCTTCTCGTCTCCCTTTGTGTAGCACTTTCTATGTCCAGCTGCAGAACGAGCCGAGAATCCGCCAGTGAACTCGCTCTAACGGGCCATTTGTGTCGCTTTTAGCTGAGTTTTTCTGAGCTGATTCCTCATCAAAGTTGAATGTGCCTCCACTATATGTGCCCACTTTACCTTCACACATATTTTATTAAAGGGGTCCTGTATGCAGCTGTTCACTGTGTTCACAGCACAATTCAATGTGTAGCACTCACTGCCAAGTCCTTAGGAAACAGGAGCTGATCTGCAGTTTTTGCCAGCAGCTGCCACACGTTTAATGGAGTAATTCCATTCAATGTTTACATTCAGATGCTATTGGCGCTAAGAAAAACTGATGATGGGGGTGTCTGATGTTGGACCTCACAATCTGATATTGTTGAGCTGAGACCTGGGAATTGATTGTCATATTATATACCTAGAGAACCCCATTAAAGGGCTTACTCCAGGGAGTTTAAAGACTCTTCTATTGGCCCTGCCCTCAAAAACTACAAAGATAAGATCGATAGTGCTGTACCCCACCTTTACACTACCTGTTAATTAATTGTGATGCTGGAGCTGCTCCTTGGTGCTCCCCCTCCCTTCTGGTATATTATGTCACACATCAGGGGGTGTAGCCTGCTCCATGCTGCTAGTAAGAGTCACCCCCTGATAATATCTGCTTCCCTGCAGTCCGAGAATTGGAAATGTGGAGGGGGTGGTCATGTTTTCTATTCTCAACAGGGAATCGGATATTATCAGGGGGTGGCTTTTATCAGTGAGTGTAGCCTGTTCCATGCTGCTAGTAAGAGCCACCCCCTGATAATATCTGCTTCTCTGCAGTCCAAGAATTGGGAACATGGCGGGGGTGTTCATGTTTCCTATTCTCAACAGGGAGTCAGATATTATCAGGAGGTGGCTCTTATTAACAGCATGGAACAGGCTACACCCCCTGATGTGTGACTTAATATACCAGAAGGGAAGGGGAGCACCAAGGAGCAGCTCTAGCATGACACTGAATTACAGAAACAGAACAATGGATCTCATGTTTATAATTTATGGGGGAAAGGTCTTTAGAAGAATTTTTTAATTCCCCAGAGTGCCCCTTTAACGGCTTCAATTACAACTACAATACATTGTACTACCAACAGATATAGCCGAAACATTCCATAATGGAAAACAATCTTTATTTTTCTGATTGTTGGTTATTTCATGACAATTATGTTGGATATCTCTAGCCAAGAGGAAATCATTGATAACAATGAAAGGCTCAATGAAGGAAGCCATTATAAGGCTAGAGCTAAAAAAACATGATCTATCAACACAATCTATTGATTTACTCGAAAAATGGTTCAAATGGAGAATGGGTGTGCACAATGAATTGGCCTAAAAAAATGCATCTGTGGACTATCAGGTGTTAGTGACAGGAGATGTTGGATGTCCAGCAATAGTCTGAGACACATTCAGCTGAGGATCATTTGACTTGTTCAGATGCCTATTCTATTTCCGTTTTGTATATACCAGAAAAATCTAAATATTTTTGATCATTGTGCAAGATCTGATTTTCATCTATTTTTGGTCGGTGTCCTTTTTTATCATGAGTGTTTCTCTTAAGGTTCACTCACATCTACATATAAAAATTAGTCTGATTTTCATCCCGATAAGTAGGACGAGTGAAGTTTGTTTGGTATTCCATATGTCATGCGAGTGTGCAATTTTTAATTCTCGCCTGTATGACATCTGTATGCAAAGCTGTTATTCTACAATCATTTGCAGGACCATTTACATTGTTCTATGCTTCAGATTGATCATGTATCCACAAAAGAAGTACAACATACTGCATACAGATGGTCCATATGACATCCATTTTTTTCTCTTGCACCATTAGACTTGCATTGACAAGTCTCGGGCATTTTACGTGACCATGCATAGCATGGTGCGATTTTTTTCCTGACATCAAAAATAGCTGAGGAAGAAATTGCAGATCAGCACTGCCCTGTTGTTTAACATTGGTGCAAGTGCAATCCCATTTATTTTATCACTTAGCGCTTGGCGTATTTATAAGCAGATGTGAGCGAACCCTTAAAGGGAATCTGTTAGGTCAAAAATTCATATGTAACTTACCGTATATCATTTTCTAATTCCTCTGGTGAATTTAATTCTATTCATGTATTCTTTTATTTATACTAACCTCCTATCCTCTGTAAACGGCAAAAAAAGAGATTTATTCCATTTATCAATCACAGTGAGTGATCACTTCGCTGCTGCACACACCCCAGGGAATGAATATTCATAGTAGTGACATCACTGTCGCGCCCTACGGACTGCCCTTCTCTGTAACCACACATCAAAAATTTAAGTGAAAATCACTTACATAGGGGGTCTGTATCCCCTGTCTGTGCTGCTTTCCCGAGGTGAGGGTCCTGTCTTGTTGGCATTCACTGCAGAGGAGGGAGAAAGTGTGTGCTCTTAGCAGAAATTGAGCAGCTGCAGCTCTGACATCTTCATTTCCCTCCAGCATAAAGCAGTGTCATTGTGTGTATCTGAGGCATATGTGTAGTGTGTGCTGTCTGAGGTATTTAAACATTTGATCATTTGCTCAGCAGATAGACACATTACATGTATGCAGAAAAACAAATGTTCATATAAAAAGGCACTGTAGTGATCTTACTATAAGAGTTGCAGCATAAACACCTCCCCCCTCTCCTGTCACTCCCTCTCCCTTAGAAGCAGCTTGTACAAGCCTGAGATTTTCAGTGACTGATCTCTGAGAGGAGGGAAGGAATACCAGTTTGGGTAGGAGTGAATAATTAACAATTACATACTATTGACTTGTCGGCATTGCAAGTAATGAACCGGACTAGTGCAGCCAGCTGCCAGCAGGCTGTGAAGATGCTTATAGCAAGAAAACTAGAGAGAGTACAGTATTGAATTTTATGTGTTTAAAAGGTCTGCCCAAGCACAATACAAGGGTACTATTAGTATCATATTGAAAAATGATATGACGGAGTCCCTATGAGCAAAGAAACAAGTTTTCAAACTTCTCAATCCCATTAAAATAAACTATAGACTTCACTCCACTGGCACACATTCTTTGACGACCCCAAGCACTTCAAATTGGATAAAAAACAAACATGTAGATATGTCCATACTCTATAATGGTATGTGTGCAAACCATGAAATTAAAACAGATGTAACATATATGACACAAAATGGGTATCTGACTGAAGCATAACGGATGTGACCTTATAGGACTATAACCATCAAGGACTTTTTAATGTTATTGTCATGAGGCTAAGAAAGGACAGGCAAATGCCCAGCGCCGGCTCAGAGCGGTGACGGACCTCTTCTGTCGGCAACTCGACTGCTTTACTTCATCTCAGATACAGCTGTTCCTCTTCCGCTCTGCTCTGTTGACCCGGCGTGGCTGCGACATCATGCTGATTGACAGTCAGCTCCCCGCATTTGGACAGCGGAAGTCAGCTGCTAGTCAGCAGCATGACATTGGCAGGGGGAAAAGAAGCTATTGCTGTGTTGATGTGACATAATCAGCAGCCATTGAATTTGCATCTATGGCCACTCTGAGGTGGCAAAGAATGGCATCGAGATATACAGGCAGACGGTTAGCATCTACCTGCCAGTATGCTCTTAGGCCTGTAATAATAATAATAAAAGAAAAGTCCCAATAACCTCTTCAAAGCTTAGTTGGTGCTATTATTCAGTCCTATTTTCAAGACATGATGACGGCTGCACACAGGTAGTTGCTCTCAAAGCCTTCATAAACTTAGGTGTTTCCTGGGTGATGGATGCTTTTCTATTGCCCCAAAATAGGAGTGATCAGTGTCTGTAACCCTCACTAAATGTATCAATCAGCAATAGTCCGATTGATTATAGCATCAAAGAGATCTATGAAACCCAACTACGAGTATTAAGCTACAAAGAGGGATGAGAATAGCAGATCAGTAAAAAGTGAGATTAATGATGTTATCTGCTTCTTTCTTCATTCGGATGCCTTCTTTTTAATCCCCGCTCCTTTTAGCTGCACAAGAAAATGATTTCATTATTCCTTTTACAGATCTCCTCATGTATACATACATAATTTACACCTTCTTTTGCTTTATGAATTCTGCAACGAAATAGACATATTAATCCATACAGGAAAGTTGGTATCTCTACATCAATGTATTTATTAGCAAGATTGACAGCGGCCTTGCCATGCGCTGGCGATAAAATCATCAATATATTCATTTCATTGACTTCAATAGAACATCACCCCCTTGTGGTCATATTATCATAAAGATCAGTTGTTTAGTTTTAGTACATACTAATGTTTAAATAAAGACTCTTGTAAAAAATTATTTTGCTTTATATTTTTTTACCATTAACATAATGCAGTGATATATCAATGGTTATTGTTTTTTTTTATAAGAAATCCTTTTCTAATATATATCACAATCTAAAAAATGTCCTAGAAGATTTTCAGCTTCCTACAAATGTGTGGTGATAATTGAAAGTGACAACTGTGTACACAGAGTCCCGGATCCCACTCACTTTTTAATATTCTGAATACTTTGTCATTTATTTTTCTGTTGCCAGGTTGTTAAAATTTACAAGACTGAGCACAGTTTATATTACAGAATTGCAATGTATCCATAAAATTGGATTTCTCCTTCGCCTCATTGGGGGACACAGGACCGTGGGTGTTATGCTGCTGTCCACTAGGAGGCGACACTAAGCAATCTGCAAAAGAGTAACAGTGGCTCCTCCTCCTCAGCATACACCCCTGGGGCAGGCACTGCCTCCTCAGTTTTTTGCTTAGTGTCGAAGGAGGCACACGTCCATTTTCCTCTTGGTGAATTTTCATCATATAGAAGAAAAGTGGGTCCGGCGTGGCCCCCGGCATGCTCGTTCCTCGGCCACCCACTGTTGGGGCGCTGGGTTGAAGTTGAGAATCGTTACATATGCCGCACTCCTTTCTCGGCCTCCCACTGTTGGGTTGCTGGGTTAAAGTTGAGACAGCCCAGCATAACATCCACCTTCCTCATTCCCTGCGGTCTGAGGTGAAGTAGAGATGACTGCCTGCCAGATGACGTCCCCCTAATCACCCCTGGGTGTTTTAGGCAGTGGCAACACCAGGTATCAGCAGCACAGGCTGCATGGGCTGGAGACTGCATGACTGCCTGCAGCAGCGCAGGCTATGCAGGAGCCTGCACAAGGGATGCTGGGCTGGATGAGAGGGCACTTACTGCAGCCAGGCCTCAGGCACAAGGCTGACAGGGGCACAGCAGCTGGACACTTGCAAGCTGCATCCAAGTGCAGCTTTTCAGCTCAGTGCTTATCATCTGCTATACTGGCGGTTCTCCGCCAATGCCAAGGGGGGACATCACATTTCCCCGTTTTTTCTGGGCCCCCCAGCGGTTTTTTTCGCGCCTCCGCGCCGGCCCCTCACTATTTCCGGGGACCTCAACTAATTGAGGCCCCGGCTTGGGCCTAGCGCGGAGGTCGCCGCCCCTGTGCCGCCCCCGTCCCGCCCCGCTGGATGACGCTGACCGCGCGTCATAGCGGGGGCGGAGCCGAGAACGGGCGCGCTTTCCGGGCCGGATCCCGCCCGTTTAGCTCCGCCCCTTCCTCCTTCTCCTCCACGGTCGCCATTACAGCACGTGGACCCGGCCTCAGCCATCCAGGGGGGACACAGGATCCGGGCGGCCTGTTGCACAGCGGCGCTGGGACTGGTAAGACCTCTGCAGGGATCTGCTCTGCAGAGGTTCTCTGTCCCTCTCTCCCTCTCCTCCACATCCCCTCCTGCAGCAGGCTCTGTTACAGGGGGAAAGTCTCCACAGTGACCCTATTCAGCCCCACCACTAAGGGTCCAGGCACCTAGCTGGATAGCTAGAGAGTGCCTGTTTACTCAGGGGTCTCCTGGTTACCTCTTTTTTCTGCACTATAGCCCATACCACAATGTCTGGCAGTAAGAGTAAGAAAGGCTCCAAGGCAGCCAGCACTTACTATGCTACCTGCACTATTTGTCAGGCTGACCTCCCTGCAGGATGCACCTCGCCACATTGTGAGAGCTGCACGCAGGCTGCAGATTCTGAGACCCCCACTGCCCGGACGGCTACCAGTGCCCCTGACCCTACCCCTGCATGGGCCGCAGTTATGTCTCAGAATATGACGCAGTCCATTGACAGATTGTCTGCCACACTGCTGCAGTTTATGCAAGCCCGTTCGCCTCCTGAACCCGCCGTTCAGGCTTCTGCGTCTCAGCCAGAAGTCTTGGAACCGCGACATACTGCCGACTCTGCCCAGTCAGTCTCCGACTCTGGCCGTAAGAGACCTCCTCCATCTCCAGAGTCCCCTGCAGGATCTGCATCCCGCAGGCGTCAAGATGACGCGCAGGAGTCCGAAGGTCTCTGTTCTACGGACTCAGAGGGTCATTTAGATGAGTCCCTAGACTTAGATGCGACCGATACAGTGGCACTGGTGAAGGATTTGATTACTGACATCAACCAGGTCCTGGAGGTGTCAGACCCTCCGGCTGATGTGCCGGAGCACAAGGTGTCCTTTAAAAGAGCCAGGAGACCACACAAGCATTTCTCGGACCATCCAGAGTTCCAGGAAATTCTTAAAAAGCATAGGTTACATCCTGACAAACGGTTTGGTAACCGTAAGGCTCTGGAAACGCGTTATCCTTTTCTGCCTAAGGTTACCCAGGATTGGACAGATCCGCCACAGGTGGACCCGCCCGTATCCCGTCTAGCTACCAAGACCCTCCTGTCCTTACCGGACAGTTCATCCATAAAGGACGCCACTGACCGTCAGGTGGAGCAGATGGCGAAGTCCGTTTTTGAGGCCTCAGGCTCTTCTCTAGGCCCAGCCTTTGCTTCAGTCTGGGCCTCTAAGGCTATTATGACTAGAGCTAATTCGGTACACTCGGCTCTTCGGTCCTTGCAGGTCGACCCAGCCTTGTTAGACCAGGTTACTCAAATTGCGGTTACCGCCGAATATTCTATGCATGCTGCCTTCGATTCGGCTAACTGTGCCGCGGCTGCGGCTTCCAACGCCATAACTATTAGGCGAGCCCTCTGGTTAAGAGAGTGGAAGGCAGACGCAGCGTCAAAAAAGTCGCTCACATGTCTTCCGTACAATGGTGGCCGTTTATTTGGCGAAAAGCTGGATCAATTGATTTCAGACGCCACTGGGGGTAAGAGTACCTCTCTTCCACAACGTCAGATTAAGCGACCCTTCACTCGTCGCCAACAAACCCGTTTCCGATCCTTTCGGAACTCCTTTGGTTGGTCAGTCTCAAAGCCCCCAACGGCGGCCAATAGGTCCCCCCGTAGGGAACGCACCCAGACGACACGGAAGACTGGCGCAAACTGGCAGTCCCATTCTCGCCAGTCCAGATCTAAGGGCTCAAAGCCTAGCAGATTCTCTTCTTCCTGACTCTCCCCATTCGGGAGACACTATTCAGGTTGGCGGCCGACTTTCTCGCTTTCGTCAGGTCTGGCTCGCTTCTACCGACGACAAGTGGGTAAACACCTTGGTGTCTTCCGGATACACCATAGAATTTACGGCCCTTCCTCCAAATCGTTTTTTTCTGTCAATCCCACCTGCTCATCCGCCCAAAGCTCGCACCTTCTTTCAAGCGGTAAATTCCCTTCTGACGGCCGGTGTCATCATACCGGTACCGCCAGCCGAACGCTTCCAAGGGTTCTACTCAAACCTTTTTGTGGTACCCAAAAAAGGAGGAGCGGTTCGCCCCATTCTAGATCTAAAACAGTTAAACTCCTTCGTGAAGGTTCGGCATTTCCGCATGGAGTCACTGCGCTCCATCATAGCGTCCATGGAGAAGGACGAATTTCTCGCGTCCATCGACATACAGGACGCTTACCTTCATATCCCAATCGCAGCAATTCACCAGCAGTTTCTCCGCTTCGCCATCAACCAGGACCATTATCAGTTTGTGGCCCTCCCGTTCGGCCTAGCGACGGCTCCCAGGGTGTTCACCAAAGTCATGGCGGCTGTCATGACCATACTGCACACAAGAGGACTGGTAGTCCTCCCATACCTAGACGATTTGCTCATCAAAGCTCCCTCCTTCAGGGAGTGTCAGCAGAGTGTTTCCATCACGGTGGACACCCTGCGTCGTCTAGGCTGGTTGGTGAATCTGCGGAAGTCGTCTCCAGTCCCGTCACAATGTCTAACATTCCTCGGGATGCGCTTCCACACCCCCAGGGGTCTGGTCCTTCTCCCTCAGGAAAAGGCGAAGGCCCTTCGACAGGGAGTCCACACCCTCCTACGGCCGTTTCCTCAATCGATTCGGTTCGCCATGCGAGTCTTGGGCAGGATGGTTGCCTCTATGGAGGCGGTGCCGTTCGCTCAACTTCACCTCAGGCCTCTCCAACGGGAGATTCTGACTTCGTGGAACAGGAATCCTTCTGCCCTGGACAGATTATTCCGGTTGTCTCCTGCAGCGAGGAGCTCCCTCCATTGGTGGCTCAAACCTCGTTCCCTCACAAGGGGAAGGTCCTTTCTACCGGTTTGCTGGAAGATAGTCACCACCGACGCAAGTCTCAGCGGATGGGGAGCGGTACATCGTCATCACACGGCACAGGGAACATGGTCCCCAGCGGAGTCGGCCGAACCCATCAATCTCCTGGAAATCCGAGCCATATTTCTAGCTCTGAAGGCTTTTCATTCCATGCTGGCAGGAACACAAGTCCGGATTCAGTCAGACAATGCCACGGCCGTGGCATACATCAACCATCAAGGCGGAACCCGCAGTCTCCAGGCCATGCACGAAGTGCAACGCATTCTACACTGGGCAGAATCGACGAACTCAACGCTGTCAGCAGTTCATATCCCAGGAGTGGAAAACTGGGAAGCGGATTTTCTCAGCCGCCAGGGCATGGACTCGGGAGAGTGGTCTCTACATCCCGACGTGTTCCAGCAAATATGCCGTCGCTGGGGGACTCCGGACGTAGATCTGATGGCATCTCGGTTCAACACGAAGGTTCCCATGTTTATTGCCAGATCTCACGACCCGCGAGCTCTAGGGCGGATGCCCTAGTTCAGAATTGGTCTCAGTTCCAGCTGCCTTACATCTTCCCTCCTCTGCCTCTCATTCCCAGAGTGGTGCGGAAACATCAAGCAAGAGGGCATTCCAGTCATTCTCATTGCCCCAGACTGGCCCAGACGGGCATGGTACGCCGATCTCGTGCAGCTCACGGCGGACGTTCCCTGGAGCCTCCCTTGTCGCCCCGACCTCCTGTCTCAGGGCCCGTTTTACCACCAGAATTCAGACGCCCTGTATTTGATGGCGTGGCCCTTGAGACCTGGGTACTAACCCAAGCGGGTTTCTCCTCTGCCGTTATTCAGGCCATGATCAGAGCACGGAAGTCGGCATCGGCAAAAATTTATCATCGCACCTGGAAAGCCTTTTTCGCGTGGTGCTCTTCTCGGGATCAACCCCCTCTTCCCTATTCCTTGCCGTTAGTTCTAGGGTTCCTTCAGTCGGGGTTAGAATCTGGTCTCTCCCTAGGTTCCCTTAAGGGTCAGATTTCAGCTCTTTCAGTACTTTTTCAATGCCGCCTTGCTGTAAAGCCACAGGTTAAAACTTTTCTCCAAGGAGTCAATCACATTGTCCCTCCGTACAAACGCCCTTTAGACGCGTGGGGCCTTAACCTGGTACTTACGGCTCTGCAGGAACCTCCCTTTGAACCTCTTCGGGACACCTCTCTCCTCCTTCTGACTCTGAAGGTGGTTTTTCTAGTGGCTATCACTTCCCTTCGCCGAGTGTCGGAACTCTCCGCGCTTTCTTGTAAGCCACCCTTCCTGGTTTTCCATCAGGACAAGGTTGTACTCCGTCCGGTGCCGTCATTCCTGCCTAAGGTGGTCTCCTCATTTCATTTGAATGAGGATATTTCATTGCCCTCCTTTTGTCCGGCTCCGGTTCACAGGTTCGAACGAGCTTTGCATACTCTGGATCTCGTCAGGGCGCTTCGCATTTATGTGTCTAGAACTGCGCATTTCCGTAAGTCAGATACTCTGTTCATTCTGACGGAAGGCCCTCGTAAGGGTATGCCAGCTTCCAAGGCTACACTGGCTAGGTGGATTAGATCAGCTATCCAAGAAGCCTACAAGATGAAAACTACTCCTCTTCCAGCGGGGATCAAGGCACATTCTACCCGAGCCGTGGGGCCTCTTGGGCCGTTCGGCACCAAGCCTCGGCTATCCAAGTGTGTAAGGCGGCCACCTGGTCGAGTTTACACACTTTTACCAAGCACTACCGTGTTCATACCCAGTCCTCGGCGGACGCTAGTCTGGGTAGGTGCATCCTTCAGGCGGCAGTTGCTCACCTGTAGGTATTTATCTGTTTACTGACTTGTTCAGTATCATTAGTTCCATTGTCTTCCCACCCAGGGACTGCTTTGGGACGTCCCACGGTCCTGTGTACCCCAATGAGGCGAAGGAGAAAAGGAGAATTTTGTATACTTACCGTAAATTCCTTTTCTCTTAGCCTCTAATTGGGGGACACAGCACCCACCCTGTTGGCCATACGGCCTTGTTCTAGTGGTTTTTGTTACTCTTATATTGTTACGTTATGGCCTTGCCAGGCTCTGTTGGTATTGGTTAACCTTGTTACTTCTCCTACTGCTTTAGCACAAAACTGAGGAGGCAGTGCCTGCCCCAGGGTGTATGCTGAGGAGGAGGAGCCACTGTTACTCTTTTGCAGATTGCTTAGTGTCGCCTCCTAGTGGACAGCAGCATAACACCCACGGTCCTGTGTCCCCCAATTAGAGGCTAAGAGAAAAGGAATTTACGGTAAGTATACAAAATTCTCCTTTTTAGACTTGAATAGGCAAATCCCATCCAACCCAGAGGACACAGTAGGGCTTGCTGACATTTTTCACCCATAGATTTGGTCCATGATGTCAATGGCCATAGGCTGAAACTGGACCAAACATACTTTCCTGTCCACCATCACATGGACTCTTTGCAAAAGAACTCAGCTTCAGCTGATTTTCTCTGCATCAGGCCGTCCACATGGTGCAGACTCAACCAGTGCCTAGACCAAGTGATGTCAGACAGGCGGCATCATTTTAACACATTATCTGGTACAGTCTAGTGACATATCGCCGGGGGCAGATTAAGAGTAGCCATGATGTCGGAGAGTAGAAGGTGTGTCCCCACCGATATATTATGTGACATGTCACATGATCCCCTTTGCTAAATCATTTAATAGGTCATGCTATTAACACATTCATGCTATGGTGCACATCGGTAGATGCAAAATTAGAGCAACAGCGTTGTGCAAATATTTTCCCCTTATGTACAGCACTATATATAACATTGATTGCTGTCAGTGGGAGAAACAGAATAATAATCTTGTAGTTGTGATACCTTTTAATGGCTAGCAAACATAAAATAAGTGATGTTACAAGGCGAGCTTTCGAGACTTCTCACGTCTCTTCCATTAAAAGGCATAATTACAAGTAAAGCTTTCCTTATAACATTAATTCTTTATTTTTGTTAGCCATTAAAAGGTATCTCAACTACAAGATTATTATTTTGTTTCTCCCACTGAGAGCAATTAATCTTTTTTCAACTGGCTAACACTGAACTAAACCTTTTTATCTTCTATATATAACAGCACTGCAGTTACATAATAAAGCGGGGTGGGGTGGTGCAATTAATTTTTCAGATTCCACATAAGTAAATAATGCTTACAGCCCCCCTATATACTGTGTGAGCCCACAAACAGCCCCCCTATACACAGTATGAACCCTCACATAGCCTCTATTCACAGTATGAGCCCACACACAGCTCCCCCATATATATATCCTATATATTACAAGAGCCCTCACATAGCTCCCTAGATACAGTATGATCTTACATAGTCCCAGATACAGTATGAGCCTTCACATAACCACCCTATATACAGTCTAAACCCCACATAGCTCCCTAGATACATTATGAAACTCAGACTCCTTATATACAGTATATGCCCTCACATAACCCACCTATATACAGTATGAATCCTCATATAGCCCCGTACATATAATGTGAACCCCACATAGCCCCTATATACAGTATGATCCCCTACATAGCTCCTTATATACAGCATGAGCCACTATATAGCTCCCTATATACAGGATTAGCCCCCATATATCATCCCTAAAAACAGTGTGAGCCATCACATTGTCCCCTATATACAATATGAACCCCCACATAGCTTCCTATATACAGGATAAGTCCCCACATGGCACTCTAATATATAGTATGAACCTTCATATAGCCTCCCTATATGTAGTATATATTGCTCCCTATATTGCTCCCTGTATACAGCAGAAGCCTCTATGTAGCCTCTTTATACTGTGTGAGTACAGTCCCTATATACAGTATGAGCCCCCTATAGTCCTCTATATACACTATAAATCCTCACATAGCCTCCCTATACACAGTATACACACTTTCTGTTAATTTACTTATACGTCCGAATAAGGCACCCGCAACACTGGAAGAGCGCTAGCACAAGAGGTGAGTATAATCTTTTTTATCTTAACCCCTTCACTGGGTCGGCACCCTCACTTTATGTGAGTTCCGGCGGTGACCTCACATAATTTCCCTGACATCTCAGTTATCTCATCAGCTGAGATGTGGGGCTAACAGCACCGATCCGCGATCCGATTGGTGCTGTTAACCCTTTGGATCACGCTGTTATTCTCTGACAGCAGGATCCAAAATCGCCACAGCGGGGATTGCACCATTTCCCGCTGAGATCAGAGGTCCTGCAAAAAGATCACAGAATTTCGCTGCATTACCTGATAGCCCCGGGTCCTGCACTGACCTCAGTTGCTATCAGGGTTCACTTCCACTGAGATGGTTGTCAAGCACTGCCAACCACACACAGTGATTGTTTGTGCCATGCTGCAGCTCATTGGGACATGGCACAAGTGATCGGCCACTGCAGCAGTGTGGCACCCTGCGGGGCAGGGAAGAATAAAGAATAAATTAAAAAATAAAGTTTTTAAAAATATGAAAAAAACACCACAAAAGTTCAAATCACTCCCCTTTTGCCCCATTTAAAATAAAAGTATTAAAAAAATACACATATTTGGTATCGCCGCTTTCAGAAATGCTCGATCTATCAAGATATAAAATCAATTAATCAGAGCTGTAAAATGCGTAACAGAAAAAAAAAGGTCCAAATGCAAAATTACAGTATTTTGGTCACTGCAACATTGTAATAAAATCCAATAATGGTCAATCAAAACAGCGCATCCACACGAAAATTGTATGACTAGAAATGTCAGCTTAAGCCGCAAAAAATAAGTTGTCACACAGCCCCAGATCCTGAAAAATGAGGACGCTACGGGTCACGGAAAATGGCAACAAAAATGAAATGTTTCTTCTGAAGTTTTTCCACCACTTAGATAACAGTAAAAGTAACATGTTTGGTATCTACGAACTCGTACCGACCCAAGGCATCACAACCTCATGTCGAATTTACCATATAGTGAACATGGTGAATAAAAAAACAAAAAAACAAATGTGTAATTGCACTTTTTTTGCAATTTCACTGCACTTGGATTTTTTTCCCATTTTTCTGTACACTATATGGTAAAATAAATGATTGCATCTGAAAGTACAACTCGTCCTGCAAAAAGAAGCCCTTATATGTATATATTGATGGAAAAATAAAAAAAGTAATGGCTCTTGGAAGAAGAGAGGAAAACACAAAAACGGAAAATGAAAAATTGCCGGGTGGTGAAGTGGTTTACGGGGCCAAACATGGAGAATGAGAAGGGGCTGTCCTAGTAGTGGACAACCGCTTTACAAATAAAATAGGTCCCTATGGATTAATAGACTTTTAGAGTAAATAGTGTCTTGGAAAAAAAATGATATTTTGTAGAGCAGAGTTAAAGGGAATCAGTTTCATGCTGCCAAACTGCGGGTGGCATGACTCATATCCCGGTCCCACTGTTGCATCAGTGTCTGAAATTCTCTGGCATTTCAGAGAAAGTAAACTTTTAAAGATCCATCCAGGGACCAAATTCAAAAAAGTATACTAGTCCACCTCTGCCCAGGTCTCCTACACCAAGTGATTGACAGGTCTCTTCATTGTGTGTTCAAAGGAAGAGAACTGCCAATCAAGGGCAGCAACGCTGTGAGAAACTGGACGAAGGCAGGGCTGGACAAACCTCTTCATAGGCCATTGGTAAAGCTTATTTTTTCTGAAACTATGATGTGTTTTAGGGAGAAATATACCTGGTTACAATCATGCAGTGAGGCTCTGATTCATGCTGTCCACGGTTTGGGCAGCATGAATCAGATGACAGGTTCCTTATAAAGAAGGCATTGCCCTGGTATGTCATACGACCCTACTAGCTATGTTTTACCCTGAGCCTCGAGCTCTAGTTTAAGGGTCATTAATTAGATTAATGCTTGTGTACTCAGGAGGGATAGAAAAATGACTTGCTGTTTCAATTTCTTTCATAAATTCACATACTAGATCAATCATATACATCACACTCCTCTCTGAACCTATTGTTCTGTCCCTCAGTCTGGATCTCACACTGTCTACAACCCTTTACTAGAGTATTGAAAAGTGTCTGCTACATTACTACATAAAAGCACGGAGTGACAATGGAAATATATGGCAGCAGCAGCCTTTACTGATTACAGTAGGAACATAAATAACCATCCAACAATGGACAGCACCAACTACCACACTCCCCAGTTGCACTGCTCCAACCCAGGGTTAGCAAAACAGTCATTGTACTACCCACACAGCAATGTCTCTCCTCCCGGGGAACCGTCCCAGTGTGAATCATCACATTTACTACTAAAGGTTTCCATTACTGCAATGTGACTCAGACCCCAAGTTACCAAGGTCATTCCTGACCTCTTCAGCCTCATGATGAATAGGTGTGAAAGCTTGATCCAGAGAGTCCTGCCACACCTTAAATGCCTTATCCATTCCCGCAAATCCAAAGTCCAGAAGTCTTAACCCCTTCACCCCCGGGCCTATTTTGACCCAACAAATAGTAATGAGTATACAAAAAATCTTATACGTCCTTTTATTTTTTGTAAGTTCAGGTTATTCTCATACACAAAAAGAAAGTCTTAACGGACAATGAAGTCTTCCCCGACGTTTCGACCCTCCCGGGTCTTCATCAAGGGTTCAGCAGACTAATGCATAATATGCACTTTATCAATCAGAATCATAATATTTCACAGTTGAGATTTCAAATTATTGATCATGTCCCCTTAGGGAGGAGAGGAGGAGACAGGATAAGAAAATTGAAAGAACGCGAATCATTTTGGATATATACACTTAAAACCTTAGAACCACTTGGCCTCAATAGAGAGTATGAGGTATATACATAATTCCTGTTCTCCTCCTTTACTATTTGTGTGTGCCAGGTCATTTACTTTTTCATTAATACTTTGTTGTACCTGAGCACCCCATTAGAAAAAGGTGGTTGAGCCAGAACTATTCCGTTGAAATATTTTGACCCAAGACCCTGCCATTTTTGTCAATTCTCACCAGTGTCCTTTTATGAGGTAATAACTCTGGAACGCTTCAACGGATCCTAGCGATTCTGAGATCTGAGATTGTTTTTTCGTGACATATTGGGCTTCATGTTAGTATTAAATTTAGGTCAATTAATTTTTGCGTTTATTTGTGAAAAAATCTAAAATTTGGCGAAAATTTTGAACGTTTCGCAATTTTCACATTTTGAATTTTTATTCTGTTAATCCAGAGAGTTATGTGACACAAAATAGTTAATACATAATATTTCCCACATGTCTACTCTACATCAGCACAATTTTGGAAAAAACATTTTTTTATTAGGAAGTTATAAGGGTTCAAAGTTCATCAGCAATTTCTCATTTCTCCAGCAAAATTTACAAAACCATTTTTTTAGTGACCACATCACATTTGAAGTCCCTTTGAGGGGTGTACATGACAGAAAACACCCAAAAGTGACACCATTCCAAAAACTGCACCCCTCAAGCTACTCAAAACTACATTCAAGAAGATTATTAACCCTTCAGGTGCTTTACAGGAACTAAAGCAAAGTGGAAGGAAAAAATGGACATTTTAATTTTTCCAACAAAAATGTTCTTTTAGTCTCAATTCCTTCATTGTCACATGGGCAACAGGATAAAATGGATCCTAAAATTTGTTGGGCAATTTATCCTGAGTACACAGATATCTCATATATGTGGATATAAACCACCTTTTGGGTGCACGGTAGGGCTTGGAAGGGAAGGAGTGCCATTTGACTTTTGGAGCTAATTTTCTATTCAAAAAGTGAAATGGCGCTCCTTCTCTTCTGAGCCCTGCCGTGCACCCAAACAGTGGTTTATGACCACATATGAGGTATCAGTGTACTCAGGAGAAATTGCCCAACAAATTTTAGGATCCATTTTATCCCGTTGCCCATGTGAAAATAAAAGAATTGAGGCTAAAAGAAAAGTTTTGTGAAAAAAAAAGTACTTTTTCATTTTTACAGATCAATTTGTGAAGCATCTGGGGGTTCAAAGTGCTCACTATGCATCTAGATAAGTTCCCTGGGGTGTCTAGTTTCCAAAATGAGGTAAATTGTGGGAGAGCTCCAATGTTTAGACACACAAGGTCTCTCCATACGCGACATGGTATCCACTAACAATTCCAATTTTTAGCGGACACCATGTGGTGTATGGAGAGCCCCTGTGTGCCTAAACATTGGACCCCCCAGGGAACTTATCTAGATGCATAGTGAGCACTCTGAACCCCCAGGTGCTTCACAAATTGATCCGTAAAAATGAAAAAGAAATTTTTTTTGTGAAAAAAAAAATACTTTTTTATTTAGACAGACTAATTTGTAAACACCTGGGGGTTCAAAGTGCTCACTCTGCATCTTGATAAGTTCCTTGGGGGGTCTGGTTTCCAAAATGGGGTCACTTGTGGGGGAGCTCCAATGTTCAGGAACACAGGGGCTCTCCATATGCGACATAGTGTCCGCTAACAATTGGAGCTAATTTTCCCTTGAAATTGTTAGCGGACACCATGTCGCATATGGAAAGCCCCTGTGTGCCACCAGCATTGCCACCACCACAAGGGCAACTGGAAGAGTTGGGGTATAGCACAAGAAAATGGCGCCCTCTAATGAATGCGCTATTTTCTGGGGTCTCTGTCGGTTGCAATTCACAGCGTGGGGGCCACAACATTTGGGTCTCTCCACGCTGAGGATTCCAGCCCCCCAACTGCCAAGGCGTTCCTGGCTGGCACCTAAAAATACAAAGAAACCCATTTTTTTTTTTATTTATAGACCTAATTTCAGAAAAAACACCAATGTGGGTCCATATTTTTGGTTCAGCCAGGTATAACTTGGCAGCTTCGGACTGCCACCCACCCCCAGCTGCCTTGTTGTACCTGGCTGGCAACCAAACATACAGTGAAGCCCTTTTTTTTTAAGTTATACACCTGATTTCAGAGAAAAAAATGACGTGGGGATCCGCCATATTTTTGGTCCAACCAGGTACAACTAGGCAGCTGGGGGCTGGAATAATCAGCATGGAGAGGCCCAAGCAATCTGGGTCCCCCATGCTGCGAATTGCAGCCCGCAGCCACCCCAGAAAATGGTGCATTCATTGAAGCGCCATTTTCTGGCGCTGTACCCAGACTCTTCCAATTGCCCTGGTGCCGTTGGCAAACTGGGTACTAAAGGGGTTAATGACAGCTTTTTTATTGGCAACTGGCACTAAGCCCGAGATTCATAATGTCGGGCCAATGTTAGACCCAGCCTTTAGCAATCTCTAGTAAATAGTAAAAAAAATACACCACCCAGAGAAAAAATATTTTTATTAGAAAAAAAACACAAATTGAAACTCCATCTTTATTATTCCATACCATCCGACGTAGTCCACAACAATGGTCCCACGACGCTCGATCACCTCTACTACATGCAGAGACTGCAGCAAGGGATCAAGTGTCCTCTTCCTACAGTCTCTGGGGTTACAGTGATGGTGCACTGTATGGCAATGATCTGTCATACAGTGCACCATGAGAATTAACCCATAGACTACAACAAGAGGACGCTTGATCCCTTGTTGTAGTCTCTGGGGTCAGAGTCATGGTGCACTGTATGGCAATAATCTGCCATACCATGCATCATGACTGTGACTCCAGAGACTACAAGGGATTAAGAGTCCACTTGGTGTAGTCTCTGGGGTCAGAGTCATGGCGCACTGTACGGCAGATCATTGCCATACAGTGCCCCATGACTCTGACCCCAGAGACTACAACAGGTGGACACTTAATCCCTTGTTGCACCCATCCATCCACCCATGCATCCATTCATCCACCCATGCATCCATTCATCCACCCATGCATCCATTCATGCGCCCATCATCCACCAATGCGCCTATCATCCACCCATGTGCCCATCATCCACCCATGCACCCATCCATGCATGCACACATCCATGCATGCACACATTCATCCATGCACACATCCATGCATGCACACATCCATGCATGCACGCATCCATTCACACACACACACATCCATGCATGCACACATCCATACATGCACACATTCATCCATGCACACATCCATGCATGCACACATCCATGCATGCACACACATCAATGCATGCACACATCCATCCATGCATGCACACATCCACGCATGCAGACATCCACGCATGCACACATTCATCCATGCACACATCCATGCATGCACACATCCATGCATGCACACATCCATTCATGCACACACACATCCACGCATGCACACATTCATCCATGCACACATCCATGCATGCATATATCCATGCATGCACACATCCATGCGTGCACACACACATCAAAGAATGCACACATCCATCCATGCATGCAGACATCTACGCATGCACACATTCATCCATGCACACACACACATCCATGCATGCACACACACATCAATGCATGCACACATCCATCCATGCATGCACACATCCATCCATGCACACATCCATCCATGCACACATCCATTCATGCATGCACGCATACATACATACATACATACTCACCTCACTCCATCGGCGGGAGAGGAGAAGCCTGGGAGAGGCTCAACGGGGATGAGGCCAACAGACAGCGGGGACAGCAGCACAGGGAAGGTGAGGGGGAAGGCCGAGATTGGAGGTGGGGGGACAGAGGAAAGGTACGGGGCGGTGATCCGAAACAGAGCGGGAGGGGGCTGAGGAGGGGGAGGACGGCTGCTGGTCACACCGCCCCTCCATACCTGATTGGAGGGCTAGCGTCACATGGACGCTATCTCCAATCAGATCTGGGGGGTGACACGGAGGTCACCCTGCTCCAGCCAATGGCGGGTGCTACTGCAGCACTGTCCATAGCTGGATTGTAATAGTTCACCAAGTTTCATGAACTATTACAATCGGTCTGATTGGCAGTTTCATTTTCAACTGCCAATCAGATCGATTATAGCCACGGGGGGGGAGGGGGGCTAAGCCACCTCCCCTGGGGTAAACTATAGGTCCCTATGTTTCTGCGGCACCGGTGATATTTCACTGACACCGGTCACCGGTGCTGCAGGAACGGAATCCTGCCATGACGTTGGGGGACATCATGGGTCGGGAAGTCAGTGACTTCAAGGGTCGGGAACAGTCGGGAAGAGGTTAACACATGTTATTTAAATATTCACCGTCCTCTCTAGGAAAATACAGATTGTTATCTTCCAGTTTCCTGTGCCGTATCATTAGACCACCATTCTTTACAACAAAACTCATCATAGTTTAATTAATGCACCCCCTAGCTTTGTTAATTTTTTCCACCGAGCGAGCATTGTACAAATTAAGACAAGCTGACATCTCTGACCATACTAATACCACGCCTGGAAATAAAGCCCGGGTGCAAAGCAAATTGAATTTCATATTTCTGATAAAGTCCTGGAAGACCCGATTCTGAAATCATCTCTCCTACATGTAAAAAGAGCACATTTGGAGAATGGTTCAGCCTAGAGTAATAATGCAACTGGTGGAGGACTTCTCCCATAACAACCTCGATCTCATCTCAATCCAATTGACTCTGGTAATCTACTGTAATCTACACTCCGGTTGGGCTTCTATTCTAAGGCCCTCCAGTACACAAGGGAATGACCCATAATCCAATCAAACTTGTTCCCCTGTCCTGCAGGGCAGGAATAATTAGAAAAACATGTAACATGTAAACAGACAGCCTTGCCAAATTATAGCTTCTCACTTATGCAGACGTACATAAGATTTAAATATAACTAAAAGCGACCAATCTGTTTTATCTCACTTTCTTTTAAATCCCATATCATTGCTTCAGAGGCTGCTCCAATTCTAAAGGAGTGGGATTCAAACTTCCTCTAATCAGGTCCTAACTTTACCAATATTTTACGGAAGATTGCCACAAATTGGAATTTAGAGAGAGCCTTACCATCCTCCTGAACCAGGAAAGAACCAATCGTCACCTTAGATCCAAATACCTCTCAACGCATTGAACCGGACACATTAAAGAAACAGATCATGTTGGAATGACATATCGTATACACCACCCAATCCTCCAGAGACCCTACATCCCGATACGACAAACCGTCCTGTGATAAAACCATACAGCTGACCAATTCACTGACTCTAAAAGCACCAAAGAAAGCGAGGGAAAAAGCTGCACCAAACAAACGTTTCTCGAACACATTGTAGCACACATTAAATGAATTGCCATTTATATCGCTTAACAGTCGAAAAGAAATTAGTTTTATCCTGTCCTGAACTATCGAAAACCTCTTCTAACCATTCAATGCTGGTTGAACTATAAAAGCTTTTGAAACATTCTCAATACCCAACATACTAAACCAAAAGGACAAGCCCACCAACTTTTTTGAGATCCCAGCAATGGACAAATCCTGTGAAAAATAATCCTTGATAAAGTACAATAGCAAATGCAAAAGATTACCACTCCTCAGTTTAGATTATTACTAAAAAACAACAATTCTCTCCAGAATGCTTCATAAGTCACCTTAGTGGCTACTCCTACTGATTGCACCATCAAATCTAATGGTGGGTTTACACACACCAACTTATCTGTCCAACTTCTGACCAACTTGCTGGTTGCAGTGAAATCATGGACACATAGTTCCATTTGTACACAGCCACAAAATGGAGCAATGTGTCCATGATTTCACTGCAACCAGCAAGTTGGTCAGACGTTGGACAGATAAGTTGGTGTGTGTAAACCCACCATAAGGCTATCCGGAGATCAGCCTCCATAGTAAATTCAGACAAGTGGTGGCACACTGCTCCACACCCAGAGCAAGTGAACAGAAAAGATCCCACCAAGAATGAGAAATGGAATCAGCTGTACGGTTTTGCATACCTATTACATGCTTAGCATATGGCTATGCAATCAGTTTTCAGACCTCACAGCACCAGAGGTCTGACAAGATTTACAATTGGGTGGAAGATGCAAGCAAGCTGTTGATGACTTGTATCACAATATATACATGTACCATTATCACAACAGAATGTAATCCTCTTGTAACCCTCCCCAAACTTCAGCTGATACCACAATAGGACAAAACAAAAAAAAGTCATGTTCCGCACTAAACCTTTGTCCTTCCGGTCATCCGGCCACAAACTGAAAAAACCATTTGCCCTGAAAATATGATCCAAAACCTTGTGACCCTGAGACATCAGTGAACAATTCCAACTCCATACTATTGATCCATTCCACCATCAAAACCAACTTGCCTTTAAATTTATCTAAGGCGGCCGTCACACGCTACGATCTCGCTAGCGATATTGTAAGCGATCACGTGCACGCGCTCACATCGCTGGTGAGATGTCACACAGACAGACTCACCAGCGATGTGGATCCGCGATCTCGCTGGTTACTTATGGTACACATCGGGTTACTAGGCGCCGCGCATCGCTTAGTAACCCGACGTGTACCATAGTTACCATCTCCCAGCATAGGCTCTGCCGCTGGGAGATCGCTCATCGTGGTGTTATACACCACGATGAGGCAGACCGCGAAATCGTTAATCGCAAGATCCGAGGTCCGGAGCTCAGATCTCGATCTTGCGATCTGAACAATTCTCGCTCGTCGTATCTTGCCGTCACACGCAGAGACATCGTTCAAGCGATGTTTCATCTGGCGCGTTCAAGCGATATCTTTCAAGATATCGTGGCGTGTGACGGCCGCTTAAAAAGGATTACTACATGTTTAAATTGGCTTCATGGTTTGAAGACAGGCAAAGCTTATTAGCTGGATTACAAATAGTGATAAGCGAGTGTATTCGTTACTATTCACTACTCGCACAGTACGGTATTTGGGATACTCGTTACTCGGCGACTACCGCTGATGCTCATGAGTGATGTGTCGATTGTTATCGATCTGACACATATTGCCGGCTCCCTTCAGTAAACTATGGGAGCTGGCACCTCAGAGCAGATTGAATGTTAGGGTCTCTCTGGGGGGCACAGCAAGGTGTTTTAGACATTGAAATAGTTGAAAAGCCCACCCTCCTGCCCTGTCCCGGAAAGGCTTGTTTTATAGCTGGAAGTTGGTTGGGCGAAGCCTATCACTAATTGACTAACATTGGACTTGCTATTTGGATGAATATGCGAGTATCAAAAACTACAAGTTACGAGTATAGCGAGTGCGAATATTTCGCTACTTGCTCGTTACTAATTACAAACCCCTGACATAGTACCAGTCAGCCTTCTGCAAAAAATACGCCCCATTGGCATGATACGACATGCAAAGTTACATTTACAAAGGAGTGACTGAGCAGCTTAGGGCACATCTTTCTCTCCAGGGCCAACTGAACTTCTGACCTCAAATATTGTATTTTATCCATAGGAAACCAACATTTTATAGGCACTGAGTCTAATTCAATTCCCAAAAAATGAATAACTGTGGATGGTTCATTAGTTTTCTCAGGTTCCAAAGTAATACCAAAATTCCTACTCATGTGTCCGATTGTATGCAAAATAATAGAACAAACGGTGGAATCAGCTGTCCCAAACACCAAAAATCTCCAAACAGTGTATCGCTGATTGCTGGCCCGATTCCAGCCTGAAGCGCGGTCCCGAGTTTCAAATCTGTGGGCGGCTCCTTCCGGGTATGATGCACCAGTGTCCATGTAACGCCGGTGGTCTGGTATCTTGGTTCCCTCGGCGTTACTGCGTTTTCTCCCAATGCTTCTTCCCCCCTGACCAGCTGGGAGACTGTAGTATGTTACCTGGACAGGATTCTGCTCAGTTCCCAGCTCCGCTGCGTAGCTGCACATGTGTTGTAGTGTCAGTGCTCCGCTGTTTACCTCTCATGTGTGGACCCTGGCTCCCGCTGTGGAAGCTATCCGCGGGTTGTGAGGTCCTCTGCAGCTGGTGCATGACTTTCCACGTGTGTCTAGGCTTGCAGGCGCTGCCAGGTGCTCTGGGCATCGGTTCCTGTGCTGTATAGGTTCTGACTGTGCCTAGGGTGCGCGCCGCCACGCCTTCCCCAGTTTAGTAAGATGGAGGGTGTGCGCTTGAATTGCTGTCCCCAGCCTATAGCTGAGGGTCAGCTCCTATTTAAAGTTCCTCTTCCCTGTTGGGCGTGGCCAGAGCCTCGCATTAGGTTTCTTAACCTAGCCCTGTGTGTTTGGTCCAACATGCTGCTCCTGGTCTGCCTTGTCTACAGCTCCTGTTCTGCCTGCAATCAGTTCTGGGAAAGCTGATGTCTGTGTCCCTGGACCTGTCTTATCCGTGTTGGTGCCAACGTCCTTGTCTTGTTCCTGCTTGTGTCTTGCTGTTCCCGGTCTGGAGCTGTGTCCGTTGCATGGAGTCCAGACGTCCTGACTGTCGGTGTCCAAGATGGACCTGAGGTTCTGCCTGGTGTCCGTGCCTGGTGTCCGAGATGACCCCGAGATTCCGCCTGGTGTCCGGGATGGTCCTGAGGTCCTGCCTGATGATGTCTTGCCTTGTGTACAAGATGACGTCCGCTGCCTGCCGGTGTCCCTGATGACCCTGAGGTTCCCGCCTGGTGTCCGAGATGACCCTGAGGTTCCCGCTTGGTGTCCGAGATGACCCTGAGGTTCCCGCCTGGTGTCCGAGATGACCCTGAGGTTCCCGCCTGGTGTCCGAGATGACCCTGAGGTTCCCGCCTGGTGTCCGAGATGACCCTGAGGTTCCCGCCTGGTGTCCGAGATGACCCTGAGGTTCCCGCCTGGTGTCCGAGATGACCCTGAGATTCCCGCCTGGTGTCCGAGATGACCCTGAGGTTTCCGAGATGACCCTGAGGTTCCCGCCTGGTGTCCGAGATGACCCTGTGGTTCCCGCCTGGTGTCCGAGATGTTCCGTGTCCATGATGTTCCGTGTCCATGATGTTCCGTGTCCATGATGTTCCGTGTCCTTGTTCAGTAAACGTTACATTTTGCTATACCTGAAGTGTGCGGTGTCGTCTTGTCCTGCAGGTTACCACCTAGCCCACATGCTCAGCTGCCACAGAACCCGGTTACTGTTCTTCCCTAGTCTGGGCATGCTCGGGTCCCCCCTGTGGTCCAGTGGGTCCACATTCCCCTTACCTCATGGGTCGTGAGCGCGACCGTGACAGTCCATCATTTTTGGTCCTGTGAAGTGTGGGAGTACATTGGTTATACTGGCCGGCTCCGGAGCATGCGCAATTCGCATTCCAAAGCCAGCCAGTGCAACCAATAATCCCCCACAATGCACAGGACCGGAAATCATACCCAGAAGGAGCCATCTACAGATTTGAAACTTGGGACTGGGCTTCTGAATTACATTATCACGCTCACCGGGGTGTGATACCATGGAGCGAGGAGAGAAATGGAGGCTGAGAGACCGCCCACACGTCACCCACCCATCTAGAAAATGGTGGAAAATGCAAGTTATAGACAACGTTTTTACAACCATTATACTTCACATTTAGGTCAGACAGGGATGCTCAGGGATGTAGTAGGAAGCTGCAGGAACAGGTAGTGATAGATTTGGGGCATAAATGACCTGACAGGCTCCCTTTAAAATGACAGCTTTCACCATATCGACATTGACTACTAGCAACACCTTGGCCCCTGATTGTCCAAAGGTGCCAACCCTGTAGGCGAACTCCCGACCTCAAAACAAAATGCACACATTGCACAACAAACTGAAACCATAAGGCACATCCATAGTGCAATATCCTTATGGTCCCATCTCAGACCCGATCTAACAGCCTTTCGTTGCCGGAAATTATAATCATAATTGAGCCAGACGGTGCCACTAAACTTAATAGACCTCAGCTCTTGAGTCCACGTAACAAATTAATGGAGAACAACACCGAGGGGGCTTTTCCCCAATTATAACAGGTAGTATAGCAAAAGATCATAGCTATTTTGAAAAGATATGGGGAATTAGATGATACTGTGTTTTTCCTTTCTCCTCTTTTTGACTCTTGTCTGACTTGATTTTGTCCAGATTAAATTTCGCCAAAGGAAGTAAAGAAAACATTTTCACTTACTCATCCTTCCAATTTTTTTCTCTAATTTCCTGTTTTAGATGAATCCCTAAAGGGCCATCAAAACAGATGTAAACCTTACTCAAGCTGTGTCATCAAGCCTAATCCAAGGGTCTGCTGACTCCTTAAAAGGCCCCGGTACCAGCAGCAGACGTACTAGAAACTGACATACCAGAAACTGACGCCAGAGGGGCAGATGCCTCCCTTTCCCTGGCTCCTAACCCGGCATTAACCGGATTAATAAAGACAGATGCCTTAACCTTAAGGAATGAAAGATAGTGCCATGTATCCGTAGAAATAAAATATAAACATTGGTAAATATTATTCTTTATTGAAATCTTCAAAAATAAAATAAATAATGTATAGATTGAAAGGGAACATCACTGAAGATACACGGTATAGAAACAAGGAGGGGGGAAATAAGTAGAGTACAGAGGCGGGCAACGCTAAGTATAGAGGTATACTAATAAATACATAGATAAATAAATCATAGCAGCTAAGTATATGCCAATATAAATATGTATATTTGATAAATAAATATAAGTGGTATATTATAGAACCACAGTAAAGGCTAAAGTGCTGTGAGATCATCTTCGCCAAAAAAGAAATTGCATAAGGTGTATGTGTAAGAAAAGATGATGCCGCACTGTAGTAACAAAAAGATTCCAAGTAAGAATTGCCCTGCCACAGTTTATATGGGCATCTGGATAATATACATGCATCTAGCAAGTCTAGTTGTGTCCCAGAAGTGTCTCTCCCTTGCCCCAACGCACATTTCACACACCAGCTTCCTCAGGGGGTGTGGTAAAAAGGATAGGCTGAGTTTCTGGTAGACAACAGGCACCACTCCAGTTCAGTACCCGAGACACCAGCACCTGACCGGGAGGGTCATAGAAGCAGAACATGGTACAGGAACGCAAGCCATAGGCTTAGCCAGACAGTCCAAGGTCAGGGCAAGCAGCACAGTTTCAGAAAATAAAGCCATGGATAGGAGCGGAGAGGTCAGACAGGAAGGGTAGTCAAGCCAGGTTAGTAGTGGAAGAATCAACAAACACAGAAAGGGTACTAGCACCTGAACTGACTAGGAACCAAGATCAAGCAAGGAATGAAGAGTAGAGTTGTCTGATATATTACCTGGTGATTAGCTGGTGATAGATTAAGGAAACAAATTTCTGCAGGACAGGGAGCATACAAATTCCTGCAGAGTTTTGCTGTGCCCCCTATGACTCGCAACCAGAACAAGGCAACTCAGAGCAACAGTCAAGTACTGGGTGGAGCACAGCGAAACACATGGTGAGTGGGGTGGCACTTAGAAGGCGTGCAAGTGGTAAGCGTAACACAGTCCTATTTTAGGTGTGCCCATTCTGACCCTACAGTACTGCTCACCATTATTGCCACCCCTTCATGTTTTCCACAGAGTGTACAATATCTTCAGAAATAATGGAAATGTACCAAAGTCATATCTTCAGGATTTTTTAAAAAGTAATGCAACAATAAAAAATTGTTGGTCAACTTACATGTTGCAATTTCAAAGAAGAAACAGAATAAACAGCATGTGCAGCAATTAAAGCCCCTAATAAATACTTGGTTGCACACCATTTGGCATTGATGACAGCCTCAAAACATTTCTTGTTAGCCATTAGAGATGGGCTTTCCTGGCAGATCTGGACGGATTTTTTTTTAAGGTTCGTGACCGACTTGTCCAGAACTTGAGTCTGAACCCCGAAACCGGACTTTATTGTTATAAAATGGTGGCTTAGGGGGGCTGTAAAAGGAAGGAAAACTGTGATTAAATCAGCAGCATTATTCTTAACAGTCTTTGTTGCTGAAGGCACACTGCTTCCAAGTCCTGGTGATTAATTTCCTTTGTATGCACAGGACTCTGTCTCCAACATCCAATCACGGACGCCCACTCTGTGATTGCATCTGTGATTGGCTGTAGCATCGATACCCATTGTGCCTGTGTCTGTGATTGGACTGAGGACTTCTCTGCTGATGTCATAGAATTTAGGTGACCCCGCTGTTGGATCGTGTTCCACAGTCTGACACAGGGGTCACCTGAGTTCACTGACAGTGCCCTCAGTGACGTCACCACTCTGCTACATTGCAGTGACATCAATGTCTGAGCTGCAGATAGAACAGAGTCACCGGAGACACCAGATGTTGAAGAATGTTTGTGATGGACTTTTCCCTAGCCAAGGGGTCTGGTTACATCCTCTACATATGAAGCAATGGCATAGGATTCCATGTGGTGAGTGAGAGTTTTTCTTTCTGGACTACTATTTAGCTCTGGTGAATAACCGATAGGCCCTAAGTCACGTCATTCCAAGCCCGGCTCATGGCACAGTGGCGCAGTGGATTCACTGGATTCACCCACTTGTGTGACATACGGCTGCATCTGGACAGTTTAAATATTGACAAAGCCGCCAACCCAGACAGAATTGATTCGCTGGAATTAGGAGAGTTGTGCTCATTAATTTACAGACCCGCTATATCTCATCTTCTTAGACTCTCTTGTAATTGGTTGGTGCCACTTGGATTAGATGATGGTACAGATATTTAAGAATTTTTACACCAGTGGTGTGCTAATTTTTTTTAAATAATATAACAGCATTAATGGAGAACAATCTTAAATCTGACAATCAGCATGGATTCATGAAAAAGACGTTGGGTCTCACCAACATGTTGAGTTTCTATTTAGAAGTAGCTGCAAATCTGGATGTTAGGCGGCCGTCACACGCTGCAATATCGTGAGCGATGTCGTTTAAACGATCTGCTTTTTGATCCCTTAAGCGATATCGTTTGTGCATCGCTGCGTGCGATCAAGCGATTTCACAATGTAAAATCGCTTGATCGTGACATCGCAGATATGAGAGCCGGAGCTCATATCAAGCGATAAACGCTTGAGCAATCTGCTTCATCGTGGTGTGTGACACCACGATGAACGATCTCCCAGCGGCAGAGTCTATGCTGGGAGATGGTATCTATGGTAAACGTCGGGTTACTAAGCGCCGCGCGGCGCCTAGTAACCCGATGTGTACCATAGTTACCAGCGATGTCGCTGCTTCACATCGCTGGTGAGTCTGTCTGTGTGACATCTCACCAGCGATGTGAGCGATATCGTTAGCGATCGCGCGTGAAATGTGATCGCTAACAATATCGCTCACGATATTGATGAGTGTGACGGCCGCCTTAGTCATATGGTTGATGTGATATATCTGGACTTTGCAGAGGTATTTGATATTGTACCACACAAGAGTCCTGTACTGAAGTTTCACTTCTAAGGGACACTATATACACATGGCTAACAAAAAAAAATGGTAAAGGAGTATTCTGCAAATTTTGTATTGATGGCCGATCCTTAAACTAGATCATAAATATCTGATTAGTGGGAGTGCAAAACACAGGCAGCCCTGCCAACAAGTAGTTCCCAGTGTCTCTGGCAGCCGGACGTGAACAATTGAGGAGCTGCAGAGCACAGATTCGTCAACTATATAGTGGTCAAGGTACCGCACGTCCGCCCCCTATTCAAATCAATCAGGGTGAATGTGCAGTACCTGTCTGTGGCCATTATACAATTGACAGAGCTGTGCTGGGCAGACCTGCAACTGATCACATCCAGCCACTACCAAAACCTGGAACAGCTGATCAGTGGAGGCTGCTGGGTCTCACACCCCCACCAATCAGAAATGTGTGACCTATCCTAAGGATAGGCTACCAGTGTCGAAATCCAGGACAACACTTGAAAGGAACAGAAAACAAATATTTATAGATGATCTAAATGGGATATTCAGTATTGGGGGCCACAATGTTTTTTAATCTCTTTATTAATGATCTTGTGGAAGGGATTGAAAGTAATGTGTCAGTTTTTACTGAAGAAATAAAATTTTACAGCATAATAAAACTTTGCTTGATTGTATAATATTACAGAAAGACCTAGATAAACTGGCCGCAAGGGCTAAACATGGCAGATGAAATTCAATGTCCATAAGTGTAAGGCTGCAATAACATTATTCCTGTTTGTATATTAAATGGAAATATACTCAGGACTACAGAACAGGAGGACTGTATTCTGGTTATACAATAAAGCTAAGCAGCAGTACTCAATGTCAGGCAGCAGCTGCAAAAGGAAAATGATTTTGGGTTGTATAAGCAGAGAGAAAATCCTGTAATAAGAGGAAATACTACTCATCTGTAAATGCCTTAAAGGTCATATCTTAAAGGGAGTCTGTCACCCAAAAAACTCATAGTGAACCACTTATAGGCTAGGTTCACATGAGCATAAAAAAATGACACTAAAGCTTCATCCAGGAAAATGATCTGCTCTGCCCCAATGAATAATATTGGTCGACTGCTGTATGTGTGCTGTCTGTTGTTTCATAAATGGAACTCTGACCGTAAATACGGTGATGTGAACATACAGATTCAGTCATATAGGGGACTTAGTCTGATAAAAATTATACCTGTAGAAAAGATTGCTTTACTTTAGCTTCACATAAAAACTATCCTAATACATATGCAAATAAGGAGTTCTCAATGTCCCCTTTGTATGGCAAAGGGCTCAGTACATCATTATGTCTCCTCAATTAGTATCTTCTCCGCTGCACCTCTTCTTAGGTTGATTGATAGCGCTTTCCTGCCCAGAGAAGGTGCTGTCTGAACTGAATACTTGTGTGTGTGGGTTTGTGTATGTGTGTCCATGTGTGAGTGCGTATGTGTATGCGTGCGCAATGACACTGCCATAGCTGAGTGAGGACGCACATAGACAATATTAGTGAGAGGCACCCTCACTCCTAAAGGCCGGGTTACACATAACGATGTGACAGCGACCCGACCAACGATCGTGATCCCTGGCACATCGCTATGTGATCGCTGGCAGACTCACCAGTGAACACCCAGTGCTGCGTCGGCACCTGACAGTGGCTGGGATCGTTCAGGGTCTCAGGCGCAGACTGGGGATTGTTGGTCGTTGCCCCTGTCACACATGCTGATGCATGCGTGAAATTGGCAGACCAGCGACTGAAAAATGGTCCTGGCCATTCCACAGTGATGAGCGATCAGCGAGCTCATTGCTGGTTTCTGCGGCATGTCACATGCAGCAACATCGCTGCGAGGTTGCTGCAAAGTCACAAAACCCGTGACGTTTCAGTGATATTGTTAACGATATCGCTGCGTGTAACGGGGCCTTTATTCTCAGAATATGGCAACAACCCAAAACTTTTTTTTTATCTCTATTTGCAGAGTTTAGAATGTTCATGAACTACTAAAATAATAACAAAAAACTATATAACTTTGGCAGTGTCATATCTGTACTAACCTGGAAATCATTGCCGGGTCATTTTTATCATTCAATGAAAACTGTAATATTAAAAGCCAAAAACATTGGTGGAATTCAGTTTCTTTACCTTTTTATCCTACCTGAAATTATTATCTGTATCGCAAAATAAATGGTGTTATTCATAACTACAACTAATCTCGCAAAAGACAAAACTTCATTCATTATTTTGACCCAAAAACAAAAATAAAGTTTTAACTCTTGGAAGAAATGAAGAAAAAAATTAGAGTAAAAAAGAAAAAAACACTCAATCCTCGGAAGGTTCAAGAACAAGATTACTAGGACAAAAGATTCTTCCTGCGTTTTAGAAGTCAGGGCTGCAGTGATCCGGTCGTAGTCGCAGTATTACCAGGAACTTTTTGCATATAACAGATGTAATATGGATGAAGGGTGACAGGTCTCTGCATTGTGAGATGAATGCTAATATGATACAGATATGATCTTTCTCCATGTTGTGTATTTGGCTGATACAGTGGTGGCTTAGCTCTAGCTGCCATGTAACTGGATGACAGTCGAGTTAAAGGAGAAAAGCGATAACCCTGTCAAGTTGATGACTGACTTCAGGAGCTTTATAGTACACAGAAATCCAAGTGCCAATAGTATATTGTATGTTATCTATGTGCGAGGGACATAAAAATATCAGAATCAACCTTAATCATGGCTGCTGATGGCCTATAAAACTCAAGGGAGCCATAACACACACTCACCTAACAATCCGGAGATGCTCCGATGTTGTACTGACCGCGTCCCGCCACCAGTCTTCTCTCCATATCTTCTAGAGTTGTCAGCCTGTGAATACTGCAGTCAATCAGTGGATGCAGCAGTATGATGTTGATCACGACTTTATTGATCACAATATTTATTATGCGCTTTGTTATCTAAACTAATCCAGAATCATTTAACTTTTTACTTGATTAGCGCTTTAATCCTACAAGTTGCAGCACATCACCCTGACTTTCACCCTCTCTAGCCAGAAAAAAAAGATTCCTAATTGATATTTTACTACTAAAAATTGTATATTGAGGTGCGCTACTTTCAACCGCCCTATATCCTCTATATATATTCCTCCAAACTAGAAACTGTTTTGTAAATCACAATTTATTCATAAATGAATGAATCATACATACAGTGTTCAAACCCGCAGGTCCCGGCCGTAGAGCTGCAGGATTGTCTACCAATTCACACTACGCATAAAACCACACATAAAACACACATAAAAAACACTAAGGCCGGCTTCACACCATGGCAAGATCTGATCCGTGGCTGTCAGGGGTGAACCTGACAGCCCAGGACCGAATCTGGACACAGAACTGGAGGGCCAATTTTGCCCTCCGGTCCGGTGTGCAGCCAGATGCCAGATGGCTCATTTGCAGCCGCAGCTGCTGATAATTCAGGACCGCGGCTCCTGAACTGTCAGCAGGGGACAGCTCCGCTGAGCTTCAGCACCCGGCATCCAGCTCCTGGGTGTGACTCCGGTGCGATCTGGCGCCATAGGCCCCCGTGTTAGGGGGTGCCGGATCACACTGGACCGAGAGGATTTGAGAGGATCAGCTTTTTTCCCTGGACACAAAAATGCTTTATGCAGCATTTTTGTGTCCGGGAGAAAAATCCGAATCCTCCCGGATTCTCCCGGACAGATGGAAGCCGGATGGCAGTTTCCGGTCTTGATGCTTTGATGTCTTCCTTGGTCTACCAGTATGTTTCCCTTTAATAACCTTCCCATGTTGTTTGTATTTGGACCAGATTTTAGACACAGCTGACTGTAAACAACCAACATCTTTTGTAACATTGCGTGATAATTTCCCCTCTTTTAAGAGTTTGATAATTCTCTCCTTTGTTTCAATTGACATCTCTCGTGTTGGAGCCATGACTCATATCAGTCCACTTGGTGCAACAGCTCTCCAAGGTGTGATCAGTCCGTTTTAGATGCAGACTAATGAGCAGATCAAATTTGATGCAGGTGTTAGTTTTGGGAATGAAAATTTACAGGGTAAATGCCCATCTTCCAAGCCAGGTGATTCCATAATTTTTGCCAGGGGTTCTATACTGTAGATATTTGGTATACTGTGTGTGTATTTCGACTTTTTTTCTTGTTCATTTCCATATTGTTTTTTATTGTATAATGTTTTTAATTGTTGTGATCATTTAAAAATAAAATATTTTCTAATGTCGTTCATAGCATTCAGTTTTTTTTTTGTCTAGGGAAGACCTGCTATTATAAATTGGACATTGTTTTGACTTTGTAGGAAGTGAATAATCCTAGGCTTAACCCACTCTGCCTGCATCATTAATTGTCCACTGATCAGCTACTTGTTTGCCGTCTTTAGACTAGAGTCACATGAGCGTGTGAAGCTCACAAATGCAATTCCAGAAATCTCGCACTGCACTCAACCCAATATTATGTAAAGAGGGAGATCAGATCTATGATTTTTTTCCTCAGCCCTAACTGGACTGAGGAAAAAAATCTCAGCATGCTGTGATTTTCAGTGGGTCTTGGATCACTTGCTCCCATACAAGTCTATGGGCTCGTGTGAAACATGGCACTACACTCAGATGTCATCCAGGTTCAGTGTGATATATGCAGAGACAATGGAGGAGATGGAGAGATTAATCTCTCCCTCTTCCCACACATGTGATCCAATCGCAGGATCGGATCACAAAAGATGACACACGGCTCAGGCGTGCTTCAGAGCCTGAGCTGAGGGTCATTAGCATATCGTATCCAATGCTCTCGAATCGGATACCTTAGCTAAAGTGGCTTTAACCTTTCAATGATTGTACAGACTAAATAGGCTGATGATCAACCAATGAAGGAGTAGAATGCTCAGGCCGGCTTCACACCACAGTTTGGAGCTGTCAGGTTCTGTCCAGTGTTTTGCAGGATGCACCGGACAGAACCTGACAGCCCCGGCCGTGCAGAAACTGAGGGCAAATATCACTGAGTACTCAATTGAACTGCAGTATGTCTGTTTAAACAGGCTGTTATCGACAGCTGGAAAACAAATCAGCTTTTGCTTATACATACGGTACATATATATATATATATATATTTAGGCATACAGATTTGATGCAGAATTGTAAAAAAAACTCATCAAAAAATTGCATAAAAAAACACAGCTTGGGCACACAGCGTAAGAATGCTCTTTCTGACGTTCGGGCAGGTAAATCAAGGATAAGGTTATATACATGATAGCAGGAGTTCATTTAAGTTATTAAGAAGAGCTGCTGCAGTAGGGAGGTAAGGAATCGGATATCATCTGAGTTACATAATAGATGCATATTTGTATATAGTCTGATGTTAGGGATCTTTTTTTTTCTACTTCAGTAGATGGGCTTATTTTTGCATGAGGAAATATGTCACAACCTATTCCTATTCTAGAACCGCTGATCTCAGTAGAAACATAAAGGATGACCTATTACTCGTTCATTTGTGCTTTTTGTTGCCAGATTCCATGGTGGGCGTCCGTGATGAAAACAGTCAATTAATTAGTTATTCAGCCAAAGTCAGCAATGCCACTCACTATAAGCACAGAATATCAATACCCAACCCCTACTGTCCGTGCATGGACCCCGAATCTTGGCTTCACTGAGACGTCTTTGTGTTCAGCTACACGGAAACAGTGCTGGGGGCTGCTAAATTAAGCAAAATGGGGATTAAAGTACTTAAATTATACTTACCAGTCTCCATGCTGCGGTCACACCACTCATTACACCTTATGAATATTCCTCTGCTTCACCTGCCCCCCCTCTGTGACAGCATCTGTGGTTGGTTGCAGTCAGACTGCGAGCCCACCCTCTGTGCTGCCATGTGTGATTTGTTGCCATACACATTAGTGTAAAAAATAAATAATTGAAAAAAATGGCTTGAGGTCCCCCATATTTTTGATCTCCAGTGCAGATAAAGCCGACGGCCCCATAGTGTGCATTATCTTGGTTGTATATCAAAATATGGGGGACCCCATGCTATTTTTTTTCAAATGTTTTAAATAAATAATTTAAAAAAACAGCAGAGTCCCCTGCCCCCCAATTTTATTACCCAGCCAAAATAAAGCACACAGCTGGAGGGGTTCTATTCTCAGCCTGGAGAGGCCCATGATAATTGGCCCCCCAAACTCAAAGTAACAGCCTTCATCTGCCCCACAAGTGTCTATCAGCTGCGACAACCATGGCACTTTATCCAGCTCATCCCGACTATGGCAGATGGTGTAATATAAGGAGTTAATGACAGCTGTGACTTGACAGCTGACATCTAGCCCTGGATTGGTGTTGAACAGGTCTTTATGAGACCCTCACATTACCAATACTGTAAGTAAATAGTTAAAAACCACAGACACAGAGAATAATCCTTCATTTGAAATAAAAAACACAGACAGCCTCTTTACAATTTATTAAACCAAAAATACATTTGTACCTCCGACGGTAATTCACAACGATGTCCCTTAACATTCCCTGGCTCTTCTACATCCAGAGCTAGCGCTGAGCGGTGACAATAAAGTTACCACTTAGCGCGAGCTCTGGCACACACTGACTACACTGCAGCTATAAGAGTGGTGACGTCAGTGATTTCACCTGAGATCACAGAACCCCAACTGTGTCTGTGGTTATTTTTTAACTATTTACTGACATAGAGACCTGTACATCCACAATCCAGGGCTTAATGTCAGCTCTGAATTCACAGTTGTTATTAGCCCTTTATATCAGCTGAATTACCACTGCACCAGGGTAATTGTGATGGGCTGGGTAAAGTGCCACAGTGGTCGCATCTAATGGATAACTTAAAAAATGCATAATAGATCATTTTAATAAATAGAGTGGGGTCCCCTTATTTTGATCTGGAGCCAAGATAAAACAGACTGCTGCGGGCTGGTATTACCTATTTAGGCAGGGAAGAGCCAAACCTCCATGGACCTTACCCCAGAAGTAGCGCATCCATTAGATGCACAAATTCTGGTGCTGGGCCTGGCTCTTTCCAATTGCCTGGTGTTTTGGCAATCAAGGTAATATTTTTTTAAGCTGATGTCAGCTATGTAGTGTTAGGTGTACTATCAGAACCTTGCAAACTGGCCAATCAGGTGGCCGCTAGCGATTACGTGGTTGTGACGTGGCACCATCTGATTGGCCAAATCGCTACTGGCTGGTAGTCACAGGTCCTTGTCCAGCGTTTGGATGTCTTCTTTGCTGGTCCCGGTGCAGGCGTCGGACAGGTGAGTATGATATTTTATTATTTTTAACAACTTTAATCACTTTTAGGGTACTTTCGCAGTGTATCTCTAGATACACTGCGAAAGTATTCGTACTCGCTATACTCGCAATGAGTACCGAGTACCGGTACCTACTCGTTGCGAGTACAGCGAGTACGAATATTACGGTACTTGCTCATCCCTAATGGAGACACTTTGGACTCTGGTTTCTGTTACGGTGGTGTCCCATAATTTTAGGCGTCTTTTTAGCACACAAATGTGGAATGACCATAGATCTGTGCACGTCTAAAAAGATGAACACCGGCGCAACAGATGCCAAACAATGTCCAAAGTGTCTTAATCTGTCTCAATAGAGTAAGTGGTTCCAATGGGGGTTTTGCCTGAATCACATTTTTGGGGTTTACCACACATGGAAACCCTTATGTAAGTGCTCAGCGCAGAACGCAAGAATGGAACACAAGAAGTCTTTTACTAAAAGCAATCAAAAAATGTTCTGTACCCTTAATGTTACCAATAAAAACCCTACTGGTAGAACAAAGATTCTGGAAAAGTGATGGCTCCCAGCCCCCAAATAAAATACAATGAAGTCTGAGCTTGCAATCTAAATGCCTTCCTCTTTCAGAGCCCCCTTTGTGGCATTATTGTAGTGGGTAGAGCGCACTTTACAATTTACGGGGTGGAGACGATGGAGGTGGTTACACCCTAGCTCTGTGGTGCCCCCATTCCTTGGCGACATGCCCTCGGTATGACCCTGGTCAGAGGATAATATAAATATCAGAATATTAAGTGTGCGATAGGTTTTTATGGTGACTTCTCATAAATCGATCAGATGACACCTAGTGTTGAGAGATGTCCCAGGTGATTCTTTCATAATTCATAGGCTGAAGGCACACTGATCCCTCTAAAACGGCGCGTTTTTGAAGCGCAATACTGATGCGAGTTTGATGCGTGTAGTAGTGCTAGTGCGGTGCTAGTGCGGTGCTAGTGCGGTGCTAGTGTGGTGCTAGTGTGGTGCTAGTGGGGTGCTAGTGAGATTTTTTCATTCCTACTGCGATCCGACAGACTAGCACCTTCTCCTGGTGTCAAGACTGCACTGATTTGCTGCCACTTATTTGTCAATCAATGGAGTCACTTGTGGGGGAGCTCCAATGTTTTAGGCACACAGGGGCTCACCAAACGCGACATTGTGTCAGCTAACAATTTGAGCTGATTTCCATTCAAATTGTTAGCGGACACCATGTCGCGTTTGGAGAACCCCTGTGTGCCTCAGCATTGGAGCTCCCCCACAAGTGACCCCATTTTGGAAACTAGACCCCCCCAAGGAACAAATCTAGATGCATAATGAGCACTTTGAAGCCCCAGGTGCTTCACAAATTGATCCGTAAAAATGAAAAAAATATTTTTCTTCCACAAAAATCTTATTTTTTTATTTTTACGGATCAAATTGTGAAGCACCTGGGGCTTCAAAGTGCTCATTATGCATCTAGATTTGTTCCTTGGGGTCTAGTTTCCAAAATGGGGTCACTTGTGTGGGAGCTCCAGTGCTGAGGCACACAGGGGCACTCCATACGCGACATGCTGTCCGCTAACAATTGGAATTGTTAGCGGACACCATGTCGCGTATGGAGAGCCCCTGTGTGCCTCAACATTCAAGCTCCCCCACAAGTGACCCCATTTTGGAAACTAGACCCCCAAGGAACAAATCCAGATGCATAATGGGGTCACTTGTGGGGGAGCTCCAATGTTTAGGCACACAGGGGCTCTCCATATGCAACATGGTGTCCGCTAACAATTGTTAACGGACACGTCGCGCATGGAGAGCCCCTGTGTGCAACCAGCATTGCCACCAGCGCAAGGGCAACTGGAAGAGTTGGGGTACAGCACCAGAAAATGGCACCTCCAATGAATGCGCTATTTTCTGAGGTGGCTGTGGGTTGCAATTTGCAGCGTGAGGGGCCCACAACATTTGGATCTCTCTATGATGAGGATTGCAGCCCCCCAACTGCCAAGTTGTACCTGGCTGGCAACCAAAAATATGGCAAAGCTCCATGTCATTTTATTGGTAGAAGTAATTAAAAAAAATGGCGTGGGGCTTCGCCATATTTTTGGTCCAGCCAGGTACACCTTGGCAGCTACAGACTGCCACCAACCCCCAGCTGCCTTGTTGTACCTTGCTGGCAACCAAAAATACAGCGAAGCCCATTTTTTTATTTCTAGAACAAATTCTAGAAAAAAAAAATGACGTGGGGCTCCGCCATATTTTTGGTCCAGCCAGGTACAACTAGACAGCTGAGGGCTGGAATCCGCAGCATGGAGAGGCCCAAGCGTTCTGGGCCCCCCATGCTGCGAATTGCAGCCCGCAGCCGCCCCAGAAAATGGCGCATTCATTGAAGCGCCATTTTCTGGTGCTGTACCCATGCTCTTCCAGTTGCCCTGGTGCCGGTGGCAAACTGGGTAATAAAGGGGTTAATGCCAGCTTTTTATTGGCAGCTGGCACTAAGCCCGAGATTCATAATATTGGGCCAATGTTAGACCCGCCATTAGGAATCTCTGGTAAGTAGTCAATAAATACACACAGAGTAAAATATTTTTATTTGGAAAAAAACACAAACAAAATTCAGACTCCATCTTTATTAGAAAGATCCGACGTAGTCCATAACGAAGGTCCCGCGACGCTCGATCGCCTCCGACGTAGTCCACAACGAAGGTCCCACGATGCTCGATCGCCTCTGCTCCAGAGATTGCAGCAAGGGATCAAGTGTCCTCTTCCTACAGTCTCTGGGGTCAGAGTTATGGTGCACTGTATGGCAATGATCTGTCAAACAGTGCACCATGACTATGATCCCTGAGACTAGAAGAGGACACTTGATACCTTGTTGCATCCATCCATCCATTATCCACGCATGTACACATCCATTCGTGCACACATCCACACATGCACACGTCCATCCATGCACCCATGCATCCACGCATCCACTAACCCACGCATCCACTAACCCACGCATCCACTAACCCACGCACCCACACATCCATGCATCCTTGCACCCACACATCCACGCACCCACGCATCCACTAACCCATGCACCCACACATCCACTAATCCACGTACCTACACATCCACGTACCCACGCATCCACATACCCACGCACCCACGCATCCACGTACCCACGCATCCACGTACCCACGCATCCACGTACCCACGCATCCACTAACCCACGCATCCACTAACCCACGCACCCACACATCCACGCACCCACGCATCCACTAATCCGCGTACCTACACATCCACGTACCCACGCATCCACGTACCCACGCATCCACGTACCCACGTACCCACGCATCCACGTACCCACGCATCCACGTACCCACGCATCCACGTACCCACGCATCCACGCATCCACTAACCCACGCATCCACTAACCCACGCACCCACAGATCCACGCACCCACACATCCACGCACCCACGCATCTACTAACCCATGCACCCACACATCCACTAATCCACGCACCCACTAACCCACGCACCCACACATCCCCGCACCCACACATCCCCGCACCCACACATCCCCGCACCCACACATCCACGTACCCACACATCCACATATCCACGTACCCACACATCCACGTACCCACGCATCCACGCATCCACTAACCCACGCATCCACTAACCCACGCATCCACTAACCCACACACCCACACATCCACTAACCCACGAACCCACACATACACTAATCCACGCACCCACACATACATTAATCCACGCACCCACACATCCATTAACCCACGCATCCACTAACCCACGCACCCACACATCCACTAACCCACGCACCCACACACCCACGCATCCACACATCCACGCACCCACACATCCACGCACCCACACATTCACACATCCACGTACCCACACATCCACGTACCCACGCATCCACGTACCCACGCATCCACGTACCCACGCATCCACTTACCCACGCATCCACACACCCATGCATCCACTAACCCACGCATCCACACACCCACGCATCCACTAACCCACGCATCCACTAACACACGCATCCACTAACCCACGCACCCACACATCCACGCACCCACACACCCACGCATCCACACACCCACGCATCCACGCACCCACACATCCACTAACCCACGCATCCACTAACCCACGCATCCACTAACCCACGCATCCACTAACCCACGCATCCACTAACCCACGCACCCACGCATCCACACATCCACTAACCCACACACCCACACATCCACAAACCCACTCACTCAATCATTGATTGATTCATTCATTCATACATACGGTACTTACCTCAGGGCGGAGCAGCACTGGAGGAGGGGCGTTCCAGCGAGGAGAGGAGGCAGAGCGGCGGCTACACCGGCGGGATCGGACACGGGGATCGAGGAGCGGTGAGATCGGACACGGGGGGGTGAGGAGGGGGGCGGGGATCTGGGGGGGCGGGCATCCTCCCCCGCCGCTAGCAGCGCGGCGGCTGAAGCCACAAACAGACCCGACATGGGAGGAGGGGGCGGGCATCCTCCCCCGCCGCTAGCAGCGCGGCGGCTGAAGCCACAAACAGACCCGACATGGGAGGTGGGGGCCATTCAGAGGAGGGGGAGGCCTGAGGTGGGGGAGGCCTGAGGAGGGGGAGGCCTGAGGAGGGGGAGGCCTGAGGAGGGGGAGGGCATCGCGGCGGGTGAAGCCGCAATCAGGTCCCGTCATCGGGCGTGGGGGGTAGTGACAGGTGGGGGCCATCTTGAGAAGGGGAAGGCCTGAGGAGGGGGAGGCATCCGCTCCCAACGCCAGCAGCGCGGCGTGTGAAGCCGCACACAGGTCCCGGCTGTCACAGAGATCACAGCCGGGATCACAGCCTCAGTACCTGCTTAACGCACCCATTGATTTTTATTGATATCTCATGCGTACAACTCGCATGCAGTCGCAGCATGCCGCGACTGAAACTCGCTTTGCGAGTTCAATGCTTAAAATGCGCACCAGTGTGCCCGACATGATAGAGAACCACTTGTCCTAGTGCAATGCGAGTTTATCTCGCATTGCACTCGTGCGAGGCACTGGGATCATGTCGGATGATGTGCCTTCAGCCATAGAAAGATATTAAAATATCTCCAAGACTCTCCAAATGTCACCCACAAACTATTCTGGAAAAATCTGTGCTCTAAAAGCCAAGTAGCGCTCCTTCGTTTCTGCTCACCATTGCCATGTCACCAACCAGTAGTTTCTGATGACATACAGGGCATTACTGCATTCCGGAGAAATTGTGCAATCAATCATGTGGTCCTTTTTCACCTTTTAACCCTTGTGTAACTGACACATTTGCAGCTATTAAAAAAATAATGTTTTTACCACTCAAATGTTTTATCTTCACGTTCCAATGTTATAAAATTTGGTTCAAAATACTCACTACACCCCTAGATGAATTTCTTAAGCAATGACGTTTGCAATATGGGGTCACTTGTGTAGTTTCTGCTGATCTGGCACCTCAGTGGCTCGGCTAATGGAGCCCGCAATCTAAAACAGAATCTTCATTTTAAATAAAAAGTAGCGCTCCTTCCCATCTGATCCCCACCGTGTCGTCACATAGTAGTGTCCAACACATATGAGGTACTGCCACTTTCTGTAAAAATTGTAAATAAATTATTCTGTCCATTTTCTCCTGTTACCCTTTGTGAGAATTAAGACTTTGAGGCTAAAGTTACATTTTAGAGTAAAACCCAATGTTTTTCATTTTCACGGCCTAATCTAATAGTTTGTGGGTTAAAAATTCTCACCACACCAATAGATTAATGCAATATAGAGTTTTCTATGTGGTTGTTTCAGCATTTTGGACACCTCTGGGGATCTGCAAATACAACATGTTGTCCAAATTTGCTAGTCATAGCACTGGCTGCCTATACACTATAGGATCAAAATTGCTTGTTCTCACCCACAAAGCTCTTCACAGTGCAGCACCTCCCTACCTCTCTACCCTCATCTCTGTCTATCACCCCACCCGTTCTCTTAGCTCTGGGAGAGACTTTAGACTCACTTCTGCACCAATCCGAACCTACAATTCCCGACTACAAGACTTTTCCTGAGCTGAACCAACTCTCTGGAGTGCTCTACCCCAAGAAGTTAGGACTTCCCACAACTTACTTAGCTTTAGGTACTCACTAAAAACACATCTTTTTAGGGTGGCCTATCATTCTCCCTAATGAGTCATTCAGACATAAGCTATCCACTACTTCCTTGAACATAACTGTCAAAACTCCATTACACCCAAAAGCTCTACACAGATTGGCTGGTGGCCACTTACTCCACTCTCATCTATTCCACACTTCCTCAAAATGGCTGGACCATGATTGTAAATAAGCCCCTGTACTTTCTGTCACCCCCACCTTATTGTAGATTGTAAGCTCTTGCGAGCAGGGTCGTCATTATTCTTTGCTTTTTGTGTCTTCCAAAACTGTTTCTTATGACTGTTTGTTTGTATATGAATCTGATTTGTAAAGCACTGTGGAATATGTTGGCGCTATATACCGTAAATAAAGATTATTATTATCTAAGATGTGGGGGACCCCACGTCTTTTTAAAAAATATTTATTTATTTACTTCCCAGCAGCAACCTCAGAGTCAGAGATGCATCCAGGCATCTTTGCCATGCTGTTCTCAATCAATTTCATTGCTGTTGCTATCAATTTCAGTGATTTTCCTGCCCGCACATGGAGTATAAAGCAAAACGAACAGAGCGTGGCAGGAGCGGTGCAAACAGAACTTTCCCAGACTTTGACGAGCGGCGGGTCCTGGAGATATGGCGGCAATCCAGCTGAGAGACCTAATGTGGGAGATGGAGGAAGAGATCCGCGCCGCAGTTGGTGAACCGGAGGTGGTCTCTCTCCGCACCATAGAGGGAGACCCGAACCTTCTGGGTGACCGCGCTCCAAGACTTGAAGGTCCAACTCCTGGAGATAGTGGAGTGGACAGTCTGGCGCTGGAGTGCCGGAGTGGCACGCCAGCTAAGCCGCAAGGCCACGCGGAGGCAGCCCAGCCGTCCAGAACTGGAACCGGTGGTGAGGAACCAGTCACCCGATATCCACCTGGTTACTGGAGAGGACCAGGTGCTACCAACCATTGAAAAAGAAGAGGCGGGCAGCCCTGAAGCCCCGCAGGAGGACGATGGTGAAGCTGCTGAGCCAGATGACCCCACAGACCCTGAGCTGGAGGAAGAACAGCCACCTTCCGAGGAGCCTGACCTGGTGATTGAAGCCGTCAAAGAGGAGTGTGACGACCAGTTTCCCGAGGAGGATGAGGAACCAGACGAGCAAGGCCCCAAGGAGGAGGAGGAAGATCCAGAAGAGGATCCAGAAAGGAATTCCGGCGAGGCTATGTCGTCTGAGGCCCAGGTCGCTTGGTGGGCAGCAACCCCATCCATCAGCAGTAGTGACACCAGAGCCATTGTGGAAAGTTACGGCCAGAGCCAGGACACTCACCACACGTTCAGCAGAAAGGGCAATGTGCGCACCTTTTACCGATCCGACCAGGAGGAGTGGCAGCGGCGCAGAGAGGAGTGGTGGGCCCATGAGATGGAGAACCTGCAGATCAGAGCAGAGGCCCGTCGCCAGCCACCTGTCCCCCCTGAGCACCAGAAAAGAGGTACGGTGACCACCTTCAACCTTGATAACGGTTGGGGTTTTGTGAGGGAAGAAGGACTCTATGAGGAGGTATTTATTTCATGGCGAGATGTCGAGTCCCATTTACCTAAAGGACACCCAGATCATAACTTGTGGAGAAGAAGGAGATCAGCGATGGTGGCCGGGAGGATGAGATCAGCGGCAGTGAAGAAGGAGATCAGCGGCGGTGGCCGGGTTTAGGAGATCTCCACCGCTGATCTCTAACTCCCAAGCCGCTGAGACCGCTGATTGGGTAGCCGGACACACTCACAATGACATTTTCATGTGAACGCATGCGGACAATCACCGCTGCGTGCACATGAAAATGTGTGTGTTCGGCACCGCATATGCATATGCACCCTATATGCTCTGGTGCCAAACGCAAATGTGAATCCAGACTAATCTATTGGCAAGAAGTCCCCACAAAGTCCCACTGCTAACAAAAAGACATGTACTGAAGTAGAATCAATTTGCCAAAGAACACATCAACTGGCCTAATGCAACTGATGAGTTACTGATCTCATACAGGGTTGGGATAGATTTGGCATATACCTCTCTCGACAACACCTAATGCCTTACTCAGATGTGCCTGATTTTTCTAATATGCAAAAATACAGACTTCAGTTTATCAGTGGCTAGGGTCACACATGCGTTTTTATTTTGAAATCCTGATCCGCTTTTGAGCTTTTAAAAAGCTCAAAACCGGAGCAGGAAATGCTCCTCATAGGAGCCCATTATGCTTGTAAAGCAATCCGGTTACCGGCTCCGGATCTGCAGCCTTCGTGAAAAATCATGCAGGCTGCAGTTTTCGGAGCTGTTCTAGCCTCCGCAATGCGGCAACCGCATTGCTCAGGATGTGTAATCCTGAGCAATGCGGCAACCGTATAGTTTGCTCATCCCTGGCAAACTGTAAAATCTGTGAAAAAGGATTAAATATTAATAATAATTGTGGGCAACATGTCTCTAGAGGGTCCCCACCCCCCCTAGAGACATGCTGCCCACTCAGGACGGCATGTCATGGGTTCATTTTCCCTGTACAGTAAGCTGGCTATTGTTGGCTCTGTACAATTTTCTCAATGAAGCCGCGTCTCCTCTGACAGCTGCGCACATACTATACGTACTGTACCTATAGTATGTCCCGCTGTCCGAGGTCCTATAGGCATTTACAGTAGATCTATGGGCAGTGCTCCCCATAGATCTACTGTAAAAGCCTACAGTACCTCGGACAGCGGCACATACTATTTGTACATTACGTATAGTATGTGCGCAGCTGTCAGAGGAGCCGCGGCTTCATTGAGAAAATTGTACAGAGCCAACAATAGCCGGCTTACTGTACAGGAGTTATTAACACATTACATGCCCACCTGAGTGGGTAGCATGTCCCCTAGAGACATGTTGCCCATAATTATTATTAATATTTAATCTTTTTTTACAGTGTTAACAGTTTGCTCATCCCTGCGGCAGCTGGGATGAGCATACTGAACGGTAACCGCATTGCTCTGGATGTTGGACCTGTTGAAGCTCTGACTGAGTGAAACAGTCAATTGTCGTCCAGCTCTGCACCCCCTCCCTCCCTGCATGTGTAATCCAGATATGGACTGAATAAATTATCCATATGCCTGCAACCTGGTGAGTGCCGCTCTTCTTTCTGACAGTAATGCATCAAATTATCTCAGCATACAGCACAGTTGCTAAGCAATGTCAGAATATTAAGAGCAGTGCAATGTTAGAATGTTAAGAGCAGTGCAAATGACTCACCGTAGCCGGGGGTACACGTAGCGGGCGTTGATTCTCCTCCTGTCACGGAACCGCGCCTGCGGTAGTGTAGGCCCGGAGGTCCAGATCAATAGGGGAATGGCGGAACAGTGGGGGTGATTTGTCTTCGTGACGCCACCTGCGGGTGTTCTGGTAACCTTACCAGCGCTGTTCGGGTCTCCGGGGGATGGTATACAGCGAGATGGAACGCTCCCCACAGGATGAGCGGGAGTCCCCGGAGCCGGGAGCTGCGCAAGATGTTGTGAGGCAGCTCCGGGATGCTGCGCGCTGAATCCTGGAGTAATGCACAACCACACAAAGTCTCTTTTAGGTACCTTTACTGGATGGTAGTCAGGTACACTCGGACCGGGATAGTGAAGTTGGCACTTCTGGAGTTTCACAGCAAGCAGTGTTAGGCTTCCTTTCTCTACTTCTGGTGCTAAGGTCGGGTGGATGTGGAATCCAGCCGGACCGGGCAGGGTATTCAATGGAACTTGCTTCACCTGGTTATCAGCACTGAGGGCACTGTAAAAGGGTCTGAGCAGGATCAGTACTCTTCCCTGGGCTCTCGTGGATGGGTGCATCAGGTGGAACAGGTGGCTAAACCTCCTGTTGATGGTGCTGGTTCTCTGTGGTGGCTGGGCAGCTCTCATAGCTTCGGTTCCAGTAACCGGTTAATTTGGAAAGAGTTGGATTAACTCTGTATTCCTGAGAGGTGATCTCCTTCTTCCTATTATCCCAATTGCAGGGATTTCCACTTGCTAACAGGCTGGTTGGGCCTAGTGTGTTCCTCATAGGGTGGAGGTTTCACACAGGCTGGCAGCTCTTGTAGCGTCTACCACACTCTGAAGTTTCTCCCTCCAAGACTCTATTTATAGGGGGAACTGGCTCAAAGTCACCAGTGGAGCTCCCCCTAGAGGCTCGGGGTGAAACCAGGTGTTCTAAGTGTTGTTTGTGTTTGTGGGTTTTGCTGTGCTGTTACTTACTCCATTTGTGCCTAAGGATTTCTGTGGTGCCCAACAGGTGCCAGGGTGCCACATTCCCCCTTAGTTAACCTCAGTTCTCCCGGCTGAGCAAAAGTTTACAACTTAACACTAAGCATTTTATAACATTCAATTTACATAGTCTTAAAGAAAACACAAAAATCACTGAAAAGAAGTGAAAAATGTGAAAAGCAGTCCGTACGGCACTAGTCCATCTGCCGCAGGCTGGAAAAAGGTAAAGTTAGTGGTCAAACAAGTCCTGTGACGATTGTTCAAAGTTTATGAAAAGGGAAAAAGGTAAAGTCCAGGGATACATGGTAACTTTATACATTCCCTACGGGTGTCTCTGCTTGGGAGGCCGGTACTAACCTTCTATACCTTACCAGGCGCTTTCTGTCCCCAACTTAGTATACTTGGGACAGAGCCCAGTACCTCCACCCTTCTGTACACTACTTTTTACAGGTTTTGAAAACTGGTTACTATATACAACACTTACAGGTTACATTTTCCACTACATTTTAAACCCATTCTCCAAGTTTGTGTGGGGGTTGACCTAATGTACTACGTGTGGATCTGCGTAGTGTGGGTGTTTCCAAAACTGTTGGTGTAGTGTACGAAGTGGTTGGTAATTCTCTATGTCTGCTTTGTGTAAGACCATAGTAAGTGCGGAGTCTATCAACTGGACTAACCTCTGTAGGTAGTTGATTAGGAATGGCTTCTCTTACTGTGGGACTAGCAGGCTGACCAATTACAGGAATCTCAGGTTCCAATATAACAGGCTGCAATTCTTGCACTTGGACTTCTTCTTGTTGGACTTGTGGAATTGGATTAGGTTTTGGCTGATCTTCACCAGGTTGATAGAAATGCATAACTGGAATAAGGAATGCTTCACCTATTTGTGACCAATCAGCTGGTAAGTATCCAATTTCTGTAAGGACTAAATTTTTTTTTGTTTCTTCATCTTTAGTTACAGTAGGGTAACTGGTTGCGTGTGGGATTAACTGTGGCGGACATTTCTTCAAATGATCCCTTGAGACAGTCGCAATAGTATTCCCATTGTCTTTGCTAATAACACAAGTTTTAGAGTTATCATAGTGTGACGGCATAACGGTGTAGGGTATGGATTCCCAACTGTTATCCAATTTGTTGGTTTTTCGCTTTCTTTTCAGCACTACATCACCTATAGCTAGCGGTTCAGCTGAGGCGTGCTTGTTAAAGTCTTTTTCTTGTTTGGTTCTACTGATTTCTAGGTTTCTCTCAACACTCTCTTGTACTTTCCTGTACTTTTCTTGGCGTTGGCTGACCCAGTCTTCATCAGAAGAATCTTCTGTGGGTTCAATGGTTCCCATCTGCAAATCAATAGGCAGTTTACCTGGTCTTGCTCTCATCAAGTAAGCAGGTGTATAATTTGTCGAACTGACCGGTATGTGGTTGTAGATGTCCACGAGATCTGGAAGTTTCTCTGGCCATTGATTTCTCTCTTCTACCGGTAAGGTCTTGAGCATGTCAATGACTATGTGGTTCATCTTCTCACATAAACCGTTCGTCTGAGGATGATAAGGTGTTGTGCGGATTTTCTTATACCCATACAGCCCTAAGAATTCTTGGAAAAGAGCTGATTCGAAGGCTGGCCCTTGGTCAGTTAAGACCTGGTCTGGATACCCATGGGGGCGACAGAAGTAACTCTGGAATGCTTTGGCTGCTACCTCTGCAGTTAAATCCTTAACTGGAACGACTACCAGGAATCTTGAGTAGTGATCAACGATGGTGAGAGCGTAAGTATACCCGGTTCGACTTGGGGTAAGCTTCACGTGGTCGAGAGCAACTATTTCAAGAGGTTTGGTGGTAACGATTGGTTGCAGTGGAGCCTTCTGAGTTAGATGGTCTTTTCTTCGAAGGTGACATGGTCCACAGTTTTTACACCATTTGTCAATGGAGCCTCTCATACTGACCCAGTAGAACCGATCCTTCAGGAGTCTCTCCAACTTCTTCCATCCAAAGTGTCCGGCATCGTCATGGTATGCTTCAAGGATCATTTGGACTTCAGTCTTGGGAACTACAATCTGCCAGATGAGTTCATGGGTTCGTGGATTGAGGTATCTCCTGCATAGTTTACCTTGGTAGACGAACAACCTTCCTTTCTCCTTCCACAGGCGTTTAGCAGTTGGTGAGGCATCAGAGTCCATATTGGCATGTTCTTGAGTGATTAGATCCCTTACCAGGCTGACATCTGGGTCGTTGGCTTGAGCCTCCTTCCAGTCATGGTGAGGTAACGGGTTCACGGTCCTCTCTACACGTGTTTGGTTTCTCTGATGACATGTTGCTGTACCTGAACGGTGGAAAGCAGGTAGTTCAATTTCTTCTAGGTCATCTATGTCTTCTCCCTCTTCAGGAAGATGAGGCATTCGGGACAGGGCATCAGCATTGCCGTTCTTGTGACCTGCCCGGTACTTTACAGTGAAGTCGTAGTTAGCGAGTCTTGCTACCCAACGCTGTTCTAGGGCTCCCAGCTTTGCAGTCTCTAAGTGTGTTAGAGGATTGTTGTCTGTGAAAGCTGTGAACGGGGCGGAGGCCAGGTAATGCTTGAAACGCTCTGTGATCGCCCAGACCAGGGCCAGGAACTCCAGCTTGAAGGAGCTGTAATTCTCCGGGTTCCTCTCGGTGGGACGGAGCTTTCTGCTGGCGTAGGCTATCACCTTCTCCTTGCCCTGCTGACGTTGAGATAGGACTGCTCCTAAACCTTCATTGCTTGCGTCAGTGTACAACAGAAACGGTAGATTGTAGTCAGGGTAGGCCAGGATTTCTTCTCCAGTTAAAGCTTCTTTTAACGTTTGGAAGGACTTGTCCTGCACTGGGCCCCAGTGGAACAGGGGTCCCCTGATCTTGCCGTTTTTGGATTGACCTACTAGGAGATCTTGCATGGGGGCAGCTATCTTGGTATAGCCTTTGATGAAGCGTCGGTAGTACCCGACCAGTCCTAGAAATTGACGTACCTCTTTGTGGTTGATGGGTGCTGGCCAGTCCTTGATGACGGTGACCTTATCCGGATCCGGTGCTACGCCTTCGGCGCTGACCACATGTCCTAGGTATTGGACCTTGGGTTTCAGCAGGTGGCACTTGGACGGTTTTAGTTTCATCCCGTACTTGGACAATGACTCGAACACTTCACTCAGGTGTTGGAGGTGATCTTCATAGGTCTGAGAGTAGACAATGACATCATCAAGGTATAACAAGACAGTCTCAAAGTTCTTATGGCCCAAACAACACTCCATAAGTCTCTGAAATGTTCCTGGGGCATTGCACAAACCGAAGGGCATACTGTTGAACTCGCATAAGCCCATAGGAGTAGTGAAAGCTGTCTTCTCACGATCCTCCTCTGCAACGGCAACCTGCCAGTACCCACTAGTAAGATCTAATGTGGAGAAGTAATTGGCAGATTTGAGTGCAGCTAGTGACTCTTCTATGCGTGGTAACGGGTATGCATCTTTGTGTGTGACTTTGTTGATTTGCCTATAGTCTACGCACATCCTCATACTACCATCTTTCTTCTTAACCAGGACTAGTGGTGCGGCCCAGGGACTACAGCTATCCCTAATGACTACTGCATTCTTCATGTCCTGAAGCATCTCTTTTGCTTTCTGGTAGTGAGTGGGTGGTATAGGCTTGTACCTTTCTTTGATGGGTGCATGGTTGTTTGTGGGGATATTATGTTGTACCCCTTTAATCCTCCCAAAGTCAAGTGGGTGTTTGCTGAACACTTGCTCATACTCCCGAACTACCCGGTATACTCCATTTTTCTGGTGAGAGGGTGTATTGTCAGTTCCCACACTGAGGTCTTGACACCATTTCTCTAACTGATCTTTGGAGTGAGGGGGTTCATCAGTGACTGTCTGGTTTGAGGATTTTACATCAATCACAGCATCATCTTTCACTTGGTACAATTTTGCGACAGTTGCATATCTTGGCAGTCTGACTTCGTCATCACCATAATTTAATATGCGTACGGGGACTCTCCCCTTTCTTACGTCGACTAACCCTCTGGCTGTCAAGAGCGTAGGACTACTATCGGACATTACAGGTTCCACTACAGCTTGGTAGTCCTGCCCTCTGAGGCCTATGGCTGCTCGACACCAGATCATCATTTCACTTCTGGGTGGTACCACAATTGGAATGGGATCTGTGACTCTTACTCTGCCAATCTCACCATTTGACAAGGTTACCTGTTGTTGATACACCAGAGCCCTGATCTGCTTTTGGATAGCCCTCTTTTCTCTGGGTTTACCGGCTTCAGCACTCTGTTGGAGTAAAAACAACACTTCATCGAGGCATTTGATCATGACATTGGTACCCAATATGACATATGGATCCTTGTGGTTAGGCTTATCCTGGACCACTAAGATACCCTGGTTTTTCAACTGCACCCTCCCCACCTTTACTGTAGCTTCCCACTGTCCCTCTATGGTAACCGGAATACCATTAGTGGCTTCAGGGTTCATCTCGGGATTAGGGGGTTCTAGCTTAACATCTGGCCAGAACTGCTTGTAAAGGGTACTGGGGATGGATGTCACCTGGGATCCAGTGTCTATCAAGGCGGAGATAGCGATGCCATCGATGACGATTGGTAAGTATGGACAGTCTCCCACATACTTGTGTTCCCAGCTGGACGTAGGGCCTGGACAGTCTACTCCTGGGGTTGGCCCTTCTCGCCCAGGGGTCGCTCGTTTAAAGGACGGGATTGCAGATTGCGTCCTCCTAAGTCGTTCTGCTGACTGTTGCGGCGTCTGTCAGGACTGCGGCGGTCTGCAGGTTTTCCTCGCGACGGCTGTGTCTTTCTCCTCATCCAGGGGACATCATCCGGGCTGTCGGCGAGTTGAATCTTGTCCGATGGCCTTGCATCTGTCTTGGGTCTTCTCCCAGCTTGTAGCTTGGCCACGTCTTTCATCAGCTGCTCGACATTAGCACACAGTTGATCAAACCGGTCAGGTGTTACAGTCTGTGCACTGGACTGAATCGTGGGGATTGGAGATGCTGCTGCCGGCACGGAAGGGGTGTCAGTGTACTGCTGCTGCTGTGAAGCGGGATCAGGTACTTTAGCGAGTCGTTGTCCCCAAACTGTTAAGTCTCTCAAGGTGTCAAACTCTGCGCCTGGATTTTGTATGGACCACCAGCTTGCTTGCTTCCTATCCTCAGACAGTTTAAGGCCCACAATAAATTGTCCAATTAACGCTTTGTTCTCATCTCGAGCACTATCAGGATCAACTTGTTTTAACAGTCTGTATGCTTCTTGCAAGCGCAGTGAATAATCAAGGACACTTTCTTGTGCCCCTTGGTTACAACGATAGAATGACAGTCTTAATCCAGCTTCGGTATGGCACTCAAAGACCCGGGTTAATCTAGCGAATATCTGCTCCACAGATTTCTGAACTTCTACAGGCCAGCTGCGGCTCTGCAGTTCGGCTGCACCGGTTAACTGTCCCATAATAACTGAAGCTCTTTGCTTACCGGTCATCGGGTACATGTCCAGCGCTTGGCACATCTTCCTCTGGAAGTTCTCCAAGGTACTGGGTACACCGCTGTACTTGGGTAACCAGGTCGCACTAGGAACGTAGGGTAGAGACATCGGCATAATCGGAGCGGGTTGCGGAGGCATACCGCCGACTGGTTGCTGTCCATCAAAAGGTATATTTTGAGGTGCCGCTTGGTCTAGCGGGGGCACCGCGTGATCGGGAGCCGGGTTACTCATGGTCGCTCCCCCTTAGTTAAGCGTAGCCTTTCCCTCGGTTTCAAACGGAAGTGTCGGCCTCGCGGTGAGGAGTGAGGCACCACGGGAGTTTCCGGTTCCTGCTGCGTACGGAGGAAGTCGTCAGAGCGTGGGGGCGGGGCTAATCTTCGCGCCCTCTGCACAGTCACATCCCTTCTTTTCCCGCCTTTTCGCGCAGCAATGGCGGACCAAATGTACAGTTCGATATTTACAGTCAATAAATAGCACACAATACCCGTGATAATGGGCCTGCTCGTATCCTGTTCGTCACGCCAAATTCTGACTCACCGTAGCCGGGGGTACACGTAGCGGGCGTTGATTCTCCTCCTGTCACGGAACCGCGCCTGCGGTAATGTAGGCCCGGTGGTCCAGATCAATAGGGGAATGGCGGAACAGTGGGGGTGATTTGTCTTCGTGACGCCACCTGCGGGTGTTCTGGTAACCTTACCAGCGCTGTTCGGGTCTCCGGGGGATGGTATACAGCGAGATGGAACGCTCCCCACAGGATGAGCGGGAGTCCCCGGAGCCGGGAGCTGCGCAAGATGTTGTGAGGCAGCTGCGGGATGCTGCGCGCTGAATCCTGGAGTAATGCACAACCACACAAAGTCTCTTTTAGGTACCTTTACTGGATGGTAGTCAGGTACACTCGGACCGGGATAGTGAAGTTGGCACTTCTGGAGTTTCACAGCAAGCAGTGTTAGGCTTCCTTTCTCTACTTCTGGTGCTAAGGTCGGGTGGATGTGGAATCCAGCCGGACCGGGCAGGGTATTCAATGGAACTTGCTTCACCTGGTTATCAGCACTGAGGGCACTGTAAAAGGGTCTGAGCAGGATCAGTACTCTTCCCTGGGCTCTCGTGGATGGGTGCATCAGGTGGAACAGGTGGCTAAACCTCCTGTTGATGGTGCTGGTTCTCTGTGGTGGCTGGGCAGCTCTCACAGCTTCGGTTCCAGTAACCGGTTAATTTGGAAAGAGTCAGATTAACTCTGTTTTCCTGAGAGGTGATCTCCTTCTTCCTATTATCCCAATTGCAGGGATTCCCACTTGCTAGCAGGCTGGTTGGGCCTAGTGTGTTCCTCATAGGGTGGAGGTTTCACACAGGCTGGCAGCTCTTGTAGCGTCTACCACACTCTGAAGTTTCTCCCTCCAAGACTCTATTTATAGGGGGAACTGGCTCAAAGTCACCAGTGGAGCTCCCCCTAGAGGCTCGGGGTGAAACCAGGTGTTCTAAGTGTTGTTTGTGTTTGTGGGTTTTGCTGTGCTGTTACTTACTCCATTTGTGCCTAAGGATTTCTGTGGTGCCCAACAGGTGCCAGGGTGCCACACAAACTCCTCAGAAGCTTGTGCCAAGGAAAGATCAGTGATCTGGCTCCACACAATCTCTGTTAACCCCTTGTCTGTTGTCTTCCCACACAGCTCTGGATCTTTCTTGCCCTTTCTGTGATATCACACTGCATTGCACCTTATCAACTGCTGACCATGCCCACACAGCCATAAAATGCAGATTTTGAAAGAACACAGAAAAAGTCAGAAAATAACTCATTTAGTGCAAAAAAAGCATTATTTTAGCTGCTATGTTACCAATCGTTAACAACCAGTGCAGTATTGTTTTTTTTTTCTTTTCTCATTTATACTAATGAATCTGACTCCAACACGTCACCTCACAGTGAACAATACTGTCTTCATGAATGGGAACCGGAGCTTGCTTTGTAGCTCCAGATTAAAGATGTTCCAACCCCTGCATTTTAGAGACCATGCATCGCTCACCTGCCATTGCCATTATTTTCCTACTTTGTTTCTTGACATTATATACTATATTGCAAAGTCCAGTAAAGCAAGAGTTAATTGCACAAGTTTGCACTACGTAAATCTTCATGTCACGTATGTATGTCACTGCATGGGACTAAATAAGAATTGACAGGTCAATTGCCTGTGCCCAATAAGTGGCAGCAACAAAGGTAAGACTCCTTTCATCCTGGCTAAAGATCACTTGCATAATAATTAGAGATGAGCGAGTATGCTCGGCGCTACTCGTTACTCACTTGAGTATCCCGGTACTCAGGATGCTCGGCGAGCACCGAGTACCACCGAGATGCTCAGACTCTTCGCTAATAATTATCGATCTGACACAAATACACAGCTCCCTTCAGTGCAAACAGTGAGCTGGCACCTCACAGAGAGCAGATTGATTGTTAGGGTCCCTCTAGGGGCCACAGCAAGGTGTTGTATGCTGCGGCGATTTGAAAAAGCCCCCCCTCCCGCCCTTTCCCAGCAATACTCGTTTTATACCCGGAAGTCTGTGGGTGGAGCCTGTCACTAATTGACTTACATTGGGCTCGGTGCTCTGGCCGAGTACACGAGTATCTTGGGATGCTCGGCCAGAGCATCGAGCACCCGAGCATTTTAGTGCTCGCTCATCTCTAATAATAATACAATAATACAATGGTTCCTTCCAAGCACAGAAATTACTCAACTTGCGCTTGTTGGTGCAGCAGCCATAAAATAGTGATACCACGGACTATGGAGGTTGAGTCTGCTGGTGGTATTATTATATTATTTTAAGGAGATTGTGTGTTCTCCCCGTGTTTGCGTGGGTTTGTTCCAGATCCTCAAGTTTCCTCCCACACTCCAAAGACATGCTGATAACGATTGTACATTGTGAGCCTCAATGGGGACAGTGTTACTGATGTCAGTGGGTACGGAAAGTATTCAGACCCCTTTAAATTTTTCACTCTTTGTTTCATTGCAGCCATTTGGTAAAATCAAAAAAGTTATTTTTTTTTCTCATTAATGTACACTCTGCACCCCATCTTGACATAAAAAGACTGAAATGTCGAAATGCAAATTTATTAAAAAATAAAAACTGAAATATCACATGGTCATAAGTATTCAGACCCTTTGCTCAGTATTGAGCATTTGCCCTTTTTGAGCTAGTACAGCCATGAGTCTTCTTGGGAATGATGCAATAAGTTTTCCACACCTGGATTTGGGGATCCTCGGCCATTCTTCCTTGCAGATCCTCTCTAGTTCTGTCAGGTTGGATGGTCAACGTTGGTGGAGCCATTTTCAGGTCTCTCCAGAGATGCTCAATTGGGTTTAGGTCAGGGCTCTGGCTGGGCCAGTCAAGAATGGTCACAGAGTTGTTCTGAAGTCACTTCATTGTTATTGTAGCTGTGTGCTTAAGGTCATTGTCTTGTTGGAAGGTGAACCTTTCGCCAAGTCTGAGGTCCAGAGCACTCTGGAAGACGTTTTCATCCAGGATATCTCTGTACTTGGCCGCATTCATGTTTCCTTCAATTGTAACCAGTCATCCTGTCCCTGCAGCTGAAAAATAGTCCCATAGCATGATGCTGCCACCATGTTTCACTGTTGGGATTGTATTGGGCAGGTGATGAGTAGTGCCTGGTTTTCTCCATACACACCGCTTAGAATTATCACCAAAAAGTTCTATCTTCAACTCATCAGACCAGAGAATCTTATTTCTCATAGTCTGGGAGTCCTTTATGTGTTTTTTTGTGCAAACTCTATACGGGCTTTCATATGTCTTGCACTGAGGAGAGGCTTCTGTCGGGCCACTCAGCCATAAAGGCCTGACTGGTGGAGGGCTGCAGTGATAGTTGACTTTGTGGAACTTTCTCCCATTCCCTGGAATTCAGCCACAGTGATCTTGGGGTTCTTCTTTACCTCTCTCACCAAAGCTCTTCCCTCACGATTACTCAGTTTGGTTAGATGGCCAGGTTTAGGAAGACTTCTTGTGGTCCCAAACTTCTTCCATTTGAGGATTATAAAGGCCACTGTGCTCTTAGGAACCTTGCGTACTGCAGAAATTCTTTTGTAACCTTGGCCAGATCTCTGGCTTGCCACAATCCTGTCTCTAAGCTCCTTCAGCAGTTCCTTTGACTTCATAATTCTCATTTGGTCTGACATGCACTGTGAGCTGTGAGGTCTTATATAGACAGGTGTGTGCCTTTCCAAATCAAGTCCTATCAGTTTAATTAAACACAGCTGGGCTCATATGAAGGAGTAGAACCATCTCAAGGAGGATCACAAGAAAATGGACAGCATGTGAGTTAAATATGAGTGTCTGAGCAAAGGGTCTGAATACTTATGACCATGGGATATTTCAATTTATCTTTTTTAATAAATTTGCAAAAATTTCTACATTTCAGGTTTTTTTCAGTCAAGATGGGGTGCAGAGTGTACATTAATGAGAAAAAAATGAACTTTTTTGAATTTACCAAATGGCTGCAATCAAAGAAAGAGTGAAACATTTAAAGGGGTCTGAATATTTTCCGTACACACTGTATATAAAGTGCTATGGCATTAATGGCACTATATAAGTGAATAAACATTATTATTATTATATTAATTCTTACTACTAATGCCAGCAGAGCCTCTTGCTCAATAGCCTCATATGGCAGCCCAAGCATGGTAATAACACCCAGTTTTGCAATACAGATTGTATTATCACTTCTGGCAGGCAAAGGGTTACCTACGAACCATTTTGGCTTATTTTGCTGTTGTGACTCTTAACATCTTGTCATAGTCCCTGGAGAAGCAGGAGCTATATGTGGTATCAGGTGAGGAGAGGGGAGCTGATGAAATACTTAATGAAGGTGTTTGTCACCTTGGCAAGGACTTCAGCCAGAAATACCGGGTGATGAGCAGAAGTCAGATGTGACAAGTACAGCGCAATACGTTACCTCTAATCTGTATGATTTATCGTTAGCTGCTCTAACAGATCCGGCTTTGATGCATATTTGATAGGTTTGTATCATTGACATGTGCAATCCGTCAACCCTCAGTAAAGACACTTCTTCTGTTATCGTCACAGATACTTACAGCTACAAATTTCAGCTGCTGACAATCCTCCGCTGTCAAGAAGATACATGAAGAACTTCTTCAAAGATTTGCAGAATAAAAAGAAATGGCCTTGATCATCTGCACATCACAAGTACGCGCCACAAAGGCAGGACGTCTACAGGAATACTATACTCTTTTCTTTTTAAAGGGGTTGTGCCACGATCAACTGTACATTTTAATTAATAGATCTTAGAATAAAAATAAGTTTCCCAATTGGATGTGTTACAAAATAATGTTCCTGTCCGGAGATATTCTTATAAATGCCCCTGTGTAATGGGTGTGTCTGACCATGCAGGAACAGGTCAGATATAACACAGCTCCTGGGCACAAGTAAGAGAGTATACAGACATTACAGCTGGGGATCGAAGCCGGATCTTCTTAATTTTACTAATTGTTCCAATCACCCCTCAGCAAGGCACAGTAATATGTAAAAAAAATATTAAAAAGTGAAAGTCATCGGTGGTTGATATGTGGCGCCCCTCCGGGAAAACTGGGACCAGAGATACTGCATTTTTGCGGTTAGGAAGTGTAGTGCCCCTGTTCTCCAGCTGTCGGGATGGTATGGTTGAGCCCAGACGCAACACACACACATGTAGTGACGGGCCCCTGGGACAATGGTGGACCCTGGGGGAGGACACAGGCCACAAAAGGGGGACGGGACAGTGTTAGGAGCGTTAGTTCAGTAGTAGGAGACCGGAGCAGAGGCGAACATACCCTACCTCTGCTCCATTTATTGCCTATGGGATACCAGAAAGGTGGGAAGTGCTTGAATTTCTCTATTAGTCCCATAGAATGTATGGAGCATAGGATGAGCATAGGCACCTCGGCTCCATTCAAAATGGGGATCTGCAAAGCTTGATTTCCAGGTTTCAGAGCCTTATTTTCCAGAACAGGAGGATGCCAGAGGTTGAATTTGCAGCAGTCAGTAGATTTTCCCTATCTTAATAAAAAAAATGACAATATTTTTTTGAAAACCCCTTTAAATGGAAGCGGACAGCAGATACATGTTGACTGTATGATTTCAGCCATGTATGCTTGACATGAAAGAGAACAATATATCTTATAGAAGCACTCCCATGTATATATTTTTTCACATAACCACAGTTGTGACTAGCTGGCTCACGGTATGCTCTGTGTGGGGGCCATAAGTCTTTGTTTTTTTTCAATGGAGACCGGTTCTGATGCTCCATAAGGTACCATTACACACTGCAATGTTGAAACGATATCACTAACGATCTTGTGGGCGTGCGGTCGTTAGGACATCATTTTGACATCGTTGGTGAGCAGCTATTGTTTGCACAACCCAGAGAACGATACTTGTTCACTGATGTGAATGGGCGAAGTCGAGAACGACATCGTTATCGCGGTGTCACACAGAACGAAGCTGCAGGTTGGCTGATCGAGGATCATCTGATTTGAGAACATGTTCTCAAATCTGCGATCAACGATCCAACGATTTATCGTAGTCATATCCCGGTGTTACATGCAACGAAGTAGTAACGATGTCGCTTGAACGACTCCAAACCCGTGACGTTTAAGCGATATCGTTAACGATCTCGTACCATGTAACGGGGCCTATAGACTTACATTATAAAAAGCACTTCTGGGTCACACATACTGAAGTCTTACCAGGAGAGTCTGCAAAGGGATAACATCATGGATAAGAGGAGAAGAACTGCAGATATCAGAGAGAGCTGCGGTTGGAGAGTATCTTAATCGACTCACCCTAGATTGCATGCATTTATTTTAAAGAAAAAAAAATAAAAAAATAAAATATATACATATTATATATATACATATATATGCACACACTCCTTTAAAAGCAGCCCGGAATCAAGCCACATTGTAGACTAGTCAGAAGGATGGGTCCCCGGTAGATTCTTCCCACCCACTGCCTTTAAGTGACAGGTCTCTTTCTGTGTGCATGTATAGGGAGCTACCTGTCAGTCACTAGCAGCATGTGGTGAGAAGGCGCCGAGGGCCCACCTTTCTGACTAGTCTACCTGACCTTGATTCCTGGCTGGTCTTTAAATGATATTTTTCTCTTTCCCTACATCAGCCGTCAAGTTTCCTTTAACAAGTTGACTGTGACATTCGTCCAATACTAGTGGCACAGTTGCTTAGTTAGGCAGAACCCCGAAAGACTCCAAGACCCTTTCACCCCTATACAGGGATCTGGAATTATAGTAGAGTCCATGAGGTAACTGGCAATAAATGAATAGCAGTGGTCGCCAAACAGGGATTAGCAGAGAGGTAAACAAGGGACTAAAATAGTATACAATAGTGAGTTCAGGAAGCCGGGTCAAAACTGAGAGGGCAACAAAGTACAAAGTCAAGAAAGTGCATCAGCTCTTATGTTTTTAGTACCAGGATAAGGTTATATACACCCCTGAGATCAAAGTTGGTGAGCCAAAGGGCTCCAAACAGCTGGTTGTAAGAGATCAGGGATTAGTGATAGAGGTAAACCCTTTTTACAGACTGACTGTTATATAATTTTCATGGCCTGATGTTCTGGACCAGAAAGTTTATCAATTCTACCATTGGGGTGACGGGAATCAGGTATCAAGTCTATGCGGCAATCATAATCTCTGTGTGTGGGGTAATTTTTCACATTAGATATAGAAAAAACATCTACAAAATCTCTGAATACATTAAATATATGGGGAGGTGTGACTTTAGACTGATTTACAGGTAACTATATACATTAACACCATCAGACTGTGAGACACCACAGATCTCAGTCACTGCCACCCTAGTGGATCATTGAAGCCTGCACTCTCCAGAATCCTCTGCAAGGACTCTCCTCTAACATCAGCATCTCCTATGTGTGAATATGTCTAGTGACAGGAGCAGAAGATGCAGGAGCAGGCAGTGGCAGGAAAAGCATGAACAGGATCAGGTGGGTATGTGAGATTGACATTACCATTCTTCCTGAGAAAGGGACATGTACCTACAGAGAGTAACACTGACCCATTCAAAATTGGGTAAGAAAGACAAATTTAGACTTCCAAGAAATGTGGCTTACATTAACTACTTATCAACCCGTCAGGAGACTTGATAGGTTCACTCCCTGTCTCAGAGATTCACACCTGATTGGCCTTACCTGAACATATATTCAGAACCATGAGTCTGAACCAGACACTAGTCTGATCCAATGCATTTTTCCAAGTGCAGTTTTCTAGGTGCAAAATTTTGAATTAGACTGGAATTTTATGATGCATTTGGCCATTCATCACCATCATCTCTGCTGTATTGTTATCATCATCATCATCATCACCATCTGTATGATCTAATCAAGTTGTGTCCTCTTCAGACAGGTATGCTTTGAATCTACCCAGCTTTTCCTGGCTTCTGACTGTCTGTGTTAAGTGCATATAATCTCTCTCTGCACTATTTTCTTACTTATCATTTCCATGTTTTGTTTCATTCCATATGATTATTCTGGCATATCTTTGACTGGTCACTCCAACCCCTCCAACCACTCCCTCTCTTTTATGACCTGTGTTTAACTCTCAATATCTAGTCAGTCCATACCCACCCATCCCCTAATTCACACCTGATTGTCCTTAGCTGAAGATTTATTCAGAACCATGAGTCTAATCCACACTCCAGTTTGATCCATGCATTTTTCCTCATGCATTTTTCGAAGTGCAGTTTTCTAACTGCAATACCTTGAATTAGACTGGAATGGACTGGAAAGTAATGGGATAGAAAGCCACTACAATGTTTCTGTTCACTTTCTCCCCCATACTACTTCATTTCTTACTAACTTCTCTAATCCCTCCACCTAGTAAGAGCTAGTCATCCGCTCCCTCAAAGCTCCCCAACCATCTCACCTGCTCCTCAGAACTGTTCCTCCACATACAATCCTTTTTCTCCAGACACACATGGCCACATTATGCCCTATCCTGCTCGTACCTTCTAACGCTCTGTCTGCTGCTCCTCATTGCTGGCGACACATCCCCAAATGATTGCCCTCCTCAACATATCCCACTTTCATTACTAACACCCTGCCATGATCTTCTAAAGTTTTTGCAACTTTGTTAAACTCATATCCATTCAGCCAACCCCCGCTCCCCCAGTCAGACTACTTGGAGCACTATGGATTGCACACTCTGTCTGCAAAATCGGTTGTACTTTCCATGACCTCTTTTCTTTATCACTAACAAACTCTCCTTCCTTGGCATCACTGCATCCTGATCCGCTCACCCCCTCTAACACAGCCTCTCCAGCTGCACTCTCTTATGGCGGATTCAAGTTCTCTCCCACCCCTCTCCCTAACAACAAGCATGGTGGAAGAGTTGGCTTTCTCCTGTTCGATAAGTGTTCCTTCACCTCAATTCCACTACTACCCTCCGCTACTCTTCCCTCGTTTGAGGTGCACTCTGTCCGCATCTACTTCCCCTCAAACCTCCTGCTGGCTGTCATCATACTGCCCCCTCAGTGGTAGCCATCTCCACCTTTCGCATCCCCATTAACACTTTCACCTCGGCTGCCTCTACACTTTTATCACTGACTGCCTCCTTTGGCCTCACTCAATGGTCCTCCGCAGCCACTCACAAACATGGCCACAAGCTGGACCTTATCTTCACACCCTCTATTCCCTTACTAACCTCTAACTCACCCCTCCCCCTGTCTGACTGCAGCCTACTGACTTTCTCTTCCCTTTCCTCTCCAACAGCCACTCCACAAACTCAATCATCCTCACAGAAACATCAACACCTTAATTTATATTCATTCTCTTAGTCCCTTCTCCCTCTAACAGACATAACTTCTTACATAACACAGATGCTGCTGCCACTTTATATAACAATACAATAGCAGCAGCGCTCGATTCAGCCACCTCCTTCAAACACAGCCAAACTTGTACAATCATCAGGCAACCCTGGCTGACCAGCCTGAACAAAGAACTGAGACAGGCCTCCAGGGTAGCTGAGCGGATATGGAAGAGATCCCATTCTGCCGAGCACTTTGTCACATAAAAGCAGTCCCTCGCCAACTTTAAGTTCAAGCTCCCTGCCGCAAAACAAACTTACTTCTCATCTCTCATATCCTCCTTGTCTCACAACCCTAAACAGCTTTTCAATACTTTCAATTCTCTCCTCTGTCCCTCAGCACCTCCTCCTTCTCCACTCATTTCTGCTGAAGACTTTGCCTCTTTCTTTAAGCAGAAGATTAATAACATCAGAGAAATCTTTGGCTCGCTGCCCCCTATGCCCCTCCTCTTAACTGCTCAGCCCAGTTCTTTCAAAACCAGCTTCTCCACCATGACAGAAGATCAGCTCTCCTCCTTTCTGTCAACATCACATCTCACCACTTGCACGCCTGACCGTTCCTGTCCCACCTCATCCCCAACCTTGCCACAGTCTTCATCCCAACCCTAACACATTTCTTCAACCTTTCACTTACAAATGGTGTCTTCCCTTCATCCTTCAAACATGCCTCAATCACACCCATCCTCAAAAAGCCCTCCCTAGACCCATCCTCTGTGTCTAGCTATCGCCCGATATCACTTCTCCCTTATGCCTCAAAACTGCTGGAACAGTATGTCCATCTTAATCTGTCTTTCCACCTCTCCTCCTGCTCCCTCTTTGACTGGTTACAATCTGGCTTCCGACTGTATTACTTAACTGAAACTGTCTTAACTAAAGTCACCAATGACCTACTAACCGCCAAGAGCAAGCAACATTATGTCCTCATCCTCCTAGACCTGTCTTCTGCCTTTGACACTGTGGACCATTCTCTCTTGTTACAAATTCTATCATCTCTTGGCATCACAAACTTGGCCCTATCCTGGATCTTGCGATATCTAACAGATCGGACATTCAGTGTCTCCCTCTCCCACACCAGTTCCTCACCTCGCCCCCTGTCTGTCTGTGTTCACCAAGGCTCAGTTCTAGGACCCTTACTCATCTCCATCTACACCGTTGACCTGGGACAGCTCATAGAATCCCACAGTCTTTAGTATCATCTCTATGCTGATGACATGCAGATCTAACTCTCTGGACCCGACATCACCTCCTTACTAACCAAAATCCACAATGTTTGTCTGCTATTTCATTTTTCTTTTCTGCTAGATTTCTAAAACTGAACATGGACAAAACAGAATTCATCATTTTTCCCCCATCTTACTCCATCCACCCTTCCACCAGACCTATTAATCAAAGTCAATGGCTGCTCACTTTCCCGCATGCTCGGTGCCTCGGGGTGATCCTCGACTCTGCTCTCTCTTTCAAGCCACATATCCAAGCCCTTGCCACCTCCTGCCAACTCCAACTCAAAAATATTTCCTGGATCCGTACATTCCTTGACTAAGAAACTGCAAAAACACTCGTGCACGCCCTAATCATCTCCCACCTCGACTATTGCAACCTCCTACTCTCTGGTCTCCCCTCTAGCACTCTTGCACCACTCCAATCTATCCTAAACTCTGCTGCCCGAATAATCCACCTGTCTCCCTGCTTTTCCCCAGCCTCTCTTCTCTGCTAAGCCCTTCACTGGCATCCTATTGTCCAGAGGCTCAAGTTCAAAATTCTAACTATGACATACAAAGCCATACATAACCTTTCTCCTCCATACATCTGTGACATGGTCTCCAGGTACTTACCTACACGCAACCTATGCTCCTCTCAAGATCTCCTTCTCTACTCCTGTCTTATCTCTTTTTCCCACAACTGCATACAAGATTTCTCAAGTGCTTCCCCCATATTCTGGAACTCTCTACCCCAACACATCAGACTCTCGCCCACCGTGGAAACCTTTAAAAGGAACCAGAAGACCCACCTCTTCTGACAAGCCTACAACCTGCAGAGATCCTTAGTCTACTGAACCACCTCACGGCCAGCTCTACACTCTCCTAGTGTGTCCTCACCCATCCCTTATAGATTGTGAGCCCTCGCGGGCAGGGTCCCCTCCCCTTCTGTACTTGTGTTTGCCTTGTATTGCTCATGTTTATTATACTTGTCTATGTATCCCCTTTTCACATGTAAAGCACCATGGGATAAATGGCGCTATAAAAATGAATAATAATAATAACACTAATAACTTACTATCTCTATTTTTCAAGCCCCATGGCAAGCTCTATGTTTTATGGAGATTTCAGGTTTGGGGTGAGCCCAGTTCTCCAGCAAGTTACCACAGGTCAGGTCAGAAGATGAACAGGACAGCTCTATGCATATGTCTACACGCATCCTGCTCATAAAGAATTGGAGAGAAGGCTGACTCTAAATATAAGCAATAAAGCTGTGGGTTTCTGGTTCTGCAATGCCGGGAGCTGTCCTCCTATGTTATCTGTCAGAGCAGAAGTGAATAGAGAAGCAGCAGCATGCATGCTCCAACTTTCTCATTATAAAAAAAACCAAAGCATATATTTCAGAATGTGTCTAAGGCTGCCTTCACACTTGCAGATGCATCTGCAGCGTTTTGCAGATGCATCTGCAAGTATCAGCATGCAGACCGCGGCCGCTATGTTTATAATAGGGCGCACCGCGGTCTGAAAGCTCTCATTCATTCCTATATGTGAAGCGTCCGCAGGCGGATGCCTGCTTACAGATCACACTCTCCCGCCTGCACCACGGACGCGAGATGTCGCGTCCATGGTGCGGGCGGGAGAGTGTGATCTGTAAGCAGGCATCCGCCTGCGGACGCTTCACATATAGGAATGAATGAGAGCTTTCAGACCGCGGCCGCGGTCTGCATGCTGATACTTGCAGATGCATCTGCAAAACGCTGCAGATGCATCTGCAAGTGTGAAGCCAGCCTAAGGTTGTCCCAATTCGAGACTGGTTTTGGGAAGTTCACTTTCCATTTGGAGAAATTTGCAAAATCTGTGCAGAAAATTGTCCTAATGAGGCTCACAAATACCCTCATCATTGTTGAGACCCGTATCATGCCCTAGTGATGACCTGGAAAGTAGTTGCAGAATTGCCACCAATTACACAATTCAGTAGCGTGTAGTGCCCATCAGTTACTGCCAGACACATGAAGCCGCAGAGCTTTGAGGAGTCCTGGGACACTGTACTCAAGAGTGGTGAAAAGTTGAAATTACTTAAAGACATGACACCTATAACACTGCAGAGAAGTGAGATATACAGACAAAATGTGAAGCGGGTCCCTCAAGGAGATTGTCGCCTTGTTAAAAGAAATGTCTCAAGAGAATCTTCGTACCCACAGGGTTTCTCTTCATGACATGTACTCAGACGTTGCTTCAGGCCAGGATTTGTGGAAAGCACACGCAGGCCTGGAGTATTGAGGCTGAGTGATAGGAGCACTAGAAACTCATTTGACACATAATTTCTGTATTTTTAATAAATCTGAGCAAAAAAGGACACAACAAACATGCATAGACAGGGTTTAAATGCTTTCAAATTACTTATTTAAAATAAATTATCAAATGTGGCTGAATTTTGTCCCACCAGAGGTGGACAATGATGAGAACGAACCCCTATATCAAGAACAAAACGAGGCACATATTTGTACGGTACTTGTAATTTCAGAACAGGCAGTGCTGAATGATCCTCCATCTCATTTTTTGGTGAGAAAACTGAACTTGGGGCCCTTATACCTCAAGTGGTCCACCATGGTTAAGAGCCTCAGCCAGATATAACATAGGTGCAACCTTTACAGCCGCACAGCAGGGGCCCAAGAAGTAAGTGGACCAACTTTCAACTCCAAAAAAGGTGAAATTGTGCATTATGATGGACTGCAAAGAGCCCAATTTTATTATTATTATTGCACAAGGGCCCTCTTCTATCCAATTTACAGGGTGGATGTTAAGGGGTTAAGTATTTTAAAAGAAGATGCAGGGCATACGTTTGGGGAATCTGATTTGAGGGAAAGGAATAGGGGCAAGGTAAATAGGGGATATAAGGTAGAAGAAAAGGGTTGTTACCGCCCCTTTCTTCCTGGAACCCAGCTGCTGCAGAACAGGACACTGTTAAAGAAGATGGTGGATCTTTCTGACTTGTTGGACATGGTGAGGGCTGCCACTACAGTTCACGGGGTCCAGCTTGTGCAGGAGCAGCTTAAGGCTGCCTACACATTTCCTTTGGTTCTGAAGCTGAGCTCCTATAGCCATGTGGGGTGCGCCCATTGGTCCGGAGCATTACTCGCTAGAGGGGGAAAGAAGAAGCAGGAGGTGGTCTAGGAGTCTCCCCAGGGACCCTTTGGGGAAAGAAGAGCAGCGCAGGTTGGCAGCTACTTCTCCGGGTCCCAGGAGGAAACCTCACTGTAGCAGCAGCCTACAGAAAGTGGGTGCACCCTCTTTGTGGCCTACTTCTAGTTCGAAGTCCGCTAGGCACTAGTGTAGTGTGGATGTCGTCCGCAGCTCACTTTCTTCCCATTAAACGGCAAATCAGAGCGGATCTGGAAATCCAACTGAGGAAGACAGCGGATCGCTGTTGAAATGCGTTTTGGTGTTATGAATAAAGGAGGTTTGTGCTCCATTAATCTCTATAATCTTTTCTTCCCACTCTGAGTGCTCCTGCAAACTGACCACAATCTTCTCTAATTGGTATCTTGAGGCACTCTCACTTGTTCTGTACTGCACTGCGGGCCGATGTTAGTCCTAAAGACCGACAACTTGGGCAGGCTAGGCCCTCAACCTTGATCAAATGACTCGAAATTCGTGGTATGAAATGCGAGTGGGTTTTACTGGAATTCTACAATTGCAGAGTGGATCTGTAAGGATGCTGGAATGTATTTCTAATATTAAGTTCAACACTGTTAATATAAATGATCTGTAGTAACTCAGTTCGGCCACTGGAGGTCATCAGTGGACACGAGTAGAAAGATCTGGAACCAGGAAGTAATTTTTAGCCAGTCTCCTGAGGTAAATGGACTGAGACAGGTGGCTGAGGAGAACCTACACAGAAAAGAAGACGTGTCGGCTGTTCTGAGGGGCTCGTGGATCTATGGAAGGACGCGCCTGGCTTGAACAGTGTTAGATTTCTACAAGGACTCGATCTACACCATGGAGTGAAAGATAAGCCGTGTTCTGTGAGTACATAAGGATGACAGGTCAATATATAGGGATAGTCAGACAGGGTGAGTTAGCCAGAAACTACAAAGGACTATTTTGTGTGTACTCATTAGGAGAGACCGACCAGGCTTGATCTATACAAGATATTGAATATTGAGACTTGCACGAGTGTGAGATGCAAAGAGAATGTGGATGACACTGTAGAACTGAGAGAATTATCACCATCCCTATTATATTGGGCTGTGCCCAGTGTGAGGACGAGCTTATATACCTCAGTGGCTGATTGTTAGGGTGACATGACATACACCCTGTAAACTGTACATTACCAAGTTAAAGAGTTTTCACCTCATGCAGGAGGCAAAACTGCATTTGCTGTAAATAGGTTGTGGGATAGATTTATATAAGGGAATCAGGGATCCCGAAATATTTTGTACATAGCGTGGGAGGAGGGTGTAAGATGATATCCTGAGGGGAACACGTGCCGCGACTGAAGTAAGAGCCTGGGTAGGCCATGTACGGAGTAAGGGTGGGGTTGGTTTAGTCTGGGATAGTTGTGCTCCCTCTCTGCATAACAGGTACGTGAGTTCCCTCCGGCTGCATAAACTGTACACTGTGATCGGGCTGTTGGGGCCCATATCGTTTTTTTGCAAAGTTTGAATTTGTTATCTTTTTGAAACCATTAAAAAGAGTTAATTTACCACTATTTTTGGAGACCGGGTCATTCACAGCAGCACCGTATCGCTCACACACAAAAGATTGGCGTCTTGGTCGTTAACAGATCGACCACCAAATATCTTGGTATTACATGAAGGAGGCCATGATATTGGGGTGAGATCTTCTCAGGGAGCTGATTCGAGATATAAAGTTTGATATTTTGAGTTAGTGGTATTGTAATCTAGGGATTATCATTATCTCGTCTGAGTTCGTGGCACAGTTTACATGGAGGTACATGGGGTTTGCTTCTTGATCAGACCTATTAGCTGTTTATTTCCATGTAATGTTTATGTTTATATTGTTTATAATGGGCCATTGTTGTGGCTGCCCAGAATTTATGTGTATAAAAATTAATAAAGAGGCCGCGGTGCCCTTTTAAAAAAAAAGTAGCAAGCAGTCGTGTGTTTATTTTAGGTACATCAAGGTGTTGTACGAAGGGGTGTATGGTTAAGAATGAATGACTGAATTCCTCTTGAAATTGTCATGAGTACTTTGCACAAATGTTACACTATCATCAGAGGAGGTTTGTCAGCTCTTTTCATACCCTTCCCTTCTTTCAGTGTTAAGGTTAGTAGGATGGGGGTGGATATGGTTTTATCCAGATCTGCAGTGCAAAAATAAGAAAGTTTCTCACAGAACTCAGAAAAAAAGGCTAGAGAGAATCATATGGAGAAGTATTGGAGCTGTGCTCATACCTCAATGCAAGTGAACAGTAGCACCCTGGATACACATGAACATCACATACTGCATGTGTCGGGTATCAGTCTCCAAGGGGTTAACGCTCCTGTTGTCATGGGGAATGGTGGCGGCACCTTATCCTCTGTCCTGGGGGACTTCTTTGAAAAGGGGTACCGTATATCAGGGTCGGACTGGGGTGTCTGGGGCCCACCAGGGAAATTGATTTCAGGGGCCCACCCACCCTTCAGCTATATGTAAATACCTGGTAGCTGTTATACCCATTATATTGGCGGCTCCTGCACATCACTCTGCGCTCAGCAGAACTGCGATGTACAATTATTGTACTTTATATTAAAGAGATTCTTTGGTGAAAACAAGTTATCATTGATCCACAGGTTCAATAGGTGATCACTTATTTATTGGTGGAATCCGACCTGTGGAAACCGTATCATCAGAAGAATGTGGGACTTATATCCCAATGATTAAAGGGGTTTTCCCATAAACAAAATTAATTTGAAAGTTCATTTTAATCAATAGATTTTGGAATAATAATTTCCATAATTTGAGGTGTTTAAAAATAATGTTCCTCTGTCGAGAGAATCCCTGTATGGTCAGACACATCCATTACACAGTACACAGCAGGGACACATATATACCGTATATACTCGCGTATAAGCCGACCCGTGTATAAGCCGACCCCCCTACTTTTGTCCTCAAAACCTTGAAAAACCTATTGACTCGTGTATAAGCCGAGTCCCGAGTACAGAATACAGGACTCGGATTGTAAACTCGCTTAGAATCGCTCAGACTAGCTCAGAATCGCTCAGAAATGCTCAGAATCGCTAAGACTCGCTCTCAGAATCGCTATGACTCACTCAGAATCGCTATGACTCACTCAGAATCGCTCGGAATTGCTCAGAATCGCTAAGACCCTCTCGGAATAGCTCAGACTCGCTCGGAATCGCTAAGACCCGCTCGGAATAGCTCAGACTCGCTACTGACAGCAGGTATCCGAGGTCCCTAATACAGTGACTCGCGTATAAGCCGAGGGGGTGACTTTTCAGCCCGATTTTTGGGCTGAAAAACTCGGCTTATACGCGAGTATATACGGTAAGTTTATCTCAGCCCAGGAACATTTTCTTTTAAACACATCCAATTGTGGAAATTATTATCATTACAGGGTCTACTTATTATTAAGATGAACTTTAAATTAACCTTGTTCATGTGAAAGGCCTTTAAAATGCAGTGGCTGGTAATGATGTAAGTATTGCGCATGCGTGAGGTGTACTTTACCGCAGCTCATCACATGAGCTGCCGTAAAGTATACCTCACGCATGTGCAATGCGCAGCTTGAGGTCTGTCGATACACCGAAAGGGTGTATCGATGTCAGCAGCGCCTGAAATGACGCGATTAGCGTCATATCGGCTGATCCGCCCATGGAGGGGGGCGAGGAGGATTCAAATAGTTTATCACGCCCATTGGGGCGTGAATACAAGCACTAAAGGTGGCGATAAGAAGTCACAGGGAACGCCCTGTGCGACTTCTCAGGACACAAGAAGCCGTAGTTGTAGAGGTATCAAAATCACTTTTTGAAAGTTTCAAACTACACAATTTTTACACAAAGGGATAGGTAGAATAGCATAATGATGGTGCAGGGACAGGTATTAATAGGATGGGGGGTGATTTTTAGGGGTCAGGTTCCCTTTAAAGATTACAGCATCCACATGACTACATCACCAGAACCACCGTCAATACAATCACATATCACTAGAACCACTGTCAATACAATAATACCTCACCAGAACCACTGTCAGTATATCACCAGAACCATTGTCAATACAGTAATACATCACCCAAAACAGTCAATACATCACCAGAAACCCCATCAATACAATACATTACTATAACACCTGTCAGTACATAACCAGAACCATCAGCAATACAATAATACATAATCAGAACCACCGTCACTACATCACCAGAACAGTACGTTCCCTATATAAATGTGTATGTAGATTAAATGTCCCATACTATTCATACTCCTTCCACATGTCCCATACTGCTCATCCTCCTCCCACATGTCACATATAGTGATGGGCGAGTCCTAAATTACTCGGAATCGCTTGACTCTAGCGAGTCCGAGCCCGGGACTTGCTACTCGTTGCGAGTCTAGCGAGTCCAATGTTAATGAATGGGGAAGAGAGTAATAGCGAGTAATGTGCGATTTACAAATTGCAGATGTGTCTCGGAAGCTTCAAGCTCTATCTGCTAGGACCCGTTACTCTGCGAGTTTCCCAGAGTTTACTTGCACAGTAACCAGCCCAATGCAAATCAATGGCAATCCTAGTTTTGTCAGAGACTCTGACAAAACTAGGATTGCCATTGACTTGCATTGGACTCGCTACTGTGCCAGTGATAGCAGGGAAACTCGCAGAGTAAGAGCTGTCTGCTCTGTGCAGCTCCAGGGTCCTAGAGCCCGCCTGCTGCCTGATGTAGCAGAGCTGAGATTGTTCTCAGTCTGCTCATTCCCTGTGCATAGACATCTATATCTATGCACAGGGGATGTAGCAGAGAGGACATCGCGTTTTGGACTACGTCGGACGGAAGAGGACTTTTTTAATTAAAGATGGAGTCCCTATTGGCTTTTTTTTTTTTTATTTCTAATAAAAAATTTTCTCTGTGTTGTGTTTTTTTTAACCCTTTATTGGAGATTCTTAGTGGCCGGTCAAACCTGGCCTGACATTAAGAATCTCGGGCTTAATACCAGCTTGTATAACAAAGCTGGTATTAACCCCTTTATTACCCAGCGTGCCACCACCACCAGGGCCGCTGGAAGAGCGGGGTTCAGCGCCAGAGGATGGCGCTTCAATGAACGCGCCATCTTCTGGGGCGGCTGCGGGCTGCAATTTGCAGCGGGGGTTGCCCAGAAAGCTTGGGCCTCCCTGCGCTGTGGATTCCAGCCCCCAGCTGCTTAGCTGTACCTGGCTAGACATAGAAATTGCGCGGAGCCCCACGCATTTTTTTTTTTTATTATTTATGAAATTCATGAAATAATAAAAAAAGAGGGCTCGCCTATATTCTTGTGTCCGGCCAGGTACAAATAGGCACCTGGGTGTTGGGGGCAGCCCGTCGCTGCCTGCTGGATCCAGCTGGTTCCAGAAATACGGCGAAGCCTACGTAATTTTTTTTCTGAAAAATCAATAAAACAATCCTAAAAAAGGGACTGCATCTTTATTAACCCCTGGCCCATTGTCCAGGGGTTAATAAAGATGCAGTCCCTTTTATTTACATTGTTTTATGGATTTGTCAGAAAAAAATTTGACGTGGGCTTCGCCATATTTTTGGAACCAGCCGGATCCAGCAGGCAGCAACGGGCTGCCCCTAACCCCCAGGTGCCTATTTGTACCTGGCCAGACACAAGAATATATGGGAGCCCTTTTTTTATTATTTCATGAAATAATAAAAAAAAAATGCGTGGGGCTCCGCGCAATTTCTATGTCTAGCCAGGTACAGCTAAGCAGCTGGGGGCTGGAATCCGCAGCGCAGGGAGGCCCAAGATTTCTGGGCACCCCCCGCTGCAAATTGAAGCCCGCAGCTGCCCCAGAAGATGGCACATTCATTGAAGCGCCATCCTCTGGCGCTGAACCCCGCTCTTCCAGCGGCCCTGGTGGCGGTGGCACGCTGGGTAATAAAGGGGTTAATACCACCTTTGTTATACAAGCTGGTATTAAGCCCGGGATTCTTAATATCAGGCCAGGTTTGACTCGGCCACTAAGAATCTCCAATAAAGGGTTAAAAAAAAACACCACACAGAGAAAATTTTTTATTAGAAATAAAAAAAAAAAGCCATTAGGGACTCCATCTTTAATTAAAAAAATCCTCTTCCGTCCGACGTAGTCCAAAACGCGATGTCCTCTCTGCTACATCCCCTGTGCATAGATATAGATGTCTATGCACAGGGAATGAGCAGACTGAGAACAATCTCAGCTCTGCTACATCAGGCAGCAGGCGGGCTCTAGGACCCTGGAGCTGCACAGAGCAGACACCTCTTACTCTGCGAGTTTCCCTGCTATCACTGGCACAGTAGCGAGTCTAATGCAAGACAATGGCAATCCTAGTTTTGTCAGAGTCTCTGACAAAACTAGGATTGCCATTGATTTGCATTGGACTCGTTACTGTGCGACTAAACGCTGGGAAACTCGCAGAGTACCGAGTCCTGCGAGTCCCTTACTACTCGCATAGTAACGAGTCCTAGCGAGTGGATTCGCCCATCCCTAGTCCCATACTGTTCACCCCCGATGTGTCCCATGCAGCTCATCTTACATCCATATGTTGCATACAGCTCATCCTCACCCCCATTCCCCTGAATTCCATGTTGCTTATCCTCCCCCAATATGTCTCATGCAGCTCATCCTTCCCCACCATCCCCCTTCCAGGTTCCACGCAGCCTCTCACCTCCCATGTTCCACGCAGCCTCTCCCCTCCTATGCACCACGCAGCCTCTCCCCTCCCTTGTTCCACGCGGCCTCTCCCCCATCCCTCATCCATGTAGCTTCTCCCCTCTCCCATGTTCCATGTAGCTTCTCCCCCACATTCCATGTAGCTTCTCCCCCCGACGTTCCATGTAGCTTCTCCCCCATCCCCCATCCATGTACCTTCTCCCCCATCCACCAAACCATCCATGTACCTTCTCCCCATCCCCCCTCCATCCATGTACCTTCTCCAGCATCCATCCATTTTCTCCCCCTTTGTCCATGCCGGCCCCCATCCATCCATCCTGCTACTCCTCCCTTTCTATGCCGCCCCTATCCATTCATCCATCCCGTTCTCCCCCCTTTTCTATGCCGCCCCCCTATCCATGCATCACGTTCTCTCCCCTTTTCCATAATGCCCCCCACACATCCATCCCATTCTGCCCCCTCTTCCAGGCCACACCATCCAGCTATCCATCCATCCATCCCACTCTGTCCCCCCCAGGCTACTATCTTCGCTGTAACAGCGCCTTACCTGACTCCACGTTTCTGATCCCGGATCTCGGCAGCTTCTTCCCCTGCAGCGCTCGGTCTCTCGGTCACCGGCACCAGGAACCCGGCACCAGGCAGCTTCTTCCTCTGCAGCTCCCGGTCTCTGGCACCAGGCAGCTTCTTAATCTGTGACTCTCGGTCTCCCGCTCGCCGGCACCTGGCAGCTTCTTCCTCTGCAGCTCCCAGTCTCCCACTCGCTGGCACCAGGAACCCGGCACCAGGCACCCGGCAGCCTCTTCCTCTGCAGCTCCTGGTCTCCGGCACCAGGCTATGGGGGCAAAAACACGCTGCTGCTATGGGGGTGGGGAGCACAGACACACTGTTACTGTTGTGGGGCACACACATATTGCTGCAGGGGAGCACACTGATTGCTGCTGCTGGGGGGCACATATTGCTGATGCTGCTGGGGGTCACACATGTTGCTTATGTTGTTGGAGGGTCACACATTTTGCTGCTGCTGTTGGGAGAGCACACATATTGCTGCTAGGGGGGGCACACTTTATGCTGTTGCTGGTGGAGACATATTGCTGCTGGGGCAGGGCCGGCTCCAGGTTTCTGCGGGCCCCGGGCGAAAGAGTCTCAGTGGACCCCTTTAGTACATACTGCCGCATCATTATATATATATATATATATGTATATATAGTCCGCAACCTATATATATATGTATATATATAAATATATCCCTCACAAATGTATTCCCTACCATGCTGTCTCTCCGATCCTGTGCATATCTCTCCCCTTGAGCGGTCTCTCCTCTCTATGTGCAGTCTCTCTCCCCTGTGCACTGTCTCTCCCTTGAGCCTGTCTCTTTCCTGTGCGCTGTGTCCCCCCTGCCCACCTATCTGCCCCTGCGCGCCTGTCTTCCCCCTATGCCTATCCCTTCCCCTGTACGCTGTGTCTCCTCCCTGTGCCTGTCTTCCCCGCTGGTGTAATTTGTCCCTGACAGGGCCCCGAGTGCTGCCCCACACCGCACCCTCGGGGGCCCTGCGCTGCCCCACACCTCACCCTCGGGGCCCCTGAGTGCTGCCCCCACACCGGGGGGCCCCTGAGTGCTGACCCCACACCGGGGGGGCCCCTGAGTGCTGCCCCCACACCGGAGGGGCCCCTGAGTGCTGCCCCCACTCCGGGGGGCCCCTGAGTGCTGCCCCCACACCGGAGGGGCCCTTGAGTGCTGCCCCCACACCAGGAGGCCCCTGAGTGCATCCACTACACCAGGGGGCCCCTGAGCGCCTCCCCCCAACACCGGGGGTGCCCCTGAGCACTGCCCCCACACCAGGAGGCCCCTGAGTGCATCCACTACACCAGGGGGCCCCTGAGCGCTTCCCACCCAACACCGGGGGGGCCCCTGAGCACTGCCCCCACACTGGGGGGGCCACTGAGCACTGCCCCCACACCAGGAGGCTTCTGAGTGCATCCACTACACCAGGGGGCCCCTGAGCGCTTCCCCCCAACACCGGGGGGGCCCCTGAGCACTGCCCCCACACCGGGGGGGCCCCTAAGCGCATCCCCCACACCGGGGGGGCCCCTGAGCGCATCCCCCACACCGGGGGGGCCCCTGAGCGTATCCCCCACACCGGGGGGCCCCTGAGCGCATCCCCCACATTAGGGGGCCCCTGAGTGCATCCCCCACACCAGGGGGTCCCTGAGCACATCCCCCACACCAGCGGGCCCCTGAGCGCTTCCCCCCAACACCGGGGGGCCCCTGAGCACTGCCCCCACACCGGGGGGGCCCCTGAGCACTACCCCCACACCGGGGGGGGCCCCTGAGCACTGCCCCCACACCAGGGGGGGCCCTCGAGTGCATCCCCCACACCAGGGGGGGCTACTGAGTGCATCCCCCACACCAGGGGGCCCCTGAGTGCATCCCCCACACCAGGGGGGCCCTGAGCGCTTCCCCCAAAACCGGGGGGCCCCTGAGAGCTGCTCCCACTCTTGGGGGCCCCTGAGTGCTGCACTTACACTGGGGGGCCCCTGAGCGCTGCACACACACCAGGGGGGCCCCTGAGTGCTGCTCCCACACTAGGGGGCCCCTGAGCACTGCTCCCACACTGGGGGGCCCCTGAGCGCTGCACCCACACCAGGGGGGCCCCTGAGTGCTGCTCCCACACTGAGGGGCCCCTGAGTGCTGCACTTACACTGGGGGGGCCCTGAGCGCTGCACCCACACCAGGGGGGCCCGAGTGCTGCTCCCACACTGGGGGGCCCCTGAGCGCTGCACTTACACTGGGGGGGCCCTGAGCGCTGCACCCACACCAGGGGGACCCTCAGGGTCCACTAAGAGCTGTTTCCCTTCTAACCTTAAAGGGATCCTGTCACCCCCAAAACACCTCAAAAGCTATTAAAAGCTGTCCCTAGAGCATAGTAACACTTACCCTACACTCCTTTTAGCTCCTAAATGCACCAAGTGAAATTGAAGATAAATGTTATTACAGTACCTCATTAGGGATGATAATGAGTGACTATGGTATTCATAGTCACCCTGGCAGGCTGTCCCTCTTCATGATATCACGCCTCAATAGGCGTGATCTTCAAATCACATTAAAATGCGCGCCTCCCCTCTCTCCTATGGCAGCCGGACCGCTGCATTGTGTGGCTGGTGAGCGATGGTCATTCCGGCGCGTACATTATACACCGCGCGCGTTAGTCAGACCGCACTGCACTTTTGAAGCTAACAGAGCGGCGCGGGTGTACATACCGTCACCCGGCGCCGTAAATGACGCATTCGCGTCACCCAGCCCCACTACAGGCCGGCCGACACACAGGAGAGCGGGGAGGCGTGCATTTAATCTGATTTGAAGATCACGCCTATTGAGGCTGATATCATGAAGAGGGACAGCCTGCCAGGGTGACTATGAATACCATAGTCACTAATTTCATCTAAGAGGTACTGTAAAACATTTATCTTAATTCACTCTGCATTAGGGCTAAAGATAGTAAGTGTACATGCCAGCAGCTTTAATGCTTGAGGTATTTGGGTGAAGATCCTTTAAGCTCAGCCAGTGATCTTCATGCGGGTTACACTCGAATCGCGTCCAACTGACAAAGTCACGTGTTCGGAGTTTGACGATAGTCGCTTTATTAAACGAATGCGATGCTGGACGATGCCAAAACGATATGGTAATGGTGCTATTCAACGCCGATATGATCCCGTGTAGCGCATCTACCGTGTAACAGCCCAACACGATGTTACTGCACCTCCCCATTAACTCCAGTAAATGGTCTTACTGGTTGGGGGTATCATGTAGGGACGTTGTTCGAATCAGCGTGTAAACCGCCGATGCATATCGGGAAAGCGCTCAAAAGCACCTCCCGCCCCGTTGCTAGATATCGCCAGATATCGCTAACCACATCAGACCTCTCCTTTCATGTAGTGTGAGCTGCCTGCAGCTGCTCTATTTCCTGTGTGCAGAGATACAGGAAATAGACGGCTTCAGTGATATAAAAGCTAAGTAGCGAGTCAGAGCAGCTCCTCATCACAGTTCAGGCCCCAGATTATTGTTAACAGGACAGGTGCAGATCAACTCAGGAGACAATGATAGTTTACTCACAGGAGTGTGGGGGCTGTGGAGTCTGTGTCCCTTGCAGAAAGACCTGTCTGCCCTCTTTTCAAGCTGCAGTGTCTCATTCAGCCTGTGCTCTTGCTGGGCTGGCAATGTGCAGCCATGGCTGTGATCCTGCTTCTCAGTGTCACTGAAGGCTTCCCTCTCTGGCTCTGCTCCCTCCAAGAGGAGCAGGAACTGGAAGAAAAAGACGTCACATGGGAGGGAGGAGATCACAATGCTCGCTCTACCCGGAGGAGATCTCTGCACAGCAGCACAGTCAGGGATGTAGAGCAGGGGGTAGTGAGAGGCGGGCTAGTTGGGCGGCTTAGATCTGAGGGCCTCCCATGACTTTTACCCGGTTACCCGGCAGAGCAGTCCGAGGCTGCCGTATATACTCGTGTATAAGCCGACCCCCCTACTTTTGCCCCCAAAACCTGGAAAACCTATTGACTCGTGTATAAGCCAAAGGGGGGACCCCAGCACAGGTATACAGTCCCCAGCAGTGTGGTATACAGGCCCCCCCAGTGGTATACAGGCCTCCCCAGTGGTAGTATACAGCAGCCTCCCCAGTGGTAGTATACAGCAGCCTCCCCAGTGGTATATACAGGCCCCAGCAGTATACACAGCAGCCCAGTGGTATACAGCAGCCTCCCCAGTGGTATATAACAGGACCCCAGCAGTATGTATTACAGCAGATCCCCAGTGGTATACAGGCGCCCCCCCATAGTGTATACAGGGCCCCCCCTTGCTGCCGCACACCTGTAAAGTAATAGATCATTATACTTATCCCTGTCGCTGTCGCTCGCGCCGCCGCCGCTCTGACACCAGCCCTCCGGGTCTTCATGCTTCTTCCTGCTTGTGACCGGCGGGCGCAGGCAATGACGTCACTGCCTGTGCGCCGGAGGAGGAAGCAGGAAGAAGCATGAAGACCCAGAGGAGCGCGGTGTCAGAGCGGCGGCGACAGCGACAGGGATAAGTATAATGATCTATTACTTTACAGGTGTGCGCAGCAATGGGCTGTAACCATGATGGGGGGGCGCCTGTATACCGATGGGGGGGGGGGGGGCGCCTGTATATGTATATGACTCGTGTATAAGCCGAGGGGGGGACTTTTCAGCACATTTTGTGTGCTGAAAGAACTCGCTATACACAGTATATACGGTATATTTACAGGGGATTATATTTACAAGTTGTCGTGACGCCACCTGTAGTGTCCGGTGATGAGCCACCAGCACGCCACAGTCCGCTGGAGGTAGATGGTAGTGCGGCTTAGTTGGTATAAATCCCTACAGGTAGGGCTGGACCTCCGGGCAGCGTTCCTGTGAAGGGAACAAGTTCATGCAAAAGGAAACACAGGCAGAGGCAGAGTCACTTTTCCTCTGGGTACTTTACTGTTGACTTGCATTGGCATCAAACAGAGTTCACAGCTCAGCACTTTGATGTAAAGAAGTAGTTCAGAACAGGTATCTGCAAATGGATCCCAGGTGGTATGATGGAACCCTTGGTGTGCCTTCCTTCACTAACCCATATCTGTTCTTTCCTGTTTTTCAGTTTTGGTGTGAAGCCTGGTGACTTGAAATCCAGCCTGACCTCCTTTCCTCTCTCGCTGCCGTCAGGTAACCCTCTACTAGCTGGCCGCTCGTTCCTTTGGCGGTGCCTGGTACCTTCTTGTGGACTGCTCTGGTGCCCGGGAGAATGAAGGCTCTCTGTCGTGCTTGTAGCTACGGCAGTCTGCGGCTCCGGTGCCCGGTAAGCTGTCTGGGAGAACCTCTCAATGGCCCCTCTTCCCAGACTGGCTGCTCTCCTGAAAAGCTCCTTCTTCCTTAAACCCTCTGTTCCTCCTCCATCTCTCCTCCCGGTCCCTCAGCCGAACGACCTAGCAGCAAAGACCAAAAAGGTCCAAAACTTGGGAGGCAAAAGCTCTCTTGTTCCTCCTAGAGGTGTTTTTCCCTTCCGGGTAACCTTCCACCGTGCATACTAGTGTGGGAGTGCTGAAAATGGGTCCCACCCACCATCCTAGTGTCCACCTGCAGCTGGAGTATCTGCACCTCTTTTATGGGTGCAGTACCCCTCTGTGACGCCTGCTTGGCGGGGCGCCACATACCCCCTTGATTGAATATACTTGTCCGCGAGTATTTGTACCTGTTACCGGGAAATTAAAAGCCTTTTTCTTTTATATTCAACATTAACGGGTAAACTATTTACATTCAAGAATATTTAGATTTCTTCCTATTTCTAGGAGGCACTTTCTTAGAACGTTACACATACACACATTGCAGTAATTAGTACTATATACCCCATGGTCCTCGGGTCACCAGTTTGGCAAAGTTCTAACTCTCCGGTTGCACTATAACTCTGCATAAAAACATAATCTAACTTGGCCCAACGGGGAACGGTACTAACTATGCGGGCCCAGCGGTAATGTATTGTCCAACACAGTCCAGTGTGTATTATCACCGCTGAGCCGCTTCTCACACAGCACACATCATCAATAAAACAAGGAAAAGTTCAAAATAAAAGTCTCTGAGTCTTCAGATGAAAACGAACATGGACTCATTCTTAATTCAGGGGCTTGCATAAATGGAAAAGCAAAAATAAAGGGGCATGGTTGCTGGAAAAGGGGCTATATACAGGGCAATGTCTCACAGTGGGAGTCTATTGCTGGCGAGAAATTCTTATGGCGAACCAGCCTAATGGGCCTGGGTACCGCTGATAAGTGATCTGCTCACCTCAGAAAAGGTCTCTGTCTGGGTGTCCTCGCCGCAGGTAGGATTCTACAGCGCGTCTGGCGAAAAACACATCGTCTTGAAGTCCGAGTTCTCTTAGGAATCCCCATCCTTCGTCCTGGCGGAGCCATCCAAATGCGTCCCTCCAGTAGTCAGCATCCCCCTCTATAGTTAAGAGGGACGCCGCTGCCGGGTCGCCTTGTGCGGCTCGGGCCTGTTCTTCGAGCTCGTGCACTACATCTCTCCAACGGGGTGCCACCATGCTGCCGGGTATAAAGTAGCCTTGGTGTTTCTGTCCATCTCTTCTGGTTTGTCTCTTTATTGGCAGCCACTCCTGGAGAACTTCCTGTGGGCCGCCCCCCTGATTGATGGCAATCTGGGCGGCCACACTTTTTGGCGCCTCCGTCTTAGCCCTCCTTCTTCTAGGGGCTGAGGCACACCCCCGGAGCTGCGCATGCTGTCTAGTTCATGGCTGTGGCGCCATCTTGGGTCCCCCTGCAGTAATGGCGGGAACCCATTTTTGGTGCCAAGCAATGGCGGAAAAAGTTTGTTTTAAGCACAGTTAGAATGTCTAAGGCGCACAGTACCCGGTAATTCCGGGCACAAGATCCTGTTCGTGAACGCCAGGAAAGATATGTCGAGCCCCAGGCTTTGGGGTACTCGGGTATCAGGCTCCAAGTCAAGGGGTTAACGCTCCTGTTGTCACGGGAAGTGGTAGCTGCACCTCATCCTATGTCCTGGGGGACTTCTTTGAAAAGGGGTATATTTACAGGGGATTATATTTACAAGTTGTCGTGATGCCATCTGTAGTGTCCGGTGATGAGCCACCAGTGCCGCCACAGTCCATCAGATGTAGATGGTAGTGCGACTTAGTAGGTATAGTCCCCTATAGGTAGGGCTGGACCTCCGGGGCAGCGTTCCTGTGAAGGGAACAAGTTCATGCAAAAGGAAACACAGGCAGAGGCAGAGTCACTTTTCCTCCGGGTACTTTACTGTTGACTTGCATTGGCATCATATAAAGTTCACAGCTCAGTACTTGTGATGTTACAAGAACAGGTAGCTTAACGGGTGGCTGCAAATAGATCCCAGGTGGTATGATGGAACCCTTGTTGTGCCTTCCTTCACTAACCTGTGTCTGTTCTTTCCTGCTTTTCAGTTTTGGTGTGAAGCCTGGTGACTTGAAATCCAGCCTGACCTTCTTTCCTCTCTCTCTCACCTTCGCTGCCGTCAGGTAACCCTCTACTAGCTGGCAGCTCGTTCCTTTGACGGTGCCTGGTACCTTCTTATGGACTGCTCTTGTGCCCGGGAGAATTGAAGACTCCCCGTGAATATTGGATTCTCTGTCGTGCTTGTAGCTATGGCAGTCTGGGGGCTCCGGTGCCCAGCAAGCTGTCTGTGAGAACCTCTCAACGGGCCAGACCGGCTGGTCTTCTGAAATGCTCCTTCTTCCTTAGACCCTCTCTTCCTCCTCCATCTATCTCTTCCCGGGCCCTCAGCTGAGCGACCTAGCAGCAAAGACCAAAAAGGTCCAAAACTTGGAGGCAAAAGCTCTCCTTGTTCCCCCTAGAGGTGTTTTTATTCCCTCCCGGGTAACCTCCCACCGTGTATACTAGTGTGGGAGTGCTAAAAATGGGTCCCACCTACCATCCTAGGGTCCACCTGCAGCTGGAGTATCTGCACGTCTTTTACAGGTGCAGTACCCCTCTGTGACGCCTGCTTGGCGGGGCGCCACACATGTATTACAGTCTCACAAGAGAAAGATCTCAAACTTGGATACAAACTGCATATTAGGTGGCTTGGGAACGAATTAAAGAACTAAAATTGCAGACTAAAGGGCACGTTACACGCTACGATATCGTTAACGATATTGTTTGTACATCACGGCTTTTTGGGTGGAGAGACGACGTCGTAACTTGTCGTGTGACAAGTAGATACGATCAACGATAAATCAACGGATCGTTGATCGGAGCTTTATGAACCGGACCATAAATCACTCGTTCATCATTCGTTCTCCCTGCAGCATCGGTGTGTGTGACACCTTGATAACGATGTCGTTAACGACTTCGCCTAGTCAGAACTGGAAGACGTAGGCAACCAAATGACCACAAGTGTCAGATTTGTTGCTGCGTTGTTCTCGATATCAGTACGTGTGACACCTCACTAGCGATCATTGAACGTCGTTCCAGCGATGTAGGTCAAGTCGGATCGTTGGTCGGTTTGTCGACACATTGAAGCATGTAACCCGGGCTTAAGACTTAGCACAGAGGTCCCCAACTCCAGGCCTCGAGGGCCGCCAACAGTGCAGGATTTCAGGATTTCCTTAGTATTGCACAGGTGTTAATGTGATCAAATGCACAGTTAATGATTCCAACCCCTGTGCAATACTAAGGAGAACCTGAAAACATGCACTGTTGGTGGCCCTCGAGGCCTGGAGTTGGGGACCTCTGACATAGCACAATTTTATTAACTCTAGGTACACTAATATATGAAAAAAATATTTTTTCCATCTCAAAGACTCTAGAGCTACAAAGCTTGTACCTCTTAAGGTGACTTTTCAGAAAAAAATTATTGTATTTACACTATAATGTGTCTCAGACACCCCTTTCATGTGGGGGAAGGTTTCTGAATTTGCTATTGGGCCTATGAACTTTAGTTATATCTCAGAACATGTATACTTGGGCGTCCAACATTTAATTTAATAGGATTTACTGTATACTGTCCAGTTCAACACGATAAATAAGGGCCACATGAAATCTTATCTCCTAGTATTTTTGTCTTCTACTGAGACACTACAGTATATTGATATGCCGTAACAAGACAAACAAATGCTTTCTTCGCCCCAAGGCTTCCTAATGTCTTAATGTCCTGCGGTTTGTACATGATTAACTGCACAGAGTACACATTATTAGTGCAGACAGAGCGCGACGTCTCCCGCTATGAGGGTAAATGCATGACACAGGGCACGGAGTGCATCATCAGGTATGATGTTTTTGTGGTATGATTTGTTCTTACCACAGGACCGTCTATAATGTCTGGACTAGAATGGTAACCACAGCCAGCTGTGACACATCTGACTCCACAAACCTGAAATAACCTGATAAATAATTACTCAGGGGAAGTATAGCCAGAAAGCGGAAGGGATTCAGGACAGCTGTGAGCAGTGGCCGGTACTCAGACATCCCTTATACAGTCGCTGCTTTCATAAGTCTCCTAATATTAGTCTTACTCTGCAAAGTTTATAGGAGAAGCTGGTGCAAGCCATGAATGACTGTGGATCACCTAAAGTATAGGATACAGAGCTATTCACACTGTAATTGTCAAAAAAGAGGATCCCGTAACTACACTGGCTCCTATATTCTGTATTAATCCTTTATATTCAATTCATATAAACTTTTCGAAATTAGAAGTGTGGCGCTCCTGCGGCCACTAGAAGTTGCAGCAACCGGGATCGGTAAGTCCAGTCACCCACACACACCCAACACATCCGGTCCCAGGGCGGGGACTCCAGACCCAGCTGTGGGATGGCGGGAGGATACAGGTGGTGCATAGGAAGTTAGTACAGGAAACGGTCAGGAAAAAGGGAAAAAATAGAAAACACCACAGGAAGTTAGGGAGTAGTTGAGCAGTAGTTATCCCAGAGTAAGACGAGGAGTGAGTCCATTATTTAGAGAAACACCAGGAACAGGAGTCGGAGGGGAACACCAGACTGCAAGGACACGGACCCGGAGGCCTGTACCATCATGAGGCCTGTTCCGGGTCCCAGGCTACAGACCGTAGAGAGACAAAAGGAGTCCTAGGGGCGCGGGTAGTGAGCAATCCACCCGTGCGCCTGAATTAGCTGGGAAGCTGAAGGACGGGGCAGGAACCAGGGAGCCAGCATTGAGGTGGCAAGGACACTCCAAGCTCCAAACACAAAACCAGCCACTCGCAGGGTCTTTATGTTTCATGACCCAACTCCCGGCGCAGCAAAGGCCGCCGTATTAAGGCCAGGGGACCAGTCGGTTGCCCACCAAAGGCCCTTGGCCGTTGGATTGGAGCTTTGCATGCAGAGGCGTGTGCAGGAGGGAGGAATATAGGCAGCGCTAAGAAAAGAGGCCCATGGAAAGGAACACAAATGAGGGTGATCTGGACGAGCCATTCCAGCTGAAAAAGACTATTGGAGCCGCCACTGTACGGGCTTGTAACTTGAACTGCCTGGCGAGAAAAGCGAAGTAAACCGGTTGAAGCTCAGTATTGTGTGAGAATGTTTATTCTGTACCTAAGGAAACGTAAACTGAACCACCGTTCAGGCAGCAGGAGCCTGTCTGAGAGTTTCTCTGATCCCTGCTAGTAGTCAGCTCAGCCCTGCTGGAATTCCATTTCCCCAATGAATTTTTCACCTCCACAAATTATTCGGTTGACTTGGGGACCCGCTCTTCCCATGGAGAGCTAAACCATCACAGCTGCTACCCCCATCATCCCCAGAGGTCCCGACTGCAGCAGCGGCTCTACCGGCCACCTTCCACAGGTGGCGTCACGACATAAACTCTTTTATTTAACTTTATATTTTTTTTTCATCTCTTTTTCAAACTTCCCCTTTTACTGACCGCCCGACGAGGGGACCAAGGACCGGGTCACACCACCGTGACATCCCGTAGCCCCAACGACAACAAGAGGGCTCAGTTCCAAGTAACGCAAGGTCCCCATTGGGGCGAGTCAGCTTTCTAGCGTCAGAAACAGGATCTACTGACCCGGTATAACCAGGTCTTGTTTGCCTTATGGACTGCAACAAAAAGACTGTATTTTTGGGCCTAAGCAATGGCGGCCCTGCGAGTCTGAAAACATGTGCTGGCAGAGAAGCGTGCTACAGTCCCCCATCGTGGGCCAGGCCAGCACAAAGCGAGAAAAATGGCCTACACCCCTTCCGCCCTCCAAGACTCGAGAGGGCAGACCCATGAACTGTATTGTCCCGCCCAAGGGTGTGACTGCCGACAAAGAAAAACGGACACATCCACAAAAGGAGGGGACAGATAGAGACTTTGGTGCGGATTGTGAGGAGAGTGGCAGGAAGCTGAGGATCCACGGGTCACCCGATATGGCGGAGTTAGCCTTGTATGGCACAGAGTGCAGGGTGGAAGCGGCGGACTCCCCCGGCTCCCCAGAGGCAAGCCCGATAACAGAGTTGAATCCCACTTTCTTGGCAGGGGAGGTTAGCGAGCTGAGTCGCCAGCTGGAGAAGGCCCACCTTGACACCGTGGAAAGATGGCAGCAGATGCTAGTGGAGAAGGCGACCGCGAGGTGGGCGGTGTCGCGTCCCGCTTTCGTGGCCCGGGAGACAGAGGAGGACAAGTTGGAGCCTGGGTCAGGTACGATGACTGCCCCTTTGCTGGAGGAGAGCCCCCTTTTACCAGTAGACCCTCCTTGCCACCTCAGCGAACCCCCGTCGCGCACCAGCCAGATGTGGTAGGACGCCTCAAACCCTAAGCAGGGCCTAGCCATCCCAGTGATCCCAGAACCACTGTCCCAGGAGGCCCACAGGGAGTGGATGGTGTGTTACTGGGAGAACCCTGGCGGGGTCTGATGGGTTCTTAGGGGAGGTGGCGGCGGGCAGAGATCAGGTGGAAGTTGTGCCATGGGAGGAACATCGAAGGCGGTGTATCGCCCAGTGGGAGTCGGAGGATGAAAAGCTGCAGGTCGAGCAGAGGGCATTGGAGGCCCGAAACATCCGGGCCAAGGATGAAGCCCACAAGGCCCAATCGACCTGACGGGCCCTGCGCAGGGAAGGAGTGGTGACTGCCTTCTGCACCGGGGGAGGCTGGGTCTTCTACGGGAGCTGGGAGTGCGACAAAAACTCTTTGTGTCTCAGCGGCACGTTGAGGCCCATCTGCCCATGGGCCACCCGGGTAGGGACCTGCACCCCGAAGACCGGGTGACTTTTGTGAGGCAGGAAGGAGAATGGGGTCCCTGCGCCCTCCATGTGTGCTGGGTGTGGCCTGAGGCAACCCCCATTTTAATAATGAACATTTGACCATAGACAATGCTTGATCGGGACTGGAATGTAAATAGTTAACTCACTTCGGTGTGCGCCCTGTTGGTTTTTATGCTATGTCTATTCTGTGTGTTTTCAAGGTGTTTTAAAATGACTTGATTGTATTGCACTGTGATCTCAACAAACAAAAACCCACTGGCGTGGTTGAAGAATCGGTCTCTTTTGTCCCTGTCGCCACGCCCAGGGCATGTGCTGGGTTTTTTCTTGTAGTGGGTTCCCCCGAAGACCAAGAGACACCAACTGAAGGAATATTGCCGAACTGACTTTTGCACTTTCCCTTTCTCTACTATACCCTTTTTATATAACAATAGATAGTATGTGTTTGTTGAGCGATGTTTAAGTAAAGAACCTCCCTTTCGGGAAGAAGCACTCTTGTCAAGTTTTGTTGTTGTTATATGTTTATAAAAAGTTTCACTGCACAATCTAACCTGGTCTGAGACCGGGTTGAAGATCAGTATTGTGTGAGACTGTTTATTCTGCGCCTGAGGAGAGGTAGACTGAACCGCGGAGCAGGCAGCAGGAGCCTGCCTGAGAGGGGCATTCCATTTCCCCAATGAACTTATCACCTCCACAAATTTTTTGGTTGACCTGGGAACCTGCTCTTCACGTGGAGAGCTAAACCATCACAGCTGCTACCCCCATCATCCCCAGAGGTCCAGACTGCAGCAGCGGTTCTACCGGCCGCGTTCCATGGATGGCGTCACTTCCCAACCTCTTTTATTTTACTTTTATTTTTCTTTTCATCCCTTTTTCAAACTTCCCCTTTTTACTGGCTGCCCGACGAGGGGACCATGGACTGGGTCACACAACCGTGACATCCCGCAGCTCCGATGACAACAAGAGGGCCCGGTTCTGAGTAAACCACGGTCCTCGCTGGGGTGAATCAGAGGAGCAATTTAACAATTTGTAACACGAAGATGGGAAAGGGGGGAGGGAAATGGCTACAACCACTGATGACTCATCGGACTCCCAGGCATCCAGGGCGTGTTGAATTGGCTTTCATCTAAGTAAGTATGAAGGATTTTTGCTGGAGCCACTTCTCATTTTAAGTTGTTTTATTGGTGTAAAATAAAAAAAATCATCATTATCCCACGCAGGGGACCAAGACACCAGATGCGTTTCGGGTCTGTGCCCTTAATCGTTGGTGACCTTGAACACAGTGAACATACATATATATACATACAACTTAACACCTGATACAAATCATGTTAACAACCATTAACCACTTATTTACCATTTATCCGCACGAAAAAAGGAATATACACCTTCCAGATTAAATAAAGAATTTTACAAAAACCAATGATTGTGTATTGTGCTTGCGACATACTTCTTAAGACAAATAATCTGATTTTCCAATGTTATAAAAAAAAAAAATAGATAAATTCACATATTATAATTTTTGGCACGTATTAGTACTCTGATGTTATAACCATGTCAATAAAAATATAAAAGATCTATTCTAAAGTTGAGACCATTTGGGTTTTGGGCATCCAATCTCAATATCCACAGTTTTTCCTTACTATGTAGGAGCCCCTCACAATCTCCGCCCCTACATTGGCGATAGACCCTTCCTATACCTTTCACTTTCAAGGTGGAAAGATTTCCATTATGAAAGTCTTTAAAATGATTGGAGAGCCCTTAAATTTTGGTACGTACAGCAGTGGAATTGGGGTTAGATACGGAGATATGCTCTGGCATTCTCTTCTTTAACGTGCGAGTAGTACACTCGTAGTAGTAGAACGGGAGATACATTGCACAGCTCGGCCCAAATTAGGATCATATCATTGATGTATCTCCCGTACCAGCAAATCAGATTAGTATAATCATTATGAGACTGAAGTCCATGATAGCTGAACTGCGATCTTGATGTGTTTCTGGCTTACACCCTTGGTCAGTGATAACAAAATGCATCATGGTACAAGCTCAAAAACATGCAGCAGTCAATCATGGTACAGATTTAGCAAATTAATAGATTCGAAACATATGGACAGGGAATCAGATCTAACAAAAGGACAAAAGGACGTATGTTATATGATCTGTATTTATGTATGTTACACTCATGTTAGATTGTGGAGCCCCACTGGTACTGCACCCAAATAAGAGTTTGTAGTATTCCTGTCACTAGGGAATTGGGATGCTGCAGAAAGGACCCTCATAACACACATCCACACACACCCTAGGTAGGGGACCGTGGGTGGACCCGCTGTAGGGAGGACCCAGTCCTTGGGAGGAGCTCAGACAGGGTAGAAAAGTGTGTGGGTGGGAGAAGTGTCAAACAGTCAAACAGAGAGTTGGAGAGCTCCGCTGGGGAGTGAGGAGTGCAGGGCAGCGGAGAAGCCGCCGGGAAGGAAGGGGATCCTAAGGACACCAGAAAGTGCGGTGCACCTGAATCTGGAGCCGGTATGATTACCGACCAGAGGAATCTGTCCCAGAACAAAGGACTGGCTCTGAGCACAGTGCGGGTGTTGATCCCCGAGCCGTCGAACCGGAGGCCCGAGCTTCTAGAGGAAGTCGCGGATGAACACCCGGCACATACGAAAAAATGCCCCATGTAGGATTCCTAGGACTTGGTGAGAAATCCCGCAGAGGGGATCTGTGGAAGCCAGCTTGAGGCTCTGCGCGCAGAGGCCATGAAGGAGACAGGGGAGAGCACAGGAAGGGACCGGAAAGGAACGGCAAGCATACCACCGAGGGTCCTGAGTAAAGCATCCTGGTTCACCATTGATTACCCATACAAGACAGACCAGGAAAGTCTGTGTTGCTTGTTAACCTGCTTAAAAGAACTGACAGTAGACCTATACAGAGTGAAAAGACTGTGTGGTGTTTATGATCTCCACCTGATGAGTCGCCGACCGCAGCAGGGAGAGGACAAGTGACAAGGAGTGGTGTAAACTGCATCCCTGTGTAAAACAATAATAACTTTCATTGCTGTCGGGGATCCCGCTCCACCTACAAGGAGCGTAACCATCATACTGCTCCACCATCACCCCGGAGGTCTGTCCTGCAGTGTCGGTAACATTACCAGAACCGTAGGTGGCGTCACAAACTATTCCTATCATTTTTATTATTTTTATTGACTCTTTTCAGCAACCACCAGGGCCAAGGGAATGGGCAAAGGCCCAAGTGACATCACCAGTGAACTACAACGCCTGGGACCAGGTACCCCACGGCTCTGAAGTGGATCAAGATCTGATTCCCTGTCTATATGTTTCTAATGAGATTTGCTAAATCTGTACCATGATTGGTTGCTGCATGTTTTAAGCTTGCATCTCCGCTATCATGGACTTTCATATATTTTAATATTTTGAACAAATAAAGTGAGAATTATTTTTATTCGACACTCCTCCCACTTTTTCTTATTGAACATTTCCTATCAGTATATTTTTAGGGTGTGTGAGGAAACTGGAAAACCCGGAGGTAACCTACCAAACACAGGGAGAACATACAAACTCCTTGTAGATGATGTCCTTGGTGGGATTTTTAACTGTGTACGTTCTAACAGAGATTCCTCAGCCAATCAAATACATCACTTTCCTCTCCTTTGGCACAGAGTAATGCTACATTTAGACAAGCCTATATTCACCAGCAGTTGTAGATACACTCAGCGCAGATTATTGGGCTGTTTAAATGGGCTGGCAATCACTTGACAGATTAGCAAAATGTTTGTCTAATGCGATGATTTTTTTAAACATGCATATAAACCTGTATCAGCTGCACGTTGGCCCGGGTAATCAGAGGATGTGCTGTCGATAACATGATACCAGAAGGAAGGCTGTAAAGGAAAAACAAGGCACTACCCTAAGGTGTTACCAGCATAACAATTGGAGATCTTCAGAAGGTTTACACTCACCTGGCTTGGTTGTGAAAGCCACAACCACTATAATAGCATGTAAGAACTCTAGCTGCAGTATTCTCACATAAATTGCACCAATAAAAATAGAATAAAAAGAAGGGGATTCTTGACCGCGCTACCATATAAACAATCAACATTTATGTTGATAAAATGTGATTTTTATTTTCTACGCGTTTCTTGTCTCCCTGGCCCCTTCATCAGGAATACATCACAGATGTACATCATTTCCCCAACATACATATGTTGGGGAAATGATGTGTATCTGTGATTTTCTCCTGATGAAGGGACCAGAGAGACCAGAAACGCGTAGAAAATAAAAATCACATTTTATCAACATAAATGTTGATTGTTTATATGGTAGCGCGGTCAAGAATCCCTTTCTTTTTATTCTATTTTCAATGGAATAACATGATACTGTGTGGGGAGAGAATATCATAGTGACCGTTCTATCGTCATCAAAATCTTACATTGTGTTTTTTATTATTAGGTTTTTAATGCAATATATTTTAAGGTTTAATAATCATTTTAGTATTCACTCCACATTTTATTCTATGAGTTTCTTGATGTTGCCTATACCGGCACTTGAAAGTTAATGAGGTAATCACCATAACCAATCATCTTTGTATCTCCCCATAAATATGTCACCTCTTTGTCCATCTCCTTTGTACCACCTGATGAAGATAGTGTCATACTATCGAAACGCGTTGTGGAGAGCGAAGGATTAACAAAGATTTGTTAACCAAATGTTCTAATATTGATCCTCTGCTCCAGCGCTCCATAGACCGCTATATTATATCGCTTCTACTCATCAAAATCTTGTAAGTTTGTGCAGACACTTCAGTAAACGACCGATCAACTTATATACAGCTAATCGGAGATCATTTAATAGCCTAAATCGACTTGTGACTTGTCTAATTGGGCCATAACATAGGAGTTTGAACTTAAATTTGATTTTGACTAGTAAATTTAAGCAAACCTGACATGTTATACTGCAGCCCTATTTGTGGACAGCATGTCATAGAGCATGATTCATTTACATCTCTGCACTTTCTAAACTTAGTCATTAATAGGACCACATATTGGACTCTGATAGTCTTCCCTTACCAGGCATACAGAGATTGCTGTCAATCTCTGAGTAGGACCACCCATTGGACTCCTAAGAATAGAAATGACAGTGATTTAAAGTAAAAAAAAGTTATTTTGACTGTGTTTCCACAATGTTGGCAGATTCTAGAAGCGATCAACACACATTCCATCTTATGGTTTAGTGCTAATGTTTAAATCCTTAAAGAGGACCTGTCACTACTTTGAAAGTGGTTGTTCTATGCTCTTATTTTATTCCCGATGCCCGCCTGACTATTTTGTGGTGGCTTGTTTGTTTTGTAAGGGTGTACAGGTGTGACAGACTGAAGTGACTTCCCCTGACCACCACGGTAGCTCAGGTTCAGACAATATAAAAACCAGGTCCTGGCCTGGTTCCAGAGAGAAGCAGCAGAGGGATAGAGTGTGTTGAATGTTGGCGGTGGGTTGTCTTGTCGTTGGTCCTCTTTTGCAGTATCGTCTGACGTGAAGTGCTAAATTAGCACGATTGCTGTATTTTTGTTTTCTTCCTTTCCCTTGAGAAGAAGCAACTGTGTGTTGCCAGAGGCAGCGGGGCATTCATTTGGACATTTTCCTTTTTACACCACTAGCTGACGGCACTTTTCTATTTTTCACTTTTTGAAGAGGTTGTTTCATGGCAACTCCATTGCTGAAGGATTTGTTGGTTTTCTTTCCTTCCCTTTTCCTATCTGGGTTGCGAATGCATCATCGTGAACCTATTTCTTTTCTAATTCCTGGGGTGGCAACAGTGCTCCAGCCCCACATACACACTTGTTTATTTTTGGCAATAACAAGTCAGGCCTGCTTTGGCGCCAAACGTACATTAATGGCAGCTGCCAAGGTCATAGGCCTGTGATGATGAACACTAGGGGGTTGCTACCGTACCATTTACCATTAGCCAGATACTCGGGTAGCACAAGTAGTGTACATTTGTGTTAGGGAGTAGTATGGATAAGATTTATGGATAAGATTGTAAATTAAGGTGTTGTCCCAGAGCTTCTTGGGCACACACTAATTTGCAGTGTTCTGCAAGTGCTCAGCTGGTTTGGATGCAGAGGTATCGGGTCTTAGGTAAAACTGTTTCCTGTGGATCCTGTTACTCCGAGCAGAGTCTCTGGCATGGCTCTCTGATCTCGGTCCTTAGGGCTGGTGGTGGATGCTGTCTTGCATTAATTTCATAACCCTGGCGCACTTTGAGTAAACTTTTAGCAAAAAGTGTTTGTCGGTGACCTGCCATATTCAAATCGGACTCTTTGGTTCTCAGTTTTTTCCCTTTTTTTTAAATCCGCCATGTGGTTCCAGATATATAGGCCTCTTTCTGTAGGGCAAATTTGAATGGTCTTTATGAAAGAGGTGCGGCTCTCAGCATTATTTTGGATGTGTCTTTAGGCTGCATCAATATTACCCTGTGATCAAGGCCTTAGAATTAAATAAAAAGGTCCATATCTGTATGAAAGATTTAGAAAACAGCAATCAAGAGAGCAGTGGTTATTAAATATCCCCTAAAACCTGGTGACAAATCCTCTTTAAACACACAACATTTAATGGATACTTTTGCATGGTGCAGTCCCTTTAATCATCTTTAACCTTTACTCCGCCGCTGCAAGCAAGATGCCATCTGAATGCTTTTCTTTTTTTATCAACATCTTATACAAAATTCATCAACCAAAGAAAAAGCTTCTACAAGTTTCCACAAGAACGTAGTTTAAATATACAAATGGAAAGATGGAAAATACACATCACGGTGAAACCACTTCTCTAGGCCGACTCCTGGATGAAAGCACACAGCCAGTGTTTTCCAAGCCGGGAACCAATGAAATATTTAAGGTATGAAAGAACAGCACTTAATTCATTTTTTTCTTTTTTTTTACAGAACCCTGTAATTTCCTGGTAATTATTGTTTTGAAAGGGTGGCATACAGAAATAGAAGGGTAAGATGAATACAAATTGTCTTTTTTAAAGATTGAGGGTTTCTTAAATTCCATAGATTTCAGCAACAATGTCTGCCAGGGAGAAAGGGTTGACTTGGTAAAATTAGAAATAGTTGTTGAAGCTTTAAATTACAGAGAGGTTTGAGAGATGAGTTGTTCCATGTTGGAGAACATGCAATATGTAATTCATATCTTCACAATAGATGATATGTTATTTTCTGTGTGGACACACGGGCCGACATCTTTGACAGGATGTGGCTTTTCGTTGTCTGAACCTGCAGTACAGTCTGGTCAGACCTGAGTGTTGGCGTTGTGTCATAGCTGTTAAAATCACAGCTTTCGTAAGAAATGACAATTACACGATCGCTGGCAAAACATTGTGGAATCAGAGAAACATTTAATAAAGACTTATGTCTGAAACTGAGATTTCCCAAGCAGACATCAGCTCATTTCTAACATCTGTGAGTGGTAACAAAAATGCCTTTACTAGTCACAGAGAAATCGTCTGTCCCGTAAGAAAGCATAGGCGAAGAAAGCGGGTATCCTGTAAGAAAGCATAGGCAAAGAAAGCATAGGCAAAGAAAGCAGCTGTCCCATAAGAAAGCATAGACAAAGAAAGCAGCTGTCCCATAAGAAAGCATAGGCAAAGAAAGTGGGTATCCAATAAGAAAGCATAGGCAAAGAAAGCAGCTGTCCCATAAGAAAGCATAGACAAAGAAAGCAGCTGTCCCATAAGAAAGCATAGGCAAAGAAAGCGGGTATCCCATAAGAAAGAATAGTCAAAGAAAATGGCTATCCTGTAAGAAAGCATAGGCAAAGAAAGTGGGTATCCCATAAGAAAGCATAAGCAAAGAAAGTGGGTATCCTGTAAGAAAGCATAGGCAAAGAAAGCATAGGCAAAGAAAGTGGGTATCCCATAAGAAAGCATAGGCAAAGAAAGCGGGTATCCCATAAGAAAGCATAGGCAAAAAAGCAGCTATTCTATTAGAAAGCATAGGTAAAGAAAGCAGGTATCCCATAAGAAAGCATAGGCAAAGAAAGCAGCTATTCTATAAGAAGACATAGGCAAAGAAAGCGGGTATCCCGTAAGAAAGCATAGGCAAAGAAAGCGGGTATCTCATAAGAAAGCATAGGCAAAGAAAGCGGGTATTCCATAAGAAAGAATAGGCAAAGAAAGCGGGTATCCCATAAGAAAGCATAGGCAAAGAAAGCAGCTATTCTATAAGAAAGCATAGGCAAAGAAACGGGTATCCCATAAGAAAGCATAGGCAAAGAAAGCAGCTATTCTATAAGAAAGCATAGGCAAAGAAAGCGGGTATCCCATAAGAAAGCATAGGCAAAGAAAGCGGGTATCCCATAAGAAAGCATAGGCAAAGAAAGCGGGTATCCTGTAAGAAAGCAGAGGCAAAGAAAGCAGCTGTCCCATAAGAAAGCATAGACAAAGAAAGTGGGTATCCCATAAGAAAGCATAGTCAAAGAAAGCGGGTATCCTGTAAGAAAGCATAGGCAAAGGAAGCAGCTATCCCATAAGAAAGCATAGGCAAAGACAGCGACTGTCCTGTAAGAAAGCATAGGCAAAGAAAGCAGGTATCCTGTAAGAAAGCATAGGCAAAGAAAGCAGCTATTCTATAAGAAAGCATAGGCAAAGAAAGCGGGTATTCCGTAAGAAATCATAGGCAAAGAAAGCGGGTATCCCATAAGAAAGCATAGGCAAAGAAAGCGGGTATCCCATAAGAGAACATAGGCAAAGAAAGCGGGAATCCCGTAAGAAAGCATAGGCAAAGAAAGCGGGTATCCTGTAAGAAAGCATAGGCAAAGAAAGCGGGTATCCTGTAAGAAAGCATAGGCAAAGAAAGCAGCTGTCCCATAAGAAAGCATAGACAAAGAAAGTGGGTATCCCATAAGAAAGCATAGGCAAAGAAAGCGGGTATCCTGTAAGAAAGAATAGGCAAAGAAAGCAGCTATCCCATAAGAAAGCATAGACAAAGAAAGCAGCTGTCCCATAAGAAAGCATAGACAAAGAAAGCAGCTGTCCCATAAGAAAGCATAGGCAAAGAAAGCAGCTGTCCCATAAGAAAGCATAGACAAAGAAAGCAGCTGTCCCATAAGAAAGCATAGGCAAAGAAAGCGGGTATCCCATAAGAAAGCATAGTCAAAGAAAGTGGCTATCCTGTAAGAAAGCATAGGCAAAGAAAGTGGGTATCCCATAAGAAAGCATAAGCAAAGAAAGCGGGTATCCTGTAAGAAAGCATAGGCAAAGAAAGCGGGTATCCCATAAGAAAGCATAGGCAAAGAAAGTGGGTATCCCATAAGAAAGCATAGGCAAAGAAAGCGGGTATCCCATAAGAAAGCATAGGCAAAGAAAGCGGGTATCCCATAAGAAAGCATAGGCAAAGAAAGCAGCTATTCTATTAGAAAGCATAGGCAAAGAAAGCAGCTATTCTATAAGAAAGCATAGGCAAAGAAAGCGGGTATCCCGTAAGAAAGCATAGGCAAAGAAAGCGGTTATCCCATAAGAAAGCAGAGGCAAAGAAAGCGGGTATCCCATAAGAAAGCATAGGCAAGGAAAGCAGCTATTCTATAAGAAAGCATAGGCAAAGAAAGCGGGCATCCCATAAGAAAGCATAGACAAAGAAAGCGGGTATCCCATAAGAAAGCATAGGCAAAGAAAGCGGGTATCCTGTAAGAAAGCATAGGCAAAGAAAACAGCTGTCCCATAAGAAGCATAGACAAAGAAAGTGGGTATCCCATAAGAAAGCATAGTCAAAGAAAGCGGGTATCCCATAAGAAAGCATAGGCAAAGAAAGCGGGTATCCTGTAAGAAAGCATAGGCAAAGAAAGCAGCTGTCCCATAAGAAAGCATAGACAAAGAAAGTGGGTATCCCATAAGAAAGCACCGTCAAAGAAAGCGGGCATCCTGCAAGAAAGCATAGGCAAAGAAAGCAGCTATCCCATAAGAAAGAATAGGCAAAGACAGCGACTGTCCTATAAGAAAGCATAGGCAAAGAAAGCGGGTATCCCATAAGAAAGCATAGGCAAAGAAAGCAGCTATTGTATAAGAAAGCATAGGCAAAGATAGCGGGCATCCCATAAGAAAGCATAGGCAAAGAAAGCAGCTATTCTATAAGAAAGCATAGGCAAAGAAAGCGGGTATCCCATAAGAAAGCATAGGCAAAGAAAGCGGGTATCCTGTAAGAAAGCATAGGCAAAGAAAGCAGCTGTCCCATAAGAAAGCATAGACAAAGAAAGTGGGTATCCCATAAGAAAGCATAGTCAAAGAAAGCGGGCATCCTGCAAGAAAGCATAGGCAAAGAAAGCAGCTATCCCATAAGAAAGAATAGGCAAAGACAGCGACTGTCCTATAAGAAAGCATAGGCAAAGAAAGCGGGTATCCTGTAAGAAAGCATAGGCAAAGAAAGCAGCTATTCTATAAGAAAGCATAGGCAAAGAAAGCGGGTATCCCGTAAGAGAACATAGGCAAAGAAAGCGGGTATCCCGTAAGAAATCATAGGCAAAGAAAGCGGGTATCCCGTAAGAAAGCATAGGCAAAGAAAGTGGGTATCCCATAAGAGAACATAGGCAAAGAAAGCGGGTATCCCATAAGAAAGCATAGGCAAAGAAAGCAGCTATTCTATAAGAAAGCATAGGCAAAGAAAGCGGGTATCCCATAAGAAAGCATAGGCAAAGAAAGAGGGTATCCTGTAAGAAAGCATAGGCAAAGAAAGCGGTATCCTGTAAGAAAGCATAGGCAAAGAAAGCAGCTGTCACATAAGAAAGCATAGGCAAAGAAAGCAGCTGTCCCATAAGAAAGCATAGGCAAAGACAGTGACTGTCCCGTAAGAAAGTATAGTCAAAAGTTCTTCACATTTGTAAATAATGAAGTAGTCACCTTTAGCCCATCATCTTTTAATCATCTCCCACAACAATAGAAGTTATCAACTGGATTAATTCAAAATCTTTGCTATCCACTTACAATACTCAGTGATACCGTATTTATTTCAAAGAAAAAAAACAAGATATCATCATCACAGCACATGTTTTGAGCACCAAACGCTTCCATCCACTGACAAGGGTGTCCCTAACTTTACTCCTTACTCCTTACATGATTTACGTTGTTAGTTAACCATTTCCTTTTTGTTGCTGGATATGGGGAAAATTTCTGGGTGATGGTGGAGGGGTGAAACAAGATCTTTTCAAACGCTATCCATCACCACCATAGATCCCTAAATTGTAGCATGATAGTGGTGTTATTGAGTCTTCTTCAACCTACAGCTTTTTTTCTGTCCTAGAAATAAATGTTTTTGCTGCTAGTGTTACTAGACTCGGACTGGGCCATTGGAGAAAAGGTGAATCCCCTGGTGGGCCTCCCACTACACAATAGAAGCATACCTTGACCCAATACATTTGATATTGTAAGACACATGGAGGTGTGAGTGTGGAGATGTGAACCCACTATACCACAATAGTAGAAGTTGAGCCTTAGGCAGGCACAGGCTGGAGATGTAGATATAGTAATGCAAGGTCTTTAATGAGGAAGCTTGCCTATACAGACTGGATGGTGCAAAAGACAACATTTTGCAGGCAAAGAGGAGCAATCAAGAGACTTAGAGTAGGGGGTGCAGCAAATCGATCCTGGAGTTGAGGGGCAGAAGCTGGAGTAGTAGTACCCTGGCTGATGGGTCTGTCACACAAGACGTGAACACCTCTGGATCAGCAAGCACAGGCGTAGTGAGCTCCTGAGTCTGAGTAGCAGGTAGGTGCACCTGAAGAAGGTAGTGTGCAGGTGAGATGGTCCTCTGGCAATTACGGCAAGCTCTAGGTGAGACAAGGAGTATAGGTTAGACAATATAACCAAGGACAATAGCATAGGCAGGGAATTGGACAGGGGACCTGAGGTAAAGCACTAGTGGCAGGGGATGTTGCTCAGGCACCTCCAACTAATGGCATTGCTTTACCTCAGGTCTCCTGTCCCATTCCTTGTCTATGCTCTTTCCCTTGGTCATACTGTCTAACCTAAACTCCTTCACAAAGCTCTCACTGATCTCAGGGAGGCTAGGTCCTTCCGTGGAGGGATATCTGGCTAGTCCCATGTTTGAGATTCTTAAACAAGGCTCCGCGGACTCCATTTGCATCACCTATACTCCTTGTCTCACCTAGAGCTTGCTATGAGTGCCGGGGAGGACGTAGACCTCGGGAAGAGATAGAGGTTGGATGGAGTGCTAGTAAGCGGCGCAGGAACACCAGTTGGGTAAGTAACTTTAGTGGAACATTTTACAAACAAGTGAGCAGACTGAGCAGGACCGCATGATTCGCACCGATCTCCTTGCTCTTCACAGACCGGCCGTGCGGTGACTACTTAGCAGACAGGGCGCACAAGGTTGCGTGACGGGCACTGACCTTCTAGCCCAGGGAATGTCAGTCCTGCAGCATGCGGAATGACAGATATATACAGGCAGAAGCAGAATCTCATCATTCATTTAACAAACTAACCAAATTATTACATAAGAAAATTTATGAATGAGGGTAATGTAATATTTGTATGTAACTGAGCAGTGGAATCCATTGTCAAAATCACTTGTGGGCCCTTGGCCCTTCAGTCTAACAATGCGTATAACATTTATCTGTACATGCAAATGGAGTCCGTGGAGCCTCGATTAAGAGTCTCAAACACGGGACTAGCCAGATATCCCTCCAGGGAAGGAATTTACCTGTATAAATAGTTAAATATCAGACAGTATTTTAAATTGAAACCCAACTATGACCTTAATGACTCTTAAGGCAGCTGCTTACTTCATCCATCCTTTGTCCTCAACCTGCCCTACTGGACAGTGGACAAGACCAACCTAACTGTGACCTCCTGCTACATAAGTCTTATAGTAAAGCATGTATATTTTGTTCTTGACAGTAGAAGTGCTTTTTCTAAATCTGAAACATTGCTACCAGGGAATATGGTTTGTGACCCAGCTCCAATAAAATTATGGTGGTTCATTTGATAGTAGTTTAAGGAGTTAAGGATAAAAAATGATTGTTACGAATGCAGGAGTCTCTGAGATAAGGAATAAAAACTCAATGATACGAATTCATATGGAAGTGGCATATTAATCCTAATTTGCTACAGTTGGAGGGTATATATTAAAGTTTTAATGACATTGCAGGTATAAAGAGCATTCTCCTGTACCATGCTGTATTACATGAGAGCCTATTTCTTCATCACGACATACCTGACATACTTCGTTCCCAAGAAGAAATGCTGACTTGTACTTCTTGCCATCTGGAAACACAAGAAGTGGCCACATCCCGCTCCACAGACGGCCAATTATACAGTAACTTATAGCTGCCCACAAGACCAGCTGCCTCAGCTATTTCCAGGCCGCTCATGGGATTCTTAGTGTACTGTTCTCTACTATGGCCCAAATGCAGAGAGCAAAGGATATCGTCAGAGTATAATCTGCACATGATGATGCTGTTAGACAGACTGTGACATTAACATTTGGTCATGGTATTATATCCAAATAAACATGTTAATCTCAACAACGCTAACAATCTACAGCGGTTGAGTTTTAGTACAGCATGAATGAGCACAGAGTAGTGGGTAGAGAGGGCACGATGGCAAACATGGCGGGGATTTACTATCTAATCCGGCGATTATTCTAATGTCAGGTATATTTGTTATACAGCGTGCATTTTCTATTTTACCAGCAGACATACCTGCTCTTGTCTACAAGCATCAGGGGACGTCCATACATGATAGAAGAATGCGGTAGAGAAATCTGCTGCAGAAATCCACCCTGCACATCTACATAGGTTTTGTAAACTAAATCCCAGACAGATGTTGCAGAAATAATCCCATTTAGAGGCATGGAACGAAATTCGGCCACAGAAAGTTCTGCAGTGTATCTGTCACATTTAAACATACGCTTAAAAAGGCAGTCACATTTTACTTCTACCTTGTCATGTACCATGACCACATATTACCCTATGTGTTTCGCTGCGTTCCAAGAATTATTACGTGTGTAAATGCAAATCAAGTCGGTTGACTTGTTTATCTGTAAAAGGCTGAAAGCACCCCGTCTGCTTCTAAAAATCACTCACAATGAGATGTTTTACTGATCATAACAATATCATCAGCTCCTGATTCAACATTTTGTGCATCGCTGAATGGAAAGGGGGTCATGATCTTCAATTTTGGGGCTTACATACAAATGAATGCAAAGATCTGCACATGCACAACCATCTACCCATTACCAGTGACAGCACGTAACGCACTTTTCTCAAGATTGTTGCAGGTGCCATTGATGGGATCCACATTTATTAGATGTTTATGGCATATCCAGTGGATGTGCCAGAAAAGCAGGGATCCAAAATATATATTACATAAAAATTAACTTTTTTTATTTATGAAAAAATTTATATTACATAAAAATTAACTCATCCCATGCGACACCGGCCCTCTCTTCAATCAGCAGGGGAATGTCACGGTGACATGACCCGGCTTCGTATGCCCAGGTGCGGCAATAAAAGGGGCTTACATGGAAAAGGGAAATAAAGTTTGTAAAAGTAGTTTGTTACGCTACCCGTGGATTGTGGCCAATATAGCTACCACTGCCAGTCAGACCTCTGGGGATGATGTTAAGCGCGACAGCCGGGATGGTGAGCCCTCCACGGGTAGGGCTTTGTCCCCAGGGCAGGTGAAGAAGGATAGTATCCGGACGCGTGCGCCGTGTCTCCAGGCGATCTCCCTTGCGGCTAGAACAGTCAGTGTGCAGCTCTACAGGCGAGCTTCATTGCGGACGCAAAAATGACAGTCTCAGACAATCAGCGTCAAGCTTGACCGAGCACTTTACTCGCACGTTCAGCAGGTTACAGGGTACAGACAGTTCTTGTTGTTTCACGCACCCTTGCAGCTGGGACCTTTTGACTACTACACCTCCCTTCTTGTTCCTTTCTGGGCCTCTCTCGCTCTCTGTTCCACAGGCTAGCTCCGGGCCAGCAGTCGCGGGTCTTCTCCCGGGAGATCTCAGTCTGTCTCCTTGACCCTATCTGACGGCCTCTCCTTTGCTGCACTGGAAGGTAGGATCCGGGCATGATGTCCCTTCTCCTCGCTAGTTAATGCAGGGTTGGGGCATAAAGTGTCCTGCCGCATCTACAGGGCCTGCACCCTGGCTTTGGACCGGTCACCCCAGTGTCTCCGTTGTTCTTGGGTACACCGTCGACCCCTTCTTCCATCCCTTGGGAGACTGCCTGGGACCCGGACTGGCCATCCGGTGGAACAGGCTGCCAGGTCTGTGTTTTTTCACTCTGGACTACAGTTTGTCAGGCTTCCTGTGTGTTCTGGCTTAGGGGTTTCGTTCCTTGTTCCCTCACACATGCCAGAAACGTCAACCAGAACTCTCTCCGAGCTCCCCCAACTTTGTGTTCCTCGGTTTTAATCTAGTTCCTCCACCCCTTTGCCGGGCTTTTTCTCTCGCTTCACCCTCCACTCGGTTCCCCTCCTATCCCCTGCCTGACATAGAGTAACTAGGACTAGGTATTCGGCGGATATGTCGGGTGTTTGTGCGAAGTGTCCTGGCTATACGTCCCAGCTGCAGTTACCGTGGCCACCAATCCGCAGAGGCACCACAACACCAGTCTGTCTGTCACGGAAATCGCGCTCCAGACACAGGCCGCTTATTGGTGGCTGCCGGAGGTGGCCACCAATGAGCGCAGACTATGCAAATAGGTGTGTGAATTCAAAGTTCGAATTTTGCGCCAATTTGCAGCCGGGCGACAGCGGCGTGTTAGCGCCGCAGTCGCTGAAGCCCGGCGACAGCAGCAGGGATATGACTGGCGTCTGGGAGATGACCGGAGCTCAGCCGCGGCTACCTGTGGCACAGAGGTCCGTGGCTCGCCAGCCGGTGGTGCACTTCGCAGCATTCAAATCGTGCGCCAAGCTCCAGTACTCTTCTGATTGGTCGCCGTGGCGACCAATCAGAGAAGTAGCGTGGCTAGACACGCAGTTTGATGCCGCTCCTCTGATTGGTCGCCGCGTTCAGCGCTGACCAATCAGGATAGCGGCGCGCGCAATGGTGCCATATTTCAAATACACTGAGTACAGTGTATTTGAAATATGGCGGGCGCCGCAATTTCTGATTGGTCGGCGCTGGACGCGGCGGCCAATCAGAGGAGCGGCGTGTGGTTTGAATACCGATCCTTTGATTGGTCGGCGCTGACCAATCAGAATAGCGGCACGCACCATGGCGCCATATTTCAAATACACGGGACGTGTGCCCTGTATAGAGGATGTGTGCCACGCACAGGGGACGTGTGCCCTGCATAGGGGATGTGTGCCCTGCATAGAGGACATGTGCCCTGCATAGGGAACATATAGCTATCTGCCATCCGGGTTCCATCTCGCCAAAAGAATCCGGGAGAAGTTGGATTTTTCTCCCGGATCCAAAAACGGTACTTGCAACGTTTTTGTGTCCGGGGAGACCAATCTGCACCTAATTGGTGTCTCCCGGATTCCACCGGATTCTCCCGGATCCTTTCCCCGGGAAGACCCGGGAGGATCCGGGAACCGGATACCGGCGGCTGCACACCGCTGTTATAATTCAGGACCGTGGCTAGCTCCCTGCGAGCCGCTGTCCTGAATAATCAGCAGCGGCAGCTGCGGCAGGATGCACACCGAACCGGAGGGCATATTAGCCCTCCGGTTCTGTGTGCTGATCCGGTTCGGAGCTGTCAGGGTCATCCCAGACAGCCCCGGACCGGATCACAACCGCAGTGTGAAGGCACCCTAAGAGAAAGTCAGCATCAGTCATTTGAAAGTGAGTCAAGGAGAGAGAGGAGTGAGAGAGATTGCCCAGAGCAAGGGATACATTCAGTTTTTAGGTACATGCAACCAGCAATCCTACCTGCTGGATTAACACCCTTATGGTACCTTCACACGCCGCCATAACGGCTGGCGATATGAGGCAATCTAACGTGCACGAGCAGGTTTTTCATGTTCACCTCAGATTGCCGATGGCCGCCTCACACGCTGCAATTGCGCCCTGAAAGTAAGGCGATGTGTCGCTCCGGAAGTCGCCTCACGTACAGAGGAAACAATGCTGCCTAATCCCATCCCTGGTTCACACGCCGCAATCTCAAAGGCAATGTGGGCGTTCATGTTGAGCGTGGTGAAGAGATAGGCGTGCCACAGTGGTTTACGCCGCGCCCCTTACACGCTCATTGGACAACGCAACAGCGTTCCGATTGGTCAGCCTGCTCTGGAAGGCTGGCTAATACATGACGCCACTGCCATTGTGTGGTGCTGGACGGACAGCTCATTAAATATGGCGCGATGTCAATTGACAGCCAATAGGAACACAGTAGCCCACACCAATCAGTTCACACGGGGACTACAGCACGCTGTGGCACACCTACAGGAAATCATAGGCGACACTGATTCCATCACTATCGCCCTATCACACGCCAGAACACGGAAATATCGCCTTCATTATTGCGGCTGATTTCAGAGCAGTGCTCAGGAATCAGGCGACAGTCGAGAGGCGATTTATCGCCGCGAAATTTCCCCATCATACGCCGCAACTGTGGAGCCCACTAGGACGGGGCACTTGGTACCGGACCGGGGTACTACTGGGGATATCACGGCGGTCGTGGTCCGGACCGTGTCCCGGGTTCCGCAAGTAATGGGGGGATATTTACAGGGGAGTTTGTCGTGACGCCACCCACGGGTTGTGGTCAGGGTGACCACCGCTGCTGCAGAACCTCTGAGGATGATGTTTAGCAGCCGGTGATGTAACGACTCTCCGTGGGTAGAGCTTGGTTTCCCGGGGCAGTGATAGTTAAAGTCTATGATTGAAGCTATGGATGTTGAAGGATAGAGATGATAATGGAGGCAATGGCTGCTTGTGAGGGAAAGTAGGGCTTGAGTACAAGGATCACACACACTCACGGTTTTGAAGTTTTTCAAGTTTTTACTGTACATGTTGGTAGCAGAGTACTGTCCACGGAGTCTGTACTGGGGCCGGGTTGCTCCCACCCTGACTGGGTCCTCAGCTTCCTAGTCCTGCGCCTTGTGTGTGGCCCTGCTGCTGCTTTAGCTGAGCTGCTGGCCCTGTCTCTCCTCACAGATACCCCCTTTGCTATGCAACTTGACTCTTTCCGTGTGCTTCTGACCCCGTCGTGTTGCTTCCCTGAGGTACAGTGTAGATTTACAACCTCCCCTATACCGGTGTTTACTGTGCTGCGTGTGTCAGTCACAGTTACGGATCCGGTATCCGGTCTGTGCGCTACTCCGGGGAGAGTTATGAGGTAACTCTATCTCCCAGATGTGTTCCTCTGTTTCTTGTACTCCTCTCCTCAGACCCTGGCTAGGCCTGGAATTGTGTAGCAGACTGTAGAGAAGCTAATGCAGCCCCTTTACACTACAGTCTCTCTTCCTCAGTTCTCCCAGGAACTGAACTAACTACTTCCTCTTGACACCAGAATATATAAGGAAGGGAGCTACTTTAGCTCCCCCTTCTGGCCTAGAGGTGCTAGTGCAGTGTCAGGTGTTGTGTGGGGAGTGAACCCTGGTTGCTGTTACTGTGGCACTTAACCTCTGGGGTGCCACACAACTGTGAGGCAATTTCACGGCAATTGCTCTGGGGCAACATATCGCCTTTAGGATTCCCAGGCGAGATTGCGGCGTGTGTAGGTACCATTAGAGACACAGGTTATTGATAGTCCCTCCTGGTTGGTGGTGCCATACCTTACAATGTCATAGCTGCAAAACAATTTCAGGAAGCCCACGCAGTCTGTAACTCTTGCAATCTTCTGCAATGTATAAAATGGTGACATATGTTTTGTTGATTTGGGCACACTGAATCAATGAATTTGAATTCAATGTGATCATGTCTAATAATAAATTAAAGTTGCCCTATCTAAATCAATCCATCAGACAGCAGTTACTCTAACTAACTGCAAATTTTTATGAATCCTCAAATCGCAGAGCTGGAAAGGTGGTCATGTGGCTGCAAGTATGCGATATACATCCGACTATATGGTCTTGTCCTCGGTCAATGCAACTGTGCGCTATAAGAACTCACATGTCTGCAGACTTTTGGATTTAGACCAGACAAACCCTTTAAGATTTCCTTTAAAATGGTGTTCCAGTTTCAGACTTCATTCAATTAAAAATTCTATAATTATCAGCACTTACCTGCTTTCACGCCAATATAAGGAAGTGGAAGTGCTGCCCTCACCCTCTTGAAGACAATGACCCTGTGCACACATTGAGTATTGGGTGAGTTTTTTACCTCAGTATTTGTAGCCAAATCCAGGAGTGGGTGATAAATCCAAATATTTCTATTATACTTTTCCTCTGATTGTTCTGCTCCTGATTTTGGCTACAAATCCTGAGGTAAAAATCTCATCAAATACTCAACATGTGCACATGGCTAATGTGATGTCTTGAAATGTAATGCACTGTTTTAATGTTTTAAAAGTCTTTGTTGGTTGACATATATTTAGTCCAGCATGGATAGAGTGAAGGGTGGACATTGGATCAGACTGGGAGTAATTATGGGGGAGCACAGCAGAGTTATTTCCTGGGAGGTGACAGTTAGTAGTGAGAGTCTGATACAGCAAGGTTCAAGGCCTGTTGCTTAGCAGACTTCTGTGATATAGGTGTATGTTGAAAGAACACAGTAATATCTGGGGAACAAGAAACTAGGAAAAGAAAGGTGAAAGATTACAGAGACGGATAGAGCAGGAAGTCCGATAAACCAGAATTTGGGCCAGAGACTGAAACAAAGAGGGATTTAGGTGAAATTGAAGATCTACAGTATGTAGAGAGGAATGGACTGAAAGAGACTTGTATCAGAAGGACGTCAATGAAAGGTACCCTATTTCTGAATACAAGTAGTAAATAATGGTCGCCATAATGGGACACGAGTTCCTCTAAAGGGGATGGAGTGTAAATTGCAGCATGGACGTTGTGACCCTCTTATATTGAACTTTGTATGCAACGGTGAGGAGACATACCAATGCAACCTCTTTAGAGAAGGCCTCGAATAAGGGGACGAAATCCCTCATAATTGATGACTAGACAATAGTCTTCTTATGGTTGCAGGCAAATTCTTCTCCATAAGGTAGATAGCAAGTTCCCCAGACGTCGTCTTAACCCACTCACACAGCCAGATCAGAATATCCCACACACTACACTGATGAGGGGCAGTTACCCCGAAATGCAATGTCTGTAGTTTGGGGTTCTGATGTGGCACAAATCCCTAGTCATAATTAAAAGGCTTGTCAGAAAGTCGACTATGGCTATGAGGAGCTACCTAAAGGTGGTGCTGGAGTTTATCCACTTACTCACTGAAGTGCAAATTTGACTAGATAATAGTGAGATTCACGTGTATGGGAACAGAGGAAAAGGATCTATCAAATAATGTACCTGGAAAGTGCTGCATTGGAAAGTGCTAAATTATTGCTGCAGTGGTGATGTCATAACTACAACTATGATTGCTGCAGGGTTCAGCGGTCGTACTATGGTCAACAGCCCAGTGATAAGTTGCAGCCATAAATGGCTGAAGAAGGGACTTCACCATTGCAGCCATGTCAACAAAATCATCAAGGATCCGAAGAAAACTGTTTGCAAGAGGATGATGGTTTTGTAATTTACCGTATATACTCGTGTATAAGCCGACCCGTGTATAAGCCGACCCCCCTACTTTTGCCCCCAAAACCTGGGAAAATCTATTGACTCGTGTATAAGCCGAGGGTGGACCCTAGCACAAGTATACAGCCCCAGCAGTGTGGTATACACCAGTCCCAGAGGTAGATACAGCAGCCCCAGTGGTAGTATACACGCAGCCCCAGTAGTATATACAGCCCCAGTGGTAGTATATACAGCCCCAGTGGTAGTATACAGGGCCCCAGAGGTATATAGCAGCCCCAGTGGTAGTATACAGGGCCCCAGAGGTATATAGCAGCCCCAGCGGTAGTATACAGGGCCCCAGAGGTATATAGCAGCCCCAGTGGTAGTATACAGGGCCCCAGAGGTATATAGCAGCCCCAGCGGTAGTATACAGGGCCCCAGAGGTATATAGCAGCCCCAGCGGTAGTATACAGGGCCCCAGAGGTATATAGCAGCCCCAGTGGTAGTATACAGGGCCCCAGAGGTATATAGCAGCCCCAGTGGTAGTATACAGTGCCCCAGAGGTATATAGCAGCCCCAGTGGTAGTATACAGGGCCCCAGAGGTATATAGCAGCCCCAGTGGTAGTATACAGTGCCCAGAGGTATATAGCAGCCCCAGTGGTAGTATACAGGGCCCCAGAGGTATATAGCAGCCCCAGTGGTAGTATACAGTGCCCCAGAGGTATATAGCAGCCCCAGTGGTAGTATACAGGGCCCCAGAGGTATATAGCAGCCCCAGTGGTAGTATACAGTGCCCCAGAGGTATATAGCAGCCCCAGTGGTAGTATACAGGGCCCCAGAGGTATATAGCAGCCCCAGTGGTAGTATACAGTGCCCCAGAGGTATATAGCAGCCCCAGCGGTAGTATACAGGCAGCCCCAGTAATGCAGGCCCCCCCCAGCGTCTCTCCGGTCACCTGTAAAGCAAGCTATACTTATCAGTGTCCCGCTCGCACCCGCCGCTGCCGACATCCGCCATCCTCCATCTTCATGCGACTCCTCTTCCTGTTTCCTGTGCGCGTCGCCGGGAATGACGACGCGCACAGAAACAGGAAGAGGAGTCGCATGAAGATGGAGGATCGTGGATGTCGGCAGCGGCGGGTGCGAGCGGGACACTGATAAGTATAGCTTGCTTTACAGGTGACCGGAGAGACCCTGGGGGGGCCCTGCATTACTGGGGATGCGGGGGCTGCTGTATACCGATGTATACATCGGTATGTACCGATGTATACATCGGTATACAGCACTGACTCGCGTATAAGCCGAGGGGGGTACTTTTCAGCCCAATTTTTGGGCTGAAAAACTCGGCTTATACGCGAGTATATACGGTACATACAGATCATGCCTTTGGATGGCAAAGTTTGAAAATAGAACTCCCCTTTATGAATAATGAGACATCATATTGCTATCGCTGTAACTCATGAAGACTGTATGCCAGTCTCGAAGAATGATGTGCTGGAGTAAGTTGAGCACCATAATGGTACCTTTACACACCGCCACCGAAAGGTAGAAACCGGCAGGTATCGGAGACAATTGTACCTTTTACCTTCAAAACACCGCAAAGTGGCTGCGTTTAATTCAGGTTGTTCCTTCCTGTCTCTTTGGATACTTGTCTTTCAGCCATGCAGAAAAACAAGCAGGCATAATCCCTATGGTGGCGGCGTGTAATCGGGAAACAGGCATGGTATTTTAGTTCCCTGGGGCGTGCTACAGTGTCATGTATACCACGCCCCATCAGTTATCATTAGTGGGGACTACTGTGTACCCATTGGCTGTCCCTGCACAGGGCTGCATATTTAACGAGCTGACCAGTCACAATACACATTTGCAATAGCGTCATGTCTTAGCCAGCCTCCCTGCGCTGGCTGGCCAATCATGATGTTATTGCATTGTACAATCACCGTACGAGCGTCGCGTAATACACAACTCTGTCATGCCTATGTAGTTACGACGAACAATATGTACGCCCATATTCCCTTGTAGTAGCGGCGTGTAAATCAGGGAAGATGCTCCACAGAAGGTAACCTGCGGCACCCATCAGCACTTCCGGGGAACGAAAATACCTTCTGTGGAGCACCTTGTGGCGGCGTGTATTTGCGGCATCAGGTACCGTTAGCAACCGTTGCAAACGCGCGCGTGCACGTGCGGTACCTACCTGTTGCTACCCTCGGTGGCGGCGTGTAAAGGTACCATTAGGGGGGCATGTCTGTGATGATTTTATGATGGCTTGAATAAAGAAATTTGGATCCGAAAAAGTGGCGCTGGAGATTTTTTCAAATTACTACATGACACAAGTACTTTTCATATACGTGGTAGCTGGCCTGGTCTGGAGTAAAATTGCCAAAATGTGAAAAATGTTGTAACCTTTCAAACAGTTGTTACAGATTCACAACAGCTGAAAAGCCTCAGGTTGGAAACCTCTGATTAAATAATGGTAAAGTTAAGTCCATCAGCAAATAGACCCTCCTCATGTTTTACGATCATAAGGAGCTAAGAATTTTAGACAAACCTGTTGCCACACCCTGTAAAAGAAAATGATATCATATAATTTCATTTATAATGATTCAGGCAGTGCAGAGGGATTTAGAGATCTCCAGGTCTGACTCATATCCATGGTGAGAACTGATCGTTCTAATTTGCCAGCCGCGAAATGATTTCCACTTATAAGACAGATGAAGTAAGTGTCAAAATCATTTTAGCCAGCGGTGCCCTGTCATAATCTCTCTTAAAATAATTCAGAGCAGGAGTGAAAAATGGTTCAATTCCAAAAAGCAGAAGGTTTTTCAAGAAATGATTGTAACCTGTATTGTAAATGTGTCCTGCCCGTCACTTGACATGATATCTCACAAGCATTCCCATCCTTTCATCCCAGTACTATTGAATGAATACGCTGGCTGCTCATTTTGTCACTGTCATCAGAAGTTGATATCTGCTGGGAAAACACCGCTGGTTATCAGAGATCTAGGATGTGAGCAGCACTGTAATCATGTGGATGCATAAAGAAAATCCTCCCTGCGGAATCCTCCTTTTGCATTTACAGTATCCAGTACAGATATTCTTCACTTCTTCATCTGGTCTGTCGGTTTCCTATGGTGCATACAGTACATGTGAATGACCCTGGATTGTCTTCAGATCGTCAACTAATAAATGTCAAAATGCATACTGTCAAGTCCATTTTAACCATTGGAGACCATTTGTACAATGTTTCCCTGGAATGTCATCTCTTTGGGGTAACTGTTTTGTTTTTGATTTCTACAATTGTACATATCCTCTACATTATCTTTTAACATTGCCTTATCTAATAGAAAGAGAAAATAGAAGGGTTGGGTTCATTTTGGTGAGAGATTCACTGTGGCTTCTACCTCCACTTTATTTGCTGTCCACAGACTCCAAACTTCTACAATTAGGCTCTGTACTACCTTTTCTTAATGGAGCCATGATAGCAGGGGTGCACATAGAAATCATGAGGCCCCATAGCAGAAGTTATAATTGCTCCCCATCCCTAATAGATGTAAAAAAAATCATTAATATTCCGCTGTGCCATATAAGAACATATCTCACAACTTTGCAGCCCTTACAAAGTAATTTTCCTCCTATTGAATCTCCTAGATTTCCCTTTCATTGCATCCATAAAGTGTGATACCAACAACAGTGCCCCACATTGTATGATCCCCCACAATGACTTCCTCCAAAGTACCATTCGCAAAGTACCACCACCCCACTGAACCCCTCCTGAACTATGACAAAACATAATTTGACCCTCAACACAGTTTGATCCCCTGTGACCCTCACACAGCTCTCCATACAGCATAATGACCCTCACACTGCTCCACACTGTCTAATGGCCCCTGCTAGCCTTCAAACGGTATAATTGCCCCCACACAGCTCTCTGCACAGTATGCAGCTCACACAATTCTTCACACTTTAGAATTGGTTGCATACAGTATAATGGCCCACAAATAGCCCTCCATAAAGTTTAAAGGTTCCCTCATAGCCCTCCAAATATTATAATGGCCCCCATATAGCCTTCTATATAATATAATGGGCTCCAGATAGTATTATGCATCCCCATAGTCCTCCATATAGTATAATGGGCCCAACATGCAAAGGTTTGGGCACCCATGGTCAACATTACTTTTAAAGATTATATATTTCCTTGGCATTTGGGCACTCTTGCATGGTTAATACCTAGTATAACCCCCCTTTTCGAGTATAACAGCTTGTAAACGCTTCCAAGATCCTTTCAATTCTTGTTTGAGGGATTTTCATCCATTTTTCTTTCTGGGCCATCTTGCATGCACTGCTCTTTTGAGATCTAACCACAGATGTTTCAAAGATGTGTTTATTGACGATTGTTTGGGATCATTATCTATTTATAAAAATCCAGAAGAAGGAATGAGGGCACCACTTTAAGGGGAACTCCTACCCAGGAGGCGAGCACGGACTGGAGACACAGTATTTTCCCGGGGTGCCAGTCAAAGAACAAAGTCCGAAACAGGAAAATAAAAAACGGCACTCACCGGGGTAGCAGATAGCAGTGTCCTTTATTTCAAATAAAGGACACCGCTATCTGCTACCCCGGTGAGTGCCGTTTTTTCTTTTCCTGTTTCGGACTATTATCTGTTTATATTTGGAGAAGCCATCCTCTTTTCAAGTTCAACTTTTTTACAAACATATAACAAGGAAAAGGACACACCCTGGACATCATAGTGTAAAAGGGGCAACTACTCTGGAAAATATGTGTGCAACAGGAATGAGGAGTGTATTACTGCCCAAATATTCATAAAGACACCAGATAGAGTCCACACCAGTGTTCGACTGCAATGACATGCTTATTAAACCCATTACATGTGAACAAAAATATAAATGGTGTCAAGATTACAATAGTAAAAATTGACAAGTGACAGAGAGAGAAGGAGAAGACAGGAGGAAAAGTAACACTGCTGTAATAGGAAGGCTTCAGAATCATAGGGTAAGGTGCTCAATAATTAATTAAAGTGGGTTCTGGTTACCTCACTAAGGGACAAGCCCTGATTAGTGGAGGATATTTCCCATCAACCCTAGGTAAGGTGCATAGAGCTTAATGTAAACTACTGTATATAAAAGCTTACCCATTATTCCAACCAGATAGAGTACTACACTCAGTACGTGTCGGAGGTGGCCCCTCAATTTTACAAATGGTGCTATTTTTTGCATTTAAAAAATGTACAAATTTGAATGAATCCGTAAAATTTTCCCCATTCCGTTGGCTGCAACACAACCTCAAAGCATGATTGATCCACCCCCATGCTTAATGGTTGGCGAGATGTTGTTTTTCTAAAAATTCTGTACCCTTTTTTCTCCACACATATCAGTGATGATTGTGGCCAAAAAGTTCTACTTTAACCTTTTTGGTCCACAGGACTTTTTTCCAAAATGCATCCTTCTTGTTTAGATGTTGTTTTGCATACTTCTGATGCTGAATTTTAGGGTGAGGATACAGGAGATATTTTCATCTGATGACTCTTCCAAAAAGGCCATATTTGTGCAGGTGTCCCTGAACAGTGGCACAAAGTACTACAACCCTGGGACCTTAACCTATTAACTGCCATTTCTTAATTACATTTTAAAATGAGGAAAGAGCAACTTGAAAATGCCTTTCTATCTTTTTATGGCCTTCTTCTTTATGGGCCTTCACTATTTTCATTTTCAGCGTGGTAGGCAGCTGCTGTGAAGAACCCATGGCTGCTGTTTTTGGCACCAGTGGGTTTCTATAAAGCTGTGACATTTTCATCACCTGGCCTTTAATTACCATGATAGTGAACAAGCTAGAACCCTAACAGGCTAATTAAAGTCTTAAACCTTGGTCAAAGTTATGTGAGCACAAAGATCTCCAAGGGTGTCCAAACTTTTGCATCTGCCCATTTTCCCTTTTGTAATTTTTTAAATGTAAAATATGATATTTTTTTGCCAAATATACAAAGGAAATGTGCCATCTTTAACTTTATGTCTTTTAGAGATCATGCCATCTTCAACTTTTTTAACTGTTCAAAATAACAGTAATTTTGACAAGGAGTGCCCAAACTTTTAAAAGCCACTGTATTATAATGCATCCCATAGTTCTCCATATAGTTTAATGTACACCTCCATAGTCTTCATATACTATAATGAGCAACACATTGCCTTCCATATAGTATATTGCACCCCATAGTCATCCATGTAGTATAATGAGTCTCATTTTGCCATATATATAGTATTATAATGTACCCAATAGTGTTTCATATTGTAAAATGCACCCTATAGTCATCCAAATAGTATAATCGTTCCCATTTTGACATGTAAATAGTGTTATAATTAACTCAATAGTCTTCCATATAGTGTAATGCACCATATAGACTTCCATGTAGTATAATGCATACCCCATAGTCATCCATATGGTATTATGGCCATTGGCCACCAGCGATTCAATGCTTTAAAAAAAAATGACTTATCTCTCCTCTTTCCCCCCTCCGATCTCCTTGGCGAGCGTTCTGCAGCTTTGCACATCTCGACACAGTGGGCACATCATAGTGAAGTGATTGCCTGCTGCACTGACATGTCAGAGCGCAGTCACAGCAGGAGAATGATGGAGGAGGGAGAAGAGTGCTCCCTCTTTCATTACTGCTTTCAACTGCATCAGTATCTGTGATGCCGATAAAATTAAAATTGTGTTGCCAGGTGGGGGGTTGGGCCTGGTGCAAGCACTGGCCCTGCCCTGACCCATGATCCCTATAGCGTCCATGTGGTCTGTCGCCATTGGCGGTATGACACTTCATGACAAGTATACATCAGTTTTCTGACTAATTATGGTGGACAATATCTGGACGGAGTAAAGAAAAACAAAAGTTAGCAATAAATTACACACTATAGTCATCACTGACAGCGGTTAAAAATAATTGCTTTGTTCAGCCAGCAATGATGTTCCTTGCTAGGAAGGCAAACTACTAAAACTCCACATCTTTTGCAGAAAAGTAAAATTAACTGTTTTTCCTGTTGTGATTTGTTATTATTATTATTATTATTATTATTAATGTTATTATTGTGTATATTATTAAGTGAAAGAAACTATAATCTAATAGTAATTGATCCTTACAATGTAAGTGTAAAGGGAATCTGTCAGGTGAAAAAAAACAGCAGATAAGGGGTTAATCTGCAGATTACCGTATATACTCGTGTATAAGCCGACCCGTGTATAAGCCGACCCCCCTACTTTTGCCCCAAAACCTGGGAAAACCTATTGACTCGTGTATAAGCTGAGGGTGGACCCCAGCACAAGTATACAGCCCCCAGCAGTGTGGTATACAGCAGCCTCCCCAGTGGTAGTATACAGCAGCAGCCCCAGTGGTATATACAGTAGCAGCCCCAGTGGTAGTATACAGCAGCCCCAGAGGTATATACAGCAGCCCCAGTGGTAGTATACAGCAGCAGCCCCAGTGGTATATACAGCAGCAGCCCCAGTAGTAGTATACAGCAGCCCCAGAGGTATATACAGCAGCCCCAGTGGTATATACAGCAGCAGCCCCAGTGGTAGTATACAGAAGCCCCAGATGTATATACAGCAGCCCCAGTGGTAGTATACAGAAGCCCCAGAGGTATATACAGCAGCGCCAGTGGTAGTATACAGAAGCCCCAGAGGTATATACAGCAGCCCCAGTGGTAGTATACAGAAGCCCCAGAGGTATATACAGCAGCCCCAGTGGTAGTATACAGCAGCCCCAGAGGTAGTATACAGCAGCCCCAGAGGTATATACAGCAGCCCCAGTGGTATATACAGCAGCAGCCACAGTGCTAGTATACAGAAGCCCCAGAGGTATATACAGCAGCCCCAGTGGTAGTATACAGCAGCAGCCCCAGTGGTATATACAGCAGCAGCCCCAGTAGTAGTATACAGCAGCCCCAGAGGTATATACAGCAGCCCCAGTGGTATATACAGCAGCAGCCCCAGTGGTAGTATACAGAAGCCCCAGAGGTATATACAGCAGCCCCAGTGGTAGTATACAGAAGCCCCAGAGGTATATACAGCAGCCCCACTGGTAGTATACAGAAGCCCCAGAGGTATATACAGCAGCCCAGTGGTAGTATACAGAAGCCCCAGAGGTATATACAGCAGCCCCAGTGGTAGTATACAGCAGCCCCAGAGGTAGTATACAGCAGCCCCAGAGGTATATACAGCAGCCCCAGTGGTATATACAGCATCAGCCCCAGTGCTAGTATACAGAAGCCCCAGAGGTATATACAGCAGCCCCAGTGGTAGTATACAGCATCAGCCCCAGTGGTATATACAGCAGCAGCCCCAGTAGTAGTATACAGCAGCCCCAGAGGTATATACAGCAGCCCCAGTGGTATATACAGCAGCAGCCCCAGTGGTAGTATACAGAAGCCCCAGAGGTATATACAGCAGCCCCAGTGGTAGTATACAGAAGCCCCAGAGGTATATACAGCAGCCCCACTGGTAGTATACAGAAGCCCCAGAGATATATACAGCAGCCCCAGTGGTAGTATACAGAAGCCCCAGAGGTATATACAGCAGCCCCAGTGGTAGTATACAGCAGCCCCAGAGGTAGTATACAGCAGCCCCAGAGGTATATACAGCAGCCCCAGTGGTAGTATACAGCAGCCCCAGAGGTAGTATACAGCAGCCCCAGAGGTATATACAGCAGCCCCAGTAGTAGTATACAGCAGACCCAGAGGTATATACAGCAGCCCCAGTGGTATATACAGCAGCAGCCCCAGTGGTAGTATACAGAAGCCCCAGAGGTATATACAGCAGCCCCAGTGGTAGTATACAGAAGCCCCAGAGGTATATACAGCAGCGCCAGTGGTAGTATACAGAAGCCCCAGAGGTATATACAGCAGCCCCAGTGGTAGTATACAGAAGCCCCAGAGGTGTATATACAGCAGCCCCAGTGGTAGTATACAGCAGCCCCAGAGGTAGTATACAGCAGCCCCAGAGGTATATACAGCAGCCCCAGTGGTATATACAGCAGCAGCCCCAGTGCTAGTATACAGAAGCCCCAGAGGTATATACAGCAGCCCCAGTGGTAGTATACAGCATCAGCCCCAGTGGTATATACAGCAGCAGCCCCAGTAGTAGTATACAGCAGCCCCAGAGGTATATACAGCAGCCCAGTGGTATATACAGCAGCAGCCCCAGTGGTAGTATACAGAAGCCCCAGAGGTATATACAGCAGCCCCAGTGGTAGTATACAGAAGCCCCAGAGGTATATACAACTGGTAGTATACAGAAGCCCCAGAGATATATACAGCAGCCCCAGTGGTAGTATACAGAAGCCCCAGAGGTATATACAGCAGCCCCAGTGGTAGTATACAGCAGCCCCAGAGGTAGTATACAGCAGCCCCAGAGGTATATACAGCAGCCCCAGTGGTAGTATGCAGCAGCCCCAGAGGTATAAACAGCAGTCCCAGTGGTAGTATTTCATCAACAGGAGAAAAACATGTGGAGTCAAACATTTGCTTAAATAATCAAAATAATTTTATTAGAGACACATATAAACATAAATATGTAGGAAATAAGGTGCATCATAGAAGGCACATAGTACATAGTCCATATACAAAAGACAGGAGCGCACAGTAATTAACAGAATTGCACTTACATAGGACAAAACAGCATTGGTTCACTATTAATTAATTTTTAGATCTCTAGTGAGACAGCCATGGTAATCAGAGTAAAGATTGGCAGCTCACAGAAGCCTATTGCAGCATACCATAAAGTGCATGTAGTAAAGTAGGTTCATACAAAGGTGCACAACAAGTCCAATGTATAAGGTGCTAGTGCAGGATAAAAGATAGAAACCTCCATATCATACAAGTGGTAGTATACAGCAGCAGCCCCATTGGTAGTATACAGCAGCAGCCCCAGTGGTATATACAGGCCCCCCCGTCAGTATACAGGGCCCCCCCTTACTGCCGCAATCCTGTAAAAGAATACATTAGTATACTTATCCCTGCCGCTGTCCCGCTTCCTCCTCTGGTGCGCAGACAATGAAGTCATTGCCTGCGCCCACCGGAGGAAGCCGGAAGAAGCCGGATGAAGCCGGAGGAGCGCGATGGCAGCAGCGGGACAGCGGCAGCGGGACAGCGGCAGGGATAAGTATACCAATGTATTCTTTTACAGGATTGTGGCAGTAAGGGGGGGGCCTGTATACTGATGGGGTCGGGCAGCCTGTATACTGTATACAGTGTATACAGTATACAGTGACTCGCGTATACGCCGAGGGGGGGACTTTTCAGCCCAATTTTTGGGCTGAAAAACTCGGCTTATACGCGAGTATATACGGTAATAATGATCTGATGCTGCCCGGCTCTGACATTTAGGCACACGGTCTGGAGGAGCTGCGTGTTGGGAAGCCGCAGGTGGCCGCAGGGAGACTGCAGCCGCCCTGTATTCACCATGTGCGGTATTTGCAGGGCGGCTTCTCCCTGAAGTTACCCGATGGCAGCCGCTTCCGACTCCGCAGCATGAAATAAACATGCTGCGGAGGAACGGACTCCCGGCAACCCGTACCGCAGCTCCAAGACGCTGCATCCAAAACGCTGCATACACTGATCATGTGCACGCTCCTTATAGAGCCTAGTTGCCGGAAGGAAATTATCTTTAGTCCTCGCTGCTGCATCAGGCTTTTAGTCATTGGGGTGGCGCCAGCACATAGTGGATGGCAGCTGTAACCGTGCCCCCAAACTTACTGACACCTTGCTCGAATGCTGAGCGATGACTGAATATGCACTGGCATCACCCTGATGACTGAAAGCCGAACTCTAATGGTAGTAATAATGTTTATTTTCTTCCAGCAGTGGGGCCCTCTGCTGACGCTGCACGACTAATCCCATATCAGCAGGTTAGTAGCATTTTTTTATCACTCTTTAGACTGCAAATTAGCAAAAATATTTTTTGAAAATCAACCATGTTTTTTATACCATGATGGCCATCTGTGTTCAAAACAATTGAAAAAAGAAATTATAATTAGAAAAAAAAAAACATGCTTCACTATCTGCATTCAATTAGTAAAAGCGTATATACCGTAAGTCAGTGATACCTTATTCTCATATTTTCCCAATGGCTCCCGTCTATTTTACTACTACAGAACTGGCAAGTAATACTGGCAGCAGCCTTTTTATGCTTAAAATGAATCTACTACATGGTTCTTCTAAAAGCAAGTTTCTTCACATTGTAGTTAATTTAATCAATGCTTTTATTCAAGACTAATTATATGTAAAATGTATTTTTGTAATTTTTTTGCTCTACACAGTATCAGCAAGAATGCTGCACATACTTGGTGACTTTGTGGCTGCTGTCACCATAACTGTTAATTATGATTGTAAGTTTTTGCCTAATTACTTCTGTGAACTGTCTCTTTACTGCAACACACATGGAAGATGGCAAATTAGAGAAAATATTTCCTCATGAGTTTTAATATTTTATTTTTAATATTAAAGGGTTATTTCTATCTGCAACCATGGGTATTAGCGGATAGAGTTTTGAGACTGACGCTTATTTAGATTTTCACACAGTTTTCAGTATTTTTGAGAGATGAGTGAACTTTGCTTGAATATGGTCGCCAATTTCAAATCCAGATCGAATTTGGCAATATTCGTTTTGCACCTCGAACTCGAATGTTTTGCTGAAAAGTCAGCAATTCGGGATTTGTTTGGTAATTGTTCAGATGTCAAAAAGTATTAGTGCTGAAGCTCAGTGACAGTCTTGCTGCTGCAGTGCTGATGCTGCTGATCATGTGTGCGCTATTTAGATAGCTAGGTAGCGATTCGATTTATTTCTAGATATTAGGTTTAGTAACTCTTTCCTAAAACAGCCCTTTTTAGGGCGTAGTAGCAGAGTTTTTGACAAAACCTCTGTGGCACAGTGGTGCTTGTGTGAACAGCTGCACCAGTCCTGTGCAAAAAAAAAACAATTTAGTGCCTCCAGGCAGCAACCACAGTTTTGGCACAGTACCATTTTTTTTGGCAAATCTAGTCTGCTGGATTCATATTCCCAGATTTTTTCTGGTACAACTGACTTGCAAACCTGTTACCATCAAATATGAGTGATAAAAGCCATGGTTCTGGTGGAATAGGAAATAGGCGTGGCGGTAAGTGGAAAACGCTTGGTGTCCAGTGGTAGGTGGTAAAGTAACCCAAAGCTCTGCTCAACAAATACATACCGGCTTCTAGGCAAAGAAAAATGTCAACTTCTTTAAGTGGACAGTCTGTTATCAACCCTTTCTTAGGCAACATCACATCGCTATGACTTGTAGATGAAGCCCAGAAACAGAAGGTGCTACAATGGATATCAAGCGCTCCAAAAAGTAGACTTTCCTCCACGTCAACTTCAATAGCACACACACTGCAGTCCTCACAGGTGTAATCTCAATCACATGTGTTTCCTCACGTGTCACAAGTCTCCAGTCGACCTACTGACTTTGAGTCAATACAGATGGCAGAGTCTGTGAAGCTGTTCACACATACTATGGCCTGGAAATCAGAAGTCACCTGTAAAGCTTCACTGACTTGAGAAAAGGAAGCGATCTGCACCGATGCACTAATTTTTATGAGTCAGATCCAGGACCAGACATAGAAGGGTCCAAGCATAGTGTAGAACCTTATTACCAAACTTTAAGCCCTGTTGGTGAAGACAATGAGACTGATGATGACTACACTCAGATACCTGAGGTGGAAGAGGGTGGCAACACAGAGGGTGATGATGAGGTTCTAGATCCCCCTTACTGTCAACCAACAGGCAGTAAGTTGATTACTCATCAGAGGAAGTGGTAGAGAAGGATGATGAAGCTGACGAGGCTAGGCTACAGCTTCGTGGTCAGAGACGGAGTGCTGCAAGCACATCAACAACTGGGTCCTCAGCCACAACTCTGTCTCTGTGTAAAAACCATGGCAGCTCTGTAGTTTGCTAGGGCAGTAAGCCTTGCCTAGCCTGGGCCTTTTTCAAGATCACAAAGCATAACCCAACTCGTTATCTGCAAAATATGTAAGCAAAATCTAAGTAAAGGCAAAAAAACAAGAAATTAAGTACTTGATGCATGAACCGTCACATGGGCAAGCAGCATAAGAATCAGTGGGAATCTCACCGTGTTAAAATGCGGCTTAGCAGGCCGGCACAAAAACCGACCACCCCATCAAGGACATCTGTGGCTTCTTCATCTACTGTGACAGGCGAGAATGTTGGCACACAGACCTTCGGCCGCACAATTGTAATATCCCACAGGTGACGGGATACGCAAGGACTGCACAGAACATAGAGTGTTAAACAAATGCACTTTTAATACAACTGGGGGAAAAGTGAGGGAAAGAAGGGGAAGGAGTGGGGAAGGTGTGCAATAGTTAATACAATATATATAACCACTGTGACTAGTTTGCCGGGAATGCAAGGTCTCTGAATGTCTTTAAATAAAGAAATGCAAAGTCTTTATCGAGCAAGACGCAGAGTGTTTGTTTTCTTTCTATTACTTGTATATCGAACTGCAGAGTCTTTTCCTGTCTGTCCCTAACTAAAACAGTGTGCACACTTTACAGCGAGTTTTACTGCAAGATTTATTGCGAGGTACCTCGTTGCCGTTGGGGCCCGTAATTTGATGACAGGAGACTGTCAAGTGCAGTCCTTGTCCTGGATCTGTGCCTTGCTCGTGCAGTCTGGCTCCTCACTCCACATCCAGTCTCTTTAGGTCTGTCTCTCTCTGCACACACATGGAAGTTGTCTCTTCTCCTTCTGGAGACCCCACCCATCTATCTCCTGGGCTGTTTCATGTCACTCTCAGCAGCAGGGGGTTTTATCTCTGCTATCCTTTCTTTTTGGCAGCAGGTGGCAGTATAACACAAGGAAGAGTCCACAAAACAGTCCTTTAACCATATATATAAATATTAACAGGTCTTACACAAAGACCACTTCTTTACTCACAACAGCTAATGTGATTGTCAGACCGTCATCTGTTTTGGAAGTGAATCCTCCTGCTGGTGTTTAGTGCTGTCAGACATTGGGAGCACCACCTCTTATTTGAAGGCAAAATAAGCTCTCCACCTGCACCTCCCTCAGAGTCCAGCAGTTTGTCTGGTACACCCTATTCCACCCTGTCTCAGCACAGCAGTCAGCCCTGCCTGTCTGGCAGTTGTGGGTAAGTAAAAGACCATTTCCTCCTACCCATGCCAAAGCTAAGAGCCTAAATCGCAAAATCTCCAAGTGTGACGACCACCCACTTTGAGGTCCAGCTGCTGGCAAGGCAGCACCCTGAGAACCCCCAAGACCCTTTACCTCTATACAGGGATCTGGAATTACAGCAGAGGCCAGGAGGTAGTTGCCTAAAATGAGCAGCGGACCGAAGCAGGTAGGTCGCCAGGATAAAAACCAGGATCCGAAAATGTAGTCAGAAGTCCGAGTCAAACCAGGAAAGCAGCTAAGGTACAAAATCGTCAGGCCGAAGCAGGGTCAAAAACCCAGGCACAGGACAGAGTCAAAACTGGGAGAGCAGCAAAGGTACCAAATCATCAGGCGGAAGCAGGGTCAAAAATCCAGGCAAAAGTCAGAGTCACAACCAAACACACACACTAGATCTGGCGGCCTGCAAGACAGGCTCCAAAGTATTTGAGGGGCACGGTTACCTCCCATAGGCTGGAGCTCACAGCCTGATGATCTCATCTGGACCACGCCTAGAACCAGGCAAGAGAGTGATGCACAACTGGCATCAATCACCCCACTTCTGACAGAAGAACAAGGCTGCGCCTATCAGACGCCTCTGCAGAACCCTGTCTTCTGCAACCAACATCACCCACAGGAGAAACATGGCGGCGCCCCTTGACAGAGGCTGACATCGAAGTAGCAGGTCCATAACAGGACATGGCCCTCCTATCACCGGCACCATCAGCCGAAGGAATCCGGCGTCTCCCAGCGGCCGAGGCAGAAACACCAGCCACCGAGTCCAAGGACGAGGTGACACCAAGCTGTTGGTCGCAGAAATGGTGCATTCCCGCTTAGTGGACACCGAGGGTTTTCTGAGGCTCATGGCCATTGCAGTCCCCCGGTACCAGATGCCCAGCCACCACTATTTCTCAAGCAAAGCTATGTCTGCGCTGCACCAGAATGTTGCAGACAACATCACTGCTTCCTTGACAAACTCTGTGTGTGAGTGGGTGCATTTCACCACAGACACCTGGACAAGTAAGTATGGCCAGGGGCTTTACTTGTCACTGACTAGGCACTTTGTGACTCTGGTGGCTGCAGGGGAAGGGCTGCTGTACAAGTCTTGCTATCCTTACAGTCTGTGAATAAAACCTCTGTATGTAGCACTTCCTCCACTGCTTGGGCCTCCTCCACCTCCTCAAGGTCCTCCACCTGAGCCCAAAACCTCTGTGGTAATGTGACACGCATTCCAACTGTGCAGAAAAAATCCAGCACACCTCCTTACTACACTGCCAGCAGGGCTTAGCGGTATCAGGCTGCGTTAATGTTAAAATCCCTGGGAAATATGAGCCCACAGCTAAGTAGTTGTGGTCAGCTTTGAGGACAGAGTTTCATATATGGCTATCTCCACTAAACAAGCAGCCAGGGAAGGCCATGTGTGACAACGCTGTGAACCTGGGTGCTACCCTACAACGGGACAAGGTAACACGCTTAGTCTGCATGTCTCACTCCTGAACCTGGTCGTCCTGCAATTTCTAGGCCACTAACCTGGCCTAGATGCACTGCTGCAGAGGGTACCGTTGCTGTCTGCTCACTTCTGCTGTCTGCACCCCATGGCTCAACGACTTGCATTGCAACAGAAGACTTTTGGCATGCCGGTTAACCACCTGATATGTGATGTGCTGACAGGATGGAATTCCAATCTGCACATGTTGCAGCAACTGTGACAGCAGCGACGAGCCCTGGTGCACTATATGATGACGTATCATCTTGGCCAAGGCAATCCTGAGGTGATGCAAATCATGCTGCTGGAATGGTCTCAGATCAAGGACCTCTGCAACCTTCTGCACAGTTTTAAAATAGCGACTAAGATGTTTAGCGCTGATGATGCCATTATCAGCATGACTATTCCAGTCATCTACATGCTGGAGCACATTTTAACCAGCATGCGGAGTCAGGTGGTGGTCCAAAAGGAATATGAAAAAGTAGAGGAGGAGGCATATGCACAAGGGTTATCAAGACCTGAAAGGTCCAGACTGACATCAGCACAGGGGCCGGTGGCATGGGAGAGTGGAGGAGAGGGATTCGACGAGGGCTCATGGTATCAGCCAAACATTTGATGAAGGTGCAGGGGGCGAGGAATAAATGGAGGAGGAAAAGGCGTTGTTGACAGGAAGACTCAGCAGATGAGGGAGATTTTGGTAACATTTCTGCTGTGCAAGTTTGGTGGGAGAAGAAAGAGAAAGCAAGGGGAAATGTTACCCCGCCACCAACACAAAAACTTGGGCCTCCTGGATGCGCAAGACATATGAGTGCCTTCTTACTGCACTACCTGTCACATGATACACGGACTATTAAGATTCAAAGTAATGCTGACTACTGGGTTGCCACAATGTTACATCCCCAGTACAAAAGTAAATTTGCCAAAAAGATTCCCGCCTTGGACAGCGATGCAAGTATGCAGGAGTATCAAAAGAAGATTGTAGACAAGCTGAGGACTGCTTTTCCCTAAAACACCAGTGGGACATAGTGCACATCACAGTCCTATGCTTCCAATCCAGGGAACAGCGAGTCGTCACACAGAAACGTTACCAGCAGCAGTGTATGCGTTACCAGCATTTTCTGTGAGTCGTTAGACCATTTTCTTTAGACCAGACTATGCAACGCCAGAAGAAAGAACAAGTCTGACAATAGTCAATGCCTAGAGAGGGTGCAGGAGTATCTACAGCTCAATATCGATGCCATGACTGTGGAACTGGACCCTTGTGCATTTTTGGCTTCAAAACTGGAAAAGTGGCCTGAACTCGCCACTCATGCCTTGGAGATTTTGTTGTGCCTGGCAGCCATCATTCTCTCGGAACGTGTCTTCAGCCTGCTGTTGATGTCCTGACGGATAAGCACATACAACTGTGCACCGACAGTATTGTGTCCCACAAATGGAAACAACCTGTAATGGCCACTTTACACGCGGCAACAGGAAGATAGAAAATGGCAGGTGTCGAGAGACAATTGTACCTTTTACCTTCAAAACACCTTGCAGATACCTGAATTACACGCAGCCACTTCAAGGTGTTTTGAAGGTAAAAGGTACAATTGTCTCCGACACCTGCCGTTTTCTATCTTCCTGTTGCCGCGTGTAAAGTGGCCATAATGTGTATTCTTTGCATTGTGTATTTTTCCTCCAATCAGAAATTTCTCTCGTTGTTGCTAGGTAGATTTACACTGTGTGAGAATTGTCCCTACCTTCTTCCCTTAGCTGGCCTCTGTACAGGATGCTCCTCCCTTCTGCTTCAGGTCAGTTTAGAGAAGTCATTGCTGAAGATGCATGTCTGCAACCCTGTACAGATTATTTATTTTCACCTGCTGTTACGTTGAAATTAATACAAGATTTTACAAGAAAACTGCAGTGTCTCTCCTGTCTTACTACAAGTCATCGTACTAGCCGAGTTCAAAGCTGTCTGTTGGCGCCTGGATGGTGTAAGTACAATCATGCAATTATCTAAGGGACTGGTAATTAGAGCGCTTGGAATTTGCAGCCTCTAGGAAGAGACAGACAGACATAGTTCGCCTAACGTTTATCAAGATGAACAAGCCATGGATGTCCAATGACTTTTCCACCCCAGTGTCAGAATGGGGAGACTAGGTGCTGGTGTACTTTTCAGTGTGCTGCATTCTACTCTGGGGCAATTGTTGCCACTTTAGTGGTGGCTGTGTCTAATTTTTGAAAAAGTGGGAACTCTTGTTAGGGTCTCTCTGCTGTGTTTTATTCCTTGAGCAGGGCTCTCTGAGCACAATACCTGCTCATGACACTTGTGCTCCACTCCTAAATACTCAACCTTGAGATGCTGAGCTCAGGCCTCCAGCCTTGCTGCTATTGTGGCCCAGTGCAAAATGTTTTAATAATATTTACCAATTTGCTGTGTTGTGACTCTAATTTTTTGAAAAGTGGGGACTCTTTTTAGGGTCTCTCTGCTGTGTGGTCCATTTCTTGAGCAGGGCTCTCTGGGGGACATGCCTACTCCTGTAACTCATACTCCTTTTATTTTCTTCCTCAAGGTTGTATATTTCAATGGACAATAATATTTTTCCAAAAGTGTTGCTTCCTTGAAAATTTGTGTTGATTGTGATAAACCCTTTTGAGCTAAGCAGAAAATAATTTCTGATAATAGGTACCACTTAGAAATTTAGAGAAACATGATATTAAGTTGTTCTGATTATGAAACATTTAAATGTTACATGTAGCATTAGTTCAACTGAATCAAGTGTATTGCTGACGATTTTCATTTGTACTCAACGTCCAGTGAATCACCTATTAGTGTCCAGTAATAGTTAGCTAGCATTGATGGATTCCTGAAGTCTTGATATGCTTTTCCATTGTGGAAATATCTAGGCGAAGATATGTTAGTCACTGACTGCACCAAGATTTTCGAGGAAGAGCTCCAAATGTGACTGAAGAAAATGAATTTTCAATTTCACACTTAATCGCTTTGTAAGCTTTGAGGAGATTTTCAACCAATTCGATAGTTGCCAAGGAAATGCTCAGAAACATCCTTGAACGATTTCCAATACATTTTCTAGGGCCCTACCAGCAGCTCTTCGAAGTATATGTCATTCATGATGTGTTGGATTTGTATACCAACAAAAAACCCACAGGCCAATCTGTGACCATAAAAAAGTTTATTATACTCACCTTACAGGGCATGAAACAGCAACTATAAAACAAAAAAAGTATGTGTGTATTGTGTCCAAAATACCTTGCAATAAAAAATAAAAGCTAGTGCTGTTAAAAACACAGGGTACTTGGTACATACTTTTTTTGCAAATAAAGGTGCTTAAGCCATCCCACTACGGCAAGGTGACCCATTTCAGGACAGCCCCTACACTAACCATATTATAACCTGCTACTGTATACTGACCTCATAAGTAGCAGGGTGCTGTGTATGACCTGAGCCCCAAAATGAATCATAGAAGGGATGCATTATATCAGTTTCTGCTCAGCAAGAGAAAGGCGGGACTCTCCCTAACTTGCCAGGACAAGTGGTTAAGTTAAATTGCAGACAAAGGCCGAATCAGAACAAACTAATGTGAACAGGGTCACCTTGACGTGGTGGGATGGCTTAAGTACTTTTTTGCAAAAAAGGTATGTACCAAGTACCCTGTGTTTTTAACAGCACTAGCTTTTATTTATTTATTGCAAGGTACTTTGGACACAATACAGACATAATTTTTTTTGTTTTCTAGTTGTTGTTTCATACAATTTGGCGTTTGCAATGAACTTGCTATACAGGCTTGTTCACACTAGTTTGTTCTGACTCAGCCTTTGTCTGCAATTGCACCTACGGAGCAGTCTGATGTGATGTGTGTCACTAAACATGATCTGGCGCCTCCTCTCTTCTTGCGATTGCATCCTCATTCATTGCTTCATTGCATTTTGCATCTTACATCATACACACACTTCCATTGTGCGCCTGCGCAGGCACAACTCTCTGCCCTGCTGAGGGGAGAGCATGCGCAGTACAATATTTTGCTCTGCCCTTGGTTTGACAGAGAAGTGCGCATGCGTATGAGTGCAATGAATAAAAGTGTATGTGGATGACGTATTACGCGTTATCCGACGAAGCAGACAAGGAGGATTGCAGTTGCAAGAAGAGAGGAGGTGCTAGATCAAGATCAGCAACCCTCATCAAACCGGACCGCCCCGTAGGTGATTATACTAAAAGCTTTTTTATGTTCTACAGATCGGCCTGGGGACTTATAAACAGCATTCCAGAATAATGGATTTAAATTGTTACTGGTAGTGGCCACAGTCTATAGGGGAGAAGCCTGGTGAAAGGTTCACTTTAATCTTGTCATCTGTTATTCACGGGAACATTTGTTTTAAATAATAAAAACCTTCTGCTTCCTTGTTCTTTGTTTTCACAAAAATTTTTATCAGCCTGAGTTTTATGTGAAGCTGAGGCACAATAATCATTGCTGGGTCCACAAGTGCTTTATGTGTGACATTTTTCTTTCCAGGATTCAACTGTTTATGGATTGACCACTTCTTCCTACTGCAATGTGACTGCGTAGGCTGGTTTCACATTAGGATTTGCCAGCGCAGCGTATGCTGCGTAGCTCTTTTTTTAAATCTGCAAGCGTATTGCGCATCTATCTTTAATATAGTGTGCACAGGTGAACGCAGGGAGCGGCCTTGGCGTCAGTATGTCTGCGTATGCATCCCTGTGCGTGGTTTTTTGGGGCCCGGCGAACGCAAAATGATGTCCCAAAAATGTGCAAGCATCCGCATGCGCACGAGTGCGTAAAAACAATACATTGGTGTCCATGGGTGCGCATTGCTGTGCAATGGCTTGTGCATGGCTACGTTCAATGTGCATGCGTATGACACAGCACGCATACCCAGGAAATGATTCTCAGTCCCTCACATATGCCTGCCAAATCCCAGCTGTAAAAAGAGGGTTTTGGGATCAAATCAAAGAAAACACTCTTGAAAATATTGAACGCATGCACAGTAAAAACGCAAACACATGCACAAATGCATACAATTGCAAGCATGCACTGCATTTTTTGATTGTTTTGCGCATGCATCTGCAAATAAAAAACTCTGCGTATGCATGCGTTTTGCATGCCTTTACGCATACGCAACCTATGCAGCGTTCAAAAATGCTAATGTGAAACCAGCCTTAGCAAGGTTGTCCCATTGCAAATGAAACACCATATTTGTTACATGTGAGCTGCAATCCAAGCAGCATTGCCACTACTTTTAAATCCCCACAAATGTTCCAGTTGTAATTGTGTACACAATGTGTTTCAACAACATTTCCATGCTCTCGTATGTTGCTTTCACGTGTGCAGCATAGCCAACACGTATTGGAGGATGACCATCACCAAGATAGCCTTGAGTCTTAACACTGATGAGTAAATAAAGCAGGGGTGGGGAACTATAGGCCTCAAAGGCTGGCAACAGTGTATGTTTTCAGGATTTCCTTAGCACTGCACAGGGGTTGGAATCCTCACCAGTGCAGGAAATTACGTTATCATCTGTGCAATTGTGGCGCCCTGCTCACATAGGTAGCCACAGCCTTCCCTAATGCACAGCTGGGTTTCCATAGCAGGTACCTACTACATGCAACACCTTCCACCCCAACACAGTAGGGGAGCTAGACTTACTGACTTTAGGTGAGTTCCCCTATAAATACAGCTGCTGGGGGAGGAGTTAGTCAGAGTGTGCAGACGCTAAGAGAGCTGCAAAGACGTCCTGGTGCTTGGCGCTGCGGTTAAGCCCGAACCAGTGACCCTTCTACATTCAGCCAAGCCTAGGAGTGGGGACAGAAGGCACGGAGCTTAGCCAAGGGATTAGAGGAACTAGTGGAAGTTTACCCAAGACGTACCGGACTTTGGGGATCCGCACCTAATGGAACACTTTAGGACTGCAGAAAACCCTGGCACACCGTGGAGACTTCAGTCACCTGGTCCCCTTCATACCCAAAAAGAGGGAGCCAGACACCGTAGTGTGGTGTGCACAGTGATCATAGAGGGTAACCCATGGACCGCACAGGAGGAGAGAGAGAGGACCAGAGAAAGTGAGGAGGCCAGTCATGTTGCATACAGACAGGGCTTCAGCGACAGCAGGGACCCTGAGGAGGCCTTATACCCACTTGCTGTGGAGACTCACTGTGCATCTGGTCACCCGACAGTGCTCTGGACATCTTTACCTGTGAATACCATCAGTAAAAGGTAAAAGAGACTTTCTTCAGAGTGTGTGCATTATTCCTCTCCATCCCCAGCCTCCCTATAGACTGCCTTACTGCTTCTTACCATGGCCTCAAGTTCCACTCCAAGCTGCCCCTTTACTCTATGCTGCCCCGGAGGCCCAGCTCCACCTGTAGGGAGCTTTGCCATCCTTGCCGCAATACCATCGCCCTCTGGAGGACTGTGGCAGCGCTGGTGATCCCTCACCAGGTACTACAGGTGACGTCACGAAAACCCAAACTCTTATCCCATGTACATAACCCCTCTATTGAAGTGTCACCCAGGCCACGGGCTCAGGCACCGCCACCCGTGATATCCCCGCGAACCCCTCCAAGCCTGATACCCGAGTACCCCAGGTCCTGGGGCTCGACACAATACTAAGGAAATCCTGAAAACATGACCTGTGGGCGGTCCTCGAGGCCTGGAGTTCCCCACCCATGCAATAAAGAAACACCCCTGTTTTTCGGCTCATGCACACAACTCAAAGCTGCAAACAACCTATGAATGTCATATAGAAGCAAAGGTTGTCAACCTGTTCAAAAAAACTCTGCTAACTCATCTTGGTGGTTTTGAAAAACAGAAATGTTTGTACCAGGTGACAGCAAATGACATTCTCCAAGTCTTAAAGCCAATAGCTCTGTATTCACTTTTTTCAAACCTAAATTCCAGACAAAGTAATTCAGCACTGGCTGTGTTATAAGATGAGGCTCATCAGACATACAGGTGCATCTCAATGAATTAGAATATCATCAAAAACAAGTTATTTCAGTAATTCAGTACATAAAGTGAAACACATATATAGAGTCACTACATACAGAGTGATCAATTTCAAGTGTTTATTTTTGTAAATATTAACGATTATTGTTTACAGCCAATGAAAACACAAAGGTCATTATCTCAGAAAATTAAAGAAGGGAGGATGAAGGGTTAAAAACTGCGCTGCCGTATTCCACGAGTCATCAAAGGGTGAATATATTATTGATTTATTAGTCAAGGCATTTCAGGGCTCCCTGATTTAATTGATATAAATCGGACAGCATCGGATCTAAACTGATCCCTGCAATCGGATGCCAAATAGGCATCTGATCCGACATTCTGCAGGATCAGTTTGCCGGCTCCTTCTGTCATCTGTCAAAGCTGTTCTCCCCTGTGTGTCTCCCTCATCCCCCCTGGTGCTCCCCCTCATCACCCCTGTGTGTCCCCCTCATCTCCCCTGGTGCTCCCCCCTATTCTCCCTTCTGTTTCCCTCTTTTTCCCCCTCTTCACCCCTTGTGTGTCCCCCCCTCTTCTCCCCTGTGTGGCCCCCTCGTGTCCACTGTGTGGCCCCCTCATGTCCCCTGTGTGGCCCCCTCATGTCCCCCAGTACTCCCCCTCCTTTCCCCTGGCCTCCGGAAGAAAAAATAAAAAAAAGTTTTATTCTCACCTATCCACGAGTCCAGTGGCACTTTCAGCTCTCTTCTTCTGATCCTAGGACCTCTCGTGATGTCACAGTCACATGACCGGTTACCGCAGTAACCGGTCATGTGACTCTGACATCACAGCAGGTCCTACAGGCAGGAGATGCTGGAGACGCCGGGTGGATCGTGGACAGGTGAGCATAGATGGTTTATTATTTTTAACCCCTGCCTTACTTAATTTTACTTAAATTAGATGTTTAGGAGCATTTTTACTGTACTGAACATGCTCAGTACAGTAAAATCGGGTCCGAGGACACATCAGATGTCTCTTCGGACCCTGCTCCATAGGGCCCCATGTTAAAAACATCGGACCAAATCGGATGTGCACTAAATGCCATCCGATTTGGTCCGATCCGATTTTGTCCGATTTTATTTTCGGTGCAAAAATCGGACAGAATCGGATCGGACCAAATCGGATGGCATTTAGTGCACATCCGATTCGGTCCAATGCCCATAGGGCTGCAAGGGGGCCAGAATCGTTCCGATGCTGTCCGATTTTTACACGGGTTCTACCAACACTATAGAGACCGTTACCGCAAGGTCTACAGCAGATGCAGCTACCCAGACGCCCAGCAGTTAGCTGGAACTGGATCCTAGAAGAAGAGCTCCACAAGTGCTCCCGTGGAAGTTGGAGAAGAAACAGGAGTGAAGACCCGGATCCTGCTACAAGCAAGAAACTGTAAGTGTGAATGTGATGTGATCCTTATTGGCCCCATCCCAATCCTGAATGAATGTTATGGTGGGTTTACACACACCAATTTATCTGTTCAATCTCTGAACCAATCTCTGGTTGCAGTGAAATCATGGATACATTGCTCCATGTTGTACACAGCCACAAAATGGTGCAATGTATCCATGATTTCACTGCAACCAGAGATTGGTTCAGAGATTGAACAGATAAATTGGTGTGTGTAAACCCACCATTAGCCTTTTTTTCCCCTGTTTGTCTTATATGATTCATAGACATTTAATGCCATGGACGATGACTTGGCATAAACTTTCTTTGTATATAGTTTAGCACTCAGTGTGCTCCCCATTGGTTTTAAGACCAATTTGCACTTTTGAGACTGTGCATAGAACATGAACTTGGCCTTACAGAGTGCTTTTGAACTGCATATGAAGCACTCGTGCTGTATTTTTGCAGTTTTTAAGAACTTTTATACTTTTTGCTAGAAAGTAGCGTGCTGTTCTAGGAAGTTTGCCACTTTTTAGGAAGACTTTTTAAACATTTTCAGAAAAGTAATGAATGTTATGTGTTATTTATATGAATGTTTAAATGTAACGTTTTAAGTTCCGTACCTCCGTAACAGGATGACAAATATGTTTAATGTTAATGTTTTGCAAGATAAAAATGTTTTTCGGGGGGATCCATGCCGGACGGCGTGAGGACACACCGGTTTAACTCTGGGGGAATGTGGAGCCCCTGTGACTAGGGTGGCAACAGGTAGGAACTGAATCCAGGAGATAGTGACAGTTTGTATATTAAACACCTCCAAAACACACATCCACTGACATAAGACCCAACCCGGAGCCTGGAACTTTAGGCAGGCAAGGGGTGGTAGGGCCAGTCACAAGTGGGTGGGGCGTAGTCAAGGTAACGAACCAGTATAAAAAGGGAAAACAGGAAGTAGTTAGCCAGTAGGCGAGTGCCGAGCAGCCAAGACAAGTAGGCCGGAGTAGGCTGAGAGGAAAAGACCAAGAGGAGTAGGCGAGTGCTGAACTGTAAAGACAGAGTGACCAGTAAAGACAGGAATAACAGAAACCAGACCGGTGCCACCGGGTCCGAGAAAGATGGTAGCGCTGACAAATTATTGGCAGGATAGACTCTCCTGATGTACCCAGGAAGTTACACGGGTAGGAAAGAGCCCAGTGATCCTTTGCAAGACAAGGACACCCAAGGCTAGGTTGGAACCAGAGTGTCGGCTCTGAGGGGGACTGAAGTTTTACACCAGCTCCCCAGGCAAACTGACGGGGAACACAGATTTCAGATCTGTGTTCCCACTACAGGGTTGGGGGCACAGCAGCAACTAGGAGGACCCGGCTTACCGTCCATACACTTAGGGGGAAGTTACATTGAGAGACCGAGCTGCTGCTCCGCAATCCACCCAGAATAAGAGAGAGAGAATCAGCCTGAATGGACATATAGGAAGAGTGAGGGGTCTTAGAGTGACAACCTGGCTGCAGAGGGTTCAAGTGTTACCGGAGTCAATTGTGTAAAGTTGTTAAGAACTGAACTGTATCGTGAACTGTTTGACCATGAAGAACTTACAAGTAAACCCGGTGAACCCTGCTTCAGTGTCCATGTCTGATTCCAGGTATACAGAACTGTTATTGCACCATTTTAGCCTGTCAGGAGCTGTCCCGACCCGCGGTGGGCTCATCCACCTGGCTGCAGCATCCATCTTCCTGACAGAAGTACACTGCAGCAGTGGTCCCCTCATTGACCACAACCCGTGGGTGGCGTCACGACAAACTCCCCTGTAAATACTCCCCCATTTATTGCGGAACCCGGGACACGGTCCGGACCAAGACCGCCGTGATATCCCCAGCAGTACCCCGGTCCGGTACCGAGTACCCCGTCCCAGTGGGCTCCACAGAAGCATATACAGTATTGTGGGCAAATGCATGGACAACCTGAAAATATGAAAAAAAAAATTGCTCAAACAGAAGATTTTAGAAAAACAGTAAGTTATAGATAAAAATGTACTTACCCAAATTTTTCATTTCCTGGAATCCTTAGGCAGCACAGAGTGAGTTAAGCCCTTAATCTCTAGTCAGAACAGAAGACGTTAATTAGCAATACCACATAATTAACCAATTGACACCTCATGTGTTCCCCCCACCCCTCCCCTATAAAGGGGGGAAGACACCACACAACACGTATAATTTACAAGCAATAATGGATTTTAATGGGAGGAAAGTCTGTGCTGCCTACGGACTCCAGGAAATTAAAATTTCAGGTAAGTAACTTTTTATCTTTCCCTGTTGTCCTCCGGCAGCACAGAATGGGAGATAGCAAGCAATACCCCACTTAGGGTCAGGAATCGGTTTTGACGCCTTTAAGGGTACCTTTACACGCCGCAACCACGGGAGACATTTTTGGTGGCGATATTTACTTGATGGAATCATCAACGCCAAATTGCCTCCTTATTGCGGTGTGTATTTCGGGAATTTGGCGGCGATAAATCCAGTGTCGTCTGGTTTCGATTTCACAGCACTGCTGTGAAATCAAAACCAGCCGACATTTGTCTTATCACCGCCAAATTCCTGAGATACACGCCGCAATAAGGAGGCAATTGGGAAGCAATGTGGCAGCGATATTTCCAGGTCGCAATATCGCTGACAATATTTCTCGCCGCGGTTGCAGCGTGTAAAGGTACCCTTAAAGTACTCCTTTGCCGAAGGCTGAGCCCGCAGAAGCTGAGAAGTCTAGCCGGTAATACTTCATGAATGTAAATGAAGATAACTATGTTGCAGCTCTACAGATATTATCCAGAGGAACGTGTGTCCTTTCAGCCCATGAGGCGGACAGAGCACGATAGAATGAGTTCCAACTGACAACAATGGTTCCCGTTGATTTGTCACGTAGGTTTCGCAGATTACCGATCAGATCCATCTAGCTAAAGTGTTCTTGCTAGCTTTTCAGCTGCAATTCAGCCCTGTAAACTGATGAAACAAGTTTAGTCCTTCCTGAACTTGAGAGTGTTCTGGAGATAGATTAGGACCATCATCCGTACCTCCAATAAGGTGAGACATTGTTCATTAGCATCGTCACTGAGTACTGGAAGAATAACCTCATGGATGATGATGTTCAATCCCAAACCTATTTTTAGCAAGAGCCCTGACATGAGTCTCAATGCTATATGATCTGACGTAATGCGGAGGTATAGCTCCCTGGAAGTCAATGCCTGGAGTTCTCCAATTCTTCTAGCTGACGAAAGTACTACCAGAAACACAGTCTTCCAGGAGATGTGTGTGATTGAAGCCTGTTCTCCTGGCTCGAGAGGAGGTCCTTGAAGAGCTTTCAGAAGTAGCGAGAAGTCCCAGGAAGGAACCAGTGAAACAAAAGGCAGGCCTCAAATTATTCACTGCTTAAAGATTCGAGCTATCAGCAGATGTCTAGACATTGTACCATCCAAGTTGGCCTTGATCGCCGAAAACTGAGTTCAGAGTGTTTAGCTTCAGACCTTTATCAAACCCCGCTTGTAGGGAGTGTAGAACGGAGGCCATACTCCTGTCATGACCATGTGAGGACCACCATGAGTTGTAGATGTTCCATACTCTGGATACCCCTCAACCTATCTGATCTTCGAGCGGCAGCAAATGTACTGATAACGTCATCTAGGAGCCTGTAGGTGATTAAAATCTCCCTGACCATCTCCATGTTGTCACATGCAACCTGGCTGAATTTGAGTAGTAAATGTCTCCCCCCCTTTATAGGGGAAGGGCGGGGGGAACACAGGAGGTGTCAATTGGTTAATTATTTGGTATTGCTAATTAACATGTCTTCTGTTTCGACTAGGGATTAAGATTAAGGAAAAAGATTACTGGCCAGGAGCACTGGGGAGCACAAATAAGGAGATTAATTATGGGTTAACTCGTTTACCACAACGCGTTTCCACAACGGATTGTTGTCTTCCTCTGGTGGATTTAAATCCATGTGAGGAAAATAACAATCGGTTGTGGAAACTCATTGTGGTAAATAAACGTGTTAACTCATAAATAATCTCCCTATTTGTGCTCCCCAGCGCTCCTAGCCAGTAATCTTTTCTTTCCTTAATCTTGAGCAAATCACCCATCCTGGGTGTGATGTTACTGGAAGCTGCAGGGAGGCACAGATATTCCTAGCAAAGCAGCTCTGAACTGATAGGACCTGAGGTGATGTCAGACCCTGTGACCAATGACTCGTGAGTCACATGACTGCGATCCATCCAATCGGAGCAATCCAGGAGTGGGTCAGGAAGCCAGCGTGGACTGCATCAGAGAGGAGCTGATGCCGGAGGACCCCTGAGCCATTTGCTGCATTTTACAGGTGAGAGGCAACCCCTCATTCACCTTATAACTTGCCCCCCTTAGACCACCAGGTTCTCCCTATGGGAGCGCTGTTATCTTTTGTGTGTTGCGACTAGGGATTAAGGGTTTAACCCATTCTGTGCTGCTGGAGGACAACCAGGAAAGGAAAATTTCAAGGTGATTTTCAAGATCAGCAGCTCAGGTTACATAAAATACACCAAAAAGTGTTCAGCAAGCAAAATCTTTGTTGTCCAGTAAATGGCATAAAAAACATAGCGCTATATTTTTATGCCATTTACCAATCACCATAAATAATCTGATCACTGTGTTGTTCAGGTCGTTAACATTACAGGGACACCAAGTATGTCCATGGTATTTGCAAATCTGAGATCTTTACTATTTAAAAAATCACATTAAACATTTCAATATTAGAATTATTTTTTATTATTTTTAGTTATTTTATAGCAAGATAATACATTTCTTTTATGCTCCCGCTAGATTACTGGCCATAGAGATACACTGCAATGTACAATGTATCTCTATGTGCCAGTATAATCTGCTTGCTGAGTCAGAGGCTGCAATGTAGCTTCAAATATACAGCAAAAATTGATGCTACAAGTTCAATTCTCAGGGATATCAGAGGAAAAAAGTGCATTTAATTAATGTGTGTGCAGAGAGATGCCACCCTCTTCCTTAAAGGGATCCTGTCACCCCCAAAACACCTCCAAAGCTCTTAAAACCTGTCCCTAGTGCATATTAACACTTTCCCTACACTCCTTTTTGCTCCTAAATGCACCTAATCAAAGTGAAGAAAAACGTTTTATAAGTACCTGATTAGTGATGATAATGAGTGACTATCTATTCATAGTCACTCATCCAGGCAGCCCCTCTTCATGATATCACGCCTATTCAGGCGTGATCTTCCTAATAGATTCAAAATCGCGCCTCTCTGCCCGCCTCCCCTCTCTCTCATAGCGTCCGGGCTTCAGTGGGGGCATTATGACGCGATTTACGTCATTTCCTAGCGCCGGGTGACGTATACACCCGCGCCGCTCGCTTTATGCTTCAAGTGCCTCACTGCGCATGCGTGCGGGAGCGCACTGCGCATGCGTGCGGGAGCCGGAACAGAGCGGCCGGCGATCCGGAGACACAGGCACAGAAGAAGATTCCATTCCTCATAACAACAGTACGGCGGTCCCATTACAAACCCCTAACTTAGGGGTTTGTAATGGGACCGCCGTACTGTTGTTATGAGGAATGGAATCCTCCTGTGTCTCCGGATCGCTGGCCGCTCTGTTCCGGCTCCCGCACGCATGCGCAGTGCGCTCCCGCACGCATGCGCAGTGAGGCACTTGAAGCATAAAGCGAGCGGCGCGGGTGTATACGTCACCCGGCGCTAGGAAATGACGTAAATCGCGTCATAATGCCCCCACTGAAGCCCGGACGCTATGAGAGAGAGGGGAGGCGGGCAGAGAGGCGCGATTTTGAATCTATTAGGAAGATCACGCCTGAATAGGCGTGATATCATGAAGAGGGGCTGCCTGGATGAGTGACTATGAATAGATAGTCACTCATTATCATCACTAATCAGGTACTTATAAAACGTTTTTCTTCACTTTGATTAGGTGCATTTAGGAGCAAAAAGGAGTGTAGGGAAAGTGTTAATATGCACTAGGGACAGGTTTTAAGAGCTTTGGAGGTGTTTTGGGGGTGACAGGATCCCTTTAAGGAGGATGAGCTACAGAGATGGTGAAAGACAGTGAGTGGAAGTTGGGACAAATTGCTGACATGATGGAACTGCGGGACTAAGCTCCCAAATCAGAATAGTCCAGCTGAATCTGGGACAGTTGGGAGCTATGCCTTGCCTGCCATGCAGCTTCCCAGGTTGCACCAATGGTACGTATGCTCCAGGGCATAACTACAATAGGTGCAGGGGTTGCAATCATACCTGGACCCTGAAGCCTAGGGAACCCCAAATGTCCATTTGGCCTATAGAAAAAGACTAAAGATTTGCAATAATTGAGCGTCCCATTGAAGCTTTGGATTGGGTCCCATGAGCTTAAAGTTACGCCACTGGTATGCCCCTAATATTGGCTCATCATTCATCATATTAGCAACATGGTAAAATGACAATACTCCCAAGATTGTCAGAAACACTTCAATGGCTCTAGGTCAGTGATGGCGAACCTTTCTGAGGCCGAGTGCCCAAACTGCAACCTAAAACAAAATTATTTATGGCGAAGTGCCAACACGATAATATAACCTAAATTACAGCAGGAGTGGTAATCACAAGCGCTGCACAGGGGGGAGAGCCAGCAGATGCTAACTCTCTTCCCTGTACAGGGCTTGTAGTCCTGAAACACTGATGATCAATTCAATTATTTTAACAATTAATTGATTTTAAACTTACCTTTGCAGTCTTCTCTTCTCTTCGGCAGTGGTCAGACAGCTCATGTGTACTGCACATTGAAGCTGAGCCGCTCCCACTACCCTTTCTAGAAACAGCAGGTGGACTGATCTGTATGGAAAAAATGCAGAATATTAGACAGATAGGAGATAGATTTTATCATGGAATACAAGCAGATTTCATACTGAAATCATGGTCCTCATCTTGTAGTAATATCTCCATCATGACCCTCTCCTTGCAGTAATGTGTCCCATCCTGACCCTCTCCTTGTAGCTATGTGTTCCATCCTGACCCTCTCCTTGCAGTAATGTGTCCCATCCTGACCCTCTCCTTGTAGCTATGTGCTCCATCCTGACCCTCTCCTTGCAGTAATGTGTCCCATCCTGACCCTCCCCTTGTAGCTATGTGCTCCATCCTGACCCTCTCCTTGCAGTAATGTGTCCCATCCTGACCCTCTCCTTGTAGCTATGTGCTCCATCCTGGCTCTCTCTGTGTAGTAATGTTTCCCATCCTGACTTTCCCATTGTAGTTATGTGCTCCATCTTGTCCTTCCCCTTCTAGCTATGTGCTCCATCCTGACCCTCTCCTTCTAGTTACGGGCTCCATCCAGATCCTCTCCTTGTAGTAGTGTGCTCCATCCTGACCCTCTCCTTGTAGTAATGTGCTCCATCCTGACCCTCTCCTTGTAGTAATGTGCTCCATTCTGATCGTCTCCTTCTAGTAATGTGTCCTATCCTGACCCTCTCATTCTAGTAATGTGTCCCATCCTGACCCTCTCCTTGTAGTTGTATGCTCCATCCTGACCACCTCCTTCTAGCTATGTTCTCCATCCTGATCCTCTCCTTCTAGCTTTTTGCTCCATTCTGATCCTCTCCTAGCTATATGATCCATCCTGACCCTCTCCTTGCAGTTGTGCTCCATCCTGACCCTCTCCTGGCAGTAATGTTCCTATCCTGACCCCCTTCTTGTAGTAATGTCTTCATCCTTATCCCCTTGTAGTATGCCCCATCCTTGTCCCCTTCGGTAATGTCCCATCCTTGTCCCCTTGTGGTAATGTCCCTATCCTGCCCCATCATGTAGTAATGCCCCATCCTGTTGTAATGCCCTATCCTTGTCCTCTTGCAGCAATATTCCCCATCCTGCAGTAATGCCCTATCCTTCTCCCCTTGTAGTAATATGCCCCATCCGTGTCCCCTTAAAGTAATATGCCCCATCCTGCAGTAATGTGTCTCATCCTTGTCCCCATGTAGTAATATGCCCCATCCAGCAGTAAAGTGCCCCATCCTTGTCCCTTGGTATTATTGCACCACCCTTGTCCCCATCACATAGTAATATGCCCCAACTTGCCCCCTGGTAGTATTGCCCTATTCTTGCCTCCATTACATAGTAATCTGCCCCATCCTTGTCCCCATCACATAATAACATGCCCCATCACATAATAATATGTCCCATCAGCCCATCACATAATAATATGCCCCATCCTGCCATCACATAACAATATGCCCCATCCAGCCCCCTGTTAGTATTGCCCCATCCTGCCCCATCACATAACAATATGCCCCATCCTGCCCCATGACATAATAATATGCCCCATCCTGCCCCCTATTAGTATTGCCCCATCCATCCATCCATCATCCTCTTAGTATTGCCCCATCCATCCTGCCTCCTCTTTGTATTGCTCCATCCATCAATCCTCCTCCTAGTATTGCCCCATCCATCCATCCATCCATCCATCCTCCTCTTAGTATTGCCCCATCATCCATCCTCCTCCTCCAGGTATTGCCCCATCATCCTCCTCCTTGTATTGCCCCATCCTCCTCCTCCTAGTATTGCCCCATCATCCTCCTCCTCCAGGTATTGCCCCATCATCCTCCTCCTTGTATTTCCCCATCATCCTCCTCCAGGTATTGCCCCATCACCCTCCTCCACCAGGTATTGCCCCATCATCATCATCCTCCTCCAGGTATTGCCCCATCATCATCCTCCTCCTCCAGGTATTGCCCCATCCTCCTCCTTCAGGTATTGCCCCATCATCCTCCTCCACCAGGTACTGCCCCATCATCATCATCCTCCTCCAGGTATTGCCCCATCCTCCTCCTCCAGGTATTGCCCCATCATCATCATGCTCCTCCAGGTATTGCCCCATCATCCTCCTCCACCAGGTATTGCCCCATCATCATCCTCCTCCTCCAGGTATTGCCCCATCCTCCTCCTCCAGGTATTGCCCCATCATCATCATCCTCCTCCAGGTATTGCCCCATCCTCCTTCTCCAGGTATTGCCCCATCCTCCTCCTCCAGGTATTGCCCCATCATCCTCCTCCAGGTATTGCCCCATCATCATCCTCCTCCAGGTATTGCCCCATCATCATCATCCTCCTCCAGGTATTGCCCCATCATCCTCCTCCACCAGGTATTGCCCCATCATCATCCTCCTCCTCCAGGTATTGCCCCATCCTCCTCCTCCAGGTATTGCCCCATCATCATCCTCCTCCTCCAGGTATTGCCCCATCATCCTCCTCCAGGTATTGCCCCATCATCCTCCTCCACCAGGTATTGCCCCATCATCATCATCCTCCTCCAGGTATTGCCCCATCCTCCTCCTCCACCAGGTATTGTCCCATCATCATCCTCCTCCTCCAGGTATTGCCCCATCCTCCTCCTCCAGGTATTGTCCCATCATCATCCTCCTCCTCCAGGTATTGCCCCATCATCCTCCTCCACCAGGTATTGCCCCATCATCATCCTCCTCCTCCAGGTATTGCCCCATCCTCCTCCTCCAGGTATTGCCCCATCATCCTCCTCCAGGTATTGCCCCATCATCCTCCTCCACCAGGTATTGCCCCATCATCATCATCCTCCTCCAGGTATTGCCCCATCATCCTCCTCCACCAGGTATTGCCCCATCATCATCCTCCTCCTCCAGGTATTGCCCCATCCTCCTCCTCCAGGTATTGCCCCATCATCATCCTCCTCCTCCAGGTATTGCCCCATCATCATCCTCCTCCTCCAGGTATTGCCCCATCATCATCCTCCTCCTCCAGGTATTGCCCCATCCTCCTCATCCTTGCATGGCCCCATCCTGGCTGCTGGTAAAAAAAACCAAAAAACTTTCATACTCACCTTTCTTCCTTCACCGCTGCTGCAGCTAGCATCCTGTGTGCCTCCAGCGCTGAGGGCGGTCACGTGATGCCGGGCGAGTCACGTGACCGCTGTCACATGACGCTGGTCGGGAGGGCGGGACTAGGAAGAGTGTCGGAGAGAGGAGAAATGTCTCCTCTGCTCCAACACAGCTGTGATCTGCCGGCGCCGCGGCACGCGCCGGCAGATCAGAGCGGCAGTGTGGTGGTGAGGCCACGTGCCAGCGGAGGCGGCTCTGCGTGCCACCCCTGGCACGCGTGCCATAGGTTCGCCATCACTGCTCTAGGTCATCTTGTCTATAGATGAAATAGTGGCTGTCTTATACATTTTCAGCCGCACAAAGCTTACTACTGGAGCAATGAAAGGACGTAGAAGGATCAGCAGAATTTACACAATGTAGACAGTCAGTCGGGACAGAACCCAAGGGAACAAACAAGTTACATTCGATAAAGAGATAGTAGGTCAGGCAGCCAGGTTCAGGCATTAATGAACCAAATGAAATAATGCTTTATCCAACCCTCATGTTTAGTAATGATTCCTGACAGCTTGCCCTGTGCCCATACTTGTTGTAAGGTGGGCTCAGTTTTCCACAGATGGGGTTGTAGTGGTAGTGACCATGTCTGCATCCTCCCCCAGCATGCAGACATCTCTCTCTATTTTTTGCTGATGGATAATCCCACAGAAGCAGCTGACTTCCCAGCACACTAGGCTAGCAGCTGACTAGCAGAAGGACTGAGCTGAGATAAAGGGCAGACTGTAGCATGGTCAGCCAGTTCACTCTACACATTGCACATCATTAGAAGGTTTTCAGCTGTCAGACAGATAGCTTAATTACATTTTATATATTTAACTTCCTTTAACCCTTTCTGCTTTCATGGAAAGATGCCCATAGATATTATGTAACTGCTGTCTGACATTGGTGTACCAGGAGTTGCCAGGTATGTCCAATTATTAACATGCAGAAAAGGATTTAAGGGTTTAAGGTTGGTGCATGAAAAGTAATGTGTCATCAGAAAGTGACCTATTGTTTTAATCAGGCTATGTTAAATGTATTTTTTTTATTTTTTATGGTATTTATTTTTTTCAATATTGATGATGTAACTACCATCCTATAGGTCCTGGTGCAAAATTTAGATCTGATCCCCCATAAGTATGTTGGTGAAGTGGTAGATGATACTGTAATAATGTCCTCTATCCTGGCCACTATACTATAATAACATACCTCCATCCTGGCCCATTTCTTTTATAACGTCCTCCATCCTGGTCTCCAATATGTAATATTGTCTTTCATCTTCTTTTAATGGCCTCCATCCTGTAATAATATTCCCTGTCCTGGTCACTCACTTTGTAGTAATACTCTCTGTACTGGGTGTCCATTATGTAATTATGTTCCCCATCCTTGCCCCTTTTATATTGTCCCCTTTCCTGGCCCCTATCCTGTAATAAAGTCCTCCATCATGGCCTGTGACCCACCCCAGAACCGGGGTACTCAGACCTCGGGGATTTAGTTATGGGTGCTGTCACTGGTGGCCGGTGCCCGGGTCCGTGACCCTAGTAGTTGCTAAAAAACGGGTTTAATAAAAGTCAAATAAAAGATAGTTTGTGGCGCCACCTACGGTGTCTGGTGAATACACCAGTGCTGCTGCAGACCTCTGGGGATGATGGATAGGCAGCCAGATGTTGTCGCTCCCCACAGGTGGAGCGGAGTCCCCAGGGCAGACCTCAGTAGTACTGATTGTCGTAGTAGGAATAAAACACCGAAGACCTTTTTGCTCTGCACGGATATTTACTGGTGACTTCTCAAGCAGTTCACAAGGTACACAGTCACAGGTAGCTGGCCGGGTAATCACCAAAGGATGCAAAGTCTCTCTGAGGCCCCCAATGATGTTCCTTCAGGTTTCACTCTCTATCTGTCACGTGCTTAGTTAGCGCTGACATTGCTGGATGCTGCTATGTTGTTTGTCTTTAAGAGCTGTATGGTTTATAGTTGTCAAGGTCTTTGCCTCCTGTGTTGTGCTCCAGATCTGAATTCACTATTATATTCAACTGCTGGTTGAAGGGTTAATGTGTGATTCACCTGGAATCCCCTCCACCTGGCTTTAAATAGCCTTCCCTCTCCTCTGTCAGGTGCTGCCCATAGCTATTTGCTCTAGGTCTTGATGCTGTGCTGATGCTTAGCTGCTGGACTAAGTATTCCTTGGGTGAAGCTGTGATCCCTGACCCGTGGGTGGAGGTAGGGGCCCTCAGCCTAGGGCTAATCAAGAGCTTTAGGGTACAGGGTGGTGGCTCGGAACTCCTCACCATCAGAGGTACCTCTGAGATCAGGGCAAGCCAGGGACCCCAACATCAGGGTCAGATCAGGCTCTCCGGATCCCCTTTTGCCCATTTCACCTACCTGTTACCTGATTCCCTTACCTTCCAAGCGTGACACTATCCATCTTTCTCCTGCGCTCTCCTTACTATCCGTGCGCTGACTTGCACAGAACCCTCTTACTACCAGGCCCGTTAGGGGTGTAGAGTTTACCCTTCTCTCTAAGCGGCTCAACCCGGTTTGGAGATCCTGGTGGGGACGTGTGTGTCGGACCAGATCGGGGCTATATAAAAGGCCTGCAACCCACCAGGTTTGGTGGCTCAGAGCTGAACTTTCCTGCACCGCACTCGGAGCTGGTTCTCCGTCTTGGACTGGGTTCCCTCCCAGACTGGTGATCTACAGTCCGGCACGGGCTTGCACAAGCCAGGGATCCCCTTTCTGTTTGGGTTGCCTTTCTTTACAGGCACCCTCCCTACAATCCTCACAGGGCCCTCTCTCTCGACTTTCCCTCACGGTTCTTTACTCCATTCTGACTGACTAACTGTCTGTCCTTCCACTCTTTTCACTACTCCTTAGCTCCTCCCACCGGGACCGGTTATCCTGGTAACGGGTTTAGCCAATTGGTATGATTGCGGGATGAGGGCCTCAGGTTTAACATTACCATCCTCAGGTGACTGGGATACCACATACGCTAGTCTGGGTTTAGTACCCCTTTTGTGGCGCACTGGCCAGTGGGGCGCCACAGCCAACATTCTATATTAATGTCTTCCATCCTCTAATAATGTCTCTCATCCTGTAATAATGTCCCTTTCCTGGGCCCACTTTATGTAATAGTATTCCCTGTAATGGGCTCCCATTCTGTATTAACAAATCCTGTCCTATAATAATGTCCCCCATCTTGTTCCCATCCTGTAATAATGTCTCCAGTCCTTGGCCCCCATTCTGTAACAACATCCCTTGCCTTGGGCCCCCATCCTGTGTGTGGTCCTGCAGCTAAATAGGCTAACAAAATTCTGGGATGTATCAAGACAAGTATTGACTCTAAATCAAGAGAGGTGATTTTTCCCTATGATTTGCCCTGTTCAGACCAAGGGAAAAAACATTTCACTATGAGTCTGTGGGCCCACACTAAAACTCATTACTGTACTCCTTAGCAATACATGTTCCCTGGTGACAGACTGGTAATTTAATTTCTGGTAAAGCTACTCAGGGTCATTACTTAGGAGTCTTAAGACCTCATAAATTGAGTTAATTGTGAAGAGATCCAAATCATATGGGTGTGGGAAAAGGCCCAAGTCTAGGGGTCAACCTATACCCTGAAATGCAGGTGACAACCGTCCTTTAAGGGACACTGTCAGGTCATTTTTCCATTTTTCAATATACTAATATTACCCTTGAATAGTGCCTGGGCAGATCTTTTAAAAACATGTAAAATGATTATTGTAACTTTTGTAGTTTCAGACCCTTACACTGGGTCAGACCCTGCAGTGAGCTCTTGGATTAGTCCTCTCCATTAAGCAAACAGGAATAGTCCGGCTGTGGTATAAACTGTCATGTAATTATGCACGCCTTCTCAGCAGTTCTCTCCTCCCTCTCAGCAGCTCTTTCCTCCATCCCTCCTCTCTTTGCTCTCAGTACAGTGTAGTTTCAGTTTCCATAGGAGCTTCTGTTTTGATGAGGACATGGAGGGAGAGAGCTATTGCAGATCTGCCTTATCTCGACTCCATTTGTTTCTCCAAGCAGGAATACCTACTGTGACAGTTTTTGTGTTGTATTTCACCTCTTGTGATGCTGCAAACACAGAGAGCAGAGTGGAGAATACAGCCTTCCCCCCCTCCAGTGATATGATGTGCATATGTGACATGCATATTCATCCTATGGGGTGTGGACAGCAGAGAACTAAATGGATCATTCACTGTGATTGGCAGGTGGAATGTATCTCTTTATTTGATGTTTTCGGAAGATAGGAGGGGATATAAATAAAAGATATACATGAATAGAGAGAGTTTAGAGGAAGGAATTAGAAAATGATAGAAGTTACTTATGGATTTTTGACCTGACAGATTCCCTTTAATGGAAAAAAGAATTACAGTCACTTGAAAAATTGGTCAGGATGGCTAACCTTGGGTTTCAGGATGATCAACGAAAGTGCTGCGGTGGTAAGGGATCAATGATAGTGAAATTAGGCTAGGGTCACACAGCCCAGCCGTTTTTGCTTCTGAACCGTTTCTACTGAAAAAAAAATCTTTTTTTTTTCAAAGTCCCAAAAATGGATCCTTAACGGATGGTGCACTTAGGTGCACCTGCGTTATTTAAAAACGGCCATCCAGTTTTCCTGGGCACAAAAAAACATTGCTAGGAATGTTTTTGGGAGCTGGAAAAAACAGACCGTTTTTTTTTACATGGGCCCTATGGGGGAGCTATCCGTTAACGCATGGCACATATGGGCAAAATCCGTTAACGGATAGTCATTTTTAACCAAAAATGGATGAGTCCAAAAAACGGCCAGGAGCTCAGGAGACACTATTGACACCTTAAAAAAACAGATTTGGCTTGGGAAAGCCTTTCAAAAATGGATTGCTATGTGTGACCCTTGCCTTACTATGCAAGAGGTTGGACCAACTTGATCCAACATAGATTAGAAATAGGCTAGGGTCACATTTGCTTTTTTTTTACATCCTGATCCAGTTTTGAGCATTAAAAATCCAGATCCGCAGCCCATAGGCTTCCATTGTAAAACCGGGTTGCACTATTTGTAATCTGGTTACCGGATCCAATTTTGCAGCCTGCGTAAATCATGCAGGCTGTATTTTTTCGGGTGGTTGCAAAACCGGATCCGGTTTTGTTAACATGGGCGCCTATGGGACCGGTTCCGGTACCGCAAAGTACATAAATGTACCTTTAAAATGTACCTTTGAAAATTGCAAAAATTCTCATTCCAAACTGGATGCATTAATGCATCCAGATCTGGAATGAGGATTGCATTTTCACAACTTTTAAGAACTATGAAGGCACAGTCCAAAACCACATCCGGTAATGGATGCAGTTACCAGATTGTGCCTTTTAAGTGTGACCCTAGCCATAATCCATGATTTTGGTCAGTTATGGCCACTTTACACACACCAACTTATCTGTCCAACTTCTGAACAACTTACTAGTTGCAGTGAAATCATGGACACATTGTTACATTTGTACACAGCCACAAAATGGAGCAATGTGTCCATGATTTCACTGCAACCAGTAAGTTGTTCAGAAGTTGGACAGATAAGTTGGTGTGTGTAAAGTGGCCCTTAGGCTATGTCTAGACATGTTGGTTTTTGGATCTGCAGCAAATCTGCAGCAAATTCTAGGGGTTACTTTTATCTTCTGATTTCTTGTCAGATTTGCTGCAGATTTCCCTGTGTTTTTGAGTGTGTTTTTACTGCATTTTTGCTGCAGATTTCCCATAGAAACTATAGTAAAAACACAGAGAAGAACTGACACGCTCATTCTTTCAAAAACACAACAAAACCTGTGGTTTTGACACTTTCTGCAGAGAATAAAAACCAATGTGTGTGGACTTGTGATGATTGAGTAATATTCGCACTCGTTTACTCGTAACGAGTAGTTATTAATACTCACATATAATGTATGTCAGTTAGTGATAGGCTCCGCCCACAAACATCCGGCTATAAAACGAGTCTTTGCAGGACTTGTGGGACAGGTGGGATCGTGGGCTTTTTTGAGTTTTCACTGCATTCAACACCTTGTTGTGCCCCCCAGAGAGACCCTAACATTCAATCTGCTCTCACTGAGGTGCCAGCTCACTTTGTGTACTGAAGGGAGCTGTCGATTTGTGCGAGATCAATAATGATGGACACATCACTCAGAAGAACCAGCGATACTCGCCGAGTAACGAGTATCGCGAATACCATACTATCTGTGCAAATAGTAATGATTAAACTCACTCATCACTCGTGTGGACAGCTAAACCCTGAATCACATAGGTTTTGCTGGAAACTAAAAAACGCAGGTTTAGATTAGCAGATATTCACATAAAACCAAGGTAAAACCTAACCCCAAAAATGCAGAAAACCTTACCTGTGTGAACATAGCCTAAAGCTACATTCAGACACACTGTTTTTGATGAGTTTTGCGAGGATCCGTTTTTGCAGTGGCAGAGCAGTGAAATGGATCAATTTCAGAATTCCCAGCCAAGTCAATGAGTTATCAAGACTTGTCATTCAGACACAACCTTTTGCAGTGCTGCGTTTTTTGAGTGAAAAAGTGATCCTCAAAAAGAAGGAGCATGTCAGTTTGTGTGGCGTTTTTCTGATCCGCTTTTTCCATTGAAACCATTGTCTATGAGCTTATAAAAGGATCCTCGCAAAAAGCATCAAAAAATGGATGATCCATTATTTTTATGTATTTTTTTTTTAAAGAGCTGATCAGTTTTGTAGCTGAAAAACAGACCTCACAAAATGGATCAAAAATGTTGTGTGGAATGTAGCCTGATCCTCCTGGCAGCATTTCAGTTATGGAGGCTTTAACCATGACCCGCACTGACTGACAGCTAGTTTTAACTCTGAGCAGTTGTCAGTCAGTGTGGGGGGTGCAGGTACAGTCGCCGCTCTCCATACAAAAAGCAGTGATTGAACCCGCCAAGGTGCCACCCCTGTGACTGTAACCGGTATGCTGTTGGGAGAATTAATGTTTATTTCCTGGCAGAGGGTTTAATGTGCAGTTTTATAATGCTATTAACTTGCAGAGTAACCCCATATCTGCAGGGGTAATAACATTTTTCCACATGACAGGTTCACTTTAAGCTCAGAGTTCACAGCAAGAAATAATTAAAAACTATCCATGAACTAATCCTATTGCTCCTTAGATAAACAGTACCAAATGTCCCGGGAATTATATAGGACTACAGCATTGTTGCGCTGCGTCACCCACAACAAAGGTGATGTGCTGCCGAAGTGAAAACAAAAAGGATAGGTACCGGCATGGATGTTACAATCAGTATATGACAAAATCTAAAGGCCCCGTCACACACGTCAATATCGTCAGCGATCTGATCGCTGGCGATATTGACGGCTGAGCGCTGGTGAGCTGTCACACAGGCAGACTCACCAGCAATCAGTGGACCAGCAACATCGTGGAAATGACTTAAATATCGTTTCCACGATGTCTTGTTCCCACTGCCAGGCTGCGGTTAGCGGGAGCAGGCTGGTATCCATGGTAAACTGCAGGTATCTAGGCAGCACGCGCTGCCTAGATACCCAATGTATACCTTAGTTACCAGCCTTCTCCGCTCACCTGATGGCATCTAAGGTACACAGCGGGTAACTAGGGTCCCTAGTTACCCGCTGTGTACCTTGGATACCAGCCAATGAGCGGAGAAGGCTGGTAACCAAGGTGTACATCGGGTATCTAGGCAGCGCGCGCTGCCTAGATACCTGCAGTTTACCACGGATACCAGCTCCCAGCGCTTGCTGAGAGGTGCTGGGAGCTTGCTGATCGCGTGTCTCCCAGTGTCACACGCAGCAATGCTGCATGTACACCGGGCGACCATCGCCAGATTTTCGGTCCTGTCTGAAAACCTGGCCACCATCAACCAGCGATTTATCGCTGGTTGATATACCATGTCACACGCGTCAATATCGCTGCAACATCACGTGCAGCAGCGACATTGACAGCGATATTAACGCGTGTGACGGCCCCTTAAGTGTCAACTATATCAGTGCTGAGCCTAGGCTACATTTATTGTCATCATCACAAAATCATACCACTTGTTTTCACATCTATGAATTATTTAAAAGGGTTATCAAGGATTTTTAAGAAAAAAAAATGTGCCTAAGCACTAAAAGGCAGATAGCTGCCATCTAACTGCCTGTTGTGCATAGCAACGGCACAGAGCGGTCACAGATTGCTCCTGCCAGAGACAGCATGGCAATGTAAACAAAGTGGCAGCCTCTTTTCTGCTCTGCTCTGTGGAAGTGGCGGGAGAGCCGACCTCATGCTAATTGACAGTCAGCTCCTCGCTAGCTGATTGGCAAGCCGGCTGTCAATCAGCATGACGGTAACTCTGATGCCCATCTACAAAGGGGAAAAGCCGCCCCTCTGTAGATGTGACGTCAGCGGAAGCTGAAAATTGCTGACAGAAGTGGTCTGTGCCCTCTCTGTGTCGGTGGTGAACAGTGCCTGGCACAACAGGCAGGTAGATGGCAGCTACAAGACTGTTAGTGCTTAGGCACATTTTTTTTTGCTAATTCCCAGATAACCCCTTTAAGTAAAGCAGGGCCAAACAATCATGATGCACCCTACCAGATCTTCTCTATCACAGTATCATACAGTGTTTACCTTTAGTGAAAAACATCTACCCTACTAAAAGACAACTTTTAGGTTCTGTTAGTTCAGGTGAGAGGGGTGTGAGGTATGGAGCACTGACTCTCATTGATCACACTATAAGGCTAACTTCACACTGTGCCGTTTTGATCCGTTTTTTGTGATCTGTTTTTACCTGGAAAATACACCACTTTCTGTGATGCCCAGCAAAGTCAATGAGTTTTCAGAAATGCTGTTCAGATGCTGAGTTTTTTACAGGTCTGTTTTTGGGGCAGAAAACGCATCCAGAAAAAAAAAAGACCATGACAATTTGTGTGGCGTTTTTTTGCCGTCCACTTTTTCCCTTGAAACCATTGTGAATAGAAAAAAAACGCACCAAAAAACCCAGATCAAAACGCGTCAAAAACGGATGATGCATTTTTTGCTGCTGAAATAACATAAAAACGCAGCACAAAAAAATTGATCAAAAATGCACAGTCTGAACTTAGCCTAATAGAAAAGTATCCAATCAATAACAAGAGAGCAACCAGGACAATTACTCTTCTATCATGAACTACTCAATTTAGTCCTCGAGATCCCAGTGCTTTATACATTGCTTTTCCATTACCATTAGCCTGAGGAGCACTTGAGTTCTGCAGATTAATTTTCAAAGCCATTGCAATAAACAAACAGGGTGGATAATACTGACTAGACAGGCAAGTTTTATGTCCATGCAAAAGCTCATTTTTCGGAAAAAACAATTGCACTATGAGGAATAAATACAATATTTATTTGCAAGAAGCATAGCAGTGGCAATAGACATGAATCTCTTTGTAGCCTCAGCCATAATGGGACTGTAAGTGGACAAATTTGGTGCCATTTGTAGAAATTAAGATACTCTTTATTACTCTAGGTCAGGTGACCTCAACCTGTGGTTCAGGAGCCACATTTGGCTTGCAGACCCAAGATGTGTGACTCTGACTATCTTCCAGCTTGATACTGAAGCACCAGGTCTAGAAAACAGCTATGAAGAGGAGGGCTCCAGATGGTTGTAAGATGAGCATATCTGAATGGGGGTATTGAGAGAACCCCTGGATTTTAGTATACTGTCTCGGTATGCTTTCTGTCAAAAAGCTTTAGCTGGCATTATACCAGTAATGGAGGCTCTGGGTGTCACTACTGTGTGGGGATCTGGAGCTGGCTTTGGCTCATGACTCTCTTTCAGAGCTAAATGTGGCTCTCAAGGTCAGAAAGGTTGGAGACCTGTGCTCTAGGACAATATTTACAAGCATTTTGCTGCTGAATCTGTTTATTGCACAGATTACTAAACTACTTTCTTACATCTCTTGGTTTGGAAAAAAAATAGTCTAGACAAGAAATCCCCTTCTTTAAAGAGAATACTGCCAACACAATTACCCAATATTGCAGGGAGAAGTTCTATTTGGCTACATTTGTAGAATGTCATGGTCCTCATTCAAATGAATGACTCAGCTTGGCTAAAGGGAAATATACTTGGGATGATAATCAGCAAATACGTTTTCATAAGACCCTTGTTCCTGATCATCTGAAGCAGTTTGATCATGTGGGGCCGCTTCTGCCATAAAGGTACCTTACACACGGCAACTTTTCTAGGAATTTCACTGGCAACTTACTGGTTGCAGTGAAATCATGGATACATTGTTCTATCTTGTTGCTGTGTACAAATGGAATCATGTATCCATGATTTCACTGCAACCAGTAAGTTACCTGGTGACAAGCTACAAATGTAGCCGTGTGTAAAGGTACCCTAAAGCCTGCATAGAGCTATCTCTCCTCATGAAGCTAACATAGAACAGGAGGCAAGTCACACCTCTTAGTCCTTATGCATCATAGTGGGGGCTGAGAGAGACCTAACAATTCTTGGCTGAGGTCACCTGCTGTAAAATATGCCAATACCTAAATCCCTGTGCTCCCTGAATTCTGTGCACTGCTCCTTATTACCTCAAGAAGAGAAAGAGACCCTCATTGTACTTGTAAGTGCAGCGAGAGCTCCCGCTGTTCACAGCTCTGTACTCTGGGCAGAGGCAGAGGTAGAGTTACTATCTGCAGAGGCTGTGCTGCTCAGGGCCAGCAGAGGAAGCAGCTGAATCTTTTGAGATCCCACTTCATCTATCCTGTCCAAAAAGTATGTTTGTTTATACTGTATTTATATGTGTATGTGATGTAAATATACATGTATTTTATTTGTATGATGTATATGTATTACTAATAAGTCTTGTCAGACTAACTTAAAGGGGAACTCCAGTGAGAGAAAACGTTTTTTAGTCCAGTTCCTGCCCTGCTACGTGATGAAACAGAGCTGTACACTGCAGTTCTAGGATCTATAGATCTCTTATAATTCAATAAAATCATACCTGCTCCTCAGCTCTGACCCCCCTCATGGGACAGAGAATCTTCAGCCTGCCAGCTTCATGTAAGATCACTTGGGAAAAGGTGTATGGCGGTCCGCGCTACCAGATTGACTCTCATCAAAGAAGACACTTGGAGATGGAATGTTGATCAGATCCTTCTTTTATTCACCGACGCGTTTCGGTGCCCACCTGGGCACCGAAACGCGTCGGTGAATAAAAGAAGGATCTGATCAACATTCCATCTCCAAGTGTCTTCTTTGATGCGAGTCAATCTGGTAGCGCGGACCGCCATACACCTTTTCCCAAGTGATCTTGATGTCTTTCCACGTCTGAGTGGTTCGGTGAAGGTCCAGCAGCAGCCATCAGGATATTATTCCTAACACGTCTTCAAGCCAGTTGTGGGTGACACAACTGGATCAGGTGAGTGGACCACATTTGCTCACCGAGTGGCCGTTTTAGTGTCAAGTGATAAGGGCACTATTGCGCCTCTTGTTCCCCACCCCCTTTTGTATTTAGCTTCATGTAAGAGCAGAGAGAAGGAGGTGTGTCAGGGGTGTGGATGTTCGGAGCTGCAGGATCATCCTACATTCCAACCCCCTCACATTTCTGTATAGGTAGAGGGCGTGGCTGCAGGCCCCATGGTCACACATGCAATCCTGTCCCTGATATACCATCCTATGTGACAGTGGGGTCCAGGCTTGAAATAGCAATCATGTCACCAAGCAGATAGAAATACATGCAGTGATCCTCAGCTGTATGATGATGCATAATGTGTACTGTTATTGTGAGGCTAGGAGCAGAGGCAAAGCACTACACTGATCAATTCAGCTCTGCATGGTCTCCCCCCCCAATGGGAACATGGTAGCTTCCTATCCCTCCAACTCACAATGTATCATCATCATCATCACTCCTCACTGGAATGTAGGATGGTCCTGCAGTTCCCAGGGTCCCCGCCCCTGACACACCTCCTAATCTCTCCTGCATGAAGCTCTCAGGCTGAAATTTTCCCATGAGGGTGGGGGAGATCAAAGGAGCATGTATAATATTATTGAATTATGAGCGATCTATAGATCCTAGAACTGCAGTGTACAGCTCTGCTTCATCATATAGCAGGGCAGGGACTGTACTAAAAAATTTTCTCTCCCCGTAGTTCTCCTTTAATTTCCTTCTATGACAGAATCACTGGCTGGGTGGATCATGCAAACTAAGTATACTTGAAGTCAGGTATATCTTGACTTCAGCACAGCATTTGGTAAAGTATCTTATTCCATCATTATCGAAAAAAATGACCAAGTGTGGATCGGACCCAAAGAGTGGTCATAATACATGGCTGAAAATCCAGTTGGAAGAATGTCTCAACTTGGCTACGACAGAGCTCTGTCCTGGGCCCTGTTTTTGTTCAACATCTTTACCTCCTTTGGAAGTTCACTGAGCTGTAGGTTGGATTTCTGCTGAAGGGGAAAAAAAAACAACTCTTTAAATCTTTTTCCTTAGCGAGTGTGACACGAGCTGAGTGTGACCGGAGGGTAAGTGCGAATGGAAGTGTGTGACTTGTAATTCAGTGAGGAGGTATTTGGGAAGGCTGAAACAAATTCCTGCGTGAATTGCTGTGAGTTGCTGAACTGTGAATTGCTGAGTGCTTTTCCACCTTTATTGGGCTTTCTTAAAGGGAATGTGACCCCTAAAAATCAGCCCCAGACCATTTATACCTGTACCTGCAACTCCAGTAATGCATTGTAGACATCCCTTTGTGTAAAAAAGGGTATTTGTAAAGTATCTAAAAGTGCTTGTATTACCTTGCTTTCTGAGGCTTCTCAGTGCTTTAGAAGTCACACAGGGCGTTCCCTGTGGCTTCTCAGTATCGCCTGCAGATCAATTATTCACGCCCAGATGGACGTGCTAATGTATTGTGAGCTCCCTCACCCCCTCCTTTAATTTCCTTCTATGACAGAATCACTGGCTGGGTGGATCATGAAAACTAAGTATACTTGAAGTCAGGTATATCTTGACTTCAGCACAGCATTTGGTAAAGTATCTTATTCCATCATTATCGAAAAAAATGACCAAGTGTGGATCGGACCCAAAGAGTGGTTATAATACATGGCTGAAAATCCAGTTGGAAGAATGTCTCAACTTGGCTACGACAGAGCTCTGTCCTGGGCCCTGTTTTTGTTCAACATCTTTATCTCCTTTGGAAGTTCACTGAGCTGTAGGTTGGATTTCTGCTGAAGGGGAAAAAAAAAACAACTCTTTAAATCTTTTTCCTTAGCGAGTGTGACACGAGCTGAGTGTGACTGGAGGGAAGTGCGAATGGAAGTGTGTGACTTGTAATTCAGTGAGGAGGTATTTGGGAAGGCTGAAACAAATTCCTGTGTGAATTGCTGTGAGTTGCTGAACTGTGAATTGCTGAGTGCTTTTCCACCTTTATTGGGCTTTCTTAAAGGGAACCTGACCCCTAAAAATCAGCCCCAGACCATTTATACCTGTACCTGCAACTCCAGTAATGCATTGTAGACATCCCTTTGTGTAAAAAAGGGTATTTGTAAAGTATCTAAAAGTGCTTTTATTACCTTGCTTTCTGCGGCTTCTCAGTCCATATCATAGGACTTGGCGCTGCGCATTGCGCAAGTTGACTCTACAGCAGCTAGTCCGGGATTCGCTGCTGAAGAGCCAACTCGCGCATGCGCAATGCGCAGCACGAAGTCTTATAATATGGATATGATACGATTTGCGTCATACAGGCTATACCACCCGTGGAGTGGGGCGAGGGAGCTCACAATACATTAGCACGCCCATCTGGGCGTGAATAATTGATCTGCAGGCGGCGCTGAGAAGCCACAGGGAACGCCCTGTGTGACTTCTCAAGCCCTGAGAAGCCGCAGAAAGCAAGGTAATAAAAGCACTTTTAGATACTTTACAAATACCCTTTTTTACACAAAGGGATGCCTACAATGCATTACTGGAGGTGCAGGGACAGGTATAAATGGTCTGGGAGGCTGATTTTTAGGGGTCAGGTTCCCTTTAACTTTTTCTCTCTACAAGTTTACAGTATCTTATTTTACTACCTGTAAGTTAAGGATTAACAATTGCACTTAAATCCTATGGTGTAGCTATACTCGGAGGGGGTTAATTAAGGGTGGTGGTTCATAATTAAGGGTTTATAAGAAGCAGCTGGTTGTGGCTTCCAGTCCTTTGGAAGTTCACTGAGCTGTAGGTTGGATTTCTGCTGAAGGAAAAAAAAAAAACTCTTTAAATCTTCTTTAGAGAGTATGACACGAGTTGAGTGTGACCGGAGCGTAAGTGTGAACGGAAGTGTGTGATTCAGTGACTTTGGATTCAGGGAGTTTGGAAGAGTAGACTTACTGAATTGCTGGTTGTATTTTATTAATACTTTACATTTCATTTTACTTATCATCTGTCTAGTGCAATCCCCATTAGGAAATGAGCTCCATAATTGACAATACCATCCAGAGTACATCTTGCCACATGTATGCAATCCTTGAACAGCCGGTCGAGGGTGCACACTGCTGTATGAGATGTGAGCAGGCTGTGCGTTTGGAAGCCCAGATACTGGATCTAAATCAACAGTTTGCGACACTGAGATCCATAGACAATATCGAAAGGAATGTGCTGTTCACTGAAGAGCTGCTCAATGAGATAGATGTGGGGGAGGATGGTAGCATGGAACTGCAGGACAGTGAGGCAGCTAGCTGGGTGACAGTTAGAAAGCGGGGTAGAGGGAAGAGTGTCAGGGAGGCTAGCCCTGATCTGACACACCCCAATAAATTTACTATGTTGGCAGATGAGGGGGGTGTCAGTTCAGGGATATCACTGCTGCAGCAAGGCATGATCTCTTAAAGCCAGAGGAGTGTCTGCTCCAGTAAGGGGGAAAACAGGAGAGCAGGGCAGGCCAGACAGGTGCTGGTAGCAAGGGACTCAATTATCAGGGGAACAGATAGGGCAATATGTCACAAAGACAGGGATCGTCAAACAGTGTGCTGCCTACCTGGTGTTTGAGTCCAGCACATCGCTGATCGGGTTGACAGATTACTGGGAGGGGCTGGTGAGGACCTAGCGGTCATGGTGCACATTGGCACAAATGACAAAGTTAGAGGTAGGTGGAAGGTCCTGAAAGATGACTTCAGGGAATTAGGCTGCAAGCTTAAGGCAAGGACCTCCAAGGTAGTATTCTCTGAAATACTGCCTGTACCATGTGCCACACCAGAGAGGCAATGTGAGATTAAGGAGATAAATAAGTGACTCAGGAATTGGTGTAGGAAGCAGGGGTTTGGGTTCCTGGAGAACTGGGCCGACTTCTCTGTTGGCTACAGGTTCTATGCTAGGGGCGGGCTGCACCTCAATGGGGAGGGTGCAGCTGTGCTGGGGGAGAAAATGGCTAGAAGGTTGGAGGAGTGTTTAAACTAGGGATTGGGGGGGAGGGTATTCATTGTACAGGAGGGTAAGAACGTGTAAATAGTTACCTGGGCACAAGTAATGATATTGGGGGTGGCATGGGGGGTTGGGTTAGAACAGTCAATATAGTAGGAAGAAATAGAGGTAAAGAGAGATGCATAAAGTGCATGAACACTAATGCCAGAAGCCTCACCAACAAAATGGAGAAATTAGAATTAATTTTGTTGGAAAATAATTATGACATGGGAGATATCGGACACATGGCTGGACGAGAGCCATGACTGGGCTGTTACTTTATAGGGCTATAGTCTGTTCAGAAATGACTGTACAAATAAGCAAGGAGGAGGTGTGTGTTTATATGTAAAATCATCCTTAAAACCCATTCTGCATGATAATATAGGTGAATCTAATGGAAATGTAGAGTCCCTGTGGGTGGAGATAAGGGGAGGGGGAAAAAATAATAAATTACTGATAGGGGGTTGTTATAAAGGGTATGTCACACACGTCGATATCGCTGTCAATGTCGCTCATGCGTCACAGATTTTCAGTCGCTCGAGCGACGTAAAAGTGACGTAGGAGCGACATTGAAGCGTGTGACCAAGCGATGCAACCAGCGATATGTCGCTGATCGCCGATCGCAGGTTTCACTGCCAGACATAAAACCTGTCGCTCATCGCTCAGTAGACCTTGTGCATCGCTGCGTGTGATACTAAACTCAGCTACGTATTTTCTATTTTGACAACGTACAAGCGACTAAATAAAATCGCTCGCAAGATGGCGAGATCACCGCATCGCTGGGTCATATTGACACATGTGACATCTTACCTGCGATAATTCCACATCGCTCAGGCGACGAATAATATGTGACGCATGAGCGATATCGCGGGCGACATTGACATGTGTGACAGGCCCTTAAGTCTCCAACAATAATGCAGGTGGAGCAGAATATCCTCATAAAGCAAATAGATGAAGCAGCGACTCAGGGAGAAGTCATTATTATGCAGGACTTCAACTACCGTGAAATATATTGGGGAACAGAAACCTGCAGTTCCAGCAAAGGTAATAGGTTTTTGACAATTATGAGAGACAATTACCTTTCACAACTGGTTCAGGACCTAACAAGAAGGGGGGCACTGCTAGACCTAATATTAACCAACAGGCCGGACCGCATATCAAATATACGGGTTGGACGTCACTTGGGTAATAGTGATCACAAAATAATAAGTTTTCAAGTATCCTTTAATAAGATGTGTAGTAGAGGGGCTACAAGGACACTAAACTTCAGGAAGGCAAATTTCCAACGGTTGAGAGATGATCTTAGTGCAATAAACTGGGATGATGTCCTGAGACATAAAAGTAGATAAAGCAAATGGGAGACGTTTATTAGCATCCTGAATAGGACCTGTGCACAATATATACCCTGGGAATAAACATGCTAGAAATAGGAGGAAACCACTATGGCTAAATAAGGCTGTAAGGGGCGCAATAAGTGACAAAAAGAAAGCATTTAGGGAATTAAAGCAAGTAGGTAGTGATGAGACATTAAATAAATACAGAAAATTAAATAACATCTGTAAAAAGCAAATCAAGGCAGCAAAGACAGAGAGACTTATTGCCAGAGAAAGTAAAAAAAATCCCAAAATATTCTTTAACTACATAAATAGTAAGAAACTAAAAAATGATTGTGTTGGCCCCTTTAAAAATAATCTGGGTGAAATGGTGGATGAGGATGAGGAAAAAGCCAATATGCTAAATGACTTTATTGCAACAGTATTTACACAAGAATATCCCATGACAGACAACATGATCAGTGATAACAAAAACCCTCCATTAAATGTAACTTGCTTAACCCAACAGGAAGTACGGCACCGTCTAAAAATTGCTAAAATTGACAAATCCCCAGGCCCAGATGGGATACACCCCAGAGTACTGCAGGAATTAAAGGGAACCTGTCACCACAAATAACCTTTCTAACCTATTAATACCTGTCCCTGCAGCCTTACAATACATTCTAACACATCCCTGTCTGACCTTTTTTACTAATCTAGGAGTACAATAATGTAGTTATCAAACTTACGAAATTCTTGTCACAGAGGCGTTCCTCCAAGGCATTTTGACCAGTAGGCGCATCCCTGTGGGCGTCATTATACAAACGCAGTACTCGGGCACGATTTCAAAATTGCGCCCGCAACGACACTGCTACGACGCGGTCATGTGACGCCAGGATCGCTGCGTCACTTGTGGAAGTGACACGTCCCGGCGTCACATGACCGCGTCGCAGCGGTGACGTTGCAGGCGAAATATTGAAATCTTGCCCGAGCACTGCATTTGTATAATGACGCTCATTAGAGCGTATATTACAGCAACGAGCCAGGGTAGCGCGGCACAGGGGACCCGCCTACCGGTCAAAATGCCTTGGAAGAACGCCCCTGTGACAAGTATTTCGTAAGTTTGATAACTACATTATTGTACTCCTAGATTAGTATAAAAGGTGAGACAGGGATGTGTTAGAATGTATTGTAATGCTGCAGGGACAGGTATTAATAGGTTAGAAAGGTTATATGGGGTGCCAGGTTCCCTTTAAATACCGTCTTAGATAAACCATTATTTTTAATGTTTAAAGATTCCATAATAACAGGGTATGTTCCACAGGACTGGCGTATAGCAAATGTGGTACCAATATTCAAAAAGTGGACAAAAACTGAACTTGGAAATTATAGGCCAGTAAGCTTAACCTCTACTGTGCGTAAAATCCTAGAGGGTTTTCTAAGAGATGCTATACTGGAGTATCTGAAGAAAAATAATCTCATGACCCAATATCAACATGGGTTTACGAGGGACTGTTCCGGTCAAACTAATCTGATAAGCTTCTATGAAAAAGTAAGTTCTGGACTGGACCAAAGAAGTGCAGTAGACGTGGTGTATATGAACTTTTCAAAAGCTTTTGACACGGTGCCACACAAAAGGTTGATACATAAAATGAGAGCAATGGGGATAGGGGAAAATATTTGTAAGAGGGTTAAGAACTGGCTCAGTGATAGGAAACAAAGGGTCGTTATTAATGGAACACACTCAGAATGGGTCACAGTGGGGTACCACAGGGGGCAGTATTGGGCCCTCTTCTTTTTAACAATTATATATTTTTAATATTTATTAATGACCTTGTAGGGGGCATAAAGAGTAGAATCTCAATATTTGCAGATGACACTAAACTCTGCAGGGTAATCAATTCAGAGAAGGATTTATGTAAACTAGAAGCTTAGGCTGATAAATGGCAAATGAGCTTTAATGGGGATAAATGTAAGGTCATGTACTTGGCAGAGGAAATAAAATGTATAATTATGTGTTTAATTGTAAAGCACTGGGAAAAACTACCACTGAAAAAGACCTGGGTGTATGGGTAGATGATAAAACTCACATTTAGTGCTCAGTGTCAGCCAGCTGCTGCAAAGGCAAATAAAATAATGGGATGCATTAAAAGAGGCATAGATGCTCATGAGGAGAACTTAATTTTACCTCTATACAAGTCACTAGTGCGACCACACTTAGAATACTGTGTACAATTCTGGTCTCCGGTGTATAAGAAAGACATAGCTGAACTAGAGCGGGTGCATAGAAGAGCAACCAAGGTTATTAGAGGACTGAGGGGTCTGCAATACCAAGACAGGTTATTAAACTTGAGGTTATTTAGTTTGGAAAAACGAAGGCTTAGGGGTGATCTTACAACAATGTATAAATATACGAGGGGATAGTACAGAGACCTTTTTAATGATCTTTTTACTCTTAGGCCTGAAACGGGGACAAGGGGGCATCCTCTACGTCTGGAGGAAAGAAGGTTTAATCATAATCACAGACGTGGATTCATTACTGTAAGAGCAGTGAGACTATGGAACTCTGCCACATGATGTTGTAATGAGTGAGTCAATACTAACATTTAAGAAGGACATCACAAAGCACCCACTGACCTTGTGGAGACCAGTGGAGGATAACACTGCGGGCACCATCAAACACAGTGAAACCCAAGGTTTCACCCTTGGGTTTCACTATGTTTGAGTGCTTTAACTGGTGCCCGCAGTGTTATCCTCCACTGGTCTCCACAAGGTCAGTGGGTGCTTTGTGATGTCTGTCTATCAAGCATTGCTCCCACCCAGCCAGAATCCTGCACCACACTGATGAGGGGCAACAACCCCGAAACAGCTGTCTGTGGTTGGATACCTAGTCCATGGTAAACCCCTGGCCATATCTTCAAGCTCGCAAGGGCTGGATAGTGACTTAAGGGCTACTAATACCCTGGGCTAGGTCCTTCCCTGGTTGGATAACTGGCTGGTGTCCATGTTGTAGACTCTTAACCGAGGCTCCATGGACTTCATCTGCATATTCAAATTCTAGGGAGCAATGCACCTTGGGTTTCACTGTGTTTGAGTGCTTTGACTGGTGCCCGCAGTGTTATCCTCCACTGGTCTCCACAAGGTCAGTGGGTGCTTTGTGATGTCTGTCTATGAAGCATTGCTCCCACCCAGCCAGAATCTTGCACCACACTGATGAGGGGCAACAACCCCGAAACAGCTGTCTGTGGTTGGATACCTAGTCCATGGTAAACCCCTGGCCATATCTTCAAGCTCGCAAGGGCTGGATAGTGACTTAAGGGCTACTAATACCCTGGGCTAGGTCCTTCCCTGGTGGGATAACTGGCTGGTGTCCATGTTGTAGACTCTTAACCGAGGCTCCATGGACTTCATCTGCATATTCAAATTCTAGGGAGCAATGCACCTTGAGTTTCACTGTGTTTGAGTGCTTTGACTGGTGCCCGCAGTGTTATCCTCCACTGGTCTCCACAAGGTCAGTGGGTGCTTTGTGATGTCTGTCTATCAAGCATTGCTCCCACCCAGCCAGAATCTTGCACCACACTGATGAGGGGCAACAACCCCGAAACAGCTGTCTGTGGTTGGATACCTAGTCCATGGTAAACCCCTGGCCATATCTTCAAGCTCGCAAGGGCTGGATAGTGACTTAAGGGCTACTAATACCCTGGGCTAGGTCCTTCCCTGGTGGGATAACTGGCTGGTGTCCATGTTGTAGACTCTTAACCGAGGCTCCATGGACTTCATCTGCATAACATTTAAGAAGGGCCTGGATGCCTTTCTTGAAAAATATAATATTACCAGTTATACATACTAGATTCTTTGATAGGGCGTTGATCCACGGAACTAGTCTGATTGCCGTATCTGGAGTCAGGAAGGATTTTTTTCCCCAATGTGGAGCTTAGTGTTGCCACATGTTTTTTTTTGCCTTCCTCTGGATCAACATGTTAGGCTATGGGTTGAACTAGATGAACTTAAGGTCTTCCTTCAACCTTAAATACTATGTTACTATGTTATGTTACTTATTTTAATGAAGGAATTGCAGGTAAACTGACTAAATTTGCTGATGACACAAAGCCAGGAAGACTTGGGTATACTAATAGATCACAGACTGAACATGTGTCAACAGTGTGATACAGCAGCAAAAAAGGCAAACACAATTCTGGAATGTATTAACAGGAAAATACAGTTTAAATCATGTGAAGTCATTGTCACCCTGTAATCCTCTTTGGTCAGACCTCATCTGGAATACTGTGTCCAGTTCTGGGCACCACATTTTAAAAAAGACATCAACAAACTGGAGCAAGTTCAGGGAAGAGTGACCAGAATGATGACTGGTATTATAAGGAAAGGTTACAGGATTTGGGAATGTTTATCTTGCAAAAAAGAAGACTGAGAGCCGAGTATAAATATCTCAAGGGCTGTCACACTGTAGAGGGATCAGCTTTATTCTCATTTGCACATGGAAAGGCTAGAAGCAATGGGATGAAACTGAATAGGAAGAGACATAAAGGAGTTATTAGAAAAAAAATTTTGACAGTGAGGGTGATCAACAAGTGGAACAGGTGGCCACCAGAGGTGGTGAGTTCTCCTTCAATGGAAGTCTTCACACAGAAGCTGGACAGACATATGTTGGGGATGATTTAGTGAATCTTGCTTTGAGCAGGAAGTTGCACCAGATGACCCAGAAGGGCACACAAAAGCACTCAGAAGAGAAGGAGCGCCATTTAAACTTTGGTAAGGAAAATTAGCAGGAATAATTAGTTGACACCATGTCGCATTTAGAGAGCCCTTGATGTGCTTAAATAGTGGAAACCTCCCACAAGTGGCCCTATTTGGAAACTAGACCCCCAAGAAATTTATTTAGATAGGTGTGCACTTTGAACCCCTAAGTGCTTGACAGAATTTTAAAATGTTGAGCCGTGAAAATGAAAAAAATACTTTTTTCTACAAAAATTTTCTTTTAGACTCAATTTTTTTCATTTTCAAACTCGCAACAGGATAAAATGGACCTCAAAATTTGTTGGGCAATTTGTTGTGAGTACACACTTAACCCATATGCGACAGAAAATCACTGTTTGGACACACAGCAGGACTCGTAAGGGAAGGAGTTTCATGAATGGAAATGTGGCTGGAATCATTAGCAGACTGCATTGGACCGCAAAATTTGTTGTGCAGGATAGACATGAGCCGCACCGTACTGAGATTCTTGGGAGAAATACAAAGAAGGGTGCAAATAACGCACAAAAACACTCTGCTATAATGTAAAAAATACTAATCAGCGGCAAGTGCTATCAAAAAAAGTTTCAAAATCAGGGTTTTTGGCTTACACGTTTTTGCAAAAATGTATATTAAGCTGCTTCACCATACGCCAAGGTAACCCTGATCGAAGCAGTCCCTAAGGCTAGGGTCACACTTGCATCAGCCCTTACGGCTGACACAAGTGCTAAAAACTTAGAAGCCAACCCTGCAGCGCATAGCGTTAACGCTATGCACTGCCAGAGAATGCTGCCCCTATAAACCCTCTGTTTACCTTAGCAGCGGCCACACAGGGAGAGCGCTTTATCACAGCGCACAGGAATCGCTGTCTGCAGCGTTTTCCTGTGCGCTGTGATAAAGCGCACTCCCTGTGTGGCCGCTGCTAAGGTAAACAGAGGGTTTCTATGCGCTGCAGTGAAAATGTCTAAGTTTTTAGCGCTTGTGTCAGCTGTAAGGGCTGACGCAAGTGTGACCCTAGCCTAACTCATATAAGGGTGCCCACTGAGAGCCCATGACTGCTGGACCATAGCTAGTGTGCGGACTAGACTGAAGAGGTCCGAAAGGAAGATGAAAGGGGGTGTCGCAGACAAGCCGTCCCAGCTGCTGAAACCATACCGGAGCCGCTATTGCACTGAACAGTGTGTGTTGTAAAATCTGACGAGCAAGAAAGTAAACCCGGTAAAGCTCAGAACTGTGTAAGACTCTGATTGTGTGCGTGAGAGATGGCCGACTGACATTGCGAGCTAGCAGCAAGAGGTTGCCTGAAGGTACTGAGGACTTTACACTTCACCTGTACTTCCCATGGTATCCCTGGGGACTAGCCATACCCGTGGAGGGCGCAACATCTCTGCTTCAACCCCCATCATCCTCAGAAGTCCCGACTGCAGCGGTGGCTACTTCTGACCACAAACCGTGGTGGCGTCACGACAACTCTTTATAAAAACTGTTTTTCCCTCTTTTATTGACTTGCCCAGGACTACGGAGTGACACTGTGACATCCTGCAGCCCCAGACGATGACGAGAGGGCCCGGTTCCCAATACCCCACGGCCCCGGTGGGCGACTCACTTTCCCTGAGTAGGGTGGGAAAAAATACTTAAGAAAACACAACACTGCTATTAGATAATATACCCATTGCTAATAATAATTTTGAGGACAGTGATGAATCAGGAAGAATAAAAAAGGAAAAAGAAACGCTTCATATCTGAATACAGAATGCCAGGCAAAGCCACAGGGCACATAAAGAAGATCGGAAAACAAGCTGTCTGCCAAAAAGAAAGCGCGGCTATCAAACAGCATCTGATCATACACGGCAGATCTTGCCAACCCATACAAAATGTTTGGAAAAATGGAAATATTCCAAACACAGCAGTTTACTATAAACTATGAGTGTGTATCTTGTCTGATTGAAGAAAACAAGTTTTCTGTATGATTTTAAATGATTTCTGCTTCCTTTCTAGATTTTCCTTAAATATCTGATGGTGGGAAGGGGATGGAGGGGCGGCCTTGTGACTCACTCAGGTGAGGTGTCTGGCGGAAACCTCTTCCATCACCACAGGCCTCAGAGGTGATATCTGCATGTACAACAGCACAAGACCACTCCATACCAGTGAGTCTAATCAATGGTCATGTGAATGCATAAGATTGCTGCTGGAAATTAGGAAAAGGTTGGTTGTTGAATTTTTAGGAATTTGCCAAACCACAGCAAATATGTGAATTTGTACAATTTGTAAGTTTCTTTGCTTGAATGACTGAAAGTGTAAATTTAAACAGTGTCTTGAAATAGTTTTATGCCATTATGAACCTTTCAACATTTTTTTAAATTACATCCACAAACTGTATTTCATTGGGATTGTAAGTCATATACCAACACAAGGAAGCAAGTGAAGCAAAATAAGGGTCGGTGATTGCCAGAGAAAGCTCGGAAACAGGCAAAACAATTCAGTGAAGCAAAATAATGCGATCTGTGGCAAACAACCTTTTAAAATTCCAACATTTATTTCATACCTTAACATGTATACAAGCATGGCAGTGCAGGAGAGGTAGCCTTCAGCGGCAGGATGCCAGCTGACAAATATGACTGTCTGTTTCGCAAAACTGCACTTCTACGAGTCTTAGAAGCGAAGTCGCGTGAAACAGACCATCGTCTTTTGCCGGGTTCTCAGGTCTCAGGCGATGCTTCACTTTTCACGGTTTCGCGCCTGAGGCTGTGGGGCCCGGTGGTCAAATAAAAAGGGATTAAGGGATTGGGATAAGTCTTGATTGTCGTGACGCCACCTGTGGGAGTCCGGTGATGGCAGCCTCACTGGGTGCCACATTTATGTGCCAAATCCAGGAGAGGAACCAGGTAAGGAACTTGCAGAGAAAAACTATAATTGAAAGATTGACACCTGTTCTGAGTTTTGGAGACACTCCTGGTTTTGGCACCCAAACACTGATGGACACTGATCAGTGAAAAACTGCAGTGTGAAGCCAGCCTAAATAGGTTTCTGATTGACAAATTGCCTCCATAAGTCACCTCATTAGTAAATTGAGGCCTGCTGTGTGTAATTAACTCTTAGCTTAACTATAACTGTACTGTTAAGGCCTCAAATGTTTGTTTGAGAACATTGGGGATCAAACTTTGTCATGAAAATCAAGAACCACACCAGACAGGTTATGGATAAAGTTTTGGAGAACAGTAAAGCAGGGTTTAGTTACAAAAAAATTGCCCAGCTCTGAATGTCTCATGGTAAACTGTTTAAGCCATTATCCAGAAAAGGAAGAAGAATGGCACAACTTCAAACCTACCAAGACATGGCTGCAAATTTCTTAGGCTGCCTTCACACTGCGGCAGTGTCCGGTCCGGGGCTGTCAGAAGTGACAGCCTGGACCGGAGTTTTCCTCCATAGAATCCTGTCGGGCTGCACGGAGCTGGATCCCGGCGGGTGGTAATTAGCTGCTATCCGGCTGCTGTGTCGCCGGATGAATCCTGCAGAAGTGGGGATTTTCTGCCGATTCCAAAACCGGTGCATGCAACGTTTTTGGAATCGGCAGAAAATCCCCACTTCTGCAGGATACATCCGGCGAGCTGGCAGCCGAATAGCAGCTAATTACCACCCGCCGCGATCCAGCTCCGTTTTGCCCGACAGGATTCTATGGAGGAAAACTCCGGTCCAGGCTGTCACTTCTGACAGCCCCGGACCGGACGCTGCCGCAGTCTAAAGCCGCCCTTAGAAGGTACTTTGAGATGTAAATTTTTGGAGGACAACCATACAAATTTTCCCACCCTAAAGACAAGAGCCCTCTTACGTCTGCAGTTCGCAGTTGTATCGACCTTTTTTGTTTGCTTCCATCCAGACTCTAATACAGCGGGAAGAAAATTTCTCCTTTGGTAAAGAGGACTGTAAAACAGAAAAATTTCCAAACACTGCATGAAAAAGGTAAGGTCCCTGTAGCAGTGCGGCTATTGAAAGCGAACACAGCAAGAGTCAGAAATTCCATCCAGTCCTCCTGATTTGATGAAAAAAAAAACATCTTAACTACTGTTCTTTAGTAGTGTTCAAAATAATCGCAATTCTATATGACTAACCAGATTATTCACTAATAAATTGTGGGATGTAGTCAAAGCATCCTGGGCTGGAATAACAGTTGACAGGCGTTAGGAGTTAGTTGACTCTATGCAACATAGATGAGAAGTGGTTCTAAAAACTGTGGTTATACAACTAAATATTAGGTTAGTGATTCACAGGAATGCTAAATCTTAAAAAAGTACATATTTTGAGTTTGCAAAGACAAATGCTAACATTGTTATTTTTTGAACAGTCCAATGTTCATTTTTTTTATTTTCTGTAAAGTAGTTAAAAAGGATATACCGTATATACTCGTGTATAAGCCGACCCGTGTATAAGCCGACCCCCCTACTTTTGCCCCCAAAACCTGGGAAAACCTATTGACTCGTGTATAAGCCGAGGGTGGACCCCAGCACAGGTATACAGCCCCCAGCAGTGTGGTATACAGGCCCCAGCAGTGTTACAGCAGCAGCCCCAGTGGTATATACAGCAGCAGCCCCAATGATATATATAGCAGCAGCCCCAATGGTATATACAGCAGCAGCCCCAGAGGTATATACAGCAGCAGCCTCAGAGGTATATACAGCAGCAGCCCCAGTGGTATATACAGCAGCAGCCCCAGTGGTATATACAGCAGCAGCCCCAATGGTATATACAGCAGCAGCCCCAATGGTATATACAGCAGCAGCCCCAGAGGTATATACAGCAGCAGCCCCAGTGGTATATACAGCAGCAGCCCCAATGGTATATACAGCAGCAGCCCCAGAGGTATATGCAGCAGCCTCAGAGGTATATACAGCAGCAGCCTCAGAGGTATATACAGCAGCAGCCCCAGTGGTATATACAGCAGCAGCCCCAGTGGTATATACAGCAGCAGCCCCAGTGGTATATACAGCAGCAGCCTCAGAGGTATATACAGCAGCAGCCCCAGAGGTATATACAGCAGCAGCCCCAGAGGTATATACAGCAGCAGCCCCAGAGGTATATATAATAGCAGCCCCAGAGGTATACGTCAGGCCCCCCGCCCGCCACCCCCATCAGTATACAGGCGCCCCCCCATCAGTATCCGGGGCCCCCCCTTGCTGCCCAAACCTGTAAAGTAAGAGCATTATACTTACACCTGTGGCTGTCCCCGCTGCCGACATCGCGCTCCTCCGGCTTCATCCAGCGTCTTCCGGCTTCCTCCTCTGGCGCAGACAATGACGTCATTGCCTGCTCCCATCGGAGGAGGAAGCCTGAAGAAGACGGATGAAGCCGGAGGAGCGCGATGTCGGCAGCGGGGACGGTCACAGGTGTAAGTATAATGATCTTACTTTACAGGTTTGGGCAGCAAGGGGGGGCCCTGGATACTGATGGGGGGGGGCGCCTGTATACTGATGGTGGCGGGCGGCCTGTGTACTCAGCTATATACTCGCGTATAAGCCGAGAGGGTACTTTTCAGCCCAATTTTTGGGCTGAAAAACTCGGCTTATACGCGAGTATATACGGTACATTTTGCTTCATGTTTTGATATTTTCCCAATACATGGAAATAAAGACTTTTATAAAGATTTTGAGCTTAACTCATGGTTTTGAACACACTGCTATTACTTTGAACACATCTGTACCTCAAGGTTCATCCTCACTGTCTGTCCATTGGTCTCAAGATGATAACCTGAGGACAATGTCAATTTATTACCCATTCTGGAGAAAAAACTATGCAAAAAGGTAGCAAAAAACTAAACCTCTCTATTGAAAAAATTGTTTTTTGGAACACCACATAATTTAAAGGGAACCTGACCTCGAAAAATGTGCCCCCAGTCTCTATATATCTGTCCCTGCACCATGCTAATAGATTTCTAGCCATCCCTTTGTGCTTGTAAATTAATATAGTAAACTTTAGAAAAGTTGTTTTTATACCTTATAATCTGCGGCTTCTCATTATTTGAGAAGCCGCAAAAGGCGTTCCTTTCTTGTCCTCCCCACCGCCTGCATGTTATTTATTCATGCCCCTGTGGGAATGCTACAGAGCAGAGAGACTGTGCGTGTCATGTAAGGGACGGTAAAGCCGCTATGACGCAGATCGCGTCATATCCGGCTTTACCGCGTCAATACACCCATTAGGTGTACAGTGAACACACCTCGCGCAGCGCAAGGTTGGCAGTACACCCTAATGGGTGTACTGACGTGGTAAAGCCGGATATGACGTGATTTGCGTCATAGTGGCTTTACCACCCCTTACATGACACGCAGATTATAAGGTATAAAAACAACTTTTCTAAACTTTACTATATCGATTTAAAAATACAAAGGGATGGCTAGAAAGCTATTAGCATGGTGCAGGGACAGGTATATAGAGGCTGGGGGCACATTTTTCGAGGTCAGGTTCCCTTTAATGGGATCCATCTGAAATTTTGATACAGAAACCAGAATGACATAATTTACCTGTTGAACCTCAAACTGACATTTCTCCAGTTTATCAAATAAATTATTGTTACAATGAATTTAAAAAACCTGTCAAGCATGCTCATGATGTTCCTCAAGAAAACACAAGTAAAGGACTAAGTTCCCCACGGCCCTGGTGGGCGTCACAGATACATTCATTTGTTTTTCCTAAGACCACGTAGCACGTGAATTGGTGGATTCTGCAGCAGCCGTTACATGCGATATATACTGGTTGTGAGATTCACAAACTGGCCAGGTGAGCAGCAATAGCTACATTTGTATAATATTTTAACAAGGTAAGACCCTATTTGTGCTTGTTTTTAAATGTAATCTGTCAGGTCATTTTTCAGTATGATACTATATTACCCTTGAATATTGCCTGGCCAGACCTTTTAAAAATATGTAAAATCATTATTGAACACTTTCTAGTTTCCATGCTAAAGTGTCACGCTTAGGGGAAGAGGGAATCAGGTAACCAGATGGTGTGATGGGTGAAGGGGGTCATAGGAACCTAATTTGATCTTGATGCTGGGGTCCCTGCTTCGCCCTGTTCTCGGTGGTACATCTGATGGTGAGGAGGTCTGGGCCACCATCCTTTTTCCTAAGCCTCTGATAAGCCCTAGGCTGAGGGCTCCTACCTCCACCCATGAGTCAGGAATCACAGCTACTACTAAGGCAATAGAACTCCAGGAGAGACTTTAGCTCAGCAGCAAGGTGTCTTCAAAGCTCAGTGACCAAGAGTAAATAACTCAATCAATGGCATCTGACAGAGGAAAGGGAAGGCTACTTAAAGGCCAGGGGGAAGGAACTCCAGGTGAGCCACACCCAGCCTCACATCAACCAGCAATTGAGCACAAGACCTTCACATCTATTCCTACATCACTAGCAACTGAGCACAAGACCTTCACATCCGTACCTCATGCAGCTCCTGAAGAAATGCAAGCACAAATACACACAGCTGCATCAGCAAAGTCACTGCAATCAGAGCATGTGACAATAAGCATTTTCAGAACCTGCAGGCAGCTGCTGCATTAATCCTCTCTATTATATTTTCAACTGAATAGTCTGGCTGCTGTATATGTGTCATTTAAATATCTACACCCATCCAGGCTGGTGTTCTGTCCCTCCCCTCTGTGCTCTGGGCTAGGAGGGGGAGTTGTTTTGTGCTGCACTGTCCTATCTGTAAGATTTCTATTATATGAAGGTTGATTTTCCTGCAGACATGTAAAGTGTTTATCTGCTGAGCAAATGATCAAATATTCTTATAATCACATAGAAATATCTCAGACTACACACACTGCACATATGTCTCAGATACACACAATGAAGATCTCCAAGAGCATACACCTCCTCCCTCCTTTCTGCTCTGCAATGAGTCACACATCATACAAATCAGAGAGGAGGGCAGGGCTGTGTAGTGATGCATGAATATTCATTCCTTGGAGAGTGGGCAGCAGAAAGCTCACTGTGATAGACAGATGGAATTAATCTTTTATTTTGAAGTTTTCAGGGGATGATGTTTCAGAGGGAAGCATAAATAACAGAAATAAAGTGGGGAAAAAAAGTATTTATTCAGCCACCAATAGTGCAAGTTCTCCCACTTTAAAAGATGAGAGAGACCTGTAACTGACATCATAGGTAGACCTTAACTATGAGAGACAAAATGAAAAAACAAATCCGGAAAATCACATTGTCTGATTTGGAAAGAATTTTCTTTCAAATTTTGGTGAAAAATAAGTATTTGGTCACCTACAAACAAGCAAGATTTCTGGCTCTCACAAAACTGTAACTTCTTCTTTAAGAGGCTGCTCTGTCCTCCACTCATTACCTGTAGTACTGGCACTTGTTTGAACTTGTTACCAGTAAAAAAGACACATGTCTGCAACCTCAAACAGTCAAACTCCAAACTCCACTATGGTAAAGACCAAAGAGCTGTCGAAGGTCACCAAAAACAAAGTTGTAGTCCTGCACCAGGCTGGGAAGACTGAATCTGAAATAGGCAAGCAGCTTGGTGTGAAGTAATCAACCGTGGGAGCAATTAGAAAATGGAAGACATACAAGACCACTGATAATCTCCCTCGATCTGGGACTCCACACAAGATCTCACCCTGTGGGGTCAAAATGATCTCAAGATCGGTGAGCAAAAATTCAAGAACCACATGGGGGGTCCTAGTGAATGACCTGCAGAGAGCTGGGTCAACGTTACACAGGCTACCATCATTAACACACTATGCTACCAGGGACTCAGATCCTGCAGTGCCAGATGTATCCCCCTGCTTAAGCCATTATATGTCCGGGCCCGTCTGAAGTTTGCTAGAGAGAATTTGGATAATCGTGAAGAGTATTGGGAAAATGTCATATGGTCAGATGAAACCAAAGTAGAAATGTTTGGTAGAAACACAACTTATCGTGTTTGGAGGAGAAAGAATGCTGAATTGCATCCAAAGAACACCATACCTACTGTGAAGCTTGGGGGTTGCAACATCATGCTTTGGGGCTGTTTCTCTGCCAAGGGACCAGGACGACTGATCCGTGTACATGAAAGAATGAATGGGGTCATGTATCGTGAGATTTTGAGTGCAAACCTCCTTCCATCAGCAAGAGTTTTGAAGATGAAACATATCTGGGTCTTTCAGCATGACTGATCCCAAGCACACCGCCAGGGCAAGGAAGGAGTGGCTTCATAAGAAGCTTTTCAAAGTTATGGAGTGGCCTAGACAGTCTCTAGATCTAAACCCTGTAGAAAACCTTTGGAGAGAGTTGAAAGTCTGTGTTGTCCAGCAACAGTGTGTGCCAACCTTGTGAAGACTTTCAGAAAACGTTTGACCGCTGTCATTGCCAACAAAGGATATATAACAAAGTATTGAGATGAACGTTTGTTATTAACCAAATACCGTATCTATACGAGTATAAGCTGAGTTTTTCAGCAGAAATTTTGTGCTGAAAAGTTCCCCCTTGGCTTATACTCGAGTCAGTCAATATGTGCCGTGGGGGGGGGGGCGGTGATCGGGGGCTGGAGGAGGCTGCAGAGTGAGCGGGAGGTCACGTGGGGCCGCTCATTAGTGTAATGAACATGCACTGCATCCCCCTGTCCATCAGCGGCAGGGGGAGCGGTGCACATTACATTAAATTAAATGATCTGGTCCCCCCATCACTGTATAGGGCCCCCGTGCTGCCGCATATAAAACAACAAACCTTTAACTCACCCTCTGATGTCCTGCAGGCACCGGACATCCTCCCTCCGGTCTTCCTGTCTGTATGCTGCCTTCTAATCATGTGACCGACGCAGCAGTGAAGTCATTGCTGCTGGGCCGGTCACATGATTAGAAGTCGGCATACAGACAGGAAAAGTGGAGGGAGGATGCCCGGTGCCTGCAGGACATCGGAGGGTGAGTTAAAGGTTTGTTGTTTTATTTTCAGTGCCTGCAGGAGGGCCCTAAACAGTGGTGGGGGTGTGTGCCACCAGGGGACCCTATACAGTGATGGGGTGTGCCAGTAGGGGAGTCTTATACAGTGATGGGGGTGCCAGCAGGGGGCCCTATACAGTGATGGGGGTGTGCCAGCAGGGGGGCTATATACTAGGGATGGGAGTGTGTGCCAGTAGGGGGGCTATATACTAGGGATGGAGGTGTGTGCCAGCAGGGGGGCTATATACCAGTGATGGGGGGTGCCAGACGGGGGAATTATATACTAGTGATGGGGGAGTGTGCCAGCAGGGGGCCTATATACTAGTGATGGGGGAGTATGCCAGCAGGGGGGCTATATACAGTGATGGGGGGCCAGCAGTGGGGCTATATACTAGTGATGGATGGTGCCAGCAGGGGGGCTATATACCTGTGATAGGGGTGTGTGCCAGCAAGGGGGCTATATACTAGGGATGGGGGAGTGTGCCAGCAGGGGGCCTATATACTAGGGATGGGGTGTGTGTGCCAGTAGGGGGGCTATATACTAGGGATGGATGGAAGTGTGTGCCAGCAGGGGGGCTATATACCAGTGATAGGGGTGTGTGCCAGCAGGTGGGCTATATACTATGGATGGGGGAGTGTGCCAGCAGGGGGGCTATATACTAGTGATGGGGGTTGTGTGCCAGCAGGGGGGTATGTACCAGTGATGGGGGAGTGTGCCAGCAGTGGGGCTATATACCACTGATGGGGGGTGCCAGCAGGGGGGCTATATACCAGTGGTGAGGGGGGTGCCAGCAGGGGGACTATATACCAGTGCTGGGGAATGTGTGCCAGCAGGGGGACTATATATCAGTGTAGGGGGGTGTTGCCAGCAGGAGGGCTATATACCAGTGGTACCAGTGATTGGGTGTGTGCAAGCAGGGGGGCTACATACCAGTGATGGGGGTGTGTGTCAATGATGGGGGCTATATACCAGTGATGGAGAATGTGTGTCAGTAATGGGGCAGGCCATGTACCAGTGATGGAGGGTGCTGTATATCAGTGATGGAGGGTGCTGTATACCACTGATGGGGAGGGCTACATACCAGGATGGGGGGCTGCGGTATTTACCACCCTAGGCTTATACTCGAGTCAATAAGTTTCCCCAGTTTTTGGAGGTAAAATTAGGGGCCTCAGCTTATACTCTGGTCGGCTTATACTCGAGTATATATGGTACTTATTTTACACCAAAATTTGAAAAAAAATTATTTCCAAATCAGACAATGTGATTTTCAGGATGTGTTTTCTCATTTTGTCTCTCATAGTTGAGGTCTACCTATGATATCAATTAAAGGCCTCTTTCATCTTTTTACGTTTGAGAACTTGCACAATTGGTGGCTGGCTAAATACTTTTTTCCCACTGTACATGAATAGAGAGAGCTTAGAAAAAGGAATTAGAAAATGATCGTGTGGCATCCCAAAGTTCGGATGCCACAATGTCATTATCTCCCTCGGGGGGTAGTGTCATACCTGAGAGCAACAGAGGGTATTCACACCAGGCCAAACCAAAGCACACAACACCTTTCTGCTTCCCGGACTGAAGTGGGATATCTAGAACCCGAGTTCAGAGCAGCTCCCCTATAAATTCTGGTCTGGGTTGGAGTTAGTTAGGTCAGTACTGAAGTAGACATCCAGTGGGCTGGAGGAGTGCTAAGCTTTCCCCAGGAAAGTTAAAGCCTAGTTTGAGGGACCCACAGGCAAGGGTCTGAGGAGGTACAGGAGAGCCTGGCGCTAGTAGAGCGGTGTCGAGCTCACCCCAGAGGAACAAGTGCCAAGAACTGGACACAAGAGTCCAAGGCTGTGCAGGGCTTAACGTCCCGGTAGCCAATACCAGAGGCTGGGGTATTCCAGGTTCCCCAGCCACACAAGTGCCCGGAGGCACAGCAACGTTAAGAGCTCAGGAGCAGCCGCCCGAGAAGTGGGGTTAAAGAAGGACTTGAGCTGCCTGCCATACTGGCACACGCATGAGAGAGAGGGCTGCAGCTCAGCATTAAGCAGCAGGGACCCACCAAAAGAAAGCGCACCAGGAGACCTCAGAACTTGCCGGGTGTGGAGAACCCTGATTTGCTCCCAGGTTACACGGACTCACAACATCACCTGTGGTTGAACCTGTATCACCAGTAAAGTACTTGAGGAACCAACAAACCGTGAGTCTATGTTACTGCGCACCCTCCATCCTGCATCCTACACCCTTCAACATCCACTGCCTTGGGGATCTACTCCACCTGTAGGGAGCCAATCCATCTTAGCTGCTTATTCACCATCCCCAGAGGTTCTGCAGCAGCGGTGGCTACCCACAGCCACAAACCACAGGTGGAGCCCAGATGGAGGTTAAGTCCTGGCCGGACACTGATAAAGACACTGTTGAGCATCTAATGGCCATACTGAAAGTCAACTTTAACACCCGTACTACTGCAAAGCTGAAAATAAGATTCCTCAGGTGTAAACAGATGCTGCAGGATAGTATAAGAGACTTTGCTTTGAACCTCCAAGAAGAGATGAGAGCAATGAAACAGACAGACCCTGCTGGTGTACCAGAAGAGAGCAAATTGCTCATAGAACAGTTTATTGAGGGGCTCTTGACCCTGCCCACAGAGTACAACTGTGTATGATGGCTATACAGAACCCTGATCTAGACTTTGCACAATTTAAGGACAGAGCCATCAGAATATTACAAGAGGAAACAGCCAGTGGCCCAGAACCAAGAGAGGATGCAAACACCACAGGCCACAGCAACAATGCACAGACACTTGATGCTCTGCACTTAACGGTTGAGACACTGACTAAGGGCATGGCTGAGATGGCTAAGGCTATGCAAGAGATGCAGGGATCCAATCCGGCAGAGAAGACTGAATTGGCTTCCAGTCAAGATGACGTCTCGTGGATGAGACAGAGGAGAAACCCACCTACCAGAGGATGACCTAGCCATCGCTATGACCCTGAAGGAAAGCCCATCTGCAACCGCTGTGACAAGCCAGGCCATATTGCAAGACTCTGTACTTTAAATGAGAGTACCCTGGGGCAGCGGGCCAACCCTCAGGAATGAGACAACCTGGCCCACCGAACTGGCGTGACAGGTATGTGGGAGGACGCCCAGTCCTGCCTGTCGTGCTATATGGCATCCCCATGTACTCTCTGTTGGCCACTGGCTCGCAGGTGACATCAATACCGTATATCCTTTACAAGAGATACTGGGCAGACTCTGACATTTTACACCACCTAGATGATGATTTTGCTATTTATCCCAGTAATGGCAAGCCTGTGTCACAGGTTGGGTTTAAAGAAGTAACCATAAAGGTGGGGCGGGTGGAATTAAAAGCCCAGGGATTGATAATGGTTGATGTTGATCGTCGAGAAAGTAACCCAATGATAACCTTAGGCACTAATGTGATTGAGAATTGTCTAGGGGAGGTTATTGTGTTGTTGCAACAGGTTGCCGAAACGGCCAACTTCAGGCAGCAGCAACTCCTGCAGAAAGAAATAAAAGCCCTGACTCAGAAGAAACCGGTGAAGTTGTCCGGAGGACAAGTCAGCAGTGTAAGAGTAAGTGATCTGGTACCCATTGTAATACCCCCAAGGAGTGAAATGTTAATCTGGTGTAGGGAAGCCATAGGCCTTAGAGGGCAGGATTACTAAACCCTGGTAGAGCCCGTGTACTCAGAAAGTAGGCCCACTGTCCTGACAGCCAGAGGGGTCATTGATATCCCCAAGGGGAGGGTACCCGTACGTGTATTACAGCAGAAGTCATGTATGAAGAAGTCAAGCTGCCTAGGTATGCTGCCATTGCTAAGTTGTACACTGTCAATAACAGCCCAATCAAGGCAGTAGAACCCTTGGACTGTCTGACAAGGTGGAGGACAATGGCTGAGGGAAAGCTGGAAGATTGGTGCCAGAAATTACATGTAGGCACAGACTCCACTGCTTCACACCAAAAGCATGGAGTTTATTAGGTAGTGCAGGAATATAAATAAGTCTTTAGTAAATATCCTTTAGACTTTGGGCAGGTAAAAGGGGTTCAACATCATATCCCTACCGGTGATAATCCACCCATTAATGAGAGATGCAGGCCTGTACCGCTAGCTCACTATCAATGTGCCAAAGAAATGTTACAGGAGATGAAGGAGGCTGGGGTGATAAGAGATAGTTGTAGCCTCTGGACAGCTCCTCTAGTCCTGGTGAAAAAGAAGGATGGTACAATGCAAATGTGTGTAGATTACAGGCAGATAAACCGCATAACACATAAGGATTACTACTAGAAAAAACCAGTACTTCGAGTCTGGTTTTTAATCAATTGCTACAACTGCTAATATCAATTTAAACAAGAGGACCATAGTTGATTTAGCAAATAGGAATTCCATTTATTAAGAACAATCCAATAGTTAGAAAAGGTTATAATAAGTAATGTTTCAAGGTAAAATTAAAGTGCACAGTGATGAGACAAACGAACATGCAAAGAGTTGCCTCCTCAGCAGTATAGGACTCAGCTGACAATTTAGTTATGTGAGTCTTACAGAGATATATATATATATATACAGACAGTTTACAGGGGTTTTACAGTTCAGTATCATATATAATGACATACATCCATGTATACATAGTGCTTAGATACCAGGGTCATACCAGGTCATACTGATGTGCAAACAAATCTCAAGTTGGCACAAAGAGAATTATTGTGTATGGTAGTACTATCCTGCACCCTAGGATAGAGCACACCCTTGCCTGCAGGCACCAGTCTCTACATGTCACCATGCTTCATGTTGCCAAGTTAATCAATGCTCCCCCTTTCCGTACTGTTCTAAGTATCGCCAGTCTCTGATCTACTGCCTAGAGCCACAAGCTTTATGTCAATCTGCAGTCATACCATCTGCTGTTGGAGGGTCCCTCCGTGCAAGTGCCGGCCCCTACGCCGTTTCGCTGGTAAGCTTCGTCAGGGGGCGTGGCTACGGCATCGTTCCTTCCCCCTTTATACCATGTGACTGCGCACATGGTTACCTTCAGCCAATCACGGAGCTCCGTATGGCGCATGCGCATCTCACCGCTACGGCTCACATCCTCTTCCCAACCCCGTCATGGCCGCGCACAGATTGTTTAAACTGCAGCCATGGTGACGGGAGTGGGCGGGACAGGAGCCAGCGGGTAGATGGGCCGTGCGCACTTAACCCCTGATTGGAAGAAGGTGGAATACTGCTGACATGGTATAAAGGGGGAAGGAACGATGCCGTAGCCACGCCCCCTGACGAAGCTTACCAGCGAAACGGCATAGGGGCCGGCACTTGCACAGAGGGACCCTCCAACAGCAGATGGTATGACTGCAGATTGACATAAAGCTTGTGGCTCTAGGCAGTAGATCAGAGACTGGCGATACTTAGAACAGTACGGAAAGGGGGAGCATTGATTAACTTGGCAACATGAAGCATGGTGACATGTAGAGACTGGTGCCTGCAGGCAAGGGTGTGCTCTATCCTAGGGTGCAGGATAGTACTACCATACACAATAATTCTCTTTGTGCCAACTTGAGATTTGTTTGCACATCAGTATGACCTGGCATGACCCTGGTATCTAAGCACTATGTATACATGGATGTATGTCATTATATATGATACTGAACTGTAAAACCCCTGTAAACTGTCTGTATATATATATATATATATATATCTCTGTAAGACTCACATAACTAAATTGTCAGCTGAGTCCTATACTGCTGAGGAGGCAACTCTTTGCATGTTCGTTTGTCTCATCACTGTGCACTTTAATTTTACCTTGAAACATTACTTATTATAACCTTTTCTAACTATGTGGATTGTTCTTAATAAATGGAATTCCTATTTGCTAAATCAACTATGGTCCTCTTGTTTAAAATAACACATAAGGATGGCCACCCATTACCCAGAATTGAAGAGTCACTAGCTGCATTGAGAATTAACTACTTTTCCACCTTAGATCTTACCAGTGGCTATTGGCAAGTTCCTGTAGCAGAGGCAGACCAAGAGAAGACAGCATTTGCCACGCCAATGGGCCTCTGTGAGTTCAACTGCATGCCATTCGGACTCTGTAATGCACCAGGAACATTCCAAACTCTGATGGAGTGATGCCTGGAGCACAAGGCCTTTGAAACGGTATCACTGTACTTAGATGACATCATATTCTATTCCAAGACATATGAAGAACATCTGGAGCACTTGGCAGAAGTGCTTGAAGCGTTATCCAGTTATGGCATGAAAGTGAAGCCATCCAAGTGTCACCAGTTGAAGTCTAAGGTACAGTACGTCAGTCATATTGTCAGTGCTAAAGATGTGGCACCAGATCCTGAGAAAGTCATTCTCATTAGGGACTTGCCAAGACCCACCAGTGTCAAAGAGGTGAGGCTGTTCCTGGGGCTGGTAGAATATTACAGAAGGTTCATCAAGGGTTTTATGAAGCTGGCAGCACCCCTGCAAGAACTCCTGGTAGGCCAGTCCAAGAAGGCTAAGAATCCAAATCCTCCATTCGAGTGGGGCAGCAAAGAAGATGACTCTTTCAATCAGTTGAAGTGGGCCCTAACGGGGAAAGAAATCCTAACCTATTCTGATTATGATCAGCCATTTGTGTTGTATATGGATGCCAGCAATGTGGGATTAGGAGCCGTGTTGTCCCAGGTGCAAAGGCGCAGGGAAAGAGTGATTGTCTATGCCAACAGGAAGCTCCGTCCTACAGAAAGGAACCCAGAAAACTACAGCTTGCTATAGTTAGAGTTCCTAGCCGTAGTATGGGTAGTCACAGAACGTTTCAGGCATTACCTGGCTGCAGCTAAGTTTACCATTTTTATGGACAACAATCCGTTGACTCACTTGCAGACAGCGAAGCTAGGTGCACTAGGACAGCGATGGATGGCCCAACTGTCTAATTACAACTTTAAAATTATGTACCGGGAAGGCCACAAGAACGCCAATGCTGATGCGCTGTCCAGGATGCCCCAATTGCAGGATGCAGGAGAAGATCCAGAAGAGCTGGAAGAGATAGAGCTACCGGCTTTTCACCGCCCCATGTGTCTCAGTGTAAAAATTATGTGAAAAGCAAACGTCAAGAAACCACATTGAATCCATTACCCCACCATGGATGGGCAGAAACGCAAGACAGTGATCCAGCTGTTCGTTTAGTAAAAGAACTGTTGATGCAGGAAGGCTCACATCCTGGTTCAGATGCTCCACAGGAAGCCCAACAGCTGTGGAAAGAGAAAAGCAAGTTATTCATTTATGGAGGTAAGCTGTGCAGATGGTACACAAATCCAAAAACTTGAGTTTGTCTGGCAGATAGTAGTGCCAAGTAGGTATGTCCAGATGGTACTAGAGGCATATCATGATGGTGCAGGGTATTTCGGATGGAGGAAGTTGGAGGGTCCGCTGAGAGAAAGATTCTACTGGGTTGGCATGTGAAAAGCCATTGAAAACTGGTGTAGAGACTGTGGATCATACAACCTGAGAAGAAAGGATCGAGATGACAAGAGAGCCCCATTACAGCCAATTGTCACCTAACAACCACTGGAACTTGTGGCCTTAGATCATGTGAAGTTGACTCAGAGAAGATCAGGTCATGTCTATGCCCTCACTATTGTAGATCACTACTCTCGTCTCTTGGTAGTCGTACCAGTGAAAGACTTAACAGCCAAAACAGCGGCCAGAGCATTTCAAACTCATTTTTGTAAACATCATGGTTATCCAGAACAAGTGCTAACATACCAAAGACCAGCTTTTGAAGCAGAGATATTTCAAGAATTCTGTAATATGTATGGGTGTAAGAAGATAAGAACTACACCGTATCACCCACAAACAAATTGAATGTGTGAGAAGATGAACCAAGTAGTCATAGACCTGTTAAAAACATTGTCATTGGAAGAAAGAAACATGTGGCCAGAAAAGTTGCCAGATTTAGTGGACTTATACAATCACGTCCCTGTGCGTTCCACCAATTGTACACCAGCATATCTTATGAGAGCACGACCTGGTAAATTACCCATTGACATGGATATGGGAATAGTGAAACCAGATGCAGATTTACCAAATTCAGATTGGGATACGGAACGTCAACACCAGTGTCGCAAAGTAGAAGAGTGCGTAGAAAGAAGTTTGTCCTAAGTCAGAGAAAGACATGAAAAGTCCTATAACAAACATGCTCCTGCAGTTCTCTTAAAACCAGGTGAGCAAGTCCTTAAAAGAAAAAGACGTACTAACAAACTTAATGACCAATGGGAAGCAGTACCATATACCGTTATACCATCAAACTTGATAATACTAAAGTGTGCCTTCTAAGTAAGGACAAAGGAAAGACATCAGCAGCAGTTTCCAGAGATCATTTGAAGATATGTCCCAACACATTGAAGTATCGAAAAAAAGTTCCAGAAATACCCTTACTTTTGAAACCAAAAGAGGAGGAAGTGATCCATACCGTGATCCATACCGTGCTTGGAGACTTTCCTAAGACGTGGACACAGTACAATGGAGCAGTTGTCGTGACCAAGTTAGCTTTTCCCCAAACTGTGGTACCTGAACCAGCAAGACGTTAAAAACAGCAAGCTGAGGTATCAGAATCAGCACATGTAGAAGAACTGGGAGATCAACCCCCTGCTAAAAGTGAACTTGTCAATCCCATGGTATGGCTGGTTTCACACTACGATTTTGTGAAATCCGATGCTGTCCGATAGAAATCGGATCCGAATTTGCCCCCATGTACCCTATGGGGATCGGACCAATTCGGATGTGCACTAATTGCCATCCGAATCGCGTCCGATCCGATTTTGTCCGATTTCTTTCCGGTGCAAAAATAGGAGACTGCTCCGCTTTTTGCATCTGAATCAAAAAGATAGAATCGGATCTGACAGATTGGATGGCAATTATGCCAAATCTGATCCGATCCGATTCCATTAACATGGGGCCCTATGGAGCGGGGTCTGAGGAAACATCTGATGTCTCCTCTGACCCGATTTTAGTGTACTGAGCATGCTCAGTACACTAAAATTTCTCCAACCCTTCTAATTACACTTCTGCAATGTATAATATATATTGCAGAAGTGTAATTAAGTAAAAGAAAGAGTTAAAAATAAAAAAATCATTATGCTCACCTATCCTCTATTCAACGCTGCCTCCCAGCAAGGTCCGTGTGCTTGCAGGACCTGTGATGATGTTACAGAGCATCATCGGGTCACATGACCGCAGTTACCACCGATGATGCTCTCTGACATCATCACAGGTCCTGTAAGCACAAGGACCTTGCTGGGAGGCAGCGTTGGATAGAGGATAGGTGAGCATAATGATTTTTTATTTTTAACTCTTTCTTATATTTCACTTCTGCAATGTATATTATACATTGTGCTAATCACGGACCCGAACAGAGAAAAAGCATCTGGATGTCACCTCCGATGCATTCCTTTCTTGTCCGTGGGATCCTACAAAAAGTAGGATCCCACGGACAGGGAAAAAATCGTAGTGTGAAAGTAGCCTTAAGACCCCATTCTGAGGCACCAGCACTGTACAGAACTACACATAGAATAGTGCTCAGTACGCCCAATACACCTGTAGTAGACACACCAGACAGGTCAGTAGAAACTCCTATAATAAGAAGGTCACAATGCACCACACAGGGTCAGATCCCAGCACGTTACAGGGATTTATAGTGCAGTTCAACCAGGTTAAGATGTACATATGTTTTCTTCGTTCTCTTGCAAGCATGTGAATACGTAACTAAGAAACCACCAAGCATATGTGCCTACAGGACATTATTGTATAAACTTTTGAGCTTTCTTGAACTTTTATAATCTTTAAACATGGACCATTATGCCATATGACTGGTTGTGGCAAAGACTTTGTGTAAATACATTTGTGGCGCTACTCCGGGTAAACTGCCACCAGAGGTACTGCACTTCTGCGGTTAGGAACTGTAGTGCCCCTGTTCTCCAGGTGTCGGGATGGTATGGTTGAGCCCAGATGCAACACACACACACACATAGTGACGGGTCCCTGGCACAATGGGTGGGCCCTGAGGGAGGACCCAGGCAACAAAAGGGGGGCGGGACAGTGTTAGGAGCGTTAGTTCAGAGAAGGAGACCGGAAGAGTAACATCAACTGACGAAGGAGTTGTAGTCAGGAGTGTAGAGGCGGTGTGGTACCGACTCCCGTGGGTTGAAGCTTTGCCATCCCACTCGCCCACGGGAGGGAGAGAACAGCCTGGTAGAGACAAACAAGAACCCTTGGGATGTGGAGAAGACAGAGATCACCCGTATACCCGAATCTGATGAGACAGAGGGGTTGGTGGAGGGCACAGGGACCGGCCCTGCAGACGGTGCGGAAGCTTCAAGCCCAAGCCAAAACCGGAGGCCTCAGACTTCTAATGGGAGCTGTGGCCGAACACTCGGCACAGCTTGTGGAAGGTGGCTGAACTAGGGAGCAGTGCTCGGGAGGGATCCTAACGGTGTCCGGGACACACAGAAGCACCCATGGCTACCGGTACCTGAGCTATGTGCTGCAGAGGGCATTGAGATCCTGGGGAGCAGAACAATGACCCTCTGGGCTCAGATGGAAGTTACCCCTTATAGGGAACCTGTCACCTAGATTTAAGCCCCTACACTTTCACTACCTGTCCCTACACCTTCCTAGCTGAGCTAAAGGAACCCTATAAAACAGCAGAAAAATAACTTATAACTTACAGCAGTCCTTGAGGCTGGTGACTGGAAAGGCGGGCCCAGGCTCCATTCTGCCCTCCTCGATGCTGCAGCGCATGCACCGCTGGGCGGCATTATTCTTTATTCATCGCCACCTCCTCCATTTGGAATCTCCTGCCCTCTGTACACCTAAAATGCACTGCCCGCTACGTCACATCCGGCGCGGTGCATTATGGGGCCAATCACATAATCGGCCACAGTGCATTAAGGGCATGATGACATGATCAGCCCGACTCCGCGCATGCGCAATGCGCTTATTGAAGCCAGGCTGATCACGTGATAAGGCCCATAATGGTCTGGGGCCAATCACGTGATAGGCCCCATAATGCACCGCGCCGGATGTGACATAGCGGGCGGTGCATATTAGGTGTACAGAGGGCGGGAGATTCCAAATGGAGGAGGTGGCAATGAATAAAGAATAATGCCGCCCAGTGGGGCGTGTGCTACAGCATCGAGGAGGCACCGCCTTTCCAGTCCCCAGCCTCAAGGACTGCTGTAAGTTATGTTATTTTTCTGCTGTTTTATAGGGCCCCTTTAGCTCAGAGAGGGATACATAGGGAGTAGCATTTATGAAGGTATAGGGACAGGTAGTGATAGTGTAGGAGCTTAAATCTAGGTGACAGGTTCCCTTTATAACGCCAAGAGAAGAGACCCACCAGAGACTGTGACACTTAGAAGGGAGTGTAAGGGCACCAACAGTGGCTTGACTGTACCAACCCAGCTCTGGAGAAAGAGCAAAGTACCAGAGACTGGCAGAGAGCGTATCCGGCGGCCATGTTTAACACCTCAGTAAAAATAATGGAACTGCAGCTGTGGTGTGTGAGACTTTAATTAGCGGCGACTATTGGCCGCTGAGGTCGCCTATGACACCGAAGGTACTGCTGACAGAGTGACCAACTACCAAGGTACTAGTCAGGGGAAACCATTCCGCTGCCCTGGGGAATGCTGTCGGCCTGCGGGGAGCGGGACTATCTAAGCTGCCGGTCTTCATCCCAGAAGTTCTGCAGCAGCGGCAGCTGACCTGGCCGCATACCGCAGGTGGCGTCACAAATACCCTTATCCCCTTAGACTTTCCCTAACATCACCCCTTTATTAAAGTGACACGGAACCAGGACTCGGCCCCCGACTATCCCCGTGAAAAGAACCGAAGAAGAGGTGAAGAAGAACACCGAGTAACCACCCAGTTCCCGAGTCTTCCCCGACCCTGGAGTGGGCGTGTCAACCTGGCATCACGAACAGGATGCGAGCGACCCAGAGAGAACGGGTCTCATGCATCTTAATAACTGTTAAGAATTGTGTCAGAACTAGCTCGCTAAAATGGCAGTGGGAGAAGAGCAGGCGCCACACATTTCTTTATTAGCCAATGGTGGAAGGACTAATCACCAAAGTGACTGCTTTTCATTTTTATTGCTTTTTTTGTAATTCTTGAATTTTGAGACTTTGTACACTTTTTATTATATTTACCATTATTGCTGTTCTGCTTTACAAAAAGGTTTCTCAGTCCCAGGGCACTGAATTTCACTAGGGGGGAATGTGGCACACCAGAGTTCGGATGCCACAATGTCATTATCTCCCTTGGGGGGGTAGTGTCATACCTGAGAGCAACAGAGGGTATTCACACCAAGCAAAACCAAAGCACACAACACCTTTCTGCTTCTAGGCCTGAAGGGGGAGATCTAAAACCTGGGTTCAGGGCAGCTCCCCTATAAATTCTGATCTGGGGCAGAGTTAGTTAGTTCAGTACAGAGCAGTACTGAGGAAGACATCCTATGGGCTGGAGTAGTGCTAAGCTTGCCCCAGGAAAGCTAAAGCCTAGTTTGAGGAACCCACAGGCAAGGGTCTGAGGAGGTAGAGGAGAGCCTTGGGCTAGCTCACCCCAAAGGAGCAAGCGCCAAGAACTAGACACCAGAGTCCGACGCTGTGCAGGGCCTAAAGTCCCGGCAGCCAATACCGGAGGCTGGGGAATTCCAAGTTCCTCAGCAACACAAGTGCCCAGAAGCAAAGCAGCAATAAGAGCCCAGGAGCAGCCGCCCAAGACGTGGGGCTAAAGAAGGACTCGAGCTGCCTGCCGTACTGGCACACGCAGGAAAAAGAGAGAGGGCCGCAGCTCAGCTTTAAGCAGCTGCAGGGACCCACCAGGAGAAAGCGCAGGAGGGAGGCTTCAGAACTTGGCGGGTGTGGAGAACCCTGAGTTGCTCCCAGGTTACACGGACTCACAACAATATCACCTGTGGTTAAACCGGTATCACCAGTAAAGGACTTGAGGAACCAACAAACCGTGAGTCTGTCTGTTACTGCATACCCTCCATTCAGCACCCTACACCCTTCAACATTCACTGCCGTGAGGATCTGCTCTACCTATGGGGAGCCAATCCATCCCAGCTGCCCATTCACAGTCCCTAGAGATTCTGCAACAGCGGTGGCTACCCACAGCCACAAACAACAGGTGGTGTCACGAATAATCTTTATAATTTCCCCCCACAAACAATCTTTTACACTGAACCCAGGGTCATGGAGTCGGGTCTCGACCCCTGTGACTCCCCAGAAACACCACAGCTCGGTTCCGAGTACCTCATGGCCCTGGGGCGCATCAATAGCAGTTGCATATGCATTTTTGACCTGACAGATTCTGTTTAATCAATACCAACATTCATGATATTTTCCACACATATACAAAACCTACTTTGTTGTTTGCATTTTAGACAATTCAACTGCTATTGCACAGTTTTATATGCACCTATTTTTGTTTGCATTTAGTAACCTAAATTAATAATGTAGTTGAACTAATATATAATATCACATGTCCTAGAATCTCCCGATACGATAGAATCAGGCACCCATCTACTGTAAATATATATGTCCATATTGACTGTAGAATTTTTATGTGATTTGCGGCTATAAAACCATTTAGCCAAAATATTGAAAAAAAATTATATATCTTCAGAAGGAATAACAAAGCAAGAGGAAGAAACCTGTCATATAGATCAAATCTATCAATCATTTTCCTCAGTGACACAGTTCATTTACACAGAGCAAATGTGAGGATCGTGCAGCTGTCAGGGAAAGACGTAAACTGTCAGTGGGTAAAATGTTCAGACAGAAAAGCCCATTGTAGAAGTGCGGCGACATAACTTTTATATCTTGTTCATGGCTGTGAGTATTATAGCACACAGCATGGGATCATTTCTGTTTCATTCTATGCAGTTTTACAGAAAAAAAACTTCACATCACAGAAAATTGCACTGTTGTATTATAATAAATCATGTGATATAGTTAATGTAATTAAATATAAAAAATTATAATTTTAATAATTTTAAGAGAAAACACGATTTTGATCAAATTACAAAAAGAGAGGAAAACAAATTAAAACAAAAGACAACCCAAACATACCGTACATCTTATACTCATGTTTGCACCACTGACTCAGTATTACACCTGTTACGTGAACTCATAATATTGCACTATAGGGCCTCATTCACACAGATCATTCGCACCAAAAACACATCGACAAAAACGGAGCACCGTTTCTGCACCAAGAATGGGTTCTCTTTTTGCAAAAAAAAAGCATAAAAAATGCACCACTTGTTTGTGCTGCTTTTTTGCTCCGTTTTTGGGGACTCAGACAGACAGACACACACACTTTATAACCCTCTCTGGTGAGCCTACGGTGATCCCAGGCGATGTCTAAGTATTATATCTTATTATAGCTTTCAACTTTTTTCTTCATTTAGGTGTTTTTGGTACAACACATTTTGGGACAAACCATCAGATAAACTACAGCGATTGGTGTACGCTACCGGAAGAAGGAAAATGCCTTGTACAAAGAATGGACCCAATTATAGGCATACTAATGACATTGACCAGAACACTGTAGATATTGAACTAATAAATCATCTTCCCCCCAGTGTTTATATAGATGTCCCATCACATCTATGTCAACATACATGTACAAAACCACCTGCATGTGAACATAGCATACTAATAGAACTGACCAGAGCACTGTAGATATGGCACTAATAAATCATCACCCCCCACGTGTTTATATAGATGTCCAATCATATCTATCGCCCCTTTCACATCTAATGCAGGGCTGCGTTCTGCTTCACTTGTGTTTCTATGCGTTTTTGCCCCCATTGATTTTAATGGAAACACATGTAAAAACGCATGTGTGTTTTCAAAAACGCACACCAAAATGTCACAAGCAATGTTTTGGTCTGATTTTGAAAACGCATATACATTTTTGCATGCGTTTTTACATGCGTTTGCATTAAAATCAATGGGGGCAAAAACGCATGCGTTTTTAGTGGTAAAAATGCATAAAAACGCAAGCAAAGCCAAAAGCAGCCCTGCATTAGATGTGAAAGGGGCCTATGTCAACATACTTGTAAAAACCACCTGCATGTGTGCATGGACGTGGACACTGTACAAACACTATCTCTGAATTCTTCTGGTTAGAAAGCACTGATCAGCTGATGCCAGATATGGAGCTTAAATGGGTTTTCTACCACTAATTTCACCCTCTTTCTTTTGTCCTAACTCTTCCTAACTGACACCTTCCCAATTTATTTCTGCAGCCTTCTCTGCACCTGTAATCTTATCTCTCTGATGCTCATATATATATATATATATATATATATATATATATATATATATATATATAAACTAACTAAGTAAAAGTCCATGCAGCACACAGCTACCACCAATGATGCACAGTGCTATCAAGCCATATGTGATTGAGGAAAAAATTCAAAAACTTACGTTTTTTCAAAAAACTCAATAATCTTATCTTTTAATCTGGAGTTCTTAGTACATACATTGGCCAATGTCTGCTTGCTCATCAACTACGACAAAGTGACTCCAGGTATGATGAGCCCTATCTGACATCCCTGCCCTCCTTGTCCACCCCCCACCTCGCGGTGGGCAGGCACCATCTATACCCTCCATCACCTGTAGGTTTAATGAGGGTGCAATTACATTGCAGCAAAGGAGTCTGCAACTCCATATAATATATAATTTGGAAAAGCTGCACAGCACTCAGCAGACCAGTGTGAACTGGTGCAAGCATAGGACGCAGAGATTAAACAAACTAAGTAAAAGTCCATGCAGCACACAGCTACCACCAATGATGCACAGTGCTAACAAGCCATATGTGATTGAGGAAAAAATTCAAAAAACTTATGTTTTTTCAAAAAACTCAATAATCTTATCTTTTAATCTGGAGTTCTTAGTACATACATTGGCCAATGTCTGCTTGATGAGCCCTATCTGACATCCCTGCCCTCCTTGTCCACCCCCCACCTCGCAGTGGGCAGGCGCGAGGTGGGGGGTGGACAAGGAGGGCAGGGATGTCAGATAGGGCTCATCATACCTGGAGTCACTTTGTCGTAGTTGATGAGCAAGCAGACATTGGCCAATGTATGTACTAAGAACTCCAGATTAAAAGATAAGATTATTGAGTTTTTTGAAAAAACGTAAGTTTTTTAATTTTTTCCTCAATCACATATGGCTTGTTAGCACTGTGCATCATTGGTGGTAGCTGTGTGCTGCATGGACTTTTACTTTGTTTAATCTCTGCGTCCTATGCTTGCACCAGTTCACACTGGTCTGCTGAGTGCTGTGCAGCTTTTCCAAATTATATATATATATATATATATATATATATACTAGCTGGGTGCCCGATGCACATGCATCGGGATTCTAGAAGAGCGAGTCTCTGACTCGCAATGGCCGCTTCGCGGTCAATGCTTCGCGCTGCTAAGGCGACTCGCCATGCCCGCTGCGCGGGCATAGCGAGTCGCCTTAGCACTGCTCGCAATGGCCGCTGCGCGGCCAATGCTTCGGGCGTATCCACATGACCACGCCGACTCAGAAGGGGCAAAAAACCCATTCGCAATTATATAATAGATATATATCTTTATTGAAGTTGTAGCTTTCATCCTTCTGGCTGCAAACTGGATTCCCACAAACTAAGCAGGGCACATCACGGGTGGGGACGGGGCTGTCTTTCTCTGAGTGACAGCAGTCTGGCCACGCATGTCCAGATCACACTTCACTTCCCTCTCAGTCCTTATCAATGACGTGCCCGGATCAGTTGATCCATTTTCCGGCCTACAGCCCAGAAGGATGAAAGCTACAACCACAATAAAGGTATTTACGAGCGTCTTAGAGATGAGATTACAGGGGCAGGGTAGGTAATAGAAGTATATTAGGAAAGTGTTAGTTAGGAAGAGATAGGACAAAAGAAAGAGGGTGAAATTAGTGGTGTATAATAGAATTCTAGACCCAGCGCAAACGTTTTAGTCACCTCAAATGCTACGTTTTTATATTTTTTATATGTTTTATATTTTTTATATGAAATTAGTAGTGGAAAACTTCTTTAAGTGACTAACAACTTAATTACTGTGTAATATTAACTATAATGGCCACTTTACACGCGGCTACATTTCTAGCTTATCCACAGGTAACTTACTGGCTGCAGTGAAATCATGGAGACATTATTCCATTTGCACACAGCAACAAGATAGAACAATGTCTCCATGATTTCACTGCAGCCAGTATGTTACCTGTGGATAAGCTAGAAATGTAGCCGCGTGTAAAGTGGCCATTATGGATAACTCAGGAATCTTTTTGTGTGAGACAATGACACAACTAAAACAGAGTTTCACAGTTAGAAGTTCTGTATTGAAATGTGATTTAAATAAACAATGTGCTGCAAGAAATCAATGTATATAAACACCATAATAATCTTTAGGAGTATTTTTAACAAGCAGCCTCTGAAATAACCTCTCAAATTGATGCAGAGCAGCGGGACAATCTTTAAGTTCCATTCACACTTGGAAGTGTTGTTAACAGAAAAGACTTTAGGCTAGTTCACACTGAAAAATTATGTAGCAACAGTCAATGCAAACCCAGGAGGCCTGGAAATGAAAGTCTCTGATAAACAATCCTAACTAGAAGCAGTGCAGTTTACTCAATAGTGCCGCAAGGTCCAGAACACTGCTACTGCTTTAAACAATTAAACAAGGGTGCTACAGAGAGCCTGTACCGCAACAAGCTTACATGAAACTTGGCTGGCTGGCAGAAGCTGAAGCAAGGAAACAGCAGGCAGAAGGTGTGGGAAGCTGTACCTCTGAATTGCAGTCTGTGAGAAGCGAGATGGATTAGCAGGAGAAGGAGGAGCAAACTTGACATGCAAAGATGCTGAAATCCTGGCCAAGAATAAGACAGGAAGCGGAATTGAAGCTTATAAAGGCAGGGGAAACAAAAGCACACAGAGCGGAATGTAGCAGAGCATGCCATCTTGAAAAGGGGCGAAAGTGCACAAAAAGTCATCTTGAAAATCTAGACTACTATGTATAAATAATACAGAAATATTCCATATTCCATTAAAAAAAAACATCAATAAAAGCATAAAATACAAGAAAATAACAACATGATGCAGGATAATGTATGGAGGCATGCTGCAATGGTATTAAGACTTCATTGTTGTGAAAGTGAAAATGCACAGACAGTTTATATGAGAGGAGGAATAATAAAATCCACATCCAATGAACATTACTAATACTATTTCCATGATCGAACAAGTGAAAAAGGGGTCCAAAATATCAAATAGTTATTTAGGCATTAATTGGAAAGTATGATGTTTCAAGATATTATGTATTAGCACCACAGAGACTTAAACTGAAAACGTAATAGGAGAAAATCTTCTAAAGCAATATCAGACACAGCTTGACTCCTAATATATAATGCAGAAACAGTTTATTACTGTTTCTGCCTTCTTTATCACTGTATACACCTCTTAGTCGCAGGTGTTATAGAACCGTAATGCACTTTTCCTCTGTACCAGGATTATGTGATCACTGGCACCCAGGAAGACTGATTTACACTTTTAGGTTGAATATCTAACCCCAGGTACAGGAAAGATCAGATAAACAAAAAGGATTTAAATGTTGAAATGTGCTACAAAAACGTTCTATGACCTTAATGGGGACACAATATATAAGACAATTTAAATAAATTCATAAATAAAAAATCAGGAAACAAATAATATTTAAAAAGTTAAAAAATACCATGTATGATACATATACAAATAATTAGAGAATTTTTTTTATAGCTATTTATATCGACATACAGAAAAACTAAAAAAAAGTGCCTGGTCAAGATAGCGTTGTCTTGAAATGGTAAAGAAAAATGTATGAAATCTGCATTAATAAAGGAAAACACAAAAAAGACAATAAAAACACAATATTCAGAGCAGATTTCTCCTGTATTTTGTTGAGACCTTTTGCAGAAAACTCATGTAGCCAAAAACCAGGAGTGGAACAATCAGAGGAAAAGTATAATAGAAACACCTGCACCACTTCTGGATTTTTCAATGTGGGCCTGAGGCCTGGGGATTCAGGAACACATCTATGTTAAAGGGAATTTGTCAGCAGGATTTTGCTATGTAAGCTGAGGACAGCATGGTGAAGATTAAAAAACAAAAAGCAACTGAGCGTTTATTAGCAGGGTTTGTGCAATTATTTACATACACTAATAGCTTTATTACTCTGTGATAAAAATAGCAGGACTAGAAAGTCATGCGCATGGCAGTCCGACACACCCCATACTCTCAGTGACACCTCACAGTCAAAGCACAATCTCAATTTTGAGCCTGATGAGGCATGGGCAGCTCTCCCAGCTCTTCTGTGCTCCTGAAAATAAATTCTTTGATTCTGTCAGAACAGCTTCAGCAATAATCTACGTAATCCATCATTGGATTCACAGTTTCTTGGCCTACATTATGTTGCTATGAGATGAGGTAGCAAAAACCTGCCCACAGATTCTCTTTAAGTCACTAATTTTGGCTATATGCCATTTTATGTCATCTCTGTAACTTTTTAAAAAGTGCAATAATGTGTCATGGGTCAGTAGCAGCTTGTGACAGCTCTGGATCTTGTTTATTTTAAACGTGATTAATTTCTTTTGTACCAGCAAGAGTTAATGTCAGGTTTTTCTTGCTGGTAGCTTCTGTTTAGTCTGGGTCAGGTGATGCTGGTTGGTGACCACACCAACCTCCCTTTAAATAGTCACATGGCCCATCACTTGCCACCAGTTATACATTCAGTCTATGCTGACCATTCTTTGAAGTGTGGAGGTATGCAGTGGTTGGTGGAGACCTGCTGGTTTGGTTTTGTAATCTGTAACTTTTCATTGGTTTATTAAATTCCAGTTTTGTACATGCTTGGGATCCAGTCTTCATTGCTCGCTGGAGAGTTGTCTTTTCTTTGGATCTCCCTACATATGCCTAGTTGGGCTACTCCTGTGCTTGAACAGTGGATACAGACATCTAATTGGTGAGCTGAAACGCCTTTATCTATCTATTGTCAAGTGGATGTATCCTATTGTCTATATTCCCTGTTTACCTTTCTCCGTGTCTGAATATATCAGTGGTGCAGTCTAATGTACTCACCGGTCTTGACACTAGACAGCGTGAGTAGAGGTGACAGCCAAGGACTAGGCATGTGACAGTGGAGGAGGCAATGACCCACATAGGGAGATAGGGCAGATCAGGGACAGATATAGGCTAGTGTCATGAATGTGCTATGACCTACTCCTCCTCGACCTCCCCCAAAACCATTCCATTGCCTCTGTGTTGCACCGCGCCAGGGAGTCGTATTTCCCTGTGTGACAAAAGGTGCTTAATATGGATAACAGCCCTGTGACAAATTTACCATAATGGGACCTGAAAACCAGAATACATGGTAGCGGACATTGGCACCAAGCAGTAGTGCAGTTGTGCCCAATTTATTAAACATCATCAGAGTCTTGAGCATCAAGAGTCTGGTGATGTTTAATAAATTGGGCGCAAATCATATCAGGAGGCTTTTGGTTCAAGATTGGTCTGAACTTGATAAGTTCATTAATTTTTCTGAATTGGAGGCTATACATGGTTGACCTGCAATTCCATAATTAGGAGCAATAGCCGCAGAGCCGACTCTATGATCATGACTTTATTCTGTACGTGAAGCCTTAATGTTCCAATATTAATCATATTCATGTATATTATAAATAGTAAATTGATATAATGCTTATAACATAAGGGCAACCTCAAGATACAGATAAATATAGCTCATACTAGACAGTCTTAGTAGTAAGATGCACAATATGACATGAATTAGTGTCTGTAAGCTGCCATAAGCCGGGCTTTGAAGTAGTTTTACTTTTTTTTTTAGTTTCTTTCCTTCCCTAAATCTATCTTGGCCCACATTCACTCATGTGGTAATGTGAAATAGGGACATAGGCCTGCATCTTGTTACATGGGTCCAATAAGCCTATTTGCATGAAATCAAGTCTTATGTACATCATGTCCTTTATAATTAGGTGGGTGGATATTGTCTTCTACTTTCTGTAATGTCTGAGAACTGTGGTTGTGATGGACATATGGGGATTGTAGCATGAATGTGTACCCGGGATGGTAAGCCCTACGACTGCCATGGGCACTGCGTTTCTTCTAGGATGTCAGTTTATGAAACTTTGTGGCTTCAAAGCAATGATCACAGACATCTGCACAGATCTTTCACATTGCCGTACACCACAACAGCTGCAACATTTGCATTCTGTACCAGGGAAACAGCACTATTTCCGAAATCCACATTTTATGGGTTAAGATATTACCCCAGCTGCTATGTTAGGACATCCTAAGAGTATAACTGGAGAATGTCAGTAAGTTTACTGACAAATAGAAATTTTCACGCCATAATGAAAACATAAAGAAACAAAATCATGACAGCATTCACATTGAAAGATTCTCAATTTTAAGTACTTATGGGTGCTGGTTCCATATTCTCATCCAAATCAGTAGCGAACATATACAGTGGCATGTAAACGTTTGGGCACACCTCGTCAAAATTAATATTATTGTTAACACTTACGTAAGTTGAAGATGAAATGATCTCTAAAAGACATAAAGTTAAAGATGACACATTGTATTTTAGTAAAAAAATAATATATTTTCATCTTAATACTTTAAAAATTACAATTAGGAAAATGGGCCAATTTAAACCTTTGGGCACCCTTGGAGTTTTGTGTTTGGAGTTTTGTGTGCTTAGATAACTTTGACCAATGTACCAGACCTTAATTAGCCTGTTAAGGCTATGGCTTGTTCACTATCATCAATAGGAAAGGCCAGGTGATGCTAATAGCACAGCTTTATAAAAAACCAGCCTCCTCCAATCTTGTGCTAAAAAACAGCAGCCATGGGTTCTTCTAAATAGCTGCCTGGCACTCTGAAAATGGAAATGATGGTGGTCATAAGAAGATAGTAAAGTGTTTTGAAGTTGCCCTTTCCTCAGGTCAAAATGTAATTAAGAAATGGCCTGTGGAAAGTTGAGGTTAACATAGAACTCTTTGGACACAATGATCAAAGTTATGTGTGGAGAAAAAAGGACACAGAATATCTGAAAAAGAACATCTCACCAACCATTAAGCATGGAGGTGGATCAATCATGCTTTGGGGTTGTGTTGCAGCCAATGTAACATGGAACATTTCATGGGTAGAGGGAAGAATGGACTCAATGAAATTTCAACAAATGCTTAATACAAAAATAATGTCATCTGTAAAAAATCTGAAGTTGAAAAGAGGACGGCTTTTACAAATGGATAATCATTCTAAACACACATCAACATCCACAATAGACGACCTCAAAAGGCGCAAGCTGAAGGTTTAACAATGGCCCTCATAGTCCCCTGATCTGAACATCATCACAAGCACATCTTGTTTTGTATCAGCAAGCACCATGATGGAGCATATAGGATCAGCCTCCTGATAATTGCAAGTGAAACATATCAAGGCACATTATAAGAGCTGGATGTCTTTGGTCACTGGACGAGATAAGTGCCACATTGTCCCATTACAGCATTGAATATCTGCTTCTACGAACCCCTGTGTATCATCTAATGTGGTGGTTCTTTAGTCATAGGGACAGTGCAGGAAAAAGTCGTCGGGAGCAGGGGCGCTAAGCCATTGGTTTATGCTTTAGGGCGCTGACCCCCGCCGATCAGCAGGTTAGATCCACCAAGGACTGACAGCCCATTGTTTTTATATACTAGGTTGCACCATCTAACCTTAAGATAATCCCACTGCATCAATAGACAGAAATTTACTCTTGGATCACAGACAATTTATTGAGCCCTATTTCTAGCTTCCAGGGACAGGGTAGGGCAATTTAAGTGACAGTCATCATTTACTTGGTGCGCCATACCGACTATCAGGGTGCCAACCCCCACAGTAAGGTAGGGGCAAGGAGGGAGGCTAGTTGACAGGGCCTACCTCTCCCTTCCTTCCTCACAGACTGTGCACCTTAGTTTTTAATCCTATTGTGAGTTTGCAGTTAAATAAAAAATGTGGAAGGGTTTTATATCCGAATTAGAAATAGCAAAAAGAAATGTTGAGCAAAGTTAGTCTAATTATTCCAGAAAATAGTTAAATTCAGTCCTGCCCTTTCTGGTCACACATATGCTGCATTATCACATGTTTAATGTGTTTGGATGTGCAGGAGAACAGTACAACAGATATTGTGCAGACAAACATAAAGTTTTCAGTAGCCTCATACCGTAGTACTTAGTAAACAGCAAAAAATGGCAACAAGTATTTACCCTCCCAGGTCACAAAATTGAATGCACTCACAGGACGCAGTGAAAACACCTTTATAAAGGTGGAGGCAACACAGGTGCAAAATGCTGATGAAACTCGCACACTACCAATCCATGGAGGAGGTATATTGCCTAGTATTAGAATAAGGCTTGAGTCACCCTTGTGTGTGACTCGTGAGAACCTCGCTTCGCATTACCCAGCATGGCCGCCTGCTCTCCTGTCATAAAAATAAATGCAGTTGGCACACTCCTGTATAGAGGGTGGGCAGCCTTGCAGGGTAATGCAATTGGAGGCTCGCACCACTCACACACGTTAAACAGAAAAAGGCTTGCATAGGGTGCTGTTGACACATGTAGGAGCACAGTGTTTAGTTTACAGTTTATCACTGATGCCCATACCAGTGGGGTGCACTAATATGGTGCTGGGCACCATAGTCTAATAGTATGGGGATCACTAATAGGCTGTAAACCAGTCACTTTGCTCTTACACGTGTCAACAGCACCTATTCAAGTGTTATTCTGTGCAATTCTAATACTAGGCAATCACCTCCTCCATGAATTGGTAGTGTGAAAGTGATTGTTTCATCAGATTCAAAGCAACTTTATTAACAGGACTAAATACACATTAGTTTTCCACAGCAAGGTAACATTAGGGAATAGGGACTCTGGGGATGATGTGTGGGCAGCAAAGGTGAATTGGGGCACATCCAGGGTGTGGGCTATAGGAACAATGGATGGGGCCCATCCGGGGTGTGGGCTGTAGGAACAATGGATGGGGGCCCATCCAGGGTGTGGCTGTAGGAACAATGGATGGGGCATGTCCAGGGTGGGAGCTATGGGAACAATGGATGGGGGCACATCCAGGGTGTGGGCTGTAGGAACAATGGATGCGGGCACATCCAGGGTAGGGACTGTAGGTACGATGGATGGGGGCACTTCCAGAGTGGGGTCTGTGGAAGTCCATTGCATAACATAGTTCACTTTCTTGAAGTCTATGACATTTGCTCACACACTGCACTACTATCAGTGTTTTGCACCTGTTTTGACTCCATCTTTATTAAGTGTTTTTGCTGCATCCTGTGAGTACATTAGATTTTGTGAACTGAGCAGGCAGACACTGTTTCCTTTTTTTTTTTGCTGTGTTTATTCTTGAATGTTTTGGAGAAAATTGTATTCCTCTTTTTGTTGCTTTGCTTTTATTTCAGACTCCTAGTCCTTGATATCATGACTGCAAAGTGTGATGCAGTACCAGATGTAGCCACATGAGTGTGAGTTGAGCGGTGTTAGGTTTTGCAGTTTAGCGGGTCATAGCACTCTAGCTAACCATGGTAACTTAATCCTGCTATTTAGTGAGGGTCCTGAGTTGTCGGATGCTACAAGGAAGACACTGATAACTTTTAATTATAAAAAAGAAATATTTTTAAACCCACCAGCCCCCCTCCTCATTAAGCCTATGGCGACTGTACTATTTTGCTCAGTATTTTGCAACAGTATTTGTAGTATGAAACCAAAAGTGGGCTTAATATATAGAGGTAATATGATTCTTTGCATTATACTATTATTAAATTACTGTCTGCTGAAGAGAAGCTACCACTAGTGATGAGGAAGTAGTAAGATATTGTGGTTCGGATAGCTCTAACCGAATACTTTGAACTGTTTTGGCCCCTTTACACGCCGCTACCGAAAGGTAGAAACCGGCAGGTATCAGAGACAATTGTACCTGATACCTTGTAAACAACGAGCAGTAGCAGCGTGTAATTCAGGTTGTTCCTCCCTGTCTCTTTGGATACCTGTCTTTCTACCTGAATTACATGCCGCTACTGCCCGGTGTTTACAAGGTATCAGGTACAATTGTCTCTGATACCTGCCGGTTTCTACCTTTCAGTAGCGGTGTGTAAATGGACCATTTCAGTATTCGGATCTGAGTGAGTTCTCCATTGACCTGCATTGGATTCGATACTTGTTACTCATTCAAAGTATTCAGTTAGAGCTATCCAAACCTGAGTATTTTACTACTCACTCATCACTAGTTACCAACAATCCAAAGGATAGATGACAACTTAGAGACTGATGGCAATCCACCCGCTGTGACCAGGAAATGTCAGCTCCAGAACGGTTAAAACCATTTAAATTAGCCAAAGATGTTTTGTGGTACTACAGTAAAAGTGATGGCCCAAGACTGGAACTTTTCAGATGTATTGTATCTGAAGCAGGAAGAATGAAGCACACACTGAAGAAATCACCCTGCCTACAGTGAAACATCTTGGTGGCACTGTGATGCTCTGAAGCTGCTTGAAATCTGCAGTGATTGTGTGGTAAGAAGGATACATCACATACTAGAAATTCCTAGGAGAAAACGTCATCTCTTCTACGAAGGAGCTGAAGCCAGGGCGTCATTGGATCTTCCAACAGGATGATGATCCCAACCAAAACTCAAAGTCCACTAATGGTGATTTCAGAAGTAGTCCAGGAAACTCTAAAGTCAGATCACAGACTCCTTTAATGAACAAGATGGAATATATTTGATGCAACTTAAACCATTGGAGGAAGCCACGAGAGCTGGGTTGCATCTTACTAAGGGCTCTATGGCAGCTGTGTGGCCTATCTTCACAAGATGTACGTATCTAACTAGTAGGGTCTTGATTTTAGGGATTCCTCCCAAACTCCAAAGACATACTGATAACAATTTAGATGGTGAGCCCCGATGGGGACAGTGATGATGAAGTCTCACAAGCACTGTGGAATATGATGGTGCTATATAAGAGAACATCATATATAAATACTAGTATAGGTAGCTAGCTCTTTATCCGAGTCAAAGGAACAAGGTGTTTAAAGCAATATTGCATTGGAAAAGTGGCAGTGAATGCTGAGACTTAAGGTACCTTTACACGCCGCTACAGAAGGTTAGAAACAACCGGGTGTCTCACATGCACGAGCACGTTCCAACGGTTGCTAACGGTACCTGATACCGCCTTTACACGCCGCTACAAGGTGCTCTACAGAAGGGTTTTTCTATCCCTGGAGGCACCGACGGGTGCCGCAGGTTACCTTCTGTAGAGCACCTTCCCTCATTTACATGCCGTTACAGAAGGGAATATGGGAGGACCTGGGGCAGCAGGGACAACACATAGGCGTGCCAGAGTTGTGGATTACGAGACGCTCGTACGGTGATTGGACACAGCAATAGCATCATAATTGGCCAGCCAGCGCAGGAAGGCTGCCTGATACATGACACTATTGCAATTGTGTAGTGTGACTGGTCATCTCCTTAAATATGCCGCTCTGTGCAGGGACAGCCAATCGTTACGCAGGAGCTTCCACAATGATCGCTGATGGGGCGCGGTATCCCGGAGGCTGTGTCACGCCCCAGGGAGTTCACTTGGTGTCGCAAAAACCTTCCTGTTCTTCATTTAGACGCCGCTACCATTGGGTTGAAACCAACCTGTTTTTGAGCACTGCTCAAAAACAGGTGTCGACAGTGACCGGTGGCAACAACCTGATTTACACGCCGCTATCTCGCGGTGTTTTGACGGTACAAGATACAATTGTCTCTGACACCCGATTGTTTCTAACCTTCTGTAGCGGCGTGTAAAGGTACCTTTAGGGTATCTTTACACGTCGCAACATTGTATGCAATTTCACTTGCAACTTACTGGCTGCAGTGAAATCATGGACACATTGTTTCATTTGTACACGGCAACAAAATGGAACAATGTGTCCATGATTTCACTGCAACCAGTAAGTTGCAAGTGAAATTGCATGCAATGTTGCGACGTGTAACGTTACCCTTACAGTTCTACGTGTCACTAAATTCTCCCAAAACAGTAAATATAACATTCAATTCTCTTCTACAACTCTGCAAAAATCACTTAGTTAGCCATACAAATATAGGAAATATGATGATTTGTCAGTTTGTGAAATACATTTTACTCTCCAGACACAGATATTCTGATAAATATTCATAAATATTCATGGACGTTTATGTTTTCTTTCACATCCCATTACCATTTACTTACATAGTAATATTTCGCATAATTTGTAACATTTCACCCCCTCAGACAATAGAGGTCAGAGGCCATTAGAGGATTTGACCAGGCCGTAGTCAGACTGGACAGGTCAAAGGGCAAACATTTTTTTCTATGGAGCCCAGTGCTAGAAATGTCTGTGTCTTCCTATATTTATATCTCCCCAGTAATGGAAGTGACTTCTGGGGATGAAGGTCGGCACATTCTTGTTGCTTGTGACAGCATTGTTTCTTTATTTTTGCTGCCTTATCACTTTTAGCAATGATATAGTTCATGGACCATAACTAGAAATACTGATTTCGCATAAACTAAATATTTTAGAATCCCTGATATGCGTAGACAAAAAAAGGATTCCAATATAAAGTATCATCACTATTGACTCAAAAGCGGTCACCTCTGTTGGGGAACAGCAGACAATTTAGGTGACTTATGTAATGCTACAGGAAAATAGAAACCACAATAGTAAAGAAATATTAAACATTTGTTTTCAATATTAAATATGACCCATATTTTTATAAGGCTATGTGCTCACTGTGCTTATTTTTTTGGGCTACACAAACGCAGCTGTCTATAAACAAAAGCAGCACAAACTTATTAAGTTTCTGCTGCGTTTGTGCACATAAAAAGGCAGCACAAAAACAAAGCACAACACAAAGACAGAGAGAGACACACACACAGTTTCTCACCCTCCCCGGCGATCCCCGGTCATTCTTCCCCCATGCACCGGCAGATGCTGTATTTATCGATCTTCCAGATCCTGCGCACCATGTGACAGCCTGAGTCACATGGTGTAAGGTCTTGGAAGATTGATAAACACATCTCCTGCCCATGCATGGGGGAAAAAATTATCGGGGATCGCCGGGGAGGGTTAGTATTTCGGTATTTTTGTTTTGGAAACCACTGTAAAAAAACACCACAGATGGACTGTGGGAATATCAATCCATTTGTGGTACTTTTTTGGGGGGTTAGAATGGAGTCTATGGGGAAAATGCAGCCAAGAAACGGGCATGTTAATTGACAGGGACATTAAAAAAAATCAGGCGATTTCTGCTATAAAAATGCAGCACCCAAAAACACACATGTGGGCAGGGGCGTAACTACAGTGGGTGCAGGGGTTGCAATTGCACCCGGGCCCTGGAACCTAGAGGGCCCCAAAAATCCATTTGGTCTATAGAAAAAGACTAATGCTTTTAAAGATTTGCAGTAACTGGGGGCCTTGTTGGAGCTTTCACATCGGGGCCCATGAGCTTCAGGTTACACCACTGCATGTGGGCACAAATTTTGGAAAATCACATTTAGGATACCATTACATGTCACAACATTGCATGCAATTTCACTTGCAATTTGCTGGTTGCAGTGAAATCATGGACACATTGTTCTATTTTGTTGCCATGTACAAATAGAACAATGTTTCCATGATTTCACTGCAACCAGAAAATTGCAAGTGAAATTGCATGCAATGTTGTGACGTGTAAAGGTACCCTTAGGGTACCGTCATACCTGGCCATATTGGCGGCGATTTCATAGACGACGCAGGGCGTGGCCTTTCGCCGCCGACAGCGCCGGTGCGTCGCCTAATGTAAAGAGGCGATGTCGGCACTAACAATCGCCTCTGAGTGGTCGCTTGGTTTCTCAGCACTGCTCTGAAACCAGGCGAGCACTCTGGGGCGATGTGTACACATCTCCCCATGTAACATGGCGATCGCCGATGTTACAGGCCATGGGAGCCATAGGCTCCCATCTTACAGGATGGCGCCTGTAACATCGCCGGTGCGTCGCCGGAGGTATCGCTGCAGGTAGACATGCAACGGCGACGCTGGCGGGGTGCCAAAAACGTGTGCGCTTCTGTGCATCGCCGCCAATATCTCCGGCGATGTCACCAGGTGTGACGGTACCCTTACTCTCACTCTTCTCCAGGAATTGCTCATGTCCATTGTCAGTCTCTGAAGGTACCGTCACACGCGGCAATATTGCTAGGCAATTTCACTGGCAATTTGCTGGTTGCAGTGAAATTATGGACACATTGTTCTATCTTGTTGCTGTGTACAAATGTAACAATGTTTCCATGATTTCACTGCAACCAGCAAATTGCCAGTGAAATTACCTAGCAATATTGCAGCGTGTGACGGTACCTTGAGCTTTCTCTTCTGGTAGAGAAAATTAGCTAGTGATTCAAGAATCTATACAACTAGAACATATCCATTTTGCTGTGTTCACATTGCTCACACTGTGGCTAGTGGTTGGCTACAGTGGTCGGATGCCCATCCCTATCAAGTAAAAGTGAAAAATAAAATGAAGGTAATATACAATTTTTTTTTATACAAATGTATAAATATTTGAACCTTGTAAATTGTGAGCCCTCGTGGGCAGGGTCCTCTCGCCTTCTGTACTTACGAGTGCCTTGTATTGCTTATGTTTATTGTACTTGTCTATGTATGCCCCTTTTCACATGTAAAGTGCCATGGAATCAATGGTGCTATAATATAATAATAAATAATAACAACTCAGCATTTCTACAACTTTGATATTTACTCACTTGATACCAGGACAACATTTGGCCATTATCTTACTGTGTAAGTGTCCAATTAAGGCCGGCTTCACACCATGGTTTTATGGATCCGGGGCTGTCCGGTATGAACCGGATAGTCCCGGATCTGATTTTGGCCCCATAGTATTCCTATGGGGCTGGATGGCAGCTATTTGCCATCTAGTTCCCTGCTGTCAGGGAGGATCCGGGAGAATTTGTTTTTTATCCCCGGACACAAAATCACAGCTTGCAGCGTTTTTGTGTCCAGGGCAAAAAGTTACACAAAACCGGATCCTCCCGGATTCGGCGCGATCCAGCGCCCAATAACATGGGAGTCTATGGACGCCGGATCGTGCCGGACCCGACAGAAAATCTATCCGGTTCTCAGACGCCGGGTGCTGAACTTTAGCACCTGGAGAGCTCCCAGCTACGATTTCAGAACTGCAGCTAGCTCCCGCTAGCCGCAATTTTGAAATTTCAGGACCTGGACAGCAGCAGCAAAGCTTTCTACAGAAATCACACCAAGGTATTACACTGAGATTTAGTGAGATCCAGTTGTTCCTACCAAAGCTTAGATCTCTTCTATGTGCGGTCTCACAAAAGTCCCCATCTGGAGACCTGTTCTTCATATCTGTTTGCTAGACCTGGTGCAGCATGTCAGCAGAGAGCCACGAACTACAAATCACTGGTCCATGAGCCACAGGTTCGGTTACCCGTTTCAACCCATCAAAATAAAATTTCACTCAGCAGAACATTAATAATGGGCAGCACGGTGACTAAACATCTGCACGGAATTTGTATGTTCTCCCCGTTGCTTGTGTGGGTTTCATCCTAGGTACTTGGATTTCCCTCCAAAAACATACTGATAGGGAATTTAGATTGTTAGCCCCAATGGGGACAGTACATATAGAAGTGTGTGGTCTGGTACATGCATAGGTGGAACCAAGATTATTAATGGACTGGGGGGTCTGCAATACCATGACAGGTTAATTAACGTGGGGTTATTCACTTTTGACAAACGAAGGCTTAGGGGTGATCTTATAATAATGTATAAATATATGAGGGGCAGTGGTGTAACTAGACTTCATGGCGCCCGGGGCAAAGATCTTTTCTGGCGCCCACCCCCAGTAGGTCAGCCGTCAGCTTTCAGCCCCGCCGCCCCAGCAGCCTTGGTTGAGGAGTGGGGGGGGGGGTTGTGCTGTCAGTCTCAGTGGGCCCATTTAACACATGCTGGATATATATATAACACAGTGTATACAGTGCCTACAAGTAGTATTCAATCCCCTGCAGATTTAGGTGGTTTGATAAGATGCAAATAAGTTAGAGCCTTCAAACTGCAAACGAGAGTAGGATTTATTAACAGAAGCATAAATCTTACAAACCAAAAAGTTATGTTGCTCAGTTGAATTTTAATAAATTTTAAACATAAAAGTGTGGGTCAATTATTATTCAACCCCTAGGTTTAATATTTTGTGGAATAACCCTTGTTTGCAATTGCAGCTAATAATCGTCTTTTATAAGACCTGATCAGGCCGGCACAGGTCTCTGGAGTTATCTTGGCCCACTCCTCCATGCAGATCTTCTCCAAGTTATCTAGGTTCTTTGGGTGTCTCATGTGGACTTTAATCTTGAGCTCCTTCCACAAGTTTTCAATTGGGTTAAGGTCAGGAGACTGACTAGGCCACTCCAACACCTTGATTTTTTCCCTCTTGAACCAGGCCTTGGTTTTCTTGGCTGTGTGCTTTGGGTCGTTGTCTTGTTGGAAGATGAAATTACGACCCATCTTAAGATCCTTGATGGAGGAGTGGAGGTTCTTGGCCAAAATCTCCAGGTAGGCCGTGCTATCCATCTTCCCATGGATGCGGACCAGATGGCCAGGCCCCTTGGCTGAGAAACAGCCCCACAGCATGATGCTGCCACCACCATGCTTGACTGTAGGGATGGTAATCTTGGGCTCGTATGCAGTGCCATCCAGTCTCCAAACGTCACGTGTGTGGTTGGCACCAAAGATCTCGATCTTGGTCTCATCAGACCATAGAACCTTGAACCAGTCTGTCTCAGAGTCCTCCAAGTGATCATGAGCAAACTGTAGACGAGCCTTGACATGACGCTTTGAAAGTAAAGGTACCTTACGGGCTCGTCTGGAACGGAGACCATTGCGGTGGAGTACGTTACTTATGGTATTGACTGAAACCAATGTCCCCACTGCCATGAGATCTTCCCGGAGCTCCTTCCTTGTTGTCCTTGGGTTAGCCTTGACTCTTCGGACAAGCCTGGCCTCGGCACGGGAGGAAACTTTCAAAGGCTGTCCAGGCCGTGGAAGGCTAACAGTAGTTCCATAAGCCTTCCACTTCCGGGTGATGCTCCCAACAGTGGAGACAGGTAGGCCCAACTCCTTGGAAAGGGTTTTGTACCCCTTGCCAGCCTTGTGACCCTCCACGATCATGTCTCTGATGGCCTTGGAATGCTCCTTTGTCTTTCCCATGTTGACCATGTATGAGTGCTGTTCACAAGTTTGGGGGGGTCTTAAATAGTCAGAAAAGGCTGGCAAAAGAGATAATTAATCCACACATATGAAGCTCATTGTTCTTTGTGCCTGAACTACTTTTTAATACTTTAGGGGGACCAAACAGAATGCTGGTGGTTTGAGGGGTTGAATAATAATTGACCCACACTTTTATGTTTAAAATGTATTAAAATTCAACTGAGCAACATAACTTTTTGGTTTGTAAGATTTATGCTTCTGTTAATAAATCCTACTCTCGTTTGCAGTTTGAAGGCTCTAACTTATTTGCATCTTATCAAACCACCTAAATCTGCAGGGGGTTGAATACTACTTGTAGGCACTGTATGTATATATATATATATATATATATATATATATATATATATTCATATGTACAACAGGCTGTGGACCATAAGATTACTATTATATTGTGCCCGCGGAATGCCATCATACTGCTATTTTATGCCCCAGGCTCAGCCTGCACCACCTCCACACACTGACCTCTGAGGCGGTGCTGGGCTCCGGTGTATGCGGTGCCGATGGTACCGCTGGTCTGGCTGTGGAACACAGAGGAGAGGAGATGAGGATGGGTGACGAGTCTCTTCTGTGCGTTCCACACACCTTCCGCAGGAAGAGGAAGTAAGGGGGCAGAACAGGGACCCTCTTGTATGCCGTCCACAGTGTGGAACGCCCACAGGCAGTGGAAGTGACAGCCTGGATGCGGGGGCTGGCAGCCGGCTGCCGACAATAATGAAGTGTGCACTATACCATACCGTGCCGGTAAGAGATAGTAAATAATACCGGCGCGGGGCGGGCCTCCTTGTTTGAGGAGCCGGGGGGGGGGGTGCCGCCGGCGCCCCCCTCTGAGTTGCACCCGGGGCAAAGGATCCAGCTGCACCCCCCAAGATACGCCCCTGATGAGGGGACAGTACAGAGACCTTTTTAATGATCTCTTTACTCTTAGGCCTGAGACGGGGACAAAGGGGCATCCTCTACGTCTGGAGGAAAGAAGGTTTAATCATAATCACAGACGCGGATTCTTTACTGTAAGAGCAGTGAGACTATGGAACTCTCTGCCACATGATGTTGTAATGAGTGACTCACTACTAACATTTAAGAAGGGCCTGGATGTATTTACTGAAAAATATAATATTACCGGATATATATACTAGATTTTTTGATAGGGCGTTGATCCAGGGAACTAGTCTGATTGCCGTATGTGGCGTCAGGAAAGAATTTTTTTCCCCAATGTGGAGCTTAGTGTTGCCGCATGTTTTTTTTTGCCTTCCTCTGGATCAACATGTTAGGCTATGGGTTGAACTAGATGGACTTAAAAGTCTTCGTTCAATCTTAAAAATTATGAACAAGAAACATACACGTGTGGTTCGATACACAGGTCGTAATACACATTGGTCCGAATACACAGGAGTGCGGCTCGGTACATAAATGTTGTCAGATGACATACACAGGTTACGATCAGTAATACACGGTCCGGTACATACACAGGTGTGCGGTCCCGGTAAATACACAGGAGTGCGGCCTCGGTACATAACGTGGTGTACATAACTTGTATACGTGTCTACACGGTGTACGTCGGTAATACCAGGTGAGGTACATACACAGGTGTGCGGTCCGGTACATCGACACAGGTGTGCGGTCCGTACATACACGTGTGGAGGTGCGTCGGTACATTACACAGGTGTGGTGTCGTGCGGTCCCGGTACATACACAGGAGTGCGGTCCGGTACATACACAAGGTGTGCGGTCCCGGTACATACACAGGTGTGCGGTCCTGGTACATACACAGGTGTGCGGGATCCGGGCGGTCCATACACAGGTGTGCGTCGTACATACACAGGTTGCGGTCCCGGTACATACACAGGTGTGCGGTCCGGTACTACACAGGTGTGCGGTCCGGTACATACACAGGTGTGCGGTCCGGTACATACACAGGTGTGCGGTCCCGGTACATACACAGGTGTGCGGTCCCGGTACATACACAGGTGTGCGTTCCGGTACATACACAGGTGTGCCGTCGGTACATACACAGGTGTGCGGTCCCGGTACATACACAGGTGTGCGGTCCCGGTACATACACAGGTGTGCGGTCCGGTACATACACGGTATCGGTCCCGGTACATACACAGGTGTGCGGTCCGGTACATACACAGGTGTGCGGTCCGGTACATACACAGGTGTGCGGTCCGGTACATACACAGGTGTGCGGTCCGGTACATACACAGGTGTGCGGTCCGGTACATACACAGGTGTGCGTTCCGGTACATACACAGGTGTGCGGTCCGGTACATACACAGGTGTGCGGTCCGGTACATACACAGGTGTGCGTCCGGTACATACACAGGTGTGCGGTCCGGTACATACACAGGTGTGCGGTCCCGGTACATACACAGGTGTGCGGTCCGGTACATACACAGGTGTGCGGTCCGGTACATACACAGGTGTGCGTCCGGTACATACACAGGTGTGCGGTCCGGTACATACACAGGTGTGCGGTCCCGGTACAGACACAGGTGTGCGGTCCCGGTACATACACAGGTGTGCGGTCCGGTACATACACAGGTTTCCCGGTACATACACAGGTGTGCGGTCCGGTACATACACAGGTGTGCGGTCCGGTACAACACAGGTGTGCGGTCCCGGTACATACACAGGTGTGCGGTCCCGGTACATACACAGGTGTGCGGTCCGGTACATACACAGGTGTGCGTTCCGGTACATACACAGGTGTGCGGTCCCGGTACATACACAGGTGTGCGGTCCCGGTACATACACAGGTGTGCGGTCCGTACATACACAGGTGTGCGGTCCCGGTACATACACAGGTGTGCGGTCCCGGTACATACACAGTGTGCGGTCCCGGTACATACACAGGTGTGCGGTCCGGTACATACACAGGTGTGCGGTCCGGTACATACACAGGTGTGCGGTCCCGGTACATACACAGGTGTGCGGTCCCGGTACATACACAGGTGTGCGGTCCCGGTACATACACAGGTGTGCGGTCCGGTACATACACAGGTTGGTCCCGGTACATACACAGGTGTGCGGTCCGGTACATACACAGGTGTGCGGTCCCGGTACATACACAGGTGTGCGGTCCCGGTACATACACAGGTGTGCGGTCCGGTACATACACAGGTGTGCGTCCGGTACATACACAGGTGTGCGGTCCCGGTACATACACAGGTGTGCGGCCCCGGTACATACACAGGTGTGCGGTCCCGGTACATACACAGGTGTGCGGACATACACAGGTTTCCCGGTACATACACAGGTGTGCGTCCGGTACATACACAGGTGTGCGGTCCGGTACATACACAGGTGTGCGGTCCGGTACATACACAGGTGTGCGTCCCGGTACATACACAGGTGTGCGGTCCGGTACATACACAGGTGTGCGTTCCGGTACATACACAGGTGTGCGTTCCGGTACATACACAGGTGTGCCGTCCCGGTACATACACAGGTGTGCAGTCCGGTACATACACAGGTAGCGGTCCGGTACATACACAGGTGTGCGGTCCGGTACATACACAGGTGTGCGGTCCGGTACATACACAGGTGTGCGGTCCGGTACATACACAGGTGTGCGTTCCGGTACATACACAGGTGTGCCGTTCGGTACATACACAGGTGTGCGGTCCCGGTACAGACACAGGTGTGCGGCCCCGGTACAGACACAGGTGTGCGGTCCGGTACATACACAGGTTTCCCGGTACATACACAGGTGTGCGGTCCGGTACATACACAGGTGTGCGGTCCGGTACACACAGGTGTGCGGTCCCGGTACATACACAGGTGTACGGTCCGGTACATACACAGGTGTGCGGTCCCGGTACATACACAGGTGTGCGGCCCCGGTACATACACAGGTGTGCGGTCCGGTACACACACAGGTGTGCGGTCCCGGTACATACACAGGTGTGCGGTCCGGTACACACACAGGTGTGCGGTCCCGGTACATACACAGGTACACACGTTATGTGCTGCAGCAGACGCCTCCTCACACCCTCCATTCCCACCTCTGGCCGCCACCAGCCAATCAGCGAGCAGATAACTCTGCTGCAGGGCCTCCATGTGCCGCTGCCTGTGATTGGCTGATCCTCCGCAATGTGCTCTGTTCAGCGCTCAGTGGCCGCTTCAGTGTGTGGAGGGAGCGGGGAGTCAGCGACGCATCATCTGCTGCAGCATCACCCCGGAGCCGGCTGTACCGAGGAGCCAGAGCCGGCTGTACCCAGGAGCCAGGGCCGGCTTTAAAGAGGAGCCAGAGCCTTCTGTACCCAGGTGCCAGAGCCGGCTGTACCGAGGAGCGCAGCACTGTGCAGCCGGACCGGTGCCAGCAGCACTGGGCATCACTACAGTGTGACCCTCACCAGAAGGAGCTGCTGACCACAATGGGGGAGGATCATTGACTGCTGTGCAGGGAGCAGGTAGTGTCCCAGCTGTGCAGGGAGCAGGTAGTGTCCCAGCTGTGCTGGGGGTGATGTGATCGCTCCTGCAGCTGGATGTCACTGTCCTCCCCATAGAGGACTACACCCAGCCTCATCATCCTTCCTGCAGCTGCTCCAGTGTCTGCACTGCCTCTCACCCTGGACATGCCCTGTGCCAGCCTCCTCCATGCCCTGGGGTCTCCTGTGCCCCTGCTGTCACCTGCCTGCCCTGCAGCCTCATTCATCATGTGTTATGTGGAGCCTGTGCTCTCCCTGTGAGCTGCCCTGATCCTTCATCCATACTGGCCACATCTCAGGTCTCTCTGCCTGCTGAACTGTGCATGTTGCCTCCTTTGATCCATATTTTTTACTTCCACAAGTTTATTCTTGGCCCCTGTGCACACCCCATCCTCTGAGGACATGGAGCCATGTGGGCATTCGTGGTGGCACCTTGGGATTGTCTTCTTTGTGCATTGGGCAGCTGGAGAGATGGGCAACAAAGCCAAGAGCTGTGAGGCGGTGAGACAGGTGTACAGTGCCAAAAGCTTCAGCCTCAGCGGGGTCCCCCAGTCAGAGATATCAGGTGAGTGCTGGGGGGCTAATGGGAATGAAGGGGTTACGAGGGAAAGAAGCGCTCCTGACAGCCAATAAGTGCAATCTCCTGCCTGTTACATGCCAATGTACCACACTTCTAGAGTGGGAACATATGGGTAATGTAGGGTGAGCCATAAGAACTTGGGTTATGTCTTATGGAGGGTCTTTAAGAAACCAGAAGATGACTCACGTGTGTGTGTCTATGTGCAACATGAGATATCTTAACCCCCAGTTACATGTGACGGAGATACCTGGACATGTGACGGAGATACCTGGACATGTGACGGAGATACCCTGCCCATGTTCTTCATACAATGGCAATATGAAGAAGAAAGATTGAATAATTGATCTCAGTTTACAATGGAGAGTTCTTAGTGGCCATTGTATGAGGCCTCCAGCAATGTTCTCCCCTAATTGCCACATCAGTGGAGGTGGTGTCCTCATCTATGGTGTCATTAACTGTAAATTGGTCTTTCAGGTTGGTGACCTGTTAGAAGAAGTAATGATTCAATCATCTAGGGCTGAGACTGGTCCTTTAGCCTCTATAATGTCTTCCTCCAGGGTCTGGTCACTGAAGGTTGTGAAGGAATGTTCTCCTGAACGTCCTAGTGATACCTTGTTGTATATCAGCCCTGATCTGTCAGACACGTCAGAGTTAGGTATGTTTTGTGACCTCAGTTATGCTTAGTATATGTTCTAACAACGTCTCAAGGTTATAAGATTCTTTAGTGACACTCCATACATCTCCTCCTCCATCTGATGTCTTCACATTTGACATCTCTGGTGAGTTATCAGGAGGATCTCGCCTGCATACCCCGGCCGCTGACATCTCAGGTGTGTTCTCACAGTCTATTTGAAGTTGGTGCCCCTGATTGACATCTTCTAGGTGTGTTCTATAATAGGATTCCATGTGTACTGAGCCTGACAGCTCTTCTTTATGTTCTGCTGAGATTCCAGGTGTGTAGAGAAGGTGAAGTCACGAGCTGGGTCCTGTTCGGACTTGTAGCTTTGTGCATTAGGTTGATCTCAGGCCAATGACACATCCTTGGCATCGTCTTGCTATAGCTTCTCGAATTAAAGGAAAACCGTTCCCCCAATTCCTCATCACTGAAGGCACAAAGTGATGGCTGCTGCATATTACAAGGTTGTTACGGTTCATTATTTGGCCTTTGTGTGCTGTGCTGGATGGCTTCTAGGCAGTGCTATAAGTTAGGTTAGCTTTATGCCGTAGTCATTAATTTAATTGGACTTATTTATGGGGCTGATTTATAGGGCTGATGACACAGACGCTTGGTTAGGATACCCGTTCCTCCATCCTCAGCAAGTACGTCTTTTCATTGTGTTTGGGATATGGGGCTAAACATTAATTTTATGGGGCAGATTAATCCTGTGACATAGTTTGACATGTCACACTTAGACTAGACAGCCTGGAAATACATCAGCAGTATTCCAATGCTTCCTGCTAGATTATAAATTTATAACGTCTTTATAAACTTGTCTCTAAGGACACACGATAAGTACGATCAGACGAGTGCATTACACTCAGCCCCATGTTAATTAATGGGGTAGTGCCAATCTGCAATATTTAAATTTTTTTTTTTATCTCAGGTGGAATCGAACTGAGAAACAGTCGCAGCATGCAACGAGTCTCGGCTCACTCACACCCATAATAGTTTATGGGTGCGAGTGAAACATCGGACTGCACTCGGATGACCTCCGAGTGCAGTGAGATATAAGCTGAGGCCGACAATGGAGGAGATGGAGAGATCTCTCTCTCCCTCTCTTCCGGACCTGTGTTCTGACCACTGGATCGGATCACAATATAATGATACTCGGGCCACGCTTGCAGGAGAGTGTCATAGGCATATCACATCCTATACAGTCGCATCAGGTAACATACGCTCATTTGCCCGTAGCCTTACTTTATACTAGCTATTGGTTTGATTACATTGTGTAACATTTTATAGGGACAATTTGAGCACATACCGTACCTTACTATGCCACTTTCCTTTTAAGCTACAACTTCTTTTTAAGTGAGGCACAAGGGGTTTTTTAACCAAAAAAAACCAGAAAACTCTACACTTGATATAAAAAATTGGCAGCAAAAGATGATGCTCAAAATGGCAAATCTGCCCAATACAGAAAACAGGTAAAGACATCCTATTGTCAGGTTTTTGTGTTTTGTTTTTTTTTTGCTGCACCTTCTGAAGACAGCATACAGTAGGAGTAGACACCCTGATTTCTGCAGTTGCTCACTTTCTGGGCTTCTTGCTGTAGTATTAATAAAATCACAGTTTTATTGGCTGCAGATCTACAAGTTCTCGGAATGATGAGCTCTATATGACCCCCATCCACATAGAGTGGCAACTTTCTGTGTGCACTGTATAGGCAGAAATCTGCAAATCGCCGGTGGGGTTCTACAGAGTTTGTGTAGGATTACATGACAGCAGGTTTACCAGTTCTCTAGTGATATAATTTGCTGCTGATAAAATAGTGATTTTATCAAAACTACAGCAAGCAGATCAATAAGTGATACAGTCCTGGAATTAGGGTTGCTGCCCCTACATCATGCTACTGTGAGATGAGATGGCAAAGACATGGAGACAATCTCTTAAAGTGGATTCCAGTTCAGTTTACAATAGCCTTGGTTATCATCATTTGGTTAAGATGATGCCTTTAACTTAAGCCTCATGTCCAATTTAGAAAGCTCTAGGCTGGCACCTCTTCATCTACAGAATCCTATTCCATTGCAATTGACTGTAACACCCCTATACCTTTTGATAAATGTTGACCAAACTATCATTCAGCCCATCGCTCAGCTGGTAGCAATCTTACCCAATTCTCACAGCACTTGGTCGAGGGCTCCTGACTCCTGTATGAGACAGCTGTTGCCAGATGTCCCTGGAGTTATCTTATCTCTAGAGAGCAAAAGTATTGGAAGTCCATAATTGGACATGCAAAATATTTAGAGAAGCACACCCACATTTTTTATTCACTTTATACATAGGAGATATAATATGATGTATACAATCATACAGCACTGTGTACTTACAATTGCTTATTTTATCTGTCTTCCCAGTTACTTCCTCTGTTTTCCATTAGGGTTATGAGATCAGGTGATTAAAAACAGACTTTCTGTTTAGGTACAGTCTCTTTCCCTGCATGAGTCATCATTAGAACTACAAATCTAGGTCACTGAAAATAGTTCTAACGATGACTCATGCAGGGAAAAGAGACTTCCTATTTTTACATAGGCCTCAGAAGGATTCAGCTGGTTTGTTTTTAATCACATGATGTCATAGACCTAATGGAAAACAGAAGAATTAACTGGGTAGAAGGGCAAAATGAGCAGTTGTAAACAGTACTATATAATATGATTACCATGTGTAAAGAGGATAAAAATTGATGGGAGTGCTTAAAACAATCACCCACGAGGTGCACCCATACAGCATAGACTTTTGACTGATTCATTCAACATTGGCCAATGTTAGTCTGTGTGCGGAGGTACATGGACTCCCTCATCTTCTGTACCTGAATTTGCGGGATATTATTCTCGTGACAGACAAGGTGAAGAATGTTTCAAGTGATTCATTCTGTTATGTACATATCAATGCAAAAAAGCTGTTTGCTGTCCATAGACATGAGATTTTTATCTGCAGACTATTGGCAGACCCATTGCCTGTTATATAAGATCCAACTAAAAGAAGTAGAGACTGCCAATGGGCTGTCAATAAACACAGTATTTAATGTGCGTGGCCCTTTACTGATAGGTCAGGATATAATCCCAGTTCTCAGCAGGTTGCATTCAGGCCATGCCACAATCTAATATACCGTATTTTTCGCTTTATAAGACGCACCTGTTTATAAGACGCACCCCCAATTTTGGTAAAAAAAAGAGAAAAAAAATAATTTTTAATGTTAAATGGGGTCCGTCTTATAATGCCAGTGTCCGTCTAACAAATCATATAGGGTTTATGTCCCACATAGCCCCCACATCCTATTACATGGTCCTTCATCCTATGATATAGCCCCCCATCCTAGAATTAGCCCCCTTAATCTGGATATGGCACCCTTATATTGGATATAGCCCCCTTGTGCTGGCACACGTCCCCCAGTCATGGCAGATGTCCCCCATTGATGGCACACGTCCCCCAGTGCTGGCATGCAACCCCCGAGCTGGCGCACAACCCCCAGACCTGGCACACATCCCCTAATGCAGGCACACGTCCCCTATTGCAGGCACACGTCCCCCATAGATGGCACACGTCCCCCATGAATGGCACACGTCCCCCATGGATGGCACATGTCCCCTATTGCAGGCACACGTCCCCTAGTGCAGGCACACGTCCCCTAGTGCAGGCACACGTCCCCTATTGAAGGTACACGTCCCCTATTGAAGGCACACGTCCCCTATTGAAGGCACACGTCCCCTATTGAAGCCACACGTCCCCCATGGATGGCACACGTCCCCCATGGATGGCACATGTCCCCTATTGCAGGCACACGTCCCCCATTGATGGCACACGTCCCCCATTGATGGCACACGTCCCCCATTGATGGCACATGTCCCCTTGTGCTGGCACACGTCCCCCATTGCAGGCACACGTCCCCTTGTGCTGGCACACGTCCCCTTGTGCTGGCACATGTCCCCTTGTGCTGGCACACGTCCCCCATTGCAGGCACACTTCCCCCATTGCAGGCACACGTCCCCTTGTGCTGGCACACGTCCCCTTGTGCTGGCACACGTCCCCTACTACAGGCACACGTCCCCTATTGATGGGACACGTACCCTATTACAGACATGTATATTCCCATGTCCTGCATACCGCCGCTCCACATAATACACCCACCCCCTCCATATGGTGAGCCCCAAACCCTCCCCCCCCCCCCGTAATATGCTGCTTCCCCCTCCATTAAGAAGATGGTCCCTGGCCCTGCACTCCTCCAGTCATTAATATGCCCCCACGCTGGCCAGCAGCAAATAAAATAACAAAATCCTCCTTCCTCACCCTCTGGCGATAAGCGACAAGCTCACAGCGTCACCGCTGACTCCCGGTCTCCATGGTGCTTGGCTTCTTCCGCTCATGTGATCGGGCATACAGCGATGACATCATCGCCCGTTCACATGAGCGGAAGAAGCCAAGCACCATGGAGACCGGGAGTCAGCGGTGACGCTGTGAGCTTGTCGCTTATCGCCAGAGGGTGAGGAAGGAGGATTTTTTTATTTTATTTGCTGCTGGCCAGAGTGGGGGGCATATTAATGACTGGAGGAGTGCAGGGCCAGGGACCATCTTCTTAATGGAGGGGGAAGCAGCATATTACGGGGGGGGGGGGAGGGTTTGGGGCTCACCATATGGAGGGGGTGGGTGTATTATGTGGAGCGGCGGTATGCAGGACATGGGGGGCATATGGAGGGGCTGCAGAGAGAGCGGGAGATCTCTTGCTCCCGCTCATTTAATATGCACTGCTCCCCCCGTCAGTCTCTCAGTGCAACTTCAGCACTGAGAGGTGGACAGCGGCAGTGCATATTAAATGAGCGGGAGCAGGAGATCTCCCGCTCTCTCTGCAGCCCCGCAGCCAGCCCACTCCAGCCCCGGACACGCTCAATTGCTGCCCCCAGCCTCCCCTGCAGTGTATAATCCGTATTCGGATTATAAGACGCACCCCCCACTTTCCCCAAAAATTTTGGGGAACAAAAGTGCGTCTTATAAACCGAAAAATACGGTATATAAAGCTGAATGTGTGTATGTATATCCGGGATTGGCATCTACATCGTCGCAACTACAGCCACAAAATTTTGCACAGTCACGCGTCTGGATCCCGAGAGCGTCATAGGCTATGTTGTGAGGCGAAATTGTAACCTCGCGCGTTCCAATTCACCAAACAATTTTGCCCCTATCTACATAATGGGGAAAAGGTGAAAGGAAAAGTGTTGGAGGCAAATTGACAGCTTCCAGATGTGAACAAGGTGGACTTAAAGAATGAGAGCGATGGCGCCAAAGAGTATATACCGTACAGTTGCTAAGGTGGGGCCCCGACATAGGATACTCACCACACACGGGGATATGAACACACACACAAAATACGCCACACACTCCCACATGCTAGAACACATATACCACCCTCAGTACACATTTCACCACACATACACTAACCTCGCCACATAATCGCCCTAAAACATACACAAGTCTGGTATTATCCTTCAAAAATATAAATCTGATTAATAAGCAGCAAAACTACAAGAGAAACAAATGTATATTATCTAATATATACAGTCATATGAAAAAGTTTGGGCACCCCTCTTAATCTTACACTTTTTTTTTTTTTTTTTCTGTTTAAAATTGTTTTTTTGCACCAGCTATTTCAGTGTGATATACCGTATATACTCGTGTATAAGCCGACCCCCCTACTTTTGCCCCAAAAATCTGGAAAAACCTATTGACTCGTGTATAAGCCGAGGGTGGACCTCAGCAGAGGTATACAGCCCCCAGCAGTGTGGTATACAGGCCCCCCCCAGTGGTATACAGGCCTCCCCAGTGGTAGTATACCGCAGCCCCAGTGGTAGTATACAGCAGCCCCAGTGGTAGTATACAGCAGCAGCCCCAGTGCTGTATACAGCAGCAGCCCCAGTAGTATATACAGCCCCAGTGGTAGTATACAGGCAGCCCCAGTAGTATATACAGCCCCAGTGGTAGTATACAGGCAGCCCCAGTAGTATATACAGCAACCCCAGTGGTATACAGCAGCCTCCTCAGTGGTATATACAGACCCCACCAGTATATACAGCAGCCCCAGTGGTATATACAGCAGCCCCAGTGGTATATACAGCAGCCCCAGTGGTATACAGGCCTCAGCAGTATATACAGCAGCCCCCAGGGGTTATACAGCACCCCCCAGGGGTTATACAGCACCCCCCAGGGGTTATACAGCGGCCCCCAGGGGGTACCCAACAGCCCCCTGGGGGTACCAACAGCCCCCTGGGGGTACCAACAGCCCCCTGGGGGTATCAACAGCCCCCTGGGGGTATCAACAGCCCCCTGGGGGTATCAACAGCCCCCTGGGGGTATCAACAGCCCCCAGAGGGTACCCAACAGCCCCCAGAGGGTACCCAACAGCCCCCTGGGGGTACCCAACAGCCCCCTGGGGGTACCCAACAGCCCCCTGGGGGTACCCAGCAGCCCCTTGGGGGTACCCAGCAGCCCCCTGGGGGTACCAACAGCCCCCTGGGGGTACCAAGCAGCCCCCAGGGGGTACCCAGCAGCCCCCTGGGGGTACCAACAGCCCCCAAATGCTGGCACTCGGCGGCCCCCTTGTAAGGCTTCCCCCCCCCCGCTGCTTATACATTACCATCCCGGTGTTCTGATCCGCGCTGCTCCTCGCTGCTTCTTCATGCTCCGTCCTCGCTGACTGCATCCGGGATCTCCATTCTCCGGCCGTCGCGCGATGACGTCATATCGCTGCGACAGCCGGAGATCCCCGGATGCAGCCAGCGAGGACGGAGCATGAAGAAGCACCGAGGAGCGGCGCGGATCAGAACACCGGAATGGTAATGTATAAGCAGCGATGGGGGGGCCTTACAAGGGGGGGTGAGTGCCAGCTTTTGGGGGGAATATATGAACTGCTTCCCCCTGCCGCTGATTGACAGGGGGAAGCAGTGCATATATAATGAGCGGCCCCACGTGATGGGGCCGCTCATACAGCAGCCTCCCCCCGCCTCCTCCAGCCTCCACAGCCCCGGCCCCACAGCCCCCACCACAGCACAATACCGTAGTGACTCGTGTATAAGCCGAGGGGGAGACTTTTCAGCCCAAATTTTGGGCTGAAAAACTCGGCTTATACACGAGTATATACGGTATGTAATAACTGATGGACACAGTAATATTTCAGGTTTGAAATAAGGTTTATTATACTAACCGAAAATGTGAAATATGCATTATTTCAAAATTTGACAGGTGCCAAGGTATGGGCACCCTTCTGATTTTCATGATTTGAATACTCCTAACTACTTTTTACTGACTTACTGAAGCACTAAATTGGTTTGGTAACCTCATTGAGCTTTGTACTTCATAGCCCAGTGTATCCAATCATGAGAAAAGCTATTTCAGGTGTCCACTTGCAAGCTGTTCTCCTAGTTGCATCTTCTCTGAAGAGTGGCATCATGGGCTCCTCAAAACAGCTCTCAAATGATCTGAAAAAAAAGATTGTTCAACATAGTTGTTCAGGGGAAGGATACAAAAAGTTGTCTCAGAGATTTAACCTGTCAGTTTCCACTGTGAGGAACATAGTAAGGAAGTGGAAGACCACAGGGACAGTTTTTGTAAAGGCCAGAAGTGGCAGGCCAACAAAAATATCAGAAAGGCAGAGAAGAAGAATGGTGAGAACAGTCAAGAACAATCCACAGACCACCTCCAAAGACCTGCAGCATCATCTTGCTGCAGATGGTGTCACTGTGCATCGGTCAACAATACAGCACACACTGCACAAAGAGAAGCTGTATGGGAGAGTGATGCGAAAGAAGCCGTTTCTGCATACACACCACAAACAGAGTGCCTGAGGTATGCAAAAGCACATTTGAACAAGCCAGCTTCATTTTGGAAGAAGGTCCTGTGGACTGATGAAACAAAGATTGAGTTGTTTGGTCATACAACAAGGCGTTATGCATGGCGCCACAAAAACACAGCATTCCAAGAAAAACACTTGCTACCCACTGTCAAATTTGGGGGAGGGTTCATCATGCTTTGGGGCTGTGTGGCCAATGACGGCTCCGGGAATCTTGTTAAAGTTGAGGGTCGCATGGATTCCACTCAGTATCAGCAGATTCCTGAGAATAATGTTCAAGAATCAGTGTCAAAGTTGGAATTACGTCGGGAATGGATCTTTCAGCAAGACAATGATCCAAAACACCGCTCCAAATCTACTCAGGCATTCATGCAGAGGAACAATTACAATGTCCTGGAATGGCCATCCCAGTCCCCAGACCTGAATATCATTGAACATCTGTGGGATGTTTTGAAGCGGGCTGTCCATGCTCGGCGACCATCAAACTTAACTGAACTGGAATTGTTTTGTAAAGAGGAATGGTCAAAAATACCTTCATCCAGGATCCAGGAACTCATTAACAGCTACAGGAAGCGACTAGAGGCTGGTATTTTTGCAAAAGGTAGATCTACTAAATATTAATGTCACTTTTCTGTTGAGGTGCCCATACTTTTGCACCTGTGAATTTTTTAAATAATGCATATTTCACGTTTTCGGTTAGTACAATAAACCTCATTTCAATCCTGAAATATTACTGTGTCCATCAGTTATTACATATATCACACTGAAATAGCTGGTGCAAAAAAAAACAATTTTAAACAAATAAAAAAGAGTAAGATTAAGAGGGGTGCCCAAACATTTTCATATGACTGTAAAGCTGAATGTGTGTATGTGTGTATGTCCAGGATTGTCATCTACACCGTCGCAACTACAGCCACAAAATTTTGCACAGTCACACGTCTGGACCCCGAGAGCGTCATAGGCTATATTGTGAGGCGAACTTTAACCCCGCGCGTTCCAGTTTACCAAACTATTTTGGCCCTATCTACATAATGGAGAGAAAGTGACAGTCACCAGTTGACAGTTGTGAATGAGAGGGGCTTAATGACAGCACCAAAGACTAACAGCATATACCAGCATATAGTCACTAAGGTGGGGCCCTGACATGGAATATTCACCACGCACGGAGACATGTATACACACCACATGCACACAAAGAGTAACAGCTATGGTGGAGCCGCAACATTGGATACTCACCACGCACCCGAACACAAACACACACCACAAAGAGACACACACAACACAGAGACACACACCACACAGACACCCCCCTCCCCACAGGGACACACATACACACCCTATTGGGACACATGCACTCACCCCACAGGGACACACACACCACAGGGACATACAGACCCCATAGGGATGGACACACACCACAGGGACACCCCTCCCCCACAAGGACACACACCACAGGGACACCCCTCCCCACCAAAAGGACACACACCACAGGGACCCCCCCACTGGGACACACGCACACCACTGGGACACACACACACTCCAGGAATACACACACCACACAGACAGACACAGATGTGCACAAATCGCCTCACACAACTCGCCTCATACGTCTGGTATCTTTAATTTCCAAAAATAAACATCTGATTAAAAACAGCCAATGTGCAACACATGTGCCATATAGGGAATTAAGGCAGATGTCAGTCACATGAGCTGTCTATTATATGTATGTGTGAGGTAATATATACTGCCCGGACGGGGGGAGGGTTTACTATTGGCTGGAAATTTATTAGGCTGCCTATAGCAACCAATCACAGCTCAGCTTCTATTTTCCTACAGGTCATTAATATGACATATTCAATTTCTATTTTGTTATAGCTAACAGCAGTTATTTATTAATCCGGGCGTAGCCGGGTAGTACAGCTAGTGTCATATAAAGGAAGAGCAGTGGCCACATACTGATGACTGCTCAGTCATACATCTATCATCCTGCAGGGGCGTGGAGGCTTACTATTGTCTATGTACACATATAAGGCTTCTATAAGGTTCAGGTGTAGATGCCTTTTACCATAATTGATCCATCTGCAGTTTGCTCCATTGTGGTCAACCATAGACGTTCTTCTAGGATGATTATAATATCCATTAGCGCATGTATTGTTTTGCGTTGTAGCGTGTTGTAGTTTTGTGCTACTGGACCACCACAAAAAATATGGATTCTCAGTGGATAACAATGTTATACAGCCGTATATAGAGAAATGGCCACCGCCTCCTTGCTAGCTCCAATAGAAAAATAGTAAAAAGGCAAAAAAAGTGGCGACAAAATATTATTTACAAATAAACTTTCTTCCTTTTATATGAACCAATAAAGTAACATGGTGGTGGCAAAGCAGTTGTCAAATCTCAACCAAATCACGGTCGTAATTGTAGCAACTGAAGATCAGGCTTTGGTTGAGACGTGCCAGCAGGTTTGCCACCACCCTGTTTCTTCCTTTTATATGAATCAATAAATTCAGTTTTATTTGTAAATAATAATTTTTCTCCATATTTGTCTCTTTCTTCTATTTTTCTCCTTTTATTTTGCCTCTTCACCACCACCATTTCTTCCTGTGGGTCATATACTGTCAGCATATTCTTCAGCTCCGAGCAGAGATTGTAATGACAGGTTTCACTCCCTGACCCTAATAAAGGTCACAATCTAGGGCCAAATTCCTAAGATGCCAGTTAGCCTATCGGTATTCTAACCTAACATGAGAGAAGACTGGAGAACACATTGGAAACACAGAACATACAAAGTCCATGTGGATGATGTGTCTGGTTGCAATTGAGCCAAGGACTCCAGGGCACTGAACCACTGAACTGCCACACTATGTACGGTAAATACCAGGGCTGTGGAGTCAGAGTCCATTTTGGTGGAGTTGGAGTCGGATTCAGGGAAATTGCGGGGTCGGAGTTGGATATTTGGCTTACCGACTTCACAGCCCTAGGAAGTCATGGATGGGCCATTTCTATACATTCTTTATGGTACAGTTGCTTTCTAGGTTCACTAAAAAATACCAGTGGAGGAAATGGGATAAAATAGTGAAAGAACCTTTGCTTTCCTATTAAGGGAATCTTAAAATCGGGTGACAGGTTCCCTTAAATGTTTATGCATAGTGTGTTTGATTTGCCTTCTAAATATGATTAGACATACTAAAAAGGACTGGTCATATTATGAACTTGTATATTATTTGTTTACTGCCCTGACTGAGGAGCATGATTACTATATTGTAATTATTCCTTAAAGTGGTGCTTTGGGGAATTAAATTCTTCTACTGGCCATGGCCTCAAACTATAAAGATGAGATCCATAGTGCTGTTCCCCACCCTCACACTACCTGTAATTCAGCGTGATGCTGCAGCTGCTCCTTGGTTCTCCCCCTCACTTTTGGGACATTACATCACACATTAGGGGTGTGTGGCCTGCTCCATGCTGTTGGTAATAGCTATCCCCCTGAGAATAACAGCTTCTCTGCAGTCTGAGATTAAGGGGTGTGGCCACACTCCTGCAACGCCCCCCATTCTCGAACAGAAGCAATTTTTGTCCAGGGCTAGCTGTTACCAACAGCATGAAGCAGGCCGTGCCAACTGCTCTTAGACTTGCTGAGAAGCAGATATTCTCTGAGGGCTCACTATTAGCAGCAGCATGGAGCAGGCCATGCTCCCTATGTGATGTAATGTCCCAGAATGGAGGAGGAGCAGAAAAGAGCTTTACAATTAACAAGACAAATAAAAGTCCACTCACCTGGTCTCCTTCTCCACTCCTCCTGTATCTGCTCACGGACCGCGGTGAGCTGCTGCTGCACCATCAAGCGACTTTCAAGAGTAGGTCCAGCGAGTAAAAGGAGCTGTCGGCAATCCGAGTTCTTATAAAATATCCATTTATTTTAGCAAAAGTTTAAAAAACAGGTTTTCAGCACGTAAAAACAAATTCCAGGTCAGTTCATGTTTGTCATAGGTACATTAAGGAGACATGTTTTGGTTTGGTTAGCTGGTTCATGAATAAGGCTACCAGCTAGCCGAAACATTGCCCCTTTATGTACCGATGACCAACATGAACTGATCTGGAATTTGTTTTTACGTGCTGAAAACCTGTTTTTTATACTTTTGCTAAAATAAATGGATATTTTATAAGAACTCGGATTGCCGACAGCTCCTTTTACTCGCTGGAGCTACTTTTGAAGCGGAAAAGAGCAGCTCCAGTGTCACTGAATTACAGGTAGTGTGAGAGTGGGGAACAGCACTGTTCATCTCATCTTAATAGTTTATTAGGGCAGGGCCAATAGAATAATTCCTTATCCGTGCAGATCACCCCTTTTAAACCTTTGTTCTCCCTTGTATTCAGGCATTTAGTTTGTGTGTTCAATTCTTAGGAACAATCACAATTAATGTTTATAGTGGACCCGGTGCATAACTGATGGAAACAGAAGCAGAGACCCCTCATTGTTTATGTTGGGGTTCGTCTGAGTCTTGCTATTTATCCATTTTTTAAACAGAAGAAAAAGCACAGCTATACATTTCTTTTTTCTGTCCTAAAAACTGAAATCAAAGGTGTCCCTAATGGATCCCATACGAATCAAGGAGCCCCTCTGTTTCTTTTGCATCATTTACAGATTTTGGCTTTTTATATGGCTGTTCCTAAAAACGTAACGGCCATGTGAATGTCTGAACAGTGTGAATGCCGCCTTACTTTCACGTGTTTTTGTCCGGTTTACACTCTATCATCTTGTTAGCTCCAGCAGGTTTTTAATATCAAGGTCGGTGATCACCATCAAGCAATGATCCGCTATGACAATGCTGGAGATGAAAGCTACTGCTGCCGGTAATCTTTCCCTCTGTGTGCTGCTCCTGAGAGTTGCTGACATTTACCATTCAGTGTTGTTTAAGCTCAGTCCGTTTGCCCAATGCTTTATTAATCAGGATCTAGGAGAAATGTGCGTTCTTTTCCTTGGTTTTACTGTTTGATGGAGAAAACTGTAGTGTTAGCGAAACTCGATCATTTGTGAATAGTGGAGGACTGTGTCACAAACAAGACATTGCTTTAGATTGATTTCTGTGTCTTGATTAATGAGGAAAAATAGCTGTGGGGGGGAAATGGAGATGAAACAAGCAAATAAATCTGTAATCGAGGAAGTCATCAAGGGGATGAGATTTCCCCCTGAGGTTATCAGAGGAGTGAGTACAGGAGCGGAGAATGTGTGAATCATTGAGCTGTAGAGCGCCTGAGGAGCAAAGACAAGAGGCAAGAACTGTACAGAAACCAAAGATCTAACATATTCCCAAAGAACAAAGAAGAGAAGTACCCCAGACCTGGTGAAGGTGTACGCGGAGCCCACCATTCTAGTGCTCTATGGCTGGAGGAACAGTCAGGGCATCCAGGGAGGGGATCCGTACTGCCTGGACCATAGGCAGCAAGAATCCCATACTGGCTGCGTTACTACACCCATGTATGTTTTATACGGCAGCGTTTCAGAGAAAACATACTTAGAAAAGCAGTCCAGTGACTGTGTGGATGAGTACTCCTTGGAGCCTTATCACCACCTCGCTCCCCTCTACTGACATGTAGCTCCACAAAAACAGACATCAATCAGTGTAGGGGGGCAAGAGGGGAAGAACCTGGCGGGGAAACCTCTTAAACTGGTAAATGAGACACATGGCTCCAGGTGGCATTTCAAGTGTGACCGTCATTTTAATTCATATTTGATAAATAGTAAACATGAAAATAAGTAACTTTGTAATTCATCTGATCAGAGAAATCTGCCTTTTTTCACTCTTGGACTGATCTTTCATTTTCAAAATTCACAATTCCTGGGTAAAATTTGTATTCAGTGAAAACTAATTTTTACATTGCTGAGATAGTAGATGGTGGTTGGTTTTTATAAAACTCTATGCAGAAAGGAGGGGAGAGGTGTAAAGAGGAGCTTTGCCTCTAGCTCTTCTCTCTACCTCTAGCTCCTCTCCTCCCCTACCTCTAGCTCTTCTCTCCTCCCCTACCTCTAGCTCTTCTCTCCTCCCCTGCCTCTAGCTCTTCTCTCCTCCCCTGCCTCTAGCTCTCCTCTCCTCCCCTGCCTCTAGCTCTTGTCTCCTCCCCTGCCTCTAGCTCTCCTCTCCTCCCCTTCCTCTAGCTCTTGTCTCCTCCCCTGCCTCTAGCTCTTGTCTCCTCCCCTGCCTCTAGCTCTTGTCTCCTCCCCTGCCTCTAGCTCTTGTCTCCTCCCCTGCCTCTAGCTCTTGTCTCCTCCCCTGCCTCTAGCTCTTGTCTCCTCCCCTGCCTCTAGCTCTTGTCTCCTCCCCTGCCTCTAGCTCCTCTCTCCTCCCCTGCCTCTAGCTCTTTTCTCCTCCCCTGCCTTTAGCTCCTCTCTCCTCCCCTGCCTCTAGCTCCTCTCTCCTCCCTTGCCTCTAGTTATTTTCTCCTCCCCTGCCTCTAGCTCTTCTCTCCTCCCCTGCCTCTAGCTCTTTTCTCCTCCCCTGCCTCTAGCTCTTCTCTCTACCTCTAGCTCTTCTCTCCTCCCCTACCTCCAGCTCTTCTCTCCTCCCCTACCTCTAGCTCTTCTCTCCTCCCCTGCCTCTAGCTCTTCTCTCCTCCCCTGCCTCTAGTTCTTGTCTCCTCCCCTGCCTCTAGCTCTTGTCTCCTCCCCTGCCTTTAGCTCTTCTCTCCTCCCCTGCCTTTAGCTCTTCTCTCCTCCCCTGCCTTTAGCTCTTCTCTCCTCCCCTGCCTTTAGCTCTTCTCTCCTCTCTAGCTCTTTTCTCCTCCCCTGCCTCTAGCTCTTTTCTCCTCCCCTGCCTCTAGCTCTTTTCTCCTCCCCTGCCTCTAGCTCTTTTCTCCTCCCTGCCTCTAGCTCTTTTCTCCTCCCCTGCTTCTAGCTCTTTTCTCCTCCCCTGCCTCTAGCTCTTTTCTCCTCCCCTGCCTCTAGCTCTTCTCTCCTCCCCTGCCTCTAGCTCCTCTCTCCTCCTTGCCTCTAGCTCCTCTCTCCTTCCTGCCTCTAGCTCTCCTCTCCTCCCCTGCTTCTAGCTCTCGTCTCCTCCCCTGCCTCTAGCTCTTCTCTCCTCCCCTGCCTCTAGCTCTTCTCTCCTCCCCTGCCCCTAGCTCTTCTCTCTTCACCTGCCTCTAGCTCTTCTCTCCTCCCCTGCCTCTAGCTCCTCTCTCCTCCCCTGCCTCTAGCTCCTCTCTCCTCCCCTGCCTCTAGCTCCTCTCTCCTCCCCTGCCTCTAGCTCCTCTCTCCTCCCCTGCCTCTAGCTCCTCTCTCCTCCTTACCTCTAGCTCCTCTCTCTTCCCCTGCCTCTAGCTCTTCTCTCCTCCCCTGCCCCTAGCTCTTCTCTCTTCACCTGCCTCTAGCTCTTCTCTCCTCCCCTGCCTCTAGCTCTTCTCTCCTCCCCTGCCTCTAGCTCTTCTCTCCTCCCCTGCCTCTAGCTCCTCTCTCCTCCTTACCTCTAGCTCTCCTCTCCTCCCCTGCCTCTAGCTCTCCTCTCCTTCCCTGCCTCTAGCTCTCCTCTCCTCCCCTGCCTCTAGCTCTCCTCTCCTCCCCTGCCTCTAGCTCTCCTCTCCTCCCCTGCCTCTAGCTCTTCTCTCCTCCCCTGCCTCTAGCTCTCCTCTCCTGCCTCTAGCTCTCCTCTCCTCCCCTGCCTCTAGCTCTCCTCTCCTCCCCTGCCTCTAGCTCTCCTCTCCTCCCCTGCCTCTAGCTCTCCTCTCCTCTCCTCCCTTGCCTCTAGCTCTTCTCTCCTCCCCTGCCTCTAACTCCTCTCTCCTCCCCTGCCTCTAGCTCCTCTCTCTTCTCTCCTCCTTACCTCTAGCTCCTCTCTCCTCCCCTGCCTCTAGCTCCTCTCTCCTCCCCTGCCTCTAGCTCTTCTCTCCTCCCCTGCCTCTAGCTCCTCTCTCCTCCTTACCTCTAGCTCTTCTCTCCTGCCCTGCCTCTAGCTCTTCTCTCCTCCTCTGCCTCTAGCTCTTCTCTCCTCCTCTGCCTCTAGCTCTTCTCTCCTCCTCTGCCTCTAGCTCTCCTCTCCTCCCCACCTCTAGCTCTCCTCTCCTCCCCTGCCTCAAGCTCTCCTCTCCTCCCCTGCCTCTAGCTCTTCTCTCCTCCCCTGCCTCTAGCTCTCCTCTCCTCCCCTGCCTCAAGCTCTCCTCTCCTCCCCTGCCTCTAGCTCTTCTCTCCTCCCCTGCCTCTAGCTCTTCTCTCCTCCCCTGCCTCTAGCTCTTCTCTCCTCCCCTGCCTCTAGCTCTTCTCTCCTCCCCTGCCTCTAGCTCTTCTCTCCTCCCCTGCCTCTAGCTCTTCTCTCCTCCCCTGCCTCTAGCTCTCCTCCCCTGCCTCTAGCTCTCCTCCCCTGCCTCTAGCTCTCCTCTCCTCCCCTGCCTCTAGCTCTCCTCTCCTCCCCTGCCTCTAGCTCTCCTCTCCTCCCCTGCCTCTAGCTCTCCTCCCCTGCCTCTAGCTCTTCTCTCCTCCCCTGCCTCTAGCTCCTCTCTCTTCTCTCCTCCTTACCTCTAGCTCCTCTCTCCTCCCCTGCCTCTAGCTCCTCTCTCCTCCCCTGCCTCTAGCTCCTCTCTCCTCCCCTGCCTCTAGCTCTTCTCTCCTCCCCTGCCTCTAGCTCTCCTCCCCTGCCTCTAGCTCTCCTCCCCTGCCTCTAGCTCTTCTCTCCTCCCCTGCCTCTAGCTCTTCTCTCCTCCCCTGCCTCTAACTCCTCTCTCCTCCCCTGCCTCTAGCTCTTCTCTCCTCCCCTGCCTCCAGCTCCCCTCTCCTCCTTACCTCTAGCTCCTCTCCCCTCCTTACCTCTAGCTCTTCTCTCCTCCCCTGCCTCTAGCTCTTCTCTCCTCCCCTGCCTCTAGCTCTTCTCTCCTCCCCTGCCTCTAGCTCTTCTCTCCTCCCCTGCCTCTAGCTCTTCTCTTCTCCCCTGTCTCTAGCTCCTCTCTCCTCCTTACCTCTAGCTCTCCTCTCCTCCCCTGCCTCTAGCTCTCCTCTCCTCCCCTGCCTCTAGCTCTCCTCTCCTCCCCTGCCTCTAGCTCTCCTCCCCTGCCTCTAGCTCTCCTCCCCTGCCTCTAGCTCTCCTCCCCTGCCTCTAGCTCTCCTCCCCTGCCTCTAGCTCTCCTCCCCTGCCTCTAGCTCTTCTCTCCTCCCCTGCCTCTAGCTCTCCTCCCCTGCCTCTAGCTCTCCTCCCCTGCCTCTAGCTCTCCTCCCCTGCCTCTAGCTCTCCTCTCCTCCCCTGCCTCTAGCTCTTCTCTCCTCCCCTGCCTCTAGCTCTCCTCCCCTGCCTCTAGCTCTCCTCTCCTCCCCTGCCTCTAGCTCTCCTCTCCTCCCCTGCCTCTAGCTCTTCTCTCCTCCCCTGCCTCTAACTCCTCTCTCCTCCCCTGCCTCTAGCTCCTCTCTCTTCTCTCCTCCTTACCTCTAGCTCCTTTCTCCTCCCCTGCCTCTAGCTCCTCTCTCCTCCCCTGCCTCTAGCTCCTCTCTCCTCCCCTGCCTCTAGCTCTTCTCTCCTCCCCTGCCTCTAGCTCTTCTCTCCTCCCCTGCCTCTAGCTCCTCTCTCCTCCTTACCTCTAGCTCCTCTCCCCTCCTTACCTCTAGCTCTTCTCTCCTCCCCTGCCTCTAGCTCTTCTCTCCTCCCCTGCCTCTAGCTCTTCTCTCCTCCCCTGCCTCTAGCTCTTCTCTCCTCCCCTGCCTCTAGCTCTTCTCTCCTCCCCTGCCTCTAGCTCTTCTCTCCTCCCCTGCCTCTAACTCCTCTCTCCTCCCCTGCCTCTAGCTCCTCTCTCTTCTCTCCTCCCCTGCCTCTAGCTCCTCTCTCCTCCCCTGCCTCTAGCTCCTCTCTCCTCCCCTGCCTCTAGCTCCTCTCTCCTCCCCTGCCTCTAGCTCTTCTCTCCTCCCCTGCCTCTAGCTCTTCTCTCCTCCCCTGCCTCTAGCTCCTCTCTCCTCCTTACCTCTAGCTCCTCTCCCCTCCTTACCTCTAGCTCTTCTCTCCTCCCCTGCCTCTAGCTCTTCTCTCCTCCCCTGCCTCTAGCTCTTCTCTCCTCCCCTGCCTCTAGCTCTTCTCTCCTCCCCTGCCTCTAGCTCTTCTCTCCTCCCCTGCCTCTAGCTCTTCTCTCCTCCCCTGCCTCTAGCTCTTCTCTCCTCCCCTGCCTCTAGCTCTTCTCTCCTCCCCTGCCTCTAGCTCTTCTCTTCTCCCCTGTCTCTAGCTCTTCTCTTCTCCCCTGTCTCAAGCTCCTCTCTCCTGCTTACCTCTTACAAAACCTAAGTGTCATCTCCTATCTCACAGGTTTTTCCCGGGAGTTAAGAATTTTGAGAATGAAAGATCAGTCCAGGAGGCGAAAGGGGCAAATTTGTCTGATAAGATATACTTCAGAGTTGCTTATATTCATGTGTGCTATTGATTTATGAAATAAAAATTAAAAAGATGGTTAGACTTGCAAAGTCTGTTTTATGTAAAATGATTTAGAGGGAAACATAAATGGCTGCTTAAAGCTTTCTGTGAATCGGCAATATGAATCAGCTGACATGCAAATGAAAGGGAGTCTATTTCCATGATCTTAATTTTCGGACAATAGCCATCTTTTTCCCTCATAAATATGAATTCTGATAGGAGTTGAGCGTGCATGTGTTTTGATTGAGAGTAGAAATAAGCTTCTACCAGACAGCTATGGTGTTTCTAATTTTCCCTGAGAATGAAGGAATCCGATGTTTAAACCTTTCTTCCCTGTCACCATCTTGCTCCTGTCTGAGGAGTGGCTGTGCCAGGTGATGCGATGTGAGACTTGTGCGAGTGTCTCATATGTCTCTCGCAAGTGGAACCCCGGCCTAATAATAGCATACAATTATTCGAAAATGGATAGGAAAATAGAGAGTAAAGTAATCAAACACAATACAAGACGCTATGACCCTGATTCATCAAGATCGGCAATGTTCACACTGGTCTTGATGAGGAGCGCATCTTAGTGATGTGCACCGCTGAGTGCCGCTCAAAAACAGTAGTAACATTGGTGTAAAGTATGTCACAGCTTGTCACGAATAGGAGGAGCCACGTGGTGTCGCGCCCGAGTCCTGCCCATTTCGGCAGAGCTGGGTAAAACTTGCCGGAAAGCGTCATAACTGGAAAAATGTGAATTTTCAAATTGATTTATGTCAGGATTCTTGCCTAATCTCTTTGATCAATCAGGCCAATATGTAAGGGTAAGTGACCTCGAGCAGGAGACTCTGCGTTCTAGACGCTATGTGTTTTTCTCCTGCAGAGATGTGAGTATTCCTTGTGGGAGGACACAGTATTTGTGCCCACGATCAGGAGTCTCAGCGTTTTACTTGAAACATATTTAGTCTTGCAGAGATACGAGTACTTTCTGCGGGAGAAGGCGCTATCCGTACCCACAATTGGATCCTGGGAGCAGTGGATTTTTGCGGTGATCTCCCAGTCGAGAACACTCACATCTCCACAAGCATAAACTGACATGCTGCGGCTCGGAAGCTGTGCCGCAGGCTCGTTTACGCAGCACATAAAGATAGCGCAGTGAACACAGGATTTCTACAGGGTATTCATAAAGTAACCATGCAGTGGTTAACACTTGCAAGTTAGTGATGTGTCCACTTCTGTCGTGTCCCACTTAACAAGGTCGGTACTGCAGTGCCACACACTGTTTTCCAGAGTCCTCACAACTGTTCTGCAATCTAACCGGACCGGCGGACAATTATACAACACCACACTGCATAGTTACTTTATGAGCAGCCTGTATAAATCCATCCTCTGTGCTTGTACTGTACAATGCATTGTTTTGGGCACAGTGAAAATACACTATACATGATGCATGGGAGATACTCACATGAGTCTCGCATTACTCACCTGGAACAGCCCTGGCCTCTGAACAGGAGTGTGTCAGCTGCATGTGTTTCTATTGAGCTGGCTGTGCCAGGTGAGTCATGTAAGCCTCATGTGAGTATCTTGCATGCATCTCGTTTAGTGTGTCTCCGGTCTAATCCTGATCCTGGACACTGGCCCTAAGTAAGGAAATTGAAAACCAATGCAAAGTAAAATGCAGCATAAAACCGTATCGTCCATATATCTCCAGGAGCCGGAGTGTAGAGACCCTAAGAAGCAGCGGCAGTCGTGCCGCTTGACTCCACTCCTGGCGGGTCCACTCTGTCGGTGCTGCCTCTTTAACCAATCAGATCTTTGCCTCCTTACTTCTACCGTGCACATTGTTGAGTTATGGGTTAATATACTTCTTTGTATTCATCATTTCTTAGCGGGTGTAATGATCGCGGGCAGGGCTTTATGTCACCAGTGCGGTTTACAGAACATTCTGGAGTCATGAAATTGGAATTTCCATAAGAGGCCGCTATATCTGTGCTCAGGGTTTACTAAAACCAGTGACAAATAATGCTCAGCTTCTTTTCCATTACTGTCACCATTAGAGGCATTTTCCATTTTATCCATGAAACTCGTAAAATGGGAATGATACAGATTGCTATAATGCCGTAATAGAGCACGTTAAAAATAATCTTGTCTGTCCGTGTTGTTCTCTTGGCGGCAGTGAATAAGCCGTGTTAGTAAACAGCGGGCACAGACGCTGCTCCATTAGGAAGCTCCATGTGCTATTCCATCCAACCACAATCTGAATAAACATCCCGGCCGTAAAAACAAGTCATCATTTATGTTGCATCTATACAAGTTACATTTCACCCAAATCCTAAGCAATGACCTCGGTGCAAACATCTGTGCAATGTAACAAGTATATCACATCATGGAGTGTGCAGGGTGACGAGGGGTTACAGCTCTCCAGGACAGTGAGCAGAGGAGGGCACGGAAAGGCTGCCATTTCTTCATATTAATATGGAGCACCTAATTTATTAAGAGGGGCACACCTCCTACATTAGTCACCTCTCTGGGTGTCCCTGTGTCACAAGTGTAATGTATGGCAACGTGGACCTACAACAGTTTGTGGTGTAGTGTATAGTAAATTTGCCACTTGAGGTCCCATTCACCAATTCTCAAAAAAATGTCATGAGCGTCTGTAAATGGGGAAGAAAAGTCAAATTACGGTTCAGATTTCACTTGTGCCATAATTGGCTATTTTTTCTTTGAAGAAAGTTGGTTTAAAGCAATTTATGAATATCTTCCTCATATAGGGAACCTGTCATGTCATTTTGTGTTATAACCTATGATACCTACAGGTATGTCATAGGCCACCTTCCACACTGCGAGCTCGCATCCTTTCCCCCCTATATGTCGGCTGATCTCACTTTATAGGGCCCTTTCAGCTCAGACAGGGATGGTTAGGGATCAGCAAGGTGCAGGGACAGGTAGTGATAGCTGAAGGGGGTAGAATCAGCTGATAGGTTCACTTTAATCTACAAGCAATATGTAATGGAAAGGCTCCTAACATTTCCCTTTAGTGGCAGTGGCATCAGTCAATGATAGACCATAATGGTATTTGTTTACATCATAAAAAGTATTTAAAAGCTTAACGAATGCCTGTGAAGGCTCCATAAATCGGATACTGTACGTCACGCACAGCCTCCCATATACACATGCTTTCATTGGATTTTCATAAACGCGTGCACATATGCACTATATCACTCTGCCCTCGGAAGGACAAAGACGAGTGCACATGTGCAGGAGCTCAATGTAGGAGACTGGATAATGAGACATCATCCACATGAATGAGGACGGTGATCGCAATCAGAAAGAGCTATTGGATTAAGATCAGTGACGCCCATTGGACTGGACAGCCAGGTAGGTGAGTATAAGAAAAGCTCTTTTTTATGCTCTACATTTTGGCCTGGGGACTTATATACAGAATTCTAGAATACTGTATATAAGGGCTTACAAGTGACAGGATCACTTTGAAGGTAATTCCACTAAGCCTTTGTGCGAACATGATCTACTTAGGAGTTATAGAATATTTCTTTCCTATAATCTGAGTTGATGCACAGCGTGTAGAAGGATGTATTATTCTATAGATGGCCCCTAGGATGTATGCAGCATTGACAGGCCACAGACAGAAACAGAACTTTAGGAACTCTTTCCAAGGCTGTGAACCGACTCCGACTCCTAAAATATATAATGAATTGGGTCCAGTAGTTCAATACAGAATGTGCTGAATATATTATTATGTTCTATGTAATAGAATTAAAAACCTGATGAACCGTGTATGAAGGCGTCTGAGTTGGAGTTTGAGTCGGAGTCAGGGAAATTGAGGAGCCAGAGGTTTGCCTTACAAACTTCATAGCTCTGCTTTACAACCCATTGCACTATAGCTAATCTCCCTGAACATGGACTACAGAAAAAAATTGATGAAAGGTTGCAACACAGGATAGTCCGATTTTGTGAATAAGCTATCTCAATCAAGTTCCAAAGAAATTCAAGCTGCCCTGCAGGCTCAGGGTGCATCAGTGTTGGCACAAACTATCCATCCACATTTGAATGAAATGAAACAAAAAACGAGTTAACCTGCACCACTCCTGTGGAGTGTGAGGGCTTGTACAAATGTTATGAAGATGGGCAGCTTTGAAAACGCTACCACTGTCTTCAGCCCTAAGCTCTTTCAGCAATAGTGTACCTGTTGAAGCACACCTGTGTGCGAAACGATCATAATCCAGGAAAGTAGCCCGCATCCTTCTGTACCCCTGCATGTTACCTGTCTTTTCATGATAAAGGTTTAATTACTTCTACGGTGAGTGTAGCTCTTTTTCTTTTCTAAATGGAAGTTTGAATGAAAATGAAATGCTATGGCTAGAGACCCAGGAGGACCAGAACGGCTGACAGAGACATAAAAAGCTAGACTACAGTGCCAAAATGTATGTGAGTAAACCAAAATCCTTATAGGAAAGCATCTCATGGACAGATTGAGCTTCTTGGTAAAGCACATCATTCTACTGTTTACCAAAAATGGAATGAGGCCACAAATAAATGAACACAGGACCTACAGTCAAATATGGTGGAGGCTCAAAGATGTTTTGGGATTGATTTGCTGCCTCTGGCACTGGGGGCCTTGATTGTGTGCATCATGAAATCTGAAGATTAAGAAAGAATTTTGGGTGGCATGTAGTGCCCAGTGTCAGAAAATTGGGTTTGCGTGCTAGTATGAGTCCAGTAGGACAACGTCTCCAAACATACTTCAAGAAGCATCCACAAATGCATGGAAACAAAGCGCTGGAGTGTTCTTCGTGTCCAGCAATGAGTCCGGAAATAAATCCTATTGAACACCTGTGGAGAGATCTTAAAATTGCGTTTGGAGAAGATGCCTTCAAATATAAGAAACCTAAGAAACCTGGAGCAGTTTAGTCCAAAATTTGGTTTGAGGTGTAAGAAGCTTCTTGATGGTTATAGGGAGTGACTGATTATAGTTATTTATTTCAAAGTGTGTGCAGCCAAATATTAAGTTGCAACAATTCTATCTGATCCATTTTTGGGTTTTGCCCTTTTTTTTCTCAGTTTTTTTGTGTTGTTCCAATACATGCAAAGAAAATAAACATGTAATTCATTCATTTTCTTGGAGAAATACTTCATTTTTTGGAACAATTTCAAGGGTGCCAACACTTTAGGCCATGATTGTTTATGTGTCTACTGTGCCATTACATACAGCAAACTTTCTGAACCGTCCTACATGGATTAAACACTTTTTTGGCACTATTTTGGATACCTGTTGGCATATAAATCCATGTGCCAACAGAGGACCAAAGCATTGGTGAACCAGAGCCTCACCCTAACATTTCCTTTTCCCTTTAAGACTGCATGTGTCTATCTTGTAGGATGTAAGAAATTACCTTCACACATCATGATATTACTGGGTTACATGTGAACCTTTACATTTTATCTATAGTATTCAAAGTCACGGACAATCCCAAATATGTTTGACAGATGCAGTAGGGTTGATGCTGACACTCGGCACCTTGTATTGAGCAGAAGGGTTGATGCTGACACTCGGCACCTTGTATTGAGCAGAAGACTCATCAACTGGTGGACACAAGGGACGTGGTGTTACCTCCGACACCGGGAGCTGTCAGAAGCCATCTGATGATTTCACATGACACAGACCATATGCTCCTTCCATTCTTCCTGGGACATTTAGTGCTGGTGTGCTCCGGATCAGGTATTTCATGGAAAGCCTTTAACTGGTCTTTTCACCCCTGGAGCAGAATGTAAGATTAATGGTGCTAAGCCACTAGGAAACAAAGGGACCTGTCAGCTATTGTAGTAGAGAGCAGACACAAAAAAGTAACAATGCGGGTGGAAACTCAATAGCAAGAGGTATTAGCAGTAGAAAAAGACGAGTGCTGAATGTCAGACTCAGGCCTTTTAGGAATTGATTAGAGCATCTACTGAATTTTTAGCCCCTCCAAAGAGAAAGGGTGTCAGGGTAAGCCTAACTACTCAGCCGCCTGAGCGGGAAAGTGAAAAGACCCCATTGTTTCCTATATTCGGAACATAATATCATCACTTTCATTGTCTCTCAGAGAAATATCCATAAACCGCAGTGTATTAATCTGCTGCTGAAGCATCAGATGTTCTTCTGACAACTCAGCCATCATTTCATGACACCGTGGTACAGAATAATTGCATGAAGGATTAATTATTAGCCAAAAAACAGCCCACTCAGATACGTCGCACCTGCCTGTCTGGCAAATGCATTCTGAAGGGCGCACACAATTTTTTTAGTCTTTGCAAACACCCCTACAAAAGCATCTTGTGTCCTGATCTACAGAGAAACTTCCATAGAAATTGGGAACAATAAAAGTGACACATCAAAAGGCGGATTCCATTAGAAGACCAGTCAATTCATTACATTCATTATTGTGGATTTCTTTTTTTTTTCCTCCTGCGGTAACGATAATTTATTTCTCAGACTTTCTTTACCTTAGATCGGCCCCACACCACCGACATTCAGGGCCTGAGTACGAGCCGACCACGGGACTATTGACCCAAGGCAACCTCCTTAAATATGCCTGAGACATCAATGTTAGGAAGTGTTTAAACTGACCGTAAGGTGAAAATGATGAGTCTCCTAAATTAGAGAAGAGGTAGACTAAAGTTGTTTGTTTGTTTGTTTTCCCTCTTATTTTATTGCTTTTGCTGAGGGGCACTGCTGGCTGACACATTGGGTTGGGCACTGCTGGCTGACACATTGGGTTGGGCCACTTTTGCTTGACGCATTGCTAGGGGCACTTGTGGCGGACACATTGCTAGGGGCTCTTGTGGCGGACACATTGCTAGGGGCTCTTGTGGCGGACACATTGCTAGGGGCACTTGTGGCGGACACATTGCTAGGGGCACTTGTGGCGGACACATTGCTAGGGGCACTTGTGGCGGACACATTGCTAGGGGCACTTGTGGCGGACACATTGCTAGGGGCACTTGTGGCGGACACATTGCTAGGGGCACTTGTGGCGGACACATTGCTAGGGGCACTTGTGGCGGACACATTGCTAGGGGCACTTGTGGCGGACACATTGCTAGGGGCACTTGTGGCGGACACATTGCTAGGGGCACTTGTGGCGGACACACTGCTAGGGGCACTTGTGGCGGACACACTGCTAGGGGCACTTGTGGCGGACACACTGCTAGGGGCACTTGTGGCGGACACATTGCTAGGGGCACTTGTGGCGGACACATTGCTAGGGGCTCTTGTGGCGGACACATTGCTAGGGGCTCTTGTGGCGGACACACTGCTAGGGGCACTTGTGGCGGACACACTGCTAGGGGCACTTGTGGCGGACACATTGCTAGGGGCACTTGTGGCGGCAGCACATGCTAGGGGCACTTGTAGCTGGTACATTGCTAGGGGCACTGGTGGCGGACACATTGCTATGGGCACTTGTGGCTGGCACATTGCTAGGGGCACTTGTGGCGGACACATTGCTAGGGGCACTTGTGGCGGACACATTGCTAGGGGTACTTGTGGCGGACACATTGCTAGGGGCACTTGTGGCACTTGTGGCTGGCACATTGCTAGGGGCACTTGTAGCTGGCACATTGCTAGGGGCACTGGTGGTGGACACATTGCTAGGGGCACTTGTGGCTGGCACATTGCTAGGGGCACTTGTGGCTGGCACATTGCTAGGGGCACTTGTGGCGGACACATTGCTAGGGGCACTTGTGGCGGGACATGTTGGCTAGGCCAGCTAATCAAGAGAGGAGCTGCAGATGGCATTTTGTAAGAAGCTCCCATCCAGTGGCAACAGATCACTGATGGGGCCTGTGAGGTAGCAACCCCGGGGGAACCCGCTTGGCACGGGGAAAATGACAGCAGCAACTACATTTTTAACGGATAACATAACACACAGTAGTTTATTTAACGCCATAAACCACTGGTAACACACAACACCCTTTACATTTTCATATATAATATGCATATCATTACATTGCAGTATATGACATTCACATAACACGTTACATTCAGGTTATATTACCTTCACATGAGAATCCAACGGGACCATTTCATGACCTATTGTCGGTCCCAATGGTGGTTACCTCCGCCTAACACCCTGACAGGGATCATTCCCCATCCTATTGTAGGGATCCTCAACCTTCTCCTAGGGAGTCTCAACCCACACTGCATCATACACATCATTGATCACACATGGCATTTTTACATAAGCCATCACATAGTCAACAGGACCATATCACGACTAGCACAGTCAGTCCCAAAGTCGGCTACACTTATGACCGCCTGGCCCTTGAGCCGTCATCGGTCTCTCTCGCCGTCTATATGACCGCCTGGCCCTTGAGCAGTCTTTGGTCCTCATCACTGGCTACCATGCACACATCAGGTGCACCGGCATGGAGTTGGCATGCTCCCTTCACTTCTCCCACCGGGGACGGATCACTTCAAGCACGTCCTCACATGGCAGTGGTCTGGACTTCTGACTCCCATCGTCCTCTCTCTCATTCAGACACCTGGCAGGTTCTTATCCAGGCTGCCTCACCCACAGCTGCAACACAGTGAGTCAATCAGCACATCTCATTCACACACAGACCTGAGATGTGATTAACCCCCTGTGCACCATTCAGGTTTAGCTGCTCATTAGGCTCATGAATATGTCAGATCTTCAGCACTCTCACTGAGCTGTTTTACTCAGCTCATGAAAACCCTTCAGCTGTTAACCCACTGTGCACCGGACAGGTTTCACACAGAGCACACACACAGGAAAACCGGCCCATGTGAACAGAGACCTGCAGCGATAACCCGTGTGATGCATCCGGCCATGGGTCGCATCACCACAGGCCGGTTTTACACAATTAGTCTGGGTTAGGCAAGTTAATGCTGGACAACACTAATGGCCACTTTACACATCCCAACATCGTTTCGAAATTGTATGCAACGGCACGGGAGCGCGCACTTTTTTGGCTGAAATCCAAGATCGCATAGGAGATGTCACACAGGGAAATATCGGCAGGCAACACAACTGCGATGTCTACGCCCCCTTGGACGAGCGACCCAGGGAACGACCATTTAACATGGGAGTGAATAGGGGAAGTTGCTCTCCAAGTCGGTGTTGGGCTGTCACACAGCACGATCCGGCCAGATCGTCCATCCAATATCGGGCAGTTGGAGAGCCTGCACAATTCTTCCCCGATATCGTTTTGGCATCGTTCTTGCATCGAATTGGTCATTTACACCATACAATGCACGAACGATATCGGCACCAACGCACGAACCACGTGACTTTTTATCGAAGTTGGACGACGATATCGGGACGAGTAAAGTGGCCATAATAGCTAATAATCTGAACAATTTTAGGTCTTCCTTGCCAATTTTTTTTGGCATGTGAGAAATAGGTGGAGAATTGTAGATGTAGCCATTTTTATGGTCATACTTGCCCTTGACTATTCACCAATAGACTTACCGACATGTAAGGGAGTCCAACAGCTTTCTGGACATTCTGGGAGAGTTGACAAGTCTCTACTAGTTCTGGGCCCTAGGGCTGAGAACACAGAATTGTCTTGAGGTTATAACAAAGTATTTGTTTTGAACGGGTAAAAAAACAAAAAAAAACAAAAAACCTCTACTGTGCCATGTGTGTCAATGATAGAAGCTCCCCCAGCTAACCACAAATGGCATGCACTTACAACAAAATGTAGGTTTAAGATTATAAAACATCTGAAATGCACCAGATACTTTGGACCGTCCATTTACTAAAACATGCATTTATTTCCAAGCTAAAGGGGATAAAATAAAATAATTTGGTTTAGGTTCTAGTAACTCCAACTGTCTTATAGGAGGTTGGTAGATCCTCATATGAAGTGCAGATATTTTAAGTTTTTTATCTTTTGGCCTGAAGATAAATGCCTCATTGGATTCTCAGGGGATTATTGCGCAAGAGCTGACATTTGATGAATAATATATGAGATCACATGTGTTTCGTGCAATAAAGGTCACTAATGGTGCGGTAAAGTGTATGTGAATTGGGTATTGGGATGGGAACCATCAGCTCTCAGTGTAACATGGTGCCATCAGATCGTTCCCTAATAAGTTTGCATACCTTTGAGACGTATGTTTGGACAGACGCTCAGATCTTATCTGGGGAATGTGAACACATCGAGTCGGTGATAGAAGACCCGTCCTGAGATAGCTCGTCATGTCTGCTTTGATGATCAGGTGCATGGCATATGCCATTGGTGTGATGTAACCTCTTATAAACAATGCATCATTGTACCTCCTCGGCACTGCCAGTAGTGGATAAAATTATAAGTATCAAAGGAATAGACGTCTCCTTACGGACTGTGATTATAATTAGTATCTGTGTCCCTTTTGCCCCATATTAGTTTTGGGAAAATAGTCAAACTGAGCCTTCCTGTTCCATTATTTATTTAGTCACCTTGAGGACATATGCCTGAGAAGCAACCAGCTCATCAATGTTTCTTCAGTCTGGTTACAACAAGCATGTATTATAATCATACACAGTGTACCGTGGAACGGTGAGATCATACAACATAATACTCACTGTGTATACCTAGTATACTGTGTTGGCACTATGCACACTATCTGTATGCAGATATTGACAATAGAGGAAGCTCATATTATTCTTTATGGACATATCTTGGATCCAGATTTCACTATTTAATTAATTGGACGAGCTAAGAATAATTAATGCAACAAGGGTTGTAAAAACTGACCCATGAACCAAAAATGGGTCCAAGTGCACTGAAAAAAATGATGACCATAATCCACATAAGAGGAAAAGAATTGTGTAAAACCGATCTTACACTTGAATAGAGATGAGCGAACCTCTGGAGGTTCAGGTACGAGATTTGCATGTTCGGGAATCGAACGTGCGCCGTACGTCATCTCTAGTCGGTGATTGGCTGGTCGGCTCTCCACATACATACAGCCAGCCATAAGCATAACACTTCTGGGAGCGGGAGGGTGGGACATTTTGGATGATTACGGTACTCTAATTTTAGGACCAATGGAAGCTGATGACACAAAGCAAGCAGCTCTCACTGGACCCAGGGTACCGGAGCACAATGATCCCGGCTCCAGCACTTTAAAGACAAGAATCACCCGACCACCAGCCCTAAACAGTCCCCCAACAGGTTCACTCATCTCAACACTCTAATATATCTAGATGCTGTCTCGGTGCAAACTCAGACCACCGGTGTGGTGCGCATTCAATTCCAAATCCATACAAGACCTTGTCTGGGAAATGGAGAGGAGTACCTACAGTTGCATAGAACCCAATTCTGATGCCCATAAGCTTTTAATACGGTGAATGAAAGACGGTTACCTTCGTGAGACCAACTCTTTAATACTAGCCAATGTGAGAACACTATCAACTAACACTGGCCTTACATATGTAGTGACCCAGCAATTGTGACATGCAAGCGCTGTGTGTTTTAGGAGAAAAGAAATTACGTTTTCGCTCCTTACCTCTAGTGATTGCGAGTGGTAAAGAATAGAAAAGCCGCACTTTGTACAGAGAATTTTATACAGATCCCCGCTGCTAAATAAATCAGATCCGCTGTTTCTTCAAATCTCCTGTGCCGACACCGCTGGGAGATTAGTGGCCGCCGTGCCCGGAACATCAGCGGCTGCTCCGGCTGATATCCCTCTGGCCGCTGCTGATCTCCCGGGAGATCAGCGGCGGCCACCGGGAGAGATTTCAATGTGATCCGCTGAGTTCTGCTGCGCCGTCATGCGGAGGACACTGTGGATCCATTGAGATCCATGCATTTTTTTGTGCGCTTGCGGTCGCTTACTGATAAAACAAGCGCCTGTGAATGCACAAAAAATGCAACAGGCTGTGTTCGGAGGAGGGCGCACAAATTATGTGCATCCTAACACAGCCGCAACCGAACGCAGTCAAACGCAGGTACCATGTGTTCCCTTGTTAAATATAGGAACACGGTGCGCATGCATTTGGCTGCATTCGGAACACTGCGATGACAAACGCATATGTGAAACCGGACACAGTCAGTCATGAAGAGCCAGGGAAACTTCTTACCTTTGCAGAAGTGGGGTTGTCCATACTAGGTGAGTAGTATTTATTGTGCATTTAAACAATAACATACATGCAATTATAAAATATTGCGCTCATACTAGAACATATTTTTGTCACTGGACAACCTCTTTTATTTTATTCAGTTGTCCTAGCCGGAGGCCCAATCCCAAACATACCACTTTGACAACAGGTTTGTGAAGACCTTTTTTTTCACCCAATGGTGGTAGATATAGTAAAGTCAATCAACTCACCTGAACATAACAGTTGATATCAGTATGAGAACATTCGATATCTGTGTATGTGCAGTTGAACGGGGCAGAGAGGGATCATTACATTTAATTCAGATTAAAGGAATTTTCTTATCTAGTTTGAATTGAAAGACAATATTGAAGAGTTGCAATTTAATTCCCAACTATTTTCTAGATTTCCTCTTGCTGTCGGTGAATGAGGGCATTCTTGAGTACACCAAATCGGACTTATTTGTGCCCAGTCTAGACAATCCTCTATAGAGTTGATACATAGTACCTACATTGAATGTACACTGCGTGCAGAATTATTAGGCAAATGAGTATTTTGATCACATGATACTTTTTATAAATGTTGTCCTACCCCAAGCTGTATAGGCTTCAGAGCAAACTACCAATTAAAGGGATCCTGTCACCTCCAAAACGCCTCCTAAGCTATCAAAATATGTCCCTGCACCATCCTATCACTAATCTCACACTTCTTTTGTCTCCTAAAAGCATCCTGTGAAAGTGGAGAAAAACGTTTTAATACTTACTCATTAGTGATTATAATTAGCAGGGGCCATATTCTTTAGTCACCAGGGAGTGTTGTTTTGCAGCTCCAGGATCCAGCCCTCTCTCTGTCTCTGCTGCTGTGAAACTGAAGGCAGGACTAATGATTTGCATTCCGTGAGTGATAGAGAGGGGGGAAGGCAATGCCTGCACATCACAGCAGAACACACAGAGACCGGGTGGATCCTTGAGCTGCAAAACAGCCCGCCTTGGTGACTAAAGAATAGTCACTGCTAATTATCACTAATGAGTAAGTATTAAAACGTTTTTATGCACTTTCACAGGATGCTTTTAGGAGACAAAAGAAGTGTGAGATCAGTGATGGGATGCTGCAGGGACATGTTTTGCTAGCTTAGGAGGCGTTTTGGGATAGACAGGATCCCTTTAAGTAAATCGGGTGATGTGCATCTCTGTAATGAGGAGGGGTGTGGTGTAATGACATCAACACCCTATATAAGGTGTGCTTAATTATTAGGCAACTTCCTTTCCTTTGGAAAAATGGGTCAAAGGAAAGATTTGACGAGCTCTGAAAAGTCCAAAATTGTGAGATGTCTTGCAGAGGGATGCAGCAGTCTTGAAATTGCCAAACTTTTGAAGCGTGATCACCGAACAATCAAGCGTTTCATGGCAAATAGTCAACAGGGTTGCAAGAAGTGTGTTGGGCAAAAAAGGCCTAAAAAAACTGCCCATGAATTGAGGAAAATCAAGCGTGAGCTGCCAAGATGCCATTTGCCACTAGTTTTGCAATATTTCAGAGCTGCAACTCTACTGGAGAATTAAAAAGCACAAGGTGTGCCATACTCCCGGACATGGCCAAGGTAAGGAAGGCTGAAAAACAACCACATAAGAAACATAAGATAAAACATCAAGACTGGGCCAAGAAATATCTGATTTTTCAAAGGTTTTATGGACTGATGAAATGCGAGTGACTCTCACCCTGAGCACCTCCACTCCACTCAATCTCTGAGTGTGCTGAAGATAGATGAACTGTGTGCCGGAAGAGGATAGACGAATACAGTGCTCAACTATCTCCATCAGTCGCATAGAAAATGACTTGCTAGAATGTATAGAGCTAGGCAATCCTCTGTGAGCTAAATACATAAGAAGGTTTTTCACACCTTTTCCACGCAGCCGGGATGAAATCTGAGAATAGTGTCATCTACATACAGGCTCTTTCTGCAAATTCATCAAATTTTCATGATTAAATCCTTTCAGGATTTTTTTTTTTTCCCATTTTCTTTTTTCGGTGCTCTCATCTCCCATTACCTCAATGAAATGTCCTCTAAAAACACCGTTGTCTGAGATCATGTAAGATCACACTGAAGAGTAGCAGTAGATGAATGTATGCTGCACAAGAGATGTCAACCGGAAAAGTGAGACTACCTATGGAACTGCCACTAAACTCCGGAGGAAAGATATATGGATGCCCGCTGTCCATTGAATTGAATGGGGAGCGCAGTGTTGGCCACATGTCTACTCTGTAATGTTGATGCTCTGTATATAATGTCACCCTGTAGACGGCACTGGTGGGCTTAATTCTCTAGTTTATACACCTGGGCGTGTTCTTCTAGCTAGTCTTGACCCTTTCATGTCACTGGCTGTTCATGTGTTACCTGCCTGCAGGCTGCCGAGCTGCTTTCCTTTCACTCCTATTTCAAACACTTTTATGACAATTATACTGTATTTCGAGACCTGTCTGGGAGGTTTTCTTGAAGAATGAAGCGATGAAAGGCGAGCAGAATGGCTTTTGAAGTCTTCCAGTGTGAGCTAATGGTGTCTGCATGGCGGGGAGCTGTAGACTTCTGGATGAGGTCATGGAAATCAATTTGAAATGCAATTTGTGATATAATAGGAACGCCGAGGGCTGAGTTATGGGTCACATTTATGGATCTCAGGAGCGGCTAATTATTAGTGGTTCTATAATTCCTCAGCGCTTTTGGTAATGAAATGAAGGTCTAAGTGTTCGATCTATAAATATGAGGGACAGGCGAGCGGAGAGCTGGCACTCGGGGAAGTGCAGGAGTGGGAATTCCCAGATGATGGCTTTCAATTTAGTGGCCTATAATTTGGTGTCAAACTGCGGAGAAGAGTTCAAGTCTTCAAAATGGTACTTGGATTGAACACAATAGTCAGATATCAAAGTAATCATTGAAGAGGTCAATTGGTGCGTTAGCGGTTAACTGATCTCTCAAAGGAAGACTTTCTGTATGATCCCACATTGTTGGTTATCCAGGAGTACATGGCTCTGTTATTTCATATACAAAGTTTTTGTATTTTGGATTTTCTAATTAAGTTATTGGTGATATATTGATTGTTCCCAGTTATATCGGTTCTACAGATGGTTACTTGGTTGTCGTTCCATTTCTTATTTTCTTGAATGGTATTGGCCAGCCCATTCCTGGAATCAGAGGTGGTCCCAGTAGTCCCACCAATGACTCTTTTAGTCATTGCATCCATCTGAGCTAATAATTTTGTGAGACTCAACCTCTGTATCATTTTCTTCTGTATCAGATCGTAGACATTGTATAATGATATGCCATAGTTACCACCAAGCTTTATCGTAATCTCTTCGACCACCATACGTGGTTATCACTCTATTGGGGTAAAGCTACGTTCACATGTTCAGTTTTTGGTCAGTTTTTCACATCTGTATTCTTCATCCACTCCTTTCTAATATATTTTTCCTCCAATTGTCCCACTCCTGGGTTTGGCTTGTAAATACTGATGTAAAATGTGGACCAAATACTCAATGTGTGAACGTGGCTTAATAGAAAGACGTCACTACTTCTGTATTTTTCTTCCACTCCTGGTTTTGGCTTACAGAAACTGATGTGAAAAACTGACCAAAAACTGAACATGTGAACTTAGCTTTAATTGTGATTTTGGAAACTTACATGCCAATGGTGAGCAGAAGCTGACTCATTCCTTAATTCCAGAACCCCTTTGTTCATGTTGCTGGTGGGCAATGTACAACTTATCCTGTTGTGTCTGGATGACGTATGATAAAATATTTGAGACCACCTTTTAAACTTTCTATTAACCAAAGAGACATTTCTAATGCAACCTAAAGCCATTTTCCCATGTGCGAAAACACTGCAACTTCTGAACATCCAAATACACAATAGTGATCTGCTCTGGTTGCATTTTTTGCTTGTTTTTCACCTTTTATTGGTGCGTTCTGGTGCAGATTTCATGCACCATATTTTTACGCATTCTAGTGCAAAAACTCAGGGATTCTGTAGTAAAGGGAACCTGTCGCCAGGCATTCTCAATGCATAATGCGGCCACCTCCTTTAAAGCCACTTTTAAGCTGTATATATGTCCCCAATCCCTTTTGCATAGCTTAAAAAAGTAAGTCCTTTTATCATACCCACAGGAGGGGTCTATGGGCGTCTATGGTCTTAATCCGGTGCCTCCTTTCTTCCTAAAATCGCCATCTTCCTTCCCATCTTCATGTTGATGACACATCCTATGTCATCCACACAATGTCTCTCAATTTCTCTCCAGCACAGGCGTACTTGGTTTCTGGGTCATCAGGGCACTTAATCTTTACCAGCACACACCTTAAGGTGCTTTGCTGGCCCTTAGCAAGGCAGAGCCGAGTACGCCTGAGCAGGAGCACAATTGAGAGACAATGTGTGGATGACGTAGGACGCGTCATCCACATGAAGATGGGAAGGATGACCGTGATTGTAGGAAGAGGAAAGGAGTCGGATCAAGACGAGACAGCCATCAGACCAAACTGCAATGTCTCTGGGTATGAAAATTTTTTTTTTGAGCTATGCAGTGGGTGTGGGGACATACATACAGATTAATAGAATACTGTAAAAGGTTTTTAAAGGTGGTGGCCATACATTAGATTGGGTAAACCTGGTGACAGAATCCCTTTTAACAATGCAATATAATTCTGACATGCATTTTTTTTCAGGCTACCTATATAAGCCTTAAATTGGAAGTCTGGTGAGAGTAACTATTTTTTTGTAGGTCTGGGAACTTGCTCTCAACCTTATGGAGAGAGCGAAGTAGGTGAGGAGATTGTAAGCCACTTCCCTCCTCTCAGATATATGCAAATTTGCACTTCACTAAGGAAGTTGAGAAACTCCCGTGTGCCACATTTAAGCAGCTTCCTCAAAGTCATAATCGCTTTCCTACAAGCTTTTAATATAACTAAGGGATTTGTGCCAGATCAGAACCCCAAACTACAGACGCTGCGTTTCGGGGTACCTGCCCCTCATCAGTGTAGTGTGTGGGATATTCTGATCTGGCAGAGTGAGTGGGCTAAGACAAGGTCTGGGAACTTGCTCTCAACCTTATGGAGAGAGCGAAGTAGGTGAGGAGATTGTAAGCCACTTCCCTCCTCTCAGATATATGCATATATGCAAATTTGCACTTCACTAAGGAAGTTGAGAAACTCCCGTGTGCCACATTTAAGCAGCTTCCTCAAAGTCATAATCGCTTTCCTACAAGCTTTTAATATAACTAAGGGATTTGTGCCAGATCAGAACCCCAAACTACAGACGCTGCGTTTCGGGGTACCTGCCCCTCATCAGTGTAGTGTGTGGGATATTCTGATCTGGCAGAGTGAGTGGGCTAAGACAAGGTCTGGGAACTTGCTCTCAACCCTTATGGAGAGAGCGAAGTAGGTGAGGAGATTGTAAGCCACTTCCCTCCTCTCAGATATATGCATATATGCAAATTTGCACTTCACTAAGGAAGTTGATCCCTGCACTCCTATACTATAATGTGGAGCTGTCTACAATACCTGTATAATGTTTAGAACACTTGTAAATCACTTATTCACTAGCTGCTCCTTACCCATCATCTTCCCGTACGGGACAATACATCATGCCTGATTGAGCAGCTCTCCCCACTCCCTCTGCATTTAGCTTCAGTGTGTCTAATAACAGATGCTTCCTCATTCAATCACATGGGCATGACTTCACATAAGGTCCTATTCAGACTGTCTCTCATAAGAGGAGGTACTGAAGCAGATATCCAGATACCGTCTTTGATGTCACGCCCATGTCATTGAATAAGGAAGTGGGTAAATTGAGTGTTAGCGCTCAGATTACAACCAGGACACTGCTCACGATATATTTACCTCTAGGTTTTATTGAATAAGTGTAGAATTCCAATTCTCCACAACGCGTTTCTGCGCTTAATGCGCCTTTCTCAAGTGGTTACTGGAATCCTCTCTTGTGGTTGTTTAAATACATTGCACAACATAAGGGGGAGGGACAGGGTAGGAGATTATCCAAAGGTATGAGAAAAAAACAGATCTGGACCAAGGAACTGGTTCCCTGTCTAGTGATTCATACATAAGTGAATAGAATTAAAACATGCAACAATTCAAAATAAGATCATAATAATGAATAATTTGCTATAACAATAAAATACATAGTTAGATTAAAATAACATACAGAGGCAATTATTATGTATGCATTTAAAAATTCAATAAAATTAAATAAAATAGAACAATAAAAAAATATATATAAGGGAACAATTTTCCCTAAAAAATGTAGTAAAAATTATTAAAATAATTAATTATATAATATAATATAATATAATTCTTCTAGACTAATTAATTGGTATTCTCAAGGGTGAGGTTAAGTCCTTCTGGGGAAAGTGTACCCATTTTAAAGATCCAGAAGGCCACTCCCATCCCTGTGCCTCGTCACCTACTGACTCGCTCGACGGGGGAGCACAGCACAGCCCAAGCATCGGACCCCTTCGGCTCAAAGGCCTTGCCAGCCCTCTCATCGCACGCCAGACAGTGAATTATATCCCGATCCGCACGAATAAGGTCTCCTCACGCCAGGCCCGTTCGACCCGGAGGTTAGGCTAAGTTGTTTCGCTGCTCGTCAGTCAGTTGTGCGACCGAGGCACAACTTAACCAGGTGAGCACTTGGACATATTAATCGATTATAATATATTTGCCAAGCAGTTGGGCGCAACTTGTTTCATTTTTATATTGAATAAGGAAGTGTCTGTAATCGGACGAGCTGATGCTGATTGTGCAGCTTTCCCCCTCCCCCTGCAATCAACATATTGTCCCATACGAGAGGGGTGACTAGTAAGGAGCAGCTAGAAAATCATTGATTTATAGGAGTTCTAAACATTACACAAGTGTAACAGGCAGCTCAGCATTACAGTCTAGGGGTGCAGGGACCACACAAACCTTTTTTCCCCTTGGAGTTTGCCTTTTAAGGGGAAATAAAAGGATAAAAAAGACTTAGGCTGCCTTCACACTTGCAGATGGATCTGCAGCGTTTTGCAGATGCATCTGCAAGTGTGAGCATGCTGACCGCGGCCCCTATGTTTATAATAGGGCGCACGCGGTGTGAAAGCTCTCATTCACTCCTATATGTGTACTGTCAGCAGGCGTATGCCTGCTTACAGATCACACTCTCCCGCCCGCAGCATGGACGCTACATCTCGCGTCCACAGTGCGGACGGGAGTGTGTGATCTGTCAGCAGGCATACGCCTGCTGACAGTACACATATAGGAGTGAATGAGAGCTTTCACACCGCGTGCGCCCTATTATAAACATAGGGGCCGCGGTCAGCATGCTCACACTTGCAGATGCATCTGCAAAACGCTGCAGATCCATCTGCAAGTGTGAAGCCAGCCTTAGTTCAGAAGAATCTTTTTAATACACAGTGGGCAGGAGTTTTAATGAAATCATATCCACTTTGTTGAACTGTTAGATACTGCAGATTTGCTATACAAACAACAGTGTGAATACGACCTAAAAGCCTCATTACATGGGACGACATTGTAACGATGTTGGCTGCGATCTCGTGGACACGCGGTCATTTTTGAGATCCATTCAACATCACTGGTGAGATGTCACACATCTAGATATCGTGGACAACTTCCCAACGATGTTGTGAGCAGGGATTGTTCGCAAACCCCGCAAACGATCCCTGCTCAATGCTGTGAATGGGCGAAGTCGTCCATGACATAGTTATCGCGGTGTCACACAGAACGATACAGCAGGTTGCTGGAGTGGAAGTCTTCAGGTTGTAGAACATGTTCATAAACCTGTCAACTCCAACTTGACTAATTATCTTAGTTTAATCGTTCGGTTACACGCAACGACGCACTAACGATCATCATTGAACACGTCACTTCTGAACGATGTTGAGTCGTGTAATGGGGCCCTAAGTCTTCACATTCTACCACAAGGATTGACCAGGCTAAAGGACCGATGTAGCCAAGTGGACATAGATATTAGCTTAGGATCTACTGTACATACTCCCTACTGATCATATACTGGTTCACTGGCTGGATACCCTTTTTGGAGGCACCTACAATTCACTAATTAACCCCAAAATGTTGAGTTTCCACCATGTGCTTTTGTTTCCCGTGTCTGCGGCGGTTTGGCTTCTGTGCGCCCTTCGCGGTGCCTTGTATCTAAGCTTTCCCTCTACTGATGTAGATCTGAGAGCGGAGGACATTCCATCTGTGCAAAACACGTCGCTGCTCGTTCAAACACAAATAGCTGAAAATAAAGAGCATTGCACAGATCCCAGGGCTGTCAGCTCAGAGGATACCACAGCCATTTACATGCTAATAAATCTTCCACATAATATTTTTAACACTTCAGCTCCCTGAAAAATGACACAGTGAATCTACTTCTACTGTATCAATTATGCTATGTCTCTTGATGTCTAGATCACACGAGCAATGTATGGCCACTTTCTCCATGACCTATAGCAGAAGAGACAGATGCAAAGTCTCCAAAGCTCGGTCTTCTAATTGCAAAGTATGTCTTGAGACCTGGATGGGAAGCTGTACAAATCGCCTCTTCAAAGAGAACTAGAACTCTAGCGTCACCTATTGGAAGTAGCTATGCTACAAGTCAATATTGACCCTTTAATGAACCTTATCATATGGACAATTATATAAGCCAAGTCATATTCTTAATTTACAGACCTGGTGTTTTGGAGTGCTTGCCCCTCATCACTGTAAAGTATGAGATCTTATTTGGGCAGGTGAGAGGCAGAAGAAGTAGTGATGATTACCAGAACCATCCACCTGTATGTCACAGCAAGCTGGGGCATAGAAGTCATGTATAAGATATATTGGCCTTCTGCTAGTTCTTTTATCTGCTTGTACAGTCTGCCCTATAAGAGGAAAAGAAAGATTGCAAAACAATAACTCCATGTCAGGGTTTAAGGGGACTCTGTCACCTCAAAAATGCATTTTAATTGGGCTATACTGTGATTAAGTGGACTTCGCCCCTATAATAACTATACTACCAAAGTACCTGTGACTGATACTAACCCTGAGAAAATGACTTTAATAGATATGCAGATGAGGAGACCTCCTCATTTAAGCATTATGGCAATTGAAGGCTCGTTTCCAGGGTTGCCAACCATCCAGAAATTGTAAAACCATCTGTAAAAATTGGGGTTTTCTTCTCCGTCCGTAAAAATAAATTAAGGTGTTCTTGATTTTGATGCTGAATTAAGTATATTAGCAAATGTATTAATTGTTCATGCCATTGAGAATAGAAATTAGTGATGAGGTGAGCACTGCCATGCTCGGGGGCTCGGTGCTCGTAAAGAGCAGTTGGACATTCGAAAGGACGTGAATCGAGTACGGAGTATAGTGGAAGTCAATAACAACCATTTGAATATGTATAATATAGTTCAGGGGTCGTACTAAATTATCATCTAGTTGATGATTCTGGTACATTTGGTGAAATAATTAACTCAGCCCTACTGTAATGGCTGGAGCTGCTTCTCTTGTGCAGCTGTGATGTTATGTCGTAGTGATGATGTTGCTATTTGCAACTACTTTACCAGATTTGACTCCGTCTGTGGCACGGTTGACTCTTTGTGATAAGTTTTGTAAAGGCCCAGCAGCAGTAAATTGTTCCAATAGAAATATATGTTACACTGCAGGTCTCCTCAAAGTGGGAAACATCACAACTCACGTGGTACAGATGCATATACCTCACAAAGAACACACTGGGGCTGGAGCGTATACAATACATCAGAGACACTGGGGCTGGAGCATATACATTACATAGGAGACAATGGAGCTGTAGCATATAAATTACATAGATAATTGGGCTGGAGCATATACATTACATAGGAGATGATGGAGCTGGAGCATATACATTACAAAGGTGATGATGGGGCTGGAGCATATACATTACTAGGAGATGATGGGGCTGGAGCATATACAATACATAGACGATGAGACTGGAGCATATACATAACATAGGAGACAATGGGGCTGGAGCATATACATTTCAAAGGTGATGATGGGGCTGGAGCATATACATTAAATAGGAGATGATGGGGCTGGAGGATATACAATACATAGACAATGGGGCTGGAGCATATACATTACATAGGAGACAATGGGGCTGGAGGATATACAATACATAGACAATGGGGCTGGAACATATACATTACATAGGAGACAATGGGGCTGGAGCATATACATTACAAAGGTGATGATGGGGCTGGAGCATATACATTAAATAGGAGATGATGGGGCTGGAGGATATACAATACATAGACAATGGGGCTGGAGCATATACATTACATAGGAGACAATGGGGCTGGAGGATATACAATACATAGACAATGGGGCTGGAACATATACATTGCATAGGAGACAATGGGGCTGGAGCATATACATTACAAAGGTGATGATGGGGCTGGAGTATATATATTAAATAGGTGATGATGGGGCTGGAGCATATACAATACATGGGAGACAATGGGGCTGGAGCACATTCATTGCATAGGAGATGATGGGGCAGGAGCATGTACATTACATAGGAGATGATGGGGCAGGAGCATGTACAATACATAGAAGATGATGGGGTAGGAGCATATACATTACATAGGAGACAATGGGGCTGGAGCGTATACATTACAAAGGTGATGATGGGGCTGGAGCATATACATTACATAGGAGATGATGGGGCTGGAGCATATACAATACATGTGAGACAATGAGGCTGGAACATATACATTACAAAGGAGACAATGGGGCTGGAGCATATATATTACTAAGGAGACAATTAGGCTGGAGCATATACATTACATAGGAGACAATGGGGCCAGAGACAATGTGCCACAGTGAATTAAATGGCTGGCAGTATAGTGCCTGAGCACCGTGGTCCCTGGGAATCTGCCCAGGAGTTGGAGAAAAGATCATGGTACTGGTATAGCGGAGTGCTAGGTTGATGGTGCTCATGCCTACACAGAGGTATCTGAGTATGTCATGTGTGCCATAGGTTCGCCACCACTGGAACAGATGACGACCGACACATGTATGAAGCATCTGAAGGCTTTCGATGTGAGCTGTGGTTTCCGTCTTGGGATGGGATCTCAATGGCATTTGGAGTTTCCTTTTCTTGTTCCGTTATTGCAGCAGAAAAACAGAACTCCTGTAGGACACTGATCCGTAATGTCCACACATGCTACCTAATCAACTATAACGGGGGACACTTGGTTTCTATTCTATTGTGCATCAGAATATTTAATTGAACAGCTATGTAACAGAACATTCTCATTCCCCATACATGGGGCCAAATATATGGATATGGGAACCATTTTCCAAGCACCTCTGGGATGATGTGCTGCACCAAGAAGACCCCAGCTAGTACTATGGCCAGTGATCAGCTGCAGTGGTCATTCCTGTGCCTGCGGCGAGGGGTCACAAGTGACCCAGAACCTGGCCGCATTATATTATGAAGGAATCATTGATTTAGATTCTTTCTTTTTTTAATTCTTTATAAAGATGGAATGGATAAGCCCTTTAATAGAAAGTATTAATTATAACATTTCTTTTTAAATGAATACTTAGTGCAGAAAAAACCTTCACAATTCAAGTAAATGAGTGTATTACCAGGCATTACCTGTGAGCTAAAGTGGTGCTGTTTATAAAATAACACATGATGGAGCCGTTTTGTAATTGCATTTACTAGCGGCTTAAAACCCCACAAGTAATGAATTTGGGCCATAATTTGTTTAATCCTGGAAAACCCTTTAAAATATGATGACGATGACGATGATATTAAAAGATGTGTGATATATAAGATACATGTGACAAACGTAGGATGTGTGGCATCTGACCGGTATCGCCACCACACATACCGATGGGGATGAGCTACAGAAATAATGTAGAGGTCCAGATGCCGCGAGGGAGCTTTCTACAGCAGCTGAAATTCTGTTTTCGCCGGTAATTGGAAGGCATTTACTTTTTCCCTTTGGACACTTATCTATCCCCAAAGTGAAATGCGTTGGGTTATACATTGAATTAGAGGAGTGAAGTGTACTTCAGAAGGAAAGATTAGTTGAAACAAGAGGTCAGCAGTCAGGTTCAGTGTGAACGGCAATAAAAAGTAGAGCAAGTCACACGTGATAATTACTACTGAGCCGAGATATCAAGGCGGACCACAGAACACTCTGCCTGCCCTGTAGCCATCAGAGCTGAAAGGAATGCAAGGATCGGAGTTGCATAAGCCTTCTTTGAGGACTGGAGGATGTAAAGATGGTATTATCAGTGGTATCTGGTACAATTGTGTATAAAAATATAGCACAGATTATTTTCCAGGATCAGTGTAGGGGGGAAAAGATCCTTTTTTAAGGTTCTAAGCAGGGCTGTGGAGTAGGTAAGCCAAACCACCAACTCCGACTCCAACTGCTTCGACTCCGACTCCTTTATTCATGGTGTGGCGCCCTGCCAGTACAGGTAACCACAGACCTACCTAAAACTTGGATGGATTTCCACAGTGGGTACCCCATACACATACACCTTCCACCCCAGACCTGTAGGGGTAGCCCCACTTGCTGCCTTTAAGCAAGATCCCCTATAAATACCGGTGCTGGGGGCAGAGTTAGTCCGAGTGTGCAGTCACTAGGAGAACTGTGAAAACGTACTGGTGTGTCGGAGCCGCGCTAGGCCCGAGCCAGTTGACAACCGAGCAGTTACCAGCCTAGCCAATGCAGGGGCCTAAGAGTGAGGTTGAAGGCAAGGCACAAAGTAACAGAGAAACAGCAGACTGGGGGCGAAGGAGCCATATCGGTTCACCCCAGGAAGCCACCCGGACACTGGAGTCCGAGTTTGCAGGAGTGCATTTAGCCCAGCAGAAATACCGGTTCACCGAGGAGACTCCAGTCTCGTGGGCATCTGTGTAGCAACCAAGAAGGATATAGAGGTAGTCCACACGAAGGTTTCCCACTATAATAGACAGGTGACAGAAGAGGCCAGGCTAAGTTACACACAGGTTAGGGGCTTCACAAAAGGAAAATAGACAAGGAGGTCTTATTCCTCACTCACTGTGGAGATCCAGAAGTGTTTCCCGACCACCGGAGAGTACCCTGGACATTACCTGCAATTCCATCAGTAAAGGTACAGAAACAACTTACGGTGTGTGTCGATTTCTCAGTCCCTCACCATGTCCGCTACAGAGACTGCCACGGTTGCCTGGCAGTATAGCCAACTCCCTACATCCATCACTGTCACCTCACTACAGCCCCGGGGACTCTGCTCCGCTTGTGGGGAGCTATACCACCCAGCTGCCCGTCCATCATCTGCGGAGGCCACAGCAGCGCTGGTGCATTAATCAGAAACCACAGGTGGCGTCACAAAATGTTTTTTTTTTCATTCCCTTTTACTTTTCCCCAAATTTTTGAGCTGACCAAAAGGGCTACTGGTCCGGGTGGGCCACCAGTGACATCCCTCCAACTCCACGCCCGGGTTCCGAGTTCCCATAGACCCCTGGGTGAATCAATGGCTCATTTTTAAGTGATGCATTTATTGTAGGTCAATGGTAACATCAGGCTTTAATCATCACAATGACATAATAATCAAGATATTTAGATAGAACATAATGATCATTCATAATAATAATCAGCACTTTCTGCATTATTTTAGGAGTCGGACCATTTTCTACCGACTCTGACTCCACCAAAATGAGCACAGACTCCGACTCCACAGCCCTGGTTCTAAGCAGGGTTGTGGAGTCAGTAAGCCAATCACCTGACTCCTCAGTTTCTCTGAATCCGATTCTGACTCTAACTCCACCAAAATAGACACTGACTTGGACTCCGACTCCACGACTCCGTCCATACCCAGGGCTGTAAATTCAGTAAGCCGCATATCTGACTCCAACTCCTCAATTTCCCTGAAGCCGATTCAATTCAAAATGGGCACCGGCTCCACAGCCTTGGTTCTAAGTAGAGTTGGTGCAAATCAATTCTGAAACCTGGTCAATCAGACATGTCAGTATTTGACCACTGGTTGGGGACAATGAGAACCACTTTCTAATTTTCAGGATCCATAGATCTTCGTTTGATTAGATGGTCTGGTGCAATGCCATCATTATAATTTGATGCACATGTGATGTGACTTCAGGGGGCTAATTCAACGAAGAGTGGTGAATACTATCTGGAAAAGGTGGTTCTGAAGGCTCCTGTCCAGCTGTCATAGATTACTGACATGGCCAATGGATGAAGTCCTTTGAACTGACATAGATTTGACTATATTTGGTGAGAAGTGACCAACATTTTCAGTGTGGACTCTACAGTTTGAGGAGATGATCATTAGGTGATGTACCAAGCAGCTGGGGACATATACTTAGCACGTGGAGCGTGGCTGTGGAGTCAGTAAGTCAAACATCTGACTCCGACTCCTCAATTTTCCTGATTTCGACTCCACCAAAATTGACACCGACTCCAACTCTGATTCCACGACTCCAACTCCACAACCAGAGTTGTGAAGTCAGTAAGCCAAACATCCGGCTTCTCAATTTCCCTTAATCTGAGCCCGACTCCACCAAAATACACCAACTTGGTGACTCAGACTCCACAGCCCTGGTGTGGAGGACACGGCCATAGTAGTACTTGACATAGGAATAATAAATGAGTGCATCCTATAAGTAAGGTTTAAAAAAATGAATATAGAGTAATGTCCATTTCTATAACTGCACAATTAAAAATCGCACCTAATGCCGTGAGTGAAGAGTTTGTCGTCACTTATACCCCAACCCAAGTATCTCAGACACTTACTCAGTCTTGGTGTCCATCTACTATTGGCCGACGTCTTGCGTTATTTGGTCCCCGGATGACGGTGTTGTTGACTGGGCTTACTTGTTCTTTTCATCCCAGTAAATTTAGCAACAGGAAATAAATACAGAATATTAGTAAAAGTAATGCTCTCATTTTTACAGCATGTAAATGTTTTTTTTTTCAGTTTAAGTATGAGTTAGGAAATATATATGGACAATTTTCCCCCATTCTGAGATATCACTGTAATACAGTACTTTTCCACAGTAGTTGACTCAATCATTTTTTGAACCTTGTTGCAGCTTGAGATGAAGCTCTGTTTGGTTTTGTCAGTCTTTTAGCAAAATATTGTTTAATTTGGCCACCGCCTGTATAATTCAGAAGGGATGGCCTGTGTAGAGCAGAGTTGGCATAAATTGCTGAACAAACATCAGGCCAGTCTTGGATGTACTTGTTGACAATGGCAAATTTTTAGAAGTCATCCATCATACATGGGGCGATGTCAACAGAACCAAAAATAGGGCTCAAATTATTAATGTAATGAGGTATGACGATAGTCCAAATTAGAGGACAAGTCTGTGAAACCTTTTACGAGAAGAGGAATACAAATGAAACGTTTTGCAGGTGGTTTATATTTATGGCCTTGTTTCTTTATGTTCCATGTTAGAGATTTTCTGAGATTCTAATCTTGATGATCTACACTGAGGTCTTTGGTGCGGTTTTGACTCCAGTAACCTCTAACTATCAGTTAATTTAAAGCTTCATACAGCTCTGTACATGGTCTAGTGGCCAGGAATGTGGAGTCAGAATCTATGTCCATTTTGGTGGAGTCTGAGTTGGATTCGGTGAAATTGAGAATTTCGGAGTATGATGTTTGGCTTACCGACTCCACAGCCCTACTAGTGGCCAGAAATTGTACTGCATGTTCAATCACATTGTCTTGTTGTGACGACCATCCACTACGACGCTGAGCTGCTGGTAAGACAGCATCCTGAGAAACCCCGAAACCCTTTACCCCTATACAGGGATCTGGAATTACAGGTGCCCTGGAGGTAGCTGCCTATGATGAGCAGCGGCCCGGAGCAGGAAGGTCGCCAGAAAGGGAATATTAAATATGACCCGAAAGCGTAGTCAGGAGTCAGGGCCAAAACCGGGAGGGCAGATGGTACAAAATCGTCAGGCTATAGAAGGGTCAAAAATTCAGGCAAAAGGTCAGAGTCAAAATACAAACACACTAGATCGCTGGGGAAACCAAGACTATATCTGACGTCCTGCAGGACAGGCTCCAAGGTATTTGAAGGGTGCGGTTCCCTCTCATAGGCTGGAGCTCACAGCCTGATGATCTCATCCGGACCGCCCCTAGAACTCGGCCAGATGGTGATGCACGACTGGTACCAACCACCCTACCTCTGATAGAAGAGCGAAGCATGTGCTTACCAGACACCAGTGCAGGAACCTCTCTTCTGGTACCAGCATCACCCACAGGAGAAACACGGCGATGTCCAGCGACAGAGGCAGGTGTCAAAGGAGCAAGTCCACATTAGGACCCAGCCCTCCTATCACCGGCACCACCAGCTAAAGGAACCCAGCGCCTCCCAGTGGCCGCTGCTAGAACACCAGCCACCGAGTCCAACGGGGACGTGACACGTGTAGGAAATTACATTACTACTCAAAGCCGCTACACACTTTCATTATTTATTTCTCGACCTTCAGCTTTATCTCGAGCCATGGCAACTCGATGGATGAACATTCTGTAGGAAGATCGATCTTGCTCGAGGCTAGATTGGTCCACCAATATCTTTTCCGCTGTTACCTTGACAGTATCACGCAGGGCTGTGGAGTCAGTAAGCCAAACATCCGACTCCAACTCTTCAGTTTCTCTGAATCCAATTCCGACTTTGACTCTGACTACAACTCTACCAAAGATGCACACCGACTCCACAACCAAGGCTCTGAAGTCAGTAAGCCAAACATCCAACTCCTCAATTTCACTGAATCCGACTCCACCAAAATAGACAGACTCTGACTCCACAGTCCTGGTATCAAGCTATTGGGTTGCTGGTCTGCCTTTTTGCCTTGTTCCTTCTTTTCTTCCTACCATAATGTCCTTCTCTAGTGATTTCTCTCTTAGTATGATGTGTCCAAAGCAGACAAGTCGTAGCTTGGTGATCCTTGTGACATGGCTGGCTTGATTTGTTCCAAAACTATGAAAGCCCTGGTCTGTAAATCACAGTTAGTCCCAAAGCCATTAAGATGCAGAACCATAATCCCAGGTGGAGATTTCCAAAAAATATGTTATGGCGAAAATATGATGGTTGGATAACCTCACTCTCAGATGACCCCTTCCTACTGTCTCATCCCATCCCCTATAGACTGTGAGCCCTCCTGGACAGGATCGTCTGCCCTTCTGTACCTGTATGATTCAATTGTCTTCATTTCACATTCTTGTCCTCGTCTGCTCTTACATGTGTAAAGCACCATGGAACCTAATGGCTCTATATAAATATTTAATAATAATAATAATAATAATGACTGCCTGTACAGTGTGTTGTGGAGACGTCTTTTTATTTGCAAGCAGAAATAGTCTTAGCGCATTCATGATTTCATGACCATGGATGTAGTGGGAACTTGCCGATACATTTTCAATCATGGCCACTGAAGCCATGATCATGCTCATCTATGGGGAAGCGGCTGCAGGTCTTATTGACATCCTAATTGTACAGTTAATTTAAAATGGCACTTACCAGTGGCACCAAAATCATGGCTCTCACCAAGGGTGTTACACTTCTTTAGTACAAATGAGGCATATTTCCGTTATCTGTACAGAATAGCACAGAGCTGCTTTGATGCTAACAAGCTATCCTTTTTCACATCGCTTATGGTTTTATCTAAAAAGTCTGAACCCGTCTCAAGATAAAAGGTCTATCTTTGTCTCTGTGCTCGTGGAGAGATGTCTGGCGTCTGAAGGTTTCAGGGCACTACCAATTCATTAACATGTTTTGCATCATTCTAATTAGCGGCTTGTAAATTTACAAATTACTGCAATGAATTAAATGGTTTTGTTAACGAAACCTTTAAAATATAACAAGCAATTCCTAATCCTGCGCCACAGATCAAAGTCCGGAACTGTTAAGATATGTTAACACTTGTTTGTACAGTGAAATTCGTTTAATCCGAGATCGAATAATCCAGAAAACCTCCAACGCTGGATTATGTGGTTTATCACAAGCCTAGAAGAAGCGGACTGAGCAGAGAGGAGACCATGAGAAACTTGGCCTTCTTACAAAGTTATATTGTCATATTTTATATATTTTTCTATGGTTTTTGAGAATATTTGATAATCAATTTTCTGTTAGGTTCCATTTGTTCTTGATTAATCAACCAAGACCTGCATTTTCTCAGAGATTTGCTGATTGTGAAGAAGAATAGATGTAAATTGTCCTGAAGCCGCGGTAATCATGCGGTAATCATGCAGTCATAGCTTCTTTGCCCCCAATTTGGGGAGGAGAAAGAAAAATCCCAAACCCTAAATAACAACAAGTTATGTCAAGGAGGGAAACAGTAGCAGAAAGACAAACACTCTCCCCCACTTTCTGTACTACTTCTCTGCTGATGGAGATGGATTACACTTGACAACAGGCAAGTTAGTAGATGACTAGTGTCAGCACTTTGGAGTAATTTTTCAGGACCAAGTCAACATCCTCATTCAATGAAGGGATTTATAAATTTTCTATTTATCCCAGATTATATCAAATTAGATTAAGGTGTCTGAAAATGGAGACCATTTTAACACCTTTAGTTGTTTGGAAACTGACATATTCCAGCACAATGTGACCATTCTTAAAGGGAATCTTCACAGGTTTTTGCTATGTAAGCTAAGGACTGCACGCTGTAATGGTTAAAAAGCAAAAATCAACGGTGACTCTCATCAGTTTTTGTGCTATTGTTTACGTAAACTAAGGGCTTTATCACCTGGTGATTACCATTACAGGATACATTGTCACACACTTGGCAGTCTGATACCCACCCCCTGCTGTGATTCACACTAGAGATGAGTGAACCTTTCAAGGTTCAGTTCGATTCGGTTGTAGAGTTGTTCTTACCCGTGTAGATTTGGGTTTCACTGGTGCCTGAACTTGACTCTAATCTTATTAGAATCCACTGATCAGCAGTTCGGCGCTCTGCCTACATACTCGGCCATAAGCAAACCACTTCCAGGGGTGGGAGGGGATTTTTCATCTTTTATTATTTTAGATCCACATTACGGACGATAGCTGTACCCCCAGTGCGAGCCGATCAAACACTGCAGTTGGTTTGCACCGGGCCAAGCACACAACGAGCACAGCGATGCTCGCTCCAGTGATTTTCATACATAAATCACCCAGAATCCGAACCTGAACAGGTTGTCTCCTCTCTAATTGACACCTCACTGTGAATGTACAATCTCCGGAGAGTGTGGTGTGGGCCGCGGCTGCTCTCGGCTCTGCTACATGCCTGCAACGAAATGCTTTGATTGTGTGAGGACAGCTTCAGCCAGTCATCTAAATGGATTCAGAATTTTTTTTGCCTAAAACATGCTGCTCTCAGATGAGGTAGCAAAAACCTGCTGACCGATTCCCTTTAAGTTCTTTTGTATTCAGTAGCTTATCAATGTTCTTTAGGCTTATGAATGTGCTTTTTAGCACTTGTTGTTCAGGTACAACACCCAACAAAACACATAAGAGTACTTCTGTTCCTCTTGTCTGAAAATAGCACAAGTGTTGAATATTGAATTTTCATGGACATTTTGGGTACTTATCTGTAAGGGGATGTGATTATTCCTCTTCTGAGATGTGGCCCCATGCATACAATATCGGTCTATTGATGTAGGGAATGAATACTGCAGAAATAAATGATAGATTTCTCCATCCGTGCCCTATACTGACTGCAGGCAAGTGACTGCACTTTGGGGTCAATCGGCGAGACAGCTTTTCCCCCTTTCTAATTCACCATGGTTAACAATGATTGCTTGATTAATTACAGTATACAATACAAACAGACAACAAGCGTATTGTTCACCAGTGCTTTTCATGTGCTCGCTCCTCTTCCCATGTCAATCTGCCTTAGTTTGGGTTGGCCTCATGCATTTCTTCTGCCTCATATACAGAGTCATAAACAGCCTAATTCCAGGATTTTGTGAGTCTGGAGAACCCTCCCAGGAGCGTGTTATATAAGGTATGGCAGGAAGCCCAGCTCCACTGTCCTTGTTCTGAGTTCTTAGTAAGTTTTTTTTGTAACTTTAGACAGGTTTAATACGCTTTGTAGATACTTAATTTTTCATTATACTAGAGCTCCCAGAAATCTGGCCAAACCACTAGGAGATATTTTATGAGCGATGTCAAGACCAAAGTAGAGTCCTAGTTCCTGAGGGGCCCAGGGGGTCCTCTGCCCCTAAATGAACAGGAGTCATAAAAATGGGCAGGGGCATAATGGCATATCGCAGTACAATGATGTAATATCTGTATACAAAGTGATTTTAATATGCAAGTCAATGCCAACAAGTGCATGTCTTTTATCCACAGTACTTGGCTGATACAGTTCCATGTTTAAGTCTACCATAATTTTACAAGTTATCTAATATAAGCCCATAGAGGTTAAATGTTGAGAGAAATCGGTGATACTGGGATGTCCGAAGGTCGTTCATTAAAGATTTCTCCTGACCCACTTTCATTTATTACAGGATGCTGAAACTGCACATGTGTAATGATATAAAGGGCCTGTCACACGTGTCAATGTCGCCCGCAATATCGCTCATGCGTCACATATTATTAATCGCCTGAGCGATGTGAAATGATCGCAGGTAAGATGTCACACGCGTCAATATGACCCAGCGATGTGGTGATGTCGCCATCTTGCGAGCGATTTTATTTAGTCGCTTGTACGTTGTCAAAATAGAAAATACGTCGCTGAGTTTAGTGTCACACGCAGCGATGCACAAGGTCTACTGAGCGATGAGCGACAGGTTTTACATCTGGCAGTGAAACCTGCGATCGGCGATCAGCGACATGTCGCTGGTTGCATCGCTTGGTCACACACTTCAATGTCGCTCCTACGTCACTTTTATGTCGCTCGAGCGACTGAAAATCCGTGACGTACGAGCGACATTGACAGCGATATTGACGCGTGTGACATCCCCTTTAGCCTCTATAGGTTATATGCCAATTTTCAACCGTGAACTGATGATGGTCTTTCTTTTACAGGTACTGAAGTGGTTTGAGGTGTGATAATGGACCTAGTGGAACACAGAGCAGTCATCAAGTTCCTTTACTTGAAAGGTGTGTTAATCGATAGCAGAATGACGTCGCCCTGGAATTGGAGCCGTTTCCACCAAAGTTCGACCACATTTGAAATGCCAGTTCTTGACTACATCATATGATGGGGAATTGTCACCTCTTCCATCTCATCGAACGTCTCCCTTGGTGGTGGCCTTTCAAGTAAAGGAACTTGATGACCGCTCTGTATTCCACTGGGTCCATTATGGCACCTCACAACACTGCCTCACCTGTAAAAGAAAGACCGTTATCAGTTCAGAGTTGGAAATTAGCACGTACCCTATAGAGACTTGTGTCATTACACATGTGCAGTGTCCGCATCCTGCAATAAATAGAAGTGGGTGAGGTGAAATCTGTAATGTATGCCCTTCGTAATACCACACATGGCCTATGGTGTAGTGCGGTGCCGTTTCTCGAAAAATGCAGCTTTGTTATTACACTTTATTACTACACTTTTTAGTAAGTAAGCAGAGATGTTTTATTCATATATTTCACAATTTAGTACAAAATAGTATTAAAAATGTAGAGGTCAAGGGAGACATTGTGGGGATAATTTTTTACTTTTCAGCACTTTTGTGTTTAGTGTTCATTTAATGTACTTGTTCATCACAGGGGTTGTCTAAAAATAGTTATGTGGCGCCCCCGCGGACCGGTTGCCACTATATGTTTGCAGCAACCAGGATCGGTAAGTCCAGTCACACACACCCAACACACACCTAGAGCTAGAGACTTTAAGCTCAGCTAGTGGGATGGCGGGAGGAGACAAGTGGTGGGTGGGAAGTTAGTACAGGAAGCGGTTAGGAAAGGAGAGAACAAATAGGAAACCCCACAATGCTATTGCCTTGATAGTGTGCCATTAGGAGAACCCAATGATGGGATTCCCTGGGAAAGTAGTGGCAGGCAAGGAGCAAGTGGAGATAGTATCATAGGAGGAACACCGGCCCCGTTGGATCACCTGGTGGGAGGCGGAGGAAGAGGAGCGGAGGGCCCAAAAGAGAGCATTCGTGGCCTGAAACATCCAGGCCAAGGCTAAAGCCTGAAAGACCCCATCTAGCATCCAGGTCCCGTGCCGGGAAGGTGTTGTGACCGCCTTCCGTGCCATGGGAGGCTGGGGCTTTCTCCGAAAGCTGGGAACAAGGCAAGAACTATTTGTCTCCTGGTGAGACGTTAAGGCTCACCTGCCCAGAGGCCACCTGGGCAGGGACCTGCACCTCGGGGACAGAGTAACTTTTGTGAGGCAGGAGGGGGAACGAGGCCCCTATGCCCTTTTTGTGTACTGGGTGTGGCCTGAGACAACCTCTGCCCACGCACCTGCAACAACTGGACCCACTCCACCACCCAGGTGGGAACAAGAGACCACCCCTGTGCTGGGAGGCTAAAGGACAGGGCAGGAACCAGGGTGCTGGCTCCGAGGTGGCAAGGATGCTGCATGCTCCAATCACAAATTTGGCCGGTCGCGGGGTCTTTATGTCCCATGACCCAACCCCTGGCGCAACAAAGAGAAGGCCGCCATACTAGGGCCAGGGGATCCGACAGGTTGTTTAACGAAGGTCCGTGGCTGCTGGATCGGGTTCTGCGTGTGGACGCGCGTGCAGGAGGGCAGAAAATAGGCAGCGCTGATAAGAGAAGCCCACGGAAAGGAACATAAAGGGGGTGATCTGGACGAGCCATCCTGGTTGCCAAAGACTACGGGAGCCGCCACTGTACTTGCATTGTAACCTGAAGTGCCTGACGAGAGAAGCCAAGTAAACCGGGTTGAAACTCAGCACTGTGTCAAACTGTTTATTCGCCGCCTTAAGAGAGGTAGACTGAAACGCCGGGTAGGCAGCAGGAGCCTGTCGAGAGTGTCCCTGATTCTGCCACACAGCCAGCTCACCCCCGCTGGCTCTCTGTCAGAAGTATTCACTTCAATAGACTTTACCAGTTGCCCTGGAGACCCGCTCTTCTTTTGAAGAGTCAATCTATCACAGCTGCCACTCCAGCATCCCCAGAGGCCCCGGACAGCAGCCGTGGCCCCTTATCGGCCGCATTCCATGGGTCATGACAAAAACTTTTATTTTCACTTTTATATTTTCTCTTTTCAAACTCCCCTTTTTGCTGACCACCCCACGAGGGGACCACGGACCGGGTTAAGCCACCGTGACATCCAAAGAACTTTGATGACGTCGCATGATGGGAGTAGCAGGTATGATGGTTTGGCTCTCCATGGGAAGAGCGGGTCCTCAGGGCAACTGAAAAGTCTGTGGTAGTTCGTTAGGGGTGCAGAACTTCGTGTACGAAATAACCGATAGACATGGGTGACAGTCTCCTTTACCTTTACTGAAGAAGTAGCAGGCTTATCCTGGGCACTGTCCCGGTGTTAGGGTCCCGGAGCCTAGATGCAAGTCAAGGTTCTCCACACCTGGCGAGTTCTGAGGCCTCCCTAATGCGCTACTCTCTGTGGGCCCTGGTTGCTTGAAGCTGTGCTGCGACCCTCTCCTCTTTTGTTCTGTCCTGGCCCATATGACGGGCGGCTCGAGTTTTTTACGTTGCTCTCTTCTGACTTCGTCTCCCTGAGCTCTTCTGTGTGGCTGTGTCTCCTGGCACTTTTGGTGGGCGAGCGACTTGGAATCACCCGCCCTCCTGTCTCGGTTGCTGGGCATAAAGTCCCTCACGATCTCGGACTCTGGTGTCCGTTACTGCGCTTGGTGCTGGGGCGAGCTGGCACTGGCTCCACTCCCCACACCTATTCCTCCGCTAACTCAGACCCTCACCTACGGATCACTCACACTGGCTAGTCAGTATCCTCGGATGAGCCTGACACTGCTCCTGTCCGTAGGATGCCTTCTACAGCCCTCCTAGGAACTGAACTGCCTAAGTTTGCCCCCAGACCAAAATTTATAGGGGACCTGCCCTTAACTCTGGTTTTAGAGCCCCCTTTCTGGCCTGGAGTTGGGAAGGTATTGTGTATGCGTGTTTCACCTGATGTGAGTACCTTTCCCTGTTTCCAAGCTTAGTATGGTGGCAATCGGACCCTGGGGTGCCACAGAATAATTGTCTACTCCTTGAGGATGAATTATTCTTGATTTTTCACTTTGTTTTCTCTACTTTTCTATGAACCATCAGATTGATGCCTGGTAATTTTATGGCCGTTTCCTTTACTGTACATGACCTATAATTGAGTATATCCATACAATTGTAGATTAGATAGAGTTTTGCCTATTCACGTTATTTCAAAGGGAAATTACCAAGAGCACATATGTAGGTTAAATCATCCATATCACAAGGTCAACGTGTGTTATTATCCACACAGCACTGAGAGACTTGTTAAAGGACATCTCAAGGAAACCGAGTCTCCTCAGCAGAGTGCGGGAATGGCCGCCTTGTATAAATGAGTGCCTGTAATGGATCTCTTTCTATGATTGCACACGAATGCTTAATTACAGATAGCAGTGTGTCCTTAATTGATTGATGAGCTATTAAAAGCAGTTCTGTTTTCTGTTTATGTTGATAGACTCAAAACAATTGTCTCTGCTCTGTTCGTTCCCCCCGTAGGGACTTTGCCTTATTAACAGCTCGTGCACCCTTGGAAATATGCCCAGGCAGGTAACTGTGGCTCGGTATTGCGTGTGTGTGTTATTCTCAGAATTAATTACTAATAGTTGTCTCTATTGTGTGTTTAGGATAAGTATTAGGCCTCTTGCACACGCTGGATATTTGATGAGTTTTTTACCTCAGGATTTGTAGACAAAACCAGGAGTGGAACAATCCGAGGAAAAGTCTAATAGAAACACCTGCACCACTTCTGTATTTAATCATCCATTCCTGGATTTGTCTACAAATACTGAGGTAAATATCTCAAATACTAATCATGTGCACATGGCCTTACAAATCCTGAGGTAAAAATCTCACCAAATGCGCATCGTATGCACATATTTCTATTATACTTCTCCTCTGATTGCTCCACTGCTGCTTTTGACTCCAATACTGAGGTAAAAAACGCACCAAATACTCAATGTGTGCACGTGTCCTTCAAATTAACCTTTTACATGGAAAAATGCTATTAATTGTTCCAGTTTTAGTCATGGAGGCGGCACCAAAGCAGATTTTGTCACTGTTCTGTGTATGACTAGTGGCAGCTGTAACTCCCCCCTCCCACACTGATTGACAGCTTTCTCTAATGGTGAGCAGCTGTCAGTTTGGGAGGCGGTTACAGCTACCGCTCTCCATACACAGTGCGGTGACTGAACGCGCGCCAGTACCACCTCCATGACTGAAACCAAAATGCTGCCGGTAGGATTAAAGTTAATTTCCTCCTGACAGCGGGGATTAATGTGCAGGCGCCGGGCAGGTTCAGAATGCTGTTAACCTTCAGATTAACCCCATATCTACAGGTTAATAGCATTTTCCCACATGACCGATTTCCCTTTTAAGGTTCATATCTGACATTGCAGAGGAAATGAGTCTTAGGGTGCTTTCACACATCGTTTTTCTGTGATCCGTGGCTGTCCGTTGTAAAACGGACAGCCACGGATCCATTTTGGCCCCATGTTAGTCTATAGGCACGGATCACATCGGATTTGGCCTTATTGGCATCCGATTTTTGTCGGATCCAATTCTGGCCGATTTTTTTGCTGTGCCCAAAATCGCAACCTGCTGCGATTTTTGGCACAGCGGGTCAAATTGGACCGAATTGGATCCGACCTGATCCGCGTCAAATAAAATGGGGCCTATGGAGCGCGGATCCGAGGAAACAGCTGAGCGTTCCTCGGACCCGATTTTAGTGTACTGAGCAAGCTCAGTACACTAAAATAGCTCTGTGCCGTCTAATATCACTTCTGCAATGTATACATTGCAGAAGTGACATCTGGTGAAAATAAAGGGTTAAAAATTAAAAAAAAACTTTATTCTCACCTCTCCCACGATCCAGCGATGCCTCCTGCGCTCTGTGCTTCTAGGACCTGGCCTGACGTCACAGTGCAGTCACATGACCGGTTACCGGTCATGTGACTGTGACATCACCCAGGTCCTGTGCATCAGAAGAGAAGCTGGAAGCACTGCGGGCCTCGTGGATAGGTGAGAATGAAGTTTTTTTTTTTTTTAAAGGCTGGAAAGAGGGGAACAAAGGGGGCAAAAGAGGGGAACAAAGAGGGGGTGAAATAGGGGACAAAGAGGGCGAAATAGGACAAAGAGGGAGACATAGGGACAAAGAGGGAGACATAGGGGACAAAGAGGGAGACATAGGGACAAAGAGGGGAGACAGAGGGGTCGAAAGAGGGGGACAACGGGGGAGCAGAGAGAGGAGAGGAGAAAGGTGACAGGAGGAGCAGGGATAGGAGGGAGGATCCAAACGGATGCTGCTAAATATCGGAATCGGATGCCTATTTGGCATCCGATTGCAGTCATCAGTTTGGATCCGTTGCTGTCCGAGGTAGCTGCAAAAGTCTGATGCCCTCGGACAGCACAAAAACGCTGTGTGAAAGCAGCCTTAGGGCCCTTTCACATCAGCGTTTTTTCAAATCGCGGCAGATGCGGTGAAAAAAACACATCTGCCGCAATTACCGCATACCGGCTGCACTTGCGGCACGTTGCGGGCGGTTGCGGTAAACGCCATACAAGTATAGGCGGACTTGCGGCAGTGCGGCAAGTGCGGTTTTGCACTTGCGGCAGGTGCGGCCGCGAAAAATACCGCGGTAATCGCGGCAGATGCGTTTTTTTCACCGCATCTGCTGCGATTGAAAAAAACGCTGATGTGAAAGCACCCAAGAGTGAGAAGAAGAAACTTTCCACAAGTCCCTCTTCACACATCCATGTTTCCAGTTCATGTGGTATCCATTTTTTTCCCGGATACCACACGTACCCATTATATCTTATGGGGCTGCTCACATGTCCATTTTTTTTGTCCAGCAGCACAGATGACAATGGACCATACAATTCTATGGGTCATTGAAAAATACGTACAGCACAGAGATTGCATCAGTGTACTGTATGTATGACTAACAAAGTATAGGAAAAGCTTTGTAATTTTTTTTCATACAGCTGACCACAGATGGTAAAATTGGACACACTGATAACAAACCGACAGTGGTAACACATTTCACAATCCATGTTTTTTTTGTAAATCTGTATTTATTACATTTTTCATAAACAAGACATAGAAAACAAACAAAACAACCGTTCTGGAACGGTAAACTCAATACAAATGTTGGTGTAATTAGTCATTCTGCAAAAGTTTACACATATATACCAATCAAGGTCTCCATCGAGGACAAGACCAATATGCAAATCACAGAGTACCTCTATGCAGATGTGTAAAGGAGCCTAGGATAGACCATTATCTTTCCTTTTTTCTTTGTATTTCATTATTAAAGAGGAATCATCGCCAGATCAAAAGTGGGTAGTTTATGCTGCTATTTTATAACCGCTGCTCCCCTGAGTATGGAGGATTTTTTTCCTAACTCTGCCATATTATTCCAGTCCTAGAGCTCCTTTAGTTTATGCTCCTGTTTATGGTCTTTACCAAGGAGGCCGGTATTCACAGGATTCTCTGTGGCCGTATCTTTGGGTGGCTCTGCATTATATCCTGTGAGCACTGCCCCCTTGGAAAACGCCATAAGCCCATGTGCTCACCTCGCAGTTTATATCTGCTCCAAATCTGCATCTCCTGGTATGAAAAACACTGCAGAAAAAAATGCTACATTTTTAGCATTTTAGGTTCTTTTCTTGGTGTTTTTTTTCTGTGCATTTTTACCCATGTGTTTCTATCATATAATCTATGAGAAAAACGTAGGGAAAAACGCACAAAGAATGAGCATGTTGCTTCCTTTCTCTGCACCAGAATATGCAAGGAAAAAAAACCTGAAGGTGTGCACATGCACTTCACGATTATCATTGACTTTGGTGGATGCGTTTCCCATCAAAAAACGCACACAAAAAATGATAGGCGTGTACTTAGCCTAAAAGAGCACTAAATAAGAAGGTGAATATTTTAGGAACAATATAGCAGATTTAAGAAAAAAAAAAAAAGACAATAAGCGGAGTACTCAGGGGTGAAGCAGAAATAAATTGACCACTCGACCTGATGATAGGTCCTTTTTAATAAAACAGAAAAGAACAGTCTTATCAAAAACTACTTACAAAAAATAACATTTACAGCAGTCCAGATATCCTTGGCAGTGTGGCACCCAGGAGGTCAGTCTGCCACTATTGGTTTTGCATGCACTTTACATGTTTGGTTCCATGCCCAAAGGTAAGAAGGGAAATCTTTGCCGATACCCTCAATTTGCACCCAACACAATCCAGACTCCAGACAAGGGAGGTGCTGGGTGGCAGAAACACATTAAGGGCAGTCCCCACCTGTTGGATGGAGGGAGGAGTTAGGTTAGTGGTGGGAGGCGGAAGGAGACAGCTCTGGTGTGAGAGAGAAACCGTCGGGCAGCTGGAAAGCTAAGACAACACATGGAGTTAATTGCTAGCCCCAGGGCTGAGGACACAAATCTGCTGGTGACTGTCCAGCTGGGCAGAGGAGCTAGCTGCAGAAAGGGTACCAGTCCCAATTCGTTTTGGTTTCTTCAAGACCAGCTGTGTAATTGGAGATCACTGGGCTTCAAGTACAGTGGCTACCATAGTGGACCCTCCCCAAGCTAAATGAACTATATAGGGTCAAGAGGACTAGCAAGACTGTCGCACAAAGAACCCGCAGTCACCAGCTTGTGGTACTGGCAACCACAGGACACTTAGGAGGAAACAGGGGTAGCAAGTGTCAGGAAGAGGAAAACCAGCAAGAAAGCCAATATTCCCTGTGTTACGGAAAGGTGGACCCTGAATACCTTTGGGCTGGGCTGGCTGTAAGCTTGTTGGACTATGTATCCTGGCTTGGTTGTAATCTCCTTCAGAGACAAGTAAATGGTAAGAACTACAAGAACCCTGTGTGTTGTCTGATCCTTCCTGCACCATCCATCCATCCTCCTACACCCACCAAGGGTTTCCAGCCCTAAGTGGAGGGGACTTACCACCTGGCTGCTAGACCATCATCCCTTGGGAGTCTCACTCCCAGCAGTCCCTGGCCACATACTGGCCAGAACTCCAGTTAGTGTCACAATAGACTTTTCTCCTGTAAGTATTCCCCTTCGCAACGACTGATTGTGGCCACAACCTCCAGGGACGGCCACTGTGACAACCCCTGAACTGTTAACCCCTGGACAGTTGAGAACCCCGGCCCCATGACCACTGCAGCAGGAAATGAGGGAAGCATATAGATAAATGAAAAGGAATAGCACATAATGAATGTGACACCATCTGTGCAAACTCCTCCATAGACATGAATATGAATCCCAGCATATTAAGCTACTTGCCTTCTGGAGAATAACGCTATATTCACACTCAGTGTTTTTGCAGCATTTTTTTAGTTCTGTATTTTTTTTTGCAGGAAGGAAGCTGCATTTTACAGTGCACTAAAAGCTATGAGATCATAGAAATCTCATGCACATTATTATTTTTTCTTTTCCTAATTATATTTGAGAACTGCAGCATTTTTGAAATATGCAGAAATTCTTTCAACATTATTTTTTACCCTTGGAAAACAATAAGGAAGGGCAAGAAGCTGCAAACAGGTTTTGTTGAGTGTTTAGTGAACAAAACCAACTTTATTAAGCATGTACTGTAGACAAACTCACATGCTATTCTTTCCCCTCAAAAAAGCAGCAAAATTGCTGCTTTTAAACACAGTGTAAAGCAGGGGTGAGGAACCTCACGGCCAGGGCCGAATGTGGCCCTAAATTACCTTTTTTGCGGCCCCCGGGCAGATTCCTGGGGACAGCAGTGCTCAGGTTGGCAGACTTGTTATGCCGACTGTCTGCCCTTAAATCCAGCTCTCCAGTGATCTCTGTGCCCCAGCCTCAGCCTCTCCAGTGATCTCTATGCACCAGCCTCAGCCTCCCCAGTGATCTATATGCTCCCAGCTTCTCCTGTGATATCTAGGGCTCTAGAAAACCTGAAAAAGCAGTTGAGAAGCAACATGACCCATATCACCCATGCCAAAGAGAAGCAGCTCCAGCCGCTACAATAGGGGCGAGTTGATTGTTTAACCAAATATAGCGGGAAATTTTCAAGTTGATAATTTTGTACGGCCCCCGAAGGATTGGAGAGATTTCCAAATGGCCTTTGGCAGAAAAATGATTCCCCGCCCCTGGTGTAAAGGATTGGGCACATTGGTAGCTAATAGTTGAACATGCTAAAATAAGTAAGAAAAAACTGCTGGCACTCCCCAACCTGCAATGTGAACAGGTGCTAACTAAATATGTGCAAAATAATCATTCTCTAATGTTATAGCTAAGCACAGTTAGTTACTATGCCCAGGCAATGCCAGGCTCTACAGCTAGTAATGTAATAAAGACAGTTACAATCTACAATGCTAAGGCATGGAAATATTGAATATGGAACGCATTCTAACTAAGGAACTATGAAAAATTGAGACACTTGGCATATAAAACACCCTCTCCCCTTTTCGTCTCAGGTGTTTTTATCTTTTATTTAGCAAGTTCATACTCGCCCGTACAAAAGGTTTTTTTTTTACCTTAAGAGAGGTATTATCTCTATGTAGGTTCCCAGTAAAGCGATACATCTCCACTTGGCTATTGGGAGGATATGGATATGGCCATTTTTATATGCCAAGTATCTTATTTTTACATACTTCCTTAGCGAGAAGGCAATTCCATGTTCTATATTCATGTTTCCATGCCTCAGCTGAACATGCTCAGTCCTTGTTTTCCTAAATTTCGATCGGCCCACTGCACATTAGATTGTTGATGGGTCATTTCAGGCACAATGGACTCTGATGACGTCTAGAGTCACCTTCAGTGTTTACTCCATTGTTGCCTTGTGACCACATCATAGATTTGACAGTCTGATGAGCCATGAATCATTGTGAGACAGATCTGCATACCGGTCATTGATTATCAGTAGGTGATCAGCTGCGTAACCTTGTCAATACTATTGGGATGATTTATCTGTTCATTTGTGGGACACAATTATTTTAAATGTTTCGTGGCAAATCAAGAACATATTATTTATCATCTGTAAGTAAAATCATTACCTTACTGCCAGTATAATATATGCAAAGGTTGGATCGATACTTCGCTTATTAAAGGGCATCTGTCACCAGGGCAGATCACTTTAATTTAGGTTAAGTGCTAATCAGTAGAGCTGAAAAATAGAAATTGCTATCTTTGCATAGAGGGCTGGCTACCACTTGATGCCCTCTCTGAACGATTAGAAAGCCCCGTATGAGAAAACTCGTGTAAATCCCTCTAGGTTGTTTGAAGTCTCTTTGACCAAGTATAAATGGAAGGGAACGACACAACCAGGAGAAACTGAGAAAAGGTTTGTGTTTGAGTTTTTTTTGTTTTTTTTTTACATGTATGTAATTTTTATTTAAAATATAAATTATTATTATGACTTGCATATTAGATTGCATTGTATGGTAACATGTTCTTCAAGAGAATCTGTGAGTAAGATTTGAACCTTCCAAACTATTGATATGTTTAGGATTATATATATGATTTTCAAGGACAAGTCAGCAATACTCTTACGGCTGAGGCCACAGGCTCAAAAAGGCACTACAAAACACACCTGGCACAAGCCACTCTGGCAGAATCCAGAGAAACCTTGACACCCTATAACCCTTATACAGGGATCTGGATTTACAACGGGTTCCCATGGATTGCTACCAAGAGAAGAGCTGCCGTCCAGAGGTGTGAACCAGAGTCAGGAATAGTTGCCAAGGATGCCAGGGTCTAAACCGAGGAGGAAACGTAAAGGACAAAATCTGAATCCATGAGAGGAGTTAAACATACACCGAATGCAAAATAAGGACAATCATACAAAAAGGCAAAACAGACAGTACTGAGCCCTGGAAGCACCAGACTGAATTTGGCAGCTTCCAGCAGTAAACTGAAGGCGTTAGTAGGGTGTGGTGCTTTCTAATAGGCTGAAGCAGGGAGATGATGACTTCAGTTGAATAGCATTCACTTTTATTCTGTCAGGCTGGAAAGTACTGCAGGTCCCAGCCATTACAACTTTAGTGGATGGACAGATCCTAAGGCTACGTTCACACGTAGCATAATGCAGGCGTATTCCTGCTTTTACGTGGCGCTTTTAATCGCTTGCCGTAACAGCAGTGCTAAAGAAAGCTGGATAGCTATGGCTTTTGCTGGAAGGCGTGCAGACACGGCATTTTGCTGCGTGTGTTTGCGCGGGCGCTTTCACTGCAAAAGCGTCCATGCAAAAATAATTGACATGTCAATTCTTAACTTTTTTTCGGCGCACTTTCCCCATAGGCTACATGTTAACATGGCTTTGGGGAAAGCGCGCCGAGAAAAGCGTAACTTCGGCATGCAGTAGCGCTTTTTTGCGCTAAAAAAAAAAAGCACCACTGGCGAATATGCGGCAAAATGCGCCGCATGTGAACGTAGCCTTAGTTGTCCAGAGCTTCTGGTTCTGACTAGAGATGAGCAAATCTAAAAAGGGTTTGGAGTTTAGGTGAATTCCATATGAAAGTCACTGGAGCAAGCATCTCTGTGCTTGTGTATGCTTGGCCCAGTTCGAGCCGCCTGCAGTGTTTGATCAGCTAGCACTGGAAGTAAATAGAGTTATCGGCCATAGTGTGAATGTAAAAGAAAAAAACACTAAAAATCCCTGCCCTCCCTCCGCTGAAAGTGGTTTGCCTATGGCTGACTGTATGTGGGTGGAGAGCCGAACTGCTAATCTGTGAAGTCAGGTCAAATTCGGGGCCTGAACAGCACTGCTAATCCCGAACATCTACAGGTTCATTTACAACCGAACCCGAACCTTAAAAAGTTCACTCATCTCTAGTTCTGCCATCTCCTTTATTACTAGTACCGCACACAGAATAAATATGGTGACATGTGATGACAGAAGCAGACATTGCAGGAGCAGGTTCTGGTGGAGATGTGACCATTACATGGCCAGTCCTGCCCTCCATTACTGAGAAATCATTTTGAATTGATCTGCAAATGAGGCCAAAAAGCAATAGTACATCTGAAGCTTCTGTCACTCCAGCTCCTCCTTATCTGACAGTCTCTACGCTGTGTGACTTCAGGCAAAGGCATAGGCAGCACAGAGTGAGGAATAGAGCTGGAGTGACAGAGGCTTGACATCTACAAATGACTCTTCTGCCTTATTTGCATTAACGTACTGATCATGTAGAGGTATTGCTGGTCTTTGAAAGAGCTACATGGATATATAAATAGTTTTGGGGTGAAATAATGCTGATTGAATAAGTTTCAAGGGTTAGTTTGGTGATGAAGGTAATTGCATGTTTCCTTTTGACTGTATATATGACCTTTATGAGCTCATGCCCAGTGCCTATATGCTGGAGGTTTCTAACTCGGTGCTGTCCAGAGACAGACAGGGTGTCCTTGCACAGAACTCACCTGACCCACTGCTCCAGGATAATCACTTTAAATTGCTCTTTGTTCCACAAGAGTTATAGATTTTCTATAGATGCGGAAAAATCTATATGAAAAGTTCTATGACCCTAATGCACAAATACACATTTTTTTAAATAAATAAACTAAATAACCCGAGCAGTTTTGTCTCTTGCGGAGGCTGAACAGATGGAGCTTCCTCTTACAATGAAAAAAAGGGGAAAGGAAAAGAGAATCACAATTGCTTCTAGATGATATAACTTGGTGTAAATTATTGATTTCTTGGAAGAGCATGGTCTGGAGTAAATTGGTACCATTAATAGAACGAGGACATAATACGTCCTTGTCTTTCTCTTCCCCATAGAAGCATAAATGTGTTTTCGAAGGACATTTTTCAGCATCATAGGAAGCCGCCAGTACAAAGCTGTGATGGTTGTGTGCGCTATATGCGTGTATAGATGAATATATAGGAGAATACACTTGTACATTAGACATTTGCTCATGTTTAATCTCCTTTCTATATCTCTGATAATAAATAACATAAGAAAAAGTCATTATAAATAAAATTACTAAATTCCTTTAATTAGAAAATTATACTCCTTTTGCCTATGGGAGTAATCGCAGAAACTGTCCTAAGATGATAATAGGAATAGCATAGGTCACAGGCAGAAAAGGGCCCCAGTGCAAGAACACTATATGGGCCATTTGCAGCCCAATGGTTCGTCATTGTCATGATTGTCTCTCTTACTTTAGAGACTTGTGACTGGTTTGGGACCTCGGTCTCATTTCTTTATTGAGATTTCATTTTGGACGTGTTTTTTTTTTTTCTTGGGCGGTTCCAGAGTTGTTGTCAGTTCTGCTGTTAGCAGACTCCTTCGTTTCCTTACCAGGTATGGCTGCTCTGTGATTACTCCCATCCCCTTTATATGATCACATGGTTCCAGCATCCTTTGCTGGTGACTGAAAATTCATGTCCAAACTTCCTGAGTTGAAGGAAGTTCTCTGGAGCGCTTACTACTGCTAAGCCGTCTGCTGTCAAAGAGCGAGGCAGCAGGCATGAAATTGCCTGTGTTTCCCTGCTTGTCTCCGCTTCCCTCTTGTTATTGCAGACCTTCTACTGGAAGGTCTCCTGAAACTACAGACCTTCAACTGCACGTTCTCCTGAAACCACAGACCTTCTACTGCACATTCTCCTGAAACCACAGACATTCTACTGCACGTTCTCCTGAAACCACAGACATTCTACTGCACGTTCTCCTGAAACCACAGACCTTCTACTGCACATTCTCCTGAAACCACAGACATTCTACTGCACGTTCTCCTGAAACCACAGACATTCTACTGCACGTTCTCCTGAAACCACAGACCTTCTACTGCACATTCTCCTGAAACCACAGACATTCTACTGCACATTCTCCTGAAACCACAGACATTCTACTGCACGTTCTCCTGAAACCACAGACCTTCTACTGGAAGGTCTCCAGAAACTACAGACCTTCTACTGCACGTTCTCTTGAAACCACAAATGCTTGTGGAAATGGCGTGCACTCAATTTTGGAGTTCTTGAGGTGCTAGTGAAAGGATTGCTGAAACCCGTATTCATATATGAAGGGATATCACTGCACTCTCAGAGGCGTTTTTGATGCAAAGTGAAAGTTTTTATTGTGATTGAACAAGATGCGCCCACTGACGCCGTTTCGGTCCACAGTTTTGGACCTTTCTCAAAGTGTCGCTAGAATTGAAACAAATGAAAGCAAGTGTCAACATAAGTGAAAACCTTTTTTGTAAATGTACATATATACACTACCGAAACGACGTCAGTGGGCGCATGTTGTTCAATCACAATAAAAACTTTCACTTTGTATCAAAAATGCCTCTGAGAGTGCAGTGATATCCATTCACTCCTGAAACCACAGACATTCTACTGCACGTTTTCCTGAAACCACAGGCATTCTACTGCACATTTTCCTGAAACCACAGGCATTCTACTGCAAGGTCTCCTGAAACCACAGGCATTCTACTGCACGTTCTCTTGAAACCTCAGACCTTCTGCTGCAAGTTCTCCAAAAACCACAGGCATTCTACTGCACGTTCTCTTGAAACCTCAGACCTTCTGCTGCAAGTTCTCCAAAACCACAGGCATTCTACTGCACGTTCTCCTGAAACCACAGGCATTCTACTGCACGTTCTCCTGAAACCACAGGCATTCTACTGCACGTTCTCCTGAAACCACAGGCATTCTACTGCACGTTCTCCTGAAACCACAGACTTTCTACTGCACGTTCTCTTGAAACCACAGACCTTCTGCTGCAAGTTCTCCTGAAAGGACAGTTATCATTCTCCATAAACTATATGAGCACCAACTGTTATCACCTATCTCCAGAATGGGGAGTTCAGTATTCACTGAAGACAGATTTTATTTTCTGAATGAATGATCAGTCCTGAAGGAGAAAGAATCAGATTTCTATAGTCAGATATATTTTACTGTACAATTTCTTATTTTCACTTTTACAATTGATTTATGAAAAAAAAGAAGTTACTTTTTAAACAATAATTCTTAACAATTTTTTTTTCCCGTTTCTTTCTCCGTTTTTTTTTTTTTTTGTAATCAGAACACTATAGCAGCCCTGACATTGTATGTGATATTTAAGGAACGGTGCGTTCCTGTGAGATCGTCTCCCGGTAGCGGTTGGTTATTTATGGAGAAGTGAGCAGCGCGTGTGAGATACTCACATTTATCCTGCTGTAAAGCGAGGGCACGGATCAAATGGAATCCGAGATGTAACCGTGAGAAGGAGGATGTCAGACAAGGTGCAGCTTTTGTCTGCGGGAAGATTTCCGTCTCCCAGAATTCCTTTTTTCTTGAGTCTCTGACCTCACATTTCATTAGGATTTAATAAAGTTCCCGTGTAATGATATTGTGCTGAGTTCCTGCGCAGCGGCCGGCGGAAGACACAGTATTCTATTGGATCAAAGGCCACAATGAACTGTCTCATAGATAATTGTCCTTGATAATTTGCTTCAGACAGAGGCGGCCGCGGATTTGATTCTATTAATTGACAAAGAAATATTGTAATGTCAGAAAGAAAAGCGAACGTCTGGTGATGACAAACTGTCTAAGGGGAAATTAAAATCAACACATCTCTGTGGGAGGATTTAATTAAACAGAGCGATGGTGCATGTGCCTGTAATAATCTGCCGGTTAACACTTTATCTACCTGGGAAGCCTCCAACGCCAATTTTTCACTTCTACAATATCATATGCTAATAGAAAAGACTCTTTATAGGCAAGATGTTGAATGTATAGGGTCATTTCATACCTATTTAGTCAACTGATAGGATTTATAAGGTTCAATGCTCTGTAGCGTTATTGGATAATGTGAGAACCTGCATCCAATGATCCTCCCTGATACTCCTACAGCTTAACGACACATTTTGAACTATGGGTCCCAATACACATTCGACCGATATCGGGCAAACTCAACGGGTTCAATATCAATGGGTTCGGGCCACGATCTAATGTGTATACGGTAGTGATGAGTGAGCGCTACTATGCACTGGTGCTTCATGCTGATAATGAACGGTTGATTCTTGGATGGGCACAACTCGAGTACCCAAGTATAATGGAATTCCATGGGAAACTCTAGGATTTTTATGGAAAAAATCCTGGAAAAATGTTGAGTTCCCCATTGACCTCCATTATAGTCAGGTACTTGATTCGCAGCCAACTGAACATCAACTGCTCATTACAAGTACCAAGTACTCAAGCATGGTGATGCTCGCTCATCAATAGTATGCGGGTGTTGGCCAGCTGATTGATGGGGAAAATCTCAATCAGTTTTATCCAATTTTGGACTGCCAATCACATTGTTCTCCCAGAGAACACATGAGTGCTCAGCCGAATGTTGGGCGCATGATCAGCCGAAGCAGTGTTTGACTGATTGCCATCTAATGTCTTCAGTCGGCACAAACCTATGGACTTTAAAGGGGAAAAACACACTATGAAGAATGCATGAATATGGTCAAAACTGGCAAAGAGCCTAAATTAAAACAAGACTGTGCAGCATGTGGATAGTAGAACAGAATATTCACTGCACGTTCAATTCATGCAGAAGCGTAAAGTTTATTTAAATAGTGCAGGTAACAATGAAGAATTTAACAGTGCACTTTTAATTGTGACTTTATTGGGTGTACAGTACAGACCAAAAGTTTGGACACACCTTCTCATTCAAAGAGTTTTCTGTATTTTCATGACTATGAAAATTGTAGATTCACACTGAAGGCATCAAAACTATGAATTAACACATGTGGAATTATATACTTAACAAAAAAGATATACTTAACAAAGTAGCCACCTTTTGCTTTGATTACTGCTTTGCACACTCTTGGTATTCTCTTGATGAGCTTCAAGAGGTAGTCACCGGAAATGGTTTTCACTTCACAGGTGTACCCTGTCAGCTTTAATAATTGGAACAATGCATAAATGGTGGTATTTAGATTATGAGCGCTATACAAGGACACTGCACTGATTAGTATTACATTTAGGTCTTTATTGAATATTGACAAATATGAGTCCTCGAGGACTCACATTTGTCAATATTCAATAAAGACCTAAAGGTAATACTAATCAGTGCAGTGTCCTTGTATAGCGCTCATAATCTAAATACCACCATTTCTGCATTGTTCCTTACCTTATCCTCCCTATGGGGAGTGTGGTGGAAGAGAGCAGCTTTGTACACAAGGACCTGGCTGACACAATAGACACGTGATTGATCACGGGACCCGGAGAAGCGAGCTGGAGCTGGGCGCTCATTCTGGAACCAGGAACCGGCGAGCAAAGGTCTCGGATCCCTTCCTCACCACTGAGCCTACTATCTGGTTGTGCAGAGACGGCACAACCAGACAAGGTGAGTGAGGAATTAATATAACGGAGATTCTGCCTTTAGCAAACAGTGTGGCGCAACCGAATTTTTATTTTAGGTTTAATGGGATTTCTTGCCTTCTAAATGGGGTTGGGGCCATCAGTTGTGTTGTGCAGAAGTCTGGTGGATACACAGCTGATAGTCCTACTGAATAGACTGTTAGCTGCTTTTTTCTTGCCATAATACAAATTCTAAGTAAAAAAAAACGAGTGGCCATCATTACTTTAAGAAGTGAAGGTCAGTCAGTCCGAAAAATTGGGAAAGCTTTGAAAGTGTCCCCAAGTGTAGTTGCAAAAACCATCAAGTGCTACAAAGAAACTGGCTCACATGAGGACCGTCCCAGGAAAGGAAGACCAAGAGACACCTCTGCTGCGGAGGATAGGTTCATCTGAGTCACCAGCCTCAAAAATCGCAGGTTAAGAGCAGCTCAGATTAGAGACCAGGTAAATGCCACACAGAGTTCTAGCAGCAGACACATCTCTACAACAATTGTTAAGAGGAGACTTTGTGCAGCAGGCCTTCATGGAAAAATAGCTGCTAGGAAACTACTGCTAAGGACAGGCAACAAGCAGAAGAGACTTGTTTGGGCTAAAGAACACAAGGAATGGACATAAGACCAGTGGAAATCTGTGCTTTGGTCTGATGAGTCCAAATTTGAGATCATTGGTTCAAAACACCGTGTCATTGTGCGACGCAGAAAAGGTGAACGGATGGACTCTACATGCCTGGTTTCCACCGTGAAGCATAGAGGAGGAGGCGTGATGGTGATGGGATGCTACGCCAGATGACCTGGCCTCCACAGTCGCCAGACCTGAACCCAATTGAGATGGTTTGGGGTGAGCTGGACCGCAGAGTGAAGGCAAAAGGACCAACAGTGCTAAGCATCTCTGGGAACTCCTACAAGACTGTTAGAAGACCATTTCCAGTGACTATCTCTTGAAGCTCATCAAGAGAATGCCAAGAGTGTACAAAGCAGTAATCAAAGCAAAAGGTGGCTACTTTGAAGAACCTAGAATATAAGACATATTTTCAGTTGTTTCACACTTTTTTTGGTAAGTATATAATTCCACATGTGTTAATTCATAGTTTTGATGCCTTCAGTGTGAATCTACAATTTTCATAGTCTTGAAAATACAGAAAACTCTTTGAATGAGAAGGTGTGTCCAAACTTTTGGTCTGTACTGTACATATATATAAAAATAAATGTGGGTGTGTCTGGACTCTGTCAGTAATTAGAATTGGATAGAGGTACACTTTAAATCCATATATAACTACATGTAATAAAAAGTACCATATGTACAGAATATGGTAGTGCAAGTACATATGGTAAATATTGAGTCTGAAAATATAATAAAATAAAAATGGTGTATACATATGTACAGATGTGTACTAGGTCCAAAGTCAACATGTGTAGTCAATGACTGATATTAGTCTAAATAATAGGGTAACCTTTCATTACCAAATATAACCATGAGTGTTATACACTGGTGGTTATATTGTAGGATTTACACTGTAGTCATGTAGCAAATGTGCAAGGTTAAATAGAAACGTATAGTAGAATTGTAGGGAACATGGTGGGTACACTGTCTGAGGGAGTGTTGGAAGGATGGAGAAATAGGGGTAAACAAGAAATAATTGGGAAATAAGGCAAACACAGGATAAAGGCTCAACTCTATGGTGGACAATAGTGGTCAGTCAGTTGTCAGTGTTTTTTTCTAGGTTGCTATAGAACACCATGTGTATGGAGGAACAGTGCCAGGGCAGTGTTTAAATGGGTTGTATCATGTGGCCAAAGGCGCTTCCAATGATGTGGGTGGACAGACCAAGTTATCAAGTGACGCGGGACAGTGGACATTGTGTTTTCCGAGTGACGTAGTATTTGCATTTAGCCCAAAAAGTTCTACTTTAATCTGATCAGTACTCCTTATTCCACTTGCTTGCTGTATTTACTACATGGTAAATGGAAGAAATTGCTCTAGTCAAATGAGACTAAAATAAACTATGCTAAATGCAGTGTGACGTAAAACTAACACTGCACATCACTCTGAAAACACCATCCCCACCATCACACATGGTGGTGGCAGCATCCTGTTGGGGGGAGACTTTTCTTCTGCAGGTATAGTGAAACTGGTCAGATTTAATGAGCTAAATGTAGCTAAACTACAGCAGCAAGCAGCCCAGTAAGTGACATATTCCTGGGATCAGGGTCTCTGTCTCTATATTATGCTGCTCTCAGATTAGGTGACAGATTAACGGACTCCTAAACACTAACCTCCTTCAATTGCAGCTTATTTTGCAGATGTTGTGTGTAGGGGAGGTACGGTAACAGGACACACTTGTATATACCCAAAACCTTTGGAAATGCCATAGAATCATGTTGAAGTATCACTCCAATGATTTCCTATTAGCTGGAAAATGATTGTGCATGGATCGGGTTTCCTCCAGTGAACTCATTTAGATTGGGGTCATCTACAATAATATCTCTCTCATTGCAGTTATCAGAATACTTGTGTAGAGAGTGATTGCTATCACTTCAGCCTCTTCCAGATGAGACCCTGTTAAGTTGAGCTGTGTCCTCTCATCACTTGTAGCGTTATGTAAGTGCCGCTATTGGACATGCAAGCTGTCCTCATAGAAAATGTATTTGAGGTTTTATTTTCCAGTGCAAACTTTATGATTTTTACATGACAGACTGTGATAGACGGATAATGAAGCTAATTGTAAAGTATCCTGCAATTATGTAGTGCTAAAAAGTGTGAAGCAGTAAAATGGCATCAATATCATTGGTATCAGGGCTTCTTGTTCTCATTTAGGACACAGCTGCAATTAACAGGGTGATGTGCATTTCCATACGTATTCAGCGTCTCCTGAATTGCTTGGCTTACATCTCGGTCAGCCATTGTAAGTGAATCTGATCATTGGCTGCAGGACTCCAATCTGATTTATGTGCCGGGTTAATTTATCAATACAGTTGCTGAGGGTAGGTTCTGCAGCTATGTACAGACCCATTAATCTGAGTAATGTCTGCAACATACTGTATTGCTAAAATATGGAACGTCTTGTGATAAATGAATGGTAGTTTCTGATTGTATGTAAAGCAAAATCATTGTACAGAAGTAGAGACTACTAGGCCATCTCCATTCTAGAAGACAAAACTCTGCTCTCTGGACTTTTCACCACTTTTTTATGGTAAAGGGACTGAAGATTTGAGGGTTTTATGTTGTTATTTCTTCTCTCCAATGCAGAGCTTGTTAAAGGTTCAACCAAGGGGGCAGACAGCAGATATTTTTCTTGGAGGGTGGTTACTTTGTCACCTACAAAGTCATTGACCAATCATAAAAAGAAAGCATCATACAAGGGGAAAAATAGCAAAAAATATAATAATAATATTACATCTAATGCTCTGGATCTCTCTCATGTATTGGGGAATAATGCACATTACTTGCTGTGGATCCAGAGCTGTATGTAACAAATGCTGCCTACATGCTGCAGCTCTCTTCTCCAGACATTGTTATTTCAGTAAGTGCCATGTATCTGGAGTGTATATGATAGGCTTACACAGATCATTCTTACCAAATCACACTGAAAAAGCCACTTCTGACCTTCTCTGGGGGTGTTTGTCCCCCCCCCCCCACCCAGTGTAGATGATTTGATACAAGGGTTCATCAAGAATCGGCTATCACATCTTATGTGGTCGGGGATGTGTGGCAGTGTTGACTAGCACCAAAAGCTAAAGTTCTATTCTGGCCTCATCTCTTTGACTATCCAATTTTGTACCTATACATTAAAAAATCTGCTCCTTCGTGCTGTTGTGGCAAATGTGGTCATGCTTGTATCTATTTTTGTAGGTGAACATCTGAGGATTTGTCCACAAGGTTACACCTGCTGCACCTCGGAGATGGAAGAGAACTTCGCCAATATCAGTAAAATGGAGTTTGACAACTCGCTGAGGGAATCCAGCCTGTCTGTCCAGGGCCTGCTCTTCACTCAGAACCGAAACTTTGACAGTAAGAACCTATTATATGAAATTACATCAAACTATATAGTAATCAGTCCATTGTATGGGTGAACTAGAGTGGATCAAACGTGAACCATGTCTCCCTCATTATACTCTCAGGTCCTATGGACTTGGTCAGTATTCATAATTCATAGTAATCTTCTTGTGGAAAATGTGACAACCTGTAAAAGCAGCAAAAGGATATAGAATATGCAAGAGTGTGTCCATATTGTGTATGTGGGTAGAGATCAGGCTTGTTCTACTTGTCTTGAGATCTTGTGAAGTTTCTCATGATATACATGGTCTCACTAAGGCTACGGTATAATGTGCTTGCCTAACTACGGCTACAGGACCCTGTACCTGCCTAACTACTGTGACAACAGTACCCTGTGCCTGCCTAACTGCAGCTACAGTACCCTGTGCCTGCCTGACTGCGGCTACTGTACCCTGTGCCTGCCTGACTGCGGCTACTGTACCCTGTGCCTGCCTGACTGCGGCTACTGTACCCTGTGCCTGCCTGACTGCGGCTGCAGTACCCTGTGCCTTCCTGACTGCGGCTACTGTACCCTGTGCCTACCTTACTGCGGCTACAGTACCCTGTGCCTGCCTGACTGCGGCTGCAGTACCCTGTGCCTGCCTGACTGCGGCTGCAGTACCCTGTGCCAGCCAGACTGCGGCTGCAGTACCCTGTGCCAGCCTGACTGCGGCTGCAGTACCCTGTGCCTGCCTGACTGCGGCTGCAGTACCCTGTGCCTGCCTGACTGCGGCTGCAGTACCCTGTGCCTGCCTGACTGCGGCTGCAGTACCCTGTGCCTGCCTGACTGCGGCTGCAGTACCCTGTGCCTGCCTGACTGCGGCTACAGTACCCTGTGACTGCCTGACTGCGGCTGCAGTACCCTGTGCCTGCCTGACTGCGGCTGCAGTACCCTGTGCCTGCCTGACTGCGGCTGCAGTACCCTGTGCCTGCCTGACTGCGGCTACAGTACCCTGTGTCTGCCTGACTGCAGCTACAGTACTCTCTGCCTGCCTGACTGCGGCTACAGGATCCTGTGCCTGCCTGACTGCAGCTACAGTATACCGTGCTTGCCTAACTATGCCTACAGTATCCTGTGCCAGCCTGACTGCGGCTACAGTATACCGTGCTTGTCTGACTGCGCCTACAGTATCCTGTGCCTGCCTGACTGTTCCTACAGTATCCTTTGCCTGCCTGACTGCGGCTACAGTATCCTGTGTTTGACTGCGGCTACAGTATACTGTGCTTGTCTGACTGCGCCTACAGTATCCTGTGCCTGCCCAACTAAGGCTGGGGTACACATTTGCAATATATCCCTAGTAGGCTCCATTTGTCCAGACAAATCTTTGCCACTCGCACCTCGGGACAGTTGGCCATTTTAGCTTATTTTTAAAAATATGTAACAAGCACATCTCTAAATAAGGGAAAATTAGAATGTTTCCTCCAACCAATATATAGTGGTGAATAGCAGCAGTGGTAATATATTTTGCATAAAACTTAATTTTTATTAACATTAAAAAATGATTAATTTTCCTAATAGAATTGTAATGTTAATATAATGGTGTAAACGAACACATATATACCAATTAAGTGACAATTATCACCTGTACAAATAAAAATGGTTAAGGTGTCAGCCTTATGATGAATTGGGTGGTGCCGTCCAAACCTTGAAATGGAGGAGAGAATACAGACACTGGTGCTAATAAATTCTGTCGGGCCCCATGCATGTTCTCCTATTCTGACAAGGAACGTACCCAAGTGTAGTCCTGCCCTCTACATGTACCTGAGTCACCACATCAACACGTTTTCTCCCCAGTACTGGGGAACTATGCAGGGGAGTGAAGTTGTATGGTGCAAAAAGGGGGTAAAAAAAAGAAAGGGGAGTCTGTGGTAATAGAACACCCAAAAAGGACCCGCAGAGTGCTGTGTTGCCATATAATGTGTCTCGGCAAGTGAGCACTGCACATATGGACCTTAAATGGATGAGAGAGAATCTTTCCCCTCCCTCAGCGTCTGATGTCACTGTCGGGAGTGCCTGGCATTCAGCTGAACTGTAGAGAGAAGGAAGCGCCATGAAATATCAGAAGTGTGCACCTTAGTTGGACATCGTCACTATTTCAAAGTATTTATGGAGACGCGTCCAGGCTATGCCCAATAAGCATGTTCGTGTCTAACTCTATGACATCATGACATCTGCTTTACATGTACGGTGCAAGTCGGAAGCAGGTGTAACAAGCGAGCTCACGGGGCAAGTCCCATACACAGCAGGTAACTGTTAACCCGCTTTTCTTAGCTTGTTAAATCTTGCTGTCAAATCATTGATCGTGGGATTTGAGAAGTGCCGCCATGGAAGCGCATAATTTTACGTGCCCATTGGCACGCCCATGATGTGATCGTGGATTGCTGATGGATTGCTATGATAGTAAGGACCTTGTCATAGCAGCACTCCTTGTAACTCAGCCTGTGGCCGGGCGGGCTTCAGAGGAGACTATGATTTACAATATATGCAATGGGCATTGCTGTATATAGCACAAGCGATCACATGTTCATAACTTCAAATTCCCTTAGCGGACTATTTAAAAATAATGGAAAGGAAAAAAAAATTTAAAAATAGCCCCCTTTTGCACCTTTAAGAATTAAGATAATAAAATATACGTGGTATCGTCACATTCAGAAAACTTTGATCTATCAAAATATTAAAGTAATTAGCACACAGTAAACACTGTAAACAAAAACAATACAAGAATGGCAAAATTAAGGTTTTTCTGGTCAAGACAATACCTAAAATAATGCTACAACAAGCGACCAAAGCATCATATCTATCCCAAAATTGCAACAATAGAGACATACTCTTGCCCCACAAACAATAAGTATCGGTAGTTACATGGCTTCATTAGCACAAACATTAAAATGTTACTGGTAAATAGTGACACAATGTCCGCTTTTTTTTGCAAACTTCTGGGTTTACTTTTCTACTGCTAAAATAATTTAAAGAAAATAGACGTTTGGTATTGCTATAATTGTACTGATGGGCATGGTCAAAAAGCTGTGCCCACATGGGCGTTTGTGCAGCATCAATCACCTGCATTTATAAAAGTCCTTGTCAATTAACTTGCCCGCTTTTGTGCTGCGTTTTCCCCATTGATTCCATTATAAACCCCCAAAAGAGCATCACAAATGGATTGATATTCCCACAGTCCGTTTGTGATGCTTTTTTACAGAGATTTCCAAAACAAAGATGCTCCAATACTCGCCTTTCCTGGCAATCCCACGGTGATTCCTGATGATTTCTTCCTCCCAAGCACCGGCAGAAGCTGTACAAGGTGACTTCCAGGACCTGCGCCCCAAATTGACTCAGCCATGTGACCTTCCAAGGTCCCGGAAGAGCGATACACACAGCTTCCACCGGTGCCCAGGAGGAAGACATCACCGGGGATCACCGTGGGCTCGCCGGGGAGGGTGAGAAAATGTCTGCTTGACCTAATATTTGTGCTGTGTTTGTTTAATGTGCACAAACGCAGCAAATCCGCAGCACAAAAAAATCCATCCAGTGGGCATATAGTCTTAACATCAATCCCTTTGGTTCAGGTTACCATTACACGCCGCAACATTGCATGCAATTTCACTGTCAATTTGCTGGTTGCAGTGAAATCATGGACACATTGTTCCATTTGTACACAGCAACAAAATAGAACAATGTGTCCATGATTTCACTGCAACCAGCAAATTTCCAGTGAAATTGCATGCAATGTTGTGATGTGTAACGGTACCCTTAAGGTGGGGTCACACGCGGCGATCTGGCCTGCGATGTCGGAAGCGATGCGCGGGTGCCCGCTCGCTTCCGACATCGCAGGCCAGCTGTCACACGGCACGACGTTGCCGGTGACGCGGCGGCGATGTGGGCGGAGCCATCGCTCGCTGGGCTGGGCTAAGCCCAGCGAGCGATGGCTCAGTAACGCTGCGATATAGGCTGGATCGCGCCGCCAACAGTGTCAGACGGCGCGATCCAGCCTAATCGCTGGTCACAGGTTGACAGGTTTATGAACATGTTCATAAACCTGTCAACCTGCGACCAGCGATAATTTGCAGTTGCGTCGCGCTGTCACACAGCGCGACGCACTTGCAATATCGCCCGCGACATCGCTGTGACGTCACTTTGCGGCGATGTCGCGGGCGAGATCGCCGTGTGTGACCCCACCTTTACATTTCACTTGCAACATCAATGCAAAAAAGTTACTGTTCTTAGATGTAATGATCACTAAATCAAAACGTGTAATATTAAAAACTAACATCTATCGTAAAGCCACGTCAACAAATGTTATTGAGATGGGATAGCCATCACCCATATTGCAAAATTGCTTTAAATAAAACCTTTCAAAGGAGTCGGACAATAGGCGATGGGATCACTCACACCCAATTTACCCCACAAAAATTGTTTACCATCAGGGATTTTATTTTTTTGTAAATCCAAAGGGGTCATCTTTAAAGCGACCTGTGATTGTGGGAAAGAATTTATTGGAAAAATGATAAGGGAATTTAGAAGAAGAATATGCGAACATCTGGGATGATCAGTATACAACCACTGCACAAAACATCAACCAGGAACATAGGGGCAACATTATGGCAAATAAATTTATGGCCTTGTCAAGCCACCCAAAAGGTATGGGGGGGAAGGGGGTAAATTTTGAGTAATTATTGCTGAAGAGAGAAATTGATTTTTTGGCTCCATACATCTGCCCCCATAGACCCCAATTGGCAATTGAACTTAAAGCCCTCGTCACACATAACGAGATAGTTAGCGAGATCGTTGTAACGTCACAGGATTTGTGACGTAACAGCGATCTCGCCAGCAATCTCACTACGTGTGACACTTAGCAGCGATCAGGCCCCTGCTGTGAGATCGCTGATCGCTACAAAGTGCTCTGGGTCATTTTTTGGTCGTTGTGCTCCCGCTGGGCAGTGTGCATCGCTGTGTTTGAAAGGGACAACTACCAATGATCTTAATACTATGCCCAAGAGTGACAATTCCCAACGACCTCTGTATCATTCGGGATCGTTGCTGAGTCGCTGATGAGATCTGACTGTTTGACATCTCACCAACGATCCCAACAGCGAGGCACCAGCGATCCATACAGGTCGTATTGTTCTCAGGATCGCTGGTGCATCGCTACGTGTGACGGGACATTAAGTCCCTTTCTCTAAAATGTACCCCTTTCCCCCACGTGCTCTCACTTTCTTTCCTACTACTTCCTCGTCCCTTGTAAGTGTGGCCAGTGAATCTTATACAGTCATATGAAAATGTTTGGGCACCCCTCTTAATCTTACTCATTTTTTTGGGTTTAAAATTGGGTATTTGCAACAGCTATTTCAGTGTGATATATGTAATAACTGATGGACACAGTAATATTTCAGGATTGAAATGAGGTTTATTGCACTAACCAAAAATGTGAAATATGCATTATTTCAAAATTTGACAGGTGCAAAAGTATGGGCACCCTTCTGATTTTCATGATTTGAATACTCCTAACTACTTTTTACTGACTTACTGAAGCACTAAATTGGTTCGGTAACCTCATTGAGCTTTGTACTTGTAGCCCGGTGTATCCAATCATGAGAAAAGCTATTTCAGGTGTCCACTTGCAAGTTGTTCTCCTAGTTGCATCTTCTCTGAGGAGTGGCATCATGGGCTCCTCAAAACAGCTCTCAAATGATCTGAAAAAAAAAAGATTGTTCAACATAGTTGTTCAGGGGATGGATACAAAAAATTGTCTCAGAGATTTAACCTGTCAGTTTCCACTGTGAGGAACATAGTAAGGAAATGGAAGACCACAGGGACAATTCTTGTAAAGGCCAGAAGTGGCAGGCCAACAAAAATATCAGAAAGGCAGAGAAGAATGGTCAGAACAGTCAAGAACAATCCACAGACCACCTCCAAAGACCTGTAGCATCATCTTGCTGCAGATGGTATCACTTTGCATCGGTCAACAATACAGCGCACACTGCACAAGGAGAAGCTGTATGGGAGAGTGATGCGAAAGAAGCCGTTTCTGCATGCACGCCACAAACAGAGTCGCCTGAGGTATGCAAAAGCACATTTGGACAAGCCAGTTTCATTTTGGAAGAAGGTCCTGTGGACTGATGAAACAAAGGTTGAGTTATTTGGTCATACAACAAGGCGTTATGCATGGCACCACAAAAACACAGCATTCCAAGTAAAACACTTGCTACCCACTGTCAAATTTGAGGTAGGGTCCATCATGCTTTGGGGCTGTGTGGCCAATGACGGCACCAGGAATCTTGTTAAAGTTGAGGGTCACATGGATTCCACTCAGTATCAGCAGATTCTTGAGAATAATGTTCAAGAATCAGTGTCAAAGTTGAAGTTACGCCGGGGATGGATCTTTCAGCAAGACAATGATCCAAAACACCGCTCCAAATCTACTCAGGCATTCATGCAGAGGAACAATTACAATGTTCTGGAATGGCCATCCCAGTCCCCAGACCTGAATATCATTGAACATCTGTGGGATGTTTTGAAGCGGGCTGTCCATGCTCAGCGACCATCAAACTTAACTGAACTGGAATTGTTTTGTAAAGAGGAATGGTCAAAAATACCTTCATCCAGGATCCAGGAACTCATTAACAGCTACAGGAAGCCACTAGAGGCTGTTATTTTTGCAAAAGATGGATCTACTAAATATTAATGTCACTTTTCTGTTGAGGTGCCCATACTTTTGCACCTGTCAATTTTTGAAATAATGCATATTTCACATTTTGGTTAGTACAATAAACCTCATTTCAATCCTGAAATATTACTGTGTCCATCAGTTATTACATATATCACACTGAAATAGCTGTTGCAAAAACCCAATTTTAAACGAAAAAAAAAAGAGTAAGATTAAGAGGGGTGCCCAAACTTTTTCATATCACTGCCGGCCTGACGGTAACTGACCATCATGGATGTTTCTTGCTAAATAAACCAAGCACTGTTCCCCATGTACATACAGTATATGGATGGGACTTTCATTTTCAAATATTATTGTAACCCTTTTCCAGACCCCTCGGTACCCTGTTTAAGTTCAGTAACTCCCTATAACTTGGGTTCCATTGATTATTTTACCAGGACATTGAATAAGGTTGAATTATGACCGGTGCAGCCTTTTTTTATGGATTTTAATTTTATATTGGTCACACCCTTGACAGTGGGTTTATACAGATAACGTTAATATGATTGTGGGATGAACACATATGTATACTTGAGAATGATACTTCCTCCTTTGTCTACTATACATATTATGGTTAGAGATGAGTGGACCTGTTGGAGTTCAGCCGGTCTTCAGATAAGGTTCTGTTCTGGACATGAACTTGACCTGATCCTCATTGTAAGTCACTGATTGGCTGTTCAGCTCTCCGCCCACATACAGCCACCATAAACACAGCACTTCCAGGGGAGGGAGAGAGGGGTTTTGTAATTTGATATTTTTCTGTGCACACTACATACAATAAGTCTGATATTACCCTCGGTGTGGCCATTCAAACACTGCAAGTGATGAGCCGAGGCTAAGGGGTACTCGGATACCGGGCCTGGGTTTGGTGGAATTAACTGGAGAACTCACGGGTGGTCGGGTTCGCGGTTCCGTACCCTGGCTGTCATTTGTTAGGTGGGGGATGTTTACAGGGATAAAGAGTACGTGACGCCACCTGTGGATCCCGGTAATTTGGATACCGGCGCTGCAGGCCAGCCACTGAGGTGATGATGGGTGCAGCTCAGTGTGGTACAGCTCCCCACAGGTGGAGCTTTACCTCAGGGCAGCGGGGATGGAGGATGAGGGGATGAAGGGAGTAGTTGTTCTTGCCCCTCCGGTGAGAAGATGATGCTGAGGCCCTCTGGGCGGCGGCGGGAAGAAAGACAGACACCGATTCAACTCAAACTCCACTTTACTGGTACCGGCACATGTAAAGTACACGGTACAGTCTGGTTTAACGGGTATTAGTTGTCGGCTCAGGGCACCCCTATGGAGTCTCAAGATGTTCCTTTCTGATAGTCTTTCAGGGTCTAAATCTGTCCTTTACTATTTAACCTCCTTTGCAGAGCTCTCTCGCCAGTCCTCTGGTCTGGTACAGTGGGGCACGGGTTATCCTTGACCGGTACGGACGGGAGCAGCAGGCACGCATCTCTCCCGCCATCGGAATCCGGACCGTTGCCCTTGTAGTCTTGGACCGATTATGGGCCTGAGGAGTGAGGTACCGTCTTGTGGCGCCTACGGCTACCCGGTTTTAGAGGGCCCACAACTCGTCGGTTTGCGGTCAGGGCTGAACCGCTGACCGCCTCGGCTTCCGTGTTGCCGGTGTTTTCCCCAGACTAAACCAGCCGGCTCCAACCGGTGCTGGTTCGTCTCCTTCTCCTGGGTCACCCTCCTGGATATGGGTGATCACTCTGTCATTCAGCTGTCAGGCGTGTCCTAACTGACTGCCTTCCCAGAACTGTCTGATTGAAATCTCTTCACTTCCTAGTTTCCCTACTCCAACCTAGACTCCACCCCCCTGGGACCTACTATATGACAGTCCCCCTATACTAAGGTGGCCTAGTGTTGTGTGTACGTTCAGACTCCATAGGTTAAACCCTAAACCCACAGCTATAGAGGCACCACATATACTTTGTAAAATGTAATACATCCCTGTGGCGCCTAGCCATAGGTGCGCCACACAAGCGGATCACACTGTGCCAAGCACCGAGTGTACCCGAGCACAGTGATGCTCACTGCAGTAGGTTGTGTATGTAAAGCACCCGAACTCCAAACGCAAACACTGATTTTTTATTTTTTTTTTCTCTTTTGTAAAGTCTGTGTTCAGCATGAACAATGAACTTTAAAGTTCAGGTTCGCTCATCTCTACTCATAAACCCTAATACATTCCCATCATGGCACTATTTAGTCTATAAATCCTTTCTGTTCAGGGCATGCCCTCTTATGATGTGACGTAATGAGATAGCGGACCTTGACGTGGGTATGTGTGGTCCAATGATGACTCACCTTACAGGCGATGCTTGGATACATCCCTGTTGCTTAATCACAAACATGCCATACTTACTGGGCATAGCCTGGAGGCTTCTCCATGGACTGATGTAGTGACGCTGTCCATCCGCACGGCCTCTCCCTGCAGTTTAGATGAATACCGGACACTCCTGACAGTGACATAAGACGCTGAGTGAGGGAGGATTCTCTCTCCTCCATTTAAGGTCCTCATGTACAGTGCTGATGGGCCCAGGCACATTATTTGGCCACACAGCACTCTACAGGTCTTTTCCGGGTTTGTTTTATAACCTCAGACCCCCATTCTTTTTTTGCCCCCTTTTGTCTCTATATAACAAGTTCACTCCCCTGCATAGTTCCCCAGTAGTGGGGATGAATCGTGTTGGTGCGGTGACTCAGGTACATGTAGAGGGCAGGACTACACTTGGGTACTGTCCTTGTCAGGATAAGGGACCATACATGGGGCATAACAGTGATCCTATTGGCACCCGTCTCTGTAATCTCTCCATGTGAAGGTTTGGCGGCTTTTCTTTCATCATAAGGGTGAGGCTATAAGGTTTATGTTTGTTTGCACCATTATTTTGGCTTTACAATTTTATTAAGTGAATTGTCCCTTTTCTAATCTTATTATTAAAAGTTGTTTTATGAATAATATATTACCACTCCTGCTATTGACATCATGTAGAAGCCCAGATATAAATGCTAATGACACTTCCTTTAAGAAAACAGTAAACTTTTTTAAGTTTTATATAAAAAAAATTTTGAAGATTGATGATATGTTTATAATCAGAAGCGTCTGACCGTATGGATCTTGGAACCTGCAGAGGACCTGAGTGTTAGTGACATGACTTCTGCTCCATTCACTCCCATGGGGGTGGTAGTGCACATGTGACCATTGCTCTCATAGACCGTGAAGAGAGCGGTGGTCTCACATGCTCCATGTACGCTGTTGATCGGCAAGGGTGGCAGTATTCGGATGCTACATATATACGTTGTATATTCTGTGGATAGTGTAGGGATCAGTCTCTATTGCAGCAGCAAGTAAGGCAGTGACACTCAGGCTCAGTCCAAAAACAAGTGTGGTTTATTTCACACAATGGCAAAACAAACAAATAAACTGTCCTTACATCAGGATAATAGCGTCGGCCCTAAACCTGCTCCTCCTGGAGCTCACCGAGGGGTCCTACCCCACCTTGGGGTCCGGTACACGCTCCCTGTGTGCTCTCACAGGCTACTTTTTCCCAGACTGAACTCCTCTCTAGTCTGATCTCATCTCACAACACCTTGACAGCCGTCTCTTCTGGCCTAACCTTTCTCACCTGTCTTTCCCTCCCAGCTACTTCAAAAGCCTGGGGCGGGAGATGAGGAATGGAGGCCCGCCCAAAAACCTTCCCCCATTCCTCATAGATGAGGTCCCATAACAGGCTTTACCAACAGCCACCGTTCTCAGTAACGGTGGCCACACCTACCTCACCTATGCTCATGTAAGCATCTCCTGTCCCATACATGCAGTAGCTCACCATCCTTGGGGAAACATAGCGTCCCTCTACTACCATTCCCCTTGCTACCTCACAATAGGTAATACATAATGTTTGTGGGATAACTCCTATAATGACTAGTATTGTCAGGTGTTCAGCCTATGGATGTGATGATAAATGTGTCTATACAGTATCTGCAGCCATTCTCACAGAACAGTTTTCCATAGCTTTCTTCATGTACAATATCTCGGTTCTTTTCAGGATATTTTCTGGACCTGTTGAATAAATCTGAGCAGATTCTCATGGATACATTTCCCAATTTATATGGAGAACTTTACACCCAAAATGATGGGAAGATATTCAGAGACTTGTACGTGGAGCTGCGCCAGTATTACCGCGGCTCGGGAGTGAATCTGGAGGAGGCGCTGACGGAGTTCTGGAGCCACCTACTGGAGAGAGTGTACAAGACACAGAACGCTCAGTACAGCTTCTCCTATGAGTATTTGGACTGCTTGGCAAAGCAGTATGACCAGCTCAAGCCATTTGGGGACATTCCACGGGAAATGAAATTAAAGGCGACCAGGGCATTTATTGCTGTGCGATCGTTTGTCCAGGGACTTGGCGCTGCTGCAGATGTCGTCAGGAAAGTCACCCAGGTATGTGGGCGCTGAGCCCTGCCATGCTGCATACAATGGACACATTGCAGGCATTGTTACACTTTTTTATTATAAGTCTATTGTATTGATTATATGTCATCTGTTCCTTCTTAACGTTTCTTTCCGCTTCCGCTCTCTATGATAATGTCACATTGCCTGACGGTATGAGTAACTTTAGAGGCATCACATGGGGCTGGGGCTAGGTTTAGGCCACTCTATAGCCAATGGATTACATAATAACGCCAAAATCACATATTCACACTTCATAGAGATTATTTCTTCGTATCTACCTGTCACCTATTCTGCAACCTGTCCACAGACACACAGTGACAAAACCACAGCAATTAAATATGTATGTCAGTGAGTTTTGAGGCCTTTTTTCCCAGGTGCAGACAATCGATTGGCAAATGGAGACTTATTGACTCAATGGTAAAAAGATATGCAAGTTAGTTCTTCAAAGGGAATCTGTCAGCAGGATTTTCCCACTTACTCTGAGAGTAGCATGATGTATGGGCTTAGAGCCTGATTCCATTGATGTGTCACTAAGGCTGGCTTCACACCACGGTGTAATCCCGTCCGGGGCTGTCCGGTGTAAACCAGGCAGCCCCGGACCGGTTTTTGGCCCCATAGTAGGCTATGGAGCCGGATAAGGCTGGATGGCAGCTCTTTGCCATCCGGTTTCATCTCTCCGGTGGAATCCGGGAGAATTCGGATTATTCTCTCCGGACACAAAATGATGCTTGCATCATTTTTGTGTCTGGGGAGAAAAATCTCTCCAATTTGCCGGATCCCGGATTCTCCTGGATCCTCCCGGATCCAGGGCAATACGGTGCTCCCTAACATGGGAGCCTATGGGGCCGGATTGCCCCGGTCCGGGAGGATCCGGAAACCGGATACCGGCAGCTGCACGCCGCTGTTGTTTTAGGACTGCAGCTAGCTCCCTGCTAGCTGCAGTCCTGATCAATCAGCGGCGGCAGCTGTGTCTAGCTGCACACAGGACTGGAGGGCATATTAGCCCTCTGGTTCTTTGTGCTGATCCGGTTCGGGGCTGTCCAGTTCATCCTTGACAGCCCCGGATCGGATCACACTGTGGTGTGAAGCCAGACCACGTTGATCCCAGGTGATGTCTTCCTCCCGGGCATCGGCAGGACCTGTCTGTGTGTAGTCTGTACGGTACTTTAAGACCTGTGCACTATGTGAATGAGTCACATGGTGAGTCACATGGTGCACAGGTCCTAAAGTACCGTACAGACTACACACAGACAGGTCCTGCCGATGCCCGGGAGGAAGACATCACCTGGGATCAATGTAGGATTGTGGGGAGGGTAAGTAATTGGATGTTAGTGGTGCAGAAAGAGCTGCAGAAAAACACAGCAATAATTGATACAAATTATTATCTGGATGCGCTTTCTCCACCACTAATGCAGCAGTCATAAACGCAGCGTCTGAACAGCAACTTGAAATTCCCATTCACTTTGCTGCAGATGCAGGGACTGATCTGTTTTTGGTGCAGTTTTCAAAAAAAAGAAAAAAAAAAGCTCTGCACCGAAAACGGTTCAAAAACGCCCAGTGTGAACATAGCCTAAGAGTGGAGCCATAGTACTAATACGTATCCTCCTGCCCTCTTCGCCGTTCCACATACTGTCACCCCTCTGATTTATCATCCAGGATGAGTTTGGGACAAGTTTGGCCCATTTTCAGACTCCTTTGTAAAGCTGGATTTACACTGACTGGCAACATTTTTGTTAGCCAGAATTTGGGCACCATACCATTTGTAGAGGTGTCCAGTGTAGTTTTCACAGCATCTTCCTTTACCCGTAGTGACATTTTCGTTTTTCTGATTAGATTTTCTGTATGACATATAGCTGTATTCACGCCTTCAGGTCCCGATCAGTCGAGAATGCACCCGTGAAGTCATGAAGCTCATGTATTGTCCTCTCTGCCGTGGCCACTCCAATATAAAGCTGTGTGATAACTACTGCTGGAACGTCATGCGGGGTTGTCTTGCTAATCAAGCAGATTTAGACCCGGAGTGGAGGAATCTGGTTGGTAAGTGCAGCTGTCAGACATCTAGATGATCAGGTTACATAGATACATGAGAGTCTTACACAGTCCAATGTATAGTGTTTAAATGATGATCAAGGTAATAAATGGACAGTATACAGATGATCACAACATGTTGGGCAATACTTTTTTAATCGTGTGACCCATCTTTCTATTTACAGAGATTGAGTGATCTCATTATGTGAGTCAGAATGGCAGGTTCCCCACAAAATAATGAGACCTTATCATGTATTATGATGGTCATGCATGCACATTACCATACCAATCATTGTCTATGGGACTGATGGAGAAAGTAGAGTTCTATGCTTGGCAGTCTTTCAGTCCCATAGACAATGAATAGAGTGGATATATGCATACACGATCATCTCTAATAAAATCTAGAACTAGTAAGCCCTGTTTGTTTTTATCTGACGTTATCTAAGGCCCCTTTCACACCAGCGGTTCTGTCCGGATTCGGCAGATTTACCGCACCTGCCGCCTAATGGCCGACTAGCGGTCCACTTGCGGCAAGCACCCATTCACTCTTTATGGGGCTTGAGGCAATTGCAGTTTTGCCGCGATCCAGCAAATCCGGCTGTTGCAGCCGCGAAAAAAAATTGTAATTAGCGTTTTCGCTGCCGCAAGTGCCGAATCTGCCGCATCCGGCAGAACCACACTTGCCACACCTGACCGCAAGACGCATAGACAATGCATGAGGCTTGCCGCAAATGTGGCAGATGCGGGAAAAACTGCTGCAAATTTAAAAAACCGCTGATGTGAAAGGGGCCTTAGAGCGACCATTCTCTAAATATCTGGGAACTAGGATCAGCATTTTTCGGCCTCTCCTGTGTAGTCATGCTTCTCTCTCTGCCTTATTTTCAGGTCACATGAAACCTCATTACTCCATTCTAATTACAATCCCAGTTCTTCGCCTCGGGCCACACGTAGTTATGATCCATGTAAGGCCTGAGCTGAACATTTCTCTCAATCGATCTGAATGAAATTAACAGTCAGACCTTTTCCGGATCCTTAAACAGAAATATATGAAACTAAATACCTGCTGGGTGGTTGACCCGTGGCCTTGTGTGAGCACCTAGTGTTGGCAGTGTGCTCCAGTGCTCAACACATACTGTATATGTTAATATATGGAACGCTGTGCTGAGACAATGTGATCCGGGATCATTATTCTGACCTACATTAATGGCTAGAAAACCTCATGGTCACAATTGATTACACATTACGGAGATGCTTTCTCAGCACATCGACCTTTGTACATTTGTATCCTTGTATTTTACCATTTACAATACAAAGAATGGCCTTCGTCTTGCAAGAATAACAATATAGAAATGCGAATGTTCCAGAAGAGCAGGACATCGTGTGTTCTAACAATGGGACCATTGACTTGTTCTCTTTGCAAATTGTCTTTCATATGATAATATCAATAGATTTACTCTGGTCTATATTAGTCTCACCAGATAATGAAAGAGGCAACCCTTGATTGGGTTAAGTATTGGAATAATGGTGGATTTCTCTCTCTACCTATCGTAGAATCCTTATTGCTGGTGGCTGGCAAGTTTAATGGAGTTTCTGGTGTGGAGAACATTGTGGGAACTATTCACACAAAGATCTCGGAGGCCATAACCCACATGCAGGAGAACAAGGAGGTCATAGCAAATAAGGTAAAGGCTGAGCACTAATGTAATCTGAAGTACCCTGTTTCCCCGATAGTAAGACCCCCCGAAAGTAAGACAGGGTAGGGGGAATAGCGGGGTCTGCTAATATAAGGCCCCCCCTGAATGTAAGGCCGCCTGGGGGGGTGGCGCTGGGGAATATAAGGCCTCCCTTAGTACCGTACCCTTGGGCCGCCGCTGTCCCCCGGTGTGTCCCCCGCTGTGTCCAGCCCCGACGTCACTGCTGTCCCCGACTCCCTGCTGATTGGCCCCTCAGCTCGAGTGCTGATTGGCCCATCAGCTCGAGTGCTGATTGGCCCAGCAGCTCGAGCTGTGATTGGCCGCCCAGCCCCGACGTCACTGCAGTCCTGGCTCGTTGCTGATTGGCCCAGCGTCCCCTGCAGCAGAAGCGTCCCACAGCTGCACCGCAGAGGAAAACGAAAGTGACCCAGAGGAAAAAAAAAGTATGGAAACGTGTGTACTGTATAACCATAACCATGGGTGTGTGTGTATGGGGCTGTCTGTCTGTGTGTGTGTGTACTGTATGTGTACCTATGGGTATGGGTGTGTATGGGTACCGCATGGGTGTGTGTGTATGGAGCTGTGTGTGTCTGTGTGTACACGGTACACTGCAGTACTGTTATGGGAGGCTGCAGTGGGATACGGCACTGTTATGGGAGGCTGCAGTGGGATATGGCACTGTTATGGGAGGCTGCAGTGGGATACTGTTCAACATGTTAATAAATGTTAATTTTTTTGTTAAAAAAAAAAATTGTCATTTTTTTTGGGCTAATGTAAGCCCCCCCACAAAAGTAAGACAGGGTGCGACTTTCGGAGGTAAAATTAATGTAAGACAGGGTCTTACTTTCGGGGAAACACGGTAAGCACATGTGGGAGAAGTGATACAGTATGATATGATAGGCATTCCTGAGCTCCTTGTATCCCATCCTATGTATGTCTTCCTACATACAATGCTTTAGGATGGTCATAGCTACAGATATTATTCTGATGGCTCTGTTCTCAAATTATCTTAGTTTTATACCCATCTTATACATTTATGGTGTGTTCAATAGACATGCTAGGAATGTCTAATAGATGCATGTCCTACTTATACAGTAGTGGTCTCCAACCCTCAGCTTGATTAACAGTGAATGTAGAGGTGCCTTGTAGGGCTCCTTATATCCACTGCTATGGGATAACAGACGAGCATGGTTTGCAAATATTGCACAGAAATACCGCAGTGGTTTGCTATTCATTGGTCAGATGGCTAGTTGATAGGACAGTGGTTGGTTAATTTGCTCGTTTTCATCATTCTTTATAAGATATGTGACCATTATGGTCTCCTTTTGTTTCTACAGGTGGTTAAAAGTTGTGGAAATGCCAAAAAGGATAACAAAGGTTCCAAATCAGAGGAGAGAAAGAGAAAGGGAAAAGCAACTTCAGAGGATAAGTCCACAATTCCCAGCATGGACAACCTGGTACGTGATGTATAGGAGACAACAGTAACAAAAAAAGAAATACGTCACAAGCGTCTTAAAGTTCAGAACATTGATGGTTGTTAGGGCTCATACGACTGTTTAAACCGGAGTAGTGCTATCTGTGGTATTGACAAACCTACCCCTGTTATTCTAGGACTCTGTGCACATCCCCGATTTTTCCCTTTGACCAAGTGGCCCAAGGAAAAAAAAAATGTGACATGTCCAATTTTGATTCCTCACTTGGATCAGAATTGGCGATGCAAGTTTATAGGTTTGTAGAAAACATTGGTTTATCCACAGGCAATTGATACACAGTAGAGCAGGGGCCTCAAACTGCTGGGAATCTGGGCCGAACATAGAAAAAAATTAAATTTGGAGGGCCGCATTCTTCGTAGGACAAAGTGATATTTGTAGTGATATAATATTTTTTCCATACACCTTTTGATCAGATTGTTTGAACATTTTTCCCTCGTTTGGTTTATTTTTTTAAAATGCTTCCATCGTATAGTTTATGATACAGTTTTACAGCTTGGGTTGTGACAGATGCGGTGATAACAAACTTGCACTTTTGCACTTTTGTTTATATATAAAACAGCATTTTTTAGTGGTAAAATAATTTTTTTCATGCCGCCTTTTGATTTTTTTAAATGTTTTATCCCTTTCTTGTAAGTTAATCGTCTTACTATTAGCACTATATAGTAATTATTGCCAACATCTTGCAGTAATGTGCCTCATCCTGGTCCTCATATTGTTGCAATGTGCCTCATCCTGGTCCTCATATTGTTGCAATGTGCCTCATCCTGGTCCTCATATTGTAGTAATGTGCCTCATCCTGGTCCCCTTCTTGTAGTAATGTCCCACCCTGATTCTCTCTTTGTAGTAATGTCCCCATTCTGATCCCTTTCTTTGAGAGCCACATTCAGGTCTAATAGAGGGTCGCGAGCCACATCCACATCCCTCACCACTGTCACTTGAGTAGTGACATCCAGCTTCTGCTCCCCCCCCTTCCAACTCACCAGATGTCTGTAACAACCCTTCCAAGCCACACAGGTAAAGAAACCATAAAATGTCCATTAATTAAGATATACATAATAATGAGCGATGACTCGTATGAAAGATATTAAACACATGCAGAAAGAAAGGTGCAATAAGCCATGGAAAGTCATGATACCAGCTGAAATTTATCAGTAATTAGAAAGCAATCCTGCCACTTATTGAAAAAGAAAATTAGCTAGTTCAACTGATGGCTAATAAAAAGGCTTCTCATTACCAAGGTTCCGCACAAGAAACCTCTCATGATATGTAAAACTAGTGAGCTGCCTCAAGATCTTCGCAACCTTAGAGTTGCAAAACATACTGTTGGCATTGGTTAGGCCCCTTTCACATCAGCGGTAATTGCTGATCGCGGAAGTTGCGGTGAAATGCACTTCAATAAGCGCATTGCGCATGAGCGGAGTCGGGCCGATAACGTGATCAAGCCCATAATGCACTGCGCCAGATGTGACATAGCGGCCGGTACATGATAGGTGTAAAGAGGACGAGAGATTCCAAATGGAGGAGGCGGCGATGAAGAAACAATAATAGCGCCCAGTGGGGCGTGCACTGCTGCATCGAGGAGGGGCAGAATGGAGCCTGGGGCCGCCTTTTCAGTCCCCAGCCTCAGGGATTGCTGTAAGTTATAAGTTATTTTTTTTGCAGTTTTATAGGGCCCCTTTAGCTCAGAGAGGGATAGATATGGAGCAGCTAGGAAGGTGCAGGGACAGGTAGTGATAGTGTAGGGGCTTAGATCCAGGCAACAGGTTCCCTTTAAGGAAACTCTCAATTGGTTTCAGAGAGAAAAAAAATAAAAGCTGCTAGAATGGCCGAGCCGATCACCGGAGCTGAATCCAGCAGAAAATTTATGGAAGGAGCTAAAGCTCAGAGTTCACAGAAGAGGCCTACGGGACTCTCAGGAGTTGAAGAGAGTTTATGTGGAAGATTAGGCCAAAATCACACCTGAGCAATGAATGCCACTAGTTTCTCCATGCAGGAGGTGCCTTGAAACTGTCACGACCAACGTTTGTACTAATTATTATATTTTCAATAAGCGTGTTCAATACTTTTTTCCTGTGTCATTTCTAATCATTACACATCACAAGATTTATGGGCAGCTATGTTTTTTTTTTTTTTGCCTGTGTGGATTGGATGAGTTATTACTGACATCTGGTGAGAAAGTCATGTCAATAGCACCTTTAGAAATATATTTACTTAGAAAATTGGGGACGTGTTCAATACTTATTTTCCCTGCTGTATACTCAGTACATGTATATATGAATAGATAGGTATCATCCCTTTTAAGACCTAATAATGTATTGCTGGACAATGGAGGATTTCTGTTCATTTCCAGCTGACAAGCTCAATTTCCCAAAATGCTCTGAAACCCAAATGTAACAATTTTAAATGTTTTTCAAGAAAATCCTCCTGTCTGCACCAATTGTTGCTCATTAGCACAAATCTGATGACATGTAACTCCTGTGACCTGAGAGTTTATTTCCAAGACTTAATTTATGATATAGACGGGCCAAGATCAGTTGTACGCGGCAGAGGTTGAACCTTGCTTTGGTTTTGTTGTAGCCGCAGTCTATTGTTCTGTTATTCTTGGCTTGTAGGTAGCTGATCAGTGCAGAATACTGCACACTGACAGTTTATAGCTTACTGAGGATATATTAATAACTGACAGACTGTACATTTAAGATAATTATTATTCTAAGCTTATTCCCAAGTGTTCCCCACTCAGAGCCAAGATTTAAAGGGCAAATTACTAAGTGCTAAAAAAATGGGCAGTAAATACAAAGACATGAGCTGTATTTTGGAGGCTCATTCACTTCTGTTGCTGGTTACATACTTCATGGTGATTTGTTCAAAAATCTTAAAAATGTTTTTAATTTCTGACTTCTAAGAAGTGACCAGACGAGCAGTTTTCCTGGAATGGTGCATTCGGAATGTGTAACTTGTGTATTACATCAGAATCCCTCATTTGTTTGGTATTAGTGAAACTAAATATCAGAATGTGCCAGGGACAATATGTCACTCTAATTCAGGGCACCGAAGACAAAAACCTTGAGTACTCTGCATATGTGGGTCTACTGAATTGATGTCGGCCAATCACAAAAATAATGATTGTGCCCCTTTAAAGGGAACCTGTCACCTCCTAAAAGCCACCTAACCTATCAATACATGTTCCTGCACCTTCCTATTAGCATTATAACCATCCCTCTCTGTGCTAAATGCTTCCTTTCAAAGTTGAAATAAACACTTTGATACTTACTCATTAGGATGATGGTGAAGTAGGGGCTATATGCAATTGTCCTCTGGGGCATGTTGTTTTGCAGGCTCCAGGATCCAGCCTCCCGATGGTGCTTCTGCTGGGATGTGGAGCTGAAGGCAGACTAATGATTTGCATTCTGTGAGTGACAGAGAGGGGGAGGGCAAAGCCTGCGCAAGCAAAGCGGCACAGAGAGAGAGAGGGTGGATCCTGGAGCCTGCAAAACAACACACCCAGAGGACAATTGCATATAGCCCCTACTTCATTATCATCCTAATGAGTAAGTAGCAAAGTGTTTATTTCAACTTTGAAAGAAAGCGTTTAGCACAGAGAGGGATGGTTATAATGCTAATAGGAAGGTGCAGGGACATGTATTGATAGGTTAGGTGGCTTTGAGGAGGCGACAGGTTCCCTTTAAGAAAAAAAAAATGGCAAGTCATGATAAATAGCAATCATCTCATAAAATGTGCCGCATTTGCCAGATTGCAGCAAAAACACAAATGCTATGCATGTCCGTAAGTCCTATAGTAAATGCATTAGGCAGAACGCATTCTTGCCGCAATTTTGCAGGATGCGGTTTTGCAAAAATACCGAAATTTTGACAGATTTGCAAAAACCGCAGATGTCAAAGCAACCTTAAATGGACAGTTACTGTATTCCAGCTGCTCGATTGAGTAATACATTTTTTTTTATTTTGGGGGAGGAGGAGGGGGGTTTATTTTGCCATACGGTTCTAAAAAAATGATCCCTTTTACTAAGTGGCAATTTTTATGGGCCATACATTTTTGAGGGTGTCTTTTTAGACTTTTCTGCAAAATTATGCTGTGAGCCTTGTCCCATTGGTCAAGAGGGTAAAATGTAGCACAGGATGAAAGTCTAATACCTCCAGGACCATATGATGGATTTGAAAAAAAAATAAGAAATAAAATTTATTTGACCAGGTGCCTTGTGCCCTTTAACCCCTTCCTAACCCATGACGTAGGAGGACGTCATGGGTCGGGTCCCGGTGTTTGATGTGAGCTCCGGCGTGGAGCTCATATAAAACATCCAACATCTCAGCTGATCTAATTAGCTGAGATGTCGGGCTTCCAGCACCGATCAGATCCGATCGGTGCTGTTAACCCTTTGGATCCCGCTATCAATTACTGACAGCGGGATCCAAACCGCCGTGGAGGGGAACGCGCTGTTCCCCGCCTGCATTGGAGATCCCACAATGAATATCGCGGGATCTCCGGCACTCACATGACAGCCCGGGGACCTGGTGTCAACCCAGACGCTGTCACGGAGCATTTCCTCTCAGTGGTTGGCGAGTGCTGCCAACCACTGAAAGTGAAAGCAACCGCCTTGTCCTGACGTGCTGCAGCTCATTGGGACATGGCTGAAGCAATCAGATGCTACAGCACTGTGGAGCCCTATAGAGATGTGTAAAAACAAGAATTAATTAAAAAATAAAGTTTTAAAACAATATAAAAAAAAAAAAAAAAAAAAGTTCAAATTACCCCCTTTTTCCCCCATTCAAAATAAAAGTATTACAGAAAAAAATACGCATTTGGTATCGCCGCGTTCAGAAATGCCCGATCTATAAAATCAATAGTGTTGCCACATGTTTTTTTTTTTTGCCTTCTTCTGGATCAACATGTTAGGCTATGGGTTGAGTTTGATGGACTTAAGGTCTTCCTTCAAGCTTAAATACTATGTAATTAATGAGAGCCGTAAACTGCGTAACTGAAAAAAAATGTCCATTATTCCGTTTTTTTGGTTGCCTTATCTCAATAAAATGGAATAACAGGCGATGAAAACAGCACATCCACCCAAAGATGGTATCATTAGAAACGTCAGCTCAAGACGCAAAAAATAAGCCATCACACAGCCCCAGATCCCAAAAAATGAGGACGCTACTGGTCACAGAACATGGCGCAAAAAGTGTGATTCATTTTTTTTTTTCAAACTACTGAATTTTTTTTCACCCCTTTAGATACCAGTAAAGATATACATATTTGGAATCTACGAACTCACACCGACCTGAGGCATTACACTGTCACGTTGGTTTTACCATATAGTTATCATGGCGACTAAAAACCCCAAAATCAAATGTGTAATTACACTTTATTTTCAATTTCACCGCATTTGGAATTTTTTCCCATTTTCCTGTAAACTATATGGAAGAATAAATGATTACATCTGAAAGTACAACTCGTCCTACAACAAATAAGCCGTCATATGTCTATATTGACAGAAAAATAAAAACGTTATGGCTCTTGGAAGCAGGGGAGCAAAAAACTACAAATTCTGGGGTGGTGAAGGAGTTAATTAGAAGCCATGCAGACTCTGATGATCCAGTTCTTTGTCTGCCTGGCTTCTTCTCCAGGGTACTTTTTAGGACATATAAGAAATGATGTAAAACCAAATCTTCCATTAGTTATTAGGGTGAAGAGAAACTCTACTTTTCAGCCTCTTATAACCCAGCTCTTTGTCTGCCTGGCTTCTTCTCTAGGATACTTCTAGTTGTGTAGACTATAATGATCCAGCTCTTCTCCTGCCCAGCTTCTTCTCGAGGGTACTTCTAGTGAGATCAGGCAAGGAATTATGCATAGTTACAGATATTAAAGTAGGCGAGAAACTTTATTATGGCTCTGATGATGCAGACCTTACTCCATCCAGCTTCTTCTCTAAAGTACTCCCAGTCTGGACACACAAAGTGATACCAAAAATAAATCTCAAATGAGTTAGATCGACTTTTCTATGGAAAAAATGTAATTTTTATCATTTTATTTCTTTTTTTATTACGGTACTTTTTTTAAATATTGAAATTTAAAAAGTCTCAATGAAAATAAAAAGGTTCTGTTGCATGGAACTCCGTGTATGCATCTTCTATAAGAAGAGTACGTGATCATGAACACGTTAATCCATACCTCCTTTCCATGATACTATAGTGTTACCTGTGCACTGTGGAAGAATTTGCCAGCAAGTACTGCACTATAAGGGAAGGTAGCCTTATGCAATCTATGGAACCAATGGAAAAGAATAGACTGTCCATGTAACAGATAGACTTCTTGATTCAGGAAGAGCGAGAGACATTGTGTAGCTATGGTGAGATACCATGTGGCCGGAAGGTCAGAACTAGTGGTTAGTGTAGGGTTTGGGGACATAACTTTAAGAATGGTCACCATTAATGTCAAACTTTTGGATGAACATAAGCAATATAGAATCCTAATAATTAAGCCACCAAAATGAATGATGATCTTTTTTTAAAGGTTTCAGATGTGAAGGTTATGCTCACTGAAGTACAAGATTATTGGGTGTCTCTACCAAACCTATTCTGCAGTGAGAAGGTTATTGCTGGTCCAGGAAATGAAGACAAGTGCTGGAATGGAATGGCGAGAGCAAGGTCAGTCTGCTGGTGTAAAGCTCGGGTCTATTAGCCAGCTGGATCAAGGGTTTTTTTTGTATTTCTTCTGAACACTTCAATATCATAAATTGTTTTCTTTAGGTACATGCCTGAGCGTATGGGCAGTGGACTCGCCAACCAGATAAATAATCCTGAGATTGATGTGGATATTACAAAGCCTGACATAACCATCCGTCAGCAGATCATGCAGCTGAAGGTTATGACTAATCGTCTCCACAATGCCTACAATGGAAATGACGTGGATTTCCAAGACACAAGTAAGACAACTGTCCAAAGTGTAATTCCAAAGGTTACTGGTGATCCCTCAGTCACAGGTGTGACCTTCTCATACTAATCAAGTCAAAGATAATCTGACGAATCTTCTTTTATTGAGCTTGGGGTTTTCTCTATTCTCCGAGGATACTATATATCAGCATGCATGCTCCTGTGCCGAACTGATAGAATATATTATAGAATTTCATTCAAAAAGACCAACTTCATTATGATAGAACTACAATTGCCCAAGGAAATGCACTTATTTACTGTATGCTTAGGCCACCAGCGCACAAGCTTACTCTGCAATAGAACTATTGACTTCTATGGGGCTCTGCCTTATGAACTTTCTTGTGCCTTGGATAATTATTTTACTTGTATAAAAATTCATAAAAACACATTCTTCTAATGAATGCAGTATAATTTATTCTGAAGAAGGAGCAAGTTCAGCTCCGAAACACGTTAATAGGAAAAAAAAATCACCTTCATAACTATCCAAGATATGACTAATTCCCGACAGCGTGGCATTAGCACCATGCTGAAATTCAGTTTTTTGTGATTGCTGCAGCAGTCGTGGTTACGTGCTAACATGGGTGATTGTGACTCACAACCACGCCAGGTGAGCTCTGTAGCTTAAGCTAAAAGATTATTTTCTTATTAGGGTAAGGCCCTATCTTTGCCATTATCATTTCCAGGTTCTTGTTTAGTTTCCTCTTCTATAATACACCTAAATCATGTATCTTATGTAACTATTTATGTGTGCTTATATAGCGCCATCATGTTAAGTAGCACTTTACAGCAATCATCATCAATGTCTCCAATGGGGCTCACAATCTACATTCCCTATCAGTATGTCTTTGGAGAGCAGGCTCAAATAATATGCATTGCACCCCCAGTCCATCTCTCAGCTTGGTTTCAGCACTGAGAGGTGGACAGCAGGATGCAGTGAATATTGTATGAGCAGAAAGAGTGGGAGCACGTGACCACAGGCTGCCTTTGCAGCCTGCACCAGCCCCCGGACACCACCACTCCAAAGCCGACCCCTCCACTACAGTATAGAAACTGTAGATTCAGATTAGGAAATGCACCCCCCACTTCACCCCAAAAAATTTGGGGTAACAAAGTGTGTTTTATAACCCAAAAAATATGGTATGGTCTTTGTTGTCTTCCAGAATATGACCCACATGTACAGAGCAGAGTTTGAATATGTTGTCACATATGATCTAATATTGCATCTTTACCTAAACATCCACACATCATCCGAACGCACTGATTTTGGATTGATTGTCAAACAATCCAAAGTGTATAGAGGTTTCCTGATGCCATACACATGGTGGATGTTGAGGGGAAAAAAAGGATGAGGCTGTTTGATTTCAATGTGCCGAATCCTTTTGCCCCAAGCAGAGTACTGTAGTCAGTGCAAAAATCAGTTGGACTAGCTATCAAAGAAATCAGTTTTGGGTACCGGTAGACCGCTATCTGGAGATCATCCACTGCATTTATTATTTGGCAAGTCAACTAATTTATATAATCTGCTTAGATAATTATCTTATACACTATCATCAGAGGTTTTATGAGCTGATAATGGATCGCGGGTGTCATCAAGCACTAACCTCTCCATCTCTCTCTGCAGGTGATGATATCAGCGGCTCGGGGAGCGGAGATGGCTGCCCCGACACTGTGTGCATCAAAACAGCTTCTGGAGACTCCACCGTAATACACACACAAACACATGTAGTCCGAAAAGAGAATTCACCAGGGTTGAGTGGAAATGCCAGCTTCAACTCATGGAATCTATTACTACTTCTTGCCGCTTTGCTTGTGGCACATGTTGCCAGGTGGTAACCTCTGTGAACTGTTATATAAAGGGAATGCAGTAACTCTTCTCCCTAAATAAACTTGACCTCCTTCTGTATTTGGAAGTAGATGAAAATGGAAAAGAAACGAGTCCTGGAGATTAGGCCACTATAACACTGTGCTCTTCTGCAGGCTCAACCTGTCTCCATACTGTACATTTTTTTTGTAATTGCGTGTATTTTATTTTCTGATACAGATAAACCATATCTGGCTGTTTTTTTCCTTTGATTGATAGGAAAAAATGTTAAGTGACATAAAACTTCACTAATATTGTCTCTTTTCTAAAATTAAAAATAAAATTGCAAAAAAATTGTAAAATATTTATTAGTGCAAAGACATACCGTTCAATACATACACAGCTGACAAGCACAAAGGAGCAATGTATGCAATTTTCCTGGTTTCTATATAAAATACATTTTTCTTCATATCCGTCACTGGGAGTTTTATTTTGTCAGTTCTCTGATTCAGCAGAAACCACCCAGCTCGGAGCCTGACCACTGATTTCTGATTACTCAAAAAAACTATTACTGCTTCAGTGAGTCAAGAGAAGATTGATGTAGTTGGTAGTAGGGATTAGTAAACCAATAAAGAGATTGGGCCCGATATATCAAGATTGGCATTGTTAACGCCGCTCTTTTTTTTTTTTTTTTTTTTTTTTTAGTAAATATATTTATTGAAATATTTAACAGTAAAGACAATAGAAAGAACCAGTACAATGTCCAGGACTTAATACAAAGATACATTACGTCCTGAAGAGATCAGCACAGGAGTAGTCCAATAAGGACACTAGCACCTAAAGGGTACATGTTTCCCATCTTAAGAATCACCTCTGGACAAGGACCTTATATAAAGAATACAGAACCTATGCAAAGACAATTGTGGAAATAAGAGAAGAGGAGAGAAAGAGAAAAAAAGGGTAGGGGAGTAAGGAGGGAGGGGAGGGGGGGGTAAGGGAGACCCAGCAATTTAGACGCCCACGAGTTGACAATTACGAATATGTACGCAGCCAAGTAAGGAACCCTGTGCTCTCCTTGAAGGACTGCCAGAGGAACCAGGTGCGTCACTGTTCATGTGCGGCATCACCATCACCCGCCACCAGTGACTCCAGACGATGTAATCTATCCATTTCAGCTATCCATTCCACCGTGGAGGGGACCTCAGTGGACCTCCAATGCCGGGGAATAACTGATCTGGCAGCTATTAGGCAGAATCTCAGAATCCCCTTCCTGACGGAAACTATCGAACTGGGTATCAGGGACAGTAGGGCCATTTGGGGAGATGGTTCATGACGGACCCAAGTCATCAAGTGGAAGGCATCGAAAACTGAGTTCCAGAAAGGTTGCAGGGGACCGCAGGACCACCAAATATGAAGCATAGAGCCCGTGGCAGAGCCACATCTTCAGCAGGCGTCCGAGATCTCCGGGTTAATCCTGTGGAGAAGGGTGGGACACCTGTACCAGCGTGTCAGTAATTTATAGTTCCTCTTCTGCGCCTGACTGGACATTGTCATCTTATGTGCAAGAGTAAAGATTTTCAAACTATCCCCCTCAGAAAAGGTGATCCCCAGGTCCCTCTCCCAAGCCTCCATAAATCCAAGTGTGGTAGGGGGAAGTGAATTCAAGACCAGGCCGTGTTAACGCCGCTCTTGGTGAGGGCATGCACTGAAGCGAGATGCTCCTGATTCATTTGTGTTGAGTGAGGCCGTGCATGTCTAGTCAGTGTGGCTGGGAGGATATATATCACATAATTGCGGCCACCCTCTCCTGGTGCTGGAGAATCCTGACAGCGCGTACTGTGCGCACTGTGAGGATTCCTAAGTCTGCCGTCACATATGGTGACTGTAGACCTTCATGCCAAACCTGGACAACCACTTTAATGTTCACATGTTACTGTGTTTTGTAAACACAACCTAAAGGGTTTGCTTCCTAGAACATAATCTAACCCCTTAGTGACCACAAATATGTCTTTTTACTGATTTGAAATATACAGTCATGGCCAAAAGTGTTGGCACTCTTGAAATTTTATTTTACACATGTTGATTTCCTTTGTATGTTACGTTGTTCCAACACACACACATCAAATTGGACATAATTTCACACAACTCCAAAAATTGACCGACCAAATTGTTGGCACCTTCAACTTAATATTTGGTTGCACACCCTTTTGAATACGTATCTGATATCAATCACTTCCTATAACCATCAACAAGCTTATTACACCTCTCAACTGGAAATTTGGGCCACTCTTCTCTTGCAAACTGCTCCAAGTCTCCCATATATGAAGGCACCTTCTCCCAACTGCAATTTTAAGATCTCTCCAGAGATGTTCAATGGGATTTAGATCAGGACTCATTGCTGCCACTTCAGAAGTCTCCAGCACTTTGTTTCAATCTATTTCTGGGTGTTTCTTGAAGTAAATTTTGGGTCACTGTTCTGCTGGAAGAGCCATGACCTAGGACATAAACCCAGCTTTCTGACATTGGGCACTACATTGCAATCCAACATCCTTTTGGTAATCTTCAGATTTCATGATGGCTTGCACCTAGTGCCAGAGGCAGCAAAATATCTTTAACCTCCACCATAGTTAGGGCCAGAAATATTTGGACAGTGACACAAGTTTTGTTACTTTAGCTGTTTTCAAAAACATGTTCAGAAATACAATTATATATATATAATATGGGCTGAAAGTGCACACTCCCAGCTGCAATATGAGAGTTTCCACATCCAAATCGGAGAAAGGGTTTAGGAATCATAGCTCTGTAATGCATAGCCTCCTCTTTTTCAAGGGACCAAAAGTAATTGGACAATGGACTCTAAGGGCTGCAATTAACTCTGAAGGCGTCTCCCTCGTTAACCTGTAATCAATGAAGTAGTTAAAAGGTCAGGGGTGGATTCCAGGTGTGTGGTTTTGCATTTGGAAGCTGTTGCTGTGACCAGACAACATGCGGTCAAAGGAACTCTCAATTGAGGTGAAGCAGAACATCCTGAGGCTGAAAAAAAAGAAAAAATCCATCAGAGAGATAGCAGACATGCTTGGAGTAGCAAAATCAACAGTTGGGTACATTCTGAGAAAAAAGGAATTGACTGGTGAGCTTGGCAACTCTAAAAGGCCTGGGCGTCCACGGATGACAACAGTGGTGGATGATCGCCGCATACTTTATTTTGGTGAAGAAGAACCCGTTCACAACATCAACTGAAGTCCAGAACACTCTCAGTGAAGTAGGTGTATCTGTCTCTAAGTCAACAGTAAAGAGAAGACTCCATGACAGTAAATACAAAGAGTTCACATCTAGATGCAAACCATTCATCAATTCCAAAAATAGACAGGCCAGAGTTAAATTTGCTGAAAAACACCTCAAGAAGCCAGCTCAGTTCTGGAAAAGTATTCTATGGACAGATGAGACAAAGATCAACCTGTACCAGAATGATGGGAAGAAAAAAGTTTGGAGAAGAAAGGGAACGGCACATGATCCAAGGCACACCACATCCTCTGTAAAACATGGTGGAGGCAACTTGATGGCATGGGCATGCATGGCTTTCAATGGCACTGGGTCACTTGTGTTTATTGATGACATAACAGCAGACAAGAGTAGCCGGATGAATTCTGAAGTGTACCGGGATATACTTTCAGCCCAGATTCAGCCAAATGCTGCAAAGTTGATTGGACGGCGCTTCATAGTACAGATGGACAATGACCCCAAGCATACAGCCAAAGCTACCCAGGAGTTCATGAGTGCAAAAAAGTGGAACATTCTGCAATGGCCAAGTCAATCACCAGATCTTAACCCAATTGAGCATGCATTTCACTGGCTCAAATCCAGACTTAAGACGGAAAGACCCACAAACAAGCAAGACCTGAAGGCTGCGGCTGTAAAGGTCTGGCAAAGCATTAAGAAGGAGGAAACCCAGCGTTTGGTGATGTCCATGGGTTCCAGACTTAAGGCAGTGATTGCCTCCAAAGGATTCGCAACAAAATATTGAAAATAAAAATATTTTGTTTGGGTTATGTTTATTTGTCCAATTACTTTTGACCTCCTAAAATGTGGAGTGTTTGTAAAGAAATGTGTACAATTCCTACATTTTCTATCAGATATTTTTGTTCAACCCTTCAAATTAAACGTTACAATTTGGCACTTGAATTCTGTTGTAGAGGTTTCATTTCAAATCCAATGTGGTGGCATGCAGAGCCCAACTCGCGAAAATTGTGTCACTGTCCAAATATTTCTGGCCCTAACTGTATTTGACTATAGGTACTGTGTTCTTTTATCTGTAGGCCTTATTCCATTTTTGGTAAACAGTAGAATGATGTCCTTTACCAAAAAGCTCTAAGTTTGTCTCATCAGTCCACAAGACTGTTTCCCAGAAGGATTTTGACTTGCTCACACGCATTTTGACAACACGCAGTCTAGCTTTTTTATGTTTGTCAGCAGTGGGGTCCTCCTGGTTGCCTGTCGTAGCATTTCATTTCATTCAAATGTGGATGGATAGTTTACGCTGACACTGATGCATCCTGAGCCTGCAGGACAGCTTGAATTTTTTTGAAACTTGATTAATGCTTATCCAGCATCAGGACTATCCTGTGTAGCAATCTTTCTTCAATTGTTCTAGGCCATCCACGTCCAGGAAGATTAGCTACAGTGCCATATGTTCTCAACCCCCTGATTATGTGGTGCACCGTGGACAAAGGAACATTAAGAACATCTGTAGATGGACTTGTAACCTTGAAATTGTTGATAATTTTCAACAATTTTGGTTCTCTAATCCTCAGACAGTTCTCTTCTGCTCTTTCTGTTCTCCATGCTCAGAATGGCACGCACAGACATACAATGCAAAGATTGAGTCAACTTCTCCCCTTTTTATCTGGTTTCAGGTGTGATTTTCATGTTGCCCACACCTATTTCTTACCACAGGTGAGTTTGAAGCAGCATCACATGCTGGAAACAAGGTTGCTTACCAAAAGGTTTGGAAAGGTGTCAACAATTTTGTCTGGCAAATTTTTTGGGTTTTGTGTGAAATTACCATATTTGTTGCACACTGATGCAATTTCCCCATCACAGGAGGCAGAAAAAAAACGCTGTTACATTTTTAAACCTTCTACCATCCTAATAACCTAAAGAAACACTTTACAGCTGGTGATGATGTAAAGCTTACATAGGGTAAATGTTATAACTTTTTTTTGCGTGGTGTGACTCTCTAGATTAAAAGGGATAATTAAAGTTTGAAAATTGCAACATTTTGGAAAATGTAAAAACATGGATTTCTAAATTTACTATTAAAGTATAATGTGTCACAAAAAAGTCTTAATCACTGGGATGTGGTGAAGCATTCCCCATACAGTGACACTGGTCAGATTTGAAAAATTTGGCCTGGTCACTAAGGGGTTAATAAGAAAAAGTGATTTGGGCAAAAATATCAAGTGGTCATCACTGATACGAGTAATTGCAATACTGCAATCAGAAGAGCAGCAGTTCACCATCTACATTTATTTTAATATTTATTGCCAAATGTGTGAGAATAGGTCAAAGAAAAGCACAAAAAAACACAGTTAAAGGGGTTACATGATGACATCCGAGGCCTCGCACTTCTGCATAAAAAGTAAATGGTGCCAATGATGTTACAACCTGCAAACCTTCCAAGATGTGGGCATGATCGGCAGCCGATATCAGGCATATGTCCTATTCTAATAATTCAAACACAAGTATGGTATACATCTTGACAGTTGTGTGGCTTGTAACGTCATTGGACCCGTCGGCGATCAGTGGCCACAGCAGGACCAGGATTTAAAAAAATGTCTACCTCCTTCCCACAACAGCACCTTGACTTTCTACAGGTTTTGCATCATTCACTTCAATGGCACAGAGCTACAACTCCAATCATAGCCTGTAGACATAAAAGGGCTCTATTTTTGGAAAACTGCCATGTTTCACAAATTGTGAAAAACTCCTTTAAAGGGAACCTGTCAGCTCATTTTAGGTCACTACCCTACCACTACCTGTCCTTGCACTTTGCTAGCACATCCCTAGCCATCCCACTCTGAGCTAAAACTACAGTATAAAGCTTCTGAAAAGTGATTTAATGACTTACATGCAGTCTACATCTGTAGACTGGAATGGGTGGTCTTCAGGGCTCCATTCTCCCTCCTCGCTGGCTATTCTCACACCCCGCTGGGCGTCATCATTCCGTATCCTCTGTTAAAATTCCCGCCTCCTCCATACATTATGACATGCACCCGGACGTCCGTTCCAGTCCTGTGCATTGTGGGTGTATGGCCCGGCTTCAATATGCGCACTGCGCATGTGCTGGGAGCTGGTCCGCACAGCCTGATGAGCCTCCACAATGCACCGCACCGGAACTGACATCCAGAGAAGAAACAGCGAGGAGGGACAATGGAGGCCGTCCATTCTACAGATGTAGACTGATGTAAGGTGTTAAATAATTTTTCAAAAGCTTTATAGTGTAGTTTTAGGTCAGAGAGGGATGTTAGGGATGAACTAGCAAGGTGCAGGGACAGGTAGTGGTAGGTTAGTGGCCTAAAAGGAGCTGACAGGTTCCCATTAAGCCCTTTAGTTTTGTTTTCTGGTATTGCATACAGTATGAAAAAAGGTGAGTATTTTTTACAAGGAACATTAATTTTTTTTTCCCTAGCTTTATTTTTGGTGGAATCTTATAAGGTGCGCTCACATCTGTTTAAACTAGGCGGGTGTAATCCAGTAAAACATTGGGTTTCACTCACAACAAAGTTAAGAGTGCAATGCGAGTCTTTCCTCAGTGAGAAACTTGCTGAGGAAAAATTTGCAGCATGCTGCGTATGGCAGCATATATCGCCAAAAGTCAACCAATGTAAGTGAATGGGTGCAAAAAAAAAAAAATCGCACCCTTAACTAGAATAAGGTAGCGCTGGGTGTGGAATAGAGCTGGAGTGACAGAGGCTTCAGATCTACAAATAGCTCTTCTGCCTTATTTGCATATCAATTAAAACACTGATTTCTCAGTAATTGAATAACTGATTGAACATGTATAAAGCTAATGAGGGACTTGTCTTTGAAAGAGCTCCATGTGCATATAAATAGTTTGGGGTATGAATTGCCTTTAACTAAATATTTAAATTTTCATGTCCTATAGATTGATCTCTATATAATTAAAAAATATGCAGCTTTGTAATATATTTTGTATTCCTTCCTGAGTTCATGATCTGTGTTTCCCGACAGTAAATAGTATATAGCTTTTTATAGTATTATAACCATCCATACATGATCCAAACAAAGCTTCCAACCTTTATGCACAACAACCTTTATTACACTTACAGTAAGCAGAAAAAAGAAAACTGACGATAAAGTATTAAAAAGTTTCACCATTTTTACAAATTTTTAAAGAGGGCCTGTCACCCCCCATGGATTAGAATCTAAGTCCAGCACTGAATGCAGCATGTCTGCTGCATTCAGGCAAGGGGTCCCCCATGGCTCTGTGGGGCTGCTACCCCGATATATAGGCATATAAACACTTACAGTAATTTTCCATGTAGGCGGGCCCTTGTGCTTAAGGTAGCTCATCCACGGGGGCATTTCACACCCCCTGCGCCTCTGTACCGCTCATGTCCTCGCCGCCTCCACTAGTGTCATTCATGAAATCTTCGCTTTGCGCGTCCTTATGTGGGTGACGCAAGCGCAAAGCGAGGTTGAGGTGCATGTCCCGCCTCCCGCTATGACATCCTCTCATTTACCCTCCCTGCTCCATAGCACAACACTGAGCAGGGCGGGGAAATGAGAGGACGTCATAGTGGGAGGACAAAGGCCCGCCTCCATGGAAAATTACTGTAAGTTTTTATAAGCCTATATATCGGGGTAGCAGTCCCACAGAGCCATGCGGGACCCCTTGCCTGAATGCAGCAGACATGCTGCATTCAGTGCTGGACTTAGATTCTAATCCATGAAGGGGGGTGACAGGTCCTCGATAAACAGCTATTCCAATCTTCATGAATGGGGATAAGGTAAAAAATGGGGATAGTGCTTTGAAATCCATGAATGCTTGTAAGAAACGTTCGGCCAGTCTCGGCGGTGCTCACAAGATAGAAGCGGAGGCTGGTCCCCAAGGCAACGAGGAATAGGAAATAGTGTTAATATCTCAAAGATAGCTGAAAATTTGTAAATTTGAAAAAGTAGTTTATTTCAACATCTCATTTTTACAAGCACTGACAATAAGCATCTATGAAGATGAGAATTACCATTTAACATTTGTCTACATGGGCCCTGAAAACCCCTTTAAGAGAATCTGCTGAGAGAAGAAAAACATTTTAGTTTATTTAATGAAAAAGGTGTTCCCATCTGGAATATTAATTGCATAGCGACAGGATACTCCAAATATATCTGATAGATGGGTCCTACATCTATGTCGAGAACCGGGATCTGTTGCACGCGAAGAGTGGAGAAGTCACCATACATGCAAGGCTCCCTCCATTTCTATAACACCTCTGAAAATTCCAAAGCAAGTCAGTAAAATGTGAGGATACTTCCATATATCACATCTGCTGTCATGTATGTAGATGTACTTAATTGAAACTGTAGTTCCCAATGGCACTTGCAACATTGTCAACATAAATCTCACGTCCTAACGAGTCTTTCTCCGAATGTAGATACTTGCGACGACTGGTCTTACTCTCAGGACTGGTCTTTCTCCCAGCACTGGCCTTCCTCTCCGGACTGGTCTTTCTCCCAGCACTGGTCATCCTCTCTGGACTGGCCTCTCTCCCAGCACGGGCCTTTCTCTCCGGAGTGGTCTCTCTCTCTGGAGTGGTCTTTCTCCCAGCACTGGCCTTTCTCTCCGGAGTGGTCTTTCTCCCAGCACTGGCCTTTCTCTCAGCACTAGTCTTTAGCGCTTTGCCTGCATGCATCTTACCACTAAGTTTCCCTACAAGTAAAGGATAAATGAAGGGTTAAAAAAATGATTTAAAAAATCAGTTTTGCAGATTGGATACTCCATGTTTCATTTATGCATTGCCCAAGATCTATTTGCATATTTAATAAATCCTTACACTGACTTTGCAGTCTCCAGATGGAGAAAATGTTCCCCTTCACACTCACAGTCGGCGGGCCCTTACCCGGCCAAATCAGATCTCCTGCTTTACACTGATGAGGGGCCAAAAAAAACACATATATATAATAATAATATTTATTCATTTATATAGCGCTATTAATTCCATAGCACTTTACATACATGAGAAATGCTGTCTCACAATCTAAATATCCTATCAGTATGTCTTTACAATGTGGGAGGAAACCGGAGTGCCCGGAGGAAACCCACGCAAACACAGGGAGAACATACAAACTCCTTGCAGATGTTGTCTTTAGTGTCTTTGGTGGGAATTGAACCCAGGACCTCAAGACATATCTGCAAATGTGTCTGGTTTGGCTAGTAAACCTAAGTCATAAATCACCAAAAAAATGTCCATATTCAAACCATTATTCTGGCATATAAACTCAGCTAAAATACATATTAAAAAAAGAATGAATTATGCCACATCAAATCAATTTTTATTAGGCAACATTAAAAAAGGCAACGTGCTTATTTAAATATCATATAACCAAGGTTGCGGAAAGTACAAGGACACATATACATACATTAGGGCTGAGTAACGTGCTGTCTGATACTATTGAGTAAATTTAGATTACCGTAGATATAAATTTTATGTGCTGATGGTATAATTGGTTAATAATCATAGGACGCTGTAAAATATGAGCAATCCCCAGAACATAGCTATATTAAAAACTATAATACTAAATGGACAGTGGTAACATTTTGTCTAAAAGGTGCCGCTATGCTCCTGTTTACTGGGCTCCCCAACACACGTTTCAATGTTTTTTCCTCAACCGGGTCAAGTTTTAGCAGCATCTTCACTCCTCGCCAGAGAAGTCTTACCGTAGGCCAGTATGCTATCCGTTTCCGCATCCTGTCCTCCTAACTGGGCTGGAATAATGAGGTGCTGCATTCTGGGAAGGTATGTGTGGGGAATCAACGAAGAACTCGCCAGCCATAAGGTACTTTCTTCCCTGGATGACCTGGTATCTCTGGCGAACCGCATCGACCTCAGGTTCGAAAGCGCTCTAGAGAGTTGAACCATAAGAGACTCCTGAAGCAGAGAGTGTATTTAACACCTTCAAGCAGGCCTTCTCATCAGCTCCAGGGCTGCATAACTCAGAGATCAACAAGCAGTTCTTGGAAGTGGATGCTTCTTCAATGGGGCTGTAGCAGTCCTCATGCAGAAGTCTGCTATCGGTCGGATGGTAACCTGCAGCTACTTTTCCAAGGCTTTCTCCGTGTCTCAGCCAAACCACTCGATTGGCGACCGAAAACGTTTGCATATCAAGATGGCTCTAGAAAAGTTGAAATATTTTTTGGAGGGATTGGTGTATCCCATTGTCATCTACACCAACCATAAGAACTTGGCCTACTTACAGTCGGCTTAGAGGCTGAATCTGTGCCAAGCCCGATGGTCGCTGTTCACACACTTCAACTTTGTTCTCTATTTTCGTCCGTTCAAAAAGAACACAGCAGATGCACTCTCCAGGTCCTTTCATTCAGCCCTCAAAAATGCTCATGGTAGCTTCAGTTACCTTGTCTTGGATATCACCTGGAAAGATGTTCGTAGTGAAATCATTCCTCTAAGTTGGCTGGTCACACCGGACAAAAGACTGTTCTCATCTCGCGGTATTACTAGTGGTCAACTCTGCGCAAGGACGTTGTGGAGTGTTTCAGCTTGTCCTTCATGTGCCCACAATAAGACCCCTAAGAAGCTTCAAGTTGGGCGACTACTTCCTCTACTTGTGCCATCTAACGCTTGACAGCACATCTTGTTGGACTTTATCACTGACCTGCCAGTGTCCTTGGGTTGCTCCATCGTCTGGATGGTAGTGGACAGATTCTTTAAAATGGCCCATTTCACTCCTTTGTCCAGTTTTCCCTCTGTACCCGTGTTTGCTGAACAATTTCTCCATCATATTTTTCGCCTGCACCTCTCCATATTGTGTCTGACAGTGACATACAGTTCATATCCCAGTTCTGGAGGGCCATCTGAAATCTAGTGGGTGACACCTTGGACTTCTCGTCAGCTTACCATCCGTAGTCCAATGGGCAAGTGGAGCGGGTCAACCAAATCTTGACGAATTTCCTATAGCACTTTTACAGCACTACTACAGCAATTAGGTTAAATTTTTACTATGGGCAGAGTTCTATAGTAATCAGGTGAGTGAATCCTCTGCTAATTCTCCATTCTTCATAGTTTATGGACTGCAGCCCAAAGTCCCTTTCCCTGTGACTATCACCTCCGGCAAACCTGCGGCCGATATGCTCATCAAGAGTTTCTCTAATTTGTGAGGACACCAAGACCTCTTGGTAGTGATCCTCTGTTCAGATGAAAAGGCATGCAGATAAGAGATGCCTGGATCCTCCCATGTCAGGCCTGGAGACAAGGTATGGCTCTCTGTCTGATATATGCATCTGAAAATGCTCTTCTACAATTTGGGACCCTGCTTTATTTGTCCCTTCGGTATGCTCCAGCGGATCAATGTTGTGTCCTATAAACTGAAGCTTCCTGACACCTTGACCAATCGGTGCGAAAGACGTCATTGAGGTAAACTACTACCTTGCCATGAAAAAGAGAAAAGGTAAAACCCTATTTTTGATTGATTTGAAAGGTTTGGGCCTGAGGAGAGGTCATAACAGCACAAGGAAACTATTAATGCCCCTCTGAAGAGATTTATTTTTGATCTTGAAAAGAGGGGGCGTAAAAAGGGGGGGTGCTATAACGTCCCCGCTGGTTTCCTCACTCTGTCCTGCTTACTCCTCCCAGCAGGGCTGCCAAATAAATCACCCTTCCAGTAGTTCAGCAGTGGCCTTGGCGTGTATCCTCCCTGCCAGCTCTCGGGAACTGCGCACACCACGCAGGTCTCTTGGGTGTATCCCTGGTGCGCATGTGTGTCCCTTTTCTTAAAAGGACCAGAGTGCGATTACATGGAAGTGCCTCTCAGCCATTAGCTGAGAGGTGCAGAATATTTAAGGCACCCTCCCCCTTTGGTAGGTGCCTGAGCAATGTGATCTATTGCTAGAGACACATGCTGGTACCGTGTTTCCCCGATAGTAAGACCCCCCCGAAAGTAAGACAGGGTGGGGGGGGACGGGGGGTCTGCTAATGTAAGACCCCCCCCCCCCCCGAATGTAAGGCAGGGTAGGGGGGAGGGGGGTCTTACTATCGGGGAAACACGGGGGGGGGGTTTACATACATACATACACACGTACAGACACATGCATACACATATATACACACCACACACACACCACACACACTCCACACACACCACCCACACACACACCACCACACACCACACACACACACCACACACCACACATAGCACCGCTTCTTACCGGGTCCGGTGTGGGGTCCCCGATGGTCCTGTGCCGCCCTCTGTGCTCCGGTCCGGTCCCCGAGATGATCTGCTGCCGTCCGCCGTGTTCCGGTGCCGTTTTGCACCGGTATTGCCGGTCCTAGGCTCCATGGTCCCTGCTCTTCCGGAGTTCAGGCCGCAGCTCCGCCCAGGTCATAGTGTGGGCCAATCAGCATAGCGGCGCTCAAGCAAGCGTCATCGGGCGCTTGCCTCTGACGTCAGCGCCGCTATGCTGATTGGCCCACACTATGACCTGGGCGGAGCTGCGGCCTGAACTCCGGAAGAGCAGGGACCATGGAGCCTAGGACCGGCAATACCGGTGCAAAACGGCACCGGAACACGGCGGACGGCAGCGGATCATCTCGGGGACCGGACCGGAGCACAGAGGACGGCACAGGATCATCGGGGACCCCACACCGGACCTGGTAAGAAGCGGTGCTATGTGTGTGTGTGTGTGTGGTGTGTATGGTGTGTATATATGTGTATGCATGTGTCTGTCTGTATGTGTGGGAATGTGTGGATGGATGGCTGCAGTGTGTGGATGGATGGATGGATGGTGGGGCCTCCAATGTAAGGCCCCCCCCCCCGAAAATAAGACAGGGGGCCACTTTTGGCCACAAAAAGAATGTAAGACCCTGTCATACTTTCGGGGAAACACGGTAGTTGTCAGGTTCTGTACCTGTTTCCTTTACTTATATCTGTACTTAGTAACCATACCTGTATTCTAGTGCCTGCCTGGACCTACCATACTAGCTGCACCTACCATACCAGCTGCACCTGCTATATCTGCTTTACCTGACACACCTCCCATTCCAGCTGCAGTACCTACCATACTGGCTACACCAGGTGTATCCGCTGTACCAACTGTTCCTGGATGCATCCGTGTCCATACCTGATTCCCTGACTGCTGGGCTAGCTGTCATTATACCATGACTCCCCTGGAGTGGCAACAGGCAGCTACATTCAAGCACAAGCCTAAGGTCAGCTTCAGAGGCTCTAGTGATGATGATGTAGTAGCTTAGTTACACCCCTGGAGGTCAGGACCGGTACTGTGGCCAAGTGGGTAAACTCCCGCTGGCACCCATGAGCATAAAGCTATGTGCCCACTGGATGTTTCTGTTGCATTTTAGGTGATTCATTTCTACAGCAAAAATGGATCACTCACAGCAGTTACATTCAAATCTGAGATTTTAAAAATACTGTGCCCACATGTGTTTTTATGTGGTCCAATTTTGCTGCAGAAATCAGATGCACTGTAAAACAAGCATGTCAATTAACTTTCCCTTTTTCAGCTGCAGTTTCCCCATAAACCCCCAAAACAGCATCACAAATGGAACGGTATTCACACAGTCCATTCGTAATGATTTTTTACTGCGCTTTCCAGAGCAAAAACGCTCCAATTACTTACCCTCCCTAGCGATGTCTTCCAGGCACCAGCACGACCTGAGCAAAGTGACTTACAGGACCTGGACATGTGACTCAACCTGAATCACTTTGCCAGGTCCTGTCAGTAATATCTGTGTGTGTCCCCTTATAATATGCCTGTTTTAAAGCTGCATATTACCCATTGAAAAAACACTACACAAACGCAATTTGGTTGTGCTGTAACACAGGTTTGTTTGTGCAGCTGAAAAATGCAGCACACAAAAAAGCACAAACGTCCAGTGGGCACATAGTCTAACACTTGCATTAGCTGCAAGGGCCAATCAAGGGATTGTCCGCTACTAGACAACTCCTTCTTAACAATTCCACTGTCCATCATAGAATGGAAACCTGTATAATTACTTCCCCGGCTGCACACCACGGCAGAGTCTGATCCGGGGCTGTCTGGTGTAAACCAAACACCCCCGGACTGGATTTTGACCCCATAGTATCCTAGAGAGCTGCCATCCGGCTTCTATCTCTCCAACAGAATCCGGAAGAAATCGGATTTTTCTCACCGTACACAAAAACGTTGCTTGCACATCATAGTGCCAGTTACCTAGGTCGTTGATTGGATGCAGACTAAGGGTGGCTTCACACCACGGCAGAGTCTGGCCCGGGGCTGTTTGGTGTAAACCAGACAGCCCCGGACCAGATTTTGGCCCCATAGTATCCTAGAGAGCTGCCATCCGGTTTCCATCTCTCCAACAGAATCTGGGAGAAATCTGATTTTTCTCTCCGTACACAAAAACGTTGCTTGCAACATTTTTGTGTCCGGGGAGAAATATCTCCCCAAATTGCCGTATCCTGGATTCTCCCGGATTTCCCCGGATCCGGTACAATCTGGCGCTCCCTAACATGGGAGCCTATGGGGCCAGATTGCATCGGTTCGGGGGGATCTGGGAACCGGACACCTGCGGCTTCACGCCGCTGTTTCAGGACTGCGGCTAGCTCCCTGTGAGCTGCCGTCCTGATCAATCAGCGGCAGCTGCGTATGGCTGCACACCGAACCGGAGGGCATATTAGCCCTCTGGTTCTGTGTGCTGATCCAGTCCGGGGCTGTCAGGGTCATCCCTGACAGCCCCGGACCGCACTCTGCCGTGGTGTGAAGCCAGCCTTACTATTTTGTCAGTGGCTGCAGCTGATCGTCTACTGACATGGAGACTAAAGTCAATGTTGCTCAACTGCAGGAGGGAAAACAGAGCTGCGATAGTAGGGGAAGTAAGTATACACATAATTATTCCTTATTATTATAGCGCCATTTATTCCATGGCGCTCTACATGTGAAAAAGGGGCATAAATAAATAGGTACAATATTTATGAACAACACAAGGCACAGACAGGTACAGGAGGAGAGAGAACTCTACCTGCGAGGGCTCACAGTCTACAAGGGATGGGTGAGGATACACTAGGTGAGGAGAAAGGAATCTGCCCATGAGGGCTCACGGTCAGGGGCGTAACTACCGGCATAGCAGACGTAGCGGTCGCTTTGGGGCCTGGCGCTTGTGGGGGGCCCGGACCCAGCGCCGCTACGCTGCTATCCGGTCAGCTACAGGCCCCCAGTGGCAGGGACGTCGCTATGCATTAAGAATCGGGGCTGCAGCCCCGATTCTTAAAGGGATCCTGTCACCCCCAAATCACCTCTAAACCTATTAAAACCTGTCCCTAGAGCATATTAACACTGTCCCTACACTCCTTTTAGCTCCTAAATGGCATTAGTCAAAGTGAATATAAACGTTTTATAAGTACCTGATTAGTCATGATAATGAGTGACTATGCTATTCATAGTCACTCATCAAGGCAGCCCCTCTTCTTCATATCACGCCTATTCAGGCGTGCTCGTCAGTCTATGTTCAAAATCGCGCCTCCCTGCGCGCCTCCCCTCTCTTTCATAGCGTCCGGGCTTCACTGTAAGCTGTATGACGCGATTCGCGTCATTCCCGGCGCCAGATGACGTATTTGCAGCCGCGCCGCGCTGTCAGCTTCAAGTCCCGCACTGCGCATGCGCATGGGCATGCGCAGTGCGTATTTTGAAGCTGACAGCGCGGCGCGGCTGCAAATACGTCATCCGACGCCGGGAATGACGCGAATCGCGTCATACAGCTTACAGTGAAGCCCGGACGCTATGAGAGAGAGGGGAGGCGCGCAGGGAGGCGCGATTTTGAACATAGACTGACGAGCACGCCTGAATAGGCGTGATATGAAGAAGAGGGGCTGCCTTGATGAGTGACTATGAATAGCATAGTCACTCATTATCATGACTAATCAGGTACTTATAAAACGTTTATATTCACTTTGACTAATGCCATTTAGGAGCTAAAAGGAGTGTAGGGACAGTGTTAATATGCTCTAGGGACAGGTTTTAATAGGTTTAGAGGTGATTTGGGGGTGACAGGATCCCTTTAAGCATAGAGTCCCGAATCTCGCCGGCGTCAGCTGTCTGGGGGGCCCGGAGGTGCCTGGGGGGCCCAAGCCATCTGCTGCAGGACATCGTCTCCTGCCCTGCATCCTCCGATGGCTGTAGGACAGTGGGCGCTGTTAATGTGTCCCTGATAGTTGGCCCCCGGGAGCCCCCCTGTGTGCTGCTATGGCCCCTCTCACTCCTAACCTGTCACTGTGTGCACTGTGCAGCTATGTGGCAGATGCTCTGAGCTGCTGGAGGACCACAGGTCATAGATGTCAGGTCCAGGCTCAGTGCAGATGGGCATGTGAATCACATGCCCTTCTGCACTGAGCCTGGGGTTGAAGTCTATGACCTGTGGTCCTCCAGCAGCAGCTCAGAGATGATCGCGTCTGCCACATACTAGCTGCATGCAGGTTAGGAGTGAGAGGAGAGGGGGTCCCCTAGCACACAGGGAGCCGGGCCCCCAGCACACAGGGAGCCGGGCCCCCCCAGAACACAGGGAGCCTGGCCCCCCCAGAACACAGGGAGCCTGGCCTCCAGAACACAGGGAGCCTCGCACCCCAGAACACAGGGAGCCTGGCCCCCCCAGAACACAGGGAGCCTGGCCTCCAGAACACAGGGAGCCTGGCCCCCCCAGAACACAGGGAGCCTGGCCTCCCCAGAACACAGGGAGCCTGGCCTCCCCAGAACACAGGGAGCCTGGCCTCCCCAGAACACAGGGAGCCTGGCCTCCCCAGAACACAGGGAGCCTGGCCTCCCCAGAACACAGGGAGCCTGGCCTCCCCAGCACACAGGGAGCCTGGCCTCCCCAGCACACAGGGAGCCTGGCCCCCCCAGCACACAGGGAGCCTGGCCCCCCCAGCACACAGGGAGCCTGGCCCCCCCAGCACACAGGGAGCCTGGCCCCCCCAGCACACAGGGAGCCTGGCCCCCCCCAGCACACAGGGAGCCTGGCCCCCCCAGCACACAGGGAGCCTGGCCCCCCCAGCACACAGGGAGCCTGGCTCCCCCAGCACATAGGGAGGCTGGCCCCCCAGAACACAGGGAGTCGGGCCCCCCCCAGCACACAGGGAGCCGGGACCCCCCCCAGCACACAGGGAGCCTGGCCCCCCCAGCACACAGGGAGCCTGGTCCCTATGTCAGGAACAAAAACACAGCGCCCAGGGGCCCACAGCAGAGAGGACCCTGGGGCTGCTCTGTGTTCCTGGAGCTGCACTGTGTGCCCGGGGCTGCGCTGTGTGCCCATGGCTGCGCTGTGTGCCCCGGGCTGCGCTGTGTGCCCGGGGCTGCGCTGTGTGCCCATGGCTGCGCTGTGTGCCCGGGGCTCATTCTGTATGCTTGGAGCTGCGCTGTGTGCCCTGGGCTGCACTGTGTGCCCGGGGCTGCGCTGTGTGCCCGGGGAAGCTCTGTGTGCCTGGAGCTGCACTGTGTGCCCTGGGCTGCGTTGTGTGCCCTGGGCTGCGTTGTGTGCCCTGGGCTGCGCTGTGTGCCCTGGGCTGCGCTGTGTGCCCTGGGCTGCGCTGTGTGCCCGGGGCTGCGCTGTGTGTCCCGGGGGCTGCGCTGTGTGTCCCCGGGGCTGCGCTGTGTGCCCGGGGCTGCGCTGTGTGCCCGGGGCTGCGCTGTGTGCCCGGGGCTGCTCTGTATGCTTGGAACTGCGCTGTGTGCCCTGGGCTGCACTGTGTGCCCTAGGCTGCGCTGTGTGCCCTGGGCTGCGCTGTGTGCCCGGGGCTGCGCTGTGTGCCTGGGGCAGCTCTGTGTGCCTGGAGCTGCGCTGTGTGCCCGGGGCTGCGCTGTATGTCCCCGGGCTGCGCTGTGTGCCCGGGGCTGTGCTGTGTGCCTGGAGCTGCTCTGTGTGCCCTGGAGCTGCTTTGTGTGCCCTGGGCTGCTGTGTTTATGTCTAGTGCCCACTGCTCTACAGATCATGTATTTTGTCCAGTGCTCAGCTATTCTGCTGCAGTTGTGTGTATGTGATGGGCAGGGGCTGCAGAGCATTGCATCCCACCCCACCAGCCCTGCTCTGTGCACTGGCTGCTGCATTGCACTGAGCACAGGTGTAGACTGGAGGACTCTGCTGCCGCCGGTGGGCTCTGCTGTCTGTGCTCTGCTGTCCGGTGTTCTTTGCTGTCACTGTGTTCTGCTGTCAGTGGGCTCTGTTGTCTGTGCTCTGCTGTCCCTGTGTTCTGCTGTCAGTGGGCTCTGTTGTCTGTGCTCTGCTGTCCCTGTGTTCTGCTGTCAGTGGGCTCTGTTGTCTGTGCTCTGCTGTCCCTGTGTTCTGCTGTCAGTGGGCTCTGTTGTATGTGCTCTGCTGTCCCTGTGTTCTGCTGTCAGTGGGCTCTGCTGTCTGTGCTCAGCCGTCCAGTGTGCTTTGCTGTCACTGCAAGAGAAAAATTGTTGTGCCAACTGTGTGTTGTTTTTTTTTTGCTGCGGATAATGTGTGTTTTTGTTTTAATTTCTGTTCCAGACTCTACCAAATTAATGTTTCTGGCAGAGATGGCGATAGAAAGAGAAAAAAAGAGAGCAAGCGAGTGCACAGAAAGGAAGGAGATCGGGGAGAGAGACAGTGTACAAGGGGGAGACTGGCACAGAGAGGTGAGACAGCACACACGGGGGAGAGACATCATACAGGGAAGAGACACAGCACACAGGGGGGAGACAGGCACAGGGCGGGGAGACACAGCGCACAGTGGAAGACAGGCTCAGAGAGGGATTATATTTGTGCGGAATATATATATATGCAACCAGTATGTGTTAAAGGGGCCCACTGAGACTCTTTCGCCCGGGGCCCACAAAAACCTGGAGCCGGCCCTGCTCAGTGGGCCTGAGCCCCGGATGTTTTTTGACCCTAGCAACGCCCCTGCCCAGTGGGTATATACAGGCCCCCCACACTCCTCCCTTTCCACTGCACAAGTCACCTGTAAAGGAATACATCATACTTACTTATCCCTGCCGGCTGCCGCTGTCGCCGCTCTGCACCGCGCTCCGGCTTCATCCGGCTTCTTCCTGGTTGTGACGTCATTGCCTGCACCCGCCGGTCACAACCAGAAGAAGCCGGATGAAGCTGGGGCGCGGTGCAGAGTGGCGACAGCGGCAGCCGGCAGGGATAAGTAAGTATGATGTATTCCTTTACAGGTGATTTCAGTGCACAAGGGGGAGTGAGGCCTGTAGATAGCCCACAGGGGGCCATGAAAGACACCACAGGGGGTGTAAACACAGTGGGGCACATGAATAACCACTAGGTGTGGATATAACTGTGCGATAGTATAATGTACCCATCTGGGGGCCTGAATATCCCCACAAAACTGGAGGGCCTGTCATGCTACCCGGATGTTTTTGACCTACTGGGCCCTGCCTGGTATATACAGCCCCACTGCCCTGTACTGTATAAATACTCTCATTATCCTGCGGCTGCCTGTCGCCGCTCTGACCCGCTGCGGCTCATCGCTTCTACTGGTTGTGAGTCATGTGCACCCGCCGGTACACAGGAGGCCGGATGAAGACTGGGGCGCGGTGATAGTGGCGACTAGGGAGCGGCGATAAGTAAGTATGATGTATTCACAGGGACTTGTCAATAAAGGGGGAGTGGGGGCGCTGTATATACCACTGGGGGCCTGTATATACCCACTGGGGGCGTAACATGGCTGATATACCCACTGGGGGCTGTATATACCACTGGGGCCTGTATGACCTGGGCTGTATATACCACTGGGGTGCCTGTATATACTCACTGGGGCCTGTATATACCACTGGGGCCCTGACTGTATATACCACTGGGGCCTGACTGTATAATACTGTGGGCCTGTGTATATACCACTGGGGCCCGCTGTATATACCCACTGGGGCTGTATATACCTACTGGGGCCTGTATATACCACTGGGAGGCTGCTGTATAACTACCTATTACTGGGGAGGCTGCTGTATACCACTGGGGCTGCTGTATATACCACTGGGAGGCTGCTGTATACCAATGGGGCGCTGTATATACCACTGGGGAGGCTGCTGTATACCACTGGGCGGATATACGCTGGGGTGTATATACCATACCACATGGGTGCTGTATTGCTGGGCTTGTATACCACGGGATCTGTACATGGGGGGCTGCTTATACCACTGGGGCACTGTATATACTGCGGGCTGATACACTGGGAGGCTGCGTATACTCCTAGGCTGTTAACCTGGCAGCCTGTTACACACTGCTTGTTAAGCGGGGTCCTCCTTTCGCATCATAGGTTTTCCAGTTTGGGGGCAAAAGTAGGGGGGTCGGCTTATACACGAGTATATACGGTAAACTGGGTGGCGTCAGACTGTTAACACCGATTTGGTAAGGGGGTGTGTCTTGAAGGGGGCATGTCATTTGGGGCGTGTCTTGGAGGGGGCCCCGTTCAAAGTTTGCTATGGGGCCCTGCCAGTTCTAGTTACGCCCCTGCTCACGGTCTATTAGGGATTGGTGAGGCTACAGTAGGTGAGGAGAGGGGGCCCTGCCTGTGAGGGCTCACAGTCTACACGGGATAAGTGAGGATACAGTAGGTGAGGGTAGAGCTGGTTGTGAGGCAGTATAGTGAACTGAGGGTTACTGCAGGTTGTAAACTTGTTGGAAGAGGTGGGTCTTCAGTTTCCTTATGAAGGTTTCCATGGTAGGTGATAGTCTGATGTGTTGGGACGAGAGTTCCGGGGATTGGGAGATGCACGAAAGAAGTCTTGTTTGCAGTTGAGGGAAGAAGAGATAAGAGGAAAGGAGAGAAGGAGATCTTGTGAGGATTGCAGGTTACGTACAGGTCAGTACCAGGATACTAGGACACAGATGTATGGAGGAGACAGACTGTGGATGCTTTGTATGTCATAGTCAGGGTTTTGAACTGGAATCTCTGGGCAAAGGGAAGCCAGTGCAGGGATTGCCAGATTGGAGAGACTGGGAAATAGTGAGGTGACCAGTGAATTAGTCAGGTAGCAGAGTTTAGGACAGATTGGAGGAGTGCAAGAGTGTTAGAAGGCAGGCCAGAGAGCAGCGGGTTGCAGTGGTCGAGATGGAAAATGATGAGGGCATGCATTAGTGTTTTCGCAGATTAAGGAAGGAATGGATCCAAGAAATATTTTTGAGTTGGAGTCGGCAGGAGGAAAGGGCTTGAAGAGAGGGCAGAGTCGATGATTACCCCGACGGAGCAAGCATGCGGGACTGGGGAGAGTGAATAGCCATTGACTTTGATTGCAAGGTCTGGTAGAGAGGTAAAGTGAGATGGAGGAAAGGCGATATTCTGTTTACTCCATGAACAGTTTTAGAAATCGAGCAGAAAAGAAGAATGAAATAGCAGTTAGACTTTCTGAGATTCTATATTTTATGATGAATAGTAGAGCTGCTAAAGTAGGGGTTGTCCAACAGTGGCAACATCTTTAAGAGTCACTAAAGGAGATAATAGTGCGAGGCTCAGTAACCAGGCTCCATTTCCACCTATTAAGAAAGGCATCTGTTATGTTGGTGCTCACCTGTGCGTTGCTGACATTCATCTTTGTGTACTTCCCATGATTTCTTCTTGCACTGTTTGCTACAAGTGAATATAGAGTAACATCGCAGGCACGGAGAAAGCTTGACGCCAACAGAGCGGCCACACTGGTAGCAGTACTTGAAGAAAGTTCTAATAAACAGAAGTGTATAAGTTGTCAGCACAAGACTGCAAGAAAGTACAATGGCATGAAGATGGCAACAGAGATAAGAGGCCGCCTCACCGACTTGATGGCATGTTCCCTTCTCCAGCGGTCACCTTTGTTCTTCCGTTAGTGTTTGCCTCTCCTAGTGTAAGAGATGATCATTTTGTGGGGTAAGAAGACTTAATCCTACATTTTATTAAAGTAAAACAATTACAGGCCTGCCACATGCCCACATTGCTGACATTGTGGTACTCCTTTGAAGCCCTGCCATCACTAATTACTATAATAATGAAGTATTGCAATATATAGTAGAAGGAGAGAAATTAATATAGCAGGTCTAGTCCCTTCAGGGGGATAAAAAAATACAGAAAAAAAGTAAAATATCATGTGTTAAAAATGATAAATCAACATAAAAATACAAAATTACAGCCTTTTTGGCCATTTAAAAATAAAGAGATATAAAAAATAATATTCAACTTTGCCGTGCACATAAAAGTCCAATCTATCAAAATATAAAATGATTTAACCCAAATAGCAAACAATAAAAAAAAAATGAAAAATTGCAATTTTTCAGGTCCTGCAACCTCCTACATCAATGCAATAAAAATCTATGAAAACACAGTGTGTCCCACCACGGTTCAGCAAAGACAAACACCTCTCATACAGTCCCACCAGTTACAGGTCTCGGAGTATAGAGACACAGCACAGTTTATTAAAGACTAAACTGTATGAAATGATATGAACTTATTACTGCAGTGATCTTACTATCCTGAACAATCAGCCCGTGGAGTAATATTTCCCTCACAATGAACACAGTAAAAAGAAGGAGAGGAATAAGAAAAAAGGAATAATGAAAATTTGCAGGGTCCTTAAGAGATTAAAGGGTCTCTGTTATCAGCTTTTTGCTACCCCATCTTAGAGGAGCATAATGTAGGACCAGAGAGGGAGAGAAAGGCAAGGACAGCACACCACCGAGGATCTTATACCTGTTGCCCTGATCTCTTAAAGACTACACAGGCCGGAGCTTATCTGAGAGACTAATATCTATGACCTGTTGAACCTGAAACTTGCTGTGAGTAAACCCGGGTATAGAGTTGCAGAACTGTGTGAGACTGTGTTATTTGCGCGGCAACCAGCTGTGAAGGACACTGAACAAGGTAACGAGGCCTAAAGTTAACCCCTGTCTAGTGGATATGGCCAATTCCTACAACCACTACCCTGGGGACCTGCTCTACCCATGGGGAGCCTTGTCCATCCTAGCTGCCTGTCCATAGTCCCCAGAGGTTCTGCAGCAGCGGTGGCTACTCATAGCCGCAAACCACGGGTGGCGTCACAAACACTTTATCCCTTAAACCACTCTATCCCTACACACTCCTGAAGAACGCTTTAACACTGAATCCAGGGTCACGGAGCTGGGTCACAACCCCTGTGGCTCCCCGGAAGCACCAAGGCCCAGTTTCGAGTACACCACGGCCCTGGGGCTCAACATTAGTCCCTGAGAGTAGTTTGGCACACAAAAACAATAGAGCGGCTCAGCACCAGATTATTTGTATCATCACAACTATAGTAAGTAATGGAAATGTAAAGGTGCAGCTTACGGACAATGCCTTCCTTTGCCCACTTCTGCTCCTTGGCTTCGACTCCCTCTCGAGTGTGCTTTCCCAAGTGCTCTAATAGCTGCTTCCGAGCATTGTACGTGTCCCGCTCCTCTGGTGACAAGGCATGGTACGGCGTGTGTGCTATCCTCTTATCCTGCAATAGACCAGTTATCATAGACTCTATAAACAGTCCAGTATCATAATTTACAAGAAAGTAAGTACTAACTGTCATTATTTAGTGATACACCATCTGCAGAACTAGGTTCTGACATATAGCATGGCTACTTCACCTTGGATTTGCTAATTCTTATAATATAGTGAATTTTGCTCTCACTAGTTGTTACTCGATCTCCAAAAACATTCTGTGTGTAAACCTGCTATTCTTCAGAAAATACTGTGAAACCTTGCTTAAAGGTGTCTGCATCTTATCGTCTGTAGACACAGGGCCCATCAGGATGCAAACCCAGTGACCATATCCTTAATGCCTCGCTCCAGGGTTTTTTGTTCATCCATCTGGCCCTATCCGACACCATAGGGCTACATTGTGTCAAAATCTGGTCCAGGGCTTTCAGGTTCACATTGGACAGCCCCGGACCTGATCACACTGTGGTGTGAAGCTTTCCTAAGAGTACAGCACCCTTGGTGCGCAGAATTATTAGGCAGCTTGTTTTCCTCAGGTATAATTGTCCAATAAGAGATATAACACTCTGCAAAGTAAAAAATTGTTAAAAGACAAAGAAAGATGCAGCACTCTTAAAACTGTTTTTTTTTTTAAACTGCACCAAAAACAGATCAGTCCCTGCGTCTGCAGCAAACTGAATGGGATTTTCGATTTGCTGTGCAGACGTCAGCGTTTTTATCTGCTGCGTTAGTGGTGTAGAAAGCGCATCCAGAAAATAATGAGCGTCAATTAGTGCCCTGTTTTTCTAATATGCTTTCTGCACCATTAACATCCAATTAATTAACATCCAAGGGAGAGTTGTCTCCAGCGACCACAGAAGATAGGGTTCTTAAAACTTGACATTTATTTAGCCAACATGTTAAAAAGCACAGACATGCAGAGGCAGGCAATCCCAGTGCAGTGAATGGATCCTACACGTTTCAACCTACACGGTCTTAGTCATGGAACCAGGACATAATGGGGTGAGCTGAACATTTTTCCTTTTCGGCTCTGTGTGCCGATGACCAGCAAAGGAACCAGGACATAAGAGGATGAGCTGAACATTTTTTTTTTACATTAACATCCGTATACTCACACTCCCCGGCGATCCCACGGTGAGTCCTGGAGATGTCTTCCTCCCGGGCATCAAGAGGACCTATGCGTAGTCAGGTAGGACCTACCACCACGTGACTTAGTCTAAGTCACATGACCTAGATCCTGTAAATACTCATACTTTTCACAGACAGGTCCTGCCGGTCCTCGGGAGGAAGACTTTACTAGGACTCACTGAGGGATGGCGGGGAGGGTAGGAAAGTGTGTGTGTCTGTGTGTTCCCCGAAAACAAAACAAAAAAGCAGCACAATGAATAATGCAAAAAGAGGATCGGTTTTTGGTGCAGAAACTGACCAAATACAGATCAAAAAATGGAGCACAAACGCTCTGTCTGAACTTATATGAATAATTGCCCAATAATTCTGCACACATAGATATTGTCCTAAGGAAGACAAAACCTCACTTTTACATTCTTAAATATTCAGATTTATTAACTGCTACGACTGACCGACAACGCTGTAGTTATTCAATAATAAAGTTAATCAAGCAAGAAATACAAACTCCCTAATAATTGTGCACACTGGCATATGATCAACGTGGTGCGGCAGGAGAAACTGAATATGATGTGTATATAGTGTTTAGCTCATCACAGGACACATTGCTAAAGCTGACACCGGAGTAAGGAAACCAACAGACCACACGTTACTACACTAAATCTGCAGAAGGCCACTAGGGAAAAACACATACAGTATAAACCAGTCTAACATCCAACAGACCCCTGGTATAAACCTTTACTTCTGCTTCAGGCTACAATGGGATAAGCATTTAACCCCTTCTTGTACCCTAGGACATCCAGGAAGGTAGATACCATAGACCAACAATGAGATATCAACTGCTCCACATGCTTAGCTTTTATTGGGAAGAAATCTATTTTTCCAATCTTGTCTGTATCCAGTAATGTAGAAAAGTACAGTAATTAATTGGTAAGTTGGCATTTACCATCTACTAAAGCATAGATAACCCACCTGGAAGTACTTGAAATAGGCATAGTCAGTGGCTGTACCCAGCGAAGTTCTTTTCCCTTCCCCAATAGGAATTGGCATCAGAATATTTGCACCAGATTTTACAATTCGGTCGACCTGTCAATTACAATAAGGAATCTCATGGCTGAATATGGTTGAACAAAAAGACAAATATCCATCAAGATCAACTGAAGGCCAGGGAAGGACAAGGAGAAGGGGAGATATGCACGACCACATGATCCAGTTCACCCCCAAAAAGCTAATGTTTCTCTCCTGATCCCAATGGTTGATTCACTGGACAAAACATTCAGAAAAGAACATTTACAGGATTATATATATTATGTTTTACCAAAGAAGCATCTCAGCCATTGTTGACACCCATTAACAGTTCCCCTGTTACCAGCTCCTGAGGTTGACTACTCCACAGGTTAGTAGTTCTTACGGTAAAGAATTGTTTCCTCTGGAGATTGAACCTTAGTTTCTCCAGGCACAAGCACCCCCTTGTCTTTTGATGGAATTTTATATGAGCCTCTTTTGACCATACATTTTATAGACCATTTATGTAGTCGTACAAGTGAATCATGTTCCCCTTAGATGTTTCGTCTCCTAACCAAATTATTTTAATTATTTTATTCTTAACTTGTAACCTAGAGCCTCAACACCCTTTATTAATTTTGTGGCTCTTCTTTTTTACTTTTTCCAACTTGATATACGGTACTTTACTTATATAGCGCCATCATGTTCCACAGCGGTTTGCAGACACCATCCTCACACTTTGTAAAATGATTGTATCACATCCTTGTCAGGTGAGCTTATACCTCTTGAAACACATCACAATATTTTGCTAGCTTTAGAAGCTGCTGCAGGCTGTTATTTATTCAGTGATCTAAAAGTACATCCAGATCCTTCTCTACAAGAGACTCCCCTAGTTTTATTTAATAGAACATATGATGCCCACATATTAGTGCCCAGATTCATAGCTTTACATTTTTCCACATTAAACATCATATTCTCAGTGGATACTTACGGTAAATATTTAGTTTGTACAAGTTAAAGAGGACCTGTGATTTCCCTGTTGCATGGCATTCTAAGTGCAGCACTGAATGCAGCATGTCTGCTGCATTCAGGGAAGGGGATGGCAAACTCACTGTTAGAAGTCAGGAGGGCATTCCCTGGGGCAGGAGTCAGCTCGATTCACAGGGGCCATTCCCTCCCCCTCTGCCTCTCTGTGCCGCCTCCTTGTGCTGTTTATGCTTTGCTCAGACAGCAGGGCAGGAATCTGGAGCGGACGTCAGGAAAAATGATTTGCATGCTGTGTGCGGCAGGATGAGTGACAGAGAGCAGGAGAGGAGGAGGGCAGAGCCAGCACAGCATGAGATGGCACAGAGAGGCAGAGGGGGAGGGAATTGCCTCTGTGAATCGAGCTGACTTCTGCCCCAGGGAATGCCCCTCCTGACTTCTAACAGTGAGTTTGCCTAAGACTATAACTTGGGGTACATAGCACACAGACACATGGGGGACCCCTTCCCTGAATGCAGCAGACATGCTGCATTTAGTGCTGCATTTAGATTGCCACGCAGCAGGGGGGGGTGACAGCTCCTCTTTAAGGTGCGTTCACATCTATGTATATAAAATCGCCCAGATTCTCAGCCAGAACAATTAGGAGAGTGTCATGTGTTTTTTTCCTCACCTAGCATCCATATGTCATGCGAGTGCTATGCAAGTGTGCTATTTTCTAGGCCACTCGCATGACACACAGATGCTAGGTGAGGAAAAACGCATGACTCTCTCCTAATTCTTTTGGCTGAGAATCTGGGTGAAATTATATATGTAGATGTGAACACACCCTAACCTGTATAAACTGAGTATTTGAGCATCCACATAGAAAATGATTTTCACCAGCTGGCCTAAACTAACTAAGGGCTATAACTTAGCTATAAACCTTTTCTCGATTAGGGCTGGTTCTTCTTTGTTCTTCAATTTCTTAAAGGGAACCTGTCAGGTCCCCTCTGCCCTCCGACCCAGCAGAATTCACATCTGTATGACTATATTTCTTTCGTAACCAGGCCTGTATAATGTTATTCACTTAACTCAATGTTTAACATGTATTTCTAACCTTTGCTTTCCCCATGCTACTTAGTCCATTGACTAGTCGATGGGGCGTGGTTCCTCACACTAGTCGGCCATCTTTCCATGTTATCACGCCCCTGTGGGTATAATAACATGATTCTCACGAGCCAGCATCATCGACAACTCCTGAAAATCTCATGCATGCGGCTCATTTTGTCAGTGTCCCTGCACCTCTGAAGTAGGTTCCCTTTAAGTAATTGAAGAACAAAGAAGAACCAGCTGTAATTGGGAATAGGTTTATAGCTACACTTTCCTCCCTTACCCCTCGTTCTTAATATGAAATGTTCTTTATATGAATCTTTTTTCATTCTTTATTACTAATGTTTTTAAAGAAATTACTAATCTTGACTATTTATATTGTGGTATCTTAGGCTACATTCACACGTGGCATATTCATTGCGTATTTGTGCAGTGGTGCTTTTTCCAGCGCACTTTTCCCGAGCCCATTTTATAATATGGCCTATGGGAAAAGCGCAAAAAAAGGCGCAAAGAATTGACATGGTCATTCTTTATGTGGACGTGCTTTGCAGTGAATGCACGTCTGCAAAAATAAGCCAGAATACGCAGTGTCTGAACGCCTTTCAACAAAACCCATAGCTTTTACTGGAATGTATTTCCAGCGTTGCGTTTCACTTTACGCAAACACTCAAAAGCGCTGTGTAAATGCAGGAATAAGCAGCAAATATGCCGCGTGTGAATGTAGCCTAATAAAGTGTTATATTGTTAATCATCTTTTAGGCTATATCTCCATTTTGTTGTTTCATTATATTCTTTGGGAGATGCCAATTATTATGTTTAGTGGCACTCATTAATTTGTGCCAGTTTGCACTGGTAATGTACCATTCCAGTTCATATAAAACAAATTGCCAAAAATTGTAGCTGTATTTTCTGTCCACACAGTAATGACAGGGAAAGCAGATGAAAGCACCCCCAGAGCTCCCCAACTCAGCACCCTCGGAGCTGCCACCTCACCAACACCAAAGCTGTCTCCTGACCACTACCGGACCTGCCACCTCACCAGCACTGGACCTCCCACCTCACCACCACTGGAGCTGCCACCTGACCACCACCGGAGCTGCCTCCTGACCACTACCGGACCTGCGACCTCTCCACCACTGGGGCTGCCACCTCACCATACCAGAGCTGCTGCACCCCCGACCTCCTGTCTCCGTCATTGACATGATGAATGTAAGCCCATGAAGGCAGGGTCCTCACACCTTAGTACCAGTCTTTTGTTGTTTAATTTGTTTACTGTAACCTATATCTGTATTTTATATGTAACCACTTCTCAAGTACAGCACCAAGGAATTGATGAAGATATATAAATAAATAATACTTATGACTTTAAACCATAGTTGAAGGGAACCATTGTCGGAGACACTGACGCTTGTAACAGTTGGGTACATTAGAAGTGGTGAACCCTAATTACTTAATTAGAAGCAAACACTGCCAAATTATGACTGAGTGAGAAGCGAACATTGTCACAAATCACTTGTGTGAGTTAGCAGTCACGTGACCACCCACATGCACCAGGAGGACAGGGAATCATGACAGAGTGACTGCAGATTTTTCTTCACAGCTTGGAAAACCTTTTTATGTGTTATAAGTATACCCAGCAGCAGTGGTGGAACTAGAGTATGATGGGCACTGTTGTAAAATTTAGACCGGGGCCCTCCAATGCACGTTGGTCAGTTGTATGGGCCCTGTTTAACATTCTAAATCATATAAAGACCCACAAATTGACCCCTCTCCCCTTCATTATGTATTAATGTTCCTCATCCTGGAATATGGCCCTTATCGTGGTATATATGTCCCCCATCCTAGTTTATATGGTCAGCCTCCTCCCATCCCCATAGTCGTCCAATTATTATAATGCATCCCCATATTCCTCCATAAATTACAATGTACCCCCATAGTCCTCTATGTATTATAATGCATCCCATTGTCCCCCATTCATAAGGTAGCCCTCCTTAGTCATCCAACTATAATAATGCACTGCCATTATCCACCCTCCATATAGTATAATGCAGCCTCAAAGCCCTCCATATAGCATAATGTAGCCTCATATTCCTCCATATAGTATAATACACGCTCACAGCCCTCTATATGGTATAATGCAGCCTCAACCCTCCATATAGCATAATGCAGTCTCAAAACAATGAATATAGTATAAGGAATCCTCATATCTCTGCATAAAGTGCAACCTCCTCTCTATATAGTGCAGCCTCATATAGTGCAGCCTCCTCTCACAATATAGTGCAGCCTCATCTCCCCATATAGTGCAGCCTCCTCTCTCCGTATAGTGCAGAATCATATAGGGCGGCCTCCTCTCTCCATATAGTGCAGCTGTGGCGCCCGGGCAGACCGGTCGCCTCTAGATGGCGCAGCAGCTGGGATTGGTAAGTCGGATTCCCCACACACACCCAACACACTCCCGATCCTAAGTCTAGAAACTCTATGTCCAGCAACGGGATAGTGGGAGGAGCCAGGGGGTGGGTGGAAAATTAGGACAAAACCCAGTTAGGGGTGGGAACAAGACAACAAAAAGGACACAACACCAAGTCCAGAGAGTGAGGAGTGTGAGGAGTTGAGTTAGTGGAGGAGTAGTAGAAGACAAGACCAGACCAACCCAGACAAAGCCAGACTAGTCGGAAGGAGAGGCAAAACCATCAGACAGGACTGAGAGAACACAGAACCGGCAGCCTGTGCTTATCATTATTAATGAAGCAGCTAATGAGTGTGCAAAGTCACTGTGAAGGGAGGGCAGCAAGTGTGACATTGGCTATTCTTTGATTGTGTTATCAGCTGTGAATAGAGTTGTTATCTGTTATTGCAATCCTGACTGTGATGATAATGAGATTTCTGAACCGTCTTCTGTAAATAAAATACCTCCCAATGGGCTTCTGATTTTCTTTTTTATATATACAGATTGTGAAATAAGAAAAAGAAACACCTTACTAACACATTTTTAAAAATAAATTGGTTAGAAAAACCTGATCTAAATAATAAAGGTTATTTTTTGATAGCTTGTTCCCTTTCGAGCCTTTCGGGGCTTCAGGGTTGAAGAATAAATATTGTTTAGAAGCAGTGAGAGAATTCAGCTCTGCTTAGTGAGTGTCCCATAGACAATGTATTAATTACATGACTGTCCCAGCCCTGGCAATACAATTACTGATTCACTTAAATTAATTAACCTAGGGAATACTCTTAAATTAAAACTATAGATCAAAATGGACACAACTCTTTTGTGAGCAAATTTTATGGTTAAGGCTCTGCTCCTCACACGGTGTGTGTTCTCTATCACTACATATTACTGTTACAGTGTTATGTCCCACCACGCGGCTCTTGTTTCCATGACACAATTTTTCCCGCACACGGAAAGGTGTCATTGCTGTAATTGCCTTGTCAACGAGTCTGCAGAACGCCTATTAACCCAATAAAGGAGGTTTAGCCTCTCAACCGAGAGGATTCCCAGAGTACAGGAGGCAGAATAGTTCCCGACACCGAGAGACTGTGACCAAGAGACAACCAGAATAACCAGTCAAGAGATAGAAGCGGGAGAAGGCAGGGAAAAAAAATCAATGTATGCTGCAACTGGCAGCGTATCTCGGATCATGCGCATATTTACAAGTCTATGGGTGCATGTATAAAATGGGACTGCAGTCAGGTGTCATCCAAGTGCTGTGTGACATATGACTAAACTGACTAAGGAGGAGATGGAGAAATTAATTTCTCCATCTACTCTTCCCCTGTGATCCGATTCTCATGTGAGAGAATCATATCACAGTTAGGGTACCTTTACACGTCACAACATTGCATGCAATTTCACTTGCAACTTACTGGTTGCAGTGAAATAATGGACACATTGTTCTATTTTGCTGCTGTGTACAAATGGAACAATGTGTCCATGATTTCACTGCAACCAGTAAGTTGTAAGTAAAATTGCATGCAATGTTGTGACGTGTAAAGGTACCCTAATTGACACTCGGCTCCATGTGTCATTAGCAAATCGCATCCAATTCTTTCACATCAGATGCCATATGCCAGGGTGACCGCAGCCCAAGACGTTCCCCTTGATGGATATTCAGTCTTACCAAACTTATTCTTGCCGATATCGTTCTTTTCTTCTCATAATCAATGTTGACAGCTGTACATAAAGCGCTGCCTACTCCTCTGCTGAGGACCAGGTTAGGGTCAGCTCCGTTAGCCAGCAGTTCTTTAACAGCCTGGAAAATGGTAATGAAGTTATGTATTGAATGTGTATTTTTGCCATACAGAACAACACAAGAAATGCAAAACAACAAAAACAATATGTCCCAGACATAAAATAAACCCTAATGATCCAAAGTGAGGAAATGTTTTGGAGAACTCTCACCAAGTCATTTCCACTGGCAATGGCCAAAGAGAGCAGAGAGTGGCCGCTCCATAGCGTGTTGGTCTTGGCTTTGTGGGCAAGAAGTAAAGAAATGGTATCCCTAGCGAACTGTAAAAGCAAAAAGACATATGACATCTTTTGTTTAGGCTATCAAAGGGACAGGTATTGCCAAACCTTAAGCCCCATAATTGTACCAAACAACATTATATCAGGTTTTCCAGCTGTTTACCTTGTAGTTGTCCTCACGCTCACATGACACATGCAGGGGTGTACGTCCTCCCTCCTCTGAAACGCAGGGACTCTTGTCAAAGTAGCTATATAGAGGAAGGCCTGACTCAATGCCGCCTTTCATAGAAAATCCAAGCAAAGCGCCACTTATCTCCCCCTGCAGGAACATTTACATACAGTTCATACAGTTAAAGCCAATAATTCTCTTGACAGCAAAACAATCACTTTATCTGGGCAACCACCGCTAGATTACGTCACTTGACATAAGGGAAGTTCCCTTTAAAGGGGTGGTCCGGCTTTTTGTATAATTTGTGTATGTATCTAGGCTGCAGAATGTTGACAGTTTGTAATTTACACCCTGTTAGCATTTTGTATGATATTATATCCCCATTCTGTGTGTGGAGGAGCTGCTCACCACCTTCTAGAGGTATGTTGTTTTGGGGTCTAGTCGTAACGTCACAACTGGACGCTATGCTCAGACTCTAGCAGGCCCGCTCCAGTCTCCAGCAGGACCACCTCCATCAGTCTATGTAAATGCTGATTGCACTGAGCTGAAAGGAGGAGGGATACTGTACTTGTATTCACAGCAAGCACTGTGAATACACCGAACAGCTGACTGAGCAGCTCAGTGCAATGAGCGGGGTCACCTTCTTCACTGTGCCCACCTGTGTCACTGATACGATCATCTCTCTCATTGTAAAGGGGAGACTGCCCTGTGTCACTGATACGATCATCTGTCCCTCACTCTGCAACAGCCACCCCCCTGTGAAGAAGCTGACCACACAGACACCTCGCATCAGTGACTACAAATATCTCAAGGGCTGTCACACTGTAGAGGGATCAGCTTTAATCTCATTTGCACAAGGAAAGACTTGAAACAATGTGATGAAACTGAAAGGGAGGAGACACAGATTAGATATTAGAAAAAACTTTTTGACAATGAGGGTGATCAATGGGTGAAACAGGGAGCCACGAGAGGTGGTGATTTCTCCTTCAATGGACATCTTCACACAAAGGCTGGACAGACATCTTCTGGGGTGATTTTGTAAATTCTGCCTTGAGCAGGGGGTTGGAGCAAATGATCCAAGATGTCCCTTCCAACTCTACTATTCTATGATTCAATGATTCCCTTTGCAAATGTCCTTGTACACACCTGCATACACTAGATACTTAATCCAATCTATACGCTTCAGACTAATCTAGGGTGTAATCTACACCAAGAGTCACTGACACAGAGCACTAGTGAGGGAACAGCGCTGAGACACTGTGGGAGATTCATCGAGCTAAATACACCACAAATGTGGTAAAATTTCCACCCAAAAACTGTCTTTCACTACTTGAACCATATTTATTATGTATGTTAGTCCATTTCTGCATCTCTCTAGAACAAGGATCTCAAACACCAGGCCTCGAGGGCCACACACAGTGCAGGTTTTTAGGATTTCCTTAGCATTTGACAGTTGGTAATTCAGTCTCCTGCAGATATGATGATACCAACTGTCAAGTGCTAAGGAAATCCTGAAAACCTACGACCTTCAAGGCCTTGTGTTGTTCACCATGTGACAACATGTCAAAAATATGGGCAAAATTTTCTGGCAAAAGTAATCCTACTAAATGGAGATCAAAGTTAGAGTAGGCAGTCTTCAAATACACCAGATTTAACTGTGATAAACCCAACAGATTTTAAAGGAAATCTGTAACGTCAAAAAACACTATTAACCTGCAGATATAGGGTTACTCCACAGGTTAATGTTAATAAAACTACCCGGCCGCTGTACTGACAGCCCGGCTAACGAGAGGAAATGTTTAGTCCTCCCAGCAGCCTCTGGCTTACAGTCATAGAGGTGCTACTAGAGCTGTTTCAGTTATCAATCAGTACATGGTCATTGGTGACTGTAACCACAATCTTGGCAATGACTGACAGCTGGCTCTGCACTGATACATTGGGGGCTGTCAGTCAGGGTCAGTTTGTGGTTAAAGCTGCTGCTGACTATATGGAGACATGGGCGTACCCAGTGAGGGGCAGGGGGCTGCAGCTGGCCCCGCAGAAGCCTGGCGGCTCTATTCTCCATCCTCGCAGGGGCACACCTATCATATAGGACCACCTGGGTAGGTTGCCTCAGGCACCAGTAAGCAGAGAGCGGCATTGGTGGAGGACACCCGCCGCTAGCGTGGGTTCCCCACAGGTGCCGCCTCCGCTCCTGTAGTGTGGCTGGCCACCACTGTCTGCCGCTTTGCATACCAGGACATCGGGGAGCATTGACGTTATCACTGAGCACCGGCGCTGCCTGGGTCCTGCAGAGCAGCAGGCACACGCTGGAGAGACCGGAGATGCGAGTAGAGAGCATCGAGGACTGAGGAGAGAGGTGAGTATTTACATTTTTTTTTAATCAATGTGTCCACTGATGGGAGATAATGTGTATGGATATGTAATGGGAGTACATTTTATGTGATGGAATCCTATGGGAGTGCATTATATGTGATGTAGTCCTATGGGGGTGCATTAAATGTGATGGAATCCTATGGGGTGCATTAAATGTGATGGAATCCTATGTGGGTGCATTATATTTGAGGAAGTCCTATGGGGGTGCATTATATGTGATGGAGTCCTATGGGGGTGCATTAAATGTGATGGAGTCCTATGGGGGTGCATTATATGTGATGGCGTCCTATGGGGGTGCATTATATGTGATGGCGTCCTATGGGGGTGCATTATATGTGATGGAGTCCTATGGAGGAGCATTATATGTGATGGGGTCCTATGGGGGTGCATTATATGTGATGAAGTCACATGTGGGTGCATTATATGTGATGGATTACTATGGGGGTGCATTAAATGTGATGAACTCCTATGGGGGTGCATTATATGTGATGGCGTCCTATGGGGGTGCATTATATGTGATGCCGTCCTATGGGGGTGCATTTTATGAGATGGAGTCCTATGGAGGAGCATTATATGTGATGGGGTCCTATGGGGGTGCATTATATGAGATGAAGTACTATGGGGGTGCATTAAATGTGATAGAGTCCTATGGGGTGCATTATATGGGGGTGCATTGTATGTGATGGAGTCTTATGGGGTGCATTAATATGTGATAGATACTATGGGGGTGCATTATATGTGCTGGAGTCCCATGGGGGTGCATTATATGTGATGGAGTCCTATGGAGGGGTGCATTATATGTGATGGAGTAGTATGGAGAGGTGCATTATATTGTGTGGAGTCTTATGGGGATGCATTATATTGTATGGAGTACTATGGGGGGTGTATTATATTGTATGGAGTACTATGGGGTGCATTATATGTGATGGAGTCCTATGGAGGTGTGCATTATACTGTATGGAGACCTATGGGGGTGCATTATACTATATGGAGTGCTATGGGGGTGAATTATACTATATGGAGGAGCATTATACTATATGGAGGATTATATGAAGCCATTTACACTATACTAGATGGTGGCCCGATTCTAACGCATCGGGTATTCTAAACTATGTATGTAGTTTATTTATGAAGATTTTAGAATAATGCAAAGGGAAGCTGGGTTTAAATCCTGCGCCAATATCGCTGATTGCTGGCAACCGGCCGGGCGCATCCAATCAGCGAAGCGTGGTTTAAATCCTGCGGCAATATCGTTGATTGCTGGCGACCGGCCGGGCGCAACCAATCAGCGAAGCGTGGTTCAAATCCTGCGCCAATTTGCGAGCGGACTGTCCCTGTTGCTGATTGGTCGCGGGCGGCTGGCCTTACCAATCAGCGATGTGGGATTTGCGTTACAGACAAAAAGACAGAAGTAGACAATTATATAGTAGATGGAAGCCAATTATAATATTTGAAGGGCTCTGTGGGGCATGATAATACTTGGAGGGCTATTTGATGGCTGTGTTGGGCGCCATTATACTGTGAAGAGGTGTTGGGTCCATTACACTACATGGAGGGCTGTGTGTCGGTCACAGTTGGGGATCATACTGTGTCGGGGTAGTTGAAGGGGGTACAGTAGGGTCTTCATACTGTGTGTGGAGGAATTTACAGTGGGGGATCATACACAGTTTGGGGAGCACTTTTGTTGGCATCACACTTTATAGGGTCAATGAAAGGGAAATCTAGGGGATCCATTAGGAGGAAAAGTACTTTGTAACACCTGCAAACTTGTGTGAGATATGTACCCCAGCCAAATATTTTTTGCTTTTTTTTGGTGCAGGATGCATTGTCCCTCTGCTTACACATCACATCCATTGCCGCCCCTCGGTACATACAGGCATCCAGCCATGCGTATCCCGAGCGACGGTTGGTCAGTGGCGCTTGTCTCCCTTCATGGTCCCACATCCCTTACTGAACCCAATTGGACGGCCCTGCTATTAACTCCGGACAGCTCAGTGGGCAGGACTTGTGATTGGCTAAGCAATTCGGGAGAAGGTGTGGTCGGTTGGGGAAGACGCGCCATTTTACCAGCTTAGTGCAGTAGCGGCTTGTTGATTCTCAGACTGCAGGTCATTGTATGTGTGTGTGGATGGTGCTGCATGGTGGACATGTCTGACTAGTCAGTGCCAGGCATCTGCCACATTGGAGCTGGCCAGAGTCTTGTAGGCGTTTGCCATAAGTTTGCATTCAGTGCTGCCTCCTGTGCTATGATTATGCAGGACTGTGTCTGCCTATAAGACCAGAGCTCTGCTGCCATCATTGTGTGTCTGTATGCTTGTACCAAGTCTGCCATTACCATTAATGTTCCTTTTTCTGGATTCTTCTGTGAAGTTCTTGTATGCGCGTGTGATGGAGCTGACGTACTTGTATTTGGGGGGGAGAGGGGCGCCGCTTTGAAGTTTGCCTCAGGAAGCAGAGAGGCAAGGATCACCCCTGCCTCCTCGCTGGCTCTCAGCATGCTCTGCTAGGCGTCAGCAATCCTTTTGTTGTTTCCACCTCTTTTTGAAATTCCCGCCTCCTGTGGTACTCAGACGTGCGGACAAAATGTTATATAAAATAAGTGTGGGGTGCTCAGTATTTTGATACCCAGCCAATATAAAGCGCACAAATGAGGGCTGCATCCCCCAGCTGTCCGCTTTATCTGTGATGGATATCACAATATGAGGGACCACACAGCATTTTTTTCAATTATTTATGTTAACACTTCACTTGGGGAACCCAGACAGCTAGTGTGAGGACAACCAATCACAGACACCACCACAGAGGGTGGGGGCGCAGTCTGACTGCAAGCAATCACAGACACTGTCACAGAAGGTGGGGGCGCAGTATGCAACCAATCACAGACACCACCACAGCGGGTAGGGGCGCAGTCAGACTGCAACCAATCACAGACACCATCACAGCGGGTAGGGGCGCAGTCAGACTGCAACCAATCACAGACACCATCACAGCGGGTAGGGGCGCAGTCAGACTGCAACCAATCACAGATGCTGTCAAAGAGGGTAGAGGCACAGTCTGACTGCAACCAATCACAGACACTGTCACAGAGGGTGGCGGCGCAGTATGCAACCAATCACAGACACCATCACAGAGGGTAGGGGCGCAATCTGACTGCAACCAATCACAGATACCGTCACAGAGGGTAGGGGCACAGTCTGACTGCAACCAATTACAGATGTTGTCACAGACGGTGGGTTAAGGAACAAGTGAATAATGATATGGTTTAATGAGTGGACCCGAAAGCAGTGTGACAGCCACGCAAAACCCGGGAAAGTATAATTGTTCTGCTTTAAACTACATTTTGCTTCCTTTTGCAGCCCCAAGCCACCATTTTATAGCACTTAGGTTTGGTCCCCATAGACTTATTTGGTATTTGGGGTCCAGGCTCAAGTTTGAATCAAGTCCGGTCACGAACCAGGCCGAAATTGATGAACCTGAACATCTACAGGTTTGCCCATCTCTAATTACAATCCAATGAAAAAGGTTTAATAATTTTATAAAGTATCATGCGGAAATAGCAGCACCATATTCCAAGAGGGTGGAGAAACAGCTGAAAGCCTGAGAGGCTCCGAAAATGACTTAAACTATAGGGATTAGTATTGAGAAGAAATGACGCCAGAAACAAGAATCAAATACTCCTGGAGCCCCAACCTGTGAACATTGCTGTTCTCTGGGAGTTTTATCTGCTGCTGAACACTGGGTTTATATGACACTAATCTGCGTTCATTGACGGAGACCAACCGTGGCCACCACAGATTTCCTAAGAATGAACACAAGAAATCTCCAAGGAACATCTGATTTCGGTGCTCCATCTTTATGTGACAGACGCATCTTTATCCTGTATGCTATATTTATCTCCTGTACACTAATGAGATGTCCCCGTGAGAATTGGAAGTGCTGGTATACCGTACCCTGTCGTGATCATACACGTAGTCCTCATCTTCAGCGCTAGCATTCGGATCTGCGGCAGCATGCAGCAGAATCTCTGTGATCCGGATGCCTTCAGCCACTGGTAAAGCTGCTGCAATGTGTAGAGGGGTAAGGGAGCCATGCTGCGGAATATAATGTAGAGTCACGTTATCACAACCGGAGCACAACACACCCAAGACATCTCTTCAACTAAATTACATCTGCAGTAATACTCATCAGGCAATGATGAGACGCACCATTATTGATTGCACACTGGGAAAGGAGAAGAAAAGGATGTGATTTAATAAATGAATTAATCACCGTCAGAATTATCTATATGGGACGAGTTATGCCCAGCGATTAATGAGCAGCAGAACTCATTGATCACAATATGTGGAGCTGGCAGCAAAGTCTATATAGCGTAATAGAAAGAAGAGATGGCAATCAGTCCTTACCAGTAATTATGCTGAACACTCCAATAATTCCCATCGCCCTGCTTAATATTTTCTAAGAATGGGATTCAGCAACCGACCGTATTACACTGGAGTCAGGCATTTATACTTTATATGTTAAGAACTAATAACCATGTTGTGCCTTTAGACAATGCAATTTTAGAAAGGTCAATAAATGAGGCGGAAATTTACGAAAGAATATAGAGGAGAGATTGAAACATAGCACAAGGGAAAAGTATGGTAGATAGGACTCAGAGTAAAGGAAATAATGGGTGCGCTGAATAATACTGCCACACAGTGGAAGTCGTATATACTAATCATCAGGGCATCCTGTGTGGATTAATCTGCCATATGCTAAAGAAGATGCATTATAAGTGAGTCGCCCCGCCGCCAGGGCCTTGGGGTACTCGGTACCGGTCCCCTTTCAGTCTCTCTTGCCTGGGGATGTCACGGTGGTGGCCGCGGACCGGTTCAGTGACCCTGGGCGACGTCAATAAAAGGGGAGAAATATAAAAATGGGAAAAGGGAAAGAGTTTGTCATGGATGTGATGCCACCCGTGGTTTGTGGCCATTCTGGGCCACCGCTGCTTGTCATGGTCCCGGGAATGATGGCGATGGGCAATGAGGTGTTAAGCCCTCCACGGGCAGGGTTGGTTATCTCCTGGGACGGTATATAGTCTATGTGTGATGGTACGGTTTGTGTGGAGGTACGGTGGTGACACTTACTGGCATCCCTGGAGCTCCCACGGCTCCCGTCCAGACACGGTCTTCTCCGTTCCTGCAAGCTGTCTCTGCCCGCTGTGAGGTGTAGCGGTGTCGGGGGAAGCAGGGATCCACACACGGACAGTTCTTAACTCACGGTTTATTGATCTTCGTCTGGTTACAGTCACCAAAACAATAGATCCGGAGCGCAGCCGGAATAATCCACACCGCCCGGTATATCTCCTGGCCGCTGATAGGCCCGGTCAGCCTTACCGGAGACGATTCCCTCCCGGGAAGGGCAGTGTTAGCACGGTCGCTCAGTTTCTCTCCCTTCCGGGGACGCTGTTTGGCTAATCCTCCAGAGCTACTCTCAGGCTCTGTACTGGAGTGAATCTCACTCCCAACTGAAGGAACCACACCCAGGGTTCCTACGTCCTCTTAACCCCTTCTGCTCTGAGAAGAGGAATCCCATCTAATACCTGGGATGGAGTACGTCCTGCGGCACTGGAGGACGCACCCAGGGAGGCACATACCGGTCACAGCATACCGACCCGGCCGGTGCCTCACACCGCACAGCAAATGGATCAAAGGCTGGCCCGCTACACATGGAGTCAATGGGGCTACCTGGGTCAAGCTCTTCCTCCTCGTCCTTGATCGCAAGGTTGGGGGACACCGGGCGCACCGCAGCCCACCCAGCGGCCGCCATTTGTTGTGGTTGGTGCTGCCATTGTCCCATGACCGTGAGGTGGGCTCTCCCCAGCTGGCGACCCAGCTCCTCCACCTCCTCAGTCAGCAAGTCTGGGTCCACCCCCTGCAGCCAGTCGGTTGCCGGGGGATCAAGGGGGTTTGGTTCTCATTCCGCCACTGCCGGGACGGGATCCTTCTGGTCATTTGCCCTCATCACTCTCTTGGCGGGTTTTCTGTATCATCCCCGCCCTTCATGGGAGTCGCCGATAGCTCTCTAACTCAGCTGCCACTCCCTCAGGCGGGGTTACAAAATCTTTAGGACTGCCCTTCCATCTGGTGGTAACTGAAAGGAGTGTGGACACGGTTCCCGCTCCATGCTGGCCCACGGCAAGGGGCCTGGTCACTCCTTTCCAGCATATGGCGTTAGTCTTTTTGGACCACTATCTTTGATGCCCAGTTAACACAGTTCAGAACAAAAGTCTTAGGCACTCGAGACTCGGTTCTACCAGATCGGTGATCCTGCTTGTGACGCCAAAAATGAGTCACCCGCCAGGGCTGTGGGTTACTCTGTACCAGTCCCCTTTCAGTCTTTGTTGCCTGGGGATGTCACGGTGGTGGCTGCGGACCGGTTCCGTGACCCTGAGCGACGTCAATAAAAGGGGAGAAAAATAAAAATGGGAAAAGGGAAAGAGTTTGTCATGTATGTGGCATCACTCGTGGCTTGTGCTTTCGGTTCCGGTTGCCGGTCTGCTGCTGGGTCGGCTTACTAGAGGCACCCCTTTTCTTGTACCTTTCAGGCCTCTTCAATCCCGCGCACATACTCCGACAGCAGACTTTCCAGTGGACATCCCGCTCGGGACTCCTAGCCCTATGTGACTGCCTTTCTTTCGTTGTGACAGGGATGGGGTACAGATCATGAAGACCCCGCACCCAGCCAGTTAATTCGTGGTTAGGGACTTGAAGCTTCCCCGGCCACATCGACAGGGTCGGCCCCCTGGTGTCGACCCAGTCCATCGGTGTACCTGTCCTCCCAGGTCCACCTTAGACCTCTTCTTCTTCTTCCTTGGTCGGTAGCCCTGGACCTGGACTGGCCTTACAGTGGCACAGGCCGCCTGGTCCATGTATTTCCTGGCAAGTGTGTCAGTGCCTGGGCTGCATGGGTGTCTCTGCTTGGGTGTTCTTGCTACTTCACCACCCTCTGAAAACCTTCCTCAACTTAATTTTCCTAGGGTTTATTCAAGTTCCTCCACCCCTTTCCCGGGTTTCCTTCACTGCACTCCACTCAGCATCCCCCCCATCCCCTGCCTGACATGAAGTACTAGGTCTAGGGATGGGGGCTGTGTTGGGTGTTGGTGTGGGGTGCTCAGCTTACCTGTCCCAGCTGCAGTACCATACTGTGGCCACCGGTCCATAGGGGCGCCACATATGCATTATATTAAAGCCTGCTGACCCTGCTGTTATCAGTGGAATCATCCAACAGATGAAGTTGGGGGCGAGAAAACAAAGGATTGGTGCAGAGATCAGCCACAGGCAGAAGAGTTTGGAGAAACAAGAGAGAGGAGTCTGGAAGAGGAGAAAAGAGGAATCTAGAGGAGGACAAAGGAGTCTAGAGGAGGAATAGGACAGAAGAGTCTGGAGGAGGAGGATAGTTGAGTCTGGAGAAGAAAGACAAAGAAATCTGGATGAGGAGAGCGATAAAAAAGAAGTCTGGAGGAGGAGAATTAAGGAAAAGAGGGGAGCAAAGGCAAATTAGGGTAGTAACTGGTTAAAAACAGGATACAATTGGCAGTGGTGTGCTCACCTGATAGGGTTGCGTGATACACAACTTTATATGGGTATGAAACGTCAGCTGCTTAAGATACGAGGCGATAAAGATTTAAACTGGATAAATGTTTGCTGGTTCTGCGCTGCTGTGAGAAATGATCTGTGGAAAAGGAGTGCAGGACAGACAGGTGAAAAACACGCAGATTATTTGATGAGTTTCAAAACTATCCAACTTCTTTTTCAGGAGAAATCACAATACTGTATTGTGGTTTCACCTAAAGAAGGTGAATAGCTTTGAAACTTGTCAAATAATCTGCGTGTTCTTCGCCTGTCTGTCCTGCACTCCATTTCCACAGATCATTTCTCACAGCAGCGCAGAACCAGCGCACATTTTTCCAGTTTAAACTGGAGAGGAGGAGGATGAAAGAGTTTGGAGGATGAGGAGGAGGAGGAAAGAGAAGTCAGGAGGAGTGGGAAGCAGGACAGAGAAGTCTGAAGGAGGGAAACAGAGGAGTTTGGAGGTGGAGGGTAAGGAGTCTGGAACAGAAAAACAGAGGAGTCTGAAGGAAGGCAGAGGAGTCTGGAAGAGGAGAGAAGAGTCTGGAGGAGGACAAATGAGTCTGGTGGAAGAGGAGGACAGAGAAGTGTGGAAGATTAAAAGGACAGAGAAGTCTAGAGGAGAAGGATATAGGCATCTGCAGAGGTGGGAAAGAGGAGTCTGAGGAAGCAGGTGTTATGAGGAGAACAAAGAAGTCTGGAGAAGGGGGACAGAGAAGTCTTATGGGGGAGAACAAAGGAGTCTGGAGAAGAGGGACAGAGGAGTCTTATGGGGGAAAACAAAGGAGTCTGGAGAAGGGGGACAGAGGAGTCTTATGGGGGAGAACAAAGGAGTCTGGAGAAGGGGGACAGAGGAATCTGAAAGCAGTTAACTCACAGAGAGCAAAAAACTCTCAGACCTGCGTACTTTTGTGTATCGAGGAGTTGGGAGAGATAGCTGACGGTTTAACGATTGATTAGCCAATAGCTGATATACATGGTTGCCTTAAAACAATGTCAGGTCACTTCTGACAAGCTGCCCCATTATTGTAATTGATTAAATCAAAACTGAAGAAATTACATACATTTTACAATTATAGGAAATTAAAACTCTTTTACATATTCTGTATTAAAGATATAGACAGCTTTTGAAAAAAAATTCAAAATTGAAGCAAATGTGATCAAATAGTGAACTAAAGTAAACTTACTTCTTACCCTGGTGATCCAGTACAGAAGGTCTAGTGATCCTTCTGATCTTTGATTACAATTAGACAAGATGTCAAAATGACAGCTAATCACAGGCCATGATAATCACATTGCATATTACTGGTATCCTGGTTCAGTGATACGGCACTTGACCACTGATTGGCTGCAGCGGTGCAGTGGCCACATACTGATTGCTGGACAATAAACATCATTATAATCTGGGGGGCAACAGTGTTGGATCACAGGCGAAAAGAGGGGGTGAGTATTGCTAACTTTGTTATGTTATCACATGTGATGCAGTTTTTCAAATTTTTTTTCTAACACTGCCTAGCCCCATAAGATACAGTGCGTTGTGAAAGTATTTGGCCTCCTTGAACTTTTCAACCTTTTGCCACATTTCAGGCTTCAAACATAACGATATAATTTTAATTTTTTTTGTGAAGAATCAACAACAAGTGGGAAACAATCGTGAAGTGGAACGAAATTTTTTGGATATTTTAATCTTTTTTAACAAATTAAAAACTGGAAAGTGGGGATTTAAAACAAATTAAAAACTGGAAAGTTCAGTGAGGATCTCTGAATGATCCAATGTTGTCCTAAATGACTGGTAATGATAAATAGAATCCACCTGTGTGTAATCAAGTCTCCATATAAATGCACCTGCTCTGTGATAGTCTCGGGGTTTTGTTTCAAGTACAGAGAGCATCATGAAGACCAAGGAACACACCAGGCAGGTCCGAGATACTGTTGTGGCAAAGTTTAATGCCGGATGTGGATACAAAAAGATGTCCCAAGTACTAAACATCTCAAGGAGCACTGTGCAAGCGATCAGATTGAAATGGAAGGAGTATCAGACCCCTGCAAATCTACCAACACCTGGCCGTCCCTCTAAACTTTCATCTCAAACAAGGAGAAGACTGATCAGAGATGCAGTCAAAAGGCCCATGATCACTCTGGATGAACTGCAGAGATCTACAGCTGAGGTGGGAATGTCGGTCCATAGGACAACAATCAGTCATACACTGCACAAATCTGGCCTTTATGGAAGAGTGGCAAGAAGAAAGCCATTTCTCAAAGCTATCCATAAAAAGTCTCGTTTGAAGTTTGCCACAAACCATCTTGGAGACACACCAAACATGTGGAATAAGGTGCTTTGGTCAGATGAAACCAAAATCGAATGCAAAATGATATGTTTAGCTCATTACCCTCAAAACACCATCCCCACTGTCAAACATGGTGGTGGCAGCATCATGGTTTGGGCCTGCTTTTCTTCAGCAGGGACAGGGAAGATGGTTAAAATTGATGGGACAGAGATTTATCTTCCAACAAGAGAATGATCCCAAACATAAAGCAAAATCTACAATGGAATGGTTCAAAAATAAACGTATCCAGGTGTTAGAATGGCCAAGTCACATCCAGACCTGAATCCAATGGAGAATCTGTGGAAAGAGCTGAAAACTGCTGTTCACAAACGCTCTCCATCCAACCTCACTGAGCTCCAGCTGTTTTGCAAGGAAAAATGGGCAAGAATTTCAGTCTCTTGATGTGCAAAACTGATAGAGACATACCCCAAGAGACTTGCAGCTGTAATCGCAGCAAAAGGTGGCGCTACAAAGTATTAACTCAAGGGGGCGAATAATATTGCACACCCCACTTCAGTTTCTTATTTGTTAAAAAAGTTTAAAATATCCAATAAATTTGGTTCCACTTCACGATTGTGTCCCACTTGTTGTTAGAATTTATATCTTTATGTTTGAAGCCTGAAATGTGGCAAAAGTTTGAAAAGTTCAAGGGGGCCAAATACTTTCACAAGGCATTGTATAATGACTAGTATGGTAGCAATTTCATATTTTCTTGATTACCTGGCACAATAACTTAGAGGCATGATATCGGAAGACAGCAGTACTATTAATAGTATGTCACAACAATGGTGCAGATGTTACACTGAGAAACAGAAGCTTCAAGCTATCAAATCTGTAATGGTGGAATTGACTATAAATATCAGCTCTGGTTACTCTAGATGAATCCGTGTGATGGAGTTACCTGCGTCATCAAACGGACATCAGTCCTGGCTCCACATTCGAGAAGAAGCTGCACCGTGCTGACGTCCCCGGCTTTCACAGCAAAGAAAAGTGCGTACATAGGAATACTGCATATGTTAGGGTCAGCGCCTCGCAGGAGAAGCAGGTTCATGGTCGATCTCAGGTTTTTATTCCTAGGATAATAAATACTAATATTACAAAGAAAACTGAAGTAGTCATCAGATTGAAACCATTTAGATTGAGCAGGTGAAGGATAGGAGATGGAAGAAGAGTAGGGACAGCTAAATAAATAGTTGTCCTGGATGGCAAAAAAAAAGACATATTTTTTCCAAATACAGTGCCTCACCTTTCTATTGGTTGATTTTGGTGATAAAGCTTGGCTCCAGTAAAGTGGCCCCGGCTGTGCTGCAATACCACACACTACCTGACAAACGTCTTTAGTAAATGTCTTCCTCAAGTGATGATCTAGTGGTTATTACGGTCGTCTGGGACTTTTAAATCCTCATTGATAGGTATTGTCGGGTAGAGCTTGTAAATACAAAGAATTTTGCCATTTACTGCTTACCGTTCTTGAGATATTAATACTTCCTCTTTGTTTACAGCTCATTGCCTTAGAGACCGACCACCACTGCTAGACTTCAGAACACGCACACTGCTTACAAGCTCTCTTCTATAGAGCTTGTAAGCACTTTTGAAGCTGGCAGAATCGCTGGATCGCACCGATACCTCCAACCATTCATGCAGTGCTCACAAGCTACACAGCAGAAGTGGTCGATCTTCTAGGCAACAAATTGTAAACAAAAAAATAGTGGTGATATCTCAAAAACGGCAGCAAATATTATAAATTAGTACATTACAAAAGAACTTGTTTTTTAAGCACTACCCAACAAAATCCATCTATAATGATGGGAATAACCAATTAATGCTCTATCTTTTTAGTTAGATGCCAATAAATGATGAATAGTGGTCCTAACCCTGGGACCTCACCAATAACCAACTTTCAGACACCGTGCTGAGTTTATGCATGTACCTATGCCTTATACTCAACTCAGCCACACTCAGCCTCATACAGCAGCACCAGCAGCAGATAAGACGTCTATATGTATACAGCTGTGTCTGATGCAATTCTGTGGACAAACATGCACAATAGGGTTTTACCCAAATATATAGAGATATATTGTAAGAGCTGATTGCTCACCTTGTAAGGTTGTATGACACACAACCAGTATTAGGCCGGAGACACACTGTGATATGAGCTACTCGCATGTGTCTCGCATGACTCACCCAGACTGTCCCCTGCCTCTTCGAACGGGAGCATGTCAGCTCCATAGAAACACATGCAGTTGATGTGCTACTGTCCAGAGAGGCATGGGCCATTCCAGGTGAGTAATGCAAGACACATGAGTGTATCTCGCATGCATCTTGCACAGTGTGTTCCTGCCCTTATGCACATATACAGCTGCAGCAAGATCCACATAAGGCTGAAGATAACGCGCAGGAATAGAAAACAGTGGATAAATCTGCGCTGCTGTAGACAAAAAACTCCAATACTAAACTGTTTTATTACTACGCATTTCGAAGTGAAACTCCACTTCAGAAAAAAAACATCTTTCCTGAAGAAGTGGGGCTTCACTTCCAAACATGTAGTAATAAAGCACCCTGTTTAGCATTCTACGGATTGGAGTTTTTTGGTTACAGCACTGCAGATTTATTCATGCTTTTCTACTTGGTCCTGTCCGCTATCTACAGCTGTGTCTGCACATACAGGAGCTTCAGGAATCCAGAGAATCCCTAAAACCATTCATTCTGCTAATAGATGTGCAGGGGATGTTTGAGGGAGTAAAACATTGCTGACCTATGCCCAAAACAGTTAATTAGAAATTTGGTTACCCTCCTTAAAGGGAACCTGTCACCCCCTTTGGGCATTCTAAACTGTGCCCACCAGCTGTAACATGATATACGGTAATTGGGATTCCTGTAACCCCCTCTATGTGCACAGACGTCCCCCTTCATAGTAATATAAAGATAAATATACTTTTGTTTCCCGGGCTTTATGGTAATCATATCTTAAAAGGTCTGGGAGGTCTGCTCTCTGGTCTGGTGTATTTGGTCCTCGCCGCCCTCTGCCTGCAAAACCTGCCCCACTGTTGTGTAATTACAGGAACCCCAATTACATAATGTTAAAGCTTGTGGGCACAGTTTAGAATGCCCAAAGGGGGTGACCTGTTCCCTTTAACATATGAACCTCCCCATTGAAGCAGGTACAGATTTCACACTGCCTCTCATACCTATGATGATCAGTGGTGGAGTCGGCCTCTTGATTTTCTAAATTTGCTCCAGTTTTGTAACTAACAGATGTTTGGTGGGATTCATCAGATATCGGAGATAGTTTACCATCCTGCTCCATAACTGTCTCATTGTCAGCACAGTTCCCATTTTTAGAACTGTCCAATGTAAAGGTATTATTTTCTTCCTATACTTGAAAAAGATGCCAAAATAAGATTAGTACAAAATGAAGACACCCCCATATTGGTACCCGTCTTACTAATACTACAGTGCCTGAAAAAGTATTCGTACCCCATAAACATTTCTACATTTTTTCACATTACACCCAACAAACCTAAATTTATTTTTCTGTGGTTTTCTGTGATATACCAACACTAAGTAGCAAGAAATCGTGACGTGTAAAGTAAGTGACACATGGTTTTCAGAATATTTTAAAAATTCAAATCTGAAAATTGTGATGTCTAATTGCATTCAGCCCCCAGAGTCAATACTTTGTAGGATCACCTTTCACTGCAATTACTGCTGAAAGTCTGTTGGGGTATGTCTCTGCCTGCTTTGCACATCTAGAGGCCAACATTTGCCTTAATCTTCTTTTTAAACTAGCTGATAGCTCAGTAAGATTGGATGGAGGCATCTGTGAACAGAAATTTTCAAGTCTTGTCACAAATTTCCAATGGGATTTAGGTCTAAAGCATGAATACGCTTTGATCCAAAGTAACCATCCATTGTAGCACGTGCTGGAAGGTGAACCTACACCCCAGCTTCAAATCGTTTGCAGCCGCTCACAGGATTGTCCTTTATTTAGCGCCATCTATTTTTCCCATCAACATCACCTCTGACCAGCCTCCATGTCCCTTCAGAGGAAAAACCTCCCCACAGCATGATGCTGCCACCTCCTTGTTTGACAGTTGGGCTGGTGTTTTCACGGTGACATGCAGTGATAGTTTCAGCCACACATGGCGTTTTACATTTTGACAAAAAGGGTTGCGTCACCTATATGGTGTTTGCAAACTGCAAACAGGGCTTCTTATGTCTTGCTTTCAAAATTGTCTTCATTCCTCCCACTCTTCCATAAAGGCCAGATCTGTGGAATATACGACTAATAGTTGTCCTGTGGTCAAATTCTTCCACATGAGCTGTGGATTTCTGCAGCTCCTCCAGAGTGACCATGGGCCTCTTGGCTGTTTGTCTAATTAATGCTATCCTTGCTTCGGATGTCAGTTTAGGTAGACGGCCATGTCTTGGTAGGTTTGCAGTTGTGGGATACTCCTTTGCATTTTTGAATGATGGATTGAACAGTGCTCAATAATATATTCAGGGCTTGGGTTATTCTTTGAACCCTGCTTTACTCTTCTCCATAACTTTATCCCTGTCTGGTGTGTTTCTTGGTTTTCATGATGTTGTTTGATCCCTAATCTCCTCAAGGAAACCTCTGATGTCTTCTCAGATTAGCTGAAGTTATATTGAGACTAAATTACACAAAGGTGGACTCATTTAACTTATTAAGGCTGCCTTCACACTTGCAGATGCATCTGCAGCGTTTTGCAGATGCATCTGCAAGTATCAGCATGCAGACCGCGGCCCCTATGTTTATAATAGGGCGCACCGCGGTCTGAAAGCACTCATTCATTCCTATATGTGAACCGTCCGCAGGCGGATGCCTGCTTACAGATCACACACTCCCGCCCGCACCATGGACGCGAGATGTCGGTTCACATATAGGAATGAATGAGTGCTTTCAGACCGCGGTGCATCCTATTATAAACATAGGGGCCGCGGTCTGCATGCTGATACTTGCAGATGCATCTGCAAAACGCTGCAGATGCATCTGCAAGTGTGAAGCCAGCCTAAGTGATTTCTGGAGACAATTGCACACTTCAGGAGGTAAAAAAGGAGTAGGGAGAATGGGCAGTGCTGATGGAGGAGATCAGAGTTGGATGCTTTAAAATAGATTTATTTTCACTAAATGCTTATAGGCTTGTCCATCCCCTTCCTCAGAAATATTAAAAGCCAAACCATGGGGATTAGAATTTACATCCACCAATTCTTATCAACGGAATGATTTTTTGGATCTGACCATTTTCAAAAGTGAGGACGGCCCATCCACTTATTTAAAAGAAGGTGGACGTCAACAGCCATTGAGGGTATTCCAGCAGACATGTCCCCAAATAGATAAAAATGTGGTCTATGTGCAATTTTGGTGCATTACAAAATATTGCATCAATGATGTGGACTTTCTCGTAGCGGCACGCATCCTAGACCAAAGATTCAGACAGACGGGTTACCATAAAAATCTTGTTAAGGATGCCTTTAACAAAACTAGAAACCTCCAACAAAATAACTGAATATAAAAAATTGAGGGGAGATACAATTTGAATCAGAAAGTGGAAACCAAAGGGGACAATCAATTCAAATTCAGTTTGGTCACTACTTTCAAGAATTCTCACAATGTCATCAAAGCGCTTCTTAGGAGATACTGGTACATTTTAAGAAATTCTGCCATTTTAACTATGAATTTACAAAGTAATACCACCGTCATTTTTAGGAGCTAAAAACCTAAAGAATTCCAGTCCTCCAGCAAGATCAATCATGAGAAAGAACTCAATAGATTACACAGTTCCCATTCCTTCTTGTTGATAGATCTCAAAGGGGGTTTTCAGTGTGGGAACCCTAAATGTTTATGATGTGGAATACTGACACATGGCTGCCATAGTTTTCAATCTACAGTAGATAAGACTAGGGAGATCTTTTCCCATTCACCAATTCCCTAACTACAATTCATCATTTGTAATTTACCTTTTAGAGTGTGGTTGGAATCTTTAAAATGTGGGTCGCATTATACAACCCATACATAATAGAATTAATAAACATTGTCATAATATTTAGAATGGGGCCCCTAATCATAGTATATAACAACATTTTATAATGGAACACCACAAGAACTCTGAAAGTTTATGTCTCACCATTCTTAAAGAAATACCTGTGAATACCCTGAAACATTTTAGAAAATTAATAAGAAATATTTTTGAATCATTAAACTTGCGACCCTCATTCCTTATGGTCTAAATATCAGTACTGCAAGAAAATGGTTTAGCGGTCTTGTAGAAGCGCTACTAAAGCTCAGGCACCAGGATGATGAGGTTTATAAACAGCAATCTTTATTTTCCCCTCACAGCTCCACAACATGTTTCAACTGCTCAAGGCAGTCTTCCTCAGGTAGTGTAAGGGTATGTGCCCACAGGACGGTTCTTGCATCATTCTGACCGTCAGAAAACCGGTGGTGAACTTCTGGAGCCTACAGTCCTGAGCTCGGAAGAGTCCAGCGGTTTTACAGCGTTTTGTCAGCGGTTTTCCAGCAGTTTTACAGCGTTTTTTCAGCGGTTGTATAGCGGTTTTTTGTCATGATTCTTGGCCATTTGTAAGCTCATAGTTTGTACATAAAGTTGATGTTACTTTAAAAAAATGTACTAAAAAAAGGGGGTGAACTGTGACATCACATTATATAGAGAACAAAAAACTTTGATTGGTTCCCTAATTAACTATGTTTAACTCCTCATGCACTTCTACAAACATTGTCAATAAAAAACTACATAATTAAACTACAATTTATACAATTCCCCTAATTCCATATTGAGTATTAAAACTGCATATCTATATAAACCAGCCGTAGCTCAGTAATAAAATAAAAAAATATACATAAAAAATTATTAAAATTATTAAAATTACTATACACATTATTATAAAAAATTATTAAAATGAAATTATTATAAAAATGATTATATGCAAGTAGTGTTTGCATCTTCATATATATATATTGAAACAAGGATTTTTTTTTTTTCTTCCCTGAACTTTAAAGAGGATAAGTATTGGAACTGGAAGTAAGAGGAATAGCAGTTATAGTGACATCTGGTATATTTTGATCTAACTCGTTCTGTTTTGGCTCTTCATATATATCTAGATTTGTAAACTAATTCAACAGAAAAAGTATAATTTCAATACTTTCCATATATATGTAAAAAATTATTATTTTGATACAATCACCCAAATGAACATTTGCATACTAACAGAATATTTTTGGAAATAAAATATAATTATTGTATTAATGTTTTGTTACATTTTCCAAGGTTAAATTATGACCCTCTGGACTTAAAGTTCCCAACTTAAAGATCCAGTAACATTCTGTTTTAATAAGGGCCCCTAGACGATCATTCACATTATCTTTTATCTGATCAATGATTGTGAGCTTCATTTTCGTGGCATCTTTTTGGTGGCAGATGGTATAATGCCTTGATAGACTGTGGGATTGATATCCAATCTTGATGTTTTGTCTATGCTTATTAAGCCTAGCATGCATGGTCTGTATGGTCCGCCCTATATATTGAGTACCACACGGACATTCGATTAAACAAATCACATAGGTAGATTGGCATGATACCCTATGTTTGATAGGGAAACTTTGCTTTGTTGTGGCTGACATGAAAGTTTTTTCCCCATTCTTAATGACCTTGCAGCATAGGCATTTGGGGGTCTCACACGCATAGCATCCATTGTTCATATCATCCCCTTTTATTAGTGCCCTATCTTCCGTTTTTTGGCACACATTACTAGGAGACAACATTTCTCTCAGGTTTTTGTTTCTCCTGTATATCACATTAGGTTTAGTAGGCAAATGATTAGCGAGAACTGGGTCACTCTTTAATACAAACCAATATTTGTTCATTAAATCTAAAATCATTTTCCTTGGTTGGCAGCATGTTGTAACCAGACTCCATTTTGTCCTATTTATAGTTTTCTCATCACTTATGGTTTTTTTGGATGACATCTTCTCTATACAGGATTCCTGAGATAGGTCTTTCGTTTTCCTAAATGTGTCTTGCAACAAACGTTTGGGGTATCCCTTCGCTAGGAAACTCTTTTTTAGGGTTTTTGATTCCTGTCTAAAATCACTATCCTCGGTGCAATTTTTTCTCACCCTCCAGTATTGGCCATAGGGTACGCTGGTTAACCACCTGGGAAGATGCCCACTCCCATACTCCAAGTAGCTGTTAACATCAACCTGCTTGAAGAAGGTCGAGGTATACATACTCCCCAGGTGGTCCAAGTGCACCCATAGGTCCAAATACTGAAGGGCTGAGTTAGACACCGATCTAGTGAATTTTAGACCCCATTCGTTTTCATTTATTTCCGTGACAAAGTTAGGAAAATAGAGTCCAAAGTACGTTTTCTCCACTTTAATAGGTACCGGCAAATGTTAATGGTATACGGTACAATCCGGTTTACCAGGGGTCGGTCACCAGCTCCAGGTTCCCTGTAATGGAGTCTCTAGATGTCTTTCTTTCTTTGGCTTTCTGGGATAAACTTTTCCTTCTGTCTCTCCACCCTTGCAGAGCTCTTCCGCCAGTCCCCTGATCTCCTTCAGTAAGGCACGGTTATCCTTTCCCGGATTTAAGAGGAGTCCCAACTCTCCCCCGACGTCGGTAATCGGGCCGTTACCCCACCGGTTATGGATCTGTTGTGGTCCTGAGGGGCGAGGTACCTTGTGGTGCATACGGCAATTCGGTTATGTTGGGCCCGCAGCTCGTCAGTCTATAGTCAGTGATAAACGCCTGACTACTTAAGCTACCCGCAATGCCGATGTTCCCCAACGTGACCAGCCGGCTCCCCAACCAGTCCTGGGCCCGTTGCCTTCTGTCCTGGGTCCCCACTTAGAGATGGGGCACCCTCCTTTCAGCTGGGCTGTCAGGCCTGACCACTCTGTCTGCCTTCCCAGCACCATCTGAGGTAAACTGTCAACTGTCACTCTTCCTCTATCCTAGGCTCCGCCCCCACCCTATGGGACCTACTAAATTATCGGTTCCCCCTATTCTAAATGGTGCGGTCCTAAGTGGGTGTAAATTCAGACTCCCTATAGTGAACCCTGAGCTGATGACCTTACAGGGAAAGAAAAACACAATTTTTATATTAAATTGTAATACCACCCTGTGGCGCCTAGTCGCAGGGGCGCCACACATAGAAATATATGAAGCTGTCATGCTCAGTTCAGAAGATCTGCAGCCAGTCCGTTCTCTGTGATCCAACATCAAGCATGTGAAAGAGCCCTTAATCTGTGCCCTGTGTGCCATCATGTTGTTGATGTATTATTCCTATGTAATATAGCATCTATTCTTGAAGACACCACTGTGTCCTATGATAGAATACATTATCCAAAAGACATTGCCTGCATTCCATCCATGCACTGGTAAACAAAAAAATGCAGAATCACCACTAAAGCCTCATGTAGATGCCTATTTTTCATGTACAGGTTCTATTCTGTTTTTTCATAGGTAGAACACACACAGTAATTATAATATACAGTTGCGCTCAAAATAATAGCAGTGTGTTCAAAAACATAAGTTAAGCCCCAAACTTTATAACAGGTTTTATTTCCATGTATTGGGAACATTGCACAGTGTTTTCTAAATGTAAAAAGGAAGAGATACAGTGGTGTTCAAAAGTCCTGCATAGGCATAGGATAAATTGATTTTTCAAGTTTTAAACGTTTTCTGTCGAATATCTTCGATGCTAATATGACATATTATATATGGTTTTGTTCAGAATACAATTTTGCATTCTCTCCCTGTAATATTTTTAGCTTATGAAGCAGTTTTGCCTGAAATTATTGCAGCAATATGGGAATTGAGAGCACAACTAAATATTGTACAGCTTCAGATCCAAAATTAGGCAATCACAGATGAGGTTCTTGTGACCAATCATAACCTGGATATGGCAGCCAATCACTTTCCATTACATTGCATCACATTTGCTGCTTTGTTTGTGTGTTTTATCTGTTGGTCTATCTAGTGAATCATACTGTAGAGCTTTATGATCGGAGCCTTCAGATTGTTGTCAGGGGAGGATCGTGTGCGAGTTGTGGTGCTACATGAAGAGGGTTATACTGGCCCCAGCTCACAAGGAAGGTCGGCTGTAATCAGAGTACAGTCGTAAGAATTTTGCAGAAACATAAGCAGATTGGAATTACCCAGGACAGGCCCAGATCTGGTCGACCCAGAAAGTCAACTAAAAGGGAGGATAGAGTACTGATAAGAACATCCCTTGCCAATGGAAAGCTCACCTCTCCCCAGCTTCTGCGAGAATGGCAAGCATAGTGCAATATTGAGGTAGCAACATCAACTGTTAGGAAGAGATGTTTGGAAGCAGGATTGAGAGGGTGCAAGGCCCGAAAGAAGCCATTGATGACAGCCATACAAAGACAAAGGTGAAAACTGTGGGCATTGAAATATTCAAAATGGAGGAAGGAGGAATGGGAAAAAGTGCTATTTAGTGATGAAAGCACTTTTTGCATTTTAGGAAATGATGGCAAGTCTTATGTGAGAAGGTTTCCACATGAAGAGTACAAGCCAGAGTGTTTGAGCTTCTCTATGAAACATCCGATGAAAGTAATGGTCTGGGGCTGTATGGCAGCCAATGGTGTTGGAAGGCTTCATATTGTGGAGGGTATGGTTAATGCAAAAAAATACATAGACATCCTTAATAAGAAAATGCTGCCTTCTGCTCAACACCTGTTTTCAGGGGATTATATCTTTCAGGATGATAATGCTCCTTGTCACAGAGCTAAGACAGTAACGGAATGGAAAAAAAAGAACAAGGTGGCTACTATTGACTGGCCAGCCCTGTCCCCGGACCTCAATCCAATTCAAAGTTTGTGGCACAAGGTATCAATAGAGATATCTAAAAAACAGCCAAGGACCAAGAGAGAGTTGATTGAGGCTCTGATACAGGCCTGGAACCACATCATCACTCAGGAACATCTGCAGAAGCTTGTTCACTCAATGCCACAGAGATGCATGTTGGTGCTCAAGAGCAAAGGCCGGCCAATAAGGTATTAGAGGCTAAAGATGCACTCAAAAGGCCCTTTTCAGGACTCTGAATTAAATAAAAAATAATAAATCTTAAAAAGTAAAATTTAAGTCTGTGTGAACTTGCATTGGAAGTTAATGAACTTAGAAACCTGTTCACCATTCTACACACTGTACTGGTGTAGGTATAGTTATGCTGTAAAAAAAAATATCAAAAATGCAAATACCATAACAATGTATACACTTGGGACATTCAAAAATGAGTATGGCATACAATGAGGGATTACAAAAACATATATGTTCCACCAGTTTCACTGTAGAGATGCAGAAGTATGAAATATATAGTTTTCTTCACGCCTATGCAGGACTTTTGAACACCACTGTATGTATACAATAACGTTTACCTACTTTACAGAAAATAAAAAAATGAACATTGGGCTGTTCAAAAAAATTGCAATGTCCGCATTTGTCTTTACAAACTCAAAATATGCACATATTTTTAGGATTTAGCATTCCTGTGAATCACTAACCTAATATTTAGTTGTATAACCACAGTATTTACAACTGCCAAAAATCTATGTTGCATACAGTCAACCAACGTCTGGCACCAGTCAACTGTTATCCAGCCCAGGATGCTTTGACTACATCCCACAATTTATTTGCATTTGTTGGATTTGCCTCAGAAACTGTGTTTTTAATGTCACCCCACCAGTGATCTATCGGGTTAAGGTCCAGGGATTGGGCTGGGGCACTGCATAACTTCAATTTAGTTGGACTGGAAGCAAGATTTTCCTCATTTACTGCTGTGTTTAGGGTTGTTATCTTGTTGAAACACCCATTTCAAGGACATTTCCTCTTCAACATAAGGTAAGTATTTTGATGTATGCAAACTGGTCCTTGATCTGTGGTGTGCGGCACCATAGTAAAAGAAACATGCCCATATCATGATGCTTGCACCACCATGCTTCATTGTCTTCAGAGTGTACTGGTACTTGGGGTCGTCTGATGAATTGCCAATTTTACTTTCATCAGTCCACAAAATGTTTCTCCATTTCTCTTTAGGCCAGTTGATGTGTTCTTTAGCTTTAATACATGTCTTTTTTTTACATGTAGGACTTTGCAGGGACTTCTTGCTAATAGATTTGCTTCACACAGATGTCTTCTAACTGTCACAGTCCTAAAAGGTAACTTGAGACTGTCTTTGATCATCCTGGAGCTGATCATTGGCTGAGCCTTTGCTATTCTGGCTATTCTTCGGTACATTCAAATGGTAGTCTTCTGTTTTCTTCAATGTCTCTCTGTTTTTCTTTCCATTTCATGCATTGGAGATTATTTTCGCTGAACAACCTATAATTTTCTGCACTTCTTTATAAGTTTTACCCTCTTCAATCAACTTTTTAATCAAAGCATGCAGTTCTTCTGAACAATTTCTCGAACAACCCATATTTCTGAGGCTTTCAAGGAGAAATGCATCTACAACATGTGCTGGGTTCACCCTTAAACAAGGGCCATCTGATTCTCACCTGTTTCTTCATAGAATGATTGACCTAACTAATTGAACTCCACACTGCTATCTTGAACACACTCCCTTTCAATTAATTATTCACTACACAGACTCAAAAACCTGCAGATCATTGTTGGTTTTCTAAGGCTGGCTTCACACTATGGCTGGGATCCGATCAGTGGCTGTCTGCTTGAGGCAGACAGCCGCAGACCGGATCAGCACCCAGAACTGGAGGGCTAATTTGCCCTCCAGTCCGGTGTGCAGCCGCACGAAGCTGCAGCTGCAGCTGATCGGTCAGGACCGCAGTTTGAACTGTCAGGAGGGGCTGGCGCTGAGCTTCAGCACCATGGAGCTGTCCCCTCTGACAGACCAGGAACGCGACTCACTCTTTGCGAACCGCGGTCCTGAGTTATCTGCAGTGGCAGCTGCACTGGCTGCACACCGGACCTGAGGGCAAATTATCCCTCCAGTTCTGTGTGCTGACCTGGTCCGCGACTGTCCACCTCAAGCGGACAGCCACGGATTGGATCACAGCCGTAATGTGAAGCCAACCTTAGAATCTACTGCACCAACGGGTAAATTGTTTGACATATAATATAAGTGCTATCCGACAAAAAATCTAATCACACTGAGACAAATGTTATTTAATGAAGCAGCGCACACGTCCAATTCTTTCCGTGAATCAAGTATTCCAAACAAAAAAACTGCAGTTCGCATGGTTTTTCTCCAAGAATCGGATCGCACTCAGCCATTCAAGTCATTGGAGTGCAGTCTGACTTTCATGGACTGACTGAAGGGAGAAAGTGGAGAAACTATATTTTTCCACCTCCAAGAAAGCATATCTGATCAATCTGATTAGCATAATCGGACCCTTTTATCGGGTGGACAAAATACAGTTGTGTGAATGCAACTGGTGACCAAGACTGATGAAAATCAGATGAAATACACGGATGTAAATTGGTCAATTTTTGCTAGGGAGACAAACCACAGACATGTGACTGAGGTATAAAGCAGATAAAATATACTGGTTCTAGCTAGAGCTAACAGATATGCTAATAACTGAATTATCAGAATATATTATAACTAACTATATTTTCAAGCTTATTGTAAAAATGTCATAGTTTATCAGAGCGATACACTTATTAGAAATTCTTCTGCCCTATATGTACGGTACATTGACTTGATGAATACATGCTGCTCGTTCTCTGTTGGCCGTGCTGACTGATCGCTCTATATTACACTGCTTCTTATACTAGGGTAAGGGAAGTGATACTGACCTTGTACATGGGGAGATTTCGCTCAGCCACATTAGGCCAGAATGACTTTTTGCTGTATAAAAGCATCAGGCACAAGGACAAAGCTGGTAGTCCTTCATCATTACTCTTGTTAACATCGGCTCCATTGTCAAGAAGAAGGTTAATGACGTCATTATGGCCATTTACCTGAAAGAAGACTTGTTAGCACACAAGATGGCAATTCACGAGTGCCACACATTATTTAGAGCAGAACATCAATGAGGAAAAAGGGAAAAAAAAGACAGCTATGACTACGGCCTGTACCTTGGGGTGGCTGCGGGGGGCGGCGGCTCGCGGTTAAAGGAGGCTGGAGCTAACAAGTTTGCCTGCTGTTTAAGACAATGCATATTCACTGCTCTCCACGCCAGTAATTTCCCGCCATTCAGGGTATTTTTTGGGGGAGGTGCAATGACCGAGAGGGAAATCCCGACATTTCAATCTATTTTTCCATTATGGAATTTACAGTCCTAGTAAAATAATTTTAGATTTAATAGATCAGATGTAACAATACAAAATATGTTTATTGTTTTATTTCTTTATTTTTAATGGGGAAAAAAAGGAGGGCGATAAAAATGTATATACTGTATTTTTCACTTTATAAGATGCACCAAATTATAAGATGCACTCCAAATTTGGTGAAGGAAAAGAGAAAAGAAAATAATTTTTAATGTTAAATGGGGTCAGTCTTATAATGTCAGTTATTCATCTTATAATCAGTACATGTCCCTCCTCCTTGTATACATGTCCTCATCCTTGTATATTTGTCCGGCATCCTGGTATATATGGTCCCCCATCCTGGAATATTTGTCTCCATTCTAGTATATATGGTCCCCATCCTGGTATATATAGTAGCCCATCCTGGCATATGTGCCCCTCCTCATATATATAGTCCTCATCCTGTTATATATGTCCTCATCCTTATATGTCTGTCCTTAATGGTGGTATCCATGCCCCCACCCTGGTGTGGCGCCCCACTGATCTGGTCGCCATAAGGTGTACTGCACCCACTCCACGGGTGTGATATCTCAGTCCTTGAGGGAATGGGATGGTGAATCCAGACTCCCACCAAAACACTGAGAACCGTAGGTGGTGTCACAAACTTTTAATTCCACAAACATTGCCCCCATTCAACAACCCCTAAGCACTGTGCAATTGACTCCTCTGGAGTCACAGAAGCCGGGTCTCGACCCCCTTACTCCCCCTTTCAGTACTGGCGCCCGGTTTAGAGTGCCCCACGGCCCCAGGGTGGGCGAGTCACTGGTGTCCATGCCCCCCATCCTGGTATATGTGTTCCCCATTCTGATATATGTGCCCCCACCTGATATATATGTCCCCCCTCCTGGCACATATATCCCCCATCCTTGTACATAGCCCCCCATGGCATGCGGGGGTGCATGAGGTGGTTTCATGGGTCCACGGCAGGTGAGGGCAAAGTCCAGGGGGTTGCGGGGGGAAGTCACAGCAGTGCCCGGTGAGCGCTGCCATTATCCGTGTCCTAGCATGCAGTGCCGAACGGCAATACATACTATTGTGTCCAGACTTCCAGAAAACGGCTGTGGAGGAGTCGCATGCGCAGACCGCAACGGGCGGTCATTTTCTTGAAGTCTGGACACAAGAGCATGTATTGCAGCTTGGCAATGCATGCTGGGACATGGATAATGGCGGTGCCCACTGGACGCTCCCTCGCAGCTCCGGGCTTTGCCCCCACCCTTTTTTTTTTTAAAGATTCGGGTTTTAAGACGCACCCCTGTTTTCCCCCCAATTTGGGGGAAACAAAATGCATCTTTATAATCCAAAAAATACGTTATATTTGTTTCTATATATTTTATTTTTTAAATTCTATTTTTTTCTTCATTTTTTAATTCCTTTAGGGAACATGAACCTGCAATCATCTGTTCATTTATACTACAGTATATACTGCAATGCCACAGTATTCCCGAATAAAATAAAAATCACTGTCTCCTATGAACACCAGCCACAAACTTATCTTTACATCATGGCTGCCAGTGCGACTATTACATTTTTTGATCATGTTACGAACAGGGCTAATGGATGTGTTTAATGGCACCCCTGGTTCCCTTATTCAGCTGATCAGACTCCAGTATCTAGACCGGAAGGATCAAATCTACAACAGCAATAAAAACGTATTTACGAGCCTCAGAGAGATTAGTTTACAGGAGCAGGAGGATATTGGGAAAGTGTCACTTTGGAATAGTTAGGAAAATAGAAGGGCTGCCACTAGTAGTAGAAAACCCATTTATAGTACCGTATTTTCCGCTTTTGAAGACGCAGTTTAATTTCCCCCAAATTGGGGGAGAAATGGGGGTGCGTCTTACAAAGCGGGCAGTGAAAAAATGGGGTGAAAAGTTAAAAAAAACTTTTCTTATCCAGCGGCTGGCGGCGGCTGCGGGGGAGACTGGTAGCAGGCAGGGTCCCAGTGGGGCAATGCAGTTGGCCTGGTGGTCGGAGGTATGCGGGCAACATTCTTGAAGTCCGGTGCGGTGGCAGCGCAACTGCACAGGCCGGCGCCATTACAAAATCTGGGCGTGTTTCCAGTTTGCAATACGAGTTTCCGGTTTGCACAGACTGTGATCCGCGGCCATTTCTAGACACTGGAGCATGCATTGCCAGACCGGCAATGCATGCTGGGAAATAATAATGGCAGCGCCCACCGGAGACTGGTGCAACACCCCCGCAGCTCCTGCCTTGGCCCCCAACCTCCGTGGCCCACCGGAGACCGGTGCGACACTCCCGCAGCTCCTGCCTTGGCCCCCAAGCTCCGTGGCTCCCTCGGTAAGACTTTGGGGGGGCTATGTACCAGGATGTATGTCCCCCATTCTGGGCCATATATCAGGAGGGACATAAACCAGGATGGGGGCATGGAAACGAGGATGGGGGCATATATATCAGGAAGGGGCATATATACCAAGATGGGAGCATGGAAACCAGGAGGGGGCACATATACCAGGATAGGGGGACCATATATTAGGTGGGGGACCATATATCAGGAGGAGGACCATATACCAGGATGGGGGCATGGATACCAAGAGGGGGACCATATATCAGGAGGAGGACCATATACCAGGATGGGGGCATGGATACCAGGATGGGGGCATGGACACCAAGAGGGGGACCATATATTAGGAGGGGGACCATATATCAGGAGGAGGACCATATACTAGGATGGGGGCATGGATACCAGGATTGGGACCATATACCAGGATGGGGGCATGGATACCAGGTGGGGGACCATATATCAGAAGGGGGCACATATACCAGAATGGAGACAAATATACCAGGATAGGGGACATATAAACTGATTGTAAGACAGACACTGGCATTACAAGACAGACCCCATTTAACATTAAAAATTATTTTTTTTCTCTTTTCCTTCACCAAATTTGGGGGTGCGTCTTATAAAGCGAAAAATGTGGTAAACCTTATCAGTTTTCTAGCAGATGCAGTTGAAACCAGAAGTTTCCATACAATATATAAAAAGACACATATGCATGTTTTTCTCACTATCTGACATGAAATCAGAATAAACCTTTTCCATTTTAGGTCAATTAGGATTACCATAATTATTAATATTTGCCAAATGCCAGATTAATGAGAGAGAGAGGATGTTTCAAGGCATTTTTATTACTTTCTGTAAAGTTACAAATTTACGTACATTTCACTACGGCTCCACATCAAGAACAATAGAAAAATTGGAGCCCGGCTCAACAGGAGCTGGGCTCCAATTTTTCTATTGTTCTTCATAGTAATCAACATATGTAAACTTGCGACTTTACAGAAAGTAATAAAAATGCCTTAAAACATTCTCTCTCATTACTCTGGCATTTGGTAAATATTAATAATTATGGTAAACCAAAGTGAACTAAAACGCTAAAGTTTTTTTCTTAATTTATGTCAGATAGTGAGAAGAACATGTATATGTGTCTTTTTATATAGGGTATGTAAACTTCTGGTTTCGACTATATCTGTACGCAACAAATAATGTATTGGTAGCTAAAAGTATGGCAAGCCTTTATAGTTAAAAATAGAGATTTTTATTTAGTACAGACCAGAAGATACCATAAAATGTGTCTGAGATATCACAATTAGAGATAAGCAAAACCGTGGAAGTTTGAGTTCAGGTGATGATGCCGTACTTTTATTTGCGCACTGTTTGGGACCCAAACTTGACCCGAACCTCATTAGAAGTCACTGATTGGAAGTCCCCTCCTCTACCACATACAGCCACCCATAAGCAAAACACTTCTGGAGGTGAGAGGTGGGGATATTTAAATTTTATTTTGGAAACACACTACACCCAAAAACTTCAGTGCGAACCGATCAAATACAGCATGCCGTTTGTACTGGGCCAAGCACCAAGTGTACCCGACCACGGCGATGCCTGCTCCAGTGCTTTGGAAATGTGAAGCACCCAAACTCCGGCTCTTTACAGGTTCGCTCATCTCTATTCACAAGGAAATATCACAAAGCGACACTCACTAAACCTCAAAAACAAATAAAACATCCATATCAATAGTAAATTCATCCTTCAAACCAGGGGTGGGGAACCTTTTTCTGCTGGGGGCCATTTAAAAATTTCTACCATCCTTCGGGGGCCACACAAAATTATCAACTTTAAAATTCCCCTGCTATATTTGGTTAAACAATCACCTCACCCCTACTGTGGTGGCTCGGGAGGGTTGGGGGGTTCTCTTTGGTGTAGCTGTGATCTTACTTGATATTGATCATGTTGCGTCTCATCTTCTTTTCCAGGTTTGCCACGTGAGGCTGGGGGGCATATACGTCACTGAAGAGGCTGAGGCTGGGGCAGAGAGATCTCTGGGGAGCTGGATTTAAAGGGCAACCAGACTGCAAAATGCGGCTGCTAGCACAAGCATTGTGGTCCCCATGAATCTGCCTGGAGGCCGCAGAAAAGTTCATCAAGGGTTGCATGCGGCCCTCGGGCCTGAGGTTCCCACCCCTGCTTTAAACATAGGAAACATAAATCGTACATGGCTACTCACTGTGGCGGCATGTAGAGCAGTCTGTCCACTATTATCAGACACATCAACTTGGGCTAGACCATGTCTTAGAATTGTAGAAATAGTCTCCAAATCTCCCAAACCAGCCATCTCTATGAGTCGCTCAGCGGATCGCTCACGTGGACCTCTTGGACCAAATTTTTCTCTATCATCCCTCATAATTGAACACATATTCCAGTCAAAATGTTCTGGTCTGTTTCTAATTGAATAAATATGTGATGTATAAGTTACAAGCGATTTTTCATTTCCATATAGACAGGTGAGCATGTCTACTACACGATGAATACATTGTTTTACAGCCAAATTGGTTCAGAGATTAAAACAGTTGGTTGAACTTAACTAAAATTGTGGTGCTGAATATGCCTAAATTTGCTGATTTGCCCTAATTTTTGAAGATCCTGAGGAGATTGAAACTCCTTATGACACCTTTTATACAGGCTTATAGAAAAATTGCATCTATATTTTTTCATTATCATTATAGTATTGTTAGATTGGTTTCACACTACCCGGTTTTCGGGATCCGGGGCAATCCTGTTTTTTTCCGGACTCCCTGGTGTCTCCCGGATGCTACTGGATCGCAGAAAATGGCACCGGATGAATCTGTCCGTTTTTTTCACTGGATCAGGAAACCGGATCCGGTGAAAAATCGGACCGGTTGCATCTGTTTTTTTGCGGCTCCGGTTTTAAGCGCACACCCCTCCTGTGGCTTATTAAGTATGGTGACACTAAGGTAGGTGTACATCTGTGTATCTCAGTCTGCTAATGTCTCACACACAGAAAAAACTGTATATGGTGGGAGGACCAACATGTATTATGTCAATAACACACTTTCATCTTTTGGCATGGTTCACCTCTGAATCTGTATGTTGGCTACATTATACATCATTATACATCATTAGGTTTTAGAAATGTTTTGTGTTGTGTCACATCATACAGATCCTCATGGTGGCTTACATTTCCCCACCTCATCAACCTTGCATTAATGGTTCCATCATTTACCCTTTATGGCCTCCCGTCACACCTAGTGACATCGTCATGTATTCCTTAGCCAATCTTGTGTGTTATCTTCATGGGCACATGCCCAAATACTAATTTCCTTTATGTAATTTTGTTTGGTGTGCAGGGGGTCAAGCCGCGTCCCATTGTAGCCTTATGTTCAGCTGCTGCTTCCACAGCCTGATTTCTATCATTTTGTGATATCTCGGCTCCCACCAGGCACACCCCACCCATGTTGCCTAATCCGGCAATGTGACCCGGTGGCTTTGAATGTGTATGTAACTCCCATTGAAGATGATGAGGCTATGATGTTCACAGAGGGGCATCATTTTATTTTACATCACATGATGGCTGGTCCCTTAGCATGCCAAGTGACCATAGTTGACCATACTTGTGAGACCCAGAGTTCACAGTTGCATGCCACATCTGCCTGTAGCGTCATGTGTCATTTGTGTGTAATAATAATGTCATATTGTCTTTTTCTGGATGTGTACTAAAGTGTGCCGTCATCACTGAAATGTTTTCTTTTCTTTTGATGGTGCAGATATCTTGTGATTGGAGAATCGTTAACTTCCCTCCACTATTAATTCCGCATGGGTGTGTCCACAATTTCTGGCATCATCAAGGAAACATGCTGGGCTCTGTGGGAGGAACTCCACACAGAGTTCATTCCCCAAACCCACAACCCAGCATTGGCTCAACATTTCCGAAAAATGTAAAGAAATTTGCCAATTCCCTATTTGCCTGAATGTGCGGAACGGAAAACATATACACATCTTGAAACCAGCAAACAGTGGCTCTGAGTTTTTTAATTATGAAAAATTTCACTCGATTGTGCTGCTTGCTATAGTGGATGCCGAATACAAATTTGTCGCAGTTGACATTGGGGTTTTTGGGCGGTCTAACGACTCCCAGAGCTTTAAACAATCTGGAATGGGGCGTCTCGTCTACAATGACAATTTTAACTTTCCAACACCAGCACCACTTCCAGGCACAGAGGCACCACCAATGTCCTTGTCGCGGATGAGGCATTCCAAATGTGCCAGAATTTACTAAAACCTTACAGCAGTCAGGGTTTGACATACCAAAAAAAGATATATAATTACCGGCTGACATGTGCCCGGTGCATGGTGGAATGTGCGTTTGGGTTGTTGTCGTATAAATGGAAAATTCTAGGCACTGCCATCAATTATATTATTATAAATCAATTATATTATTCACACGGATATATGGTTTGGCAAAGGTGATTTTTTTGCCTGACAATTTATGTGTCTGCCTACAGTGACCTACCCACATGTTAACAACTGAGTGCAAGGAAAGGGGAATGGAGAAGCTCACCTTTGTGCCTCCAATTAGACCCGGTCAGGTGCAGCGGCAGTGGCTTGCATCAACAAGTTGTCATGAAATAATCTACAAGAAAAAGCCAGCACCCGATCCATATGGCTAAACGAATTCTTCTTTATTTGAACTCACATACACATAATTAAAAATCGTATCTGTATGGCAGATGTTGCTAAGATCTTCCATACACATGCAATTTTTAGTTATGTGTATGTGAGTTGAAATAACGAAGAATTTGCTTAGCCATATGGATCAGGTGCTGGCTTTTTCTTGTAGATTAATCTACATACATGTTCACAAACCATCTAGAAACCAATGTACATGCATCATTGAAAACAAAAACCAAAGAGTACTAACAACACTTTTTTATTATTTGCACCGAAGGATCAATTTAAAGTTGGGTAAAATCCCTCGGTGGGGTGCTAAACAAAAGTGGTGCACTTTGTTGTGCTGCAGTGGGGGTCACAGTGGTGGTTGTGGCCACGCTTTGAAAAGCGGAAGTCACTGGGGTCCATGAAGGGGTGGACAAAGGCCGCTGTGGTGTTTCTGCTGGACTGCTCACCATAATTGGTGGGCTTTGCCTGGGCCATGCTGATGCTTCATAAGCCGGGCCTCTGTTCGTGGGCTGAGTGGAGCTTGGTCCACATAATGGTGCATTTTGAAAACTGGCAGCAGCATAGAGGTTTGGTTGCTGCTGGAAGCGAGGTGTTGTAGTGAAAAGCTGTGTTGCTTGAGTGTGAGGCATTAGCCCTTGTAAATGGTAGTGTGAAGGGTGGTAGGGCAACTGTGAAAATAAGGAGTGGGCCGGTTGTTGTGAAGGGTGTTGGGGGTATGTGTAACGGTATCCATGAGAAAACTGCAGAAATGATGAATCCGGGGTGTAACGGCTTTGTTGATGGCTCGATGTCTGGTTGGACGAGACACCTTGTTGGGTTTTAAAAGAGGACACAGTATGTCTCACACCCATGGTAAGGCCTGCCACCTGTTGATGTGATGAGAAAGGTGCCTATTTGGGAGCCCTCCAAGCACCCATGAGGCAACTGGATTCACTGGTTGTGGCAGTGATCCCATGTTGCCTGGGTGGCCTTTCCATGGTGTGGATTGTGCATTGCTAGCTACAGGAGGAGGACTATCGGAAGGGTGCTGGGTGGCCCGAGAATGTTGTTGTGGCTGCATGTCGGGATCCATCTGTCTGGCTTTCTGCACAGCATCCTGACAACACTGGACAATGTATGCCTGCTGATCACTTGACATCTGTTCCATCTCCCTGGCCAGCGTTATCAAATACTGGTTGTTACACATGTGTACATTTGTGCTCAGATCCCTCAGGTCAATGTGGAGACGCTGCAAGCACTCTGTGATTTGCAGAGACAGCTGTTTCCACATGTCCTGTTGGTACCCCCAGGGGGCTGCTGGGTACCCCCTGGGGGCTGTTGGTCCCCCCAGGGGGCTGTTGGTACCCCCTGGGGGCTGTTGGTACCCCCTGGGGGCTGTTGGTACCCCCAGGGGGCCGCTGGGTACCCCCTGGGGGCTGTTGGTCCCCCCTGGGGGCTGTTGGTACCCCCAGGGGGCTGTTGGTACCCCCAGGGGGCTGCTGGGTACCCCCTGGGGGCTGTTGGTACCCCCTGGGGGCTGTTGGTACCCCCAGGGGGCTGCTGGTACCCCCAGGGGGCTGCTGGGTACCCCCAGGGGGCTGCAGGGTACCCCCTGGGGGCTGTTGGTCCCCCCTGGGGGCTGCTGGGTACCCCCTGGGGGCTGTTGGTACCCCCTGGGGGCTGTTGGTCCCCCCTGGGGGCTGTTGGTACCCCCATGGGGCTGTTGGTACCCCCAGGGGGCTGCTGGGTACCCCCTGGGGGCTGCTATATGTACCCCTGGGGGCCTGCTGTATACCACTGGGGCTGCTGTATACTACCACTGGGGCTGCTGGGGCTCCTGTATACTACCACTGGGGCTGCTGGGGCTCCTGTATACTACCACTGGGGCTGCTGTATACTACTACTGGGGCTGCTGGGGCTCCTGTATACTACCACTGGGGCTGCTGGGGCTCCTGTATACTACCACTGGGGCTGCTGGGGCTCCTGTATACTACCACTGGGCTGCTGGGGCTCCTGTATACTACTACTGGGGCTGCTGGGGCTCCTGTATACTACCACTGGGGCTGCTGTATACTACCACTGGGGCTGCTGGGGCTCCTGTATACTACCACTGGGGCTGCTGGGGAATCTGTATACTACCACTGGGGCTGCTGGGGCTCCTGTATACTACCACTGGGGCTGCTGGGGAATCTGTATACTACCACTGGGGCTGCTGGGGAATCTGTATACTACCACTGGGGCTGCTGTATACTACCACTGGGGGGCCTGTATACCACACTGCTGGGGGCTGTATAACTGTGCTGGGGTCCACCCTCGGCTTATACACGAGTCAATAGGTTTTTCCAGATTTTTGGGGCAAAAGTAGGGGGGTCGGCTTATACACGGGTCGGCTTATACACGAGTATATACGGTAGTTATGTTATATGTTTTATGTTTCACAAACACAACTCAACATTAAGGTGCATAGCTACAAGGATCTCCCACATATACGTCAGGAAACGCACAGTTGCATCACCACACAACACCGTTGGCAATTACACAGACCTACAGATACACACCCTCTCGCTAACATGCTGGATCTCAAGAATTCCAGCATGTGGGCGTACTTGTAGGCCGTTTTCTTCGGCCCAATATCCCTGCGAGCCCGCATCTCATTGGTCAAGTGCTTCCTGAAGCTGTCCCTGATATTGTGCCATTTCCACAGCAATGAACCGCCTGCCGGAAGAACAAAAAAAAATATTAACATACCGTGTGCTGGTTGTCCAAAAACACATTATGTGTGTGAGAAACCATTACCAACTGATTTTTTTTTTTGGTTGTCCCCATTTAAAAAATTTGGGCCCACAAACAAACTGGCAAGGAGGCAAGTTTGCTAAAAGCCTGACAATGAAACTTAAATTTGCTATTCGTACTACATATGTATCGGTGTAATTTTCATTATGATGTTTGTGGTGAAATATTACTCTGGAAATAACATGGCTACTATCTGATCAATTACAGCACAATGGTTAGAAACATTTACTTATGGTGACGATCTTGGCCTGCTTCATTGTGTCGGTTCCATCCTCGGACCACCCTTGCACAGACCTCATCCCACAGTCGTCTAGTGTGCGCCAGATTTGCGTGGAGGTGGTTGTGTTGGTTCCACAATGGAGCACGTGCTTCCACAAGCTGGATGAGGAGATCCGTATCTAGTACGTCTTCCTCATCGGCCCTGTGAGACCTTTTAGAAGCCTGTGAGTAACAAGAAAAAAATTACACAATCATAATCCAACATGTATTTTGGTAAATAAAAACACAACATGTCAGATGAACAGGAGCAGCCACAGCAGATCTACCATTCACATAGTCAGCAATCTGTGAAATACACAAACTCAACAAATGTCACTCACTCTCCACCAAACCATACACATGTCCCTAATTGGCTCGGAAGCCTGACCCATCATCACGCTTCCTGTCAGCTTATATTTGTATAAAAACCAGAGGGTTATATATATTGCTAGCCACAGCCTTTTTGGGTCACATACCCACCTGTGTCTCTTTGTTGCCCTCCGTGGTCCCACACTTCCCCAAATGCTGCCACATGTTACATACACATGCATCCTAAAGCCACAACATCACTCTGGAAGAGCCACATGCTGTTGTACATAAGACTTTACAATCCGTGGTAAGGGCAAGATGTTCCGCTCTCCCTGTTTGGGCCTAGTGATTTAGTGTGCTGTAGGAGGGGAATATGTTTCTGTGATCACACATACAAGATGGTTGTGCACACAATCACCTAGCCACCTCAAGGATACATTCATGGGGTAATACCACCCGGGACACACGAACCACAAGGCATAAGTGATGATTGGTATCTTAAAGTTATGTGTTAAGAATCAAGAACCATGCAGGCTACAGACAATACATGGTCAGCCACACGTATGGGACTACAGCATTTCCATGCCTTCCCAATACTTTTGTATGGTAAAAATTAGGCACGGGGCATGCACATTTATTTTTTGAACACTGTGTATTGAATTGGGGTTGTGGTTTTGTGCACATGTAAACACATAATGATCAACGACGCAAGTATCAGTCATGTCTTTAAACTGTCACTGCATGTACACACTCTCTTTGGTCCTAATATACAGAACCTAACATCAACAATGTACCACTAACATGAATCCCAGTATGTCATTATAAACAATGTGGGAAGCACAGGGATATGTTGACGCGTTGTACACTTATTAACTCATAAAGTGGCCCTGGTTGGAATCCAAAATTTAGCCTTGGCCCTTACGTGTTTTAAAAAAATGACATTTGCGGCCGAGTACTTACACAGCTCCAACCACCTCTGGATTGGGAGTGATGACTGTGGGATGGGCCCGCAGCCTCTCCTCCTGATGCCTCTGGACCCTGAAAAAGACAAATGCCAGTGTCACAAGAAGATTACAGACATGTTGTATGGAGCAAATCAATGACTGGCCCCAGGATGTGTACTTACATGCTCCACTCCACCAACGGCCACATCTCCATCTCCATCTCCCTCAAATTCAGATTCCGAAGAATACTTAGAAGAAAAATAAGGAAAATATCCTATTACAAAACATACATTATCGGACATATTGGACATTCAATACCATAGAAAACACACTCACCTGCAGGAGTGGAACCATCTCCTCATCAGACATGATCAGTATGTACGACCTGTCTCCAACCAAATACTTCTAAAATGTAAAAGACAATAACAAAAAGATTATAAATTCTGCCTAAAAACACTTATAACAAAAGACAGTTCAAAACAAATACACAATGTAGCCATGTATTCAGGTTAAAACAATCACACATGACAAAAATGAACACGCATTAACAGACATGCTGAGTACAATACATTGCACTCGCCAATGAAGCATGTTCACGTACATACACAACTATATGGTGTCATGGCGACCCATACTCACTGCACACCCAGCACATGTACATAAGGGTTCCCTTGCATGGCTGTGCAGGCAGGCAATAATACATGCACATGGCGTGCATGCTCACTTACACGGCTGTGCATGCAGCAATCAGTGCATGCACATGACCATTGTGGTTCCCTTGAACATTTGGACAGACGCTGCCATCACTCGCACATATAAATACCCTCACATTGCAAAATGTTCACTCACCCTAATTAGATCACGAAGTGCAGCTGCCAAGCCGAAATTGACAGGTCTCCTTGTTTTTATCCCGCATTTGGAGGAAAATGGCATCTGCAGGGGGGCGGGAGGTGCTCACATTCATCAGCGGCGCAGCCGTAGTCCTAAATTTTTAATCCTGGAACTGGTCCAATTCTTTGTCAGATCCGGCGCCTATGAACTCCCATGTTATGGGGCACCGGATCACGCCTGATCCGGGAGGATCCTATTTTGACCGATTTTTACCACGGACACAAAAAATGCTGCATGCTCCGATTTTGTGTCCAGGACCAAAAAACGAAAGCTGCCGGATCCTCCCGGACAGCACAATACCGGATGGCAAAACACTGCCATCCGGATAGGAATACTATGGGGCCAAAACCGGATCCGGGGCTGTCTGGTTCACACCGGAAAGCCATGGATCCCAAAAACCGTGGTGTGAAACCAGCCTTACATCACCTATGTAGTCTATTGAGCCTTCAGTATTCTATTATCTTAGCATGACCAATCAAAAAACACCAATTCAGCTCCGATGAAGTAATCCTAATTATAATTGCATCAGAGGAGTCACATATACTGTTTTAGGATTTAATTGCCTAATTTCTTAGCACACTGACATGTTTCTATATGTTTTTTCAGCTATGCCTCATTCTTGCATTAACAAACCAGATCATTTTTGTTACATATGCATTGAAGTCACTTTTGCATCATAAAGGTGAAACTTGACTGCTACGATAAGGAAAGTTTACAACCTCTATTTTGGCTGAAGATTAGGAGATCAGGACAGGAGTTTGGCTCCACACATATGCTGCAATAGATGTGCATCACATCTTACTCAGTGGTTGCATAGGAAGAGGCAATCTATGCCTCTGCAGTTCCAATGATCTAGAGAGAGCCAGCCGATCATGCTACCAATTGCTGTTTTTGCATGGTTTCCCCTATTAGGAAAGGAGTTTGAAGGAAGACGCTGACTTTACAGATCCAAAAATCCCATCTGCATTACAGCCAGTACCCCATACAGAAGAATAGCTGGTTCCAAAAGCACCAGAAACATTTTCAGTCAAATAAAATGAGGAAGAAGAAGGTGCTTGATATCATGAAGCATGTTCTTCTCACGTTCCAGACTTTATGTAAGAAACCACAACTGAACCACTCCTTATAACTAGCAAAGAGTGAGTAGTAAGATCTTTGGGGTCGGATAGCTCTAATCGAATACTCTGAACTGTTTCAGTATTTGGATTTGGAGTAATTGCATTGGATTCGTTACTCTTTACAAGTACTGAAACCCAAAGATCTTACTTCTCGCTCATCACTACTTATAACACAAAGTGAACTGAACAATCTTGGATCTGCCCTATTCTAAAGGCCCTGTTATGCGCTACGATATCATTAACGATATCGTTGCAATGTCACAACGACATTGTTGAGTATGACACGTAGCAACGACCAACGATAAGTTTGTTGATCCTTGATTGTGGAAGAATGACCAGGGCCATTTTTTTATCGTTGCTCTCCCGCTTGGCAGTCAGCATTGGCGTTTGTGACAGCGGGAGACCAAAAATAAACGACCTCTCAGCGCCACACGCTGGGAGGCTGGTAACCAAGATAAACATCGGGTAACTAAGCGCAACCCTGGTTACCAGCGTTCTCGTTGGTTGCTGATCGCTGGTAAGTCTGCCTGTGTGACAGCTCACCAGCGATCACATAAGGTACCTTTACACGCCGCGACGGCAGGCTGGATACATCCCGCTACTTCACGTGCACGAGCACGCTCAAACGGCTACAAACGGTCAACGCATCTCCTTTACACCCCGCGACAAGGTGCGCTACGCCACGCTACATCTATAGCTAGCTACATCGCCGGGTGTGTCAAGTAGCCAGCTGTAGCTTAGCGTACCACGTTTACACAGCGCTACAATAAGCTACTATGGGCGGACCTGGTACAGTAGGGACAGCACATAGGCGTGCCACAATCTTGGATTACGAGCCGTCCGTACGATGATAGGACAGTGCAATATCATCATGATTGGGCAGGCATCGCAGGAGGCTGAGACATCCAGCACGCTCGAGCGATTGTGTAGTGTGACTGGTCAGCTCCTCAAATATGCCGCCCTAGGCAGCGACTACCAATCGTCATGCAGGAGCTTCCTCCAATGATCGGTGATGGGGCGCAGTATCCCGGAGCCTGGGTCACGCCTTAGCTACATTGCAGCTACAGCCCCGGGTGTTCAGAGTTCCCTTCCGTTGCCTCTTTACACGCCGATACAGCTCGCTACCATCGGCGATGTAGCCATCAGTTTTCGAGCAGACCTAGGAAACAGATGTATCTGTTGCCGGCTGCAGTGTCACGTCTTCAGACGCCGCTACGACGGGCTACATTGGCGCTACAAGCTACATTTGTAGCCTGTAGCGGGATGTATCCAGCCTGCCGTCGCGGCGTGTAAAGGTACCAATAGCGATGTCCCAGCAATCCCGATTGTTGGTGGGATCACTGGGACATTGCAGCGTGTCATGGGGCCTTTAGGCTTAGCTCTTAAATTCCAGGCAATGGATTTGGAATCTCCTGGCGGGCAATGCTCGGATTTCTTTGTTACGCAGCCGTGAAAAAGATCTTGTCCAATATTTCTTAATTTAGGGCGATCTTGTGGCATGCTACCTCAACAGTTTAATGGAGGCTCTGAAGAAAAGTCACAATCCAGAGGAATGGAGCTTCTTCAACAATTAATTGGGGAGCATTTGTGCCCCATAAAATGTCAGAATGTCAATTGTCAAAACGAGCATTCTTTTTGCAAATACGCCGTTTCCTCCAGTTTATATAATTATACAGTTTAGCGTTGGAAAATTTGCATTAAAAAGATGATATGGCCAAAATTTTCACTTGTCTAACAACTATGCAAACAGTGTAGTTCAGCAAACGACTTTTCAAGAGGCCATTGCGGAATAGCTCCGGATTAGTGGTGCAAATTCTTCTCCTCAAATCAGGAGAAACTTATCATACAAGCCACATGTTTTACCATTTCAATATGCAGGGTGAAACATGAGGTGATCTACACGCAATCAACAAGCAACACGTAAAAACAACTGGTATAGCGCACAGTTCAGGGTAGTGGTTCATAAGAAGGTGCCCTGTATGCAGACAAACGCTGAGGTTAGCCGTTATTGAGAAGATTATTAAACTGACAGCTAGAATTTCCATGTAATGGGTTATTTCAATATTAGGTTTTGTATAAGTGACAAACACCTCACAGACTGTTTATGTCCTGAGCAAAGTACAATCAAGTCCAACCCATCAAGTTCTTGCTTCTCTCCATGTAGACAATCGGAATCCACCTTGTATTGTGTATGACTAACCTTCATAAGGCCGAGTTCCTCTAAAGCTACAACCTGCAGAGTACGTACCTGTGCTTGATAACCTGCAGATAGATGTCCTTCACACTGCCGACGCTGTGCCTATTGTCAGACGTGCAGTCGTCAGCCTCCTCTGGGTAGTTAATGTCTCTATAAAAGTTGCTGTCAAACTCCCTGTGCTGACAGTCTGTGATGGGAAGGTGGTCTGTATCTACCGAGTAGGAGAAGATCTTATCGGGGAGCATGACGTTGTCATCATTAAGTAGGATCTGGTATCCATACTCAAATGGATCTTCCAATTTTCGTCCCGGGAGCACTGTGTCATATTTATCACTATCTGAATCCTTATTAAAATGAAGACAAAGGTCTGGAAATGAGGACATAGAGACAGATCCAGGTACCCGAGTACACAGTCTAAACAAGTGCTGACCCATCCAGAGGCCGACATCCTGACAGCCATCAGGGTAACTTTCAACACCTGGTCCAAAGCGCAGATCTGCCTTGTAGAGTCCCTGCCAAAAGAGGAGAGGAGACATGTTTATGAGGATTCATGAGATAGAAAAATGTACATCCCTGAGTATAATCCACGATGTCATCAGCATATAACGACGCACTCATACATTATGTGCGGCAAGTGAGGGTCTCCATAAATGTTATGGAAATCTGAGATTCTTACAATCTCCAACAGAGGAATACATTAAAGAGGACATTTCACTAAATATTTCATGTAGATTCGGACACACCATGCAATAGCAGCTGTAGGGCAGAAAAAAAAAAAAATTATATATTTATATATTTTTTATATTTGCCTCTCAGTTGCCGAGATATTACCCCATTAATGACTGATGAAGTACAGTGCCTACAAGTAGTATTCAACCCCCTGCAGATTTAGCTGGTTTGATAAGATGCAAATAAGTTAGAGCCTTCAAACTGCAAACGAGAATAGGATTTATTAACAGAAGCATAAATCTTACAAACCAAAAAGTTATGTTGCTCAGTTGAATTTTAATAAATTTTAAACATAAAAGTGTGCGTCAATTATTATTCAACCCCTAGGTTTAATATTTTGTGGAATAACCCTTGTTTGCAATTACAGCTAATAATCGTCTTTTATAAGACCTGATCAGGCCGGCACAGGTCTCTGGAGTTATCTTGGCCCACTCCTCCATGCAGATCTTCTCCAAGTTATCTAGGTTCTTTGGGTGTCTCATGTGGACTTTAATCTTGAGCTCCTTCCACAAGTTTTCAATTGGGTTAAGGTCAGGAGACTGACTAGGCCACTCCATCACCTTGATTTTTTCCTCTTGAACCAGGCCTTGGTTTTCTTGGCTGTGTGCTTTGGGTCGTTGTCTTGTTAGAAGATGAAATTACGACCCATCTTAAGATCCTTGATGGAGGAGCCGAGGTTCTTGGCCAAAATCTCCAGGTAGACCGTGCTATCCATCTTCCCATGGATGCGGACCAGATGGCCAGGCCCCTTGGCTGAGAAACAGCCCCACAGCATGATGCTGCCACCACCATGCTTGACTGTAGGGATGGTATTCTTGGGGTCGTATGCAGTGCCATCCAGTCTCCAAACGTCACGTGTGTGGTTGGCACCAAAGATCTCGATCTTGGTCTCATCAGACCATAGAACCTTGAACCAGTCTGTCTCAGAGTCCTCCAAGTGATCATGAGCAAACTGTAGACGAGCCTTGACATGACGCTTTGAAAGTAAAGGAACCTTACGGGCTCGTCTGGAACGGAGACCATTGCGGTGGAGTACGTTACTTATGGTATTAACTGAAACCAATGTCCCCACTGCCATGAGATCTTCCCAGAGCTCCTTCCTTGTTGTCCTTGGGTTAGCCTTGACTCTTCGGACAAGCCTGGCCTCGACACGGGAGGAAACTTTCAAAGGCTGTCCAGGCCGTGGAAGGCTAACAGTAGTTCCATAAGCCTTCCACTTCTGGATGATGCTCCCAACAGTGGAGACAGGTAGGCCCAACTCCTTGGAAAGGGTTTTGTACCCCTTGCCAGCCTTGTGACCCTCCACGATCTTGTCTCTGATGGCCTTGGAATGCTCCTTTGTCTTTCCCATGTTGACCATGTATGAGTGCTGTTCACAAGTTTGGGGAGGGTCTTAAATAGTCAGAAAAGGCTGGCAAAAGAGATAATTAATCCACACATGTGAAGATCATTGTTCTTTGTGCCTGAACTACTTCTTAATACTTTAGGGGGACCAAACAGAATGCTGGTGGTTTGAGGGGCTGAATAATAAATGACCCTCTGAATTAACTTTTAACGCTTTAAAAAAAAAAAAAAAAAAAAAAAAAAATTAAAAATCTTTTTGGCTGCAGTGCATTTCCCACTTCCAGGCTGATCTACAGTCCAAATGTCACAATGCCAAGTTAATTGCGCATGTGTCAACCAGCTAAATCTGCAGGGGATTGAATACTACCGTGTTTCCCCGAAAGTAAGGCCCCCCGATTGTAAGGCCGCCTAGGGGTAAAGGGGGGGCCTGCTAATGTAAGGCCTCCCCCGATTATAAGGCCTTACAACCGGGGGGGCCAATGTAAGGCCCCTAACGGAGGGGGGGGGGAGCGGGTCGCACGCCACGTGCGCCCGCTCATTACATATGCACTGCATCCCCCTGTCAATCAGCGACAGGGGGAGCAGTGCATTATACGGTATATATGGGCCCCCTATTGCTGGCACACTACCCCCCTGTTCTGAGGCCCCCACCGCTGCTGCTGCTGCCGACATCTTACCCTCCAGGGTCTTCTTGCAGCAGCCAGCGCGTCCGTCCTCTGTCCTCGGCTGTCTCCCGGATCATGTGACCGGCCGGTCGCAGTTGCGATGACGTCATGCGCTGCGACGGGTCACATGATCCGGGAGACAGCCGAGGACAGAGGACGGACGCGCTGGCTGCTGCAAGAAGACCCTGGAGGGTAAGATGTCTGCAGCAGCAGCAGCGGTGGGGGCCTCAGAACAGGGGGGTAGTGTGCCAGCAATAGGGGGCCCATATATACCGTATAATGCACTGCTCCCCCTGTCGCTGATTGACAGGGGGATGCAGTGCATATGTAATGAGCGGGCGCACGTGACGTGCGACCCGCTCCCGCAGTGTCCCAGCAGGAGGGGGCTTGTAGGCCACACTGCTGGGGCACCCAATGTAAGGCCCCCCCCGAAAGTAAGACCGGGGGCCACTTTTGGCCCCCAAAAAAATGTAAGACAGGGTCTTACTTTCGGGGAAACACGGTACTTGTAGGCACTGTATATTTGTGTCATCGGCAGTGTCCCTGTCTTTGATGCGCGCTCACACGCGGAGTGTGTGTCTTTCCCTGTACTTGATGGGTGATTTAATCAGCCATCATGTGCCTCTAACAGCTGCGAATGGATCTGCAAATCACCCACAGATGTTAACCAGTTAAATGCCGCTGTCAATCACTGACAGCTGCATTTAGTACGTGTAAACGGAAAGCGTGTCTTTGATCCCGTGGCACTGCTCTGTAAAGCAGCTTCAAGTATCCGGAGGGTTCTATTAAATTCAGTAAAATGTGTAAAATAGAAAACTTTAAAAATATATAAGAACAAACAAAACATTCAGAAATGTCCGATTATCAAAATATAAATTAAATTAATTTGACCATTTAACGGCTGAACGAGAAAAAAAATAAAAACGCTAGAATTATGTTTTTTTGCCACGTTTATACTACATTTGGGCCACAAAAGGGACACTAATAGTGTATGGGAACCAGAAAGGGGGATATTATAAGCATAAGGGGACAACATAAGTGTATGACGATATGAGGACAGAATGGGAGTATTATAAGTGCATAGAGACATGATGGGAGACATTATAAGTATATGTGGCCCAATGAGGGACATTAAAAATGGTTGAAGCAACATTGGAAATCATCCTTAATGGTACCTCTACAAGCCGCTACAGGATGGTGGAAACAACCGGGTCGATGAGAGAAATGTATCTTGCACCGCCAAATCAACCCGAGGTAGCGGAGTGTAAAGACGGTTGTTTCCACCCGTCACTTGCGGCCCCTGTTTCAGAGCAGTGCTCTAAAACAGGTTGATTTCAAGGCGATGGTAGCGGCCTGTATCGGCGTGTAAATAAGGAACAAGAGGGTTGTTTCGACACCTTGCTATCTACCTGGGGCGTGACACAGGCTCCGGGAAACCGCCCCCCTTCAGCGATCATTGGAAGAAGCTCCTGCGTTACGATAGGTAGTCGCTGCATAGGGCGGCATATTTAAGGAGCTGACCAGTCACACTACACAATTGCTCGAGCGTCATGTACTAGTCAGCCTCCTGCGCTGGCTGGCCAATCATGATGCTATTGCGTTGTCCTATCAGCGTACGAAATTCTCCTAATCCACAATTTAGGCACGCCTATGTGTTGTTCCAGCTGCACCAGGTCCTCCCATATTACCCTCTGTAGTGGCATGTTAATGAGGTAAGGTGCTTTTCAGAAGGTAACTTTAGGCACCCGGCGGTGCATCCAGAGATAGATGTAACCTACTGTAGTGCACCTTGTTGCGGCGTGTAAAGGTGGTGCGGGTACCGTTTTCAACCGTTCGTGCGTGCTCGTGCACGTGAAGCACCCGGTTGTTTCCACCATCCTGTAGCGGCGTGTAAAGGTACCATAATGGATGGAACGACAGAGGGAGCATTAAAAATGTCATGCATTATGGTCCTATTTATTAATAATTTCCCCTACTGTGTCCCCATATATTAATCCTACTCCCATGTGACTAAAACTGAGATGGTACAAATGTAATGAAGCATAAAAGGTGGATGCTATTTCTGTTTCAGGCAGAAATGACCTAACTTATTACTGTATGGGCACCACTGAGTAGGGGCATTATTGCTCTATTTGAATACAAAGACAGATATTACTAATGTATGGGGGCACAAAGGGAAATTTTACTATTGTTTGAGGGACATAAATATTAATAACTGTATAAGACGCAACAGGGGATGATATTTCTACGTTGAGTGGTCACAAAGGAATGGTTACTTTGAAGGATACCAGTGCAGTGTAAATGGAGATAGTGTGGAGGGTAGTTTAAAAGTGATCAGCTATTGTCTGTGTTACATTTTTACAGAGACGAGTTGTGGCTGAAAAGTTTAATTATGTTCTGCACCGGATGAAGCAAACAATGAATGACTTCAATTGGAGATGTCAATGGTGAGCTACCTGTACACTTACACTATATACTATCTATAGGGCTCCTGTGTATGATGTCACCAGTGATCAGTGCATAGTCTGTACACTTATGCTATTTACTATCTATAGAGCTCTTCTGTATGATGTCATCAGTGATCAGTACATAGTCTGTACACTTACACTATCTATAGAGCTCCTGTGTATAATGTCACCAGTGATCAGTGCATAGCCTGTACACTTACACTATATGCTACCTATAGAGCTCCTGTGCATAAAGTCACAAGTGTGATTTTTCATAATGATCAGTATGGTAGTATTATTCTGTCACCACTATGTATGCTAGTAATATGTAGTCATTGTGTTATTGGTCATATTTGTCACTTGTATGTGGTATTATTTGTACACTGATCTTAATATAGTGGGTTATATTTAGTTCCAGTATAGTGGTTATATTCCTACACTACAAATATGGTGGTGATATATGGTCATTGAGTAGCTGGCATTATTTTAGCCATGTATATTGATATTGGTTTAGGTATAGTGAACTTTGCATAGTAACAGTACAGTGGTGTAATATTAGTTATTTGGTAACAGTGACTATCATTATAAGTATTACTTAAAACATTATCTTATTGCTGGGTTTTCGGTAGAATTTACATTTTACACAGTTTTTTTTAATTAATGGGGGAAAAGATGCATGTCTCTATAAACACAACATACTCATAAGTTTGGGGGAGAGGGCTAGATCAACATTTTTCCCTTTAGCCTGGTGCCCACAAAACTATAGTTTTTTGTCATAATTATTTTTTCATTGAGAAAAGAAAAGTTTTATGTTTCTCACATACACAAATGCACAATAAAAGAGGAAAATAACAAATACATCCCTAAGTTTTCCGCACCAGCGACCACCAGTACGCACACCGGGAAGCATTAACAATTAAACTTACAAACACATAGGTACATTAGTATCAGGAAGGGGGAGGGAGGGGAAGGGGGGGAGGCATAGAGGTAGGGGGATAGAAGAGATAAAGATAAGCAAGAAAGTGATTAAAAAAAAAAAAGAGGAAGAAAAGGGTTTAGGATAAATCTCATCTCAGTCCAGTCCCCGTGTCTACAGGGACAGGAATCGCCAAGGGGTGGGAAGCCCAACACTCCCATGCTTCCCGGACATATCTCCTATGTCCGGATTCCATAGCCAGGAAGTATTCATGGGTGAACATGAGATTTAGTCTGGCCGTAAGATCAGCCATCCCCGGAGGTGAAGCAGAGTGCCAGTTAGACGCAACGCAAAACCTCGCTGCAGTCAGAACGAAGGAGGCCACCAGGTGGGGTACCGGGGGAAGACCCATCAGACCTATATGCAAGAGAACCATTTGTGGCGTGAGGGGAACTAACACCTCCATTAGGGACCTCAACAGCCCCTCCACTAGGGCCCAAAATTGTGCCACCCGTGGGCACACAAAACTATAGATATTCCACCGCTGAGGAGGATGTTGTTGCTGAGTCTGTGGCGAAATTGTCACCCATTTCAAAATGTCTGAGCAGTGCCTAAGGGGGCACTGTGGCTGGCACTATAATAGGTACACTAGGCACTGACAATGTTTGCAGAACCCCAGGTTATCATAAAGAAGCCTTCCCAGAAAATTGCAGAACTTCTTTCAAGAAGAAGAACCAGTTTAATGTGAGTATGTACTGAGTGACACAAAGCATCTTATGAGATGATCTTATGAAGAAGAGGCAAAGAAGAAGCAAATTCCAGATCTGAGAATAAATCAGTGTACTCTATGGCGCTGCATTAGTAGAGTGAACTCTTACTACATAAACACCTGGTATTTTCTGCCTTCAGTAAATGTCATGGTCCCATAACCTTCTTTCCGGCTAAGATAAAAAGATCCAGTAAACTTGGAGCCATCAGGCCACGTGTAAATCCCCCTTCCATGATGATGATCCTTGTAAAATTCACCAACATAGATCTGAAATATAAGAATATATACTGCATTAATTTAATGAGTTTAAGAAATGTTAAAATAACATTGCGTGTGGGGGGAACGTATCCATTTTATAGCTTTCCTACTTCACCAGGCTAATAGTGTTTCTTGGATCTGAAATCCATACTAACCTCTCCATTGGCCCATTTAAACTCTCCATAGCCTTTCTTCAGATTCAGGGCCATGTGTCCTCTGTAATGGGAGCCATCAGACCATTGCTGAATTTCTAGATCTTCTTCTAAACCCCAATGTAATTTTTGTTCATCCGAGTCTGATCCCGCCGCGTCTCCTTTACCATTCTGGTCTCCAGGAATATGATCACCAGATGGATCCTCTTTGACTTCCTCTTGATCTTGCTCCTTTAAAACATCTTCTCTAGAAATCTTTACGAGTCCCTCAAGGTCATCCAGCTTTATTTCTACATATTGTGTTTCATCACTGTCATCTTCTTCCTGCGACTTCGCATAGGACATGTCCTCTTCTCTACACGGATCTGTGTTTGATAGAACATGACAAGTATTATAAAGACCAAAGCGAGAACATCTGCTTATTGAGAACTTTACTTTGGAGCCTTCACATACTGTACAGTGAAGCCGCATTTACACTCCATAGTTATAAGGGGAGAACATTCCAAAAAATGCTTATTTCCCGATAATCCTGCAATGTTAATAGACAGCTGACAACCTTGAAGCCTATGCACACTGAACAATCTATTAATGGTCATTTTGTGTGTGGTCTAACTATAACAGTCTGGTAACAGATCGAGTTTTAGGTGCAGCTCCAAAATATACGTGCTGTACATGGCTGTGGTTCAGGTAACAACTCCAATAGCTGTGATCAAGGTTATTCTGTTAACCCAAACCTAAAAAAACATATCCAGTTAGCAACGTTATGAAGATAGATGATATTAATTACAAGCACAGCTTTATAACGGGGCACATTGATCATCATAACTCCTCATTGGTAATAATTAGTAAATGGTCACAGCACATACAGAAAAGAAGGCTTCATATAGAAGTTATATGCTATGCACTCAATTCTTTCACCATAGTGATTATAATTGCTTATATTTTTTAGCAATTTACATACATCAGCATCGCTGTCCCCACTGGGGCTCACAATCTACATTCCGTATCACTATGTCTTTGGAGTGTGGGAGAAAACTGGAGAACCCAGGGGAAACCCATGCAAACATGGAAAGAACATATGACACGCCCCTCCATGACCTTAGGATACTCGAAACCGGGCTTTTTTGAGGCTTCATCACGGGGATCACAAGGACTGTGACCCTGGTGGTGTCATTAAAAGTTCGGTGTGGGTGGCTCACTGTCTTAGGGAAGGGTATCTGGCGTGGAGGGTTCATTCTGGAAGGGATAATTGGACCTGAAGATACTTGTTAACTTTACGTGACGCCACCCAAAGGGTGCGGCTATAGGTGGCCGCTGCTGCATGAAAGTTCTCCTAGGGGCTGATGGTTGGGAGATAGCAATGTTCTTACGCCCTCTACGGGGAGGGCTGACCCCCAGGGCAGCTTGAGGTACCTGAGTGAGTTGGTAGTAGTTTTTCTGGTGCTTTTGACGCATAAGAAAGTTCACAGACACAGCGGGCTGCAGTCTTCAGATCTTCCACTCACAGTCTTTGTATAGTAGCCCGCTGAGCACTGAGTTCTTGGAGGCAGGGATCCGGCTACTCCCGGGTAGGAGGATGGCACATAACTCACACTCCTACTCTGTTCTTTCTCAGCCTCTTTACACTGCACTTGCCTCAACCGTCCTGCCTTGCGCCTCGCCACACAGAGCTAGTGACTGTGGGTTTTTCTTAGGGGTTACCCTGCAGTGTCTCCCCTTAGCCCTATGGTTGCCACCTTTTCAGCAGATGTGCGCAGTTGTCGACCATGTCACCTTGGAAGTACCACACAGTCTTCGGGTTGCTAGTTGAGCCTGGAATGGATTCTCCACTAGGCTTGGGGTTCCCGGTGTCTCTGTTCTTCAGCCAAGTCCCTCCACTCCCTTTCGCTTGACAATGAATTCGAGCCCCAGAGGTGGATTGCTCACTTACTGTGTCTCTAGGATCCCTTCCTTCTCCTGAAGCCACTTAGGTGTTGTTTCTGCTCCTCAGTCTGGCCTTAGGACAAGCTCCCACTTGCTCCAGTCCTCTGGACACTTCTTTTTTTTTGTGACAGGCTTTCTTGCTCTAGCTTCCCTCCAACTCGACTTTAGCTGCTCCACTCTCCTCTCTGCTGTTTAGCTGTTTCTCCTTATGCTGTTCAACTGTCTCTCCTATGTTCTAGATCTTTCCCGCTCTTCTTATACCCTCTGTCATGTGCCCCATGTCATCTACGTGTGTTCTTTCTAGCCTCACTCCTTCTCAAGTGTTCCCTCTAACTACTTCCTTCACCACACAACCCCATTACAAAGGTTTCTAGTGTGATCTGAGTGTCCCGGTACCAGTCTGTGTCCCTCTTACCCGTGAGTGGGATACTACACCCAAACAGGGGTGCAGTACCTCTGTGGCGGCTGGATCCGAAGGGGCGCACACATACCAACTCCTTGTAGATGATAGTGTTGGTGGGATTTTAACCCAGGAACCCAACGCTGTAGAGCAACAGGGGAATTTTCTGCCAATAAGAAATGTCTGCTTATCACCTGCAGACCTAAGATATAATATTATAATTATTATATCTATATCTATTATATATTATATGTAATAATAAAACCTTAGTCATTTTTTTTGTAGATTATGAATCACTACATATATTTATGGAAAAAATGGAGAGGACAGAACTTTAGACACATTATTAGCTGATTCACCGTTCCTACATTTCCCATAGGCTAGGGTCAGACCTGCGTCTGCCCTCAGCTTGCTGAATCCGTCAGAAACTTAGTTTCTGGCAGGCTCAGCGCATAGCGTTAACAGCATGTAACGCTATGCGCCGCCTGCCTTGGCTCCACAGAAAATCCTCGGATATGCGCTATTGCAGAGCACATGACCCGCCTCAGGGACGTGGGATACCCGGTCCCGGGCGTTGATTCACGGGGAATATCACTGGGCCTGTGCTTGGTCCCGTGGACCTGGTAGTCGCTTAAAAAGTTGGGGAAAAATAGTAACAATAAAAGTGATTCGTTACGCCACCTACAGTTCCAGTATGGTTACCGGTGCTGCGGGTCAGACCTCCAGAGTGATGTTTGGGCAGCAAGATTGTTACACTTCCTGTAGGTGGAGCGGGATCCCCGGGGCAGTTGTGGTATATGGGAATTGCAGGACAGTCTTTGGAGGAAGCAGGATCAGGGGTCGCAATAACAGTCACACACAGGGTTGATGTTTCCATACCTTTTTCTGATGATTCAGGTATACTCCAGTTTGAGCGCATGCATTAGTCCTAGCGCACAGGAAACGTCGTCAGACACGGTTCCTGTGCGCTGGGGCTAACACATGCATTCGAACACAACCCCACTTTGCACTTGCATTTGGGATTGCGTTTGCATGCGTTCGCCCATAGCATATGATGGCTGCATTAACACACAGCATTAAATTTGCGTTTGACTGCGTTTGCACTGAGCTAATGCAATGCAGCCTTATATCCACTCGCTGTGGAGACCCAGAAGTGCATCCTAAATAACCGGCAGTGCCCTGGACGTTTACCTGCAATCTCACCAGTAAAAAGGTAAAGAAACAACCAGTGGTGTGTGTGTCGGTTCCTTACCCGCACCCCTGCCATCCATAGAGACTGTCCTGTTATCCAACAGCCCCGCCAAATCCCTGCTCCATCCCTCATCATCATCACCAACCTCCCCAGGGATCCAGCTCCACCTGTGGGGAGCTTCAACACCTAGCTGCTCATCCATCATCCCAGGAGACTCCATGCAGCGCTGGTGCAGTCACCAGACACCACAGGTGGCGTCACGATAAACTTACAAACTTTCATTCCCATTTCACGTACTCCTTTTTAGTCGACCACCAGGTCCACAAGTCTAGGCAGGCCACCAGTGACATCCCTACCGCAGCAGAGGGCCCAGATACCCGAGTTCCCATACCCTGGGCTACTCATACTTTCTGGCATCACGAACAGGATCCCGTACCTGGTGCTACCGGGTATTGTGTGCCGTGTTTAAGACTGTAAAATGTGACTGTTAAACTGAGCCACCATTACTGCGCCGCGGAGCGGGAAGAAAGGGGCGTAACGGCTTGCAGAGCGCAAAACCAAACCCCGCCCCTCGATCTGCCGAATACTTCCAAAGCGTAGCGGCCTAATCCGGAAATTCCCGAACGCTTAACCCCCTGTCTACGGGATTAGAAACTCTTCAACTGTTTAAAGACTGGTCGTGATTTACTAGGGAACCCCGGAAATGTCCGCCTCATCCAGCAACGACAGCACATTTGCTGACCCCGAAAATAACCCCGAAGCGACCATGGCTGCAACCGGGTGCTAAGTGGTTACCCCAGTATAACGGCCGCCCTGATACCTTGTCCACCTTCAAAAAAAAAGATCTGCAGCGTGTTGGACATGTATGCAATGACAGGCCAGCAGCGCACAGCTGTTATATTGGGACAGTTAACCAGTGCAGCAGAAAGAGAGGCTGAATCTTGGGCCACCACTGAACGGAAACTACTAGAAAAGCAGCATCAAAAACTTACCATCGATGCCATAGACAAAAACCAAAACTGCACTTGCAGGACGCAGTCAGACCACATCTAGTGGTGCAGAATCATTGTACTGTGCAGCCCAGGCTAAATAAGGCAGCAGAGCTTGGGTTTGCTTTCAGACACTCTGCACCATTTGTATCAGTGTGAATGGTGCCCTATGCAGGCCCTCAGTGTGCATGGCAAGTCACCTCCCATACCTTGGTTGAGGCGATTCATTAGCCTGCATCTGGGCCTGCTACACAAGTGTGATCTGACTGCGTCCTGCAAGTGCAGTTTTGGTTTTTGTCTATGGCATCGATGGTAAGTTTTTGATGCTGCTTTTCTAGTAGTTTTTGAATATTTTTGATAGGACGGCCGAGCATGGGAATCTGTGTTGTGGATCGCCAGCTTAAGTGTCTTGGGCAACACATGAACCAATATCCCATCTATAAAGGTTTTTTGTTCATCATACAGAAAACTTTTCTGCACTTTTTTATTCATTTCAGGATGTAGTTGGGCCACTTGGGGGCGCCATTCATCTAGTGGTGCAGAATCATTGTACTGTGCAGCCCAGGCTAAATAAGGCAGCAGAGCTTGGGTTTGCTTTCAGACACTCTGCACCATTTGTATCAGTGTGAATGGTGCCCTATGCAGGCCCTCGGTGTGCATGGCAAGTAGCCTCCTATAATCTTCGATAAATTAAAAGTTACTTTTGAGGACTGTAATGAGGCTGACATAAGAATGCGCTTCTATCATTGTTATCAAAAGCCGGGGAACGATATGCTGTCCTAACCTATGTGGCGCCCTGGTCACGCAGGTAGCCACAGCCTTTCCTACTGCACAGCTGGGTTTCCACAGCAGGTACCTACTACATGCAACACCTTCCACCCCGACACAGTAGGGGGAGCTAGACTCACTGATTTTAGGTGAAATCCCCTATAAATACTGCTGCTGGGGGGAGGAGTTAGGTAGAGTGTACAGACGCTAGGAGAGCTGCAAAGACGTCCTGGTGCTCGGTGCCGTGGTTAGGACTGAACCAGTGACCCCGAGTGGCCCTTCTGCAGTTCAGCCAAGCCTAAGAGTGGGGACAGAAGGCACGGAGGTTGACCAAGGGAGCAGAGAAACTAGTGGAAGTTTGCCCAAGACTTACCGGACTCCGGGGATCCGCAGGATCACTCTAGGACTGCAGAAAACCTCGGCACACCGTGGAGACTTTAGTCACCCGATCCCCCTGCGTACCCAGCAAAAGGGAGCCAGACACCGTAGTGTGGAATAACACAGCAGTGATCAGAGAGGGTAACCTGTAGACCGCGCAGGAGGAGAGAGAGATAGGACCAGAGAAAGTGAGGAGGCCAGTAGTGTTGTATACAGACAGGGCTTCGGCGACAGCAGGGAACCTGAGAAGGCCTTATACCCACTTGCTGTGGAGACTCACTGTGCACCTGGTCACCCTACAGTGCTGTGGACATCTTTACCTGTGAATACCTTCAGTAAAAAGGTAAACGAGACTCTCTTCAGTGTGTGTGCGTTATTCCTCTCCGTCCCCAGCCTCCATATATACTGCCCCACTGCTTCTTACACTGGCCTCAAGTCCCACTCCAAGCTGCCGCCATTCTCTACGCTGCCCCAGAGGCCCAGCTCCACCTGTAGGAAGCTTTACCATCCTTGCCGCAATACCATCGCCCTCCTGAGGACTGTGGCGGTGCTGGTGACCCATCACCAGGTACTACAGTTGGCGTCATGAGACAACAACGCTTTTCCTTGTACATAACCCCTCTTTGAAGTGTCACCCAGGCCACGGGCTCAGGCATCGCCACCCGTGACATCCCCGTGAACTCCTCTGAGCCTGATACCCGAGTACCTCCCGGGCCTGGGACTCGACACCTACAGGAGGCGCTGCAAGCATTGAAGCAAGTCAGCCCTGCTAGTGTCCCTGATGAGAATCAACTATTAACTGAGCAGTTTACCTGGGAGCTACTATCACCAGAGGACAAAAAACCTTGCGCTGGTGGCCCCTAAGCCACCCGGACACTGATTTCAATATTTTAAAGGACATGGCCATAAAGGGGTTACAGCCAGTAGAAACATCCGGCAGTGGTGCAGTGGCAAGGCTTCGGCTACAACAACACCAGTACTTGTGCCTGCAGCCAAAGCCTAAACCCCAACCTCTAATCCAGCTTGCTGACAGCCTGGAGGACGTCCCGTGGATGAGAGGAAAGAAGACCGCGTCGCTCGGAGGGAACACCGATCGTTACAGCTCCACAGGAGAATCCATCTGTCGTTGCTGCAACAAGACTGGCCACATCGCATGATACTGTCCTTTAAGCGAGCAGACCCTGGGGGCCGACCTCAGGAGTGGCTCGACAGGGCCCAGCCGAATGGTATGATACCTACATCGGACAGCGGCCATTCCTGTCAATCATACTAGATGGCATCTCGACACCTGCTTTATTGGACACCGGGTCACAAGTGACCACTATCCCTGATATCCTTTATAAGCAATTCTGGTCATGTGATGAATTTAAACCACCCGATGTAAACCTTAATATTTATGCTTCTAATGGTGAACCACTTACTATAGTGGGGGTTAGAAAGTACCCATAAAGGTGGGGAGGGCGGAATTACAAGACCAGGGGATTATTGTGGTAGCAGAAAATCCTAATAACCGGGATTCTTACATCATTCCCGGTACAAATGTGGTTGGCAATTGCATGGATGAAGTGTTGTTCTTGCTACAACAGATTGCGGACACTGCTGAACCCAGGCAGAAGAAGGTTCTTCAGAGAGAGATAAGAGCCCTCCTGCACCAAAAAACAGGAAAAATCAACAGGTGGTGAAATTGATACTGCACGGGTAACAGACCCGCTTCCTATTGTAATACCTCCAATGAGTGAAATGATGATTTGGTGTCGAGTAGCTATAGGTCTAAGAGGGCGGGACTATCAGGCGGTAGTGGAGCCCATCAACACAGAGCATAGGCCTACACTCTTGACAGCCAGGGGGGTAGTCGATGTGCACAAGGGAAGAGTACCAGTTTGCATCTTAAATTGTTACAGTGAAGAGATCAAACTGCCCAGGTATACCACCGTTGCTAAGCTGTACACTGTGCATAACAACAAGATACAAGCAGTGGGACCCTTACCTCTACCCAAAGAGGCAGAGGATAACAACGCTAAGGGGCAGCTAGAGGACTGGTGTCAGCAGCTCAATGTAGGAACTGATCCCACTCCCATGCATAAAAAGCAAGGTGTCTACCGGGTAGTCCAAGAATTTGAAAAAGTATTTACGGTAGTAAGCATCCACTTGACTTTGGTAGGATCAAAGGGGTACACCATCACATCCCCACAGATACACATCCACCAATCAAAGAGCGATACAGGCCTATTCCACCTACACACTATCAAAAAGCCAAAGAGATGTTACAGGACATGAAGGACGCAGGGGTTAAATGAGATAGTTGTAGTTCTTGGGCAGCCCCACTAGTCCTAGTCAGAAAGAAGGATGGCAGCATAAGAATGTGTGTAGATTACAAGCAAATAAATCGCATAACACACAAAGATGCTTACCCGTTGCCTCGCATTGAGGACCACTAGCTGCATTGAAGTCTGCTAATTACTTTTCAACCCTAGATCTCACTAGCGGGTATTGGCAGGTCTCTGTTGCAGAAGAAGACCGTGAGAAGACGGCATTTACCATGCCCGTGGGCCTATGTGAATTCAACAGCATGCCCTTTAGACTCTAATGCACTCCAGAGGCTGATGGAGTGTTGCCTGGGGCATAAGAACTTTGAAACGATACTGCTTTACCTGGATGATGTCATAGTGTATTCTAAATCCTATGAAGAACACATAACCCATCTAGCAGAGGTATTTGAAGCCTTGTCCAAGTACGGGATGAAGCTAAAACCATCCAAATGCCACCTGTTAAAGCCGAAGGTCCAGTACCTGGGACACATAGTTCCGAAGGAGTGGCCCCAGATCCAGACATAGTCACTGTCATCAGAGAATGGCCAAAACGAAAGACTCTCAAGGAAGTACGTCAGTTCCTGGGATTGGTGGGATACTACCGGAGAGTGTAAGGAGTACACGAAGAAGGCTGCTCCACTGCAAAACCTCCTAGTAGGCCAACCCAAGAAAGGCAAGTCCAGAGATCCTCCCTTGGAGTGGGGCAAGGAACAAGAAGAGTTGTTCCAGCAGATGAGAGAAGCCCTGACAGTTGAAGAGATCCTGGCTTACCCTGACTACAACCTACCATTCTTATTGTACACCGATGCCAGTAACGTGGGGTTAGGAGCTGCACTCTCCCAGAAGCAAGAAGGCAAAGAGAGAGTGATTGCCTATGCCAGCAGGAAGCTTCGCCCTACAGAAAGGAACCCTGACAACTACAGCTCGTTCAAGTTGGAGTTCCTGGCCTTGGTCTGGGCCATCAAAGAACGATTTAAACATTACCTGGCGTCTAACAAGTTCACTGCCTTCACGGATAATAATCCCTTGACCCACCTGGAAACTGCAAAATTGGGTGCCATGGAACAGAGATGAATGGCCATATTATCCAATTACCAGTTTACCATCAAGTACCGGGCTGGGCATAACAACAGCAATGCAGATGCCTTATCCAGGATGCCTCACTTAGCAGATATGGGAGCAGACGAGGATGTGCTGGAAGAGATAGAGCTGCCCGCCTTCCATTAGTTGAGGGCGTCCCAACGTCAACAAATCCACACAGAACTTCTTGAGGAAGTAGTGAACCCGTTACCACACTTCGGTTGGAAGGAATCTCAAGATGGTGACCCGGCTATCAGTTTAGTGAAAGGACTGATAACGCAGAAGCTACTGCAGAAGCAGTCCGCAAAGCTACCTTCAAATCCTCCACCAGAAGCTAAACACCTGTGGAACGAAACAAGTAAATTGTTCATTTACCAGGAAAAGCTCTGCAAAAGGTACATCAACCCCAGAACTCATGAAATGGTCTGGCAAATCATAGTACCCCCGGACAGAAGTCCAAATGGTACTAAATGCATACCACAACCAAACTGGACACTTTGGATAGAAAAAGCTGGTAATTTTGCTCAAAGACAGATTCTACTAGGTTGGCATAAGAGGATCCATAGAAAGATGGTGTAAAGACTGTGGACCATGTAGCCTACGCAGAAAAGACCAGGAGAGTCAAAGAGCACCACTCCAACCCATTGTAACAACGCAGCCACTCCAGATTGTAAACTTGGACCATGTGAAGCTGACTCCAAGCAGGATCGCCTACACTTATGCTTTAACAATAGTGGACGAGTACTCCAGATTCCTGATGGTCGTACCTGTAAAAGATCTTACAGCTGCAACAGCCGCAAAGACTTTCCAAAATGTCTTCTGTAGACGACTAGGCTACCCAGAACAAGTCTTAACAGATAGAGGTTCAGCATTCGAAGCAGTAGTCTTCCAAGAGTTTTGTCATCTTTATGGTTGTAAGAAGATAAGAACTACACCATATCATCCTCAATCCAATGGGTTATGTGAGAAGATGAACAACATCGTGATAGACATGCTCAAGATACTACCTCTGGAAGAAAGGAATCAATGGCCAGAAAAACTACCTGATCTGGTAGACATGTACAATCACATCCCAAACTGTACACCCGCCTATCTTATGAGAGCCCGTATAGGAAGACTACCTGCAGATTTGGAATTAGGAGTCGTTGAGCCCAAAGCAGATACTTCTAACTCTGACTGGAACACTAACCGTCTACACCAGCATAGACAAGTCCAAGCTTGCGTTGAAGACAGTCTTGAGAAATCTACACACAGACAAGAGAAAAGCTTCAACAAAAGTGCACCAGCAGAACCAATACTACCCGAAAGTATTGTATTAAAAAGGAAAAGAAGAAGACATAAGTTAGATGATCAATGGGAAAGAGAACCCTACACTGTTTTGAAATCCAACTTTGTTAACACCAAAGTTTGCCTCATCAGTAAAAATGGAGGGAAAACCACACAAACAGTATCCTGGGATCATTTGAAAAAGTGCCCAGAAGCATGGAAGACCAAGACCTTCAAGGTCAAAGTCATAACCACAATACTTGGAGACTTCCCAGAAGATTGGCCTTAACATGAGGGAGCAGTAATAGTTCCAATCATCAACTTCTACCAGTCTCAAGAAACCGTCCCAAGAAGTCAGGAAGAAACACCCGTTGTCAGAAAACCAGAGAATCCTGCAATCGGTGCAACTGCTAGTCCTGTAGTGAGACTAAGGCCACACAGACGCTTACCTGACATACCCACATTGCATTCTCCTGACACATCACCTAAGATAGTCAAACCCGTAATGCGTAGATCAAGTCGCAGCACACGTGGGCAACTCCCATCCAGGTATGGTGATTGCGTACAATAAGCATAATATAACACCAAGGAAAGTAACATGTAAATAGTAACTTTTGTAAATATGTAAGCAACTGTAAATAGTAGTGTACAAAAGGGTGAAGAGTAGGCCAAAACAGGTCACACCAGGTACACATCAAAAGAGGGGTGAGTGGAGTTGGTGTAAGGAGCTGCCTAGGGAGAGCAAAATCTTGGCCAGTGTTAGGTTCACCCAAACAGCACCCCTGACACTGGAGTCCGAGTCTACTGGAGAGCACCTGGCCCAGTAGAGAATACTGGTCTACCGTGGAGACTCCAGTCTCCCGGGCATATGCGCAGTCACTAACCAGGGAGCCAGGCACCGCGGAGAGAAGAATAGCGGTAGTCCATCGAGGGTTTCCCAACGACAGCAGAGGTGATCAGAGAGCAGAGAAAGCCAGCCAAGTTTCACACGGGGCAGGGGCTTCATACACACGGGAAAAGAAGCAAGGAGGCCTTATACCCACTCACTGTGGAAACCCAGAAGAGCATCCTGAACACCCAGCAGTGCCCTGGACGTTTACCTGCAATTTCACCAGTAAAAGGTAAAGAAACAATTAGTGGTGTGTGTTGGTTCCTTACCCGCGTGCGCCCCTGCTATCCACAGAGGCTGTCCCGTTATCCAACAACCCGGCCAAATCCCCGCTCCATCCCTCATCATCATCACCAACCTCCCCAGGGATCCAGCTCCACCTGTGGGGAGCTTCAACACCTAGCTGGTCATCCATCATCCCTGGAGCCCCATGCAGCGCTGGTGCAGTCACCAGACACCACAGGTGGCGTTACGGTAAACTTACAAACTTTTATTCCCATTTCAACTAGCCCTTTTAAGTTGGCCACCAGGGCCACAAGTCTAGCAGCGGCTCTCCTCACAGCCCCCCCACGGCACCCCCGCTATTCCTGCCCCCTCCGCTCCTCGCGGCACCATCTGCCTTCCTGCTCCTCCTGTCCCCGCGGCCTATCGTTCCTCCTATCCCTGCCGCCCCCCGCTCCTCCTGTCCACGCGGCCCCCCGCTCCTCCTGTCACCGCGGCCCCCCGCTCCTCCTGTCCCTGCGGCCCCCCGCTCCTCCTGTCCCCGCAGCCCCTTCGCTTCTCCTGCCCCCCCCCCCCCCGCGGCCCCCCCGCTCCTCCTGCCCCCCCCTGCGGCCCCTCTGCTCCTCCTTGGTGATACTAAAAATCAAAAAACCCTCATAGAGGATATTCACCCATCCGCCGGCGCGCTCCACCTACGTCTTCTAGCTCCTCCATGGCTTGAGGACCTGCGGTTGCCTGGGAAACCGATCAGCTGATCGGCTTCCCAGGCAACGACAGGTCCTGCGAGCCAGCGGACAGGTGAGTATCCTCGCATCCATCCTGCCCCCCGCCGGCTCCATCCTGCCCCCCCCAACAGCTCCATCCTGCCCCCCCACCGCCGGCTCCATCCTGCCCCGCCGGCTCCATCGTGTTCCCCCCCGCCACCATCCTGCCCCCCCAGCCACCATCCTGCTCCCCCGTAGGCTCCATCCTGCCCCTCTCGCTCCATACTGCCCCGCTCGCCACCATCTGATCGGCTTCCCAGGCAACGACAGGTCCTGCGAGCCAGCGGACAGGTGAGTATCCTCGCATCCATCCTGCCCCCCGCCGGCTCCATCCTGCCCCCCCAGCCACCATCCTGCACCCCCGTAGGCTCCATCCTGCCCGCTCGCCACCATCTTGCCACCCCCCATCGTGCCCCCCCCCCGCCACCATCCTGCCCCACTCGCTCTATTCTGCCCCGCTCGCTCCATCCTGCCCCGCTCGCTCCATCCTGACCCACTCGCTCCATCCTGCCCCACTTGCTCCATCATGCCCTGCCGGCTCCATCCTGCCCCGCCTGCTCCATCCTGCCCCGCTCGCCACCATCCTGCCCTCCCCTGCCAGCTCCATCCTGCCCCGCCGGCTCCATCCTGCCCCGCCGGCTCCATCCTGCCCCTCCCCCGCCGCCATCCTGCCCCCCCACCACCATCCTGCCTCCTGCCATCATCCTGCCCCCCCCGCCACCATCCTGCTCCCCCGCCACCATCCTGCCCCCCCGCCACCATCCTGCTCCCCCGGCTCCATCCTGCTCCCCCGGCTCCATCCTGCCCTGCTCGCCACCATCCTGCTCCTCCGGCTCTATCCTGCTCCTCCGCCTCCATCCTGCCCCCCTGCCACCATCCTGCCCCCCGCCACCATCCTGCTCCTCCGGCTCCATCCTGCCCCTCTCGCTCCATCCTGCCCCGCTCGCCACCATCCTGCCACCATCCTGCTCCTCCGGCTCCATCCTGCTCCTCCGGCTCCATCCTGCCCCACTCGCTCCATCCTGCCCCGCTCGCCACCATCCTGCCCCCCCCCCCGCCACCATACTGCTCCTCCGGCTCCAACCTGCCCCGCTCCCACCATCCTGCCTTGTCGCCACCATCCTGCCCCCCTCACGACCATCCTGCTCCTCTGGCTCCATCCTGCCCCATTCCCTCCAATCTACCCCGCTCCCTCCATCCTGCCCCGCTCCTTCCATCCTGCCCCCCACCTCCATTCTGCTCCCCGCTGTTCTTGCTCCCCCGCCTCCATCCTGCCCCCCTCCTCCATCCTGCCCCCCCCCGCCTCCATCCTGCCCCCCCCGCCTCCATCCTGCCCCCCTCCGCCTCCATCCTGCCCCCCCTCCACCTCCATTCTGCCCCGCCTCCATCCTGCCCACCTGCCTCCATCCTGCCCCTCCCCGACACAATCCTGCCACCCTACCCCCCCCCCCACCCGTCACCATCCTGCCCCCCTGCTCCATCCTGCTCCCAGGCAGTTTGAGGTCATGTGACCGATCAGCTGATCGGTTTCCCTGGCAACGACAGGTTCTAAAGGCCTGTAGGACCTAGAAGACGGAGGTGGAGCGAGACGGCGGACAGGGGAGTTTCCTCACTGAGGATTTATTTTACTTTTACTGTGGAGGACGGGGGGCCGTGGGGAGCGAAGTATTGCCATATACCATAGTGCTGCTATACATGTACTGTAACGTACCGCCATATACTATAGTGCTGCTATACATGTACTGTAACGTACCGCCATATACTATAGTGCTGCTATAAATGTACTGTAATGTACCGCCATATACTATAGTGCTGCTATACATGTACTGTAATGTACTGCCATATACCATAGCGCTGTTATACATGTACTACCATATACTATAGCGCTGCTATACATGTGCTGTAATGTACCTTCATATACTATAGTGCTTCTATACATGTACTGTAATGTACTGCCATATACCATAGCGCTGCTATACATGTAATGTACTGCCATAAACCATAGCGCTGCTATACATGTAATGTAATGTACCGCCATATACTATAGTGCTGCTATACATGTGCTGTAATGTATTGCCATATACCATAGTGCTGCTATACATATAATGTAATGTACCGCCATATACTATAGTGCTGCTATACATGTGCTGTAATGTATTGCCATATACCATAGTGCTGCTATACATGTACTGTAATGTACCGCCATATACTATAGTGCTGCTATACATGTGCTGTAATGTATTGCCATATACCATAGCGCTGCTATACATGTACTGCCATATACTATAGTGCTGCTTATACATGTACTGCCATATACTATATCGCTGCTATATATATATATATGTAGTTCACTCACGTTAACTGAAAAAGTTCTGTCAGTCACAGTATGTCAACTACATACATATTCTAGAATACCCGATGCGTTAGAATCGGGCCACCATCTAGTATATATATATATACACGCATTAGCCTATATATTACTAAGTATAACTATACATGGTACAGTAACTCATATACCTATATAATCCAAGCAGACAGGGTGCTGTGACTTCAGCTGTGATCTCCCAGCATCATGTCCTCCCTCCAGCACAGGTGTGAGCACACAGTTACCTCATTATCTATCTGCCGGTCACCATCTCTTTTCCCTCTCACCTGCCGCTTACTTCGTTGTTCCCTTGGTTCCCATAGATACCGGTGACGTCACAGGCGCGCTGTGGACGGAGTCACCCAGTCACCATGGATGCGGTCGCCAGGCAGTGACGTCATGCAGAGGCTCCGGCCATGTCTGATAAGGGCACCGCTTCCAGTCTCTTGGTGCTGATGTAGCTTCTACACTGGCGCTCTGTGACAGCCGAGCTCACCTCACAGGCTACTAAAACTATAAACTAAGATTCACAGGGATATTTCTCCTCACTCACTCTTTTCAGTGCTATGTGCTAGGCAATGTTATGTGTTTAGGCCCGGTTCACATTACAAAGTTCTCTCCCTCCAGTGCTATATCGGTGTTTCTGTGTCAATCCCTGAAAAACTATTTTATGACATTAAATCATGGAGCCATTCACCTGAATGAGGCAGATGGAGCCACTGCGGACGGACACCGATGGACACCGTCTGGAGTCACTGTGGACACCGTCTGGAGGCTGTGGACACCGTCTGGAGGCACTGCGGACACTGTCTGGAGTCACTGCGGACACTGTCTGGAGTCACTGTGGACACCGTCTGGAGGCTGTGGACACCGTCTGGAGGCTGTGGACACCGTCTGGAGGCACTGCGGACACTGTCTGGAGTCACTGTGGACACCGTCTGGAGGCTGTGGACACTTTCTGGAGGCTGTGGACACCGTCTGGAAGCACTGCGGACACTGTCTGGAGTCACTGGACACCGTCTGGAGGCTGTGGACACCGTCTGGAGGCTGTGGACACCGTCTGGAGGCACTGCGGACACTGTCTGGAGTCACTGCGGACACTGTCTGGAGTCACTGTGGACACCTTCTGGAGGCTGTGGACACTGTCTGGAGGCTGTGGACACTGTCTGGAGTCACTGCGGACACTGTCTGGAGTCACTGCGGACACTGTCTGGAGTCACTGTGGACACCGTCTGGAGGCTGTGGACACTTTCTGGAGGCTGTGGACACCGTCTGGAGGCACTGCGGACACTGTCTGGAGTCACTGGACACCGTCTGGAGGCTGTGGACACCGTCTGGAGGCTGTGGACACCGTCTGGAGGCACTGCGGACACTGTCTGGAGTCACTGCGGACACTGTCTGGAGTCACTGTGGACACCGTCTGGAGGCTGTGGACACCGTCTGGAGGCTTTGGACACTGTCTGGAGGCACTGCGGACACTGTCTGGAGTCACTGCGGACACTGTCTGGAGTCACTGCGGACACTGTCTGGAGTCACTGTGGACACCGTCTGGAGGCTGTGGACACTTTCTGGAGGCTGTGGACACCGTCTGGAGGCACTGCGGACACTGTCTGGAGTCACTGGACACCGTCTGGAGGCTGTGGACACCGTCTGGAGTCACTGCGGACACTGTCTGGAGTCACTGCGGACACTGTCTGGAGTCACTGCAGACACTGGAGTCACTGTGGACACCGTCTGGAGGCTGTGGACACCGTCTGGAGGCTGTGGACACTGTCTGGAGGCACTGCGGACACTGTCTGGAGTCACTGCGGACACTGTCTGTTGTCACTGTGGACACCGTCTGGAGGCTGTGGACACTTTCTGGAGGCTGTGGACACCGTCTGGAGGCACTGCGGACACTGTCTGGAGTCACTGGACACCGTCTGGAGGCTGTGGACACCGTCTGGAGGCTGTGGACACCGTCTGGAGGCACTGCGGACACTGTCTGGAGTCACTGCGGACACTGTCTGGAGTCACTGTGGACACCGTCTGGAGGCTGTGGACACCGTCTGGAGTCACTGCGGACACTGTCTGGAGTCACTGTGGACACCGTCTGGAGGCTGTGGACACCCTCTGGAGGCACTGCGGACACTGTCTGGAGGCACTGCGGACACTGTCTGGAGGCACTGCGGACACTGTCTGGAGGCACTGCGGACACTGTCTGGAGTCACTGCGGACACTGTCTGGAGTCACTGCGGACACCGTCTGGAGGCTGTGGACACCGTCTGGAGGCTGTGGACACCGTCTGGAGGCACTGCGGACACTGTCTGGAGTCACTGTGGACACCGTCTGGAGGCTGTGGACACCATCTGGAGGCACTGCGGACACTGTCTGGAGTCACTGTGGACACCGTCTGGAGGCTGTGGACACCCTCTGGAGGCACTGCGGACACTGTCTGGAGTCACTGCGGACACCATCTGGAGTCACTGACACTAGACACTAGAGTCACTGTGGACACTGGAGGCACTGTGGACACTGGAGTCACAGTGGACACTGGAGTCACGGTGGACACTGTCTGGAGTCACTGTGGACACTGTCTTTAGTCACTGTGGACATTATCTGGAGTCACTCTGGACACTGTCTCAAGTCACTGCGGACACCATCTGGAATTACAGTGGACACTGTCTGGAGTTACAGTGGACACTGTTTGGAGTCACTGTGAACACCGTCTGGAATTACAGTGGACACCGTCTGGAGTCATGGTGCACACCGTCTGGAGTCATGGTGCACACCGTCTGGAGCCACTGTGGACACCGTCTGGAGTCACTGTGGACACTGTCTGGAATTACAGTGGGCACTGTCTGGAGTTAAGGTGGACACTCTCTGAAGTCACTGTCTACCCTGTCTGGAGTTACAGTGGACACTGACTGGAGTCATTGTGGACACTGTCTGGAGTCACCGTGGACACTGTCTAACCTCCGTCCTCCCAGTATTCGTCTTTCTTCAGACACCAAAACACAGAGGCCACACAGTGTTCACAGAATGTGAATGAATTTGTCTAGGATCCTGTCACAATACAGATTTGTGGGGATTCCTGCAGGAAACCCCATGTAGTGCTCAACAGAGACTGAACCTAAGTTAGCAATTGTCTTCTTGTGGCGCCCTGCTTACGCAGGTAGTCACAGACTTCCCTAATGCACAGTTGGGTTTCCACAGCAGGTACCTACTACATGCAACACCTTCCACCCCGGCACAGTAGGGGGAGCGCAACTCACCGACTTTAGGTGAGTTCACGTATAAATACTGCTGCTGGGGGAAGAGTTAGAGTGTGACGCTAGGAGAGCTGAGAAGTCATCCTGGTGGTCGGTGCCGCAGTTAGGCCCGAGCCAGTGACCCGGAGTGGCCCTTCTGACGTTCCGCATGCCTGAGTGGGAACAGAAGGCAAGGAGTAGAAAGCCACTGTTAGGGCGTGAAATTTCAGTACCAAGGACAAGGGCTGTCATTTTACGCTCTTACAGTGCAGGACCATGGACAGCTCCTGAGTCCTGCATACCGCCAGAGAATACAGAAATGTAATGAATAGTGGTAATTGCTGACTTTAATTAAAAAGCTGCATTAACCCCTGCAGACACATTCTGCCATCTCAGTTTGTATCCAGGGAGTGTGGACATAACTGGTCACAAACTGGCATGACAGAAACATGGGGTTAAACATGCATAACTTATTAATTGCATCTTCGGCCTCCCGGCTGACATGCAGCACAGGGGCTGCAGAGGGGGTTAATATGCCGGTTATCCCCGGGAAATTTAAATACCGCTGCTGTCAATTCAATTCGTCGGTAAATGCTGTCAGCGGTGCAAAAGTTTGCTCGGCGGGATTTCTCAGCTGAGGAATGCCACCGAGCAACGTTCAGCACCACAGACAGCAGCACACTCACACCACACACTGACACTCGCAGCACACTCACATGCATACAGCCATACACACACACCCACATGCTCCACACTCACAGAAAACATGCACAACACTCGCATCACTGTCATGCATCAAACACACGCTCCGTGTACACAGCCACAAAATGGAACAATGTATCCATGATTTCACTGCAACCAGAGATCTGCGAACAATCTCTGCACAATTATCTGTGTGTGTAACTGGGCCTTTACACAGTTCTGCAACTCTGTACCCGGGTTTACTCTCAGCAAGCTTCAAGTTCATCAGGTCAAAGATGTTACGCATTTTTGGATAAGTGTAGCACCCCGCATGTGCAGGCGTCATAGAGGGGTATTACACCCGTAAAAGAGGTGCAATTGCCCCAGCTGCAGGTGTACCATAGGATGGTGGGTGGGACCCATTCCCAGCACTCCCACATTAGTTGAGCAGTGGGAGGTTACCCGGGAGGGGATATATATTCACCTCAAGGGGGATCAAGGAGGTCTTTTTGACTTCGGTCTGGGGGCCCCTGGTCTTTGCGCTAGATGGAGGAGGAGGAGAGGAACTAGAGAGATCAGCTAATTGGAACGAGGCGGAAGGTCAAACCGGGGCGGTTTCAAGCCGAACCAGAGGGAAGCAGAAGGGACCTTGAGAAGGTTCTGAAAGAGGGCGCCTGACAAGAGAAGTCCGGGCTCTAGAGAGAAAGGGAGATCCTCCGAGTGGAGCGACCAAACTCTAGGGGATACTCCAGTTTACCACGGGAACGCTGGGCCCGAGGATCCGCCAAGAGTTCAGCTTTGCAGTCGGAAACAGGCTGCTGTGGCTCGTTTATCAGCAGCAGCACCCTGCCAGTGGAGCGGTCTGCCTGCTTCCTCACCACGAGGGAGGGGACCCCCGGTACTACCTACATGGAGTTACTGGGTATAGGCCCATCCTAGACGGAGAAGAACAGACACGGGTTAGTTAACGAAGGTACACCAAGGGTTCCACCATACCACCTGGGATCCACTTGCAGCCACCCGTTAAACTACCTGTTCTTATAACATCTTGCTGAACTGTGAACTGTAACTGATGCTGCTATGAGTTGACAGTAAAGTACCCGGGAGAAAGGGACTTTGTTTCCGTGTGCTTTCCTACATCAACTTGTTCCCCTTCCAGGAACGTTGCCCGGGAGGAATAGCTCTACCTGTAGGGGGCTTTGCCATCTAAGCCGCACTACCATCCACCTCTGGCGGACTGTGGCGGCGCTGGTGACCTATCACCAGAAGCTACCGGTGGCAGCACAAAGAACTGTATATAGAATCCCCTGTAAATACACCCTTTTTGAAGTGTCACCCAGGCCACGGGATCAGGCGCTGCCACCCGTGTCATTCCCGTTAACCCCTTGGAGCCTGGTACCCAAGTACCCCAGGGCCTGTGCTCGACATAAGCTCTGGCCTGCGTAGTCTTAGGAGATCGGGCTAGCAAGTACGAGATCCTTGGTGGTGTGCCTGCCTTCTGCCTCTACTGGTCCTGTTCCTCAGCGCTCTTTGAAGTGCCTCTGCATGCAGAGCTCTGATCCTGCCACCTCGGGTATCAGTGGGCAACTGGTACCTTGTCCCCGGACCCTTGGTAACTGCTTTCTCTGGGTATTCGCCAGGTGTTTGAGCCACAGCTCCTATGAAGCTCGTAGCCTCCGGTTCAGCGGTTCGGGTATGAATCCCTGTGCTGTGTTCAGGTCCAGTCCCTGTTTTTGATCACAACCCCTTCGGCCGGGATCACCAACCCTGGATTGGGGCACACGGGCCAATTCAGCTCCACTGGTGCCCCTAGCGTTCTTTCCTCCCGGTGTTCCAGGGTGAGCGTTACACAACTCAAGCCCTTTCTCGGCAGTTTTTCTGTTCTCTCCTCCTCGCTCGACTCGGCTTCTCCAATCTCTCACCTCTGCACACTAACTGTTTACTGTTCTGTTACTCAACTCTCACTGTTCACTCTTTCTTCTGCAAACTGAAACTGACTTCTTCTGCTTCACACCCACACTTCTCTACCCCTGTTGTTCCACTGGGCCCTCCCCCGGGGTTTGTTCAGGGTCCCCTGGGTCCTAAGTATGTGTGTTGAGGATCTTTACACCTACCATCACCCATCTTCTTACTATTGGAGAACCACACCCTGGCTTGGGTGCAATAACCCTCATGGCGTCCTGACTGGTGGGGCGCCACATTCTCCCTTGGTTAAATTTGCTCATCCCCGAGCGACCTGACCGGGTAACAGAAGCAACATTTTTATATTGCATGCATACATAAACAATAACATTACACAAATACTTGGCTTCCCTTACGGGAGGTACAGTACTTTATCGTTGCATAACAAAAATGTTTCCTAGAATTATCAAAGTATAAAAATAGCAAAAAGTGCAAAAAGGGGTTTCAGTTCCAGGTTATATAGCATCCATTACATCATTCACGCAAAAGTTCAGCATGGCACCTTACACTGGACTGCAAGATAAATGTAACTATTCAAACCGTCCATGATTGTTCTTTTTCAAATCCGCGATTACTATAAAACTTTATATCAAAACAGGTACCTAACTACACACAAGGTACATCTCAACTATACATTATCAGCACTATATGTCAGAACTCTGTACATTCTGTAACTCTTCACAGTTTATTGCTCAAGTTTAGGTGCAACTTGGGAAGGTTGCAATTTGTATACCCTCAGGGCATACCATCCCCTATGTCCCAAGTGGCGCATATAGCTCACCTGGTCGCCTGGGTTAAGGTCCCTACCCGGGTGTCCTTTTGGTAGATAGCTCTCTACCTCGCGCCTGCTCACGATGATCTCTTCCTCAAAGCCATGTTCCTTGACAAACCCCAACTCGTTAACCACCTCTCCACAGTGGCGTTGCTTCGGGACAGTAGCGGGAAGCTTTCCGGGCGCACTCTTTCTCCTGTAGGTACTCTTTCTCCTGGACCCATCATCTCTCCTGGTGGTGTTGGCGCTCCTGCTCTTCCTCATGCTGTCTCTCTCCTTCCAGTGCTCCTCCCTCGGGTCGGTCTCAGATCTGTTCCACACTTCGGCCACTTTCAACCAAGCTGGAGCCCTGAGCTCGGCCAGCTCCTCCTGTCACTGCACCCACTGGATTGGCCCGACCTCGGCCTTCATCTGCTTCACTAGAGCACCCTCGGGTTCTTCTTCATCTGAGCAGCTCTCTGTGACTCCCGACCTGGATGGTTGGTCAAGGACCTGCGGAGGTGGACTGGGCACCATCACTGCATCTGCTTCCACCTGCGTAGCAGCATGTCAGGTGGTCGGCTGTGGCTTTACTGGCACGGGCTCGGTCAATTTTAACTTTCTCAGGGCTACAGCTATCACTGCCACCTCCGTTAGCACATTCTTCTTGCAGGCCTTAAACGCACAACCTTGAGTCCGGTTAAGTTGTATAACTATGTTCTTTAATGCAGCATTCCACAAGTCTGGGTCCTCTGGTAAAGACTGATCCAGGCTCTCCTCCTCATCTATGGGAACGCCTGCGCCTTCCGCAGTCTTCTTGCTCACCAGGTTTTCACGATCCATTGCCTCCATTTTCTCTTTGCTGTTCGTGTGACGCCGGGCCAGGGCAGGGTACTCAGCGCTCGGGCTCAGTTGAGGTCTGGGATGTCACGGGTGGCTGCCTGAGGCTGTAGCCCTGGGGGTCAGTGAAAAGGGGGATTATTTACAGGGACTATTTACAAGGTTGTCTTCGTGACACCACCTGCTGAGCCTGGTGAGGAATCACCAGCGCCGCTTCAGTCCTCTGGAGGTCGGTGGAATGGTGGCTAAGATGGAATAGTCCTCGCAGGCAGGACTTGGACCTCCAGGGCAGAATGGTGTGAATGGGCAGGATGCAGCAGAGCTGGGATTGTTATAAGGAAAGTCTATAGGGTAGAACACGGTGGGTGGTAGATGGTGGGTGATAGGAAGAAAACACAAACGCAGTCAAAATCTCTTTACCTTTTACTGATGTTTCTGCAGGCAAATGTCCCAAGCACTGACGGGTAGCTGGGCTGCACAGTGGGCTCCCACAGCAAGTGGGTATAAGGCCTCCTCCTCAGTGTGTGTATTGAAGCGCAGTCCATTAAATGCTGACTTGCCTCCACTCTCTTCTTCTGTAACTCTCCCTCTCCTGTGCGGTCTCCGGGACAACCTCTGGATCTGCAGTGCCCTGCTAGTCCTGGCTCCCTCTCTTCGACTCTCTCAGGAGACTGGGTAGCTAAAGCTTCCTCAGTGCAAAGGGGTTTCCAGTGGAACTTGGAGTTTTCCACTGTTGCGGATCCCCAATATCCGGCTGCCTTCTTGTAGGGTGAACTCGCTGTGTGAGCTGCTTGCTCCCTTTCTCTGTATCTTGGTTCCTTTTCTTCCAAGTTCCCTGCCTTCAGTCCCACTCAGGTTAGTGGGATCTGCTACTCTGCATCACCAGTGGCGTAACTAGAGTCGGAAGGGCCCCGGTGCGAAATTTGGACCTGGGCCCCCCTCTTACCCTGCGCACCCAGATTGGTCAGAACCCATCATATAATATAATGCATACTCATAGCCCTCCAGATAATATAATGTCACCTTATAGGCCTCCATATAATATAATGCAGCCTCATAGCCCTTCAGATCATATAATACAGTGTCACAACGCTCCAAATATAATGCAGCATCACAGCCCTCCAGATAATTAATGCAGCCTCATAGCCCTACAGATAATATAATGCAGCGTCAAAGCCCTTCATATAATATATTGTGGCATCACAGCCCCCCAAAATAAAAAATGCAGAGTCACAGCCCTTCATGTAATATAATGCAGTGTCACAGCTCTCCAAATAATATAATGCAGCGTCACAGCCCTTCATATAATATAATGCAGCGTCACAGCCCTCCAAATAATATAATGCAGCGTCACAGCCCTCCAGATAATATAATGTAGCATCACAGCCCTTCATATCATATAATACAGTGGCACAGCCCTTCATATCATAACGCAGCGTCACAGGCCTTCACATAGTATAATGCAATAATGCAGCCTCAAAGCCCTCCATATAGCATACATCCTCCCCACACAGACACCCTGCCCTCTGTACAACCTGCCCCACTCACCCACACTGCCCTCTGTACAACCCTCCCCCCACACACACAGACACACTGCCCACTGTACAGCCCCCCACACCCATTCACACTGCCCCCTGTATGCACACACACAGACACACTGCCCCCTGTACACACACACACATACACACCCTCCATTCTCTCCCTCTCCAGAAGCTGTGGAGGCTCTTCTGCTCCTGAATGGAGCTCACACTTACCGCACCTGCCGGCAGCTCCGTCCTGACATTGAAGAGGTCACATGACCTCATCACAGTGCAGCACGCAGCGGCCGCGGGAGTTTTAAAGTTACACTGCCTGCCAGTTCTCCGACAGCTGTGATCAGGCCGGGCAGGCCGCCACACAGTACCATAGACGTGCGTCCTCAGGGACGCACATCCATGTAAAGCAGACGCAGGGGTCACAGGGGCCGGCAGTCACCGGACCCCTGTACCTCCGAGACCGGTAGCACTTGTGACCCCTGCGACCGCAGTTGTTACGCCACTGTATGATTCTCTATGTGTGTACATGGTTGTATATTTGTGTATATGACACTGTGTGATTGTGTTTATATGACTATGTGTTGTGATTGTATGTATATGATTGTGTATGTATGTTTATGATCATATATGTGTGTATATGACTGAGTATGTGTGGATATGATTGTGCATTTATGATTATGTGTATATGATCATGTATGTGTGTGTATATGACTGTGTATGTGTGTATATGAATGGGTATATGATGGTAAGTGTGTATGAGTATATGATTCTGTGTATATGACTGTGTGTATATACGATTATGCGTGTGTATATGACACAATCATAAACACAGACATACACAGACACAGATGCAGAATCATATACACTGATATAGGGTAGGGTCACATTGGAAATCTAAATTGCATTCACCGCATCCGGATCCGGATGCGGTGAATGCAATGCCGGTCCCACACATTTTTTCTCAAAAATGTGTGCATAATACCGCACTGCGGTCACCGGATGGCTCAGGATGTGTAATCCTGAGCCATCCGGTAACCGCATAGCTTGCAGTTCCCGATCGGCAAAGTTAATAAAGATTTAATTTGAGTACCGAAATGACTGTTAGAGGTCTGTAGGGGGGCTTAGACCCCCCTGCAGACCGGGCGGCCACTTCTATAGTGTGTTCTTCTACAATTTTACCTATGGCACGGGCTGATCTGAGCTCCGTGCATGTGATCCAAATATCCCCCCTCCCCCTATCACTATACAGGGGTGCATACACCCCTCTAGTACAGTACTGCTTTATTTAAGTTATAAACAGCAAGAATTGTCCCAATCGGAAGATAAGTATATATTTACATGTTCCGTAGGCAGAGTCCACTGATTTCCATGGGCGGGGCTGTGTGCAGTAGCCTCCGCCCACTCCTTCTTGATGCCCGCCCCCTCTGGCCGTAATCCAGTGTTGTGGGGGTGGCCGAGTCGTTAAAGGGGCGTGGCTAACCATGAGCCGCGGTTAGCCACGCCCCTTTAACGACTCGGCCACCCCCACAAGACTGGATTACGGCCAGAGGGGGCGGGCATCAAGAAGGAGTGGGCGGAGGCTACTGCACACAGCCCCGCCCATGGAAATCAGTGGACTCTGCCTACGGAACATGTAAATATATACTTATCTTCCGATTGGGACAATTCTTGCTGTTTATAACTTAAATAAAGCAGTACTGTACTAGAGGGGTGTATGCACCCCTGTATAGTGATAGGGGGAGGGGGGATATTTGGATCACATGCACGGAGCTCAGATCAGCCCGTGCCATAGGTAAAATTGTAGAAGAACACTATAGAAGTGGCCGCCCGGTCTGTAGGGGGGGTCTAAGCCCCCCTACAGACCTCTAACAGTCATTTCGGTACTCAAATTAAATCTTTATTAAAACTTTGCCGATCGGGAACTGCAAGCTATGCGGTTACCGGATGGCTCAGGATTACACATCCTGAGCCATCCGGTGACCGCAGTGCGGTCCCGGCAAACGCTGCGAAAACTGCTGCCTGCATGATTTTAAACGCAGGCAGCAGTGCCGGATCCGGCCACCGGATGGCTTGTGAAGCCATCCGGTGTTTTGCATAGGCTTCTATCAGGAGCCTTTCCTGGTCCGGTTTTGAGCTTTTTTAAAGCTCAAAACCGGATCAGGATTTTAAACAAAAAACGCCAATGTGACCCTACCCATATACAATCATATGCAGACATTTACAATTATATACACATGCACTATCATATACACACATACACAGTCATATACACAGATATATACAATCATATACATACATGCACGGGCTGGAAGGTGTTGTTTGTAGTGCTACCTACTGTGGAAACCCAGCTGTGCAGCAGAGAGATATGTGGTTACCTGCGTTGGCAGGGCGCCACATTCACAACAACACCACCTTGCTTCTTCTTCATCTGTCTTTTGTCTCTCTTCTGCACCCCACCCTTCTGACTATCAATCACTTCTCTGGGTGGAGTTGGCACGGTACTAAGCAGGCTCCCTTGGTTTTCGGCTGGCACTCGGGGCGGGTCTGCTCTTTCACGCCTTCTGCTGGCCTATCCCACAACGGGAGGCCGAGGCACACCCCTGGGCCAGCACATGGTGTCAGTCTTTCATGGTCGCCATTTGGAAAGTCTATTTCGCACAACAGTTCAAAACTCTTTTAAGGCACATAAGACACGGTTTTACTGGGCCATTTGCATCCTGTTTATGACGCCAAAAACTGACTGCTGTACCCCAGGACCGTGGTGTACTCGGAACTGGACTTTAGCAGTCCTTCTGGGGAGTCACAGGGGTCAAGACCCGGCTCCATGACCCTGGGTTCAGTATTAAAGCATTCTTAGGCAGTGTAGGGATATGGTGGTTTAAAGAATACATTTTCCTGACGCCACCCTTGGTTTGCGGCTATGGGTAGCTGCAGAACCTCTAGGGATAATTGATGGCCAGCTGGGATGTAGTGGCTCCCGACGGGTGGAGCGAGTCCCCTGAACTGAGGGAATAGGGATTAATAGTCTCTGGCAGGCAGGGATTATCTCAGGCACCATTACTTTGTTCAGTGGCCTTCACCATTGGTTGCCGCGCAAATAACACAGTCTCACACAGTTCTGGAACTCTGTACTCAGGTTTACTCTCAGAAAGCTTCAAGTTTAACAGGTCAAAGATGTTACACAATCTTGGATAATGTCTGACCTGCGTAATTTTAGGAGATCGGGGTAGCAAGTTTGAGATCCTCGGTGGTGTCCCTGCCTTCTGCATCTCACTGGTCCTGTTCCTCAGCGCTCCTTGAAGCACCCTCTGCGTGCAGAGCCCTGATCCTGCAGCCTTTGGTATGAGTGGGCGACTGGTACCTTGTCCCAGACCCTTGTTCGGCTGATTTCTCTGCATATACGCCAGGTGTTTTAGCCACAGCTCCTATAAAGCTCGTAGCCTCCAGTTCAAGGTCTGGTCCCTGTTTCTGACCCCAACCCCTCCAGCCGGTATCACCAACTCTGGATCCAGGCGCACAGGCCAATTCAGCTTCACCAGTGCCCCTAGGGTTCTTTCCTCTCAGAGTTACGGGATGACCGTTACACAGCTCAAGCCCCTTTTCGGCAGTTTTTCTCTCCTCGCTCGACTTGACTTCTCCACTCTCTCAGCTCTGCACACTAGCAGTTTACTGTTCTGTTACTCAACTGTCACTGTTCACTCTTTCTTCTGCAAACTGAAACTGACTGACTTCTTCTGCTTCCCAGCCACACTTCTCTACCCCCTGTTGTTCCACTGGGCTCTTTCCCCGGGTTTGTTCAGGGTCCTCTGGGTCTTAAGTGTGTGTGTTGAGGATCTTTACACCTACCTTCCACCATCGCCTGACTACTGGAGAACCCCACCCTGGCTTGGGTGCAGTACCCCTTGTGGAGCCCTGACCGGTGGGGCACCACAGGTGCACACAAACAAAACAAGGCCCCTATGCAATTACAATATATGGGCTCTATGGAATTCAATAGCTCATCATAATGCACATTCCCCCCTGATTTGGAAGTAGTAGTGGGCTCCTTTACCTCTTAGGTCCCTGTGTGGAATTTTATAAATTATAACAACAAGGCAAAGTCATAGAATTATGGAAATTATAGGAATGATAGACATGTTACATATATGGAAATAAAGAAAAAATGTAAAAACATTTTCAAATATCTCATTTTATGCTGTATGAAAAAATCAGTGCTTGGGTTGTCTAAGGCATATTCATTCACATTGTATGCACTTGGGAAAATCATCTAGATTTGGCAGCTTCCTTTGCGAATGCCAATCAATCACATTCCAGATATGATGGTCGAATAATGTGGAGATACTGCAGGCCATCATCATATTCTCCACTGTAACAAATATGTCACTGACCCCTGATTTTTTTTTTTTTTTAGTCTGCATATTGACTTTTGTGATGGAATCCTCAAGTTGTTGCCCAAGAATTAATCATTGATCTGCGACTGATGCACTGCCAAAGAGGGCAGGCCAATATGAGGTGTAAAGTGGATGTTTAGGCCAGATTGGTCAAGGTTCAGCATCAGGAGGAAAATTGGAAATAATGAGTAAAAGTATCATGAATCTGGGATGATCCTGTGGCACCTTGGTTGGGGCACCACAGGAACTCTTAGGACACGAATGGAAAAGTACACAGCAAGCAGCCCCACTAACCTAGAACACCTTTCACCCCAGGCCTGTAGGGGGAGCCCCACTGGTTGCCTTAAGCCAGTTCCCCCGGAGGCCCAAGCAGCGCCGGTGCCATCACCGGACGCCCACAGGTGGCGTCACAAGACAAATAAGAGTTTATCCCAATTCCCCAACCCTTCCATTTGACCACCGGGCCCCACAGCCTCAGGCACGGAACCGTGACAAGTGAACCAGCGCCTGAGACCTGAGAACCCGGCAATGGTGAGTCAATCCAAAACATAGTTAAGAAGAGACAAAGCTAAGATGATAAGAAACAATGAGCGAACCTTTCAAGGTTTGGTTCAGGTCGCCAAACTTCTCGTTGTTGAGAGAACTTGTTGGAGTGTTTTATGTTTGCAAAGCACTGGAGCATCACTGTGGTCAAGTACAGTTGGTGCTTGGCCCAGTGCGAGCCTCGTGCAGTGTTTAATCGTCTCACAATAGGCTTAAAAAGCACAATTTTTGGGTGTAATGTGTGTCCAAAATTAATTTGGAAAAAAAAAATCCTCGACCTCCCACCCCCGGAAGTGTTTTACTTATGACAGGCTATATGTTGGCATTTCAGCTCTCCGCCCATCAGTGACTTCTATTGAGGATCGGGTCGAGTTCAGGGTCAAAACATTTAGCTGAACCCGAACTTCAAAAGGTTCATTCATCACTAATGTTAAGCAAGATACCAGGAAGAAGCAAGATCTCGGCATTGGCAGTACTGGAAGCAGTAAGGGGTCATGAGCCCAGTGTTCAAGTAAGGCCTGCCTCCAGTTGTCGCTATAGCGAGGAATACAGATCCATAATGTGCCTCTGAAGGGGAAAGAGAGTGATTCTGGTGCATAGGAGCATGAGACAGTGGCCATCATTAAAGGGGAACTCCAGTCAGAGAAAACTTTTTAGTACAGTTCCTGCCCTCCTACATGATGAAGCAGAGCCGTACACTGCAGTTCTAGGATCTATGGATCGCTTATAAATCTATAAAATCATACCTGCTCCTCAGCTCTGAGCCCCACCTCAGGGAACCGAAATCTATGTCTGAGAGCTTCATGTAGAAGCAAAACGCAGGAGGAGTGTGAGGGGCGTGGATGCTGTGAGCTGAAAGATCAGCCTACATTCACACCCCCTCACATTTCTGTATGGGAAAGGGGCATGGCAGGAGGTGTGTCAGGGGTGTGGATGCCGTGAGCTGCAGGATCAGCCTACATTCACACCCCCTCACATTTCTGTATGGGGAGGGGGCATGGCAGGGGGTGTCACAATACTGCAAATAAACACAGCATGAATGCTGAGAAGAATGCAAAAATTAAAATGGAAGAGCTGACATCATGCAGATCTGAAAACATGCTTTGTAGGTTCATATCTGCAAGGGAAAATCAGCAGCAGCAGCCGCAGCATGACCATGACATGTTAGGAATCTCAGTCACTTTCCTGGTACTGTGAAATGCCGCATTTTTGCATTTTTTGCATAACTGCATGAATAAATCACCACAAACTGAAGCTTGTGAACACATACAGTCATATGAAAAAGTTTGGGCACCCCTCTTAATCTTACTCTTTTTTTTTTTTTTTTTTAAATTTTTTTTTTTGCACCAGCTATTTCAGTGTGATATATGTAATAACTGATGGACGCAGTAATATTTCAGGATTGAAATGAGGTTTATTGTACTAACCGAAAATGTGAAATATGCATTATTTCAAAAATTGACAGGTGCAAAAGTATGGGCACCTCTACAGAAAAGTGTTATTAATATTTAGTAGATCCACCTTTTGCAAAAATAACAGCCTCTAGTCGCTTCCTGTAGCTGTTAATGAGTTCCTGGATGAAAGTATTTTTGACCATTCCTCTTTACAAAACAATTCCAGTTCAGTTAAGTTTGATGGTCGCCGAGCATGGACAGCCCGCTTCAAAACATCCCACAGATGTTCAATGATATTCAGGTCTGGGTACAGGGATGGCCATTCCAGAACATTGTAATTGTTCCTCTGCATGAATGCCTGAGTAGATTTGGAGCGGTGTTTTGAATCATTGTCTTGCTGAAAGATCCATCCCCGGTGTAACTTCAACTTTGACACTGATTCTTGAACATTATTCTCAAGACTCTGCTGATACTGAGTGGAATCCATGTGACCCTCAACTTTAACAAGATTCCCGATGCCGTCATTGGCCACACAGCCCCAAAGCATGATGGACCCTCCCCCACATTTGACAGTGGGTAGAAAGTGTTTTTCTTGGAATGCTGTGTTTTTGTGGCACCATGCATAACGCCTTGTTGTATGACCAAACAACTCAATCTTTGTTTCATCAGTCCACAGGACCTTCTTCCAAAATGAAACTGGCTTGTCCAAATGTGCTTTTGCATACCTCAGACGACTGTTTGAGGCGTACATGCAGAAACGGCTTCTTTCGCATCACTCTCCCATACAACTTCTCCTTGTGCAGTGTGTGCTGTATTGTTGACCGATGCACAGTGACACCATCTGCAGCAAGATGATGCTGCAGGTCTTTGGAGGTGGTCTGTGGATTGTTCTTGACTGTTCTCACCATTCTTCTTCTCTGCCTTTCTGATATTTTTGTTGGCCTGCCACTTCTGGCCTTTACAAGAACTGTCCCTGTGGTCTTCCATTTCCTTACTATGTTCCTCACAGTGGAAACTGACAGGTTAAATCTCTGAGACAACATTTTGTATCCTTCCCCTGAACAACTATGTTGAACAATATTTTTTTTTCATATCATTTGAGAGGTGTTTTGAGGAGCCCATGATGCCACTCCTCAGAGAGGATGCAACTAGGAGAACAACTTGCAAGTGGACACCTGAAACAGCTTTTCTCATGATTGGATACACCGGGCTATGAATTACAAAGCTCAATGAGGTTACCAAACCAATTTAGTGCTTCAGTAAGTCAGTACAAAGTAGTTAGGAGTATTCAAATCATGAAAATCAGAAGGGTGCCCATACTTTGGCACCTGTCAAATTTTGAAATAATGCATATTTCACATTTTTGGTTAGTACAATAAACCTCATTTCAATCCTGAAATATTACTGTGTCCATCAGTTATTACATATATCACACTGAAATAGCTGTTGCAAAAAAAACAATTTTAAACAAAAAAAAAAGAGTAAGATTAAGAGGGGTGCCAAAACTTTTTCATATGACTGTATTTGTAGTGCATGTTGTAGTTTTTTACACAAGGACCTGAGGTGTCACAGAGCCTAAAACTGCCTGGGTACAGGACCATAGCATGAACAGAAAGTGCCTTCACATGGATTGATAAACAGAATAAACCATAATACTGTACATGTTGTAAGAGGGCGAGGGGTCGCATAATTGATGGGAGGTATGTGTCACAGAGATGCCTGTTGTCTGTGACATAAGTCGGCGTATTTTCCTTAGTGCATGTCAGCACTGGGAATTTTCTTAGTCCAAAAGGGGTCGGCTTATGGGTCCTGTGAGAGACGGGCGGGTCCAGGACCCACATACCTCACCAAGGGGCATGATGACAGGCCCATATAGTGGAGCCTGGTGTTAGCACTGGGCGGGTCTGTGCTAGGAGGGGCTGAGAGTAGCCTCCTGTGTGTGAAGACTCCAGGCCAGGCTGGATGCTGGTCACTGACTGCTTTAAAGCAATGGTTTTCTCTTTGTTTTGGCCTGCACTTTCTGTTAGCGGTCTATGGAGTGAATAAACCGTTTTGGACTATAACTTTGTGAAGACGCTGCCTCTTGTTGTTCTCCTGACGCTCGCAAGCGAGTCACCCTATCACAATGTACTCCTTGTGAGGCAGCACCCGGGGAACCCGCTTGCAAAACGACAACAACACGTGTTTATAAGTTTAACCAATGTCTACCCGTTTATTTTTCACATATAATAACAGAACCCGGGTAGCATGTATGACACATAGCACATTGATTATAAACACTTTACATAAATACACCATACATTTACATATAACATTACATAACACTTATATTGCACATAACATCTTATAGTAACCCGGGACCTGTAACCATCTCTGTCCCCATTGGAGCTCTACTAACAGCTCCCGTGGTGGCTACGGCCTCCGGCCTACTCACACTATACATACGTTACAGTACGACGATGACCCCTCCGGGTTCACAACAGGGATTGAGCAACCTGAGTACCGGGTATGTCATGTATCCCCAAGGGCTCTTTCCTGGACGCATCTCCGCCTACGTCCCGGTCAGAGTCCACATGGTTCAACCATGGTGTCCCCACTCTAGGAGCCCTTTTAACCCCTGCTTCTGACCTTCGTTACATACGCCTCAACGGGCCCTGTGGGTCCCAATGGCGGTACCTGCTGCCTGGCTTTAGTCCCCCAGCATGATGATATACATTCACCCGTAGTCAGGATTCCTGCCTGACCGGGACCTTACATATCGTATGTGATCCATCATTCAAACGTCCATGGATCACACACCTGCTCACAGCCCATCATAACACATCCATGGACTGTGGCCCCTCCATGGCCCATTACAGGGACTGGCAAACCATAGTACACGGGAACCTCATCCGTTACCTACTAGGAGCCCTATTACCCCTGTGTCTGGCACCACAGGCACACCCACACCATTAGAGGTCGTGGTTGAGGGACGGGTACCCTCTGCAAGCAGCAGGGCAAGCCTCCCTCTCGTCCCACAGGGATGGAACGCCTCCAACATCATCCATACTAGCTGGGTCACTTTCTCCCCACATTATTATACATGGGTCTTACATATAGGCCATCATCTCTCATTCAGGGCCATTATCTAAGCCCTCATACACATAGTTAAACACGTTCTGTTTCATCAGGTCCTTTAACTGAGTACTCCGACTCGGACCCAAAGGCGGTCGATGCCCGCCTAGCACACTACATACGATTGCCTCCAAAGGCTACATACATTCGCCTCCCGAAGGGCTACATTCATTCCGGTTCATCAGGACCTTTAACTGACTCCACTGAGTCGGTCCCAAGGGCGGTCTATACTCGCCTAGCATGATTTACACACACGGTGCACAGTTCCCACAATCATTCAGGAACTGCTTTTCTTACCGGGCACGGATCCGGGTCTCGCTACCTGGGTCACAGGTTCCACCAGGCATCCCCACAGGCTCTTTCCCGGACGTGAGGTGAACCACGTCCGATCTAGCGTCCACGGGTCAACCACAGCTTCCCCCTCCAGGTGCGGACACGACCACGGACCTCGGCACCGGCATGGAGCTAGCATGCTCCCGTGTCCACACACCGAGCCTTGGACTGCTCTGCACTCAGGCTGCTCTCAGCCCCCCATGCTCTCAGGCTGGCAATCTCTGGATGAATCTCAGCAGGATCTCAGCTTCCAGAATCAATCTCAATCTGAATGACACTCAAACTCAGCTGGCTGCCTCTTATCGTGCCAGCCACTCCCACATGTACACACCCCCTTAGCTGCCGGTAATCAGCCTTTCACACAGCTCAGGTTAACTCCCTGTGTTCCGGGTTGTCAGCACTCAGCCCTTACATTCCTTAGGGCTTCCTCGATCTCATCCCACTCTCACTGCCGCTCATTAGGCTCATGAAACCCTATGTCTCACAGTTGGTTCACACAGCATTATCAGTCAAACCGGCCAGTGTGCACAGGATCATACCTCGATCCTGCATGTGACGCGCCCCGGCCATGAGGATCATGCCGGCGGTGCCTCACATCCTACATTTAGATTGATATCATAAAAGACAATCTATAATTGGGAACATTGAAATAGCATTTTGTTTTAGCTGTTAACCCCTTCCCGACCTTTGACGTTGTGCAACGTCATGCAAGTCGGCGCCTTCACGACCCATGCGGTAACTGCCATCGGGCCCTGGTGCTCTGGAATTCCTATCACAGAGCACCGAGACTCGAGGTCAGGGGGGGTTGATTCCTCACCCAGTCCCCAGGATCACTATGATTGGCTGTTGAAACAGTCAATCACAGTTATACTGTTTCCAGCTAAAGAAGGGGCTGTCAGAGCCCCTTCTATAGGCTGGAGTGCTGGAGGGGACGAGGATCGCCCTCTCCAGTGCTGATGGGGAGTGATCTGATCACTCCCCATCATCTTTACTAAGATGGTGGCTGCTTCCCGCAGCCGCCGCCTGCTTCCCGCCGCCGACACCAGGTGAGCCTCTGCAGCTCAATTCCCCCATGCAGGAGGATCGGGCTGCAGAATAGTGATCTGGCAGCCCAGGCACAGTGATCCACTTAGTGGATCACTGTGCCTGGGCTGTCAAATCGCTTTCTGCAGCTCGATCTCCATGCAGGGGGATCGGACTGCAGAGCAGCAATCTGACAGGCCGGGCGCAGTGACCCACTATGGACGGTGGATGTAGCATAGGCGATCGAGCGTTGTGGGACCTTCGTTGTGGACTACGTCAAATCTTTATAATAAAGATGGAGTCCGAAGTTTGTTGGTCTTTTTTTCCAAATAAAAAGATTTTTCTTTGTGTGGTGTATTATTTTTGACTATTTACTTGTGATTCCTAGTGGCCGGGTCTAACATTGGCCCGACATTATGAATCTCGGGCTTAGTGCCAGCTGGCAATAAAAAAGCTGGCATTAACTCCTTTTATTACCCAGTTTGCCACCAGCACCAGGGCAACTGGAAGAGCGTGGGTACAGCGCCAGAAAATGGCGCTTCAATGAATGCGCCATTTTCTGGGGTAGCTGCAGGCTATAATTCACAGCATGGGGGACCCAGAACGCTTGGGCCTCTCCATGCTGAGGATTCCAGTCCCCAGCTGCCTAGTTGTACCTGGATGGACCAAAAATATGGTGGAGCCCCACGCCATTTTTTTCTAGAATTAGTTCTGGAAGTAAAAAAAAAATGGGCTTTGCTGTATTTTTGGTTGCCAGCCAGGTACAATGAGGCAGCTGGGGGTTGGTAGCAATCCGTAGCTGCCAAGTTGTACCTGGCTGGACCAAAAATATGAGGGAGCCCCACTTCGTTTTTAAAAAAAAATTACTTCTACAAATAAAATGAGCTTTGCCGTATTTTTGGTTGCCAGCCAGGTACAACTTGGCAGCTGGGGGGCTGGAATCCTCAGCGTGGAGAGACCCAAAGGTTGTGGGCCCCCCACACTGCAAATTGCAACCCACAGCCACCCCAGAAAATAGCGCATTCATTAGGGGCACCATTTTCTGGTGCTGTACCCCAACTTGTCCAGTTGCCCTTGTGCTGGTGGCACACAGGGGCTCTCCATACGCGACATGGGGTCCACGAACAAGTTGAATGGAAAATTAGCTTCAATTGTTAGCGGACACCATGTCGTGTATGGAGAGCCCCTGTGTGCCTAAACATTGGAGCTCCCTGCAAGTGACCCCATTTTTGAAACTAGATACCCCCCCAAGGAATGTATCTAGTTGCATAGTGAGCACTTTGAAACCCTAGGTGCTTCACAAATTGATCTGTAAAAATGAAAAAAACATTTTTCCACACAAATTTTCTTTTTTGATTTTTACGGATCAATTTTTGAAGCACCTCAGGGTTCAAAGTGCTTACTATGCATCTAAATATGTTCCTTGGGGGGGTCTGGTTTCCAAAATGGGGTCACTTGTGCGTGAGCTCTAATGTTTAGGCACACATGGACTCTCCAAATGCAACATTGTGTCCGCTTACAATTTGAATGGAAAATTAGTTCAAATTGTTAGAGGACACCATGTTGCATTTGGAGAGCCCCTGTGTGCCTAAACATTGGAGCTCCCCCACAAGTGACCCCATTTTGGAAACTAGACCCCCCCAGGGAACTTATCTAGATGAGTGGTGAGCATTTTGAACCACCAGATGCTTCACAAATTCATCTGTAATAATAAAAATGTACTTTTTTTTCACAAACATTTTCTTTTAGCCTACATTTTTTTTTCATTTTCACATGGGCAACTGGATAAAATGGATCCTAAAATTTGTTGGGCAATTTATCCTGAGTATACCGATACCTCATATGTGGTCATAAACGACTGTTTGCGTGCACGGCAGGGCTCAGAAGTGAAGGAGCGCCATTTCACTTTTTGAATGGAAAATTGGCTCCAAAAGTCAAATTGCGCTCCTTCCCTTCTAAGCCCTGCCGTGCGCCCAAACAGTGGTTTATGACCACATATGAGGTATCTGTGTACTCAGGAGAAATTGCCAAACAAATTTTAGGATCTATTTTATCCTGTTGCCCATACGAAAATGAAAGAATTGAGGCTAAAAGAACATTTTTGTTAGAAAAATTAAAATGTCCATTTTTTTTCCTTCCTCCTTGCTTTTAGTTCCTGTGAAGCACCTGAAGGGTTAATAATCTTCTTGAATGTAGTTTTGAGTAGCTTGAGGGGTACAGTTTTTGTAATGGTGTCACTTTTGGGTGTTTTCTGTCATGTACACCCCTCGAAGGGACTTCAAATGTGATGTGGTCACAAAAAAAATGGTTTTGTAAATTTTGCTGGAAAAATGAAAAATTGCTGATGAACTTTGAACCCTTATAACTTCCTACCCCAAAATTTTTTTTTAACAAAATTGTGCTGAGGTAAAGTAGACATGTGGGAAATGTTATTTATTAAGTATTTTGTGTCACATAACTCTGGTTTAGCAGAATAAAAAATTCAAAATTTGAAAATTGCGAAATTTTCAAAATTCATGCCAAATTTTGGATTTTTATACAAATAAAAGCAAAAATTATCAACCTAAATTTAATACTAACATGAAGCCCAATATGTCACGAAAAAACAGTCTCAGAATCGCTTGGATCCGTTGAAGCGTTCCAGAATCATTAGTTCATAAAGGGACACTGGTCAAAATTGATAAAAATGCCAAGGTCTTTAGGGTCAAAATAGGCTGGGTCCTGAAGGGGTTAATAGATATTACCGTATATACTCGTGTATAAGCCGACCCGTGTATAAGCCGACCCCCCTACTTTTGCCCCAAAAATCTGGAAAAACCTATTGACTCGTGTATAAGCCGAGGGTGGACCCCAGCACAGGTATACAGCCCCCAGCAGTGTGGTATACAGGCCCCCCCCAGTGGTATACAGGCCTCCCCAGTGGTAGTATACAGCAGCCCCAGTGGTAGTATACAGCAGCCTCAGTGGTAGTATATAGCATCCCCAGCAGCCCCAGTGGTAGTATATAGCATTCCCAGCAGCCCCAGTGGTAGTATATAGCATCCCCAGCAGCCCCAGTGGTAGTATATAGCAGCCCCAGCAGCCCCAGTGGTAGTATACAGCAGCCCCAGTGGTAGTATATAGCATCCCCAGCAGCCCCAGTGTAGTATATAGCAGCCCCAGCAGCCCCAGTGGTAGTATACAGCAGCCCCAGTGGTAGTATATAGCATCCCCAGCAGCCCCAGTGGTAGTATACAGCAGCCCCAGTGGTAGTATATAGGAGCCCCAGCAGCCCCAGTGGTAGTATACAGCAGCCCCAGTGGTAGTATATAGCAGCCCCAGTGGTAGTATATAGGAGCCCCAGCAGCCCCAGTGGTAGTATACAGGAGCCCAAGCAGCCCCAGTGGTAGTATACATCAGCCCCAGAGGTATATACAGCCCCAGTGGTAGTATACAGCCCCAGTGGTAGTATACATCAGCCCCAGAGGTATATGCAGCCCCAGTGGTAGTATACAGCCCCAGTGGTAGTATCCAGCAGCCCCAGAGGTATATACAGCCCCAGTGGTAGTATACAGCCCCAGTGGTAGTAGACATCAGCCCCAGAGGTATATGCAGCCCCAGTGGTAGTATACAGCCCCAGTGGTAGTATACAGGCCCCCCAGAGGTATATACAGCCCCAGTGGTAGTATACAGCCCCAGTGGTAGTATACAGGCCCCCCAGAGGTATGTACAGCCCCAGTGGTAGTATACAGCCCCAGTGGTAGTATACAGCCCCAGTGGTAGTAAACAGCCCCCCCCCCTCCTTAATATGGATCCCCCAGTATTAATAAACAGCCCCCCCTCCTTATCATGTCCCCCCAGGCTGCGGCAGCTGTCAAAATAACAAACAGTTTATACATCACCTTCCGGCGCAGCTCTCCGCTCCTCCCGTCCTCCGCTCCTCCGCTCGCCGGCTTCTTCTTCTTAATGTGACTGAGCTCCCACTGTAATAGTGATCACTAGAGAGTAAGCTTGGCATCCACTTACAAGGAGCCTCCACTGCCAAGTCCTAACACTAACCCTGATAAAATTGTGAATGGTGAACGGGTTTATATGCCCAAGGATAATTGGAGATAATGAATAGGTGTGTGTAGGGCCTTCACAATGGTGTCCAAGTGTGGATACCAAATTAAGGAATGTTGAAAAGGGGAATAATTACAGTGGGAGCTCAGTCACAAATAAACAATATATATATATCTGATTAAGACGGCATCACCACAAGCGTAGGTGCTGGCAGAAAATAATAATATACTTACAATAGGTTATCTGCCGCGACACTACTTTTTCATGATTAAAGATTATGTGAATCAATGAGTGTCACTAGAAACAAGAGGATCCATTGGATATAATGTAAGGTGAATTGCAGAAACTGCCTTATGCTAAATGTAATAAAACGGAGATCTTGGTTTTCAATAGTGATCACTAGAGAGTAAGCTTGGCATCCACTTACAAGGAGCCTCCACTGCCAAGTCCTAACACTAACCCTGATAAAATTGTGAATGGTGAACGGGTTTATATGCCCAAGGATAATTGGAGATAATGAATAGGTGTGTGTAGGGCCTTCACAATGGTGTCCAAGTGTGGATACCAAATTAAGGAATGTTGAAAAGGGGAATAATTACAGTGGGAGCTCAGTCACAAATAAACAATATATATATATCTGATTAAGACGGCAGCCGCGTTTTTTTTCGCTGCCGCACCTGACGCAAGTGCAAAACCGCACTTGCCGCACCTGCCGCAAGTACGCCTATACTTTGCATGGCGTTTACCGCAACTGCGCCGCAAGTGGAGCCGGTATGCGGTAATTGCGGCAGATGCGGTTTTTTCACCGCATCTGCCGCAAATTTCAAAAAACGCTGATGTGAAAGGGCCCTTAGGGTACCTTTACACACGGCAACTTTTCTAGGAATTTCACTGGCAACTTACTGGTTGCAGTGAAATCATGGACACATTGTTCTATTTTGTTGCCATGTACAAATGTAACAATGTGTCCATGATTTCACTGCAACCAGTAAGTTGCCAGTGAAATTCCTAGAAATGTTGCTGCGTGTAAAGGTACCTTTACTGAGAAGCGATGATGATGATGATGATCCTTTGGAACGTTTCAAGGACAGGAATCTACCATGTTTCTATGGGGGAGGGGAGACCACGCAGAGCTAAATTGATGAATGTAATGATTTTCCTCTGCTCGTATCTTCACATTAACATTATGCATCATCATACAGCAGAGGATCACAGCATGTATCTGTATCTGCTAGGTGACATGATTGTTTTTTAAAGCCTGGACCCCCATCACATAGAATGGTATATCAGGGGCCAGAGTGTATGTGTGTAGTATGAGGCTCACGTCCCCTGCCATGTCCTCTCCCCATACAGAATTGTGAGGGGCCGTAAATGTAGGCTGATCCTGCAGCTCCCAGCATCCACACCCCTGACACCCCTCCTGCGTTTTGCTCTTACATGAAGCTTCCAGGCTGAACATTCTGGATTTCCTGAGGTGTGGTCTAGAGCAGAGGAGCAGGTATGATTTTATTGATTTATAAGAGATCTATAGATCCTAGAACTGTAGTGTACGGCTCTGCTTCATCATGTAGGAGGGCAGGAACTGTACTAAAATGCTTTCTCTCACTGGAGTTCCCCTTTAAGCTGAAGTATGGCTTAGGTTATTTTCACATAAACATTGTTTCGTTACACGTGCACAAAGGGTTGCACATTGCACATCTACGTCACTGTTGCAGCACAAACACCGTACCAGTGGTGGGGAACCGGCACTGAGCCAAGAGAGGGTGGGAACCATCTCTCTTTTTATTGATCGTGGTATTATCTTACACAATTATTAACCCCTTTAAATACTTTGTGTTGGCAACGTGGCATTATGTGTAGTGCATAGACTGTCCTGCTATCTATTTTTAACATCAAGCAGCTCCTTCGCCTTAGCTGAGGCCATTTGTTAGAAGTCAGGATCTTAAAATATCCCCAGAATACCCTGCCAGGAGACAGCCGGAGCCAATTGTGGCATTCACAGGACCGAGAAGAATTTGTAGTTTTCTTGACGTGTGCATCATGATTTTTTAAGTATACCATATGAATATTCTTGTGACTTGTTCCAGAGAAGCCTTGAGAGATGTCAGAGCTTTATAAAGTGACAGATTCCTTAATGATCAGCAACGCTAGGGCGGCCTGCAAGAGGGATCTGCTCATCTCGGAAGGAGTGACCTGCTGCATCAATGTCTCCAAGAGCCAGCCATTCCCAGACTGTGATGTCCACACCTTGCGTATTCCTGTCCTCGATCATCCACTGCAGAACCTCTCCGATTATTTTGATCAGTGTGTGGAGCTGATAGACACAACTATAAAAAGTGGTGGGAAGTGCCTGGTCTATTGCAAACATGGGCGAAGTCGTTCTGCCACAATTTGTATTGCCTACCTGATAAAACACGGGGATATGTCACTTAAGGACGCCTTCCAGGTATAGCAATCTCATGACTAACTGTGAACAGATGAGAGTCCACCATTTATTGCTGTTACTCATCTTACATTGTTGATTCTCCTGACCTGAAATTGGCCTATTCAATAACGATTAGTTTTATTTTAAATGACTTTCACCATTTGGAACCAATATAATCTAATATTACGAAATATTTACTTCCTCATATAATGTGAAAAACTATGTACATCTTTTTGTATATCTTATTTTAGAGCACTGATAACATTATGTGGGATCAAACATTTCTACATTTATTTCTAATTACATTTTGTTTTCCATTTTCCTTCTGCAGTTTGCATATACTACAATACACAGCAAGCTGCTCAATGCTGTTTAGTATAAATTATGATAGTTGCCTCCTTGACTTCATTCTTCGATCTTTCTTTTTTTTCTGTCTTGTGAATGCCCAAAGCCTCAATCATATTCAATCAGATTGCAACTTACATACATGTACATGTGAATAGGAGCTAAGGCTGGCTTCACATCACGGTACAATCAGGTCCGGGGCTGTACGGGGTGAACCTGACAGCCCCGGACCCGATTTGCAAACAGAACCGGAGGGCTAATATGCTGTTTGTAGCCGGATGCATCAGATCCAAGCTGAGGTAGCTGTCCCCTAATGAAATGGTGCAGAACCACTTCACAGGGGACAGCTGCCCGGTGCTGAAGTTCACCCCTGGGGGTTCATCTTAGCAGTGCTGGTCAACCTTGATCAGGTACCACAGGTGGCATCACGTAAAGACATTACAATTCCCTGTAAATACCCCATTCATCTGCTTGGCCAGGGTTACGACCGCTGGCACTGCTGCCGTGACCTCCCCATGACTATGCCTGGCTGGTTGAGTACCCCAGGCCCTTGCGGCCGTTGCAGTCAGATGGGACATTCTAGCAGCTTCATTTACTTTCTCTGAAACAAGTTCAGAGTTTCCTTGGTTGTGTGTTTGCGATCATTGTCTTGCTGAAATCTCCACCCTCATTTCATCTTCATCATCCTGGTAGATGGCAGCAGATTTTTATCAGGAATGTCTAGGTACATTGGTCCATTAATCTTTCCTTCAATTACATGTAGATTACCAGTCCCATGAGCTGAAAAACAGTCCTAAACCATGATGTTCCCACCTTCAAACTTCACTGCTGGTATGGTGTTTTTGGGGTGATCTACAGTGCATTTTGGCCTGCAAATATGGTGTTCAATTTTGATCTCATCTGATCAGATATATTCTCCCAGCATTTCACCACAGGCTAGTCTAAATATGGTTGAGCAAACTTTAGTCATACTTGAACCTGCTTTTTTCATCTTGTTACTGACATCTAATGGGAAACTCATGTCAACAGAACCTTTACAAATGTATGTACTTAGAAAAAGGATGACGTGTTCAATGTTTATTTTACCCTCTGTATATATACTACAAATAGTGCATTGGCTGGATAAGGTATAGCAGGTCATCCCCTCAGTGTGACAGCAGTCTTCTGAATCCTGACAGCGTGCAATGTGCACACTGTCGGGAATCACTGTTATTGGTGGCAAGAGTGATGGTCATGTGACCACAAATAGGCAATTCCATACATTGGGTCACATGCTGATTAGACATGCTCAGCTTCTCTCAATTCACTTGTTTTGAGGAAAGCCAGGAATGTGGCTGGAAATATGCAAATTCTGTAACCACCCTCTCATGAGCAATACTGGTGAATCTGACAGCAGGCACACCACACACTGTCAGGATTCAGAAGTCCAAAGACCAGACAGCCCCTTTAAAATTCTCATGTAAATATACTATTTCTTTCTTTCAGACAGTTAAAGCAGTACGACCATCCATAGAACCAAATGAAGGGTTCTGGTCCCAGTTGGAATCATATGAAAAATCTTTACAAGGAAGCCATTAAGTCCACAAGAGATGTCAGTATGACCGATATTACAGGACTTGAACAAACAGAAACACCATTGTAAGAAGAAGTAAAGAACCACATGTCTAGTTGGGGAAAGACAATCATCAACATTTTACCAGATACAAATTTTGTCCTTCAAAACGTTTCATGGTGGATGCCAATAATTCTGTAAAATATCAGTACTGTAAATGCTATATGGTGGTTGGGAGTGTCTTGATATAGGTTTTTATTGGAGCCCAGAAGCTTCAATTTACAACTCTGCACATATGTGCAGCGCTAACTAGCTAGAAAGTAGACTAGTTCAGTATTGATTAGTTCTCAATTATTCTAAAGGGCCCGTCACACACAACGATATCGGTAATGATATCGTTGCAACGTCACCGGTTTGGTGACATTGCAGTGATGTCTAAACGACATAGTTGCGTGTGACACCTTTCAAGAATCAACGATGAGCCATTGATCGCAGATTTATGAACCGGTTCATAAATCTATCATTGGTCGCCCGCCGAACGCGCAGCATCGCTTCGTGTGACATTGGGAGACCAATGATCAGCGAACTCCCAGCGCCGCACAGCAACGCTGGGAGCGGGTATCCAAGGTAAACAGCGGGTAACTAAGCGGCGCTTAGTTATAGTTACCCGCTGTTTGCCTTGGATACCAGCGTGCTCGCTGGTCCGGATCGCTGGTGAGTCTGCCTGTGTGACACCTCACCAGCGATCCCGATCATTGGTGGGATCGCTGGGACATTATAAAGCCCGGGTTACACGCTTCAATGTGAAAATACAATCAAATGCTATCCTTCAGTATTTCATTGTTTTGTGTTTAATATTTTGGACTAAGGTTGCTATACAAGGGATATGCTTTTATAAATGGGAGGCGAATAATGTGCTAGGCTTTTGTGGATTCTAGCATGGACGGCATTAATATGTATCATTTGTACTTGTTTTATTATTTTGATATTTTGATGTTTACTCTTTTACTTTTGGAGGAAAATATCTTTCAGCTGGTGTCAGGACTTTCCAGGGCTTTTTGCACCTTTCTTCATGTGTTTAATACTTTTTCCCTGTGTTATTTCTCATTATTACACATTATTACACATAGTTTATGGACATCTATGGTTTGATTTCTTTGTCTGTGTGGATTGGATGAGTTGTTACTGACATCTGGGGAGAAATTCATGTCAATAGCAGCTTTAGAAAAATATTTACTTAAAATTGGTGATGTCTTCAATACTTATTTCACCTGCTGTTTATTATAGTCATGAGTGTGATATGCACAATTATATGCACTATAGTGTTATTAAATATGGGATACATTGTAATGATATCATATGTATTACTATGCTGTTTGTAGCCGACACTGTATAATGGTCCCCTTATAGTCCTTCTGGTGGGGGCAGGGCTTGGAGGGGCAGAGCATGGGTGGGGCAGAGCATGGGTGGAGTCTCAGGGGGGCCCCAAAATTTTGCCAGTAAGGGGCCCGAAATTCCTAGTGGCAGCCCTGATCAGGGTCCACTAATAGCAGGCAGGGTGCGGCTGTGATGAGCATTAAGTTCAACACTAGAACACAGAGCAAGACCCAACACCTTTATTGAAGTATGGCCGTGAGATAGATATTACGGAAGGGAAGCACCTTTCTCCTGCTTGCAGGGTAAGTATAGAGAAGTGTAGGGATAGCCGCCGACGAGCGGGGGCATCATGACGATTTAAGCGTGCCGACCTCCACTGTCAAGTAGGAGGAGGAAGGGAGCGAGGTTTTGCCTCTTCCTTCCATACTTTCTGTGCACTTAGCCTTTTATCTTTTTTCTGTTTTGTGAGTTTGCAGTTAACAATAAAGATTTGATTTTAGGGTTAATTATGATTGGCCAAGCAAGCCCATGACAATCTGTGGGGCAGGGAGTCTTATGGGACCAAGGTGGGCTAGTAAGGTGGGCTAGGCTAAGTGGGATCGCATGCCAAGGGGAGAGGGGCGAGAGTCAAGGATTAGTGGGTATAATGAGTGGGACGGGTAGTCGGAAGGGGTAAAAAGAGGGAGAGGGGAGAGATACGCTCTCTTTGAACGTATGAATTCTTCTGCCAGCAGCAGCACAGACATCTGTAACACCTCAGGGTATGGGAACTCTGATGTCTGGGCCCTCTGCTTCAGTGTGGATGTCACTGGTGGCTTGCCCAGATCCGTGGCCCCGGGGGACAGCCCAGAAGAAGGGGTTGTTTTAGTATTTACAAAGGGTTAAAGTCTTTGTCTCATGATGCCACCTGTAGTACCTGGTGACTAGACACTAGTGACTCACCGTGGCCGGGACTCCGGTTTAGACAGGCGATGCTTCCTTCCTCCTTGTCACGGGTGGACCGCGCCTGCCGGTAGTGGGGCCCGGTGTAGTGCAGATCAAAAGTTGAAGACGTCTTGTAAGGAACAGATTAAAGGGGTTTAATTTATTCGTGACGCCACCTATGAGTAGTTTCGGTAATCGTTACCGACGCTGCGGAACCTCCGGGGGATGGACAGCAGCAAGATGGAACGCTCCCCACAGTCTGAGCGGTGATCCCCGGAGGCTGGAGCTGCTTAAGATGTTGTGCGGCAGGTGCGGTTACCTTGTAGTGCGGACGGACAGTTCATAAGGAAGCACGGACACACAGAAAGTCTCTGCAACGGGTCTTTACTGTAACCAGCAGGCAGTACATGGTATACAGTTACGGGTAGTGGACCGGGTGGACTCAGCAGTGATAGTGTCCCTCAGAGATCCGCAAGTGTTCCTCCATTCTAGCTAAGTGTTTTTGCCATTGTCGCCCAGGAATACCAGGTCGGGTACGGGGAGGCTGCTTCAATGCCCTATCCAAGATGTACGTTGTGGATGTTTTGGGGAGCCTTGGATCCCTCAGTGGGTACACCGCTGGTTAGACGACTGGAAGTTGGCTGGTGGTGGGGTGCTCCTGTGAAGCTGCTCCTCCACGCTTCTGGTTCGCGTAGCAGAGGTGAACTGCTGCCAGCTTCGGTACCAGTGAACCGGCTGTGGTTTGGGGCACGGGAGTCTTTAGGAACCGTGTGATGATGCCCATTCCCGGTTGGTAAGGACTCAGGTGCTGACACCCGACCGGTGACGGCCCGGGGGCTGCACGGGGTGCGGAGCCCCCGCTCCTACTCCAAGTTCTAGACTCTGTCTCTTCCAGTTCTAGACTACACTACTCTGTCTAGACTAAGTGTCTGTTCTCCTACACACTTCCCTAGCACTCCGCCCACCAGGACCCTGGATTGGTCCTCTGTTCTAGGTGATGCATGCAGGGTTGGATCTCAAAGTTAACTAGATCACTGCTGTGTCAGAGAATATTGCGGCTGCATTTATGGGTGCAATACCCTCTTGTGACGCACTCGTTGCGGGGCGCCACACTCCCCCTTGGTTGAATACGCTTGTCCCCAAGCGTCACACTACCCCCATTACAGAGGTTTTTATATTTTATAACTGGTAATACACTTTTATTCATGACGAAAACAGGTAAAGATATGCGTGGTTGGTATAAGCAAAGTAAACAGGTGAAACACTTGGTGCGGACCCAGCGGGCGATCAACTGTCCTTATGTTAAAAGTTCAGGCTGTGACCGCAAGATCACACAGTCAGTGCTTAAAAACAGGAACAGAGTCATTGAGTGAGTCCAAGTCTTAAAGTCACTGGCGCGAAGAATGATGGCGCACCCGGATAGCGAACCACCCATCTGGACAAGCATAGCGTTCATAGGTGATTATATCGCCCCGGTATAAGTCGCGATCGGGATGTCCTCTGGGCAAGTGTGACTCAACGTCCCGGCGCCCCACAAACACCTCCTCATTCAAACCCACCTCCCAAGCGAACCCCCACCCGGTATGTAAGTTAAAGGTGGAAATTCTACCTTCACGGCGGAGTTCATCAGGCAGCGGCGGTTGGCGGAAAGCCTCGGCACGGGCCTGCATGTTGGCGCGTTCACGGGCTTGCCACTCCTCTCGTCGTCGCTGGCGTACTTCTCCGTCGTTACGGCTCGGGGTGTAAAGATGAGCGATGGAGCTGGTGGTTTGGCGGGAAACTTGAACTTGGCGGGCAGTCTGGGCTGGCACCCGCTGGAACGGCACAGGGGAAGGTGTCGGCGTTGCACCCGACCAGTGTACCCGAGTGGTATACCCGGTAGGAAGTGCCTCGGTGTCTCCCCAAGCGAACCCGGTGTCGAGATCCTCAGCGGTGCTACGGGTCTCGTCGTCATCCTCCTCGACCTCTTCCTCGATGACTACATCAGGCTGCTCGATGGCTGGAGATGTTGAAGCTGGTTCCTCTGTACAACAGGGCGGTGGTGCTGCGGATCCTTCCACAGGGACGTCCTGCAGGGCTTCTAGGCTGCCTGCCTCTTCATCTGTAACTGTAGGTAGAGGGGTCTCAATCCCGGTTACCAGGTAGGCCTCGGCAATAGCGAAGGAAGCCTCCGGTACGGGGACGAAACAGGCGACAGTCTCTGTAGTTGTGAAACACGTCGCGGGTTCCTCGGTGGGAACCTGGTAAAGGTCAAGTTCTTCCGTGGAGCGTATTATAAGCTCCGGCTCAAGAACGGGGTCGGCTACGGCATTAATCGCTGGAACGAGCTGAGCTGTGGCCTCCACTGGAATGATGCAGTCGATTAGTTCCGGTGACGAAGCAGGACAGGTAGTGGGCGATGGTGAGGCGGTTGAGAAGCTGGCGACGTCGTCTGGGCCTGGAGTAGCGGTACCCGGTCGGCTCTGCTGCATCGCATGGTGTAGTCGTCTGCCTAGGGTCGCGCTCCAGCTGCGAATCGTCCATTCTACAGTCTCAAGTAACCGCACCCGGAGGTCTTGCAGAGCCTCTAGCCAGAAGTCGGGGCTGCCGTCAATAGTAGAGGCAGGACCCGGACCCGGTTGGCCGATGGCTGCTCTGGCCTCCGCCTCGACTTCCCGCATCAGGTCTTGGAGTCTCATGCTGGCCATTCTCTTCTTTGGAGGGAAACCACACCCTTTCAACCGGTAACCGTTCTGGTAGAGAGCTGGTGAAGAAGGTCTGTGACACTCCCATTTCCTCTGGGCTTTTGTAGTCCAATGGTGGGAAAAGTCTTTGGGGTCCGCCCCCATGGTTGATTCGAGCAATCAGGGCGGACAAAGAGTTTGGCGCCTTTTGTCTTTAGCCCTCCCACGATGAGGGGGGGGTTGACTCACTCCTGGGCTTGCACGTGGCGGATTCTTGTGGCGGGAACGCCATCTTGGCCCACGGTGAAAAGGCGGGAAAGTTCTTTTAGGGATGAACAAAGTCCAAATGGTAGACAATAAAGTCATTTCTAAGCACATTATACCCGTTAGGGAACGGGCCTGCTCGTATCCTGTTCGTGACGCCACTTTCTGACTCACCGTGGCCGGGACTCCGGTTTAGACAGGCGATGCTTCCTTCCTCCTTGTCACGGGTGGACCGCGCCTGCCGGTAGTGGGGCCCGGTGTAGTGCAGATCAAAAGTTGAAGACGTCTTGTAAGGAACAGATTAAAGGGGTTTAATTTATTCGTGACGCCACCTATAAGTAGTTTCGGTAATCGTTACCGACGCTGCGGAACCTCCGGGGGATGGACAGCAGCAAGATGGAACGCTCCCCACAGGCTAAGCGGTGATCTCCGGAGGCTGGAGCTGCTTAAGATGTTGTTCGGCAGCTGCGGTTACCTTGTAGTGCGGACGGACAGTTCATAAGGAAGCACGGACACAGAAAGTCTCTGCAACGGGTCTTTACTGTAACCAGCAGGCAGTACATGGTATACAGTTACGGGTAGTGGACCGGGTGGACTCAGCAGTGATAGTGTCCCTCAGAGATCCGCAAGTGTTCCTCCATTCTAGCTAAGTGTTTTTGCCATTGTCGCCCAGGAATACCAGGTCGGGTACGGGGAGGCTGCTTCAATGCCCTATCCAAGATGTACGTTGTGGATGTTTTGGGGAGCCTTGGATCCCTCATGGGTACACCGCTGGTTAGACGACTGGAAGTTGGCTGGTGGTGGGGTGCTCCTGTGAAGCTGCTCCTCCACGCTTCTGGTTCGCGTAGCAGAGGTGAACTGCTGCCAGCTTCGGTACCAGTGAACCGGCTGTGTTTTGGGGCACGGGAGTTTTTAGGAACCCGTGTGATGATGCCCATTCCCGGTTGGTAAGGCCTCAGGTGCTGACACCCGACTGGTGACGGCCCGGGGGCTGCACGGGGTGCGGAGCCCCCGCTCCTACTCCAAGTTCTAGACTCTGTCTCTTCCAGTTCTAGACTACACTACTCTGTCTAGACTAAGTGTCTGTTCTCCTACACACTTCCCTAGCACTCCGCCCACCAGGACCCTGGATTGGTCCTCTGTTCTAGGTGATGCATGCAGGGTTGGATCTCAAAGTTAACTAGATCACTGCTGTGTCAGAGAATATTGCGGCTGCATTTATGGCTGCAATACCCTCTTGTGACGCACTCGTTGCGGGGCGCCACACTAGCGCCGCCACAGTCCTAACGAGGGTGGTGGTATTGTGGCTAGGGTGGAGCAGCTCCCTACAGGTAGAGTTAACCTCCGGGGCAGTGATGATTGTGAGGAATGGAGCAGGGGTTTGGCCAGGTTGTGGATTAATGGGATAGTCTCTGCGGGTAACGGGAACAGGGGGTGAAGAACGCACACACACGCTGTTGAATGTCTCTTTACCTTTTACTGGTGGTATAGCAGGTAAAAGTCTGGAACACTGTCAGGTGACGAGGAAACACAGTTGAATCTCCACGGCAAGTGGGTGTAAGGCCTCCAAATCCTCTTTTCCCGGTGTTGAAGCCTCTGCCCTGTGTAGAACTTGGCTGGCCTCCACTACTCTCTCCACCTGCGCTGTCAACAGGACACCTCTGATGACTACCGTCGTTCCTTTCTCCACGGTGTCTGGCTCCCTGAACGTTGATTAAGCACGGTGACCAGGTGACTGAAGTCTCTGCGGTTTGCCGGGGTTCTCTGCTGGGCGTGTAGCTCTCTGGCAGACGCGGACCCCGGTGTTTTGTTTGGGCAAACCTATGCTGGCTCCTCGGTTCCCACTTTCCTTCCTTTTTGCTCTCCTTGGCTTCCGTCCCCACTTCTGGGCTTGGCAGGACTGCTCAAAGGCTGTTCAGGGTCACCGATTCGGGCCTAACACGGCACCGATCACCAGGAAGTATTCGCAGCTCTCTTAGCGTCTGCACACTTTGACTAACTCCTCCCCAGCATCAGTATTTATAGGGGATCTTGCCTAAGGGCAGCAAGTTGAGCTCCCCCTACTGTGTTGGGGTGGAAGGTGTTGGTTGTACTGGTGTACTTGCTGTGGAATTTCATCTGTGTTCTAGGAGGAAGGCCTGTGGGTCCCTGTGGATGCAGGGCGCCACATTCAGTACTCCTGGACTGAGGATATTTTTTGTTTCAAACATGTAAAATTAACATTTTCAACAGTAATAGCAGGTAACATATGTATAGAGTCTCAAAAATTAAAAAATTTACAAAAAACACTGAAAAATGGCGTTAACAGGTAAAGTCCATACGGTGCTAGTCCATCTACCGCAGACTTAAAAAAGAAAAGAAGTTTATTGTCACAACCAGTCCTGTGACTATGGTCCTTATAATGGGAAAAGCTCCAGGGAAAGATGTTTGCTCAAAGAGTCTATACAGTAAAGTCTCTGTACGCTCCGGGTAAAAAGGGGTAAAGTTTTTACCCACGTCAGAAGGAAGGGGGAAGGGGAGTGGTTCACTTACTTCACCAAGGATCCCGGTCAGCTGGCTGAATGGCTGGCGTCCATTCTAACAATAATAATAATATAATGGAATGCCAGAGACCAATTCTTCTTTTTTTATCCTTTATTTAAACATGTTAAAATATAGTGGACAGGACTGAACTCAGTACTGTCCACTATATTTTAATATGTTTAAATAAAGGAGAAAAAAGAATAATTGGTCTCTGGCATTCCATTATACCGTGTTTCCCCGAAAGTAAGGCCCCCCCGATTGTAAGGCCGCCTAGGGGTAAAGGGGGGGCCTGCTAATCTAAGGCCTCCCCCGATTGTAAGGCCTTACAACCGGGGGGGCCAATGTAAGGCCCCTAGCGGAGGGGGGGGGGGGGAGCGGGAGCGGGTCGTACGTCACGTGCGCCCGCTCATTACATATGCACTGCATCCCCCTGTCAATCAGCGACAGGGGAGCAGTGCATTATACGGTATATATGGGCCCCTCCTGCTGGCACACTACCCCCCTGTTCTGAGGCCCCCACCGCTGCTGCTGCTGCAGACATCTTACCCTCCAGGGTCTTCTTGCAGCAGCCAGCGCGTCGGTCCTCTGTCCTCGGCTGTCTCCCAGATCATGTGACCGGCCGGTCGCAGTCGCGATGACGTCATGCGCTGCGACGGGTCACATGATCCGGGAGACAGCCGAGGACAGAGGACCGACGCGCTGGCTGCTGCAAGAAGACCCTGGAGGGTAAGATGTCTGCAGCAGCAGCAGCAGCGGTGGGGGCCTCAGAACAGGGGGGTAGTGTGCCAGCAGGAGGGGGCCTCAGAACACCGGGGGAATAGTGTGACAGCAGGAGGGGGCCATATATACTGTATAATGCACTGCTCCCCCTGTCGCTGATTGACAGGGGGATGCAGTGCATAAGTAATGAGCGGGCGCACGTGACGTGCGACCCGCTCCCGCAGTGTCCCAGCAGGAGGGGGCCTGTAGGCCACACTGCTGGGGCACCCAATGTAAGACCCCCCCCGAAAGTAAGACCGGGGGCCACTTTTGGCCCCCAAAAAAATGTAAGACAGGGTCTTACTTTTGGGGAAACACGGTATTATCAAGCATATATCAAAGAGGATTAATTTCTAAAATATAACTTTTATTTGATTTTGTTAAAAAGAAACCTATAGTTCCTGTGATGCGGTTTATGCAATCCAAACCTTACCAAGGGGATCTACGGGGGTGGGAACGCTGTCCCTATACTCTCCCTATCTTACCCTGCCTTGCAATGGAGTTTTAGACACGTAAAATTCTTGCTGGTGTCCCCATACCACGGCGACTGCCCCTCCTAACCCTGATTGCACACTAGGGTGAGGGGTTATGGGTCTCACAGTTTCACACTAACCTAAGACCTATTTGTCTCGTATATGTGTCATGGAAGTGCAAAAAGAAGTCCTACTAGCAGAGTCCGGGTCAATCCCCGTTACTCAGTGGAAAAAGCCACATAGGACGTGTTTGTACAAAAAAATCTGTTTCTTGTGATAGGGATCCCCTCTATCACAGGGTGTGTGTATAGAGTATTGTTGAGATGACTCTTTCCTTTGGTTTTTGACATGGAATTGGTGATATGAATGACTCTGGTTCTTCATTTTCTGGGGAATCAATAAAGTCTTGGGTTTTCCAATTTGTTGGACATTTCTTTAACTCCCTGCCGACACAGGACGTTGTACAACGTCCTGGGCAGTAAGGGGGCTTTGATGTGAGCTCCGGCGCGGCGCTCACATCAAAATTCCGACATCTCAGCTGATCTCATCAGCTGAGATGTCGGAGTAACAACACCGATCGGATCCGGGATCCGATCGGTGCTGTTATCCCCTTGGATCCTGCCATCAATCGCTGACAGCGGGATCCAAGGTGGCCGTGGCGTGGAATGCGCTGTTTCCCGCCTGCTCCGGAGATCCTGCGATACTATCGCGGGATTTCCAGCGCTCACGTGACAGCCCGGGGTGCTGGCTAGACCCCGGATGCTGTCAGAGCGCAGTTACGTGTAGTGGTTGGCAACCACAACACGGCCGCAATTCTGAGAGATACAGATGAGCTGCAGCTCATCTGTATCTCCCAGAAGCGATTGGATTGTGCAGCAAGGTGCCTCTCTAAGGGGCAGTGTAAAGATAAGAATGAATTGATAAAGTTTTTAAAAACCTGTAAAAAAAGACAAAAAACATATGTTCAAATCACCCCCCTTTTCCCCCAATTACAATAAAAGTATTAAAAAAATTAAAAAAATACACATGTTTGGCATCGCCGCGTTCAGAATCGCCCGCTCTATCATCATATTAAATCCGTTAATGAGAGCTGTAAACTCCGTAACAGAAAAAATGGTCCAATCGCCAAAATTCTGTTTTTTTGTTCGCCGCAACATTGCTATAAAATGCAATAACGGGTGATCAAAACTGCAGATCCCCCAAAAATGGTATCATTAGAAACGTTAGCTCAAGACGCAAAAAATAAGCCATAACATAGCCCCAGATACTGAAAAATAAGGACGCTATGGGTCACAGAAAATGGCGCAAAAAGTCAGTTTTTGTTTTTGTTGCAAACTTCTGAATTTTTTTTCACCACCTAGATACCAATAAAGGTATACATATTGGGTGTCTACGAACTCGTACCGACCCGAGGCATCACCCCATCATGTTGGTTTTACCATATAGTGAATATGGCGACTAAAATACCCAAAAAACAAACGTGTTGCAATTTCACTGCATTTAGAATTTTTTTGCAATTTCCCTGTATTTTACAATATGGTAAAATATATTATTGCATATGAAAGTACATCTCGTCCCGCAATAAACAAGCCATCATATGTCTATATTGACGGAAAAATAAAAAATTATGGCTCTTGGAAGCAGGGGAGCAAAAAACGAAAATGAAAAATGAAAAATTCCCCAGTCATGAAGGAGTTAAATGATCCCGAGATACTGTCTGTGTGGCCTTTCCTCCATTTTTGCTGATGAGGCAAACCTTAGTGTTTTCAAAGCTGGATTCTAAAACAGTATAGGGTTCTCGCTCCCATTGGTCATCTAATTTTTGTCTTGTTTGTTTTCTTTTTAAGACAATGCTTCCAGGTAATATGGGTTCTGCTGGTGCAGTTTTGTTGAAGTTCCTTTCTTGCTTTTTCAAGATTATCTTCAACGCAAGCTTGAACTTGTCTGCACTGTTCTAAACGGTTGGTATTCCAGTCAGAATTGAAAGCTTCTGCTTTGGTTCAACAACTCCGAGTTCCAGATCTACAGGTAATCTTCCCGCACGCGTTCTCATGAGATAGGCAGTTGTACAGTTCGTAGATGGGATGTGATTGTACATGTCTAACAGATCAGGCAGTTTTTCTGGCCACTTGTTCCTGTCTTCAAGAGGTAGTATCTTGAGAATGTCTGTCACATTGTTGTTCATCTTTTCACATAACCCATTGGATTGGGGATGATATGGCATAGTTCTTATTTTCTTACAATCATACAGATGACAAAACTCTTGGAAGATTTTGGTTTCAAAAGCTGAACCTCTATCAGTTAGAACTTGTTCTGGGTAGCCTAGTGGTCCACAGAAGACATTCTGAAAAGTTTTTGTAGCTGTTGCAGCAGTTAGATCTTTTACTGGTGCGACCATCAGGAATTGGGAGTAATGATCCACCATTGTCAAAGCATAAGTGTAGCCGGTCAGACTTGGAGTCAACTTCACGTGGTCTAAGGCTACAATCTGGAGCGGTTGCGTAGTTACAATTGATTGGAGTGGTGCTCTTTGACTCTGCTGGTCTTTTCTGCGTAGGCTACAGGGTCCACAGTCTTTACACGATCTTTCTATGGATCCCGTCATGCCAACCCAGTAGAACGTACCTTTAAGCAGCATTTCTAGCTTTTTCCACCCAAAGTGTCCAGTCTGATTGTGGTAGGCATTTAGTACCATTTGGATTTCTGTTTTGGGTACTATGATCTGACATACGATTTAATTGGTTCTGGGGTTAATGTATCTTCTTCAGAGCTTCTCCTGGTAAATGAACAACTTGCTTCTCTCGTTCCACAGGTGCTTAGCTTCTGGTGAAGTATTTGAAGGTAACTTTGCGGACTCCTGAGTTATCAGTCCTTTTACTAAACTGATAGCTGGGTCACTGTCTTGAGATTCCTTCCAACTGAAGTGTGGTAACGCATTCACTATTCTCTCAGGAGGTTCTGCATGGACCTGTTGGCACTGTGATGTCCTCAGCTGATGGAAGGTGGGTAACTCCACTTCTTCTAACTCATCTTCAACCGCTCCCATATCTGATAGGTGAGGCATCCTAGATAAGGCATCAGCGTTGCCATTGCTTTGCCCAGCTCGGTACTTGATGATAACTGGTAAAAGGATATTCTGGCCATCCATCTCTGTTCCATGGATCCCAATTTCGCAGTTTCCAGCGGGGTTAAAGGGTTGTTATCAGTAAAAGCTGTGAACTTGTTAAACACCAGGTAGTGTTTAAATCTTTCAGTAAATGCCCAGACCAATACCAGGAACTCCAGCTTGAAAGAACTGTAGTTTTCGGGGTTCCTTTCTGTGGGGCGAAGCTTCCTACTAGCATAGGCAATTACTCTTTCTTTGCCTTCTTGCTTCTGGGCGAGTACAGCTTCTAATTCCACGTTGCTGGCATCTGTATATGACAGGAATGGTAGGTTGTAGTCAGGGTAAGCCAGCATCTCCTCACCAGTTAAGGCCTCTATCATCATCTGGAATGACTCTTGTTCCTTGCCCCACTCCAAGGGAGGATCTCTAGACTTGCCTTTCTTGGGTTGGCCAACCAAGAGATTCTGTAGTTGAGCAGCCTTCTTTGTGTACTCCTTAATGAACCTCTGGTAGTATCCCACCAATCCCAGGAACTGACGTACTTCCCTCGAGGTCTTTGGTTCTGACCATTCCCATATGACGGTTACTTTGTCTGAGTCAGGGGCCACCCCTTCAGAACTGACTACGTGCCCCATGTACTGATCTTTCGGTTTTAATAAGTGGCATTTGGATGGTTTTAGCCTCATCCCATACTTGGACAAGGCTTCAAATACCTCAGCTAGATGAGTTAGATGTTTTTCATAGGACTTTAAGTACACTATGACATCATCCAGGTAAAGCAGTACTGTCTCAAAGTTCCTATGCCCCAGGCGACACTCCATCAACCTCTGGAACATTGCATTGCATAGTCCGAATGGCATGCTGTTAAATTCACACAGATCCATGGGCATTGTAAATGTCATCATCTTGCGGTCTTCCTCTGCAACGGACACCTGCCAATACCCGCTAGTAAGATCTAGGGTTGAAAAGTAATTGGCAGACTTCAATGCAGCTAGTGATTCTTCAATGCGAGGTAACGGGTAAGCATCCTTGTGTGTTATGCGATTTATTTGCCTGTAATCTACACACATTCTCATACTGCCATCTTTCTTTCTGACTAGGACTAGTGGGGCTGCCCAGGGACTAAAACTATCTCTAATAATCCCTACGTCCTGCATGTCCTGTAACATCTCTTTGGCTTTTTGATAGTGTGCGGGTGGAATAGGCCTGTATCGCTCTTTGATTGGTGGATGTGTACCTGTGGGGATGTGGTGTTGTACCCCTTTAATCCTACCAAAGTCAAGTGAAAGCTTACTGAATACCTGTTCAAATTCTTGGAATACCCGGTAGACACCTTGCTTTTTATACACAGGGGTGGGACCAGTTCCTACATGGAGTTGTTGACACTAGTCCTTCAGTGGCCCTGTAGTATTATCATCCTCTACCTCCTCGGGTTGAGGTAAGGGTTCCACTGCTTGGATCTCATTGTTATGTACAGTGTACAGCTTCCAGGTGGAATTCCTGAGTAGTTTGACCTCATCACTGCCATAGTTTAAGATGTGAACTGGTACCCTTCCCTTGTGTACATCAACTACCCTCCTGGCTGTCAAGAGTGTAGGCCTATGCTCTGAGCTGACGGGCTCCACTACTGCCTGGTAGTCCTGTCCTCTTAGACCTATGGCTGCTTGACACCAAATCATCATTTCACTCATAGGAGGTATGACAATAGGAAACGGGTCTGTTACCTGTGCAGTACCAATTTCACCACCTGTAAGTTTTACCTGTTGCTGGTGCAGGAGGGCTCTTATCTCTTGCTGAAGAACCTTCTTCTCCCCAGGTTTGGCAATGTCTGCGATCTGTTGAAGCAAGAACAACACTTCGCCCATGCAATTGCTAACAACATTTGTACCAAGAATAACATAAGGATTACGATTATTAGGATTTTCTTTTACCACAGTAATCCCCTGGTTTTGCAATTTTACCCTCCCCACCTTTATTGGTACTTTATTAACCCCCACTATTGTAAGTGGTTTACCATTAGAAGCATAAAGGTTAAGATTTAAGGAGGGTGGTTGGAGTTCCTTATCCGACCAAAATAGTTTGTAAAGTATATGTGGTATGGTGGTTACTTGTGACCCGGTATCCAATAAAGCAGGTGTTGATATGCCATTTAGTATGATGGACAAGAATGGTCATTGTCCAATGAAGGTGTTATACTAGTTGGCTGAGCCCTGTTGAGCTACTCCTGAGGTTTGGCCCCAGCCCCAGGGACTGCTCTTTAAAGGACAGTGTCGGGCGATATGGCCGGTCTTGTGGCAGTGACGGCAAATGGGTTCCCCTGCGGAGCTGTAACGGTCGGTGGTCCTCCCTCTGTACGACGAAGTTTGCCTTACTCTCATCCATGGGACATCCTCCGGACTGTCAGCAAGCTGGATCAAAGGATGAGGTTTTGGCTGTGGCTTTGGCGTGGGTTTTGACCCCTGCTGCAGCTGCAGGGCTTCCATAACTCGAGTTAAGTTCTTGCCCATTTGGCGCACTTCAGGTTTAGCAGTTTGTACACTGTTGTCAGCTGCAGGCTCGGGTACCGGTGTTATGGTAGCCTACACCTCACCACTGCACCACCACACGGATGGCAGCTTCAGGAGTCTCCATGGGCCGAAACCCCTTTATTGCCATGTCCTTTAAAGTATTGAAATCAGCATCCAGGTGGCTTAGGGACCACTAGCGCAAGGTCTTGTTGTCCTCTGATGATAGTAGCCCCCGGATGAACTGCTCAGTTAACAGCTTGTCCTCATCAAGAACACTAGCAGGGCTGACTTGCTTTAGGGCTTGCAGGGCCTCCTGCAGATGCCAGGCATAGGTCCGGATATCATCCCCCGGCCGTTGGTAGCAATGGTAAAAGCACATCCTTATGTCAGCCTCATTACAGTCTTCAAAAGTAGCTTTTAATTTATTAAAGATTATCGATATTGATCCTCGCTCATCTACAGACCAGGATTCAATCTCTCTGCTGCATCGGTTAACTGTCCCAATACAACCGCCATAGATCTACTGTATAAGGCTTCATGACCTCAGACAGCGGCACACATACCATAGTATGCGCGCTGCTCTGAGGAGCCCGACGCTTTCATTCATAAAACTGTACAGCAGCTGTCAGGAGGCAGCTGCTGTACAGAGGTGATGATAGCATTATATGCCGACCTGAGTGGGTGTAAGGTCTCTAGGGAGAGTGGGCACCCCCTAGAGACATTGTAGTCAGGGCCGCATCATCAATGAGCTAATGTGAGCGCTCTGCTTAGGCGGCGATGAGTCCCTGAAGACAGGGGGCGGCAGAGCAGTCAGATTCCATGCTGTTGTGCTCCTGCAATCCTGTGTTGTCAGTGCCTGTGTGCAGCAGCTGACGTCGGGACTGGGGAGGGAGGAGGCTCCTGGCTGCTTTTACTTTCAATACAGCAATTGGCTCTGCCTTCTCAGCGTCTGCCCCCTCCAGCAAGGGAGTGTGATGATTGGTCAATCCAGCAGTCATTCTACCTCTGCATCAAGTGACCCTGTGTTCATCGGGACTCCAGGTGTTGTATATGGGGCTGGGGTACTGTATATGGGGGAGCTCTGCTGCATATGGGGTTGGGGTACTGTATATGGGGGAGCTCTACTGTATATATGGCTGGGATGCTGTATATGGGGCTGGGGTACTGTATATGGGGGAGCTCTGCTGTATATGGGGCTGGGGTGCTGTATATAGGGCTGGGGTACTGTATATGGGGGAGCTCTGCTGTATATAGGGCTGGGGTACTGTATATGGGGCTGGGGTAGTGTATATGGGGGAGCTCTGCTGTATATGGGGCTGGGGTACTGTATATGGGGCTGGGGTACTGTATATGGGGGAGCTCTGCTGTATATAGGGCTGGGGTACTGTATATGGGGCTGGGATACTGTATATGGGGGAGCTCTGCTGTATATGGGGCTGGGGTACTGTATATGGGGGAGCTCTGCTATATATGTGGCTGGGGTACTGTATATGGGGCTGGGGTACTGTATGTGGGGGGGCTCTGCTGTATATAGGGCTGGGGTACTGTATATGGGAGAGCTCTGCTGTATATGGGGCTGGGTTGCTGTATATGGGGCTGGGGTACTGTATATGCGGGGGCTCGGCTGTATATGGGGCTGGGGTACTGTATATGGGGGAGCTCTGCTGTATATGGGACTGGGGTACTGTATATGGGGGAGCTCTGCTGTATATGGGGCTGGGGTACTGTATATGGGGAGCTCTGCTGTATATGGGGCTGGGGTACTGTATATGGGGGAACTCTGCTGTATATGAGGCTGGGGTACTGTATATGGGGGGGCTCTGCATTATATAGGGCTGGGGTACTGTATATGGGGGGCTCTGCTGTATGTGGGGCTGGGGTACTGTATATGGGGCTGGGGTACTGTATGTGGGGGAGCTCTGCTGTATATAGGGCTGGGGTACTGTATATGGGGGAGCTCTGCTGTATATGCGGCTGGGGGGCTGTATATGGGGGAGTTTTGCTGTATATGGGGGTGCTCTGCTGTATATGGGGCTGGATTGCTGTATATGGGGCTGGGGTACTGTATATGGGGGGCTCTGCTGTATATGGGGCTGGGGTACTGTATATGGGGGAGCTCTGCTGTATATGGGGTTGGGGTACTGTATATGGGGGAGCTCTGCTGTATATGGGGCTGGGGTGCTGTATACAGGGCTGGGGTACTGTATATGGGGGAGCTCTGCTGTATATGAGGCTGGGGTACTGTATATGGGGGCTCTGCTGTATATAGGGCTGGGGTACTGTATATGGGGGAGCTCTGCTGTATATGTGGCTGGGGTGCTGTATATGGGGGAGCTTTGCTGTATATGGGGCTGGGGTACTGTATATGGGGGAGCTCTGCTGTATATGGGGCTGGGTTGCTGTGTATGGGGCTGGGGTACTGTATATGGGGGGCTCTGCTGTATATGGGGCTGGGGTACTGTATATGGGGGAGCTCTGCTGTATATGGGGCTGGGATACTGTATATGGGGGAGCTCTGCTGTATATCAGGCTGGGTTGCTGTATATGGTGCTCGGGTACTGTATATGTGGGGCTCTGCTGTATATGCGGCTGGGGTACAGTATATGGGGGAGCTCTGCTGTATATGGGGCAGGGTTGCTGTATATGGGGCTGGGGTACTGTATATGGGGGAGCTCTGCAGTATATAGGGCTAAGGTACTGTATATGGGGGGCTCTGCTGTATATGGGACTGGGGTGCTGTATATGGGGGAGCTCTGCTGTATATGGGGGAGCTCTGCTGTATATGGGGGGCTCTGCTGAATATGCGGGAGGTGTATATGGGGGAGCTCTGTATATGGGGGGCTCTGCTGTATATGGGGGGCTCTGCTGTATGTGGGGGTGTTGTATATGTGGCAGAGGTGCTGTATATGGGGTGGCTCTGCATGTGGGGGTGCTGTATATGGGGCAGGGGTGCTGTATTTGGGGGGGTTCTGCTGTATATTGGGGGCTCTGCTGTATGTGGGGCTGGGGTGCTGTGCTGTATATGGGGTTGCTGCGCTGTATATGGGGGTTCTGTGCCTTATATGGGGGTGCTGTGCCATATATGGTGGTGCTGTATATGAAGGTATTTTGCTGTTTATGGGGGTGCTGTATTGTATATTGGGCTTCTGTGCTGTATATGGGAGTACTGTGCAGTTTATGGGGGTGCTGTTATGTTTATGGGGAATCTGTGCTGTATATTGGGGTGCTTTAAATGGGAGTAATGTGCTGTTTATGGGGGTGCTGTATATGGGGCTCCTGTGCTGTATATGGGCAGTGCTATATATGGGCTGCTGTTGTACATGGGGGTGGTGAATGGTATATGGTTGGCTATGGGGTGCATTATACTATATGGAAGACTATGGGCGATGCATTATAGTATTTGGAGGACTGTGCATGGTGCATTATATTTTATGGAGGCTATGGCGGTGCGTTATAATATTTGTAGGTTTATGGGGTGCATTGTAATATATGGAGGACTATGGGGGGGCATTATATTATATGGAGGGCTATGGGGGTGCTTGTATTATAATATATAGAGCCAATTATAATATATGGAAGTCATTACAATATTTGGAGGGCTCTGTGGGGGCAGGATAATACTTGCAGGGATATGATGGAGCCTTTATACTTTATGAGGGGCTATTTGAGGGCTGTGTTGGGGTCTATTATACAGTGTGAAGAGGTTTAGGGACCATTATACTATATGGAGGGCTGTGAGAGGTGACAGTTGGGGATCATACTGTGCCAGAGTAGTTGAGGGGTACTGTATGGTATGTGTGGAGGGTAGTGTGGAGGAATTCACTGTGGGAGAATCATAGTGTTTGGGGGACACTTTTGCTGGCATCATACTTTATGGGGGCTATGAAAGATCAATTCTCCAGCCGGTTGATCGGCACTTGTCCTCCTTCCTGCTCCCACATTGGGGAATGATGGGTGTGGCAGATGGATGATAGTGGCTGCAGGGGACATTGGGGGATGATGGAGGCTGCAGAAGAATGATGGGGACATTGGGGGATGATGGGGGCTGCAGAAGGATGATGGGAGCTGCAGGCAGATATTGGGGTATGATGGGGGCTGCAGATGGATGTTGGGGATATTGGGAGATGATGGAGGCTGCAGGAGGCTGATGGAGGCTGCAGGGGGATATTGCGGGATGATGGGGGCTGCAGATGGATGATTTGGATATTGGGAGATGATGGTGGCTGCAGAAGGATGATGTGGGCTGCAGGGGGACATTGGGTGATGATGGATTCTGCAGGGGGACATTGGGGGATGATGGAAGCTGCAGATGGATGATGGAGGCTGCAGGGGGATATTGGGAGATGATGGAGGCTGCAGATGGATGATGAAGGCTGCAGGGGGACATTGGGGGATGACGGGGGCTGCAGATGGATGATGGAGGCTGCAGGGGGACATTGGGGGATGATGGAGGCTGCAGGGGGACATTGGGTGATGATGGAGGCTGCAGATGGATGATGGAGGCTGCATGGGGACATTGGGTGATGATGGAGGCTGCAGATGGATGATGGAGGCTGCAGTGGGATATTGGGGGATGATGGGGGCTGCAGATGGATGGTGGAGGCTGCAGGGGGACGTTGGGGATGATGGAAGCTGCAGATGGATGATGGAGGCTGCAGGGGGATATTGGGGGATGATGTAGGCTGCAGATGAATGATGGAGGCTGCAGGGGGATATTGGAGGATGATGGGGGCAGCAGATGGATGATGGATGACACAGTTTGGTTATGCTGGTCTGTGATGACAATTACTGTACAGTATGTAATAAATGTTCATTTTCTTTGTTCATCAATAAATGTGAATTCATCATGGAGATAAGACGTCCCCTGAAAATAAGACATCGCGCTTCTTTGGGGGCAAAAGTTTATATAAGACGGTGGCTTATTTTCAGGGAAACAGGGTATTAGCTCCAGACAGCCCCGTGTGCGGTGCTTGTGATTGGCTAAGTGTTTCGGGAGGAGGCGTGTTCTGTTGGGGAAGACGCGCCATTTTCCCAGCTTAGTGCAGTGGCAGCTTGTTGATGCTCAGACTGCAGGTCGTTGTATGTGTGGATGGTGCCACATGGTGACATGTCTAACTAGTCAGTGCCAGGCAGTGATCACATTGGAGCTACTCAGAGTTTTGTAGGTGTGTGCCATAGATAATAGTTGGCAATCAGTGCTGCCTCCTGTGCTATAAGGCTGCAGCCACCATTGTGTTACTGTAGCTTGTGCCAAGCTGCCATTGCCATTAATGATCCTTATTCTTGATTCTTCTATGTGATTCTTGCATGTGCGTGTGATGGTGCTGACATCCTTGTGTTGGGGGGGGGGCCATTTTAGTTCGCCTCAGGCAGCAGAGAGGCTAGGTTCACCGCTGACTGACACAGTAGTTTTCACTATTCACTTGACAAATTCCTCACTGCTATTGTACTCTAGCGACTGCATGGAGAAACTGTGCACTGTCCGTCATATGAGCTGTGGAGGCTAGAGGGAGATAGAACTGGTGCTGTCCCTGGAGCATGGTCAGCCCAGAGGGGTCAGGGGAAAAAAGAGTTCTCCCTTCTACGTCCTTTCTCCTCTGGAGGGGGGAGGGGCGCCTGCACACACAACCAGAGAGGAAGGAACACTGCTGTCCTGGAGCCACATGAGGATAGCATAGGTCACTGTGAAGTGGTATATGGAAGTGTGTGTGTGTGTGTGATACATGTCAGTGTGTGTGAGTACACATGTCAGTGTGTGTGTGTGTGTACATGTCAGTGTGTGTGTATACATGAAAGTGTGTGTGTACATGTCAGTGTGTGTGTGTACATGTCAGTGTATGTGCGTGTATTCATGTCTGTGTGTGTGTGTATACATGTCAGTGTGTGTGTGTGTATACATGTCAGTGTGTGTGTGTGTATACATGTCAGTGTATGTGTGTATACATGTCAGTGTGTGTGTGTGTGTATACATGTCAGTGTGTGTAAACATGTCAGTGTGTGTATATATCTACTATATAATCGTCTAATGTTCTCTGTCTGTCACGGAAATCGCGCGCTAGCGCTGATTGGTTGAGCCGTGGACCAATCAGTGCTAGCGTGCGATTTATGTACACAAAAAGAGAACAATAGATGGCGGCGGCTAGCGCGGCACAGCGGACTCCCGCCGCAGCCTCATGTCACTAACACCTGCCAGGGACCAGGGGCTGCCAAGGTCAGAGCTCCCAGGGTGCAGGGAGCAACGGGAACGCGTATTGCGCAGTTCCCCCTTCCTATGGCCGCACAGTCTGTCACAGACTGTGCGGCCATAGGATGATCCCGGGTGTCAGCCGCCTCCTTTCAGTGTAGCTGGAGGAGGTGGCTGACACCCAGGATCATCCTGCACACCGTCGCCTCTGCACCTGCCTCCTTCACACCAACGCTCTTCTGACACCACGCTCAGCACCAGGGACATGATGGCCAGCACTGGAACCGCCAGGGGACAGAGAGGTGAGCACCCGTGTGTGTGTGTGGCTGTGAGTGTGAGTCTGTGTGTGTCTGTGCCTGGGTGTATGTGTCTAGCTGTGGGTGTGAGTCTGTGTATGTGTGTGGCTGTGAGTATGAGTCTGTGTGTGTGGCTGTGGGTGTGAGTCTGTGTGTGTGTGTGTGTCTGAGTCTGTGTCTAGGTGTGACTCTGTGTGTGGGTGTGAGTCTGCTCCTTCCTCCCCTTGCCTGTGCTGCTTCGTCCTCCATCCTCCTCCCCTGCCGCTTCGTCCTCCGTCCTCCCTCACCCCGCCGCTTCGTCCTCCGTCCTCCTCCCCCCTGCCTGTGCCGCTCTGTCCTCCCCCTGCCTGTGCCGCTCTGTCCTCCCCCTGCCTGTGCCGCTTTGTCCTCCCACTGCCTGTGCCGCTCTGTCTCCCCTGCCTGTGCCGCTCTGTCCTCCCCTGCCTGTGCCGCTCCGTCCTCACCCTGCCTGTGCCGCTCCATCCTCCCCCACCCCGCCGCTTCGTCCTCCTCCCCCCCGCGGCTCTGTGCTCTGTCCTCCCCATGCCGTGCCGCTTCGTCCTCCTCCACCCCACTGCTTCCTCCTCCTTCCTTTGTCCTCCTCTCCTCCACCACTCCATCCTCCGTCCTCCCCCTGCCTGTGCTGCTCCATCCTCCCCCACCCTGCCGATTCGTCCTCCGTCCTCCTCCCCGCCGCTCTGTGCTCCTTCCTCCCCCTGCCGCTCCATCCTCCCCACCCCACTGCTTCTTCCTCCTTCCTTTGTCCTCCTCCCCTCCATCCGTCGTCCTTCCCCTGCCTGTGCTGCTCTGTCCTCCCCCACCCAGCTGCTTCGTCCTCCTTCCCCCACCACTCTGTGCGCCATCCTCCCCACCCCACCACTTCCTCCTCCTTCCTTTGTCCTCCTGCCCTCCATTCTCCATCCTCCCCCTGCCTGTGTTGCTCCATCCTCCTCTACCCCGCCGCTCCGTCCTCCCCCTGCCTGTGCTGCACCAGCCTCCCCCACCCCTGCTTCGTCCTCCATCCTCCTGTCCCCCGCCGCTCTGTGCTTCGTCCTCCCCCTGCCGCTCCATTCTCCCCCTGCCTGTGCTGCTCCGGCCTCCCCTACCCCGCTGCTTCGTCCTCCATCCTCCACTCCTCCGCCGCTCTGTGCTCCTTCCTCCCCCTGCCGCTCCATCCTCCCCCACCCCACCGCTTCCTCCTCCTTCCTTTGTCCTCCTCCCCTCCGCCACTCCAACCTCCATCCTCCCCTGACTGTGCTGCTCCGCCCTCTCGCACCCCACCGCTTCGTCCTCTGTCCTCATCCCCCCCCGCCGCTCTGTGCTCTGTCCTCCCCTGTCTGTGCTGCTCCATCCTCCCCCACCCCTCCGCTTCCTCCTCCTTTTTTTGTCCCCCTCACCTCTGCCACTCCATCCTCCGTCCTCTCCCATGCCTGTGCAGCTCCGTCCTCCCCCACCTGCCGCTTTGTCCTCTGTCCTCCCCCCTGCCGCTCTGTGCTCCGTCCCCCCCTGCCTGTGCCACTCCATCCTCCCCCACCCGCCGCTTCCTCCGCCTTCCTTTGTCCTCCTCGCCTCCGCCACTCCATCCTCCCCCTGCCTGTCCTGCTCCATCCTCCCCCACTCCGCTGCTTCGTCCTCCGTCCTCCTCCCCCCGCTGCTCTGTGCTCCGTCCTCCCCCTGCCACTCCGTCCTCCCCCTGCCTGTGCCGCTCCATCCTCCTCCACCCCACCGCTACCTGCTCAGTCGTCCATCCTCAATTCCTATTTTTATATTCTAGAATACCCGATGGGTTAGAATCGGGCCATGATCTAGTATGTATGTATGTATGTATATATATAGATATATATATATATATATATATATATATATATAGCTATAGCAGCGTTATGGTATATGGTGGTACATTACTGCACTTGTATAGCAGCACTATAGTATATGGCGGTACATTATAGTACTTGTATAGCAGCACTATAGTATATGGCGGTACATTATAGTACATGTATAGCAGCACTATAGTATATGGCGGTACATTATAGTACACGTATAGCAGCACTATAGTATATAACGGTACTTTACAGCATATGCATAGCAGCACTATAGTATATGGTGGTACATTACAGCACATGTATAGCAGCACTATAGTATATGGCAGTACATTACAGTACATGTATAGCAGTGTTATAGTATATGGCGGTACTTTACAGCATATGCATAGCAGCACTATAGTATATGGTGGTACATTACAGCACATTTTATAGCAGCACTATAGTATATGGCAGTACATTACAGTACATGTATAGCAGCACTATAGTATATGGCGGTACTTTACAGCATATGCATAGCAGCACTATAGTATATGGTGGTACATTACAGCACATGTATAGCAGCACTATAGTATATGGCAGTACATTACAGTACATGTATAGCAGTGTTATAGTATATGGCGGTACATTACAGTACATGTATAGCAGCACTATAGTATATGGCAGTACATTACAGTACATGTATAGCAGCGCTATAGTATTTGTTGGTACATTACAGCACATGTATAGCAGCACTATGGTATATGGCGATACTCTGCTCCCCGCGGCCCCCTGCTCCTCCACAGTAGAAGTAAAAATAAAAATATCCTCAGTGAGGATACTCACCTGTCCGCCGCCTCGCTCCACCTCCGTCTTCTAGGTCCTACAGGCCTTTAGGACCTGTCATTGCCTGGGAAACCGATCAGCTGATCGGTCACATGACCGATAGCTGCCGAGGCAGCAGGATGGATCAGGGGGCCAGGATGGTGCCGGGGGGGGTAGGATGGTGATGGGGAGGCAGGATGGTGACAGGGGAGGGAAGGATGGTGGCGGGGGGGCAGGATGGTGGCGGGGGGGGCAGGATTGTGGCGAGCAGGGCAGGATGGAGCAAGCGGGGAAGGATGGGGCCAGGGGTGGCAGGATGGAGCCGGGGGTGGGGCAGGATGGAGCCGGGGGTGGCAGAATGGAGACGGGGGTGGGGCAGGATGGAGCCGGGGGTGGGGCAGGATGGAGCCAGCGGGGGGGCAGGATGGAGCCAATGGGGGGGGCAGGATGGAGCGGGGGGGAAGGTTGGAGTGATCAGGGAAGGATGGAGCCGGCAGGGGGCAGGATGGAGCCATGGGGAAAGCAGGATGGAGCTGGGGGGGGCAGGATGGAGCTGGGGGGGGCAGGGTGGAGCCGGCGGGGGGGCAGGATGGAGCAAGCGGGGCAGGATGGTGGCGGGGGGCAGGATGGAGCCGGGGGGGCAGGGTGGAGTGCTCGGTAGCAGGTAGTGTCCTGCTAGGACATTGCATAATGTCAGAATGACATCGGCGTTCAGCGCTGTGATTGGCCGGCTCGCGGTCATGTGATAAGTGACACGCATATCACATGACCGCGAGCGGGCCAATCACACCGCCGAACGCCGATGTCATTCTGACATCATGCAAGGTCCTAGCAGAACACTGCCTGCTACTGAACACTCGGCGGAGAGGTAAGTATAACAATCTTTATTATTTTTAATACATTTGTCTTTATTTTACATTTGATTTTTCAGTGTATAATGCACTGCGAAATCAAATCACTAAAGAAGTAGCCCTAAGGAGCAGGGGGACGTGGGGGGACGCGGGGAGCGGGAGCGTAGACATAGCAGAGGAGCGGGGTATGGAGCACAGGCAGGATAGGAGGAGCCGGGGGGGGGAAGCGCGGGCAGGGCAGAGGGGCGTGGTATGGAGCGCGGGCAGGCTGCCGTCGGCTGGACCCGTGTGTCCCGGCAACAGTGGCGCTGATGTGACGCTGTCGCCGGGCTGCAAATTGGCGTAAAATTCGAACTCTGAATGTACGCGCCTATTTGCATAGTCTGGTGGCCACTAATGAGCGACCTCTGTCTGGCATGCGATTTCTGTGACCGACAGACGCCTTAGACAATTATATAGTAGACTAGATGGCGGCCCGATTCTAAAGAATCGGGTAGTCTAGAATCCATATATAGTTTATTTACTAATAGTTAGGGGAGTGGGGTGAAATGAATTGTGTGTATACAGGTGGCTCAGTGGGTAGCAGAGTATACGGTGGCTTAATGGTTAGCAGTGAGTGCGGTGGCTCAGTGGTTAGCAGTGAGTGCGGTGGCTCAGTGGTTAGCAGTGAGTGCGGTGGCTCAGTGGTTAGCAGTGAGTGCGGTGGCTCAGTGGTTAGCACTGCGTGCAGTGGCTCAGTGGTTAGCACTGCGTGCGGTGGCTCAGTGGTTAGCACTGCGTGCGGTGACTCAGTGGTTAGCAGTGAGTGCGGTGGCTCAGTGGTTAGCAGTGAGTGCGGTGGCTCAGTGGTTAGCAGTGAGTGCGGTGGCTCATTGGTTAGCAGTGAGTGCGGTGGCTCAGTGGTTAGCAGAGTATACGGTGGCTCAGTGGTTAGCAGTGAGTGCGGTGGCTGAGTGGTTAGCAGTGAGTGCAGTGCCTCAGTGGTTAGCAGTGAGTGCGGTGCCTCAGTGGTTAGCAGTGAGTGCGGTGGCTCAGTGGTTAGCAGTGAGTGCGGTGGCTCAGTGGTTAGCAGTGAGTGCGGTGGCTCAGTGGTTAGCAGTGAGTGCGGTGGCTCAGTGGTTAGCAGTGAGTGCGGTGGCTCAGTGGTTAGCAGTGAGTGCGGTGGCTCAGTGGTTAGCAGTGAGTGCAGTGGCTCAGTGGTTAGCAGTGAGTGCGGTGAGATTGGTCAGCAGAGTGGCGTGGGCAGAGTGGTGAGTGCAGCGCCGTGGTCAGAGTGGTGAGTGCAGCGCCGTGGGCAGAGTGGTCAGCACACACATACATACATACACACACATACATACACACACACAGACAGTTGGCTATAGTTAGCACTGACCCTGCGTCTTCTCTGGCGGCTGGAGACTGATTTGAGATGTCGGGGCCCGGGGACGACTGGAACGAATATGGCGTCCATGAAGTTTGGCGAGACTTTTTGGAAGCTATATTTGATCCAGTAGTTCGGGGGTGGCGACATGTCGACTGAGGATGTAGGCGGCTGATGCAGGGTCGGTGGTAAGTATAGCGGAGTGTGTGTGTGTGTGTATGTGTGCGGACAAAGTGAGGGAAGTGACTGCATACACACATATATACAGATACTGTACATTGCATATGGAGGGGTGAGGAGAGCGGAGGCTGAAGGGGTGAGGAGTGAGGAGAGCGGAGGCTGGAGGGGTGAGGAGGGGTGAGGAGAGCGGAGGCTGGAAGGGTGAGGAGAAGTGAGGACAGGGGAGGCTGGAGAGGTGAGGAGAGGTGAGGACAGGGGAGGCTGGAGGGGTGAGGAGAGGTGAGGACAGGGGAGGCTGGAGGGGAGAGCGGAGGCTAGAGGGAGAGCGGAGGCTGGAGGGGAGGGTGGAGGCTAGAGGGCGGAGGCTGGAGGGGAGAGCGGAGGCTGGAGGGGAGATCAGAGGCTGGAGGGGAGAGCAGAGGCTGGAGGGGAGAGCAGAGGCTGGAGGGGAGAGCGGAGGCTGGAGGGGAGAGCAGAGGCTGGAGGGGAGGGCGGAGGCTGGAGGGGAGAGGGGAGGCTGGAGGGTGGAGGCTGGAGGGGAGAGCGGAGGCTGGAGGGGAGAGCGGAGGCTGGAAGGGTGAGGAGAGGTGAGGACAGGGGAGGCTGGAGGGGAGAGCGGAGGCTGGAGGGGAGAGGGTAGGCTGGAGGGGAGAGGGTAGGCTGGAGGGGAGAGCGGAGGCTGGAGGGGAGGGCGGAGGCTGGAGGGGAGGGCGGAGGCTGGAGGGCGGAGGCTGGAGGGGAGGGCGGAGGCTGGAGGGGAGGGCGGAGGCTGGAGGGCGGAGGCTGGAGGGGAGAGCGAAGGCTGGAGGGGAGAGCGGAGGCTGGAAGGGTGAGGAGAGGTGAGAACAGGGGAGGCTGGAGGGGAGAGGAGAGGTGAGGACAGGGGAGGCTGGAGGGGAGAGCGGAGGCTGGAGGGTATGGCGGAGGCTGGAGGGTATGGCGGAGGCTGGAGGAGAGGGCGGAGGCTGGAGAGGAGGGCGGAGGCTGTAGGGGAGAGGGGAGGCTGGAGGGGAGAGGGGAGGCTGGAGGGCAGAGGCTGGAGAAGAGGGCGGAGGCTGGAGGGGAGGGCGGAGGCTGGAGGGGAGAGGGGAGGCTGGAGGGGAGAGGGCAGGCTGGAGGGGAGAGGCTGGAGGGCGGAGGCTGGAGGGGAGAGCGGAGGCTGGAGGGGAGAGCGGAGGCTGGAGGGGAGGCTGGAGGGCGGAGGCTGGAGGGGAGGGCGGAGGCTGGAGGGGAGGGCGGAGGCTGGAGGGGAGAGCGGAGGCTGGAAGGGTGAGGAGAGGTGAGGACAGGGGAGGCTGGAGGGGTGAGGAGAGGTGAGGACAGGGGAGGCTGGAGGGGAGAGCGGAGGCTGGAGGGGAGAGGGTAGGCTGGAGGGGAGAGGGTAGGCTGGAGGGGAGAGCGGAGGCTGGAGGGTATGGCGGAGGCTGGAGGGTATGGCGGAGGCTGGAGGAGAGGGCGGAGGCTGGAGAGGAGGGCGGAGGCTGTAGGGGAGAGGGGAGGCTGGAGGGGAGAGGGGAGGCTGGAGGGCAGAGGCTGGAGAAGAGGGCGGAGGCTGGAGGGGAGGGCGGAGGCTGGAGGGGAGAGGGGAGGCTGGAGGGGAGAGGGCAGGCTGGAGGGGAGAGGGCAGGCTGGAGGGGAGAGGCTGGAGGGCGGAGGCTGGAGGGGAGAGCGGAGGCTGGAGGGGAGAGCGGAGGCTGGAGGGGAGGCTGGAGGGCGGAGGCTGGAGGGGAGGGCGGAGGCTGGAGGAGAGAGCGGAGGCTGGAGGGGAGGGCGGAGGCTGGAGGGGAGGGCGGATGCTGGAGGGGAGGGCGGAGGCTGGAGGGGAGGGGGGAGGGGGAGAGGGGAGTCTGGAGGGGAGAGTGGAGTCTGGAGGGGAGGGTGGAGGGGAGAGCGGAGGGGAAAGCGGAGGCTGGAGGGGAGAGCGGAGGCTGGAAGGGAGAGCGGAGGCTGGAGGGGAGAGCGGAGGCTGGAGGGGAGGGTGGAGGGTGGAGGGCGGAGGCTGGAGTGGAGGGCAGAGGCTGGAGTGGAGGACGGAGGCTGGAGGGGAGAGTGGAGGCTGGAGGGGAGATCGGAGGCTGGAGGGGAGGGGGGAGGCTGGAGGGGAGGGCGGAGGCTGGAGGGGAGAGCGGAGGCTGGAGGGGAGAGGGGAGAGTGGAGGGCGGAGGCTGGAGGGGACAGCGGAGGCTGGAGGAGAGAGCGGAGGCTGGAGGGGAGGGTGGAGGGGGGGAGGGGAGAGGGGAGTCTGGAGGGGAGAGGGGAGGCTGGAGGGTGGAGGCTGGAGGGGAGAGGGGAAGCTGGAGGGGAGGCTGGAGGGTGGAGGCTGGAGGGGAGGGTGGAGGCTGGAGGGGAGAGGGTAGGCTGGAGGGGAGAGGGGAGGCTGTAGGGGAGAGGGGAGGCTGGAGGGCGGAGGGTGGAGGGGAGGGCGGAGGCTGGAGGGGAGGGCGGAGGCTGGAGTGGAGGGGGGAGGCAGGAGTGGAGGGTGGAGGCTGGAGGGCGGAGGCTAGAGGGGAGAGCGGAAGCTGGAGGGGAGGGCGGAGGCTGGAGGGGAGAGGGGAGGCTGGAGGGGAGAGCGGAGGGTGGAGGGGAGAGCGGAGGCTGGAGGGGAGAGGGGAGAGGGGAGGCTGGAGGGGAGAGCGGAGGCTGGAGGGGAGAGGGGAGGCTGGAGAGGAGAGCGGAGGCTGGAGGGGAGAGGGGAGGGTGGAGGGCGGAGGCTGGAGGGGAGGGCGGAGGCTGGAGTGGATGGCGGAGGCTGGAGGGGAGAGCGGAGGCTGGAGGGGAGGGCGGAGGCTGGAGGAGAGGCTGGAGGAGAGGGCGGAGGCTGGAGGGGAGAGGCGTACCTGGGGTGCCGGAGCGCTGCAGCACCTGCAGCTCCATGGGGTGCAGGGACATGAGCCCCAGGTTAAGGCCGCTGAAGATGCCGGACAGGGACAGCAGAAGCGCGATGATGATCGGCTGCAGGCACACGGGCAGCAGCGGCCTGTGCTCCTCCAGCACCCGCAGACGGGCGTCCGGGCCTGGGTGCAGCGTCCAGGGCAACCCGCGGCCCCGCCGGGAGCACAGCGCGTACAGCCGCGAGCTCTGGGTGGTCCGCAGCGGCAGCACGTGCAGGCGGAGCTGCGCTGCCGTCCCGGCCGCCTCCGTGACATTGAAGGCGACAGAGTCCCGCACCAGGTCCTGGGTGTCCTACAGGCAGCTGTGGTGAAGGCGATGAGGTGGTCGCTGTCCGCCCCTGCCCCCTCCGCGAGGTACGGTAGTGGGTGGTGGGGAGAGGCTGGAGGGCGGACGGAACTTCCGAGAGCGGAACGTTCCTCCACCGCTCCCTGTAGCCGGGGGACCCTGCACTGTCGCCGCCCCCGGAGCGATGGATCCGAACAAAGCCACGGAAGTGGCGCCGTATGCGACGGAAATCGCTATGGCAATTATATAATAGATATATAATATATCAAGGGGAAAGTGGCGTACCCGCAATCTATTGTAAGTAAGGCGGGAGGTGGGTGTAAGATTATATACCTGAAAGAAACACGTGTCACGGTCACGGTAGAAACCTTGGTAGGCCCTGTACCGGATAAGGTAGGGAGTGACATAGCCTGGCGGTACTCCTGCTCCTGTCCGGGAAGCTGGCACTTGGGATCTCTCAGGCTGCATAATTTGTATTTTGTGGTTTGTGACCCTTAATTTTGTTGAGAAGTGAAATACTATTATCTATTGCAAATTATAAAAAGGAGTTGGTTTGGCATCATACTGTGGTCGGAGTTGTTCATAGCAGCGCCGTATTTCGCACCCACGTTGATCGGTGTCCGGTCATTACACTTATTTAACCTACCTTCAAATGTGTAATTTATCTCATGATGGATCATCCTGGTGTAATACACAATAGCCCTTGTTTTTGGGGAGGTTTAGAGAGGCATTATTGGCAACCGGTACATATGCCAACACATTCAGGATTATGGGACAGCTCCCTTTTTTCACTGAGTCTCCTTGACATCTACTTATATAATCCGCAGTTGGGAATTCGGGCACTGTAGCCGAATCCCAACATGCTTTGCGGGACTGCGAGTGATGACGTGCAGCGTCATCACGAGCCGCAGACCCGCACTACTGTAAAAAAAAAAAAAAAAAAGTTAATGCTCACCTCTCCCCGAGCCCCCGCCGTCTTCCTCCAAGCTTCCGGTGGCTGCTTCAGGCTCCGAGTGTCTGCAGAGCTCTTCTACTGCAGTCAAGGACCTGTGGTGATGTCACAGTCACGTGACACCAGGTTACTCCATGGTAACCTGGTGTCACGTGACTGTGACATCACCGCAGGTCCTGAACTGCACTAGAACAGCTCTGCAGACACTGGGAGCCTGCGGCAGCCACCGGAAGCTTGGAGGAAGACGGCGGGGGCTCGGGGAGAGGTGAGCATTAACTTTTTTTTTTTTTAACCCCTGCCTTCCTGTTTGGAGACCTTTTACTGTACTGAGCATGCTCAGTACAGTAAATGTCTCCTCCAGCCTCACAGCCTCCCCATCCTCACAGCCTCCTACAGCCTCCTCCAGCCTCACAGCCTCCCCATCCTCACAGCCTCCTACAGCCTCACACCCTCCTCCAGCCTCACAGCCTCCCCATCCTCACAGCCTCCTCCAGCCTCACAGCCTCCTCCAGCCTCACAGCCTCCCCATCCTCACAGCCTCCTCCAGCCTCACACCCTCCTCCAGCCTCACAGCCTCCCCATCCTCACAGCCTCCTCCAGCCTCACACCCTCCTCCAGCCTCACTGCCTCCTCCAGCCTCACAGCCTCCCCATCCTCACAGCCTCCTACAGCCTCACACCCTCCTCCAGCCTCACAGCCTCCCCATCCTCACAGCCTCCTCCAGCCTCACACCCTCCTCCAGCTCTCACAGCCTCCTCCAGCCTCACATCCTCCCCATCCTCACAGCCTCCTACAGCCTCACACCCCCCTCCAGCCTCACAGCCTCCCCATCCTCACAGCCTCCTCCAGCCTCACAGCCTCCTCCAGCCTCACAGCCTCCCCATCCTCACAGCCTCCTCCAGCCTCACACCCTCCTTCAGCCTCACAGCCTCCCCATCCTCACAGCCTCCTCCAGCCTCACACCCTCCTCCAGCCTCACAGCCTCCTCCAGCCTCACAGCCTCCCCATCCTCACAGCCTCCTACAGCCTCACACCCTCCTCCAGCCTCACAGCCTCCTCCAGCCTCACACCCTCCTCCAGCCTCACAGCCTCCTCCAGCCTCACAGCCTCCTACAGCCTCACACCCTCCTCCAGCCTCACAACCTCCCCATCCTCACAGCCTCCTCCAGCCTCACAGCCTCCTCCAGCCTCACAGCCTCCTCCAGCCTCACAGCCTCCCCATCCTCACAGCCTCCTCCAGCCTCACACCCTCCTCCAGCCTCACACCTCCTCCAGCCTCACAGCCTCCTCCAGCCTCACAGCCTCCCCATCCTCACTGCCTCCTCCAGCCTCACAGTCTCCTCCAGCCTCACATCCTCCTCCAGCCTCACAGCCTCCCCATCCTCACAGCCTCCTCCAGCCTCACAGCCTCCTCCAGCCTCACAGCCTCCCCATCCTCAAAGCCTCCTCCAGCCTCACAGCCTCCTCCAGCCTCACAGCCTCCCCATCCTCACAGCCTCCTCCAGTCACAGCCTCCTCCAGCCTCACAGCCTCCCCATCCTCACAGCCTCCTCCAGCCTCACATCCTCCTCCAGCCTCACAGCCTCCTCCAGCCTCACAGCCTCCCCATCCTCACAGCCTCCTTCAGCCTCACAGCACTCCTCCAGCCTCACATCCTCCTCCAGCCTCACAGCCTCCCCATCCTCACAGCCTTCTCCAGCCTCACAGCCTCCTCCAGCCTCACAGCCTCCTCCATCCTCACATTCCTCCTCCAGCCTCACAGCCTCCTCCATCCTCACCAGCCTCCCCATCCTCACAGCCTCCTCCAGCCTCACATCCTCCTCCAGCCTCACATCCTCCTCCAGCCTCACAGCCTCCCCATCCTCACAGCCTCCTCCAGCCTCACAGCCTCCCCATCCTCACTGCCTCCTCCAGCCTCACAGTCTCCTCCAGCCTTCACATCCTCCTCCAGCCTCACAGCCTCTCCATCCTCACAGCCTCCTCCAGCCTCACAGCCTCCCCATCCTCACAGCCTCCTCCAGCCTCACAGCCTCCTCCAGCCTCACATCCTCCTCCAGCCTCACAGCCTCCTCCAGCCTCACTGCCTCCTCCAGCCTCACTGCCTCCTCCAGCCTCACAGCCTCCCCATCCTCACAGCCTCCTCCAGCCTCACATCCTCCTCCAGCCTCACAGCCTCCTCCAGCCTCACAGCCTCCTCCAGCCTCACAGCCTCCCCATCCTCACTGCCTCCTCCAGCCTCACAGTCTCCTCCAGCCTCACATCCTCCTCCAGCCTCATAGCCTCCCATCCTCTCAGCCTCCTCCAGCCTCACAGCCTCCTCCAGCCTCACAGCCTCCCCATCCTCACAGCCTCCTCCAGCCTCACAGCCTCCTCCAGCCTCACAGCCTCCCCATCCTCACAGCCTCCTACAGCCTCACAGCCTCCTCCAGCCTCACAGCCTCCCCATCCTCACAGCCTCCTCCAGCCTCACATCCTCCTCCAGCCTCACAGCCTCCTCCAGCCTCACAGCCTCCCCATCCTCACAGCCTCCTCCAGCCTCACAGCCTCCTCCAGCCTCTCACCCTCCTCCATCCTCAGCCGCACTACCTGACACCGCTGCCATCCTGCCAACCGTCGGCCTCGCACCATCGCCACCGCCCTCGCGCCCTCCGCGAGGTCCATGCTGCCCGGATGCCGCCGGAGCCTTCCGCCCCTCGCCACTCTCTCACCGCTGGGCTCTCAATGTCTCCATGCTGGTGGAGTAGCGGTCTACGGGCTGTGGCCGGGTGCCGGGAGCCAGGGACGTCGTCCTGTGGCCGGCAACAGCCAATGGGAGTGAGCGGACCGTGTCAGCCTGCAAAGCCTGACACGCCCCGCTCACTCCCATTGCCTGCCCCTGCAAGCGGATTGGGCGCTGTGTTGTACACACAGGACGCCCATCCCATTGCCCAGGACTTGGCGTCCTAGACCAATCGGATGACCGTCCTGTCTTTACCACACACCGCCCAATCTGCTCCTTCCGCTCAGGTCACATGTGTGACCTCAGGGCAACAACTGATCCCTCTCTGCATCACCCAACCTGCCGCAGAGGACAATGCCGTGTGACTGGGGCTGCGATCAGCCCAGCACGCAGCCACGTCCTGCCGCCGAGCGGTGATGTCACCCCTCCAGCCGCATCTCTCCTCACCCCTCCAGCCAGACCTCTCCTCACCCCTCCATCTGGACCTCTCCTCACCACTCCAGCCTCTGCTCTCCTCACCCCTCCAGCCTCTGCTCCCCACACTCCTCCAGCCTCCCACCACATCATACTCTGTTATCCACAGAGCCCCCTCTATACTCTGACACCCACAGAGCCGCCTGTATACTCTCCTACCCACACAGCCGCCTGTATACTCTCCTACCCACACAGCCGCCTGTATACTCTGCTACACACAGAGCTGCCTCTATACTCTGCTACCCACAGAGCCGCCTGTATACTCTCCTACCCACAGACCTGCCTGTATTCTCTGCTACCCACAGAGCCTTCTCTATACTCTGCTACACACAGACCCGCCTGTATAATCTGCTAACCACAAACCCGCCTGTATACTCTGCTACCCACAGAGCCGCCTGTATACTTTTCTACCCAGAGAGCCGCCTGTATAATCTGCTACCCTCAGAGCAGTCTGTATACTCTGCTACCCACAGACCCGCCTGTATAGTCTGCTACCCACAGAGCCCCATATATACTCTGCTAGCCACTCACTGCCTGTATACACACAATTCATTTCACCGCGCTCCCGATGCAATTGCATCGGGCCTTTTTACTAGTTTTTTAATAAGACACACAAACATGAATCTGTCAGGAACAAGTAAAAGAACAATAAAGTAAGGAACACGTATGTCCTGTTTTACTTCTTCAGGATGATCTTTACTTTAAACTAAGCCTTTAGTCATGGAAGTCATATATAAAGTCAATGATTATTGATATAAAGAATGAAACTAACATCATTGATCTTCATTAAAATGTTTACTGGTCCCTAATATGCACAATGTCATACAAATACAGAAACATTCACAAGGTATAAAACATAATGCTAAGAATTGCTGAATTATCTCGAACATGTTGCCATATTCCTGTCTTTCCTATCTAGTGTACCAGTAACAATGGTGTGCACTTTAAAAAACAACACGTAGATCCTCATATTAAAAAGAAAAAGATTCAGTATAAAATGGTTAAAAGCGGCTCCTACAGATGACTACTGATCAGACATAAGCTTTAGAAGTGGATGTACTTTCTCTCATCTCTTTGAACTGCATGAACTCATTGTCAGGTGGTTTGTTGTAGTTGTATATTGGGCCTCTGCAAAAAAAAAGAGAAAAATGCTTCCATTACATGTGTTATCAGGGTGCAGGACACAAGGGTGTTAATAACGTTTCTCTGCAGAGCAGGGGTAGGGAACCTCAGGCCCAAGAATGCAGCCCTCGATGACCTTTTCGGCGTCTCTTGAACAGATTCCTGGGGACCACAGTACTTGGGCTGGCAGACATGCCGTCTGCCTGCCTATTAAAACTAGTTCGCCAATTATCTCTATGCCCCAGTCTCAGCCTCCCCAGTGATGTGTATGCCCCAACCTCTCCTGTAATGTCTATAGCCCTAGCAAACCTGGAAATACAGTTGTAAATCAACATGACTAATATATCACCTAAAGGTACCTTCACACACAGCAATATTGGTAGGCAATTTCACTGGCAATTTGCTGGTTGCAGTGAAATCATGGACACATTGTTCCATTTGTACACAGCAACAAAATAGAACAATGTGTCCATGATTTCACTGCAACCAGCAAATTGCCAGTGAAATTGCCTAGCAATATTGCTGTTGTGTGAAGGTATCTTAACATCACTGTGGCGCCCCTGCGACCAGGTGGCCACAAAGAGAAATGCAGCCAGGTAAGACAAGACGGTTGACAAAATACCCACACAGATACACACACCGACCCTACACCTAGGACTCTAGGTTGGGCAAGTGGTGGCAGGTGTTAAGAGAAGTGGGTGGAGTGTAGGTGAGCACTGACAAGTGGTTGAAGAGACCAACATCATAAAAACCCGGGACCACACAGTAGAAGCATAGAAGCAGAACAGTAAAGAGGAGAGACGGAGAAGTCAGGAGAAGTGAGAGAGTCTTCCCAGGAGGTTTTGGGTTCCCTGTAGGCGCAGAATCCAGTGAGGCATAGCCATGAGGAGAGAAAGCCCACTCCATAGCCTGGAAGTGACAGGAAGGAGAAAGAGACTGAAAGAGACCTCACAGCTGAGAAGGTGGGAGGACAAGGGCCTAGCAGCAGCACACATCTTAGCTGACCGGAGGAACCCTGAGCTAAAACAGTGACAGACAAAAAGAGCCTGGTGTGCCCAAATATCTGAATCTGGGACACTGGAGGCTAGGCCACGACCAGAGAATCGGCTCTGAAGAGGTGACCGGAGATAATTCAGACCCTAATCACGAGACACACTGGTGCGGGGCAGTTGCTTTATGACCTGCAGCCTAACTTTCCACCACGGACTAAGAACACAGTCGTCATACTAGGACTGGTGACCCTGACTGTGAGGGAAACATTCACCTGTGAGTCCGCGACGACCAGACAGAACCTGTGGGTGAGGTGCTACGTTGAGACTGAGAGGCCTGCAAGGACTTTTGAGGGAACAACCCAGAAACACTACCTGAGCTGCACAGTTTGAGTTGCCTGAAGCAGTGTAAATTGTGTGAACTGTACGGAAAGAGCTGTGAACTGTTGTAACCTGCTGTGAAAGACCTAGTAAAGTACCCAGTAAGCCCATCCCTGCTTGAGACTGTTCCTTTTCCAGCATTGCGACCAACACCAGGACAACCAGCACTGTGGAGAGCTGCAGTCATGAAGTAAGTGCACTACACCAAGTACAATCCTTCACCCGGCCCATCCATCACCATTACTCCAGCCCTGGGGACCCTTAAGGTACCTTTACATGCGGCAACTTTTCTAGGAATTTCACTGGCAACTTACTGGTTGCAGTGAAATCATGGAGACATTGTTCCATTTGTACACAGCAACAAGATAGAGCAATGTGTTCATGATTTCACTGCAACCAGTAAGTTGCTAGTGAAAGTCCTAGAAAAGTTGCCGCGTTTAAAGGTACCCTTAGCTGTACCTGAGGAGGACTTACCATCTACGCTGCCCCAAATCACCGTCCCCAGCAGGAATACGGCAGCAGTAGTTCTACTAACCACATACCCCGTGTGATGTCATGACATATCCCTTGTAAATAACCCCCTTTTTGGACTGATCACAGGCCACGGGACTGGGTCACAACTACCGTGACACCCCAGAGATACAGCGCTGGCCCGGTTCCCGAGTACCCCATAGCCTGGGGGCGCATCATCACAGCTGCATTAAAGAGAAGATGCTCCAGCCACCACAGTAGGGATGAGTTGATAGTTTAACCAATTATACCAGGTTAATTTTGAAGTTGCTTTTGTACGGCCCCCGAAGGATGGTAGAAATTTCCAAATGGCCCCGGCAGAAAAAGGTTTCCCACCCCTGCTGTAGAGGTATACACACTGTCGCATTACAGCTGTTTGTACAAGGCTGAGTTCCAATTCAAGTGCAAGGGGTCTGTACTAATACCTTTGTATGTGTCTTATTATTTATGTGGCACCCCACTGGTCTGGACGCCATGAGGGGTACCGCACCCAAGCCAGGGAGGAGTTCTCCTGTAGTCGGGAGATGGGGGATGGTAAATATAGGATCCTCATCCAAACCCAACACATAGACCCTAGTTAGGGTGGGTGGACGCAGTGTAGGGAAGACCCAGTCCAAGGGAGGAGAATAGGGTAGAGGAGTGTGGGTGGGAGGAAGAAGGACAGTGCAGTTGAGTTGAATAGAGAGAAAGAGTTGAGAAGAGAAAGGAGTAGTTACAGTTTGGAGTGAAAACAGAGAACAGCGAGCAAGAGAGCGGTGTGAAACTGAGAGAAGCTGGGGACTTGAGCAACTGAGGCTTGTCCCAGGAAAGGAAAGGAAGGAACACCCGAGTCCGGGACTAGTGATACCAGACGGAGTGGTTTGGTCTAGGAACAGGGACTGGACCTGAACACGGCACGAGAGTTCAATACCTGAACCGTTGAGCTGGAGGCCACGAGCTTCATACACCTGGTGTATTCCCCAGAAAGTAGCCAGACAAGGGTCCGGGACAAAGTACCGGTCACAAACTAAGACCCGTGGCTGCCGGATCAGGGCACTGAGCGCAGAGGTGCTGTTAGGCACAGGCACTGAGGAACCGGACCAGAGATAGGCAGAGACAGGCACACCACCGAGGATCTCATACTTGCCACCCTGATCTCTTAAAGACTACACAGGCCGGAGCTTATCTGAGAGACTGTAACATCTATTACCTGTTGAACTGGAAACTTGTTGTGAGTAAACCAGGGTACAGAGTTGCAGAACTGTGTGGGACTATGTTATTTGCACGGCAACTGGCTGTGAAGGCCACTGAGCAAGGTAACGAGGCCTAAAGTTATCCCATGCCTGCCGGAGACAACCAATTCCTACAGCCATTGCCCTAGTGACCCGCTCCACTCGTGGGGAGCCACTCCATCCCAGCTGCCTATCTATTGTCCCAAGACGTTCTGCAGCAGCAGCGGCTACACATACCCTCAAACCACGGGTGGCGTGACGAACACTTCATCCCTTACACCACCCTATCCATATAAATTCCCCAAGAACTCATTGACACTGAACCCGGGGTCACAGAGTCGGGTCTCGACCCCTGTGACTACCCAGAAGCAGTAAAGCTCGTTTCCAAGTGTCCCACGGCCCTGGGGTGCATCATTTCTAACTTCAATAGTCGAAAGGCAGGTCCATAATTCCCTTATTTAATGTTTGCATTCTTTAGCACCACAAAGTGCAACTGTCTAATTTTTAGTTTATTGCATTTACAGTTTGCACCTGTTTACATTTGTCTGTTATGATGTGCGGGCAAGTTTTTTATTTCACAATGTAGTACATTCCTTCCGACTGAGCTCCTCCCACCAGATTTAGGCAGTTTTCAATTTAGCAAATTCCTGTTTGCCTATAAACAAGTATGCATAGTTCGAGGTATTAGATACCTATAGAGGCTGTATAACTCTGTTGCTTGCACCAAATCTTGCTACAATGCATTGATGTTTCATATGCCTATCACATGCATGGGCCTTAATACCTATTATCTACAGTCATGGCCAAAAGTTTTGAGAATGATACAAATATTAATTTTTACAAAGTCTACTGCTTAGTTTTTCTAATGGCAATTTGCATATACTCCAGAATGTCATAAAGAGTGATCAGCTTAACAGCAATTACTTGCTAAGTCAATATTTGCCTAGAAAATGAACTTTAACCCCCAAAACACATTTCAACATCATTGCAGTCCTGCCTTAAAAGGAGCAGCTAACATCGTTTTAGTGATTGTTCCATTAACACAGGTGTGGGTGTTGATGAGGACAGGGCTGGCGAACAATCAGTCATGATTAAGTAAGAATGACACCACTGGACACTTTAAAAGGAGGCTGGTGCTTGGTATCATTGTTTCTCTTCAGTTAACCATGGTTATCTCTAAAGAAACACGTGCAGCCATCATTGCACTGCACAAAAATGGCCTAACAGGGAAGAGTATCGCAGCTACAAAGATTGCACCTCAGTCAACAATCTATCGCATCATCAAGAACTTCAAGGAGAGAGCTTCCATTGTTGTCAAAAAGGCTCCAGGGCGCCTAAGAAAGACCAGCAAGCGCCTGGACCGTATCTTAAAACTGATTCAGCTGCGGGATCGGACTACCAGCAGTGCCGAGCTTGCTCAGGAATGGCAGCAGGCTGGTGTGAGTGCTTCTGCACGCACTGTGAGCCGGAGACTCTTTGAGCAAGGCCTGGTTTCAAGGAGAGCAGCAAAGAAGTCACTTCTCTCCAGAAAAAACATCAGGGACCGACTGATATTCTGCAAAAGGTACAGGGAGTGGACTGCTGAGGACTGGGGTAAAGTCATTTTCTCTGATGAATCCCCTTTTCGATTGTTTGGGACATCTGGAAAACAGCTTATTCGGAGAAGAAGAGGTGAGCGCTACCACCAGTCTTGTCTCATGCCAACTGTAAAGCATCCTGAAACCATTCATGTGTGGGGTTGCTTCTCAGCCAAGGGAATCGGCTCACTCACAGTCTTGCCTAAAAACACAGCCATGAATAAAGAATGGTACCAGAATGTCCTCCAAGAGCAACTTCTCCCAACCGTCCAAGAGCAGTTTGGCGCCCAACAATGCCTTTTCCAGCATGATGGAGCACCTTGCCATAAAGCAAAGGTAATAACTAAATGGCTCAGGGAACAAAACAGAGATTTTGGGTCCATGGCCTGGAAACTCCCCAGATCTTAATCCCATTGAGAACTTGTGGTCAATCATCAAGAGACGGGTGGACAAACAAAAACCAACAAATTCTGGCAAATTGCAAGCATTGATTATGCAAGAATGGAAGAATGGAAGAATGGACTGCTATCAGTCAGGATTTGGTCCAGAAGTTGATTGAGAGCAGCCAGGGAGAATTGCAGAGGTCCTGAAGAAGAAGGGTCAACACTGCAAATATTGACTTGCTGCATTAACTCCTTCTAACTGTCAATAGAACCTTTTGGTATCATAATATGATTGCAATTATATTTCTGTATGTGATATAAACATCAGACAAACACAAATAAAAACCAGAGGGCAGCAGATCATGTGAAAATATCATTTTGGTGTCATTCTCAAAACTTTTGGCCATGACTGTACTAGGGAACTTCTCGAGCTAACAGGGGACCAAACATAAAGCATTTCTAAAATATATTCTATCTAATTAGAAAAAGTTGATTTAGCAATAAAAGCTCAGGCCCTGGAGACTGGAGTGATGTCAGCTCTCCACTGTCTCACTGTCTTGACAGCTTTATGATACTTCCTGCCTCTGAACTGGGAGATCCTACTGTGTGGTTGGAGACTGAGTGGAAAAAGGGGAGATATGTGCTGCTGTCTTACATCATGCTGGATGAAGATATACACTGTATGAAGCAATGTAAGATGGATTGCTCAGAATGTACAATTAAAAGGGTTGTCCATGGTATTCAGAAAGTTTGCTCAATGGCAAAACGCTGTTATTCCATTGGCACTCACTGGTCCTGTAGTGATGATTTCATGGACATCATTTACATGACTGATGCAGCCACACACAGGCCTCAGTGGTGATAATTGCATGTATTGCACATGACTGATATATGTGAAATTTCACCATAGGCCCATTGAGGATCACTGGAGCTACAGTGCTAGAGTAGTGGGGACCAGATATATTAATTTATCATTTTATAACAGTTCCTACTGTTGGGAAATGTTTTGAAAACCCTTTTAAACTTTACTCATTGATATGACTGTGGAATAAATTGCTTGTTGCAACCCTTCTGTTAGCCGCTATTGAACTGCTAACAGATTGCCTGGATTGTCAGCTGCTCTGCACATCTATGTCATTGCCACATCATTGACATGCAATGTCATTATGATCTGATATTAGACACTAGCACCAGGACACAATACTAACCATCACAGAGTAAATATTTTCACCACAGTTCTGAATCTAATACCCCTCTCCAAGTAGTTTGCAGACAATCTACTGTCCCAGACGTCCAACAGTCTACTTACTAGTACTGCTAGTTACCTCCACTTACTAGCCTGTTAAAACTTGCCATTAACATTATTTCTTCCATAAAGCAATATATACATTATAAATAAAAAAATAGATGTTCACTTAAAATTAGACTTTGCATTATTTTTACCTGAACTTGGAAAATATATTTTAAAAATATATATTTAAAGGAGCCCTTCAGCATGTTTTTGCAGGTATAATACAAATTCACCCACAATATTCTAACAGTAATTTTTTTTCATCCCAGCAAAATTGCATCTATAATAGTATTATCATTATGGCAGCTGCACAATGTGATCTCCAGTCTGAATACATGCTCTGATGTATAGACAGGAAGTCTGTCTCCCAACATCCTGAGAGCTACAGGATGACATCATCACCGCTCTCCCTTCAGCTCTCAGACCCTCCATCTACCACCAAAGCTCTGCCCACTTTGTCCCTTTGTGTCACATCTCTTCCAGGACCTACTTTTGCTCTGCTCCTTTGACCAGGCTGTAGGTGGCGCTGGTGATGGTGTAGATTTCAGGACCAGAAATCCTGCAAGGCAAAGGTTCTGTTCAGCCGCTGAGTTCAGGGAGTCTGATACTGATACCCTCCAGTCTGGCAGTATGGGTGTGTGTTGTCTAGCTAGAGTAATCAGCTCCCTGCTTCAGCCAACTGGACAGCACCGCACTCTACTAAACCTCCCAGCTTATTGCTAGCAGCTGCCACAGTTCTTCCTCCTCTGGATTTCTGTTGCTTCTCAGCCCCAGTTTTTTCTATGTTTCTTGTTCTGACCTCGGCCCATTAACTGACTAGTTTTCTATCTTCCAATGTAACTTATCTACACTCCTCGTTCTGACACAGTGACTTAACTAGTTTTTTCAGCCTGATCCACTAAACGGTAGTCTACTCTGTAGAAGGCTATGTGGGGGCTCATGTTATATTTAGGAAGCTATGTGGGGGCTCATATTGTATATAGGAGGCTGTAAGAGCTCATACTGTTCATAGGTGGCTATGTGGGGGTTACTGTATATAGAGGGGCTTCTGTAATGGTGCTTTACGTTTTGAGAGTAAAACCCTTTAAAATGGATACCACACACTTATGTACACATATTTAAGTGTTTATTGTACTTACCCTTTTTTCCCAGTTTTTGGCTGTTTCTTGAAAGAACAGCACAGAAGAGAACCACCAACAATAGCTAGTACCGATCCAGTCCATCCAATATACAGTGCAGTGCCAAGCTCATACCTGATAGGAAAATGTGATATTAATATTGTGTCTGCAGATAATCTATCTAGAAGAAAAAAAATGCAACAGGACACTAAAAAATGCTTAATAAGTGCAAAGCAAAGCCCTTCAAATAACCAATAAGCAGAGGTAAATTAATAGAACGTAAAAAGGAAGGCTGCCACCTGAGCTAATACAGTTCACACTGAGGAAGTGCTGCATTCCTTCATTCATTCATTCATTCATTCTGTCTGTTTATTTTACCCTCTTATACAGCATCATTAATTTCAACATCACTATACACACATTATCATCACTGTTTCCATTGGGGCTCACAATCTAAATGACCTGAGTATGTCTTTACAGAGTGGCAGGAAACTGAAATATCTATGTAGACAGGGGGAACATATACAAATCCTTGTCCTTGGTTGGATTTGAACACAGGAAACCATTGCTAACTACTGATCCACCATGCTGCTAAATATAATCTATCTATCTATCTATCTATCTATCTATCTATCTATCTACAGTTGTGGCCAAAAGTATTGACACCCCTGCAATTCTGTCAGATAATACTCAGTTTCTTCCTGAAAATGATTGCAATCACAAATTCTTTGGTATTATTATCTTCATTTAATTTGTCTTCAATGAAAAAACACAAAAAGAATTGTCCTAAAGCCAAATTGGATATAGTTCCACACCAAACATAAAAAAGGGGGTGGACAAAAGTATTGGCACTGTTAGAAAAATCATGTGATGCTTCTCTAATTTGTGTAATTAACAGCACCTATAACTTACCTGTGGCACCTAACAGGTGTTGGCAATAACTAAATCACACTTGCAGCCAGTCGACATGGATTAAAGTTGACTCAACCTCTGTCCTGTGTCCTTGTGTGTACCACATTGAGCATGGAGAAAAGAAAGAAGACCAAAGAACTGTCTGAGGACTTGAGAAACCAAATTGTGAGGAAGCATGAGCAATCTCAAGGCTACAACTCCATCTCCAAAGACCTGAATGTTCCTGTGTCTACCGTGCGCAGTGTCATCAAGAAGTTTAAAGCCCATGGCACTGTGGCTAACCTCCCTAGATGTGGGCGGAAAAGAAAAATTGACGAGAGACTTCAATGCAAGATTGTGCAGATGGTGGATAGAGAACCCCGACTAACATCCAAATAAGTTCAAGCTGCCCTGCAGTCCGAGGGTACAACAGTGTCAACCCGTACTATCCGTCGGCGTCTGAATGTAAAGGGACTGTATGGTAGGATACCCAGGAAGACCCCACTTCTTACCCCGAGACATAAAGCCAGGCTGGAGGTTGCCAAAACTTACCTGAGAAAGCCTAAAACGTTTTGGAACAATGTTCTCTGGTCAGGTGAGATAAAAGTAGAGCTTTTTGGGCAAAGGCATCAACATAGAGTTTACAGGAGAAAAAAAGAGGCATTCAAAGAAAAGAACACGGTCCCTACAGTCAAACATGGCGGAGGTTCCCTGATGTTTTGGGGTTGATTTGCTGCCTCTGGCACTGGAGTGCTTGACCGTGTGCATGGCATTATGAAGTCTGAAGACTACCAACAAATTTTGCAGCATAATGTAGTGCCCAGTGTGAGAAAGCTGGGTCTCCCTCAGAGGTCATGGGTCTTCCAGCAGGACAATGACCCAAAACACACTTCAAAAAGCACTAGAAAATGGTTTGAGAGAAAGCACTGGAGACTTCTAAGGTGGCCAGCAATGAGTCCAGACCTGAATCCCATAGAACACCTGTGGAGAGATCTAAAAATGGCAGTTTGGAGAAGGCACCCTTCAAATATCAGGGACCTGGAGCAGTTTGGTCTAAAATTCCAGCAGAGCATTGTAAGAAACTCATTGATGGTTACCGGAAGCGGTTGATCACAGTTATTTTGGCTAAAGTTTGTGCAACCAAGTATTAGGCTGAGGGTGCCAATACTTTTGTCTGGCCCATTTTTGGAGTTTTGTCTGAAATGATCAATGTTTTATTTTTTGCTTCATTCTCTTTTGTGTTTTTTCATTTAAGACAAATTAAATGAAGATAATAATACCAAAGAATTTGTGATTGCAATCATTTTCAGGAAGAAACTGAGCATTATCTGACAGAATTGTAGGGGTGTCAATACTTTTGGCCACAACTCTATCTATCTATCTATCTATCTATCTATCTATCTATCTATCTATCTATCTATCTATCTATCTATCTATCTATCAAGAGCAATTTAAATAACTGAACAGAGCTAATATAACAGGTGGTTTCGTCAAATTTAACGCAAGACCCCACTTCTACTGCAGTCTCAGACTTATCAACTCCTTCATTGCGATCATCTGGATTTAGCAGAGTGCCCTTTGACTGTTATGACCTAGTGCAAATGTGATCCATACACCAACTTCTATCAGCATTCCTGAGAAATCTTATACCTAATCGGCAATGGCCTACAGTTAGAAGCATCCCATCCATGGCGGCAGGTGATGCGGCATGAGGATGCAGATATTATTGAATAGAATGGAAACAGAATGGTGGATCAGGGAGCCAAAGATTCTGTGATTCACCATTCAACCTGCCCATGTGACTCTGAGATGTCACTCATTCACACCTGCAGTGTGGTGCCTCAGTGTTTACATTGCACAGACCAAAGCAGAGTTCCAGGGATCTAGAGTAGATGAGTAATGTTTATGTAGTTAATGTTGGTACTTGTGGCAGTCATTATATAGAGTGGGGGTCTGTAAGCCTATCATACTGAGTGGGAGACTATAAGGGCCATTATACTAAGTGAGAGACTCTGGGGAGAATCATACTAAGTGAGGAGCCATGGAAGCCAACAAGCTGTGAGGGGGTGCTGAGGGAGCTATCATACTGAGTGAGGGAATGTTGAGGCTATCATACTGATTGGGGGGCATCATACGAAGTAAGAGGCTATGGATGCATCATACTGAGTGAGGAGCTGTGAGGGCGTCATACTAAGTGAGGGTCAATGTGGGCAATCATACTGAGTGACAGGCTGTAGGAGACACTATACTGAATGAAGTGCAGAAAGGGCCATCATACTAAGTGGGAGTTGGCTGTTGGGGTATCATACTCAGTGAGTGGCTGTGGAAGCATCATACTGAATGGGGGTAGGCTGTGGGGACAACATGCTAAGTAAAGGGCTGCGGGGGCCATTATACTGAGTGAGAGGCTATGGGAGATATCATACTGAATGAAGCACTGTAAGGACCTTCATACTGAGTGGGGGTGGCTGTGGGAACATCATACTCAGAGAGTGGCTGTGGGGGACATCATTCTGTGTAGGGGACATTCTTGTGTAAAGTGCTGTGTTGGCCATCACATTGAAGAGAGCTATAATACTGTGTAGTGTCCATAATACTAAGTTTGGGGGATTATGAGGACATTATACTGTGGGTGAGGCATCATTCTGTGTATTAGATTGTGTTCAGGGCCCTGTGGAGCATGTCATTCTGTATGTCAGGGGGAGCTATGGGGTCAAATTCTGAGGGGGAATTCAATACTCTCTATGCTGGGGTGGGGGCATTCTCGTGAGCATTGTAATGGCTATGAAAGTGGTATCATGGGTGAGAACACTAAAGGGCTCAGGGGTTTCAATAGGGGCATAATTACTGTGTGCATGCCCCAAGACATGTCTGTCTCCCTGTTTCTAAAAGTTGGGAAATATGGCAACGCCTTCTTTGCCAAATACTTTTTTGGGGTGGACCCAATTAGAACTTTCTATGCAGAACCTGCTTAGCCCATTCCTAAGCATTTTCGGGGACACAACCTCATGTCTGCCTGAAGCGGGTGTCTGTCTCTGCATCACATTTGCAGCCATCAGACTCACAACAGTAAAAGGAGCTCTTCGTAGTCGTAAAGACTTGTCATGAAGGGACTGAGGCATTTTGAGAGTGCAGTAGTCATTAAAAATGACATTTAGTGTTGCATTTGGAGAAAGCACTTGTGTTAGCTGTATTGAAATTCTGTGTTCTTATATCATTGGTTTATTGTAAACAGGAGAAAGTTATTATGTTTTGCTGATAAAACTACAGTAATTTACAATGGGGTGTAATATTTTTGACTACACCTGTATCTATCATCCATCTGTCCAGTACTCCAGAAAGCCATGCTGTCCATACTTGCAATCAACATGTTTTCTAGAAGATAATATTTTCATATCATAAACTGTCTTAGGGGTCAATGTATGTTTGCATTCTTATACAACTTTATATTATTCATTTAATAATAGTAATATATAAAACACACTCACTTTATTCCACCATAGAGAGGATCAAAAAACTGCTGAGTGATACTGGCTGCATACCAGGACACGGGCACCAGGCAACACAGTCCTATATACAATAGTAATGGAGAACACAGTGTTAGATTATGGCGTGTGTATAAACAGTATATTTATATCACTGTGCTTCTATGTACCTGTCAATGTATGTGCATATGTATGATTTCTAATTATATGGTAATCACGGAGATTTCTATGTGTAGCTACACATGCCAATATTAAAAAAAATACATATTTAAAAAGATATTAAACATAATTTATTATTTTACATTATCACATTGTAAACTATGACTTTGGATTATGTTTGGTTTAAAAGAAATCTGACAGAACAATCGATCCTCTCCACTCTCCTGAACTGTATATATGGTTATGTAATTTCTGCAAGGTAATGTCATCTACACCTTCACTTAAAGGGAAACTCCGGTGAGATAAAAAAAATGTGTACTGTCCCTGCCCTCCTATATGATGAAGCAGAGCTGTACACTACAGTTCTAGGATCTATAGATCTCTTATAAATCAATAAAATAATATCTGCTCTTCAGACCTCACCCTCCCTTCGGGGACAGAGAAAATCACCCTCATGTTGTAGCAGTGACAGGAGGTGTGTCAGGGGTGTGGACCCTGGGAGCTCCAGGATCATCTTACATCCCAGCCCCCTCTTGCTTCTGTATGGGCAAGGGTGGCAGGGGGCATGACCGCCAGCCCCATGATCACACTACCATCCTGGCCCTGATATACCAGCCTATGTAATGTAAGAACAGGGGTGTTCTCCCTTCAAATAGCAATGATGTCACCAAGGAGATATAAATACACACTGTGATACATTGCTGTGCAATGACATGATGGTACATAACGTGTAATGTCATGTATCAGGCTAGGAGCAGAGGCACTACATAGAATAAATCAGCACTGCCATGGTCTCATCTTCCCCATATCAACTTGGTAGCTTCCTGTTCCCTGAAACTTTAGCATTATGCATGGCTGAATTTCTTTGTTCCGCAGGAGGAGGGGGGGGGGGTGAGAGCTGAGGAGCAGATATGATTTTATTGATTTATAAACGATCTATAGATCTTAGAAAAAACTGGCTGCACTTCCAAACCTACAATGTGAACAGGTGCTAGCTAAACATAATATAATGTAGCAAAATAGCAGCTGCACTCTGCAATGCTAAGGCATGGATACATGAATCTAGAACATGGCATAATATTATAGCTAAGGATGTAAATGTTAAAATGAGACACTTATCGTATAAAAATGGCCATCTCTATATCTTCCCAGTAGCCACATTGAGGCGTGTCTCTTTACTGGGAACCTAAACTAAAGTTAATGCCTCTCTCTGGGTAAAAGCTTCCTTTTATACAGGAGAGTAGGAACCTGCTAAATAAAGATAAAACCACCTAGATGTTTTTTTATCCAAAGCGACATTAATTTTAATGTTGGTTCCTAGAAAAGAGATATGCCTCTATATGACTACAGACTTCTGAATCCTTACAGTGTGTGCAGCACACAGTCAGGATTCTCCAGTTTTCTAGTTGAGAGTAGACCATCACCTGACTAAAAGTATGTGATTTGCATACGTGTCCATTTGCGAACTAGACATGCTCAGCCTTATTTAAAGCAAGTGAACTGAGGCAGAACAGTAATCACAATGTGACCAGAAGTATGCAAATCGTATACTTGCCACCACATGACTGCCAGCTCTCACCAACAGCATGGGGAATCCCGACAGTGTGTGATGCGCACACTGTAATGATTCAGAATTCTGCAATCACATAAAAGTGACTGCAGACTTGCACCAGAAGACCGGACAACCCTATTAATGAATTTATAGACTTCTGAGTGTTACCAGTTGGGGGATTTTCCCTACAGAGTCTCAGCGCTAGGCTGGAAACAAACTTAAGTGAGATGCATGCATGCATCTCACATGACTCACCTGGAATGGCTACTGCCTCTCTGAATGGGAGCGCGTCAGTTGCTATTGGTTTTATTATTATTATATTATTATTATTATATATTAGTATTATGTTTTTATGCAGCTCTACACTCCTGTCCAGAGAGGCAGCAGCCATTCTGGGTGAGTCATGTGAGATGTATAGATAAGTAATCCAATTTCTCAAGCAGACATGTTAAGGGAGCTGATATATCGCCTTTACCATTTACTTTCCCCTCTTTATAGAATATGTTTTGCTGAAGGAGGACCCCTGACTCCGTATAATCTTAAGATTTTAGGATATGTTCTCCAAAAAGTACAGCTCCCAAATTCAGTAAAAAATTTAAGAAATAGGAGCTGAAGTCACTAACAGTTCTAAAGAGAGAATATTCTTCCTACATCAGACAACTTTACACATCCTGGAAGAAAAATTAGAATTCCTAGAATAGAAAGAGCAATAGCTGTGCAGATACCAACAAGCAGGAAAAAGGAAAGATTTGTAACTGAATTTCACAGTACAAACTGAGTACGGTACTTTACTAAATATCTTGGTCCTAAGGTAAGTACTTTGAAATTCCAAGTCATAATGGCTGTATAATCCGCATATTAATATAAGCATTTTATGAGTCCAGCTAAAGAGTGAGAGAGCTCATGAGTCCCAGTGTACTGAGTCTCTGCTCACCCATCCTGACTGACAGCTGCAGCTTGTACTGAGCAGATCTCAGCAGCAGCAGGGAGGAGGGACACTAATAGGTCAATCAGGCTTGGTGGGCAGAAATTTATGTTGAAACTTTCATTAAGGATTATTCAGCTATTCTGAGATGGAATTTCAAATTAAGTATATCACCTTACATGAGCTATTTAACAGTATGCAGTTTATAATGTATGTCATGACAGATCCGCTCTCAGTTCTATATTGTATAAGTAGAAAACAGTTAAATACATCTGCTCACAGTTAAGCATACAGGGACGAAGAAAGTGTTGGCAAACAAGGGGCTTTACTAATTGAAGATATTAGGATCTGTGCACACTGAGTATTTTGAGGCTTTTTATTGCTTCAAATTCACATGAATAATCACTCAAAAATGCTTGAAAGCTCTTCCTATTCATTAAATTCCAAAATCATGTTGCTGTTCATAAATTCAGACTTTTGAGCAGAATTTTCCTCTTCAGTATTGGAAAACATTATATTCCCCCACCTGATGGGGGAAAGTATTACATGTCACTGCTTTAACCCCTTTAATCCCGTGAGCTCGCATCAAAGGGAAGAAGGTCACCTATGACGTTCCTACATATCATAGGTCACTTCCATCCCTTTGATGCGAGCTCACATGCTGAGCTCGCATCATCACCCAGACATGTCAGCTGATCTGATCAACTGACATGTGTAGCTAGCAGCGCTGAGAAGCATTCTGATGGGCACTGGTAAACAATTGGATGGTCCTGTCAGTCACTGACAGCATAATCCAAAGCACCATGGTGGAGATCGCCCTGTTCCCTGCCAGCATCAAAATCCCATTGTGGAGCCCCATCGGTCAGGACGCCACAAAGAGGTACTGCACTCAGGTCACGGGTGTGGTCGTCCACTAGCCCAAAGGTGGGGGATGGTAAGGGTGCATCCTCAACACAGCACAACACCGCACAATACACTTAGAACTCAGGAGAACCTGGGCACAAAACCCTGGGAGGAGGGCCCCGGAGAACAACAAAAAGGGGAGGTTAGTTTCAGTTTAAGAGGGAACAGAAGGAGTCAGTGTCAGAGAGGGTGCAGTGTGGAGGACTTGAGCAGTGCCACACTCGTCCTGAAAGCCTAGGAATCCAAGGGGTGCTGGCGGAGCTGGCCAGTGAATCTGCACCTGATACCACCAGACGGAGGGGTTGTGGTCCGACACAGGGAATGGCCCTGAATGCGGCACGGGAGTCTATCACTGACCAGCTGAAACCAGAGGCTACAATCTTCATAGGAGCTGTAGCTCACACACCTGGTGTATACCCAGAGATATTAATAAAAAAAGCTGAGTCTTACATGGAGAGTAGTATGTTATAAAATGGTCTTTCCCATATACCATTAAACAAATATTTCCTCAAGTTGGAGAGTTTTTACCAACAGTAAAAAAATGCAATTTAAGATTGCCAAATATTGCAAACATTTTTTATTTGAAATAAACACACCAAGTATAAAACGGCAGGCTACTTATTGCACAAAATGGTGAGTAAAATAGTGAACAAGATGTGGTCTGGTCAAGAGTGTGACAGGAAATTAATTAGCCTTCATTCCAGTGACACATCAATACAAAAGGACAAAAATGGGTTACAGGTACCCTGAAGTAACACTGTAGTCAGTTGGGAACATAGTTACAAAAATAAACATGATGTGTGTGTGGAGCCCACTGGGACAGGGTACTCAGTACCGGACCGGGGTACTACTCGGGATATCACGGCGGTCTGGGTCCGGACCGTGTCCCGTGTTCCGCAATAAATGGGAGTTTGTCATGACGCCACCCACGGGTTGTGGCCAGGGTGACCACCGCTGCTGCAGAACCTCCGGGGATGATGTTTGGCAGCTGTAGATGTATTTGCTCTATGGTTACTTCTGGTGTCTTCAGAGTTTCAGGACATGGTTTAAGATGCTGATGTACTTTTTTCATCTTTGCTAATTAGACACATTTTAGCATTGTCTACATTGGATGGTAAGACTGTATATGGGATGGTTTCCCACTGATTATCCAATTTGTTGGAGCGTCTCTTTCTCTTGAGAACTTGCTCACCGAGTTGTAACGGAGTTGCTTGAGCATGTTGGTTAAAGGTTCTCTCTTGTCTTGCTCTAGCTTGCTGAAGATTTTTCTCTACACACTCTTGTACTTGGCGATGTAGGGTATCCCAATTGGATTCTTCAACTTCTGCGTCTGGTTTTAGAATTCTCATATCTAAATCAATTGGCAGCTTACCGGGTCTTGCACGCATAAGGTAGGCTGGGGTGCAGTTTGTAGAACTTACCGGGACATGGTTGTACAGGTCTACCAAATCGGGTAATTTCTCTGGCCATTGATTTCTCTCTGACTCTGGTAATGTTTTTAACAGGTCAACTACAATATGGTTCATCTTCTCGCATAAGCCATTTGTTTGGGGATGATACGTTGTCGTGCGGATCTTCTTACAGCCGTACATGTTGCAGAACTCCTGGAAAATCTCTGATTCAAAGGCTGGACCTTGATCTGCAAGGACTTGTTCCAGGTAGCCATGAAGTCTACAGAAATGCATCTGAAATGCTTTTGCAGCCGTCTTTGCTGTCAGGTCCTTGACGGGTACCACCACTAAGAAGCGTGAGTAATGGTCCACGATGGTTAAGGCATAGACATAGCCTGACCGGCTTGGTGACAACTTGACGTGGTCTAACACAACTAACTCAAGTGGTTGCTTGGTTACTATGGACTGGAGTGGGGCTGTCTGCTGATGTTTTCTTCTGAGGTTGCACTGGCCACATTTTCTACACCAATCTTCAATTGACTTCCTCATGCCAACCCAGTAGAATCTCTCTCTTAGGAGCACTTCCAACGTCTTCCATCCAAAATGACCTGCACCGTCGTGGTAGGCTTCTAAGGCCATTTTGACGTCTCGCTTGGGTACAATTATCTGCCAGACCAACTCATGTGTTTTAGGTTGGTATGCCTTCTGCAGAGCTTCCCTTGGTACAGGAACAACTTGCCTCTTTCCTTCCAGAGGTATTGGATCTCAGATGGAGTGTTCTGGTTAGGGTGCGCACCTTGTTGTGTAAGCAGTTCTTTCACTAGCTTCACTACCCAGTAGCTACTACACACCACAGTAAAGTGCATTTTTAAGTGGCTTCAGAGCCTTGCAGTTTCAGGGGATTCCCACATCAATGCATATTAAAACATCCCAAAGTCCCTGCTAGCAACAGACAGATAATTAGGACATGGGTAAGCAGAAATCCTATTTGTTAGTAGTGCACCAGGATGGCTGTGGGGACTCCTCGATGCATTTCCCTCATAGAGCTTCCTCAGGTGGCCAAGAGATAGCAGTCGAACAAGGGTCCGGAGACCAGGTACTAGTCACCCATCAACACCCATGGTTGCAGGATCAAAACTCTGTGCGCAGAGGTGCTGCGGTCAGTGCTGAGAGAGAGATAGGACCACTGAGAGGCAGAAGGACAGGCACACCACCGAGGATCTCATACCTGCCATCACCATTCTACTAAAGAATGTACAGGCCGGAGCTTTTCCAAGAGTGTGTAACATCGATGACCTGTTGTACTTGAAGCTTGCTGTGAGTAAAACCGGGAAAAGAATCTCAGAACGGTGTGAGACTGTATTATTCCTGCGGCGACAGCCTGTGGAGGCTACTGAACAAGGTAATGAGGTCTAAGGTAATCCCTGCCTGCCAAAGACTATTACTCATTATATCCACTACCCTGGGGATCCACTCCGTCCGTGGGGAGCTGTGGCACCCTGTCACCCTGTTGGGCACCACAGAACCCTTGGGGCACATATGGAGCAGTAACAGCAAAGCAACACTCACAAACACCTAACAACAGCTTAGAACACCTGTTTCACCCCAAGCCTCTAGGGGGAGCTCCACTGGTCACTTTGAGCCAGTTTCCCCTATAAATAGGGTCTTGGAGGGAGAAACACCAGAGTCTGCAGACGCTAGAAGAGCTGCAGGTTGTGTGTAGTCTCTAGCATTTGAGACACACACTAGGCCCAATCAGCCTACCTAGCAAGAGAGGGACCCTTGCAACTGGGGTCAGAGGAAAGGAGGAAGCACCTCTCAGGGACATCAGAGTTACCCTAACTCTTTCCCTCACTAACCGGTTACTGGAACCGAGCTGTGAGAGCTACATAGCCACCACAGAGAACCAGCACTTCCAACAGGGAGTCTAGCCCCCCTGTTCACCTGCCGCACCTACCGACGAGAGCCCAGGGAAGAAGATAGAATTATCATCACCCGTTTTACAGTGCCCTCAGTGCAGCTACCCAGGTGAAATACGTTCTATTGAACATACTACCCGGTCCGGCTGGATTCCATATCCACCCGACCTCACTAGAAAGACAGAGAAAGGAACCCTAACACTGCTTGCTGTGAACCTCCAGGAGTGTCAACCTCACTATCCCGGTCCGAGTGTACCTGCTTTCCACCAGTAAAGGTACTCAAAAGACATTAAGGTGTCTGCGTTTGATTCCTGGACCTAACAGCAGCCTGACTAAGCTGCCTCACAACCTCTTGCGCAGCTCCTGGCTCCGGGGACTCCCGCTCATCCTGTGGGGAGCGTCCCATCTTGCTGCATTCCATCCCCCGGAGGCCCAAGCAGCGCCGGTGGAATCACCGGAACTCTCACATGTGGCGTCACGAAGACAATTAACCCCTACTGTTCAGCCATCCCCCTTATTGATCTGGACCACCGGGCCCCACAGCCACAGGCGCGGTTCCATGACAAGGAGGAGCAGACGCCTGCGACGTGCAGAACCCGGCTACGGTGAGTCAGAATTTGGTGGTCACGAACAGGATACGAGCAGGCCCGTTCCTTAACGGGTATTGTGTGCTATTTAATGACTGTATATACCGAACTGTATATTTGAACCGCCATTGCTGCGCGAAAGGCGGGAAAAGAAGGGGCGTTACTGTGCAAAGGGCGCGAAGATAGGCCCGCCCCACGCTCTGACGACTTCCCCTGAACGCAGCAGGAACCGGAAACTCCCGTGGTGCCTCACTCCTCACCGCGAGGCCGACACTTCCGTTTGAAACCAAAAGGACTGGCCGCGCTTAACTAAGGGGGAGCGAGGATGAGTAGCTCGGATTCCAACAACGCGGTACCCCTGCCGCTAAACCAAGCGGCACCGCTAAACGTACCTCAAGTCGGACAGCAACACGCTGGCGGTATGCCACAACAACCCGCTCTGATTATGCCGATGTCTCTACCATATGTTCCGAATGCGGCCTGGTTACCAAACTACAGCGGTACACCCAGTACCTATGAGACATTCCAGAGGAAGATACGCCAAGCACTGGACATGTACGCTATGACCGGTAAACAGAGAGCTTCAGTTATTATGGGACAGTTAACAGGCGCAGCAGAGTTGCAGAGCCGAAACTGGTCTATAGAAACTCAAGAGTCTGTGAAGCAGATATTCGCTAAGTTAACCCGGGTTTTTGAACGTCATACTGAGGCTGAATTAAGACTGTCATTCTACCATTGTAACCAAGGGGCACAGGAAAGTGTCCTAGATTATTCGCTGCACTTGCAAGAAGCACTAAGACTGTTAAAGCAAGTCAATCCTGATGGTGTCAGAGATGAGAACAAAGCGTTAATTGGACAATTTATTGTGGGACGCAGACTATCTGAGGATAGAAAGCAAGCAAGCTGGTGGTCCATGCAAAATCCAGGCGCAGAGTTTGACACTTTGAGAGACTTAACAGTGTGGGGACAACGGCTCTCTGCAGTGCCCGATCCCGCTTCACAGCAGCAGTATACTGACACCCCTTCCGTGTCGGCAGCAGCATCTCCAATCCCTGCGGTTCAGTCCAGCGCACAGATTATAACACCTGACCGGTTTGACACAACTGTGTGCTAATGTCGAGCAGCTGATGAAGGACATGGCCAAGCTACAAGCTGGGAGAAGACCCAAGACAGATGCAAGGTCATCGGACAAGATTCAACTAGCTGACAGCCCCGACGACGTCCTGTGGATGAAGAGAAAGACACAGCAGCCGCGAGGAAAACCTGCGGATCGCTGCGCCAGTCAGCAGAGCGACAGAGAAGGACGCAACCAACAATCCCGTCCTTAAAACGAGCAACCCCTGGGCGAGAAGGGCCAACCCCAGGAGTAGACTATCCGAGCCCGACCAACTGGGAATACAAGTACGTAGGAGACTGCCCATACCTACCAATCGTCATCGATGGCATCGCTACCTCCGCCTTGATAGACACTGGATCCCAGGTGACAACCATCCCGAGTATCCTTTACAAGCAGTTCTGGCCAGAAGTTAAGCTGGAACCCCCACACCCTGATTTGAACATTGAGGCAACTAATGGTTTGCTAGTTACAATAGAGGGACAATGGGAAGCTACAGTAAAGGTGGGGAGGGTGCAGCTGAAGAACCAGGGTATTCCAGTAGTTCAGGATAAGCCATATGAGCAGAATCCCCATGTAATACTGGGTACTAATGTCATGGTTAAATGCATCGATGAAGTGTTGTTTTTACTCCAACAGAGTGTTGAAGCTGGTAGACCGAGAGAAGAGAGCTATTCAAAAACAGATCTGAGCTCTGGTTTATCAACAAAAGGTAACATTGTCAAATGGTGAAATTGGCAGAGTACGGGTCACAGATCCCATTCCAATTGTGGTACCACCCAGAAGTGAAATGATGATCTGGTGTCGAGCAGCCATAGGCCTCAGAGGGCAGGACTACCAAGCTGTAGTAGAACCTGTAATGTCTGATAGTAGTCCTACGCTCTTGACAGCTAGAGGGTCGGTCGACGTGAGAAAAGGGAGAGTCCCCGTACGCATATAAAATTATGGTGATGACGAAGTCAGACTGCCAAGATATGCAACTGTTGCAAAATTGTACCAGGTTGAAAATAATGATGTAATTGATGTAAAATCCTCTTCCCAAACAGTCACTGATAAACCCCCTCACTCCAAAGATCAGTTAGAGAAATGGTGTCAGGAGCTCAGTGTAGGAACTGACAACACACCTTCTCACCAGAAAAATGGAGTATACCGGGTAGTTCGGGAGTATGAGCAAGTGTTCAGTAAACACCCACTTGACTTTGGGAGGATTAAAGGGGTACAACACCATATCCCCACAGGCAACCATGCACCTATCAAAGAAAGGTACAGACCTATACCACCCACACACTACCAAAAAGCAAAAGAGATGCTTCAGGACATGAAAAATGCAGGAGTCATTAGGGATAGCTGTAGTCCCTGGGCAGCACCATTAGTCCTGGTTAAAAAGAAAGATGGTAGTTTGAGGATGTGCGTAGCTACAGACAAATCAATAAAGTCACACACAAGGATGCATACCCGTTACCCCGCATAGAGGAGTCACTAGCTGCACTCAAATCTGCCAACTACTTCTCCACATTAGATCTTACTAGTGGGTACTGGCAGGTTGCCGTTGCAGAGGAGGATCGTGAGAAGACAGCCTTCACGACACCTATGGGGCTCTGTGAGTTTAACAGTATGCCATTCGGGTTGTGAAATGCCCCAGGAACATTTCAGAGACTAATGGAGTGTTGTTTGGGCCACAAAAACTTTGAGACTGTCCTGTTATACCTTGATGATGTCATTGTATACTCTCAGACCTATGAAGATCACCTCCAGCACCTGAGTGAAGTGTTCGAGTCACTGTCCAAGTACGGGATGAAAGTGAAACCGTCCAAGTGTCACCTGCTGAAACCCAAGGTTCAATAACTCCGGGCCCCACAGCCGCAGGCGCGGTTCCGTGACAAGGAGAAGCAGACGCCTGCGACGTGCAGAACCCGGCTACGGTGAGTCAGAGCCACTCCATCCTAGCTGCCCGCCCATCATCCCCAGAGGTTTTGCAGCTGCAGTGGCTACCCATAACCACAAACCACGGGTGGTGTCACAAATAACTCCCTTATAAATCACTCATTTTCCAACCTAAGCCAAGAACTGCCTTTTACAACTGAACCCAGGGTCACGGAAGCCTGGTCTCAACCCTGTGACTCCCCAGAACTGCTAAACAGCCTGGTTCCGAGTACCCTAGAGCCCTGGGGCGACACGCCATGACGTGATCATGGGATCTCGATGCATTGCCTGTGAGGACACTAGAAGCTGTCATGACTCACTTCCTGTGGATGTCCAGCAATCATCTTTATCTACAGAAAGTGATCATTTCTCCTGTTCACAGCCGAGCAGCAAAAATGCAATCAGAACCGCCCAATTTATTAAGATATAAATTCAGTTAATCAGATCTGTAAACTGTGTAACGGAAAAAAAGTTGAAACGCCCAAATTATGGTTTTTGGTCGCTGCAACACTGCAATAAAACGTATTAACAGGTGATCAAAACACCACTTCTACCCAAAAATCGCGTACTGAAAAACGTCAGGTATAAATATAAGCCGTCACATAGCCGCAGATCCTGAAAAATGAGAACGCTACAGGTCTCGGAAAATGACACAAAAGTCAAACTCTTTGTCTTTAAAAACATCTGAATTTTTTTTCACCAATTATACAACAGTAAAAGCATACATGTCTGGTATCTACTAACTCTTACAGACCTGAGGCATCACACCGACACGTCAATTTTACCATATAGTGAACACGATGAAAAAAACCAAAAACAATACAATAATGTAATTGCACTTATTTTTTTGCAATTTCACCACATTCTGAATTGTTTTCCTGTTTTCCAGAAAATTATATGGTAAAATAAATGTCATTCAAAAGTACAACTCATCTTGCAAAAATACATGCCCGTATGTCCGTATAGATGGAGAAATAAAAAATTGATGGCTCTTGGAAGAGAAGGAGGAAAAATTGAAAACACACAAAATCGTTCGGGGGTGAAGAGGTTAAGAGATTCCTGATGGAATGAATCCGCTCCAAACTAGACATTGTCCAAACAAGAGGCTGCAAAAATGCAACAAAAAACAAAAATTCGAAATACTGAAAAAACTCTTCCAAACCACTCCAGGAAGATAAAAAATCCTGAAAAACTCCCCAAGGAAAGAGCGTTTCTCTCTACAAAACTCATTGTTTTTGACTGCATGGAAAAAGCTCTGTGTGCACGTGCCCTAACTTTGCTTGTTCCAAAACTTAGAAAGAGGTACGTGTATTTAGAAAAAAAAACATTAATATTTTTTAGAAAAAGCGCTATGATTGTGCATGAGCAATAACTGGTATTTCAGCTGAGCCCCATTCACGGGAATGCAATCCTGAGCTGACATTGTTTGTGTTAACAAATACAGACTTGAAGGAATACACATATCCAAAATGCTATTTTTTCTTGTTTTATTTAATATTTATCAAGCATTTTTCAGCTCTGTTTACCTGGCACAGGCTGCATCCAGGACTTAAATCATTCACAAAGTCAGCAATGTCTACTTTCTCCTGCACAGTCCTATTTGTGTATAATCTGTAATTTATGGCATTGTCGCAGGGCTCAAACAAACATAAATCCTAAAGTATTCATAAACCAAGAGCAGTTCGCAGAGCCGGGCCATGGTGTGATAGACAGACTACAGCGGACATAAATCCTCTGCTCTCTACTTTTAGAGTAAGGCTTCTTCAAAGTTTTCTATTTGTTCCAAAGAAACCAAGTTAAAAAATGAAATCTTGGTGGTCCAGGATGAGCAACAGTTCCTCAACCTGTCACCTTCTACTATGCTGTCGATGACATGGGGTAAGATGTGGTGCTTTGGGCAGCAATTACATTTCTTGTTAGAACAGTTTTTATGCAAATAATTTTTTAAAGGGTTGTACAAACAATACCTCTTTGTTAAAAAGCCTACCAAACCATATGCTAATCACAAATATGCAAATTCCTTTTTCAAAGAGGAAGAGGACTTGAACTCTGGTCCCACCTATTGTAAATAGCAGTCCTAAAAGTCAGTATTGACCCTTGCCTTATGACTCATATAACTATATTTTTTACATGTTTCAGGGGTTTTGTTCCCCCTCATATTGATTTAGCTGGGTGAGATGCCTCTGACGGGGTGTAATGTCTCCCCTTGCGGAGTAAGGAGCCTTATAGACAATTTGCAAATTTATTGTTCCAGAGGTTGCATGGCCAGCTTGGCTCTTCCCACAAAGAAAGACTTTACCCCTTAGGGTATGAGCACACGATCCGCAGACACTGCATCCTGGACGCAGTGTCTCTTCTCCTGCGGGTATGTTGTTGATCTCCACATGTGAACGCAGCCACTCTGTGCCCACTGTCAGCATTCGGGACACGGCGGCTTTTTCCTGCATTCACCCATCGAGATCGCCTCCGACTCCGCAGCACTAAATTGATATGGTGCAGGTAGGTGGAGGCACGGAAAGCTGCCCCGCATGTCAGTTAAAGCTGCAGAGGAAAGAAGCTTGTGGGAACACAGCCTTAGAATCACAAATATTGTGACACTGAGAATCCAGCTATGATGTGGCAACAATAGTTAAAGAGGACCTGTCACCAAACCAGGCATGGTGATCTAATTACAGCACTGGATGCAGCATGTCTGCTGCATCCAGGCAAGGGGTCCCCCAGCACTTGAGCCGCCCTGTACCCAGAGTACATACACTTAGAAAACTTACATCATGCAGCCATAAAGGAGGTGGCTAGAGGCTGCAGCCAAAGGGCAGATTCACACCCCCTGCATGTGTAATCTGCCCACCGTTGCCAATGATTCTCTCCCTCTTCTGCAGCATAATAGAGTTGTTTTTTTTTACCATAGATCAGGGCGGGTATAAGCGGTGACGTCACCACAGGGGGCGGGGCTAAACGGCCAGTTCTGGGAAAAAAACAAAACTCTCTATTATGCTGCAGAAGAGGGAGAGAATGATTGGCAGCGGTGGGCAGATACACTTACAGGGGGTGTGAATCTGCCCTTTGGCTATCGCCTCTAGCCACCTCCTTTATGGCTGCACAATGTAAGTTTTCTAAGTGTATTATCTCGGGGTACAGGGCAGCTCAAGTGCTGGGGGACCCCTTGCCTGGATGCAGCAGACATGCTGCATCCAGTGCTGTAATTATATCACCATGCCTGGTTTGGTGACAGGTCCTCTTTAAGTTTTCCTGCACTGACTCCTCTGGAAAACTCAAGCAGTGCACACTTTCTGTGGAAAGCAATCAGCTGTTTATGCAATGCATGTACACATTGTGTCCCCCAGAGAAAGAGACACTTATTCTAGTCTTACTCTGCACCCGGCTACTAGATGAAGGTCCGCAGCTGTGAACGCTCCACCTTTTACTAATTCAGAATTTTCTAAAAGTGCAGTTGAAAACTAGACAATTTCTTTAATCGTTAAGAATCCATTTAAAGAGAACCAACCAGCCGGATTTCTGTCTCAGAAGCCATTGCCATACAGGCACTATCATGCTCAAAACAATCGTACATGTAGCGGGAATATTCAATGCTGGATTGCCAAAAACAGTTTGCACACTAGGATTGTGTGCAGCAGTTGACTGACGTGTGCAGTGGGCCGACCTTTGTGGGTCGGGTGCTCTCGTATGTGTTCCTCCTCCTGATTTGCCTCACCTTTCTTTGGTTAAATATCGTGCTGTCTTAGCCACTTCTGTTGACGCGTATGCATTGGTATTTGTGGTGCCCCGCAACGAGTGCGTCACAGGAGTGTATTGCATCCCGGACTGAAGATGTAATATTCTCTGACTAAGTAATGACATGGTTAAAACTCAGAGCTCCATACCCTACATGCACATCAGAATAGAGGGCCAATAAGGTCTTGGTGGGCGGAGTGTAGGAGTAGTGTGTGAGAAGGAGAATGTAGGAGAAGGAAGACGGAGAAGAAGTGGTTGGGAGGAACGTAGGAGAGGGGGCTCTGCACAGTCCCGTGCAGCCCCCCTAGACCACCTACCGGTTGGCGCCATTACCCGGTGCCTCAACAACTGGACCCTGGGCGAACATCTACGGGTCAAACTACACCCGCAGCCATCTACAACCGGATCACTGGTTCCGAAGCAAGCAAGTTGTTCAGCACTGCTTAGCAAACCAGGAGTGGAGGGACCGCTGTACAGGAGTACCCCACCGCCGCCGCAAACAGAGCCGTCTTGCCAGCGGAGTACCCACCAAAAGGACCCAGGCTCCCCTCACACCGGAAATTACACACCGGCAGGGAAATTTAAGTAGCCCCTTGTACCTGAACTTGGCACACTAAGGCGACATCGGCAACTCACCTAGAACAAGTTTAGAATGGAGGAACACTGCGGAGCTCTAAGACAACACCGGTCATTGCTGAGTCCACCCAGTCCGTTGCCCGTTACCTGTATACCATATATCATCTGCTGGTTACAGTAAAAGACCCGTTACAGAGACTATTGGTGTCCGTGTTTCTTCAGAACTATCTAACTCCACATACTAAAAGTAACTAAGCTGCCTCACAACATCTGGTGCAGCTCCTGGCTCCAGGGACTCCCGCTCGTCCTGTGGGGAGCGTCCCATCTTGCTGCATTCCATCCCCCGGAGGCCCAAGCAGCACCGGTGAAATCACCGGAACTCCCGCAGGTGACGTCACGACAAGAATTAACCCCTTATCTGTTCAGCCAACTTTATTGCTCTGGACCACCGGGCCTACACAGCCTCGGGCGCGGAACTGTGACAGGGAGCAGCAACGGCCCGAGACGTGCACAACCTAGCTACGGTGAGTCAGAGGTTGGCATCACGAACAGGATAGGAGCAGGCCCGTTCCCTAACGGGTATTGTCTGCTTAAAGAACTTTTATCTCATCAAAAAGGACTTTGCTTGTCCAAAAACGAACCTTTTCCGCCTTTTCACCATTGGGCCAAGATGGCGACCAAGATGGCGGTCCCCGCCATGTGAACCACCATGTGCTGGCCCGGGGGTGAGCCTCCGCCCCTCTTCGTGGGAGGGCCAAGGCAGAGGCGCCAAAATCATTGTCCGTCCCGATTGCTGGAAACAACCATGGGGGCGGGCCAAAGACTTCAGCCCACCTATGGACTACAAAAGCTACAAGGAAGTAGGTGTGGCAAGGCTTTTCCAACAGCTCTTCTAGGAGAACGGTTACCAGACCGAACGGGTGCCGTTCTTCCAAGCAAGACCATGGCCAGCATGAAACTCCACGAGCTGATGCAAGAGGTCGAGGCAGAGGCCAGAGCAGCCATAGGCCACCCGGGTCCGGGTCCCGCCCTTATGATCGATGGAAACCCTGAATTCTGGGAAGCGGCGCTGCAAGACCTACGGGTGCGACTAATGGAGACGACCGAGTGGACGATCCTCAGCTGGAGTGCGGGTCTGGCCAGCCGACTACATCGGGCTGTCCAGCAGCAACTTGCAACTCGCCCCACTCTAGAGCCGGATTGATTTCCGTTCCGGTTCCATTACATCACCTGAGCCCACGACCTGCCCTGTCGCATCACCGGAGCCCATAAACTGCCTTATCTCATCACCCGAACCGATGGCCTATGCCGTTCCAGAGCCGGAGCTTACAACCTGCTCCACTACAAAAGCCGACACCAGCTTAGTTCCCGCAGTGGAACCTACTACCGGTCTCCACCACAACCGTACCAGAGACTGTGACCTGTTTATCTCCAGAATCGGAGGCCAGATCTGAGATCTCTGCGGCCTACCCGGTTACAGGAGCAGAAGCTCCACTGTCCACCAGCGCAGACGAGGAGGCAGGCAGCCTGGAAGCCCTGCGAGATGACTTCGAGGAGGACTCCACAGCCCCAACGCCCACCTATCTGGATGGCTCCGATCTAGCATCTCCACAAGAAGCAGAACCTGATGTAGTCGTCGAAGGAGTGGAGGAAGAGGACGACGAGGCCCACAGTGATCCTGAAGACTTCAGCTACACCGGTTCAGAAGGGAGAGACGACGCGGAGGATTCGGCCGAGCCAACAGGTCGGGTACAGTGGTCGGGTGCTGCTGCAGCTTCTTCCCCGGAGCGTCTTGTCCGGGTGCCGGTCCAAGTTAACCGCCAGCATCAAACCTGCCAACAGTCCTCCCGTTGCTGGAACTACGAGCACAATCCGTGTTGGCCCGACGGAGAAGTACGTCGGTGCCGTAGCGCGGAATTGTGGGCACAAGAACGTGCGTATCAGCGAGCTCATGCTGTGACCCATCGCCAACCCCCGTTACTGGAGGAACTCTGCAAGGCAGGTAGAGTGACCTCGTTTAACCTGTCTACCAGGTGGGGTTTCGCCAGGGAGGAGGGTGTTTTTGAGGAAATCTTTGTGAGACGTAGAGACGTTGAGTCGCATCTCCCATTTGGACATCCCAATCGCGACCTTTATAGGGGAGAAAAAATCACCTATGAGCGTCATGCTGGTTCAGAAGGCTGGTATGCACTTAGGGTAAAGAAGTGATGTTTACACCCTGAACTGCAGTAATTTATGTGAACTTTGACAATGACTTGTCCTGAACATTTTCCCGTTTAACTGCCAGAGGAGCGGCCCGGCGGTAAAGCCTGGACTTGTATTAAGGACAGTCACCTGCCCGCCGGGTCCGCAATGGTTAACCCGTTTACATTTCTTAAGCCTGTTTATGTTGCAACAATTTAAGCCGTGCACCTCCCTTAGGGGAAGAAAACAAATATGCGTACCTGTTGTCAATAAAAGTGTTTGCTTTATTACCTGTTATAATAAAAATGTAAAAAAAATTCTCTGTAATATTGGGGTTTCGTGACACTTGGGGACAAGCGTAATTTCCCAAGGGGGAGTGTGGCGCCCCGCAACGAGTGCATCACAGGAGTGTATTGCATTCTGGACTGCAGATGTAATATTCTCTGACTAAGTAATGAAATGGTTAAAACTCAGAGCTCCATACCCTACATGCACATCAGAATAGAGGGCCAATAAGGTCCTGGTGGGCGGAGTGTAGGAGTAGTGTGTGAGAAGGAGAATGTAGGAGAAGGAAGAAGGAGAAGAAGTGGTCGGGAGGAACATAGGAGAGGGGGCTCTGCACAGTCCCGTGCAGCCCCTCTAGACCACCTACCGGTTGGCGCCATTACCCGGTGCCTCAACAACCGGATCCTGGGCGAACATCTACGGGTCAAACTACACCCGTGCCCATCTACAACCGGATCACTGGTTCCAAAGTAAGCAAGTTGTTCAGCACTGCTTAGCAAACCAGGAGTGGAGGGACCACCCTACAGGAGTACCCCAACGCCGCCGCAAACAGAGCCGTCTTGCCAGCGGAGTACCCACCAAAAGGACCCAGGCTCCCTTCACACCGGAATGTACACACGTGTATTCTAATCATCCCTGTCTGAGCTCATAGTGTAATGTGAACGGTGAAAAAAAAAGCATTTATACACTTACATTTTCTTATGTAATGAGGCAGTCAGTCCCCAGCTTGGAGGACGGAGACTGTTTGGCAGGTTAATAGTTAACATTTCAGCCTTATGCTAGAACATGTTGGGAGACCCGATGTGATGTCACAACCATGTGACTACAATAGTCAGAGCTAAGTTCTCATAGAACATTACTTTTGCTGGCTTAGCTCCACCCACTATGGTCACATGATCGTTACATCACACAGGTCTTTTAGCTATCCAAGTTAAAAGTGAGTTAACTATTATCCTGCCAGACAGTCCCCCTCCTCCAAGGTGGGGACTGAAATGTAAGTGTATAAATGCTTTTCTTTCACCTTACACATTACACCATGAGCTCAGACAGGGATGATTAGACTGGTATTATAAAGCTGCAGCTACAGACAGTGATAGCTGAAGGGGCATAAACCACCTGACAGGTTCCCTTTAAATAAAGGAAGGGGGCAAGCGAGGAGGAGGATGAAGATACATGAGAAGACCCGACCCTTAAAGGTCCGCCCTGCTGCACACGTCAATCAAGTTCTGCATACATTTCTGCAAGTGTGCAAACGTTTTTTTCGGCAATACAGCATTGAATATACCAACTACAGGCCCAATTAGATTAAACATTCTAGTACCTGTATGGTACTAGCTTAACTTCTGAAATGAAAATGATGGTGGTTTGTTCCCTTTACAACTAACAAGGTGGTCAGAAGAAAGCTGAAAGGTAGACTAAATACCGTACCTGCTAGAATGAAGACCAGTCCCCCAGAGAGGGCTATCTTCCCTTTGGTGTGTTCACTACTGCTTCCGAATTTTGTGCACTTCAGTCCAAATAAGGAGGTTATACAAGCAAAGAGCCCCAAGATGAGAGAGATGATCATCAGGGCACGACATGCTTGGACATAAGCTGTGGGAGACAGACAAGACAACAGTTTATTGAGTCAATAGAGGTGAATTTTTTCTCTCACATAATTTCCATTGTTCAACAAGTATTCATGTGCTTTTGTCATTGAAGTGATTATTGTTGAAGAGATAAAAACACCTTAGAAATTACCCCATAACTGGGGATCTTAATTATAGATGGCTTCAAATAGAAAGACAGTTTGCTCCCCACAGGTCTACTAGACGTTTGCTAGAGATCGAGCTACTGAAGCCCCGGAAATCAAAATTTCCTTTACATGCTATGTCCTCGTTGATTTCTTATTGGAATAACCTTGATAGAACACTGACAAAATCTTTAAATACATTTCTGTAAAAGCGATCGAGGCACACATCTCTGGGTTGTCTCTAGACCTGTGGGTGAAATCAGGTGTAAGCATGCTTGACAAACTCTTAGATGACCCTGTATTCACCTCCTCTGCAGATCTGTCCCAACTTTACAAGATTCCTAAAATGTGCTTTTATCAGTATCTCCAAATTCGTCAATTTATCAAGTCGTGCACATTTCCAGCTTGGAACCCTGACCCATCAGACATTATGCAGAAATACTTTAAAGTAGAATACCCCAATGAATATAGATTCTCTGTTCTATAGGACTTTTAGTTCACCAGCAGAGTCAGTCACACTCCCTTATATGAATGTATGGAAGGAGGCACTCTCTTTCTCATCCACCCCCAAACACTGGTGGACTGCAGCCACATTTACACAAAGGCACTCCTCCTGCATTAACCTCTTTACGACCAATGACGAGTATACTCGTCATGAAAAGATGTCAGTTCCCGCATCATGACGAGTATACTCGTCATGGCTTTGAACTGTCACTGCTTGTAAACAAACAGTGACAGTTCAATTCTAAAAGCTGTCAGTGACAGCCAAGGGTTAGGGGAAGAGGTGTGGGGACCCATTTTAGGGGTCCCCACACTCAGAGCGATGTGATCGGTCAGTCAATCTGACCGACCGATCACATCACGATCGCGCAGGGAAATGCTGAATGTCAGTGTTTCCCTGTGCGATCGCTGCAGGAGCCAGGCTGTCAGCTGTGCCCGGCTCCTGCACACAACCCCCTGCCCACTGTCCCTCCACTACTCTGCCTGGTCCACGCTCCCTAGTCCCCGCTCCCCGGTCTCCTCCCCCTGCTGTCCTCCCTCCTGTTCCTGCTCTCCTGCCTCCTCCCTATGTGCTCCTCCTGGTGCCCGCTCACCTCCGGCGCCTGCGCCCCTCCAGGTGCCCGCGGTCCTCCAGCGCCTGTGCCCTTCCAGGTGCCCGCGGTCCTCCGGCGCCTGTGCCCTTCCAGGTGCCCGCGGTCCTCCGGCGCCTGTGCCCTTCCAGGTGCCCACGGTCCTCCAGGTGCCCGCTGTCCTCCTCCTGAGCGCCAAAGCAGCCGCTGCCTCCCGCTCGCCTCCTCCTACTGTCACCGCCCCCGGATCCCCCATCCCCCTGCAGGGGGACCCCTGATCCCCCCATTCCCCAACAGGGGATCCCTGATCACCCAGCAGGGGGATCCCTGATCCCCCATCACCCAGCAGGGGGATCCCTGATCCCTCATCACCCAGCAGGGGGATCCCTGATCCCTCATCACCCAGCAGGGGGATCCCTGATCCCCCATCCCCCTGCAGGGAGATCCCTGATCCCCCATCCCCATGCAGGGGGATCCCTGATCCCCCATCCCCCTGCAGGGGGATCCCTGATCCCCCATCCCCATGCAGGGGGATCCCTGCTCCCCCATCCCCCTGCAGGGGGATCCCTGATCCCCCCATCACCCAGCAGGGGGATCCCTGATCCCCCATCCCCCTGCATGGGGATCCCTGATCCCCCATCCCCCTGCATGGGGATCCCTGATCCCCCATCCCCCTGCAGGGGGATCCCTGATCCCCCATCCCCCTGCAGGGGGATCCCTGATCCCCCATCCCCCTGCAGGGGGATCCCTGATCCCCCATCCCCCTCAATGGGGATCCCTGATCCCCCATCCCCCTGCAGGGGGATCCCTGATCCCCCCATCACCCAGCAGGGGGATCCCCCATCACCCAGCAGGGGGATCCCTGATCCCCCATCACCCAGCAGGGGGATCCCTGATCCTCCATCACCCAGCAGGGGGATCCCTTATCCCCCATCCCCCTGCATGGGGATCCCTGATCCCCCATCCCCCTGCAGGGGGATCCCTGATCCCCCATCCCCCTGCATGGGGATCGAACTGCAGAAAGAGATCTGACAGCTACGGTGCAGTGATCCAGTAGATCACTGTGCCCAAGTTGTCAGATCACTTTCTACATCTTGATCCCCATGCAGGGGGATTCCCCTGCATGTGGATTGAGCTGCAGAAAGTGATCTGACAGCTCGGGCGCAGTGATCCAGTGGATCACAGAGCCCAAGTTGTCAGATCGCATTCTGCAGCTTGCTCTCCATGCAGGGGAATCCCCCTGCATGGGGATTGAGCTGCAGAAAGCAATCTGACAGTTTGGGCGCAGTGGTCCAAACTGTGCAGTGATCCACTGCACAGTGATCCAGGCTTTCAGACCACTGCGCCCAAGCTGTCAGATCGCTTTCTGCAGCTTGCTCTCCATGCAGGGGAATCCCCTTGCATGGGGATCGAGCTGCAGAAAGCAATCTTGCAGCCCCGGCACGGCACCCGGGACTGCCAGATCGCTGCTCTGCAGTCCAATCCATCTGCATGCGGATTGAGCTGCAGAAAGCGATCTCACAGCTCCAGATCACTGCACCCGGCCTGTCAGATCGCTACTTTGCAGTCCGATCCTCCTATATGGCGATTGTGGGACCTTCATTGTGGACTACATCGGAGGCGATCGAGCGTCGTGGGACCTTCGTTGTGGACTACGTCGGATCTTTATAATAAAGATGGAGTCTGAATTTTGTTTGTGTTTTTTTTTCAAATAAAAAGATTTTTCTATGTGTGTATTTTCTGACTATTTACCAGAGATTCCTAATGGCGGGTCTAACATTGGCCCTATATTATGAATCTCGGGCTTAGTCCAGCTGCCAATAAAAAGCTGGCATTAACCCCTTTATTACCCAGTTTGCCACCGGCACCAGGGCAACTGGAAGAGCATGGGTACAGCGCCAGAAAATGGCGCTTCAATGAATGCGCCATTTTCTGGGGCGGCTGCGGGCTGCAATTCGCAGCATGGGGGGCCCAGAACGCTTGGGCCTCTCTATGCTGAGGATTCCAGCCCCCAGCTGCCTAGTTGTACCTGGCTGGGCCAAAAATATGGCGGAGCCCTACGTCATTTTTTTTTCTAGAATTAGTTCTAGAAATAAAAAAAATTGGGCTTCGCTGTATTTTTGGTTGCAGCCAGCTACAACGAGGCAGCTGGGGGTTGCTGGCAGTCTGTAGCTGCCAAGTTGTACCTGGCTGGACCAAAAATATGGCGGAGCCCTACGCCATTTTTTTTTTCTAGAATTAGTTCTAGAAATAAAAAAAAATGTGCTTTGCTGTATTTTTGGTTGCAGCCAGGTACAACGAGGCAGCTGGGGGTTGCTGGCAGTCTGTAGCTGCCAAGTTGTACCTGGCTGGACCAAAAATATGGCGGAGCCCTACGTCATTTTTTTTTTCTAGAATTAGTTCTAGAAATAAAAAAATAATGGGCTTCGCTGTATTTTTTGTAGCCAGCCATGTACAACTTGGTAGATGGCTGACTGGAATCCTCAGCGTGGAGAGACCCAAGTGTTGTGGGTCCCCCGCGCTGCAAATTTCAACCCACAGCCACCCAAGAAAATAGCGCATTCATTAGAGGCGGCATTTTCTGGTGCTGTACCCCAACTCTACCAGTTGCCCTTGTGCTGCTGGCACATGGGTTCTCCATATGCGACATGGTGTCCGCTAACAATTTCAATAGAAAATTAGCTCCAATTGTTAGCGGAAACCATGTCGGGTATGGAGAGACCCTCCCTGTGTGCCTGAACATTGGAGCTCCCCCACAAGTGACCCCATTTTGGAAACTAGACCCCCGAAGGAACATATCTAGATGCATAGTGAGCACTTTGAACCCCCAGATGCTTCACAAATTCATCCATAAAAATGAAAAAGCACTTTTTTTTCCACAAAAAAGTTTCTTTTTTCTTTTTTACGGATCAATTTGTGAAGCACCTGGGGGTTCAAAGTGCTCACTATGCATCTAGATATGTTCCTTTGGGGGTCTAGTTTCCAAAATGGGGTCACTTGTGGGGGAGCCCCAATGTGGACACACACGGGGACCCTCCAAACGCGACATGGGGGTCCGCTAACAATTTGAATGGAAAATGAGCTCAATTTGTTAGCGGACACCATGTCGCGATGGGAGGGTCCCCGTGTGTCTCCACATTGGAGCTCCCCCATAAGTGACCCCATTTTGGAAACTAGACCCCCCATGAAACATATCTAGATGCATATTGAGCACTTTGAACCCCCAGGTGCTTCACAAATTGATCCGTAATAATGAAAAAAGAAACTTTTTGTGGAAAAAAAAAGTGCTTTTTCATTTTTATGGATGAATTTGTAAAGCATCTGGGGTTCAAAGTGCTCACTATGCATCTAGATATGTTCCTTGGGGGTCTAGTTTCCATAATGGGGTCATTTGTGGGGGAGCTCCAATGTGGAGATACACAGGGACCCTACAAACGCGACATGGTGTCCGCTAACAAATTGAGCTCATTTTCCATTCAAATTGTTAGCGGACACCATGTCGCGTATGGAGGGTCCCCGTGTGTCTCCACATTGGAGCTCCCCCACAAATGACCCCATTTTGGAAACTAGACCCCCTAAGGAAAGTATCTAGATGCATAGTGAGCAGTTTTAACCCTCAGACGCTTCACAAATTTATCCATAAAAATGAAAAAACACTTTTTTTTTCACTAAAAATTTATTTTTGCCTACATTTTTTCACTTTCACATGGGCAAAGTGATAAAATACATCCCAAAATTTGTTGGGCAATTGTTCCTGAGCACACCGATACCTTATATGTGGTCATAAATCACTGTTTGGGCGCACGGCAGGGCTCAGGGGTGAAGGAGCGCCATTTCACTTTTTGAACGGAAAATTGGCTCTAAAATTCAAATTGCGCTCCTTCACCCCTGAGCCCTGCCGTGCGCCCAAACAGTGGTTTATGACCACATATGAGGTATCGGTGTACTCAGGAGAAATTTCCCAACTAATTTTAGGATGCATTTTATCCTGTTGCCCATGTGAAAATGAAAAAATTGAGGCTAAAAGAACATTTTTGTTACAAAAATTAAAATGTCCATTTTTTCCTTCAACTTTATTTTAGTTCCTGTGAAGCACCTGAAGGGTTAATAATCTTCTTGAATGTAGTTTTGAGTAGCTTGAGGGGTGCAGTTTTTGGAATGGTGTCACTTTTGGGTGTTTTCTGTCATTTACACCCCTCAAAGGGACTTCAAATGTGATGTGGTCACTAAAAAAATGGTTTTGTAAATTTTGCTGGAAAAATGAGAAATTGCTGCTGAACTTTGAACCCTTATAACGTCCTACCAATTTTTCATTTTTTTTCCAAAATTGTGCTGATGTGAAGTAGACATGTGGGAAATGTGATTTATTAAATATTTTGTGGCACATAACTCTCTGGTTTAGCAGAATAAAAATTAAAAATATGAAAATTGCTAAATTTTCAAAATTTTTGCCAAATTTTTGATTTTTTCACAAATAAACGCTAAAATTATCGACCTAAATTTAATACTAACATGAAGCCCAATATGTCACGAAAAAACAATCTCATAATCGCTAGGATCCGTTGAAGTGTTCCAGAGATATTACCTCATAAAGGGACACTGGGCAGAATTACAAAAAATGGTCCGGTCATTAAGCTGCAAAGTGACTCGGTCCTTAAGGGGTTAATCATCTAGAATAACTAAAGAAAAAACATGAACTGGTATCTGACCCCTTATAAAATTTCCAAATTTAACAAATCATATTCCCCATTACGCTGGAAGGGATGTAGTAAAAAAGGGGATCTGGGTCATGTGTGGTGGTGTTGCCCCAAGATAGGAGAATTCTGGAATCAAGTGGCAGACTTACTCAGGACCTTGACAGGTTCCTCTTTAACTCTATAGGGGCCCTTGGCAGTCTTAAATATTGGGTTGGACCTTCTTCCCCCAAACTTAGTTCCAGTGATAACCCATGTATTGATAGCGGCCAGTCAGAGCTTGGCTAGGAACTGGAGTGAAGATTCTACCCCACACAGGAAGAACTCATTGGTAGGGAAATACTCATTATCTACATGAACGTTGTTTGGTTCACTCGATAAAGCAAAAAGAAGTCAGTCGCTAGGGGGAGATTTGGGAGACTTCTGGATTGGCGATGGCTCACACTTAAGATGGTTTTAATATTTTTCTGGTTGATTCTGGTCTTTTCATAATCATATTAGTATACAGAAATGTTTGAAACAAAGCTCATAAAGCTTATTGCTCCCCCACCCCCCCCCACTATCCATTAATTTGCCTCTTGTGTCCAATCCTGGCTGCCCCTTTCCTTCTGTGTGGTCCTTTCTTTGCCTTCCCTCTCCTATAATAACCAGTTTGGAATTGGTTTACACTGGTGATGATTATTTGGACATGACTGTTATCTAATATATAATTCCCCTAACGCACTTCCGTAAGTTTCGGCGCTGTTACCGTCGTTGTGGGCGTGGGCGCGCGGCGCCCACGCGACCTGCAAAGCATTGCCCACGCAGCGGGCATTGCGAGCCGTTGCAGCGAGCCGTTGCCCACGTACACCCCGCCAGAACGCCAGCTCCGGCGGTGGCTACAAGCGCCGAGCAATGAGAATACAGCGGGCCAGAGCTACAGACTTCGTCGCTCCGACCGACGAGAGCCGAGCGCCGTGGCCGAAAACAGAACCAAGTGCCTGGCCATGCACAGCTCTAAAGACCGCTATGTATCTCAATGGGCAGTGAGGCGCTATGCTCATTGGTCGGCGCCAGCACACAGCGACCAATGAGCTTCGCGCCTCACTTACAGCGGTAAATTTGAAACTCAAAGACCAATGAGCTTCAGATACATGGAGGACTTTGAGTTTCAAATTTACCGCTGTGAGGCGCGAAGCTCATTGGTCGCTGTGTGCTGGCGCTGACCAATGAGCATAGCGCCTCACTGCCCATTGAGATACATGGAGGACTTTGAGTTTCAAATTTACCGCTGTAAGTGAGGCGCAAAGCTCATTGGTCGCTGTCTGCTGGCGCCGACCAATGAGCATAGCGCCTCACTGGTCATTGAGATACATGGAGGACTTTGAGTTTCAAATTTACCGCTGTAAGTGAGGCGCGAAGCTCATTGGTCGCTGTGTGCTGGTGCCAACCAATGAGCATAGCGCCTCACTGGCCATTGAGATACATGGAGGACCTTGAGTTTCAAATTTACCGCTGTAAGTGAGGCGCGAAGCTCATTGGTCGCTCTGTGCTGGCGCCGTACGCTGCCCACATACACCCTGCCGACCCCGCCAGAACGCCAGCTCCAGCGGTGGCTACAAGCGCCAAGCAATGAGAATACAGCAGGCCGGAGCTACAGACTTCGTCTCTCCGACCGACGAGAGACGAGCACCGTGGCCGAAAACAGAACCAAGTGCCTGGCCATGCACAGCTCTAAAGACCGCTATGTATCTCAATGGGCAGTGAGGCGCTATGCTCATTGGTTGGCGCCAGCACACAGCGACCAATGAGCATAGCGCCTCACTTACAGCGGTAAATTTGAAACTCAAAGTCCTCCATGTATCTCAATGGGCAGTGAGGCGCTATGCTCATTGGTCGGCGCCAGCACATAGCGACCAATGAGCTTTCCGCCTCACTTACAGCGGTAAATTTGAAACTCAAAGTCCTCCATGTATCTCAATGGGAAGTGAGGCGCTTCTCTCATTGGTCGCGGCATCGCCCAATCCGCGAAAGCCCCCATTTTATTCATTCAAATTTCGCAGCCGCCATTTTAGACCGCGAATTTTGAATTTTTACCTCACACATCATTCCTACTTTGACAATCCTGTCACAGCGACGTCGGGAAGCAAGCTCCTGTACATTATCAACCCTAAATCAGATAACATATCTTTTTTTGGTTAACAGTATTATTACTGCGTATATTGTACTCATGACAGTAGCAACATTAACCCCTTACATTCCGTTTTATCTGTAATTTCTATAACACAGTGTGTAGTTGCACTGCCACTGCGAAGTTAACCCTTATATACCATTTCTGCCTTAACTCCATACTTTGTAGTCTCTATTACTACTGCCAGTAGGAACATTAACCCCTATTTTCCATTATTGTTGTTATTTCTATTACACAGTGTATAGTTGTAATGACACTGCGAAATTAACCCATTATATACCAGTTCAGCATTAACTGCATATTTGGTAGTGTTTATAACTACTGCCACTGGTGTGTATATATGTGTGTATGTAGTCACTTCCGTCACTTTGTCCACACTTCCCTCACTTTGTTCGCACTTCCCCCACTTTGTCCGCAAACATACACACACACACACACACTCCGCCATACTTACCACCGGCCCTGCATCAGCCGCCTGGATCCTCAGTCGACATGTCGCCACCCCCCAACTACTGGATCCAATATAGCGTCCAAGAAGTCTCGCCAAACTTCCCGAACGCCATATTGGATCCAGTCGTCCGCAGGCGGCGACATGTCGACTCAGGATCCAGGCGCCGGGGAAGACGCAGGGTTGGTGCTAACTATAGCGGAGTATGTGTGTGTGTGTGTGTGTGTATGTGTATGTGTGTGTGTGTGTATGTATGTATGTATGTGCTGACCACTCTGCCCACGGCGCTGCGCTGACCACTCTGCCCACGGCGCTGCGCTGACCACTCTGCCCACGCCACTGTGCTGACCAATCTCACTGCACTCACTGCTAACCACGGAGCCACCGCACTCACTGCTAACCACTGAGCCACCGCACTCACTGCTAAACACTGAGCCACCCCACTCACTGCTAACTACTGAGCCACCGCACTCACTGCTAACCACTGAGCCACCGCACTCACTGCTAACCACTGATCCACCGCACTCACTGCTAACCACTGAGCCACCGCGCAGTGCTAACCACTGAGCCACCGTATACTCTGCTACCCACTGAGCCACCGTATACTCTGCTACCCACTGAGCCACCTGTATACACACAATTCATTTCACCGCACTCCCTTAACTATTAGTAAATAAACTATATATGGATTCTAGACTACCCGATTCTTTAGAATCGGGCCGCCATCTAGTAATGATATAACTGTGTAAACAAGTTATATATGTTGTTAAAAGATTTATTTTAATAAAAAATTTGTTTAAAAAAATAAATAAGCCCATCTGAAAGAATTCTTATTTAGTGACTTTGGTCATGCAACATGTTCCTGCATGACTCATCAAGATTGGCATTTCGTACACCAGCCTTAATATGAGCCAGGCAGGAATAGGATATGCCAAATTCATTAAAAAGCACTTGGTGAATCCAGCACATCTTATCAGTGGTGTGTGCCTCCAGACACCTTACCATTAAGCAGGGACGTAACTACAACAGGTGCAGGGGTTGCGATCGCACCAGGGCCTGCAGCCTAGGGGGACCCATAAGTCCCTTTGGCCTATAGTAAAAGACTAATACTTTTAAAGGTTTGCAATAATTGGGGGCCCCATTGGAGCTTTCGCATCGGGGCCCCTGGGCCTGAAGTTAAGCCACTGCCATTAAGGTTACATTCATCATTATGGTGTAAGAAATGCCATCATTTTGCTACTTTGTCTGGCGGACGTAGGCACACCCCGTCCAAACTCCACCCCATCTTCACTCATTTTGTTGGTGCTGCCCAAAAGTCACAAAATGTTTCTGCAACTCAATGATGTACAAAAAATCTGCAATTATTTTAGTGTTTTATATGGGTTTTGTGGCATAAACATATTGATGAATTGGCCCCTATGTGTGACTGGACATTGAAGTATCACAAACCTATATCACAAGATAATAAAAGTGATTGTGGCCTCTGTGTGTTGCTGCAACATACCAGTTGGCTCAAACCAAGCAGTTTTAGATTCCCGATTATCTGCATGTCATAGGCATGGCAACTTGCTGCAACCCAATCTCAATCAATCTCATTATATTGACATACTGTATAGCATTGCTGACATTGGAAAAGATGATACAATTAAGTCAGTTCAGAACATCCTCTGTGTGTAAAATACATCAGTTGCAATTCAATTTAAATATATGAAAAGGGCTCTAAACCAGTATAAATCATATTAACCCTTAAAATTTTGTACTTTATTATTAATTTGCAAAACACAAAAACAAACCAAGATAAAAACTAGGTGCACAAGGAAGCAAGAAGGAAGATATCTGGCCCTGATAAAGCCCTCCCTTCTTGCACCTGTCTGACTGCGGGGGTCGGCACCCTATGAACAAATATGGTGCCCCCACTCATCGACGGCTGACCCTGTATGCACCTAAACTTGTCCTGGAAGCGTGAGGTTTGTGCTCCCCACCCTAGATAAGCTCCCTTGGGCAAGTGCTTAGTGTAGGTGTAGGTGTATATCTGTGTCCTAGTGTTAAAAAGACACCTGTCTACCAACTCATAGCTTATGTTAACACTTTTTTTTGTGTATATATATATATATATATATATATATCTCCAATGCTGCCTGCCGTATACTCCAAACCACCCCCTGAGTGCAGCTATTTGATGTAAACCTAGCCGCCGTAGGGTCACCGGATATACGGCAAGGACAAGGTTAACTTAGCTTGTACGCAGCACAGTGTGTCTCTCCCCGCGTGCCTCGACGCGTTTCTCCATCTCATCAGGAGGCTTGATGGTCCAGTTCTTCAGTGTGCAGTGCAAACACACATAGTATTGATATGTTGTATCAATACTATGGTGCTAGGTGTACTGTCAGGACCTTGCAATCTGGCCAATCAGGTGGCCGCTAGCGATCACGTGGTTGTGACGTGTCGCCATCTGATTGGCCAGAACGCTACCGGCCATCTGATTAGCTGGTAGTCACAGGTCCTTGTCCGGGGATCGCAGGTGTTCTGGGACGGTCCCGATGCAGGCGTCGGACAGGTGAGTATGTACTTTTATTACTTTTAACAACTTTTATTCACTTTTAGGGTACTTTTGCAGTGTATCTATAGATACACTGCGAAAGTATCAGGACTACTCGCTACTCCTGAGTACACATAAGATACTCGGAAAGTAGCGAGTAGCTGAATACCGCTACTATTTGTTGAGTTCCGAATAGTAGCAAGTATACTTGCTCATCCCAATCTCTGCACAATTATCTGTGTGTGTAACTGGGCCTTTAAGAAGAAGAAGGAGTCCTGGTCCAATTATTGTTCCCACAGAGCTCTGATCTCCACATAATTAAGTCTGTCTGAGAATACAGTATATGAAGAGAGATCAATTTATAAAATCCTATATCCACAGAAGATCTGTGGTTAGTTCTACAAAATGTTTGGAACAGCCTTCCTGCTGAGTAGAAGTGTATCTAAAACCATAGAAGTGTGTATAGAAAAATTAAAAATTAAAGGACTTATCCGACCACAAAACTTATTATTTTAAAAAAGCTAATCTGTGCTGAATTGTATTAAAAAAGCCTCCCACAGTGTTTTTTTGGTTTCCTACCATAATTTCCTCTAGTTCTGTGTTCAGTGCCTCCATGCTGGATGTTTACATGCAGCATTTCATGTTTTTCCTGTTTTTTTTCTCCTTTTTACAGCCTGTGCTGATCACCATCCCCTGTACACCCCTCTGCCCCCTCCACACTCCTCTATGCACGCCCACTGCACCCTGATTGGCCAGGACTCTCTACAGTGTGTCAGTGCTACAGCAGTGAAGGATCATTCACAAACAACTCATCATTATTACACAAACAGGGTCCAGCAAGCAACTCCTACAGCAATGCACCTAAAAGTGCAAGGAGGGAAAAATTGAGTAAGAGCAGGCACTGCATACAGAGGCACTTGTCTGGGAGCTGTTTGGTGTACCTGCAGTGTCCATGCAATCCTGCCTCAAACAGCTCCTCTCTACTCAGCACACATGGGCTGGGTTAGCAGAGGGGAGTCAGCTGCCACTCACAGTCACTGGGCTGTGATGCTGTGCACAGGACGGGGAGAAGCTAATGCTGTGTAGTCGGGATGTGACATCACAGGAAGCAGCAAAATCACTGCTGGAGAGGTCATGTGACCCCTCCTGTCATTACCTGGCTGAGAGAGAAGGGCTTACAGCAGATCAGGTAGGTAATTACCATCTATCTACTTGTATCTGTGTAGCCCAATACTGTAAAGATTGATTTAAGCCGGATAAGTCCTTTAATGCTGTTTTGAAGGCAAAGGCCGGCCAAAGAAAATATTGATTTACATTCTTCAACTTTCCATTTACCTTGCATTTTGTGCATCGCTAAAAAATATATATATAAACGGTTACCACCTCTATTTTTGAACATTTTCTTACTTGCTGCATCTTCTCCACACCTACTAACATTTTTGCATTGTATTGTACGTTTATGAGCAGACGGTGTTCCATGATATAACAAGTTGATACAAAGGTCCTTTCACACAGTGTGATGCACAAACAGCATGAACAGTACGGACCAAAAGTTTGGACACACCTTCTCATTCAAAGAGTTTTCTTTATTTTCATGACTATGAAAATTGTAGATTCACACTGAAGGCATCAAAACTATGAATTAACACATGTGGAATTATATACTTAACAAAAAAGTGTGAAACAACTGAAAATATGTCTTATATTCTAGGTTCTTCAAAGTAGCCACCTTTTGCTTTGATTACTGCTTTGCACACTCTTGGCATTCTATTGAAGAACTTTATGAGGTAGTCTCCGGAAATGGTCTTCCTACAGTTTTGAAGGAGTTCCCAGAGATGCTTAGCATTTGTTGGCCCTTTTGTCTTCTCTCTGCGGTCCAGCTCACCCCAAACCATCTCGATTGGGTTCAGGTCTGGTGACTGTGGAGGCCAGGTCATCTGGCGTAGCACCCCATCACCATCACACCTCCTCCTCCATGCTTCACGGTGGGAACCAGGCATGTAGTGTCCATCCGTTCACCTTTTCTGCGTCGCACAATGACACGGTGGTTGGAACCAAAGATCTCAAATTTGGACTCATCAGACCAAAGCACAGATTTCCACTGGTCTAATGTCCATTAATTTGTGTTCTTTAGCCCAAACAAGTCTCTTCTGCTTGTTACCTGTCCTTAGCTGTGGTTTCCTAGCATCTATTTTTCCATGAAGCCCTGCTGCACAAAGTCTCCTCTTTACAGTTGTTGAAGAGATGTCTGCTGCTTGAACTCAGTGTGGCATTGACCCGGTCTCTAATCTGAGCTGCTGTTAACCTGTGATTTCAGAGGATGGTGACTCAGATGAAGTTATCCTCCGCAGCAGAGGTGACTCTTGGTCTTCCTTTCCTGGGGCGGTCCTCATGTGAGCCAGTTTCTTTGTAGCGCTTGATGGTTTTTGCAACTGCACTTGGGACACTTTCAAAGTTTTCCCAATTTTTTGGACTGCCTGACCTTCACTTCTTAAAGTAATGATGGCCACTCGTTTTTCTTTACTTAGCTGCTTTTTTCTTGCCATAATACAAATTCTAACAGTCTATTAAGTACGACTATCAGCTGTGTATCCACCAGACATCTGCACAACACAACTGATGGTCCCAACCCCATTTATAAGGCAAGAAATCCAACTTATTAAACCTGACAGGGCACACCTGTGAAGTGAAAACCATTTCCGGTGACTACCTCTTGAAGCTCATGAAGAGAATGCCAAGAGTGTGCAAAGCAGTAATCACAGCAAAAGGTGGCTACTTTGAAGAACCAAGAATATAAGACATATTTTCAGTTGTTTCATACTTTTTTGTTAAGTATATAATTCCACATGTGTTAATTCATAGTTTTGAGGCCTTCAGTGTGAATCTACTATTTTCATAGTCATGAAAATAAAGAAAACTCTTTGAATGAGAATGTGTGTCCAAACCTTTGGTCTGTACTGTATATTGGTGGTAACATATCCCCTGTTTACACGACAATATGTGCTGCCAACAACTATGGTTTAAAGTTCCATATACAGAATCCAATCAGCCGAAAAATGAATGTCTGTGCATTAGGTGTGAATCGGTTGTATATTTACACAGTTCAATGAATATTAATGAGCATTCTTATGAGTAATCGTTTGGCTGATTATCGTTCAATGTGATAGGCAATGTTACACTACCTATTGTGATGCAGCAACTTGCTGCATTGCAAATTGCAGATATATATTGCAGAGGCAGGTTGTGCTCTGCAATATAAACTCAGAAATTCATTATGCTGGGACTTATAGTTCAGCGAGTTTAAATAATGTGTTTTGCTGAGACTTGTAGTACCACAGGTTGAGGTAATGCATTACAAGTGCAGGGTTGCAGGATAGCCAAAAGACGGGTGTGACTAGCTGATTTTATGCCTCCCACACCTGGGTGTCTTAGGGGATATAATCTGTGTGTTAATGTTATTACATGTCTTTGTGCAGTTGGGAAAGCGGGAGCTTCCCTTGGAGACGTATTGCCAGAAGGCCAGATCTCACACTTAGGAGAACATATCCTTGGAAGGCATAAAGTCCAGGGACCATGGGATCTCTCTTGCTTGGGACCAGCTGGTGCCCTAAAAAGCATGAAGAGATTGTGTGCAGAGCCTGGGATGGCTCTGGAAAATACCTGGGATGTCTCTCTCTCTCTGGCTGTGCTTGGACAAGGTCCAGGATGGCACAGACTGGGACTCACTATCAGTGCTTGGGCGGCCATTTTCCTGGAAGACACCTGGGATGATATATGAGGACGTGGCCAGCATCCTGGAAGGCACGTGGTGAGGAGTTCATGGGAGCTGGAAGGTAACCTATGTCAAGATACTGTGTAAATACGGCCAGGTGGATGTATCTGCCATTGGGACAGACTGAATGTCATGAATGTCCCATTGCTGATAATGGACTGTAGCAGGTATTGAGCTTTATGATGTGAAATAAACAGAATCGACTTTGTTTTACTGTAAAATGGTGCCTGGCTGATTCAATCCTGCTACTTTTGAGTGCCCCCAACAAGCTCAATGAGCAAGTCACTATACTGTATAGAGCCTTTATATATATCTCTTATTCTTTCCCTGTAAGTATCATTAAATTCCCCAAAAAGTATTCCTTTAACAGTTAAGTTCAATTAATGCTTTATGTCTCGCTCTATTTTTTCTTTTTACTTTTATAGATACTTATAGTGAAGAAGACATAAAGATACTGTGTAGATACAGGTAGAGGCAATACTTGTTTTATGTGTAACTCTGAAGATATAGAGTTTTTTTCTGTTGGGTTTTTCTGCCTTCTTCTACATGTGAGGCTGTGGATATCTAGCATACAGCTTAACCCTCGTTCACTTCCCCAAGGAACAGACTGTAGGATTTCTGAAGTCTATATTTATTGAGGTGATGAACGTGATTGCGTGAACGATAATGTGTGCTTAAAAGCTATAATACAAGTACAGAATAATCACAGTCAGTACGGGTGCATTAAAGAAACTAGCACTAACACAGTGATAACACAGGTTACAGTCAACATGAGTAACTAGGGTAAAGGTCACTGCAGCAGGCTCTATTCTATAGAGAATGCATCTATCTATCTGCACACAGTGCAAAAGGCATTAACTCAAACAGTGTATCTCAGAGCACAATACACTTCACTTTACAAGATTCTACACAGAAATGCCTTTATATACATACAATGCAAACATGCTAGCATGAAGAATTACTGGGTATAACACATCTCCTATTACACAGTTCTCTCTGTGCTAATGGCTGGATTATAACCTGTTCACACAGATTCTACACAAAAACATGTGACTGATTGCACTTTCTGGAATCATCTGACGAGAGGAAAGTTGTAAGGAATGGAGAGCCAGAAACACACGTCTTAGCTTCTCACTGAAGAACTGGGAAACTGATTACAAGGATCTCTTTCTCCCGGGGGAAGGAGGGGGCGGTCCCTTGGCACACACTATTCTTAAAGGGGACAGACTAAGAGCTCTGCTAGATCATGTTTAACATCTAAACAATGTAAACAGGCAACGAATGACCTCTACAGGTCGTAACTAGTATAACTCTAGTATAACTCACTCTGAATATTTTCTTAGCTGCTCATGAATGGGCACAACATGGGTCCTCTGTAAATCTCATAAAAGAAAATACTATCCTTTTAGACCAAACTACTGTTCATAAAATATGTGACATTACATATATTAACACAATTATTGAAAAAAAATTAGGACATGCCGGAACAACTATAAGGCTGTTCGTTGAAACCTGATCTGTCACCTGATTTCACACTACCCTGACGTAATGGAGAACACTCATTAAGAGGTGCACGACACTTAATACATTTTTTGAATCTCATAAGTGAAGTGCCAAAAATGCTACTAAAGTCAATGACTTGGAGGAGCATTTCTGGCCTACAAAACACTGTCAGTTTCAATGAATTGGATGAGTGGGCATGAGCACGCCCCATCACGCCTTGGTGCAGCTACTCTTCAACTCTGCCCATTTCAGGAGAGCTGAATCAAATTGGTGTGAAAATGTCATAAGTTGCAAAATTTATACACAAGTGCCACTATTCTGGCATAAAAGCTTGAATTAGCCCTATTGTCTCTGTTCAATGGAAGAGTCATCACCCTTTGAAGTCTAAAACAATTCTAAATTGCCTCAGGTGCTAATCAAAAGCATAATAACAAGAAAAAGCTCATTATTATTAAAAGTTATCACCTATTTAAATGATTGGTGATATCTTGTAGATTGGTGATGAGCCCATCCGAATAGAGCAGAGGTTGACCATGAGCATTTCCACTTCATTCATTATCTGTGAGAATGGTGGCAATAGCAAGGAGAAAATTTAATTTGACATTTATTATAAGTGTATTTAAAGGGAACATTCATCTGAAAAATGTGATGAATACCTAGACACACGTAAAAATTCACAGGTTATACATATATAAAGGGCTCTGATAACCGTGCAGACAGATAAATGATTTGATCACACTGCAGGAAATCTACATTGTCCAGGAAAACAACCGGGATCCAAATACGGAGATGTGGGCACTAAAAGGGTATGTGCACATCAGTAGTTTTCTGGGCTGTTTTTTGGCGTTTTCCGTCGGCGTTTTCCGCTGAGTTTTATGTTAATTTATGTTAATCCTAGCCACCGGCTGGATTAACATGATACTCAATGGAGTTTAGAAAACGCTGTCTTCATTAGAACGGTTTTTTTCTGGTCGTTTTCAGTTTTTCCACCGGTTTTCCACCGGTTTTCAAAGATAGAGCAAGGGACTTCTTTTGGTCGTTTTTCCAGCGGTTCCAGCTTACAAGTGCAGCAAAAAACTCAGTTTTAAAAACGCTCAGAAAAACAGCCGACAAAACGCTGTATAAACGCTATAAAAAACGAGCAAAAAACGAGCAAAAAACAAGGGACTCTGCTGAGCACAGAAAACTCAGTTTCTGCTAATCTACACCGGTTTTTGGACGTTCTGCAGAGATGCACAAACGTCAGATGTGCACATACCCAAAATCTCCCTGCTGTGCCCATGCATTATCTCCAGTCCTAACAATGAAAGTGCCCAACTCCTGTCCCACTAAAACAAGTACCCCCAATGTATCTCCTAATGTGTTGTGTCCCTGGTATCAAGGATCTCTTCAGGGGAGTATCCTTGAGGAACAGAGGGCAAGAAAATATTAACATAGAGATCTGCAGTGGCAGAGAGTCTTCCAACGACCTGAAGAATGCTGCATGGCCAGTGTGTAGAAAAAATTGTCAGGGCGCCCATATTTCTTAGATACCCGTCACCTTGCCAAATCAGATCTCATACTTTGCACTGATACTAAAGCAATTCTCCAAAACACAATGTCTGCAATTGAGATTCTGTTTTCACTTTTATCCTAAGTGATATGGCAAGGCTTGTTAAAGTGTCCATTTTACCTTTAAGGAATTTTACGACTGCTATGTCCAATAGGTGTCACTAGAGTACAAGTCCTCTTTGTGGAGGCAATTTGCATGTCCTCAAGAATGTAAGTTTTTAAATGGAACCTCTCAGAACATTCATACTGTCTGAACTACAGGCAGCATAAAACAGGGACATGCTTCATCCTTAAAAATAGCTCTAATTTAGTCAGAACAATATACGGTAAGAATCTGAGAGTCCTCAGTGGTTGATACCTTTTAATGGCAGTTAAGGTATCAACCAATGAGGACTCTCAGATTTGAATATTTTTCTATCTACTGGCTAACACCAGTTTGATTGGATATTGCAATTAAATCAGCGTGATGTCAGCTCTGACGCTCCTCGATAGAGGGGAGGAATCCCCTCTGTAGTCGTGATGTCAGGAGAAGCCGAAAGAGATAAGTCTAAGACCGCTCCGGTCAGCTGTAAATGGTGCCAGGCACAACAGACAGGTGAGTGCCAGCTACCTGCCTGTTAGTGCTTAGGAACTATTTTTTTTTATACATACAGTATATCCCAGATATTCTCTTTAACAGGAAGAACACAAACAGTATTACCACAAGGACTAATATGATTTCATACTAGGAGACTTAGTGACTATTGATAGGCCTCTGGCTGATTTAGTAATCCATATACACATTACAATTGCTTCTAGGGGGTGTCGTCCCACTAAGTGCCTTTACTAGAGTGTCACATAAGTACCCCTTCCAAGAGGTTCAATAGGCAAGATTGGAGCCAGATCTGAACCCAGCAATTGCAGCTATCTAGATGACATCAGTAAATCACTAGAAATGCATGAACTCATTCGTAACAAATCAAATTTCTAACAAACTTAAATTCTATAGTTTGCTGTATTCTTTATGGTCCAGGAAGGAGTAAAAATAAAGAAAAAATTATAGTCATCTGTCGTATACCCCTCATCTGTCTAGTCCCAACTGATCCTCCGCTAGCTTCAAATCAATTAGTCTAGATCTTTAGGTACTGACTGGGCCTTATGGCATCATGTGGGTTGAGGTGTTACTGTGCCACACATGGTTACATCGAGCCTAATCAACACAGGAAGATCAGAATCAAAGACTGATGTGAAGGTAGCGGAGGACCAAGTTGGGTAGCTGTGCTGGTGACAGGTGAGCTACATAGCAACAATCTGCTGGTGATTGGGGTCGTATTGTAACAAGATAACATGATAGCAACAAGCAAGTTGCAAAAAATCAGAAATATTTGCTGTACATTTTTGCAACTTGCTTGTAACCCCATTCACCTGGATTAGTATATGATGAAGCAGTGGTTTAAAGCGATTTTGACCTTGTAACATGGTCAATCATCATGTAGCCCAAGACCATGATGGTTTATCCACACTTGCGCCATATTTAGAGATGGCAAATTTGCAAAGATATTTGATATGCATTATGAATAGAAAATCTGTCAAATTACAGTACAATACATATGACGAGGGCTTCAAATCCTCTTCCATACATTAAAAAAGTATCCACCAGATGTAAATATGATAATCTGAATTATCAGCAGAGAATGGCCCATGCCAATTTACAATCTTTTGATGATGTTGTATATAAAGCAGCGAACAAGGGGGGAAACACTGTGATCTGTCCTACTAACAAATAAGAGAAAGAGGTTGTTCGCCAATTGAAGGATAAGGAAACATTTAAAATTACATTCCAACCCATTGACCTCTTTTTCTGATCAGCTCCAAGTAATAATGATTAAGGCTTATGATCAGGGAACTATTAATAAAAAAAAGGTGAAGGGTTATCAGTGAGATTCCCCAAAATACCCCCTCTATATCTCCTCCCAAAAGTCCATTTAGATGCCATTAATATTCTGAAGCGTATGATTGTTTCAGGCATTGAGGGTCTGTGTGATTTTGTATATAAATTAATTCCTTTGTCAGAGATATGATAGAGGTTCTGAATAGGGTTGATAGAATCTATATGGAAAAGGACATGATTATTGTAACATGGGATGTTGAGTCCTTATACACTTACATTAGACACAATGATGGACTTGAAGCGTTCCGCTTCTCCCTGGAGACTGGCAACCGGGACAGCTGTATTTGTGAGCTAATACTTGAGCTGGTCCACTTTGTGATGACAAATATTTTTTTTTGTGTTTAAAAATTGTTTTTATTTGCAAAAATGGAGCTTTGCAATGGACGCAACCTTTCTACACTAACTTCTCTTTAGGATACTGAGAAAGGTATGTTTTCGGCAACAAGGGTGTGCGGGCCACTAAACATGTTCACTGCTGCGTGAGATATGTAGATGATCTCATTTTTTGGCAGGGCACAGTAGAGCAGCTGGAATATTTTATGGGTCAACTTAACACAAATTCATTTAATATGAAACTCACTTATTGGTGAGATGTCAAAAAGATTGATTTTTTGGATATTAGGATTGAGGTGGATGATGATCACTATTTACAGACGTTTTCAGAAAGTCTAAATCAGTGAACTGTTTGCTACATGCTTCATCCACCCACAATGCTACTACTAATAGGGCTGTCCTGATTTCACAATTCCTCATGATGAATCAGATCTGCTCATCCAAGCATAAATTTGAAATGAAAGCGATGGATCCTAAATCTAGATGCAGGGAAAGGGGGTATAGCTGAGGTGTATTAAGAAAGGATAGAGGAGGGCAATAAAAACCTCAAGAAATAGCTTGTTATAGCAATCTGCTAAAAATGATTATCATGATGACAGAATACAATTTTGTATCAAAATGTAATCATAAGTGGCACACTATAAGATCTATGCTGACCAAACATTGGACGGTATTAAAATCAAAACCCTCCTTGGTGCCCTTTTTACCTAAGTTTCCACTTATGACATCGAGATGGGTAAAAAAAAAGATATCCTCATTAAAAGTCACTACATGTCACGATCTTCTAATCCTTTTAGCTCAAGAGATCAACCATTGCATAACTTACAGCACTACTTATGTTGTGTATTATGCAATGTGCAGATGGTCTATGTATTGCATCAGGTTTACTACTAGGCAATTAAAAATTAGAGTAAATGTGAGGGACACTTTTAAAATCATTACCAACGCAATTTTAAAATACTCCATGGATGTAATCCTAGATCAGTTACGATAAAAGGAATTGATGCCATCCATGGTGGTATTGGGGGATATTCTTATCTTTCTTTGCAGGCTTCATTCTGTTTTTGGCAAACAGTAGAGCTCTAGTAGAGTAGTAGCTCTATCTTGGCCTCATCTGCCCACAAGATGTTTTCCCAGAAGCTACAATGCAATGGGTTTTAAACTCTTTGATACTGTTGTGCACCATGGACAAAGGAATATCAAGATCTCTGGAGATGGACTTGTAACCTTGAGATTGTTGATATGTTTCAACAATTTTGGTTCTCAAGTCACCAGACAGTTCTCTTCTCCTCTTCTTTCTATTCTCCATGCTTAGTGTGGCACACAGACACAGAATTCTAAGACTGAGCCAACTTCTCCCCTTTTTATCTGGTTTCAGATGTGATTTTCATATTGCCCACGCCTATTGCTTGCTACAGGTGAGATTGAGCGAGCATCACATGATTGACACAAAATTGTTGTTCACCCAAAGTTGCTTTTTGTGTTTTTCCAATATACGCAAAGGAAATAAACATGTGTATGACAAAACATATAATTGTACTATTTTGGGGGAGAAATACTTCATTTAGATATATATTTCTTTTATGTATTATTTTAAGTCTTGTCTCCTGCTTTCATTCTCTTTTTACGAGCGAACATTCTTGAAAGTAATATGCATTTTTCATTTTATCTCCTTCTTGTTATGTGCAATACAGGTCATAAGCTGTCAATCAATATATTCTTAGATAAACCTGTGAGTATTGATGTGCGTGTGCATGCTCCATTGCTTTCTGCCCTCTCACATCCTCGGGCATCTATATGGTGCTCGCGCATGTTCAGGAGTCATGATGATGCACCCTTGCTCATGAGCATGCGCAATGATGCCTTGATGACCCAGGTGACGATTGGTGGGACACGCATGTACTGTTGATCTTAATCTCATTGGTCAATGCTCAATCAGGTCATGGACACTGATAATATTTAAGGTCCTACTTTTGGATTAGTATACCGGTCCTCCCTGATGAAGCAATATACTGAATAAGCGAAACACGCAATGGGGATTGATTCTTCCTGGTATTCCTTGCAAACTGCACAGTTTGTATTACAGTTGTGCTTTAAATGCAAGTCTCATGTCCCCTGTCTGACACTCACATTCCGGCAGCTTCACTCACTATTGCCGTCACTCCTTTGGGTTCCAGCAAAAAGTGATCATAGAGCCATCATAGAGATGAACTGAGCTCTTGAGACATAACTTTTGACTTCTGGCAATAAAGAAGTTAAAGGCATAAGATGTCATTGTGGGATCAGAGCGGTGTTGGTAAGAGGTGAAGCTGCCAGAAGGTGAGTGTATGTTGGTGGGCAGGGGGTTAACACTTAAAGTGCCACTCCAGCTTGAGAAAACCTGCTGAAGTGGTGCCTTAATGATTGCCATAAGTGAGGTGGGGTGTGGCTATCCTACTGTAAACTTTTGGAAAGAGGTCAAAGTTATCCTCATCAAGATCATACAATTTCATATACCACTCTGCCATAAGGTGTTTTTATTAGTAATCCTTGATGAGGAGACCAGGCCTCATTGCCCTTGTACTCTTCTCAGGAAAACATTGTTTTATGTTTATAAGGCTATCATCAAGAAATGGATGAATAGAAGACCCTGTGGATTTCACACTGGGTCAGAATGGTAAATACAGAAGCTTCCTCTAAGAGTGTAGTATGTAAAAATGGGCATTGTCCTCAAAACCTTGGCAGGGTATGGAAACTTTGGGTTGATTCCCCTTTGATTCACATTAGTCCATTGGTGAAGAGTAATTTTCTCTCATGATTAAAATAAGTGACATTTGGTGTCTGACATGGGTATAATATGCTTTTAGTTAAAATACTAGACCAATGTTATATTAGTTATATTAACCCCTGATGTGATGGAGGCAATTTTGAACTTAATGAACAGGCCAAATTTTGCAATTCTGACCACTTTATGAGGTTATAACTCTGGAAGGCTTCAATACATCCCAGTGATTCTGGACGGGTTTTTTTCGTGACACATTGTACTTCATGTTACTGGTAATTTAGGATGATATTTTTCGCATTTATTTGCGGAAAAAATCTGAAATTTCATGAAAACATTGAAAATCTTGCATCTTTCAAACTTTTAATTAATTAGTTATGTCACGTAAAATAGTTGATAAATAACATTTGCCATAAATGTACTTTACATCAGCACCATTTTTGTAACATAATTTATTTGTTAAGAAGTTAGAAGGGTAAAAAATATTTCAGCAATTTCTTATTTTTCTAGCAAAATTTGCAAAACTACTTATTTAGCGAGCACATGACATTTGAAGTGACTTTGAGGGGCCTACAGGACAGAAAACACTTTAAAAGTGACACCATTCTAAAAACTCAAAGTGCTCAAAACCACATCCAAGAAGTTTACTAACCCTTCAAGTGCTTCACTGGAATGAATGCAAAGTGTAATAAAAATATAAATAACTACATTTTACCTAAAAATGTTGCTTTACCCCAGATATATTTTACTTTTAAGGGATAGAGTGACAAAATGGACCCCAAAATTTGTTACCCAGTTTCTTCTGAGTGCGCTGATACCCCACATGTAATTAGAAACCTCTGGACAAACAGGAGGAGTAATATTTTCATTTTGAAACACAAATTTTAAATAGTTTGTGGGCACCGTGTCACATTTGCAGGGCCCCTAACAGGGGCATAACTACAATAGGTGCAGGGGTTGCAATTGCAACCTGGGGCCTGGAACCTAGGAGGTCCCAAAAGTCTCTTTGCCCTATAGAAAAAGATTATTGCTATTAAAGATTTTCAATATTTGGGGGCCCTGTTGGAACTTTGGCATCAGGGCCCATGAGCTTTAAGTTACGCCACTAGCACCTAAGGTGTGTAGACAGCAGAAACCCCCACAAGTGATCCCATTTTGGAAACTAGACCTCTAAAGGATTATATCTAGTGGTGTAGTAAGCATTTTGCACTCACAGCCACTTTCCAAAACTTGATAACAATAGTTGATATTGAAGAAAATTTTTTTTTACAAAAAAATGTTGCTTTAGCACCAAATTTCTCACTTTTACCTGATGTAACAACTAAAAGTGGACCCAACAGTCTGTTTCCTAATTTCTTATTAGCACGGTGATACCCCAAATGTAGTAAAAATGTTACGTTTGCACAAACGGTAGGGCTTAAAAGAAATGGTGGTTCTAACAGATGCCAAATTATGGAGGTAATTCTAGAAGCAATGGTCCCAATTCATCAGGGGCATAACTACAATAGGTGCAAGGGTTGCAATCGTACCCGGGCCCTGGAGCCTAGGAGGTCTCACAAGTTCCTTTAGCCTATAGAAAAAGACTATTGCTATTTAGAGATTTGCAATAATTGGGGGCCCCACTGAAGCTTTTGCAGATGAGCTTCAAGTTACGCCACTGCAATTCATTATTGTGGTTTATCCACTTTCCTTAAGTAAATTGCTGTTTTCTTAGTGGCTTTAGTATTTGTACCATATTTTATATCTGTTTTGTAATACTATTTAAGTTGTCTCTTTTTAAAGTCTTTGATTTCCGCTTGACTTTTTTTTCTTATTCTGATATTTTAGGCAGGTTCATGAAATGCGACTTTTACCAAATCTTTAATTTTTTTTAGTGCGTCTACCTCCAGTCCCTGGCTGGAGTAATGTTTCCACAGTTCTCAGTTTGTCACATTTTTACATAAATGAGTGACTTTAAAAAATGTACTTCTATTAATAATAAAACAGTGACGACAACTGGCTAAAAAACGAAAATAAGTAGCATTTTTTTATTTTCCATGTGCGGCATTTTGAAAGATTTAGCACGAAAATATCAGCGAATAGAACAAGACAAAAAAACTAAAATTTAATGTGACTTAGAAAACCCGCAAATGATGAATTGGGACCAACGTCTTCATAATGATCCTCTGTACGGAGACATTGAAATTCCAACAGCTTTGTCTAATGGAGGCTCGGGAACTCATTGTGCCTCTGTGCAGACTCCGGGGGCATACTGGAACTCTGTTGGTGCACGGGGAGGAAGGAATGCATGGCAGTTTCTTAAGGGGGTTCTCTGACTTGTTATAAGTAAAGCCTATGTACATTTGGTCTCCAGTAATGACATCTATACAGAAATACAGCTAATCTATACTAATTCACCTCACTTTATAGAAACATTCTTACTTCTAAAATTAAAGTTTCTGATACACATGTGACAATCGAATGGAGACTATAAAATGGCGTCTGCCAGTCGGTCACTCCCTTAGGATTTATTAGTCAGCAGAGCTCCAAACTAGGGAATACTCTTTCCTATGTAATAGCTGTTTCAATGTGCAAAATTAGCTAAATTCAGGTAATATCAGAGCACTTCTGGGCATTTTAACTAATATTGTAATATTATATTTGCTTCTTATAGCTTAAAAAATACTTTTTTCTCTTGAATCAAGAAAAAAATAATGATATAATGCTACTTATCGCTCATAGACAACATTACAATATTAGAAATATTAATAATATAAATTATTTGTTTTAATCAGTATATTTGGTCTGGGTGACAGTTTTTGCCTTCAGTTTCATCAGTTATTCTCAGAAAACAAAAATGATGGCGGTTTCTCAAGCTTCCTCTATTAATCAGTCCATGAAAAATGGACGGCAGATGGATAACATTCGGATGAGCCATAGACTCGCATTGGCAAGTTTGACCCATTACTCAGATCAAAATCAGACATGTCTCTGTGATTTTAAGCCGAACACTCAGTCTACAAAGAAACTTGGACATGTGAACAGTTCCATAAACTATAATAGGTATGACTACTATCTGTGAAATCTATGTGAACTCTACAATCCTGTTACCAATAATGAGAGTATATAATAGTGAACTCACAAGGCAGATTGAGCAGAGTGTCGAACGTCTTGCAGTTGGTGACCCCAGTACTGGCCGTCGCACAGCTCTTCCACAAGTTCTCATAGATGAGGTTGGTGGTGATCACGCTGCCGCTTACAGTAGACGTTTTCCACCTTTCACTTGACAAAGTGACTCCAGTTACCAAACTTCCAATCAAGCCCAAACAAAATCCAATCACTTCCAAGGCAGTAGACATGATGGAAAGTTAAAAAAATGACCCCAAAAACCTTAAAACCTTGAGTAAATGTATGAGTTAAGATCTTCTGAAATGGAAGAGACGACTTCCCATCACGGATTTCCCGGTTAGATTAAAACCGCTGTACCTTTGCTCTTTGTTCTGACACTACAGTGTGTGATAAAGAGTTTCAAGCCCATCATTAGTGTGACACACACATTTCCACACATCCTACGTCTTATCTAACTGCAAAGTTCTCAAATACTGAAGTTTATTGTTCTTGTAACAGTCACTTCTGCCGGGATGTAACCGATGAGTTATATACAATGGCTCTAGTATGAGATGGAACATTCTGCTCAGATATTCAATATACCTGATAACTACCTTTGTGTGCTAACAAAAAATATTTGACCCTTTAACAATGTTACTTGATTTATAGGCAAAGTGTTGTATTAAAAAAAAGGAACCTACATAAACATGTAACAGCATTTTTTTACATGTTATTTTTTTTATAATATTTTCACGGACCCATAGACTTATATTTCTGATTTTGATCTGACACTCAGATCGATATCAGAAATTTCTCCCTGATTTGGTGCAGACCACTTTGTCTGCAAAATATCACAAATATGTGAAGAGCCCCATAGACTATCATAGGTACAAGTGCTATCCAGCTAAAGGATCTGGCACTCACCCCAAAAAACTGACGTGAGAATGAGGCCCAATACTTGTTTTACCAATCCCCACCAAACCCGTTTCCTTGATACTTGCTTTTCCGACCATTCTCTATTCTTCCTGTAAGGCCGGAGACACACGGTGCAAGATGCATGTGAGATACTTGCACGAGTCCCGCATGTATCACCCAGCATGGCCGCCAGCTCTCCAGACAGGAGCTTGTCAGCTGCTTGTGGTTCTATAGAGCTGACAGGAGCTCCAGCCATGTCGGATGAGTCATGACAGCCTTGTGCGAGTATCTCACATGCATCTCACACCGTGTGTATCCGGCCTTACAGGAAGAATAGAGAATGGTCGGGAAAAGCAGGTATCAAGGAAATTGGTATGGTGGGGGATTGGTAAAATAAGTATGTTTTTTTTTAAGTAGCTGGAGACCCCATTAAAGGGAAGGTGATGATTTTACATTTTTTTTATTAATAATTATTATATAACCAATTATGTTTAATACAAACTTAAATGTGTTTAAAATACATTTTTGTTAATTTGTCCAGGTCAAAACTGTGGGAGAAAATTGGCTCCATTTTTTGAAAATTTGCTCCTGTCAACGCTCAGTACTCAGTGCGAGCGATGACAGGAGGAGGTGCCAGGACACGAGTGTGACAGGAGTTGTGGGGAGCGGAGGTCCAGGATGAGGTGATTATTGAAGATGATCAGCAGCCTGACTTTAGCTACAATACCAGGCTGCTGATCACCGCTCCCTGCAGCTGTCAGCCTGCAAATCAGAACACAGCAGTGTAATCAGCACATTGTTGTGCTTCTTATGATATCCCACAGCCATGTATCTAAAGCCCATTATCTCATCTATGTATATATTGCTTATCATGTAGTACCCCCCCCCCCCCGAGGTGTGCATCATGTGATAACCCCAGACCCATGTATCTAATGCCCATTATGTGTGATATGCCTATCACATTACTGCTCTTATAGACGTAGCCAGAGCAGGGTCACATTACACTGCTACTCCCATAGAATTGGATGGAGTGGTGTCACACATTACCATAATGCTCCCATAGAAGTGAATGGAGTGGTGTCACATGTTACACTGCTGATCCCATAGATGTGAACAGAGCAGGGGTCACATTATACTACTGCTCCTATAGAAATGGACGGAGGTGTGCCAGTGTCACACATTACACTACTACTCCCATAGAAGTGGATGGAGTGGTGTCATGCAGTAAATTACTCCTCCCATAAAAGTGTACTGAGCAGGGTCACACATTATACTTCTGTTATCATAGCAGTGCATGTATAGGGGTCACACATTACTTCATTGCTCCGATAGAAGTAGATGGAGCAGGGCCACACATTACACCACTGCTTCCATAGAATGCTCTGTCCACTTCTATGGGAAAAGTGGTGTAATGAGTGACCCTGCTCTGATCACTTAAATGGTGATCACACCTTACATATAGTGGGCAAAAAAAGTATTTAGTGTCCCTTTCCTACAACATTGAGGAAGAAAGACACTCAGGTTCGGGAGGACCCTTACAATTAGGGGTACCTGCTCCTTAAGTGTGTTACTTTACAGCTTTATATTGCTAAGTTTATTTTATCTGTAGTTTCTTATCCTTGTCCTTCCACCTCCCACTCCCCCTTTCTCTGTTCCATAATCTGTTTTGTTGAATTTTCCTAATCTCTCCCTGTGACCATGATGTGAACATTCTGATCTATGCTCCTTGTCTACTCTCACTTTTGATTCCACAGCTTATTTTCTATACAATTTACCGTGAGTTAGTCATATACTACTTCATTAATAGATTCGGCTATTTCTGAAACCATCATCATGAGCATCAAGTGTGTCACCATTAATGTAAATGGGCTAAATTCGCCCGTAAAACGCTCCCTGGCTTGGTCGCAACTCAAAAAGCTACAAGGAGATGTCGTATTTCTCCAAGAGACCCACCTGCTAAAAGGGGACAATCATCGAATGTCATCAGCTTTGTTCCCTTTTCAATACTTCGCAAACGCTGAGGTAAAGAAGGCAGGAGTGGCAGTCTTTATCCGTAGATCTCTTTCCTTCAGACTAATTGACCAATTCTCAGACCCCCAGGGTAGGTACTTGGTGGTGGTGGGGTATATTAATGACACCTTGTATTCCTTGGTTTCTATCTATGGCCCCAACGTTGGGCAACTACGTTACTTTCACTCTTTATTTCCTAAATTGATCTCTCTCACGAAAGGCCTCACTGTTATAGCAGGCGACTTTAATCTCCCAGTTAACAAGCATATGGACTGTTCTGCCCCCTCCTACTGCCGTGGTGAGATGGGTAACTTGATTTCAACTTATCATCTTCACGATATATGGCGATACTCTCATGGGGAGGAAAGGGACTTCACCTTCCAGTCCTCACGTCACCACACGTACAGTCGGCTAGATTATTTTCTGGTTAATGACCCCCTTCTCTCCAGATGCCAAGTGTCTACTATTGGAAACATCACCTGGTCGGACCATGCCCCTGTCTCTTTACAACTTACTGACTCCGCTCAAGTCACCCCGACCTCGCTTTGGCGATTGAACGAGTATTTGCTAGCTAAACCTGATCATATTGCTGGAATATCTGACCAACTTAAAAACTACTTTATTTTAAACGAAAGTAAACAGACGAACCCTGAAATAAACTGGCTAGCTCATAAAACGGTTATTCGGTTTTTTTTTATTCAACTAGCCTCCAGGCTTAAAAAAGAAAGAGAAACCCAGATTAAATCTCTCACGCTTAAAATAGCAAATCTGGAAACCCTACACAAACAAAACCCCCTGCAGTCGACATATACAGACCTTTCCAAAGCCAGACAAGACCTCCGATCGCTCTTATTAGCTAAAGTAGAGTTCAATCTTAAAAAAAGCAACGCCAAATATTACGGCATGGGCGATAGGGCAGGGAATATCCTAGCCAGGAGAATTAGGAAAAAACAAACAGCCTCAAAAATTTCCCATATGATTTCTTCGACGGGACAAAAAATTAAAAACCCAATACTGATAGCAAAAGAATTTCAAAACTATTATGAAAAACTGTATAATCTCCATGCTGACCCACAAACACCCCAACCCTCGAGAGAGGCGATAAACGAATTTTTGGATAAAGTTCAACTTCCTTCCCTAACATTGGCCCAACAATCCGCTTTAAATGCACCCTTTTCAGAATCAGAAATTCGTGATGTTATCAAAACTATGAAAAAAACAGTCAACCCCAGGGCCTGATGGGTTTCCCTATTTGTACTACACCTCCTTCGCCGATCTTCTGATACCGCATCTACTAACATTATTTAACTACTGGAGAAGTGCGGGGGAGATTCGACCTGAAAGCCTAGAAGCACTAATCTCTACGATCCCAAAACCTGGCAAACCCCCCACGTCACCAGGGAATTTTAGACCAATCGCACTCTTAAACTGCGATTTGAAAATCTACGCGAAGCTCTTAGCGACTCGCCTCATGGGGGTTCTTACCTCCCTGATCGGCTTGGACCAGGTCGGGTTTATTCCAACCAGACAAGCATCTGATGGGACCAGACGCATTGTAGATCTCCTGGAGATTATGGAGAGGAGCAATGCCCCTGGTGCACTCTTGTCTTTAGATGCCGAAAAAGCGTTTGACAGAGTGCACTGGGGGTATTTAGTAGAGGTGCTGGAGAGATTTGGTTTTGTTGGGGACATTAAGACGGCAATTATGGCATTATATTCTCACCCCAACGCAAGGGTGAGAGCTTCGGGTTTCATCTCCTCCACGTTGCAAATAACAAATGGCACACGGCAAGGATGCCCATTATCCCCACTCATCTTTGCCCTGATAATGGAACCGCTGGCGGCCAGGGTGAGAGCCGACCCTGGTATTTCTGGCCCGATAGTGGGGAATATTGAACACAAAATAGGGCTCTATGCCGACGACATCATCTTTGTTTGCTCCAATGTGGAGGAGACCATTCCCAACATAATGACGCTACTAGCTGAGTTTACAGCAGTCTCATACTATAAACTCAATGCCTCTAAGTCTCTTGTTTTTCCCATCAACATCTCTCATTCTCAAAAACTCATGCTCCAGTCAAAGTTTCCCTTTGTGTGGTCTCCTTTGGGGATTACATATCTGGGACTTCAAATAACGCACAATAAAGATATGGTGCGTCGCAACTTTGAAGCCCTCTCTGGTGAAATCAGAACGAGCTTGGATTCTCTTAAAACCCTATACCTGTCATGGATTGCCAGGATTCAGGTCGTAAAGATGACATACTTGCCTAAAATCCTGTACATCCTACGATGCCTTCCTTTACTTTTTCCCAAGCGTCTCATCACTTCTTTACAATCATCATTGAACCGCTTCATATGGAATTATGGGGCACATAGGATAGCGCCAAAACGATTATCTCCCCGGTAGCTTTGGGAGGAATGGGGGTCCCAGATTTGTACTCATACTACTCTGCAATCCATCTATCCGCAGCAAGAGCTTGGTGGTCAGATGGAATTTCTCCGCTTTGGAAACAAATTGAGCAAACCCTTGCGCCACGTAACTCCACCAGACTGTTGCTTGAAATGACTCTCCTCATGCCCAGACACAACGTACTATTCCTAGGATCTATGACAGCCCTTCTGGACGTGTGGTGTCGACATAACCGAAGCACGCTTAAGTTCCTATACCACCATATCTCCCTTCTGGCGGTGGAACACTCGGTGGAGTCCCTTTCTCTCTCCCATTGGAGAGATAGAGGTTTGATAAATCTTCGTCAGATTAGAGAAAAGTCTGGGGTGAAACCTTTCGCTGAGCTAATGGAATTATTTGATATCCCCCGCACCACATTTTACCGCTACCTGCAGACGCGTCATTTTATTGATTCCTTGCGTCTCCCAGTGGTAGATACTGAGGGCTTGGATGGCTCGCTACAGAGACACTTCAAATCCTCACATTCAAATGACCATGGGATTGCTCTACTTTACCGAGCACTGGCCGCAGCTAATAACACGACTAAACTCCCATATATGCTGAAATGGGAACGCTACCTGTCCTTTGAATCTAGCCTTCCTATCTGGCAAGAGGCTGCCTCACGAGCTTCAGCATATTCTAAATGTATCAACCACTTTGAGCAGATCAAAAAAATCCATATGGACTGGTACATTACCCCATTGAAAATGTCACGATTCTCAAAACAACTCCCCCAGACGTCGCCAATGTGCTGGAAACAGTGCAAACAAATAGGATCCACTCCTCATCTCTGGTGGCACTGCCCCAGAGTAAAGGAGTTCTGGAAAGATATTGAGGCTCTCCTCATTACCCTTACGGGTATTAGGTTTGAACTGACGGCACCTATGGCGGTACTGGGCATAGGACTGGAGGAATGGCCGAGCCCGGTCCGTCCGATGGTGGCGAACGTTCTAATAGCCTCTCGCAAATCTCTGGCAGGACTCTGGAGGGACCCGGCCGTGCCACCTAGAGGAGCTGTACTGGACATGCTTAATTCCCATTTTCAATATGAACTTTTGTTGGCACATGACATTAAGAGACGGTCAAAGGTCATGGCATGGTGGGATCTGTGGATGGACTCGCCTTATAACACAATTGTGGTCTGATGGTTACAAAGGAAAACCGGTCTTCTCTTTACAAACTCTGGTTATTTCAAAATGGAACATCGCTATGGAATGTCTCCCACCTCTCGTATAACACAAAATTAGTAGTCATAAGTACCTATTGGTACAGCACATGTGCATATCATCTGGTCTACCTTCCTTTTTTTTCTCCCCCTATATCCCCCCTTGAGTATTGCTGACCCCCTTCATTCCCCTCCCCTTGTTATTGAATGATTTCATTGATCCCACTTTAATCTCATCCCTAACCTGCCTCTCCTTCTCCTTTTCCCCTCCCTTCCCCCCTCCCATTGTTTCCCTTGCCTCCCCCCCTTCTACTTAGATAATAAGGTGTTTATGGTGCATGAGCTAACCCGCCTGGTTAGGGTGGCTCGTTCACTTTGTTATATTACAAAATGGAATTTGCAACCTTTATTTTCCTTCAAATTTTCGAATCGCTAACTGACAGTATGTAACAAAAGTATCAATATTGATCATTTCTATGCAAAATCAAAATAAAAATGGTTTAAAAAAAAAAAGTATTTAGTCAGCCACAAATTGTGCAAGTTCTCCCACTTAAAAAGATGAGAGAGGCCTATAATTGATATCATAGGTAGACTTCAACTATGAGAGACAAAATGAGAAAACAAATCCTGAAAATCACATTGTCTGATTTGGAAAGAAATTTTTTTTTTTAATTTTGGTGCAAAATAAGTGTTTGGTCACCTACAAACAAGCAAGATTTCTGGCTCTCGCAGACCTGTAACTTCTTCTTTAAGAGGCTCCTCTGTCCTCCACTCATTACCTGTAGTACTAGCACTTGTCTGAACTTGTTATCAGTACAAAAGACACCTGTCCGCAACCTCAAACAGTCACACTCCAAACTCCACTATGGTGAAGACCAAAGAGCTGTCGAAGGACACCAGAAAAAAAATTGTAATCCTGCACCAGGCTGAGAAGACTGAATCTGCAATAGGCAAGCAGCTTGGTGTGAAGAAATCAACTGTGGAAGCAATAATTAGAAAGTGGAAGACATACAAGACCACAGATAATCTCCCTCGATCTGGCTCCCCATGCCAGATCTCACCCCGTGGGCTCAAAATTATCTCAAGAATGGTGAGAAAAAAAAACAGAACCACACAGGGGGACCTAGTGTATGACTTGCAGAGAACTGGGACCAACGTTACACAGGCTACCATCAGTAACACACTACACCACCAGTGACTAAGATCCTGCAGTGCCAGATGTGTCCCCCTGCTTAAGCCATTACATGTCTGGGCCCGTCTGAAGTTTGCTAGAGAGCATTTGGATGATCCAGAGGAGTATTGGGAGAATGTCATATGGTCAGATGAAACCAAAGTAGAACTGTTTGGTAAAAAAACAACTCGTCAATCGTCATGTTTAAAGGAGAAAGAATGCTGAGTTACATCCAAAGAACACCATATCTACTGTGAAGCATGGGGGTGGCAACATCATGCTTTGGGGCTGTTTCTCTGCCAAGGGACCAGAACAACTGATCCGTGTACATGAAAGAATGAATGGGGCTATGTATTGTGAGATTTTGAGCACAAACCTCCTTCCATCAGCAAGGGCAATGAAGATTAAAAGTGGCTGGATCATTCTGCATGACAATGATCCCAAGCATACCACCAGGGCAACGAAGGAGTGGCTTTGTAAGAAACATTTCATTGTCTAGCCAGTCTCCAGATCTCAACCCTATAGAAAACCTTTGTAGGGAGTTGAAAGTCAGTGTTGCCCAGCGACAGCCCCAAAGCATCACTGCTCTAGAGGAGATCTGCATGGAGGAATGAGCCAACATACCAGCAACAGTGTGTGCCAACCTTGTGAAGACTTACAGAAAACGTTTCACCTCTGTCATTGCCAACAAAAGATATATAACAAAGTATTGAGATGAACTTTCGTTATTGACCAAACACTTATTTTCCACCAAAATGTGAAAAAAATTTCTTTCCAAATCAAACAGTGTGATTTTCAGGATTTGTTTTCTCATTCTGTCTATCATAGTTGAGGTCACCTATGATGTCAATTACAGGCCGACATCATCTTTTTAAGTGGGAAAACTTGCACAATTGGTGGCTGGCTAAATACTTTATTCCCCTCTGTACATTAGATACTGCATATCTAAGCCATTCCTGTGTCATACACTCTACTGAGCTCTATATATCATCCCTGCATGTGAGACACTGCTTAGGCTATGTTCGCACGTCCAGTAATCATCCGTTAGAATGGATCCAGTAGCAATCTGTTGGCAAAGAAACTTGTGCAAACGACTTTTTTGTCATTTTAAAACAAAAAAACGATTTCTGTTTTTTTAACATTGGAGGCTATGGAAAATGGATGTACAACTTTTTTGACAGCAGATTGCAGTGGAATTCGTTCAAATGGATGAGTTCTAGTGCGAACTTAGCCTTATCTAATCACAACACGTCATACAGTCTAGACCCAGTAGTACATGATGCGGCGAATAACACCAATTAACAGAATCTGCATTGCCAGCCCTCCTCTGTGACACTTTCAACATCTCAGTATCACTTTGCAGTCACAAACAAAATGGCCCCGCACTATGATCCTAAACTTCATCCTCCCTTATACTTTTGCAAACGCCCAGAAGGGGAGGAGAGAAGTGAAGTCACTTATGTGAGCAATTTTATATCATTTACATTTGTTATTTAACACATTTATAGCAGGGGTGCTTGTTTATGCGCTTTTTGCTGGTTTGTTTGTTGACTATAAGGCAGTTTCTGTTTAATACCACCTTCGTGTTGGGGTGCTAGTACATATCTTGTTATTGCATTAGTACTTTACATTTTTCTAACTGTTGAAAATGTACTTTTAGATCGCACCTTCCTTTTAATATTCAGACGACTTACAATGTCTCACGCAGTGTTCACTTGCTATGATTTTTGCTAACTTACCATAAGTCATCATGCTTTTTCTGTGATAGACAAAATAAATGGTCTGTAGCTTTTACCCCTCCATTTATTACTGCTGCAGGAAACATACGTATATGTACAGATCAATAAACAGGTCAATCAGCACCTCACCTGCAGAGAATTTCTGCTTGTTATTGATTACTAACACTTATTCTCCATATTTAACCCTTTATCTTCCACAGATCCTAGTGCAATATTTTTTTTTTCAATGGCCAGCTATTCTTTTTTTTAATTCCTGCATATAAGCTTATTAAACTAATGCTTAAGGCAAACGCAAATGTCAGACTTAACTTAAAGTTTAAACGTTATTTCATTGAAAAAAAACAACACAATACTGCCCTGGTTGTTAATGATGAAACATAGCAGTTTAGATAATGCCTTTATTGTGCCATATGACTTATTTTCTTTCATTTTTCTGTGCTCTTTTAATAACCGCATTTTATAGCTGAGTGGCCAGCAGCTGATATGGAGCAGTGCAATGTGGTAGCAGAGAAGGGGTTAACAGAAATCGTGACTGAGCTGTGTGGAGCCAGATGACAGATCAGAAGATTGTGCCAAGGAAAGAGGTGTTTGCATTGCTCCTGACAATGCTTAGCAAATGTGCTTTACGCTGAGCTAATGTGATACATTGTTTGCTCACCAGCTGCAGTCAGTAATGTAGGCCTTCCCCCCTTTCCCTTATATGGTAACATGCCCCATATTCAGTGTGAAGACAGATCTGACTGCTAATGAACATATTTCTGCTTCACACACAGTGTAGTGGGGACACTTTGTGGAAGGTTTATTATGAAAGGCTTTCTTCCAGATTTCTCTTATGAAGTATATTTGAAAGTTTATTAAAATCACTTGCTCTACATTATTATTAAATAAAAATTTAGATGGTGGTTAGGCTTTAAGGACTTTTTCTTATTCATATTTAATTTCTTCAATTTTTCATTTACGTTTCACCCCATCCCTGGTATGCAGTACCCTCATCATTGCAGACATTCCCACCATTACTAGTATATAGCACCCCCCCTCCTGATATACAGTGCCTCATTATTATACATTGTATTTGTCCTCCATGCTGCCGCTCACTATGAAATAATAATAAACTGATCTCACCCTCCGGTGATTCTCTTCAGGGTCTGTGCGTTTTCTCCTGGTCTTCCTGCTTGTAATCATGTCACCGCGGCGCCGGTCACATGACTTTAGAAGCAGGAAGTCAGAGGGAGGGCGCACAGACCCTGAAGAGAATCGCCGGAGGGTGAGATCAGTTTATTATTATTTCATAGTGAGCGGCAGCATGGAGGACAAATACAATGTATAATAATGAGGCAATATCGGGAGGGAGGGGGGCGCTATATACTAGTAATTGTGGGAATGTCTGCAATGATGGTGGTATCCTCAGGATATCCCTGAGGAAGGTGCCAGGTGGGGCACTGAAACGCGTTGGAGTAGAAGAATAAAGAATAAGAATCTGCTTTATGAAACTCTGACTCTCATGTGAGTTTTCTTGGACTTGAGCAGGGCGGACCGTGGCACACCTTTTTTTTTTTCCCCATCATGTTCAGATGAACGATTTTGTTTTCCTGAATAAATCTGCATGTGAAAAAATTGCAGCATGCACTAACTACTTTTTTTCTGAGTGTCGGATGAAATGTGACCATTCAAGTCTAAAGATTTGCAAAAAAAATTTGATAACATGCGTAGCCGCAGTATAGCATCCATTTTTTACGGACATGTTGCACTTCTTTAACATAGTGTGTGCCAGTCTCAATGAAGAGTGCAGTGGAGAAAAATGCCCCAAATTCATTAGAAGGCTTGTGCCTATTCATTAATTTTTCTCAGTTCTCAGCTGCATTGCCCGTGGAACAGTGGTGTAATTGAAGCTCATGGGCCCCGATGCGAAAGCTCCAACAAGCCCCCATTATGCAAATCTTTAATATCAGTGGTCTTTTCTATAGGCCAAAGGGACTTTTGGGGCCCCCCTAGACTCCAGTGTGCGATTGCAACCCCTGCACCCATTGTAGTTACGCCCCTACCCTGGCATACATTTCTGTCATAATTTACTCTACTTGTTTGGGGTAAACTATGATGAATTTGTCGGCTGCGCTCGGTCACATCATCTTTTGGCTAAACTTTTCCTACTTTTCATAAAATTTCCAGGACTTGAGTAAAAACACCAAAGTTGTTAATTTATTTTCAACATTTCCAGCATTTTAACTCTAGAAATTTGTTGAAAACTGCTTGATGAATGGAGGAAAAAAAATTTTGGTATACAGAGAAAATGGAAAAAAATACTCCAGAATTCCATAATAACTCTTGTAGGATTAATTAGGTCTAAAAAAATTATTGTTTGATGAAGGTCAAATAAACAAGATATAGAAGAAAAATGAATATGTTGACATATACAGAGTCACACACATAATGTCCATTTTCGGTGATTCTAACGTGAACATTAAGATATAACAAGTGAATTATAGACAGCTCGTTATGAAAGAGTTACCGTACTAACTGCAGGCGATATACATCTGCAAGCACAATTGGCTTGTCTCTGACCCGTAATCCCCTTTTATCCTCCCACAGGCCTCTTGTCACAACTATTGATAAACAATATTCTTGACACATAAGTGCTTTAGGGGACAGATTACAGCAAGCTGACTGTTGAAATTCTATGTTTTGCCTTTGGCAAATGACTAGCCTGGACATGATACAGAAATGTGCTTAACAATGCTCCAACATTCATTCTGGAGTTTGTGATTGGAATGATTATCCTGGAATCACACATTTTCTCATGGTCCATGGCTGATATAAATTATATATTTATTCATCTTTTCACAATGTTAATATTATATGGAATCTTGGCTAACAGACGGTAATATTTGTAAAGCAATGGCAAATTACAGTTTGCATTATCTCTATGCTATAAAATCACTGTGGAGATTACACTTGTATTGTACTGTGACATCAATATGTATTGCTTCTCGATGTTGTCCCATAACTTTGAGGATTATATCTCTATGTATACATCACAGTGTGCATTAATCCTACATATGTGATTACTGTTCTCATTATTTTTGGGCTGTAACGTCATAATAGTCAGGATTGGCGTTAACACCTGGCGCAAACAAGGGGGCCCACTCGCTGTTGGGGAACCATCAGCACTGCTTGCTGGATGGTGTCCCCAGCAGATGCATTGGGCCCAGGGTAGCTGCCTTTCCTTATCCCTCTCGTGCGCTTTGTTCTTCCTCCCAGCGCCGCGCGACGAGGACTTCTGACGTCACCTGCAGGGCAGTGCTGATTTCCTGCATCGCGCAGTGCATGGAAGGAGAAGACAATACACAAAGACAGCCTGCACGGTCACAAACATGAGGGAGAAAATAGCATATGGTGAGAGCACACAAGAGGGAAGACAGCACATGGGAAAAGAGAACATAGGGTGAGAAGAGGGCATGCAAAGAATTTGCATGGGGGAGAAGGGAGTGCACTGGGTGAAGAGAGCACACAGGGGAGAGATCACACAGGGAGAGAAAAGAGCATACAGGGAGAAGAGAGCAGACAGAGTAGAAGAGTGTCCAGGGGAGATGAGAGTGCACAGGCGAGATGAGAGCGCATATGGGGAGAGATCGCACAGGGGGAGAAAAGAGCACACAGGGAGAAGACAGAGCGCTAAGGGGGAGAAGAGAACACAAGTCAAAAAGAGCACACAGGGGAGAGGAGTACATGGGGGCGTGAGACAACACAGGAGGAAGAAGACAGTGAACAGGGGGGATAGAGACAGCACACAGGGTAGAATGCACAGGGAAGAAAAGAGCACACAGAGGAGAGATTGCACAGGGGGAGAAAAAAGCACACGAGGAGAAGAGAGTGCACAGGGGGAGAAAAGCACACAGGGGAGAGGAGTGCACGAGAGGGAGAGTGTTGGCAGCAGATCATTCAGGATACTCTCAAGCATGTTGACAACAGAACAGAGCTTTAATTAGCTATAAACAAATACAGATATGATAGGCTTTGTGGAATCAGGAATATACATATCTTAAGTGTCTCTGTGCAGCATCAGCAGACTGCTTCTCCTCTCATGCGTAGACACAGGAAACTGGGTACAGTCACATGGTCTTTTCTGTGTATGAGCCTCTGGAAGTGCTTTTTTTTAATCTAACTTTATAGACAATACACAAACCTAGCAATAGAATACTTACATATACAGGAATGGAGTTGTTGCACTAAACATATTCCAACACCCCCACTCAACAACTACTTATCCTGTTAGTCCCATTGTGGTTCTGAAGTCCTTAAACTTGGCTCTTGGCAATGGTTTTGTCATACCATCAGCTAACATCTTGTTAGACTCGCAATAAACAAACTCTAGTACACCACGTTCTACTAAGTCACGTAAGTTTAATGTCAATGTGCTTGGTCCTTGCACTAATCTTCTCACTGCTGGCAAGTTTAATACATCCTTGATTGTCCTCATATACAGAAGTGCCCCTACTGCTTCTCTGTAACTCTCATTGCTGGAATTTTGACGAAGCTTTGGCTTCTGAGAGTTCTTTTTCCTTGCATGACTGTGGTTCTGGTTCAGGAAGTGTTGTGACCATATAGGAAAAGTGTCTAGCTGGGATACCTTTGTTTGGTCTTTCTGATCTCCTGACTGGAGGCTGACTTAGTTTCTTCTTTTTCTTCCTTGCTGGCTCTGGTGCTTATCCAGACTTCAGTGTTTTCTTTTTCGGTGTCTGGATTTGGTGATTGAGATTCTTGTTTTTGTTTCTTGGCTTGAATGACTGGTGTAACTTCAGGGAATTTGAGCGAAACAGAGATCTCATCAAGCACTACGTCTCTGCTGATTGTTACTTTGTTGGTCTCTGGGTGCAGGATTCTGTATCCTTTTTGAATTTCGCTATAGCCACCAGGACCCCTTGCTTTGCATGTGATTCCCAGCTGGAACGTTTTTCTTTGGGAACATACACAAACGTTTTGCTTCCAAATATCCTGAGGTGCTTCAGGTTAGGCTTTTCGCAGTTCCATAGTTTTCTTTCTGGCTTTACCTGGCAGTCTGTTTTGAAGATAGCTAGCTGTCATGATGGCTTCTCCCCAATACGTTGTAGGTAGATTTACATCAAACATACTTCTTCCACTTTCACAGAGAGTGCGGTTCTTTCTCTCTGCAATGCCATTCTGTTCTGGGTTGTATGGAATGGTACTCTGGAACACGATTCCATTCTTTTTCAAAATGGTTTGCACCTTATCACTTGCATATTCAGTCCCATTATCTGCACGCAGGGCTTTTGGAATTTTTCCAAATTTGTTAAACACTACAGCAAGATATTCCTCAAGTTTCTGTGGAACTTCATCCTTACTGTGAAGCAGATAGGCGACTGTATATCTGGAGTAGTCATCAATAAATGTGAGAAAATATCTCTTCTTGCTTGGAGTTTGAACACTCATTGGACCGCAAATATCTGTGTGTATCAAATCCAGTGGCCGTGCAGATTTAGTGGTGCTTACTTTAGGAAAGGATTTTCTGGACATTTTCCTTTTAAGACAGCTAGTACTCTTCATCATTTGACTACATTGCTTGATTTAAACACTATTTGCAAGTTGACCTAGCTTCCTTACTGCTTCTGCGTCTCTGTGCCCAAGACGTCTGTGCCATTCATGGATACAGTTCTTATGCAGATCTTGTCTAGTACTGTACACTCTTTCTTTGTATTTTAGCTGATAAACTTCATTTTGGATTTTTTCTTCTGCCAGAGTGTGACCCTTCTTAGATATAATGCAGCTGTTGTCTTTAAAAGTAACTACATTCCTTTTTTTGCGTAAGCTTCTTTACTGACAGAAGATTGCTTTCAAGGCTGGGAACATAGAGAACATTCTTTACTGGGATCTTTCTGCTTTGTGCTAAGGAAACTGGACTACTGGAGGTAGTCGTCTCCTACTCCGTCTGAAGTCATGTAGTGACCATTAGCTAAGATGACCTTTTCTGACTTGCTTTCATCAAGGTCAGTGAAGAAATCCTTGTTATTCGTCATATGGCTGCTGGCACCAGAGTCTATACACCATATATGCTTTGCAGATGAGCCTGTACTGATATTAAATGCAGCTTCAACACATGCAGACTTTTCCTTTACAGCTGTTTTCACCTTTTGATCACTGTTCTGCTGTTTAAGCTGACTCATTCTTGCTTTGTATATTCTGCAGTTTGCTTTAAGGTGGTCGGGTTTTTTACAGACAAAGCATTCACGAGTTTCTCTTAGATTGCTCTTACTTTAGGAAAGTCCTGTGTCTTTAATGCTGTTTTTGCTCTGGATTCATTACTGCTGCTTACATTATGCGTTTTTTGCTTGAATTCATCTACAAGTTTTCCTTTGACATATTCTAGTGTGAGCTCATCATCTGGCCGTGCATCTAGTGCAGTGACAAGTGTATCATAACTTTCTGGAAGACCTCTTATTAGAAGTGCAGCAACATGAAAGTCTTTAATATCTTCTCCAATACCCCTGAGACTCTCCACAACCTTTAGGGTGTTTTTTATATAGTCCTACATATTCTGGCCATCACTTAACTTAGACTGGTACAGCTTTCTCATGAGATAAAGCTTATTGCTGAGATTTGATCTTTCATACACTTTCTGTAATTCATCCCACATCTATTTTGCAGTTGCAAACTTGCATATATGCACAATCTGATCATCATCTACACTGAGGGAGATAGTGCTTTGTGCTTTCTGATCATTCTCTAGACGATCATCTGGTAATGGATGAGGCACTTGTCCCTGCGTATATTTCCACGTACCTTCTCTTATGAGCAGCATCTTCACCTTGAATTTCTAGGATTGATAATTCTGATTGGTGAGACTTTGCACTGAGAACTTGATAGGATCCCTGCTTGTGGACATCTTCTCTGTTGCTTTGTGCTGCTTTGCTTTGGGCTTCTGTTGCTGTATCTTTCTGTGTCACTCCTGAGGTTCTGTGTCACACTGGGGTTCTGTGTCACTCTGGGCCCATAACCTGTTGGCAGCGGATCATTCAAGATACTCTCAAGTGTGTTGACAACAGAACAGAGTACAGTATAAACAGGTACAGTTATGATAGGTTTTGTGGAATCAGGAATATACATATCTTAAGTGTCTCTGTGCATCATCAGCAGTCTGCTTCTCGTCTCATGCACAGACACAGGAAACTGGACATGGTCTTTCCGGTGTGTGAGCCTCTGGGAGCGTGTTTTTTTTTTAAATCTAACTTTATAGACAATACACAAACCTAGCAATAGAACACTTACATATACAGGTATGGAGTTGTTGTACTAAACATATTCCAACAGAGAGACACGGCTAAGGAGGGGAGAAGACAGGGCACGGGGAGAGAGACGCAGCACAGATGGGGAGAAGACAGCACACAGGGGGTAGAGAGATACAGCACAGAGAAGAGAAGACAGCACACAGAGAGGAGAAGACAACACACAGAGAGAAGACAGCACACAGAGAGGAGAAGACAGCACACAGAGAAGAGAATACAACACACAAAAGGGAGAGAGACGGCACACGGGGGTGAAGAGCGCACAGAGGGAGAATGTACAAAGACGGGAATTATATTTGCGGGGATTGTATTATTTCTATATAGATATACAGTTGTGGCCAAAAGTATTGACACCCCTGCATTTCTGTCAGATAATACTCCGTTTCTTCCTTAAAATGATTATAATCACAAATTCTTTAATATTATCTTCATTTAATTTGTCTTCAATGAAGCAACACAAAAGAGAATGAATCAAAAAGCAAAACATTGATCATTTCACACAAAACTCCAAAAATGGGCCAGACAAAAGAATTGGCACCCTCGGCCTAATACTTGGTTGCACAACCTTTAGCCAAAATAACTGCGATCAACCGCTTCCGGTAACCAGCAATCAGTTTCTTACAATGCTCTGCTGGAATTTTAGACCATTCTTCTTTGGCAAACTGCTCCAGGTCCCTGATATTTGAAGGGTGCCTTCTCCAAACTGCCATTTTTAGATCTCTCCACAGGTGATCTATGGGATTCAGGTCTGGACTCATTGCTGGCCACCTTAGAAGTCTCTAGTGCTTTCTCTCAAACCATTTTCTAGTGCTTTTTGAAGTGTGTTTTGGGTCATTGTCCTGCTGGAAGACCCATGATCTCTGAGGGAGACCCAGCTTTCACACACTGGGCCCTACATATTGCTGCAAAATTTGCCATGCACACGGTCAATCAGTCCAGTGCCAGAGGCAGCAAAGCAACCCCAAAACATCAGGGAACCTCCGCCATGTTTGACTGTAGGGACCGTGTTCTTTTCTTTGAATGCCTCTTTTTTTCTCCTGTAAACTCTATGTTGATGCCTTTGCCAAAAAAGCTCTACTTTTGTCTCATCTGACCAGAGAACATTCTTCCAAAACGTTTTAGGCTTTCTCAGGTAAGTTTTGGAAAACTCCAGCCTGGCTTTTTTATGTCTCGGGGTAAGAAGTGGGGTCTTCCTGGGTATTCTACCATACAGTCCCTTTTCATTCAGACGCCGACGGATAGTACGGGTTGACACTGTTGTACCCTCGGACTGCAGGGCAGCTTGAACTTGTTTGGATGTTAGTTGAGGTTCTTTATCCACCATCCGCACAATCTTGCATTGAAATCTCTCGTCAATTTTTCTTTTCCGTCCACATCTAGGGAGGTTAGCCACAGTGCCATGGGCTTTAAACTTCTTGATGACACTGCGCACGGTAGACACAGGAACATTCAGGTCTTTGGAGATGGACTTGTAGCCTTGCTTCCTCACAATTTGGTTTCTCAAGTCCTCAGACAGTTCTTTGGTCTTTCTTTTCTCCATGCTCAATGTGGTACACACAAGGACACAGGACAGAGATTGAGTCAACTTTAATCCATGTCAACTGGCTGCAAGTGTGATTTAGTTATTGCCAACACCTGTTAGGTGCCACAGGTAAGTTACAGGTGCTGTTAATTACACAAATTAGAGAAGCATCACATGATTTTTCTAACAGCTCCAATACTTTTGTCCACCCCCTTTTTTATGTTTGGTGTGGAATTACATCCAATTTGGCTTTAGGACAATTCACTTTTTTGTTTTTTCATTGAAGACAAATTAAATGAAGATAATAATACCAAAGAATTTGTGATTGCAATCATTTTCAGGAAGAAACTGAGTATTATCTGACAGAATTGCAGGGGTGTCAATACTTTTGGCCACAACTGTAGATATATGCCTGCCTGAACGCCAATAAAGGCTTGAGAAACATCTTAAACAGAAAAATAAAAAAAAAACAGTCTTGGCTCCACCCTACTATTGATAACCTGCAAAGTAAAGCAGACACCTGCGGGCTGGTATTATCAGGCTGGGAAGCTAATTTGGCCCTTCGCAGCCTAAAAATACCAGCCCGCAGTTGTTCCAGAAGTGGCACATCACATTAGATGTGCCAATTCTGACTCATTGCCCAGCTCCTCCAAATTGTCCTTGTGCAATGGCAATTAGTGGTTTATGGCAGGGGTGGGGAACTCCAGGCCTTAAGTCACGCCAACAGGTCATGTTTTCAGGATTTCCTTAGTATTGCACAGGTGATAATATAATCACCTGCACTAATGATGATTCCAATCCCTGTGCAATGCTAAAAAAATCCTGAAAACATGACCTGTTGACAGCCCTTGGGGCTGGTTTATGTGGGTTGATGTCACCTGTGTAGTGTCCACTGGCATCAAGCCCTGGTGCTAATAATCAAGATGGCATTTATCAGGCACCCACAATATTAAACCAGTAAGTGGAAAGAAAAAAAGAGGCACTCAAATGTTACCTTTTTAAAAAACACTCACCAACTCTTGCCCTGGTTCATCAATTTATAACAGAAAAAAAAAGCCATGAAGATCTGATGTTATACACGCTGTACACTGAGTACTTTACATTGTATCAAAGCGTCCTATCTGCAGTGTTGTCCCATGAAAGATATACAATATGTACAAAAATGTAAAGGGTGTACTCACTTTTGTGATATACTGTTTTTACTTATGTGACGCCCCGCAACGAGTGCGTCACAGGAGGGTACTGCACCCCTGACTGAAGGTGCAGTATTCTCTGTCTCAGTGATGAACAGGTTAATCCCAAGGCTCCATGTACCACATGCATACACTTAGAGGCAGAGGACCAATTAGATACCCGTTTCCTGGGCAGCCGGTCCTGGTGGGAGGAGAGTTAGGTGTATAGCAGTGGGGAAGAGAAGAACAGAGTTAGAAAGTTGGAGAGACAGGAACAAGAAGTCAAGTCATGACAGAACAGCTAACAGGGAGGGCACCGAGCACTGGTGACCCAGAAGTGAAAGGGGCCAAGAGAACCAGAAAACGGGAAATAGACGACCCAAGCCCAGTCCAAACCCGAAGTACCGGCTCCGAGGTGGTGCAGATGCTTTTCCGCTGTGCCACAGACCCGGAGTGATTGAGAGCTTCACAGGAGCGCAATACACAGTTTACCATCACCGCAGCTGTATCAGGAGGGGTACCCACCACTGAGGTTCAGGGGCCTATCGGGAGTCGAAGGCCAACAGCTCGGGTTCCCAACAGAAGTTCCTCTGTATCCTGACCTGGTACGTTAGAAGCAGTGAAGAGAAACGGACAACCAGTATAGAGAAAGACACTGTGGAGCCTTGGAGGGACACTGTTCATCACAAGGACCACCTGGTCCGTTACCTGAAAGTGGAAACCGTTATCCCTGTGTACTGTGTGAGAACTAAGTAAAGACCCGTTCAGAGGAGCAACGTGTCCAAGCCTTATTTCAGGACTGTTACTAACTGATTTATCTACAGAAACAACCGAGCTGCCGTACTCCTTGACTGCAGCTCCTGACCCCGGGGACCCTCGCTCGTCCTGTAGGGAGCAGAACCATATCGCTGCCGCCCATCCCCCGGATGTCCAAGCAGCGCCAGTGCCATTACCGGACTCCTACAGGTAGCGTCACGAAACACTAACTTTATTGAAATTCTAGCATCATACTTTAACCTTTTATTGACCACCAGGCCTCCACAGCCTCAGGCACAGAACCGTGACCACAGCCAGCGCCTGAGAACCCGGCCCACGGTGAGTCACTTAGATCCCAGCAGTGACCTGGAAGTTAGAGATGCATCCAGGTGTCTTCCCCATGTTGTTTCCATACTTTTCAGCAATTTTCCTGTGCCCCCACCAGCCCTCCTGTTGGGGTTTTCCAGATCAGAGTTTCCCATTAATTTCCATTATACTTGTGACTCGAATCTATCCCATACGAGCGTCTGACCTTCTCGTTTCAAATGCACATAGTGATGTAAATGTGCAACAATAAGGCACATACCGGGATGAAAGCATTGAAATAGTGATGAGCGAGCACTAAAAAGCTTGAGTGCGCAACTCAAGCTTTTTAGTGCTCGCTCATCACTATTTCAGTGCTTTCATCCCGGTATGTGCCTTATTGTTGCACGTTTACATCACTATGTGCATTATATCTGTGCAAAGCCACTATTGATTTGATTGTCTTGTTGTGTCACATTACTGTGTTCAATATGGATCTGTTGTGATATTGGTTGTGTGGCGCCCCGCCAAGCAGGCATCACAGAGGGGTACTGCACCCGTAAAAGAGGTGCAGATACTCCAGCTGCAGGTGGATCATAGGATGGTGGGTGGTACCCATTAACCAGCACCCCACACTAGGTCACACGGTGGGAGGTTACCCAGGAGGGAATAAAATCACCTCTAGGGGGAGCAAGGAGGTCCCTTTTTGACCTCAAGGTCTTTGAGAAGAATGGCAAACTAGCAACAAGGAGAGGGTCTCTCGGCTGAGGGACCAGAGAGAGGGAGAGATTAAGGAAAGATCCCAGGAGCAGACAGCTTGAAGGGAAGAGGAACCCAGCTTACTGGGCACCGGAGCCTGCACCTGTGGGATACTTCAGGACCACAGAAAATCCGGAGACCCGTGGAGTCTACACTTCTCCCGGGCACCTGAGCGACCGAAAGAGGACCCAGGAGGTCGGGTTAGCTTTATGGAACCAGACTTCACCACCACTGGGAAGCAGGAAAGGAACAGACGAGGGTAGAGTACAGTGGCACACACCAAGGGTCCACCATACCACCTAAGATCTGCCTGCAGCCAACCGTTCAGCTACCTGTCCTCACACCATCAGGAATACTGCACTGTAACTTTTGTATGCAACTAATACAATTGCCAGTAAAGTACCCGGAGGAATAGTGACTTTGGACTCAGTTTGCTTTCTTCCCATGAACTTGTTTCCTTGCAGGAACGCTGCCCCGGAGGTCCCAGTCCTACCTGTGGTGGACTATACCATCCTAGCCGCGATACCATCTATCTTCGTTGGGATGTGGCGGCGCTGGTGCAAATCACCAGAAACTACAGGTGGCATCACGACAACAAACTGTATATAATCCCCTGTACATAAAACCCCCCTTTTTAAAAGATACCCCAGGACACGGGGTCAGGCGCCGCCACCACTTCCCGTGACAACCGGAGCATTAACCCTTGCCGCCTGACACTCGAGTACCCCAAAGCCTGGGTGCTACAGTTGCATTTATCCTGTCTTCTAATATCACTTTACTCCCTATACCTGTACTGTGACATCATTGTTTGCATTACTCTTGAACTGTCATCACTGCACAGATTATCCTAGTACTGTGATGGTATGTTATTATGTGCTGTGTGTATGTATTAGGAGTCTCATTTTCTTTGCTATTGGATACGACTGAACATATTAATGTTTTGTTATCAGTGCCAGAATTTGTTCTACATTGGGCTAGACTTGATTTTCTGTGCAGCATAATTGAGGCTTATGTCTTTTAATAAAGTAGCCACTTCTTCCTTAGAATAGTTTGGTCAATGCAGGTTTATAAACTTGAAAATAATAGGGATCAACTGAATATGCATAATTATACACCATGTTCCAAATTATTATACAAATTGGTTTTAAGTGTCATAGGTTTTTTTTTTTGTTTTTTTTTTTTTTTGTCAATGAAACCCATTGATGGTATTATGTCTCAAAGCTCTTTGGATCACTGAAGTCAATGTCAGATACCTGTGATAATTAGTTTGGCAGGTGAGCCCAATAAAAGGAAAACTGGGTGTTCCACAATATTAAGCAGGCCACAGTTTTCAAGTAACATGGGAAAGAAAAAGGATCTCTCTACTGCCGAAAAGCAACAAATAGTGCAATGCCTTGCACAAGGGATGAAAACATTAAGGTACCTTTACACGCCGCAATCTCAGCAGGGAATCTTAAAGCCGATATGTCGCCCTGAAACAATCGCCGTGAAATTGCCTCACAGTTGCAGCGTGTGTTTGGGGAATTTCGCAGCGATAAATCGCCTGTCGCCTGATTCCTGAGCACTGCTCTGAAATCAGCCTCAATCATGAAGGCGATATTTCCGTGTTGTGGCGTGTGATAGGGCGATAGTGATGGAATCCGCGTCGCCTATGATTTCCCGTAGGCGTGCCACAGCGTGCTGTAGTCTGCGCCCTGTGTGAACTGATTGGTGTGGGTTACTGTGTTTCCATTGGCTGTCAATTGACACCGCGCCATATTTGAAGAGCTGTCCGTCCAGCACCACACAATGGCAATAGCATCATGTATTAGCCAGCTTTCCAGAGCAGGCTGACCAATCGGAACGCTGTTGCCTTGTCCAATGAGCGTGTATGGGGCGCGGTGTAAACCACTGTGGCACGCCTATCTCTTCGCCGCGCTGAACATGTACGCCCACATTGCCTTTGGGATTGCGGCGTGTGAAACGGTGAGGGAATTCTACCGGTTTGGTTCCGCTGTGGGTGAGATGATTTCCGGGGCGACACATCGCCTTTCTTTCAGGGTGAGATTGCGGCGTGCAATTCCGCCATCGGCGATCTGAGGCGACCATGGAAAACATGCACGCGTACGTTAGATCGCCTCATATCGCCAGCCAAGATTGTGGCGTGTAAATGTACCTTTAGATATTGCACAAAAACGTAAGGGTGATCATCATACTCTGAAGAGATTTGTGGCTGATTCTGAGCACAGATGTGTTCGTGCAGATAAAGGCAGAATGAGGAAGGTTTCTGCCACCCAAGTTCATTGGATTAAGAGAGCAGCTGTTAAAAAGGCCTTACAAACCAGCAAACAGATATGTGAAGCTGCTGGTGCCTTTGGAGTCCCTCGAATCTCAAGGTGTAGGATCCTTCAAGCAGGGCCGGCTCCAGGTTTTTGTTGGCCCCGGGTGAAAGAGTCTTAGTGGGCCCCTTTAACACATACTGGCTATATTTATATATATAATAATATTTAATGATTTACATGGCGCTATTAATTCCATAGCGCTTTTACATACATATACATATATTTTAGAGACCTTGGGCTGCGTATATTTAATGGATAAGAAACAAAATGCTGCACTCACCGAGCAGAGCTTTTTAATTTTTTATTTCAGAGTCCTCTTTACATGGTTTCTCTGCAATGTGGGAGGGAGTGAGGAGACACTCGCACCCTTACATATGCAAGTAGCACCGGTCCCTGCAACACAGCAGTGCCCAGTATATATCTGCAAAACCTGCGTATATTTAACATAGAGGCTGCTGGGAGGGCTGCGTATATTTAACATAGAGGCTGCTGGGAGGGCTGCGTATATTTATCATAGAGGCTGCTGGTAGGGCTGCGTATATATAATATAAAGGCTACAAGCTGCTTATATATAATATAGAGGCTGAGGGCTGCACCTTGTTATCTAATGTCCATCAGTGTTTGTGCATGCGATGCAAATTAGCCATGTGGACTGGTAGCAGTTGTAGAGCCATACTCAGCTACTGCCTGTTTCTGAGTGGCCCCTGGCATTCAGGTTTGCCTGTCACTAAGGGCCCCCTGGCATTCAGGGCTGCCTGTCCTGACTGAGTGGGCCCCCCAAGCACTTCAGGGCCCCAGCACTTGCCCGGGTGCACCGGTGCTGACGCCGGCCCTACTTCAAAGGCTTGCTGTGGTGCATAAACCTACTATTCAGCCACCCTAAACAGTGCTCACAAGCAGAAACGGTTGCAGTGGGCCCAGACATACTTGAAGACTAATTTTCAAAGAGTTTTGTTTACTGTTGAGTGCCAAGCAACCCTGGATGGTCCAGATGGATGGAGTAGTGGATGGTTGGTGGATGTCCTAACAAGGCTGCGACTTCAGCAAGTAAGCGGAAGAGTCATGTTTTGAGCTGGAATCATTGGGAAACAGCTGGTAGGCCCCTTTAAGGTTCCTGAAGGTGTGAAAATGACCTCTGCAAAGTATATAGAGTTTCTGACTAAGAACTTTCTTCCATGGTACAAAAAGCAAAAACGTGCCTTCAGGAGCAAAATGATCTTTATGCATTATAATGCACCATGTCATGCTGCAAAGAATACCTTTTGTGTCATTGGCTGCCATGGGCATAAAACGAGATAAACTCATGATGTGGCCACCATCTTCCCCTGACCTCAACTCTATAAAGAACCTTTGGAGTGTAATCAAGCAAAAGATCTATGAGGGTGAGAGGCAGTTCTCATCAGCACAGCAGCTCTGGGAGGCTTTTCTGACATCATGCAAAGAAATACAAGCAGAATCTCTCCAGAAACTCACAAGTTCAATGGATGCAACAATTGTGACGTTGATATCAAAGAAGGGTTCCTATGTTAACATGTAGCTTGGCCTGTTAGGATGTTTTGGAGTTAAATAGCTTTTTATTTCAGCGATTGTGACCTCCTAATGCTGCAAATTCAACAAATGAGCATTTTCATTTCTTTCAAACATATCAAATGTTTAGAAACTACTGTACCTAATAATTTGGAATAGTGCATTTAGAGGTTTCTTTAACTTTGAAGATTATACTGTTATCATTGGGAGGTTTCTTCAATACAATTTGATGTATGCTCTAACAGGTGATGACGTTTATTACACTGACTGTCATTTGCACCGACTATTTAGGAAAATCAGAGAAAAAGAGCATTTGCATAATAATTTGGAACATGGTGTAAAGTGATGGCTTTATGCATCAGAGAACCTCATGTGATAATTATTCTGTGGTGCCTCCATACTGCTCTCAGGTTGCAACTGAGTTAGGTAATTGGGGGGAACTTGAGCTCAGGCTATCACTGAATTAGCTGCCTGAAAGCCAGCCATATCATCTTAGCTAACTCCTACGCACAATAAGGGTGTGTGCACACGATCAGTGTACGTAGCAGTTTGGATGCAGCGTCTTGCCGCTGCGTCCAAAACGCTGCGTAGTACAGTATAAGCATAGTGTATGAGATTTCAAGAAATCCCCATCCTCACTATGCTTAGCCCGACCTCAGCGATCTTTTAGCTGCGGTGTGGGTTGCCGGCAGTCCGCTCCTCCTCCGCATGTTCATTTCATGCTGCAGAGTCGGAAGCAGCTCCCATCGGGTGACTGCAATGAGAAGCCGCCCTGCACCCACCGCACATGGTGAGTACCGCAGCTGCGGTCTCCCTGCGGGCACCCGCGGCTTCACTCAGGTCTGGAGGAGCTACGTCCAACACGCAGCTCCTCCGGACCGTGAGCACACAGCCTAACCAGTTCTCCTCAATGCCATCCTAAATCCTCGGGTTAAAAATGTCTAAATAAATTTCCGTTGGAAAGAAACAATTTCTTGGCCCACCTTCTAAGAACCTTTGACACATCACCCCTTACCCAAAAATGAGAAGGCATTAAGTCCCAAAACCATTTCCTTGAGCAACCACTTTGCCACAACTTCTGATAATCATGATAATTACTAAGCAGAGCATTTCCTGAGGTTCGGAAGTTGAAAAAGAACTCTTTCCAAAATAATGTTACCAGATGTATCCACAGATGGATATTTAGTTGATTCTACTGCATGGGGCAAGATAGCGGACAACCAGCTTCTCTTGAAACTGTTACCACATCAATGCAAGAAATCCAAATCACTTTTTTCTATACTAGAGTAGTATTGAGAAAGCACCATATCTAATTAAGAAAAGTGAAAACTTAGGGTTCTTGCATAGAAAATTCTCTCCATCTCCTCCAAGAATTACTTTAATGGCAGCAGGTCTAACTTCTATTCTCCTTCAATTGTATCCTGAACTTCTGGCTTTATATGAGTACCTAAAAGATCTTCAAATGCAGAATAAGAACCACTGGTAACTGTCTGAATATGTGTTTAGCATGGCATGGGGTGTTCATCTCAAATTGTTGAAATTGTATAAAAAATGGTGCTGTCTTGGTAAACTCTGAACTCTGTTTTCTATGGAAATCCATGAAGCAGAGCGGCACTCTTCCAGATAAAATATTATCTTTATTGGCAACAAGTTAAAAACTGACATCACGGTACAGCAGTGAGTAGGGCAGAGAAGGGTAGCTGGAGCGCCAGGACTACAGCTGTTGTGCACGTGAGCACTTCTACAGATTTGAAGATCACCACGGTGAGTGCAGCTCTTTTTCTCTTTCTGGAATATTTGTTTCAAAGATATGGTCTGTCTGCAACATCACCACAGATGACTCCATTGCTGAACAAAAAGCAAGTCAAGCGTGTTTAAAGGGTTGTCTACTACTAGGACAGCCTCTTTTCATTCTCCTTGTTTGGCCTCAGTAAAATAAAAAGCTTATACTCACCTCCCATTCCAGTACCATTCCAGTACCGCTCCTTCAGGTGTATGAGCTAACCAACAGTAAAAGAGAGCTGTGAAAGCTGTTGATTAACCTGTATATCTGAAAAGGGGAGGGAGAGGAGCCAGAAGTGATTGGGAGAGGGGCTAGCACAGGGATCTCAAACTCGCGGCCCGAGGGCCGCATGCGGCCCCTAGGGCTTCACTATGCGGCCCGCGGCACCTTGGACAACTTAATGATGCATCGCCCCAGTGCAGGGGGCCGCTGTAGTCCCCGCTGTGTGATGACTTCTGTCCGCAGCACTAACAAGCTCTGCCACTCAGCAAGATAAATGCAAGCTGCCAGCCAATGAGAGGCCCGCAGCTAACGGCAGAATATTACGTCACCTGCGGGCCTCTGGCAGGCAGATTGCATTGATCTTGATGAGCAACAGAGCTTGTCTGAGTGGCGGCTGGTGGAAGTCATAGCACAGCGGAGGCCGGGAGTCAGTACAGCGGGGACCGCGGCGGCCCCCTGCACTGGAGCGATGCATCATTAAAGTGAGAAAAGTGTGAGTGTGTGTGAGAAGATGTGTGTGTTAGGGTGAGTGTGTGAGTGAGGATGTGTGTGTATAAGAAAGTGTGTGTGAGTTTCAGTGTGTGTATGAGTGTGAGTGTAAGAGTGTGTATGAGGATGTGTGAGTGTGTGTGAGAGTGTGTGTGTGTGTGTGTGTGTGTGTGTGGGGGGGGGGTTTGTGTGTAGGTTTGTGTGTGAGTATTATAGAGTGTGTATTTGAGTGTGTAAAAAGAAGGTAAAACAGGACGGGGGGCATCACTATAAAAGTAGATCAGGATGGGGGACATCACTATAAAAGTAGTTTAGGATGGGGGACATCAATATAAAAGGGGATCGGGATGGGGGACATCATCACTAAAGGGGATCAAGATGGGGGACATCACTACTAAAAGGGAATGGGGTGGGGGATATCACTAGAAAAGGAGATCAGGAAGGGGGACATCACTAGAAAAGGGGATCAGGATGGGGGACATCACTAGAAAAGGGGATCAGGATGGGGGACATCACTACAAAGGCGACCATGATCGATGAGGGACATCACTAGAAAAGGAATCAGGATGGTGGACATCACTAGAAACAGGGATCAGGATAGGGATCATCACTACAAAAAGGGATCAGGATGGGGACATCACTAGAAAAGGGATCAGAATGGGGACATCAGTAGAAAAGGACATTACTACAGGATGGGGACATTACTACAAGAAATGGATCAGAATTTGTACATTTACTACATTGAGCAAAAAAATTCTGGTATTACTAAAAATATCACTTCATCCTACAAGGGATGCGGCCCCCCGCTGTAAATGTTTTTCTATGTGCGGCCCACCAACCCAGCCGAGTTTGAGACCCTGGGCTAGCATGACGGTGGTGGTGCAGACTTTAACAAACGGGGGCAGGAAACAGAGCAGACAGGCAGAGGGATGAAGAAGAAGAAGACCTTACCCCAAAGTCCTGCCCCAATGCACAACCGATATATGGATGATATCATCATGAAAAATTTAGAGGAAGAATACTCAGCAACCAAAGATCGGATTCAAGGTGCCTATTTAAAGAACATCACAGTGCCATTATAGCCATGTATTTACTTTATAGTGCTATATGGTTCTCTTTAAAGTTTGTTCAACAATGTATAGACAAACCTGTGAAATACTGGGAGAATATAAATACAAAGAATCTATTACAGCACTGATCATGTAATAATAGAAAATGGCTACAATAGGGATGGGCGAATCTACTCGTTACTACTCGGTACTCGCCGAGTAGTAAGGGATTCGCCCGACTCGTTACACTGCGAGTAATCTCAGGGATGACTCGCAGTCAGTAACGAGTCCGTAGGGAGCGAAGGAAGAGAGGGGGGAGAAATGCTCCTTACCTCTCTTCCGGCTTCTGCTATGTGTTCTGTGCTGGGCTCTGGGACTTGCTGGCTGCGGCAGCTCCAGGGTCCTAGAGCCCGCCTACACAGAGATGTAGCAGAGCCGAGATAGTTCTCAGTCTGCTCACTCCCTGTGCATAGATATGTATATGTATGCACAGGGTTGTGGCAGTGAAGATGTCGTTTTTGGACTACGTCGGACGGAAGAGGATTTTTGGAGTAAAGATGGAGTCTCTAATGTCTTTTTTGTTTTATTTTTAATAAAAAATTTTTCTCTGTGTTGTGTTTTTTTTTTATATTGAGTACTGGAAATTCATGGCGGTCATGTCTAATATTGGCGTGACCGCCATAAATTTCGGGCTTAGGGCCAGCTGATAATACAAAGCTGGCCCTAACCTCTTTATTACCCAGCGTGCCAATGCCACCAGGGCCGCTGGAAGAGCGGGGTTCAGCGCCAGAAGATGGCGCTTCAATGAATGCGCCATCTTCTGGGGCGGCTGCGGGCTGCAATTTGCAGCGGGGGGTGCCCAGAAAGCTTGGGCATCCCTGCGCTGCGGATTCCAGCCCCCAGCTGCTTAGCTGTACCTGGCTAGACATAGAAATTGCGCGGAGCCCCACGCATTTTTTTTTTTATTATTTCATGAAATTCATGAAATAATAAAAAAAAGGGCTCGCCTATATTCTTGTGTCCGGCCAGGTACAAATAGGCACCTGGGGGTTGGGGGCAGCTCGTCGCTGCCTGCTGGATCCGGCTGGTTACAAAAATACGGCGAAGCCCACGTAATTTTTTTTTTTGAAAAATCTATAAAACAATCCTAAAAAAGGATTGCATCTTTACTAACCCCTCGACCATGGTGGAGGGGTTAATAAAGAGGCAGTCCCTTTTTTAGGATTGTTTTATGGATTTTTCAGAAAAATTTCACGTGGGCTTCGCCGTATTTCTGGAACCAGCCAGATCCAGCAGGCAGCGACGGGCTGCCCCCGACCCCCAGGTGCCTATTTGTACCTGGCCGGACACAAGAATATAGGCGAGCCCTTTTTTTTTATTATTTCATGAATTTCATGAAATAATTAAAAAAAAAATGCGTGGGGCTCCGCGCAATTTCTATGTCTAGCCAGGTACAGCTAAGCAGCTGGGGGCTGGAATCCACAGCGCAGGGATGCCCAAGCTTTCTGGGCACCCCCCGCTGCAAATTGCAGCCCGCAGCCGCCCCAGAAGATGGCGCGTTCATTGAAGCGCCATCCTCTGGCGCTGAACCCCGCTCTTCCAGTGGCCCTGGTGGCAATGGCTCACTGGGTAATTAAGGGGTTAGGGCCAGCTTTGTATTATCAGCTGGCCCTAAGCCCGAAATTTATGGCGGTCACGCCAATATTAGACATGACCGCCATGAATTTCCAGTAATCAATATAAAAAAAAAAACACAGAGAAAATTTTTTATTAAAAATAAAACAAAAAAGCCATTAGGGACTCCATCTTTACTCCAAAAATCCTCTTCCGTCCGACGTAGTCCAAAACGCAATCTCAGCTCTGCTACTTCCCTGTCTGTGCTTAGACAGACAGAGATGTAGCAGAGCTGAGAACTGACTAAACAGTCAGAGTTCAGCTCAGGGCATTAGGACCTGAGCTGAACTCTGCTGTCAGCCAGACTCGCTCTGCTCCGGAGATTCCCGAGGAGTGACGCAAGTTAATTTATTCACTGCTCCTGTCACCATTCGGGAATCTCCGGAAACAGAAGCAGAGAGACTCGGGGAGCGAGTCTGCGGCTGAGGCGGCAGCGGCGGCGGAGGCAGGGGTAAGTAGCCGGCCGGGCCGGTGCACCCCCCCTCTCCCCCCTCACCCCCCCTGACCCCCCCTTCCCCCCTCCCCCCTTCAATCTTTTTTTTTTTTTTTATTATTATTCTTTAAAAGCCAGCGGCTTTTTTGCTGCTGGCTTTAAAAGAATAATTGGACTCGCTAGACTCGCAACGAGTAGCGAGTCCTGGACTCAGACTCGTTACAGTCTAGCGAGTCCAAGTAATTTAGGATTCGCCCATCTCTAGGCTACAATGCATTGATCAAAACTACTGCAAATAGATATTGAAAACAAATATATTTACAAACAAAAAACAATGGTAATAATTGTGAATTCATAAATGAAATCTACAGTGCCCAGGATAGTAAATGTTTCGGTCAGTTGGGTTGACTGTCCCTAGAGAGACTTGTTTTAGCAGTCCAGGCAATGTATATCACATGCTGTGTAGCTCAATGCCATTGGTCACGCATGCTCAGTAGCTCATTGCCTATAGTCACACATGCTCAGCAGCTTACTGTCAGTGGTCACACATGCTCAGCAGTTTGCTGCCAGTGGTTATACATGCTATATAGCTCAGTGCCAGTGGTCATGCATGCTAAGTAGCTTACTGCCAGGGGTCACACATGCTGGGTAGCTTACTGCCAGGGGTCACACATGCTGGGTAGCTTACTGCCAGGGGTCACACATGCTGGGTAGCTTACTGCCAGGGGTCACACATGCTGGGTAGCTAACTGCCAGGGGTCACACATGCTGAGTAGCTTACTGCCAGGGGTCACACCTGTTGAGTAGCCTAATGCCAGTGGTCACACATGCTGAGTAGCCTAGTGCCAGTGGTCACACATGATGAGTAGCTTACTGCCAGTGGTCACACATGCTAAGTAGCTTAATGCCAGTGGTCACACATGCTGAGTAGCTTACTGCCAGTGGTCACACATGCTGAGTAGCCTAATGCCAGTGGTCACACATGCTGAGTAGCTTACTGCCAGTGGTCACACATGCTGAGTAGCTTACTGCCAGTGGTCACACATGCTGAGTAGCTTACTGCCAGTGGTCATACATGCTGAGTAGCTTACTGCCAGGGGTCATACATGCTGAGTAGCGTACTGCCAGTGGTCATACATGCTGAGTAGCGTACTGCCAGGGGTCATACATGCTGAGTAGCTTACTGCCAGTGGTCATACATGCTGAGTAGCTTACTGCCAGTGGTCACACATGCTAAGTAGCTTACTGCCAGTGGTCATATATGCTGAATAGCTCAGTGCCATTTGTCACACATGATCAATGGCTCAATACCAGTGGTCACACATGCTGAGTAGCTTACAGCTAGTGGTCACATATGCTGAGTAGCTTACTGCCATTGGTCACAAATATTGAGTAGCTCAGTTGACAAGCCCCAGGGTTATGTGGACTCGGGTATCTTGGCCCTCAGCTGCAGTTGGGATGCCACTGGTGGCCGGCCCAGACACTGGTGGTCAGCTTTTAAAAAGAGGAAATTAAATGGGAATAGTTATAGTTTGTTGTGACACCACCTGTGATTTCTGGTGACTGCACCAGCGCTGCGTGGGGCCTCCAGGGATGATGGATGGTCAGCTAGGTGTTGACGCTCCCCACAGGCGGAGCTGGATCCCTGGGGAGTTTGGTAATGATGATGAGGGATGGAGCAGGGATATTGGCCAGGCTGTTAGGTAATGGGACAGTCTCTGTAGACAGGGGCAAAGGTTGAGGAATTGACACACACACCGTAAGTTGTTTCTTTACCTTTACTGATGGTATTGCAGGTAAGAGTCCGGTGTACTGTCGGGTTTGTCAAGAAGCATTCAGGATCTCCACAGTGAGTTGGTATAAGTCATCCTTGTCTCTTTTCCCGCGTGTGTGAAGTCCCTGCCCCGTGTGAAACTTAGCTGGCCTCCTCTGCTCTCCTATCACCTGTGCTGTTGTTGGGAAGCCCACGATGGACTGCCGAAGTTCCTCTCTCTGCTGTGCCTGGCTCCCTTGTTGGTGGCTGCACAGATGCCCGGGAGACTGAAGTCTCCATGGTAAACCGGTATTCTCTGCTGGGCTAGGTGCTCTCAGCAGACTCAGATGTCCGGGATGTTTTCTGGAGTGAACCCAAGATAGCTTCTCGGTCCCCAATTTGCTCTTTCTCCGTTCTCTCCTCGCCTTCCGACCCCACTCTTGGGCTCTGCACGACTACTCTGAAGGCTGTTCAGAGTCACTGGCTATGGCCTAGAGCAGCCACGACCACCAGAATGTCTTCACAGCTCTTCTAGCATCTGCACACTCTAACTAACTCTGCCCCCAGCACCGGTATTTATAGGGGATCTTGCCTAAGAGCAGCAAGTTTAGCTCCCCCTACTGTGCTGGGGTGGAAGGTGTTCGTGTCTGTGTACCCACTGTGGAAACCCATCCATGCTGTAGGTGAGTCTGTGGTTGCCTGTAACAACAGGGTGCCACATTCCCCCCTAGTTAAGATCAGTATTCCTGGACTGAGAAACATTTTTGGTTAACACACATAATAACATTTTCAACACAATAATAATATATTTACAGAGTCTCAAAAATTACAAAATTTTCAAAAACCACTAAGAAAATGGTAAAACCGGTACAGTCCATACGGTGCTAGTCCTTTAACTGCAGGCTGGAAAACTGTTTGTTGTCACACCAGTCCTGTGACTATGGTCCTTTTGAAGTTGAAAACAGGGGGAAAAGTTCAGGGAAAGCCGTTCGTTAAGAGTCTATACAGTAAAGTCTCTGTACGCTCCGGGTGAAAAGGGGTCCAAAAAGTTCAACAAAATTCAATAAAGTCCTTACAGGTAAAGTCTCTGTAGGCTTAAAAGTTCTGAATACACAACACTTACTACGGGTGCCTTGGCGTAGGAGTCCTAGGTACTGAAGGGGCCTCTAATGGCCATAAGAGCTGTAGGCCTCCTGGTCCTGGGGTCACCTATGGGCCAAGATTTCACTCTCCCTAGACAGCTCCTTACGCCAACTCCACTCACCCCTTTTTCTGATGTTGTGTACCTGGTGTAACCTGTTTTAGTCTACTCTTCACCCTTCTGTACACTACTATTTACATTTTTATTTTTACAAGTACTGCTATTTACATGTTACTTTTCATTGTGTTCTATATTACATTTATCGTGCCCAATCTCCATACCTGGACGAGAGTTGATCACGTGTGCTGCGACTAGATCTACGCACTACTGGTAGGGATGTCTCAGACGATGTGTCTTACTACAGGACTAGCAGGTGCACTGATTGTAGGATCCTCTGCTTCTCTGACAACGGGTGTTTCTTCCTGAATTCTTGTCATTGCTTCTGGAGATTGATAGAAGTTAAGTAATGTCACTATTACTGCTCCTTCATGTTGGGTCCAATCTTTAGGGAAGTCTCCAAGTATTGTTGAGAGGACTTTCTCCTTTGGTTCTTCACATTGGGTTAAGGGTGGACAGGTTTCTTTTTCTTCTTCTTCCGGAAGATCTTGAAGGTCTTGGGTCTTCCATGCTTCTGTGCATTTCTTCAAATGAGCTCTGGAGACTGTTTGAGTTGTTTTTCCTCCATTTTTGCTGATAAGGCAAACCTTGGTGTTGTCAAAGTTGGAGTTTAGTACAGTATAGAGTTCTCTTTACCATTGGTCATCCAGTTTATGTCTTCTTCTTTTTCTTTTTAGTACAATACTTCCGGGTAGTATTGGTTCTGCTGGTGCACTTTAGTTGAAGTTTCTCTCTTGTCTTTGGATTTATCAAGACTGTCTTCAACATAAGCTTGGACTTGTCTGTATTGCTCTAGACGGTTAGTGTTCCAGTCAGATGTGGAAGTATCCGCTTTTGGTTCAAGGACGCCTAGTTCCAAATCTACTGGTAGTTTTCCAACACATGCTCTCATGAGATATGTGGGTGTATAGTTAGTAGAGCTCACTGGGATGTGAATGTACATGTCTACCAGATCACAAAACAGAAAAAAACTGCACAGCACTCACAGACATAATGTGAACTGGTACCAGCAGGGACACTGAATCAAACAACTAGTAAAAAATTAGAAAAAAACTAGAAAAAACTAGAAAAAAATTCTCTGCAGCACTCAGCTACTACCAATGTGCAAACATGCTAACAAGCAGTATATATTTGAGGAAAAAATGTAAAAACTTACGTTTTTTTCAAAAAACTCAAAAATCTTATTTTTTAATTTTCTTGGGGTTCTTGGTACGCACATTGGCCAATGTCCGTTTGCTCATCAGCCGCGACAAGGCGACCCCAGGTCTGATGAGTCCTAACGCTGACATCCCTGCCCTCCTTTTCCTCCCTATCCCACTCTTAAGTGGGTGGACACCATCTCAACCTAACACCACCTGTGGGTGATGAGGGTGCAAGTTGCAGTCATGGAGCCAGATTCTCCATTCGAATCGTTATACACAAAACAGACAATAAAACTGCACAGCACTCACAGACATAATGTGAACTGGTGCCAGCAGGGACACTGGGTCAAACAACTAGAAAAAAATTCTCTGCAGCACTCAGCTACTACCAATGTGCAAACATGCTAACAAGCAGTATATATTTGAGGAAAAAATTAAAAAACGTACGTTTTTTTTAAAAAAAATCAAAAATTTTATTTTTTTATTTTCTTGGGGTTCTTGGTACGCACATTGGACAAAATTTTTTCCTCGAATATATACTGCTTGTTGGTGGCTGCACAGATGCCCGAGAGACTGAAGTCTCCAAGGTAAACTGGTATTCTCTGCAGGGCTAGGTGCTCTCAGGCAGACTCGGACTCTGGTGTCCGGGATGCTTTCTGTAGTGAACCCAAGATGGCTCATCTGTCCCCAACTTGCTCTTTCTCTGTTCTCTCTTCGCCTTCCGACCCCACTCTTGGGCCCTGCACGACTACCCTGAAGGCTGTTCAGGGTCACTGGCTCGGGCCTAGCATGGTACCGACCACCAGAACGTCTTCACAGCTCTTCTAGCGTCTGCACACTCTAACTAACTCTGCCCCCAGCACCAGTATTTATAGGGGATCTTGCCTAAGAGCAGCAAGTTTAGTTCCCCCTACTGTGCTGGGGTGGAAGGTGTTGTTCGTGTCTGCGTACCCACTGTGGAAACCCATCCGTGCTATAGGTGAGTCTGTGGTTATCTGTAGCAATAGGGCGCCACACAGTGCCATTGGTTACACATGCTGAGTAGCTTACTGCCAGTGGTCATACATGCTGAGTAGTTCAGTGCCAGTGATCACACCTGCTCAGCAGCTCACAACCATTGGTCACACATGCTCAATAAGTTACTAGCAGTAGTCACACATGCGCAATAGCTCAGTAATGCTGTATCTCCCAGATCCTCCTGTACATGTGGCACCCCTGCAGTCAGGAGGCCACAAAGGGAACTGCAGCCAGGAAGGTAGGAAAGACAGTTGAACACCAACACCCTTACAGCCCACACAACCCACGTAGCAGTAGAAAGCAGCACCCAACCCGGAGCCTGGGAACTCTAGGCAGGCAAGGGGTGGTGGGTTTAGAGACAGTGGGTGGGCCAACACGTAAGTCAGGTGACAGAGGGTAGATATAGAGCAGAGGGAGGAGAAAGGAGTCAGTAGGCCGAGGTAGGCTGAGCAGTACAGAAAGAAGCACATGTCCTGGAAGAGTGGGGTGGAAGGAGCGCAGAATCTGGAGAGCCAGTGTGAGCCACAGAGAGAAAGCCCATCCGGAGCCAGCACCCCAGGAGTGTGAGGGACGACAGGGACAGTGATACTGGGCCCTAGAAACATGGCTGAGACGGCAGACTACAGGCGGAGTAGCCCTCCTATTGAACCCGAAGACACGGTTAGAGAGAGCCTGGTAGAGCCTCACCATCGAGGACTATTGGAGGCTAGGCTAAGAGTAGAGTGTCGGCTCTAGAGGGGACCGTTGCTTCACCCGGCATCCCCAGACAACCAACGGGGGACCTCAGCTACACGTTAGGGTCCCTACCCCAAAGGACAGGCAGCTCAGTGGCAACCCGGAGGGCTCACAGGAGTCCGAGCCACCGCCATACTGTCCGGAGTCACACACACCAATGAACAAGAGAGAGAGAGAGAACTGAAAGCCTGGAAAGGATAGAGAGACAGAGTGAGGGGTCATAGAAGGAACAACCTGGCTGCAGGGAGTAAAGGAACCCGGAGGGGAAAGTTGTGCCCGTGTAAGACTTGTGTTGTGAACTGGAACTGGAACTGTGAGCTGTAACTGAGAAGTTTGAGAAGTAAACACGGTGAACCCTGACTACGACTCCCTCGCATGTTTCTGCCTGCACATGATTCCCTCCACACAGGTCTGCAGAAGATCTCCGCTGGAGAGCCACAGCTTGTCAGCTTCAACTCTGAAGGAGGATTTCGGCAGCTTCAGGACAGTAAGTGCATTGCACCCAGCACAGGCCTGCGCCATACCTTACACAATAGACTTTACCATCACTGCCCCGGGGAACCCAGTTCTGCCCACGGAGAACTATTCCATCCAAGCCGCCATTACATCATCCCCGGAGGTTCTGTGGCAGCAGTGGCCCCACTACTGGCCACACATTGTGGGTGGCGTCACGAATGACATTATCCCCTGTAAATAATCCCCTTTATTATTGCCAGGGCCCGGGACACGGTCCGGACCAAGACCACCCGTGACTTCCCCAGTAGCGGACCCGGTCCGGCACCGAGTGCCCCCGTCCCAGTGGGCTTGACAACCACAGATGGTGTGGTGATTTGTGCTATTGTACAGTTCACCTGATAATAATCAGTGTGTGAATCCAAGTTTCTTATATCCAACACTGATAATGTCTGGTAAATGTGATCTGTGCAGTATTTTTTGCATTTTTGTAGATACAGGAAAAGTTTACATTTGATCTTAGTTTTGTAAAAGAAAAACCATAGGGCGGCCAATCATGCCACACTGCCCTTGCTGGTTTATGACCTCAGGCTGGAGCAGAGAGAAAATAAGTACACCCACCTGTATAACTGAATGCTCATCCCACTTCTAATCTCTTAGTACAAACAGCACAAATGTAATTAATGTTTGACAGAATATTGATATTCAGCGGGACTGATCTAATCCCTCAGTAAACAGTCTCTGTCATAGTTTATGTTATCAGGGGGTCACGTGAGTCATATTGCCTGGAGATTGACCAAAGGTTCAACAAAAGGATTAATATTTCCCCTTATCGAGCAGCAGAGACAGTGACACACCGAAACTGTGCCTACCGTGATGTGTGTAATAAACAAATGTGTCATTCCACCCTGCCCACTTGATAACACTGGTGGGGAAACTACTAAACGTTAGTGACATTACCAATATATAGCCAGAGATATGAATATGAAACGTGGGCATATACAGTACAGTCACAAACGATGCAATTCGGGTATGCTCATATATTTGTGCATAATAGTATACATATTAACATATGTTATGGTCTGCAATGGACAATAATCATTAGGCCTCATTTAGAAAAAGAGTTCTTGTTCCCTATAGCAGCCAATCACAGCTCTGCTTTCATTTCTTAAACAGCTTTGGCAATATTAAGCTGTTCTGTAATTGGCTATTATGGACCACAAATACATTTTTTGGTTTAGACAGTTATGGCAAATTTACGTTATAACGCTGTTATTAGGTTGCATTTTACACTACTGTACTAGTAAAAAGGGAGGGATCGGGAATAATCTCTGCTATGTACAGAAACATTCTATAGGAAGACAGAAGCCATGGGCCATAAGTCACTCCGGGTGTCTTCCTCTTATCAGCCTTGTGCTGTAAATGTATAACCGGTACAACAATATACGTAATATTGTCTATTTCGGCCTTATACTAACAGTTGGCCATACGCAATGTTAGGAGTACAGACACAACAACAATATACAGTCTGTAATCAGAGTTCTGCACACAGGTGACGAACAGTATTTAATCACTGGGACGCTGTAATCCAGCATAGCTCAATTTAAAGGGGTTCTCCAGTACGCGGACAACCTTTTCATGAAGAATATGTTCCCCAATGTAATGAAAAAATAACATATATTGAACTCCTGTGCTTCTCCAGAGATGTTGGCACCGGGTCTCCCAATACTCATGTTATATTTTACACCACATGAACCCAGCAGCCAATCAGTGGTCATTAATGGGCTGTAGTTCTCACACTTCGTAGGTCTAGGACATTAAAAGTTCATTTGAAGGAATTGTGAGTGAAACGACCCATTAGCGATGGCTGTATGACTGCATTGCTCACGTGGCATTGCAATGTCCCATGAGCCCTGGAAGACACGGCACCACTATCACTGGATGGTGCCTGTGCACGAAATGAGTATTTTTATCTTACGTTGAGGAATAAATACATTTTTACAAGTAATGGATACAACTTTAACAAGTGGATTATCTATTTATACACCTCAATTGTATCAACTTGATCTGAAGGTTACAAAACTAATTAAGCTATATTATTTAGTTTAGGACTCATGCACGACTGAATGATCTATGGCAGGGTTTTTTAGGGGAAAATACGGTGCGCTTTAGAAGTACTTCATAGTGGGACATCAAGTATTATGGATTATGAATTGTGGACTAGGTTTGTTCACACCTCTTCCGGTAAAACCTTAAACCAGTACTCTCATGTCATAATGTGAAGGCATATTGCTTTATGACTGGAGTGGATCTGACCTTTGAGACAACGCTTGATCTGAAAATAAAAGATCTGCAGAGCTCATTGACTTGAATACAATTATTACAGTTCTCTGGGCAAATTACTGACGTGTCCACAACAGTCAGGTTGGGCTTCGGTCCAGAGTTGCCCCCACCACCATCAGAAATTGATAGCATGTTCTATCAATAATGTTAGAAATATGCTAATAATTATGTTATTGGAAAGAAAAAGCATGATTCCAAATACAGATCCCTTCTACTTTGTTTAGTGAGGTTGGCTCTACTGCCTGTATCACATGTTCCAAAGAACTAATATACTAATATAATTATAAAATAATAATTATAAAGATAATGTGCTGCACCACCATTCAAATAGATTTGACAATGCTCTCAGTCTGGACAAAGATTGAGACTAGAGATGAGCAAACCTTTGGAAATTCGATTTCGGTTCGGTTCACCAAACGGGCAAATGTTCACCGACTTGTTTGCCGAACAGTTCACCGAATTTCTGAACCCCATTCAAAGCAACAGAAGGCAAAATCATGGGCCTAGAAAACACCTTCAAAGGGGCCCAAAAGCTGTCAAGCACAGATCAAACCGTTTTACAATGGAACCTCGCTGTTTTGGCACAGACATTGGCTTCCTATACTATTACTTAGCAAGCTTTAGCCACATTAACCATGCTTTCAGGCCCGCTCATGAACCTCAGACAATCTCATGAGTTCTCTGAGGTTGTGTCAGGTTACACAGTGGGTATCAGCAGCAGGGAATCCTGCTTTGCAACTTGAGATAACGTCTGTGGCATCAGCGCTTGTAAGGGTGCTTTCACAATGCGTATTTCTGGGATCCATTGCTGTCCGTTCTAAAACAGACAGCCACGGATCTGATTTGGCCCCCAGGTATCCCTATGGGCCACGGATCTGATCGGATTTGGCCTTATTGCCATCCAATTTGTGTCAAATCTTATCCTGTCCAATTTTTAGCTGTACCCAGAATTGTCGACTGCTCCGATTTTGGGCACAGCGGACCAAATCGGACAGACTTGACTTCGACATGATCCGCCTCCTTTAACATGGGGGCCTATGGAGCATGGGCCCGAGAAAACAGCTGATAGTTTCTTAGACCTAATTTTAGTGTACTGACCATGCTCAGTACATGCTCAGTACACTAAAACTGCTCTGTTCCCCTTTAATTTTACTTCCGCAATGTATATATATACGCTGTGGATATCAAGCATACAGTTTAACGCTCGTTCACTTCCCCAAGGAACAGAATGTAGGATTTTTGTAGTCTATATTTATTGAGGTGATGAGGTAAACTTGATAGTGTTAAGAACTATAATACAAAGAATAAACAGTCTGAATCAGTATTGTTATATCACAAAAACAGCAGTATGATACAGAAATACAATTACTACCAGTACTGGGGCATTACAGAAACCGCACAGTAAAGGGCCTGTCACACGCATCAATATCACCTGCACGATATCGGCTGCACGTGACGTTGCAGCGATATTGATGCGTGTGACATAGTGAATCAACCAGCGATAAATCGCTGGTTGATGATCGCCAGGTTTTAGAATCTGTCCTAAAACCTGGCGATTGTCGCCCGGTGGACACGCAGCATCGCTGCGTGTGACACCGGGAGTAGCGATATTCCAGCTCCCAGCGCCTCTCACAAGCGCTGGGAGCTGGTATCCAAGGTACACTGCGGGTATCTAGGCAGCGCGCGCTGCCTAGATACCCGACGTGTACCTTAGTTACCAGCCTCCTCCGCTCACCGGCTGGTATCTAAGGTACACAGCGGGTAACTAGGGTCCCTAGTTACCCACTGTGTACCTTAGATACCAGCCGGTGAGCGGAGGAGGCTGGTAACTAAGGTACACGTCGGGTATCTAGGCAGCGCGCGCTGCCTAGATACCCGCAGTTTACCTTGGAGACCAGCCTGCTCCCGCTTCCAGCAGGCTGGCAGCGGGAGCAAGACATCGTGGAAACGATATTTAAATCGTTTCCACGATGTTTCTGGTCAATTGATCGCTGGTGAGTCTGTCTGTGTGACAGCTCACCAGCGATCAGCCGTCAATGTCGTCAGCGATCAGATCGCTGACGACATTGACACGTGTGACAGGCCATTAACACTATAACACAGAATGCAGTTAACATGGCTATCTAGGGTAAAGGTCACTGCAACAGGCTCTACTCTATACAGGAACACACCTAACTGCATATAGAACAGAAACATGATAGAATGCAGGATTACAGTTATGATACCTCACTTCTATTACACTCTCTACAATGCCTGCAGCCTACACCTGTTTACACAGATCCCAGCATAAACATGTAACTGCATTTAACTCTTACCGGAATCATCTGACAAGAGGATGAAAGTTGTAGAAGAAGGGACAGGAGCCAGGATAAGTCTGATCCCTCAAAAGTTCAGGAACATGTCTGCCGTTTCCTTCATCAAGAGAGGCAGGGGGAAGTCCCGTTTAAATGACTCATATTAAAGTCGACAAACTCTTGTAACTACAAGAGCTCTGCTAGATCATGTGTAACACATCTTAAAAACATAAATGGGCAACTAATGACCACTATTGCCGTAACTGGTATAAACATATGAATGTTTTTTTTTTTTTGCTCATGAGTGGGCAGAACAGTGGTGATGAAGATAACCTCCTCCAGATCAGGCATGTCTTGTGAGGGATGCATTGCCAAACTGTGTAATGCACGCACATTGTAGTAAGTGAAGCATAGTGTAGAAGAGGGTAGCTGGTTGTACTGCACTGTTAATATGGCGCTGAAACTCTGAGTTACTCAGTGACGCCTGTTTGGTTTGCCTAGGGGCCCGCCTCTTCAACTGCCAGGACTGAGTCAAACACAAATAATCACTAAAAGATATTACTGTGTGCACAATCTTGTTGCCTAGTTTCCCTCATTAACCCTTCCATGTTGGTGGGCTGCAGAAGTAGTGTCACTTACCAATCCAATTCCCCATGCCACAAGGTAACAACTCATTTGCAGTTAGATGACATGATTATTGAAACCTGACATATTTGTAGGAGACATAATGATGAAAACAAATAACTTTATTCAAGTCACCAATTCACTAATTCATATGGCATGCTGAATAAGACTATTGGACACTGCAGCAATGCAAGGACAAGTTCAATATGAATTATATATATTAATAACACAGTTGTGCACTTGCCAAAAATCTGTATTGTAAATGTATGGAATATAATGAAATAGTGATTGCACATTTTCAAGAAGCAATATCCATAGTATGGTGTTTCATGAGTGTGAACAGATCTATTAGATTGTATGTGTGAAGCATGTAATGAATATATTCTATTTTTATATGAGTTGGTATCACATAACTGTATAAGAGATGGCCTCGCACGCTGCTGACCCTCTGCAATAATAAAGGTTTGCTCTCCCCAGCCAAAGAAATTATAATAAATAATAATACTAATATTAAAAAATGGATGTTGTAAGGACATTGTAATCTTCCTGGACTTAAGAGCTCCTGCCACATCTGACACAGTTTCCAAAATTCACACAATGCAGGTGTCCAAATAGCAGCAAATTCAAGGAAGCTTAAAAAATTAATTTAACCTTCAAAAAAATGCTTGTTGCAAGCTATAGGCCCTTTCATTCTTTACCACTTTTTATTGGGTCTCCCACCTGGACCTAGGGGAACTTAGTTCATATGCTGTAGAAATGTTTTTGTATATAATTCCTGCTGGAAACCTCCTGGGTGGAGACCTCAATGCATTGTAAGGAGCTTACGAGTCTTCACATCTGCATCTTCCATTTCCTCTTTTGGCCAGCACACTATGCCAGCAGGGTATCCAATAACTGGTAGGGCGTATGTATTGATGACCTAGATCTTATACTTCCCATTGAGCTGGCTCTTCAGGACCTGTCTTACTCTTTGATGGTATTTTGTTGCTGCTGCTTTCCTTAGCTACCATATCCCTGTGGTATGGTGATCTACCTCTAGCAGGTCTGAACATCTGGTATGTGCCCTGTCACTTGTTCTACTCCATCAGTCCTTACCACCTTGCCTCTCTTATTACCAACCAGTCATTCACTGTAGAGCTTTGTCAGGTGGATATATATATACAGACCAAAAGGACACACCTTCTCATTCAAAGAGTTTTCTGTATTTTCATGACTAAGAAAATTGTAGATTCACACTGAAGGCATCAAAACTATGAATTAACACATGTGGAATTATTTACTTAACAGAAAAGTATGAATCAACTGAAAATATGTCTTATATTCTAGGTTCTTCAAAGCAGTCACCTTTTGCTTTGATTACTGCTTTGCACACTCTTGGCATTCTCTTGATGAGCTTCAAGAGGTAGTCACCGGAAAAGGTTTTCACTTCACAGGTGTGCCCTGTCAGGTTTAATAAGTGGGATTTCTTGCCTTTTAAATGGGGTTGGGACCATCAGTTCTGTTGTGCAGACGTCTGGTGGATACACAGCTGATATATATACATGTCAAAGGACAGGCATCACTCTGTGGTTACCAAAACGTAATCCTCTTTATTGGCCCATATGACCGCGACGTATCAGTTACATCAGAACCTTTCTCAAGCAGTGCCAAAGTGTCAGTGATACAGGGTATGTAAAGTGCATTCACATTAGCATAACCAATTTGCCAATTACATTGAGCAGTGACTTTGTACAATGTTGTTTTACAATGAAATTCAGCCAAATGCTTAGAGTAAGTAGAATTGAAAGTCCAGAAACTAATAAAACTCTCTCATTGGAGAACATGTGTAAAAAGCTTAGAGAGAGGGGTTACCCTAGGAGGTTCCTTGACCAACACAAACAGAGAGTATTGACACTAGGAATTGATAATAATCCTCCAAAAAAGAAAAAAGTGAAAAGAGTCCCATTCATTACGACTTATGGGGAAGATAGTAATCTAATAGCTGGTGTCATTAGGAAACACTGGCCCGTGCTAAACAAATGCCTACCACACATAGAAGAGTTTCGATCACTACCATTTTTCACATATAGAAGGGTTGAAAATATTGGAAGTAAGCTTATATACTCTGATGTGGGTAATTTGAAGAGTACTATACAAACCAGCCTTACGGGAGTAAAGAGGACAGGATGTTTCCCGGGTTTATCCAGCATAAACTGCAGTTATATGATTAAGGGGAATAAATACACAGACCCAATTACTGGGAGAGAATATAACATCAAACATTATCTCTCTGCTATTCAGAGTATGTCATTTATTTACTAGAATGTCCATGTATAGGGCCCTTTCACATCAGCGTTTTTTTCAAATCGCGGCAGATGCGGTGAAAAAAACGCATCTGCCGCGATTACCGCATAACGGCTGCACTTGCGGCATGGTTGCGGCGCGGTTGCGGTAAACGCCATACAAGGTATAGGCGGACTTGCGGCAGGTGCGGCAAGTGCGGTTTTGGCACTTGCGGCAGGTGCGGCAGCGAAAAAAAACGCGGTCAGCCGCGTTTTTTTTCGCAGCCGCACCTGCCGCAAGTGCAAAACCGCACTTGCCACACCTGCCGCAAGTCCGCCTATACCATGTATGGCGTTTACCGCAACCACGCCGCAACCGTGCCGCAAGTGCAGCCGTTATGCGGTAATCGCGGCAGATGCGTTTTTTTCACCGCATCTGCCGCGATTTGGAAAAAACGCTGATGTGAAAGCACCCTAAAGTGTGGTACATTGGAGAAACCACACTAGATCTCAAAGCCCGCCTCAACCAACATAGGTAGACTATATGGAAAAAGAATACGGAGCTACCAGTACCTAAACATTTCACTGAAAAATAGCATACATAGAAACAGCTCAGATTCTGAATAATAGATCACATACCACAAATGAGACAAGGGGGAGATAGAGAAACCTCAAAATGCGAGAACCTGAGTGGATTTACAGATTGGGTACACTTAAACCAGGTGGCTTAAATACAGACTTTAAAATGAATTTTGTCTTATAACAAAGGAGAATAGCCATAACATAAATCTAACACAGTGAAACCTGAATGATTTTAAGCTATTTAATAGCTGATATATATATATATATATATATATATATATATACAGTATATATATGCTATTTGTTTTTAATAAATGTATATTATTTTCTGTGTTTTACAGATCCGATCAAGAAAACAAATACTATTGACGGACTCATCCATCCATCTTAATGATAGCAGTACTCAGTTTACTATTAATTTCTGGTTTATTGATATAAAAATAATGCGCTAAATACTCAGTGTTGGCACCAAGATGTGGTAGATATATAATAATAAAAGCATATTGATATTTAATATATTCCCTATTTTGCCTTCTTTTAAATAAGAGAGTGTAAAAATGCACCAGCTGGCAAAAAACACACTATATCCCGGTGACTGGCCAGATAGGTTCAGCCGGTAACTGGTTAACATGGAAATGTGATACCAGGATAACTTCGGACGCTGGATTAAGGTCCTTGCACCTGGTTGGGTGAGAGGCTTACATTCCAGGGGGTATAGGGGTTATAATAGGTATTATAAGCCATATTGGGAGCTATAAATACACTCTGCTATGACTAATTATGATGCCCTATTCTTCTATAATTACTGTAAGTTTAAAGTGTGGGCAAATCAGCGAGTAATTAAGATGGCGGGGAAACACAGCCTATGGTGTAATGTATTAGCCGGCTGTCACTAAGAAGCGACCGCGTGTACTGCGCATGTGCAGACACGTGATACGGCCGAGATAACTGATTGGTTTATTACTGAGCATGCACAAATAGACCCGGAAGACGCCGCGGTCACACTACAAGCATACCGGTGTCGGTAACTACGAAGAATTGGTGAGAGCCTGAGTTTAACTTATCTTTATGAATTAATCACGGACACATGACACTGATTAATCACTGTATGGCTGTAAAGGAATGAGGTACAGTTAGTACACATACAAAAGCAATATGGTTTGAATGCACTGTAAATGGAGGATTCATGAAAGGAATTATATGATTTTCACTGTAAAACAACATTGTAAAAAGTCACTGTTGAATGTAATTGGCAAATTGGTTATGCTAATGTGAATGCACTTTACATACCCTGTATGGCTGACACTTTGGAATTGCTTTAGAAAGGTTCTGATGTAACTGAAACGTTGTGGTCATATGGGCGAATAAAGAGGATTACATTTGGTAACCACAGATTTTGAATGAATATATATATATATATACTAGATAGTAGCCCGATTCTAATGCATTGGGTATTATGTAGTTTATTTATGAAGATTTAAAAATAATGCAATGAATACACAGGATTTTCCCCAATCAGTGACGCGGCTTCCTTCAATAAATCTGCACGTGTGACACCTCATCAGCGATCAGTTAGGTACCGTCACACTTGGCGACGCTCCAGCAATCCCAACAAACGATACGACCTGGTAAGGATCGCTGGAACGTCACTACGTGGTCTCTGGTGAGATATCAAACAGTCAGATCTCACCATCGATGCAGCAATGATATGGCAGTCATAGGGACCCTGTCACTCTTGGGCATAGTATTGAGGTTGTTGGTAATTGTCCCAGTGAGAATAGAGACCCCAGGAAGTGTGAAGGGAGGAGGACCCACTATGTTATCTAGAAAGGAGAGGTTACATTTAAAAAGTTAGTTGTAATACAATAGACTTTCGGTCTGCAAATAACAATTGAAAGGGTAACTATTGCTGTACAATTGCTTTATATGTGTCTCCATTGGTGGCCAGGGGTAATAAATGTAAACAGCTTATTAATTTGGTACCTGAATATGAAATTTTAAATTTTGTATACATTTTAACTAATAAAGAAGTTGAATTTTGGTAATTGAAGTGTGCAGACCACTTTTTCACCAGGCATACTCCTATGGAGGACATCTTGTGGTGATTTTGATGAGTAATGTTGCAATAGTGAAGCACAGAAAATCAGTAGATTGGACATTTGTGTTCATCTTTCACAAAAACCATGAATTTTAGGCCACGTTCACATGTTGAGTATTTGATGAGTTTTTACCTCAGGATTTGTAGACAAAACCATCAGTGGAACAATCAGAGGAAATGTCTAATAGAAACACGTCACCACTTCTGGATTTATCACCCACTGCTGGTTTTGGCTACAAATCCTGAGGTAAAAAACTCATCAAATTACTCAGCGTGTGCACGTGGCCTTATGCATGACAACGCTCCATTGCAGCATCGAAGTCTCCACTGCTTGGTTGCCAGTAACACCTTAACGTGTAAATGTCATTTCAGTGAAAAAAAAGAAGACAATACTGCACTGGATGTTAATGACGGGTCACATAGCACCTAAGATAATTTTTTTTTGCCATATGACTTATTTTCTCACATTTTTCTGTGCTCTTTCAAAAACTGCATTTTATGGCTGTACTAGTAAAAAGGCCCGATGCAATTGCATCGGGAGCGCGGTGAAATGAATTGTGTGTATACAGGCGGGTGAGTGGCTAGCAGAGTATATATGGGGCTCTGTGGGTAGCAGACTATACAGGCGGGTCTGTGGGTAGCAGAGTATACAGACTGCTCTGAGGGTAGCAGATTATACAGGCGGCTCTCTGGGTAGAAAAGTATACAGGCGGCTCTGTGGGTAGCAGAGTATACAGGCGGGTTTGTGGTTAGCAGATTATACAGGCGGCTCTGTGTGTAGCAGAGTATAGAGAAGGCTCTGTGGGTAGCAGAGTATAGAGGCGGCTGTGTGGATAGCAGAATATAGAAACGGCTCTGTGGGTAGCAGAGAATACAGGCGGGTCTGTGGGTAGGAGAGTATACAGGCGGCTCTGTGGGTAGCAGAGTATAGAGGCGGCTCTGTGGGTAGCAGAGTATAGAGGCAGCTTTGTGGGTAGCAGAGTATACAGGCGGCTGTGTGGGTAGGAGAGTATACAGGCGGCTCTGTGGGTGTCAGAGTATAGAGGGGGCTCTGTGGATAGCAGAGTATGATGTGGCGGGAGGCTGGAGGAGTGAGGGGAGCAGAGGCTGGAGGGGTGAGGAGAGCAGAGGCTGGAGTGGTGAGGAGAGGTCCAGATGGAGGGGTGAGGAGAGGTCTGGCTGGAGGGGTGAGGAGAGATGCGGCTGGAGGGGTGACATCACCGCTCGGCGGCAGGACGTGGCTGCGTGCTGGGGCTGATCGCAGCCCCAGTCAGACGGCATTGTCCTCTGCTGCGGGTTGGGTGATGCAGAGAGGGATCAGTTCTTGCCCTCAGGTCAGACATGTGACCTGAGCGGAAGGAGCGGATTGGGCGGTGTGTGGTAAAGACAGGACGGTCATCCGATTGGTCTTGGACGCCAAGTCCTGGGCAATGGGATGGGCGTCCTGTGTGTACAACACAGCGCCCAATCCGCTTGCAGGGGCAGGCAATGGGAGTGAGCGGGGCGTGTCAGGCTTTGCAGGCTGACACGGTCCGCTCACTCCCATTGGCTGTTGGCGGCCACAGGACGACGTCCCTGGCTCCCGGCACCCGGCCACAGCCCGTAGACCGCTACTCCAGCAGCATGGCGACATTGAGAGCCCAGCGGTGAGAGAGTGGCGAGGGGCGGAAGGCTCCGGCGGCATCCGGGCAGCATGGACCTCGCGGAGGGCGCGAGGGCGGTGGCGATGGTGCGGGGCCGACGGTTGGCAGGATGGCAGCGGTGTCAGGTAGTGCGGCTGAGGATGGAGGAGGGTGAGAGGCTGGAGGAGGCTGTGAGGCTGGAGGAGGCTGTGATGATGGGGAGGCTGTGAGGCTGGAGGAGGGTGGAGGCTGGAGGAGGATGTGAGGCTGGAGGAGGATGTGAGGCTGGAGGAGGCTGTGAGGATGGGGAGGCTGTGAGGCTGGAGGAGGCTGTAGGAGGCTGTGAGGATGGGGAGGCTGTGAGGCTGGAGGAGGCTGTGAGGCTGGAGGAGGCTGTGAGGCTGGAGGAGGCTGTGAGGATGGGGAGGCTATGAGGCTGGAGGAGGATGTGAGGCTGGAGGAGACTGTGAGGCTGGAGGAGGCAGTGAGGATGGGGAGGCTGTGAGGCTGGAGGAGGCTGTGAGGCTGGAGGAGGCTGTGAGGCTGGAGGAGGCTGTAAGGATGGGGAGGCTGTGAGGCTGGAGGAGGTAGTGAGGCTGAGGAGGCAGTGAGGCTGGAGGAGGCTGTGAGGCTGGAGGAGGATGTGAGGCTGGAGGAGGCTGTGAGGATGGGGAGGCTGTGAGGCTGGAGGAGGCTGTGAGGCTGGAGGAGGCTGTGAGGCTGGAGGAGGCTGTGAGGATGGGGAGGCTGTGAGGCTGAAGGAGGCTGTGAGGATGGGGAGGCTGTGCTGTGAGGCTGGAGGAGGCTGTGAGGCTGGAGGAGGCTGTGAGGCTGGAGGAGGATGTGAGGCTGGAGGAGGCTGTGAGGATGGGGAGGCTGTAAGGCTGGAGGAGGCAGTGAGGCTGGAGGAGGGTGTGAGGCTGGAGGAGGCTGTGAGGCTGGAGGAGGATGTGAGGCTGGAGGAGGCTGTGAGGCTGGAGGAGGCTGTGAGGATGGGAGGCTGTGAGGCTGGAGGAGGCTGTGAGGCTGGAGGAGGCTGTGAGGCTGGAGGAGGCTGTGAGGATGGGGAGGCTGTGAGGCTGGAGGAGGCTGTGAGGGTGGAGGAGGCTGTGAGGCTGGAGGAGGATGTGAGGGTGGAGGAGGCTGTGAGGATGGGGAGGCTGTGAGGCTGGAGGAGGCTGTGAGGCTGTAGGAGGCTGTGAGGATGGGGAGGCTGTGAGGCTGGAGGAGGCTGTGAGGCAGGAGGAGGCTGTGAGGATGGGGAGGCTGTGAGGCTGGAGGAGGCTGTGAGGATGGGGAGGCTGTGAGGCTGGAGGAGGATGTGAGGCTGGAGGAGACTGTGAGGCTGGAGGAGGCAGTGAGGATGGGGAGGCTGTGAGGCTGGAGGAGGCTGTGAGGCTGGAGGAGGGTGTGAGGCTGGAGGAGGCTGTGAGGATGGGGAGGCTGTGAGGCTGGAGGAGGCTGTGAGGCTGGAGGAGGCTGTGAGGATGGGGAGGCTGTGAGGCTGGAGGAGGATGTGAGGCTGGAGGAGACAGTGAGGCTGGAGGAGGCAGTGAGGATGGGGAGGCTGTGAGGCTGGAGGAGGGTGTGAGGCTGGAGGAGGCTGTGAGGATGGGGAGGCTGTGAGGCTGGAGGAGGCTGTGAGGCTGTGAGGCTGAAGGAGGCTGTGAGGATGGGGAGGCTGTGAGGCTGGAGGAGGGTGTGAGGCTGTAGGAGGCTGTGAGGATGGGGAGGCTGTGAGGCTGTAGGAGGCTGTGAGGATGGGGAGGCTGTGAGGCAGGAGGAGACTGTGAGGCTGGAGGAGACTGAGGCTGGAGGAGGCAGTGAGGATGGGGAGGCTGTGAGGCTGGAGGAGACATTTACTGTACTGAGCATGCTCAGTACAGTAAAAGGTCTCCAAACAGGAAGGCAGGGGTTAAAAAAAAAAAAAAGTTAATGCTCACCTCTCCCCGAGCCCCCGCCGTCTCCTGCCGTCTTCCTCCAAGCTTCCGGTGGCTGCCGCAGGCTCCCAGTGTGTGCAGAGCTGTTCTAGTGCAGTTCAGGACCTGCGGTGATGTCACAGTCACGTGACACCAGGTTACCATGGAGTAACCTGGTGTCACGTGACTGTGACATCACCACAGGTCCTTGAACTGCAGTAGAAGAGCTCTGCACACACTGGGAGCCTGCGGCAGCCACCGGAAGCTTGGAGGAAGACGGCAGGAGACGGCGGGGGCTCGGGGAGAGGTGAGCATTAACTTTTTTTTTTTTTTTTTACAGTAGTGCGGGTCTGCGGCTCGTGATGACGCTGCGCGTCATCACTCGCAGTCCCGCAAAGCATGTTGGGATTCGGCTACAGTGCCCGAATTCCCAACTGCGGATTATATAAGTAGATGAAGCATGGCCAGCATCTGACAGCACTGTGTGTGTATTTCCTCGGCTTCTGAAAGCAGGCTGACAGTGAGCTGTGTGGGGAGCCAGCAGACAAGAGGTTAACAGAGATCCTGACTGAGCTGTGTGGATCCAGATGACAGATCAGAGAAGTTTGTGCCAAGGAAAGAGGAGTTTGCACTGATCCTGACATTCTGACACTGCTTAGCTCTGTGCTGTAATCTGATACATTGTTTCCTCACGAGCTGCAGTCAGGAGTTTAGGCCATGCCCCTTTTCATTATCTGGAGACATGCCCAAATTTAGTGTGAAGACGGATTTGTTTGAAAATGAACATATGTCTGCTTCACACACAGTGTAGTGGGGACACCTTGTGGAAGGTTTATGAATGGTTTTCAACAAGAATTCTCTTATAAAGTATATTTGAAAGTTTATTAAAATCACTTACTCTACATTATTATTAAATAAAAATGTAAACTGTGGTTACACTTTAAAGATGAAAGAATAATGACTCAGCCCTTTCCTTACCTGATCTAAACGCTATTGAGAACTTATGGGCCCTTCTGAAGCGGGATATTTATGGTGAGGATCAGTCACCTCTCTGAACAGTGTCTGGGCACCTGTGGTTGGTGATGCCCAAAAAGTTGATCATCAACAGATTAAGAATCTCACAGACTCCATAAATGAAAGGCTTATGACTGTTATTGAAAAGAAGAGTGGCTATATCGGTCACTTATATATATTTTCAAATGAGCAATACAATGAGAACATGTTCGTTTTTCATTGTTACATATTAATTCTGCACACACAGATATATATATATAATGTTATCTCCATGTTTGTATGGATAATCTGGTAGTTTAGATTGTGAGACCTAGTAGGGACAGTGATGATAAAGTGCTGTGAAAATTAAGGATGTTTATATAACAGATTGATATTGAATTAACCCTCATCATGAATTTATTCTATACATTTTTCTGTAATAATGTATACTACTTTTATCAATTTAAATTGAATGTTTCCATTTATCGCCATCTAGTGTTAATTACTAATAATGCAACCATTTTAATTTGTATCTGGATGAAATGTAGAACTTTATGATTATTAGCAGATTTGACCTTGATATTTAGTGATTTTACGTAGATTGCTTCGAAAAAACTGCTCATCATGGACATCATATGTATTAAAGTTCTTTCTATTGTTGCCTACAGGGACAGACTACACAGGGTTTGTTTGTAATCTGTTACTATGGAGGGGTAAAGGTCTTCATAAGAGCTGTACATAAAAAACAGTTTATTTAACAGTATTAGTAAATTACTTTAGATTTTAGATGCATTGGATCAATGATCTTTTACACCTAAGCCTACAAAGAAGACAAGGGGGCTGTGATGATGACTATGGGTAAACAGGGAGCCGGGGCACCTGATATGTCCCTCCAGCTAATGAACCCTGAACTATTCCTATCTCAGGAATATTCCTGATGGTGGGGAGGCCTGAGTCTCTGACCTGGCCCTGCTCATGAACAGTCCTGATCTGATTCCCCCTTCCCTCAGAGCAAGGGAGTAATGAAACCCACAGATAAAGACAAACAAGGGAAAGCAAAACCTCAGTCACTAAGCATGTACACATAAAGGTAAAGGTAATAAGAGTAGCAGGAGGAAAAACAAGAGCAGGAAGGGAGCTAGAGAACAACAGAGGAGACCTTCCACAACCACATCAAGCAAACAGCGCAACCTTTACCAGTGTCTGGGACACCACACCTCACAGACCAACATAGGATAAACTACAGTTGGCATGGTTAGAAGGATTCCACCAGCTAAAATAGGAGGGGAGCAGATATGATAGGCCTCCCCACAACATGTGATAAGGGGAGCAAGCAGACAGCAGAGATTAACTCTTGATAGCCTGCCTATGAACCAGCACACAGCCAGTTGACACTTGAGAATGCCTATGATGATCCCACACACCAGGGATGTCAGAATCTGCAATCTGAACAGAGTCCAATGTGGCGCCTCATGTAGTCAGGCATCACAGTGGGGTATTGCACCTGTAAAAGAGGTGTAATCTTCCCCAGCTGCAAGTGGATACTAGGCTGGTGGGACCCATTCCTGCACTCCCACACAGAGTAGTGGTGGGAAGTTACCCCAAGTGAGGGAGAGGTATTCACCTCTAGGGGGAATTAGAGACAGTCAGACAGTGAGTCTGAATCAGATAAGGTGCGTCTGAGAGTACAGAGTCGGCATCGGAGGAGTTGGAGTGTGGAGCGAGGTGGAAGGTTTACCTGGACAGCTGTACGCTGATCCAGAGGGAAGGAGAGAGAGGATTCTGAGGGGATCCTGAGAGAGGGTGCCTGACGTGCGGAGTCTGGGCCCTAGAGAGAAAGGGGGAACCCCAGCCTGGAGCATCCATACTCCAGGGAATTACCCAGTCCACCACGGGAACGCCGGGCCCGAGGAAATGGCCAGAGTCTATCTCTGAAAGTCGTCAATCGGCTGCTGCGGTTTGTTTACCAGCTGCAGCATGCTGCCAGATGGAGCGGTCTGCCTGCTTCCTCACCACGAGGGAGTGGAGCCCCAAGTCTACCTACAAGGAGCCATTGGGTATAGACTGATCCTAGGTGGGGAAGAAAGGACACGGGTTCATCAACTAAGGTTTACCACGGGTTCCACCATATCACCTGGCATCCACTTGCAGCCACCCGCAGAGCTACCTGTTTGAATACCATCTTGCTGTTCTATGGAATCTGTATTTTGCTGCTGAACATTTACAGTAAAGTACCCGGGAGAAAGTGACTTTGCCTTTCTGTGGTTATTGTCATCAACCTGTTTGCTTACAGGAACGCTGCCCCGGAGGACCAGCTCCACCTGTAGGGAGCGTTGCCATCTCAGCCGCATTACTATCGACCTCCGGAGGACTGTGGCGGTGCTGGTGACTCATCACCAGGTACTACAGGTGGCGTCACATGACAAACTCTAATCCCCTGTACATACACCCCTTATTGAAGTATCACCAAGGCCACAGGCTCAGGCGCTGCCACCCGTGACATCCCTGTGAGAACACCCACCGAGCCTGATACCCGAGTACCCCAGGGCCTGGGGCTCGACACCAACACCACATGCACACTTGCAATTTTGGGGGAGTGTGCATGACACTCATTTGTTTCACTTTTAGTGATGAATAAACAGACTAAGCTTTTGATTCAAGATATCACAGGAGAGCTGAACTGAAAAACTAAAATATTGAAGATATCTGTTTAAAAGGAATTCCCTCTTTGGATAATTCAGTCTTCCCTACTGATGTTATTTGGTTCATTGTAACTTAGTTGCATCCATACATTTTGAACCCTTTCATTCTGGGTGGCAATATCATGTGATTCCATTGTGGCCATCAAGCCACCAAGCTGGGATGTCACTATAAGAGTTCATGTCAATGACCTATCAGATTCTTCTGTGAAGCATTTTGATACCTTACCTCAGCCCCAGGTTCCACCTCATTGTATACCAATGAAGCTACAATTTATACTTTATATAACAAAGCCATGATAAAGTTTGTGGCAACCCAGAGTCTAGTTGTCACAATGGCATTGACCCCCATGGGGAACCATGCGGTGCTTGGAAGCTAGGGAAGGTATCCACACCAGGTAAGCCCACCACACACAACACCTTCCCAACTCCAGACCAGAATGGGGAGCTCTGAAACCTGTGTCCAAGGGAGGTCCTCCTATAAATTCTGGCCTAGGGGGGGGGATTAGGAGTTCAGTTCTTAGGGAGACTTTGAAGTGGTCCCATGGACTGGAGCAGCGAGAGGCCCGTCCTAGAACAGAGACTAGCCAGCGTGAGGGACTTGTAGGAGAGAGTCTGAGGAAGTGGAGAAGCAGGGCCAGGGAGTGGAGCTGATTGCCAGGCTCACCCCAGTGCAGAGCGCCAGGAGCGGACACCGGAGTCCAAGGTTGTGAGGGACCCTAGGCCCAGCAGTCAACATCGGAGGGAGGGAAATTCCAAGTCTCTCATCCACAATGAAGCCCAGGAGTCACAGCAGCATTAGAGAGCTCAGGGAGAGCAGCCACAGGAGTGTAACCCAGAAGGAGCTCGAGCTGCCTGTCATACAGGCAAGAGACTGTACACAGGATGAGAGGGTTGAGGCTTAGCTGCAGGCAGCCAGGACCCACCAAGAGTAGCGCAACAGGGCTCACCGGGTGAGGAGAATCACAACTTGCTTCCAGGCCACCCGAACTCCTAACCTCTCTTGTGGACGGTACCCTAGACGAACCTGCTACATCTACCAGTAAAGGTATTGGAGACTTCAATCCTTGAGCCTGTCGGTCCCAAGTACACCGCACGGACCTGGGGCGCGTCAAAGTGATGATCACTCATATGTAGATTGTAAGCTCCTATGAGCAGGGCTATCATTATTTAGCTTTAATTATTGTATTGTTGCAGTGCAGGCAGACCCAGGTATCTCCCGATTGGCCTGATTGTAAAAAAATGTCTTTCTATGCTCATGCCCAGAAACTGACCTGGCCGCCATCTTTGTACACTCGGTCATGCGCAATAGCGGGCTAGGTATAGCGGTGCCCATATTGCTACACTCGGTTATTAATTTAAGAAGAGACGTAGCCATGGACTTTATTAGAATTGTAGCAGGGGTCTGGAAGTAAGACTAACATGCTAGGGTGCATTGGGGTCAAGACTCCACTGGCATTAGCTACACCCACCTCGAAGCACACCATACATTCAGTAAGCATGACTGCCTTCATTAATGGGCGTGAACGGTTACTTTGGTGGGCATGGCCACATTTCCTCCCATCCACTAGAATCATGCAAGGGCAGCCTTCGACCACCTCTTAACAATGCCCCTATCACATCAGGCCTCGAAGGAGCACATACAGTCTAGTATCTACCATCAGATCATACCTAACGCGCCCGCCATATTACTACATCCGTTGAAGCATAGTAGCGCTCAGGGTGTAAGAGCTGCTATATGTATGTATGTGATAAGGAAAAAGGCTCAGCACTTCCCAGAGCATTGGCAGAATATTCACTACTGCAAGGACACAGAGCGTGCTCGATCCTCCAGCTGGTGTGCTCAGCTGAGCAATGCAAATTCAGGAAAAGAGAATCACATAGCGCCTATGTGATTCTCTTTTTCCTGAATTTACAGCCACCATATGTAGTTTTCAAAAATATTTCAAAGTATGATATTTAACTTAGAATTAATAATTTTAGTAAGCAGTCTAATTAAATTAATTTAAGACAGCAATTTTTACTATATATATAAGATTTAACGGACATTGTAATTACATTTTACCTTTTACATGCTTTTAGTTCATTGTAAATTTTGACAATATTTTAATTAATAAATTTAAATATGGAATATTTTAATTCCATCTAAACATTGGTACATTATTGTCATTCTATCTGTTGATGTTCATTACTACACCATAAACAGCAGTAATTTAATCCATACCAGCATTCATTATATTTTCCATACCTGTACTGTATTTTTTGCTTTATAAGACGCACCTGATTATAAGACTCACTCACAAATTTGGTGAAGGAAAAGAGAATTTTTTTTTCAATGTTAAATGAGCTTTCTTATTATGCCAGTGTCTATTTTACAATCAGTATATACCGTATGTCATTCTAAATATCCCCATGCTGGCACACACACAGTGAAATAATAACAGATGTCATCACTGTGGGCCCCAGTCACATGATCAGAAGATGTCGGGCACAGAGACAGGGAGAAAGCGGCAAGCTGTGAGCATTGAGCCGCAGAGGGTAAGTCATGAGCTGTTTATTATCTCACTGTGTGCGTGCCAGCATGGGGACATATAGAGTGACGTGGGGGCATATTGCATAATATGCGCTGCTCCCCTGTCCTTCTCCCAGCACAATTTCAGCACTGAGAGGTGGACAGCGGCAGGTGCAGTGAATATTATTTGGGGTTTAATGAGCGGGGTCACCTGACCTCCCTCTGTCTCTGGCATTGCAGCCAGCCTCCTCCAGCCCCTGGACACGCTCCAGAGCTGCTCCCCTTACAGTACAGTAGATTTGGGTTATAAAACGCACCCCCCACTTTCCCCCAAAATTTGGAGGAACAAAAGACTGTTTTATAATCCGAAAAGTACAGAACCTTCTTTGTTGTTTGCATTTTAGACAATTCAACTGCTATTGCACAGTTTTACATGCACCTATTTTTTTGCACTTTAGTAATCTAAAACATTTATATTATAGTTGAACTAATATATAATCTCATATGTTCTAGAATCTCTCAATGTAATAGAATCGGAACCTCATCTACTAGAACATAACAATGATTGCTGTCATTTGTATAATAAAGGCTATTGCTTCTCAGTTAAACGGTCTGTTAGGAATTTGGATTTCTATTGACATTCTGTGCATCTTGCCCCCTTTCAAGATGATGTCCACTGCTTTGCTCCTGACCATGTGATCCTCCCCTCTGCCTTTATAAACCTCAGCCTACTGTCTAGCTATGCTCAAGTATTCCATTTGAATCCCTGGCTGTACTGTACCTGTCTGTACCACCTCCTGCTGGTTCAGTCCGATTTTTATAGCAATTACCTTTGGACTCCAGCAGATCTCACCTGCCTTCTGATACTCTCCTGTGCCTGTGCTTTGCCCCCAAAACTCTGCTGCTGTTTTTACCTGTCCCGGTGTCAAGTGAGCCTCATATGCCTTGCCAGCACTTACTGAACTACTGTTTGTTCTTCAGCTCTCTGGACATTGGGACTCTTTTAAAGCTGCACTAAAAAGTATTTGAACTTGTTTTTTGGTGGATTCCCATTCCCAGAACTATTTATTGAGATTCTCTGCCACGTGTGATAATTATAGACTTGTTCCCGCGTACTCTCTCTCTCTCTTTCTCTCTTCCTTCTTTCTCCATCTCTCTTCCCTGTCTGCTCACCCTCAGCTTTTCACTCTCGTTCTCACACTTGGTTTCAGAGTGTGTCTGTGCTCACATTTTCTAATAGATCCCTGAGAAATCCTACAGCATTTTACATGGTCAATTCATATGAAGTCTAATAGGAGCATGATCAAATCTGTAAATTTCCTCAAATGATAGTTATGAGACAGAAATCTCTAGTTCTGTATATACAGCTCTGATACAGACCTATGTGTTTCCATGGCAACAGACTACAAACAACCCCTGGGTAGTCTGGCCCTGCAGTCATGAGCTATTCCCCTCTTATCTGATCCCAGATTTAGATGACCTCCAGAGAGTAGAAGAGGCAGGTGTAAAGTAGTATCACATCCCTGTAAGAATAGACAGTAAGCAGAGTTACTTTCTAGTATATAAGCCTGCTTTCATTATGATTTTCTGGGATCCGTGGCTGTCTGTTGTACGGATCCGATTTGGCACCCATGTATCCCTATGGGCAATGGATCGGATCAGATTTAGCCTTGTTGCCATCCGATTTGTGTTGGATCTGACTCTGTCTGATCTTTTGCTGTACCCAAAATTGCAGACTGCTCCGATTCAGTGGAACAAATCGGACTGAATCGGATCCGACCCGATCCGTGGCCATTAACACATAGGGGCCTATGGAGCACGGGTCCGAGAAAACAGCTGATTGTTTCTCAAACCCGATTTTAGTGTACTGAGCATGCTGAGTACACTAAAACGGCTCTTTCCCATGTAATTTCACTTCCGCAATCTGTATACATACATTGCGGAAGTGAAATTAACTAAAAGCAAGTGTTACAAATAAAAAAATATATGCTCACTTCTCCGGCGTGTCCCCTGATGTCGGCATCTATCTTCTGGCTTAAGGACCTAGCTGGGCGGAGCTAACCGATCAGCTGATCGGTCACATGACCGCAGTTACCAATCAGCTGATCAGTTAGCCCTGCCTTCCCAGGTCCTTCAACCCTCCGGAGTTAGATGGAGGCATCGGGGAACTCGCTGGAGAGGTGAGCATATATTTTTTTATTTTTAACACTTGGCTCTTACTTAATTTCACTCCCGCAATGTATATGTATATATATACATATATATATTGCGAGAGTGAAAGTGCCCCGCTTGCCTGCACTTTGCAGGCTCGGGCGTTTTTGTGTCCGGATCCGTGAAAATCATAGCACCAGGAAGCACACCTCCGATGCAATCCTTTTCCTGTTTGTGGGCTCCTGCAGAAAGTAGGATCCCCACGGACAGGAAAAAATCGCAGTGTGAAACCAGCCTAAGAATGTAGTCACATAGATTTGCTTAGGATCTATATACACCAGCTGAATTTAGCTGAATCTCCTAAATTGACACAGTAATGTATGAAATTGAGTTGTTTTCCCTATTCATCACTTTGTAACTTTTTCTATCATTAATCATATACAGCGCATATCTTCTTTACACTCGGCCAGGCCTAATCTCCTTCCTCCTGTAGTTTATTCTCTCTCCAATGCTCCTTTCACTGTTTAAAACCCATTTCTATTCATCAGAGGAGAAACTGTGTAAGGTAAACTTGCAATTTGTAGATGTTTCCTCATATTCCAATCCCCCTAAGATACAAGTAGTAGGAAGTTACAATAAATCTGTAATATTAAATGAACTTCTTCTACCTGTGTTTGACTCCGACATCTTTAAGATGTGTGAAATTTATTCATAGCTTTTGATAAATATTTTAGTCGCGTTAATAAAACATTTGCTGCTAAATATTTCACCTTTATTAGGTGCGAGATTCTTCCACAGTGAGATGAAAACTTTCACAGTTAAAGCAGCCCGTCTGTAGAAGTTTTCCTGCCTGGAGGGATCATTTAAAGGGGATTTCCACTTTTATTAACGTTTTTGAAATGCAATTAGAGAGTAGAAAATGTGTATACTGATAATTATATCTATAATATTTCTTCATTTTTCTTGACTACCCAAAATTACATTGAAAAAGGGGAATCCTCCTAGAAAGATGGCCAATAAGTAAAGTACAGGTACATCTCAATCATCAAAAGTTAATTTATTTCACTAATTCAATACATAAAGTGAAACGCATATATTATATAGAGTCATTACAAACAGAGTGATCTATTTCAAGTGCTCATTTCTGTAAATGTTGATGATTATGGTTTACAGCCAATGAAAACTCAAAGTGATAAAATGAGAGCGCACAATGAGAGGTACCTGGTTGTCTAGTGGGGACCTTAACTCAGGTGTGGGGGGATTTACCACTCGGTTGCGCACCCCTGCACAACCTCGGTGTGATGCCTGCTCTAGGACCGCCCGTAGGTTTACTTCCTAGTTCGGATCATGTGGATTGTTTCCGATCCTGTGATCACAGCGTCATTGAATTCCCTGTCACGTCTTGCTTGAGCGTTCCTAACTTGACCACAATTATCTCTCTTATATTATAATGAAAACTCAAATGTCATTATCTCAGAAAATTATAGTAGGGAGGATGAAGGATCTGAGAGATAAAATATGACCTAAATAGGTATCAGAGGCTTCACCTTGTGTGGTTGTGAGAGTCACAACCACTATAAAAGCAGATCACGGCTGCTGCAGTCCCCAGCGTGGTTCATATAGAGTAGGGAGGATGAAGGGTTAAAAACCACACTCATGTATTTCACAAGACATCATAGGGTGAATATAATATTTATTTATTAGTCAACACATTTTTAGGTCACCCTGGTCCTTCCTCAGGACAAATCAATAACATAGTGCCATGTCCAGGGAGCCCTGAAAACACGTTGATTAATAAATCAATATTATATTCAGCCCTTGATGTTTCGTGGAATACGGCAGCACAGTTTTTAAACCTTCATCCTCCCTATTTTAGTTTTCTGAGATAATGACCTTTGGGTTTTCATTGGCGAAATAATCCATGATCATCAACATTTACCGAAATAAACACTTGAAATCGATCACTCTGTTTGTAATGACTCTATATAATATATGTGTATCACTTTATGTAAATTACTGAAAAATTTACTTTTTGATGATATTCTAATTTCATTGAGATGCACCTGTATATGTATATGATAGAAATGAATATCTGTCACAAGAACTTAGTTTGGATAAAAGGGAAGCGGTTTCCTTGTTATAGTATCACTGTGTACTTTGTAGTTATTATTAATAGAGCTGTAAGAAACAAGCTAAGTGCTAGAGTTGTGTAGATCATAGAATTATAGAATGGTGGAGTTGGAAGGGACCTCCTAGGTCATCTGGTCCAAGCCCCTGCTCAAAGCAGGATTCACTAAATCCTCCTAGACAGATGTCTGTCCAGCCTCTGTGAAGACTTCCAGGGAAGGAGAACTCACCATTTCTCGTCTCAGCTAGAGGTCTGCTCTACTTCCATAGCAGAGAGGTAAAAAGGAAACAAAGCAGGTTGAGAAGGGAAAAAAAATTGTTTTTGAGGGAAAAAATACAAAGGTTGAGGGAGCAGAGGGTAAGTCCCTAATGAGAGGAACAGGGGTGTAACTACAACAGGTGCAGTGGTTCCAATGATTGGAGCTTTTGCTTCAGGGCCCTTGTGCTTCAAGTTACACCATTGGAGAAGAATAAACATGTGTGTAAAGGGGAAAATAATTTAAAGTGTAACAGCTGTTTCTATTTTTATTTAATAATAATGTAGAGCAAGTGATTTTAATAAACTTTCAAATATACTTCAGTAGAAAATTCTGGTTGGTTACCATTCATAAACCTTTCACTGTGTGTGAGCAGACATAAGCTCACTATCAGTCAGATCCATCTTCAGTGAAGACGGGGCATATAACAGTATAAGGAAAAGGAGGTGTGACCTAAACTGCTGACTGCAGCTAGTGGGGAAACAATGTATCAGAGTAGCTCAGCATACAGCACAGTTGATAAGCAATGTCAAAAGATCAGGATCAGTGTAAACTCCTCAGAAGTTTATGCCAAGGAAAGATCTGTCATTTGGCTCCACACAGCTCAGTCACAATCTCTGTTAACCCCTTGTTTGCTGGCTCACCACACAGCTCCCTATCAGCCTGCTCTCAGAAGCTGTGGAAACACGCACACATAGTGCTGGCAGACACTGGCCATGCCCATACAGCCATAAAATGAAGTTTTTAAAAGAGAACAGAAAAATGTGAGAACATAAGTCATATGACACAAAAAAGCATTATCTTAGCTGCTATGTGACCCATCATTAACAATCAGTACAGTATTGCTTTTTTTGTTTTGTTTTTTTCAGTGAAATGACAATTAAACTTGACTTTAAATTGAGATTGTTAAGGAGAGAAAGTAAAATGGTAGAGAGGAGAAGAAAGGGTAGACAGAAGGGAAATAGTGATGATGAGTGAGAATATGGAGCAATGGTAGAGAAACATGACCTGTCCCAGTACTGTGGGGTACTCGGTCCCGGGCATTGATTCACGGGGAATGTGGCCCTGGTGGTCGCTTAAAAAAGTCAGTAAAAATAATAAAAATGATAGATATAGTTTGTGATGCCACCTACGGTTCCGGTATGGTTACCAGAGCTGTGGGTCAGACCTCCGGGGTGATGGTAGGGCAGCCAGATGGTTACGCTTCCCGTAGGTGGAGCAGGATTCACGGGGCAATTGTAATAGTTTTTACGCAGGGAGACAGCTTACCACATGGAACAGTCACTTGTCCTTTACACACAGCAAGTATGCGACTCTTCAGGTGAGGGAAATAAAGTACGTCACACAGTCTTTAACTCTGAACAGCTTTACTTGCAGTACTTCAAGCAAATTCACAGATGTTACAGTCTCTCGGGTCTCTCCCTAGCCTGGGTAGTCACCAGGAAACTGGGATGCCTCACTCAGGACCCTCAGTGGTGTGCTTGCCGTTCCTTGCCGATCCCTCACTGCGCTACCTTCTCACTTTCTCCTCACTACCATGCAACACCTCCGCGCGCAGAGGCTCGAGCCAGCTCCCACGGATCTTCGGTGGAGGACTCCCCTTTAGGTGCCCCTGACCCTAGTTCGGTTATGCCTTTTCAAGGATGTGCCGGGTCTTTGGCCGCGACTTCCTAGAGAAGCTCAGGGCCTCCGGTTTAATGGCTCGGGAATGAACACCTGCACCATGTCCAGAGGCGGTCCTCTGCCCGGGACCAGACCCTTCCAGTTGGTAGTACCGGGTCCAGATTCGGGTGCACGGCAATGCCTGGTGCCCCTAGGTTCTCCCTCCTGTCACGACGACCTTCCTGTGTTGTCTTTCACTCCTCACTCCCCAACTCGACTCTCTCACTGAACTAACTGCCAACCCAGCCATACACTTTTCTATCCATCTAGCTCCTCCTCCCAGGACTGGGTCCCCCCTTCAGCGGGTCCACCCATGGTCCGCTACTCTAGGGTGTGTATGAATGGGTATTGTGATGGTCCTTTATTCACCATCCCAGTTCCCTTGGTCACAGGAATACTACACACTCTTATTTGGGTGCAGTACCCCTACGTGACGTCCCGACCAGTGGGGCGCCACATTCACAGGGTGAAAGGTAAAAGTGTGGGATAAAAAAGAATTGGTGAGAGAAAATGAAGTGAAAAAAAAGGAAACGAGAGAGATAGGGTTAATGAGAGGAAGGAGAATGATCAGTGAAATACAGGGAAGGAGAGGGAATGAAAAAATGAAAGTGAAGAAAAGAAAAAAATAGAAAGAAAGGTAGAGAAAAATGTAAGGGAAGGCAAATGAGAGGTGGTAGTCGAAAAGAGAATGAAAGAAGAGAGAGGTATGGGAAGGTGGTGGCAGAGCCATGTAGTGAAATCATGGGTAAATTTGTTCATGCAGATATCCATGGTGAGATGAGGGCCTGGCGACCAGGATTCTGCCAACCCCACAGACTTCAATGTAGAGTTGTCTAAAGCAAACAAGCAGATATTGTACCAGCAAAGGGGAATATAGAATTGTTACCATAAAGACAAGCTGCCATAACTGAGTAATTAAGTGAAGCATAGACACTCACTTTATAGACCGAGATAGTAATGACAACAATTCGATATTTCTATTCATTATAAAAGATACAACATTACTTACATGACTTAGATGTCATAGCTGTAATAAACATACCAACTAAAAGTACTTACGTGGTAAACTGAAGAGAGAGGAGAACTTCTTACATTGTACGGAGCCCGTAGATGTGCTAACACAATTCATCCAGAGCCCTTCAAAGATTGACGTTGAGGTAATGATAGTGCCGCTGCTAGTGGAGGTCCTCCATTTAAGGGACACCGTGGACACCAGGGTACAAGTCATCCCCCCCACAGCGAGTAACATGGCACAGACCTGGTAAGGAGTCCTACTCATGCTGTACTTGTGAAAATCCTCGGATCCTAAACATACATACACCAACAACCAGTTAACCCAATCTAAATACAAGTAGAGGACTATCCCTTACATTATGGAATCTATAGCTTATAGACTCTATGCAGGTTTAATGTTTGGCATGATTTGGGGTACCCTAATAATAGAGCAATGATGTGAATAGGGCTCTGTATACATTACTGTCTTTTGGCTTCAGGGTTCAGGTAATTCTTGCTGTCAAAAATACAAGAACCCCAACGTAACCTGACAAACCCTCATTTATAGCAATCCCTAATACAGAGATAGTGTCTGATCAAAATCTAAACCAATCTTTAATCCACAAAAATATATTATTACGTCATCAAAGTTCCCAAGTGACCCTAAGACCAGGCTGTAAAAAGGTGTCAGCAGATTCAAAGACTCAATATAATAATATTAATATTGAAAATGAGCTTTAGTGTATCAGTTACTTAATATTAAGAACTTCTGAAGTCCCTGTAATTATCCAGTGTATTAATGGTAGACTCACCTTTTAAATTGCAGCTTTTTATGTCTCTTCCCCTATGGTTAGAAGGACTTTGCTTCTCTCTGACGGCTCCGGGAAATCTGCTGTGGTCACAATTTGTTTTGCCTCAGATCGCGGTCTGGGGTTAAACATCAGAGACCTCAATGTCAGTTTACTTTACAGTTACACTCCACATACTACCTACAAAGGCCTAGCTCATACCATATGTTGCAATGCCAGTCCATACCATGTCAGGATTATAAATATACATACACTGAGCGCACAATTATTACAGCATTTGTATTTTTGATGATTCATTTTATTATTGAACATCTATAGTGCTGTCGGCCAATCCTAAACCTGAACCCTGAATATGTAAGAATGTAAAAGTGAGGGTTGGTGTAGAATATCATCAAAAAGTTCATTTATTTCTTTACTTCAATACAAAAAGTGAAACTCATATATTATATAGTCATTACAAACACAGTGATCTATTTCAAGTGTTTATTTCTGTTAATGTTGATGATTATGGCTTACAGCCAGCGAAAACTCAAAAGTCATTATCTCACACAATTAAAGTAGGGAAGATGAAGGGTTACAAACCTCGCTGCCATATTCCACAAGACATCAAAGGGTGAATATAATATTGATTTATTAGTCAACGCATTTCAGGGTCCCCAGCCTCTTCCTCATGACAAATCATTATCATACGGCCATGTCCTGAAACACGTTGACTGATAAATCAATATTCACCCTTTGATGTCACGTGGAATACAGCAGCGCGTTTTTTTAACCCTTTATCCTCCCTACTTTAATTTTCTGAGATAATGACCTTTGGGTTTTCATTGACTGTAAGTCATAATCATCAACATTAACAGAAATGCACTCTTGAAATAGAGCACTTAATGACTCTATATAATATATGCGTTTCACTTTTTGTATTGAATTACTGAAATTAATTAATTTTTTGATGATATTCTAATTCATTGAGATGCACCTGTATGTGTGCTGGATTATTGGGAAAGTGTTAGTATGCAGAATAATTATGCAAATAAATGAAAAACATTTTTCCATCTTAATTGTTTATTTTCATCTGTTGAGAATAATAACCAAACAGCTAAAAATGTACAAAAAACATTTCTGACATTTAAAAAAAATATGTATCTGTGACCAATATAGCTGCTCTTCTTTTCTGTTAATGTTGATGATTATGTATTACAGCCAATGAAAACCCAAAGGTTTTTATCTCAGAAAATTAAAGTAGGAAGGATGAAGGGTCTGAGAGATAAAATATTCCCTAAATAGGTATCAGAGGCTTCACCTTGTGTGGTTGTGAGAGTCACAACCACTATAAAAGCAGATCACGGTTGCTTTTCACCTTTTGAATTGAATTAAAATAAATTTACTTTTTGATTATATTCTAATCCATGGGCAGGGAACCATTTTTTGCCGAGGGCCATTTGGAAATCTCTACAATCTTTCGGGGGCCGTACAAAATTGTCAACTTGTAAATTAGTCCGCTATATTTGGTTAAACAATCAACTCACCCCTACTGTGGTGGCTGGAGATGCTTCTTTTTGGCACTGGTGATATTGGCCATGTTGCCTCTCAACCGCTTTTCCAGGCTTGCTAGAGCCCTAGACATCACAGGAGAGGCTGGGAGTATATACCTTACTGGGAAGGCCGAGGCTGAGTCATAGAGATCACTGGAGAGCTGGATTTAAATGGCAGACAGTTGGCAAAACGCGTCTGCCAGCCTGAGCACTGCAGTCCCCAGGAATCTGCCCGAGGGCCGCTAAAATGTCATCGAGGGCCGAATTTGGCCCTAGGGCCTGAAGTTCCCCACCCCTGCTCTAATTTATCGAGATGCACCTGTATCTGGTCCATCAAGAGTTACTCTCAGCTCATCAATCTATAATACCGTTGAAAATCTGTCTTCAGTTTTTGGCCCAATCTTGACATTTCACCGTCTGTGTCTTGTCTCAGCTGGGGCTTTCAGCCTCCCTCACCTTGGTCATGTCTCTTTTTAACACCTTTTATTAACTTTTATTTCACTTTCGCAGTGTACATAGATACACGGCGAAAGTATTCGCATTTCCCATTGACTTAAATTGGACTCGATACTTGTAATGAAATGAGTACCCGAGTATTAGGACCTACTCATTACGAGTATAGCGAGTCTGAATATTTCACTACTCGCTCATCCTTAGTCTCATGCTTTTTAAAATTTAAAAAAGTCCAAAAATTATCCTTCTTAGTTTTAGTTCTGCATTCTATGCTAACACTTGATTGAGATACATTTTGGCAACCATCTATACTAATATCACTGATATTGTGTGTCCTATCAACTTAATATGTTAGTTTCTGTGCCTAACATGTGGTAAACACTGCCAGTGTTCAGTTCCTAGTTTGATCACCCTCTCTGACCATGTAAGTTAGTTTGCACTAAAATATTGGTAAAGCAGACATGGTAAAGAAAATTGTATTTAGAGAAGCCCTTGAATTTTTGTTTGAGAAAAAAATTAAGAAGGAACGCGATTGTTCAGGAAATACATCAGGATTTGATTGAGAGAGGAAGCTTCCGTGCTTCTCCACTGTGCATGCGTGTGATGTCACCCGCCAACCATGAAGTAACTGTGGATGCATTTTTTGTCTGCACGTGTGTAGTGCCCCTACGGACTGGTCGCCACAGTGAGGCTGCGCCTACTCCACAGGTGTGGTGTCACAGCTCCCAGGTGAGAGGGGTCACAAACCCAAGACACAGAATTGCACACAACACCATCCTGAATCCAGGCTGGGGGATTCGGGTGGACCCTATTTAGGGAGGGCCCCATCTCCTAGCTGGAGGAGGGGTTAGGGAGGGAGAACATAGGAGGAGAGCGTCAAGAGCAGACGCAGAAAGAAAAGGTCCTAGAGGACACGAGGCGTGGGGAATCCACCCATGTGCCTCTAATCTGGCCCGACCCGAGTTGGGCAGAGGGATAGGTTACCTGAGGGGACCGGCCCGATCTGATGGGAGTGCTGCATGCCTCAGCCAGTAAAACCAGAGACCATTGTTTCTGTAAGAGCGGTGGCTACCAACCGTGGATATTCGCTAGGACGGTGGCTAGAACTAGGGTCAGGGGACGTGCCGACACAGTCGCCTGACAAGGCCCACAGCCATCAGCTTGGGACCCTGTCCACGAAGGTGCTGGGAAGAAGGGAGAGTATTCAGCACAGGAGAAGAGCAACTTGGAAAGGCTAAAGAACGGTGTCTTGGCAGAGTGACCTCAACCATCTGGAACTGTCTGACTTTGGAGAAGTACTGCAGCATGCTGGGTGACCTTGCCAGTCCAGCAAGTAAAGGTAAAGAACGGCACAAACTGTCTATGTCTCCTCCTTCCACACCCTGCGGCCATCTTCATCATCACACCCCTCTGTCCCTGCTATAGACTTTTCCAATCTACCCTGGGGGTTCACTCCACCTGTGGGGAGTGATACCATCCAGGCTGCCCTACCATCTGCCCCTGTGGTCTGAAACTGCAGTGTTGGCCACCCCTGGCCGAGTACCACAGGTGGCGTCATGAACTATCCCTTGTAAATAATCCCCTTTTTATTGCATGTCCAGTCTCATGGAGCCGGGTCACTGCCGCCGTGATCCCCTAAGAACTGACTGGCCTGGTCCAAGTACTCCATGGCCCTGGGGTCCACTGCATGTGTCACTGTCTGGGACTGCTGCAATGAGTTTAGTAGGTTTTCCTACTCCTAAGCACTGCTTTTTATCCTTTCTTCACTGGACTGTTATTTTTGGATCCTAACCTCTGGATTTAGAAACCAGATGAATTGTTTTGTGAAAGACTCTATGTTTAAACCTTGGTGAGTACTATGAGCAGTGACTGAAATGATTGTGCACTTTCAGTCTCTTGCCCATGGGCTATCAAGCAGTGGTGAGTGCTGTGGGTAATGACTGTATTGACTACGGGTTACCAGGTGCTTACTTTTGGAATTTTTGTCATTAAAACCTAAGGTGGAAGCGCTGTAGTGATTTATAATTTTATACTCATGTAGATATAGGTTAAAGGGATCGTGGACAGGGTCCATTCACTTAGCAGCTCCATCCTTTATGCTATTGTTCTTAATCTGAATTGGTGCAGAGATTTCTTACATACATTTACGAAAAAATGTTGCCATTTGTGCTCAGCCATACACCAAAGGCCCAGTCTCCCATAATATCTCACCAGGAGATTACACCTTAGTTGATGCCAAAAAATCTTATTTCCACTAAAAATGATGGTGAAGCAGAGACGTTTTTATTCAAGAAATAGCAGCTACGTATCTTCTGTTGAAGTTCAGCATACACCATCATTTTGGAAAAGGCAATACAATCCAGAAGGTATGGCATCATTTGTAGTGAATTTGGACATGTGGGAGTTGATTTCCAGGCCAACGCATGACTGGATGAATATTTCTTGGGCATACTTAATGCAACAGTTGTTGATGGTGAAGATGACAGCCATCAGGTACTACTTGGGGATGTGGCCTGGTTACAAGAAAGAAAAACAAGAGAAGGAAGATGCCAACTTGAGCTTTGCTCTCATTGCTTGTCAGTTTCCTTTTCTCATGAGAACAGGGGATATTGCTTCATGTGCTGACAGAGTGCCATACTTTTTAGTACAATTAGTATCGGCGCCAATATCTATGAGGTGGAGGGAAGCACTATCTATTTCCGTGGCATCCAAGGGGCTGACAACCATTATCCTGAATGTTGCGATCTCACTCCTGATGAACCCAGAAAGGGGAAAACGTGTTGAGTGAAGCATAATAAGTATATCCTAAAGAAATATATTGGTTATAGACTGCCTGTTTAACCTTGATTTCACTCACAATGAATATTATACTTGCCTCTTAAGCAGATATTGTGACGTAAGGGTTATACATCACTCATGATGTTGTGACAAAAAGGGTTTTATAACCCCAGGCAAAAATTCTGGAATCACCAGGCTCGGAAGATGTCCATTCAGTTGTTTAATTTTGTAGAAAAAAAGCAGATCACAGACATGGCACAAAACTAAAGTCATTTCAAATGGCAACTCTCTGCCTTGAAGAAACACTAAAAGAAATCTTGAAAAAGAAATGTGCTAGCCAGTAACGGTTACTTTTATAGACCAAGCAGGGGGAAAAATTATGGAATCACCCTGTAAATTTTCATTCCCAAAACTAACACCTGCATCAAATAAGATCTGCTCGTTAGTCTGCATCTAAAAAGGAGTGATCACACCTTGGAGACCTGTTGCACCAAGTGGACTGACATGAATCATGGCTCCAACACGAGAGATGACAACTGAAACAAAGGAGAGGATTATCAAACTCTTAAAAGAGGGTAAATCATCACGCAATGTTGCAAAAGATGTTGGTTGTTCACAGTCAGCTGTGTCTAAAATCTGGTCCAAATACAAACAACATGGGAAGGTTGTTAAAGGAAAACATACTGGTAGACCAAGGAAAACATCAAAGCGTCAAGGCCGGAGACTTAAAGCAATATGTCTCCAAAACGGGAAATACACAACAAAACAAATGAGGAACGAATGGGAGGAAACTGCAGTCAATGTCTGTGACCGAACTGTAAGAAACCGCCTAAAGGAAATAGGATTTATATACAGAAAAGCTAAATAAAAGCCATCATTAACACCTAAACAGAAAAAAACAAGGTTACAATGGGCTAAGGAAAAGCAATCATGGACTGTGGATGACTGGATGAAAGTCATATTCAGTGATGAATCGCGAATCTGCATTGGGCAAGGTGATGATGCTGGAACTTTTGTTTGGTGCCGTTTCAATGAGATTTATAAAGATGACTGCCTGGAGAGAACATGGTAATTTCCACAGTCATTGATAATATGGGGCTGCATGTCAGGTAAAGCACAGGGGAGATGGGTGTCATTACATCTTCAATAAATGCCCAAGTTTACATTGATATTTTGGACAGTTTTCTTATCCCATCAATTGAAAGGATGTTTGGAGTTGATGAAATCATTTATCAAGATGATAATGCATCCTGCCATAGAGCAAAAGCTGTGAAAACATTCCTTGAAAGAAGATACATAAGGTCAATGTCACGGCCTGCAAATAGTCCAGATCTCAATCCATGGAAAATCATTGGTGGAAGTTGAAGAAAATGGTCCATGACAAGGCTCCAACCTGCAAAGCTGATCTGGCAACAGCAATCAGAGAAAGTTGGAGGCAGATTGATGATGAGTACTGTTTGTCACTCATTAAGTCCATTCCTCAGAGACTACAAACTGCTAGAAAAGCCAGAGGTGGTGCCACAAAATACTAGTAATGTATTGGAGTGTTGTTTTGTGTGTTTGTTTGCCATGATTCCATAATTGTTTCCTCAGAATTGAGTGATTCCATATTTTTCCCCCTGCTTGGTCTACAAAAGTAACCGTTACTGGCTAGCACATTTTTTTTTCAAGATTTCTTTTAGTGTTTCGTCATGGCAGAGAGTTGCCATTTGAAATGACTTTAGTTTTGTGCCATGTCTGTGATCTGCTTTTTTTCTTCAAAATTAAACAACTGAATGGACATCCTCTGAGCCAGGTGATTCCAGAATTTTTTCCAGGGGTTGTACATGATTGTGTCACAATATCATAAGTGATTGCATGAGATAATAAGTATCTATTTTACTGTGGGGTATGTACAGTCATGGCCAAAAGTTTTGAGAATGACACCAAAATTCTATTTTCACATGATCTGCTGCCCTCTGGTTTTTATTTGTGTTTGTCTGATGTTTATATCACATGCAGAAATATAATTGCAATCATATTATGAGTACCAAAAGGTTATATTGACAGTTAGAATGAGTTAATGCAGCAAGTCAATATTTGCAGTGTTGACCGTTCTTCTTCAGGACCTCTGCAATTCTCCCTGGCTGCTCTCAATCAACTTCTGGACCAAATCCTGACTTATAGCAGTCCATTCTTGCATAATCAATGCTTGCATTTTGCCAGAATTTGTTGGTTTTTGTTTGTCCACCCATCTCTTGATGATTGACCACAAGTTCTCAATGGGATTAAGATCTGGGGAGTTTCCAGGCCATGGACCCAAAATCTCTATGTTTTGATCCCTGAGCCATTTAGTTATCACCTTTGCTTTATGGCAAGGTGCTCCATCATGCTGGAAAAGGCATTGTTGGGCGCCAAACTGCTCTTGGACGGTTGGGAGAAGTTGCTCTTGGAGGACATTCTGGTACCATTCTTTATTCATGGCTGTGTTTTTAGGCAAGACTGTGAGTGAGCTGATTCCCTTGGCTGAGAAGCAACCCCACACATGAATGGTTTCAGGATGCTTTACAGTTGGCATGAGACAAGACTGGTGGTAGCGCTCACCTATTCTTCTCCGAATAAGCCGTTTTCCAAATGTCCCAAACAATCAAAAAGGGGATTCATCAGAGAGAATGACTTTACCCCAGTCCTCAGCAGTCCACTCCCTGTACCTTTTGCAGAATATCAGTCGGTCCCTGATGTTTTTTTCTGGAGAGAAGTGGCTTCTTTGCTGCCCTCCTTGAAACCAGGCCTTGCTCAAAGAGTCTCCGCCTCACAGTGCGTGCAGAAGCACTCACACCAGCCTGCTGCCATTCCTGAGCAAGCTCGGCACTGCTGGTAGTCTGATCCCGCAGCTGAAACAGTTTTAAGATACGGTCCTGGCGCTTGCTGGTCTTTCTTGGGCGCCCTGGTGCCTTTTTGACAACAATGGAAGCTCTCTCCCTGAAGTTCTTGATGATGCGATAGATTGTTGACTGAGGTGCAATCTTTCTAGCTGCGATACTCTTCCCTGTTAGGCCATTTTTGTGCAGTGCAATGATGGCTGCACGTGTTTCTTTAAAGATAACCATGGTTAACTGAAGAGAAACAATGATACCAAGCACCAGCCTCCTTTTAAAGTGTCCAGTGGTGTCATTCTTACTTAATCATGACTGATTGTTTGCTAGCCCTGTCCTCCTCAACACCCACACCTGTGTTAATGGAACAATCACTAAAACGATGTTAGCTGCTCCTTTTAAGGCAGGACTACAATGATGTTGAAATGTGTTTTGGGGCTTAAAGTTCATTTTCTAGGCAAATATTGACTTAGCAAGTAATTGCTGTTAAGCTGATCACTCTTTATGACATTCTGGAGCATATGCAAATTGCCATTAGAAAAACTGAAGCAGTAGACTTTGTTAAAATTAATATTTGTATCATTCTCAAAACTTTTGGCTATGACTGTACATGTGAAATATATGAGAGTTAAAGTATGTAAGTATCTTGCACATATAGTTACACATACAGTAACTGGATTAGTTCAATTGTATGCATATTTTTAATAAAAATAAATGCCTATCTCCACCTCCCGAATATGAGGGATAGACCCTTACTAGTCATTTGTGGCATTACTATATACATATACTTTTCTACTGAATGTGTATTAGATTTTTATTATGACTGAAAATCTCCTGTTGCTAACCATTTATTAGAGAGGGCACATAGGAGCAGTCGTCGAGGAACGGCGGCACCATCTTATTCCTTTTTTTACAGTGCATAAAATCTCCCCTGCAAGGCTGGGTGACAATAGGGAAAGTACAGGGAAATTTTGCATACCTCCCTCCTCTTTTCTTTGTTTGTGTAAGCACCTATCATCCTAGATTTTATTATTAATGTATTAAAAGTTATATTTTAATACATTTTCAGGAAGAAGAGAATCACATAGCACCTCAATCTGAGAATTAATGGTATAAAAACATTTTCTTTACTAGGTATCCATTAAAATCACATAAAAACAAGGAAACACCTTCTCAACTGACGCGTTTCAGGCGTACAACTGCCTTTAGTCATAGATCTAAATTATATGACTAAGGGCGGTTGCACATCAGAAATGCGTCGGATGAAAAGAGATGCTTCCTTGTTTTTATGTGATTTTAATGGATACCTACTGTGGGTACGGAAAGTGTTTAGATCCCTTTACAATTTTCACTCTTTGTTTCATTGCAGCCATTTGGTAAATTCAAAAAATGTTCATTTTTTTCTCACTATTGTACACTCTGCATCCCATCTTGACTGAAAAAAACAGAAATGTAAAAATTTTTGTAAATTTATTAAAAAAGAAAAACTGAAATTTCACATGGTCATAAGTATTCAGACCCTTTGCTCAGTATTGAGTATTTGCACCTTTTGAGCTAGTACAGCCATGAGTCTTATGAATGATGCAACAAGTTTTTCACACCTGGATTTGGGGATCCTCTGTTGTTCTTCCTTGCAGATCCTCTCTGGTTCCATCAGGTTGGATGGTGAACTTTATGGTTTATTTATTGATTTATGTTTTATTAATTTTGTATTTTGAAGAGACCATTTTGTGAACCTAATTAATTAATTTGAATAATCACAAGTGATAGGGTTTAATGTAGTTTACAATGTATTTCCATGACACACCGAAAATGACAGTAACTACTAAATGGATTGTTCTTCTGTCTAAGGCTGGTTTCACATTGCGGATTTTTCAGATCCGATGCTGTCCGATCAAAATCGGACAGCATCGGAACCGAATTTGGCCCCATGCAGCCCTATGGGCATCGGACTGAATTGGATGTGCACTAAATGCCATCCGATTTGGTCCGATCCGATTCTGTCCGATTTTATTATTGGTGCAAATATCGGAGCTTGCTCCGATTTTTGCACCGAAAATAAAATCTGACAGATTCGGATCGGACCAAATCGGATGGCATTTAGTGCACATCCGATTAGGTCCGATCCCTATAACATGGGGCCCTATGGAGAAGGGTCCGAGGAAACATCTGTTGTCTCCTCGGACCCTGTTTTACTGTACTGAGCATGCTCAGTACAGTAAAACTGCTCCTAACTAGGAGCACAAGTGTTAAAAAAAAAAAAGGTTATTCTCACCTACCCCCGAGCCCCCGCCGTCTTCCACCATCTTCTTGGAGGCTCCCAGTGGCTCCCGCAGGCTGCCGGTGTCAGCAGAGGTCTTCCTCTGCTGTATAGGACCTGCGGTGATGTCACAGTCATGTGACCACGGGTTACCATGGTGAACCCGCGGTCACGTGACTGTGACATCACCGCAGGTCCTGAACAGCAGAGGAAGCCCTCTGCTGACACCGGCAGCCTGCGGGAGCCACCGGGAGCCTCCAAGAAGATAGCGGAAGACGGCGGGGGCTCGTGGAGAGGTGAGAATAACATTTCTTTTTTCTTTTTTTCACCCCGCAGGGAGCGATTTTATGCCGGAATCGGGTGCCTATTTGGCACCCGATTCCAGGCATCAAAAGGGAGCCGATGCTGTCCGATTTATATCGGACAGCATCGGCTCCCTTCAAATCGTTATGTGAAAGTAGCCTAAGAAAAGAGATTACTTTTTTTTTGCACCAAAAGGTGCTTGTGACAATTAAGCAGAGTGCCCCCCTCCTTACAACTTGAAGGTCAGCCACAGTAGACAAGTCCACTTTAGGGTGTTTTGCAAGTGCCTCTAGGAATAGGGGTGGTTCATGAATAATTCTACACTCCAGTAATTCACAGTGAATGGAGAATATTAGTTCTGAAGTGTTGTGTTCTCATTGTATCGCCTAACAGAACCAATTCCTGATAGGTATGATATAGCCAACATTACACTGGTAGATTGTTCTGACTTGATCCCCTCCGGGTGCTCTTACATTATGAACAGATGAACATGAAGGATCTACATAAAGAAAGTATTATTCCACTAACCTTTAGGTTTACAAAGAGGGATTATTAGTTCTTTTCATTAAGATCCAATAATGCTGACCTTTGAGGTTATTGATGTTTCTGTTCTTACAGTATTTACCTCAACTAAGATTTAAGTATTTGTTGTCAGTAGAACATGCTCTGATCAATACTGAATAATTTTAATTATACAGTTTATTCTCTACGTGACTACCCTTTATAGAGTTGCAAACAAAATTATTTCACCAAATATGCTCAAAAGCATAGAAATAAGATGCGTAAGTTTGGGGAATTGGCTCTCTGGAGCGATGAAACAAAACTGGAACTTTTCGAGACTAATGGCGGGTTTACACGTTGCGATATCGTAGTCCAATTTCAATGAAAAGTCACGTGGTTCAATCGTTGGAGCCGATATCGTTTCTGCGTTGTATGGTATGAACGTCCAATACGATGCAGGAACGATGTCAATGCGATATCGGGGATTGAATGTGCGTGCTATTCAATGCTCCGATATTGAATAGACATTGAAGCCGGATCGTGCTGTGTGACAGCCCAACTACGATGCGATGTTCTACGTCACCCATTCACTCCCATGTTAAAGGATCGTTCCTGGGTTGGGGGCGTAGACATCGCACGGACGTTGTATTCCGATATCGCAGCGTGTAAACATCTGATGCGATGCGGGAGAAACGTGCACTAAATGCGCGGTCCCGCGCCAATGAGTTGCGATATCGCAACGATATTGAAGCGTGTAAACCCACCAACACAGATCTGTCTACTGCCTATGGCATTGGAAACTTGCAGGTTATGGAGGGCAAAATAGATTCAATCAAGTATTAAGAAATCTAGGAAAAAACATCATCTCTCTGTGAGGAAATTGAAGCCTGGTCCTTCCAACAGAACATTAATGATGCCAGATATACCTCAAAGTCCACGAAGGATTGGTTTCATAAGAAGGTCTGAAAGATTCTGCAGTTAGCATTACTAATAGTTAGAATTCACTGGTGACACCTACACGGGAAAGGTGCTAGCTGAAAAAAACATTATATATGAGGAGATCTGCACACTGGCACTAAATGAAGCTGAACTAGCCTATTGGCTAATTAATGCAATGGCAAGGCTATGTGTAAAGCTAATGCAAGTGTGCATGGGGCAAATAGCCATAGCAGAAACTGCTTAAGATTACAGAGAAAAAAATAGAGAACTTGGCTGATTTACTGGCCAAACCATGTGAGCCCGATAACCAATGTCAAGGTGTTCTCATTTTATCGGGTCCTAACCTTATGCCTCTGCTTGCCGTGTGAATTGCGCGTATGGGTGTTATATGACACTGGGTGCAATTAAAACCTGCTTGTAAGGCTAGGGTCACATTAGCGACAGGAATGCGTTAAGGGTGTTCAGTTAAAAAGATAGAATCTGGCAGCATTAATGCAGCGCAACCGTAATCATAACACTGGCTTAGTGCTGCCAATACAATCCTATGAGTGACGCAGGTCAAACGCTAGCACGTAAGTGAGTCGGTCGACAGAGTAGGGGTTACTCGGATACAGGGAAAGGGGGTCACTTCGGTGGGGGATCATGGCTGGTCGGTTCCTGATTCCGTGCCCTGGACCTTCAGTGGCAGGGATGAGGGTGATGATGATGGGAATGATAACGTGACGCCACCTGTGGTACCTGGTAATAGGGTTACCAGTGCTGCGCCCGGCCGCTGAGGTGATGGAAATGCAGCTTTGATAGTACAGCTCCGCACATAGCTAATGCTGGCATGGTTAAATACAATTGTCATGATGGGGTTAAATAAGTCTGAGACTCCATTATTAAAAGTAGCATTTTGTGCTAAATTTGGAATGATTACTAGTTATATTAGTTGTGTTAAGCTATTTAAGTTTTTTGTTTGATGTGTGCACAAGGGGAAAGCACCAGAAATACCTGCATGACAGTGCACTTTCCCCTCTGTATTTGCATTCCACTTAATGGAGGTCACTACCTGGTAGGAAACAATTACATCAGATAGATGAATGGACGGATGAACAAATCATTTCTCTATGTCCCATAGATAAGAAGTGAATAAGGATGTTTACTTTGTTGTTTCTGAGGGCCACTGCAAACTCCCCTAACTGCTTCCATCTTGCCTCCTTCTAATAAGCTATAGAAGACAGGCTACCATATTTATCATGATTGGTGGGGGCCGCAAGCCCATATACGGTAGCATTGGTTTCCATATGTTGTTTTGTTAAAAGGAGTTTGTCACCTCCAAAATACCAATTAAAATGGATAAATATTTACATGGGGGATGTAGCCCCTATAAAATTCATACCAGGCATATACACTTTAACCCAAAGGGGTGGTCCGATACCTATAATGCCTTTTATAATGATGTATCTTTAAATTCTATATGTGGAGTGGGTGTGGCTTGCCACAGACATATACATACACACTCAGCTTAATATATATTAGACATGAAAGAATATAACGCTTCATTATGATATATGGAGGGCTATAAGGCTGCATTATGCTATATGGAGAGGTATAAGGCTACATTATGCTATATGTGTCGAGCCCCAGGGTATGGGGTACTCAGAACCGGGCTATACTGTCTCTGGAAAGTCATAGGGGTCGAGACCCGGTTCCGTGGCCCAGGGTTCAGTTGTAAAAGGGGAATTTTCTGGCTTGGTAGGGAAAGGGGATTATGAAAGGGAGTTTTTCGTGACGCCATCTGTGGTCTGTGGCTATAGTGGGCTGCTGCAGAACCTCTGAGGCGATGGATGAGCAGCTGAGATGGAGTAGCTCTCCACAGGCAGAGCAACTCCCCGGGATAGTGAAGGTAGTTTAGGTGTAGGGTGCAGGACGACGAGCGCGAGGCAATAAGCAGACTCACTGTTTGTTGGTCGCTCAGTCCTTTACTTGTAGCGATGGTTTGGAGTAGCTGTCTACAGAGTCTTTGCTGAGAGCAACTTAGGGTTCCTTCTCACCCAACCGGGTCTTTGGCTCCCTCACTGCATCCTGTGTTGGCTCCTGCCGCTGCATCAGCTAAGCTGCCGGCCCTGTCTCTTCCTGCGAGGTGCTGGTATGACAGGCAACTTGAGTCATTTCTAACCCTTGTCTCTGTTGTCAGTTCCTGAACTCTCTTTGTTGCTGTGTCTCCGGGCACGAGGTAGGTGGGGAACCTGGAATTCCCCACCTTCCGGTGTTGACTGCTGGGACGTTAGACCCTGCATAGTCTCAGACTCGGAATCTGTTCTCCGCACCTTCCCCTGGGGTGAGCACAGTGTCGCTCGGCTCCCCAGGTGTTCCTGCGACTTTTCTCAGACCATAGAATTGGGTCTGGCACCAAGTCAGCGATTCGGGGACGAGCTCTGTAGCCTGTAGCCCACCAGGAAGCCTGCCTCAGTCCTCCTAGGAACTGTTCGGCTGTTGCTAGGATCAGCTTAGCACAGCTCGATCCTCCAGGTACTCTTCACGGTCCTCTCGGGAACTGAACTAACTGGCTCCACCCGAGATCAGAATTTATAGGGGAGCTCACCCTGAACCCGGGCTTGGTCTCCCCCTTCTGGCCTTGAGGCAGAAAGTTTCATGTGTGGTTTTCCTGCCTGATGAGAAGACCCGTTTGTTGCTCTCAGCGTGACACCATCACCCGGGGGCAGTGAAGACACAGTGGCACTAAGACCCTGGGGTGCAACATTCCCCCTTAGTGAAAAACAGTACTCCAGGACTGTGACAACATTTCAACAGGATAAGCACAAATAACCAATATCAATTGAATGTGTACAGAGTCTTAAAATATCAAAATTACAAAAACCAAGAAAAAGTCAAAAATTAAAAAAGCAGTCACTTTTAGTCTCTCCATCTTTCCACCTTTGGCTGATGATTAATATGTACAAGAATGTCTTTACCACAACCAGTCCAGTGGTATTATGGTCCATATTTTAAAAGTAAAAGTTCGAGAATATGCAAACGTTCATACAGGAAAGTCTCTGTAGGCACTGAGCTTGATGGTTGCATTATACATTGTACTAGACAAGACAGACATTTTCCCTACAGGCATCTCGGCTTAGGAGTCCTGGTTTCAACCTTCCACCCTCAGGAACTTTTCCTAACTTAATGTGTATGGGGGTTAATCCAGTTCCTCCACCCTTCTGTACACTACTTTTTATATACCTTTACATATACAAGACAACATATTTACATTCTCTAACCATAGTACACTTTACTCCCTGTACCAAGCTGGAATTTGGCCTTTTGTAATATGCTGCGTTCCCCTAAGCTCTGGAGTGTCTACTGCAGGTGTACTCAGTACTATGTCATGTGTGGAGGTGTACCTTGCGGATATCTCTGATTCTGAGTGAGATATTGATCTGACAGCAGGACTGGCAAGTTCACTGGGAGCAGGAATCTGTTCTTCCTGTTCTTCCTCTGCAGGTGCCATCTCTGGTTCTTCCACTCTTGGGGCTTCTTGGTGTCTAACTTCAGGTATTACCACTTGAGGAAACGCTAACATAGGTACGATGACAGCTCCATTGTAGTTTGTCCAGGTCTTTGGAAAATCTCCCAATATGGTATGAAACACATCTTCTTTCTCAGGTTGGGTAGTTACAGGAACCGAGATCTCAGGTGTTTTCAGAGTTTCAGGACACAACTTTAGATGGCCTCTGGATACAACTGATGTTATCTTCCCTTCATCCTTGCTGACCAAGCACACTTTAGTGTTGTCAAAACTTGATGGTAAGACGGTGTATGTCGTTGTTTTGCATTGGTCATCCAACTTGTTAGTGCGCCTTTTTCTTTTAAGCATTTGCTCACCAGGTTGTAAAGGAGTTGCGGGAGCTTGCTGATTGTAGATTCTTTCTTGTCTCTCTGGCTTGTTGGAGACTCCTTTCTACACACTTTTGCACTTGGCGATACTTCTGTTGGCAGATGGTATTCCAATTGGCTTCTGGTACTTCAACATCTGGCTTCAAGATTCCCTTGTCTAAATCTTTTCACAGCTTACCAGGTCTTGCTCGCATTAGGTAGGCAGGGGTGCAGTTGGTATAACTCACCGGGACATAGTTTTATAAGTCTACCAGGTCTGGTAACTTCTCTGGCCACAAGTTCCTTTCTGCTACCGGCAAAGTGTTCAATAAGTACATTACAATTTGATTAATTTTCTCACAAAGACCATTTGTTTGAGGATGGTATGGTGTTGTCCGGATATTCTTACACCCAAAAAAGTGACAAAATTCTTGGAAGATTTCAGCTTCAAATGCTGGACCTTGATCCGTAAGAACCTGTTCTGGATAGCTATGAGGTCTGGAATGCTTTAGCCGCTGTTCTGGCTGTTAGATCCTTTACGGGCACCACCACTAAGAAACGGGAATAGTGGTCCACTATGGTCAGGGCATATACATAGCCGGATATGCTTGGTGTTAACTTGATGTGATCTGGGGCTACCAGTTCTAATTGCTGTTTTGTTACTATGCACTGAAGTGGCGCTTTCTGACTTTCTTTGTCCTTTCTTCTTAGGTTGCATAGGCCACAGTTTCTGCACCAATTTTCGATGTATCTTCTCATGCCAACCCAATAGAATCTTTCTCTCAGCAGAACTTCCAATTTCTTCCATCTGAAATGCCCTGTGCTGTCATGGTAGGCTTCCAGAACCATTTAGACGTCCCTCTTTGGCACGATGATCTGCCAGACCAGCTCATAGGTTCTGGGTTTTGTATGTCTTCTCCACAGTTTACCTTCATATAGGAACAGTTTACTTATTTCCTTCCACAGCTGTTGAGCTTCAGAGGGGGCATCTGGACCAGGGTACGCACCCTTCTGCGTCAGTAGCTCCTTGACTAACTTCCCAGCCGGATCATTGTTCTGTGTTTCAGCCCATCTATGGTGTGGTAATGGGTTTAACGTTGCCTTCTGGGGTTTGTGGTACACACCTGTTCTGTACTGTGCTGCTTTAGGGCGGTGAAAGGCCAGTAGCTCTATCTCTTCCAGTTCCTCTTCCACGTCCTTCAGGTGTGGCATCCGGGATAAGGCATCTGCATTGGCAAGCATTCTTGCGACCTGCCCTATACTAGATGATGATATCGTAATTAGACAGCTGGGCCATCCATCTTTGCTCCAGCGCACCTAGTTTTGCTGAGTCCAGGTGGTTAAGCGGGTTGTTATCTGTAAAGATGGTAAATTTTGCTGCAGCCAGATAGTGTTTGAAGCATTCTCTAACAGCCCCGACTACCGCTAGGAGTTCCAACTTGAAGGAACTATAGTTCTTGGGATTTCTTTCAGTACGACGGAGCTTCCTGCTTGCACTTTACTCTCTTTATGTTCTTGCACTTGAGACAGCACCGCTCCCAATCCTACGTTGCTGGCATCTTTATACAGAATAAATGGCTGGTGATAATCAGGGTAAGCTAGGATTTCATCCCCTGTCAGGACCCACTTCAACTTCTTGAAGGATTCTACCGTTTCACTGTTCCATTTGAAGGGAGGACTTGGAGCTTTAGCCTTTTTGGACTGAGATGAGATATTTGTAACTTGGTGTGCTTTTCAATGATTCCTTGCTTAGGCAACCTTGCATGCCTTCTCCCACTCCTTCTGATGACCCTTACATGTAAGTTGAGGTGAAACGCGTCAAGCAAAGCACGGAGAAAATCACCCTTTTAGAAAAGTCACTACTGGAGGATACAAGACACACACATGGACTTCTTCTAGAATTAACCACCTTTCATTACCAGCATAGATAGTGCAGCAGACAGCACCGAGCAATAATGTAAAATACAGAAAAACTATAAAAATCTGATAAAAACTACCATTAAGTAAATATATACATAAATAGGCCCAGTTCACACCTGTGCTAGGCTGCGTTTGGCTGCATTGTGTTAGCGCTGTGCCCTAGGACTGACGCATGTGTTCAAACGCAACCCCACATTGCACTTGCACTTGGGGTTGCGTCTTGGACCTTAGGGAACCCACGGGTGCACACAGGGAGAACGCAGCCTCCCTGTGCCCATGATGTGCAGTGAGTGCAGGGCGGCTTCTCCCTGTTTGCACCTGAAGGTGATCGCTTCTGACTCCACAGCTTTAAATGAACATGCTGCGGAGATGCAGAAGTCCAGAAACCTGCACTGCAGGTGAAAACACGCTGTGGTGGGCAGAAGCACAGTGAGCATGGGATTTCTACAAATCCCATCCACTATGCTGGTACTGTAAAATGCAGCATTTTGTACGCAGCGGCAACACACTGCATCCAAAACACTGCGTTTACCGATAGAGAGTATGCAGTCCAAAACTTAGTATCTCCTGTATATAGATGGTATCAAGAAAAATGTCTGCTCTGCACAAAGATATGTGGAACCCCAGGAAGTGCACCTATCATGATGCGACCTGAGTTAGTTGCAGCTGGTAAGCAGAGGGCAGCATCAGCAGGGGGTTCGGTGGTAACCCCAGCCTCCCATGGATGCCACTGCTGGCCACATTCTTCCAAGTCTTGGCCACCACTGTCTGCACTCTTCAGCTCAGCACGGCAGGGTACAATGACGTCATCAGTGAGCGCCCCTATGCTGACTCATGCAGAGGGAAGACACACTTTGGGGAGACCAGAGCTGCAAGAAGAGAGGTGAGTATTTACTTTTCTTTTTTAATCAGTGAGTACACTGATGGGAGACTATGTAGCACTATGTAATGTGCAATATAATATAGGAGGACTATGGGGTGCATTATGATATATGGAGCCAATTATACTATATGGAAGCCATTATATTTGGAGAGCTCTGTGGGGGCATGATACTACTTGAAGGGTTATGAGGCAACCTTTATACTTTATGGAGGGCTGTTTGAGTACTGTGTGGGAGGCCATTATACATTGTGAAGAGATGTAGAAGCCATTATACTGTATGTAGGTCTATTATACTACATGGAGGGTTGTGTGGAGGTTATAGTTGGAGATCATACTGTGTCGGGGTAGTTGAGGGGGGTACAGTAGGGTCATCATACTGTGCATTTGGAGGGTTCTGTGGAGAAATCACTTTGGGGGGATCATACAGTGTTTTTGGGGCTCTTTTGCTGGCATCATACTTTATGGCTGCAATGAAAGAGGAATCTAGGGGCTTCAATAGGAGGAAATTTTACCTTGTAAAACTACAAAGTTGAGAGATATGTTATTATGTGACCCAGCCAAATATTAAATTTTTTGGGGGGGAGGAAGTACCGTATATACTCGAGTATAAGCCGAGTTTTTCAGCACAATTTTTGTGCTGAAAAGTGCCCCCCTCGTGTAGCGGTGGCTGAGAGGACCACCGCAGTGCAGAATAATGTACAGTACACAAGATAGGAGTGCAAACCACAAGGGTGAATTTATTAACAGGCGGGGAAAGATGTGAAGAAGGAAGGTTCAAGCAGGGGTAAACAGTGGCAAAAGAGATTTAACAAAGTCTTCGTTTTCTCTAGCTGGTCCGCTCAATAGTACGGTTCTCCAGCTATCACAAGTTAAAATCACATAGGTAAATGCACAAAAGCAAGGTAAAATGCTACTCTACGTATAACCTTTCTGGCCTCGCTACACAGGCCACACGGCTGCTGTGTTCTACCTACTGAAGCCTATTCTAAACCCTGAAAGGTGCACAATATTCAACTCACAGTGATGCTGGAATTTGGATGCAGTCCTGGGGCTGCAAATCTTCTCCTGTGTCAGGCCCTCACTGGATCCCAGGCTTGTCTGTGTCTCACTGGATCTGTCTCTTAAAGTGGCAGCGTGTTTCTTACTGTCCAACACAGGCAGGGATTTCTTAAAGTGGCAACGCTTCTCTTACTGTCCATAGCTTTAGCACCCCCAACACTCGGCTTATACTCGAGTCTATACACTATATACTCGAGCCTGAGTGTGGGGGGTGGTGACCGGAGGCTGGAGGAGGCGGGGGGAGGCTGCAGAGTGAGCGGGCGGTCAAGTGGGCCCGCTCATTAAATATGCACTGCATCCCCCTGTCAATCAGCGGCAGGGGGAGCAGTGCATATTTACTTGCCTCCCCCCTGGTAGGGCTCCCCCATCCTTTGTTAAGTGCCCCATGCTGCCGCCACCATAAAATAACAAACGTTCTTACTCACCCTTCCGAAGCTCAGCACTGGCTGCGGGCTCCAAGCGTCCTCCCTCCGGTCTGCCGGCTTCTAATCATGTGACCGGCGCTTCAGTGACGTCATCGCGGCTGCGTCGCGGTCACATGATTAGAAGCCAGCAGACCGGATGGAGGACGCTTGGAGCCCGCAGACAGTGCTGAGCTTCGGAAGGGTGAGTAAGAACGTTTGTTATTTTATGGTGGCGGCAGCATGGGGCACTTAAAGGATGTGGGAGCCCTACCAGAGGAGAGCCCTGCAGGGATGGGGGCAACCTGCAGGGATTGGGGGAGCCCTACCAGAGGAGAGCCCTGCAGGGATGGGGGCACCCTGCAGGGATGGGGGAGCCCTGCAGGGATGGGGGCACCCTGCAGGGATGGGGGAGCCCTACCAGAGAAGAGCCCTCACTGGATCCCAGGCTTGTCTGTGTCTCACTGGATCCCAGGCTTGTCTGTGTCTCACTGGATCCCAGGCTTGTCTGTGTCTCACTGGATTCGAGGCTTGTCTGTGTCTCACTGGATCCCAGACTTGTCTGTGTCTCACTGGATCCCAGGCTTGTCTCACTTTCAGTTCACAAGAAAAACTCCTGTCCTTTCTCAGACACACAGACGGTCTGTCTCCTCTTCACAAGTTCATCGGCTGCTCTAAAAACACACACTCCGAAGGGGAAAAACAGGACATACCATCATCCCACACCTGGGGGGGTTTCTGTCTCTTAAAGTGGCAGCGTGTTTCTTAAGGTGGGGTCACACGCGGCGATCTCGCCCGCGACATCGCCGCAAAGTGACGTCACAGCAATGTCGCGGGCGATATTGCAAGTGCGTCGCGCTGTGTAACAGCGCGACGCAACTGCAAATTATCACTGGTCGCAGGTTGACAGGTTTATGAACATGTTCATAAACCTGTCAACCTGTGACCAGCGATTAGGCTGGATCGCGCCGTCTGACACTGTTGGCGGCGCGATCCAGCCTATATTGCAGTGTTTCTGAGCCATCGCTCGCTGGGCTTAGCCCAGCCCAGCGAGCGATGGCTCCGCCCACATCGCCGCCGCGTCACCGGCAACGTCGTGCCGTGTGACAGCTGGCCTGCGATGTCGGAAGCGAGCGGGCACCCGCGCATCGCTTCCGACATCGCAGGCCAGATCGCCGCGTGTGACCCCACCTTTGCTGTCCAACACAGGCAGGGATTTCTTAAAGTGGCAACGCTTCTCTTACTGTCCATAGCTTTAGCACCCCCCAACACTCGGCTTATACTCGAGTCTATACACTATATACTCGAGCCTGAGTGAGGGGGGTGTGACCGGGGGCTGGAGGAGGCGGGGGGAGGCTGCAGAGTGAGCGGGCGGTCACGTGGGCCCGCTCATTAAATATGCACTGCATCCCCCTGTCAATCAGGGGCAGGGGGAGCAGTGCATATTTACTTGCCTCCCCCCTGGTAGGGCTCCCCCATCCTTTGTTAAGTGCCCCATGCTGCCGCCACCATAAAATAACAAACGTTCTTACTCACCCTTCCGAAGCTCAGCACTGGCTGCGGGCTCCAAGCGTCCTCCCTCCGGTCTGCCGGCTTCTAATCATGTGACCGGCGCTTCAGTGACGTCATCGCGGCTGCGTCGCGGTCACATGATTAGAAGCCAGCAGACCGGATGGAAGACGCTTGGAGCCCGCAGACAGTGCTGAGCTTCGGAAGGGTGAGTAAGAACGTTTGTTATTTTATGGTGGCGGCAGCATGGGGCACTTAAAGGATGTGGGAGCCCTACCAGAGGAGAGCCCTGCAGGGATGGGGGCACCCTGCAGGGATTGGGGGAGCCCTACCAGAGAAGAGCCCTCACTGGATCCCAGGCTTGTCTGTGTCTCACTGGATCCCAGGCTTGTCTGTGTCTCACTGGATCCCAGGCTTGTCTGTGTCTCACTGGATTCCAGGCTTGTCTGTGTCTCACTGGATCCCAGGCTTGTCTGTGTCTCACTGGATCCCAGGCTTGTCTCACTTTCAGTTCACAAAAAAAAACTCGTGTCCTTTCTCAGACACACAGACGGTCTGTCTCCTATTCACAAGTTCATCGGCTGCTCTAAAAACACACACTCCGAAGGGGAAAAACAGGACATACCATCATCCCACACCTGGGGGGGTTTCTGTCTCTTAAAGTGGCAGCGTGTTTCTTACTGTCCAACACAGGCAGGGATTTCTTAAAGTGGCAACGCTTCTCTTACTGTCCATAGCAGTAGCACCCCCCAACATGCCTCCCTACTTAATGATGGTCGTCCTCGGCCATCACAACATCAGGCCCACAGTGTAATGACGGGATGTCAATGTGAACACAGCACCTGTGGAGGAGACAAAAATGGCAATACAGCAGACTGAGTACATTCTTCAACATATCGGATTGGTGGAACCCCTGCAGTAGACCTCTGAGACCTTCTAAGATCTTGACTATCAGGCCAGGCCTGGCTAGCTCCCGGAGGAACACTTGCTGCAGGAGCCACAGTGGAATCTTGACTATCCTCTTCTTCACGTGGCGGTAGGGGCTCATCCATGGGATCTCCGCTCCTGGAAGGCTGAGGGTCCCCCACTGTGTTGGGGACTGTCCACCAGTCATCGTCGACTTCACACACAGGTGACATGAGTTCAGGGAGCGGGGCAGAGACTGTAGGAGGTATTGGCGTAGGAAAAGCTTCAGACCGGCATGGCCGCAACATATTTCTGTGTAGTACTCTAGGGCCGGACGCCCCATTTGGTGAACATAATCTGATCTAATTCACGTAGGACATTCATCCCCAGTATTACAGGTACATCTTCTTTGACGGGCTCGGGGACTAGTAGGATCCCTTTTCTCCCCACTTCTTGCCCACAGATACGAACATTCATCCACACAACCCCTGTGACCGGGATCGGTTGCTGATTAGCGGCAATCACCCGGATCAATGTCTCTTTCTCTGGCCTGGCCAGTGTCTGGAAATGTTGATTGAAGTATGCTTCTGGCATCGTCGTCACTTGTGACCCAGTATCTATCAAGCAATCCACTGGGACACCCTCGAATTCAGCACGTAAGATGGGACACCCAGCGATCAGGTGTTCGTCATGATACGGAGCGGCCTCCCTTCTCGCCTCCCCCGCAGAGTGCCGCACTACTGCGGGGGTTGGTAGTTTAACGGAGGCTTCTGTTGGCCTTGAGTGCTATTCCGGCACCCTCTGGCAATATGCCCCCGACCTCCACATCCCCAGCATCGGATGTCTTCTCTTCGCTGAGGAATACCTCGTGCCTCTGGTGGCTGCTGAGAGGAAGCCTGCACCCTCCAGTTTCCTATTGGTAGCGCCGGGGAATTATTGCGTGCGTACGATGGGCCAGGTTGAAAGGAGGACGGTGCAGCTGGGTAGGGAGGTGCAATAGACAGATCCCCCATTCTTTGCTCCATCTGGGTCAGCTTCTCCTGTACATTGAGAACGGATTTCTGTAAATCCTGCACCACCTGGACCAGCACTTCTTGGCGGTTTGGGTCCACGCTGGACTTGGCGTCTTGGATGCGCACCACCCCAGAAGCGTAGCTTTCTTTTTTACTTCGGGCTACTGTTTCTGTCAGGATCTGACGAAATGTAAGAGCCGGGTTTGCTCGGACCCGTTCGGACAGGGCTCGCCTCAAGGATATGCTGTGTAATCCTAGAATAAACTGCTCCCGAAGTATCCGGTCTGTGGAGCCTATGCCGCCGAGTCCATCTGCCTCCTTTTTCTGCACCTCTGCTAACACTTCTTGTAGTGCTGTGGCATACTGAGATATCCCTTCTTCTTCCCGCTGCAGCCTCGAAAAAAATTTGGCGCGAAGATGTCCCGCACTAGCAGTCTCGCCATAGATCTCTTCCAGGAATCCAACTAACTCTTTCAGGGTACTACGGGTGGGTTCTGGTTGTAGACAGACGTTTCTACGGGCTTCTCCCTCTAGTGCAGTCAAAGCGATGTCTACTTCAAGCTCTGGGCCGATGTTATAAACCTTCAGGGTGCTCTGCAGTCGGGACACCCAGTCACACAGTGCCATGTTATTGCCGTCAAACTTTGGGAGTACACTAAATATAGTGCCCATTGGGAGTGTCCTTGCAGGGGTTCCACCATTGCCCACATTACCCCCGTTAATATTAGCATTCCCGCCGTTGCTGTCTGCTGCCTCCATCTTGGTGACCGTACCCTGCTCGCAGCGCCACTTGTAGCGGTGGCTGAGAGGACCACCGCAGTGCAGAATAATGTACAGTACACAAGATAGGAGTGCAAACCACAAGGGTGAATTTATTAACAGGCGGGGAAAGATGTGAAGAAGGAAGGTTCAAGCAGGGGTAAACAGTGGCAAAAGAGATTTAACAAAGTCTTCGTTTTCTCTAGCTGGTCCGCTCAATAATGCGGTTCTCCAGCTATCACAAGTTAAAATCACATAGGTAAATGCACAAAAGCAAGGTAAAATGCTACTCTACGTATAACCTTTCTGGCCTCGCTACACAGGTCACACGGCTGCCGTGTTCTACCTACTGAAGCCTATTCTAAACCCTGAAAGGTGCACAATATTCAACTCACAGTGATGCAGGAATTTGGATGCAGTCCTGGGGCTGCAAATCTTCTCCTGTGTCAGGCCCTCACTGGATCCCAGGCTTGTCTGTGTCTCACTGGATCCCAGGCTTGTCTGTGTCTCACTGGATCCCAGGCTTGTCTGTGTCTCACTGGATTCCAGGCTTGTCTGTGTCTCACTGGATCCCAGGCTTGTCTGTGTCTCACTGGATCCCAGGCTTGTCTCACTTTCAGTTCACAAGAAAAACTCCTGTCCTTTCTCAGACACACAGACGGTCTGTCTCCTCTTCACAAGTTCATCGGCTGCTCTAAAAACACACACTCCGAAGGGGAAAAACAGGACATACCATCATCCCACACCTGGGGGGGTTTCTGTCTCTTAAAGTGGCAGCGTGTTTCTTACTGTCCAACACAGGCAGGGATTTCTTAAAGTGGCAACGCTTCTCTTACTGTCCATAGCTTTAGCACCCCCCAACACTCGGCTTATACTCGAGTCTATACACTATATACTCGAGCCTGAGTGTGGGGGGTGGTGACCGGGGGCTGGAGGAGGCGGGGGGAGGCTGCAGAGTGAGCGGGCGGTCACGTGGGCCCGCTCATTAAATATGCACTGCATACCCCTGTCAATCAGCGGCAGGGGGAGCAGTGCATTTTTACTTGCCTCCCCCCTGGTAGGGCTCCCCCATCCTTTGTTAAGTGCCCCATGCTGCCGCCACCATAAAATAACAAACGTTCTTACTCACCCTTCCGAAGCTCAGCACTGGCTGCGGGCTCCAAGCGTCCTCCCTCCGGTCTGCCGGCTTCTAATCATGTGACCGGCGCTTCAGTGACGTCATCGTGGCTGCGTCGCGGTCACATGATTAGAAGCCAGCAGACCGGATGGAGGACGCTTGGAGCCCGCAGACAGTGCTGAGCTTCGGAAGGGTGAGTAAGAACGTTTGTTATTTTATGGTGGCGGCAGCATGGAGCACTTAAAGGATGTGGGAGCCCTACCAGAGGAGAGCCCTGCAGGGATGGGGGCACCCTGCAGGGATTGGGGGAGCCATACCAGAGGAGAGCCCTGCAGGGATGGGGGAGCCCTGCAGGGATGGGGGCACCCTGCAGGGATGGGGGAGCCCTACCAGAGAAGAGCCCTGCAGGGATGGGGGCACCCTGCAGGGATGGGGGAGCCCTACCAGAGAAGAGCCCTGCAGGGATGGGGGCACCCTGCAGGGATGGGGAGCCCTACCAGAGAAGAGCCCTGCAGGGATGGGGGCACACTGCAGGGATGGGGGAGCCCTGCAGGGATGGGGGCACACTGCAGGGATGGGGGAGCCCTGCAGGGATGGGGGCACCCTGCAGGAATGGGGGAGCCCTACTAGAGAAGAGCCCTGCAGGGATGGGGGCACCCTGCAGGGATGGGGGAGCCCTGCAGGGATGGGGGAACCCTGCAGGGATGGGGGAGCCCTGCAGGGATGGGGGAGCCCTGCAGGGATGGGGGAGCTGTGCCAGGGATGGGGGAGCTGTGCCAGGGATGGGGAGCTGTGCCAGGGATTGGGGAGCTGTGCCAAGGATGGGGGGCTATATATCAATAATGGAGGCTATGTACTGTGATGGGGGCTATATACCAGTAATGGGGGCGCTATATACTAGTGATGGAGGCACAATATTATGAGGGGCTATATACACCATTTTGAAGAGCTATCTACAGTGATGAGGAATTATATACCAGGACGGGGAAGTGCTACATTTCCCACCCTAGGCTTATACTCGAGTCAACAGGTTTCCCCAGTTTTTGGGGGTAAAATTAGGGGCCTCGGCTTATACTCGGGTTGGCTTATACTCGAGTATATACGGTAGTTAGAACTTCTGTTATGGGGCTCCATGATTTCTATATACACCGCTCGTGCAAGATGCATTGTCCCTCTGCTGCAGGACTGATTGGTACATACAGGCATCCAGCCATGTTTCTCCTGGGCGGCGGAAAGTCGGTGGTGCTTATCCTCCTTCCTGCTCTGACATCCCTTCCTTAGCCCAATAGGAAGGCCCCTGCTCTTAGCTCTGGACCGTGTGCGGTGCTTGTGATTGGCTAAGTGTTTCAGGAGGACGCGTGGTCTGTTGGGGGAGATGTGCCATTTTACCAGCTTAGTGCAGTGGCGGCTTGTTGTTCCTCAGACTGCAGGTAGTTGCATGTGGTGTGTGGACGGTGCGGCATGGTGGACATGTCTGACTAGTCAGTGCCAGGCAGCTGCCACATTGGAGCTACCCAAAGTTTTTGTAGGCATGTGCCAGAAATAATAGGTGGCAATCAGTGCTGCCTCCTGTGCTATAAGGATAGAGGACTGTGTCTGCCTACAGGACCGCAGCTCTGCAGACATTAATGTGTGTCTGTAGCTTGTGCCAAGCTGCCATTGCCATTTATGATCCTTATTCTGGATTCTTCTGTGTGGTTCTTGTATGTGCGTGTGATGGTGCTGACATCCTTTGTTTGGACATCTCTTTCTCTATTTCTCTAAATTGAAATGTCCAATATTGTCCTCATTTTTACAGGATAGATATAGATCTGTATGAACCAGATTTATTTCTACCAATTCAAAAAATGTACTCGGTGGATGGCGCCGTTTTGCAGTTCGCCTCAGGCAGCAGAGAGGCTAGTGATGCACCCCAGGGCAGGGTACTCAGATCTCCGGCTCAGTCTGGGGTGTCATGGGTGGCTGCCTGAGGCTGTGGCCCTAGTGGTCAATGAATAAAAGGAAAATAAAGTATATACAAGTTCGTGACGCCACCTGAAGTATCTGGTGATGCTCACCAGCGCCGCTACAGCCCTCCGGTGGTCGTTGGTATTGCGGCAATGATGACGTAGTCCCCCGCAGGCAGGACTGGACCGCCGGGGCAGCAATTCTGTAAAGAAACAGTTTATGCAGGAAAGAATGCAGCAGAGGCGATAACTCACTTCACCAGGGACTTTACTGGAAAACGTTCAATCGTCTTTACAGTCCTTCAGTGCAGTAGATGTTATAATGACAAATGCTACGGGTGCTGCAAGTGGAATTTCTGGTTAATAGATGGACCCCTCACTGTGTGCTGTTCCTGTTCCTTCTTTCCCTTACCTCCAAGTGGCGGTGAAGTCTGACTTCTTAAAGACTAGTCTGACCTTCTGCTGTTCCTTGTTCTCCTCTCCCTTGTACCCGTCAGGTGAACATTCTTTTGGCTCCTTGCAGCGTCCTGCTACTCCTGGCTCCCCTCTTTCTGGGATCTTTGGGAGCGTACATAAAGATACCCCTATTCTTCGGATTTTCTGTGAGCCTTAAAGAACTCACAGGTGAGGGCTCCGGTACCCGGTTCCTTTCCTGGGGCAAACTCTTGGTTACTCTATTCCCCATTAGAGTGATCTCCTGCCTCTGAGTTTCTTTCTCTCTAGCTTTCTTCTGTTTCTGGGATCTCCTCTTTCTTTCCTGGGCCCCACAGACAAGGAGACCCTCCTTGCTCCCACCAGGCGGGCTGCCTGGCTCCCACCAGCTCCTTCGCTAACTCTCTTCCAAGTCCCTAGTTCCCCTAGAGGTCACTATATATACCCTCCCGGGGTCCCTCCCACCTACTGACTAGCGTGGGATGCGAGTTCTAGGGTTCCACCTGCTGGCCATAGTTCCACTTGCAGTGGGGTGACTACACCGCTTTTATAGGTGTAGTACCCCTTTTGTGGCACCTACATAGTGGGGCGCCACACTAGGTTCACCCCTGGTGGCTGCTTTATAGTATATGGAGGGATAAGGAGCTGCTTTATAATATATTAATATATGGAGGATAATTGGAGTGTATTATAATAATTGAAGGACTATGGGTGCTACCTTGTGCATGGAGGACTATGGGGGGTGTTATAATTCATGGAGGACTATGGGGGGGGGTTATAATTCATGGAGGGCTATGGGGGGTGTTATAATTCATAGAGGACTAATGGAGCTGCATTATAATACATGTGGGTGCATTATATCATAAGGAGGAATATGAGCGTGCATTATAATAACTGAAGGACTATGGGATGCATTATAATACACAGAGGACTATGGGGGTTGTTATAATTCATGGAGGACTATTGAAGCTGCATTATAATATATGTGGGTACATTTTATCATATGGAGGAATATGATTTCCATTCAAGTTTATACAGTTTGATATAAACTATTAAGTCACAATACTCACTTGTAGAATAATTGTGTATAGATCATAGAGCAGGAAGAAGTCAAATGATTTAGGTTAAAAAGAATTTGTGTTGACAAAGATAAACTCTGTGATATTGTATTTCTACGATTTACTTACTGACATCTTGTGGTGAAATTTAGATAATACTAGCGATTAAACTACATGAATTACACCACTTATGTACAAGATCTATAAGGGTATTAAAGACCCACCATGCTACAGGAAAATGATGGCTCTGGATGGGTGTGTGTTGTTACTTTGGGGATATGTCACAGCAGACCATATTATAACGCTCAACATGGCAAAACAAGGACCTGATGGAATAAAGATGTATGAGTGAGACTAGAGTCCATAAACAAACTTTTCCTAATGAAAAGTTGATACAGTGAGTGAAATAAGTAGTAAAAAGGTCACCTGTTTTCTAAATATGTGGCGCCCCATTATGTAGGTGCCACAGAGGGGTACAGCACCCATAAAAGCGGTGCAGAGATCCAAGCTGCATCCAACTTTGGAACGCTTCAACATATCCTAGTGATTCCAAGACTGATTTTTCATTACATATCGGACTTCATGTTAGTGATAAATTTAGGATGATATTTTCTGCTTTTTTCTGACCAATAGAGTGTTTACATGCAGTGACAGTTCAAAGCCATGATGGATATAGTCGTCATTGGTCATTAAGAGGTTAAATGTCCATTTATTGCACCACGCCTCTGCTCTGCTTATGTACATATTTATGTTTCTTCAGATACTTTGTCATATGTTGCCTGATGAAGAGACGTAGTCTGGAAAGCTTGCTTTGTAACATCATTTATTATATTTTTGTTAGCCATTAAAAGGTGTCACATTTACAAATTAATTATTTTGTTTCTCCCACTGAGAGCAATCAATCCAATCCTTTCCTTCGATCACAGGTGTTGTAAGGGTTAAGACCAGGAGCAGTGGATGGGATGCAGCCAAAATCCAACCAAAAACCATGAAAATATGCCTAATCATGCGGCCATTAAAATTGGCTGTGCACTGTTATCAATGAAACAGCCAGAATATCAGAAAGTGATCTATTTATTACAACCAGGTTTTCATCTTAAATGTGTTTTTCAAAAAAATTTTTAAAATGATTTATTTAATTTTCCATATCACTAATTATATTTTATAATAATATAATTTATTGTAATGTTCACAATGGCCACAAAGCTCAAAATTAGACTTATACTTCCTGAGTTTATCAGATAGCTTTTCAGCAGTCTCATTATCATTGCAGAAAACATTTAAATGTCAGGTAAGGATACCTTCACACTGCGGTCAGGTCCGATCCGGGGCTGTCAGGGGTGAATCTGAGAGCCCCGGATCGGATCAGCACACAGAATCGGAGGGCTAATATGCCCTCCGGTCCGGTGTGCAGCCTGACGCAGATACCGCTGCTGATGATTCAGGACCGCAGCTCGCAGGGAGCTAGCCGCAGTCCTGAAACAACAGTAGCGTGCAGCTGCAGGTGTCCGGTCCCCGAATCCTCCGGGAGGACACGTTGACTAATAAATCAATATTATATTCACTCTTTGATGTCTCGTGGAATACGGCAGCGTGATTTTTAACCCTTCATCCTCCCTACTTTAATTTTCTGAGATAATGACCTTTGGGTTTTCATTGGCTGTAAGCCATAATCATCAACATTTACAAAAATAAAGACTTGAAATAGATCACTCTGTCTGTAATGTGTTTCACTTGTAATGTGTATATGTGTTTCACTTTTATATTGAATTAGTGAAATAAATTAATTTTTTGATGATATTCTATTTCATTGAGATGTTCTAGTATATCACCTTCTCTCCCTCTCTGTACAATGACCTTTAACCAGATCACACGATGCCCAGTTTATACTTGTATACCAAGGTTTGGGAACTCCAGGGCTCGAGGACCACTAAGAGGTCATGTTTTCAGGATTTCCTTAGCATTGCAAAGGCGTTAGAGTCACCACCAGTGCAGGTGATTCAATACTAAGGAAATCCTGAAAACACACACTGTTGGCGGCCCTCGAGGTCTGTAGTTCCCCACCCCTCTTCTATACAATTCAATAGGGTCAGACTTATTTTGTGCTAAAAAGCACAGGAAGCATTAGCCTAATATTAGGTCTGAGGACTGTGAAAATGGAAAGATTGTAGAATTTATTTTATTTATTAAATATAGAAATATTGATAGTAATATTGAAAAATGAAAAAATGAAAACATTACCGAAACTAATAAAAAAACAACAACTTTTGAAACAGAAGGTCATTATCAGATGACACATGCCTTTTCAGAGTTTTATCATAGGAAACTTAACTCTCAGACTACTGTGTCCTAAGAACTAAACACGTACCGCCCCTTTAAGCAAGAAGTCACAATACAAGCAGCAAATATTAAACTATTAATGATGCAAAAAAAATCATTTTCGTTGATTCCTGTGAAATATGCTGATTTATATTTCCTTTGCAAAGCTGGGACAACATGGAATTACCTGAGCTTAGTACATTAGCCATTCTGTACAAAGAACTACTGCAAACAATGCCATGGAAATGACAATAAATTAAAGCTTTGAGATGAATATTGTATCTAAAACCCCAGAAGAGAGACCCGAGAGCCATCCCGGTAGCCGCTCCAGCCAACATTCCCATAGCCAGGTCCCCGTCATTGTCGTAGTATCTCTCTCTGATGATGATGTGATTCGTGTTTCCTGGTCCTGGATGGGAATCAAAGAAAAGTAAGTGAAATAAATGTCAGACAGAATAGCAGAAATATAGGAGTTCAATACCGTCCTTACATCATGCCACTTGTACCAATACAACCAGAGGGAGCACTGGATACTATCTGATATACCGTGTTTCCCCAAAAGTAAGACCCTGTCTTACATTTTTTTGGGGGCCAAAAGTGGCCCCCGGTCTTACTTTTTGGGGGGGGGGGTCTTATATTGGGTGCCCCAGCAGTGTGGCCTACAGGCCCCCTCCTGCTGGGACACTGTGGGAGCGGGTCGCACGTCACGTGCGCCCGCTCATTACATATGCACTGCATCCCCCTGTCAATCAGCGACAGGGGGAGCAGTGCATTATACGGTATATATGGGCCCCCTCCTGCTGGCACACTACCCCCCTGTTCTGAGGCCCCCCCTGCTGCTGCTGCAGACATCTTACCCTCCAGGGTCTTCTTGCAGCAGCCAGCGCGTCGGTTCTCTGTCCTCGGCTGTCTCCCGGATCATGTGACCCGTCGCAGCGCATGATGTCATCGCGACTGCGACCGGCCGGTCATATGATCCGGGAGACAGCCGAGGACGGAGGACGGACGCGCTGGCTGCTGCAAGAAGACCCTGGAGGGTAAGATGTCTGCAGCAGCAGCAGGGGGGGCCTCAGAACAGGGGGGTAGTGTGCCAGCAGGAAGGGGCCCATATATACCGTATAATGCACTGCTCCCCCTGTCGCTGATTGACAGGGGGATGCAGTGCATATGTAATGAGCGGGCGCACGTGACGTGCGACCCGCTCCCGCTCCCCCCCCCCTCCGCTAGGGGCCTTACATTAGCCCCCCCGGTTGTAAGGCCTTATAATCGGGGGAGGCCTTACATTAGCAGGCCCCCCTTTACCCCTAGGCGGCCTTACAATCGGGGGGGCCTTGCTTTCGGGGAAACACGGTAGGTGACATTTAATGACAGAGGTTGTCAGAAGAGAATAGAAGAGTGGGACAAGCATGATCAGGGGCGTAGCTACAACAGGTGTAAGGGATGCAATCACACCCGGGCCCTGGAGCCTAGGGGGCCCAAAAAGTCCCTTTAACCTATAGAAAAGGTCTAATGCTATTAAAGATTTGCAATAATTGGGGGCCATGTTGGAGCTTTTGCATTGGGGCCCGTGAGCTTCAAGTTCCGCCACTGGGCATTATCTACTATTTTTACCTATCTATCCTGTACTAGAGACTGCCAGCAGCCATAGGGAGATTTAGGACTCATTCATCAATGCATTATTGCCATTTTTCAATTTCATTAATAAGGGTATGTGCACACATTGCGTTTTTGCTGCAAAAAAAATGCACTTTGCATCAACAATGTGAACGAGATTTCTAAAATACCACACACATACTGCTTATTTTATTCTTTGAACATATAAAACTTGCGCATTGCAAGACGGTAAACATTTCCTGTTTTATTAAATCATTTTAAAATACACAATATCAAGAAACGTACAGCATATAGTAGAAAGAGCAGGTGTAATAACAAGGAATCACCAATAGATGGAGCCAGAGCACCACCAGGTAAAGTTATACTGCACAACTATCCTGTACTAACACTATAATGCCCAAACTCCAACATCTAGATATTATATTGCAGAGTAAGTGCAGAGCTGCCTGCTAGTAAAGGACTACTGCAGGACATAAACCTATTAGTGAAGTTGTTTGGTGTATGCAATGGCCCCCTAACTCCCTACGCACGTTTCGGCGGGGGTAGAGGGGGGAGTTATTTTTTCTTTGTGGACATGAAGCATCAATGTTTTTGTCAAATCAGCAGTGTGCCAATTTTTTAGCAGCGTTGCTCATCCATTAAGGCTTTGTGCACATGTTTAGTATTTGGTGCAGAAATGTCTGGGGTGCACTGAGCGGCTTCATAACGCTCACTGCACATACTCAGCTATCCTACTTGACGGCTCGGGACTTCTAGGCATGCTCACTGAGCATAATGAAGCCACTCAGTGCACCCCGGAAGACTTCACAAGGTGCAGGTGTGGATATGACTCCGTAATGGCGTCATACACACAGAGGAGGAGATTTGAATCACAGAACCGGGGGCGTGCCAAGAAAATCAATGATGACGCCCAGTGGGGTGTAATAAGAGCACGGAGGGAGACAGAGCCCTGGAGACCACCCATGTCAGTCTACATTTCATAATCTGGAGCGCTCATTACCGTGGAAAAATATAAGTTACTAAGTCAATTTTTACAACCATTATAGTGCAGTTTTAGCTCACAGGGATGGTTAGGGATGTGCTAGTAAGGTACTGGGACAGGTAGTGATAGGTTAGGGGGCTAATCGGGCTGACAGGTTCCCCTTAAAATGACCTCATAATATGATCGTCTCCATCAGTACAATTATGGCGACACCAAACGTGCAGACCAAACTTTTGATATTTGATATTATTTTGGGATAGAAATGACATTCCGATCTCATTTTTATGTTGAACTGCAGCGACCACAAAAAACAATTATTCTGGAGTTCTTTAATTTTTTACATTTACTTTGCTTACCAATCAGGGATGATTATTCTCTATCTTTTAACAGATCCGACTTTTATGAACACGTCAATACAATATATGTTTATCTTTTTTTTACTTTTTTTAATTATCTTTTTTCTTAATTGGGGAAAATGGGGGGGTGACTTGAACTTTTATGGGTTTTTTTCATTTTTTTTTTTTTTTTAAACATTACTTTTTTACTTTTCCCTGTACTTGTTAGTGCTCTTATTTGACTATCATCTTATCGCTTGTGCTATATACAGCAATACCATGGCATTGCTTTACATAGTAAGTATCATGGCCACAGGGAGGGTTTCTAGGGAGCTTCTTGTAGAGAATCACAGAGGTCTTCAACAGATCCCCAGCTTTCACATCAACCCATTGATGACTGCAATCATGTTGTAGGCATGCAAAATAATCGCATGAAATAATGCTCTCTAGTGATGGGCGAGCAGTAAAATGCTCGGGTGCTCGATGCTAAGGTCGAGCATATCGAAATGCTTGGGTACTCGACCCGAGCACCGAGCCCAATGTTAACCTATGGGAAACCCAAGCATTTTTCCAGCGGCACCCCCGGCAGCCTGGATGAACCCTACAAAAGTTACAAATGTATAAGAACAGTGCTCAAATGACATGGGAACAGCATGGGGAAGACTCCCTTAAGCATTTCTGACTCCCAGGTCACTGCTGTGAACAATGTTGTCTGAGTATTACGCCACTTTTACGGACTCACAATAAAATGTCCAAAATCGAAACCAAAATGGATTTTCCTGGGGAAAATGTTAAGGGCTCATATTCACTTGTGACACTGTTGGTGTATTTTTTTTTGTTATTACATTAAAGATTAAAAAAAAAAAAAAAAATATGGCGTGGGGTCCCCTGTAAATTTCAAGTCTAGCAAAGGCAAAGCAGACAGCTGGGGATGCTGTTAGAAGCCAGGGAAGGGAGTAATACCCATGGAGCTTCCCTGGCTATTAATATCAGCCCCCAGATGAATATTTAACCTTTACTGGCTATTAAAATGAGGGAAAGAAATGGCGTGGAGTCCCTCCTATTTTAACAGCTAACAAAGGCTAAGCAGGCACCTGGGGGCTAGTAGTAATAGCCTCGGAAGGGACCAAGAATATTGACCTCCGAGGCTAAAAACAAGAGCCCTTAGCCATCCCAGAGATGGTACATCCATGGGACGCACCAAATCTGACACTTAGCCTCGCTCTGCCACACTGCCCTGTAGCGGTGGCAGCGGGCTTGTGGGGTTGGGGTTGATTCACCTTATTATGCCAGCTGACAACAAGCCCAGGTTAGTAATGGAGAGACGTCTATAAGACGCCCACATTACAAACCCCATAGTCAAAAAGTGAAATAAAACACAGACACCCAGTATAAAATGTTTTATTTGAAATTAAGACAGTATTCCTTTATTGTTCTTAATTAAACCATACTTACCGTCTCACCTATTCTAGCTGAAGCCAGTGTCTCCTGTAAGAGAAATAAAATAATAAAAGCAACCTCATCCTCACATTTCCGTCACCAGGAGCCTCCATGTGTCTCACGACGGCACTGGCTCTGCTACATCTGATGGCAGGCTGAAGACACTGGTTTTATATTACGCTGCTATCATTTGGTGGTGTTGAGAAGTCTGGCCCAATCCAGCCCTTGTTCATTTTGTTAAGAGTCAGCCTGTCAGCATTTTCAGTTGACAGGCGGGTGCGCTTATCAGTTATAATTCCCCCTGTGGCACTAAAAACCTGCTCTGACAAAATGATAGCGGCAGGGCAGGCCAGGCCAGGACCTCCAAGGCGTAGAGAGCCAGTTCATGCCATATGTCCAGCTTGGATACCCAATAATTATAAGGCACACAGGAATCACGGAGGACTTTGGTACGGTCGGCAAGGTACTCCTTCAGTATCTTCCTAAACTTTGCACTCCTTGTGAGAGTAGCCCGCATTTCAGGGCCTGTTCCATGGGAGGGGCTGAGAAATCTCTCCCAGAACTTTGACAGTGTTCCCCTGCCTCTGCTGCATTGGAGTTGTGTCTCTCTCGCCTGTACTCCTTGGTTGTCCACCGAACTGTGACCTTTGCCGCCAGCGTTTTAGTTGGGAATTTTTTTAAATAATTCCACAAGGGCCTTCTGGTACTGCCCCATTTTTGTAGACCTCTCCGCCTCGGAAATAAGAGATATAAAGATCTCCTTGTAGTGTGGGTCTAAAAGTGTCACCAACCAGTAAAGTGTGTCACCCAAGATTTTGAGAACGCGAGGGTCACAGGAAAGGCAGCGTAACATAAACTCAGTCATGCGTGCCAGACTGGTAACAGACAAGACTTCCGTGACCTCACCAAGAGGACGACTGACCATACTCTCCTCCTCCTCCCTGTCCTTTGGCCATCCACACTGAACAGACGGTATGACAGTTGTGCAGGTAGTACCGTCTATAGCGTATGAAACTAGCTCCATCTCATTGTGCTCTGCCTGCAATGCATCCTCTTTGATTGTGAGCAGAGAGCTTTTCAGAAGACAGAGAAGTGGGATGGTGATGCTAATGATGGCGTCATCGCCGTTCACAATCTTGGTGGAGTCCTCAAATTTATGGAGAATGGTACATATGTCGGACATTCATGTACACTCCTGAGGTCTTATGTGTGGAATCTGAACTGAATACCGACGGCCTTGTTGATGCTGGTAGTCAACAACTGCCCTCTTTTGCTCACAAATCCTGACCAACATCTGCAGTGTTGAATTCCGACGTGTGGGGACATCACACATACCAGTCTGTGAGCCGGAAGCTGCAAACGCTGCTGAAACCCGTCAAGGGCAGCCAAAGCAGTAGGTGACATTCTAAAATGGGAACACAAGCAGCGTACTTTAATGAGCAGATCCAACAGCTCTGGGTAGAATTTAAGAAACCGCTGAACCATGAGGTTGAGCACATGGGCTATGTATAGAACATGTGTGAGCTCGCCTCAGAGCCGCCACCAGGTTCCGGCCATTGTCACACATGACCATGCCTGGCAGTAGGTTCAGCACTGTGTGTGCTGTCCACAACTCTTCAGCATTGAGCGGTTTGTCACCTCGCATTTCAGCCTGTTTCCGTTTGGTCAAGGCAGTGCTGCAGTGTTTCCAGCTTGTGACTGATGTGGATGCTGAAGAGGAGGAGGAGGCGGCTGAAGAGGATGACGTGCAGGAGCTGTAGACTGTGGGGGCAACACTGATTTAGTTAGGGTCTGCAATCCATGGTGTCGGGAGAAAGTGTTCCGTGCCAAGGTCGACTGGGTCTCGTCTTTCACTATGTTAACCCAGCATGCCATCAGTGAGATGTACCATACCTGCCCACAAGCACTTGTCCAGAAGTCTGTGGTTAGGTGGTCTTTGCCGGTAACTACGTTGTTGAGGGCACGGCTAATGTTTTGGGACACGTGCTTATGACTCACCGTAGCCGGGTTCTCAGGTCTCAGGCGCTGGCTGCAGTAACGGTTCGGTGCCTGAGGCTGTAAGGGCCCGGTGGTCAAAGCACGGTTAAATAAGAAATAAAGTTTGTTTCGTGACGCCACCTGTGGGTGTCCGGTGATGGCACCGGCGCTGCTTGGACCTCCGGGGGATGTGCAGCAGCTAGATGGAACCGCTCCCCACAGGACGAGTAAAATTCCCCGGGGTCAGGAGCTGCACTGGTGGAATACGGCAGCTCAGTTGATTTGGTAGGTGAATACGTTAGCAATAGTTCAGAAAGAATGCTCGGACACAGTGCTCCTCTGCATGGGTCTTTACTTTGTTCTTTCAAGGACAACAGGTACACGGTATAACGGTTTCGGACCTTCAAGTAGTGGATCGGGTGGTCCCTGTGATGAACCGTTTCCCTCCAAGACTCCACAGTGTCTTCCTTAATCTAACTGTCCCTTGTTACTCTTCGCTGCTTTCGTGCACCAGGTCAGGATACTGAGGAACCTCTGTTGAGGACCCGAGCTTAGGCCTATCGACTCCCTATGGGTCCCCTGAACCCCAATGGTGGGCAGGGCCGGGACGACAGCTAGGAGACCCTAGGCGATCGCCTAGGGCGCCATCTTGTGCAGGGCGCATTTTTTTCCTCATGAGGGGCCCATTGCCCGCCCAGCTGGGGGGGCCCCGCACCCCCTGGGGAGCCCCGTGCTGGCCGCCGGCGGCCGCGGCGCGCCGTCCAGAGAGGAGGGATGACGAGACTTCCTGTCCTGCAGCTCTGCCCGCCCCTCCTCTCCTCCTTACAGCACTTACAGCAGACGCACGGTGACGGCAGCCTCGGTGACCGGTGAGTGTGCAAAGGCGCCCCCCCCCGGTCCGCATACTGGGCCCTGTATACACCACCACTGGGCCCTGTATACACCACCTCCACCACTGGGCCCTGTATACACCACCACCACCACTGAGCCCTGTATACACCACCACTGGGCCCTGTATACACCACCACTGGGCCCTGTATACACCACCTCCACCACTGGGCCCTGTATACACCACCACTGAGCCCTGTATACACCACCACTGGGCCCTGTATACACCACCACTGGGCCCTGTATACACCACCACTGGGCCCTGTATACACCACCACTGGGCCCTGTATACACCACCTCCACCACTGGGCCCTGTATACACCACCACTGAGCCCTGTATACACCACCACTGGGCCCTGTATACACCACCACTGGGCCCTGTATACACCACCACTGGGCCCTGTATACACCACCACTGGTGCCTGTATACACCACCACTGGGGCCTGTGTATACCACCACTGGGGCCTGTGTATACCACTGGGGCTGCTGTATATACTGCTGGGGCCTGTATATACCACTGGGGCTGCTGTATATACTGCTGGGGCCTGTATATACCACTGGGGCTGCTGTATATACTGCTGGGGCCTGTATATACCACTGGGGCTGCTGTATATACTGCTGGGGCCTGTAATATACCACTGGGGCTGCTGTATATACTGCTGGGGCCTGTATATACCACTAGGGCTGCTGTATATACTGCTAGGGCCTGTATATACTGCTGGGGCCTGTATATACCACTGGGGCTGCTGTATATACCGCTGTGGCCTGTATATACTGCTGGGGCCTGTATATACCACTGGGGCTGCTGTATATACTGCTGGGGCCTGTATATACCACTGGGGCTGCTGTATATACCGCTGTGGCCTGTATATACTGCTGGGGCCTGTATATACCACTGGGGCTGCTGTATATACTGCTGGGGCCTGTATATACCACTGGGGCTGCTGTATATACTGCTGGGGCCTGTATATACTGCTGGGGCCTGTATATACCACTGGGGCTGCTGTATATACTGCTGGGGCCTGTATATACCACTGGGGCTGCTGTATAACCCCTGGGCCTGCTGTATTACCCCTGGGGCTGCTGTATAACCCCTGGGGCAGCTGTATTACACCTGGGGCTGCTGTATTACCCCTGGGGCTGCTGTATTACCACTGGGGTCTGTATATGCCACTGGGGAGGCTGCTGTATACCACACTGCTGGGGTCTGTATACCTGTGCTGGGGTCCACCCTCGGCTTATACACGAGTCAATAGGTTTTCCCAGGTTTTGAGGCAAAAGTGGGGGGATCGGCTTATACACGAGTATATACGGGTAGTAATCCTACAATGTCTGCTGGACATGGTATGAGGAGGTTTATGGCTCAGTCAGTACACACTCCATACTTCATGGTAAGGGGAGGGTTTATGGCTCAGTACACACTCCATACTTCTTGTTATTAACCAGTTAATGCTCTCTTGTCCACCGCACTGCAGTGTCCAAAGAGGACAACAGCGAGACAAGCAGCAACATGGCATCAGAGAGTCCCTGACCTCGAAATAGAAGATCCTCAGATCCTGGTATTGTGACATAATATTAAGAATAATACTTTTTGCATTTATATTACACTATGAACTCCACAGCACTTTACATACATCATGAACACTGTCCCAATTGGGGCTCACAATGTAAACATCCTATCAGTATGTCTCTGCAGTGTGGTTGGACGAACCTTTTATAGGTCCCCGTTAAATTAAATTTACTTTCAAAGTATGTTGACATTTTTATTCCCAGACATATTTCGGGGGGGAAGGGGGTGCGCCGTTTGCCTTACCTGCCTAGGGCACCAAAATGTCTTGTCCCGGCACTGATGGTGGGTACCCCTCCTGGCAAAGCTGTGGGGATGGTGGTAGTTGTGATGCACTCCTAAGAAGCCCTCTATCACACCGGTTATGTAGCGACGCGATGGACGTCTGCACTGCCTCGGAGCCGGTACTCCAGGTGGACTGGGCTCTGGTCGACTTTTTACCCGTTACTTGTTACTTGGTTACTGGTTTACTTGGCCCCTTTCGCTTCTGGGTTACCGCTTCTCGGTGCCCTCCCTGTTAGTAGTCTTGTCACAACTCCTTCCTTGTCCTTGTCTCTCCCACTTACTAACACTTTTCTGCTCTTTCCCCACACTGTACATCTCACACTCCTCCCACCAAGACCTGATTGGTCCTCTGCCTCTAGATGTTGCATGTGGTGTATGGAGTCTTGGGATTAACTTGTTCATCACTGAGACTGAGAATACTGCCCCTTCAGTCAGGGGTGCAGTACCCTCCTGTGACGCACTTGTTGCGGGGCGCCACACTCCCCCTTGGGAAATTACACTTGTCCCCAAGTGTCACACAACCCAACCAATACAGAGAAAACATTTTTTATATGCTTGCAATTATCAACGATAAAACTTTTTCATTAACAACATTTACGCTGTATTCTTCTTCCCGTCCGGGAGGCACATCATCTTATAACGTTACGGGTAACTGTCCGGCAGAACCGGTTTAACCTTCGCGGACCTGGCGGTTAGTTTCACTGTCTTTTGGCAATGTCCGGGTTACCGCCGGGCCGCGCTGTTCATTATTTTTCACACTGTTACACTTAACTGTCCTCACAAAAGTCTCATGAGTTCTTTTCAACAAAAACACAAGTTATTTATAAAATCAATTTCTTTAGGTTAAGGCTCGCATTTGCGGACCCGGAGGGCGTACCACCCCCGGGCCCGACATGCCATTCATACGATACAGTCTCTCCCCGCTATAGGTCTCGGTCTGGGTGTCCCTTGGGCAGGTGGGACTCAATGTCCCGGCGGGAAATAAATATTTCCTCATACACCCCCTCCTCACCCCTCCTCACCCCCTCAGGTTGAAAGTTGTGACCGTACCTTTCTTTCGCTGGTCCGTAGCCATAGGGGTTGGCGGCGGGCCTCGGCTCTCACTTGTAAGTTCTCCTGCTCCCGGGCCCACCACTCGGCTCTACGGCGCTGTCGTTCGGCATCATCGACCCGGTAAACAGTGTGGACATAATTTCTCTGGTTGGCGGTGTTGTTTGTGCTTGGATCTTCAGGTAACTCTTCACCGGGATGCGGTTGTTTATGTTGTGGGCGGACGCCGCCGCGGCGCCCCACCATTCTACCGAGCTGCTGGTGGGTGCTCGGCGGGAATCTCCAACTCACCCTCCTCATCGGAACTGGTTTGCTCTGGTTCTTCCTCTTCTTCGGGAACCGGGTCATCCTCTCCTTCTATGGCCTCGACCACTACATCCAGTTCTTCAGCAGGTTGGGGCTCTCCTTCTAGGATGGGGTCATCCGGCTCGTCAGGCACCGCTGCCGCGGAGCCTTCTTCTCCTTCAGGCGCACTCTCCTGGTCGCTTGCTCCCTCGGTCTCATCCTGCGGGGCTTCAAGGCTGCCCGCTTCCTCTTCCTTAGACTCTACCGCACCCGTCGACTGTGGCAGGTCTTCTCCGGTTACTGGGTAGGCCTCACTTTGCTCTGGCCTGGTTTCCGGTTCTGGAGTGGGGCGGGTTGTTAGTCCGTTTTGCACCGTGCGGAGCAGCTGGTTTGCTAGGCTAGCACTCCAGCGTCTTACTGTCCATTCTGTACTTTCCATCAACTGCACCCGTAGGTGTCGCAGTGCAGTCTCCCAGAATGTGGGATCCCTGTCGATAGTGAGGATGGGACCCAGTCCAGGACTGCCAAGGGCGGCTCGAGCCTCCTCCTCTACCTCTCGCATCAACTCTCGGAGTCACATGGTCGCCATGTCTTTGCTTCCAGGAACCACACCCGTCGCGGCTGGTACAGGTTCCCATGGCAAGGCTTGCTGCAAAGACGCAGTCACACCTTCTTCCTTTTGTTTTATAGTCCATGGGCGGGTTAAGGTCTCTGGACCGCCCCCTTGGTTGTTTCCCAGCAATCGGGGAGGCAAGTGTTTTGGCGCCTATGCCATGGCCCTCCCACGACGAGGGGCAGAGGCACGCCCCTGGGCTAGCACATAGTCTCTCACATGGCGGGCCCCGCCATTTTGATTCAGTAAAAATGGCACGCAAAGTTCTTTTGGCCGATAAAAGTTCTGCAAGGCACACAATACCCGTTGGAAACGAGTCGGTTCGAATCATGTTCGTAGACGCCAAATCGACTCACCGTAGCTGGCTTCTCAGGTCTCAGGCGCTGGCTGCAGTCACGGTTCGGTGCCTGAGGCTGTAAGGGCCCGGTGGTCAATGCACGGTTCAATGAGAAATAAAGTTTGTTTCGTGACGCCACCTGTGGGTGTCCATTGATGGCTCCGGCGCTGCTTGGACCTCCGGGGGATGTGCAGTAGCTAGATGGAACTGCTCCCCACAGGACGAGCAATAGTCCCCGGGGTCAGGAGCTGCACTGGTGGAATACGGCAGCTCAGTTGATTTGGTAGGTGAATAAGTTAGCAAAAGTTCAGAAAGAATGCTCGGACACAGTGCTCCTCTGCATGGGTCTTTACTTTGTTCTTTCAAGGTCAACAGGTACACGGTATAACGGTTTTGGACCTTCAGGTAGCGGACCGGGTGGTCCCTGTGATGAACCGTTTCCCTCCAAGACTCCACAGTGTCTTCCTTACTCTAACTGTCCCTTGTTACTCTTCGCTGCTTTCGTGCACCAGGTCAGGATACTGAGGAACCTCTGTTGAGGACCCGAGCTTAGGCCTATTGACTCCCGATGGGTCCCCTGAACCCCAATGGTGGGTACATCTCCTGGCACAGCTGCGGGGATGGTGGTTGTTGTGATGCGCCCCGAAGAAACCCTCTATCACGCCGGTTCTGTAGCGACGCGATGGACGTCTGCACTGCCTCGGAGCCGGTACTCCGGGTGGACTGGGCTCGGGTCAACTTTTTACCCGTTACTTGGTTACTGGTTTACTTGGCCCCTTTCGTTTCTGGGTCACCGTTTCTCGGTGCCCTCCCTGTTAGTAGTCTTGTCACGACTCCTTTCTTGTCCTTGTCTCTCCCACTTACTAACACTTTTCTGCTCTTTCCCCACACTGTACATCTCACACTGCTCCCACCAGGACCTGATTGGTCCTCTGCCTCTAGATGTTGCATGTGGTGTATGGAGTCTTGGGATTAACTTGTTCATCACTGAGACGGAGAATACTGCACCTTCAGTCAGGGGTGCAGTACCCTCCTGTGGCGCACTTGTTGCGGGGCGCCACACTTATGTAATGCGGGGACGGCACACCGGGAGAAATAGTAGCAGCTGGGGACCGAGTAACGAGGGACAGCCACTATCAGGTTGTGGAATGCTTCCATCTCCACTATCCTAAAAGGCAGCATTTTGGGCGCAAGCAGTTGCGAAATGTTCAAATTCCGTAGTGTAGCCTGTGGGATGTTGCCTGAGTATTTACAGTTGCATTCCAAGGACTGTGGTATGAACAACTGAACGCTGTGCTGGGACAAAGACATGGACGTGGTTGCTGATGGTGCTATTTCAGATTGTGCAACAACAGGTGCAGGACAGGAGGCATCTTCGCATGCACTATGGACAGGGGATTGGCTTGCATGCACAACAGTGGTGTCACCTGCAGGCACTTCCAGGACCCTTAGGTTCAGCCCACAAAGTCGGGTGCTTTGCTGCCATGTGCCTGATCATGCTGGTGGTGGTCAGGCTGGTAATTTTTCTACCCCTACAGATGCTGGCATGGCAGGTGGTGCAAATGGCCTTTTTGGAATTATTGGCAGCATCCTTAAAAAACAGCCTGACACGGGAAGACGCAACAGTTGTACTGGCAACTTCTGTCGTGTTGGTGTTATGGGCAACGGTTGTCCACCTTCTGTCTGCAGCCACCACACTGCTTCTTCCTGCCTGTTGGGGTGCTACGCCTCCCTCCCTCTGTGCGCTGCTGTCCTCGTTCTGCATGTCCTCCTGCCAGGTTGGGTCAGTTACTAGATCATCCACCACGTCATCTTCCACTTCCGCACCCTGGTCCTCCTCCTGTCTTTCTGGCAATTGTGTCTCATCATCGTCCACCTCTTGTTACACTTTCCCACCGTCGGCTTCGTGCGACCGTGGCTGCTTACATATTTGGGCTTCGCTACATGCTATCTCCTCTTGCCCCCCTTCAAGTGGACAGGTGGGAGGCCTGAATCTATAGATGAAAAAGTGAACAGCTCTTCAGAGTGTCCAACTGTGGCGTCACCTGTGTCCAACTGTGGGAGGAAGGAGGATCATGATGAGGAATATGCGATCCAGACTAACAGCTACTGAGACTTGACCGTGTGTAAGACAGGGTGGTTGTGGTGGTGGCAAACTGACTGGAAGCATTATCTGCTATCCAACCAACAACCTTTTGACACTGGTCTGGGTTTAATAGTGGTGTGCTTCGGTCCCCTAGGAATTGGGACAGGAAGGTCAGGCGAGAAAATGTGGGTGTTTGTTGTGGCACAATTGTAGCTTGCCCACGGCCTCGGCCTCTGCATGCACCATCACTATCACTTCCAGTTCCTCATCCCTTGCCACATGCCTTACGCATTTTAAATGGAGGACTTAGAGTGAAGTTACATGTGATCTGTGTGACGGACAAACCACAGTTTTAAGTAGCTGTATTTTTTGCGCTGTTATATGGAAAGAACTTACCTTTATTCTGCAGTGCCAACAAAGAAATGTCGCAGATAAACGTGTTCTGTGGATTGCTTTTAAAGCAAATAATGAGGATTACAATCCCCAAAAAAATATTCCTGACCCCTGATACCTGAGGCTATGTCTACAGATTTGTAACAAGCTACAGCAGCAACAGACATGACTGTAATGGAGCCTCCTGTGCTATACACAACTGCAGTCTGTTATATAGCCTGCTTGCCTATATACACTGCCTGACTGATAGGTATACAGCTGGATTAGTCCTGAGAAGGACTGTTTTTATAGTGTGTGGCAGCCAGTCCCTGCCTGTAAAGAGCGCCAGCATGCAGGGAGGGGAGCCGAACATGTACCCGAGCCTCTCGCCAGTACTCTGTGAGCACTGAGTATCTTGAGTACTAAGCTGCTTGGATGAGCACAGAGTACCGGCGAGCATGCTCGCCCATCCCTAATGCTTTCCCATGCCGGCACGCTGTTAATGCCGCTGTCAGAGTTCCTTCTAGAAGTTCAGGTCAAGCTGTGGAAACCACAAGCTTCTTCTACAAGATTCTTTGGTGGTTTCATTTAGTTATCAAGTCTTCATTGATTGATCCAACTGCATTTGGGTGGTAAGATTTCACCTTTAAAAAGAGTGGTCGCCTGAGGTCTAGAGCCAGAAGAATTCCAGCGGTTGAAGAAGCCCCCGCCATCCCAACCCTTCATTTTGTCTAAAATTTCTATTTGTCTGTTATGTTGTTTATTGATGGGGGGGGGGTTATTTTCCAGTAATTTATGAACAGACTTTATTTATTATCATTATCATTTAATTATTTATTTTAATAATTTAATATGAGGTTATCTATTATATGCATAGTTACCCTTAATAAACAACGTGGTCTCATTTTATCCAAAATGGAGTTTTAGTCTTTATTGAATATTTTAATAGTAAATAATAATGAATTATTTATGGATTTGTGTTAACATCTCATCCATTTTCATGAGTACCATCACAGCTTGGAGACCACTTCTTTTCTGCTTAATGTGGGTTAATCTCTGATGTGTAAAAAGCAACTTGTTGCTATAGTGAAAAATATATAATGACTTTAGAAAACGTCTGACAACCTCACATAGGCTTGCTGAAAGGCTGGAAACACACTGTCCGAGTGACATGCGAGTTACTTGCATGAGTCTGGGATCATTCATCCGACACAACCCCTACCTCGTTGGACTGGAAACTGTCTGTGGTATTTTTTTCTATGTAGCTCCACTGCTTCCATCCATAGAGGGGGAGGCCATCCCCGGTGAATGATCCGAGACTCATGTGAGTAACTCGCATGTCACTCGGACAGTGTGTTTCCAGCCTAAAAGTGACCATCCAGTTCTCTGTCATTATGGACACCAAAGACTGGATTGAACATGGACCTCTTTGATGTCACCAGCTGTACCCACCTCCGTATTCACTAGAATTAGACTAGCGTTAATAAGAAGAGGTCATCGGTGCATCCTCAGACTACTGATGTTTTTCATATTGCCTGAGAGAACAGCATTGGCCTTGCCTTCCGTAATACCAAGGTCCCGGCAAGACCTTAACCAATCATGCTTAAATCAATAGGGGCTGGGACCATCCATTTGGATCAACCGGAAAAAAGTCATTCTTGGCGCACATTAATCTGCATGGCTTACTCACCTTGTGGGTAAGAAGCATATGCCTGTCCATCCCTGGTATAGATGATTTGGGATCCCTGGACTGGATAGCCCCCAGGATACTGGTCATATCCGTATGGCTGGTAATGACAATACAATATCAGGCTCACTACTTGACAAGGAAGAGGAAGATCAGTCTATAAATTATGCTGGAATATTAGTGGACTGTACACATGCAATTCACTCAACCTATCACATATCATAATATGTCAGTGCTACTTCATAAATTATCACAAAAATTTTTTAAAACCTACAGAGACAGGCCAATAATGAGCAGGAATAGGAGGAGCAGATCCAATTAATATATAGGATTCAGTGTAATTTGTACATTATATGTTTATGAATCTATTTACATGGAGCTAGTTCGGATAACACTTCAGCAACCAGACAAATGTGGTAAGTCCCCTCTGTCACCCTAAAGGCTGCAACACCCTATACAGCTGAATTATTGAGTTTTGAGGGCATCTAGGGGCTAATGGTCACCATTATTGTAGATTCCAAAAATCTTAATACACTACAATTGTAAGTAGTTGCTCATAGTTTACACAGGATCAAGAAATCTTATGTTTAATTACTTAGGGAGACAAAAAAACTGTCAGATCACTAAAAATGATAAACAATGCAAGAATTTATTGAAAGTATAAAAATGTATATGTACAGTCATGGCCAAAAGTGTTGACACCCTTGAAATTGTCCCAAAAAGTTATGTTTGTCTGTACAGAAAATTATTGCAATTATACGTTTTATTGTACACATGTTTATTTCCTTTGTGTGTACTGGAACAAGCTAAAAAAAACAGAGATAAAAAGGCAAATTTTACAGAAAACTCAAAAAAATGGACAGGACAAAATTATTGGCACCCTCACCATAATATTTGGTTACACATCCTGTGGCATAAATAGGTACAATTAATCGCTTCCTATAACCATCAACAAGCTTCTTACACCTCTCAGGCCGGTTTCACACCACGGTTGTGGTGTTTCAGGTACTGTCCGGTGTTTTGCAGGAAACACCAGACAGAACCTGACTGCCCCGGACAAACAAAACCAGAGGGCAAATAGGGTCCTGTTTTCTGCCGGAATCGGCAGATCGCAGCTGTTAGCTGGACGGCAAACCGATCAGATAATCAATATCGGGCTCAAGGACCTAATCAGCTGAAGCCGGCGTTAAAATCAGCTGATTGTTTAAAAGCCAGGCGGGAAAGCCAGCAGTTAAAAGCTATAGAAATTGGTTGCACCACGCTGCTTTATGTTTTATATCCACCCTCTGTTAAGTCACCGTTACACTCACCTTTTCCTGTTGTGCTGTCCGCACAACAGGGGGGCTCACGTAGTGAGTGCATGGGGTCTCTCTCTGGACGGTGTGGATTTCTTTCCCTTTTTCCTCGGTGTCCGCCTGTGTAATTGCACGTGATCCGTCACGTGTTTTCCTCTCCTCTGTTAGATTTGTCTTCTCGTCCGGAGCTGCTCCACCGCTCTCCCCATAGGGAGATGGATATGCAGGCAATAGAATAAAGCGATGTTTGGGTGATCGCTGGGATATGAAGACAGCTACACTTCAACAAGTATTTTACCTGTAAGTTTATTGTTCAAATCACACTAGGTCCTCTCCCACAACATGTTTCGACGCTCAGGGCGTCTTCCTCAAGTGGATCCACTTGAGGAAGACGCCCTGAGCGTCGAAACATGTTGTGGGAGAGGACCTAGTGTGATTTGAACAATAAACTTACAGGTAAAATACTTGTTGAAGTGTAGCTGTCTTCATATCCCAGCGCTCACCCAAACATCGTCTTATTCCATTGCCAGCAGTTAAAAGCTGGCTTTTCCGCAGGCTATTTCAAACGATCAGTTAATGCTGATCAGCTGATCATTTGAAATAGCTGGCGGGAAAGCCGACGGTGAGAAGAGTGTTGTCACCGCCGATTTTGCCGCCGGCTATTTCAAACGATCAGTTAATGCTGATCAGCTGATCATTTGAAATAGCCGGCGGGAAAGCCGGCGGTGACAACACTCTTCTCACCGTCGGCTTTCCCGCCAGCTATTTCAATGGGGACTTGCTTCCAGGCGGAGGAGTGGGCACAGAGTTGGGGGAACAGAAGCGGGCAGGGGAATGGAGAAGCAGACAGGCAGAGGTTAGGATCGGGGCAGGGAGTAAAGCACCAGGCGGGGGAGCGTGCATCAGTTGAGTGATTATTTAAAAGCCGGTGGCTTTTTCCTGCCGGCTTTTAAACAATCATGCACCCATTTCAGCCTTTTCCTCAGCCATCAGACCACTTTGTAGGGTCCCAGCAGCATATTACTCGCATTTCCCATTGACTTGCATTGGACTCTCTACTCGTAATGAATACGTGAGTAGTACGACCTAATCGTTACGAGTATAGCGAGTCTGAATTTTTCACTACTTGCTCATCCCTACTTGCAGACAGTGAAGGCACCCAGTGTCAGAGACAACAAACAAAAACCCAAAACACCTTTGACCCTCAATTATATTTGACTGTAGGTACAGTGTTCCTTTCCTTGTAGGCCTCATTCCATTTTCAATAAACAGTAGAATGATGTGCTTTAATAAAAACTCTATTTTGGTCTTATCTGTCTACAGTACACTTTTCCAGAAAGATTTTGGCTTCCTCACATACATTTTGGCAATCTGCAGTCTAGCTTTTTTATGTCTGTGTCAGCAGTAAGGTCCTCCTGGGTCTCTTGCTATAGCGTTTCATTTCATTAAAAGTTGATGAATAGTTCGCCCTGACACCGATGCACCCTCAGCATGCAGGACAGTTTGAATTTCTTTTGAACTTGATTGAGGCTGCTTATCTACCATCCACACTATCCTGCATTACAACCTTTCATCAATTTTCCTATACCATTAACATCCAAGGAGATTAGCTACAGTGCCATGGGCTCTAAACTTCTTGATTATGTTTTGCACCTTGCACAAAAGAACATAAAGATGTCTGGAGATGGACTTGTAACCTTGAAATTGTTGATATTTTTCAGCAATTTTGAATCTCAAGTCCTCTGACCGTTCTTTTCTCCTCTTTCTGTTCTCCATGTTTAGTGTTGTACAGACAGACACACAATGCAAAGCTTTAGTCAACTTCTCCACTTTTTATCTGGCTTTAGGTGTGATTTTCATATTGCCCACATCTGTTACTTGTCACAGGTGAATTTGAATGAGCATCTCATGTGTAATGCTCACAGGGGTGAGCATCCGGGAAGGAATTCACTGGGCTACAGCACACAGATAACATAAAGGGGCTTGACTATGGTTTCTCACCTGAAAGGAGGAGGCATAACACGGAGTCCAACCAGACGCCGCGGACACACCAGAGGGTTAAGTATGCGGGACCACCAGTCTTCCTGCTATGGAGATGCCAGCGCCATGACAATGGGCACTAGAATATGCTTGAAACAAGGTTGTTTACCCACAATTTTGGAAAGGTGCCAACAATGTTGTCCTGCCCACATTTGAGGTTTTGTGTGAAATTATGTCAATTTTGCTTTTTTTTCCCTCTGTTTTTTGTGTTGCTCCAATAAACACAAAGGAAATAAAACATGTGTATAACAAAACATGTGTAATTGCAATGATCGCAAGGGCCGGGGTTCTCGGTAGCCAGGCAGACAGTCATATAGGGTATCACGGTGGTGATTGCCCAGCTCCGTGGCCCTGACCGAGCATATCAGAAGGATTTTATTTCCGGGGAATGATAAAGAGTTTGTGATGCCATTTATGGTTTCTGGTCAAGGATGACCAGTGCTGCTTGTAACACTCCCAGGGGATAGGTGGTAAGGCAGCGTGATCTAACACTCCCCATAGATGGAGCGGGCTTCTGGGGTAGAATTAAAGTGCTTTATTGTGATGATGGGAGTTGTGATTGTTGGTGCAGGGAAGTGCAGGAAAGGATGGACAGACTTTTAGGTTGCAGTTCTTACCGACTTCTTTACTGGGTACCTTCACAGTTCTCACCCACCCAGAGTACGGTGCCTTTCCAGGTTGCAATTTGGCCAGCTCCCAGGTAGTCCAGGTTCACTCCACTGAGACATCAGTCATATGACTCCACGTGCTGCTCTTTCCCTTTCTGCACTGATCTCCTCTCTTCCCCTGCGGCGTTATGCTACTGCTCCCAAGGCAGGTGACTGCTGGTCCTTTTGAGTGACAGCCTGGCATGTCCTTTTGAACCTCTATAGCCACTGTGCCTGGAAGAGTCCACGGCGTTGGCCACTGCACTTGGAGTTCAGTGGCCTCCGGTTTCTTGGCTTGGACTTAAAGTTCCACACCAAATTGGGGCCGGTACCCCTCTTGCAGCCAGTTCTTCTACCCAACCTGGACAGTCGTCTGTAGATTCAGGGTTCTCTGAACTGGGGGTTCACGGCTCAACTATCCACTGGTCCTGCTAGGCCCCAACTCTAGCGTCCCCTAGAGAGCCATCTTCCTTCTCTCTCGAACCACCCACACCCTAACTCACTAACTCCACCCCCTCAACCTACTCCTTCCTCCAGCCAGCAAATGGGGTCTGCTGTCTTAGGGAGCCGCTTATGCCCTGCATCTCACTGGCTTGGAGTCTGGATGGGTGTTGTATGTGGTTTTGGTGTGTCTCAGTTTTGTGTTCCCAGCTTACCTGAGGGCAATGGCACAACACCTGTGGAGTAGGTGCAGTACCACTGTGGCGACCAGACAGCAGGGGCACCACATAATTGCAATCATTTTCTGCGAAAAATACTTCATTTTCTGGAAAGATTTCAAGGGTGTCAACACTTTCAAACACGACTGTATATGGGTTTAAATCACTCCCTTTTTCTTACTTGATGAAAAAAAAACAAGACTATGAAGAAAACATAATTATATATTATTACTTATGTAAAAGTAAAAGTTGATCTAGTACACCATGTGCACATTTATTTGATAACTGAGTATTTTGACCAGACCATCATTTTTATGCAGATTTTCAAACACCAAGCTGTGTAAACTTGAATGCTTACTGGATGAAGCAGATCAGGTGACGTGTATTTGTGTAATGATGGAGGCTGTAGCCAGAGGATATAACATTCTTTATCAAGATGTGCAGAAATGTTAGGCAGCTTAATTCTCTCAAACATTACTGAACCAAAAAAGAGATTTAACTCAAAAGTCAAAAATTGACTTCAGGCAACGCTGGATGGTATACTAGGCTACGTTCACACGTTGCGTTTTTGCAGGTTTTTTTGAGGATCCGCAAAACAGATTAACTTTTAAAAAAAAAACGCATCCCCATTCACACAGAGTGTTTTTCATGACTCGCTTTTTTGGAGTCCATACAACAATGGGGGCAATAGGAAAAGTGGATCAGGAAAAACCCCAAAGAATTGACATGCTCATTTTTTTTTGAGGATCTGCTTTCCAGAGAAAATGGATCCTCAAAAAAACTGAGCGATTGTACGCTAAATTTGGGAATGCCTTGACTTGTCTGGGGTGCCAAATGTCCCTGCATTTCAATGCAATTACGAATCTTCAAAAAACGCTGCCAAAACGCAACATGTGAACGTAGCCTGAATCATTATATGGGTGTCGCCAGGTTTTCGGAACTCCAAAAACTTTTCTCACTTTAAAAGTTATTTATTACTGTTATGTTTGTATAATAAAGGGCCATCTTGGCCAATTTATCCAAAATATGTGCTATGTGTTTATTTAAAGGGATCTGTGGAAAAAGGGGTGAGGTCACATTTTTTGGTTTGGGGGATAGCAGGGTTAATGAGAGAGGAAGCGTCTACAATAGTACAGTCAAGGGCTTTATAAGAACAACATATTCTATACACTGTATTTATACAGTACGTAGTAAGGCCTTGTAACCTGGGACTATGTTTTCGGTGAGATGGACCTCCCTACAAATACAACTCTTCTCAGACTCAGTCCTGTCCCTTGATATTACTGATGTTCTTATGTTTTCAATTTCAGTAACTAGTTTATTGCTAGGTTTGAGTTGGGGACAATAACATGGGTGACATGTTTCTATAAGTCATTGGCTGAGACAAAGGAATTTAAAGATTTTACCGGCAGTATTACTATGCACTATTGCTGCGCTTCTGAGAGGTCCAATGTCATTTTACAGATAACAACCCGGTCAGAAGAGGAAACTTTTCTGTCTGTGTAATATTGAAGATTGGTGACTTACTGGAGGTGCATCAAACTGACTGTACGGCGGGGCAGGAGCGAGCATGGTGTCATCGTAGAGCAGAGGCTGAGGCAGAATGTGCTATATCAGAAGAAAAGACCATATAATTAGTTTACAGGATATCACTGGTTATTATTTAGTATTTGTGACATCAGACCTATAACTTGGTTCCCTATTATCTACCCATTTCTTCCTTAACAAAGTCTCCATCCAGTAGACTCGATTATGAATTTATTGCTATTATCACACCATTCCGGGTTATCTGCTGAATAGAGGGGTGATACCTTTGCTGTAATCATGTCTTGTTGATAATGAGACTTCTGCACAGAACAGGAAGCCTCGTGTCACGATGGTCTCTCTTACGTGGGAGACTTGTGTTTGTGACCTCTATCTCATGTCTGTATTGGGACTTCATTTTAAACGTGGCAGTTGAGGAGTTAATGTCAGTTTCTGTTTGCTAGCAAGTTAGGTAGTTCTTGTCCAGGTATGGCCACTCTGTGATACTCCCATCCCCTTTATATGGTCACATGGTTGGAGCATACTTTGCAGGTGATTGAGCCCCTTCCCGGTCAAGTTTCCTTAGGAGAAGGAAGTTTTCTGGTGAGCTGACTACTGCTAAGCCTTCTACTATCAAGGAACATGGCAGCAGGGGTGAAGTTGCCTTGCTGTTCACTGTCTGTCTCCCCTCCCCTTTTGTTGTTGTTATTTACAGTGGTTGGGATCACTGTTACTGCCAGCAATTCACTATTGAGGGTTAACAACAGGGTCAGCAAGGGACTAGGTCATCCTGCTCGGCGACAGGTTGAAATAACCCGTATAGGAAAGGCAGGGAGATCAGGGCACAGTTGCAGGTGAGTGCAGGAGGTCACCTCTCCCCTGTTCACTATGAGCAGGGTCCTCCACTGTATTTGTCTTCCCCCGGTGTCTCCCCATCTGTTGTTTTGTGTAGTGCACTGGATATTGTTGGTCCGTGCAGCACTGTCAGGCACGGTAGCCGGACATCCTCCTTAGTCCTGCGTGACAGTATGAGTCTAATATTGGGCCCAGAGGCCAGTGGCCAGTGTGAAAAATGCAAGTTTTCTTTTAATACATATAGTGAAATGGAAAACTTATAGCTCACTGATTTCAGGTCAAGAAGGAACCAAATGGGAAATGCTTTCAACTATCAGTGACAACATCTAACCCTGCCTTTCATAGAAATGATTGTAGCATCAAATAACAAGGATATTACAATACATACTGTTTTAGTCTTGGCGTCAAGGAGAGCGGTCTCCCAGGCTCTAGAAAAACAAACACAAAATGTACTATTTTCATTATTAAAACCTCCACACTAGAAATTTTTCTTATTTTCCCCTTTGTTAGTGAACATAAAGGACAAGTGTCATGAAGGCAGTAACATGTTGATTTGTCGTTGTCTTCTCACAGTTTCTGGGCTGGTCTGTTGAAGCAACTTATGACATCCAAGTGTAGTCCAATTTTCAAGGACTGAAAGAATGGAGAAGGCGGAGAATGTTCTTTTTCACTCTACCTCCAAGACGAATGATGCCATTCTGATCGAACTTGGATCAAGCTGTGATCAAAAGAACTCAGATGGAGAGAAGATGGTTGTGTGCCTCTTCCCTTATTATGTAAAGTGCCGTCCCTTAGCATAAAGGACATTCTCTTGATGAATATAGCGCTGTCCCTTATTTCATAATATTCCCTATCGTTATGCTTACCTCTGTACATACCGGACATAATTTGGTGCAGCGCTCTACGTTGTGTCGTTACATCTTGAAATGTGCTCCAGAGCAGAGATGTCACATGATACATTGAGTGCCAGGGGACCCACGCACCATAAACTGCCCGATACCTTAGCAACCCTAAACCTGCCCCTGTCTATGTGACAACATTTCGAATGTGCTGAATTATACAGTGGTTACTGTGTGGAGCGAGGTCGCCTTTACAATTTTCTTTATGCAAATCTATGAGTTTAAGATCTCGGCACAGTGATCCGGCAGGTTATAGATGCGGTCACATGGTGATTGAGCACACTAGAATGCTGCTGAAACCCGGAGAGGATGACAACCGGTCAGTATGATGCTTCCTTCATAACACATGATACCTAACATATAGGCAAATAAAAAATCACTGGAGTGTGGCTTTATGGTATATCCAGATAAAGAGGTTTTTACTCTCAAGAGAAAACTAGAGCAGATAACAGCGGATAACAGATCTCATCTACTTGCTAAGGACATGTAAGGATTGAGGAAAAAATGAGCATGCTGCAGATTTTTATATATGAGATGAATATATTTAATGTATTTCACCACTTTTATGGTAACAATGGTGAAATTGTATGGGAATTCCTGGCAAAAACCACACTTTCACATTTTAGATTTTACTACAGATTTGCTGCAAGATCCAATATCTGTAAGCAGAGGATGTAGTGTTTTCATACTTTAAAGGTTTGGCCACATTGATTATACACAGAATTGGATGAATGATGACTAAAATAGACATATTAGCTTACATGAGGTCTTTTCTGCAAGGCATAAATTATTGTACAGTTGAATAGGGAGATACATACAAGCAGTCATCCACGCTTTCTGCAATAAGATTTATAACTTTTCCTTCATGGCAAATAATCTGCAGGCTGCAGTCCTTTGATTTTCCCTCCGGTAAATGTACATCTAGAGTATACACAAAGGAGCAAGCATGATTAAAACAAGTAAAAATGAAATTATATACATTATCAAATGTGAGTGATCCCTGCACCAATAGGGGATAACAATTTATATTCCAAATTTTTCAAAGAAAAAAAGCAATGTAATCTTAGGAAGAACATATAAACCTAAAGGGGTTTGCCACATCTAGGGGAACCCTTTTGAATCCTCTTGTTTCCTCCAGTTAAAATAACAGACCCTATACTCCCCTACTGTGCTGCCGCCGTTCCAGTGCTGTCGGTAGGCGCAGCTCAGGGCTCACGTGACATTATAGACCTTATGCTCACCTACCGTGGTGTGTTGCAGCTGTTCCAGCGCTGTAGGTAAGGGTGGCTCCGGGCTCAAATTACATTGTGACGTCACATGAGTCTCACGTCCAATCACTGCTGGTTTCCTTCTCCACGCCTTTGGACATGGGAGCAATCAATAGGAAGTGAGTGGCAGCCGCATCTTTAACTTCATGTTGATAACTATTTGGTCCAGAGGAGGGGAGAAGGAAACCGGCTGTCATGAGAAGCAGGGCTTGCGTGATGTCACAATGTCATTTGAGCCCCAAGCCCCCTTACCTACAGCGCTGGAACGGCCGCAGCACACCACGGTAGGTGAGTATAAAGTCTATCATTTTAACTGGTGGAAACAAGTAGATTCAGACAGAATGGGTTCTTTAAGTGGGGACAACCTTTTTAAAGATAACCTGTCAGGTTCTACATGTAGTCCAATCTGTGCACAACATGGTATAGAGAAGCAGAAGTGGAGCATTATCATCATACCTTTGTTTCAGAAAAACTTAAATTTTATTCATCCCTGGTGCCTGCATGTATGAGTCCAGTAGGCGGTAATATGCAATTTCCTGTCTAGATATGTTATCAGTGATTTCCTGGATAAGTTTGGGTATTGGGAAAAGGCACAAGTGACTATATAACAGCCATCAGATGGAACTTCAGGGGCTGAAAGTGATCAAGAGATAGTCCTGCCCCCGAGCAGAGAAATGAGCCTGTCAGAAGCAGACAGCAAAAGGAAAAGTATCCAAAAAATGATAAATAAAAGATTAGTTAAAGCTCCAGAAGTCACACATTACATGAAAATGATTCTGCTAATACATAATTTAGGAAATGATCAATTCAGCCGGAAAGTGGATTCAAGAAAAGAAATAATGCATAGAACCTGTGTTGGGGCTGGGAGAAAAATTATAATGTTCCCAGCTGCAATAAGTAAGAACATATCTGTACAATACTTATATCCAGAGATATAAAATATCTGTTTGTGATAACTATAACTTTTAGGAAAATGTCTTTTTATATTATGATTTTTCTGTAATGTGTCACTACGGATGCGCCAATGTGAATGAGTACAGTAAAGAGAACAACAAAAATAACAGACAAAAATAGTCCTTAATACCTTTGCAGTCATTGCCCACCCGGATAGTGATACAGTCTAACTGCATGAGGATTTTATCTTCCATATCTTCTCTCTCCTGATCGCTATAATATATCAAGTATCCATTTGACCAAAGGTCAAACCAATTTTTCTTCCACCTTTTCAAAATGCTACCTGGGGAGAAAATGACAATGATGTCAGTAAAAGGCGGATAAAACGCCCTGCAATAGTTATTCTGATATGTCAGTTTATTAGTAAGTCAGCGTCATTTGTACCTTGTAGCACTCAGCCAAACAGCCAAATTCTGATAAGATAACATTGCGTTAGGAGGCAGTATGGCTGGCGGTAGATACGTGGTGCAGTTCCTAATGGTCACTTTGCACGTCCCGATATCGGCGTCCAACTTCGATAAAAAGTCACGTGGTTCGTGCGTTGGTCCCGATATTGTTTGTGCGTTGTATGGTGTAAATGTGCAATTCGATGCAAGAACGATGCTAAAACGATATCGGGGAAGAAATCAGCAGGCTCTCCAACTGCCCGATATTGGATGGACAATCTGGCAGGATTGTGCTGTGTGACAGCCCAACACTGACTTGGAGAGCAACTTCCCCTATCCTCTCCCATGTTAAATGGTCGTTCCTGGGTCGCCCATACAAGGGGGCATAGACATCGCAGTTGTGTTGCCTGCCGATATCGCGCTGCGTAACATCTCCTATGCGATCTTGAATTTCTGCCCAAAAAATGTGCGCTCCCGCGCCGTTGTATCCAACATCGAAACGATGTTGGGACGTGTAAAGTGGCCATTAGGGTTTCTGAGAATACTGTGTACCAATCCTTATCAATCCTAAAATACTTCATATAATAATTCATCTATGATTGGCTGGATTAGCCACATACTATGAATTAAAATATCATCAAAAATCAATATCATATTGCCTTGTTTCAGCACATTTATGGGAGCCCTGAAACGCATTGACTATCAAATCAATATTAAATTTACCCTTTGATGTCTCGTGGAATACGGCACTGCTGTTTTTAACCCTTCATCCTCCTTACTTTAATTTTGTAAATAATGACCTTTGGGTTTTCATTGGCTGTAAGCCATAATCCTCAACATTAACATAAATAAACACATGAAACAGATCACCTTGTTTGTAATGACTCTATATAATAAATGGGTTTCACTTTATGTATTGAATGAATTAAATAAATTAACTTTTTGCTGATATTCTAATTCATTGAGATGCACTAGTAGAGGGAACAGATTGATTCGCTTACAATCCACGTTCACCTGAGCAGTCCTAACACATTCTAATATAGCAGGTCAATTAGGAGGGATAGAACATTTTCTGTAGGTGGTAGAACCTCACTTGAACTGGCTTCTGATAAAGCACCATATACCGTATATACTCGTGTATACGCCGAGTTTTTCAGCCCAAAATTTGGGCTGAAAAGTCTCCCCCTCGGCTTATACACGGGTCTATACGGGGGCCCATGGTGTGGTGGCTGTGGTGGGGGCTGTGGAGGCTGCAGGAGGCGGGGGGGGGCTGCTGTATGAGCGGCCCCGTCACGTGGTGCCGCTCATTAAATATGCACTGCTTCCCCCTGTCAATCAGCGGCAGGGGGAAGCAGTGCATATAGCCCCCAAATGCTGGCACTCGCCCCCCCTTGTAAGGGCCCCCCCCGCTGGTTATATTACCATCCCGGTCTTCTGATCAGCGCTGCTCCTCGGTGCTCCGCGGTGCTCCGTCCGTCCGTCCTGCTGCATCCGGGATCTCCGGCCGTCGCAGGCATATGACGTCATCCCGGATGTAGCAGGACGGACGGACGGAGCACCGCGGAGCACCGAGGAGCAGCGCTGATCAGAAGACCGGGATGGTAAGAGAAGCGGGGGGGGCCCTTGCAAGGGGGGGGGGGCGAGTGCCAGCATTTGGGGGCTGCTGGGGACCCCCAGGGGGCTGCTGGGGACCACCTGAGGGCTGCTGGGGACCCCCTGGGGGCTGCTGGGTACCCCCAGGGGGCTGCTGTGTACCCCCTGGGGGCTGCTGGGTACCCCCAGGGGGCTGCTGGGTACCCCCTGGGGGCCAGCTGTATACCACTGGGGCTGCTGTATACTACCACTGGGGCTGCTGGGGCTGCTATATACTACCACTGGGGCTGCTATATACTACCACTGGGGCTGCTATATACTACCACTGGGGCTGCTGTATACTACCACTGGGGCTGCTATATACTACCACTGGGGCTGCTATATACTACCACTGGGGCTGCTGTATACTACCACTGGGGCTGCTGTATACTACCACTGGGGCTGCTGTATACTACCACTGGGGCTGCTATATACTACCACTGGGGCTGCTATATACTACCACTGGGGCTGCTGTATACTACCACTGGGGCTGCTGTATACTACCACTGGGGCTGCTGTATACTACCACTGGGGCTGCTATATACTACCACTGGGGCTGCTGTATACTACCACTGGGGCTGCTGTATACTACCACTGGGGCTGCTATATACTACCACTGGGGCTGCTATATACTACCACTGGGGCTGCTGTATACTACCACTGGGGCTGCTATATACTACCACTGGGGCTGCTGTATACTACCACTGGGGCTGCTATATACTACCACTGGGGCTGCTCTATACTACCACTGGGGCTGCTATATACTACCACTGGGGCTGCTATATACTACCACTGGGGCTGCTGTATACTACCACTGGGGTTGCCATATACTACCACTGGGGCTGCTGTATACTACCACTGGGCCTGCTGTATACTACCACTGGGGAGGCCTGTATACCACTGGGGGGGGGCCTGTATACCACACTGCTGGGGGCTGTATACCTGTGCTGGGGTCCACCCTCGGCTTATACACGAGTCAATAGGTTTTTCCAGATTTTTGGGGCAAAAGTAGGGGGGTCGGCTTATACACGGGTCGGCTTATACACGAGTATATACGGTATATATATTTTTTTTGGGGAAATTTTGACTTTCTTCCCATTTATTTTCTAAACGAGGGAATATGCTTGAAATTGCAGGTTCCATGTATAAATACATGAAATCCAAATGCTTTCAATGGCTCTAAATGATTGATGTGTTCCTCTAAAGATGAAAGCCATATTTGATGAGGTTCTAACCAAAAAAAATGTGTTAGTTAAAGATACTCTTATTTCCTAATATTATCAAAGGCTCCAGTGATGCCCTAATTTCACTGTTGGTACCCGGTCTTGACAACTCTTCATTTGGGCTCTACGACTGGCTCTTGATAGAGCTTCCTGTGTTGGCACATCGCTAGTGCTGTAGGTGAGGAGGGCTGGTGGACTGCCTCATGAGTCAGCCAATACATAGGCATAGAAAGGGGTTGAAGAAATGAGACTGTTAAGGAGGCCTCATCACAAGCAGAGAGAAAGGACTTGGGAGCAAAAGAGTGCAATAGGTTATTATCTGATAACCAGAGGTAGTAATGAAAAGGAGCTGCCCATCTGGTTCAGTTGTGTAATATACAACATTTAAAGAGACCCAAAAATTATCAGCTGCTGCAGCTCCACGGGTTACCAAACCGGTAAAGTGCTGGTGATGATCCAAAGGAAGTTTCAAGGAAGCAGGGGTGAGGGTGATGTAGTTTATTATAAACTAGCTGGTGGCCTGATTCTAACGCATCGGGTATTCTAGAATATGTATGTAGTTTATTTATGAAGATTTAAGATTAATGCAATGAGAGATCAGTAAGGTACTGTCACACTTGGCGACGCTCCAGCGATCCCAACAACGATACGACCTGGTAGGGATCGCTGGAACGTCACAACGTGGTCGCTGGTGAGATGTCATACAGTCAGATGTCACCAGCGATGCAGCAATGATATGGTGGTCATTGTGACCCTGTCACTCTAGGGCATAGTTTTGAGGTTGTTGGTCATTGTCCCGCGCGACTTGGGCGGGGGATTTGAATCCCGGCCGCCATATCGGAATACCCATAACTTGGGTGTTCCAATATGGCGGTCAGGGTACTTCCACTGCTAGCAGCGCCGTTGATCTCCTGATGGTAGCGGTGCCATGCGTGGTTCAAATCCCGCACCAATTTGTGGCTGGACTGCGCCTGTCGCTGATTGGTCGCAGCCAGGTGTCATCGCACATGTATGGCTGCTGTGTAAGACTATAAAGGTCCATTTACACTGCACGATAATTAGAATAACACTTGTTTCACAATAATCGTGCAGTCTTAACTAGCAGCCCATCACGCGGCCAAGCATTTTGTTAGTTCATCTTGTGAAATTGTGGCGCCGTAGGACCGTCTCCGAGAGCGGTACAGGTGTTCACCCCCGAGACGCTGAACCGGAGGCCGAGCTTCTTCAGGGAGTCATGGCCGACACTCTGAGCACCCACAAAAAGGCACCATCTAGGATCCCGAGGGCTTGGAGAGAAGTCATTCAGATAGAGAGGATCCGAAGGAGCTGGCTTCAGGCTATGCACATGGAGGCGCTGGGGTAGACAGGAGAGAGCACAAGAAGGGACCGGATAGGAACGGCAGGCATTCCGCCGAGGGACCCAAGTGCGGCATCCTAATTTCTAGTGACTACCCAGGCCATGCAGGCCCGAAATTCCAGTAAACCTGTTCAGCGTTACAAACTGTGTGTTGTACTTTATTCACTTGCGCCTGAGGAGCCACCAACCGCAGCATAAGAAGAACAAGTGACAAGGCCTGGTGTAGCTGCGTCCCTGTGTAAATAAAAAACTGATCCATAACTTCCATCATCCACTACTGTCCCGGGAATCCCGCTCCACCTACGTGGAGCGGAACCATTTTGCTGCTCTACCATCACCTCGGAGGTCTGTCCTGCAGCACCAGTAACATTACCAGAGCCGTGGGTGGTGTCACGAGACACTATTTTTATTATTTTTATTGACTGTTCCCCTTTTTCAGTTACCACCAGTGCTGTGGGACTGGGCAACAGGCCCCGTGACATCCCCAGTAAATCAACGCCCGGAACCGGGTACCCCACGGCCCTAGGGCGGGTCAAAATGATCTTTTGGGCTACACAAAAGATCATCATTTTCATCCACACATCACCCTGTATAAATACGACTTATACTGCCAGGAACAATGAGCACTGAGCTTTCTATTACAGATAAGTTAGTGCACGACTGAAGTGTAATCTTCTCTATAAATTAACTATTTAACGACTGGCTGTAGGTAAACATGTTGGTTGTTTAACATTACACCTGGCACATTGTATATGGACCCGAGGAGCCAAAATGGACTAATTTGTGTAAAACTATATATGAAAAAAAATACAAGATCACCAGACATTCATTTGATCCTCCTCTTATCACACTGACTTTTGCATAAACTTCGCTGACTATCATGGCGGCGTTGGGTTCTGTTCAGATTGCAGATGTTGACGTTCCACCCAATGGTTTGTCTTGTGTCTGGAATCAACACAGGCAGACTCAGGCATCGACTTGCTGTGTGTTGATTCATAGGCAGCCTAGCAGGACTTACCCTCTGCTGGTCTGCTTGCTCCTCTTATCACATGATGTGGGGAGGCCTATCACATCTACTCCCCTTCTATTTATGCTGGAGACATCCTTCTAACCATGCCAGCTACAGTTTATCCCATGTTGGTCTATTATCTGTGGTATCCCAGACTATCTAGAGAAAGTGTTATAGTGCTATATACCCGGTGCAGTTGTTGAAGTTCTCCCCTGTTGTTCTGTAGATTCCTTCCTTCTCTTGTTTTTCCTCCTGCTACTCTTATTGTCTTTACCTTTCTGTGTGTGTGCTTCTGACTGAGGTTTGATGTTCCCTTATCTGTCTTTATCTGTGGGTTTCATTACTCTCCTGTCCCGGGGGAAGGTGGAATCAGATCAGAATCAGTCAGGAGCAGGGCCAGTTTGAAGAATCAGGTCTCCCCACCATTAAGGGTACCCCTGAGATAGGGGATGGCATAGACCCCTAGCTTGAAGGGCAGATCAGGTGCCTTGGTTCCCCGATTACTCATAGTCCTTGTCACATCTGTGGCGCCCTGGTCCCTCAGGTAGCCATAGACTTCCCTAAAGCACAGCTGGGTTTCCAGAGCAGGTATCTACTACATACAACATCTTCCACCCCGGCACAGTAGGGGGAGCTATACTCTCTGCCTTTAGGTGAGATCCCCTATAAATACTGCTGTTAGGGAGGAGTTGGTCCGAGTGTGCAGACGCTAGGAGAGCTGCGAATACGTCCTGGTGGTCGGTGTCTCGGTTAGGCCCGAGCCAGTGACCTGGAGTGGCCCTTCTGCCATCCAGCAAGCCTGAGTGGGGACAGAAGGCAAGGAGTAAAGAGCCAAAAGGGAGTGAGGAATTAGTGGAAGTTCGCCCAGAGACGTACCGGACATTGGGGATCCGCACCTGTAGGATACTTCAGGACTACAGAAAACCCCGTCACACTGTGGAGGCTTCAGCCGCCCGGTCCCCCTGTGGGTCAGAGAGAGGGAGCCAGACACAGCAGTGTACCACCACAGTGATCAGAGAGGGTAACCCGTGGACCGCACAGGAGGAGAGGGCAGAGGGCAATGACAGGAAGAGAGAGGAGGCCAGGCTGGCTGCATGCAGACTGGGCTTCAGCTACAACAGAGGAACAGAGGAGGCCTTATATGCATTTGCTGTGGGGACCCACTGTGCACCTGGTCACCTGTCAGTGCCCTGGACGTCTTTACCTGCCGTACCAACAGTAAAAAGGTAAAAGAGATTTCTCCAGTGTGTGTATGCGTCATTCCTCTCTGCTCCCGGTGTCCCTCATAGACTGCTCCATCACTCCCCATCCCAACCTACAGCCTCACTGCACGCTGCCCCTTCACACTATGCTTCCCCAGAGGAATAGCCCTACCTGAAGGGAGCTTTGCCATCTAGCCACACTACCATCTACCTCCGGCGGACAGTGGCAGCGCTGGTGACCCATCACCGGACTCTACAGGTGGCGTCACATGACAAAAACTCTTATCCCCTGTAAATACACCCTTTTTGTAAGTTTCACCCAGGCCACGGGATCAGGCGCTGCCACCCCGTGACATCCCCGTTAACCCCTTGGAGCCTGATACCCGAGAACCCCAGGGCCTGGGGCTCGACACATCTCTAATATATAATTATGCATGTTATAACAAAATAATTACTCCTTTGATACAGATGCCTCAAAATGCAGATAGTATAGGACTTACTTTGGCGTAGCAGCCAGCCACTTTTTACATAAGCCATGTCTTCAACTTCTGCAGAAAAACAGTTATAAGATATTGTCAGTAATTGGGGAAAAAATTATTTACTCTATATCAAATTAAGGTTAAAACAGCTCAGATCAGCAAATCTCATCACTATTGTAAGGTAACAAAACACGCAATATGTGAATTTATTAGTAAGTAATATTTTCTTCAGTTTTAATGGGACATGTGTCAACATTTATTTTGAGCTATCATAGTGCTTTTTATTTATTAGGACATATAAATGTCCTACAGGGGAGTCCCATGCTTGGGAACTACCCTCTGTGGCAAACTAGCAAACCACTAAAATGCAGTGGTTCCTGCCTGTCTGGAGATGTGTCAGTAATCACAATTATGTCAGCTATTCAGGTCACTTGTAGTTGCTCAGCAGTGAGATTAGAGCAGGCTGCCATTATAGCTCACAGAGAAGCACAACAGGGTGGGCCATTTATATGGACGCACCTAAATAAAATGGGAATCGTGATATCAACGTTTTTGTGGCACATTAGTATATTGGAGAGGGAAAACTTTTCCAGATGGGTGCTGACCATGGCGGCCATTTAGAAGTCGGCCATTTTGGATCCAACTGTATTTTTTTCAATGGGAAGAGAGTCATGTGACACAACAAACTTATTGAGAATTTCATAAGGAAAACAATGGTGTGCTTGGTTTTAACATAATCTGAAGTTGCTACATGATTCAGGTATCCAGTGGCATTGAGATTCCATTGATGAAGAATGGCCCCGCTATCTTTGTACCCCATATACCACACCATAACATCAATTTTTGTGTTCCAGCAGTCTTGGAGGGATCTATCCACAGTGGGTTAGTGTCAGACCAATAGCGCTGGTTTTGTTTGTTAACTTCACCATTCACAAAACAGTTTGCCTCATCACTCATCTGAAGGCAATTGTCTATGCTGTGAAGCTACGAGATGTGCAGCATCTGAAACAATGGATACCGGAAGCCTGCTCTAGCATTTCTCTTGCGGTGTTACTATCAGTGTGTCAAAAGTGGGAGAAGAGGGTTACATTGACAATCTGACACAATGGTCAGCACTTTGAACACATTTTATAAATGGTCATAGACTTGTAAATAACTCATGAAGGAATAAAGTTACATTAAAACCAAGCTCACCATTGTTTTTCTTATGAAATTCTCAATAGGTTGATGTGTCACATGACCCTCTTTCCATTGAAAAAAATAAAGTTATGGCCACTTTACACGTCCCAACATCGTTTCGATATTGTATTGCCAAACAGTGAGGGGGGCCAGTGTACTACCCCTGGGGCTGCTGTGTACTACCCCTGGGGCTGCTGTGTACACCCCTGGGGCTGCTGTATATACCCCTGGGGCTGCTGTGTACTACCCCTGGGGCTGCTGTGTACTACCCCTGGGGCTGCTGTGTACTACCCCTGGGGCTGCTGTGTATACCCCTGGGGCTGCTGTGTATACCCCTGGGGCTGCTGTGTATACCTCTGGGGCGGCTGCTGTAATAATGCTGGGGTCTGTATATACCACTGGGAAGGCTGCTGTATACCACTGGGGCTGTATATACCTCTGGGGCTGCTTGTATACTACCTAAGGGCTGCTGTATACTACCCCTGGGGCTGCTGTATACCCCTGGGGCTGCTGTGTACCCCTGGGGCTGCTGTGTTCCCCTGGGGCTGCTGTGTATACCCCTGGGGCTGCTGTGTATACCCCTGGGGCTGCTGTGTATACCCCTGGGGCTGCTGTGTACACCCCTGGGGCTCCTGTGTACACCCCTGGGGCTGCTGTGTATGACTCACCGCGGCCGGCTGACTCCGGTTGATACAGGCGATGCTTCCTTCCTCCTTGTCACGGGTGGACCGCGCCTGCCGGTAGTGGGGCCCGGTGTAGTGCAGATCAAAAGTGAAGACGTCTTGGTGGAACAGATTAAAGGGGTTTTAATTTATTCGTGACGCCACCTATGAGTAGATTCGGTAAGGGCTACCGACGCTGCGGAACCTCCGGGGGATGGACAGCAGCTAGATGTTACGCTCCCCACAGGCTGAGCGGTGATCCCCGGGGGTTGGAGCTGCTCAAGATGTTGTGCGGCAGCTGCGGTTACCTTTGAGTGCGGACGGACAGTTCATAAGGAAGCACGGACACAGAAAGTCTCTATAACGGTTCTTTACTGCAACCAGCCGACAGTACACGGTATACAGTGGTTGAGTAGTAGACCGGGTGGACTCAGCAGTGATAGTGTTCCTCAGAGATCCGCAGTGTTCTTCCATTCTACCTAACTTGTTTGTTGCCAGCGTCGCCCAGGAATACCAGGTCGGGTACGGGGAGGCTGCTTCAATGCCCTATCCATGATGTACGTTCCGGATGCTTTGGGGAGCCTTGGATCCCTCAGTGGGTACACCGCTGGTTAGACGACTGGAAACTGGCTGGTGGTGGGGTGCTCCTGTGAAGCTGCTCCTCCACTCTTCTGGTTTGCGTGGCAGAGGTGAACTGCTGCCAGCTTCGGTACCAGTGAACCGGCTGTAAGTTGTGGGCACGGGAGTCTTTTGGGAACCCGTGTAGAAATGCCCAATCCCGGTGGTTAAGGCCTCAGGTGCTGACACCCGACCGGTGACGGCCCAGGGGCCCGCACGGAGTGCGGAGCCCCCGCTCCTCTCCAAGTTCTAGTCCTAGACCCTTCTTCTCCGAGTTCTAGACTATTCTCCTTCTTTTTCTTTTCTCTCTAGATTATTGTGTGTTCTACTACACTACCCTAACACTCCACCCCCCCAGGACCTATGATTGGTCCCCTGTTCTAGGTGTTTGCATGTTGGGTTGGATCTCTATGTTAACTGGATCATTGCTGAGTCAGAGGATATTGCAGCTGCATTTGTGGTTGCAATACCCTCTTGTGACGTACTCGTTGCGGGGCGCCACACTCCCTTGGTTGAATACGCTTGTCCCCAAGCGTCACACTACTCACATTACAGAGCTTTTTATTTTATATTTTATAACAGGTAATACACTTTTATTAATGACAAGTCATTGTATGCGTAAAAGTGAAAAGGTAAATAACAGGTTAACACATTGCGTGGACCCGGCGGGCGGTCGGCTGTCCTTAGAATAAAAGTTCAGGCTGTGGCCGCCAAGTCGCGGTGTTACGGTGCAAACAGGAAGAAGTCTCTTTTAGTAGCAGAGTTCAAACAACTTAAGTCACTTATGGAGGGCAGTGTTCCGGACTCGTATGGCGAACCACCCATCACGGCATATATGGCGCTCATAGGTTACTATGTCCCCTCTATACAAGTCTCGGCTTGGATGCCCTCGCGGTAGGTGCGATTCCACATCACGGCGCCCCACAAACACTTCAGTACTCACACCCTCCTCCCTTACAAATCCCCACCCGGTGGACAAGTTAAATGTGCTTACCCACCCGGTTTTACGGAATTGTTCAGGCAATGGAGATTGGCGGGCGGCCTCGGCACGAGCCTGCATGTTGGCTTGAAGTCGAGCGTGCCACTCGTCTCTCCGGATACGACGTACCTCTTCGTCGGAGTGATGCGGCGTGTGGATAAAGTCACTACGGCGTGCTGGTTGTTGAACCGCTCGAGCTTGGTGGGCAGTCTGGAGTGGAGCCCGGTTCAACGGAACCGGAGAAGGTGCTGTTGCGGCGGCACCCGACCAGTGCACCCGAGCTGATCGCCCGGCAGAAGGGTTCCGTGTGTCTCCCCAAGCGAACCCGGTATAGAGATCCTCAGGTGAACTGTAGGTCTCCTCGTCATCCTCCTCGACCTCTCCTTCGATGACTACGTCGGGCTGCTCGGCTGATGAAGACGATGGGATAGAATCCTCTGGATCGGTGGGTGGCTGTGCTGCAAAGTTCTCCTCGGGGTCGTTGTGCAGGACTTCCAGGCTGCCTGCCTCTTCTTCTGTAGCAGCGGGAAGTGGTGTTTCAGTCCCGGTCACCAGGTAGGCCTCTGTAATAGCAGAGGAGGCCTCCGGTTCAGGGGAGAAACAGGCGACAGTCTCGGTTGTGGTGAAACTAGTCGCGGGTTCCGCAGGTGAAACCAGGTAGATGTCAGCTTCTTCGTGGGAGCGTATTGAAAGCTCCGGCTCAGGAACGGGGTCGGCTGCGGTTTCATCCGCTGGAACGGGTCGAGCTGTGGTCCTCACGGGAATGATACAGTCTATGGGCTCCGGTGACGAAGCAGGACAGGTGGTAGGCGACGGTGAGGCTGTTGAAAAGCTGGCGATGTCGTCTGGGCTTGGAGAAGCTGTACCCGGTCGGCTCTGCTGCATCGCATGATGGAGTCTTCTGCCTAGGGTCGCGCTCCAGCTGCGAATCGTCCATTCCACTGTCTCAAGTAGTCGCACCCGGAGGTCTTGTAGAGCCTTTAGCCAGAAGTCAGGGCTGCCGTCTACGGTAAGGGCAGGACCCGGACCCGGTTGGCCTATGGCTGCTCACCTCTGCCTCGACCTCCCGCATTAGGTCTTGGAGTCTCGTGCTGGCCATTCTCTTCTTGGAGGGAAACCACACCCGTTCAACCGGTAAGACGTTCTGGTAGAGCTGGTGAAGAAGTCTGTCTGACACTCCCATTTCCTGTGGGCTTTTGTAGTCCAATCGTGGGAAAAGTCTTTGGGCAAAGAGTTTGGCGCCTTTTGTCTTTAGCCCTCCCACGATGAGGGGGGTTGACTCACTCCTGGGCTTACACGTGGCGGCTTCTTGTGGCGGGAACGCCATCTTGGGCGCCATCTTGACCCAATGGTGAAAAGGCGGGAAAGTTCTTTTAGGGACGAACAAAGTCCATATTGTAGACAATAAAGTCCAGTTTAAGCACAATATACCCGTTGGGTAACGGGCCTGCTCGTATCCTGTTCGTGACGCCATTTTCTGACTCACCGCGGCCGGCTAACTCCGGTTGATACAGGCGATGCTTCCTTCCTCCTTGTCACGGGTGGACCGCGCCTGCCGGTAGTGGGGCCCGGTGTAGTGCAGATCAAAAGTGAAGACGTCTTGGTGGAACAGATTAAAGGGGTTTTAATTTATTCGTGACGCCACCTATGAGTAGATTCGGTAAGGGCTACCGACGCTGCGGAACCTCCGGGGGATGGACAGCAGCTAGATGTTACGCTCCCCACAGGCTGAGCGGTGATCCCCGGGGGTTGGAGCTGCTCAAGATGTTGTGCGGCAGCTGCGGTTACCTTTGAGTGCGGACGGACAGTTCATAAGGAAGCACGGACACAGAAAGTCTCTATAACGGTTCTTTACTGCAACCAGCCGACAGTACACGGTATACAGTGGTTGAGTAGTAGACCGGGTGGACTCAGCAGTGATAGTGTTCCTCAGAGATCCGCAGTGTTCCTCCATTCTACCTAACTTGTTTGTTGCCAGCGTCGCCCAGGAATACCAGGTCGGGTACGGGGAGGCTGCTTCAATGCCCTATCCATGATGTACGTTCCGGATGCTTTGGGGAGCCCTGGGGCTGCTGTGTATACCCCTGGGGCTGCTGTGTATACCCCTGGGGCTGCTGTATATACCTCTGGGGCTGCTGTGTACTACCTAAGGTCTGCTGTATACCACTGGGGCTGCTGTATATACTGCTGGGGCCTGCATACCACTGGGGAGGCTGCTGTATACTACCACTGGGGGGGCCTATATACCACACTGCTGGGGGCTGTATACCTGTGCTGGGGTCCACCCTCGGCTTATACACGAGTCAATAGGTTTTCCCAGGTTTTGGGGGCAAAAGTAGGGGGGTCGGCTTATACACGGGTCGGCTTATACACGAGTATATACGGTAATTAACTAGGATGTTGCCAATAAACCTATCAGCAGATTTCAGACACATGACAACATTATATAGGCATTCCTAAAATGTTTAACCCCTTTACCCCCGGAAGATTTTCCATTTTCAATTTTTTGTTTTTTCTTCCCCTTCTTCCAAGAGCCATAACTTTATTTTTCCGTAAATATACAAATATGAGGGCTTGATTTTTTTGCGGGACGAGTTGTACTTTCAGAAGAAGTAATTTATTTTACCATAAAAATGGGAAAGAAATTCCAAATGCGGTGAAATTGCAAACAAAGGTGTAATTGCATGTTTGCTTTTTGTTTTTGTTTTTTCACTATGTTCACTATGGTAAAACTGACATGTTGGTAAGATGCCTCAGTTTGGTACCAGTTTGTAGATACCAAACATGTATACTTTTACTGTTATCTAAGTGGTGAAAAAGATTCCGAAGTTTTAAATAAAAAAGAGTGCACTTTTGTCACCATTTTTCGTGACCCGTAGCGTGCTCATTTTTCGAGACGTAGGACTGTGTTACTGCTTATTTTTTTGTGTCTTGAGCTGAAGTTTCTAATGATACAATTTTTGGTTAGCTACATTGTTTTGATCGCCCGTTATTGCATTTTATTGCAATGTTGTGGAGACTAAAAAAAACGTAATTTTGGCATTTGGACTTTTTTTCGGTACACAGTTTACTGAGCTGATTAGTTAATTTTATATTTTGATATATTGGGCATTTCTGAACGTGATGATACCAAGTACGGTATGTGTAATTTAAATTTTTTATTAGTTTTTAAAAAAAAACATTTTTTTATTTTTTCTTTATTTTACACTGCCCAATGGGCGCCACAGTGCTGCACTGTCCGATTGCTTGTGCTATGTAGCAATGAGCTGCAGCTCATCTCTATATAGCACAAATGATCACTTCATGTGGATGCTGGCACTCTCCAGCCATTCACAGAAAGTGAAACCTGATAGCCAGATGACCCCAGATGCTATCAGCTGACATAGCGAAGCCCTTGATCACGTCGCAGGATCTCAGATCACAGAACGAATAGCAAGATCCCTGCCTCGGTGCTTTGGATTACTCTGTCAGTGAATGACAGCAAGATTCAAAGGGTTAACACTGCCAATCAGATCTCTGATCTGATCAGCAGTGTTAGCCACACATGTCAGCTGATGATATCAGCTGAGATGTGGGGGGAAAGATGTGAGCTCACTGCCAGTGCTCACATCAAAGGGAGGGAGCCGACACATGACGTACTGGGTGTTGTAAAGAAAGTAAAGAGGTTAAAGGCATAGTAATCTTAGTGTATGTAAACTTTTGATTTGGCAGAAAGTAATAAAAATGCCTTAAGGCTGGCTTCGCTTCACATTGACGTTCCCCTCCGCAGCGTTCTGCGGAGGGGAACCGCCATGTGTTGCAAGGGAGAGAAGAAATGTGTAATTAATGGGCGATCACCACTATATAACGAATATGATTGCCCATTAATTACACATTTCTTCTCTCCCTTGCAACTTATTACTTAGATGTGTTGGAGCAGATCCCACCCCCCTTCGTCATTGTGGTGCCCTCAGTCTTCCACCTTTTTTTGGGGAACCGCCATGGGAGTGCAGCCACCGCAAGCCCCTATGTTTATAATGGGGACGCACGGTGCTGCGCTTAACTCCGCATGACCGTGCGCTCCCATTCATTTGCCTGTGTGATTTGTACGCATGCGCATGCTTGTGTACAAATCATACATTGTCATCCGCAACAGGAACGTGACATGTCGCGTTCCTGGTGCGGACGAGAGAGTGTGATTTGTACGCAAGCATGCGCATGCATACAAATCACACAGGCAAATGAATGGGAGTGCACGATCATGCTCAAATTTCTTACTCTGATCAAAAATGGCCTTGCACATTGTGCAGGTAATCCTAAGGCGGCCGTCACACGGAACGATATCTTGCCCGATATCGTTTAAGCGATCTCCTTTTTGATCGCTTAAGCGATATCGGGCAAGATATCGTTGCATGTAAACAAGCGATTCACGATGTGAAATCGCTTGATCGTGACATCGCTGATCTGAGGTCCGGTTCTCAGATCTAGCGATGAACGATGCAACGATCTGCATCATCGTGGTGTATAACATCACGATGAACCATCTCCCAGCGATCGCGCCTATGCTGGGAGATGGTAACTATGGTAAACGTCGGGTTACTAAGCGACGCGCGGCGCCTAGTAACCCGATGTGTACCATAGTAACCAGCGATCTCGCTGCTCCACATCGCTGGTGAGTCTGTCTGTGTGACATCTCACCAGCGATGTGAGCGATATTGTAAGCGATTGCGCGTGCACGTGATCGCTTACAATATCGCTAAAGATGTCGCAGCGTGTGACGGCCCCCTAAAGGGCATTTCAGATGTGATCTTTATACTATATACAGTGTCTCTCAGTGGTGTAACTTGAAGCTCCAACGGCTCCCCCAATTATTGGACATCTTTTATAGCATTAGTCTTTTTCTATAGGCCAGAGGGATGTTTGGGGCCCCGTAGGCTCCAGGGCCCGTGTGCGATTGCAACCCCTGCACCTGTTGTAGTTACACCCCTGGTGTCTCTTACCACAACTGTAGACTGTATCCTCATGAATACAGGGCTCTCTAAAAAGTACCTAGTCTATTAAAACTACATAGGTCCTTTAAGAACACATGTGACATAATTTATAATAAAGAAATGTTGGAAAACATAGCAGACCCTAGAGATTTAGGTTGTCTACTGAGGCACAGATTGTTGCTATGTATGACATAGATCCTATTGCGAGTCTGTATAAGACCCACGTACATCTGCTCAGGATCTACGCTGCAGTAAGACATAACAAGGATATCCTAAATCACATATTGTGGCTAAATATTTTATGTTCCTATAACCCCAGGACTCTTCGTAAATCAACACGTTAGTGTTGGTTCTGCCGCCCTGTATGCCTCTTTGATCATGTACTGTGTGCTGTTCTCAATATAAGGATATTACCAGCATCTTGCATCAGACCTCTGTCCCCTTCTATCTGCTGGCAAAGCGAGTATAATGGCCCCTTTACACGCAGCTACAGGTAACAGGTTTTCCACAGGTAACTTACTGGTTGCAGTGAAATCATGGAGACAAGGTTCTATCTTGTTGCTGTGTACAAATGGAATAATGTCTCCATGATTTCACTGCAGCCAGTAAGTTACCTGTGGAAAACCTGTTACCTGTAGCTGCGTGTAAAGTGGCCATAACATTTATGGCATATTTAATTATTTTGTTTGCCCATCAAAGAGACAATCAGAATTTCCTCTATGAGGTTAAAAAGAATTGAGTAAAATTTGGAAGTTGTGCGTTATCCGCATAAAGCTTCATATTTTACTAATTCCATTGGTTTATCATCATAATTGTAATTATCCATCGTTACGTAACAACCAGCTAATACCCTGAAACGTCTGGGACCAACACACTTCTGTAATAAGACCCATTTATGATTTGCCATATAAAGTATTAGTGTCCTTTGATTTAGCAGGGGTCTCTAAGGGAACAAGGACCATGTTATCCGTTACTTCTACACAACCTATAGTTACGATCCCAGTTACAACTGTAAACTCTACAGTATATCTATATTATCTCCCACTAATAACATGTAATATGACGGCGTCGGACGTACTGCAGACCACATACCCTTTTTCTTTTTCTGGCTCAGTGCAAAATCAATGTCTTCTGGTGCCGGTTTGCTGCTCATATTGAAAATGCTTCCTTATGACAATGTATTGGAGAAAGCTGAAATAGGACTGTAGAAATGAATGTCTGCGACAAAATAACCTAATGGCAGGCACATAACTTGGAAGCCAGGGAGATTTTTCTGTTGTTGGGCTGGGTGTTTACATGGTAGAGTTGGCACCCATGGGAGACGTTGCACCATGGGAAACTCTTCCACATAAGGTAACTTTATGTAGTTATGTAACTCAAAAACTTACTCTGAGCTGTTGTCAGTTCAGAAAGAAATTATCATGTGACCCGCCCAGGGGTCTTTGGGAACTCAGAACCCAGCGTTGATGCTGGGGGTGATGTTTCGGTGGCCTGTGCCTGGGCCCGTACCCTGGGGGTCACTTGGTAAAAAGGGGAAAATCAAAATAAAAGAAAGTCTCGTGAAGCCACCTACAGTTTCTGGTGATCTCACTAGCACCACTGTCCAACCGCCGGGGATGGTGGTATTGCAGCCAGTTCACAATGCTCCCTGCAGGCGGAGCGGGATCCCCGGGGCAGTTCTGCTGCTGAGTTGGTCGTTGTGGCAACAGCTATTCCTTAACTTAACAGAATAAGACACCAGAGGCTTGCTGACTCTGTACTGGTACTTTATTGGCAACAGTTCATGGTTCACTCAGTTTACAGTCACGCAGTCTTTGCGGGTAGCTGGCTGGGTAGTCACCGGAGGGTACAAAGTCTCTCTGAGACTCTCCAAGTGTTCCGTCAACTTTACGTTCACTGTCCTCTGTGTCTTTCTTGCTCCTCCATACTATCCGTGCTCTGCCCTGTACAATCCACTTCCTACCAGGCCCGTCGGGTGTGATGAGGTGACCCTTCTTCTCTAAAGGGCTCAACCCGGTTTGAGGATACCTAGTGGGGCTGCACGTTGTTGTCGAGGTCGGGGGCTGCTTGGCAGACCTGCGACCCACCGGTTTTGGCGGTTCAGGGTTGGACTCGCCTGCACCACGACTCGGAGCCGGTACCCCGTTGTGGACCGGGATTCCCCCAGCCGTTTACTCAGACAGTCTGGCACTGGGTCTCCCTTTTCTGCCTGGGTCGCCACTCCTTTTCGGGCTCCCTCCCTGTGGAGTCCCTTTAGGACTTGCTCCTTGCTTCGTTCCTCAGACTAGACTATCTGTCTGTGTGTTTCCTGCTCCTTCTACCCTAACATTCCTCCCACCGCGGCTGGGTCTCCCAGACAAACAGGTTAACCCTTTAGTCCCCCTATTCTAGGTGTAGGGATGCTGGGATGAGAGCCTCAGTTCGACATTATCCCCGCCTATTACTGGGATACTGCACACTCTGTTTTGGGTGCAGTACCCCTACTGTTGCGCACTGACCAGTGGGGCGCCACATTTCCTCTTGGTGAAACACACTTGTCCGCCAGTGTCTCTATCCCTACTCGGTACAGAGCTTTTTATATGCTTTAACATAACAATAAACATCTTTATATGTAGCACCACAAGGTATGGGAACTCGGATGTCTGGACCTCTTTCTCTCCAAATGGGGAATGTTGCAGGTGGCCGGCCCAGATCCGTGGCCCCGGGGACAGCCCTGAAAGAAGGGGGTGTTGTTGGTATTTACAAGGGATTAAAGTTTTTGTCTTGTGACGCCACCTGTAGAACATGGTGACTAGACACCAGCGCCGCCACCGTCCTCCGGAGGGTGGTGGTGTTGCGGCTAGGGTGGAGCAGCTCCCTACAGGTAGAGCTAAACCTCCAGGGCAGTGATAATTGTGAGGAATGGAGTAGGGGTTTGGCGAGGTGGTTGAGGATTAACGGAATGGTCTCTGCGGGCAGCGGGGACAGGGGGTGAAGAACACACACACGCTGTTGAATGTCTCTTTACCTTTTACTGGTAAAAGCAGGTAAAAGTCCGGAACACTGTCGGGTGACCAGGAAACACAGTTGAATCTCCACAGCAAGTGGGTGTAAGGCCTCTGTGTCCTCTTTCCCTGTGTTGAAGCCCCTGCCCCGTGTAGAACTTGGCTGGCCTCCGCTACACTCTCTCTCTTCACCTGCACTGTCAACGCTACACCTCTGATGACTACCGCCGGTTCCCTCTCCACGGTGTCTGGCTCCCTGAATGGTGATTAGCAGGTGACCGAGTGACTGAAGTCTCCACGGTTGGCTGGGCTTCTCTGCTGGGTGTGTAGCTCTCCTGCAGACGCGGACCCCGGTGTCCAGTGTGTTGTTTGGACGAACCTATTCTGGCTCCTCAGCTCCCACTTTTCTTCCTCTTTCCTCTCCTTGCCTTCCATCGCCACTCCTGGGCCTGGCAGGACTCCTCAGAGGCTGTTCAGGGTCACCGGTTCAGGGATAGCACGGCACCGATCACCAGGATGTATTCACAGCTCTCCTAGCGTCTGCACACTCTGACTAACTCCTCCCCAGCATCAGTATTTATAGGGGATCTTGCTTAAGGGCAGCAAGTGGAGCTCCCCCTACTGTGCTGGGGTGGAAGGTGTTGATTGTACTGGTGTACCTGCTGTGTTCTAGGCAGGCCTGTGGGTACCTGTGGATGCAGAGCACCACATATATACAAACAATATGCAGTACTTTTCTTCCCTTTATGGGAGGCACCTTCTTAAAACGTTGCAAGCATTCTTATCTAAGCACATTATCAGAGTCTCTGGCCTAACTGGTTTAGTCCACGCTCAGAAAAGAAAGCAAAGTCCTCATGAATGTCTATGAAGTTCTACAAAAGTGCAGCATTTTCAAATCTTTACACAACTATATACAAGACCGAATTTTGCAGTGTCTAGTCCACACATTTATACACACACAGGGCATACCACCCGCGGGGCCCTGCATGTCTCTCGTAGTTCACCCAGTCATTTTGGTACGAGTCCCACTCTGGGGCTGGAGCTGGTGCAAGGTTCCGCTCACCTGTCATTGCGGCTACACCGACCTGTCTAGCCGGTCCGTGCGGTTGAAGCTCCTTCTGCACCGTGTGGGGCCCGTATGCCCCAACTTCCTCAATGTCGCCTTTCTGGTCATCCTCCCCCTCAGAGCTTGGCTGGCTGGACAGCTCCTCAGCTTCCCCATGCTCTGTCGCTGTCATCAGGTAGGGCCTCAGGGTCGTCTGGCTCTGCCACGACTTCTGCGCTTGTGACAGGCTGCGGTTCAGCCGGACGATCCTCTCAGGTAGCCGGGTGCTCAAACATGGGCCGGTCTCTTGCTCCCGGTTCCAGCTCATGGTTACTAGACCTCCGTTGCGTAGCTCTGTCCCAGCCGCCATTTTTAGTTTCCGGCAAGAGTAGTTTAGTCTCTGGCTATCCCCTTGGTTGTTTGGTGGCAATCGGGTCGGGCAAAGTTTCGCGCCTCTGGTATGGCCGTCCCATGGTAAGGGGTCGAGGCACGCCCCTGGGTCAACACATTGTCTCTCACATTTTCAAGCTGCCATTTTGTGGTTCGCTGGAAATGGCTGGAAACAGTTCTTTTGTGCTGTATACTGACAATTCTAAGTTCTTTTTGAGCTAAGTGTAAAAGTTCGTAAGGCACACAGTACCCGGTTATATCGGTCACGGGATCCTCTTCGTGATCGCCATAAAGATGACTCGCCCAGGGTCTTTGGGAACTCGGTACCTGGGCATTGATGCTGGGGGTGATGTCTTGGTGGCCTGTGCCCAGGCCCGTACCCTCGGGGTCACTTGGTAAAAAGGGGAAAATAAAAATAAATGAAAGTCTTGTGACGCCACCTGCAGTTTCTGATGATCTCACCGGCACCGCTGTCAGACCGCCGGGGGTGGTGGTATTGCAGCCAGTTGACAACGCTCCCTGCTGGCGGAGTGGGATCTCCGAGGCAGGGTCTCTCCTGGTCGTTGTGGCAACAGCTATTACTTAACTTAAAGCGAACCTGTCACCCCCCCCGGGCATCAAAAGCTATAATAGCCACCTTCTGCAGCACTAAGGCTGCATTCTGAGAAGGTGCCTATAGGCTTTTGATGCCCTTTATAGTATGAAATATTAAGTTAGGTAAATGCTCACTCTTCTGAAGATCGAAGACCGGGAGGCGGGGTTTCACGCTCCTCCGGCCCGCCCCCTCTTGTCAATCATTGTGCGCGCCTGCTGCTGTCTCCCCTCAGTGTGGAAAATGAACGCGCGTCTCCGTTCTCATGCACGGAGCCACGCATGCGCTGTGCGCCCAGTGTCGACTTCCTGGACACCGGGCGCACAGCGCATGTGCGGCTCCATACAGGAGAATGGAGACGCGCGTTCATTTTCCACACTGAGGGAGACAGCAGCAGGCGCGCACAATGATTGACAAGAGGGGGCGGGCCGGAGGAGCGTGAAACCCCGCCTCCCGGTCTTCGATCTTCAGAAGAGTGAGCATTTACCTAACTTAATATTTCATACTATAAAGGGCATCAAAAGCCTATAGGCACCTTCTCAGAATGCAGCCTTAGTGCTGCAGAAGGTGGCTATTAGAGCTTTTGATGCCCGGGGGGGTGACAGGTTCGCTTTAATAGAATAAGACACCAGAGGCTTGCTGACTCTGTACTGGTACTTTATTGGCAACAGTTCATGGTTCACTCAGTTTACAGTCACGCAGTTTTTGCGAGTAGCTGGCCGGGTAGTCACTGGAGGGTACAAAGTCTATCTGAGGCTCTCCAAGTGTTCCTTCAACTTTACGTCCACAGTCCTCTATGTCTTTTCTGCGCCTCCTTACTATTTGTGCGCTGCCCTGTACAACCCACTTCCTACTAGGCCTGTCGGGTGTGATGAGGTGACCCTTCTTCTCTAAGGGGCTTAACCCGGTTTGAGGATACCTAGTGGGGCTGGACGTTGTGGACGAGGTCGGAGGCTGCTTGGCAGACCAGTGACCCACCGGTATTGGCAGCTCAGGGTTGAACTCGCCTGCACCACGACTCGGAGCCGGTACTCCGTTGTGGACCGGGATTCCCCCAGACCATTTACTCGGACAGTCTGGCACTGGGTCTCCCCTTTCTGTCTGGGTCACCACTCCTTTCCGGGGTCCTCTCTGCGGAGTCCCTCTAGGATTTGCTCCTTGCTTCGTTCCTCAGACTAGACTATCTCTCTGTGTGTTTCCCGCACCTTCTACCCTAACACTCCTCCCACTGGGGCTGGGTCTCCCAGGCAAACAGTTTAACCTTTTAGTCCCCCTATTCTTGGTGTAGGGATGCTGGGATGAGAGCCTCAGTTTGACTTTATCCCCTCTAATGACTGGGATACCGCACACTCTGTTTTGGGTGCAGTACCCCTACTGTGGTGCACTGACCAGTAGGGCGCCACACATGTTACTGGTATTTACTTTTGCTTTGATTTCTATGGCATGATTGTCAGGACTAGTAGCTTGGTACCTGAGCGAGTCTCTCACGCTCCAGCTCTCCAGTGGGTCACCCATTCCCCCTCCCTCTCCATGGGGGGGTGTGGTATCACCTCTGGAGTGCAGAGCTTACAGGAGTGCTCGCTCAGTCCAGGAATTGCATTCCAGGAGAATTACTCCCAGTGTTGCTCGGTAGCAGGGCGCCAGGTGGAGGAAATTGGATTCTTGGGGTAATTTTGTCTTTTGTTTCCATATGGCTCCTGCTAAGGTACAGACCATATGGGTCCAACTCAAGAACATCTAGGCTCTTCAAAGGTTTATTGGTTTTGTCAACCACTACAGGAGGCTCATTATGGGATTTTCCAAGATTGTGAAATCACTTACGGACCATACTAGCAAGGAGACAGATGTGGCTGGGTGGGGAGTTGAGGTCAGATAGTATGTTTTCTGGTCTCAAAGAGGTATTTACCTCTGCCCTGGTTCTGATGCAGCTGGACCTGGTCGGTGTGGTGGCGGTTCTACCCCAGGGATCTGCTTGTCTCACACATCTTCAGCCTTCTACTTTTTTTTCTAAAAACTTTTCTTCTACATAATTAAATTATGATGTGGGAGTTGTTGGGCTCTTAAGAAATTTAGGCATTTCCTGGAGTGAGCTAGACATCCATTCGTAGTGCTCACTGACCATAAAAATGTAATTTATTGGAAAATACCATAAGGTTTAATCCTAGACAGTCCATGTCAGCCTTGTTTTCTTTCATGATTTCAGTTTTCCATTACTCATATTCCTGAGTCTAAAAATACTCAAGCGGATGCTCTCTCCTGGAGTTTGTTATCTGTCCAGCAAGAGGAGGTTCCCCCTATATTTCACTTGGTATGGTGGTTGCTGCTACCAACGTAGAATGGGAGGTTGTTAAGTCGCTAACTCACAATATTTGGCCCCAAATGATACTCCACAGGAAAAGTTATTTATACCTGCTAACCTTACGCTTCATATTATCCAAGACTGCCGCAATTGTGTTCTGACCGGTCACCCAGATGTTAAGGATGCTACGCACTTGGTTATAGGAGGGTATTGGTGGCCCTCTTTATGCCAGCATATGAAGGTCTTCATTTAGTCTTGTAAGGTGTACGCCAGAAGTAAGGTACCGCGGTCCACTCAGGCTTTTAAACTCCTCACACTTCCTTTTCCAGACCATCTCTGGTGGCACATCTCAATGGATTTTATTACAGATCTTCTATGGCATGACTGTAATCTGGGTTATCGGTGACCATTTCTCCAGTCAGTGCCACCTCATCCTTCTTGCAAGATTGTCTTCCTCTTGGGACATGGTAAATATGTTTATTAACAACATGGTTAGGTTGCACAGTGTCCCAGTTAATATAGTGTCTCATTGGGGTTCACAGTTTATCTCTAGGTTTTGGAAGGTTTTCTGTGGTTGGAGTGTGTTAGAATTTCCATTCTCTTCTGCATCCCACCCTCAATCCAGCAGACTTTCAGAGAGGACTAACCAGTCACAAGAAACGTACCTCAGGTGTTTCTGTTCTCATAATAACCAACTTAAATTTATGTTTGCAGGAGTGTGCCCTTAATAATATACATCATGAATCATTGGATATGTTTGGATATGTCTCATTTCTTTTGTAACTTTGGGTTTCATCCCAGGTCTCCAGCTTTCTTAAGGGGGTGGGAGGAGATTCCTTGGGTTTCTGAGACTAATAGACTGAAGGCCATTTGGGATACGCCAGCAACTTTAGGAGGCGTCCTTTGGGCAGAAGGTTGCAGCTGATAAATGTAGGTCTTGGGGGGAGCAGCTGATGGTTGGGGATCTGGTGTCGGTGTCCATTAAAAACCTTAAACTCCAGTTACCCTGCTCTAAACAAGACCCTTGGTTTATTGGACCCTTTTTCCCTTTTGGAGGTGGTTAATTTGTTTGCATTTAGGGTTAAGCTCTTTGCTGCCATTAAGATCCCCAATATCTTTCATTGATCTCTACTGAAGAAAGCACAGAGACCTCTCCAGGCCAGGAAGAATATGAGGTTAAACAAATTATTAATTCCAGGAAGGTGCGGAACTCTGTTTAATACTACTTCATTGGAAAGGATATGGTCAGGAAGAGAGGTCTTGGGTACCGAAGGGGTGTATCCATGCCAAAATACTGATTGCCGATTTTCATGCTAAGTTTCCTGGCAAACCGAGTACTGAGATTTTGGATGTGTCTCTTCAAGATGATGTACTGTCAGGACTAGTAGCTCTGTACCTGAGTGAGTCCCTTGTGTTCCTGGGTGTGCTCCAGCTCTCTGGTGGGTCACTTGTCACCTTTCACTAGCCATGAGTGGTGGGGTGTCACCTCTGAAGGTGGAGTTTGCAGGAGTGCTCCGTCAGTCCAGGAATTGCATTCAAAGAGATTTACTCCTAGTGTTGCTAGGAGGCAAGATGCCGCTGCTACCCGCGAATACGCTGTTTTGGGGACCCAGGATGCTGAGTCCCCTGGTGTTAGCTGTTGCCAGCGGGTATGGGATGAAATGCCTGGTGTGGCAGTTAGTTGGTGGCAGATCCATTCCTCTCTCTTGACCCCTCCTCCGGTGTCTCTGTGGTCTGGGGGTGGAGATTGAGCATTGCCACAATGTGGTCAGGTGACTGATAGGAGGCAGATTTAAAGCATGTCATTTCCTCTGGTCTTTGTGATTATTTTCAGTTCTGTTGGGTGGTTAAGGTCAGTGTTTCTGTGCTGGTGAGGTGGTTCATGCTTTGGTCTCTATTCTTGGTGGTTATCATTGTTCCCCTTTTTGTGATTTGCACCCTTTCGTGTGTTTGATCTCTCTGCTGCCTGTGTCACGTGCTGCCTAAGAAGGGCTCTGCTAAAGTACCCCCTTACCAGGACTATGGCGGTATGATGGCTACCGCTAAGTATGATCCTGCACTCGATGGCTTGCAGCAGGTCACTTCACAATCACTGAGGCTTACAATGATACAGAATTTAGCGCAATCTATGTTATGTACATGGGCAGCTTGGGTTTTTCTGCTATGGTATAAATGTTAGTATTAGGCCCCAGTCCTCTAAACTGAGATAAGGGAAGCTGCACATTTCCTGAATTGGTCAAACGTATCCTGAACTGCGTATTGGCCCTTGATTTGGGCCTTGATTGGCCCAGCATTACAACATGTCCTCCTGTACCTATGCTGAATCACTGAGCTGCGGTAGACAGGTGAGTATTCCCTAACCCTGCAATCTGTTCACCCAATGCAATGAGTAGGAAAAAGCACATTGCCCTTAGAACTGCAGCTTGGACTATGTGGAGGCCACATTTTTTTTTTCCATCAATATGTTTTTTATTATAAATTCACAACAATTCCAACAAACAAATATAAAGACAACGGGTAAGACATTACAAAGGTGGTCAGCAAGTATCTCAAATACGTTTGGGAAACAATCTTTACAATTGGAGGTTTAATGCCTGCTGGTTTAATCATTTATGCACATCTTTCAAATATCCAGTTATTATTATTATTATTAGGTATTTATATAGCGCCATTAGGATACATGGCGCTTTACAATTAGAGGGTAGACAGAAACAGGAGGTCGAAGACGACCACAAACGACGACAAACGATGACATATCACAATTAGTCATACGGGTACAACAGGGTCGGGGATCCTGTCCGCGAGGGCTCAGGGCCACGTCACACACACAGATAATTGTGCACATATTGTTCGCAGATCTCTGGTTGCAGTGAAATCATGAACACAGTGTTCCATTTTGTGGCTGTGTACAAATGAACAAATTGTCCATGATTTCACTGCAACCAGAGATCTGCGAACAATCTCTGCACAATTATCTGTGTGTGTGACGTGGCCCTCACAGTCTAAAGATGGGTCAATCTTCACTGTTGACCTCAATTATCCAGTCCATTGTTGTTATAGTAATCCCTCTCCTTGAAAAACTGGTAAAAAAAAAAATAGCATTTCTTGCTTCACAAAGTGTCTGTTTCCTCACTGAATAGTGACAAATATTTGCAGAGGATTGCATTGCTTAAATTTTGCATTGTTGTGCCTTTGTATTTTCATACTGGTTGATTTTGTGGCACATTATAATGGAATGCTGCTGAAAAGAAACAGAGAATGTTCACAATAAGCCTCAGGGTACCTTTACACGCCGCTACTGGCAGGTGGATACAACCAGCTACATGCGACAAATGTAGCTTGTATCGGCAATATACCCCGTAGTAGCGGCGTGTGAAGACGGTAGTAGGCACCCGGCAACAGATGCATCTGTTTCCGAGCACTGCCCTGAAACAGGTGGCTACCCAGGCGATTGTAGCGAGCTGTATCGTTGTGTAAAGAAGCAACAGAAGGGATGTGTCGACACCAGGCTATGTACCTGGTATGTAGCTGGGGCGTGACACAGGCTCCGGGATACCGCCCCCCTTCAGCGATAATTGGTGGAAGCTCTTGCGTTACGATTGATAGACGCTGCATAGGGCGGCATATTTAAGGAGCTGACCAGTCACACTACACAATTGTTCGAGCGTCATGTATTAAACAGCCTCCTGTGATGCCTGGCCAATCATGATGTCCTTGCTTTGTCCTATCAGCGTACGGACGTCTCGTAATCCACAATTGTGGCACGCCTATGTGTTGTCCCTGCTAGTGGTGGGCGAATCCTAAATTACTCGGAATCGCTTGACTGTAGCGAGTCCGAGCCCAGGACTCGCTACTCGTTGCGAGTCTAGCGAGTCCAATGTTAATGAATGGGGAAGCGAGTAATAGCGAGTAGTGTGAGATTTACAAATCGCAGATGTGTCTCGGAAGCTTCAGCCTGAAGCAATCCTAGTTTTGTCATTTATTTGCATTGGACTCGTTTACTTTGTAAGTAATTGCTGGGAAACTCGCACAGATAAGAGAAGAGTCCTGTCTGCTCTGTGCAGCTCCAGGGTCCTAGAGCCCGCCTGCTGCCTGATGTAGCAGTGCTGAGATTGTTCTCAGTCTGCTCATTCCCTGTGTACAGACATGAATGTCTGTGCACAGAGATGATGTAGCAGTGCTGAGATTGTTCTCAGTCTGCTCATTCCCTGTGCATAGACATCTATATCTATACACAGGGGATGTAGCAGAGAGGACATCGCGTTTTGGACTGCGTCGGACGGAAGAGGATTTTTTTAATTAAAGATGGAGTCCCTAATGGCTTATTTTTTTATTTCTAATAAAAAAATTTCTCTGTGTTGTGTTTTTTTTAAAACAATTTAATAGAAATTCATGGCGGTCATGTCTAATATTGGCGTGACCGCCATAAATTTCGGGCTTAGGGCCAGCTGATAATACAAAGCTGGCCCTAACCTCTTTATTACCCAGCGTGCCACCGCTACCAGGGCCGCTGGAAGAGCGGGGTTCAGCGCCAGAGGATGGCGCTTCAATGGACGCGCCATCTTCTGGGGCGGCTGCGGGCTGCAATTTGCAGCGGGGGGTGCCCAGAAAGCTTGGGCATCCCTGCGCTGCGGATTCCAGCCCCCAGCTGCTTAGCTGTACCTGGCTAGACATAGAAATTGCGCGGAGCCCCACGCATTTTTTTGACTCAGACTCCGAGACGACTCCGACTCCGAGACGACTCCGACTCGACTCTGAGACGACTCCGACTCCAAAACGACTCCGACTCCGAGACGACTCCAACTCCGACTCCGAGACGACTCCGACTCCGAGACGACTCCGACTCCGAGATGACTCCGACTCCGACTCCGAGATGACTCCGACTCCAAGACGACTCCGACTCCGAGACGACTCCGACTCCGAGACGACTCCGACTCCGAGACGACTCCGACTCCGAGACGACTCCGAGATGACTCCGACTCCGAGACGACTCCGACTCCGAGACGACTCCGAGACAACTCCGAGACGACTCCGACTCCGAGACGACTCCGACTCAGACGACTCCGAGACGACTCCGAATCAGACGACTCCGAGACGACTCCGACTCCGAGACGACTCCGACTCGACTCCGAGACGACTCCGACTCCGACACGACTCCGACTCGACTCCGAGACGACTCCGACTCCGAGACGACTCCGACTCCGAGACGACTCCGACTCCGAGGCGACTCCGACTCCGAGGCGACTCCGACTCCGAGACGACTCCGACTCCGACACGACTTCGACTCCGAGACAACTCCGCCTCCGAGACGACTCTGAGACGACGACGACTCCGACTCCGACTCGACTCCGAGACGACTCCGACTCCGAGACGACTCCGAGATGACTCCGACTCCGAGACGACTCCGACTCCGAGACGACTCCGACTCCGAGACGACTCCGACTCCGAGACGACTCCGACACGACTCCGACTCCGAGACGACTCCGACTCAGACGACTCCGAGACGACTCCGACTCAGACGACTCCGAGACGACTCCGACTCCGAGACGACTCCGACTCCGAGACGACTCCGACTCCGACTCCGAGACGACTCCGACTCCGACACGACTCCGTCTCGACTCCGAGACGACTCCGACTCCGAGACGACTCCGACTCCAAGACGACTCCGACTCCGAGGCGACTCCGACTCCGAGACGACTCCGACTCCGACACGACTCCGACTCCGAGACAACTCCGACTCCGAGACGACTCTGAGACGACGATGACTCCGACTCCGACTCGACTCCGAGATGACTCCGAGACGACTCCGACTCCGAGACGACTACGACTCCGAGACGACTCCGAGATGACTCCGACTCCGAGACGACTCCGACTCCGAGACGACTCCGACACGACTCCGACTCCGAGACGACTCCGACTCAGACGACTCCGAGACGACTCCGACTCAGATGACTCCGAGACGACTCCGACTCGACTCCGATACGACTCCGACTCCGAGACGACTCCGACTCAGACTCCGAGACGACTCCGACTCCGACACGACTCCGACTCGACTCCGAGACGACTCCGACTCCGAGACGACTCCGACTCCGAGACGACTCCGACTCCGAGGCGACTCCGACTCCGAGGCGACTCCGACACGACTCCGACTCTGAGACAACTCCGACTCCGAGACGACTCTGAGACGACGACGACTCCGACTCCGACTCGACTCCGAGACGACTCCGACTCCGAGACGACTCCGACTCCGAGATGACTCCGACTCGACTCAGAGACGACTCCGACTCCGAGACGACTCCGACTCCGAGACGACTCCGACTCCGAGGCGACTCTGACTCCGAGGCGACTCCGACTCTGAGACTCCGACTCTGAGCCTCTGAAATTCATTAAATAATAAAAAAAAAAATGCGTGGGGCTCCGCGCAATTTCTATGTCTAGCCAGGTACAGCTAAGCAGCTGGGGGCTGGAATCCGCAGCGCAGAGATGCCCAAGCTTTCTGGGCACCCCCCGCTGCAAATTGCAGCCCGCAGCCGCCCCAGAAGATGGCGCGTTCATTGAAGTGCCATCCTCTGGCGCTGAACCCCGCTCTTCCAGCGGCCCTGGTGGCGGTGGCACGTTGTGTAATAAAGGGGTTAATACCAGCTTTGTTATACAAGCTGGTATTAAGCCCGAGATTCTTAATGTCAGGCCACGTTTGACCCAGCCACTAAGAATCTCCAATAAAGGGTTAAAAAAACACAACACAGAGAAAATTTTTTATTTGAAATTAAAAAAAAAGCCATTAGGGGCTCCATCTTTAATTAAAAAAATCCTCTTCCGTCCGACGCAGTCCAAAATGCGATGTCCTGTCTGCTACATCCCCTGTGCATAAATATAGATGTCTATGCACAGGGAATGAGCAGACTGAGAACAATCTCAGCACTGCTACATCAGGCAGCAGGCGGGCTCTAGGACCCTGGAGCTGCACAGAGAAGACAGCTGGACTCGGCTATCCTGGCACAGTAGCCAGTGATTACTCGCACGAGTCTAATGCAAACAATGGCAATCCTAGTTTTGTCAGCGTTTCTGACAAAACTAGGATTGATATTGATTTGCATTGGACTCGTGCGAGTAATCACTGGGAAACTCGCAGAGTACCGAGTCCTGCGAGTCCCTTACTACTCGCCGAGTAACGAGTCCTAGCAAGTAGATTCGCCCATCCCTAGTCCCTGCTGCACCAGGTCCGCCCATATTAGCTTGTTGTAGCGGTGTGTAAATGAGGTAAGGTGAGCTACAGAAGGTAACTTATGGCACCGGGCGGTGTATCCAGAGATAGATGTAACGTAGCATAGCGCACCTTGTGGCAGCGTGTAAAGGTGGTGCGATTACCGTTTGCAACCGTTTGTGCGTGCTCGTGCACTTGAAGTAGCTGGTTGTATTCACCCGCCAGTAGCGGCGTGTAAAGGTACCCTCAAAGTGGTAATCTCACCTTGGAGAGCCACCCCTATGTAAAATCAGGTGTCATCAAGCTGGACTCTCATCCATAGAGGAAATTAATTAGACTTATGGAATCCACTGAGAACGGCTTGTCATGGACCCCTTTTTCTCCATATGTTTATGTCTAAAGGTACCGTCACTCGCGGCAATATTGCTAGGCAATTTTACTGGCAATTTGCTGGTTGCAGTGAAATCATGGACACATTGTTCTATTTTGTTGCCGTGTACCAATGGAACAATCTGTCCATAATTTCACTGCAACCAGCAAATTGCCAGTGAAATTGCCTAGCAATATTGCCGCGTGTGACGGTACCTTAAGAGTTGGGACCATCAAGTAATATTGCGCAAAATAAAGAAGTTCAAGACATTAGCTCACCAATCCAGGTGGTGACTAGTGGTAATCAGACCTCACCGTTCTTGAGATCATTTTGACCCCACAGGGTGAGATCTTGCGTGGAACCCCAGATCAAAGGAGATTATCTGTGGTCTTGCATTTCTTCCATTGTCTAATTATTACTCCCACATTGATTTCTTCACACCAAGCTGCTTGCCTATTGCAGATTCAGTCTTCTCAGCCTGGTGCAGGGCTACAATTATGTTTCTGGTGACCTTCGACAGCTCTTTGGTCTTTACCATAGTGGAGTTTGGAGTGTGACTGTTTGAGGTTGTGGACAGGTGTCTTTTATACTGATAACAAGTTCAAACAGGTGCCAGTACTACAGGTAATGAGTGAAGGACAGAGCAGCCTCTTAAAGAAGAAGTTACAGGTCTGTGAGAGCCAGAAACCTTGCTTATTTGTAGGTGACCAAATACTTATTTTCCACCAAAATTTGACACAAAATTTCTTTCCGAGGTCCTTTGAATTCTTTCCAGTAGATAAGGTGGGCAATGGCTGTCCTGTAGCTCCCATATACAGCAGTGCAGATAAACAGTCACCTTTCCATTCTCCACTTGGATGATTTCCCTAGGGAAACAAGAGACAGAACACTTCATCTTCCCATAGAATACCACCTCTGGTGAATTGAGGTATATACCTTGTATGTACCATACATATCAAAGATGGAAAAAGGCACTCATTTTGGTGCATACCAGCATCACTCAATGGTGCCGGGTCATAAGCGAATGTAACAGGCAGATCTTATATACCTGATCAAATACAAATACAGAAATTATGTTGTGGCTCCCCTGTGGATCCAGTCGTCACAGAGGTACTGCACCCCAGAACAATGCAGCGGCCGGCTTGTGCTGTCACTCCCAGCCACAATCACGGACGTGCTGGCAGACCCTTGTAGTGAGGTGAGCAATTCAGATTGTATCATAGAAATGGATATGGAAATGAACTGTGCACAGTCCGCTACTGCCCCTTGTGGACAAGTGCTGAAACAAACGCAGGGAAGTGGGAAATTCCCTTTTCAGCAAATGTGTTTACTCAGGAAGAGAGAGCAGCAGGAAGTCAGTGCAGATCCAGTGCTGAGCCAGGGGAGACCTGCTTGTGGACGTCTGTTGAAAGAGGGCTACTTTGCTACACCTTGCCGGAAAAATCACCCCGCAGAAGCCCCCGTGACTGATCCTGGGCCACTGGACTTTGGTGCTGTGACTCTGGCCGCTCTGCAAAACCTTGCCCGCCGAGCACCCGGAGTGCATGTGCAAAAGCAGTGACCAACATAAGGGAGCCATTTGTACTGCCTTGATCTCCCTTCTGCTGCTCGGTGTGCCCTGAGACTGGGAGAGACTAACAAAGAAAGATTCCGTTACCTGCGGAAGGAGACCAAAGAAGAAGACTGAGGAGTTTCCCCCTTCAGCACTGCACCGGGACCCGTCCTCGTGAGATCCCTAGGCCTGCTACGTGGGAGCGACATCTTCTTCTGTGATAGACTGGTACGTGATTTTAGGGAAAGTTAGGGAAAGATACCTTCATTGTTGTGTTTTTTTCTTTTCTTGCCGCGTACCCGGAAGAAGTGAAGATCCAGAGACTCTAATATATACAAGTGCGCATATAGTTCGGTTGACTGTGATATAAACATGTTTGCCAGTAAAGAAACGTTATTATCGGTTAAACCTGAGTATGGGGATTCTGTTGAGAAAGATCATACACACACACCCGCGGCCTTACCACCGGTCGCTACACTCTGACCCCAGGACCTTCACAGACCATGGTGTATCATATGAAGTGACCATATACCACCTAATAGATGGGCGCTCTGGGATCACATTGGAACATATAGAAGGATAACACCTGGATCATACCTTGGTATAACACCCCTGAAGGAACCACCTTTGGATCTTAGAGTATACCTTACCGAGAATCCCCAACACAAGGGACTGTCAACCTTCATAATATATTCTGGATCCACTGTAGGGTCACATCTATCATACCTTCAAACAGCAATATACAAGTTTCACTTGGTTATACCTTCTAACACCTCCCAAAAATCCTCATTGAGTGATAGCCCTCTATTGTTAACATAAGCAGTGATGTTTTGAAAAAGGCCTAATGTTGGCCGAAACGTTGACCTGCCTGTCACAATTCCTCACCTGTGTTTAAAAATAAAAATTCACTTTGAAGGAAACCTAATAAGCTGTACGAGTGCTTGGATTTCATAGATATTTGTATTAAGGATTTTAGAATCTGTTCCATTAGCACCGTCAATATACAAAACTTATTGAGTGCGGGTCATTAACGGCTATATTTAGACAAGTATCCTACAGAATATAATGAGTAATGATGAATACAAAATAAAGTCCGACCTGCACCACCACTCTGTGCGCCACAGGCCAATGAAACGGGAAATAAAGTGTACATCCAGACAAAAAACCCTGCTGTGGTGCACAACGCTTCCAAAGGAACGACCAATATAATGCATCAAAGATAGAAGGAATGAGGCTGCACTCACCGGAGGTATTTCTTCATGCGCTTTATTTTAACAAGGATTCAGGTGGACATGTAACAGGATCCAGCCCGTATCCTCCTACATGGCCGCCTGAATCCTTGTTGAAATAAAGCGCATGAAGAAATACCTCCAGTGAGTGCAGCTTCATTCCTGAATGAATAATGACCTAATTGCATTTCTCTGAACACTAGCATGGTTAACTTCTACACATCAGTAGTCCTTCTGGCACAAATTGCTCTGGGCCCCTGCATCCTCCAGGGAAGGCTGGCTCCTAGTCTCCAAAACTGAAGCTACCGTATCACAGGGTTTGTGGGACCAAGGTAGGTGGAGAAGAGCCAGCAAAAGATTAATTGGGAAAAAATACTTAAAAATGTAAAATCTGAGACACTGGCCATAGCAACGAGCAGTGACCTGACTTCTTGCTATGGCCAACATCTCACATTTTCCTTCCTACAATGTCAGCTAAATCTTCCCCATTTTTTCCCTCTGATGTTCTTATCACTTTTTAAAAAGAACAACAACAATGAATGACTCCAGATAACTTGCATTTTTCGCCTTCAGAATATGCAAAACTCAAATCCATGTTGCTAAGTGGGCTCCCAGTATTAGTGCCAGTAGAGAACAATGATAGAAAGGACTACATGTGATTCACTCCCACCTCCTCCTATTTACTGACCACGAATATAAACTTCCTTTTTTCTCTGCCTGAAATAGAGAAGAAAATGAACTTATCTGCTGATAGGATCATCACATGTATTCCTCGGAAAGTTTTCTCTAAGCAGCAGGGTCCATAGCACTGGCTGGTATCGTCCTGGTTCATGCAAGACACAAGCAGTAGGAGACAGACGGGCGCAGTACATAGATGGTTATACCCACTAGAAAAAGTCAGTATGTACAAAAAAAAAAGCTTTGTATGGCGATCTCCCAATACTCAATGGCAAATATTGTGGGGGAAAAAATGAAATGTAAAATACCCTACTATTCCCAAGTACACAATCCACTGCCAGAACCCTCTTATTTCAGATACTTAGTTGAAAAGCACATGCATATATGCTCAGCATAAATATAAGGGGTTGGGAGGAAAAGATAAAATAGCTGTCATCTGACACTCAAGTATACGGCCAGCTTTAGTCTGCATTCAAGAAATCTAGAACCCACCATATTTTTCACACTATAAGACTCACTTTTTCCCCAAAAACATTTGGAGGAAAGTAGGGGTGCGTCTTACAGTTCAGATGTACGGTACCTCACTGTGGCTGTGGTACCATATAGCTTTTGGGCTGGAGAGTTTTCATCTAGTTTCTATTCCAAAATCTGCTAAAAAAAAAAATCCTTTGTGCATACATAGCCTTCGGGTATGTTCAAAGTCTTTTTGTAGAGTTTTCAGAGCAGAACATCCAAGCTTTTGAGGAGTTTTCAAGTTTGAGGATTTGGACAGTTTCTGCTCCAAAACCTCCAAAAAAACTCACTCATTGTGTACATAACCCGAAAGATATGTGCACACAACATCTTTAATCCAACAGCAGACCCGCTAAAGGTATTTCTTATCATAAAGTTAGCGACTTTTAAAGGGAACCTGTCACCTCCGAAAAGCCATCTAACCTATCAATACATGTCCCTGCTCCTTCTATTACCATTATAACCATCCCTCTCTCTGCTAAATGCCCGTTTTTAATGTTCTAAAAAACGTTTTTAAACTTACCCATTAAGATGATAATAAAGCGGGGGCTATGTACAATAGTCCCCTGGGCTGTTTGTTTGCAGCTTCCAGCATCCTTTATCACGCCCCCATGGGCGTGATCTTGAAATGAAATTTTGCGCTCCCAGCCTGGCTCCCTCCGCTCTGCTATGCAGCCTTCCTGTGGGAATGACACTGAATGCGTCATTTCCGGAACCGCGGGTCCCATAGCAACCCGATATTTATCTTAGAAGCAGCACAGCGCTGCTAAGCGGAGCTCCATAGAACCAGCATAGCACATCGCTGCTATGGTAAACATCGGGTTGCTATGGCCCCATATGGGGATATGAGTGCGGTACCTATTGTTTAAGGTCAGGACGCCAGTTGGACGATGTGCCCATTTTCCTAGTATGTAACAATAGGCAATAAAGGGCTGCTGTCGCCAAAAATGTAACCAAGTTACAAGCAGTGTCTGGATCGGTATTTACTGAATGGGTTTTTAGTTGGTGGGTTTTTGGTCAGTTAACGACTGGGAATTCCTTCCTCGTCAAGTTTTTGTGGACTGTTACAATTTTTTGGATTGCATCAACACTGCATGTGTGGCCAAACCCTGTTGGCCAGAACTGACATCATTATACGGTAACCATTACATACATTTGCAACACTGTCCCGATTGGAGATCACAAACTAAACATCCTATCAGTATGTTTGATAACTTTCAAACGAATATTCATTTGTAAGCAAGCTCCCAACTCCCTCAAACACACGAATGCACAGTGCAGCTTTTATGGTTAGACAGTCCTGCCAAAATCAGTGGGTTTGATCAACGTTTTCTAATGTAAATGCTGGCCTACAGGTATTTACTATGTTGTAAATTTATTAGACCACAGTCTGTCCATGTCTAATGATCCAAACATTCTAGTGTGGCGCCCCACGTAGTCAGGCGTCACAGAGGGGTATTGCACCCGTAAATGAGGTGTAATTTCCACAGCTGCAAGTGGACCCTAGGTTGGTGGGTGGGCCCCATTCCAGCACTCCACATTAATAGGTTGGTGGGAGGTTACCCGCGAGGGAGATATATTCACCTCTAGGGGAACAAAGGAGGTTAGTGAGTAGGAAAGAATAGTCAGACAATGGACGTCTGAGAGAGCGGAGTAGTCGGAGGAGGAGTGTGGAAGGTTTTACCCTGACGGCTCTACGCTGATCAGTAGAAAAGGAGAGAGAGGGTCTAGAGGAGATCCTTAAAGGGGGCACCCAACACGAGGAGTCTGGGCCTTAGAGAGAAAAGGGGGAACCCCAGCATGGAGCGAACCATACTCCAGGGGATTCTCCAGTCCACCACGGGAACGCCGGGCCAGAGATTCCGGCCAAGGTCTATCTTTGCAGTCGAGTGGTCCGTTCATCGCCACAGCACCCTGCCAATGGAGTGATCTGCCTACTTCCTCACCACGAGGGAGAGGAGCCCCAATACTACCTACATGGAGCCATTGGGTATAGACTCATCCTAGGCTGGGAAGAAAGGACATGGGTTCGTCAACTAAGGTACACCACGGGTCCCACCATACCACCTGGCATCCACTTGCAGCCACCTGTAGAGCTACCTGTTACTTTAACAACTGTTGCTGAACTGTGAACTCTGTATTTGCTACTGAAAGTTTACAGTAAAGTACCCGGGAGAAAGTGACTTTGCTTGTGTGTGATTATCTCCATCAACCTGTTTCCTTTCAGGAACGCTGCCCCTGAGGACCAGCTCCACCTGTATGGAGCTTTGCCAACTCAGCCGCATTACCATCAACCTCTGGAGAACCGTGGCGGCGCTGGTGACCCATCACCAGGTACTACAGGTGGCGTCACATGACAAAATCTTATCCCCTGTACATACACCCCTTTTTGAAGTGTCACCCAGGCCACAGGTTCAGGCGTTGCCACCCGTGACATCCCCCGCGAAAGCACCCACCGAGCCGATACACGAGTACCCCAGGGCCTGGGGCTCAACACTAGCACCTGAAATCAACAGCCGCATATGCATATGTATATACCGTAGATTGCGGTCCACACTTGGATGTTGGACACATGTTGAATACTATGCATGTGACTAGTGATAGGCGAACACGAACTGTAAAGTTCAGGGTCCGTACCAAACAGCTAGTGTCAGTGCATGGACCCCAAACACAGATTTCCCTGAGAAGTCTGTGTTTCTGTTTGGGTTTGACTAGGGGGATGCAGAAGGAAGCAAAATGGTGATTAACCAGTAAAGGGAACCAACCACCCCAAATGACCCCCCTGGACTGTTAATATGTGTCCCTACACCCTGCAGACACATATGGGGCAATCGTTTTTGCTAAAAAAACTGATTTGTAAAAGCTAAGATATAGCTTTATAAACTTTTAAAAATCTCACCGACTGGGTGTTACCTAGCTGCCGGGGGGGTTTGGTGGGGGTGGAGCGCTGCGCAATATGTACAACCTGGTCCGGTGCCATCCCTGCACTCCTGTCCAGTGCTGTCTCCCCGCTGCTCTCTCTGGTGCTGTGCCCGCTGGTGTCCTCCTGTCATGGTCTCCATGCTGTGCCCCAGGCCGGTAACATGATTATCGGTGCGGGCTCCGGGCAATGGGGAAGCTTCCTGCTTCCTCCTGCCAATCCCCGCCCAGGTCAGCCCTGCACCAATGAGAACGCAGGGCCATTGTGTCATGTGATCGCCGCTGTGAGCCAATCACAGCGCAGGGGCGGTTACATGACATCACTGGCCCTGCGTTCTCATTGGTGCAGGGCTGACCTGGGCGGGGATTGGCAGGAGGAAGCAGGAAGCTTCCCCATTGCCCGGAGCCCGCACCGATAATCATGTTACCGGCCTGGGGCACAGCATGGAGACCATGACAGGAGGACACCAGCGGGCACAGCACCAGAGAGAGCAGCGGGGAGACAGCGCCGGACAGGAGTGCAGCGTCGGCACAGGACCAGGGTTGTACATATTGCGCAACGCTCCACCCCCACCACACCCCCCCGACAGCTAGGTAACGCCCAGTCGGCGAGATTTTTAAAAGTTTATAAAGCTATATCTTAGCTTTTACAAATCAGTTTTTTTAGCAAAAACTATTGCCTCATATGTTTCTGCAGGGTGTAGGGACACATATTAACAGTCTGGGGGGGTCATTTGGGGTGGTTGGTTCCCTTTAAATCATGTTTAGAGTGCTTCCGGGTCCACTCATAACAGTCATTGCTTCCCCTGCCCACCCTCTGTGATGGCGTCTGTGATTGGTTGCAGTCAGATGCCCCCTGTCCCAGATTCTGTAATTGGTTGCCATACACATTAGTTTATGGCAAGCAAGCTGCCATCATAGTAGTGTAAAACTAAATACGGTAATAATACAAAATTCCATGGGGTACCCCTGTATTTGTATCATTTAGATGCGCCAAACCTGTGCTTTACCCGGCTCTTCCTGAGTGCCCTGGTGCCGTGGTAATAAGGGGTTATTGACAGCTGTGAGTTGACAGTTGAAATTAAGCCCTGGATTGATGATGTACTGGTCTCTTTGAGATCCCCACATTACCAACCCTGTAAGAAGTTAAAAAAACAGAGATACTGAGAAAAATCCTTTATTTGAAACAAAAATCCACCCATTTAATTAACCCAAACATACCCTTGAATCTCTGGTGGCAATCCACAACACGAGGTCCTGTGAAACTTTTCAGTCCGGCTCTGCTGCATCAAGTCCTCATGCCGAGTGATGATATTAAAGTGACCGTTCAGTGCGACATCCGGTTCAGAATAACTGTTCTGACAGCAGCTTCCGTGAAAGGTGTGACATCACCTGAGGTCATAGTACCTCGGCTGTGACTTCACCGCTCTCACACCCGTAGCTGTCAGAACCATCATCCCGTGCTGGACCTCGTGCTGAGCAGTGATTTTAATGTTTCCACACAGCGCGAGGTCTTAAACGTGGCAGAGCTGTACCGGATTGCTTCACGGGACTTTGTGTTATGAATTGTCGTTGAAGTTGGAGGGGTATATTTGGAGTTAATAAATGGGTAAAGGAGGGTGTCTGTTTTTTATTTCAAATACAGGATTTTTCTCTATTTCTGTGTTTTTTACCAGTTTAATTACAGGATTGGTAATTGGAAAGGGTTAATGATTTGGCGCATCTAATGGATGGCAACCAATCACAGATGTTACCACAGGGGGCGTCTGACTGCAATAAATCACAGATACGGTCACAAAGGGTGGGCGGTGGGATGCAGTGAATATGTATGAGACTTACTGAGTGGATCCAGAAGCAAGTGTGAGAGCAGCATGGAAGCTGGGTATAATTTAACTGGTTAATCACCATTTTGATTCCTTTTGCAGCCCCCTAGCCTCCATTTTATAGCATAGGGTCCAAAGACTTATATGGGTTTTGGCTAAAGTTTGGGTCAAGTCCGGCCCCAGAGCTAGACAAATCCAGCCGGATCCACCAATACCCGAACATCTTTGTCCATCTCTACAAGTGATCAAACTATAAGTTCTTTCAACCAGAGCAAAATTTCAGTTTGGGGCCCCACCTCACATCTCTCGTCCCACATGTTGCCCCTGTTCGGATACTCCCATAATCCCTCAATGGTCTTTGGTTACTGCTGAGCCAATGACTTGTGTAGATTGCAGAGGACCATAGCATCTGGGTGCTGGAGAAGTAAGGTGTTTAATATGTGCGTGTTTGGGCTGTTTTTAACAGCTGGACAGCCCTTTTTACTCATTTAGCTGGTGTTTCAAGTGTCTTCTCTCTTCATGTGGCACTTGGGGCATATACCTTGCCAGCTCCCCTTTAGTTGTACCACTTAGAACTACTTCCACAGTTTTCAGATGGAGTAAAAATACTCAAGAAATGTAGGTATCTAAACAATCTTAGCTGCACACTCTGAGGTCAAAGACCCTGGGGAAATAAATAAGTATACTAGAAAGAGCATTTGACTGCTATATTATATTACATGTATCCATGAAAAAAGAGATGTCCTTTATTAATAGAAGTACAAGTCCAAACAGAATGGGTAAGAGATGGCGCTCTAAAGGATAATTATAAAGAGAGAGCAAGAAAGTTAGATGGAATTACTATCAGAGTCCTGTCCATGCAAAATGTGTATCCTGGTTATTAGAACATACATGGGTCATGTATCAAACTAATCACATCTCTGCATTAAAAACAATCCTCAGCATGAAAACCACAGATAAAACTTTTGTTTGTGTAAACAAGAGCAGCGTATAAGGGTCCCATTACACTTGGCGACGTTCCAGCGATCCCAACAACTATACGACCTGGTAAGGATCGCTGGAACGTCGCTACGTGGTGGCTGGTGAGGTGTCAAACAGTCAGATCTACTGAATGACGCAGCAACGATATGGTGACCCGTATAACGACCTCGGCGATCGTTGGGACCCTGTCACACAGTAGCTAGTCTGACAAGTCAGACCTACATGGTTGACTTCTGAGTCGCCAACGAGGTCGTTGTTAAGGCGTCAAACACACTGATGCATGCTGCCCAGCAGGAACCCGGTGATCAAAAAATGGTCCAGGCCAATCCGACACGATCGGCGATGTCACAGCGGGGGCCCGGTCGCTACTACGTGTCAAACATAGCGAGATCGCTGGCGAGGTCGCTGTTATGTCACAAAACCTGTGACGCAACAGTGATCTCGCTAGTGATCTTGCTATGTGTGACATTGGCTTAAATGTATAATTTCCCATAAGAAACCTGTGTGCGGGGCTGGGCAATACCTAGACTAGCTTTCCATCCAGTCAAGGGGGGTAACTACAAGAGGTGCAGGGATTGCGATCGCACCCAGACTTGGAGCCTAGGGGGCCCCAAAAGTCCTTCTAGCCTACAGAAAAAAGCTGTTGCTATTAAAGATTTGCAATAATTGGGGGCCCCATTGGAGCTTTGACATCAGGCTCCATGAGCTTCAAGTTACAACAGTCCTAATGTACAACCCCAAAAATGATTCCTTCCCCGATGTCTGTCAGGTTGGTCGGTCCATTTGGACAAGTGATGACAAACATTACAGATTGATTATATACTTGTCTGAAACTAAGTCACTGAGGAAGTTTCAGAAGTTTACTGTGTAAATCTGATCTGTTCATTATTTGAAGCTGCCACCAGGTGGAGGGCGCTGCTCACCTGCCGGATGACTCACTGCTCCCTCTTCCGGTACTTCTATCCTACAGCTCCTTCTTCTTGGTGTTTTCTCACAGCTGGAAGCTGCGAGTGTCTGTTCCTGTCTGGCACCACCTTCAGTGACTTCACTACAGTCTTATGACTGCTGACTGTTTACTTGCAGCCACTGTCATTTGTTCTTGCTTGTTCCAAAGGCTGCTGGGATTTGTAGTTTCACAGACCATACTAAAAATAAAAGGGGAAGTTACATATCATATACAGATGGCACTTTCGCCCACATGCTCAGGGCTTTTGGGTTTTGAATGTCAGAGCTCAATCAGACGAGTGTATTATGCGGAGATGTACTGCCCGAGTAAAAATAGCACGCTGACCGATGTAATTCAGTAGGGCTGTTCAGATGAGGTTTTCACTGAACAAAATTGTAGCATGCGCTATACTCCTCTATATCTCGGATCAGAATAGCATACTAAAATCTACAGGTGCATGCAAAAAATCAGAGCCCATATGGATCCTCTGTATCCAACTTTTAAGGTACCTTTACACGCCGCTACAACAGGATGGATACAACCCGCTACAGGCTACAAATGTAGCTTGTAGCGCCAATATAGCCCGTAGTAGTGGCGTGTGAAGACGTGACGTGACAGCCGGCAACAGATAAATCTGTTTCCGAGCACTGCTCGAAAACAGATGGCTACAAAGCCGATTGTAGCGAGCTGTATCGGCGTGTAAAGAAGCTACAGAAGGGAACTCTGGACACCAGGCTACGTAGCTGGAATGTAGCTGGGGCGTGACACAGGCTCCGGTTTACCGCGCCCCATTAGCGATCATTGGAGGAAGCTCCTGCATGACGATTGGTAGTCGCTGCACAGGGAGGCATATTTAAGGAGCTGACGAGTCACACTACACAATCGCTCGAGCGTCATGTATTAAACAGCCTCCTGCGATGCCTGCCCAATCAGGATGTTATGGCTTTGTCCTATCAGCGTACGGACGGCTCGTAATCCACAATTGTGACACGCCTATGTGCTGTCCCTGCTGAACCAGGCCTGCCCATATTAGCTTGTTGTAGCGGTGTGTAAATGAGGTAAGCTAAGCTACAGAAGGTGACTTGAGACACCCGGCGATGTAGCTAGCTATAGATGTAACGTAGCGTAGCGCACCTTGTGGCGGCGTCTAAAGGAGATGCGATTACCGTTTGTAACCGTTGGAACGTGCTCGTGTACGTGAAGTAGCGGATTGTATCCATCCTGTTGTAGCGGCGTGTAAAGGTACCTTTAGGGATACATTTCCAACATAGGAAACTGTATGCGATCTTGTATAATTTAAACTGTTGATGTATAAATGAGGATGTCACAAACATGTGAAATACGGACACACATTGTCAGAGGTTTCTGGATAAAAAGCAGATGATTCTTCTTGACTTTGTCTGACCTCAGCCTTGAAGTGACACATTTAGGCTTTGTGCACACACTGCGTTTTTTGGTGCAGATTTGCTGAAGTTTTCTGACTAATCTGCTTGCCTATCCTGATGCCAGCAAAGTTAATGAGAACTCTGAAGTGTTGTGCACACGTTGCTTATTTTTACCTTGCAGATTAGGTGCAGATTTGCTTGCAGAAGAAATCTGCAGCATGTCACTTCTTGTTGCAGATTTCTTGTGTTTTTCAGCCCTTCCAGCTTTTTACTAGTGGTGAGCGAATTTTGCTTGAACATGTTTGCCAATTTCAAGAACCCGGCAGATTTGATTCGTTACCCCAAGTTCGAACTATTTGCTGACAAGTCGGGAACTTTGACGAACATTCGTTAATGCTTGGATGTATGTGTAGCTTAACGTAGGACAGAAGCATTTTGTGCAAATGCACTAATGCTTGTGTTGTCCTACAAACACAGACAGACACACATAGATCATCTTACTGGGTCTCTGCTGCTTGATTGCGCCAGTCGGTTTTCCCACACTCCCACTCACGGTGAGTGACATGCGCAAACAGATGATCTGATCACAATAGCAATTGTGTCACATGACCAGATATTGCCAGCTGTGTTGGTATATGCAACAGTTGTGGACTTCGTTTGTGTGAAGGAGGACTTGATGCTGATCTGACAATAGATGGCAAAGTTATGTAAAGTTTTCCTTGTTTACTGTATTTTAAAAGAAAAAGTCTCTCTTGTACATTCAGTTTCTTACTTCTTCCTGGTGTAGTACTGAGTGACTGTGCATATTTCCTTTACTTCATGTTCTGAGAAGTAAAAGCTTGTTATCCCCTATAACCTGCTCTGTGAAGTTTCTACTGCAACTGAGGGTATCCAGAAGCTGTTCAACAGGTTATGGGCCCAGGCACCGAGGATCTTAAGGACCGAGGATACCAGGCACCGGCACCGAGAACCCCAGACACCCAGGTCACCGAAACTCTCAGCAAGACCCTAGCGAATGCAGAAGAATTCTTCTGTACAATTCTCTACAAACAAGTAAGACAAGTTAAAGATGATGAGTAGCACAGAGCTAAAACTCACAGTAGCTAAGCTAAATAATGAGAACTATCAGTTATGAAAGTTCAAAGTAGAGATGTTATTGTCTAAATATGATTTATAGGAAGTAATCACTACAGATAGACCTGATGAAGATAATCAGACAAGGGATAAGAAAAATAGACAAGCAAGAGCTACCATTAGCTTATTAGTAGCTGATGCTCAATTAATCTGTAGCACCCCAGGGTCCCAATGTTATGCTTGGAAGCAAAAAGGGGTTTCTCTTTTCAGGTGACACACCATACAACACTTTCCTGTCTCCAGACCAGAAGAGTGAGATCTAGAACCCGGTTTAAGGTAAGCTTCCCTCTATAAATTCTGGCCCGGAGGTGGGGTTAGTCAGAACAGCCATGGAGTGAGTCTGAGGAGGAAGGAGAGGAGTACCTGGGGAGCAGAGCGACATCTCGCTCACCCCAGAGGAGAGCGCCAGAAACCGGATGCCGGAGTCCGAGGCTATTCGGGTACTAATGACCCAGCAGCAGAAATCCAGTGAGACAGGGGAGTCCAGAACACCTGGAGCACAGTAGCATACCAGAGCCCGGGGTCTCCACTGAGGAGCAGCCCCTGGAACAGGGCTAGCGCTGCCTGCTATACAGGTACAAACTGAGAAAGAGAGAGGCTGCAGTACAGCTTCATGCAGCAGCGGGGACACACAAGTGAAAGCGCAGAAGGGATGCCTCCAACCCACTTGGCTAGGTGGATCTTTTGATTGCTTCCAGGCTACCCGGGTCCACAGTAACATCTAAATTGGTGCCCCGGACTGTAATTGCAATGAATAAGTAAAGGTAAAGAGACTGCTACCCCTGTCTCTGTTGTTCCTTCAGCACACTGAACATTGCACTCCCCACAAACTATCCCTTTGATAAACTGCTCATCCTGCACCTGCAGAGCCATATACTGATTTTTGCAATCTGGCAGAGGAGACTGCTTGAAGGGGCTGAGAGCATTATACCAGCACTACCAATACTACAGCTCTGGAGAATAGCCCTACCAGTGGAGGGCTCAACATCCTGCCTGACAACCCTCATCATCCCCAGGGGGCCTAACTGCAACGGTGGATACAGCTGGCCATAATCCACGGGTGGCATCACGTTCATTCCTAAAAACTGTCCCTTTTATTGACCGCCCACGGCCACGAAGCCGAATCTCGACTCCCACAGCAGAACTATCCGCCCGGTGCCGAGTAACCCACGGCCCTAGTGGGCGAGTCAAATTGGCATCACAAACAGGATATCGTGCCCGATGTATACGGGTACTGTGTGCCGTAAAGACTTTATTGAACTGTGTGTTTTGACTGTCGTCATTACTGCACCACGAGGCGCGCGGGAAGCAGAAGGGGCGTGCTGTCATAGGCAGCATCCTGGAAAGAGCGCGAAGAGAGACCGAGCCAGAGCTCTGACGTCACGCAGCTGGAAGCAGGAGGCAAGAGCGAGAGCCCCATCCCACTTGAGTAGCCGGAGAGTGATAATCCCTCACAGAAGAGCAGAGCCTGGCAGAGGTTTACTAGGGGGGAGAAAGATGTCAGACCCGGTGGAGGGCTCCGTGGCGGGCGCAGCCACAGCGCCAGCCGCAGCCCCAGCTGTAGCTCCGGTAATGCCGTTGTCGATGCCTGATATACCGGGGGCGGCCTAGTTACCGCGGTCCTTGAGGAAGCCGCACACTGAGCGACTCCGGGGAGAGACTGCGGAGCTTGTTTGAAGAATGCTCCCTGACAAAGGCTGTGCAATCCATCAGACATTGTTTTAAGTAAGTTAAGTGAATATATTGAAAATGAAAATATGTTTTGTTTAATGCAGCCATGTAACCCAGTAACCAATAAGCGTACCGTGCCTGCAGGACTTACTGTATGAACTTTTATATTTTTCTTGAACAGTTAATGGACAATGGACTACTGGACTGTGTGTGAGAGAGAAGAGAGAATAGAAGAGGGCCAAGGACAGAACCCTGAAGGATCCCAATAGTGAGAGGAAGAGGAGAGGAAGTGGAGCCAGCGAACAATACACTGAAGGAGCAGTCAGAAAGATAGGAAGAGAACCTAGAAGAGAGGGAGTGGAAAGGTAGCGGGTGAGGTGGGTGTAGACCAGGTGCTCCAAGAGTTTGGAGATGAAGGGGAGATTGGAGACAGGTCTGTAATTATTTGTGCAAGACAGGTCAAGAGATTTTTTTTAATAATGGAGTAATAATAGAGTGTTTGAAGGAAGAGGGGAAGATGCCAAAAGAGGGAGAGATTGAAGATTTTGATTAGGTGAGTGGTGAAGACCGGAGAGAGGGACTGGAGTAGGTGTGAGGGGATGGGGTCAGTGATGCATGTAGTAGGATGAGAGAAAGAGAGGAGCCTGGATACTTTGTCTTCTGTGACTGGGTCAAATGTGGAGAGTGAGCTAGAGGTGTGGGGAGGGATAGGAGTAGCAGCTCTTGGAGGCCGGGAGCTGATTTCCTGATGGATATATTCTATTTTCTCTGTGAAGAAGCCAGATCAGCACATAGGTCAGTGATCGGGGTCTGCACTTTAGGACTGAGGAGAGCGTGAAAGATGTGAGTTTTTTTGGATTGTTGGATAGTGAGATCAGGGTGGTGAAGTAGGTCTGTTTGGTGAGTTGAAGGGCAGAGTTATAGGTTTTTAACATAAACTTATAGTGGATAAAGTTTTCTGGTGTGCGGGTTTTTCTCCATTGGCATTCAGCACTCCAAGAGCATCGCTGGAGGAATCGAGTTTGCAATGTGAGCCAGGGCTGTTTAAATCTGTAATTGGAGGTTCTGAGGGTGAGGGGTGCTACTTGGTCCAGGGTGCTTCTGATAGTGGCATTGTAGTGATTCACAGCCAGATAGGAACAGGAGAAGGAGGGGATTGGGGACAATGCTGAGATGAGAGTCTGTGAGTGCATGAGGGTTCATGGCCTGAAGATTTCTGAATGTGTGTTAGGTAGGGATGCACTGGAGTGGGCGAGATTAGTGAGCATGAAAAAGAGAATATTGTGGTCAGAGAGAGGAAGAGGTGAGTTGTCTAAGGAGGAGGTTGAAAAGAGCTGGGTGACGACTAGGTCAAGGATGTTACCATCCTTGTGTGTTTCAGAGGTCGAGAGCTGACATAGGTCAAGAGAAGTGGTTAGAGATAGGAGCTGGGATGCTGATAGAAAGGTTAGGCTGTGAATTTCAAGGACCACACGAACAGGCACTGATCTATGCCAACGGATTGCAACTGTTGTCCACGGACCGTTATTTTAACGGATCTGTCATGAGTTATCAGAGATAGGGCTCACAGGAGCTGTACCTTGCTTCTGAGCATGCTCAGTACAGCAAAATGGATATTTTTTTTCACGGATCCATCATTTGTGTCCGCTTTTTTGAAGGCAGCCCAAAATCGCAACAGTCTCCGATTCTGGGTACATGAAAAAAGCGGACACAAACGGATCCCTGACAAAAATGGCACAAACAGATGGCCAATTTGGACCAATCCATGCCTATAGGGATACATGGGAGGCCAAAGTGGATCCCTGGCTATCCATTTCAAAACGGATACACACGGGTTCTCCAAAAGTGCAGTGTGAAGGCAGCCTTAAAAAGCTTGAAATATAGCAATTCTTTTGGCAAAACGTCTAATTGCCCAAATATTTTTCACCTTTTAGCTTCAGCAGGAGGGGCATAGCAAAGCACCGCCTGGAAAATTCACATTAGTTTACACCACAAAAGTGAAGAATAAATTACATTTAGTTCTTTCAGTGGTGCATGGCAGCTAAAATATATGCCAGGTTCATTAAGAGGTGCATGCCTCATAATGATTTTGCCGCATCTTACTAAAAGCATGTTTTTCCTTAAGATTCATTGTATTCCATAAAAAATTAAAAATTCAATTTATTTTTCAGATTAAAAACATGAGAGGCAGAGTAACGTCAAAGAACAAAATCTATACCAATGGCAGAGAATGAACACAAACCTAAGCAGGCATCCAGGCACAGGCGTCTGACCAGTATGGTCCTTAATCTATGCCTAAATGTTGGCATACAGTATAAAGATCATACTGGTCAGAGACACGTTGCCTGGATGCCTGCTTAGGTTTGTGTTCATTCTCTGCCATTGGTATAGATTTTGTTCTTTGACGTTACTCTGCCTCTCATGTTTTTAATCTGAATAAAGTTAATTTTTTTTTTGAATACTTTAAGTTTTGGCTATTACGTGGATCTTCTTACATGGCTGTATAGGGCTTCTGCCATACACATGATTTCACTGCAGCCAGTAAGTTACCCGTTGACACCCTAGAAATGTTGCCGCGTGTAAAGGTACCATTAATTACAAATGCAATGCATGTGGTAGCTAAAGTTTAACCCAGTGTAGATATTGAATTTACATAGAATCCATTCCCAATGAAGTACAAATTAACGTATATACTATCAACATATAAACATGTTCAAAATCTATCAATATATAACAAAGGAAAAGTTTTTTTTTTTTTGCTGCACACGTCATATTTGATTTGCAGGTTAGGCCGGCTTCACACCACGGTTTGGAGCCGTCAGATTCTGTCTGGTGTTTTTCAGGATGCACTGGACAGCCCCGGTCGAACAGAAACTGAGGGCAAATATGCCCACTGATCCTATTTTAAACAGGAATCGTTTCTGCGCCTCTCTGTAGCTGTCCAGTGCTGAAATTTCAGCACCGTGTGTGTAGGGGAGCTGCCCACGGTGCTGAAATTTCAGTCGTGGAGCTCTTCATGGTTCTGAACTTCAGCGCTGGCTCTGCAGTGCTGCTCTGTCCATGGTGCTGAATGACCGCGGCTGCATTGCGGAGCCGCTGCTCTTCATTAAAAGCATCCGGGAAACTATCCGTTTTCTTTGCCAGATCCACGACGATCTGGCACCCATAGACTCCCATATTAAGTGTGTTGGATCGCCCCGGATCCGGGAGGATCCAGTTTTGTTAGTTTTTTTGCACCGGACACAAAAAATGTTGCAGACTCCGATTTTGTGTCCGGTGCAGAAAACAAACATAACCGGATCCTCCCGGAAAATCACAAAACAGGAGGCCAAATAGCAGCTATCTGGCACCATAGGGATACATGGGGCAAAACCTGATCAGGTTCGCTTCGGTTCACACTAGACCAAACCTGACAGGTAAAAACCGTGGTGTGAAGCTGGCCCTATAAAAACTGCTAGGCTGCTTTCACATCAGTTTTTGTACATTTGCGGCAAATCAGGCATTTTTGCGCCATCTGCCGCATAACGGCTCACTTGTGGCAAGCCACATTCATTCCCTATGGGATTATGGGATTTGCGGTCAGGTGCAGCAAGTACGTTTTTTCCCGATCCGGCAGATACGTTAGTGCAAAAAAACCACTACTAGAAGTAGATTTTTATCTTGCCACACGTGCCGGATCTGGCAAAACCGCAAGTGCAGCACCTGATCGGAAGTCCCATAGGGAATAAATGGGGCTTGCCGCAGTTGAGCTGTTACGTGGCAGATGCAGCAAAGCTGCGGATCTGCCATGAACTGCACTAAATGCTGATGTGAAAGCAACCGCGTAACAGAACACTTGTTGCAAGCCCCATTCATTCCCTATTGGACTTGCGGTCAGGTACGGCCCTTGCGGTTTTGCTGGATCCGGCACTTGCAGCAAGTCAAAAAAGTATTTCTAGCACCTGACCGCAAGTCCCATAGGGAATAAATTGGGATTGACACAGGTTTGCCGCAAGTGAGCCGTTATGCGGCAGATACCGGATCTGCCGCGAACGGGCAAAATTGCTGATGTGAAAGCAGTCTAAGAGTACTTTCACTTCTGCTTTTTAATTCCACCTTTTTTGCAAAAAACGGATCTGGCAACATTGCATTCTGCCCTGGAGTTCTGGACATGTGCGGTGACTTGTGGTTTTATCCGGATTCGGCAAATCCAGCACTTCAGGCTTCTCTTACAACCACAGTTAGTAGTAGTTTTTGACTGTAGCCTGAAGTGCTGGATTTGCTGGATCTGGATGAAACCGCAAGTCACCGCACATGTCTGGAACTCTATTACAAATGCAGAGGTTAGAACTCAATGCTGTTGCAATGGTGCCAGATCTAGTTTTTTTTTTTTTTTTTTGTAAAAAAGACGGAATTCTGCCAGATTTGAAAAACACAGATGTGAGAGTACTTCAAAAAAACGTGAAGTGAAAAGCACTGAAATGCCTGAACTGAAAATAACGAAGATGTGCCCACACAAAAAAAATTATCAGTTTCTGATCAGGAAAATTCTGCATCAAAACCTGATCAGGTTTTCCCAAAAAAACGCCCAATAATATAGTGCATTTTTTATGTGTTTTTTGAGCTGCGTTTTTTTTTTTTTGCATTACAATGGGCTCATTGCTATCGGCATACCAAATCCGGATCAATTAACTGACATGGTACTTCTTTTCCTGATCAGATTCTTGCAAACCTGATCAGGAAAAAAAGCATCTGTCGGCAGAGCATTTCACAAGTCTCATAGACTAACAAAAATGTATCCTTTTCTGTGTGCAAAAACACAGCACAAAAAACGGATCAAAACATGTCTGTTCACATGCTGCAGTCTTTGTCACAATGTATCACTGATTAAGTGCTAAGTGTAAAGTATTGCAACAGGTATTAAAACCTTTAAAAAGTGTAATATAGGTCGCTTTTGTAATTCATTCCTGCCGGAAACCTAGTGCCCGATTTTAGTATCCAGTAAGCCTCTTGTAAGGGCAGTTTTTTATGCCAATCTCCTCCACAGTTGGGGCATCTTACTTTCTCTAATGGGCAGAATTTTAAACCAGACACATCACCATTGTGTACATTCACAAAATATTTTGTACAACCAGAACAGGAAGCGTTTTAATCACTGATATTTTTGATATGTTCCGCTAGGCATCTTTTTGGCTTATGACTAGTGCAACCTATATACCGACACGCCTGGCATTCAATACAGTACAGTTTCCCCTAAAATAAAACGGGGGGAATATTGCATGGGAATATTGGGGACTGCAAGGGGATGATGGGGATATTGGGGGCTGCATGGGAATATTGGGGCTTGCAAGGGGATGATAGAAAAATAAGACAGCCCCTGAAAATAAGACATAGTGCATCTTTGGGAGCAAAAAGTGATATTAGAGTGTCTTATTTTCGGGGAAACAGGTATACTATGTGATGTGAGTTACAGGTCATAAATAAACTGATGACAAAATCCGATCCATTAGGTAATGATACATTTTTCTTTTAAACCTCTACAAATCTACACGTTACATCTGGAGCCTGCACATTTATAGAAACTATTAGACTCCCTTCACATCATGATTTTTTCCTGTCCGTGGGGATCCTGTTTTTTGCAGGACCACATGGACAGGAACAGACAGGATCGGATGTGAACTCCAGATGCCATTTCTGTGTCCGGATCTGTGATTTTGAGGCATCCGAATACAGAAAGAGCTGGGGGGAGCCTGAGCCAGGCAAGTGGTGTCAGCGCTGTGATGTCACACGGGGGAGAGGAAGAATCCTGTGTTCCTCCCCCTGTGTGATATGTCGGGGCTGAAGTTTTGCTTTTCCAATGTATCTACATACACTGTGAAAGCAAAATAATAGAGAAAAAAAATGTATTAAAAATGTAAAAAAAAAATACTCACCTCTCCACCAGCTGTCTGGGACCCGAAGAGAAGACGTACGATTGCTGCCAGGACCTTAAAGATGTGATTGGCCGGTAACGATCATGTGATATATCACGTGACGTACCACCTGATCGCTCCCGGCCAATCACATTTTAAGGTCCTGATAGCATTTGGACATCTTCATCTCAAGTCCCGGACGGCCAGAGGAGAGGTGAGCATTTATTTTTATTATTTTTAACACACTGCTTTCTTTCATTTCTCTTTAGCAGTGTATGCAGATAGTGTATGTAGATACACTGCTAAAGTGAAATTACACTGAGCAGAGCAGTTTTAGTGTACTGAGCATGCTCAGTACACTAACACCGGATCTGGGAAACTATCCTGTTTTTTCCTGGATCCGAACTACATAAACCCCCATGTTATTTGAATTGGACAGCATCGGATCCAATTGTGTCCGATTGCCCAAATCAGATCAGTCTCCGATTTTGGGGATGTGAAACCAGCGGATATAATCGGATCCCTGCACACACAGATGGCTATTAAGGATCAATCCGTGCCCATAGGGATACATGGGGACCGAATCGGATCTGTGGCTATCAGTTCTACAATGGATAGCCACGGATGCACAAAAATTGTGATGTGAAGGGGGCCTTAGTGGAAATCTATGTGGTTTTTGCTTCCTTTTCATTAAACAAACTTGGTACAAGTAATTTCCCCAAAGTGTTACCTTTTTTATGCAGATGAATACTTACCTCTACTGACACTTTTCCGTACATTTATACATTTTACAAATCTCCTCTTGTTGTTTTGTGCTGCCCTCTGTGTATATCTGTTTTCTATATGAACCCTACTGTTTCTAGAGATGTAAATATTATTTACTCTCAAAATGGCAATATTTCGAGGTAATAGGTCTTCTTTGAAGCAGTATACCAAACGGCTCTGCCCAAGAAGCCAACAGGGCACTGATAGATTGAGATCTAAAAGACTTTGACCCGCTTGCTCACAGGAGATAGGTGTGGATGAAGGTCCTTTGTACACCACAAGACCCCTACTTTTCCCAAAAGATTAAATTACTGTGACTTCCTTGTGATGCATCCAGGGTTAGGGGTACTCGGACACCGGGACAAGCTGATGGCTTAACTGTTGAGTCACTGGTGGTCGGGCTCCCGGTTCCGTGCCCTGGTAATCATTTGCTAGATGATGGGGGAGAAAGGGGATATTTACAGGGGATCGTGACGCAACCTGTAGTTCCCAGTAATATAGGTACCGGCGCTGCAAGCCGGCCACGGAGGTGATGGTGGGTGCAGCAGAGTGTGGGACAGCTTCCTACAGGTGGAGCTATTACCTCAGGGCAGCGGTGAATGAAGATGGTGAGGGAAGGCAGTAGTGGTGAGTATTGGTGTTCCAGTTCTTACCCCTCTGCTGATGCTGAGCCCTCCGGGCACCGCAATAAGGGTGACTGAGTCCAATTCAACTTTAACGCCACTTTAATGGTACCGGCAGATGGTGATGGTATACGGTACAGTCTGATTTAATGGGGGTCTGTCACCAGTTCCAGGTTTCCTGTTATGGAGTCTCTAGGTGTTCTTCCTTCTATGGCTTTCTGGGTTAAACTTATTCTTAACTTCTACCACCCTCGCAGAGCTCTCCCACCAGTCCCTTGATGTCCCACGGTGGAGCATGGGTGTCTTTTCCCGGATTTAAGAGGAGACCGTGCACTCCCCCGACGTCGGTACTCAGGCCGTTACCCCTGTGATCTTGGATCTAATGTGGTCCAGAGGGGTGAGGTACCCTGTGGTGCTGTCAATAACCCGTTTAGTGATGAGCCTGCAGCTCGTCGGTCAGCAGCCGGAGATAAACGTCCGACTGCTTCGGCTACCCGCACTGCCGATGCTTCCCCAATGTGACCAGCCGGCTCCAACCAGTCCTGGTCCGTTGCCCTCTGTCCTGGTTCCCCCCTTGAAGGTTGGGGTTCCTCTCAGCAGCGTTGCTGTCATGCTAGTCCTAGCTGACTGCCTTCCCAGCACCAACTAACTAAACTAAAACTTTCCCTCCCACTACTCTATCCTAGGCTCCACCCCCACCCTTTTGGGACCTACTAAATTACCGGCCCCATCTATTCTACGTGGTGTGGTCCTAGGTGGGTGTAAAAACAGACTCCATAAGGTGAACCTTGTACTGGCAACTTTACATGGTTAACACATTATTATTTAAGGTGCAATAGTACCCTGTGGCGCTTCGTCACAGGGGTGCCACACTTGCCTCTTTGGTGTGATTTTATTATGGGTGTCTTCTGTCATAGGGAGACATTTGACGAGTCTAGGACCTGAAGGTCATATTGCCTTGGTAAATCTGGTTTTTAACTGTATATTTATGTTTGGTGCTGCAGAGGTTAAGGACTATTTCCTTGCTAGTAGTTCTTTGTTAGTCCAATCTCAGGTGAAGACTTTGTTACCACTTCTCTCAGGTGATTGTGACGCACTTCCGGTTTTCATGTCTTGTTTCACAGTTACCGAGCAGCGGTCACGTGATTGTGACGCGTTTCCGGTATACGCCCACCGCCGGCTGAGCGCGGCACCGTGCACTGAGATCTCATTTATACCGCAGACATGGACACAGGCGGACACTCCTGACGAAGCTGCCAGTTTGCAGCGATACGCGTTGGGCTCGCTGGGGGTCCATCTATGACAGGCGGGGACTATACCCATGAATTTTACCTACTGAGATCCATTGAACTGTTTCTCACCCCTAGTGCCTCTTATCCATACCCATATATCGAATCTAGTAGTGCTACTAGCACTGTGGTGATATTATTTTTGCTGGGAATTGTAATAACATTGAAATTTGTGTATATCATCATTTGGTGGTCTTTATGCTATTACTTCTTTGATGCTCTTTTCCCACATAGCTATATGGAGATAGGGGTATCTGAGAACAAACTTAACCCACACATCAGTCACATATGAGTGACTATATAGTTGTAACCTGTAACCGGTTTACTGAGTAACATATTGAACATCATTGTTTGTCATTTGTGGGTTGTGGTATGCATACCTACAATTTGTGATCTTGTGTTCCAACTGGCCCATAATGTAAGGGACGTACTTGGTACCCCATAATACTTATTGTAACCTTGTTACTTATATCTCTGGTCTTACTGGAACTTTGGTCGACCTAAAAAACATATATATTAAGAGATGGTAATCATATGTATGTACTATTTGTACCATTACCTACAATTATTTGTCCTGTGGGTATATGGATATTCTGGTACTTTTCCACATAATTGATATCTGACAACTATTATCACATGGTTTATTGATTGTGTGGCACATAATATTTACTGTAATATGTAATATTATTTTCACTTACAATTGTTCTTTGGACTACTTGGTTGTGTGGTTACACCTAATCTGTCCCCGCTCTCTGAAGCACTTATTGTGCCATGTGTATATACATCTGATGGACCCCTTATCATGGCTGAAGTCATGAATTTTAATTGTTTTTGTCGTCTGCATCTGTGTTGGAAAGAAATAAACTTTGTATATTTGAAATTATCCAGGTGTGCTTATAGTATATGCCATGGCTTTCTCTTGTTTCTGCATAACTACTTCACATGGCATAGTGAGCACCCATATTTAAATAATTTCACACTGTGACCCTGTGGTGCTCCTTTGTTTCTCTTGATAGTTACCACTCCTCTCCACTTTAAATAGTCATATGATCCATCATCTGATGCCAGTCACAGAATCCATTTCTATGCTGATCACCGTGGAATGAGTAAATCTCTTTGAGTTGTTGAAGTTGTTTATGCTTGCTGTCCTGGTGCTTCGATGCAAAGTTCAAGTAAAACCATTTTGTCTATGTCCCTCTGTCTGTCCTCCTTACTCTGTGTCTTATTACTGCAGAGGTGAGGCTAGTGCGCTCACCGTCCTTTGCATTATCCAGGGTGAATGCAGGGACGAGGTAAATAACAGCGGTGAGGGGAGAACCCGTATAGGAACATTAGGGAGCTCAGGGTACAGAGACGGGTGAGTGTCAAGAGGTGACCTGTATCCCCTTCTCCCTACCACCAAGGCCTTCCCTTTCCATCCCCATTGTTATCATTGTGTTGCGCCATGCGCCGGATGTTCCATCGTCTAAGCATGACAGATTTGTATGGACCTTTAAAGTGAACCTGTCACCCCCTTTGGATGTTATAAACACTGTCCAGCACCTTAAACATAGTGTAATTGGGGTCCTGGTGACCCCTTTATACCCCCAGACTGGCCCCTGAATACCTCAGAAAATAACTTTGAGCGTGTCCCACGCCATAACTCAGAAAATAAAAAATAGGGAGGATAAAGGGTTAAAAACATCGCTGCTGTATTCCACGAGACATCAAAGGGAGAATATAATAGTGATTTATTAGTCATGTTTCAGGGCTCCCCAAAACAGCCTGATACATGGCAATATGATATTGATGTCTCCTGAGGAAGGGGTCAGGGAGCCCTAAAACACTAATTGACTAAGGCTGCCTTCACACTACGGATTTTTAAAATCCGATGCTGTCCGATAAAAATCGGACAGCATCGGATCCGAATTTGGCCCCATGCAGCCCTATGGGCATCGGACCGAATCGGATGTGCACTAAATGCCATCCGATTTGGTCCGATCCGATTCTGTCCGATTGTTTTATCGGTGCAAAAATCGGACCCTGCTCCGATTTTTGCACCGAAAATAAAATCTGACAGAATCGGATCGGACCAAATCGGATGGCATTTAGTGCACATCCGATCCGACCCGATCAACTTAACATGGGGCCCTATGGAGAAGGGTCCGAGGAAACATCTGATGTCTCCTCGGACCCGATTTTACTGTACTGAGCATGCTCAGTACAGTAATGATGCTCAACTGGGAGCGCAGGGGTTAAAAAATTTAAAAAAGTTTATGCTCACCTCTCCCCGAGCCCCCTCCTCTCCAGCCGTCTTCCTGTAGGCTCCCGGTGTCTGCAGAGGTCTTCCTCTGCTGTATAGGACCTGCGGTGATGTCACAGTCATGTGACCGCGGGTTACCATGGTGGAACCTGCTGTCACGTGACTGTGACATCACCGCAGGTCCTGTACACATGAAGAAGACCTCTGCAGCCTGCGGGAGCCACCGGGAACCTGCAGGAAGACGGGGGGGGCTTGGGGGGAGGTGAGCATAAACTTTTTTTTTTCCCTTTTTTTCAGCCTGGAGGCTCCGATTTAATGCCGGAATCGGATGCCTATTTGGCATCCGATTCCAGGCATCAGAAGGGAGCCGATGCTGTCCGAATTTATCGGACAGCATCGGCTCCCTTCAAAATCGGTATGTGAAAGTAGCCTAATAAATCAATATTATATTCACCTTTTCATGTCTCGTGGAACACGGCAGCGAGAGCACATAGCTGACAAGCATGCATGCTTTTATTGAAACAGCTGCAATTTCGAGGCTGGAAAAAAGCAGCACAAACAAATATGCACAGTGTGCACATAGCCTAACAAGGAGAAAGCACTACACAGAGACACAACACAGACACACACCAGACTACAGACTAAACACACCAGACACTACAGACAACACACAGACACACTAGAGAGAATACACACACACATACACCAGCCACTACATACAAAACTATACACAAGCAGTACAGAAACCACACACCACTAGGACATACATGTTATGTCTGCCGTCATATATACAGACAGCAGATAATCCGGCTCCCTCTATGTACACAGCACACACCATTCTATACACACAGTCTGGTATACACACACCACTCTATACACACAGTCTGGTATACACACACCACTATATACACACAGTCTGGTATACACACACACACCACTCTATACACGCAGTCTGGTATACCCACACACACCACTCTATACACGCAGTCTGGTATACACACACACCACTCTATACACGCAGTCTGGTATACACACACACCACTCTATGCACACAGTCTGGTATACACACACACCACTCTATACACACAGTGTAGTATACACACACAGTCTGGTATACACACACACCACTCTATACACACAGTCTGGTATACACACACCACTCTATATACACAGTCTGGTATACACACACCACTCTATACACACAGTCTGGTATACACACACACCACTCTATACACACAGTCTGGTATACACACACCACTATATATACACAGTCTGGTATACACACACCACTCTATATACACACAGTCTGGTATACACACACCACTCCATACACACACAGTCTGGTATACACACACACCACTCTATACACACAGTGTAGTATACACACACAGTCTGGTATACACACACACCACTCTATACACACAGTCTGGTATACACACACCACTATATATACACAGTCTGGTATACACACACCACTCTATACACACAGTCTGGTATACACACACCACTCTATACACACAGTCTGGTATACACACACCACTATATATACACACAGTCTGGTATACACACACCACTCTATACACACAGTCTGGTATACACACACCATCTATACACACAGTCTGGTATACACACACCACTCTATACACACAGTCTGGTATACACACACCACTCTATACACACAGTCTGGTATACACACACACCACTCTATACACACAGTCTGGTATACACACACCACTCTATACACACAGTCTGGTATACACACACCACTCTATACACACACAGTCTGGTATACACACACCACTCTATACACACAGTCTGGTATACACACACCACTATATATACAGTCTGGTATACACACACCACTCTATATACACACAGTCTGGTATACACACACCACTCTATACCACACAGTCTGGTATACACACACCACTATATACACACAGTCTGGTATACACACACCACTCTATAACACACAGTCTGGTATACACACACCACTATATACACACAGTCTAGTATACACACACCACTATATATACACAGTCTGGTATACACACACCACTCTATATACACACAGTCTGGTATACACACACCACTCATATCACACACAGTCTGGTATACACACACACCACTCTATACACACAGTGTAGTATACACACATACAGTCTGGTATACACACACACCACTCTATACACATCCAGTCTGGTATACACACACCACTTATACACACAGTCTGGTATACACACACCACTTATACACACAGTCTGGTATACACACACCACTCTATACACACAGTCTGGTATACACACACCACTATTATACACACAGTCTGGTATACACACACCACTCTATACACACAGTCTGGTATACACACACCACTCTATACACACAGTCTGGTATACACACACCACTCTATACACACAGTCTGGTATACACACACCACTCTATACACACAGTCTGGTATACACACACACCACTCTATATACACACAGTCTGGTATACACACACCCACTCTATACACACAGTCTGGTATACACACACACCAACCACTCTGTATACACCACCTACCACGTCTGGTATACACACACCACTCTATACACACAGTCTGGTATACACACACCACTATATATACAGTCTGGTATACACACACCACTCTATATACACACAGTCTGGTATACACACACCACTCTATACACACACAGTCTGGTATACACACACCACTATATACACACAGTCTGGTATACACACACCACTCTATACACACAGTCTGGTATACACACACCACTATATACACACAGTCTAGTATACACACACCACTATATATACACAGTCTGGTATACACACACCACTCTATACACACACACAGTGTAGTATACACACGTACACGTCACCCCGCGCTCTTCTCCGCCCTCCATTCCCGTATGTAGATTATATTTACACATCACGTGACCAGCCCTGTTCTCGCCCCGCCCCCTCATACTCAGACCAGAGGGCGGGAGGCCCGGGGCCCCCTATCCGGAAGTGACGTCAGGGGCCCGTAGGTTGTTACTGCGCAGTGTCCCAAAGAAAGGAAAAATCCGGACAGGAGCAGACAGCGACGTCCTGAGGTAGAGGAGACCGAGGAGACCGCGACCCCGGAGGTGAGAGGGGACGGTGCGGCTGTGAGAGGAGGCCGGGGTCCGTTCAATGTCCGCAGCTCTGCCGGCCTCTACCTGCAGAGATATCACTGCTGCCCGGGCTGCGGCCTAGCTGCCTCATCCATTATATACGGATCCATGTCTGTGTCCTGCACATAACCGTGAGGGGCCGGCGTGTAATGTGCAGAATGCCCAGTGCAGCAGCCGGACCCCACTGCCCACCCCTCCTGCAGATGTCCTCTAACCAGGCCCCCCTCCCCCCCCATCCCTCCCCACACTAGACTTGCCTGACAACCCCTCCTCTCCCACGTACCGGACCCGTTGTCCGCCGGCTCCCCCTCTTTTCCCCACGTACCGGACCCGTTGTCCGCTGGCTCCCCCTTTTTCCCCCACGTACCGGACCCGTTGTCCGCCGGCTCCCCCTCTTTCCCCCACGTACCGGACCCGTTGTCCGCCGGCTCCCCCTCTTTCCCCCACGTACCGGACCCGTTGTCCGCCGGCTCCCCCTCTTTCCCCCACGTACAGGACCCGTTGTCCGCCGGCTCCCCCTCTTTCCCCCACGTACCGGACCCGTTGTCCGCTGGCTCCCCCTTTTTCCCCACGTACCGGACCCGTTGTCCGCCGGCTCCCCCTCTTTCCCCCACGTACCGGACCCGTTGTCCGCCGGCTTCCCCTCTTTCCCCCACGTACCGGACCCGTTGTCTGCCGGCTCCCCTTCTTTCCCCACGTACTGGACCTGTTGTCCGCTGGCTCCCCTCTTTCCCCCACGTACCGGACCCTGTTGTCCGCCGCCCACCACTCCCATTGTCCGCCGCCGGCCCCCCCCCCCCACTCTTTCCCCCACGTACCGGACCTGTTGTCCGCCGCCGGCCCCCCCCCCCCTCTTTCCCCCACGTACCGGACCCGTTGTCCGCCGGCTCACCCTCTTTCCCCCACGCACCGGACCTGTTGCCCGCCGGCTCACCCTCTTTCCCCCACGTACTGGACCCGTTGCCCGCCGGCTCCCCCACGTACCGGACCCGTTGCCCGCCGGCTCCCCCACGTACCGGACCTGTTGCCCGCCGGCCCCCCTCTTTCCCCCACGTACTGGACCCGTTGCCTGCCGGCTCCCCCACGTACTGGACCCGTTGCCCGCCGGCTCCCCCAAGTACCGGACCCGTTGCCCGCCGGCTCCCCCTTTTTCCCCCCACGTACCGGACCCATTGCCCGCCGGCTCCCCCCCTTTCCCCCACGTACCGGACCCGTTGCCGCCGGCTCCTCCTCCATGCTCCAAGATCTATGGCCTGGAGACTGTTGTCAGACACTGCTCGCTCCTATGACTTGCTGTGTGTAGTTTAACCAGGCAGCATGTAAATGTGTGCGATGGATATTTTAGTGTATTTTGCCCTTTACAATGCACAGTCCAGGTTTCTTTTTTTTTTTTTTTTTGTATGTTTTTTCACTTTGCATTCACATTGTGTGGCTGCTCACTGCTCTATTCTGTTAGGCTGGCTTCACACTCCATTTTTTACCATCCTGTTCTGTTCATTTTTAAAACAAACAGAACAGGATCGTTTTTGATCCCCATGTATCCCTGTGGGGCCGGATTGGCCCTATTTGGCCATCTGGTTTTGTGAATCCGATGCAGGATTCACTTCTGTCCTGTTTTTTCGCTGGTCCCAAAAACAATGCCTGCAGCGTTTTTGGGCTCCGGTGACATAACAAGATACAAATGAATCCTGTCTGCTCTGCCACACGCAACATGGGAGCCTATGGCACCAGATCTGGGAAACAACAGAATTGTTTCCCACATCCGGTTCCAGGGTACAGAGCATGTGCAGAACAGGAGCGCTGCTCTGTACCTGTGGTACATCTATGTAATATCACTTTAGAAGTGTATCTATATATACTGCTAAAGTGATATTAAATAAATTGATGGTTAAAAATAATAAATTCTCGTTCAGTGACTCCCGAGTGTCCCATGCTGAATTCATCTCCTGGCAATTTGAGGACCTTGCATGATGTCACCGGGAGGGGCGGGGCAACCCGATCACATGACCGCATTAACGCGCAGGGTTTAAATCTTTAAACTGGGCTGATGCGGTCATGTGATCAGGTTTCCCTGCCCCTCCCGGTGACCTCATGCAAGGTCCTCAAACTGCCAGGACATGAATTCAGCGCGGGACACTCGGGAGTCGCCGGAAAGGTGAGAATTTATTATTTTTTATTTTTAACCATCGCTTTATTTAATAGCACTTTAGCAGTGTATATGGAGACACTGCTGAAGTGATATTACCCAGTGCCAACACAGCACTTGTCACAGGCTCGGCTCCTGGCTGCTCTTTGTGTATCTGGATACGAGATCGGCAACTCCAGATGCTATTTCTGTGTCCGGTCGGGTATCCGGACACAGAAAGAGCAGCGGGGAGCCAAGAAGCTGTCAGCGCTGTGTGACAAGTGCTGTCTAATAACATTTTAGCAGTGCATATCTATATACACTGCTAAAATGATATTAAATAAAGGGATGATTAAAAATCAAAAATACCTTCCGGCGACTTGAGTGTCCCACGCTGAATCTCTTGGCATTTGAGGACCTTGCATGATGTCACTGGGAGGGGCGTGGCAAACCGGTCACATGACCGCATCAGCACCAATTAAAACCCCTCGCTGGTGTGGTCATGTGATCGGGTTGCCCTACCCTCCCAGTGACATCATGCCAGGTCTTTGACAGGCCGGGTGATTCAGCGTGGGACACTCTTTTTCACTGGAAGGTGAGTATTTATGATTTTTTATTTTTAACCATCCTTATATTTGATATCACTTTAGCAGTGTATATAGATACACTGCTATAGTGATATTAGACAGATTTACCATGGGTACAGAGCAGCGCACCTGTTCTGCGCATGCTCTGTACCCTGGCACTGGATCTGGGAAACGATTCCCGGATCCGGTGCCATAGACCCCCATGATAAGCGTGCCGGACAGGACAGGATTAGTTTCTGTCCTATTTTGTCACCGGAGCCGAAAAACGCTGCAGGCATCGTTCTTGGGACCAGTGAAAAACAGGACAGAAACGAATCCTGCACCGGATTCACAAAACCGGATGACCAAATAGGGCCAATCCGGTGCCATAGGTATACATGGGGGCCAAAAACGATCCTGTTCTGTTTGTTTCAAATACGAACAGAACAGGATAGTAAAAAACGTAGTGTGAAGCCAGCCTTAAGGGGCCGTCACACGCGTCACTATTGCTGTTCATATCGCTGCTGCACGTGACGTTGCAGCGATATTGACGTGTGTGACAGGTCGCTGGTTGATGGTCGCCTGGTTTTCGGACTGGACTGAAAACCTGGCGATGGTCGCTCGGTGTACATGCAGCATTGCTGCGTGTGACATCGGGAGACGTGATCAGCCAGCTCCCAGCGACTCTCAGCAAACGCTGGGAGCTGGTATCCAGGGTAAACTGCGGGTAACTAGGCAGCGCGTGCTGCCTAGATACCCAATGTATACCTTAGTTACCAGCCTTCTCCGCTCACCAGCTGGTATCCAAGGTACACAGCGGGTAACTAGGGACCCTTGGATACAAGCTGGTGAGTGGAGAAGGCTGGTAACTAAGGTATACATCGGGTATCTAGGCAGCGCGCGCTGCCTAGTTACCCGCAGTTTACCATGGATACCAGCCTGCATAAATTGTGGAAACGATATTTAAATCATTTCCACGATGTCGCTGGTAAAATGAACGCTGGTGACTCTGCCTGTGTGACTGCTCACCAGCAATCAGCTGTCAATGTCGCCAGCGATCAGATCGCTGACAACATTGACATGTGTGACGCTGGCTTTAGAGCCCTCAGTCAGGTTCTTCACTGTTGTTGGATTTCGTTATCTACACTGGCTATCAAAATTAGAGAACAATGTATGATCACTTGATTGTTTTCAGACAGAATGTAATCTGCATTGATAAACATTTGGCGATTTTTGTGTAAAGGCCGGGTTATACATTGCAATATCCCAGTGATCACGATCCCAGTGATCAGACCCTGATCGGGATTGCTGGATCATCTCTATATGATTGCTGGTGAGCTGTCACACAGGCAGACTCGCCAGCGAACAGCAAGAACGCTGGTAACCAGGGTACACAAAGGGTAACTAAGCAGAGCGCTGCGCTTAGTTACCTGATGTTTACCCTGGTTACCATGTTCCAGCATGTCCTGTGCGGTGCTGAGGTCGTTGATCATTTTTCTCCTGCTGTCACACACGCCGATGCTGGCCGCCCACGATGGAAGAATGGTCCTGACAATTTACCAACGATCAGCGAATTGGTCGTTGGTACATGTCACACGCAGCAGCATTGCTACGAGGTCACTGCAACGTCACAAAACCGGTGATGTTGCAACAATATCGTTAGTGATATCTTTGCGTGTAATGGGCCCTTAAGGTGTACACCATGCCACTAGAACAGTGTTTCCCAAAACAACCAAAGTTTGTCAACTTAAAACCTTTTATTTCTAATACGCCTTCCACGACAGCATTGGCGGATGTCTACCACGCCCTGTTGGGGGACAGGAACACAGGTTAAAAACTCCTCCCCACCGCCAGTTCACCAGTGTTTTCCTGTCTCCCTTGGGGCATGGAGAGGTCCGCCAGGGCTGGCAGAGGCAGCATTGCTAGTAGTTACTTGCCGGGCCTGGGCTGGGCGATGGGGACCTCTCCTCCTCCTTCCCGGGCAGTTCCGGTCTCCCTGCACTCCTCGGGGCAAAGCAGTCCGGGTCTGGAGCTCCGGAGGCCTGCTGCAGCTCTCCGGCGTCTCCCTCCTCCTTCTGTGGCGGTCTTGGGCACGTGCGTGGCGGAGGGGACGGCGGCCGCGTCACTTCCGGTTTCGGGCGCGTCACTCCAGGTTTCGGGAGCAGCGTGGGGCTGGCGATGGCGTTGGCTCCTGGAGATGCTTGAGGACCGGACTGCATGTTCTGCGCGCCGATTGGCCTGCTCTTACCTGGAGGAGGGAGGGAACACCTGTTCCTGCTCACTGGGGGCATGGTCCTTGGTATAAAGGCCCCCCAGAAGCACTACTCAGGTAAGGTTGATCCCAATGGAGGGTGATGAGGTTTCCTCTGCATCTGCAGATCCCAGCGCTCCCCTGGCTCCTGTAAGTGTTTGGGGCAGGGCTGTGGAGTCGGTAAATCAAACCACCGACTCCAACTCCGACTCCGACTCCTGAATTTCCCTGGCTCCGACTCCGACTCCAACTCCGACTCCGACTCCTTTGACTCCGACTCCGACTCCTTCAGTCATGGCTCGTTTTGAAGTGATAAAATTATTGTAGGTCAATGGTAACATTAGGCTTTAATCATTATAATGACATAATAATCAATATATTTAGATAGAACATAATAAGAAATCATAATAATAATATTCAGCACATTCTGCATTGAAATACTAGTTCATATTTTAGGAGTCGGAGTCGGAACATTTTCTACCGACTCCAACTCCGACTCCGACTCCACCAAAATGGGCAGCGACTCCGACTCCGACTCCACGACTCCGACTCCGACTCCACAGCCCTGGTTTGGGGGGGGGCAATTTATGGGTGGCATGTATATAGGATCCTTTAGTTACCCTGGGTCCCTTTTTTCGGTAGGGTGACGGGCCCAGCAGCAAAGAAGGATAAGCCCCCGCCTTCTAGAAAATGCGGTATTTGTGCCACCAAACTGGCCTCTTCCTATAAGGGTATGTGCCCACAGGACGTTTTTTAAGCAGTCCTGAACGCAGCAAGACCTGAGGGTCGTAGAGTCCTTGACAGGAGATTAGCTATGATGTTGTCTTCGCGTTTTCTGTGCATTTTTGCTCCTGCGTTTTCCTGCGTTTTTGCCATTGACTGCATGCAGCAAAAACGTAGGAATAATTAACATGTCAATTCTCTCCTATCCGCTCCAAAAACGCAGGTATTTGACAGTTCTTGACACTTGCAAAACCAATGTGTTTCTATGAAACACATTGGTTTTGCTGGGAATCAAAACCGCAGGAACAAATTGGATTAAATTACCATAAAATCAACGGTAAACTGCATGCAGAAAACGCAGCAAAAAAGTCCTGTGAGCACTCACCCTAAGAAGTTGTGCCAGCCATGTGCCGACATCGTGGTGAGAGGAACACCCCTCCTTACTGGATGAGCTGAAGGCTTTGGTTCGGCGTGAAGTTCAGGCAGGAGGTCCAGACATCCATCTCTGCACTGCCCCTCTACTCCACAGCTTCCAGGCCTTCCCCTCCTAAGAAAAGGAAGCTTCAGGATGTTAAGTCAGATGAGGCCCTCGAAGATGCTCAAAGCCTTTTGTCTGGAGATGACGAGGACCTGGTCTTTCTCGCAGATGCCTCGGCGGAGTCAGTGCGGATATCCGCACGAACGGCGGTCCTCTCTAATACGGCCCGTCGGGTGGTATGGCTCAAGTTGTGGAGCGGGGATGTTACGTCTAAGGCCCTCGTCACAGCAGGTGACGTCGCCGGAGATGTCGGCGACTGGCGGGAGCGTGCACGTTTTTGGTGCCCCACCAGCGTCGCCGTCGTATGTTTACATGCGGTGACACCTGCGGCGACGCATCGGCAACCTGCTAGGTGGCGGCGCCGCTGGCGTGTCTCAAAACCCCAGTGGCGATGCCATTTAACATGGGAGCCAATGGCTCCCATCGCCTGTGCGATCGGCGTGTTACATGGGGCGATGTGTACACATGGCCCCAGAGTGGTCGCCTGGTTTCAGAGCAGTGCTCTGAAACCAGGCGACCACTCAAATGCGTCGCCCTCGCCTATTTACATTTGGCGACGCATTGGCGATGTCGGCGGCCATGGGCCACTCCCCAACATTGCCTATAAAATCACTGCCGACATCGCCAGGTGTGACGGTGCCCTAAGTTGAAGCTCTGCTCCATCCCCTTCCAGGGGACATACGTTTTTGGACAAGCGTTGGGTGATATTCTTGAGAAGGTCTCTGACAAGATAAAATGTCTCCATGAGCAGAAACCGGTTCGGAAACAGCCCTTTCGTCTGGCTCCTTCCCATGGTAAAGGGAAAGGCAAGACAGGCCGCTGGTCCTACCCGAAGAACGACAAAAGTCGTAACATCTTGCGGCACCAGCCACAACATCCCGCTAAATTATTCCGTCCCCGTCAGAGGACGTCTGGCGAGGTTCCTTCCCCAATGGCGGCCAATCTCCTCCTGCCTGTGGATCCTTTCCACCATCCGGGACGGGCTACGCCTGGAATTCGGCTCTCATTCTCCGCAGAGTCTAAAACTCACCCTCTTGCCTTCAGGGGACTTTTGTGCTCTCTTTTTGTCGGGTCTTCAGGACCTGTTGGATTCAAGGGTGGTGTCCCCGGTTCCCCCAGGGGAAGTGGTACTGGGACACTACTCCAGGCTGTTTGTGGTGCAGAAGCCCTCGGGGGCCCCTCGCATCATTTTCAATCTTCGGCTTCTGAACCGGGTGGTCAAGTACCGACGGTTCAAGATGGAGTCTATCCGATCTGCCATTCCTCTGATCGGACAAGATTTTGTAATGGCGACCATAGACTTGAGGGACGCGTACCATCATATCCCCATTCACCTGTCCGGCAGGATGCTCCACTTCCAGTTCAATGTCCTCCCCTTCGGAAACTCGTCCGCCCTCCGGGTCTTCACCGAGATCCTGGGGAAGTTATCGCGCGAGTTCAGTCTGAAGGGATTTGCTTCGTCCCTTACCTGGACGACATCCTAGTGGTCGCTGCCTCGGCCGAGGTCCTTACTCTCCACGTCTCAAGACGCTGGATGTCCTTGGGTTGGATTCCCAACCTGAGAAAGTCGGAACTCGGGCCCTCCTCTCAGCGTCAGTTAGCTGGGAGTCCTTCTGGACTCCTCACGTCAGGCCTCTTTCCTTCCCATGGCACATCGGCGGGTCCTCCTCTCCAAAATCGTTGCCTTTCGGTCTCGGGGTTCTCCGACCCTGAGGGAAGCTATGTCCCTTCTCTAATCTATGACGGCTTGCATCCAGTCAGTAGCGTTGGCTCAGGCCCATTCCCGTCCTCTCCAGGAACACATTCTGCGTTCCTGAGATAGGCGCCAGGACTCCCTCAACAGATGGCTCAGGACCCCAGGGCGTGTGTTGGCCTCTCTCTTGGATAGTTCCCGGGAACCTCCAAACGGGGGTGGCTTGGAACCTGACGCCGCTCGTATGCGCCGCCACAGATGCCAGCAGCTACGGTTGGGTGGCCATGGTGGGACAGACACCATTCCAGGGCACATGGAGTCATTCTGTCAGTCTCCAGTCCTCCAACTACAGGGAGCTGCGAGCTGTGGAAGAGGCTCTTCACGCGGCGGCTCCCCTCCTCCAAGGGATGCATGTCAAGATCCTCTTGGACAATATTACAACTGTTGCTTTCCTGTGCCACCAAAGCGGTACTCGAGGTGTCAACCTTCAGGGGATTGCATGCCGAATATTTTCGTGGGCAGAACATCGTCTGCTTTCCCTGTCAGTAGCTCATCTGAGAGGAGTAGACCATGTCCAAGCGGTCTTTTTGAGCCGTACGGAGGTTCACTCGGGAGAGGGGAGCCTGAACCTGGAAAACTTCCAGTCACTGTCCGCCCGGTGGGGCTCGTCGGAGGTGGATCTCTTCGCGGGGCGCCAAAATACGATAGTGCCGCTCTTCTTTTTTTTTTTTTTTTTTTTTTGTTCCCCTCGATCATAGGGACAATCCCCTGGGCCTGGATGTCTTCACTCACCCTTGGGCTTTCACGTTGGTTTATGCGTTTCCCCCTATTCCTCTGATCGCCAAAACGCTGCAGAAGATTTGGGCAGAAGGGGTGATGGCGATCCCGGTGGCTCCTCTGTGGCCCAAGCGGTCCTGGTATGGGGCAATCAGGAAAATGCACCGGGATGGTCCCGTCATGTTGCCGCAGGTCTTCGATCTCCTTTCTCAGGGACCCTTCTATCATCTGGATCCGAAGTGGCTCAACTTGGCAGCCTGGCTGTTGAGGCCGACCTCTTGAAGGCGAGAGGTCTCTCCCAGTCAGTGATTGCTACCCTTCAAAGAAATCGGAAGCCTGTGACAAACGCCATCTGTGGGAAGATATGGAAGAAGTTTGTGTCCTGGTGTGCTCCCTCCACTCCAGATCTTCTTCATCCCAATGTGGCCCAGATACTGGGCATGGGCTGGAGTTGGGTCTTCAGCCTAGTACACTTAAGGTTCAGGTATCTGCGCTCAGCGCAGTGTTCGATCAAGATATTGCTTCTCATCGATGGGTCAAGCGGTTTATGTCCTCGGCTAGTAGACTTCGGCCTCGGGTCCGGCCTTCCGTTCCTCCATGGGATCTGAACATTTTTTTTTTTGTCCGGACTGACCCTGCCTCCCTTTGAGCCACTGTCCTCTGCGTCCATTCAGAGTCTCTCCCACAAAACAGCTTTTTTGGTGGCTATCACGTCTGCTAGGCGGGTGGGAGAGCCACAGGCGCTCCCTACCTTTTGGTGACTGATGATCGTATTACTCTGCTCCTTGACCCTGCCTTCCTTCCGAAGGTGGTGTCTGAGTTTCATCGTTCTCAGGAGGTGATCCTTCCATCCTTTTTGTCAATGTCTGGCTAACGCAGCGGAATCCACTTTTCACTCTTTGGATGTCCGGAGAACTGTTCTCCAGTACCTGCAACAGACTGCCTCCTGGAGACTGGACCAAAACTTGTTTGTCCAACACTTTGGTCGGAACAAGGGCAAGAAGGCTTCTAAATCTAAATGCGTCCTGGATCAAGAAAGCTCTCTGCGAATCCTACGTCTCCCAACAACTGACGCATCCAGTGGGGCTGAAGGCTCATTCCACTCAGGCTGCTGCAACCTACTGGGCTGAACAGGCTGGCGCTTTGTCAGAGCAGATTTGCAGAGCTGCAACGTGGTCATCTCTTCACACGTTTTCCAAGCATTATAGGTTAGACTTGGCCACTAGCAGGGATCTAACCTTCGGTAGGGAAGTCCTACAAGCGGTAGTTCTCCCCCTCTCCACCCTGAAGAATATCGGTGGTATTCCTCCAATGCTGTCATGGAAGGCGTATTAGAAAACTGAATTAGTCCTTATCGGTAATTCCTTTTATTGGAGCCTTCCACGACAGCATCTATTTCCCTCCCTGTGGATGTTGGATTCCAATTGGTATGTCAGGTAAACCATTGCTAAGGTGATCTTGGTAAACCCTGGTGAACTGGCGGTGGGGAGGGGCTTTTAACCTCTGTGTTCCTGTCCCCCAACAGGGCGTGGTAGACATCCTCCAATGCTTTCGTGGAAGGCTCCAAGAAAAGGAATTACCAGTAAGAACTAATTCAGTTTATACGCAAAATGTGATCATCTTAATTCAAGAACGGCAATGACCGTAGCACAGAGAAAGATTAAAACTAAATGTTGTTAAGGTTACAACAGTCACCAATCAGTAGGACGTAAACAGGCCTTTGCTATGAATGACTTTAGCACATCGGCGGCCACAGGACACCACTAGTCTCACGTTGCTCTGGTGTGATTTTGGTCCAGTCTTCTTCTGGTGTTTTCCACAGTTCTGTGACTGTTGTGTGTTTCTTGGCCATAACTTTCAAGGATTTTCCAGAGGTTTTCTATTGGGTTTAGATCAGGAGTCTGGGCAGCCGTTTCATTTTCTGTTTAAAGAAACTGCTTTCCTCGTTTTGCTGTGTGACCGGAGGCATTGTCCTGCATGAAAATTGCTGCCTTAGTGCTGAACGCAAGTAAAGAACTACGTGTTGTTGAAGGTTCTGATACACACTTGCATACACTATGCCATGTAGCTGTATGAGAGGTCCAATCTCTGCAGCAGAAAACATTCCCCCCAACCATGAAACGTGCTCCACCACCTTTCACGGGCTTCTTTACACACTTTGGGTTCAGTCTTTCCTAAGTTTGTTGGAAAACATAATGTTTCCCATCAGACCCAAATTGCTTTCATCACTAAAATGAACTGTGGAGCATTTTTGTCCTCACAACTTGCTCCTCACCAAAGGTGAGTCTAAAGGCCACTTCACACACACCGATATCTGAGTCCAATATCTGAACAGATCTCTGGTTGCAGTGAAATCATGGATACATTGCTCCATGTTGTACACAGCCACAAAATGGAGCAATGTATCCATGATTTCACTGCAACCAGAGATCTGTTCAGATATTGGACTCGGATATCTGTGTGTGTGAAGTGGCCTTTACCTTTTGATTCTTTCTGCTAATGAGAGGTTTGGCCACTGTACAGTGGGCTTTCAGTCCAAATGGTCCTAAACGTTGGGATACTATATGACGAGAAATATCCTTACACTGTTCAATTCTGAAATGGCGAGCTATTCCATCTGTAGTGTTGAAACGATTACCCATGGAGATTCTCCGCATTATCCTGTCCTATCTTGCAGTTGTCTTTCGAGGGTGACCAGCCTTTTTTGGCGACTTAAGAGTTTGTGATGTTGTAAATTTGCAATATTCTAGAAATCAAAGACGTAACGACCAGGGTTGACCCCTTTGGCCTTCATCTGGACAACCTGCTGCCGGGAGGGTTTCAGTTCAGTCACTTTGTAACGGCACACTATTTTTGCAAAGTAAGTGCAAACTGGAAAATTAGGCTGCCAGTTAAATAAGGTTTGTCAGACAATTAAGGAAATTAGCTCCAGGTACCAGATTAACACCAATAACTTGCAGGTATCTGAAAGTATTCTCTAATTTTGATCAGTTTTTTTTTTTCCATTTATCTCATTTACATTTTTATTCTGTGCTTTAGAATGTATTCAATTTATGAAATAATAAGTTTTAAAATACTGCTATTTTACTCATGTTAGGATATTTTCACATAGGGCAACACAATCTCCTTAACGTTAAGAAAGTTGTGTGGTGTTCTCTAATGATTACCAGTGTACAGGGTGGGCCATCTATATGGATACACCTAAATAAAATGGGAATGGTTGGTGATATCAACTTCCTGTTTGTGGAACATTAGCATATGGGAGGGGGAAACTTTTCCAGAAGGGTGGTGACCATGGCGGCCGTTTTGAAGTTGGCCATTTTGGATCCAACTTTATTTTTTTTTTTCCAATGGGAAGAGGGTCATGTGACTCCATCAGCCTTATTGAGAATTCCATAAGAAAAGCAATGGTGTAATTGGTTTTAACGTAACTTTATTCTTCTTATTTCAAGTTGATCTCACCATTCATTCCCATTTTATTTAGGTGTATCCATATAAATGGCTCACCCTTGCAATTGGGCCATTTAAATGGATACACCTAAGTGAAATGGGAATGAATGGTGATATCAACTTGAAATAATTCGTGAAAGACTAAAGTTACGTTAAAACCAAGCACACCATTGTTTTTCTTTATGGAATTCTTAATAAGGTGGATGTGTCACATGACCCTCTTCCCATTGAACAAAATAAAGTTGGATCCAAAATGGCCGACTTCAAAATGGTCACCACCCATCTGGAAAAGTTTCCCCCCTCCCATATACTTATGAACTTCCTGTTTGTGGAACATATCACCATTCCTATTTTATTTAGGTGTATCCATAGAGATGGCCCACCCTGTAGTTGTGTTCTGAGCATGATCTGGAGGCTTGTAGCCCATGCATCTAGAAATATAGAATGGTGGAGTTGGAAGGGACCTCCTGAGTCATCTGGTCCTACCTCCTGCTCAAAGCAGGATTCATTAAAGGGAACCAACCACCTCAGATGACGTCTATAAGCGGATAATCCATGTCCCTGGACCCTACCTACACCATTGCAGCTATCTTTTTGCTAAGAATATTGATAACAGCAAACCGAAATAAACAGTTTATAAGCTTACATGACTTCACTACGAGAGGGCGTCTCCCTTGGGCTCCAGTACGAGAGGGCTGTGTCTCCAGCAGCTTGAGTGACTTTCCTCCCCCTCCCTCTCTGTTTGCAGCACGTCACTGAAGGACGTGATATTATCTTTCTGTGGGCGGGCACGGACGGGAGCTGGCTTGCGTGCCCGCCCACAATAAGATAATATCACGTCCTTCAGTGACGTGCTGCAAACAGAGAGGGAGGGGGAGGAAAGTCACTCAAGCTGCTGGAGACACAGCCCTCTCGTACTGGAGCCCAAGGGAGACGCCCTCTCGTAGTGAAGTCATGTAAGCTTATAAACTGTTTATTTCGGTTTGCTGTTATCAATATTCTTAGCAAAAAGATAGCTGCAATGGTGTAGGTAGGGTCCAGGGACATGGATTATCCGCTTATAGACGTCATCTGAGGTGGTTGGTTCCCTTTAAATCATCCCAGACAGATGTCTGTCCAGCCTCTGTTTGAAGACTTCCATTTAAGGGGAACTCCTCTTACTGACATCTAAAGTTTTGTCTTTTCATAGCCTACAATTGGAAAATCCTTGACCCATCCGGATCACGTAGAAGATTTCTTAAACCTTGTAAGTATAATATAACTTTTCTGCTGACTAGTGTGTAATGATCGTCTAAGTCTGGTTTCACACTGCATTTTTTTCCCTGATCAGGTTTGATCCGGTTTCTATGCCAAAACCAGGAGTGTCTCCAAAACTCAGAACAGGTGTCAATCCTTCAATTATAGTTTTTCTCTGCAAGTTCCTCTCCTGGTTTTAGCACACAAATCTGATCGAACCTGATCAGGGAAAAAACTGCAGTGTGAAACCAGCCTTGGTGAATTCGATGAATCCAGTCTGATCACACATCAGTGCCATGGCCAAACACATCCTAAGAAGTCTTGATGGTCCTCATTAGCTTATTATACAAACTGATGTGTTTTTCATCTGGATTTAGATATTTTTGGTATCAAGAGACTGCACTATTTTACAATAGAAAAACTCATCATCAAACAAATAATGTCTTTAGTTCTCCAAGACTTTGTAACTTAAAATGTAACCACTGTTTTACATTTTTATTTAATGATTATGTAGAGCACATGAATATAATAAGCTTTCAAATATACTTTATAAGTGAAATCTGGAAGAAAAACCTTTCAAAAACCTTCCAGAAGATGCCCCCACTAGACTATTTCTAAATCTGACATGCTGTTTGTCAGGGAATTCAGTCTTCAGCTTCACACAAATACGGCCATAAAAAGGTCTCGGAGGGGGGGGGGGGTGTACATTCACAATACAGCTGATCAGGGTCTCAGGTTACTTCAGCACACAGCTACTGTGATCTCTCTGCATTCACAACCTCTGCTCTGTGCAATCAGCTGATGGCCTCCACACAGCTCGTCAGCTGATAAAACAGAGCAGAGTGATGTGAATGGAGAGGAGTCAGATAAGATCTCACAGGAGTTCTGTGTTAAATTAGAAAAAATCTGCGGTACTCTATTCCATCAGTGTACAGGTGCAGCGCTGAACACGATACATTGTAAAGAAAAAAAAGCGGCACCCTGCTAAGACATAATAGAAAATAAAACTAAATTTCAGCTGTGGGAAAAAAGGAGACTCTTACCTTTTATAAATATGGTCATATCACTAAACCACCCAGTAGCCATGTTGAGGCATGTCTCCATATACCGGGTCCCTACGCTTCAGCCACAGCCTCCATCTAGGTTAAAAAGCCTCCTATTTTATGGGCGAGTAGAAAATGCTAACAGAGAGCAATACCATTACGGGACAATGGGGGCAGTGTAAAGTGCACTATTTAGGGTGTGATCCCTTAGTCTGAATTAGAAAAGATCGCAACACTTAAAGGGGAACTCCAGTGAGAGAAAACCTTTTAGTACAGTCCCTTCCCTGCTACATAATGCAGCAGAGCTGTACACTGCAGTTCTAGGATCTATAGATCTCTTACAACCCCTGGCAAAAATTATGGAATCACCTGGCTCGGAGGATGTGTCCATTCAGTTGTTTAATATTGTAGAAAAAAAGCGGCTCACAGACATGGAACAAAACTAAAGTCATTTCACATGGCAACTCTCTGCCTTGAAGAAACACTAAAAGAAATCAAGATAAAAAAATATGTGCTAGCCAGTAACGGTTACTTTTGTAGACTCAAGCAGGGGGAAAAATTATGGAATCGTGACAAACACAAGACAACATTCAAATACATTACTAGTATAATACATTAGAATACATTATAGAGTGTGCACTGTTCCCTACACAGTATCGCATGCGGGTCGTCTATTCAGGTCTGTGGGTGTGGGGAGGATAAACAGGTCTCGCACGGAACTTCCACATAGCAACAGATTTTTATGGATGCACGGCCACTAACATGGGAAACTATTCGATTATGTATACAGTATACTCCCAAGTTCACCTAAACGCTAAAAAGCATTGGTGTTTTATTACGAATATTTTGTTACACATAGTATTTCATCATGTCGCTCTTACATTTTATCACCCTTTCCAGTAGTTTAGGCATGGATTCAGCCAGGCTGGTCAAGTATGTGGAATCGAATGTCACCCACAGGGTCTTCAGTGTCTCCTTGAGATTGTTGATGTTGTCGTGTCTGTTGTATATTTTCAGTAAATTACAGTAATTTTCTATTGGGTTAAGGTCAAGGGAATTATCTGGCCACTCTAAAATATTAATGTTATGATCATTGAGATGTTTTGTCACAGCCTTAGCTTTATTGACATGGACTGTACCATGCATAAAGTAATCGCACTGATGAATGACCCAAAGATTAAAATGTTCTTCTAAAACATTAATAAAACTGCTTGCTTTCATCCTTTCGTTCTTGGGAAAGACTTACAAACCTGCCCATGGTCCAGTGAATGCACCCCGCAACATCACGCTGTCAGTAGGGTCTAACAGTCTTAACCTTTTATTTTGGGTCATACCGTGCCACAGTACTCGGATGACGCACAATCTTTGAGCATCCCTTGACCAACATGAAAGCTGTCATCACTAAACATCATTTTCTTCCACATTTCAAGTGTCCAATCTTAATATTTCTTACAAGCCTTTTCCTCTCCATTGCTCCTGTGAGCAGGGGCTTCTTTGCAACATGGTGACTTGGAAGATCCAGGTCTTCTTCAGGTGGTGAACAATTGTCCTAGTTTCACCATTCTGGAGGAGTGTAGGGTGCTTTTTTTTTTTTTTCTTAGCTCAATAACTTTTAGACGGATTTGACATCACTTTAAGCTTCAAAAGCCTCTGTCTTTGAAGTCTTCCTAGGTGCTCCAGAGCCTGACTTTCTTTGCGGTACAATCCCAGAAGACCATGACCACCTCCACCGCTTCAGTTGATATATAGACTCTCTGGACACACCCAGATTTCTAGCTACAGCAATCACTGAATCACCCTTCTCTCAAGGCCCTGGAATTCTTTTCCATTTAAAGCTTTTTCCAACCCTTTGGGGGAGAAAATGAAAAGCTGTCTAATTTGTTCTAGGAAGCTAAACCAGTTCTGCAATTAGAGTGCAGCTTTCATTATGCCAGAGCAGTGTGAGACGTGTAAGCAGGGCTTTGATTGGGCTTCTATGGGAAAGTACACCAGTTTTGCTATTAGTCTTTGATTACCTCCCCCATTATTTGCACTTTTAAGAAGTAAAATCAGGAAGTGAATTTTATTTTTGGAGCACAAGTGTAAAGATTATTATTATTTTTTTTTGCTGGAACTGTATTTTGAAGTGAACCTGTCATGTGGAAAACCGCTATTACCTACAGACATGGGGGGTCAATCTGAAGGCTAATAAAATGCTGAACCTGCCCGGCACCTGCACATTAATCCCCGCTTCCGGAGGAAATTAACTTTAATCCTCTTGGCAGCATTCTGGTTTGACAGGGGTGGCGCCGCCGCTGGTTCAGTCATCTTTGTGTCTAGAGAGCAGTGGCTTTAACCGAGCGTGTGTGTTTGTGTGTCCGCACTGATGGACAACCTCCTCTAGTGCTTAGCAGCTGTCAGTCATTGCAGGGGGAAGGGTTACATTGGTCATTCTCCATACACAGAACAGTGACAGAACCTGTGCCAGCACCACCCAATGACAAACACTGGAAAACTGCCGGGAGGAGTAAAATTAATTTACACTGGCAGTGGGTTTTAAAGTGCAGTCACCAGGCAGGTTCAGAATGCTTTTGTCCTGCAGATTAACCCCATAGCTGCAGGCCAATTGAATTTTTTTCACGTGACCAGTTCACTTTAAAATGTTGACGTATAAAATTGGATGCCACGTGGACGTAGTAAACGGATACACAGTGGCACCTGGATGAAAATCGTCCGAGTCTTCTGGATGACACTGTTTTCTCTAGTCACGACAGCATAGGAGGTTGCCTCTCCACGCCCTATTAGGGACAGGAAGCACAAGAGAGGTTAAAAGGACCCTCCCATTAGCCAGTGTCTTTCCTGTCCCCATGGGGCATTGAGAGGTATTTCTTCTGTGCTGCGGGGCCAGCGACCAGAGCATGCCTTTTTTTTTTTTTTTTTACATTTTAGCTGGGTAGTGTTGGTTGGGGCGCTCAGGCTCTCCTCCTCCCACTGACCTGCCTCCCTCAGGTGGCGGACCATCCCCTCCGACACCTCCATGTGGAGTAATGCGGGCCATGGGATCCCTGGTCGGCGGGCTTAGGGAGGCTGCCGGCTTCTTTCTGTTCGCGTGCTGTCCTGCACGACCCGGATGTGACGTCGGTGGGCGGCACTTCAAGGTCATGAGTTCCTCTGGGAACACTGCGCTTCCAGGTTTCGGCTTCTGGATCCCGGCGGGGACAGCGTGCATGGCACGCCAATGATCATCAGAGACCTGTCTGGGGAGGGGACACCTGGTGCTCTGGGGCAGGCGTTACGATATAAAGCTGCCCAAAAGTCATCTGACAAGGTAAACCACAGTTCCCTGGTGACAATGGCCGACTTGTCTGCAGAGCCCAGCGCTACCACAGTGAGTCTGTGAGGTGGGGGGGTTCCTATGCTTGATAGTGTCAGGCTGATATTGATGGCACCAATGTTTCTCTTTATTACAGGGAGACAATGCTGCCCCTAAGAAAGCCACAGGGAAATCCGCCAGATGCCCTATTTGTGTGAAGAAGCTCCCTTCATTGTGAGATAAAAAAAACTGTCAGGAATGTACACACAATATTGTTAGGGCTAAACATCCTTCTTTGGTAGACGAATTGCATTTTATGGTGAAGCAGGAGATCCAGTCCTCCTTAGCCTCGCTAAAACCTGCCGCACCTGTACCTGGCCCTCCCTCTCCTAAGAAACTGAAGCTCCAGGCAAACCCGTCTGATTCTAAGGACCAGATTGATTCAGACTCTGACAATAAGGATGATCCCTCGTCTTCCAAAAAGGCAGAAGTTCGAAAATTTATTTTTTTCCTCAGAAGATATGGCCAAGCTCATTCGTGCCATACGTAGCACTATGGGCCTGGAAGAGGAACATGTTTGTCATTCTGTCCAGGATGAAATGTTTGCAGGGCTGAGGTCAGTTAAACAAATCCATGCCAACATTCAGAACCTCATTTCTCAGGAATGGGAATTTCCTGAGAAACATTTTAAGTGTACAAAAACTACTAGAAAAAGCAGCATAAAAAAAACTTGCCATCAGTGCCAAAGACAAAAACCAATACTGCACTTACAGGATGGGCCCATAGTGTGCATGGCAAGTTGCCTCCCACACCTTGTTGTAGGTTGAGATGATCTTTCAGCCTGCACCTGGGCTTGCTACACAAGTGGGGTCTGACTGCATCCTTTAAGTGCAGTATTGGTTTTTGTCTTTGGCACTGATGGTAAAACATTTTAAGTGATCTAAACATCAGGTTCCCCTTGGAGGATAACATGTTTAACTGGGATGTCCCAAAGGTGGACGTGCAGGTGGCAAGAGTTGCTAAAAGACTGCACTCCACTTTGAGGACTGTTCTCAATTTATTGGTCAAATGAATGGGAAAATTGAGGGTTTTAATGACACTCCTGGGAGGCATCTTCCTCTACTATTCAAGCAAATATTGCCTCCACCTGCGTGTCTTGCTCATTACTCAGGTGGTTGGATCAGCTTGAGAGCCATATTACTCCGGGTGCTCAGAGAGGAATTGTTAACTTCCTACCATTACTTAGGAACGCTACCAGCTTCTTGGTGGATGCGTCTGCAGAGTCAGTTCGTGTGGCTCCGTGGACCTCAGTATTGTCCAACTCTGCCAGACGTGCACTTTGGTTGGAGATGTGGAGCGGGGAACCCACTTCTAAAATGCGGCTTTGCTCTATCGCCTTTAAAGTAGAGTTGGTCTTTCGTCCAGATATATTAGAGAAGGCGACTGATTTAAAAAAAGCCCTTCCACAGCAAAAGTCACCTAAGAAAACTATTTTTTGTCCCTGTGTGCCTTTGGCCTCCCAGCCCAAAGTCAAAGAGAAGACAGGTAGATGGAGTTATTCAAAGGGCAAGGGAAAAAACATCCTTGTCTCTTCCCAGCAACAACAGCAGCAGGATAAGCAGTGACTCTGTTCAGGTGGGGGGAGGCTCTCCAGCTTCTTGTCCCGCTGGCGGAGTGTCACCAGTTGCCAGTGGGTTCTCAACGTCCTCTCCGACGGTCTCCTAATAGAGTATGAGTCTTCCTCCTCCGCTGGGCCTGCAGGTCACTGCCCTGCCATCACAGGGAGCCAAGGATCTCCTGCCCTCCAATCTGCAAGACCTCTTGTCTTCCAAAGTAATTTCTCCTGTGCCAAATGAGGAACAAGGCAGCGACCATTACTTACGACTCTTCTTAGGCTGGTTTTTCACTGATCAGGTCGATCAGGTTTGTGTGCCAAAACCAGGAGAGGAACCAGGAGAGGAACTTGCAAAGAAAAACTGTAATTGAAAGATTGACACCTGTTCTAGGTTTTGGAGTCACTCCTGGTTTTGAAACACAAAACCTGACCTGATCTGACCGCAGTGTGAAACCAGCCTTAGTGAGGAAGCCGTCAGGAGACACCCGGGTAATCCTCAATCTGAAGCAACTGAACCAACATGTGGGATATTGCAGATTCAAAATGAAATCGATAAAATCATTGGTTCCATTGATAGTGCGTCATTACCAGATAGGCATATTTTAAGCCTATTGTGGCTATTTCCACGTGCCTATCCATCACCAGCACAGGAAGTTCTTATAATTTGCAGTCCTTTACAACAGCTTAGTTCACCACTATTAGTTCAACGTGCTCCCTTTTTGGAATCTCCTCTGCTCCGAGGGTGTTCTCCAAAATAATGGGGTAGCTAGTGGCTTTCCTTAGAACACAAGGCATCTGTCTAACACCATATTTGGACGACCTCCTTCTCATCGCTCCTTCGGCTGCGGCCCTCAGGGGCGATGTAGAGATGTCATTGAACATTCTTCTTCAGTCCTTGGGTTGGATCCCAAATTTAAGGAAGTCTCCGCTCCAGCCTTCCTCCACAAAGAGATTCCTGGGGGTAATGTTGGACTCAGACAAACAAATTGTCATTCTTCCGGAGGATCACAAAATGACCCTCACTATAAAAATGTCAGCCCTCAGAGCACAGAAGACCCCCACACTTCGTGCTGTGATGTCTGCACTGGGTTCAGTGACGGCCTGCATCCCATCAGTGCTGTGGGCCCAGGCTCACTTCCGCTGTCTTCAGGATCATGTCTTGTTGCACTGGAACTGACATCCTACTTCTCTGAACAAAAGGTTTCACCTGTCAGGTCAGGTTACCACTTCCCTTCTGTGGTGGTTGAATCCCAAAAATCTGGTCAGTGGAGTAGCCTGGTCCCAGACACCGCTCATTACCCTGACAACAGATGCCAGCAAGTGAGTCTGGGGTGCCATGGTGTCCTGTACCCCGATCCAGGGAGTTTAAAGTCATTCAGCTCCCAATCGTCCAACTACAGGGAGCTGAAGGCGGAAGAAGCAGCTCTCCTGGCAGCTCAGGATCTGGTCAGGGACTCGCATGTGCTGGTTTATTCAGACAATGTCGCCACGGTGACCCATCTTCTCCCTCGGGGCAATGCAAGGTCCGACAACCTGAATGAAGAGCATCTCCAGTCGGATCTCCTTCAATCGCTGTCAGTGGTCCACTTGAAGGACACGTTAAACCTTCAGGTGGATTTCCTCAGTCGCAGGGATCTCCACCCAGGAGAGTGGAGCCTTGACCAAGCTGTTTTCTGCAAGCTGGTGTCAAGGTGGGCTCCCCGTGGAGGTTGACCTGTTTGCTTCCAACCAAAACAGAAAGGTCAAAACATTCTTCTCCCTCAATCCCAGTGACGATGCAGTCAGGGTAGACTCCTCCCACGCTTGGCAATTTCGTCTGGCCTACGCCTTCCCACCAATTCCCCTCCTAGCAAGAGCTCTGAAAAAGATCAGAGAAGACAGGGTCCCAACTATCTTCATAGCACCTCTATGGCCGAAGAGTTGATACAATTTGATCATGTCTCTCAAGGTAGATGGGCCAGTCCCTCTGGGTCCAGTCCCGAACCTGCTATAACAGGGTCTGCTCTTCCATCCAGAGCCCCAAAGCCCAAATTAGCTGCCTGGCTTCTGAAGCCTTTCTAAACGAGTTATTACTACTGCACAAAATTGTTGGAAACCTGTTACAAATTCAATTTACAATAGAATTTGGGAAAAAATTTCCTCTTGGTGCAGCCCCAACATGCCTGATCCTTTGAATCCTAATATTTCTTAAATTTTGGATTTTTTGCAAAAGGGTCTGGATATGGGCTCTAAACCTAGCACACTTAAAGGTACTGGTGTCAGCCCTAAATTGAGTCTTTGATGTGAATTTAGCCGACCATCGCTGGATCAAACGCTTTATGGTGTCGGCTACTAGACTGTGTTCCAAATAGCGGATTCTCACGCCCTGCTGAGACCTGAATGTGGTCCTTACTGGACTCTCCCATACTCCTTATGAGCCTCTCTCATCCTGTAACATATAGTCTCTTTCCCATAAAACTGTATTTCTTGTGGCTATTTCATCTGCAAGGAGAATAGGGGCGTTACATGCCTTATCCATCAGGGAACCCTATTTAACAATTCGAGATGACAGTATTGTCTTCCAGCTGGATCCGTCATTTCTACCTAAAGTCGTCTCTGATTTCCATCGCTCCCAAACTATTGTTCTCCCTTCCTTCTGTCAACAGCCAATGACTCCAAAGGCAGAGGAGTTTCATTCTCTGTAAGTCCGTAGAATTGTGTTACGCTACTTAGACTTGACTGCGCTTTGGTGAATTGACCACCATTTGTTCATTCAACCATTTGGGCGCCACAAGGGCAGAAAAGTGGCTAAAAGCACGATCAATAATTGGATTAAGAAAGCCATCAAGGAAGGCTATGTCTGTCAGAACCTGACGCCTCCATCAGGATTCACGGCCCATTCGACTAGATCCACTTCGGTCTCCTGGGCTGAGCGAGCAGGGGCTTCACCTGAGCTGATCTGCAAGGCGGCCACATGGTCTTCTCTGCATACTTTTACTAAACATTATCGTTTAGATCTGGTGTCCAACAGCGATTTGGCTTTTGGCTGTAGTCCACACCCCCCCCCATCCCCTTGGAAATAATTTGTTGGCATTCCTTCTATGCTGTCGTGGAAAGAAAGTGACTAGAGAAAAAAGAATTATTCTTACCGTTAATTTGGTTTATAGGAACCTTCCATGACAGCACTTATTTCCCTCCCTATATTCCTCGATACTTCCTGGAATTTTGTTCTGTTAACCGGTACAATGGTCACTTGCTAATGGGAGTGTCCTTTTAACCTCTCCTGTGCTTCCTGTCCATATTAGGGCATGGAGAGGCAACCTATGCTATCATGGAAGGTACCTAGAAACCAAATTAATGGTGGTAATATTTTTTTTTTATTGCGCTCGTCTGATCCTTGCCCCTAGTACTATCACTTGTCCTCATCCAGTCTCATTCTTGCTGAATGGGCCTGCTTACATAAGCGGATAGGCCTCTGAGAAATTATTTCTCTGTCATTGAGCTACATTTAAACCAAAGTTTGTCCAATCGTTGACCCATGTACAAGGCCCCTTGTTTCTTTAATACATCTGACATTATGGTTTTCGTGTTGACTTACTGAGATAACACTACTGACTTTTGCTTTGGGGAATATTCGTGAGTGTGAGCACAAGATTGGTGACTGCATGGTAATGAATTAGAGGAACCGATCACAAGGTTTTCCCTTTATGAACTGTAAACATTTTAGCTATCTTATTATTTGGCTAGTTCTGTGTTTTGCCATCTTTCCTACCTAGACAGACTTGGACAACGTCTCCCTTGTCGTCAATGCATAGTTCTTTTCCTACTGCCGAGGAGCAAGAGTTGAATACTGTGTATGATGTCAAAGACTACCCTTGGGCACCATTAGCGTGTCTCCGTGCTATGGCATCCCACCAGGCCACACAACCAGATAATCTTCAAAGGGAACCAAGGCATCGGACCAATATTCTTTTGCGAAAAAATGTAACTTTTTTTGTGTCAGTACAGGAGGGGGTACGGGGTCTGGTATTTCAATTGGGGATAACGAATGGCTTCAGAAGGTGTTGTCCTTGTAGTGGACAAATCCTGTAATTCCATTCTTAAAACACCATATAACAGGCATACATGGCAATATTTCTGCTGCAGCAGTATAGCCAGTGTAAGTACTGACCTGTTTAAGCTATCTATACACCATTAGGGTTGGGCTCCTTCTTGGGGGCCACCTCCATTGTCATTGCAGCCAGCAAAGTTATCAGATATAAAATTAAAATGTGGATCAAAACATCTTTCCATACCAATTCTGTCTAATGTGGTGGGCAAGGTCGTGCTCATACATCAGATCTGCATAGTTAACACCTCGGATTGTTTGTAAAATGATAGCAGGCATACAGTGATGATTAGCACATACTTACTGCTGACAAGGCCCCAGGCTACTAGGATCAAAAAGTTGTCACATATAACCAGTCACCTATAACCAGTCGTTTCGTAATTGACGCCTACTTACTCCTCATAGTATAGAATCTATACTATGACGAGTAAGTAGGCGTCAATTACCATCCATATAGATCCATGTACCCCTTAAATGGCATTGTAAACGGCAGTAAGTGAAGTGGTTATGGCTATGTTATAACATATGACTGATAGTGTTGCCACATTTAATCTGAAATCCATTGGAGCAAGAGTAGGGGGAGGGGGCAGCTATATCAGGCGCATCAGGATGGTGGCACCGGTGACGGCTGATCTGGTGATCTATGACTAAGTAACACCCACACCCCTGAGCACCAACCTCACCAGTGTCATCCACAGGTAACCATATTGCTGATCAGGTGATTAGATGATCTGAATCACTGTGACGCATTTGTCATTGTTGGCTGCACATACTCCTAAAAACGGCATGTGCGCTGACTACAAGATGCTGTCTGGGAGCTGAACCATTGTATAAATGATCATTCTGTGATCACAGTTTTCTGTCTATGAATGAGCAAGTAAATGAGTGCTAATTAACCTGTGTATAGTCCTCCTCAGGTTTTTTGTCCCATCTTATTTATACTTGCGGTAATACTAGCTCCTTTGCGTATATTGTTCTCATTTTAGACTATTATGTAGCACAGACTTAACGTGTCCACCTAAATCTATTCTCCAACCTGATCTGATACTGAGCGTGGTGTCGAGCATTCACCCTGTGGCTTTCTGCAGTTGATGTCTGATCAGCTGGGTAATAGGCTTAGTGGACATATGTGATAAATTGGCTTTAAGTCAGGCTATCCTGTGTAAAGAAAAGTCATCCTCATTCATTCTTTTTTTGCACTACTAGTACTGTATCACCAGTCCTTTTTTTTCTTAAGTGCGGATACCGGTAGATCCAGTTCTAAGGCCACAATATGATAATTTTGCCATATTTTCTTATTTCCTGCCTTTTTTTTCTTAGGTCTACAATCATGAACCTGTTTATAGCCCTGGGTCTTCTGGGGTTCCTTATGCAAATGCTAAAAGTATTGGTTACCCTGGTAAGTATGATGGCTCACATTTATCAAGTAATTTAATTGACCGCAGTGTTTGGCATTAACAGTCTTAAATTATGGAAAATTCTGTATTTGCATAATACTTGCCAAAAAAGTGAGCTTGGTGTTCTGTAATGGACATAAGCTGCAAGTTTTAGACGGCTTTCCTAAACTTTGCAGTAGGAAATGTTGCAAATTTTGGCATAACTCTACGCGTTCATGGCTTGTCTATAATTTTCTGACTTTAAAACAGTCCAAATAATGTGCCACATTTGCATTTTAACAAAGATTATGCAAATTCCACAAATCCAGCCCCCCCCCCCCACCAGCAAATTTTTTTTTTTACATATAATGCTCTAGGTATGAAGGGTCTCCTATGGTCTGGATCTCCCATTTTGGACCACCTTCATATATTGGATTTTTGTGATGTTTATCCCATCTGCTCATACTTGAAGGAGGTCTGCCGAGTCCCTGGGCTGTTTAGTGAGTGCTATAGCACCCTAAAGATTAGTATTTCACCTTCACATCATTGGGGGACACAGGACCATGGGTGTATGCTTTTCTGCCAAAAGGAGGCGATACTAAAGATAAAAGTTTAAAGAGGACCTGTCACCAAACCAGGCATGGTGATCTAATTACAGCACTGGATGCAGCATGTCTGCAGCATGCAGAGAAGGGTCACCCAGCACTTGAGCAGCCCTGTACCCCGAGATAATACACTTAGAAAACTTACATGCTACAGTCACTAAGGAGGTGGCTAGGGGCTGCAGCCAAGGGCAGATTCACACCCCTGCATGTTTAATCTGCCCACCGCTGCCAATCATTCTCCCTGTCTGCAGCATTTAAACAGAGTTCTGTTTAAATGCTGCAGACAGAGAGAGAATGATTGGCAGCGGTGGGCAGATTAAACATGCAGGGGGTGTGAATCTGCACTTGGCTGCAGCCCCTAGCCACCTCCTTAGTGGCTGTAGCATGTAAGTTTTCTAAGTGTATTATCTCGGGGTACAGGGCTGCTCAAGTGCTGGGTGACCCCTTCTCTGCATGCTGCAGACATGCTGCATTCAGTGCTGTAATTAGATCACCATGCCTGGTTTGGTGACAGGTCCTCTTTAAGTCCTCCAGCTGTATACACCCATACGTAGGCGTAGCTATTCAGCTTTAGCGTAGTGTCGCAAGGAGGCACATGTGATCTGTAGCTCAGATTGCCCTTATCTTTTTGTTTTATTTTCATTTTCATTTTTTTCTTTGTGCAACAATTTGGCCATCAGGCGACGGCTCCCCCTGAGGCCACTCAATATAAAAAAAATGTATGACCACTTTTTTGACTTGTATTTTTTTTATTTTTTGTTTTTACTATTTTAGCAGGCTTTCCAATGGGGTACGCTGCAGCTGCTCCTGCCTACTCTCCTAATATGTATGCTGGTACAAATCCTGCCTTCCCATCTGGTAAGCAAGTCTTCTTTACGCTAATTAGATAGGTCCTTTCCATCATGGTGGAAATAAAGACAAATGTGCAATATTTATATACACAATTTGATCAATGGATACATTCTCACTTCCATTAACACATTATCAGAACGCTTACCACTATCCATCAGGGGCTTGCCGATGGTGCTGGGAAAGTGATGCAGTCTGAATTCAGGCTGAGGAATTCCCACTACATATTCCCCCCCCCTTCCCCCTTCACCCCCGGGAACATCGAACGGGCAGAGGTGAGCTGGTTGGGTGAGGTGGGGGTGGAAGTGTGACCCGGGGTGAGTGAGATGTTGGGAGGGTGCAACGGGGGTGTGCGGGTTGCTGGGAGGTTGGAACTGGTAGAGGTGAGGGTGTGGACCGGGTGAGGTTGGAGCGCGTGGCCCAGGGTGAGCAAGGTGTGCGGGCTGCAATACCTTGCTGCTGTTTGTATATTGCACTGCATAATCATGTGATCAGTTACATGCAGCTGACCACATGACTGTGAAATCATCACAGGTCCTGTATGCAAATTGAAGCACAGAGGTCAGTGGGAGGTATGCAGGGGGGTGGTGGGTCTTTGGAGGCAGTGCCAGGTGCAGCAGGGGGTTTGTCAGCCGGCGGAGGTGGTGTCGGGCAGCGGGAGTGCGGCTATCACTATATTGGGAGACCCATCACTTGGATGTTCCAATATGACGGTCGGTGTACTTCTGATCGGCACTTGGGTTGCAGGGTTTGTAGACATCTTGACGGAAACGGATGCCAAGACCTGGTGTAAAAGTGCATCGACATTACCATTCTCAGGCCAGTCACTTCCACAGCGGCAGCTATTACCCACTTCCTTTGCTTCAGTATTGAGCAATTTTTAAACATTGATCCATTGTGAATAGTTTCTTATCTTATAGCAATGTAGCAAATTCCTTCTAAAAGGAACCTGTCGTGTCTGTTTTAAATGGCGCAATGTGCATAACATGGTTTTCTAAAAAGAAAATTCCATGTATTTTACAAAAAGCCTTTATATGCTGAGGTGACTGCACACACCTGGCTTCAGCTATTGGGGAAGCGATTCTGCTTATTGTCGAATCTAGTTCATTCATGATTTTTTTTTTTTCTTTCAAATTTTGTCATGACCTCTGTGTTGTAATTGACATCACTGCAAGACCTTTGGAGATGTCATGACCATGTGACTAATGGGCGGAGCTAAGCCCAAAGGGCCTTTCACTTCAGGCCTGGTTAGCTCTGCCCATTTCAGTCACATGTAAAACAAAAAGGAAAAGGGGAGCAAATGTGTAGGATCCCCTTATTAAAAACGTCTAAATGGCGTGGGTAGGTGGCCACTCACCTTATCGGGTTGTGCAAGTCCTGCACAACCCGGTTTAACAGCCTTCGCCGCTGGCGGTATGTGCACTGCCTCTCCGCTCTCCTCTCTCCTGTTCAAGGCAGATCGTCTGTGCTGTTCCTGAGCTGCTCTAGCCGCCAGTCCCTCAAAAAGGGAGTAGTTTTCATGCAAAAAATAGTAATGTCGGTCTGATTAGGAGCGCTCTAAGGAACAAGCAGACATGTGAGATGTTTTCATAAATGAAAAACCTTTTATTAACTTCTTAGCTCCCCTCACAGCTCCACTACTCGTTTCAACTGCATACAAACAGTCTTCATCAGATGGTGTGACACCACCTGATGAAGACTGTTTGTATGCAGTTGAAACGAGTAGTGGAGCTGTGAGGGGAGCTAAGAAGTTAATAAAAGGTTTTTCATTTATGAAAACATCTCACATGTCTGCTTGTTCCTTAGAGCGCTCCTAATCAGACCACCATTACTATTTTTTGCATTTCAGTCACATGGCTTTGACATCACAGGTCCAGCAGTGATGTCAGTCATCACAAAGTATGACTGAAGCCATGTGTGTGTGTGCGCAGTCACCTTAACATATAAACATTTTTATTTAGGATAGTTACATGGAATTTTGTTTTTAGAAAACCATGTTAGTGATGCACATTGCATCATGTAAAACACATTGCGGGCAATTTAATAACACAAAACGATATGACAGGTTCCCCTTCAATTCACACCTTTTAATCCTAACTAGCATTGTAGTGCGTAAGTATTTGTGGGATGAGTATTCAGTCAATATAACATATGTGGAGTACCAAAGACTTTCTTACTTAGATCACTTAATGTGTGCTATGTGGGGTAATTAATATTCAGAATATTGCTTAAATTCGCAAACCTCCTATGATCTGTGCCCTATTGTCTTGGTGGGTGCCACTAATTTTATATCTGCATTGACAGTAAAAATGAACTAAAATTCAACTTTTGTTTCAGAGGTAGAGCAACCGTCATATTCAACGTCCGGTGTGCAAATGTACATGTTCGGGCACACGTTCTCTGCTGCGAGAAACGGTGCAATTAATTCAGGTACCTGCTTTGCTTTTCTTTAAGGCTATTCTCTGCTCTTTCTTTTTAAGTAAGGCATTAAAAAGCAAAATAAGTACCTGAAAGCTTTTGACTAGGGTAAAATATAGCAAATAGTGTGTGGTGTCCTCATCCGTCCAGCACCCAATCTCTCCGTGTTTGTGACGACAATTAGAATTTTATAATGTGCTGATATTAAGTTGCTTGTTCTCAAAGATTAGTTGCTCAGGGAATCGGCATTAATTTTTCTAGAAACTTATTTAGGTGACCCCAGTCCTCTCAGTGTCAAAACTAACGGAGTCTGAGATATTCCACACCCATATTCTATTACGTTAACATTTTCATCTCCACTCCATTATGTGGTCGATGCGGCTCCTTTTATGGAAGATTTGCTGGATTTACACAATGTAACGGAAAATTGGTGGTACTAATGTAGTTCAGGCCTGTTTCCTAATGTGGGTTCAGTCATTACTGCTTTAGTAACGAGTTTAATTTAAAGGTCTGTCCAAGAATGTTTAATGAGAACCTTTCACTTGCTGAAAAAATGGAGTTTTAATACCTTTTTAAAAAAAATCCCTGTGCTCCCCTGATTTGAACACTTTTCCGCTTTGCGCTGCGTCAGTCCATTGCAAAAATATTCACATTTCTTGCTTTTGGAGCGTGGTATGAGAAATTTCTGCTGACAGTCCAATGGGGCATTTCTTTAGAGTCCGCCCTCCCAGACACCACAAATCACAGATCCAGTGTCTGAAACTAAACAGCAAAACTGTTTTTTAAAAAATACTATCGCTAATACTAGTTTGATAGATCTACTCAGTAGTCTTGAAATCTGTAGAGAAAACTTGTTGCCTTCAGTAAGTGAATATAAAGATAAAGTGCTGCTGGATTTTTACCAAAAAATTTGTATTCTTTATTTAATCTTCCTTAAAAACCATCTGCACGTCGGGGAATAACACAAACCTAATTGCTGATATTTGGTCACACCATTTACAACTGCTCTAAAATGGCCTGTGACGTTACTTATTTTACAGCGGAGAGCAGTGATTTATTCAATTTAAAGAAAAACTGGCATAGAGCCATAATAAGCGGGTGACCCTTTAGGGGCGTTACTCGCTAGATTAGGAAGGAGCAGATTGTACCATATATATTAATACACCATTAACAAGTTGTAGTATTGGTTAATTCAGAGAGTTGTCTGCTGGGCCCCTGCTGTCCAGCTTGGATAGCAGCATTATATTTGTGTGGCCCTGTAGCGGTTGCTGCAGATCACTAGAAGCCTTCCTGGGAGTGTCTTTAAGGACATAAATTGTGTTTGTGAGAGTTGAGACCTAATCTTTCTGGTTTCTTAACTTCCAAGGTCCTGATTGATTAACTGGCTGTCTCTCATGATTCAATTACACCTTCAAAGTATGACTCCCGTACATGTATGCACATTGGCCATGTGTGCCATTTACCTTTACCTGTTTTTCTACTCTTACAGGATATACGCCAGGTACGCCATACAAAGTTTCATGTTCCCCCACCAGCGGAGCTGTCCCACCTTATTCTTCTTCCCCTAACCCTTACCAGACTGCAGTATACCCAGTAAGAAGTGCCTACCCACAGCAAAACCCATATGCACAGGTAAAGGTTTGTTAGATGAATACCCTTGCTCTTTGTGCTTGTCATTTTGCTGTAGCTCTTTATCAGCCTTTGCCATGTAGTAAAAATGTGTTGTGTTTTGTTTTGTTTTTTAAACATGCGCTTTTGATGCAGATTTTTCTTCTTTCATTAGTTTGTCAGACATACTATTATGTCTAGGGTCTGTAATATTTACTAACTTTGAACGTAAAAGTACATAATGGCGAAAACACGGCATCATGGCCTCTGCTGCAACGTTCATGCGAAGGTGCCTGCTGATTCAGCAGGTCAAGGAAGCTGACACCCCACAACTATGATCGCTAAGATTGGCTGTTCAGAATTGGTGTCCATCTTTTAAGGTACCGTCACACAGATATCTCTGGGAGACATTGATTGCAACTCACTGGTTGCAGTGAAATCATGGACACATTGTTCCATTTGTACACGGCCACAAAATAGAACAATGTGTCCATGATTTCACTGCAACCAGCAAATTGCTAGTGAAATTGCAAGCAATGTTGCCACGTGTGATGATACCTTTACGTGTGTTTTTAGGTGTGCACAAAAGTGTCGTCAGCCACAGTTTTGTGCACCTTTGAAAAGAAGGACTCCATTGAGCAGATTCCAAATAGAGTCCAGAGCAACTCTGCTGCCTCATTAGTGATTTGATCCGTCAGGGTTCAATCTCACAATCACTGGGATCCATTGAAATGTTCCAGAGTTGCCTCAAAAATGGCCTGGGGGTGAAGAGGTTAAAGAAATAAGGAGGTCCGTGTAAGTAGCGATGATGTCACACCTCTGCTGAGGCCTGTGATTGGCTGCAGACTTCTGGCCATTAGAATGGCACATCATATCATTGGACATGCAGCCAATCTGCAGTCTTGTGACCTCATTGATTTTGGTGCCTGCTCACACCACTGTACTAGGTCTATAGGGAAGATGGCAGGTGAGTGAACATGAGCAATTAGGCTGAATTACCCCGTAAAAACCTGTCTTGCTTTATGTTCTGCAAGGTTTATTCCAAGCGGGCTGTTGTACAGTGACGAGCCGAGTAGCTATGAGTATCTGTTGGTTAGGCTGCCTGCACACTTGCAGCGCACCAAACGCAGCCAAACGCTTGCGCACATGAGTTCGTGTGTTAAAATGGGAACGCATGTGCCTGCATATGCCTCTGACTGCACTCCAAACGCAGCATGCAGCATTTTTTGTGCGGGCGCTTGTTTTATCTGCAAGTGCCCGCAAGCGCACAAAAAAATGCATGGATCTCAATGGATCCGCAGTGTCCTCCGCATGACAGTGCAGGATAATGCTGTGGATCACATTGAAATCTCTCCCGATGGCCGCCGGGAGATCATGCAGAGCCACAGCTGATCTCCATCTGGTGTCAGCGGGTAGATACAGCTGATCTGACAGCTGTTTAAATCTCCCGCGCTGACACCAAATAAGTGAGATCGACGCGGGAATGTGAAGCAGCGATCAGCTGTTTATCTCCTGCACTGATATCACCCTATTCGGTGTCTGCGCAGGAGATTTAAACAGCTGTCAGATCAGCTGTATCTCCCCGCTGACATCGGCGGGAGATCAGCTGTGTCGGGAGGAGGAGATCTCTGCCACTGATCGCCTCCTCCTCCCAGCCGCCCCCAGAGACAGCTGATTGGCTGCCCGGCACCATACTAATGTGAACGAATGCGGAGATTCTCCGCTGCGTTTGCCTGCGTTTGCGTCTGCGTGCCCTCTGCATGCAGACACAAACGCAAGTGTGAAGGCAGCCTTAACACTGTTTTTCTGCTTCTGGGTTCATCCAAGTAAGCCTGCATTCACTGAAACTGTCAGATCTTAAAGGGAGCCTATCATATGAAAAAACACTAGTTACATGCAGATATGGGGTTAATCTAGAGGTTAATAGTATTTGGAACCTGCCTGGCGCCTGCACATTAATCCCCGCTGCCAGGAGGAAATTAACTTTATTCCTCCCAGAAGCGTTTAAGTTTGTCATCGGGGAGGCGCGGGTGCAGTCACCGCTCTGTGCATTCTTATTCACGTATTGTGTGTTTGCCTGATGTTTTATTTATTTTTATTTTATTTTTTGCACGTTTTTGCATTGGAAAAAAATGCAACAATTTACAATACCAGCAAAGTGACTGAGATTTCTGAAATCTAGTAGATTTGCTGCTTATTTTTTTAGTTTTAAATCTCCATAGTGATTTTATTTCAAATCTGCAGAGTGTCAATTCAGCATAGCATTTTTCACTTATACAAATCAACCAAGGGAAAAAACTAAATTAACATAAAATGTGCATATTTTACGCAGCGTTTTTATTCTTCTCACAACTCTGGTCTTTGCTGCAGAAAAACATGCTGCAAATATGAAACCTGTGCACATACCCCTATGAGGGTATGGACACACATCCGAGTGGAAAAAAAACTGTCTGATTCACGGATCCGAGAGTTGGACGAGTGTCATCTGACTTTTGGTCAGCGTGGCTTGCGAGTGCTGTCCAAGTGCAATCTGTTTTTTTCCTCAGCAGCTATTTACTGTATAATCATTTACAGGTGCACTTTGTACAGTTGTCTGAGCTACAGAATGGTAATATATCAATTAAAACTTGCATCAGACTCGGATGGTGCGAGTGTGGTCCGAGTTCAATCTGTTTTTTGTCGGACTCATAGACTTGCATTGGCGAGTCTCGTCCGTGACTCGCATAGAATCGCAACATGTTGTGATTGACTCGCAATCCGAGAATCGGATGCGGAAAAAGCGTATGAGACTCGGAAATGTGCTCTCGGACATTAGTTAACATTGGTCTGAGAGCAATGCGATTTTTCCACACGGTACACTCGGACGAGTTTCACGGAAGTATGTCTGAGCCCTAAGATGTCATCACTTAGCAGTCAGGGATAACACAGGTCTCTGGACCTCCAGTGTTCTGTTTCCTCCAACTTGCAAATTCAGGAAATAAAAGCTGATTTTACTAATTAAAGTGCATTTTAATATTCATTCTTTGTATTCCAGCAGGGAACGTATTATACACAACCTCTGTTTGCAGCCCCCCCACATGTAATCCATCACACTACAGTTGTGCAGCCCAATGGAATGCCAGCAACAATGTACCCCGCTCAAATCCCTCCTCGTGGCAGCGGCGTGGCTATGGGCATGGTAGCTGGGACCACCATGGCAATGTCTGCAGGTATCAGTTTGTGTCTATAGTTATGTCATCTGTATTTATTAACTGTAAAGGGGAATCTGTGCTCTGACATCCGTGGTCATTGGTGCAGGTTGCATTATTGCCACTTTTGATTGTTGTTATAAAAGCTAATATCTTTGATATGGACATAGTGTGTATCACTAGAATATTTTAACCCCTTCACGACCTTTGGTGTATTTACATCATGGGATGTGTCTCTATCTTTGTTGCAAGCTCACACGCTGAACCAGCATCTTGTAGGGGAAGTGGTCTTGCTGACAGATTCTCTTTAACCTTCCTAGCGGTATTCCCGAGCCTGACTCGGGTTAACATTCACTGCCAGAAGCGGTAACCCCGAGTCAAGCTCGGGCTTACCCGCGTCGCGGCAGATGCGGTGAAAAAAACCGCACTTCTGCCGCATAGCCGCCGCACTTGCGGCGCGGTTGCGGTAATTGCCATAGTAAGTGTAGGGGGACTTGCGGCAGGTGCGGCAAGTGCGGTTTTGCACTTGCGGCAGGTGCGGCCGCGAAAAAAAACGCACCTGCCGCAAGTCCTCCTATACTTACTATGGCGATAACCGCGCCGCAAGTGCGGCGGCAAGTGCGGCAGATGCGGTTTTTTCACCGCATCTGCCGCAACTGCGGGTAAGCCCGAGCTTGACTCGGGGTTACCGCTTCTGGCAGTGAATGTTAACCCCGAGTCAGGCTCGGGAATACCGCTAGGAAGGCTAGAGTCTTCTTTGATCAGGTAATTACTAAGAATTGCAGGCCTACTGTACATAACACCAAATTTCCATGCCAAAAAATGGTACTGCTTTTAGCACAAAATTCCTGACAGAATCATACCGCCAGGGAGGTTAATATTCAATTGCTGTGAATGTTGTCTACAACGGTGTGTTATGACATTATTTGGATGCTGTTTTCAACCACTTGCTACTTCTGGGATGTTACACTTTAGTTAATTATCTTTATATGTTGTTTTCCAGGTACATTGTTGACCACCCCATTCACCAACTCCAGTAGCCCCTCACCAAGTCACAATGCCTGCGTATCGGCCCCCAGGGACACCAACCTATAGTTATGTCCCCACACAATGGTGATTAGTCGACCAGTGTAAGTGTTGTATTTCTCTTGTTTTTGGGCTTTGCAGTATAAGGCCTCATTCAGTTGACCATTTTTTTTTTTTTTTTTCCTTGTATATGGAGGAAAATGCTGAATGCTGTGTATGCTTAGCACCAGTTTTCATGGTTCCTATGCTGTACACAGTGCTTTTCTGTCAGGCTGATTCCAAAAATGTGCCATTGGGCTGCTTGTTTTTTAGAAATTCAGTGTTTTGTCAGCATGAGGTTATCACTACAGGACTAGGCCTCTGTTGCAGGCAGTCCAGCTAGTCTGTGTAACCTCACGTCCACTGCTGATTGGCAGCTTTCTGTCAATTCACAGTGTACACAGAAAACATTCAGCACACAGCGAGATCTGCAGGAGACAAAATAGCAAGCAGCCTAGTAAGTGATAAATTGCTGGAATTACGGTATCTGCCTCTACATTATGCTGCTCAGATGGAATCAAAAAAACCTGGTGATTCCCTTTTCAACTGATCTCTCATAGTTTGCAAAAAATGCTGACAGATTCCCTTTAAATGTTATTAAATCTGAGAGCTGCATAATGTGGGAGCTGAATCAGCTGTGATCACGTGCTGTAATGTCTGTATACTCTTACTTCCCCCCCCGTCCTTCCCCGCCCAGGAGCTGTGATATATCTGACCTGTTCCTGCATGGTCGGACACACACATTACACAGGGCCACATTTATAACAATATCTCGGGACAGGAGCATTGTTTAACGCATCCAATTGTGGAACTTACTATTATTTTAAGATCTATTAATCCCATTTAATAAGAACTCTAGACTGACCCAGATTAATTTTTCATCCAAAAGCAAAGAAATCTATAGTCCTAATATGTCCACCATGCCCACTGACTGACTGGCCACAGTTGTTTAAGGGTGGCTTAAAGGGGTGGACAATTATCAAGACGTAATGGTCAAAAGGAAGGTGGGGTAATAATGTAATCAAATTCTAAAAGTAGCAGTAAATTGCCCCCATTCCATCTCTGCCAATTTAATACTCCTAGCAGTTGTCTGCCGTGATGTCATTGCTACATCCAAGTAACAGTCAGGGCACAGGACAGCTAAGTAAAGCTGCCTTTATGATTTTATTGCATTTATATATAAATCAACTTTCAAAGATATTTGCGGTAATGTCTCTGCCAACTGATTAATTCTATATTACGGTTCCTGTTTTGTCAGGTTTTAAGATGGAAGATATGCAAGCAAGTCAGATGCTTATTAGATGGTGCTGAAGTGTTTTACCTCCAGCGAGAAGTTTCTTCCTTCTGAATTCTTTCAACACTTTGCCTAACACTAATTCAGGATCCGAAGATTTCCATTATTGCATATCTTAACATCTTGGGACTCTAGTGGTTGTCTTTAATATAAAATCCTGTTTTGTGGACAGTCTTGCAATTTTTTTTAGCTAATTCTAATGATAAAAAGGGAGTATAAAGTTGTTTCAATGATCCATATCTAGTTGAATGCATGTTTAAACACGAAATGAAGCTTGTTTATTGCAGTGACATATGCAAACAAAATAAAAAAGAAACATCATATGCAAAATCCAAAGGTGTCGAGAAGAAATCTGAAGGCTTTTTGCCAATTGTAAGGCCTTAGAAACTTGAGGCAAGACTAATCGCCCAGTGTGTTTTTGAGTGTTGCTCTACAGTTTTTTTTTGTTTTTTTTTGGAAAGTTGTTACTAGTAAATTGGTGCCATGTGATCTACGACATCATAGTCATTACGGTAGTATAATTCAGGTCTTGCCCAATTTCCCACTAGGAATGAGTTTTGTTTAATATGTTCCCCCTCAAGTTTATTCTTCTGTAGTGTTTAATAGGAGTAGCTCATTCACATGATGTGACCATGTGAGCGGCTGTGTGACTAGGGAGATAAGTTGGCTCACAGAACGCAGGTAGTATCTCATGGGTCCAGACCTCGCAGGAGGCGGACGTTTTATAGTATTCACACTGCACTTATTGCAATTTACAAAATAACACTTCAAGCATTCCTCAGAAATGTAAAGGACCCTTTTTTTTTTTTCTCTTCTATCATTTTTGATTTGGTATAAATTGGTGAAAAAGCAAAATCTTGTGCATCACTAAATGTGAAAAAATTGGGAAAGGTGAATGTTTTCCACTCGAGATAGTGACCACATTGTTTATTATTTTTTATTTGCTTTTTTGTAATTTTTTTTATACACATAAATGCTCACATTGTGCAGAGGTTTTCTGTTGCCATTCCACAATAAAAATAAAAATGGTGACCATTTCTTATTCCCAACATAAATACGTGTTCTGCAATGGAAAGGTTTTTGTTTAGAAAATCTAAATAAAAAAATGTTACACAAAGCCGCTATTCGACTCCTAAATCCTAATGTTGACACTTCTGTCTACACGAAAATACTTTAACTATGCACATACAGTCTGTCTGTTATTACTGACTCAAGTCCACACTGACCAATTGTGGGAGATTTAATAAAGCTAGTGCAAAGTAACAATGGGACAACCAATCATGAAAATCTCAATTGGTTACTTTTTACTTTGTACCAATTGTTATAAATCTCCTCCATTGAGGCTTGGATAGGTCACAGATTAGTGGCAACTGAAATCTTGGATATGTTATGGTACTTTGAAACCTGAAACTTTATTTTTAAATACATTTCACAGTCCTTCAGTAGGGATTTTGACATTTTAGAGTGTTTTGAATGGCATTGCAATGTGGGTTGTAATTCATTGCTTGCAGAAAATCCATATTGAAGGATACATTTTTTTTGTAATTAGACCAGCCTGTGCAAGGTTATGAGTTTTTGTAGTATACTCTATTTTATATCCTTCTCTCGGCTATTTCATACTAAAAGTGCTGCTTTAACGGCCCAATTCATGTTCTTTTACAAGCTGCTTTGAGCTGCTGCTCTTGTTACATTAAGTACAGGTTATGTACGAATGCTTCTTTACTCCCCTCCCCAATGCTAAGACAGGAAAGTGTTAGGGGCGTTTCACATCAGTGTTTTTGCTGATGTGCATCAGATCCGGCAGATTTACAACATCTGCCAGATCTGCCGCCTAACTGCCGACTTGCGACCCGGTTCCGGCAAGCCCCATGCATTGTCTTATGCAACGATTTTTTTCGCAGCCGCAAGTACCGGATCCGCAAGCCCCATAGGCAATGCATGGGGCTTGCCGGAACCAGGCCGCAAGTCGGCCATTAGGCAGCCGATCCGGCAGATGCGGCGCCACCTGCTGGATCGGCCTCAAACCTCAGCAAAACGCTAAAAGGGGCCTTAGGGCCCTTTCACATCAGCGTTTTTCGTAATTCGCGGCAGATGCGGTGAAAAAACCGCATCTGCCGCGTTTGCCGCATGACCGTTCCACTTGCGGCACGGTTGCGGTTTTTTCCATAGGAAGTATAGGGGGACTTGCGGCAGATGCGGCAAGTGCGGTATTGCACTTGCGGCAGGTGCGGCAGAGAAAAAAACCGCGGCTGACCGCGGTTTTTTTTCGCTGCCGCACCTGCGGCAAGTGCAATACCGCACTTGCCGCATCTGCCGCAAGTCCCCCTATACTTCCTATGGAAAAAACCGCAACCGTGCCGCAAGTGGAACGGTTATGCGGCAAACGCGGCAGATGCGGTTTTTTCACCGCATCTGCCGCGAATTACGAAAAACGCTGATGTGAAAGCACCCTTAGGGCCCTTTCACATCAGCGTTTTTCGTAATTCGCGGCAGATGCGGTGAAAAAACCGCATCTGCCGCGTTTGCCGCATAACCGTTCCACTTGCGGCGCGGTTGCGGTTTTTTCTATGCAAAGTATAGGCATACTTGCGGCAGGTGCGGCAAGTGCGGTTTTGCACTTGCGGCAGGTGCGGCCGCGAAAAAAACCGCAGTAAGCCGCGGTTTTTTTTGCGGCCGCACCTGCCGCAAGTGCAAAACCGCACTTGCCGCACCTGCCGCAAGTCCCCCTATACTTCCTATGGAAAAAACCGCAACCGTGCCGCAAGTGGAACGGTCATGCGGCAAACGCGGCAGATGCGGTTTTTTCACCGCATCTGCCGCGAATTACGAAAAACGCTGATGTGAAAGCACCCTTAGGGCCCTTTCACATCAGCGTTTTTCGTAATTCGCGGCAGATGCGGTGAAAAAACCGCATCTGCCGCGTTTGCCGCATAACCGTTCCACTTGCGGCGCGGTTGCGGTTTTTTCTATGCAAAGTATAGGCATACTTGCGGCAGGTGCGGCAAGTGCGGTTTTGCACTTGCGGCAGGTGCGGCCGCGAAAAAAAACGCAGTAAGCCGCGGTTTTTTTTGCGGCCCGCACCTGCCGCAAGTGCAAAACCGCACTTGCCGCACCTGCCGCAAGTATGCCTATACTTTGCATAGAAAAAACCGCAACCGCGCCGCAAGTGGAACGGTTATGCGGCAAACGCGGCAGATGCGGTTTTTTCACCGCATCTGCCGCGAATTACGAAAAACGCTGATGTGAGGGTGCTTTCACATCTGCGTTTTTCGTAATTCGCGGCAGATGCGGTGAAAAAACCGCATCTGCCGCGTTTGCCGCATAACGGTTCCACTTGCGGCACGGTTGCGGTTTTTTCCATAGGAAGTATAGGGGGACTTGCGGCAGATGCGGCAAGTGCGGTATTGCACTTGCGGCAGGTGCGGCAGAGAAAAAAACCGCGGTTTACTGCGGTTTTTTTCTCTGCCGCACCTGCCGCAAGTGCAATACCGCACTTGCCGCATCTGCCGCAAGTCCCCCTATACTTCCTATGGAAAAAACCGCAACCGTGCCGCAAGTGGAACCGTTATGCGGCAAACGCGGCAGATGCGGTTTTTTCACCGCATCTGCCGCGAATTACGAAAAACGCTGATGTGAAAGGGCCCTTAGGCTGGTTTCACGCTTGAGTTTTTTTTCAAATCAGTTATTTCAGGTAAAATCCTGATGCTTTCAGGATTCAGTTTTTTGCCCATTCACTTTAATGATGTCAGTTAGAATCCTGTTGCTTCAGGTTTTTTCCTGACCTCATTAAAGTCAATGGGCAAAAAACTGGTTCCTGAAAGAATCAGGATTTTACCTGAAATAACTGATCTTCCTGATTTGAAAAAAACACAAATATGAAACCTGCCATAGGCTCCTTTCACATCAGTTTTGCTGATATTTGCGGCCGATCCAGCAGTAGGCGCTGCATCTGCCAAATCAGCTGCCTAATGGCTGACTTGCGACCTGGATCCAGCACTTGTGGCGTCAAAAAAAAACATGCTGCTGACCGGTTTTTTTTTTTGCTGCCGCATCAAGCAGAACCGCACTTGCCGCACCCAACCGCAAGCCCCATAGACCATGCATGGGGCTCGCCGCAAATGCAGCCGTTAGGGGGCAAATACTGTAAATCTACCGCAATTTAAAAAAAACACTGATGTGAAAGGGTCTTAAATAGGTTTTGAGTGCAGATTATTACTGGGTCTGCAGTTCAAAGCAGCAAATAAAAACCGCCTGAACTGCAGTTAAACTAGCATTTTCAGCACAGTGAGAGGAGAAAAATCAAGAAATGGAGTATGTTGGAAAGATTTGTAACCTTGCCGATCAATTATTAAAATATGTTTACTTGCAACTGGTACCTTCAGATGAGTACAAGCTGATTTTAGTGATGGCACCCAATGTTCTTACATTCAGTTTCACTTATCATACTGGTAGTAGTCATGAGAGCAAATGATCCCTTATGGGCAATTTACAGATCAATACACAGCTGGTCATTGACATGTAACAGTCATCTCCATTAGGAAAGATTACGTGATTGTTCAATGTGAGTAATGTCCAATAATCACTTTTTGTATCACTTCAGTGATTCTGTATGTCCTGCTCATGACAAATAGTATTCTACTCTCAGGTCCCCATAGGCCCTTGCAGTGAGAAAGCAAGCGTAGATGATTCATTTTTTTCCTATACATTAGCCCATCAAATACATTACAATTCAGTATTAAATATCCTAATTTCTAACGTGTGTACAATGTTCTGTAAATGTTCTCACAATGCAAAAAATATTTGGACGTAGAGGAAAATAGTATATTTGACTATTCCGCTTAAAGGGGTTGTCCACGACTAGGACAACCCCTTCTTGATCGACTTGTTTTTCCCATGTCTAATAATAAACCCTGTACTCTCCTCTCGTTCTGCCTCTGTTTCAGTGCTGTCTGTAACCGCGACTCACGCGACATGCGAGCCCTGCGTCCAATCACCGCCTGCTTCCTTCTCCTCGCCTCTGTTCCAAACTACAGGAAGTCAGCACTGTAGTGCCACTTCCTGTAGTTTGGTCCCAAGGCAGAGATAAGCTGGCTGTGATTGGACACGGGACTCGCATTTCGTGTCAGTCGCGGTTAAAGACAGCACTGTAACAGAGGCAGAGCGATAGGCGAGTACAGGTTTTGTTATTGTACATGGGGGAAGCAATTCAATCGAGAAGGGGTTGTCCTAGTAGTGGACAACCCCTTTAATCTCCAGAATATGAAGTGTGAGGTGCCTAATGCATTAAAAGGAGGCTGGTGGCCCACCACATAGAATAGAATATTTCCTTCTGAAATTATAATCTTTATACCTCAAAGAAATATGTATGGGACAGTAGATCTATCTGTCTAAAAGAGGCCTAAAGGCTAATGTGGGTGGGGGACACCCTAAAGGCTGGAACAAGACCATATCTGAATTAGACCCTGTGCTATTGAGCAGCCGCTGAAGAGATCACTGCACAAGCTTTTTTATTTTTGTTTGTTTTTTTCATTACATATATTGCTGGAGGCTAGCATTATAAAGTCACATAATTGGGGCGGCATGGTTGGGAAGACTCACTCCAGCACCTGTATCTAGAGAGAAATAAATGTATCCAATGTCTTTAGTATTTCAGTTTTTGAACAATCTGCCCAGAAAAGGTTCCAGCATGGGTGTTTTGTTTTTTCCTCCCTTCCACACCTGGTTTATTTCCATGTGTGTTGTGTGTTTTTTTTTTTTTTTGTTTTTTTTTTTAACATGTAACTTGAATGTTGTCTTCCAAAAATGACCATGATACCATTCTTCCATCCTGTGCTGTCTTTCGTATTGGGTGGATGATGCGACCATTCTGAGCCAGTTCAATTATGCATAGTTTTTTGTATAATGTGATTTGATGCGCTCAGATTTTCAACTCTCTAAAAAGCACGTTTATTGTAACGAGGATTGTTATGTATTAATACTGTTTTGAATAAAGATTGACTTTTGTGTTGCTAAATTTGTCCTTTTATTTTTTTTATTCCAAGTTCTTAATTGTATTTATCCTATAAATTCAGTTACTAAATCCCATGGCATTGACAACCATGTTTCTGTTATGGTGCAGGCACACTGGCGTCAAACTTGCGTTGTACTTGGACAAATGTTAATCTGTCTGGCCAGATTGTTACCTTTTTCCACCACTGAACATGAATTGCGAGACAAATGCGAGTGAAATCGCAGCCTGCTGCAAATGTATGCGAGTTTCACATGCGAGAAGTCTTATGGGTGCGAGGAAAAAATCGCACAGACAGCGCACTGCGAGTTTGTAGCATTGGCTTTGCCATGCTGTTAAAAGTTAGAACAGACAGAATAGCTAGATTGACCTTACCTGCTGCTACTACTGGGCCGCATATTCAGCTACTTGCATATTCACTGCACTGTCAGTTAAACAGCCAATCACAAACGCTCACTCTCTGAGAGCCTCTATGGCTGTTGTAGTCAGACTGGATTTCCTTAATGTGAATGGTGATTTTGCTTGGTTACCATATACATTAGTGTATTTGAACCAACCTGCCATCATAGAATGTTAAATATTTAGAAAAAAACTGTGTGGGGCTTCGCAGTATTTCTAAGTCTAGTCCGATGAAGGCGGACAGTTGCGAGCTGCCACCCTCAGCTGCCTAATTTTTACCTTGGCTGGCAAAAAAATTGCGTAGCCCCCGTCCTATTTTTAATTGCCAGCCAAGGTAAAACTAGGCAGGGCTGGTATTCTCAGCAGGGTGAGGGCCCATTGTTTTAGAAATCATATCCCCGTGCATCAGGGTAAGGGTGCGTGCACACGGTCCGGCGGAGCTGCGTGTTGGACGCTGCTCCTCCGGACCTGAGGGTGGCCGCAGGGAGACCGCAGCGGCCCTGTACTCGCCGTGTGCGGCGGGTGCAGGGCGGCTTCTCCCTGCAGTCACCTGATGGGAGCCGCTTCCGACTCTGCAGCATGAAATGAACATGCGGGCGGGTTACGCATAGCCGGCGGGCGCCCCTCCTCCTCCTCTTCCGGGGCCGGTGCGCGCCCCTCCTCCTCCTCCTCCTCCGGCCCCGGGTCGCGCACGCGCCCCTCCTCCTCCGCCCCGGGTCGGCGCACGCGCCCCTCCTCCGGCCCCGGGGCCGGCACGCGCCCCTCCTCCTCCTCCGGCCCTGGGCCGGCTCGCGCCCCTCTCCTCCTCCGGCCCCGGGGCCGCGCGCGCCCCTCTCCTCCTCCTCCGGCCCCGGGCCGGCGCGCTCCCCTCCTCCTCCGGGGCCGGCGCGCGCCCCTCCTCCTCCTCCTCCTCCTCCTCCGGCCCCGGGGTCGGCGCACGCGCCCCTCCTCCTCCTCCCCGGGGCCAGCGCGGGTGCCCCTCCTCCTCCTCCTCCGGCCACGGGGCCGGCGCGCCTCCCCTCCTCCTCCGGGCCGGCGCGCTCCCCTCCTCCGGGGCCGGCGCGCGCCCCTCCCTCCTCCGGCCCCGGGGTCGGCGCACGCGCCCCTCCTCCTCCGGCCCCGGGGTCGGCGCCGCGCGCCCTCCTCCTCCTTCTCCGGGGCCGGCGCGGGCGCCCCTCCTCCTCCTCCTCCGGGGCCGGCGGGCGCCCCTGCCTCCTCCTCCGGCCCCGGGGCGGGGCGCCCCTCCTCCTCCTCCGGCCCTGGGGCGGGCGCCCCTCCTCCTCCTCCTCCTCCTCCGGCCCCGGGGCCGGCGCGGGCGCCCTCCTCCTCCTCCTCCGCCCGGCCGCGCGGGCCCCTCTCCTCCTCCGGGCGCGCGCGCCCTCCTCCTCCTCCTCCGGCCCCCCTCCTCCTCCTCCGGGGCCGGCGCGCCCCTCCTCCTCCTCCCCTGGGGGCCGGCGCGCGCCCCTCCTCCTCCTCCCCGGCGCCGCCCCCCTCCTCCTCCGGGGCCGGCGCGCGCCCCTCCTCCTCCTCCTCCGGCGCCGCTCCCTCCTCCTCCTCCGGGGCCGGCGCGCGCCCCTCCTCCTCCTCCCCGGCCGGCGCGCGCGCCCCTCCTCCTCCCTCCGGCCCCGGGGCCGGCGCCGCGCCTCCTCCTCCTCCTCCTCCTCCGGCCCCGGGCCGGCGCGGCTCCCTCCTCCTCCTCCTCCTCCTCTCCTGGCCCCGGGGCCGGCGCGCGCCCCCCTCCTCCTCCTCCTCCCTCCTCCTCGGCCCCGGGCCGGCGCGTCGCCCCTCTCTCCTTCCTCCTCCTTCCTCCGCCCCGGGCCGGCGCGGCCCTGCCCTCTCCTCCTCCTCCCTCCCCTCCGGCCCCGGGCCGGCGCGCGCCCCTCCTCCTCCTCCGGCCCCGGCCGGCGCGTCCCCTCCTCCGTCCCCGGCCCCGGCGCGCGCCCCCTCTCCTCTCCTCCTCCGGCCCCTGGGCCGGCGCGTGCCCCCTCCTCCTCCCTCCCCTCCCGCTGCCCTCCCTCCTCCTCCTCCCCGGCCCCGGGCGCGCGCGCCCCTCCCCTCCCCTCCTCCTCCTCCTCTGCCGCCCCCCTCCTCCCCGGCGCGGCGCGCCCCCTCCTCCTCCTCCCCGGGGCCGGCGCGCCCCTCCTCCTCCTCCCTCCTGCCGGGCGCGCGCGCCCCTCCTCCTCCTCCTCCCCCTCCCGGCCCGGGGCCGCGCCGCCCCTCCTCCTCCTCCTCCCCTCCCCCCTCCCTCCTCTCCGGCCCCGGGGCCGGCGCGCGCCCCCTCCTCCTCCTCCTCCCTCCTCCTCCTCCGGCCCCGGGCCGGCGCGCGCCCCTCCTCCTCCTCCTTCCTCCTCCCCCCTCCTCCGGACCCCGGGCCGGCGCGCGCCCCTCCTCCTCCTCCTCCCTCTCCTCTCTCCTCCTCCTCCTCCGCCTCCTCCCCTCCTCCCCACCTCCTCCCTCCTCCTCCTCCTCCCTCCTCCTCCGGCCCCGGGGCCGGCGCGCCCCCCTCCTCCTCCTCCTCCGGCCCCGGGCCGGCGCGCGCCCCTCCTCCTCCTCCTCCTCCTCCCCGGGCCGGCGCGCGCCCCCTCCTCCTCCTCCTCCGGCCCCGGGCCCGCGCCCCTCCCTCCTCCTCCTCCTCCTCCGCCCCGGGCCGCGCGGCGCCCCTCCTCCTCCTCCGGCCGGCGCCCTCCCCCTCCCCTCCTCGCCCCGGGGCCTCGCCGCCCTCCCCCCTCCTCCGGCCCCGGGCCGGCGCGCCGCCCCTCCTCCTCCTCCTCCGGCCCCGGGGCCGGCCGCGCGCTCCCTCCTCCTCCTCCTCCTCCGGCCCCGGGCCGGGCGGCGCGCCCCTCCTCCTCCTCCTCCTCCTCCCGGCCCCGGGGCCGGCGCGCGCCCCTCTCCTCCTCCCTCCTCCGGCCCCGGGCCGGCGCGGGCCCCCTCCTCCTCCCTCCTCCCCGGGGCCGGCGCGGCGCCCCTCCTCCTCCCTCCGGCCCCGGGCCGGCGCGGCGCCCCTCCTCCTCCTCCGGCCCGGCCGTCCCTCCTCCCCCCTCCGCCGCCTCCCCTCCTCCCCCGGGCCGGCGCGCGCCCCTTCCCCTCCTCCTCCCGGCCGGCGCGCGCCCCCTCCTCCTCCTCCGGCCCCCGGGCCCGCTCCCCCCTCCTCCTCCTCCTCTCCTCCGCCCCGGGCCGCGCGCGCCCCCTCCTCCTCCTCCCTCCTCCCGGCCCCGGGGCCCGCGCGCCGCGCCCCTCCTCCTCCTCCTCCTCCTCCGGCCCCGGGCCGGCGCGCGCCCCCTCCTCCTCCTCCTCCTCCCTCCGGCCCCCGGGGCCGGCGCGCCCCTCCTCCTCCTCCCTCCACCTCCTCCTCCGCCTCCGGGGCCGGCGCGCGCCCCCTCCTCCTCTCCTCCCCTCCTCCGGCCCCGGGGCCGGCGCGCGCCCCTCTCCTCCCTCCTCCGGCCTCCGGGCCGGTCGCGGCCCCTCCTCCTCCTCCTCCGGCCCCGGGCCGGCGCGGCGCCCCTCCTCCTCCTCCTCCCCCGGGCCGCGCGGTCGCCCCTCCTCCTCCTCCGGCCCCGGGGCCGGCGCGGCGCCCCTCCTCCCTCCTCCGCCGGCCCTCCTCCTCCGCCCCGGGGCCGGCGCGCGCCCCTCCTCCTCCTCCTCCGGCCCCGGGGCCGCGCGCGCGCCCCCCTCCTCCTCCCTCCTCCCTCCTCTCCTCCGGCCCCGGGCCGGCGCGCGCCCCTCCTCCTCCTCCTCCTCCGGCCCCGGGCCGGCGCGGCCCCCTCCTCCTCCTCCCCTCCGCCTCCTGGCCCCCGGGGCCGGCGCGCGCCCCTCCTCCTCCTCCTCCTCCGGCCCCGGGCCGCCGCGCGCCCCTCCTCCCTCCTCCGGCCGCGCGCGCCTCCTCCTCCGCCCCGGGGCCGGCGCGCGCCCTCCTCCTCCTCCTCCGGCCCTCCGGGTCCGGCGCGCGCCGCCCCTCCTCCTCCTCCCCCGGCCGGGCGCCCCCTCCTCTCCGGCCCCGGGGCCGGCGCGCGCCCCTCTCCTCCTCCGGCCCCGGGGCCGGCGCGCGCCCCTCCTCCTCCTCCTCCTCCGGCCCCGGGCCGGCGCGCGCCCTCCTCCTCCTCCTCCGCCCCGGGCCGGCGCGCGCCCCTCCTCCTCCTCCTCCTCCGGCCCCGGGGCCGCGCCCCCCTCCTCCTCCCTCCTCCGGCCCCGGGGCCGGCGCGCGCCCCTCCTCCTCCTCCTGCCCGGGGCCGGCGGCGCCCTCCTCCTCCTCCTTCCGGCCCCGGGCCGGCGCGCCCCCTCCTCCTCCTCCCCTCCCTCCTCCCCCCGGGGCCGGCGCGCGCCCTCCTCCTCCTCCTCCTCCTCCCCTCCTCCTCCGGCCCCGGGCGCGCGCGCCCCCTCTCCTCCTCCTCCTCCTCCTCCTCCAGTGCGCGCCCCCCGGGGCCGGGCGCGCGCCCCTCCTCCTCCTCCTCGCCCTCCTCCTCCTCCTCTGGCCCCGGGGCCGGCGCGCGCCCCCTCCTCCTCCTCCTCCGGCCGGCCGGGCGCGCCCCTCTCCTCCTCCTCCTCCTCCGGCCCCGGGGCGCGCCCCCCTCCTCCCCGGCCGCCGGCGCCCCGGGGCCGGCGCGCGCCCCTCCTCCTCCTCCTCCTCCGCCCCCCTCCTCCCTCCCCGCCGGGCCGGCGCGCGCCCCTCCTCCTCCTCCTCCTCCTCCTCCTCCCTGCCCGGGCGGCCGCCCTCCTCCTCCTCCTCCGCCGGTGCGCGCCGCCCCTCCTCCTCCTCCGCCGGGGCCGGCGCGCGCCCTCCTCCTCCTCCTCCTCCTCGCCCGGGCCGGCGCGCGCGCCCTCTCCTCCTCCTCCTCCTCCCGGCCCCGGGGCCGCGCGCCCCTCCTCCTCCTCCTCCTCCTCCTCCTCCCCGGGCCGGCGCGCGCCCCCTCCTCCTCCTCCTCCGGCCCCGGGGGCGGCGCGCGCCCCTCCTCCTCCTCCTCCTCCTCCGGCCCCGGGGCCGGCGCGTGCCCCTCTCCCTCCTCCTCCGGCCCCGGGGCCGGCGCGCGCCCCTCCTCCTCCTCCGGCCCCGGGGCCGGCGTGCGCCCCTCCTCCTCCTCCGGCCCCGGGGCCGGCTCGCGCCCCTCCTCCTCCTCCTCCTCCGGCCCCGGGGCCGGCGCGCCCCTCCTCCTCCTCCTCCTCCGGCCCCGGGGCCGGCGCGCGCCCCTCCTCCGGCCCCGGGGCCGGCGCGCGCCCCTCTCCGGCCCCGGGGCCGGCGCGCGCCCCCTCCTCCTCCTCCTCCCCGGCCCCAGGGCCGGCGCGCGCCCCTCCTCCTCCTCCTACTCCTCCTCCGGCCCCGGGGCCGGCGCGCGCCCCTCCTCCTCCTCCTCCTCCTCCTCCTCCGGCCCCGGGGCCGGCGCGCGCCCCCTCCTCCTCCTCCTCCTACTCCTCCTCCGGCCCCGTGGCCGGCGCGCGCCCCTCCTCCTCCTCCTCCTCTTCCGGCCCCGGGGCCGGCGCGCGCCCTCTCCTCTCTTCCTCCTCTTCCGGCCCCGGGGCCGGGCGCGCGCCCCTCCACCTCTTCCTCCTCCTCCTCCTCCTCCTCCTTCCTCCTCCTCCTCCTCCTTTTCCTCCTCCTCCGACCCCGGGGCCGGCGCTCGCCCCTCCTCCTCCTCCGGCCCCGGGGCCGGCGCGCACCCCTCCTCCTCCTCCTCCTCTCCGGCCCCGGGGTCGGCGCGCGCCCCTCCTCGTCCTCCTCCTCCGGGGCCGGCACGCGCCCTTCCTCCTCCTCCTCCTCCTCCTCCTCCTCCGGCCCTGGGTCGGCGCGCGCCCCTCCTCCTCCTCTGGCCCCGGGGCCGGCGGGCGCCCCTCCTCTGGCCCCGGGGCCGGCGGGCGCCTCTCCTCCGGTCCCGGGGCCGGCGCGCCCCTCCTCCTCCTCCGGCCCGGGGCCGGCGGGCGCCCCTCCTCTGGCCCCGGGGCCGGCGGGCGCCCCTCCTCTGGCCCCGGGGCCGGCGGGCGCCCCTCCTCTGGCCCCGGGGCCGGCGGGCGCCCCTCCTCCGGCCCCGGGGCCGGCGCGCCCCTCCTCCTCCTCTGGCCCCGGGGCCGGCGGGCGCCCCTCCTCCGGCCCCGGGTCCGGCGCGCCCCTCCTCTTCCTCCTCTGGCCCCAGGGCCGGGGGGCGCCCCTCCTCTGGCCACAGGGCCGGGGGGCTCCCCTCCTCCGGCCCCGGGGCCAGCGCGCCCCTCCTCCTCCGGCCCCGGGGCGACGCGCGCCCCTCCTCCGGCCCCGGCCAACCGCTGAGCCCTGTATACTCTGCTAACCATAGTCTAGAATACCCGATGCGTTAGAATCAGGCCACCATCTAGTATTATATAGAAAGCAATGTGGGGCCTAATATACTATATGAAAAACAGTCTCTGTTTCCAATAGCATCCATTCAAGAATTTTCTTTTATGAATTTTTTCACAATTTCACTTTGTAGTTTTGCTATAAAATGTGTTTAGAAAAGTATAAAGACTTAAAAACTAAAAATGATGGCAAATTCCCTTTAATCAAAATAAAATTCAGTTACAGAATGGTAAATTGTGGAGGGAACGGATTTGTGGGATGGAAAACTGAACATAGGGTTAAGATCTGAGCCTATTTGTTTCTATAGGAAACAACAGCAAAGTCATTAATTACTACAGGGACTAACAATCCTCCATTATAATAATAGAGAGGGACTCACCGGCAGCCCTTGGTAACTGATGGTGATGAACAGGGAACAGCACAGGAACACTTTGAAAACCATTGTCTCTAGAGAGAATCTCAGCACCAAGATACGGCTAATGTGATACAAGCTCCTAGTGAGCGGAACCTCCCAGTGATGATGACATCACAAGGCCTTCAGAGACATCATCACCCACAACATTCAATCACAGGACATCTCCCAGCATCAACCATAAGTCTGTTGCCAATAGCAACCATTCAAGTATATGGAAGGCAATGTGGGCATCATTATACTGTATTGAAGGCAATGTGGGATCCATTATACTATTTGGCAAAGCAATTAGGGGCCCATTACACTACATGGAAGGCAATGTGGAGCCCCTAATATTACATGAAAGCGAATGTGGTGCTTATTATATTGTATGGAAGGCCGATGCGCTCCTCCTCCTCCTCCGTCCCCGGTCGCCCCCGGGGCCGGTGTGCTCCCCACCCCCCCGGGTCGGATCGCTCCTCTTCCGTCCCCTGCCCACCGCTGAGCCCCTGTATACTCTGCTAACCGCTGATCCCCCGTATACTCTGCTAACCACTGAGCCCCCGTATACTCTGCTAACCATAGTCTAGAATACCCGATGCGTTAGAATCAGGCCACCATCTAGTATTATATAGAAGGCAATGTGGGGCCTAATATACTATATGAAAAACAGCCTCTGTTGCCCATAGCATCCATTCAAGAATTTTCTTTTATGAATTTTTTCACAATTTCACTTTATACTTTTCTAAACACATTTTTTAGCAAAACTGCAAAGACTTAAAAACTAAAAATTATGACAAATTCCCTTTACACAAAATAAAATTCAGTTACAGAATGGTCCGCGGGTAAATTGTGGAGGGAACAGATCTGTGGGATGGAAGACTGAACATTGGGTTAAGATCTGAGCCTATTTATTTCTATAGGAAACAACAGCAAAGTCATTAATTATTACAGGGACTAACAATCCTCCATTATAATAATAGAGAGCGACTCACCGGCAGCCCTTGGTAACTGATGGTGATGAACAGGGAACAGCACAGGAACACTTTGAAAACCATTGTCTCTAGAGAGAATCTCAGCACCAAGATACAGCTAATGTGATACAAGCTCCTAGTGAGCGGAACCTCCCAGTGATGATGACATCACAAGGCCTTCAGAGGCATCATCACCCACAACATTCCATCACATGACCTCTCCCAGCATCAACAATAACAGTCTGTTGCCCATAGCAACCATTCAAGTTTATGCAAGGCAATGTGGGGCCCATTATACTGTATTGAAGGCAATGTGGGGCCCATTATACTGTATTGAAGACAATGTGGGATCCATTATACTATTCGGAAAGCAATTAGGGGCCCGTTACACTACATGGAAGGCAATGTGGAGCCCCTAATATTACATGTAAGGGAATGTGGTGCTCATTATATTATATGGAAGGCAATGTGAGGACATTATTCTACGTGGAAGGCAATGTGTGGCCCATTATACTATATTGAAGGTATTATGGGGTTTAATATACTATTTGGAAGGCTATCGGGCCCATTATATGCATGGCAATGTGGGGCCTATTATATACATGGCAATGTGGGACCCATTATATTATATGGAAGGCAATGTGAGGACATTTTTCTACGTGGAAGGCAATGTGTGGCCCATTATACTATATTGAAGGTATTATGGGGTTCATTATACTATTTGGAAGGCTATTGGGCCCATTATATAGATGGCATTGTGGGGCCCATTATATTATATGGAAGGCAATGTGTGGCTTATTATACTATATTGAAGGTAATGTGGGGTTCATTATACTATCTGGAAGGCAATCAGATGCCCATTATATTATATTGAAGGCAATGTGGGGCCATTATATAATATGGAAAGGAATGTTGGTCCATTACACTATATGGAAGGCAATGTGGGGCCTATTATAGTATATGGTATAGTATATTCTAACGCATCGGGTATTCTAGAGTATGTATGTAGTTTATGAAGATTTAAGAATAATGCAAAGCGAAGCTAGGTTTAAATCCTGCACAAATATCGCTGATTGCTCGCAACCAATCATCGAAGGGTGGTTGAAATCTTGCGCCAATTTGCGGGTGGACTGTCCCTGTTGCTGATTGGTCGTGGGCGGCTGGCCTGACCAATCACCAACACAGGATTTGCGTAACAGACAGAAGTAGACAATTTTATAGTACATACCTACAGCAGTACCGGTGTGCAGCGGTGCCGGGTCCGGCGCGCGCCCCCTCCTCCGGCCCCGGGGCCGGCGCGCGCCCCCTCCTCCGGCCCCGGGGCCGGCGGGCGCCCCTCCTCCGGCCCCGGGGCCGGCGGGCGCCCCTCCTCCTCCGGCCCCGGGGCCGGCAAGCCCCTCCTCCTCCGGCCCCGGGGCCGGCGGGCGCCCCCCTCCTCCGGCCCCGGGGCCGGCGGGCGCCCCTCCTCCGGCCCCGGGGCCGGCGGGCGCCCCTCCTCCTCCGGCCCCGGGGCCGGCAAGCCCCTCCTCCTCCGGCCCCGGGGCCGGCGGGCGCCCCTCCTCCTCCGGCTCCGGGGCCGGCGGGCGCCCCCTCCTCCTCCGGCCCCGGGGCCGGCAAGCCCCTCTCCTCCTCCGGCCCCGAGGCCGGCGCGAGCCCCTCCTCCTCCTCCTCTGGCCCCAGGGCCGGCGGGCGCCCCTCCTCCGGCCCCGGGGCCGGCGCGCCCCTCCTCCTCCGGCCCCGGGGCCGGCGGGCGCCCCTCCTCCTCCGGCCCCGGGCCGGCAAGCCCCTCCTCCTCCTCCGGCCCCGAGGCCGGCGCGAGCCCTCCTCCTCCTCCTCTGGCCCCAGGGCCGGCGGGCGCCCTCCTCCGGCCCCGGGGCCGGCGCGCCCCTCCTCCTCCGGCCCCGGGGCCGGCGCGCCCCCCCCTCCTCCGGCCCCGGGGCCGACGCGCCCCTCCTCCTCTGGCCCCGGCCAACCGCTGAGCCCTGTATACTCTGCTAACCATAGTCTAGAATACCCGATGCGTTAGAATCAGGCCACCATCTAGTATTATATAGAAAGCAATGTGGGGCCTAATATACTATATGAAAAACAGTCTCTGTTTCCAATAGCATCCATTCAAGAATTTTCTTTTATGAATTTTTTCACAATTTCACTTTGTAGTTTTGCTATAAAATGTGTTTAGAAAAGTATAAAGACTTAAAAACTAAAAATGATGGCAAATTCCCTTTAATCAAAATAAAATTCAGTTACAGAATGGTAAATTGTGGAGGGAACGGATTTGTGGGATGGAAAACTGAACATAGGGTTAAGATCTGAGCCTATTTGTTTCTATAGGAAACAACAGCAAAGTCATTAATTACTACAGGGACTAACAATCCTCCATTATAATAATAGAGAGGGACTCACCGGCAGCCCTTGGTAACTGATGGTGATGAACAGGGAACAGCACAGGAACACTTTGAAAACCATTGTCTCTAGAGAGAAATCTCAGCACCAAGATACGGCTAATGTGATACAAGCTCCTAGTGAGCGGAACCTCCCAGTGATGATGACATCACAAGGCCTTCAGAGACATCATCACCCACAACATTCAATCACAGGACATCTCCCAGCATCAACCATAAGTCTGTTGCCAATAGCAACCATTCAAGTTTATGCAAGGCAATGTGGGGCCCATTATACTGTATTGAAGACAATGTGGGATCCATTATACTATTCGGAAAGCAATTAGGGGCCCGTTACACTACATGGAAGGCAATGTGGAGCCCCTAATATTACATGTAAGGGAATGTGGTGCTCATTATATTATATGGAAGGCAATGTGAGGACATTATTCTACGTGGAAGGCAATGTGTGGCCCATTATACTATATTGAAGGTATTATGGGGTTTAATATACTATTTGGAAGGCTATCGGGCCCATTATATGCATGGCAATGTGGGGCCCATTATATACATGGCAATGTGGGACCCATTATATTATATGGAAGGCAATGTGAGGACATTTTTCTACGTGGAAGGCAATGTGTGGCCCATTATACTATATTGAAGGTATTATGGGGTTCATTATACTATTTGGAAGGCTATTGGGCCCATTATATAGATGGCATTGTGGGGCCCATTATATTATATGGAAGGCAATGTGTGGCTTATTATACTATATTGAAGGTAATGTGGGGTTCATTATACTATCTGGAAGGCAATCAGATGCCCATTATATTATATTGAAGGCAATGTGGGGCCATTATATAATATGGAAAGGAATGTTGGTCCATTACACTATATGGAAGGCAATTGTGGGGCCTATTATAGTATATGGTATAGTATATTCTAACGCATCGGGTATTCTAGAGTATGTATGTAGTTTATGAAGATTTAAGAATAATGCAAAGCGAAGCTAGGTTTAAATCCTGCACAAATATCGCTGATTGCTCGCAACCAATCATCGAAGGGTGGTTGAAATCTTGCGCCAATTTGCGGGTGGACTGTCCCTGTTGCTGATTGGTCGTGGGCGGCTGGCCTGACCAATCACCAACACAGGATTTGCGTAACAGACAGAAGTAGACAATTTTATAGTACATACCTACAGCAGTACCGGTGTGCAGCGGTGCCGGGTCCGGCGCGCGCCCCCTCCTCCGGCCCCGGGGCCGGCGCGCGCCCCCTCCTCCGGCCCCGGGGCCGGCGGGCGCCCCTCCTCCGGCCCCGGGGCCGGCGGGGCGCCCTCCTCCTCCGGCCCCGGGGCCGGCGGGCGCCCCCTCCTCCGGCCCCGGGGCCGGCGGGCGCCCCCTCCTCCGGCCCCGGGGCCGGCGGGCGCCCCTCCTCTCCGGCCCCGGGGCCGGCGCGCGCCCCCTCCTCCGGCCCCGGGGCCGGCGGGCGCCCCTCCTCCTCCGGCCCCGGGGCCGGCGGGCGCCCCTCCTCCTCGGCCCGGGGCCGGCCGCGCCCCCTCCTCCGGCCCCGGGGCCGGCGGGCGCCCCTCCTCCGGCCCCGGGGCCGGCAAGCCCCTCCTCCTCCGGCCCCGGGGCCGGCAAGCCCCTCCTCCTCCGGCCCCGGGGCCGGCAAGCCCCTCCTCCTCCGGCCCCGGGGCCGGCAAGCCCCTCCTCCTCCTCCGGCCCCGAGGCCGGCGCGAGCCCCTCCTCCTCCTCCCTGGCCCCAGGGCCGGCGGGCCGCCCCTTCCTCGGCCCGGGGCCGGCGCGCCCCCCCTCCTCCTCCGGCCCCGGGGCCGGCGCGCCCCCCTCCTCCCGGCCCCGGCCGGCCGCGACGCCTCCTCCTCTGGCCCGGCAACCTGAGCCCTGTATACTCTGCTAACATAGTCTAGAATACCCGATGCGTTAGAATCAGGCCACATTAGTATTATATAGAAAGCAATGTGGGGCCTAATATACTATATGAAAAACAGTCTCTGTTTCCAATAGCATCCATTCAAGAATTTTCTTTTATGAATTTTTTCACAATTTCACTTTGTAGTTTTGCTATAAAATGTGTTTAGAAAAGTATAAAGACTTAAAAACTAAAAATGATGGCAAATTCCCTTTAAACAAAATAAAATTCAGTTACAGAATGGTAAATTGTGGAGGGAACAGATTTGTGGGATGGAAAACTGAACATAGGGTTAAGATCTGAGCCTATTTGTTTCTATAGGAAACAACAGCAAAGTCATTAATTACTACAGGGACTAACAATCCTCCATTATAATAATAGAGAGCGACTCACCGGCAGCCCTTGGTAACTGATGGTGATGAACAGGGAACAGCACAGGAACACTTTGAAAACCATTGTCTCTAGAGAGAATCTCAGCACCAAGATACAGCTAATGTGATACAAGCTCCTAGTGAGCGGAACCTCCCAGTGATGATGACATCACAAGGCCTTCAGAGGCATCATCACCCACAACATTCCATCACATGACCTCTCCCAGCATCAACAATAACAGTCTGTTGCCCATAGCAACCATTCAAGTTTATGCAAGGCAATGTGGGGCCCATTATACTGTATTGAAGGCAATGTGGGGCCATTATACTGTATGAAGACATGTGGGATCCATTATACTATTCGGAAAGCAATTAGGGGCCCGTTACACTACATGGAAGGCAATGTGGAGCCCCTAATATTACATGTAAGGGAATGTGGTGCTCATTATATTATATGGAAGGCAATGTGAGGACATTATTCTACGTGGAAGGCAATGTGTGGCCCATTATACTATATTGAAGGTATTATGGGGTTTATTATACTATTTGGAAGGCTATCGGGCCCATTATATGCATGGCAATGTGGGGCCCATTATATACATGGCAATGTGGGACCCATTATATTATATGGAAGGCAATGTGAGGACATTTTTCTACGTGGAAGGCAATGTGTGGCCCATTATACTATATTGAAGGTATTATGGGGTTCATTATACTATTTGGAAGGCTATTGGGCCCATTATATAGATGGCATTGTGGGGCCCATTATATTATATGGAAGGCAATGTGTGGCTTATTATACTATATTGAAGGTAATGTGGGGTTCATTATACTATCTGGAAGGCAATCAGATGCCCATTATATTATATTGAAGGCAATGTGGGGCCATTATATAATATGGAAAGGAATGTTGGTCCATTACACTATATGGAAGGCAATGTGGGGCCTATTATAGTATATGGTATAGTATATTCTAACGCATCGGGTATTCTAGAGTATGTATGTAGTTTATGAAGATTTAAGAATAATGCAAAGCGAAGCTAGGTTTAAATCCTGCACAAATATCGCTGATTGCTCGCAACCAATCATCGAAGGGTGGTTGAAATCTTGCGCCAATTTGCGGGTGGACTGTCCCTGTTGCTGATTGGTCGTGGGCGGCTGGCCTGACCAATCACCAACACAGGATTTGCGTAACAGACAGAAGTAGACAATTTTATAGTACATACCTACAGCAGTACCGGTGTGCAGCGGTGCCGGGTCCGGCGCGCGCCCCCTCCTCCGGCCCCGGGGCCGGCGCGCGCCCCCTCCTCCGGCCCCGGGGCCGGCGGGCGCCCTCCTCCTCCGGCCCCGGGGCCGGCAAGCCCCTCCTCCTCCGGCCCCGGGCCGGCGGGCGCCCCCGCGCGCCCCCTCCTCCGGCCCCGGGGCCGGCGGGGCGCCCTCCTCCTCCGGCCCCGGGGCCGGCCGGGCGCCCCTCCTCCGGCCCCGGGGCCGGCGGGCGCCCCCTCCTCCGGCCCCGGGGCCGGCAGCGCCCCCTCCTCCGGCCCCGGGGCCGGCGCGCGCCCCTCCTCCCGGCCCGGGGCCGGCGGGCGCCCCTCCTCCGGCCCCGGGGCCGGCGGGCGCCCCTCCTCCTCCGGCCCCGGGGCCGGCGGGCGCCCCTCCTCCTCCGGCCCCGGGGCCGGCAAGCCCCTCCTCCTCCGGCCCCGGGGCCGGCGCGCGCCCCTCCTCCGGCCCCGGGGCCGGCGGGCGCCCCTCCTCCGGCCCCGGGGCCGGCTGGCGCCCCTCCTCCTCCGGCCCCGGGGCCGGCAAGCCCCTCCTCCTCCGGCCCCGGGGCCGGCGGGCGCCCCTCCTCCTCCGGCCCCGGGGCCGGCAAGCCCCTCCTCCTCCTCCGGCCCCGAGGCCGGCGCGAGCCCCTCCTCCTCCTCCTTGGCCCCAGGGCCGGCGGGCGCCCTCCTCCGGCCCCGGGGCCGGCGCGCCCCTCCTCCTCCGGCCCCGGGGCCGGCGCGCCCCCCCCTCCTCCGGCCCGGGGCCGACGCGCCCCTCCTCCTCTGGCCCCGGCCAACCGCTGAGCCCTGTATACTCTGCTAACCATAGTCTAGAATACCCGATGCGTTAGAATCAGGCCACCATCTAGTATTATATAGAAAGCAATGTGGGGCCTAATATACTATATGAAAAACAGTCTCTGTTTCCAATAGCATCCATTCAAGAATTTTCTTTTATGAATTTTTTCACAATTTCACTTTGTAGTTTTGCTATAAAATGTGTTTAGAAAAGTATAAAGACTTAAAAACTAAAAATGATGGCAAATTCCCTTTAAACAAAATAAAATTCAGTTACAGAATGGTAAATTGTGGAGGGAACAGATTTGTGGGATGGAAAACTGAACATAGGGTTAAGATCTGAGCCTATTTGTTTCTATAGGAAACAACAGCAAAGTCATTAATTACTACAGGGACTAACAATCCTCCATTATAATAATAGAGAGCGACTCACCGGCAGCCCTTGGTAACTGATGGTGATGAACAGGGAACAGCACAGGAACACTTTGAAAACCATTGTCTCTAGAGAGAATCTCAGCACCAAGATACTGCTAATGTGATACAAGCTCCTAGTGAGCGGAACCTCCCAGTGATGATGACATCACAAGGCCTTCAGAGACATCATCACCCACAACATTCAATCACAGGACATCTCCCAGCATCAACCATAAGTCTGTTGCCAATAGCAACCATTCAAGTTTATGGAAGGCAATGTGGGCATCATTATACTGTATTGAAGGCAATGTGGGATCCATTATACTATTTGGCAAAGCAATTAGGGGCCCATTACACTACATGGAAGGCAATGTGGAGCCCCTAATATTACATGAAAGCGAATGTGGTGCTTATTATATTGTATCGAAGGCCGGTGCGCTCCTCCTCCGTCCCCGGTCCCCCCCCGGGGCCGGTGTGCTCCCCACCCCCCCGGATCGGATCGCTCCTCTTCCGTCCCCTGCCCACCGCTGAGCCCCTGTATACTCTGCTAACCGCTGATCCCCGTATACTCTGCTAACCACTGAGCCCCCGTATACTCTGCTAACCATAGTCTAGAATACCCGATGCGTTAGAATCAGGCCACCATCTAGTATTATATAGAAGGCAATGTGGGGCCTAATATACTATATGAAAAACAGCCTCTGTTGCCCATAGCATCCATTCAAGAATTTTCTTTTATGAATTTTTTCACAATTTCACTTTATACTTTTCTAAACACATTTTTTAGCAAAACTGCAAAGACTTAAAAACTAAAAATTATGACAAATTCCCTTTACACAAAATAAAATTCAGTTACAGAATAGTAAATTGTGGAGGGAACAGATCTGTGGGATGGAAGACTGAACATTGGGTTAAGATCTGAACCTATTTGTTTCTATAGGAAACAACAGCAAAGTCATTAATTACTACAGGGACAAACCATCCGCCATTATAATAATAGAGAGGGACTCACCGCAGCCCTTGGTAACTGATGGTGATGAACAGGGAACAGCACAGGAACACTTTGAAAACCATTGTCTCTAGAGAGAATCTCAGCACCAAGATACAGCTAATGTGATACAAGCTCCTAGTGGGCGGAACCTCCCAGTGATGATGACATCACAAGGCCTTCAGAGGCATCATCACCCACAACATTCCATCACATGACCTCTCCCAGCATCAACAATATCAGTATGTTGCCCATAGCAACATAGAAGATATATAAATAGAAGATAAAAGGAATGTGCTGCTCACCATATCGATTCACCAGGATCTGTGGGAAATTCTATTTCAGTGGCTGGCCTCCCACTGGTATTGTAGAAAAAAAAGGAAAATCCAGAGTCCCAAGGTTTCTTTACAACAGCTTTATTTGTGATTCAATAAAAATCCATGACCATAGCTTGCATAGCCCCTCCTGACATGTTTTGGACATGCATGCTTAATCGCAGGCATGCATGATGTGAAGCCAACTATTCTTTTAAAAATCAGAACCACATTAGAGACAAATCAGCCATCAATTGTGTGGCGCCCCTGTGACTAGGTGCCACAGGGTAGTATTGCACTTTAATAGTAATGTTAACCCTGTAAAGTCATCAGTTCAAGGTTCACCTTATGGAGTCTATTTTTACACCCACCGAGGACCACACCACTTAGAATAGGGGGGGCCGGTAATTTAGTAGGTCCCAAAGGGGTGGGGTGGAGCCTAGAATAGAGTAGTGGGAGGGAAAGTGATAGTTAGTTAGACATGCTGGGAAGGCAGTCAGTGAGGACTAGCTTGACGGTAACGCGACAGGAGGGATCCCCATCTCTATGTGAGGTCCCAGGACAGAAGGCTACAGGCCAGGACTGGTTGGAGCCTGCTGGTCACGTTGGGGAAGCATCGGCTGTGCGGGTAGCCGAAGCAGTCGGACGTTTATCTCCCGCTGCGGACCGTCGAGCTGCAGGCCCATCACTAAGAGGTTGCTGACAGCACCACCAAGTATCTCACCCCTCAGGACCAAGAACCGGTTCAAGACACTACAGGAAAATGGCCATAAATTGCGGTGCTGGAAGGAGGCCTTCTCGCTCTCGGGCTTCGTATCCGGACCGGTGGGGCACAAACCTTGCCTGATAGATAGACCGTGGCACTGGCGGGAGAGCTCTGCGAGGGTGGCAGAAGTGAGGAAGAACAAGTTAAGCCCAGAAAGCCATAGAAGGAAGGACCTCTAGAGACTCCATAACGGGTAACCTGGAGCTGGTGACCGACCCCTGATAAACCAGACTGTACCGTATGCCATCACCATCTGCCGGTACCATTAAAGTGGAGTAAAGTTGAATTAGACTCTGTCATCCTTCTTGCGGTGCCCGGAGGGCTCAGCATCACTTGCAGCTCAGCAGAGGGGTAAGAACTACAACACCAACACCTACCACAACTCCCCTCATCCACAATCCATAACCACTGCCCTGAGGTAATAGATCCACCTGTAGGGAGCTGTCCCACACTCTGCTGCACCCACCATCACCTCAGCGGCCGGCTTGCAGCGCTGGTACCATTTTACCGGGAACTACATGTAGAGTCACGATCCCCTGTAAATACTCCCTTCTCCCCACCACCATCTACCTCAAATGATAACCAGGGCACGACACCGGGAACCCGTCCACCCGTGACTCCCTATTCAGCAGCCCCGGTGTCCGAGTACCCCCTTGCCCTGGCCACATCAATTGCATTAAGAAACATACCCTCCAAGGAAACACGATAGGAAAACCAAGATAGGGTCGAGGAAGAGAGGGGGAGGTAAAGGGAGGGGAAGGGAGACGAGAGAGGAAAAAAAGAGCAAGAAAATATCTGAGATATGTATGATCCATCCAATTATTGCAGAAAGTCAATATTCTTCAAATATTAATACGCATGACGACCAGAGAACAAATATGTAGAACTGATAAATAGTTTAATCTTGGTATGAAACGGTTTTGTCTACTTGTGTTCCATGTAATACTATATGGGATGCACCATTTATTAAGGATATCGGAACATCTTTCTGCTGCAGATTCCAATTCTTGTAGTCTGGGAACATCTGTCTCTGGTTTGTCCAGACTTCTAAGGAAATGCCTTCCAGGTGGGATTTTTAATATCACAGTGAAGGGTAATGAGAGGATCCATAACTCTTCAGCAGTGGCAATTGGTGCCGTATGCTCCTCAACCGGGAAGTGTTTTGGTACCTGGCACTCAATGCAAGATATCTGCAAGGTCTGAACCACAAAACAGACCTTTTTACTAGATCTGTCCTTCAGACCAACCTGGTTTTATGAGTTTTTGTAGTATCCACTCCATCAGAGTAATGTCTGGATGGAGTGTGAACTTGGGCAATGTCATCCTGCTATATGTCAGTTTTTCCTGTGCAGGTTGTAGTTATGCCTCTGGCTGTATCTATGTTTTTTCCTGTGTGTGACAATCTTTTATAAAAAGAGGTTTTTCTTTTTCAGCAGAAAATTTCTCTGTTTTCCATGGACATTACAAGAGACAAAACCGTTTTATACCAAAATCAAACTATAAATCAGTTCTGCATTTTTGTTTTCTGGTCGTCACATGTATTATTAATATTTGAATAATATTGACTTTCTGTAATAATTGGATGGATCATACATCTCCAATATTTGCTTGCTCTTTTTTTTTCTCTCCTCTCCCCTCCTTTTCCTCCTTTTTTCCAAGAAAACCTTGGTCTTCTTATCATGATTCCTTGTAGGGTATGTATTTTAATGCAATTAATGGCTGATTTGTCTCTGATGTGGTTTTGATTTTTTAATGTTTGGTCTGTTTCACTTCATGTATGGCTAACTTCTTACCACAGTTTTTTTTTTTTTTTTTTTAATTCGGGTGAATCTGGCTGAAACCATATGCAGCTGTATGCAGTTTCTCCCCCATTGACTTTCACTGGGGACGCAGGCTCATGCGGCGGCATGCGGTTGCATTATGGTTCCAGCCGGATCCAGCAGAGAACAGGTAACAAAAGCAAAAAAACGCAGCTTGTAACTTTTTTTGTGTTTTTTTTTTTTTTTAATAAAAACTGTAAACAACTGGATCCGGGGCCATGTGGCCTAAAATAAAATGGTGCTCTATGGAACCCAGATCGGCGGAAGCTGGATCCAAGTTTTTTGACTGAGCATGCCCAGAAGCCAGTTTCATATGACGCATGTATCAAGGATGTATCATTTTTCACTGGATCCGTCAAAAAAATGTACACAAACGGATGCAACTGGATGCAACCGCACCGGTATTATGCTACATCCGTCAGTTGGATCAGCAATAATACAGGTGCGGGAGCTTCCTGTTGCATCAGGTTTTACAAATGCAGATTTTCGCCGTAACCCCGCCAGATTAAAAACAACGGTAGTGTGAAACCAGTTTAAGCCTATGATTAAGGACACTCATCCGAAACTTATCAGGTGGGGCTGTGCCAGCTCCTATGGATGTTTAATCTATGGATTTTCATTGGATCACAAAGCTGTTTTGAAGTTCTAAAGAAACCTTGGGAGTCTGGATTTTTCTTTTTTCATAGATCAATAGTACACATGAAAATATGCAACTTTGTAATACATTTTATCAGAGAAATTCACTTCTTTCTCTGCAAGAATTTAAGTTATCAATATTCTCAATTCTGAGCTACAATCTGTATTCAGTGAAGACTTTCCCATTACTGAGAGAGGACATGGCAGCTGCTCCTAATGAGATCCTATGTGGATAGGAGAGGGAGAAGGAGGTGAAGCTTTGCCTCTAGCTCCTCCCTATTCCTCCTGTCATCATAGAATCTCATCAGTACCAGCTGCCATCTCCTATCTCTGTAATGGGTAAGTCTTCACTGATTACAGATTTTACCTCGGGAATCCATTCTGGCAGAGATGGAAGCAAATTTTTCTGATAAAATATATTACAAAGTTGCTTATTTTCATTTATAATATTGATTTATGAAATCAGAATTAAATCGACTGTTACGCTTTGAGGCCTTCATACAGGAGATAGTTGGCCAACATGCTTCTCTCCCAACTCCCCCATACACAGGAAGCCTCAGTTCAGCTGAGTGCTTCTGTGTTCTCTTATGAGATGGCACTTGCCATACTTCTTTTGGAATGGCTTTTCTACATGAAGAACAAAACAGTCAACCATTGGAAAAGCAACAGGCTGAATCCATATCTCCCCTGACCTCTTGTGTGAGGCGGTGTCCATACACATTGGACTGTGTCTGCCTTTAGCCCTGTATGTACTGGATACGGTTGGATATCACATGGGAACAGTAATATTTATCTGATTAGTTGTCTATTACTCTCCACATATGTTAGTACAAATGTTTATTAGCGTATCAAGAGGATCCATCACTTTCTTAGGTATGTATGTTGTGTCTTATCATTTCTTCTCATATTATTTCGTCCCCTGCAGACGCTGTATGTGGAGCCTGATCTGTGCCTCTGTGACTGTCCTGGGCTCGTAATGCCATCATTTGTTTCCACAAAAGCGGAGATGATATGCAGCGGCATCCTACCCATAGATCAAATGAGGGACCATGTACCACCAATCTCTCTCATATCCTTCAAGGAAAATCTGTAATAAGGGAAGTTGTATCAGAAAGGACCGTTACTGTGATGACTCTTGGTCATAAACCCACTTATCAGTTCATATTACTACATTATTTGGATTACTGTGCGCTTTCCCTAGATATCTTTTGGTAAATACTTTTATTCCATAAAAAAAAATTGTGGAGCATCTTTTCTTACAGTTTTCGATTTGTGCTATCCTCTTATTTATGTTGGAAATGTCTTTTGGCATCTGGATGTTACCATTCCCTTTGTTAATGATTTAAAGGAAAGTGTTCTCTTTGCAGAGAGATGACATGCCAGTATGACAAGAGGCAATTTGCATATTTAATTTCCCAGAGGATCATTGTGGTGTTTGTCCCCTCATCCTGGCATGTCACTCTCCACAAGGAGAAAATTTACTCCTTAGATCCCCAGTCTTAGGGCCACTTTACACACACCAACTTATCTGTCCAACTTCTGACGAACTTACTGGTTGCAGTGAAATCATGGACACATTGTTCCATTTTGTGACTGTGTACAATGGAACAATGTGTCCATGATTTCACTGCAACCAGTAAGTTGTTCAGAAGTTGGACAGATAAGTTGGTGTGTGTAAAGTGGCCATTAGCCTCTCACCTACTCAAATCATATCTCATACTTTGTACTGTTGAGGAGCCAACACTTCAAAATAATGTGTCTGTAAACTGAGATTCTGGTATGGTTCTTAGTTATATGGCACACCTTATTAAAGGGTCGATATTGACTTTTAGAATTTTTACTACCAATAGGTGGCACTAGAGTTTAAGTCCTCGTTTAAGAGGCAATTTAGATATTAAATTTCCCTGAGGCGTATGCAAGGCGTTTAAGTCTCCTCATATACTGGCATGCCAGACCTAGTGCTTCGTTCTCTATAAGGAAAAACATTATACCTTAGATCCCCAGTCTTAGTTTCTCACCTAGCCAAATCATTTCTCATACTTTGCACTGACGAGGAGCAAACACTCCAAATCACAGTGTCTGCAAATTGGGATTATGATATGGATTCTACCCTTGGTCCTATGATAAGGCTCGTTAAAGATTCAATATTGACTCTTAGGATTTCTTCCTCCAATAGGTGGTGCTAGAGTGCAATCTCTGTTCAATCTCTGTTGTGAATGAGGCACACGCCAGCACTGAATTATCATTTTCCTGCTTTTCAATTCATTCTTGGCTTTGGCTTCAGAAACTGCATGAAAATCCTTACTGTGAAAGCCTGTCCTTACTGTCGCTTTTCAGAGAGCTGACTGGTGCGCTCCGAGATATATTTAGGGATTGACATACCCCTTTATATTTCTTAACACACTAACATCGCGCAACGAATTCCACGATATGTGGTAGAAGCCATTTATGGAATAAATATCATTAGACCTCGGGAAGATGAGGATCAGGACCGTGCACCCACTTCAGAAGAACTGCTATCTGCATATGGATGTAAGTGATGTGCATGTGTCTGTGAATTCAGCAATGTCTTGTACAGCACAGATGAGCTCATTTATATACCACGGACTATCCCTTTATAGCGTTTTTTCAGAGAGGTTTCATGACTGCACACGGGCAGCCTGATCAGCCAAGGTCCGCACGGTACATACTGAAAGACTATGTCAATGTACGTGTTAGGGGTTTGTTTTGTCTTTCTTCTTTTCTTTTCTTCATACATACTTTTACGTCTGTGCCAAATCCAAAATCATGCTTCTCAATAAAGTGTAATATGTAAATTAAATACTTTTCACATTTTAGGGAAAACTTCTGTACTGCCACCCTCCTCCTGGTATAGATGCATCAGAATTCCAGCCTTACCATTCTTTGATTAGGGAGAAGACTGTGTTGGGCACCAAGGCAGAGGCAAAAGGGCATGGCAGCAAGAAAGTCAGACATATTGACAATGTGGTGGACAAAACATTTTTTCATCAGGTACCTTTTTTGCACTACATTTGATAAATTGCAACAACAAATTCTATAACATGTAAAAGTATCCCATTGTGTTAACCGTTTAATGAAAGTTGTCTTATTTTGGCTGCTGACCATTGCTGCAGGTTAGCTTCCCATCATGTGAATGGGAGAACTGAATTACTCGGCAGCAGCTACTAAACAGCTGCGGTGATTGACTTCATACTATGCTTACATCCAGCTTCTATAATGGTGGGTTTACACGTCCCGATATCGGCGTCCAACTCCGACAAAAAGTCACGTGGTTCGCGAGTTGGAGCTGATATCGGGTGCGCGTTGTACGGTTTTAGAGTACAACGCGATGCTGGAACGATGCCAAAACGATATCGGAGTTGAATAGCAAAGCTATTCAACTCGCCGATATCGCAAGGCCGTTGTACCAGCATCGGTGCGTGTGACAGCCCAACTCCGATGTCTACGCTCACGTCACCCATTCACTCCCATGTTAACTGGTCGTTCCTGGGTTGGTGGGCGTGCACATCGGAGGGACGTTGCATCCCGATATCGCGGCGTGTAAACTGACAATGCGATGCAGGGAGAAACGTGCACTAAATGCGCGCTCCCGCGTCATTGCCTCCGATATCGCCGCGATATCGGGACGTGTAACCCCACCATTAGTGTAGGTATTTTCTGATTAGTGTCAAAATCCTTACCAATTCCATACCCTGTGGATAGGTCTTTATTATGCAAGTGCCTGACAACCCCTTTATTCTGCTGTATATGGCAAAATTGTCTTATATAATTAGTAATGTATTTCTGTGTATACTCTTAAAGCTTTGTTATATGTATGTTAGTTAGCTTTTTGTCAGAAATAATCACCTCCTGTGAATTCAGGCGCTCGGCAGGCATCCACAGGAACTGAGTCATGACAATGCAGGGGTCCTCATATGACCTCTGTCATGGCAACACGTCATCACCTTATAATAACATTATGGGGTCGCCAACAACTGTCGGTGTTTGACAGTGTGATCTAAGGGGTTACCCACGGCAGGCGGATCGCTGATCTGCCCTCATCTGTTAAGGCCACATTATGCACACAGCTACCTGTTCAGATATTGTTCACAGATCTCTGGTTGCAGTGAAATCATGGACACATTGCTCCATTTTGTGTCTGTGTACAATGGAACAATGTGTCCATGATTTCACTGCAACCAGAGATGTGTGACCAATATATCTATGTGTGTAACGTGGCCTTTAGCAGTGCATGTCACGGCTGATCAGATCAGCTCACATGTGCAGGGAATGATGCAACGTCAGCGCATGAGCTCGCATCAAAGGGAGAGAGGCGACCAAGGATGTACTATACATAGGTCGTAAAGGGGTTAAAGCGCACATTATCATCCCTTTGATTATATATTGACACATCTCATTTTCATTTTACAGGAAAATGTTCGAGCTTTGACCAAAGGTGTCCAGTCCGTAATGGGATATAAACCTGGCAGTGGTCCTATACCATTAACTACAACCAGCACAGAGACACTTACAGGAAAGCCCTGGAAAAAACATGGCAACCGAAATAAGAAAGAGAAAGTCCGCAGACTTAACAAGCACTTGGATACATAAATGTGAAATCATGGACTGCAGAAATCGAGAACTGTGCTGTTTATTATTATTTTACCACAATTCGATTTTTAATATTCCAATATTCTATTGTCTGATAGCAGATGTGCAAACCTGTTGTGACAATAGCTGATGTGTGCAATAAACATGGCCACCATTCCAGGGCTAAATCGTCGGCTGCCGTATTGCTCACAATTTTTCCTTCATAAGTCTCCATTAAGGTACCGTCACACAGGGACATATCGCCGGCGATGTTGCCGGCAACCGAGGGGCGTGGCCAGGTTGCGGCGACATCGCCGGCGAGTTGCCTCGTGTGACAGGGCGATAATCAGGCGATGAATCGCCTGAGTCACATCGCCAGGTTTCCCAACTATGTTGGGAAATCTGGCGATGTTGCTCAGGCCATTCTGCCTGATCGCCCTGTGTAACGCGGCAACCCGCAATGTTACGGGCGATTCCGCCTATATCTAACATTGCGAGTGATCGCTTGCTGGGTTGCTGGGCAACCCAGCGAGCGATAGCCGCGGCAACTAGCCGGCGACATCGCCGGTAAGTTGCTCAGTGTGACATCTCACCGGCGATGTTGTCAGGGATGCGCGTGACTCACCGTGGCCGGCGGACTCCGGTTTATACAGGCGATTCTTCTCCTTCCTTGTCACGGGTGGACCGCGCCTGCCGGTAGTGGGGCCCGGTGTAGTGCAGATCAAAAGTTAAGACGTCTTGCGGGAACAGATTAAAGGGGTTTTAATTTGTTTTCTTCGTGACGCCACCTATGAGTAGTTCGGTAAGGGCTACCGACGCTGCGGAACCTCCGGGGTGATGGACAGCAGCAAGATGTTACGCTCCCCACAGGCTGAGCGGTGATCCCCGGAGGATGGAGCTGCTCAAGATGTTGTGCGGCAGCTGCGGTTACCTCTTAGTTAATGACGGACAGTTCATAAGGAATCACAGACACAGGAAGTCTCTATAACGGTTCTTTACTGTAACCATGAAGGCAATACACGGTATGCAGTGGTTACAGATAGCGGACCGGGTGGACTCAGCAGTGGTAGTGTTCCTCAGAGATCCGTAAGTGTTCCTCCATTCTACCTGTCTTGTTCTAACCAATGTCGCCCAGGAATACCAGGTCGGGTACGGGGAGGCTGCTTCAATGCCCTATCCATCTGTATACGCTGTGGATGCTTTGGGGAGCCTTGGATCCCTCAGTGTGTACACCGCTGGTTAGACGACTGGTTGGTGGTGGGGTGCTCCTATAAAGCTGCTCGTCCACGGGGCTGGTTCGCGTGACAGAGGTGAACTGCTGCCAGCTTCGGTACCAGTGAACCGGCTGTAAATTGTGGGCACGGGAGTCTTTTGGGAACCCGTGTAATAATGCCCATTCCCGGATGATAAGGCCTCAGGTGCTGACACCCGTCCGGTGACGGCCCAGGGGCCCGCACGAGGTGCGGAGCCCCCGCTCCTCTCCTATCTCGAGGGTTCTCTCTCCTCTTCTGTTCTGTACTGTTTCACTGCACTCCACCCCCCAGGGCCTATGATTGGTCCCCTGTTCTAGGTGTTGCATGTTGAGTTGGATCTCCGAGTTAACTATTTCATTGCTGAGTCAGAGGATATTGCGGCTGCAATACCCTCTTGTGATGCACTCGTTGCGGGGCGCCACACGCGCTCCCGCGATCCCCGGCAATATCGCCGGCGATATGTCCCTGTGTGACGGTACCTTTAAGGTGTTGGTAAATGCCAGGCATGGGTGTAAGCCGAAACCTGTCCTGATTAGAATAGAGAACACATTTGTACAATGCATTTCAAAGATTTTAAGCAGGAAAATAATCTGCTTTTATCCAGCAACTTTAGTTTCATGCTAATGAGTAACCCAATAAGACATGCGCGATAAACAGCTCTGCGATCAATAATATGATTATTCATTGATGTAATCTGGCACCAGCAAGATGATTTTATGATCTGGATGGTGGGATTCTGACAACCAATATAGAAAGTCTCTACACTTTACACTTTTCTTTCTGGTACAGTTCTCTGACCATAATTAATAGATTCAAAATGTAGTCAATAATCAAATTGCAAAATCTTAGTAAAATAAGCTTGTTCTGGCACCCAGATATTGCCCATGAGGCCCACTTACCAATTTGTTGGAAAATGACCTTAAGACTCATTCAGTCATTCAATTTTATTCACGCACGAGAAAAACAGACCGAGTTTCTCCTATTATGTATTCCATGAAAAAAAAAGACTACACATGGATGGAATTGAGAGTACTGATTTTTTTTTTGTCTTCATGGGCCCATAGATTTACATTGGCAGTTTTGATCTGACATTTGTATCAATAATGGACATGTCTCAGCAATTTTTGCACGGACTACTAGTTCCAACAATCGGATACTGTTTACTGAACACTCCCATAGACTATATTGAGTACAAGGTCTGTGAAAAACGGACCTCTGAATGAGCCCTTGCCTACACATCTCTGAGCCAGTGGGAGTCCTGATTATGGACAGTAGGCCTTCACCCTGACAGCAAGGGAAACTGATGTTTAGTTGGTGGTCAGACCAATTATGATTTTCTTTTTATCAATGATGTGATTACTCTACATAAGAAGGACAATTAAGCCGGTTCAGGCAAGTTTAAATGACATTCTGATGTTTTTAATTGAACTTTTAAGTGTGCTTGTTGCTGTGAGTCTGTCTATCTGAACACTGATTCCATGATCTTGTCCTCTTTTGTACATGGTGGAGGTATGCTGTGAAATTTATTTGGTCGGAAACTCGATTCTAAAGGCACTGTTCCTGCTGTTTAAACTTAAACAAGAAGGACAATATAGTTTGAAATACTAAAATGCAAACTGAACCTTGTTAGGTTATTGCATTATCATAAACATGCTGAAGCCCTACTAATTAGACCCTACACTATGGAGATGCTTGTTAAACAGATGGTACAGGCCAGTTGGCAAAAGCAGAGCAATTGTATGACTGCTTTAAAAAAATCAAAGCAGCAGCACATCAAGTACAGGTAAAAACAGGATTTTCATTCAAACAGGCTTCAACCAGCCTCATTTTGTGTCTAAAGTAAGAAAAATCAATCCGCGCAAAAGAAAATCCTAGGCCATGTTCAGTGCCAAGAACCAGCTTACAGACTGTCAGTATAAACTCTGATGATCCCTGAAAACCGCCACTAATTGGCAGCTCAGTATACACAGAAAGCTGTCATTGTTATGGGTAAAGGTATATAGATCTAATCAGTTAGGCTGGCTTCACACCACGGCAGAGTCCGGTGTAAACCAGACAGCCCCAGACCGGATTTTGGCCCCATAGTTTCCTATGGAGCCGGATGGCAGCTATCTGCCATCCGGTTTCCATCTCTCCGGAAGAAATCGGATTTTTCTCACCATACACAAAAACGTTGCTTGCAAACCTTTTTCTATCCGGGGAGAAAAATCTCCCCAAATTGCCATATCCCGGATTACTCCTGGATCCGGGGCAATCCGGTGCTCCCTAACATGGGAGCCTATGGGGCCGGATTTCGCTGGTTCGGGAGGATCCAGGAATCGGACACCTGCAGCTGCAAGCCGCTGTTAATTCAAGACCGTGGCTTCCTCAGCAGTGGCAGCTGCATCAGGCTGCACACTGGACTGGAGGGAACATTTGGCCCCCCAGTTCTGTGTGCTGATCCGGTCTGGGGCTGTCAGGTTCATCCCTGACAGCCCCGGATTGGATATCGCCGTGGTGTGAAGCCAGCCTTAGAGAAGTAGCAGAGCTGCAGTACTTAAAAGTGCAGTAGATAAAAGTGCACGAGTACTCTACGATTAAGGGCTGACAGCCAGAAATGCATCAAAGGGATAGTGTATTTTTTTTAAGTGTGGGCATGGCCACTTTTATGGATTTTTTACTGGAATAAAGATTTAATTTTATTCATGTGTACACTGATCCTTTCTTCAATATTCTACAATACATGTTCGTACCAAGTGCAACTATTTTCTATTTTAGGAATTAGACTATTATTGCCATACCAAAGATCTCAGCATGTCAATGCTACATCTTAATATAACGTATGTGAATGTGGTCACCGTGTCTTTCTCATGTGCTGAGATCATTATGTCGGGCCCCTGCGTCTATTTAACCCAAAATGGTATTGCTATAACATCATGTAATGCCATGTCTGATGGGAATTGGGATCCCTCTGCTAAAAGCCTGAAGTGAACACACACACACTGCTTGATCTCAAACCAGGAAGCTAAGCACTGAAGGCCTGTCTTGGGTTGTGACTCGGCCTCCGGTCAGAAGGAGGAGTTAGTTAGGATGTAGTAGGACAGAGTGGGTGAAGGAAAGGTCCAGTGAGGAGGCAGCAGGAGCTGCTCTGAAGGGATCAGCTACAGTCAGGGGACTAGTCCCTAGGTCACTCACCACCTTAACCTCATAATCTCCCTGTGAGACAGCCCTCGTTGGGAAGGGTTAAACACCTGCGTTGCTACTACCGTCTATATCCCAGGGATCCTCTGCAGTGCCAGACGCATCTGGCTAATTATCCCAACTGGTGCCACGAACAAACTTTATCCCTACTTTTAGTCCCTTTACATGTGCGATTAGGACCACAGCTGCTGGGCATGGCTACCGTAAACCGAACTCTGGTCCAGCTGCTGAGTAACTTGGCCCTTGTGACTGACACAGTTACCGCTCAAAGGTTAATAAAATTCAGTCACTGCTTAGTTAGGACACCACTTCGGCGGGTTTTTTTTTTCTGGAGTGGCGCTTTAAAAGTAAGCCACCTGTCCCCAGTCATATGCTCATCTTCTGGTGGTTTAACCTCTTTTGCCTACACTCTTCTCTTCCTGCGGCACCACCTTGTGCACATAAATTCTGACTAGCTAGAAGTCAGAAGTTACATCACAAGTGCTCAATACATCTCTTAAAAGCTAAAACGAGGCTCTCAGGGATGTGTCGAGTTGTGACCTCCAGCACAACACTGAAGCTGCCGGCTAGTCACTTTTAGCCACAAACTGACCAGAGCATTGCTGCAAAACCAAGAAGGCGGTGAAAGGTGAACATAAGGCACGGGACTTACATTTAAAGCACCACTCCAGCAATGCTATAAAAAAAAACCTCTGCAATGGTGCTTTAATGATGTGTTTGTGATGAGTTAGTACAAAGACCGAGATCTCTCAATAACACGAGATTTCAAACTTTCACTACCAGAACTGGAGCGGAAAGTTATGGGTTCTCTCTCTTCTGATTTCACAACATGGAAGTAAGTCTACGTTCACACGTGGTGTATTTGCCGTATGTCTGCAGTGGCGTATTTTGTGCACGTTTTGTGCAAAAAAAGCGCGACTGCATTCACACCGCTGCACTTTTCCAAGCGCGCTTTTCCTGACCCTATTTTATAATGTGGCCTATGGAAAATGCATGCTGAGAAAGGAGCAAAGAATTGACACGGTCATTCTTTTTGCGGATGCGCTTTGCAGTAAAACCACGTCTGCAAAAAAATGCCAGAATACACGGCGTGTGAACGCATTTCAGCAAAAGCCATAGCTTTTGTGGAATGCGTTTCACTGCATTTATGCTATAGCTCAAAAGTGCTGCGTAAATGCAGGAGTATGCGGCAAATACACCACGTGTGAATATAGCCTATGGGGTATTAGGCAACAATTGAAGCACTTTGGAAAATTCCTTATTTTGAAAAATCCCAACTCTTATTAGATAAATACTAGATGGGGCCCAATGCTATCGCATCGGGACGGCGGTGACATCACGATGGAGTGTCTGGCACTGGGCACGGCAGCTTTTTCCCACACCCTGTACGCTCTCCCCCATACGCTTTTTCTCTCCCCTATGTGCGGTCTTCTCCCGTCCGTGCTCTCTCCTTTGACCTGTCTCTCCTCTGTGTGTTCTCTCTCCCCCATCCTTGGTCTCTCTCCTCTCTGTGCTATCTTTTCCCCCCTGTGCTGACATCTCCCCTCATGTGCTCTCTCCTTTGAACTGTCTTCCCCATGTGCTCTTTCTCCTGTATGCAGTCTCTTTTCCCCTGTGCTGTCTTCTCCCCTCTTTGCTTTCACCTTTGAGCTGTCTCCCCCTGTGTGTTCTCACCTCCCTCATATGTGCTCTCTCTGCCTCCCTGTCACTCACCCTTCTGTGCTTTGTCTCTTCCCCTATGTGCTTTCTCCCCCTGTAGTGTCCAAACATGGCAGCATAAGTATGCCTGCACACACCAGATCACGCCACCACCATCTTTGTATACCCAGGTGTCCAACGATGGCGGCTGCCTGAGTAAGTATGCAATGCGCACTTACTCAGGCAATGATGTGACAGCGGCTGTAGGTAGCTGTTTCATGTGGCGACGGATGTGGGCGGCTGTGCCAATACCGCCAGTGGATGCCGCGTTTGCACACACATCACTGTCTGCCCCCCTGTGTGCTTGCCCCTCTCCCCAGTGCATCCTCTCTGCCACCTTGTGCTCTCTTTGCCCCTCCTGTGTGCTCTTTCTGCCATTCCCTTTGCACTTTCTCTGCCCTCCCTTTTCCCTCATCGCCGCCATATTTGTATACCCAAGTGTCCAAAGATGGCGGAGGCATGAGTAACTGCCATGTGTGTACCCGGAGCACACATGTGCAATTACTCAGGTTACTGCCATCTATGGACACCCAGGTGTGGGCATTGGCGACGGGCGATAAGAGTAGCGGCAATGATATGTCATTGGTTTCGGATGGAGGCAGGTTCAGGCGGCTGCAGCACTGCTGGTGGTTCTGGGCAATGGGCCGGTTCAGTCTTTGGGCGCCATATTTGTGTCAAGCCCCAGGCTTTGGGGTACTCGGGTATCTGGCTCCAATGGGTTAACGCTCCTGTGTCACAGGGAGTGGTGGCTGCGCCTGATCCCGTGTACTTCTTTGAAAAGGGATATATTTACAGGGGATTATCTATGTACAGTTGTCGTGACGCCACCTGTAGTTTCTGGTGAGGGGTCACCAGCGCCGCCGGAGATAGATGGTAATGCGGCTAGTTTGGAAAAGTCCTCTACAGGTAGTGCTGGAACCCGGGGCAGCGTGGCATGCAAAAAGGAAACACAGGCAAAAGCAAAGTCACTTTTCTCCCAGGTACTTTTCCTCCGGACCTGAGGGAAGCCGCAGGTGGCCGCAGGGAGACTGCAGCCGCCCTGTACTCACCGTGTGCGGCGGGTGCAGGGCGGCTTCTCCCTGCAGTCACCCGATGGGAGCCGCTTCCGACTCCGCAGTATGAAAGGAACATGCTGCGGAGGCGCGGACTCCCGGCAACACGCACCGCAGCTCCAAACACGCTGCGGGCGGGTTACTCATAGTGAGGATGGGATTTTTTGAAATCCCATCCACTATGCTAGTACTGTACTACGCAGCGTTTTGGACGCAGCGCAAAGACGCTGCGTCTCCTGATCGTGAGGATGCACCCTTATACATCACATCACTCTTAGGTGGCCGTCACACGCTTCAATGTTTTGAGCGATATTGTTAGCGATTACATGCACGCGCGATCGCTAACAATATCGCTCACATCGCTGGTGAGCTGTCACACAGACAGACTCACCAGCGATGTGGACCAGCGAGATCGCTGGTAACTATGGTACACATCGGGTTACTAGGCGCCGCACGGCGCTTAGTAACCCGACGTTTACCATAGATACCACCTCCCAGCATAGGCTCTGCCGCTGGGAGATCGTTCATCGTGGTGTCACACACCACGATGAGGCAAATTTATCAAGCGTTTATGGCTTGATATGAGCTCTGGCTCACAAATCTGCGATCTAACAATCAAGCGATTTTACATTGTAAAATCGTTTGATTGCACGCAGCGACGCACAAACGATATCGCTAAAGCGATCAAAAAGCAGATCGCTTAAGCGATATCGTGCAAGAAATTGATGCGTGTGACGGCCGCCTTAGTATAAAGTGAAATGCATTTAGCTGGCTTTTTCTATTTAAATGTGATGGTAGAGAAACCCCACAAGTTTGTACAGAGCCATCAATTCCGCAGTTGGGATCTATAAATTGTAGGCAGCAGACTCGTGTCATTTGTGAGCAGGTAGGTAAATAGTGTTTATGACAGGGAAGGGCAGGGGTACAGGTGGAGCAGAACCTAGTGCCTTACCTGCCTGGAAGCAGCCACAGACCAGTATGAAGCATAGAAGGATGCACTGTGCTCCAGCCTGTATGCTGCCCCCTCACAAGGTCTGACTGTAGAGGAGGGGGACATGGAGGAGAACATCACTGGGCAGGAGGGTCGTGAACCTGGACTACCTGATCACCTGCTTCGCTGAGGACAAGATCTGTGTGTCGTTTGGGCTCTGGCTGCTGTCCTGCCTGTTCTGGTTCACCTCCTTTTCCCTGTAATGTCATCTCTTCCTTACTTGTTTAGTTTAAGGGTATGTGCACATCAGTCGATTTGTGGGCTGGTTTTGACCGGTTTCCGTCGGCGGTTCCCGCTGAGTTTTATGTTAATTTATGTTAATCCTACCCACCGGTAGGATTAACATGCTAGTCAATGGAGTTTAGAAAACGCTGTGTACATTACAACGTTTTTTGTCTTGACGTTTTTAGTTTATTCACCGATTTCCGACCGGTTGTCAAAGATAGAGCAAGCGACTTCTTTTCAGCGTTTTTCCAGCGTGTCCAGCTGAACAAGTGCAGCAAAGACCAGTCTGGAAATCGATAAGGAACACGCCGGGGAAAACGCCAGGAACACGCTGTACGACCGCTAGTAACCCGATCGCAAATCGTTAGCAAAACGCTAACAAAACCAGGGACACTGGCAAGTGCAGAAAACTCAGTTCTGCTAATCTCCACCGGTTCCCGGTCGTTCTGCACAGATGCAGAAACGACTGATGTGCACATACCCTTACTACTTCTTGTGTAGAAAATGCTTCCATGATAAGCTCCCAGTCTAGAGAGTGGCAGGGAGGGGTTTTATTTCCTGCATGGCGTGGAATGAAATCACTCTTGCCCCACATACTTGAGCAAATACTTCTGTTAACAAGGTTTGTGTGTGACTGTGTAGGAATAATATATATAAAACACACAATTACAACATGTGCAACATTTTGCTGCTTGGATATTTTATCTGTAGTGCAGATGTTTAAATCTATTTATCTATCTATCTATACATTTGTCGCATGCCTACACATTATATATATATGTGTGTAGGCATGCGACAAATGTTGGTTTTCTGCTAAAATGAAATGGGGTTGAAAAATCTGCTATGTATGTGTCGTGCCTTAGAAATACGTGCATTTAGTTTGCTTGAGAAAATATATTGTTTACTTGTTCAGCAATGATTTATCCCATAGCGCCATCTGTTGACAATGTTCCCACATTACATTATGTTTACTGCATAGTCTAATTTTGGTCCCTCCATGCCTATGTAATCCCATGAGGCCGTGCTCCTGGCTCTGCCCCTTCTCCAGCAGCCTTTACAGCCTCATACAAGCTGACATCCTGACATGCTGACCCTTCTCTCCCTGGATTTTAGCTTATCTGCATGTTTCCCTCAACATAGCACAGTCGGTGAGTTTAATATGCTACTGCCCACCTAAATGTACAATGTAGCTACTGTTGTTTATCATCTTATCGTTCTTCTGCCATTGTACATATTGTATATTCGCCGTATCGTGCAATCACATTGTGTGACCTGTAACAATGTAATGTTTTGCACTTCGTATATGCTTATGTTGTACTGAGAATTTCTATTTGTTTTTTCTAGTTTTACACTTAACCTATTAATAAAAGTTGAAAAGGACCCCCAGCGTCCATGTCAATGCATTGATGGGAAAGAGTTAACCTGTCTGTCAACTCGTTCTTCAGGAGTACAGAGCGAGGGTGCCAGAACAGTATGAACCCTGCCTGTATGTAATCATCATTTCTCCATTTTCATCTGTAGGAGTATCGACTATTCCAAATATCTTCCATAACTGGGTCCTTAGAATTTAACTGTATGTTCATGCGATTAATGGCTACTCATGTATTGGAAGTAGGGAGGTGTCGCCCATGGCAACCTATTGGATTCTGCATCAAACGTAGATTAGAAAATGAAAGCAGCACCAGCATACTTTTACAAAGAGCGGCCGGACGTTGTAGAGCATGATTATAATATACTAGATGGCGGCCCGATTCTAAAGAATCGGGTAGTCTAGAAACCATATCTAGTTTTATTTACTAATAGATGGTGGCCTGATTCTAACACATGGGGTATTCTAGAATATGTATGTAGTTTATTTATGAAGATTTAAGAGTAATGCAATGAATACACAGGTTTTTTGGGATAAAATATATACATTATCATTTAAATCCTGCGGCAATATCACTGATTGGTCGCAGCCGGCCATGACCAGTCAGCGAAGACGGTTTAAATCCCATGCCAATATCGCTGATTGTTTGCTTCCGCCCATTTGAGATGTGGTTGGGGACCGCCCCTTTAAGATGTGGTTGGGGACCGCCCCTTTAAGATGTGGTTGGGGACCGCCCCTTTAAGATGTGGTTGAGGACTGCTCCTTTAAGATGTGGTTGGCGACCGCCCTATTAAGATGTGGTTGGGACTGTTTCTTTAAGATGTGTTTGGGGACCACCCGTTTAAGAAGTGGTTAGGGACTGCTCCTTTAAGAGGTTGAGGACAGCCCTTTAAGAAGTGGTTGGGGTACACTCCTTTAAGACATGGTTGGGGATGGCCCCTTTAAGATGTGGTTATGGACAGCCCCTTTAAGAAGTTATTGGGGACTGTCCCTTTAAGAGGTTGGGGACCACCCCTTTAAGAAGTGGTTGGGGACCACCCTTTTAAGACAGGGTTGGGGACTGCCCCTTTAAAATGTGGTTGGGGATTGCCCCTTTAAGAAGTGGTTGGGGACAGCCCCTTTAAGAAGTGGTTGGGGACGGCCCCTTTAAGACGTGGTTGTGGACGGCCCCTTTAAGACGTGGTTGTGGACGGCCCCTTAAGACGTGGTTGTGGACGGCCCCTTTAAGACGTGGTTGGGGACGGCCCCTTTAAGACGTGGTTGGGGACGGCCCCTTTAAGACGTGGTTGGGGACGGCCCCTTTAAGACGTGGTTGGGGACGGCCCCTTTAAGACGTGGTTGGGGACCGCCCCTTTAATACACTGTACTCAGTGTATTTGAATTATGGCGCCATGGTGCGCGCCGCTATTCCGAGGTCGGCTCCCGGCTAGCTTGCGCCTGCTCCGTCCGCCGGAGCTCGGCCCTAAGTGCAGCGGACCTTCCTGAGGTCCGCTCTGCTTAGGGCCACCATCTTGGTCCACCCTGAGCGGGCGTAGATGACGCTGGTGACGCTGGTGACGTCACTTATCTCCGGACATTTATCTCCGGACAAAGCCATGGAAGTTGGCTTTTGACAGGAAGTAGAATTCTAGGCAATTATATAGTAGATATAGTAGAAGGGTCTGCAGGTAAGATTACCGAATGGGGCAGGGGGCCCCCTTGCATGATCCATTACAATGCGTAGACTGCCAACTAATTTGGTCACTCCCACTAATAAGTATGCAAGGGGGGCTTCAACCCCTTCATGCAACCCTCCCGCCTGGGGGTCTTACCCCCAGACCCGATTTCTATTATAGTCCCTTCCACGACCATGTGGACTTAAAAATGAATGTGTGTTCGATTCTTGGAAGAAACCGCTGAGCCACAAACCACGCCTACCACCTAAGCCACTCATGCCCCCCACGTGTCAGCCGCTCTTTGTAAAAGTATGCCAGCAACACCTATTATCTTTCAGTCACCATCTATATTAGGGCTGTAGTTTAGCAAATGTACGGGACATCTATACGGTCACTATGATTTTATATTTGGTTCAGGAGTTGAGAGCAGGTTGTAACCCACACTCCAATGGTAGACAAAGACAAAAAAGAGCCCATGTGCCAGAACATTATATGGGCCCTTTGCAACCCAATAATCATCATCCTGCACAATTCCACCTACTTTAGAGATAAAATGGCCACTTATCACTCGGGCCTCTGTTGCATCAATGATATGTTTGCCACTGCTACACTCAATACCACCAAGTTGTCATCTTTCCTTGAAGAGCATACAAAGATCATCCACAATCTGTATATAGCGCCGACCAGAATAAATCTTGATATTTATTTTCTTTTTTATATTTTTGTACTTTTGCATATGTTTAAGCTGTTAGAACCTGAGCCATTAGTACATATTTTGTCTAGTCTGTTTTTGCGTACGTTTCTTTTGCTCCATTTGGGGTTTCCAGACCTTATCGGCTGATTTATCCATTGTGACTTTATAAAAAGTCACAACAATTTCTGCATAAATGTACACCAACCCCTCTCCCACCATAGAGTGATATGAAATGTTTCCTCCCGTATATTTTGCAACGTTTTAGAGGAACATGTGTTATTGCAATCTATAAATGTTTTTGATGTTGCATAAGATTCATTAACCGTATCTGTCATTTTGAATAATTTGGTGCGATGTCAACAAATACCTCAAGATAAAAAGTGATGAATCGGGCCCCAAAGCCTTCTTATTTTTAAAAGTTGCAATTTTATCGGGTCATACATTTACTTAGACTTTTCAGGGGATAGGTAACGTTAGTTTTGCCCGTCTGCAATACACAGATCATTCTTCGATTGCAATACTGGCCCTGACCAGAGAGTCAACAGACCCAAGATGCCTGCGACATATAGGCATTCTTGCAGAACAAGCAGTCGTAAGTCAGTGGCCTCGGTGGGGGGTGGAGCTTAGAGAGGGGGTGTCATCTCTTGGGCACAGTGTGCGTGACTGAGCATACTGCCCTGATGTGGGCGTCTCCTCTGTTTTCATTAACTAAGGAAATGAGTATTACTTCTACAATCCATGTGGTCAGAGTTGATTATAATAGAAACAAGGGTCTGGGGTTAAGACCCTCAGGTTGGAGAGTTGCAGGGGGGTGTGGAGAAACCTAGAATAGGCCTATACAAGGGGGAAATTCACTCCCCTGCACCCGCCACACCTGGGGTCTTACTGACACACCCCTCCCCCCCAGGGGCCGGGGGCTACTCTGAACCGGGCAACAGTTCTGCTTGGGAGACACGTGGGTCGAGACCCGACTCCGTGATTCTGGCAGTGTCAATAGGGGAATAGAGATTTAGGGATAGTTGTCGTGACGCCACCCGTAGTATTCAGCTATTGATGGCCGATGCTGCGGTGCGGGACCTCTGGAGATTATGGAATTGCAGCTATTGTCACATCGCTCCCCACAGGTGGAGCGGTTCCCCAGGGCAACCGGTAAAGTCTATGGCGGTGGTAGGCCATTGGGGGTGCAAGACAGTGGGCGCAAAATTACCGACAGACACACAGTACATAGTTTCCGTTTTTTCCGTTACCTTTACTGGTAGTTGCAGGTAGAAACCAGGCTAAAATGTAAAGTTCACAACAGATATGTACCAAGTATAGTATAGTAGTAGATAGTACAACCTTGTGCCAGCTTTTCACCAGATAAGCGATATGCATACCCAGACGTTCATATGGTATAAAAGAAAGTGTGATTCATTACCACTAATAATTTGTTTACTTCTGATGCTTCATGCACTAGTCCTATTAATGGAGAGTTTCTCTCCTCAATTATTGCTGTTGCTTCAGAGCCTATAGTGGGTAAATAATACACAGTACTGAGTGTCACATACATGGTGTATATATGTTCCCCATCCTGGTATATACTGTATGTCCCTCTTTATGGTATCCATGGCATATGGTCCCCATCATGGTACATATGATTCCCAATCCTGTTATATATGGTCCTCCCCTGGTATATATGATTCTCATCCTAATATGTATGGTCCCCATCCTGGTATACCTGCTCCTCCTCCTGCTATACATGGTATAACTGGTCCTCCTCCTGGTATGCATGGTAAATATGTCCCTCATCCTGGTATACCTGGTACCTATTCCTTCTCCTGGTAGATATAATCCACATCCTGATATACTGGTCCCTCCTGATACCTGGTCCTCTCCTAGTATACCTGTTGGTCCTGTCTCTCCTGGCACATATAACCTCCATTCTGTTATTTAACGACCGTATGCTGTGTTTCTGTACCTATGGTGGTTCTTGTGATTTATTCCTGTACTGATGAGGGTTGTGATGCTGTGTTTCTGTACTGATCTTTGTTCTAGTTATGTATTTCTGTACCTTGGGTGGTGGTTGTGATGTATTCCTGTACTGATGGTGATTCTAGTGATGAATTTCTTGGTGGTTGTTGTGAGGTATTTCTGTGCTGATGAGGTTTGTGATGCTTTGTTTCTGCACTGATGAGGATTCTGGTGATGTGCTTCTGTACCTCTGGTGGGTCTGGTGATGTATTCCTGTGCTGTTATAAGTTCTGACCCTGTACAAATGTAACATTTCAGAACTTGTAAGATTATGTGATACATGGCTATATAAATAAAACATTGTACCATCTGACAAGTTAAGGGTTACTATGTTTTTATTTGTTAGGATTATTAAAGTCATCCTATGGCCACTCCACTCAATTTTGCAATTTTCATACTTATGGTCATGTGACAGCTTTTTTTCCTACCTCTGTATTTCATTGAACATTGGGAGAATTAGGAAGAGCAGCTCGTCAGCACGTGACTAAGCATGAAAATCATATACGAATGATGGTTACATGATGACTGTTCAGACCACTTTGGAGGGGGAGTGCAGTGCTGAAGTGGAGTGTTCCAGAGTGGGCAGTGCCACTGTTGAAAGTTCGAGGGGGAAGCAGAGCTGGGTGGAGGTAGGGCAGAGTCTCAAGGGGGCCCCAACATTTTGCCAGTTAGGGACCCTGAAATTCCTAGTGGCAGCCCTGTCTAGTCCTATGTTGATATGCCCATTGAAGGCAACTCTTGTTGTTGACAGTGATCAGTATTGATAAACTAAAAGGAAGAAGCAAGAGCAGATAGGGTCTTATCTTTTTAACAATCAGCAGCTTATTTGTGGCAGTGTGGGCTGATGACACATTGTCCCTGGAAAAATCTAGTGATCAGTATTGGACCATTTTCCAGTCTCCTGCTATTCAGTCCCATATCCAGCAAGCAGTGAGGCAGATCATCATGGGAGAGTGATCTGACACAGTTTTCTCCTATATAGTAGTTAATATTTAGTCAATTTCTACTACAGTAGCTCTTCTATGGGGCAGACCACACGACGTAACCTTTGCTTCTCATGAAAAGCGATGGTCTTGGGTACCAGTGACCTAATTGTCTTGAACTCTTTTCGCTGATTCATTGATACCATCTAGCCATCATAATTGGGCACCTGACAGTCACTCTGATCCTTAAATTTGCCTTTTTTTCTGCTACATCATGAACAGACAGCCCCATTATTGCCTAATAACACATTGAGATGCATACTATTGTCACGAGATCGTCAATTATTCACAATTATGAGTGATTTTAGTGGTATGGCCGATCAATGTGTATGTTTCTATTATGATGTACTTTCCACATGTATATGATACTGTAGATAAATCTGTCCAATTTTCTTATTCAAGGTTCATGAAATTTGTCTGTTGATGTTCTCAGATTCTCAGACCCTGCATTACAATAATAGGTGGAAGACAGTGTTATTTTTGGCTGATTGTTTTATAATACGTAAACTCTTGATTATATCGTCGTAGTGGAGTGTTTATATGGCTCCATCACTCGGAGCCTATCACCTGTTTGTTTTTGTACTGTTTACTTGGGAGTCACCTGTTTTACCAGTTTTGTAATAAACATCCCTATGTCAGCTACTAATTTCTACTAGAATTTATAGTTGGTGCAAATTGATTGGGAGGACCTAGTCCAGCTTTCAGGTCTGTAATCAGTGGTCACTGGGCGAGAGCCTTGAGTACCACCTCCTATCTCGCGTCATCCTCAAGTCTTCTTTCGTTTAGCCAGCTTGGTGTGTCATCAAATGTACATTAGTAGTATTAAAACTCAATTGGAATGCTTTCTAAAAGATGTGGATTTATTGACAATCGAGAACAGTCAGCAACAAACAACTAATTGATGATCGGTCAATCATAGTCCTTCATCAGAAATTCCCTGCATTACTGTCTTTTATAATGAATGTATACCACTCACAAGTGTATCAATGGAGGTAAAGCGGACTGTGCTACCTATGTGGGCATAGGCTGTCTGCGCTGAAGGTATGGGGACTTGGTCACGATCAGTAAGTTGTTTTACTAAAGTGACGAAGTTGCCATACTTTCAGCGCTCTCAGCCTATACCCACATAGGCAGCATAGTCCTCCTTACCTCTATTGATACGTTTCTGAGTGGTATACATTCATTACAAAACACTTTTATAATGCTTCACTTACCATCTTTTCAGTTAGTCATTAAAAGGTATCAACCACTGAGGACTCTCAGATTCCAATATTTTTTAAAACACAGTAACGCAGGGAATTTCTGATGTAGGTCTATGATTGACAGATTGTCAATTAGCTGTTTATTTTGGACTGTTGTCGATTGTCAATAAATCCACATCTTTAACAAAGGATCCGATTGAGTTCCAAGTTTTTCTGATAATACGTGCAGATAGGAACCCTACTCTGGCACCTCCTCACCCATTTCTGGAGTGTCGTATATGATTTAGCAAATGTACATGACACTGTAATGATAATTTTGCATCAGGTCGGCTAATTGAAAAAATATAAAAACAAAATAAAGGAATCCCCCACTCAAATTGATGGTGAAAAATATGAAGGGAGATGTTTATTTTTGATCCAATCAGCAAAGTGTAGGGTGTACACATGTGACGTTTTGGTCAAAGTTAGACCTTTCTCAAACCTACACTGTGGGATATGAAGATGTATAGGTGAGTGACTGGAGAGATCAGAAAAACGGTGATCCAAAGTCTGGACCACTCAAATGGCCCCTTTATTTTTTTCACCATCAATTTGAGTACTGGATTAATTTATCCAGGGGCGGAACTACCATGGTGCAGCTGGTGCAGCTGCACCAGGGCCCCGGCCAGCTAGGGGGCCCCTGAAGGCTCCAGCGGCGGGTCCGTTCCGCTCCCTGACAGGTCGGTGGTAGTGGCCGCAAAGGGAGAAGCAATGGAGGCGGATTCAATATGAGTGAGTCCTGGGGGGGGGGTCCGGAGGGCCCCCCCTCTCCTGTGAGGAATCACCGCCGCCCCACCACCGGGCCCCGCCCCCTGAGCGCTCTCCTCAGATGCAGGGGGGTGTCGGAGCAGCCGGCAGTGTCCCAGCCCAGGATTTCTGGAATATACTGCTGGGACACTGCCTGCATTGATTCCCCTGCGTGTTGGCACTTCCGGGATCAGTGAGTGAGCTCAGCTTGGATAGAGCAGCTGAGCTCCTCCTGACCCGGAAGCGCTGATGCTGCAGAGGTGCCGGCTGCATGAAGACTGTCTGGGAGCAGGAGCAGGACAAGGTAAGCGCCAATGAGCCGAAGAGAGCAGGGGTGGGGGGAACAGGGGCCACAAGAGGGACGAAGCAGGGTGAATGGGGGGCACAAGAGGGACGAAGCAGGGTGAATGGGGGGGGCACAAGGGAGAGAAGCAGGGTGAATGGGGGCACAAGAGGGACGATGCAGGGTGAATGGGGGGCACAAGAGGGACGATGCAGGGTGAATGGGGGGCACAAGAGGGACGATGCAGGGTGAATGGGGGGCACAAGAGGGATGAAGCAGGGTGAATGGGGGGCACAAGAGGGACGATGCAGGGTGAATGGGGGGCACAAGAGGGATGAAGCAGGGTGAATGGGGGGCACAAGAGGGATGAAGCAGGGTCAATGGGGGGGCACAAGGGGAGAAGCAGGGTGAATGGGGGGCACAAGAGAGACGAAGCAGGCAGTATAGGGGGTCACAAGAGGGGAGAAGCAGAGTGAATGGGGGGCCACAAGAGAGGAGAAACAGGGAGAATGGGGGGCACAAGAGGAGAGAAGCAGGGTAAATGGGGGGGGCACAAGTCTGAGACCCTTCCTGTAAGTCCTGCATGCATATCTGGATCGTATGTCCCTGGCTGAGTGTGCATGTGTGTGCGTGCCTGGCTGAGTGTGCATGTGTGTGCGTGCCTGGCTGAGTGTGCATGTGTGTGCGTGCCTGGATGAGTGTGCATGTGTGTGCGTGCCTGGCTGAGTGTGCATGTGTGTGCGTGCCTGGCTGAGTGTGCATGTGTGTGCGTGCCTGGCTGAGTGTGCATGTGTGTGCGTGCCTGGCTGAGTGTGCATGTGTGTGCGTGCCTGGCTGAGTGTGCATGTGTGTGCGTGCCTGGCTGAGTGTGTGCGTTGTGTGGGGGGGGCCCCGAAAAATTTCTTGCACCGGGGCCCACTACAGTCTGGGTCCGCCCCTGAATTTATCATATGTTTATACGGAGTTGGATCCAATCCGAGCACCTTCATTTGCTAGGAGTGCCACAACACTCTATTCTAATCGAGAAAAGAGCCATGTAATCTGGGAGGTAGGAGCAGTTCTCAGGGCTCCCATCCATTGGCCAGGGATTACTGTTCTGATCCTGCAAATGGACTTGCACCAACCTATATAGATTTACATTACTAGATATGCGTATTGAGCTTTACTTCTCAGAGACAGAAAATTGCAATAACATTTTAATTCCAAGGTAAACTCTGCTCCAGAGATGAGGAACCCTCATGTATGGCATATATGAATTGTCTTCTGTCAACTTCACAGGGCACCTGTAGGGCTCTGAGTATGGAGATGTTATATAAAGTCTAATGCTGCAGTGTCCATGAACCCTATTTGACATACGCTTGTTCTGCAGATCTTTTATTGAAAATGAACTAGTAATTGTATTACTATACATCAGTTTTCTGGAATTATGAGAGCCCGAACTGTGTTAATTTTATATTTGATAGAAAAAATAGTATAATACGCAGTTATTTTTCTCATCAAAACAATGGACACTTTGATGGCTTTGAACAGACTTTTATTATTTGTATCCTAAAATATATTTTTTTATATAATTTAGACACTTTTACTTGAGGTGTAAGCGAAAGTCAAGCTATGAAGAATCTGTGTTCTGGAACATCTATGGGTTTTTCGGTTCTATGTGTAATACAATTGGGGCCTTGTTGTCAAAACAGCTTATCATCCAGGTATGTATAATAATTGTATTGATGTGATGTGTAATCATTTTTATGTGACAAAGAAAACCCGACTTGTTGAGGCCCCCTGCTTATTGATTGTCTAAAATATCTATATCTCTGTATCATTCAGCAGGCAGAAGTACTGAGCTCCTCTTATGAGCATACACAGAGAGCTGTACGGGCTCCATAGAAGGCTATGAGTTTGTTTATTGTATGTGCATGGTCTTGTAGACTTCTAATTGAGCCGTACACCACTCTAAAAGGCCCGTTACATGCGTCAATGTCCGAGCAATCCCACCAATGATCCGACCTGGCCGAGATCGCTGGGACATCGTTTAGTGATCGCTAGTGAGGTGTCACACGTACAGATATATTGAACGATGCAGCAACGATTCCGCGCCAAGCGAACGATACTTGCGGTCATTTGGTCGCCTACGTGCTTCAGTTCTGAATAGGCGAAGTCGTAAACGAGATTGTTGGAAAGGTGTCACACACAACGATGTTGCAGGTTGAACGAACGACGAACGACAGATTTATGGACATGTTCATAAACCTACAATCAATGATCTAACGATTTATTGTTGGTCGTATCTACGTGTCAGACGCAACGACGTTGCTACAACGTCGCTGCATCGCCCCAAAAGCCGTGATGTACCAATGATATCATAGCATGTAACGGGCCCTTTAGAAGGAGCTCGGCGCTTCTGCCTGCTGAGAGAGTGCTAAACAGCAGATTTTTAGCAATTGACAGGACATAAAGCAAATGGGAGAACCAATATAGGCCCCTATACTTGGCAGACTATTGTTGGTCAAATCTGCTAATACAAACAGACCAAAGTGTAAGGGTATGTGCACACTGGGCGGGTTTTCGGCGGTTTACCTGTGTAAACCGCCGTTTTGCATACATTAGTTTTATGTTAATTTATGTTAATCCAAACCGGCGTTTGGATTAACATTAAAACTAATGTAGCCCGCCCAAGGCTGTGCACATACCGGCGGTTCCCCAGCGTCATCCGTTGCTAACCCGCAGGTTTCCCAGCGGGTTAGCAAAGAATGAACATGTTGGAAAAACCGGCGGTTCTGCAGCGGCTGCAAGCAGAAACATGTGCTGCTTCCAGCCGCTGCAGAATCGCCGCCGAGAACCCGCTGGGCAGCCGCCGGATACCGCCCGGATCCCGCTGCACATACCCGCCAGGAAGCCGGAGGACGGCGCCGGAGCTTCCTGGCGGGTCCCGCCCAGCCGCCGAGGCAAACACGCCGGGTAGTGTGCACTTACCCTAAGTTGCCCTTAACAGATCTTTGTTCTTGGAATAAAGATCCAAAACATGCGATTTTTGGACTGCCAATCTTTTTGCTCTATAGAGACCAAATACCACCAGAGATGTCTGGCAGTAGCACAGAGGGTACAGGAGCGCTGTGTATGAGCAAGCTGGGCCAGATAGCTGCCAGCTGAATGACTAACCAAAGCACAGTTTATTCGACAGCTCAGTGGCGGACCTGCAGCCTGGCGGGCCCTGGTGCAGCTGTGGGTGAGGAGCAGGGGTGGGGGGGAGGGGTGCTAGCAGCTGTAGGTGAGGAACAGGGGGGGGGCTGGCATGCTATGCGTGCGGCTCCTACCTGCGCAAAGGTGCGCATTGCAGGTTTGGGAGCCGGGGCTGCAGAGGAGGGGGGCGCCGGAACAGCCGAGGGAGGCTGGAGGCTTCCATCACTTAACCTCCTCTCCTCTGACACAGGGTCACGGGGGGCCCCTGAACCAGCTGCACCACGGTAGGTGCTATCTAAACGGTATGGGGGAGGTGGGAGCTTAAGTTTGGGTAAATATGGGTAATAGTAATTTGACAGCGTGATGGCCTAGATAAGACCATTGATGTGTGAAATGTGGGTGTCCCATCCCTATGTCCTCCACCTATCATCTATACAAAAGCTCATTTCTTTTCATCACAGTTATATGGACCATAAATATTTTCAAGTAAGCACTTTTTTTTTTCTTATTCTTTTTATATTAAAACTCTTATGTGATTTCTATTTTTCACAGATCATCACTGGGGCATACATAGCATTGTCAGATGTGATAAACTTTGTGCTGACTTTATTCCCGGCATCAGAGTGAGAATAAGTAAGTAATACTGAATTGTTACCCGTCTGGTGTGTGGGTGTGGTGGGGGGGTAAGATTATGTATGAATTCTTCCAGTAATCATTGAAATAGGAGTATAGCACCTTGGGCACATTTTGCGAATATCTGCAAAAAGAACAAAAAACTCTTATTCTTAAAGGGATTGTCCTCTATTAGGACAACTTCTTCTCTTTCCCCATGTTCGCCCCCATTAGCCCCTTCACCCCCGGCGGTTTTTCTCTCCCCTTTTTTCCAATAACCATAACATTTTTATTTTTCTGTCAATATAGACTTATGAGGGCTTTTTTTTTTTTTTTTTGCGGGATGAGTTGTACTTTCAGATGAAATCATTTATATTACCATATTATCACAGTGAACAAGAAAATGGGAAAATAATTCCAAGTGCTGTGAAATTGCAAAAACATGTTTGTTTTTTGGGTTTTCTTATTCACCATGTTTACTATATGGTAAAACTGACATGACGATGTGATGCCTCGGGTCGGTACGAGTTCGTAGATACCAAACATGTATACTTTTACTGTTACCTAAGTGGTGAAAATAATTCAGAAATTATTAAAAGAAACACAATTGCGCTTTTTTTTGTCATTTTCCGTGATCTGTAGCGTTCTCATTTTTCAGTATCTCAGGTTGTGATGGCTTATTTTTTGCATAAGGAGTGTTTTTTTTTTTTTCTAATGATACTATTTTTGGGTGGAAGCACTGTTTTGCTCGTCCTTTATTGTATTCTATAACAATGTTGCTGCAACCAAAAATAAACGTAATTTTGGCGTTTGAACTTTTTTTTCCATTATGCAGTTTACAGATCTGATTAATTGATTTTATATTTTGATAGATTGGCATTTCTGAACATGGTTATACCAAATATGTGTATTTTTTTTTTAAATGTTTAATAGTTTTATTTTCAATGGGGTAAAAGGGGGGTGATTTGAACTTGTTTTTTTTTTTATATATTTTTAAAAACATATTTTTTATTTTCTCTTTATTTTACACTGGTCACTAGAGGGCCTCAGTACTGCACAGCGTGATCACTTGTTCTATGTACTGAAGAGCTGTACCTTCAGTACATAGGGAAAGTGATCACTTTTTGTGGATGCTGGTGTTCGCCAAATATCCACAGGAGGTAATCCCAGACAGCTTTCGGGGTCATCATAGGACCTGTGGTTCTGCAGGTGACAGATCAAGATCCCATGATTGCTTCACGGGACCTCCGATCACACTGGGGAACTGTGTGATCCCCGCTGCGGAGCTTTGGATCGCACTGTCAATGAATGACAGCGCGATCCAGAGGGCTAAGAGCACCAATCGGATCGCTGATCCGATTTGCGCTGTTTGAGACACATCTCAGTTGATGATATCAGCTGAGATGTGCAGGGGATGTGGGATGCAACCTAAATGTCGGAGGCAACCTATGACACATGTGGCGCCCTGCTCACGCAGGTAGCCACAGCCTTCCATACTTCACAGCTGGGGTTCCACAGCAGGTACCTACTACATGCAACACCTTCCACCCCCAACACAGTAGGGGGAGCCCAACTTGCTGACCTTAGGCGAGATCCCCTATAAATAATGCTTCTGAGGGAGGAGATAGTTGGAGTGTGCAGATTCTAGGAGAGCTGCGAAGATGTCCTGGTGATTGGTGTCGCGGTTAGGCCCGAACCAGTGACCTGGATTAGCCCTTCTACGCTGAGCCAAGCCTAGTAGTGGGGACAGAAGGCAAGGAGCCAGAGCCAAAGGAGCGAGGAACCGGTGGAGGTTCACCCAAGACGTACCGAACTTCGGGGATCTGCCCCAGCAAGAACACTTTAGGAATGCAGAAAACCCTGGCACACCATGGAGACTTGTCACCCGGTCCCCCTGCGTACCCAGAAAGAGGGAGCCAGACACCGCTGTGTAGAACAGCACAGCAGTGATCAGAGAGGGTAACCCATGGACCATGCAGGAGGAGAGAGAGAGAGGACCAGAGAAAGTGAGGAGGCCAGTCTGGCTGCATACAGACAAGGCTTCAGTAATTGCAGAGAAGCTGAGGAGGCCTTATACCCACTTGCTGTGGAGACTTGCTGTGCACCTGGTCACCCGACAGTGCTCTGGACAGATTTACCTGCTAATACCACCAGTAAAAGGTAAAAGAGACTTGCTCAGTGTGTGTGTGAGTTATCCTTTCCGTTTCCAGTGCCCATATAGACTGCTCCACCACTCCCTATCCTGACCTCAAGTTCCACTCCAAGCTGCCATTCCAAACTACACTGCCCCGGAGGCCCAGCTCCCCCTGTAGGGAGCTTTACTACCCTTGCGGCAATACTATCGCCCTCCGGAGGACTGTGGCGGCGCTGGTGACCCATCACCAGGTACTACAGGTGACGTGACGTGACAACAACAAACTCCTATCCCCTGTACATAACCCCTTATTGAAGTGTCACCCAGGCCACGGGCTCAGGCGCTGCCACTCGTGACATCCCTGTGAAACACCCACCGAGCCTGGTACCCGAATACCCCAAGGCTTGGGGCTTGACACATACATGTGCGTCATAGGTCGTAAAGGGGTTATAAGGGAAACACTTATACTCACCTCCCGTGCCTGCGCAGTTCCAGCAGTGCTGGCAACTGTATTACCGGGAGCTCATGTGAGGGTGTTATGTCACGCATACCCAATGGACAATTACAGTTGGCGTCCCTTTTCCCCGTCTTTAGTCATATAGGTAATTAACTGAAAGTGAGAGCTGTGGTGGCCCCTAACTTCCTGTTTATTAACTTATACGGCTGAAAGTTGGGAGAGAGAATCCAATAATGATTGGGCTCACGAGGATAATGTATTAGTGGACAACCCCTTTAACAGAATGAGAGGTTGGATTCTTGCAAGCAGCATTTGACTGTTCTAGCATTTTATAATTGCAAATAGAGTCTGTGGAGCCTCGTTTAGGAGTCTCAAACACAGTACTAGCCAGATATCTCTTCGGGGAAGGACCTAGCCATGGGTTGGCTCCTTGCGGAGAACACCATAACCACCATATTAAGTGGCCCTTTCAGTCAATATCCAGCTCTTTACGAGTTTAAGGATATGACGGGAATTACCAAAGCCAGGTATCTGTTGGACCCCTGTGGGGGATTGTCACAGGACCCATCAGTGCAGGGAGGGATATACACCTTGGCACACACAGCATGCAACACCTTCCACCCTGGACCTGGAAGGGGAGCCCCACTGGCTGTCCTTAAGCCAGATCCCCTATAAAAGATCCAGGCCTGAGGGGAGGAGTCAGGCAGTTCCAGTCAGACAGAGTAGAGAGCAGTTGAAGGAGCTGGTTGCTGGGACCAAACAGGCCCAGAACCAGGGGTCACTGACCCAGCTGTGCTGAGCCCTAGGGAGAGGGACGGAGGCCAGTGGGAGGCCAAGAAGAAGGGAACAGACTTGTGAACCCTTTAGTTACCCAGACACCGGAGTCCGCAACTGCTGATAAGATATAGTAGCAGGAATAGTCTGGACAGATCAGGAGGATCCAGTCCCCCTGAAGCCACCAGTAGAAGAATCCAAACTTGACCAAGTAAAGGACGAGGGACCCAGCCGAGAATAGGAATCCCACAGAGAAGTCCTCATTGTCAGTTGTGGAACAGCACCCTGAGAGGGAGAAGTAGCGGCAGGTTCAGCTAAAGGCAGAGCTTACTCCAAAAAGACGCACACACTAACAGAGGAGGCCTCACAACTCTCCAAGGTGAATGCCCCAAGCTGCACCAACACCTGGTTACCCTCCTGGACTGTGCCTGTTACCGGACAACAGTAAAAAGGTACTGACACCAAAGCCTATTGTGTGTGTGTGTGCCTGCTTCCCCGCCGCCGCCTGCAGAGTTCACAGCAGGACCGCTACTACGACTCCCCTCATCCGTCCCGCTGCGCTTGAGGTAAAGCTCCACCTGTGGGGAGCTGTACTACTCTGAGCTTCACCTCCATCACCTCAGCGGCCGGCCGCAGTGCTGGTGACCCTATTACCAGGTACCACAGGTGGCGTCACGATACCATTCCTTCCCCCTCCATCATCATAATCACCCCCATCCCCCTACCACTGAGGGTCCAGTGCATGGAACCGGGAACAGACCAGCTGTGATTCCCCCATCGAAGCAACCCCCCCTGTCCCGGTATCAGAGTACCCCCTACCCTGTTGACCGCCTCAGTTCCATCCACAGACAGCTGTTTTGGGGTTTTGCCCCTCATCAGTGTGGAGTAGGATTCTGGCTAGGTGCGAGAAATGCCTAGTAGATGCTTCGTGATGTTAGCATTTTAGATATTGGCACATTTACTAATACTCATGCTCTAGAGCTCGTAACATGTGTGTCTTAGTATGTACAGAAGTATCCAGACACACATCTTAATCATCGCATTTAGATTTTTCATTTAGTCATTGCCATAATTGTTTAAAATCCAGCCCCTCACGATGCAGTCTGGCTTTACTAACATTTGTGACAGAATGGGTCTGTTTAAGCACTCACTGAGTTTTAGGGCAGTTCTGTAATGTGATTTGAGAAAAAAAGGAATTATTCAGTAATCTCAAAAGAGAAAAATATAAAATCTGTAAAAAAATACTGTGTAATGTGACAAGAAATATATGAAAAACAGGTACCACCATGAGTGACATGTGTCAATCTAACTAGCTCTTAATCTTTGAAATGCGTCACCCATGTGATTTTTGTCTTTCTTTTTTCACATTTTTTTTGTTTTAATACTGCACCGTTTTTAACAGATTTGCAATAAATATGACTTTTTATTCATCTATTTTGGGAAATATTGCTGGATTCCTTTTTTTTTTTTTTGTCAAGTACTCCACCCAGAGACCAGGTGGGATCTCCACATATGTACATCCTTCTAATTCGTGGATCCATGAACCATCCATGAACCATATTAGACCAAAGGAGAGCTGATAAGTACGGTACACCTTTTCATAGAAGTTGGTGCCATCCCAACCTGTGACGTCCCACGACGTCATGGCGGCACTGGTGACCAGGGCCAGTGACATGTCACTGGTGCCGTGGGAACATGAGGACCTATACTTTGTCCTGGGGGGTGGCTTCCCCCCCCCCTTCCCCGTGGCTAGGTTCACTCTGATTGGCAGTTTAAACTCACACTACCAATCAGAACGATTCACCCCTCCAGACCTGATTGGAGCTGTCCAATCAGGTTTGGAGGGGCGGGTACGGGGATGCCCGGGTGCCCTCCTCAGCACCCTCCCACTCCGGATCAACCCCCCTGTCCCTTCCCTGGGCCCCCCCTACCTCCGATCCCCACTGTGTCGTCGTCCCCGCACTGCTCCTGCATGCTGGCGCCGGTGGGTGCAATTGGCATTGTTAGCGGACACCATGTCGCATATGGAGAGCCCCTATGTGCCTAAACATTGGAGCTCCCCCACAAGTGACCCCATTTTGGAAACTAGACCCCCCAAGGAACGTATCTAGATGCATAGTGAGCACTTTGGACCCCCAGGTATTTCACAAATTGATCTGTAATAAGGAAAAAGTACTTTTTTTTTTTTTTTTTATTACCAACATTTTCTTTTTACCTTTTTACGGATCAATTTGTGAGGCACCTGGGGGTTCAAAGTTCTCACTATGCATCTACATAAGTTAACAGGATAACATGCATCCTAAAATTTGTTGGGCAATTTCTCCCGTGTACACTGATGCCTCATATGTGGTCATAAACGACTGTTTGGGCGCACGGCAGGGCTCAGAAGGGAAGGAGCGCCATTTCACTTTTTGAATGGAAAATTAGCTCCAAAAGTCAAATTGTGCCCTTCCCTTCTGAGCCCTGCTGTGCGCCCAAACAGTGGTTTATGACCACATATGAGGTATCGATGTACTCAGGAGAAATTGCCTAACAAATTTTAGGATGCATTTTATCATGTTGCCCATGTGAAAATGAAAGAATTGAGGCTAAAGAACATTTTTGTTAGAAAAATTAAAATGTCCATTTTTTTCCTTCCACGTTGCTTTAGTTCCTGTGAAGCACCTGAAGGGTTAATAATCTTCTTGAATGTAGTTTTGAGTATCTTGAGGGGTGCAGTTTTTGGAATGATGTCACTTTTGGGTGTTTTCTGTCATGTACACCCCTCAAAGGGACTTCAAATGTGATGTGGTCACTAAAAAAATGTTTTTGTAAATTTTGCTGGAAAAATGAAAAATTGCTGATGAACTTTGAACCCTTATAACTTCCTACCCAAAAATGTTTTTTTCCAAAAGTGTGCTAATTTAAAGTAGACATGTGGGAAATATTATTTATTAACTATTTTGTGTCACATAAATCTTTGGTTTAGCAGAATAAAAATTGACAATTGCAAAATGTTCAAAATTTTTGCCAAATTTTTGATTTTTTTTTTCTCAAATAAACGCAAAAATGATTGAGCTAAATTTAATCCTAACACGAAGCCCAATATGTCACGAAAAAAACAATCCCAGAATCGCTAGGATTCGTTGAAGCGTTCCAGAGATATAACCTCATAAAGGGACACTGGTTAGAATTACAAAAATGCCAAGGTCTTTAGGGTCAAAATAGGCCCGGGGGTGAAGAGGGTTAAAGCACCACACCAGTGCTACACTAACAAAAAACTCTGGAATGGTGCTTTAACATGTCCAATAGAGGCATCACCAAGCACTATACCTACCCTAGAACCGCTCAGTACTAAGCGAAGCTGTAATCTAGAGATCTGCACAGGTCAACTATTGGATAAAAGAGGAGCAGTACTTTAAATAAAATGGAGTTTATGACCCATCCAACTTCAGTGTCTGACCTCACAATTGATCTTCTGGGTGAACGCGTGAAAATTTCCACAGGTAAAATATTGCAGAAAGACCTTCCCAAAAGTGTGGAAGCTGTTTTAACTGCAAAGGGGAACCAATTCTTTATTAATGCTTATGTCTTTAATCCCCTGTAATTTTAATGTGTAGGTAAAAAGTAATGAAAGTCAACTAATAAACACTGCACAGATCTCATGGTCATCTTTTTTTTTTTTTTTTTTTTTTTTAAAAAGGCTCCTTTATTGAATCACATAAAGCAAACATAGAATACGTGAAGTCATAAATTCAGTTGAATAAAACTAAGAAATCACAGCTCCATGGTAGATAAGAAAACCGGTTTCGGCTTGACGCCTTATTCATCGTGTTTAGATCCGAAACACAAGTCTAAACACACAATGAATAAGGGCCCAGATGAAACGTGTTTTCCTATCTACCATGGAGCTGTGATTTCTTGTTCTTGGTTTTATCCTAATGAAGCTGCGACTTCAGATATTTTATGATTGCTGCTTTATATGATTCTTGTGGTTAATCTCTTTTTTATTAAATTTTTGAATACGTTACAAGGTTATATATATTTGCAACCAGAAAGTACAAAATAATGAAACACAGTAATAATAACAGATATATATGAGTTGGGGAATGACCAACCAAAAATCGTATACACCCTCTTACAAAGTAGGGTCATCCAGTCCCTTATTCATAGTCCAGAACACTAGAATAAAATAACCCTTCTCTGAGCACCGTGGTACACCACTGGAGGGGGAATAAAAGAACCCCACCAGAGATGTTATAACAATGGTCTTCTCATCATCAATTAGGTTGTGTACAAGAGAACATTCATTGGGAAATCTCATAGCGGAGTATCTCCTTTTTTGTCTGATCCCATGCTAGCAGGGCCTCGGAGAACTCGCCAAAGTTGGGAACGTCAAAGACGAACCCATCATCCGTGGAGTTTTTCCACCTATGTATATTTTATTCGATTCCAGAATTACTGGAAGCTCGAGAGAGGGTGGGCTAAAATATAACTTTTCAAAACCAATATGTAAAGAACATTACAAAAGTATATGCGAGGTAAGAAAAGAGGGAGGTAGAAAGATAAGAAGATAGGAGATAAGAGGCAAATCTGGGATCATTGGGGTCACGTAAGGAAGAGGGTTAGACCGGAGAGGGATGGGGATGAAGGATTACCTCGACCCCATGTCGGTCATAAGTCATGTCTCTGGAACGACCTCGGAGAAGATACTCCTGAAGTCGACCGAATCTTGGAAAAGAATCCATTCGGTCCAAACCACTGAAAACTTGTCACGAGAACCCAATGCGTCAGCCGCTAGCTCCTCCATCCGGAAAATATCCATCATTTCTTTGAACCAGTCAAGCACGGATGGAACCTGAGAAGTTTTCCAAAATCTCGGGATTAAGGCGCGGGCGGCCGAGACACAAAAACGGAGGATATCCCTCTTATGAAATTTAATAGGCCCCGAAAGATAGATAGCAGAGCCACCTCCGGACAGCACTTAACCTGTTTACCTGTTATCTGAGTGTAAGTCCTGAATACCCTAGAGCAGAACCGCTGGATCTCCCTGCAGCTCCACCAAATATGGAGCATTGTCCCTGATGCCTCCCGCAACGCCAACAACTGTCTGTAGTTTCAGGGAACATGCGCTGAAGGGCATCTGATACCATCTGGTGAGCAGCTTGTAACTTCTTTCCTGCGCTATACAGGCATTAGCTAATTTGTGAGTAAATAGAAAGCATTTCTGCCACTCACTATCTGAGATGTTCCTATTCAGCTCCTTCTCCCAGGCACTTTGGAAGTATAGGGTGCCCTGTTCTCTCATAGAACCTAAAGCCTGGTATAAAACAGATATTTTACGTTTCTGGGGTGACTCTTGTTGGAACAATCTCTCTAATACATTGGGTGTCAATCTCACCCTGCACACTCGGTCAGCCGGGAATAGGAACGATTTATACTGGAGAAACTATAACCATCTGAGTGGCCTAGTAGGATCTATAGATTGCAGCTCCCCCATCGAGGGAAGATTACCATCAGATAGAAGGGTATTTATGATCTTTAAGGTAGCTATTTACAAAATAAGTTTGTCCATCTAGTGTATATTATTCAACTTAAAGGGAACCTGCCATGTCAAATAATGCTATTAACCTGCAGATGTGGGATTTATGTGCAGAGTAAAAAGTGTTGTAAAACTATCTGGCCGACTACTGAAAGCCCGGCTAGGTAGAGGAAATGAACTTTATATGACACGCCCACCAGGGCCATAGGGTACTCAGAACTGGGCCCGGTCAGTCCTTTTCTGGGGAAGTCACAGGCTGTGACCCGTCCGTGACCTGACGGTGTCATTAAATGGGGAAATAGTTTATATAGGATTATGTGACGACACCTGTGGTATTCGGCTATATTGGGCCAATGCTGCTGTTCAGGACCACTGGGGCAGTTGATGACGCAGCAAAGATGACACAGATCCCCACAGGTGGAGCAGGGCCCCAGGGCAAATGATATTCAAAGAGGGATGTGGTGATCGTTGGGGTGCAGGGTGACAGACGCAGGGAAAGAACCGGAGACACAGGTTTGTAGTTTCCGTTACCTCTACTTGGTGGTTGCAGATGTTGTCCGGGGCACTTTTTACAGATGGTAATGGAGGTTCGGGTGGCCTGGAAGCAATAGGGTGATCCACCACACCAGGGCAATTCGGAGGCTTACCTTTTGCGCTCTCCTTTTTGGTCCTTGCTGCCTAAAGCTATGCTGTGACACTCTTCCTGCCTGTTTAGTTGTTCCAACCCATATGGCAGGCAGCTTGGGCCTTTTTCAGGTGTCGCTCTTCTCCTGGCGGCTCCGGGCTCTAATCTGCTGCTGTGCCACCGGGTATTTGGTGTGGCCAGAAGACTTGCAGTCTTCTGCCCTCCGGGCTCAGCTGCTGGGTCTTCAGCAGCCCACAACCCAGGCTCTGGGATCCTTTTCTCTGGTGCTCAGCTCCGGGATGAACTCTGTCACAGCTCAATTTCCCCTCAGAGCTCTCCTGTCTTCTCCCTCAGACCGTCTCCAATGGTTACCTCACACTGACTGAACCCCCACATCCTGTTTGTCTCTTCTTTTATAATTGGTCCTACTGTCATTCTACTGTACACTTCCTGCTGCTCCCCTGAAACCGGATTAGAGCTCCCCCTTCAGGCTCGGAGCAGGAAAAGTGTTAGATGCTCAGTATGCCCTGGCGTGGGGACCCCTTCTTGCTTCCAGGCATGACATCACCCCCTGTTGGGGAGGTAATGCCACTGTGGCAACCGGACCATGGGGTGCCACATATACCTCCTGAATATGCAAATAAGTCTGTGGAGCCTCGGTTAGGATCTCAACACAGGACTAGCCAGATATCCTTCCAGGGAGAACCAGTCAAGGTGGCTCCTGCGGAGACACCATAACCACATGTTAAGTGGCCCTTTTAGTCAATATCCAGCTCTTTTACAAGCTTAGAATTGACAGGGAATACCAAGACCAGGTATCCATCCACAGACAGCGTTTCGGGTGTTGCCCTCATCAGTGTGGAGTAGGATTCTGGCTAGGTGGAAGCAAGGCCTAGTAGACCAACATCACAAAGTATTCACTGATCTCGGAAACCGTCCAAGAAAACACTGCGGCAGCTGGCTAGAGCGCTCACACAGTGAATTCCTAGGCGCATTGCCTCCTGGGAATTAGAATAATGCAATAAGTCTGTGGAGCCTCGGTTAGGAGTCTCAAAACAGGACTAGCAGATATCCTTCCAGGGAAGAAACCCCGTCAAGGGTGGCTCTTGCGGAGAACACATATCACCATGTTAAGTGGCCCTTTAGTCAATATCCAGCTCTTTTACAAGCTTGAGATATGACAGGGAATACCAAGACAGGTATCATCCACAGACAGCTGTTTCGGGGTTTGCCCTCATCAGTGTGGAGTAGGATTCTGGCTAGGTGGAAGCAAGGCCAAGTAGACCAACATCACAAGTATTCACTGATCTCAGGGAGACCAGTCAAGAAAACACTGCGGGCAGCTGGCTAGAGCGCTCAACACAGTGAATTCCTAGGCGCATTGCCTCCTGGGAATTATGAATATGCAAATAAGTCTGTGAGCCTCGGTTAGGAGTCTCAAACACAGGACTAAGCCAGATATCTTCCAGGAAGAACCCAAGTAAGGGTGGCTCTTGCGGGAACACCAAAAACACATGTTTTAGTGGCCCTTTTAGTTCAATATCCAGCTCTTTTACAAGCTTAGAGATATGACAAGGATACCAAGACCAGGTATGACTGGGTACTTCCTGGAGGTATTGGCTAGTCTGTGTTTGAGACTCCTAACCGAGGCTCCACAGACTTATTTGCATATTCATAATTCCAGAGGCAATGCGCCTAGGAATTCACTGTGTTGAGCGCTCTAGCCGCTGCCTGCAGTGTTTTCTGGACTGGTCCTGGAGACAGTGAATACTTTGTGATGTTGGTCTACTAGGCCTTGCTTCCACTTAGCCAGATCTACTCCACATTGATGAGGGGCAACACCCAACAGCTGTCTGTGGATGGATACTGGTCTTGTATTCCTTGTCATATCTCTAGCTTGTAAAAGAGCTGGATTTGACTATAAGGGCACTTAACATGGTTGGTTATGGTGGTTCTCAGCAAGGAGCCACCTTGACTGGGTTCTTCCTAGGAAGGATATCTGGCTGTCCTGTGTTTGAGACTCTTAACCGAGGCTCACAGACTTATTTGCATATTCATAATTCCCAGGAGCAATGCGCCTAGGAATTCACTGTGTTGAGCGCTCTAGCCAGCTGCCCGCAGTGTTTTCTTGGACTGGTCTCCCTGAGATCAGTGAATACTTTGTGACATATACCTCCTGGCAGCCTCAGGCTTTCAATCATAGCGCCACGGCTGGAGCAGTTTGTCACCACTCCACACATTATGAGCAGCGGCTGTAACCAGCTCCCGGCACTGACTGACAGCCGTCTCGGCATTTCATAAGTACAGAGTCAGGTCTTAGTCAATGCCGTGGCTTGGAAACAGCTGCTTCTCACTCTTTAGTGTGCGATGACCGAAACTACGCCAGCTGCACCTCTGACTGAAAGTCGAAGGGTGCTAGGTAGAATAATGTTAATTTCCTCGCTGTAGTCAGGCTTTCAGTACGGCAGCAGAGCAGTTTTTGAAAACTACCTGCAGATGAACCCCATATCTGCAGGAAAACAGCATTATTTACATGTTAGATTCCTTTAAATACCACTGAGTGTATTAGTTTTGCTAGGCAGTAGGATGCTACTGCCAAACTATCTAAATCAACATCGGTAGTATATATTAAAAGCCATCTCAAATGAAACCCAATCTCCCCAGTGGGGTACAGGAAGTAGATGGCTGCAAAATGCAGGGTCCTCACCCTGGAGACCTGTGTATGCTGTCATATTACCTATAGATTGCTTTGTCTTTTAGGCCCCGATTAATGAAAGCAATTTCAACAGATTCTGAAGTAAATTACTTTTAAATAGTCGCTTTCTAAAGTTGCACAAAAAATGTTGTGACATTTTGGCATTTTTCCGCCTGTTTCTCTCAGATCCACCAAAATGTGTGCAGCTGGGGTGGGTTGTGGGCATGGCGGGGGTGTGACACCATAGTTTGTCTAATTCTTGATGAGCTGAGGTGTTCCCTATGCCAGAAATATTACTCTAGTGAGGAAATGGAGTAAGATTTTTGGTATAGTGCACAGAGAAGCACGACACTTGCCAGCTACTCCTTATTTATTAAGAGGCGTGCACATCCTCGTGACTCAAGATCAATAAGAAAGATATGCTCACCACATAATCTCTGGACGAGCTACACTGGATCCCAGTCCTGATCAGGTGCCCGTTGAGTGGGCAATTAGAAATCAAATCCATAAAAAGAAATTCTGATCAGACTTTGGGTATTTTCCAGAATGTTTTTCTTTTTATTTTGCACATTTTAAAATGTCAGCATCATAGGAACCGTTGACGCATTTCGACTCTTATGGCGGGTTTACACGTCTCGATATCGGCGTCCAACTCCGATCCAACTCCGACAAAAAGTCACGTGGTTTGGGAGTTGGACCCGATATCGTTCGCGCGTTGTACGGTTTGAACGTACAATGCGATGCTGGAACGATGCCAAAACATATCGGGGTTGAATGACCGTGCTATTCAACTGCCCGATATCGCATGGCCATTGTAGCAGCATCGTACCGTGTAACAGCCCAACTACGATGTGTACGCCCACTTCACCCATTCACTCCCATGTTAAATGATCGTTCCTGGGTTGGTGGGCGTACACATCGTCGGGACGTTGTATCCCAATATTGGGCCGTGTAAACCAGTGATGCGATGGCGGAAAAAGCGCGCTCAAAAAGCGCGCTCCCACGTCGTTGGTTACGATATCGGCCAGATATCGCGATGTGTAAACCCACCATTAGACGTGAGGATCGTCTGACTCAGACATGCATCAAGACTGGTGAGATCAGGGCCTTAATGTGCAAGTATAAAGTCCAAATAAACTAGTCCTAGTTTGTTTCTCTATACAGCACTCAGATTTTTATTTTTATTTGATGGGAGTAGATAAATTATATAATTTTTAATTAGGTTTTTGCTACTCTGTACAACTGGGTTGAGCTGTGCATCATTAGATTATCATCATTGTAAATTATTTTTATTTTATCATTTGCAGGAAATTCCAGAAGAAAAAACAAGAGTGTCTTTTCCGCTTTGTCAATCATTCTATTTATAAGTTTAGGGTACTGTTACTCCTTAGAAGAAAATGACCTTTCATCCTTTGATTTGTCTCATGCTCCTCGTAGAAGGTTACTCGGGACAATGCTGCAGGTAATTGTCTACATTAGGAATACTTTGGTAATCTGAAACATTACTTCCATCTTTGCTTTACTACCTTACTGAAACTTTACTATAAGCATTGAGTCTTCCCTAGGGGCACCCATTGTGTAAGAAATAGAAAATATATTGGTCTACTGTCAAACATATAGGGAGACAATTCTGAAGGGTTCTGAACCTCAGAAGTGGTGTTACAATATTGCACTTTCTGGTTTCTTTTTGACTTTTTCTTGCCACTTCACTAAAAGTCAGTGTGGAGTATAATGGGAGAAGGTGTCTACGTTTAGCATTATTTATGCCAAAAATTATATCCGAAACTACTTCTGCTATAATTTCCTTTAGTGGGGCAGGAACTGTCCAAGATTCAGGGGCAGACATATCATTGGTGCAGTCTGTGCAGCCGCACAAGGGCCCAAGAGGTTAGGGGGCCCACATCCAGTTACCAATGCTGGTGAAATTTAGCATTTTGCTGAGCTCTTGGGCAGGGAAATGGCCCCTATATTGTTCTTGCACAGGGTCCTTTTTCTCTGTGTCCTCCAGTGCCAAGATCTACACAAAATATAATCTTTCAGCTCTCACACATTGCAATGGTGGAGGAGCCTTACCTCAGGCCTCTCACACATGAATGGTGGAGGAGCCTCTACCTCAGGCCTCTCACACATTGCAATGGTGGGAGGAGCCCTACCTCAGGCCTCTCACACTAGCAATTGTGGGAGGAGCCTCTACCTCAGGCCTCTCACACATTGCAATGGTGGAGGAGCCTCTACCTCAGGCCTCTCACACATTGCAATGGTGGAGGAGCCTCTACCTCAGGCCTCTCACACAGGAATGGTGGGAGGAGCCTCTACTTAGGCCTCTCACACATGAATGTGGGAGGAGCCCCTACCTCAGGCCTCTCACACATAGCAATTGTGGGAGGAGCCTCTACCTCAGGCCTCTCACACATTGCAATGGTGGGAGGAGCCTCTACCTCAGGCCTCTCACACAGGAATGGTGGGAGGAGCCTCTACTCAGGCTCTCACACAGGAATGGTGGGAGGAGCCTCTACCTCAGGCCTCTCACACATAACAATGGTGGAGGAGCCTCTACCTCAGGCCTCTCACACATTGCAATGGTGGGAGGAGCCTCTACCTCAGGCCTCTCACACAGGAATGGTGGGAGGAGCCTCTACCTCAGGCCTCTCACACATAGCAATGGTGGGAGGAGCCTCTACCTCAGGCCTCTCACACATGCAATGGTGGGAGGAGCCTCTACCTCAGGCCTCTCACACATTGCAATGGTGGGAGGAGCCTCTACTCAGGCCTCTCACACTTCCTGTAACTGATTTAAACAAGGTTTTTTTTTTTAGGCTACACGTTTTTTTGCGGTTTTTTGAGGATCTGCTTTTCAGCTGCAAAATCTATCCGCTTTTTCAAAAACCGCACCACCCATTCACACATTGCGCTTATGATGCATTTTGTATGGATCCGTTTATTTTATCACATTCTACAATGGAGGCAATGGAGAAAGCGGATCAGCTAAAACTCCCAGAATTGACATGCTCATTCTTTTTGACGATCCGCTTTCCACAGAAAACAGATCCTCAAAAAAGCGGAGCGTCTGAATGCTAAATTTGGAAATGCATTGACTTGGCTGGGATGCCAAATATCACTGCAAAGATGCATCCTCAAAAAAACGCACAGTGTGAATGTAGCATTAGTTAGTCTGGTAAGGAGAGAGGGAGGAAGCACTACTGCTCCCAGAATGTCTATCCCAGTCCTTGCTGAGGGGATATCATTCTCTTTACATACACTGTGTGCAGAATTATTAGGCAAGTTGAATTGTAGAGGATTATTTTTATTATTGATCAACAACTATGTTCTCAATCAACCCAAAATACTCAAATATCAAAGCTTAATATTTTTGGAAGTTGGAGTGTTATTTTTTTTTTAGATTTGGGTATCTAAGGGTGCTTTCACATCAGCGTTTTTCGTAATTCGCGGCAGATGCGGTGAAAAAACCGCATCTGCCGCGTTTGCCGCATAACCGTTCCACTTGCGGCACGGTTGCGGTTTTTTCCATAGGAAGTATAGGGGGACTTGCGGCAGATGCGGCAAGTGCGGTATTGCACTTGCGGCAGGTGCGGCAGCGAAAAAAACCGCAAGTGGAAAGGTTATGCGGCAAACGCGGCAGATGCGGTTTTTTCACCGCATCTGCCGCGAATTACGAAAAACGCTGATGTGAAAGGGCCCTTAGGAGGATATCTGTTTGTGTATGTAACTATTACTGTGCAGAATTATTAGGCAACTCAATATAAACCAAATATATTCCCATCTCACGTGTTTATTTTCACCAAGTAAACTAATATAACTGCACAACATTTAGGAAAAAACATTTCTGACATGCAAAAACAAAACACAAAAAAATGAGTGACCAATATAGCCACCTTTCTTTATGATGACACTCAACAGCCTCCATCCATATATTTTGTCAGTTGCTTGATCTCTTTACGATCAACATTGCGTGCAGCAGCCACCACAGCCTCCCAGACACTTCCCAGAGGTGTACTGTTTTCCCTCCCTGTAGATCTCACATTTTAGGAGGAACCACAGGTTTTCTATGGGGTTCAGATCAGGTAAACAAGTGGGCCATGTCATTATTCTTTCTTCTTTTAGACCTTTACTGGCCAGCCACGCTGTGGAGTAGTTGGATGCATGTGATGGAGCATTGTCCTGCATGAAAATCATGGTTTTCTTGAACGATACCGACTTCTTCCTGTACCACTGCTTGAAGAAGTTTTCTTACAGAAACTGGCAGTAGCACTGGGAGTTGAGCTTCACTCCATCCTCAACCCGAAAAGGTCCCACAAGTTCATCTTTGATGATACCAGCCCATACCAGTACCCCACCTCCACCTTGCTGGTGTCTGAGTCGGAGTGGAGCTCTCTGCCCTTTACTCATCCAGCCTCTGGCCCATCCATCTGGCCCATCAAGAGTTACTCTCATTTCATCAGTCCATAAAACCTTTGAAAAATCAGTCTTAAGATATTTCTTGGCCCCGTCTTGACGTTTTATCTTATGCTTCTTGCTCAAAGGTGGTTGTTTTTCAGCCTTCCTTACCTTGGCCATGTCCCTGAGTATGGCACACCTTTTTCTTTTTGATACTCCAGTAATGTTTCAGCTCTGAAATATTGCAAAACTGGTGGCAAATGGCATCTTGGCATCTTCACGCTTGATTTTCCTCAATTCATGGGCAGTTATTTTGCGCCTTTTTTGCCCAACATGCTTCCTTCCACCCTGTTGGCTATTTGCCATGAAAAGCTTGATTGTTTGGTAATCATGTTTCAAACGTTTGGCAATTTCAAGACTGCTGCATCCCTCTGCAAGACATCTCACAATTTTGGACTTTTCAGAGCCCGTCAGGTGTCTCTTCTGACCCATTTTCACCTAAGGAAAGGCATTTGCCTAATAATTAAGCACACCTTATATTGGGTGTTGATGTCATTAGACCACACTCCTCCTCATTACAGAGATGCACATCACCTGATTTACTTAAAGGGAACCTGTCACCCAAAATAATGTTCATAACCTGTTTATACCTGTCCCTGTAGCCTTACAATACTTTCTAAACCATCCCTATCTGACCATTGTTAGTAATCTATGAGTACAATAAAGTAGTTAGCAAACTTACAAAATTCTTGACAGCAGGGCGTTCCTCGCTGCGTTAGTGTGGCACAGGGGACCCACCTACCCGTCACAACCACCGCCTCGCCGATCTATTACGCCCTAATGGGCGTCATTACACACTGCAGAGCTCGGGCACGATTTAAATATCGCGCCCGCACCGCAACATCACCGCTGCGACGCGGTCACGTGACTCCGGGATCGCATCACTTCCAGTCACCACAAGTCTCACACAGGCAGACTCGCAGATTGCATGCTGAAGTCTGCCTGTGTGCGCCCGAAAGTGATGCGATCCCAGCGTCACGTGACCGCGTTGCAGCAGTGACATTGCGGGCGCAATATTTAAAAGCGTGCCAGAGGTCTGCAGTGTGTAATGACGCCCATTAAGGCGTAAAAGATCGGCGAGGCGGGGGTAGCGCGTCACAGGGGACCCGCCTACCTGTCACAAACGCAGCGAGGAACGCCCCACTGTCAAGAATTTTGTAAGTTTGCTAACTACTTTATTGTACTCATAGATTACTAACATAGGTCAGATAGGGATGGTTTAGAAAGGATTGTAAGGCTGCAGGGACAGGTATTAACAGTTTAGGAAGGTTATTTTGGGTGACAGGTTCCCTTTATTTGGTAGTTGGCTCTCACGCCTATACAGCTTGGAGTAGGACAACATGTATAAAAATTATCATGTGATCAAAATACTCATTTGCCTAAGGTCTCGTGCACACGTAGAGTATTTGATGAGATTTTTACCTCAGGATTTGTAGCCAAAACCAGGAGTGGATAATTGAAAACAAAAGTGGTGCAGGTGTTTCTATTAGACTTTTCCTCTGATTGCTCCACTCCTGGTTTTGTCTACAAATCCTGAGGTAAGAACCTCATCAAATACTGAGCGTGTGCACATAGCCTAATAATTCTGCACACAGTGTAATTACCTCCACAAAGGAGTGAAGCTTCATACAGCCAGGAAAGATAAGGTTGAACAGGTGTCTTCTCTATGCTGGTTTATATTGGCTACCAGCCAGAATCGGTGCAATGTGACTTCTACGACATAAACTCTGTCTGTCTGACAGCCTGCAATAGGGGATCGTAGCACCAGAACCATGAGAAGCTCCATACCACTTGTGTATTACCACGGGGAGCTGAGCCGTGAAGGTGAACCACAGCCACTTTACATTTACATTTAAAGGGATCCTGTCACCTCCAGAACGCCTCCTAAGCTATGAAAAGATGTCCCTGCAGCATCCCATCACTAATCTCACACTCCTTTTGTCTCCTAAAAGCATCCTGTGAAAGTGCATAAAAACGTTTTAATACTCACTCATTAGTGATTATAATTAGCAGGGGCTATATTCTTTAGTCCCCAGGGCGTGTTGTTTTGCAGGCTCCAGGATCCACCCTCTCTCTGTCTGTGTGCTCTGCTTGTGAAGGCATTGCACCCCCCCTTTCTATCACTCACAGAATGCAAATCATTAGTCCTGCCTTCAGCTCCACATCACAGCAGAAGCTGCACAGAGAGAGGGTGGATCATTCAGGCTGCAAAACAACACGCCCTAATGAGTGAGCATTAAAACGTTTTTATCCACTTTCACAGGATGCTTTTAGGAGACAAAAGGAGTGTGAGATTAGTGATAGGATGCTGCAGGGACATGTTTTGATAGCTTAGGAGGCATTTTGTAGGTGACAGGATCCCTTTAAGAACCAGTTTATATCCTATTCTTCCTCTCAGTAAAGTGTTATGTTTGCAAATTCACCCATGTGTCTGGCAGCCTATAATTGCATGAACATCACTGGGGCTACAACACCTGCACCCAGATATCACCACTACAGGAGCTCCCCAGGGCTCATAAACAACGCCTGGACTCAGACATCACTACTACAGGAACGCCCCCAGGGGTCATATACAACACCTGCACCTAGACATCACCACTACAGGAGCGCTCCCGGGGGTCATATACAACATCTACACCCAGACATCACCACTACAGGAGTGCCCACGGGGTCACATACAACACCTATACCCAGACATCAGCACTACAGTTACGCCCCTGGAGGTCACATACAACACCTACACACAGACATCACCACTACAGGAGTGCCCACGGGGTCATATACAACATCTACACTCAGACATCACCACTACAGGAGCGCCCCCAGGGGTCATATACAACATCTACACCCAGACATCACCACTACAGGAGTGCCCACGGGGTCACATACAACACCTATACCCAGACATCAGCACTACAGTTACGCCCCTGGAGGTCACATACAACACCTACACACAGACATCATCACTACAGGAGCGCCCCTGGGGGTCATATACAACACCTGCACCCAGACATCACCACTACAGGAGCGCATCCGGAGACACATTTCCCAAGTTGGCAAGGCAAATGCAATTACTGTAAATTTTCAAGTAAATTTGTATATGTATTTTTTTGTTTTTTTTTAAACGCAAAATACTCTTTTTTTTTTTTTTTTTTTGTGCTGATTTTTCTTCTTGTTTTTACAGGAATTCATTAGTATGTGTTTTTTTAATTTTTATTTTATTATGATGTTACATCAGTATCATGTGACCCAACACAGGTGTATATATTAATTCAAACACAAGATGATGGCATGCAAACCATTAGCGGCGCCCCAGGCCGTGGGGTACTCAGGCACCGGAACGCTGCTACTGTCGCTGGGGAGTCACAGGGGTCGTGACCCGATCATGTGGCCTGGGCGTCAGTTGAAAAAGGAAATATGTACAGGGGAGGTTGTCATGACGCCACGGGCATGTGGTGGTGGTATGTGGTCAGTGGGGACCACCGCTGCTGCACAACCTCCGGGGATGATGGGTAGCAGCTGAGATGGGACAGCTCTCCACAGGTAAAGCCAATCCCCGGGGCAGTGTGGAAAGTCTATGTACAGGAATGCAGGGCAACAGGTGCAGAAATAACTGGAGTCCACACCAGTAAACGTTTCCTTTACCTCTACTAGTCCGTTGTTACAGGTACAGTCCAGAGCACCAATTTAGATGTTACTGGGGACCCAGGTGGCCTGGAAGCAATTGGGGAATCCACCTAGCCGGGTTGGTTGGAAGCCTCCCTTCAGCGCTGTTTAGTGGCTCCTTCGGCTGCTTGAAGCTAAGCTGCTTGCCCTCTCCCTCCTGCGTGTGCCGTATGACAGGCAGTTTGAGTCCTGTTTCAGGGGTCGCTCCTCAGTGGAGACCCCGGGCTCTAGTATGCTGCTTTGCCTCCTGACACTGTGTGCCTGGGAAATCTGGAATTCCCCACCTTCCGTTATTGACTGCCAGGACATCAGACCCTGCACAGCCTCGGACCTAGTGTCCATTCTCTGCGCTTTCCTCTAAGGTGAGCACGACGCTCCTCGTCTCCCTCAAGCTTTCCTCTCCTTCCTCCTCAGACTCACGCCATGGCTGTTCTAACTAGCTCCTCCTCTGGCCAGAACTTTTATACAGGGAAGCTCCCCTCAAGCCGGGTTCTAGAGCTCCCCCTTCTGGTCTGGAGGCAGGAAAGTGTTAGATGCTGTCCCACCAGAATAGGGAACCCCTCTTTTGCTTCCAGGCGTACCATCGGGACCCTGGGGTGCTACACATTCATTTACTGGAATTACTTCTACTTTCTCCATTTGTGTATAACGTCCCAATTTCATGACACCCCAGATTGATCATTTCTCATTAATTTAAGGCCGGATTACACGTAGCGACATCGTTAACGATGTCGCTGCAATGTCACAAGTGTCGCTACGTGTGACATCCTGCAACGATCAGCAATCAGCTCGCTGATCACTGATCATTGCGGAATGGCCAGGGCCATTCTGATTATTGGACTCCCGCTGGGCAGCCTGCATCGGCGTGTGTGACGGCGGGAGACCAATGATTATCGACCTCCAGGCCAATGCCAGCGACGCACATACATGCTGGGACGCTGGTAACCAGGGTAAACATTGGGTAACTAAGCGCAGTGCTAAGCTTAGTTACCTGATGTTTACCCTGGTTACCAGCGTTCTTGCTGGTCGCTGGTGAGTCTGCCTGTGTGACAGCTCACCTGCGATCATATAGTAATGTCCCAGCGATGTAGATCATTGGTCGGATCTCTGGGACATCGCAACATGTAAACCGGCCTTTAGTCCAGACACCTCTGCAGTCAATGTAGAGGATAGTGGTGTCCCCAGGGTAAATGGACTATTTTTCCCTCCTGATTATACAAGTTCACACAATAAATGGAGCATACCAGCAGTTTTTTTCGTGTATGGCTTTGCAGATTTTTACTATGTAAGGCAATTTATTTCATTTATGTAAAGAACAAATATACATTTAAAAAAAAAAAAACAAGCATGAAATTAATACCATCTATCTAGATATGAATACAGACATGTTAAAAATACATCATACATGTTATTTCTCATAAATAAAGTCAATGTTAATATGTAGAAAAGATGGCAAACAATTTTATAAACCAGAATTACACAGTGAGGGAGGGTTTTTATCACCTTTGCTGCTGGAATAGCAATACCAAGATGGCTGCATTGCTGATGAGTATGAGGATGTCATTCGAGCAGCAGCTTTAGATTAGGCACATCAATTTGTACTTTGTTTTTATATGAAATGCCAAGTGCATGTCCACCTATGTAACATGCATGTCATATATACACACACAGAAGACTCTGCATGGTTAAAGCTTCACTCCACTGAAATAACGGTATAAATCACATATGTCTGCAGGATCCATTTCACTTCATTTTGCCTAATTGACAATTCTCTTTCTTTCTTGACCTTCATTTTAGCACGACACAAAAAAATCCATGTCTGGAAAGAAAGTGCCTCCATATGTGACATAACATTTTTCAGGCGTACATAGGGTTGGGGGCAAAGGTAAAAAAGTGTGTTGACCTTTCAGGAGCTACTTGACGCCAAGACTCTCCTAATCACATGCGAAATGAGGTCCAAGTATTTTACGTGGGTAGTTATGGTTAGGATCATCCATTAAAAAGGGCACAATACCAACCGGGAATTGGCATCCTATAAGAAGGAAGCCACATGGGCTAACGCTACGTTATATGCACTAGTTCCTCCAGTAGGTTTGGTAAATCCTGAGAAGACCACACAAGTCTTCATGCCTTTCAAGAACTTAAAAATGTAGTCAAGAGGGAAGAGCTTCTGGAGCGATGAAAAGTAATATGCTGTATGTGTGCTGAGGATCAGGCTGGGACATTGTGTGACAAACATGGTCTTTAAGTTAGTAAAATCAACATAAATGGAGCACTTGTGCATCGTAGAGAAAATCAGTCATCTCATATCCTCAGATTTCCATTATTTATTCAAAGGCCTTCAATTACCAATAGGACTGTGATACCCGGACTGTATTATAACACACCCAATCATGCATCTGTGTACTCAGTGCTGAGGGTAGAAGAAACAGAATCTGTCCAACCCCCTTTAATGGTCTTATAAATCTTTGGTGAGGTGTGTAGGTCTTTAAAAAAGTATGAGAGAAGTAAATGTTATCCTAGATGCTTGTTGGCACCGCTCTACCAAGTAAGCTTTATTGTTTGTTAAAAATAGCCGGCTCCTTATGTCTTTTACTTTCAGACGTATTGCAAACATTATACCCAAAATTATATGGAGCCACTTCTGAGCAGTGCATATGGCAGTTTTCATATTTCTAGATTGAAGCATAAAAGACACTTTGGGTATCAGAGAGGAAATCTTCATAAGTACTCGACAAGCCTTTGGGGACTAGGTCAGTTTTTTTCTCGTCATCTCAGTATATAGTAATGAGATGTATAACTTATATAGATTTAGTATACAATGTATAAACTCTGACATGTAGAAGGCATTACAATTTTGCTGCTCAGAGACGCTCTTGAATACTTGGGGTAACAACTGAGGAAGACGCTATTCAACCACATCAATGACCACAAGCAATTAATGTCCTCATACACTTTAAGGTCAGTGATGAAACATGTAGCCTTTGCATTGTGGCCCATGAGCTTCAACAGAGTTCTTGAATATCACTGATCTGTAATATCATTGGTCTTTTCATATGAGTCAAAGAGAGTTCTGGAGCCCCAAAGGTGACTGCAACCCTGCAACCACTATAGTTACACTTAGTAAGTTAATGTTACTGGACAGTCCATTGTTTATGGTAACCTTCAAACTTTCCCTCGACAGAGTTGTCTGGGAGAGGCTAACTCTCTTTTGCTCACTGAAAACAGATTTGTGGGTTGGACAATGAGAAGGAAGCAGTTTGGCCAATGTTGGGCATCTTTAGGATGGAGCTTCGTATACACACTTGATGGCTCTTTCAGATGGCCGTGATCATTGGTTTAATCTCTAATTGAAATGCACAGACTGGCCATGGGTATACTACTGACCTGAGCATGACATCCTCATAAATTTCATGAGGCTGTCATGCTTGGGCCAGAGAGGCGTAGTCAGTCCATGCATTGTGATCCAAGATTGGACTGATGATCACGGACGGCTAAAAGAGCCCGTCATGTAAGTAAACTTCTTGTAATGTGATTACACATCTTCCCTGCCACCTCTCTTTTCGCCTTCTTCAACATTTACCTAAAAAAAAAAGTGACAGAATATAACTCACATGTACCATCACATTATGCAAGTGGAGATTCTACTTCTGGGACTCCCATTAGTCCTGAGAATGAAGAGTCACTGCAGGTTTTGAAACAAGTTTTTCCTCAAACTTAAAAATTTCAAGTCCAAATTAGTGAAGGACTGACATTGACTAAGGCTAGGGTCACATTTGCAGTCGGGATTGAGGATCCTGATCTGGTTTGAGCTGTACAAAAGCTCAAAACCGGATCAGGATCCACAGCCCATAGGCGCCCTTTATAAAACCAGATTGCACTTAAGGCAAATCGGTGACCGCATTCCGGTTTCGTTGCCTGCTTGAAAAATCATGCAGGCAATGTTTTTCGGTGCGGTTTCAAAACTGCAGCGGAACTGCTATAATGGGCGCCTATGGGAGCTCATGTGGCTACCGCAAGGCACATGTGAATGCCTGCGGTTGCCGGGTGCTTTGTACATCTCTGCTGCTGTGGGGATGAACAAAGGGTTAATCTGTTAAATATATGTGGGCAAAATGTCTCCAGGGAGTCTTCACCCTCCCTAGAGACATGTTGTCCTAATACAGTGTAATGTTAATGGTTAATAGGTTTTATTACTTTATCGCCGCTATTGCCGACTTTCTAAACTTCTGAATGAAAGCCGGTGGCTCCTCGGTGTAAGCAGGAGTATCAGTACGTAATGTGCGTAAGCACATTGCAGGGCAGCATCCTCAATAAGGAGCTGACCCTGGAGCTTACGCCAATTATGTACTGTACCTGCCGCTCTCAATGGTGCTGAAGCCTTATACATCAGTTCTATGGCCAGCGCACCGGAGTTTCAATGCATGAAAAAATATTTGCAACATGGGGAGAAATGTTGGGGTTCCTTATGTGTATCAATTGAACAGGTTTGTTACCTCTGTGGTCAGTCAACTCCGGAAGCTAAACTTCCCCTGGTAGAGCTATACGTATGCAAGTCCTTGTGGTCCTGCTGACAGTGTGAATGGAGCCTATTGAGTTGGGTTCAGGAAATGTCTATAGAGAACATGTAGGCCTCCTGTAGAATAGTTCTCCTCACCTTAACATCAGGTGCAATATCCTGTTGGGTTACGCACATTTTTCAACTCATTGTCAATTACAGCATCTCAGTTCTGAGTAGTCAATATGTAGATTCAGTGTGAGTTCATCAAATATTCATCCGGTAAACATGGTAAAAATAACAGTACACTTCATTACATTACAGAACAAAAAAATGCAGCAAACTACAACACTTCCTGGGCGATCGGAGGCAGCAACAGAGAACATGTAAAATATGTCCAATTCTTTCTAAAAAATAAATATCGAATAATGTACCAGCTAGCGCCATGCCCTGTAGAAGGATAAAGGAGGATTCCCAGGCACGGGCACTTTGTCAACTGTGGGTAAAGTGCTTTCTTTGTACAGGATGCAAGAGCAGATCACAAAAAGGTCCTTTATTTTCGGAAGGGAGTCAGACGGCTGATGTTCTGCCAGAAATTGGAGGGTTTGCGCTTGGGTTCAGCAAGCATGAAGACTTGTTGCTGTGGGAGGTTGGCAGGCAATGTGGGATGCTTCTGTCTCATCCAGAAATCATAGTATGTCCTATTAACGGCTGAAAAACGAAATGAAAAAGGTTCTATGAGAAATGTCCTGTGTCTAGAAGCCTTGCTCCACCCAGGAGGCCATCTACTACAATAATCAGCAACGTAAAGCAGAAACTCTGACGTGAATCACCATATTTTAACATTATGCTGTTTTCAGGTCCCACATTCTGTTGGAAATATATATTTTTTTAATTCCTTTATATTGGTTGTGCTCCATTTTTCTGATTCAGAGCTCTAAATAAATAGTAATGCAGAAGGTACATTATCAAATTCTGCCAGGCCCCACAAGAGAGGTCTTCATTTATCTATAAGGTTATGCTGGACGGTTTAAAAGGAAGCCCTCTTTAGAAAATAACTCCGGTTTTTGGGTTAAAGGTATTTTTTTTATTACATATCACAATTTGCATTAAAAATAAAAAATAGAAATCTTGCAGCTCTCACAATGGCCACTGGATTTTTTTTTCGGCTCTAACTTCCTGTTGTTTCAGGAAATTCACATGTACACTAGCCACAATGAAAATACATCTTTTGTACTGAAGCATCTAATGAGCGTGTGCACTGGTCACTGTAAAGGGAGGGAAGCAGCGTCGGCTGTGACATGGCCTATTGTGATTGGTTGATTCTGTGTTATCAGCTGTGCATAGAGGTGTTTCCTGTCATTGAATCCCCACCTCTGATGATAAGGAGTCTGATGAAAACTCTTACTAAAAGGACAGTAAGTATTTATCTAAAAAAAAGCCCCAGTGGCCACTGTAGAAATTTTAAGATTAGTAGTTTAGTTTTATTAATAAAGACCATGATACAAAAAGAAAAACATGTAGCACCTCCTTGATTAAGTCTATAGAAAATAGCAGATAGGGCATAGTAAATTTAAAGGCCCATATTACTGTAATTGTACGGCGGAAAAAGGAAACCAACAAAATACTCAAGTCAACAGCAGGAATAAAAGAAAAGCAAAGAGTGGCCAGTTTTGTCCCGTTGAAGGGTCATGTTTAGATGTTATATGATCTCTATGGCCAGCCTAATGGATTCCAGGATACAGTTATTGGGGGCAAATTGCTAAATTCTCAAATACAGTTCAGTGTTCATCATTTACTATCACCTGTAATGAGACTAATTTATTTTATACCCTTGGTTTTATTATAATTGCATGATTTAATGTAAGCTACGGGATATTTGTGATCTGCGAGTGTTCCCTGTATGAGGTTTGCATATGTTATGATCTCACCATTCCCACGCAATCGCTCACCTTTTGGCTTTCCCGAGGGACGCGGTTTATTAGCATTCATCATCGCCTGCTTTCGTTGTATTTCACTGATGTTGAAACCTAGAAACAGATGCAAGTTAACTTTGATAGTCTGGATCTGTGAGTCATATAGGCCTTAGGCTAAAAGAAAAAATATCTTATTTACCAATAACATTATCCATTAAATAGAAGCCTAAACTGTATACAGTATGCAAGTATGACAAGAGTGGACCGAAGGGGGTGCCTGTGCAAAAACAATAGCTCTTCATAATGCAGAATACCACCTGTTTTTGTAGGTAGTAGACGGACCCCTTTACCTCTTGGCTAGGTTGCACCAAATGGTATTTTAAAAACAATATACTTTCTCCTTTACCGTTTATTAAAAATTGACACAATTCTCCTAGTACCGTAATCACAATTTTTTTCATTTTTTAAAAAATATTTACTACTTATTGTCTAGTTTACCGTCCATCGCTGCAGTCTAGCAGCAGAGGCCGATCATGCGCAGAGCTTCTAAGGGCGGCTTCACACTCGTGAGCCGCGGTCCTGACCTATCAGCGGCGGTAGCTGCGTGCGGCTGCACACCGGACCGGAGGATAAATTAGCCCTTCAGTTCTGTGTGCTGATCCAGTCCGGGGCTGTCAGGTTCATCCCTGACGGCCCCAGACCAGACCTTATCGCAGTGTGAAGCCGCCCTAAGCAGTGCATACAGGCTGAATGAATGACTGGTGTGCTCTGGCAGCTCCCATCCACCCTTGGCACCAAAGGGCAAAGGAAAACCTGCTTCTGAAGGCCCATTTACACACACAGATAATTGTACAGAGATTGTTCGCAGATCTCTGGTTGCAGTGAAATCATGGACACATTGTTCCATTTTGTGGCTGTGTACAAATGTAACAATGTGTCCATGATTTCACTGCAACCAGAGATCTGTGACCAATATCTGCACAGATATCTGTGTGTGTAAATGGACCTTCAGGCTAGGTTCACACAGGGCCTTCAGGCTAGGTTCACACAACCGTATTTTCAATCTGAGTGAAATCTGACAAAACATTGGATTACACTCAGACCAATGTTAAGGGCCCGTTACACGCTGCGATGTTTGACCTCCTGCAATGAGGACTTTGACTGGCTAAAGGCCACTTTACACACACCAACTTATCTGTCCAACTTCTGACCAACTTGCTGGTTGCAGTGAAATCATGGACACATTGTTCCATTTTGTGGCTGTGTACAAATGGAACACTGTGTTTCACTGCAACCAGAGATCTGTTCAGAAGTTGAACAGATAAGTTGGTGTGTGTAAAGTGGCTATAAAGCGGCCGTCACACGCACAGATATCTTGAACGATATTGTTAGCGATCACGTGCACGCGCGATTGCTTACAATATCGCTCACATCGCTGGTGAGATGTCACACAGACAGACTCACTAGCGATGTGGACCAGCGAGATCGCTGGTAACTATGGTACACATCGGGTTACTAGGCGCCGCGCGTCGCTTAGTTACCCGACGTGTACCATAGTTACCATCTCCCAGCATAGGCTCTGCCGCTGGGAGATCGTTCATCGTGGTGTTATACACCACGATGAAGCTGTTTGTAAAATCGTTCATCGCAAGATCTGAGGTCCGGAGCTCAGATCTCGATCTTGCGATTTTAACCATTCTCGTTCGTCGTATCTTGCCGTCACACGCAGAGACATCGTTCAAGCGATGTTTAATCAGGCGCGTTCAAGCGATATCTTTCTAGATATCGTAGCGTGTGACGGCCGCTTAAGAGCGATGCACTAATGAAATAAGAAGACGGGAATAACCTTTTAATATGAAATGCTGTTACCCACATACCCAGTATTATGAAAATAGCCATTATCAGAATAAACATTTTACTTATCAAGGATCTCTAGATTGTGTGCATGGCGAGTCGCCTTAGCAGCGCAAAGCATTGGCCGCGAAGCGGCCATTGCGAGTCAGAGACTCGCTCTTCTAGAATCCCGATGCATGTGCATCGGGCACCCAGCTAGTTACAAATAAAAGTAAAGCTGCCCCCAGTGAGCCGGGGTATGTACAAACATGTCCTAGTGTAAAATGTAGAGATTTAGTTTACATTTCAGTTGTGCTCTAGAAGGAGGTAAGATGTCCACAGTTTGGTTCTCTTTGCTGAAGTTCAGTAATCTGTGGTCATTGTAATCTCACATATTCTATGACTACTTGGAGTAAATGCTTTATATAGAGATTACATGTATGTATTTGATGGACATGGTGCTTGTAACCCTCCATTGCAGACGTACCTGTCTGCTCATCTTGTAGCACCTGCTTTCTCTCCTCCTCAAACGCTTGCAACCAGCGCTGTTTCTGCTCCGATTTCTTGGCCAAAAACAGATGAGCCTCCTCCGAGACTTTACTCTGCAGCTTGAAGGCATTCTTCACAGTTATGTTAAAGTTCTTGTCTTTGCCGTCCTCTAAGTTAAGGATTTCCATCTCATCCATATTGATCTTGCCTTTGTAATACAAGATGTCCCGTCGCAGGATATCCTGAGAATTGTAGGAGGGTAGATAACGGTGAGCCAACGCCCATAACATCACTTACTGTATCATTCTTTTTTCTCCGCCTTTTTATTCACGTTGTCAATGGGATGTGTTTCTGCACTCTCTGATTTTGTCTAAAAAGTGTCGACAGTTTCAGCTTGGGCAGAGACATTATTTAGGCAAGGAGACTTTCACGGCCAGGTGGCAATTTTAGCTAATACATTTTCAGGAGGAACAACACAAGAACGCTGCGATGTTAAGTTTGAAGAAAAGATGCACCAGAATTATTTCATACAAGTTCTTACGAAGTCAAGTTTCTAAATTAGCTGTCCTATAAATGGAAGAAAGCTGCCTCTCTAGTGCTATGTATTGGAAGTAGCCACTCTATAAGTGAATGTCTGACCCCTTCTTGAGACTTGTCATATGACTAAGTCATCAAAATGATAGCTGTCAGTAGGATGAACCCTTCTAAGTGGTCTATATGGACATGTAGGTCATAGAAAGGTACATGGCGGCTCAAATGATATCTGCAATCTGATGTTTTATTCAGGTGAAATCCACCTTTTGCTAGTATGTAAATGAGCTGTTAAGATCCTTAGGATGGGTTCACATTGCGTATTTTTTCCTGTCCGTGGGATCCTACTTTTTGTAGGACGCCACGGAGAGGAACAGAAACCACAGGAGGTGACCTATTCTGTGCCTGGGTCCGTGATTATCACGGGTCCGGACACAGAAAGCGCTGTGCGGGGCCCTTTCACTTCCGCAATGTATAAACATACATTGTTGGAGTGAAATGTAGTAAAAGAAAGGGTTAAAAATAAAAAAAATCTCTATGCTCACCTGTCAGGGATCCACCGATGGCTCCATCAAGCTGCGGTGTGACTACAGGACCTGCCGCGACGTCACAACCCGGCTGCGTCATCGGGTCACGTTACCGCGGTAACCTGTCATGTGACCCGATCAGCTGGTGTCACGACAGGACCTGTAGTCACACCGCAGCTTGCTGGAGCCATCGGTGGATCCCGGACAGGTGAGCATAGAGATTTTTTTTTATTTTGAATCATTTCTTTAAATTAATTTTGCTTCCACGATGTATATATATACATTGCGGAAGTGAAATTAGATGATTAGGAGCAGTTTTAGTGTACTGAGCATGCTCATTACACTAAAATCGGGTCCGAGAAACAATCCTGTCTTTTCTCGGACCCGTGCTCCATTGGCCCCCATGTTAAAGGCCAAGGATCGGATCAGATTTGGCCTCCATGTTATCCTATGGGGATTGGATTTGGCCTAATTGCTATCCGATTTTGTGGGATCCAATTTGTATCTGATTTTTTTCTGTGCCCAAAATCGGAGCAGTGTCCGATTTTGGGCACAGCAAAAAATCGGATACAAATCGGATCCCACAAAATCGGATAGCAATTAGGCCAAATCCAATCCCCATAGGATAACATGGAGGCCAAATCGGATCCGTGGCTGTCCGTTTTACAACGGACAGCCACGGATGCTCCAAAATCGCAATATGAAACCAGCCTTAGACCTAACCCACATCTCTCTGAGAATCTGCCTGTAGAGATTACTATAAGTGACAGGAGGTGTTACCAGTGTGAGACATGTAATGACAACAGTCTGCTCTTCTGATCTACATGTCTCACACTGGTAACACCTCCTGTCACTTATAGTAATCTCTACAGGCAGATTCTCAGAGAGATCTGTGTCTGGTCTAAGGATCCTAGCAGCTCATTTACATATTAAGAACAATTTGGATTTCTCTGGCATAAAACATCGCATGGCATATATCCAGATATCATTTTATTCAGCTCTCTATGAGTTACCTGCGCATTATACATAGTTTAGAAGGGTTGATCCTAGTGATGGATTCCCTTTAATTCAGACACACTTTAGTATCCATTATATGGCAGCAAGTCCTGGCCTAATAGCTAGATGAGAGTATCATAGAAACTTATAATACTGTTAATACTGGTCACAAAACCCACTGGGCTTTGATTTGTAGCCATAATGCAATGCTAAAATGTTCCTGTGTTAACATTATCAGAATGAGGAAACACCCATACCAAGTCATGTGGGAAGGCACACTGACATGTCAGCGAGCTATCTGCAATGGGTGGCACTATAGAGCAGGCTTATTTAACTTGTAGGAGAGATAATTTGTATACATTACCGTTCAAAAGTTTGGGGTCATTTAGAATTATTTTATAAAGAAAAGCACATTTTTATTTCAGTGAAGCTAACATTAAATGAATCCGAAATACACCCTATACATTGTTAATGTGGTAAATGACTATTCTAGCTGCAAACGTCTGTTTTTTAATGCAATATCTACAGTACATAGGTGTATATATGCCCATTTCCAACAACCACCACTCCAGTGTTTTAATGGTACATTGTGTTTGCTAACTGTGTAAAAAGGCTAATGGATGTGTAGGAAACCCTAGAAAACCATTGTCCAAGTATGTTAGCACAGCTGAAAACAGTTTGGCTTTTTAGAGAAGCTATAAAATTGACCTTCCTTTGAGCTACAGTAGTTGAGAATCTGGAACATTACATTTGTTTGTTCTATGAAGCTCTCAAAATGGACAGACAAAGAGAACTTTCATGTGAAACTCGACAGTCTATTCTTGTTCTTAGAAATGAAGGCTATTCCATGCGAGAAGTTGCCAAGAAACTGAAGATTTCCTACAACGGTGTGTACTACTCCATTCAGAGGAGAGCCCAAACAGGCTCTAACCAGAGTAGACAGAGAAGTGGGAGGCCCCGCTGTACAACTGAGCAACTAGACAAGTACATTAGAGTCTCTAGTTTGAGAAATCAACACCTTACAGCTCCTCAACTGGCAGCTTCATTAAATAGTACCCCCAAAGGTCTGCAATGCTGTAATTGCTGCAAAGGGAGCATTCTTTGACAAAAGCAAAGTTTGAAGGAGAAAATTAATATTTCAAATATAAATCATTATTCCTAACCTTGTCAATGTCTGGACTATATTTTCTATTCATTTTCCAACTCATTTGATAAATAAAAGTATGGATTTTCATGGAAAACACAAAATTGTCTGGGTGACCCCAAACATTTGAACGGTAGCGTACCTTTTCCCAGAGCACATTCCTGACATACAGGTCTCCCTATGCTAGCTGGCAGTTCTCAAACATGTCACATTCTTTTTCTCTATAGCCGCCTTTAGTAACACAGAACACAACACATGCAGAGTAAATCGTAGAGTGACTGAAATACCTTTTTACAGTACACAATCTGATGATCGAAGAGAAACACTATCCGCTGCTGCCCCTTTGACTGAAGCTGAGAGAATTTCGTTAATTCACCTGAATAGATAAGTTCTGAGCTTCTCTTCAGGATATCATCTCCCTGTGAAGAATTGCGTGAAATTACATATAATTCAGCACAAAATAGTGATTACATGAAGAATTTCACACCTTCAGATGACGAAGACTGAGCAGAGGGAACCAATTAGCACAATATTCCCCAACTCCTGTCCTCAACGGCCACTAACAGACTATAATCCCGTCATCTGGTCAATGTTATGGAAATCCTGAAAACATGATCTGTTGGTGGATGTTGAGGACAGGAGTTGTGTGTTGGAGTCAACGATCCCAAATTAGAAGAGTGCTGTGATTCAATAATGGTAAGAAAAAACAGCAAAAGACTTAAAGATGTTTTCCCATAAACAAAGTACATTTTAATGTTTATTTTAATTCATAGATCTTGGAATAATAATTTCTACAATTGGATTTGATTAAAAAAATGTTCCCATTTTGAGATAATCTTATATATGTGTCCCTGCTATGTACTGTGTAATGGATGTGTCTGACCGTACAGGGACATGGTCTGATCATATCACATCTCCTGTGCTGAGATAATCTTATATATGTGTCCCTGCTATGTACTGTGTAATGGATGTGTCTGACTGTACAGGAACATGGTCTGATCATACCACATCTCCTGTGCTGAGATAATCTTATATATGTGTTCCTGCTATGTACTGTGTAATGGATGTGTCTGACCGTACAGGGACATGGTCTGATCATACCACATCTCCTGAGCTGAGATAATCTTATATATGTGTCCCTGTTATGTACTGTGTAATGGATGTGTCTGACTATACAGGGACATGGTCTGTCTGATCATACCACATTTCCTGTGCTGAGATAATCTTATATATGTGTTCCTGCTATGTACTGTGTAATGGATGTGTCTGACTGTACAGAGACATGGTCTGATCATACCACATCTCCTGTGCTGAGATAATCTTACAGTTAGGGCCAGAAATATTGGACAGTGACACAATTTTGGCGAGTTGGGCTCTGCATGCCACCACATTGGATTTGAAATGAAACCTCTACAACAGAATTCAAGTGCAGATTGTAACGTTTAATTTGAAGGGTTGAACAAAAATATCTGATAGAAAATGTAGGAATTGTACACATTTCTTTACAAACACTCCACATTTTAGGAGGTCAAAAGTAATTGGACAAATAAACATAACCCAAACAAAATATTTTTATTTTCAATATTTTGTTGCGAATCCTTTGGAGGCAATCACTGCCTTAAGTCTGGAACCCATGGACATCACCAAACGCTGGGTTTCCTCCTTCTTAATGCTTTGCCAGGCCTTTACAGCCGCAGCCTTCAGGTCTTGCTTGTTTGTGGGTCTTTCCGTCTTAAGTCTGGATTTGAGCAAGTGAAATGCATGCTCAATTGGGTTAAGATCTGGTGATTGACTTGGCCATTGCAGAATGTTCCACTTTTTTGCACTCATGAACTCCTGGGTAGCTTTGGCTGTATGCTTGGGGTCATTGTCCATCTGTACTATGAAGCGCCGTCCAATCAACTTAGCAGCATTTGGCTGAATCTGGGCTGAAAGTATATCCCGGTACATTTCAGAATTCATCCGGCTACTCTTGTCTGCTGTTATGTCATCAATAAACACAAGTTACCCAGTGCCATTGAAAGCCATGCATGCCCATGCCATCACGTTGCCTCCACCATGTTTTACAGAGGATGTGGTGTGCCTTGGATCATGTGCCATTCCCTTTCTTCTCCAAACTTTTTTCTTCCCATCATTCTGGTACAGGTTGATCTTTGTCTCATCTGTCCATAGAATACTTTTCCAGAACTGAGCTGGCTTCTTGAGGTGTTTTTCAGCAAATTTAACTCTGGCCTGTCTATTTTTGGAATTGATGAATGGTTTGCATCTAGATGTGAACCCTTTGTATTTACTGTCATGGAGTCTTCTCTTTACTGTTGACTTAGAGACAGATACACCTACTTCACTGAGAGTGTTCTGGTCTTCAGTTGATGTTGTGAACGGGTTCTTCTTCACCAAATAAAGTATGCGGCGATCATCCACCACTGTTGTCATCCGTGGACGCCCAGGCCTTTTAGAGTTCCCAAGCTCACCAGTCAATTCCTTTTTTCTCAGAATGTACCCAACTGTTGATTTTGCTACTCCAAGCATGTCTGCTATCTCTCTGATGGATTTTTTCTTTTTTTTCAGCCTCAGGATGTTCTGCTTCACCTCAATTGAGAGTTCCTTTGACCGCATGTTGTCTGGTCACAGCAACAGCTTCCAAATGCAAAACCACACACCTGGAATCCACCCCTGACCTTTTAACTACTTCATTGATTACAGGTTAACGAGGGAGACACCTTCAGAGTTAATTGCAGCCCTTAGAGTCCACTGTCCAATTACTTTTGGTCCCTTGAAAAAGAGGAGGCTATGCATTACAGAGCTATGATTCCTAAACCCTTTCTCCAATTTGGATGTGGAAACTCTCATATTGCAGCTGTGAGTGTGCACTTTCAGCCCATATTATATATATAATTGTATTTCTGAACATGTTTTTGTAAACAGCTAAAATAACAAAACTTGTGTCACTGTCCAAATATTTCTGGCCCTAACTGTATATATGTGTCCCTGCTATGTACTGTGTAATGGATGTGTCTGACTGTACAGAGACATGGTCTGATCATACCACATCTCCTGTCCTGAGATAATCTTATATATGTGTCCCTGCCATGTACTGTGTAATGGATGTGTCTGACTGTACAGGGACATGGTCTGATCATACCACATCTCCTGTGCTGAGATAATCTTATATATGTTCCTGCTATGTACTGTGTAATGGATGTGTCTGACCGTACAGGGACATGGTCTGATCATACCACATCTCCTGTGCTGAGATAATCTTATATATGTGTCCCTGCTATGTACTGTGTAATGGATGTGTCTGACTGTACAGAGACATGGTCTGATCATATCACATCTCCTGGGCAGGGGTGGAAGGAAAAGTGAATTCATACATTACAGCACGGGATCACAGCTAATTCTTAGGGTACCTTTACACGTCGCAACATTGCATGCAATTTCACTTGCAACTTACTGGTTGCAGTGAAATCATGGACACATTGTTCTATTTTGTTGCCATGTACAAATGTAACAATGTGTCCATGATTTCACTGCAACCAGTAAGTTGCAAGTGAAATTGCATGCAATGTTGCGACGTGTAAAGGTACCCTTATTGTGAGGTAAAACATTTCCTTGCCTGTTTGTAAAAAATGTTTTATCTCAAAGAAAGAAGTATTTGCGATCCCGTACTGTAATGTATGTACTGTATATTATTTTACTTGCTTCCAGCCCAGGAGATGTGGTATGATCAGACCATGTCCCTGTATGGTCAGACACATCCATTACACAGTACATAGCAGGGACACATATATAAGATTATCTCAGCACAGGAGATGTGGTATGATCAGACCATGTCCCTGTACAGTCAGACACAGCCATTACACAGTACATAGCAGGGACACATATATACGATTATCTCAGCACAGGAGATGTGGTATGATCAGACCATGTCCCTGTATGATTAGACACATCCATTACACAGTACATAGCAGGGACACATATACCGTATAAGATTATCTCAGCACAGGAGATGTGGTATGATCAGACCATGTCTCTGTATAGTCAGACACATTCATTACACAGTACATAGCAGGGACACATATATAACATTATCTCAGCACAGGAGATGTGGTATGATCAGACCATGTCCCTGTACGGTCAGACACAGCCATTATACAGTACATAGCAGGGACACAAATATAAGAATATCTCACCACAGGAACAAATTTTTTTAGACACATTCATGTAGAAATTCTCATTATTCCAAGATCTATTGATTAAAATTAACTTTGTTCATGGGAAAACCCCTTTAAGACCCCAATACACATTAGACCAATGTCAGCTGAACCCTCTGATATCGATGTGTTTGCCTGACAAGCTAATGTGTATGAGACCGCCGGCCAATTATTGGCTGGGGGAAATGTAAGTTGGGCATGTGTGACTTAGGGTACCTTTACACGTCACAACATTGCATGCAATTTCACTTGCAACTTACTGGTTGCAGTGAAATCATGGACACATTGTTCTATTTTGTTGCCGTGTACAAATGGAACAATGTGTCCATGATTTCACTGCAACCAGCAAATTGCCAGTGAAATTGCATGCAATATTGCCGCGTGTGATCGTACCTTTTGATGGTGATATGGATCCTCCAAAAGACATACTAATAATGAATGGAGATTGTGGGCCCCAATGGGGACATTGATGACAATGCATATATAACGCTACAGAACATGTTGGCACCATATGAGTAAACATAAGTACATACCTCCCAGTCCTCTATAGAGCTCTGCCAGTGGGCTATCTTGTCAATGTTTTCCAGTCTTCTCTTTCGCTCGTTGATCAGTTTAGCAACATTTTTCATGGCGTTTAATGCAGCTTCAACATCTGCAAAATCCCTAAATGGAGAGATGATGTGTTCAATATAATCAGCAATGGGTCTCATGCGGTTGCGTTGTCTACAAACCATGTATGCTCTACTTCTTCATATAGACGCATCTTACTACTGCTAAGCTGCTTCCCGATCAGGTGACTATTAAGGTACCTTTACACACCGCCACTGCGGGTTAGCAACTGCCTGGCAATGAGGACTTTTGTGCCTGTTGCCCTGAAATTGCTACGAAATGGCGGCGTGTACCCGCTGTTGATTCGAATACCTGTTGCTGAGCCGTGCTCAAAAATCCAAAGCAACACAAAGGTACAATTGCCATGGTAGTGGCGTCTAAACAGGGCACAGGCATGGAATTTGCGTTGCCTAGTGATTTCCCGGGGCGTGCCACAGCGTGCTGGATGCGGCGCCCCATGAGCAATGATTGGTGGGGGCTACTGTGTAACCATTTGCTGTCCCTTCACAGGGTGCCATATTTAAAGAGCTGTCCATTCAAAATACACATTTGCAATGGCATCATGTATTAGCCAGCCTTCCTGTGCAGGCTGCCCAATCATGACGCTATTGCGTTGTCCAATCAGTGTATTAGCGTCACGGAATACACAACTCTGGCACGCCTATTTACTTGCGGTGCGAAAGATGTACGCCCATATTCCTATGTGGATAGCGGCGTTTGAAGCAGCGAAGGTTTTCCACAGGAAGTTATCCGCAGGTATTGTCGGAACTTCCGGGCAACAAAGATACCTTCAGTTGACAACGCAATGGCGGCGTGTACATGTGGCATCGGCGATCGGTATCAACCGTCAAAAACGTGCGCGTGCATGTGCGGTTGATACCTGTTGCTAGGCACTGTGGCGGCGTGTAAAGGTACCTTTACTCCGTCAGCTTATTCAGCGCAAGTTGTCAATGCCTGGGGTAAGTCAAGTATTTTGAGGAGCAAACTGTTCTTACCCCTGCCAATCCCTTCCACCACTCCATTTGCTGGTTTCTCAGAATAGACAATGTTCTACATGCCTGTGTCCCAACACCTCCCTACTATAATCATCACAGATTGATATGCAGAGCACAGCAGTCACTGACGGCTCTTCACATGAATTCTCAGTGTGCCTGAACTTATTTCCCTGACTGAATATAGTACCATTGTGTACCCAATGTGCCCTGATAATTGTGCCCATTGTCCAATTCAATATTAAAATCTTCAGTCTTAGGTTCCAATTCATCAAAGCTTTTGTGGCAGAAAATTGGCAGAAAAACCTTTGAAAAGTCCCAACATTCTTACACAACATACAGTGCAAGAAACATCCTCTACGTTTGACGGTTTCACACCATATTGGTCCAGCTTTGACAAAGTGTGTGGGGCATAAGAGGACAAGATGACTCCCTACAATCAAATTCATCGTAAGTAGTGGCATGTCTTATACTACAAATCCTACTTCAGTCTCCGACTAGAGTAAGATTTGTGGTGTAGCACACATGGAGGGACTCCACCTCGCCTATTCATCAAGACCGGCATCAAAAATGTCGATCTAATAAACCAGGGCCTATGTCTTCATTCACTAAGAGCTGGTCAGACTGTCATATAGTATCCGTATTACTGCAGAAACACAATAGTTAAGATGACTTTGTTATGTTATTCTGCTGCATTCTGCATATGGAGCAATCTAGATGACAAAGCATTCAGTGTAATAATTCTAATTAAAGGGTTTTCCAATGAACAAAGTTAATTTTAAAGTTCATTTTAATGAATAGATACGGGAATAAATGTTTCCACAATTGAATGTGCTTAAAAAAATGTTCCTGAGCTGAGATAATCTTACATATGTGTCCTTGCTATGTACTGTGTAATAGAGGTGTCTGACCGCACAGGGACATGGTCTGATCACACCACATCTCCTGTGCTGAGATAATCTTATATTTGTGTCCCTGCTATGTACTGTGTAATAGAGGTGTCTGACCGCACAGGGACATGGTCTGATCACACCACATCTCCTGTGCTGAGATAATCTTATATTTGTGTCCTTGCTATGTACTGTGTAATGGATGTGTCTGACCATACAGAGTCATAGCCTGATCATACCACAGCTCCTAGGCCAGGGAGGATGCAAAAGAGTATACAGACATTAATAACATCCCCCCAAAGTTGTGGAAACTGTTGTTGGGGGAGGGGGGTGAACGACCTGATGTTCATTCGGGTCAAGAACTTTAAGGGACTTTTACACAATGCCCCAATATGGACTTTGTCCCATTCAACCCTAGACTTTGCCCATTATGGATGGTGTCCTTGTCAGAGGACTACTGTTGGGGATAGGGGAGTTGGAGACCCGATGCCCCTAATAGGTTGAAGACTGCTGGACTGTGGCTGCTAATGTGTTGGACTCTGGGCCCTTGTTTGAAAGAACTTGAACTCTACGGTTTGGGGGTCGACTCCTAACCCAGTAGGAGGAAGAGACTGTTCTTATTTTTTTTTATGTTTGTGTCATGTTGGATTGGTATCTTCTATGGTGCTGAATGGTCAACTACAACCATTGTTAAAAAAATATTGACATATAGACATGCACATATACAAATAAATATTTTTTTTCTGTCATTGTGTATATATATATATATATAATAAGAAAGAATAAAAACAGATAGCACTTCCTTAAGCTCTTCAGCCCAGGTGCATATCTATATACCTGAATTGCATATGTATCAATTATAGCAGCACACTGGTTAAACCAATACATGCAGACAATGATGTTTCTAGGTGTTATTTTTTAGAAAAATTCTGAGTTTTTTTTGAAAAAACTTTAGTTTTTTTTTTATCAAAATAACACCTAGAAACATCATTGTCTGCATGTATTGGCTTAACCAGTGTGCTGCTATAATTGATACATATGCAATTCAGGTATATAGATATGCACCTGGGCTGAAGAGCGTAAGGAAGTGCTGTCTGTTTTTTTTCTTCATTTATTATGTGTGGAACAAGCTGGTTCTACTACTGGACTTGCACTCCTGCCTCCCTACCATAGGGTTCATCTGAAGTGGTATATCTCCTGCTTCTGCCCATTGCAACAGACACCCCTAGGGTACGAGAGAGGTTTTTAGTGTAGACAGGGACCCTTCAGATTTTTGGTCACCATGAAGTGGTTGAAGGGCAGGCATATATTGGCCAATGCATGCGCTAAGACCATGAAAAAACTTTATAGTTTGTATTTTTTCTCAAAATAACACCTAGAAACATCATTGTCTGCATGTATTGGCTTAACCAGTGTGCTGCTATAAATTTGAAACATATATATATATAATGTTTGGTAAGAGAGTTCTGCCCAGTAACCGACTTCAGGGTGAGAGACAGTTACATTTTGGGACTACCCCACAATGGGAGGAGTTAGTCTCCAGGGTAAGAGGCAGTTTCCTGCACAACCTCAGATTTGGCCCCACTTGTGACATACAAGTCAGGCAGGTCGTCAAGGCCCCATATAGTGGGTGACTCAAGGAAACTGCAATGCTGAGGCAGGAGTTAGATAGCATAATCCTCAGGTGTTGGTTTAAGCATTGGAAAAGAACAACGCGAGGGCTAGAGGCCAACCTTCGAACGAGTGGCCCCCAGACTGAAGGAGTCGAATTATAAACGAATGGCCAGGCCCCTTAGCTATTATGGTATATACAGAATTTTTCCTTATGTCAGTCAAAAACACTGTATAACTAAAGTTACTTTACAGTATATCTGACATTTACATAATTTTCATTATACAATAAACTTTTTCTAATCCAGCATCAGATAATCCAGAAAGTCTAATTAACTTTTGTTATTTCCAGCACTAAAGAGCAATAGTCATGAATATAGTAATTTAGTGGATACAAAGTCATAAGACCCCATTACACCTAGCGACATTTCAGCGATCCCGACAACGATTCGACCTGGCAGGGATCGCTGGAATGTCGCTAAGTGGTCGCTGGTGAGATGCCACACAGGCAGATCTACTCACCGATGCGGTGACCCATGACGGTCGTTGGTATCTGTCACTGTCAATGGGCGTAACATGGAGATCGTTGGTCATTACCCCTGTCTCAAACACACCGAGGAAGCATGCCCAGCGGGAGACCGACGATGAAAAAATGGTCCAGGCCTTTCCGTAACGATCAGCGATCTACAGCGAGGGGGCCGCTAGCTGCTACGTGTCACATCACAAAACCTGTGACGTTGCTGCAATGTCGTTAGCGATATCGCTACATGTAACGGGACATTTAGGCTGCAGTCCCACTTACAAAAGACATGTGCAAGCCTCGCATGAATCTTGCATCAGCATCACCTGGCACGGCCACCCACTCTCCTGACAAAAAGCATGCAGCCACATAAAAATACATGCAGTTGCATGCTCCTGACCGGAGAGCCAGCGGACACGCTGGGTGATACAATGAGAGACTTGCGAGAGTCTCTCGCACGTCTCTCGCAAGTGGGACTCCAGACTTATTGATAGTAAGTACAATTTTACCATGCAACATTATCTAAAAACCTCAGAAAACTTCTCTGTCACCTGCGTTAACGATACATACTGATAAGGTAAGTACACCAGCCTAATCAGTTTTAAGAGATCTAATTAGTAGTGTAGAGACCATTGTGTAATTTAGAGCAGGGGTCCCCAACCACTGGGCCGCGGACCGGGCCGCGGGGGTTTCTGAACCAGTCCGCGCCGCCGCAGACCAGCACTACACACAGTGTGCTCTGTGGCGGCACAGAGCGGTAGATGCTGCCCGCTTCCCTGCCCCTCAGGGATATCTGCGCCCCCCGCACTACAGCGCCGCTGTGCTCTGTGCCTCAGCTGCGTACATAGACATACTAGCGAAGCCAATGGCCAATCACAGTGCAGCAGCCTGGCCCTGATTAGCCAGTGGCTGATGCACTGTGATTGGCCGACGGCTTCGTCTGTACATCTACGTAGCTGAAGCACAGAGCACAGCCGCGCCCGATGAAGCGAGGACCTGCATGGAGATTATTGATGGGGCCGCGGTGATATGGTATTGTGGCTGCAGAAGGAGGCTGGGGGCTGCAGAAGGAGGCTGGGGGCTGCAAAAGGAGGCTGGGGGATGCAGAGGGAGGCTGGGGGATGCAGAAGGAGGCTGGGGAATGCAGAGGGAGGCAGGGGGTTGCAAAAGGAGGCTGGGGGCTGCAGAGGGAGGCTGGGGGCTGCAGTGGGAGGCTGAGGGCTGCAAAGGGAGGCTGAGGGCTTCAAAGGGAGGCTGGGGGCTGCAGAAGGAGGCTGGAGGGTGCAGAAGGAGGCTGGGGGCTGCAGAAGGAGGCTGGGGTCTGCAGAAGGAGGCTGGGGGCTGCAGAAGGAGGCTGGGGGCTGCAGAAGGAGGCTGGGGCTGCAAAGGAGGCTGGGGCTGCAAAAGAAGGAGGCTGGGGCTGCAAAAGGAGGAGGATGGGACTGCAAGGGGATGGAGAAATAAGACATCCCACGCAAATAAGATGTAACGCATCATTCAGGGAAACAGGATAGTAAACTCCATCCCTTCTACATGGCCCCACCCCATATGATAAAAGCCCACCCCTATAACACCCCCTTCCCCGCCGGGCCAAGGAGAAATTATCTTGCTTGACGCCGGTCCCCGGAGCAAAAAAGGTTGGGGACCCCTGATTTAGAGGACCTATTCAGGTATCTCAATAGACAAAAGTCAGTAGAGATTTGGGTCCATATGTTCTATTAAGAACTTGCTTCCTACCTGTGCTGGGGGTTGGTATATTTCAGCAGCTCAGCAAGCTGAAGGGGATATTTACAAATTTTCTGCACCGGTGTCAGCAAGAAACCGTCAAGAGAGATGTCAATCATCTTCTGCACCAGGCGGCAAGTCTCAAAGAAGTAACCATACTTTTTTACTTTGCTCAGTTTGGAGAGTTCTGTGCAGGCGTTCGGGTGATTGTTGCAGTATTCAGAATAGATCTGAAAGTCATTTTGCTGTTAAAAGAAAAAAGGAAGTTAAATGTAAGATATAAGCAATCAATCAACGGACAATATAGGGATTAATAATGGGTCAATGATTTAGAACTTACATATTGAAAGAAGCAGGAGCCGATCTCACTCAGATGAGGAGCGTCTTTGATGATTCTCTTCTCTAATGTTTTCAGGAATTTCTTTTGGAATTTGTAAATGTCCTCGATATTTCCAAAAATTGTCCAAAGCTGTTCTTCCGTGAACATGTCAGCCCTTTTACGACACTGCTTGATGTAACCCTTGAAACATATAAATAGGTAAACTGTTAACAGGAATAACATAGAAAATTACTTAATGTTTAAATCACGATTTTATGTTAATTGTAATTTTAAACAATTTTTTGTGATGTTTTATTTTTCATATCACGATTTGTATTAAAAAAGTGTGAAATCTTGCAGTTTTCATACTGAATATTGGGGCTGTTCTAGATGTATACTGCCTGTTCTATCAAAATTTTTCACATGTACATTAGCAGTAATAGGTTGAACTACAACCGTATATTTTGTATTGAAGCATCAAACGAGCATGTTAAAGCGTAACCGCTATTTAAATTTTAATTCAATAATAATGTAGAGCAAGTGCTTTTAATAAACTTTCAAATATACTTCATTAAAGAAAACTGGTGGAAAACCATACATAAACCTTCCACAAGGTGTCCCCACTTCACTGTGTGTGAAGCAGACATATGTTCATTATCAGTCAGATCCGTCTTCAAACTGAATACGGGCATGTAACCATATAAGGGATAAGGGGGCATGGCCTACATTCCTGACTGCAGCTTGTAAGGAAAAAATGTATCAGATTACTTCAGATTATAACACAGTTGCTAAGCACTGTCAGAATGTCAGGATCACTGTAAACTCCTGTTTCCTTGGCACAAGGTTCTGATCTGTCATCTGGCTCCACACAGCTCAGTCAGGATCTCTGTCAACCCCTTCTTTGCTGTCACATTGCACTGCTCCCTGTCAGCTGCTGGCCACTGCCAGACAGCCATAAAATGCAGTTTTTAAAGGAGCACAGAAAAATGTAAGAAAATAAGTTATTTGGCACAAAAAAAATCATTATCTTAGTTATGTGACCCATCATTAACAACCAGTGTAGTATTGGCTTTTTTTTCAATAAAATGACAATTACACTTTAAATGCTTGTAATTAGCACTTTTTGCCTTATATAGCCTTGTTTTGCTCTGTCTATTACTGACTACAGAATGAGTTAACTGAAAATCTGTCAGTAAGCCAATGAAGACAATCTGACAGGAAGCCTTGAACCATTGTGTCTTTCTTTTCTTCTCACAGTATTGGTGTCTAAGGAAAATCCAAGCTGTAGTCAGTGGTAGAAAGTGGTATTGCAAATGATCTGTGATTTGGTGCATGACTTTGTCTAAACATTCTATGAACAATGGCAGAGTCTTATCTTATACTACAAATATAATATATTGTTTTGTCCAAAATTAATTTTCTTGGTAGATTCAGCAAATTTTCTTTTTACCTCACAAATATCCTTCAAATGCTTGATGTAATCCTTCTCTGTATTTAAGATCTCATTGATGACGTTGGTCCTCATTTGATCCTTGTTCGTTTGCCCAAACCCATGACGCCTGAGGAGATTCCTGGCATCCAGGTTTTTGTCTCCAGGCCGACTGGTGTAGTCTTCTAGAGGCTCGTCTTGGTTCACACGAAGCTGTGTGGATACGAGTACGGTATTAAATGCATTACATTAAAGTACTGGCAGCTTGACATGAATATTACTGCCACTCCGTAATGATCATGGTCATTACCCTGCACTGCAGGATGAGGAGGCAGCGATGTCCACCATTCATGAACACATCTGGTCACTAGATGGTGTGTTACACCAGAGTTTGCTTTGTCGTCCCTATACCGGCCACATCGCGAAATTTCATTCTACAAAATCTAAAAAATAAGGCAGTGAAGTAGAGCGTGGCTAATACCAACCTTCTCCCCAGCCCACAGACTGTGCATGACGCCCATTCATAGGATTCAACATGAGTCACTCGTGCTCAAATACTAAAAGTCTGGATCACAATCCCAACTGACCTACCGGCTAACCGGGGGATTCTCTGTTGTATGCAAGCTTAACTTCACAACACGGTCCAGACTCTACAGAGACCACAAGATCCCTTAGAAGACCACCTCATCATTCACATGTCCTTTTTATTAATGCAAGAAAAACAAATTGTTTTTATCTGATTTTCTTCATAGGATTTCCATCCATTGGCCCACGCGTCATCTGTTTCTCATATGCAAAAAAGTAAAAAATAAAAGTCTAAGGGCCCCGTTACACTTAGCGACGCTCCAGCGATCCTGACAACGATACGACCTGGTAGGGATCGCTGGAGTGTCGCTGCGTGGTCGCTGGTGAGATGTCAAACAGTCAGATCTCACCAGCGACGTATCAACGATACGGCGGTCGTTGTGACCTGTCACTCAGACCTGTATTATTGAGGTCTTTGTCCCCGTCAAACACACTGATGCATGCTGCCCAGCGGGAACCCGATGATCAAAAAATGGTCCAGGACATTCTCACAGCAGGGCCTGGTCGCTGCTACTAGTGATGAGCGAGTATGCTCTGCGCTGCTCGGTACTCGCACGAGTATCACTGTACTCGGGCTACTCGGCGAGCACCGAGTACCGCCGAAATGCTCGGACTGCTCGGTTATAATAAGCGATCTGACACACGTACACAGCTCCCTTCAGTGCACACATTGAGCTGGCACCTCACAGAGAGCAGATTGATTGTTAGGGTCCCTCTGGGGGCCACAGCAAGGTGTTGTATGTTGCAGCGATTTCAAAAAGCCCACCCTCCTGCCCTTTCCCAGCAATACTCGTTTTATAACCGGAAGTCTGTGGCGGAGCCTGTCACTCATTGACTTACATTGGGCTCGGTGCTCGGCCGAGTACACGAGTATCTTGAGATGCTCGGCCAGAGCACCGAGCACCCGAGCATTTTAGGGCTCGCTCATCACTAGCTGCTACTTGTCACACATAGATTGCTGGTGAGGTCGCTGTTGCGTCACAAAACCTGTGACATATCAGCGATCTTGCTAGTGATCTCGCTTAGTGTGAAGTACCCTTAAGCTTTTTCTACCCACTAAAGGAAACCTATTACCTGATTCATGGAGCCTAAACCACGAGGAGCCTGAATCAGAGCCAGGCTGTATGATTGGAGCCAGGTATATTTTTCTCTGAAACACACTTCAGAGAAAAAATAGTTTGGGACCATAGCCGGAGATGAGACTAGTCCCACCCTACCCCCGGCTGGCTTCATCCTGCACCACTACAAGAGATTGAACAGAGCTTTCCATATGTGTAGATAGCGAGAGACATTTTGATCACCTTAAACAGCACTGGAAATAGCCAGGTAAGTCAGGGATGCCATCCGGCAAGAAATTCCAGGACAGTCCATAAACAAAGCACACATTGCCTTGTACGCAAAATATTTTTAAGGCATCCATGATTTTTGTACTTTTTTTTATCATTTTACAGTTTACAGTAAAGGCAGCTTATATCTTCTTATCAGAATTATAGTCTGTGGACACGGATATAATAATAATATTTATTCACTTATATAGTGCTGTTAACTCCACAGTGTTTTTCATAACTTATCATCGCTGTCACCATTGGAGGCTCACAATCTAAACATCCTATCAGTATGTCTTTGGGGTGTGAAAGAGATGGACGAGGCCGCCGTTTCACACTTCAATGGGTCCCTGCTGGTAGCCATCGTCCATCTGTCCCCTGCCCCCTCCTCCCTGCCTGGTTTTATGCTGAGGATGGAATAAAAAGTTTGTAACTTACCGGTTAGTCCATTGCTACTCTATTGTCTTTGAAAACATATGAATGCTGAGCATATACAGTGCCTACAAGTAGTCTTCAACCCCCTGCAGATTTAGCTGGTTGACACATGCGGAATTAACTTGGCATTGTGACATTTGGACTGTAGATCAGCCTGGAAGTGGGAAATTCACTGCAGCCAAAAAGGTTTTTTTTTTTTTTTTTTAAAGCGTTAAAAGTTAATTCAGAGGGTCATTTATTATTCAACCCCTCAAACCACCAGAATTCTGTTTGGTCCCCCTAAAGTATTAAGAAGTAGTTCAGGCACAAAGAACAATGAGCTTCACATGTGTGGATTAATTATCTCTTTTGCCAGCCTTTTCTGACTATTTAAGACCCTCCCCAAACTTTTGAACAGCACTCATACATGGTCAACATGGGAAAGACAAAGGAGCATTCCAAGGCCATCAAAGACAAGATCGTGGAGGGTCACAAGGCTGGCAAGGGGTACAAAACCCTTTCCAAGGAGTTGGGCCTACCTGTCTCCACTGTAGGGAGCATCATCCGGAAGTGGAAGGCTTATGGAACTACTGTTAGCCTTCCACAGCCTGGACAGCCTTTGAAAGTTTCCTCCCGTGCCGAGGCCAGGCTTGTCCGAAGAGTCAAGGCTAACCCAAGGACAACAAGGAAGAAGCTCCGGGAAGATCTCATGGCAGTGGGGACATTGGTTTCAGTCAATACCATAAGTAACGTACTCCACCGCAATGGTCTCCATTCCAGGCGAGCCCGTAAGGTACCTTTCCTTTCAAAGCGTCATGTCAAGGCTCGTCTACAGTTTGCTCATGATCACTTGGAGGACTCTGAGACAGACTGGTTCAAGGTTCTATGGTCTGATGAGACCAAGATCGAGATCTTTGGTGCCAACCACACACGTGACGTTTGGAGACTGAATGGCACTGCATACGACCCCAAGAATACCATCCCTACAGTCAAGCATGGTGGTGGCAGCATCATGCTGTGGGGATGTTTCTCAGCCAAGGGGCCTGGCTATCTGGTCCGCATCCATGGGAAGATGGATAGCAAGGCCTACCTGGAGATTTTGGCCAAGAACCTCCGCTCCTCCATCAAGGATCTTAAGATGGGTCGTAATTTCATCTTCCAACAAGACAAAGACCCAAAGCACACAGCCAAGAAAACCAAGGCCTGGTTCAAGAGGGAAAAAATCAAGGTGATGGAGTGGCCTAGTCAGTCTGCTGACCTTAACCCAACTGAAAACTTGTGGAAGGAGCTCAAGCTTAAAGACCACATGAGACACCCAAAGAACCTAGATAACTTGGAGAAGATCTGCATGGAGGAGTGGGCCAAGATAACTCCAGAGACCTGTGCCGGCCTGATCAGGTCTTATAAAAGACGATTATTAGCTGTAATTGCAAACGAGGGTTATTCCACAAAATATTAAACATAGGGGTTGAATAATAATTGACCCACACTTTTATGTTTAAAATTTATTAAAATTCAACTGAGCAACATAACTTTTTGGTTTGTAAGATTTATGCTTCTGTTAATAAATCCTACTCTCGTTTGCAGTTTGAAGGCTCTAACTTATTTGCATCTTATCAAACCAGCTAAATCTGCAGGGGGTTGAAGACTACTTGTAGGCACTGTATACTGTATGTATGGAGGAACCCCTAGTTATGAACACATTGTCTAGTTGTCCCTTAAATATGTTGAGTACAGTAATTTTAAAGATATTAGTAACAATGAGAATAACATTATGGAAAAGGTTTGACTTATTTTGTGTTGGTTTTACCATTTTACCAACTGCTTCATGTGTTGTATCGAGCACTGTTGAATGTCATATATTGTTGTTGGATAAATGCTATACAGCTTTGTGATAATCTCCTTTAACTGGATCCTCCCATCTTATCTTCTCTTTCCAAAATCACATACAAAATTCCTCCCGTGCATTTCCTATATCTGGAACTCTTTACCCCAATATATCAGACTCTTGCCTACTGTGGAAACCTTGAAAAGGAAACTGAAAACCCATATCTTCTGAAAAACCTAAAACCTGCAGTAACCCTCAGTCCACAATATCGGTGCAAGACCAGCTCTACTCGCTCCTAGTATATACTCACCCATCCCTTGTAGACTGTGAGCCCTCGCGGTCAGGGTCCCCTCTCCTCCTACTGTATCCTCACCCATCCCTTGTAGACTGTGATCCCTCATGGGCAGGGTCTTTTCTCCTCTTCTACTGTATCCTCACCCAGCCCTTGTAGACTGTGAGCCCTCGTGGGCAGGGTCCCCTCTCCTCTCCTAGTGTATTCTCACCCATCTGTTGTAGACTGTGAGCCCTTGTAGGCAGGGTCCTCTCTCCTCTCCTAGTGTATCCTCACCCATCCCTTGTAGACTGTGAGCCCTCACAGGCCAGGTCCTCTCTCCTACTGTACCTGTGTGTGCCTTGTATTGTTCATGAATATTGTACTTATATATGTATGCCCCTTTTCACATGTAAAGTGCCATGAAAGGAATGGCCCTATAATAATAAATAATAATACTTACTCTTACAAAACTTGCTGGAAACCATCCTTCACTATCCAGGATGCGTCCCCACCACCACTCTTTGTTTGTAGCATCCATTACTTCAATGACACTGCCAGCCTTGAAGCCCAGTTCTTGATCATCCATAGTGACATGGTCCCACAAAGCTTCTGCGTAGACCACGCTGCCATCACTTATCAGCTGTAGAGAAATATATCACTCAATGTAGAGTTTATTAGGGCAACATTATTTTCATGCATGTACATCACAGTGTGCAATATGCACAGCTCCTTCCTGTAGTAGATGTATTACAACATAGGTAAAAGTCTCATTCTGATTTTTGGTCTAGGCTCTGTAATGGTAATTGACACTCCCCAGAAAACTACTCAAGTGTTTCGGTCATCAGACATGGAGTTCAAATAAGAACTTCTCCATTACAGGTACTGTATCATGCCATTAGGGCAGTGGACTTTATCACTATTAAAGGGAATGTGTCAGCAGGTTTTTTGCTATGTAATCTGAGAGTAGCATGATGTAGGAGATGAAACCCTGATTTCAGTGATGTGTCACTTGCTGATATGCATTCTGTCATCTTGACACAATCAATGTTTTCTCAGAATGCTGAGCCATGTATAATCCTACCCACACCTCTGATTGGCAACTTTCTGTGTACACTGTGCATAGGCAGAAAGCCGTTAATAGCGATCATGGTGTGGTTGCACAAAGCAGTTTTTTATTAGGCATAAGACACCTAGTCCTGTACTAATAATGTCCTGCTAATAACACAATGATTTAATTGAAACAGCAATACATAGCTTATGAAGTGATACGGTACATGACTGGAATTACGATGTTGTCTTATCTGCGGAAAAACTCAGCGAGTGCAATCCGATAAAACATTGGATTGCATGCGCACATCGGATTGCATGCGCCCTGATGTTAAACTATAGTGCCATGCATATCTGCAAGTTTTTCCTCAACGAGGAACAGGCTAAGGAAAAAATCGTAGCATGCCACGTATGTCTGCAGATCTCAAAGAGATTCCACCAATGCAAGTGTATGGGTGCGATAATAAATCGCACAACGCATGCACAGCACTTGGTCCGCGATTTTAGCATGGTCGTTTCCATGCAGTAAAATGTCAGAAAAAATTGACGGACAGATATATAGATATCATAGAAAGATAAATAGATAGATAGGATAAACAGATGCTAAAATAGTTAGATCGAGCTCACCAGTGTCCCGCTGCTGCTTCCAGGGCTGACCATTAAGCTTCATGCATATTCACTGCACTGCACTGCACTGCACTGACCGGCAACAGCCTATCACAGATGCTGACTCTCTATGAGAGCGTCTGTGATTGGCTGTTACAATGAGCCTGCTTTTCCACAATCTGGACGGTGTCTGTGCTTGGTTGCCATACACATTAGTGGGTGTAGTATCTGTTCTGAGACTGAAAAATACAGCAAAACCCTACCTTTGTTTTTTCTTTTCTACACACTATAATGGCAGGTTGGTTGCCATACTCTAATCTATTTATCTATCGGTCTATCTATTTTAACTTTACAGTGGGAAAGACCATATGAAAAAAGCATGTCATACGCATGTCATACTTATGACATGTGCATGAGGTACGGATGCTAGGTGTGGGGAAACCGCACACTGGCATGTCATAACCATGTCATTCACATGTCTTATAAGTGCCAAAATACATGACACCCTGCTAATTTTCTTGCCAAGATCTGCAGCAAGAAAAGATAAGCAGATGTAAGCGTAACTTTAGGGTCTTTGCCTCTACATCATGCTGCTCTACGATTACATAGGAAAAACCTAGTGACAGATTTCCTTTAATATAAAGGATCCAATATGTCAATCATTCATTACTCCATCATCGTTGTAATTAGACTGGCTTATGAACAATCACACAATATAAATCCAATGTGTATAGCTTGTGTTATTAACTTCTGATTTTATCACAGTTCTCTTATATACATATTGATACAATGTTGGACACAGACAGAGGAGGAGCCCTATACAATAGTATACGGACCCTTTGCAGCCCAAGAACTCATCACAATACACAATTCCACCTGCTTTGGAGGTAAAAAGGTCCCCTCATCTCTTGGGCCTGTGTGCGGCCACACAGGTTGCACAAATATTGATAAAATTACATATAAACTAGTATATATAATTGTTCTGTAATAAGGTATAGGCTGTTAAAGAAAAGTCAAATTCTTTGTACTCAAATGAAATATTTCTGTAATGTAGCACCTGTTGTGGAAGCTATATATAAAGTGCCCAAGATTTTCACTTCTGCAGATAATAATGACTCTTTTTCGGCATGGACTGGAACTAAAATTCCCAAGAGGTTTGGTGCGGCGCCCCTGCGGATTCAGTCGCCACAGAGGTACTGTACCCCTGTTAGGGTGTAGTATCCCACTCTCGGGTAAGAGGGGCACAGACTGGTGCCGGGACACCCAGGCCACGCACACTTCACTAGGTCCAGGCCAGGGTTAGGACGAGATTGTTCCTATGGGAGAGTACCATTCCTGATCCTGTCTGGAAGAGGAGCCAGGGTAGTGGGGATGGTTGGAGAGGAAGTTGTTAGAGGGAGCACCTGGGAGGAGTGAAGTTTAGAAGCACACACGTAGATGACGTGGGGCTCCTGTTACGTGTCATCCTCCTACCCAGGAGTAGCTGGATCCCTGCCTCTAAAAACCCAGTGTTCAGCGGGCTGTTGCACAGTGACTGTGAGCAAAAGACCTGAAGACTGCAACCTGCTGTGTCTGTGAACTTTCTTAACGCGTCGTGAGCACCAGAAACATAACTACCAACTCACTCAGGAACCTTCTGCTGCCCTGGGGGTCAGCCCTACCCATAGAGGGCTTATCAATACTGCTCCCTCCCTACCATCGGTCCCCAGGGGAACCGTCGTGCAGCGACAGCCATCTATATCCGCAACCTGTGGGTGGCGTCACGTAAAAATAACAAGAATCCCCAAGTCCGGTCATCCCTTTCCAAATGAACCCTCCTTAAGAGAGAGCCACCAGCACCAAACTTTTAATGACACTACCAGGGTCACGGAGCCAGTTCTCGACCCCTGTGACTCCCATGATGAAGCCTCAAAGCCCAGTTCTGAGTATCCTAAGGCCCTGGAGGGGCGTGTCACCTGGCTCCTCTCAGAAATCTGGGAGAGGAGGAGGAGCAGATGCAGCAGCAGCATAGGACAGGATTTATTACCTTAGCAACCTGGAGGGGAAGGGGGGAGTGAGCTCTACTAAGGGAGATGTGTGTAGTCAGCCATCATGGAGAAGTAAAAGTGATACTCAAGGACTAAAGCATTAAATATGTGCTGAGACCACAACCATAGGAGCTGCACCACAACCAGAGACCATCAAAGTTACCAAGAGCTGCACACCTCCACCTGGCTTCCTACTCAGAAGATGCATTGTGCCTGCAATTCCCAGCACATCCACACAACTGGACCCTGAAGCCCCAGCTTGGTAGGCTGGATGAATACAGATCCGCTGCAAAAGGAGTGAGTATTTATTGCTGGGACTTGTAGTTCTACTGTTTGAGAAGCATACTGAAGCAAAATGCAAGGCAGGACTACAGTGTGCATCAAAAGTGGGGGACTGTGAGAGGCATCATCCTATGTGAGGGCATTATACTGTGTGTGGCGGATTTGAGGGCGTCATGCTCTGTGGAGGGAATAATAGTGTTTGTGGGGCTTCTTACTGTGTGAAGTGGCAGTGGGGGCATCATTCTGTGTATCAGAGGGGATTGTGGTGGGCATTGTGATGTTCACTACCATCCCTTCTCCATCTACACAATGGGGGCATCATACTGTATGCAGGAGAATGTGCCGTGTGGGCATCATACTGTTTGTTGGCGAATGTACTGTAGGGGACTTTATACTTTGGGAATATTACTATAGCAAACTTTATAAGGCTGGGGTTCCACATAAGCCCTCAGTCCGTTTTTGGCTTCAGTTTTCTCATTTTTTTTTTCTAAGTCCAAAAACTGACAGAAAACCGGATTGGATGTAATAAACACCCTGTCCGTTTTTCTCTGGAGCTCAAAACATTGCCCTGTCCGTTTTTGAGTCAAAAACGTTGCATGCAACGTTTTTGGCATCAGTTAAAAAACGCATGCGTTTTCATGCGTTTTTTTAACATGGGGCCCTATGGGAAACGCATGCGCGAACGCATGGCATATGCGCACTTGCGTTTGCGCATGCGTTCGCGCATGCGTTTTTTAATGAAAAGTCCAAAAACGTTCAGGAGTGCAGGAAGCTCAAAAAGCACCCTATAAAAAACGGATTGGTGATGAAAATCACTTCCAAAAATGGATTTCTATGTGGAACCCAGCCTAATTTGTGTGGGAAACTGTACTGCCACGGGGCATCATACTGTTTGGGTATGTGGGGGCATAATACTGTGTGCATAGGAATGTACTTTGAGGGCACTATACTGTGTGTGTGGGAAAATACTGTGGGGGAATTCTACTGCACATGAGGGAATCTACTGTTGTGGACATCATACTGTTAAGGGGGTTTGCGGAGGCGTTATACTGTTTGTGGGGATATCCTAGTGTTGGCGTAGTTAACAATATCTTGCTGCCTGCATCAAAAAGGCTGAAAATTATGTCCGACAGAGCACACTGTGACTATCTTCATCATTATAGTCAATGACCCTAAAAGTGCATCAGCCCAAATCCTATTTTGCGGGGCTTTGGACATAAGCCTTAATGGAGCCAATGAACATAGGAAAATGCAATATATAAACATAGCCTTACTTTTCAGAGTTTAGTATTAAAATTTCACTCTTTATGCCCTCTACAAATTCATTTTTGTATAAAAAAGAAGAGGCCTCAATACTGACCCGTGTGAGACCCCACTGTTAACTTGACTTATACAGAGTGTGTTCCATTTCTAAGCCTCCTCTATTTCTGATTACTGAGACAGTTGTTAACCCAATTACACATACTTTTCTCTCTATGCCCATTGTTCTCAATTTATGTACCAACATGTTTTTTTAAACCTTGTTCTTATTGAAAAAAAAAATTGTAAGGCTATTATCTGGCACCCTGGCACCTGTTCGGCACCACAGAAATCCTTAGGGCATGAATGGAGTAACAGCAAAGCATCACTCACCAAAACACCAAACAACACAACAACACCTTAGAACACCTGGTTTCACCCCGAGCCTCTAGGGGGAGCTCCACTGGTCACTTTGAGCCAGTTCCCCTATAAATAGAGTCTTGGAGGGAGAAACACCAGAGTGTGCAGACGCTACAAGAGCTGCAGGTTGTGTATGATCTCAAGCTTATGAGACACACACCAGGCCTAGTCAGCCTAGCTACCAGTGAGAAAACCCTTGCAATTGGGGTTAGAGGAAAAGGAGAAGCACCTCTCAGGGGCACCAGAGTGACCATAACTCTCTCCCCTAATAACCGATTACTGGAACCGAAGCTGTGGAAGCTACATAGCCACTGCAGAGAACCAGCATACTTCACAGGGAGTCTAGCCCCCTGTTCACCTGTCGCACCTACCAACGAGAGCCCAGGGAAGAAGGTAGAATTATCATCACCCTTTTACAGTGCCCTCAGTGCCGACAACCAGGTGAAATCCACATCCACCCGACCTTAGCACCAGAAGTATAGAGAGAAGGAAGCCTACACAAACTGCTTGCTGTGAATCTCCAGGATTGCTAAACTTCACGAACCCGGTCTGGCGTACCTGAAAACCACCAGTAAAGGTACTAAAAAGACTTTGGCGTGTCTGTGTCTGACTCCTGGGCCTAACAGCAGCCTTACCGCAGCTGCCTCACAACATCTTGCGCAGCTCCTGGCTCCAGGGACTCCCGCTCATCCTGTGGGGAGCGTCCCATCTTGCTGCCTAACATCCCCCGGAGACCTAGCAGCGCTGGTAGAGTTACCAGAACACCCGCAGGTGGCGTCACGAAGACAAATCATCCCTACTGTTCCGCCATTTCCCCTATTGATCTGGACCACCGGGCCTCACAGCCGCAGGCGCAGTTCCGTGACAAGAGAAGCAGACGCCTGCGACTTGAACACCCCGGTCACGGTGAGTCAATTATAAGACAATAAACAGCAGAATGCACCTTCCAAACATGGCTACATCAAGTCAAAAGAAAAATCCAAAACTAGGAAGGGGAGGGAAGGAGGGGAGAAAAGAAAATGTCTGAAACAGGTACTCCTCTTGCATATAGACCACCCAATAGGGGTGCATAACCTTAGCCTCTCCTTGAACCTTGTGCAGTACCCACCGACACCAGAATAGACCTCTGTCACCTAGAAGTATCCCTGTATTGCCTCTCTCCCAAAGATATTTCTATGCAGGTGCTTCCCCCAGTAGTAGCTGCTCCTGATACCATACTGTTGATTGGAAACAAGTTCTAATATCATCCTAGATGTGCTGTGGTAGCAGAGAGATTAAACTTTCCCAAGTTTCAAAGAAGGACTGCGTATTTTCATATTTATGCAAGGAGGTCTTAGCCCAATCCATCTGAAGCAAGAACGATAGTTAGTCTAACAAGATCCTAAACGGAGGAGCTTGGACGTGGATCCATACCTGCAGCATGGCTTTAATACTGGCTGCCGTCACCATGTGCAGCAGTTTACGGGCCCCCGGAGAGCATGTGTACTTATCTGGTTTGAAATATCCAAAGATGGCCCATAGAGGCTCATCAGGAGAAAAACGTAATAGGAGAAAAAGGAGTCGGGCTTGTCAAACCGCGCAGACCATAACAAACATAAAAACAGAAGAAAGGTCACAGATCTTCTTTATTAGCCTACGCATTATGTGGCATAAAACCGCCACTTCATCAAATGAAGTGGTGGTTTTATGCCACAAAACGCGCAGGCTAATAAAGAAGATCTGTGACCTTTCTTCTGTTTTTAAGTTTGTTGTGGTCTGGCGGTTTGACAAGCCCGACTCCTTTTTCTCCTATTGGTTTTCCACTGTTTTCCAGCAGGGCACCAGCAGCAGCCATACTTTACAGGCTTTCCCAGTTTGTTGTGACTCACACAACCTGCACAGGTGAGTCAAACCTATTGGGGCACCGGGACTGTTAATTGTAAGATAAAACCCTATGTGCGCTCCCCCTTTCTTTCTTTCAGGAGAAAAATTTGTGAGATGTGTGGTAGTAAATTGTTGTATTCTGGCCCAGAAGGGTCAAATGACCGGGCATGTCCACAGGCAATGGAACAGGTTGGCTTTGGGAGAGTGCCACTTAAAGCACTCTGAGGTTGTGTACAGCCACATTCTATGACCCTTCTAGGGGGTTAAATAAATTCTATGACAAATTTTCAATCTCATTTCTCGTAAACGAGCTGAAGGGAGGAATTTGTGGGCTTGGCCCAGAACTTTTAGAATTGTGCTGTAGGATAAGGCAGGATCATCGATCTGCCATTTTGTTAGCGGAAATTGAGATTGCTTATAGTCCAAAGCTATATGGATGAATAAATTGGTGGCTATTTGGCTGGATGAGGAGTTAGATTTAGTGAACCATCTAAGCAGATATGGTTCCCACTTCCGCACAGGAAGATGTGTTTGTAACTTTGTCCCATAACTGTTAATGGCCACTTTACACGTCCCAACATCGTTTCGATATTGGATACAACGGCAATGGAGCGCGCACTGTTTTGTCACTTGTCCAAGATCGCATAGGAGGTGTTACACAGGGCGATTTCGGCAGGCAACACAACTGCGATGTCTACGCCCCCTTGTACGCGTGAACCAGGGAACGACCATTTAACATGGGAGAGGATAGGGGAAGTTGCTCTCCAAGTTGGTGTTGGGCTGTCACATAGAATGGTCCTGCCAGATCGTCCATCCAATATCGGGCAGTTGGAGAGCCTGCACAATTCTTCCCCGATATCGTTTTGGCATCGTACTTGCATCGAACTGCACATTTAAACCACACAACGCACGAACGATATCGTCGCCAACGCACGAACCACGTGACTTTTTATCGAAGTTGGACGACGATATCGGGACGTGTAAAGTGGCCATTAGGCTAGGGCCACACTAGCGTTGTGGCCTCCATCCTGGAAGGTCCGCCAAAAAGCAGGATTCCTGCAGCATTAGCACAGCGTTACCGTAGTGTAATGCTGCCTTAATGCTGTGAATAGAATCCTATGGGTGACGGAAGACACATCACATTGAAACACCTGAATGTAAGTGCCGGAGTTTGAACTCTCTTGCTATTTTGTAGCACACAGGAAAATGCGGAAAGTCACGCTTTCCTATACGCTAGGAAATAAAGCAAGATTTCAAACTCTGGCTCTTATGTGCCGGCATTTGGATGCGCTTGGGAGTCCGTCACCCATAGGACTCTATTAGCAGCGTTACACTACGGTAATGCTGCGCTAATGCTGCAGGAATCCTGCTTTTAGATGGACCCCCCAGGACGGAAGCCACAACTCTAGTGGGGCCCTAGCTTTAGCCTTGTGTACCAACATTTTATGTGGCGCTGTATGGAATGCCTTTAAATAGTCCAGATAGACAACATCGATTGCCTAAGGCTACGTTCACACGCTGTGCTATTCCTGCGCTAGTGCTGTGTATGGATCCGCTATTGCAGTGGAATGTAGTGAAACGAATTGATGTCAGCTGTCCCAGCGAAGTCAATGCGTGTCACTATTTTGCATTCACATGCTGCGCTTTTTACGCATCCGCTTTTGGGCTGAAAAGCGGATGCATAAAAAGAATGAACATGTCAATTCTTTTGGCGTTATTTTGCTTCGCTTTTACTCATCTCGCCTCGCTCCCACGAGGATCTCTCCTCATCCCGACACCATCGGACCTGTGCAGGACCTTAAACAGCACCATGTGACTGAGTGACATCACCCGGTCACATGACCAGGCTGCAGGGTCCTTTAGGCCGCGCTCGCTGCGGTCTCCTGGATGAGGAGACACCGGCTGCGGTCACCGGTGGAGTGTGTAGGATGAGCAAGCGCAAGCAAATAAACAGTAGAATTCACACACGGAACGCTGTGCTTTCTGAGGATCCGTTCTTGGTTCAGTTTTTGCACCAAAAATGGATCCTCAAAAACCGCAGCAATACGCTGTGTGTGAACGCAGCCTTAGTTCAGTCTGCCATTTACCTCCTCATAACAGTTGACCAGAATAGTTTGACATGAACGAACCCAAATAAACCCATATTAATGCTGGGTCATGAGGTTACTTTTATTGAGATACGTCAGGATAGCAGCTCTTGAAAACCCTCAGAGATTTTGCCCACAGCGTTTTATTTCCAGACTCAATTTTTACATCTATTGAATAATTGAATATTGTCACTACATTCACTATGTGTCAGTCCTCTGAAACAGACCCTGTGATTTTGGAATGTTTGAACATCAGAAATAATGATCTGTCTATTGTATCTAGGTATTTAATTCCTGCAGTACATGGAGGTGTATGCCATCACAGCCCGGTGATTTGTTTATTCTTTTGGTTCTGAGGTGGCGCTGTGCTTCCTGCTGGGTTAAGAAGGCGACATGTAATGGAGAATTTATATTACCCTTGATCGTGGGATTTTTTCTGTAAATACTGAAGAGAAAAAGTGGTGTTTAATAGAGTTGCTTTACCCTCATCCTCTTCCATCATTTCACTTCAGGGGGACAAAATTATTAAGTTTTGCATAATAGTATCATAGTTAGTGATGGCCAAACTCTCCAATGGATGGATCCAGACACCTTTTTTTAAACTTGAATCAGAAAAAAAGCTCAACCATCCAATACTCACTGGATCTCCTTGGCATCACAGAGCATTGACAGGTGTGTTCATTGTAGTAATACGAAAAAGAGAAGCTCCTCTGGAGCCACATCACGGAAGTATCCTTTATTGTTATTCCATTAAAAGCATTAAAGATGCTCCATAACGGGGTTAGCTATATACGTTTCGGAGATACGCTTCTTATTCGTTAGCACCTAACGAATTTGTGCTAACGAATAAGGAGCGCGTCTCTGAAACGCATATAGCTAACCCCATTATGGGGCATCTGTAATGCTTTTAATGGAATAACAATAAAGGATACTTCCGTGATATGGCTCCAGAGGAACTTCTCTTTTTCGCCTTTTTTTAAAGTCCGGATTTGGGACTGGACTTCACCCGAACTTGAGGTGTCAAGGTTACCTGCTGAAACACATGTTAGGGTAGGCATGGCTTGACTAGCAAGATCATACCAAAAAATGTACCATACCATACCATCTTTAATATTACATATAGTTATTTTTTGGACTGTGCACCCTCCCCCCACCCTGTAGCCGCAAGGAGACTCTGTATTTTATTTGTAGCTTTGGTTCCAGACACACCCCTTAAAAGCAGGTTTTAATTGCATTTAGTGGCATATACCCATACACGCAAGTTCACACTGCAGACATAAGGCGACTAGAGTAGGACCCGGTAGAATGAGAGACCTTGAAGCGGTTACCAGGCTCGGATGTCATGGCCATCACATCAGCTATGTTCTCATGTTATTCCTTACATAAGCTTTGAGTAGTTTTCTACTGTGCCTTTTTGCTCCAGTTCACACTTTGCATTAATACATGTCAGTCATTAGCTTTTTTCTCGCTAGAATTTTAGATGTTGGTGTGCAGCGGATATTTATCTAGTAACATTATGTATTTTTCCAGCTAGCACCCAACACAGAGGTGTGCCAGCCATCTTTAATATTACAGAAAAATGTGTATGCAGTTTAATATATTATCTAAAGGATAGTCTGGTCACTGTTTCTTTATATATCAGCCTTGTATGGAGTAAGCCTGTGGATGTAGTTTTCCTGATATCCTTCTATATTGATAGCGTTCTACATCCCCCATTTCTACTATTTATGTGTATAGTTAATTGCCATTTTGTTGCACTTTAGTATAGATATAATTCTTTATTAACTACTAGATATATGATCACCATTAACATTGGGCTATTTTCCATACTTCTGTTGTCATTTCAAGAGTTTTTGCAGAACTAGTTATGCCACTTCATCCATAATCTGGGTCTGGTTTCCCTTTGTACAAAACAATATTTACAATAGGGTTTCACTTCTTTACCCAATTTATGTTATAATCTTTAAGGGATTTATGATCTAATGTTCTGTACAATTATATATTTTACATAATAGTATCCCAGCCTTGACATTGTCTTGCCATTCTTTTTTTGAATCACTTAGGTCCCCTTCACACCATGATTTTTTCATGTCCGTGGGGATCCTGTTTTTTTGCACGACCACATGGACAGGAACGGACAGGCCCGGATGTGAACTCCGGATGCCATTTTTGTGTCCGAAACCGTGATTTTGAGGGATCCGAACACAGAAAGAGCTGGTAGGAGCTAAGCCTGCAAAGCGCAGGCAAGTGGTGTTGGCGCTATGATGTCACACGGGGGGAGGAAGAATCCTGTGTTCCTCCCCCTGTGTGACATGTCGGGGCTGAAGATTTGCTTTCCCACTGAATCTACATACAATGTGAAAGCAAAATAAAAGAGAAAACATGTATTAAAATAAAAAAAATAAAAAATGCTCTCCTCTCTGCCGGCTGTCGGGACCTAAGAAGATTTCGAATGCTGCCAGGACCTTAAAGAAAAGATGTGATTGGCCGGTAGCGATCATGTGATATGTCACATGACATACCACCTGATCCCTACCAGCCAATCACATTTTAAGGTACTGACAGCGTTCAGACGTCTTCCTGGGTCTCGGACAGCTGGCGGAGAGGTGAGCATTAATTTTTTTTATTTTTAACACATTGCTTTATTTCATTTCACTTTAGCAATACATGTAGCAGAGCAGTTTTAGTGTACTGAGCATACTCAGTTTACTAAAATCAGATCCTGGAAACGATCCTGTTTTTTCCTGGATCCGAGCTTCATAGACCCCTATTTATTTGAATCGGAGAGCGTCGGATCCGATTCTGCCCGATTGTGTCTGCTTTGCCCAAATTCAAAGCAGTCTCCGATTTTGGGGACGTGAAAACAGTGGATACAATTGGATCGCTGTACACACGGATGGCCATTAAGGACCAATCCGTGACCATAGGGATACATGGGGGCCGAATCGGATCCATGGCTATCAGTTTTACAATGGATAGCCACGGATCCACAAAAATCGTGATGTGAAGGGGGCCTTATGGCCACTTTACACGTCCCGATATCGGCGTCCAACTCCGATAAAAAGTCACGTGGTTCGTGCATTGGCCCCGATATCGTTCGTGCGTTGCATGGTTTAAATGTCCAATGCGACGCAAGAACGATGCGAAACCGATATCGGGGAAAAAATGAGCCTCCTCTCCAACGGCCCGATATTGGATGGCCAATCTGGCAGGATCGTGCTGTGTGAAAACCCAACCCCGACTTGGAGACCAACTTCCCCTATTCTCCCATGTTAAATGGTCGTTCCTGGGTCGGCCGCACAAGGGGGCGTATACATCTCAGTTGTGTTGCCTGCCGACATCGCGCTGTGTAACAGCTCCTATGCGATCTGGGATTTCTGCCAAAAAGGTGTGCGCTCCCGCGCCGTTGTGTACAATATCGGAATGATGTTGGGACGTGTAAAGTGGCCATAAGGGTATCATCTTTACTTTTTTTTTTATGGTTATGTATTAATTAAAATGTATGTGTTATAATGAACCTTCTGTTTTTTTTTGTTGTGTGAATCTCAATAATATAGTGTATATAAAGTAAAGTTACTTATGTTCTGCTATTATTCCAGATTTACTGACCCACACTACACCACAATCTAATCCTCTACACACTAGCACTATTATGTTCATTTATAGAGTGGGGGCTGGGAGAGTTCTTCATCAAGTCCTTCATTCTCTTACTAATCGTTCATTGAACAAACTGTCTCCAGCTGTGCGGGAATCCTCAGAGGTAATCCCAAAAGAGATGATGATATATTAGGCTGGGTTCACACTGCGGCAGCGTCCGGTCCGGGGCTGTCAGGATTGACAGCCTGGATCGGAGTTTTGCTCCATAGGAGACTATCGGGCTGCACGGAGCTGGATCGCGCCGGGTGGCAATTATCTGCCATCCGGCTGCTGTGTCGCCGGATGAATCCTGGAGTAGTGGGGAATTGTCTGCCGACTCCAAAAACGTTGCATGCAACGTTTTTGGAGTCGGCAGACAAATCCCCACTTCTGCAGGATTCATCCGGCGACACAGCAGCCGGATAGCAGATAATTAACACCCGCCGCGATCCAGCTCCGTGCAGCCCGATGATATTCTATGCAGAAAAACTCCGGTCCAGGCTGTCACTCCTGACAGCCCCGGACCGGACGCTGCCGCAGTGTGAAGGCAGCCTAACTCTCCTCTCTGGCATCAATTATCTATCTATCTATCTATCTATCTATCTATCTAATCCATCATCTATAAATTGATCTTTTATCTATCTTTCTATCCATCTGTCTATGGCGGCCATCACACGCTACGATATCTGTAAAGATATCGCTGAAACGTCACAGATTTTCAGTCTCTGCACTAACGTCGTGGCGTGTGACAGGTCGATCTGACAAGCGATAAGTGGTATGATCGTTAATCACAGATAGGCGCCCGTCACACACTACGATTTTGTGAGGGAACTCAGGGGTGCGCGCTCGTGGACAACATCGTTAGTAAGGTGTCACATGTATAGATAACGTTCAGGACGCAGCAACGACGTTGCGTGCAGGTATCGTTGGCACAACCAGCGACTGATGCTTGTCAATGATGTGAATAGGCGAAATCGGTAAGGAGATCGGTTATCGTGGTGTCACACAGAACGATGCAGCAGATTGCATGATCGACATCGTCTGATATGGGGTCCGGTTCTCATATCTGTGATTAACGATCAGACCACTTATCGCTTGTAAGATCGACGTGTCACACACAACGACGTCGGTGCAGCGACTGAAAATCTGCGACGTTTCAGCGATATCTTTACATATATCGTAGCGTGTGACGGCTGCCATATGAGAACCGGACCCCATATCAGACGATGTTGATCATGCAATCTGCTGCATCATTCTGTGTGACACCGCTATAACCGATCTTCTTACCGATTTCGCCTATTCACATCATTGACAAGCATCAGTCGCTGGTTGTGCCAACAATACCTGCACGCAACGTCGTTGTTGCGTCCTGAACGATATCTATACATGTGACACCTCACTAACGATGTTGTCCATGAGCGCGCCACCCTGAGATCGTTATTGAGTTCCTTCACAAAATCGTAGTGTGTGACGGCCGCCTATTACATATCTATATATCCAATACATATGTGTCAATCTACTAACTAGTCTAGCTTTTCATCATCTATAAATTTATCTATATAGGTACCGTTACATGCTTCAATGTTGAAACAATATCACTAACGATCTCGCGGGCGCGCAGTCGTTACTACATCGTTTAGAGATCGTTGGTGAGCTGTCACACGTCTAGATATCGTGCACGACGCACCAACCATCCAGTGAGCAGGTATTGTTCGCACAAGCCAGCGAACGATACGTGTTCACTGATGTGAATGGGCGAAGTTGTGAACGACATCGTTATCGTGGTGTCAATATTGCAGAATCCAGAATATGGTAAGACAATTGGAAAATTAAGGAATAGCACGTCTACTACCACCAGCTATGTATCTATCATAAACAACAATTTGTCTTTTTTTTTGACTAGACATATAGTTTTGAAAGAAATTAATAATTTTATCTTACCTGGTATATTCAGTAGAACATCAGAAATTGTTAAAAGCGCTAGATTTTAGTGAAATCATTTAAATAATGTCAAGCTTATATCCCTTCAAATCACTGTGTGTCGTGTTATTGAATAGGGCCCGTGTACCTGTGTATCTCCATCAATGATTGCCGATTGAAGTCGTTATTTTGGATGCCTCGCAACATTTTGTCATCTGACTTTCATGAGTTAATGACTCCTGTGCCTAAAAATCGCGCTTTTGCTATCTAAGACCACTTTCTTTTCAAAGTGATGATTCTCCCTGGACAGCTTCTTCTTGAGATGAGGATATTAGTAGGGGTATAACTACAATAGGTGCAGGGGTCGCATTCGCATCTGGGCCCTGGAGCCTAGGGGGCCCCAAAAGTCTCTTTGACCTATAGAAAAAGACTATTGCTATTAAAGCTTTGCAATATTTGGTTGCCCCATTGGAGCTTTCCCATCAGGGCCCATGAGCTTCAAGTACTGGATATTAGTACAATTATTTTTAAATACTGGCGTCAATTGTAATTATTAAAAAACTGAGGATGTCCCCCTTTTTTTTTATAAAATACAAAGAGCAGTATCAAATTGGGGAAAGGAACTCCTACAAAGGACCACAAAAAGGCCAAAAAGTCAGTCCCTCCTCCTCGACACACATCACTTCCTCTTCATGAAGAGTTGATTGGTCTAAAAAGGAGGTGTGTCCTTTCTACTCTGCTGATTGGCTGACAGGTATTTCAGAGGGATGTTAATGACTATTTTCCAGGTCCTCATAAGAACTTCTGGAAGACCTAAAGTGAGTACGACTCTAGCCTGAAGGTCAGTGAGATTACGACACTGGTAAAACGTGAAGCCGTCCAGTCCTTGTATAACCAAGCTTTTCAAACATTTTACCCATCATCTTTTATTTATTCTACATGATGTATAATGATACAAAAGCCAGTTAAAAAAAAAAGATATTTATTTTTGAAAGTGCATACCGAGGTCTAAAACAATAAAATGAAAAGCAACATAAAATGGACAATCTAGCACTGGAACGATACACACATACTAGGCTAAACACTGGACGTCTACATGGTCTACACTATTCGAAGATCACAGAAATGTCATTAGTGCTCACTGGGGCCTCCAGCCCCAAATTTGAAGGCAATTTTGGTATTAAAATGATGCTAGAAAAAAAACATTTTAATACAAGATCATTCGAGGCATCCTATGGTATGTATCAAATTTGGCTTGCTTCGTCTTTACCTCTGAGGGTGTAGAGTGAATTAATACTGACATTTTTGTCTACGAATAACAAAAATACTGTGTGATCTCTATGAATTCATGCGTCCACATAGCTGTATGATGAAATGTATAATAAAATGCCTCCTCTAGCATCAGTCTAAGAACAAATCTACCAGTATAAGCCTTGCTACAAAAAGCCTGAAATGCTTGCTTTATATTCTGAGATCCTGACCTCTACGTGCCACTTACCTAACACTACAAGTATCATATTCCCAGTAATATACCACGCAGACATAAGGCTTCTTGGCTGTAATCCCACACCAGATTACGCGTCACATTACTCACAACATTTTCCTGACTGCGTTTTCTCTTTTTTGTCTGAGTACATACAAACATGGATGTGCTTGATACAAAGTGCACAGTGTTGGAGTCAATGAAATAAAATACAGGTATTTCTCTTTGAACTGCGTTCCATGGAATCCAGAAAAGGCGATTACAGAAGAGATATGTGTTTCCCATAGTCCTGTGTCACCATGCAATACTGAGACAGAACATAGCAGTGAAGCACAGCCACAATACAAGAACAAAGAGGGGATGACTGAGAATGAGAGCTTTCATTAAGCATTGGTTCCTGTCCTCCATATGCATGTAATACCTGAAGAGAATCTATGGCTGACGCTCCGTAACCCACCAGAGCAATGTCCAGAGAAGCATTTTGTATGTAATCCAAGGCAAGTATCTGCAAAAATTGGTTGCAAGTAGCTGAAATATTTGAAAACCTTCCTAATAAGGTTGACTAGCATGTCAATGTAAAAAAGGAACCTGGGCTCCCAGCAGTTATGTGATGAAGTCTCTCCATCTTGTAAATGGTAAGTCTTCAAGGCACAAGTGTTGGCTGTGATTATTTGGGACCAGACACATAGTCAAGGTGACCAAGAGAGGTTTCTCAGAATCAGGGAATCTCAAGATGACCTCATGATTAGGAACTCAGAGACAATCCCAAGTGGTGGACTCACGAGAAGGCCAGCAGAAACATTAACACAACGTTAATGAAGATGAGAAAGAGCAAGATCACGAAGACGACAACGCGTTGGGTCTCAGGGTTCATATTGCAGCGGAGGATGGTATGAAGCGTGCTCCATTTCTGTCTTGCTCGTTCGGATCCTCTTGCCATGTCTTGGCCTGAGCTGAGCAAACGGTGCAGCTCTCAATGCTTCGTAGCCACAAACAAAAGGTCTGTGTTGCAGCTGTCAGCAGCAGGGATCTATCTGCTGTGCATAGCGTCCATAGAGGCTCGCTGCTTGCAGCACAATGATTACCTTCCTGCAGAATTCAGCACCTAATCCCACAGATTTCCATCCATTAAAAATCTACGATGCAGAAACGGCAATCTGTTTCAATGGAGGCAGCATAAATATTTCCCAGTCTTAGCAGGGTTATGGAGGTATTTGATTCCCTGTGTCAGGAGAGCCTTACATTCTATAACAGCGGTCGTTGCAGAATTATTGGCTTTTTCTTCAGCGAATCATCTCTTTGCAGACTATGGTCGCTAGGAAACGCACAGTCGGGGAAGGCAAGGAAGGTAGACATCAACATATTTAAAGCACCTCACAAATGGCTAAGATAGATTTTTAGGAAGCAACTGCTTCTATTGAGAGTACACAAAGACATTACTAATAGGGCACCCAGCATGGGGTGCAGCATTCAGCGTCAAGGAGGTTTTCACAAGGCCAAGGGATTCATGTAACCGACTCAGAACCAGAAATATCAAATATGACATAGGCCGGGTCCACATGGGCTGGGGAGATTGATTTGTATGTTGTTTACTGATTTCAGAACCAGGTGTGAAGAAAAGTATAAAGCAAAGGTCAATGATGGAGATTATTCGGGGCTTAGATGTGTCCCTGACTCAGTGAGACTGACACTCCTTACATTCATTCCCTAGTCTCAGTTTGCAGCATGCGGCCACTCTTAACACGGTCAATAATATGGGTTACCAGTGCCAGGGGCAAGACAAGAATTTTGTGCCCCTATCTCTGTGTCCCTTCCACCAGACAAGACCAGTATTGAATCCCTTGTCCAACAAGCATATATTGCATTTAGAAAAACTGATGGAATTAAAATAATTTAGGGCCTTTTCTCATCACGTTTCTGCTCTGTTTAGGATGCATTGCATTTTGCAGGTGCAAACACGCATAAAACGTTGTAAAAATGCATGCATTTTTGCACCCATAGACTTGTATTGTAAAAAAGCATGCAAATGCAGTAAAAATGCATGGAAAACACGGATGAATTTGAACACACGTGTTCTTACCCAGTGCATAGGAAACGTTGATGGCAAAGTTTCCTATGCGCTGGGTAAAAACGCATGCATTCAAATGCACCCGCATTTTGCACGCATTTTAACTGCGTTTGCATGCTTTTTTACAATAAAAGTCTATGGTGCATAAATGCATGCATTTTTACAGCGTTGTATGCATTTTTGCATGTGTTTTCTGAATAACACAATGCATCCTAAACGGAGTAGAAACGTGATGTGAATTTAGCTTTACCGTTATGCACGTATCAACTCACTCATCGGTAAAGGGAGAAATAAAGTCTATCACCTTGTATCCGCACCCACTCCCTACTGGATCTTGTTCACACTAGAATTCACTAAATGCACAGCTAGAAACCACAGCTCAGACCTGGCTCCCTGAAAGGCAATTGAGTTGTTTCTCATTCTTTCTGAGGAACAAGAGAGGAGGTAGCAACACAACTAACTAGGACAATGAATGTGTGTAGGGATGGACAAAAAAACAAAGATGAGCAAACATAAAACAAGTCCACAAGTGGACAAAGGAGTAATGCTAAATGCAAGCAATGTACAAACCTAACATAAATAGGTGTAAAGAAGGCAAATAAGAAACACACAAAGCAAATAAAACACTGGTCTCTGCCTAAAAAGCAAAATCCATTAGCTTCAGGGCTGTAACTCCTAGTAGAAATATAGCCAGCAGAGAAAGCTCAAGAAAGGAGATATAAATAGTCCCATCTGGAATGTGATAGAACATAAACAAAATAGGAAAATGAAAATACCTGACTAGCAGTCGACCAAAGTAGAAAGCAAAGATAAATTAACCATCAGCATTAGGACAGGAACCAACCAGACTGTGGCTCAGCAGGGAAGGAAACTGACCATATAGCTAAGGACACCTGATAAAGTCCAGAGAATGAGGTATGACTCACATTTAATATTAGTAAATTCATACCTAATATAAATTGTCCACTTATAATTATTGCAAACATTTTCAATTAAGGTATTGAAGTTTGCATGGAAATATGTGGAAGAACAATGTAATCTTAGACTCCTTTCACATCAGCGTTTTTGCTGATTTGCGGCAGATCTGGCAGATTTACAGCATCTGCCGCAAACGGATAACTTGCGGCAAGAATGCAACAAGCCCATATTCATTCTCTATGGGATTTGCAGCAGGATCGGCAAATGCGTTTTTTGCCGCGATCCAGCAAATTCGGCACTTGCGGCGGGTCAAAAAACCGCACCTTGCAGCATTTCATTTCCTTTGCCAGATCTGCAAGATCGGGCAAACCACACTTGCTACCCCTGCTGCAAGTCCCATAGAGAATGAATGGGGCTTGCTGCAAGTGTGCCGCAAATGCGACTGCTACGTGGCAGATGTGGTAAATCTGCTGGATCTGCCGCAATTCAGCGAAAACGCTGATGTGAAAGGGACCTTAGTCTTCCTGTGTAATATGCAGAGCACAGCAGGTCTCTGTACATGTTTTTATACTTTATTAAATTATGATCAGCCTCTGTCATGCCAGTTAATGCCGATGCAGAGCACTCAGCAGTTCAGGTGACTTTGTTATTAGCAGTTGCACTCTCCATTGACAGCAACAGAAATGACAATGCTGAATATCATAAAGAATTGAAGAACTCACATTCGATACCTGTGAGAAAATAATCTGAACTGTTATGTGTTCTGCATAGGCAATAGCAAAAGTGATCACTATATAGACAAGGCATCTGCTACTACATCATCCACAAAGGAATAACTGACCCTGTCACTCAGTGGATTTATCAGCGCCAGATAGTTTAACAGTGATAAGGGGGATAGGGGGGCACAGGAAACTTGTATCCCTAAAGGTACCTTTAACGCCGCAACTATCACTGGTGATCGGTAGCAACCGTACGTGCGCATGCACATTTTTAACGGTTGCTAACGATCACCGATGCCGCATGTACACGACGCAATTGCGCCCTCAACATAAGGGAACATGGTTCCCTGGAAGTTCAAACAGATCCTGCAGGAAACATCCGGTTGAATCCTTTCGCCGCTTCACACGCCGCAATCAGTAGGGGAATATGGGCGTACATGTTCAGCGGCGCTAAAACATAGGCATGACAGACTTGTGTATTCCGTGACGCTAACACGATGATTGGACAATGCAATAGCGTCATGATTGGCCAGCCTGCGCAGGAATGCCAATGGTAACACAGTAGCCCCCACCAATTATCGCTGATGGGGCGCGGTATCCAGCACGCTGTGGCACGCCTCTGGGAAAATCACTAGGTGACGCAGATTCCATCCCTATCGCCCGCTTACACGCCAATACCAGGGCAATTCACCATCTGGGTTGCTTCTGATTTTAGAACAATGCTCTGAAACCGCAACCCGGAGCAACTGCGAAAATCACGATCACTTTCCCAAATTACACGCCGCAACTTCGTAGCAATTTCAAGGCAACAGTCACAAAAATCACGATTGCCTGGCAGTTGCTACACCGCAATGGCGGCGTGTAAAGGTACCTTAAAAGGTTGATGCATCTTTGTCCCCCCTCCCCTTCATGTAGTGCCACTGCAAACCATATTTCATGGATATAATGTGAAAGTAAGAGGAGATGTTCTTATATCTCCATATGATGAGTGTTCAGCGCCCTAGGCTCTCTAACATTCAGATTACCAGGGGAAAATGTGTGCTCCCCTTCGGCGGTTCAGGTTAGAATTTTTTGCCAGCTGTGTGTGTCCATCTTAAACTGAATGCCCCCATATCAGTTATCTGCTGGTCGGAGACACTTGCGGGTGCATCCAGTTCTTTACTTTTTCCATGATCCGGGTGTCACCATTTTTTAACTGAGATCAAAAATGCACCTGGATCCATGGCACTATGGGTTAAATCAGAATGTGCCTCTATGTAACTCAGATCCGGTGGACTCCAGGTCCCATTGAATCTGGATGCCAGATCTGGGTTTTTGGTGCCCAGAACGCAGTTCTGAATTACACGCTCCCTGGAGGGTGTGTCATTTGTCACCGGATCCAATGGAAACAGGTAATCCACGAGATGCAACGGGATGCTGCCGCATCGGTATTATTGCTGATCTGTGAGCCTGGATCAGTGATATTTACCATCAATGCCATAGACCTATGCAGGCCCTTAGTGTGCATGGCAAGTCGCCTCCCATACCTTGGTTGAGGTGATTTATTAGCCTGCACCTGGGCTTGCTACACAAGTGGGGTCTGACTGCGTCCTGCAAGTGCAGTATTGTTTTTTGTCTATGACATTGATGGTAAGTTTTTTGATGCTGCTTTTTCTAGTAGTTTTTGTATATTTTTGATAAGACTGATGAGCATGGGAATCCGTGTCGTGGATCATCAGCTTAAGTGTCTTGGCCAACACATGAACCAATATCCCATTTATAAAGGTTTTTTGTTCATCATACAGAGAACTTTTCTGCACTTTTTTATTCATTTCAGGGTGTAGTTGGGCCCCTAGGGGGCGCCATTCATCTAGTGGTGCAGAAACATTGTACTGTGCAGCCCATGGCTCAGGCAGCAAGCTTTTGGGTAGCTTTCAGACATTCTGCACGATATGCATCAGTGTGAATGGTGCCCTATGCAGGCCCTTAGTGTGCATGGCAAGTCGCCTCCCATACCTTGGTTGAGGTGATTTATCAGCCTGCACTTGGGCTTGCTACACAAGTGTGGTCTGACTGCGTCCTGCAAGTGCAGTATTGGTTTTTGTCTATGACATTGATGGTAAGTTTTTTGATGCTGCTTTTTCTAGTAGTTTTTGTATATCCTGGATCAGTGATAACACCGGTGTGGACGCATCGTGTTGCATCAGTCTGGGGGAATCCAGGGGGATGTAGGGTTTGCCAGCATGCCCCCGGATTCACAAAAACAACAGTGTGAAACCAGCCTTAGAGCACCCCTAATGTAAAAAAGGGAGGGAGCTTGAAAAGGAGAGTTGAGGGTAATCTTAATTCTTGCTCTGCAGCTGAACGTGACGAGAGGGAGAGACTCAGAACAAGTGACAGGAGGGGAGGGAGAGAGAGCACACGGAGAGCAGGGATGGAGACATCTTTATGTTTAACTGCTCTCACTGCGACTGACAGAGAGGTTCAGTAGAGCAGTACATAATTCTACGGGGACATGTCTGCTTCTAAAGAGAGCTAGCTTGGATCAGGAGCTCCTGTGCATGTTCTTGAATGCACGTTCCTGGCTGGCCTCTCTGCTTTCCCATAATGTTTGTACTGCACATGTGCGGCCACCCTCCTGGTGGTCAATCTCTTAGGCAATGGGCTGTAAACAAAGAAACACAAAAACTGGAATATCACCATAATGGTGCAACCTAGAAACATGATGTTAACTACAAAGTTGCTTATTTTCACATATTCTACCTAATTATTCTAATTTTATATGTGCAAATTTATTGCAGCCACTATGACAACTTTATAACATGAGAATAGTCCTTTAAGCGAGAGTGCTCAGGGAGTTCTAAGATATAAGGCTTAACTGCCATTAATTAAATATTCATGACACAGACTTTTAATATCCTAATATTGATTTCTATTTGCTTATGTTGCACCAACATATTCCACAGCACAAGAATGTTTATTGCACACTTCTCTTTATGAAGCAAACTTAGAAAAAAATGTATTAGGTGGACCGGGACATCCCAGGACCTGACAACAGTAGTGTATTACACCACACAGCCAGCAACCGCTATCACCCACCTAAGCCTGGTGTCTTCTTGATTTCAATAGTATCTGAATCCTGAGAATGCAGATACATTTATATATAATGGTGGAGAAGGAAACGTTCAACTCTCTATGCCACCATTCAGCCTGTGCGTCTGAGTCTCAGCAAAGCAGGTGCGATGACAAAACCACAACACCTCAGCACACCAGCCAGAGGGGGATTATTTTTATTGTCGATTAGTACTTGTGGGAAAAATGGTGAGGATATCATTCTATGTCAGTTGGGCTGTATGATACTGTGTTGTGGTCTGATGAACCATCATACTGTGTGAGGTGCTCTTGGAACATTATACTGTGTGTATGGAGAGTTGTGGGATTATCACACTGTGTGGAGGACCTGTTGGGTAATCCTACTGTATGTGGGGGGCTTTAAGGGTATCTGTCACGATGTAGTGAATACTGATGAGGGAATGGCAGCTACAGGCAGGATGACCAGGGAAGACTAGTCTGAACCAAGTCTAGGAACCTGAATGGCCCTGATCCCGAAGGTATCTTTGATGGTGAGAAGGTTCGGGCCTCCAGCCTCTCCCTAAAACTCCTCCACCAGCCCTGCGCTATTCCCCCCTCACCTCCCTCCACAGAACTGGGATACAGCAGCTCCAAAGGAAAGGACATCAGCCACACAAACACACAAGTCAGCACAGCACGGCTTCCAGGCATAGAGTGAGACTCTATCAGAAGAAAGGAGAGGCTGCTTAAAGACCAGGGGGAGGGGAGCCCAGGTGAGTCACACATTAACCCCTCAACCAGCAGCCGAATCACATAGCGGATGCAGTTCTGGAGCACAACACAGGAGGCCCAGGACCTTCACAACTATCAACCATGCAGCTCTTAAAGACAAACACATACACAGCAGCATCCAGCAAAGTCAGCGCCAACTAAGCACGTGACAGTATCATACTGTGTGTTGGGGCCAACATATATGTATGTGGGCCTTTTATTATTTTATGGGGCTGGTGGAGTATTATATTATGTGTGGAGACTACTGTGGGGGTGTCATACTGTGTATGGAGCTGTGTGGGCATTATTTGTGTAGAGGGGTGGGTATTATAATGTATGTAGGGTGCTATGGAAATATCATAATGTTTTGGGGACTGTGGGGTATCACACTGTGTGCGGAGCTTTGTGAATATTATATTTCATGAGGGTTGTGGGGGTACCGTACTTTGTGGGGGAGGGAGCAGAGCATGATATTGCATGCTGGGAACTGTGGAGGCATTATGTGATGTGCGCGGGGCATCATACCATGTGTGATGGTGCTGTAAAGCACCAAACTGTGTGGAGGACAGTGGGAGCATTATATGTGTGTGTGAGGGGCTGGGCAGTTGGATTATCATACTGCCTAGGCTGCACTGGGGGCATCATATTGTGTATAGGTTCATAATATTGTGTTGGAGAGAGCTGTGGGTGCATCATACTGTGTGTGGGTAGCTGTTGCTCGAAATACGTCTTATATATGCTTAGGGGTACACTCACTGTAGCATATAGCATCTGATTTGATATACTAATGACGCTCGGCTCAAACTCTGCTGTGAGCATGGCTGAGTGTCATCTACTATGCTCTGATCCTCTCACATGTGAGGAGAAGTAAAGATCAAACTCTTGTTATTCTCCATTGCCTGTCTGTATATCGAATTGCACTTGTGGCGCCTCTGCGGTGGTACTGCACCGAATCCACAGTGTGGTATTCCCGTCTGCAGTAACCAGGTTGGTAAGTCCAGGCATCCACAAACACACTAAACACACCCGATCCTAGAGACGGCGAGTGAACCCGTTAGTGGGACGGCTCAGGTAGCCAGTGGGACAGCGGGGAAAGAAAGGTGGTGGGTGGGAAGTTAGGAAGAGCCGTCAGGAAGAGGAGAGGACACAAATGGGAAACACAATAGGAAGTGGGAGGTCAGTTCAGTTGAGGCCAGTTGGAGAGAAGGTTGGTAGAGTAAGCAGGAGAGGAAAGGCCCGGAGGACTGGAGCAGTGATGGGGCTCATCCTGGGACAACCGACTGCAGAAAGAAAGAGGGAGCCATAGGGGAGTAATGCGGAGGGACAGGGCGAGCAACAGGGACCCGGCCCTGAAGATGGCGAAGAGACTCCAACCACAGAACCAGTGGCCACGAGATCTAGAGGAGCAGTGGTCAACTCCTGGAACATCCGCTGAGAAGGCAGACGTACTGTGGTCAGGGGATATGGCTGGTCACTCGACAAGGCCCGTGGCTGCTTGATTGGGGCACTGTGCACGGAGGCATGTGCAGATATTAGGCAAGCAGGCAGTGCTGAGGAAGAATGGCCTAAGAAGGGAGGAACACCATCCTGGTTGCTAAGGACTACCCGGACTGCAATCGAACCTGAGTTTGTAACCTGTGGTGCGAGCAAGAAAGCCAAGTAAACCGGGTTTGGAACTCAGAACTGTGTGAGAGACTGTTCATTTTCCGCCAGAGGAGCGGTAGAATGATTAGCTGCGCAGGCCGCAGGAGCCTGCCTGTGAGACACTCCTATCCCTCCCCGCAGCCGGATCAGTCCCGCTGGCCCACCATTACCCAATACCTCTACACCTGATGCACTGGGGATCCACTCCACCGGTGTGAAGCGTTACCAACATAGCTGCCATCCCATCATCCCCAGAGATCCCGGAGTGCAGCGGCAGCCATTAATAGCCGCATAACACGGGTGGCGTTCTTGACAGCCACCCCCCAAATCCCTTATTCCATAACTCTTATTTCCCCTATTTTTATTGACCGCTTGGGGGCCACGGATCGGGTCACGCCACCATGACATCCCAAACCCACAGACGACATCACCAGAGGGAGAGGCTTGGCTCCGAGTACCCTACGGCCCCTTGGGGCGAGTTACACTTACAGTTATGGCCAAAAGTATTGACACCCCTGCAATTCTGTCAGATAATACTCAGTTTTTTCCTGAAAATGATTGCAACTACAAATTCTTTGGTATTGTTATCTTCATTTAATTTGTATTAAATGAAAAAACACAAAAAGAATTGTTCTAAAGCCAAATTGGATATAATTCCACACCAAACATAAAAAGGGAGTGGACAAAAGTATTGGCACTGTTAGAAAAATCATGTGATGCTTCTCTAATTTGTGTAATTAACAGCACCTGTAACTTACCTGTGGCACCTAACAGGTGTTGGCAATAACTAAATCACACTTGCAGCCAGTTGACATGGATTAAAGTTGACTAAACCTCTGTCCTGTGTCCTTGTGTGTACCACATTGAGCATGGAGAAAAGAAAGAAGACCAAAGAACTGTCTGAGGACTTGAGAAACCACGTTGTGAGAAAGCATGAGCAACCTCAAGTCCATCTCCAAAGACCTGAATGTTCCTGTGTCTACCATGCGCAGTGTCATCAAGAAGTTTAAAGCCAATGGCACTGTCACTAACCTCCCTAGATGTGGACGGAAAAGAAAAATTGACGAGATTTCAACACAAAATAGTGCGGATGGTGGATAGAGAACCTCGACTAACATCCAAACAAGTTCAAGCTGCCCTGCAGTCCTAGGCTACAACAGTGTCAACCCGTACTATCCGTCGGCGTCTGAATGAAAAGGGACTGTATAGTAGGAGACCCTGGAAGACCCCACTTCTTACCCCGAGACATAAAAAAATCAGGATGGAGTTTGCCAAAACTTACTTGAGAAAGCCTAAAACGTTTTGGAAGAATGTTCTCTGGTCAGATGAGTCAAAAGTAGAGCTTTGTGGGCAAAGGCATCAACATAGAGTTTATAGGAGCAAAAAAGAGGCATTCAAAGAAAAGAACACGGACCCTACAGTCAAACATGGTGGAGGTTCCCTGATGCTTTGGGGTTGCTTTGCTGCCTCTGGCACTGGACTGCTTGACCGTGTGCATGGCATTATAAACTCTGAAGACTACCAACAAATTTTGCAGCATAATGTAGGGCCCAGTGTGACAAAGCTGGGTCTCCCTCAGAGGTCATGGATCTTACAGCAGGACAATGACCCAAAACACACTTCAAAAAGCACTAGAAAATGGTTTGAGAGAAAGCACTGGAGACTTCTGATGTGGCCATCAATGAGTCCAGACCTGAATCCCATAGAACAGGGGTCTCAAACTCGCGGCCCGCGGGCCGCATGCGGCCCCTGGTGCTTCCCTGTGCGGCCCCCAGGACTTTGGACCAAGAACCATGCTGGCGGCAGTCCAGTGCATGGTGCCGCCGCTTTCCCCGCTATAACATTACTTGCGGCCGCTTCACTGTCTCTGCCGCTCGCTCTGCCGCTCTGTAAGCTCAATACAAGCCCCTCAGCCAATGAGAGGCCACTGACGTCACCTGCGGGCCTCTCATTGGCTGACGGTGACTCGCATTGAACTTGCAGAGCGAGCGGCAGAGACAGTGAAGCGGCCGCAAGTAATGTTATAGCGGGGAAAGCGGCGGCACCATGCACTGGACCGCCGCCAGCATGGTTCTTGGTCCAAAGTGCTGGGGGCCGCACAGGGAAGCCCCAGGGTCCCCATGCACTGGACATGCATGGTTAGTAATAAAAGTGTGTGCTAGTGTGAGTGCCTGTGAGTGTGAGTGCCTGTGAGTGCCTGTGAGTGTGAGTGCCTGTGCCTGTGAGTGCCTGTGAGTGTGAGTGCCTGTAAGTGTGAGTGCCTATGCCTGTGAGTGTGAGTGCCTGTGAGTGTGAGTGCCTGTGCCTGTGAGTGTGAGTGCCTGTGAGCGTGAGTGCCTGTGAGCGTGAGTGCCTGTGAGTGTGAGTGCCTGTGAGTGTGAGTGCCTGTGCCTGTGAGTGCCTGTGAGTGTGAGTGCCTGTAAGTGTGAGTGCCTGTGAGTGTGAGTGCCTGTGCGTGTGAGTGCCTGTAAGTGTGAGTGCCTGTGAGTGTGAGTGCCTGTGCCTGTGAGTGCCTGTGAGTATGAGTGCCTGTGAGTGTGAGTGCCTGTGAGCGTGAGTGCCTGTGAGTGTGAGTGCCTGTGAGCGCCTATGCCTGTGAGTGTGAGTGCCTGTGAGTGTGAGTGCCTGTGAGTGTGAGTGCCTGTGAGCGTGAGTGCCTGTGAGTGCCTGTGAGCGTGAGTGCCTGTGAGCGCCTATGCCTGTGAGTGTGAGTGCCTGTGAGTGTGAGTGCCTGTGAGTGTCTGTGCCTGTGAGTGCCTGTGAGTGTGAGTGCCTGTGAGCGCCTGTGAGTGTCTGTGAGCGTGAGTGCCCGTGAGCGTGAGTGCCCGTGAGCGTGAGTGCCCGTGAGCGTGAGTGCCCGTGTGTGTGAGTACCTGTGCCTGTGAGTGTGAGTGCCTGTGAGCGTGAGTGCCTGTGAGCGCCTGTGAGTGTCTGTGTTCGTGACTGCCTGTGTTCGTGAGTGCCTGTGTTCGTGAGTGCCTGTGTTCGTGAGTGCCTGTGTGTGTGAGTGCCTGTGTGTGTGAGTGCCTGTGTGTGTGTGTGCCTGTCTTGAGAGTGCCTCTTGAGTGCCTGTGGGTGTCAGAGTGCCTGTGGGTGTCAGAGAGCCTGTGGGTGTCTGTGAGTGTGAATGCGTGTGGGTGTCAGAGTGCGCGATTTTGTACAGAAGTGTGTGATTATAACAAAAGTCCTTGGTGGTCCGCATTCTTCATCAGGTGGATTTACCTGATGAAGACGGCGGGCCGCCGTGGAAACACGTTGTGGTATATTAAAGATAATTAAACGTGTGCCTCCTGTGCTCTAGCACTTCTGCTATAATCACACACTTCTGTACAAATATCATATCCCCATCCTAGGTTTGCAGCAGGAGCAGCTGTGAACCAGAGTCTCCGCTAACAGAATCCAAAGGACCTGCGGTGACGTAACCGAGAACGTCACAGGGGCAGGTGATCGGATTGCTTGAGTCAACTGACTGGAAGAAGGAGCTGCTCGTGGAGGAAACCCCGACCGCTGGAGTCCGGAGCCATCCACTGCGATACGCCGAGGTTGTGCAGGGTTGCAGAACCTCCAAAGGTGAGATGCGAACCCCCCATATCTGTTATTGACGCCCCCACTAGACCACCAGGTACCGCTCATGGGTTGTGCTTCCCCCCCTTTTGTTCCACATGAGTGAGTGTGAGTGAGTTAATGTGTGTGTGAGTTAATGTGTGAGTGGGTGTGATTGTGAGTGAATATGTGTGAGTGTGTAAAAAGAAGGCAGACCAGGTTGGGGATATCACTAAAAAAGAGGTCCAGCATGGGCGACATTACTACACTATGGGGGCCAGGATGGGGACATCACTACAAAAGGGGACCAGTATGGGGGACTGGATGGTGACATAACTACAAAAGGGGACCAGTAAGGGGGTCATCATTACAAAAAGGGACCAGCACGGGGGACATTACTACAGAAGGGGATCAGGTTGGGGATATTAGTACAAGAGGGCGACCAGGATGGGGACCAGTATGGGGACATTACAACAAGAAAGGGACCAAGATGCGGACATTACTACAAGAAGGGGATCAGGATTTGGACGTTACTACATTGACCAAAAAATCTGGTATTACTAAAAATGTCAGGGTACCGTCACACCAGGTGACATCGCCCCATGTAAAGTGGCGATTTTGCACCGAAAAATCGGCTGAGAGTGGTCGCCTGGTTTCACACCACTGCTGTGAAACCAGGCAACCACTCTCAGGCGATGTGTAAGCATCGCCCTGTGTAACATCGCGAATAGCGATGTTACAGGCGATGGGAGCCATAGGCTCCCATGTTACAGGATCCCTGCTGGGGTTTCTAGACACCCCAACAGCGACATTGCCTGAAACATCGCCAAAGCATCACCGAAGGTATCGCCGCGTCTAAACACACGACGCTGACGGAGTGCCAAAAATGTGCGCGCTCCCGTGTGTCGCCGGCGATGTCACCTAGTGTGACGGTACCCTTAGTCCTACAAGCAATGCGGCCCCCGATAAAAAAAATTTTCTATGTGCGGCCCACCAACCCAGCCGAGTTTGAGACCCCTGCCATAGAACACCCATGGAGAGATCTAAAAATGGCAGTTTGGAGAAGACACCCTTCAAATATCAGGGACCTGGAGCAGTTTGCCAAAGAAGAATGGTCTAAAATTCCAGCAGAGCATTGTAAGAAACTCATTGATGGTTGATCGCAGTTATTTTGGCTAAAGGTTGTGCAACCAAGTATTAGGCTGAGGGTGCCAATACTTTTGTCTGGCCCATTTTTGGAGTTTTGTGTGAAATGATCAATGTTTTGCTTTTTGCTTCATTCTCTTTTGTGTTTTTTCATTTAAGACAAATGAAATGAAGATAATAATAACAAAGAATTTGTGATTGCAATCATTTTCAGGAAGAAACTGAGTATTATCTGGCGTCATGACAAACTCCCCTGTAAATATTCCCCATTTATTGCGGAACCTGGGACACGGTTCAGACCAAGACCTCCGTGATATCCCCAGCAGTACCCCGGTCCGGCACCGAGTACCCTGTCCCAGTGGGCTCCACACATCCGTTTGAGGGATGCATTAAAGATGCTTTTTTTCCCCTTGCCATTTCCATAACAAGTGTGGGATGAACAAAGTAGACGGTAACCACATTGCTCAGGATTACACATCCTGAGCAATCCGGTACCCGCATTGCGGTTGACAGAACCGCTCCGAAAAGTGCAGCCTGCATGATTTTTAGCGCAGGCTGCAGATCCGGAGCCGGTAACCGGATTGCATGTAGAGCAATCCGGTTACCATAATGGGCTCCTATGGGGAGCGGTTCCTGATCCGGTTTTGGGCTTTTTGACAGCTCAAAACCGGATCAGGATTTCTAATTCCTGCCGCATGTGTGACCCTAGCCATAATCCTACACAAAACCACAAAAATGGGCTGGACAAAATTGTTGGCACCTTCAACTTAATAGTTGGTTGCACACCTTTTGCAATAGATAACTGCAATCAATCGCTTCCTATAACCATCAACAAGCTTCATACACCTCTCAACTGGAATTTTGGACTCTTCCTTTACAACCTGCTCCATGTCTTCCATATTTGAAGGTGTCTTCTCCAAACAGCAATTTTAAGATCTCACCACTGGTGTTCAATGAGATTTAGATCCCGACTCATTGCTGCCACTTCAGAATTCTCCAGCACTTTGTTTCCATCCATTTCTTGGTGCTTCTTGAAGTGAGTTTGGGGTCATTGTCCTGATGGACTCATGACCTAGGATACAAACCCAGCTTTCTGACACTGGGCACTACATTGCAACCCAAAATCCTTTGGTAATCTTCAGATTTCATGATACACACAATCAAGGCACCCAGTGCAGAAAAACAACCCCAAAACATCTCTGACCTCCACCATATTTGACTGTAGGTCCTGTGTTCTTTTCTTTGTGGCCTCATTCTGTTTTCAGTAAACAGTAGTATGATGTGCTTTACCAAAAAGCCCAATCTTGGTTTCCCAGAAGGATTTTGGCTTATTCATGAACATATTAGTAAACTGCAGTCTAGCTTTTTTGTGTTTCTGTTTCAGTAGAAACTTCTTGATTTTGTTGGGCACATTTTTTTTTATTTACGTGAGATTATGTCCAATTTGCCTTTTTTTTCAGCTTTTTAGTGTTGTTCCAATAATCATAATGGAGATAAACGGGTTTAACAAAACTTGTAATTGCAATAATTTTCTGGGAGAAATGCTTATCCTTCAAGGGTGACAACAACTTCAGCCATGGCTATGTTTATCTGAATATTGTACCTCATATACCTTATATACCCCACTGTAGATTTTCATTGTGACGGTGGTGTTCGTGCCGATCTTTGTATTTGTGTATTACATTCTATGTATGTAACAATGCCATGTGCCACGTTAAGGAGTTAATTCATACTTCCTGGCCAATATTAGCTTCATTGAGGCTCCATTCAGACGTCTGTATTTTTTACGTATGCAAAAAAAAATTATATCAATGTCATCAATGTTATGGATCTGTGTGTCAGAGATGTTCACATATGGACAACTAAATAAATTACAAAGATTTTTCGATCCTTTGAAATGTCAAGCACAGACTGCACATATATAACTAATGGACGCCATCCGTGTGCTGTACATGTTTTTCATGGACCCATAGACTTGTAATGGCACTTTTTCATGATGGCTGCTGAAAAAAAATGGATATATCTCCCTGAGTTTTGCTTAGGCACATGGGCTATAAATAAACGTGGACATGTAAAGTGCACCATAGTTTATAATGGATGCGTGTGTTATCCGTGAAAAGCATTGATACATATATGCTACATGGAAGTCTAAATGAGGCCTACTTTGTAGAATTTCTGTTTGTATACAATGACTATTGCTTTAGATGAAAATGTATTCAGTTTTGTACATACAGTAGGTGAAATAAGTATTGAACACGTCACCAATTTTCTAAGGAAATATATTTCTAAAGGTGCACGTTACATTATTTTCTCATACTTACACATCACTAAATTTATGGACATCTACGGTTTAATATCTTTCCCTATGTGGATTGGATGGGTTGTTACCGACATGTGGTGAGAACGTCATATCTATAGAAACATATTGGTGACATGTTCAATACATATTTCACCTGCTGTATGTACTGATTGAATATTTGTTGTTTTTTCAGTAAGAGGTATCAAGCTTTGGATACCTCATCGTGTGCTTCTAGTTTTAGCGACACTGGGATTAGGACACGGGAGGGTTAACAGTGGAACATACGTATAATGTCGCTATGGCACAATGATGTACTTCATCAACATCTCAACAACATCACTGTAATATAGAGTACTATGCAAAAGATTTACTACGCAGGTGTGTATAAAGTGCTACAATATATGAATGCTTTCAAAAATAGAAATGTTAATAATCCATTTTTAACAATTAATAAAATGCAAAGTAAATGAACGAAAGCCTTCGGACACATGTTGAGTATTTGGCGAGTATAAAGCTGCAGTAAAACTTAGTGATTTTTGACATTCTCACGCCAATTTTGCTTAGCAGAGCTGAGGCAGGACATGGATGTGGTGACTGCTGCTAATCAAATTCATAATAAGTGGTGGCATGTGTGGCGCCCCTATGGCTAGGCGCCACAGGGTAGTATTGCACCTTAATAATAATGTGTTAACCCTGTGAAGTTATCAGTTCAAGGGTCACCTTATAGAGTCTGTTTTTACACCCACCTAGGACCACACCACTTAGAATAGGGGGTCGGTAATTTAGTAGGTCCCAAAAGGATGGGGGTGGAGCCTAGGATAGAGTAGTGGTAAACCCCTGTTTCAACACCCCCTAAACAGCCTGCAGCGGATGGACTAGCGCTGTATGGACTTGTAACCTGTTTTCTTTTCTTATTTATCCCTGGTTTTTGTAAATTTTTCATTTTTGAGATTCTGTACAATTATCAAATGTAAATAGTTATGTTATGGTTATGGAAAAATGTTTCAGTCCCAGAGGACTGTATTTAAGTAGGGTGGAATGTGACACCCCTGCGGGGGATTGCCACAGGATCCACCGGTGCAAGGAGGGAATTACACCTTGGTTAACACAGCACACCACACCTTCCACCCCAGACCTGAAGGGGAGCCCTACTGGCTGCCTTAAGTAAGTTCCCCTTTAAGAACATCTAGGCCTGAGGGGAGAAGTTAGCAGATAGAAAACAAGCGGTGTCAGAGGTTTGGAGCGCTAAAGAAACCACGGGTTGGTGATTAAATTACCAATAATTTATTGCACGAACAGCAGGGGTCCAGTATGCCACAACGCGTTTCGACGCACAGATGCGTCTTTCTCAAGTGGACGTGTGCCTGTCTAACCGCCGCAATTCACCGCTGTGTCAGCAAAGTCTTAACTACTACTCCCCTTATCCATCCCCACTGCCCTGAGGAAAAGCTCCACCTGTGGGGAGCTGTTCTACACTCTGGTGCACCCACCATCACCTCAGCGGTCGGCTGCAGCGCTGTAAACCCGTTACCAGGTACGTTAACAATCCCCTTATTCCCCCACTAATCCCCGCCATTGAGGGTCCAGGGCACGGGATCGGCATTGACCAGCCGTGATTCCCCCATCAAAGCCGCCATCAGCCCCGGTACCCGAATACCCCATACTCTGTCGACCGCCTCACATTCACTACACCACACATCTTACTCCAGGCTCTGATTGGAGTTAGATTAGTGATGAGGCACATACAGAGGCTCAAAGCACTCTCCAACAGTCCAGATTCATGAAGTCTTTATGAGTCAGGAGCGCCTGACTCCAGTTCAGCCCTGCATCAAGACCAGAGTGAACAATGCTGGTTATGATAAATCAGGGTCTAAGCCTATAAGTACAGAGGTATTAATTGTAATGGCATGTTAGTCATCAGTAGTTCAAGATACACTAGAGAGGATAAAGATGCACATACTATTGTTACAATACAAAAAAAGTTACCGGAGTTCCCCATGATCATATTTTTGTATACATGGGTGAAATGTGAGCTAAGTCTCTACTAAGTCCAAAATTAGCAATTTTTGGAGGTTGACTTTTGCGCTAAGAACCGCCTCCCCATATTTTCAGAGCCACATCACTGTCTTGGCATATTTCCAACCACATTTTGGGTTTCTTTAGTAGGTGCAGTGAATTTAGGTGCTAGATGTTGTGACCATCTAAAAACCTTGTGACCATTCAGGTTTCACACTGGTGTTACATACGTTGCGTCGGCATGCGTCCCAGTGTGTGCGGCTACGGATCCGTACTACGTACCTATGTTTAACATGGGGACGCATGTTTTTGTGTTCAAATGCCTTTTTTCTGTGGCCAGGGAAAATGCAACTTGTAATTTTTGTGTGTTCGAGGGTGCATGCTTTATACGCAAGCATTCTGGAGCGCACAATTATTACATTGATTCCAATGGAGCCGCATTGGATCCGGACAGCAGCGAAAGTAAACGCACGGACAAATCTCTCTCTCTGTCAGATGCTGCTGACACGCTGTTTGCAATCTTCCCAAAGCAGAGCAATCCTGAATACCTCTGCCCAATCATACAGAGAACTGTTTAGATGTATAGTTCACCTCTGCAATATCTACTCTCCACACTCATATTAAAAATCAGTGCAGGGAGAAAGCAGAAAGCTAAGCAATCAGAGATCAGACATTTGTTGTTACTGGAGTGCAGAGTGGTACGCAACCTCATGGACCCCATCTAGGCACTTTAAATCCATCCACCGGGATTGCTCTAGACCCCCAGGGATTTTAATGGACAGTTTAGATAGACTTCCTCTTCAATGGAAGCGGACACTGAAAATGATATTTAGTTACTTAATCATTTCTATAATATACTCATGACGGTACCTCATTTATGGCTAGTTGTTCTCCGCCTCCTCCAAAACGATGACTGGAAAATTGTAGGTCATCATACAAGTCTTCATCGCTCCCCATGTCATCAGTGAGTGACGGTCTGTCCAGGGAGCCATCCGTAATCACTGTACGGAAAGAAGCAGAGTCGTACAGTGTAAATGGGATCAGAAAATGTAACCTTGTATACAATAATTAGCTAAAAAGAGGTGAACACAGATTAAAATGAATATCCACATTTCTATATCATCACCCTATTATCAGATACTCTCCCATTAGCTACACTTAGGTTCTCATATTGAAAGGTGCAGTGCATGGAGGAGCTTCACGCTGTTACTACCTTCAGAAGACTCCACAATGGAAACTAAAGAACATACGGAGCCAAAAAGATGGAAAGATCAACATACAGAAAATCAACTGTGCGACATCTTTAGTTACCCTTCATCAGGGACTGGTCATGAACTAAATGTACTCAAATATATTCACAGATCAGATTTCTCCGCTTTAAAGGTGACTTATCAAACTATTGATATGGGTATAAAGGTTATAGAATGCTGAAAAGAATCATACCTGTCTGCCTCATATCAGATGCTTTGTTGTGGAGAAATCATATTTTATCACTTTATATAAATGAGCTGTTCCAGGCTATGGGGCAGATGTTGCCTGAAAGATAACTCCGCCTCCAGAGCTTATTTTACATAGACGTTACCAGTGTAATGGCTGCTCTCTTCTATCCTGATCTCACTGCAGAGCTTTGTGTGTTTATAATTAACAAATCTGCAGGTTCCTCTCTTCTTCAGCTTCCATCCCACAGGTAGACAATGTTGTAATATTGTTACAATACAGCAGAGCTGCAAAAAATGTGTTTGCAAGAACAATAAGGGTATGTGCCCACAGAACGTTTTTGCTGCGGTTTTGCTGCCGTTTCCGCATGCAGAAAACCATTGGTTTTATGTTAATGTATGCTAATCTGTTCCTGCAGTTGGGCTTCCCAGCAAAACCAATGTGTTTTACAGAAACGCTGTGCCCACACATTGGTTTTGCAAGTGTCAAGAACTGTCAAATACCTGCGTTTTTGGTGCGGATAGCAAAGAATTGACATGTCAATTATTCCTGCGTTTTTGGTGCAGTCAATGGGAAAAACGCTGGAAAAACGCAGCATCAAAAACGCACAAAAATGCAGTAAAAACGCGCAAAAAACGTGCAAAAAAACGCAGACAAGATCATAGCATTTCTCCTGTCAAGGACTCTAGGATCCTCAGGTTTTCCTGCGTTCATGACTGCTCAAAAAACGCCCTGTGGGCACATACCCTAAGTCATATTTATTTTCTCCTGTTGTGTCTCAGTTACTTGTCTCACACTGGTAATTCCCCTTTTATTTAAAATAAGGGATGGAGTTATCTTCCAGGCAGCATCCGCCCCATAGCCTGGAACAGCTCATATATATAGAGTGATAAAAGAGAATTTATCCTCAACAAGGCATCTGCTATGAGGCACACAGGGAGGACTATTTTCTGTAGTCTATAACCTGTATGTCCATAATACTAGTTTACATAGGTCAAATGGGGTGATAGATTCCCTTTAAATACAGGGAATAACATGTTCTAGTTACCCCAGTCACCATAGGAAAATATGTAAAAACAGTCAATTATCAAGGATACCTAAGGGCCACTTTACACACACCAACGTCTGTGTCCAACATCTGAACAGATCTCTGGTTGCAGTGAAATCATGGACACATTGTTCTATTTTGTGGCTGTGTACAAATGTAACAATGTGTCCATGATTTCACTGCAACCAGAGATCTGTTCAGAAGTTGGTCACAGAAGTTGGTGTGTGTAAAGCGGCCCTAAAAGGTAGATCTCCTAAAAGGAATTGGCCAGCAAGTTTTTTTTATGTATTGTGATAAAATTACTGTGTGCTGACCTAGCAGAGCTCAGAATGTTGAGCCCTATGTAACCCTGCTAACACCACTGATTGGCAGTTTAATGTGTACAATGTATATTGACAGAAACCTGATAATCAGTAGTGGGTGTGTAGTTTGACTAAGGCCGGCTTCACACCACGGTGAAATCCGATCCGGGGCTGTCAGTGATGAACCTGACAGCCCAGCTCCGGATCTGGACACAGAACTGGGGGGCCAATTATGCCTTCCGGTCCGGTGTGCAGCCAGATGGCTCATTTGCAGCCGCAGCTGCTGATAATTCAGGACTGCGGCTCTTGAACTGTCAGCAGGGGACAGCTGGTGGTGCTGAAGTTCAGAGTCGGCTGGCGCTGAGCTTCAGCACCCGGTGTCCGGCTCCCAGGTGCGGCTCCGGTGCGATCCAGTGCCATAGACGCCCATGTTAGGGGGCACCAGATCACACCGGACCGGGAGGATCCGGGAGCATCTGGGAGGATCAGCTCTTTTTCCCCCAGACACAAAAATGCGGCATGCAGCATTTTTGTGTGCGGGAGAAAAATCCGAATCCTCCTGGATTCTCCTGGACAGATGGAAGCCGGATGGCAGATAGCTGCCACCCGGCTCCATCTGGCCCCATAGTATGCTATGGGGCCGAAATCTGGTCCGGGGCTGTCAGGTTCATCCCTGACAGCTCCAGATTGGATTTCACCGTGGTGTGATGCTGGCCTAAGAGGCATGAGGCAGCTAGTACTGATAGTGATAACCTTTTGCTTATAAAACACTGATTATATTGAAAGATCAAACTCAGCCTAGTAAGTGACACGTCGCTGGGATCAGAGCATCTATATTACACTGCTCTAAGATGACAAAGCAAAAACTTGGTGACATATTCCTTTAAATAAAGCCACCATTAATCAATCCTTAATGGCCACTTTACACGCGGCTACATTTCTAGCTTATCCACAGGTAACTTACTGGCTGCAGTGAAATCATGGAGACATTATTCCATTTGTACACAGCAACAAGATAGGACCATGTCTCCATGATTTCACTGCAGCCAGTAAGTTACCTGTGGATAAGCTAGAAATGTAGCCGCGTGTAAAGAGGCCATATGGGATAGGACAGGTATCCATAACTCAGAACACATTTGAAAAGTGAATGCCCTCACAAAACAATTTTATATTTTAGTTATTTTTTTCTCTAAATATGTGCAAAATACTGTGCTGCTCAATCTTCTAATATATCTTGTACAGACATACAACTGAATTATGAGTTTCTTACTTCATGCAACTACCTCTAGAGGGAATTTTGGAGTTTGCTGCAAACTGTGTACACTGAACTTAAGGCCATTTTACACACACCAACTTATCTGTCCAACTTCTGAGCAACTTACTGGTTGCAGTGAAATCATGGACACATTGCTCTATTTTGTGGCTGTGTACAAATGGAACTATGTGTCCATGATTTCACTGCAACCAGTAAGTTGTTCAGAAGTTGGACAGATAAGTTGGTGTGTGTAAAGTGGCCATTAGTGATAGAACAGTATGCAGGTAACTCCCAAGCTCCCTCTAGTGGTAGCTAGATGTCAAAATAAATCCCCCTCCAAAAAACAAGTTATTTGTCAATTTATCATTGTACATTTCTTCATGGCTGTACATCTTGCTTAAAGCTGGTCATATACATAGGATAAGTATATTGTCATTTAGTGGCATACAAGCCACACAAATGCTTTCGATCCTATGAGTTGGGGATGTCTGGTGCAGAAACATGCAGTAAATATATGGCAGAATTCAGGGGGATTTGTATGGCACAGGCACATGAGCCTGCCCAATACCCAGAAGGTGTTGTCTGTTTTCCATGGCCTGATGGTAACTTTTTAAATTGAAGATATCTCTGATCACAGCATTTTAATCCCTTAAATCAGAGGTCTCAAACACGTGGTCTGCAGGCAGAGCAGACCCCCTTGTCAATCATGGCTGGGTCTATGGGGATCTGCTTTACTTCAGAAGATCAAAATGTACAAGCCCGCGCCACCAGTGACAGGCTTCGCTCAGCTATCCCTGTGGCATCAGCTTGCCAATCAGCTAAGCAGCTGACGTCAGTGTGGCGCTCCTATGGACCGGTCGCCACTAGATGGCGCAGCAGCTGGGATTGGTAAATCGGTCTCCCAACACACTCCCGATCCTAAGTTTAAGACTGTATGTCCAGCAACAGGATAGTGGGAGGAGCTAGGTCATGGGTGGAAAGTTAGAGAAGAACCCGGTTAGGGGAGGTTATTAAAGGTAATAACACAGAACAACATAGGAGGAGAAGAGGAGGAGAAGGAGGGGAGAAGTGGAGGGATGTTCAGGAGTGCAGTCAGCCAAAGGAAGTCCAGTTAGTTGAAGGTAGTTGAAGGAGAGGAGAGAACACCACTGTAGAAGACGGAGAGGACACAGAGCTGGTGGTCTGAACCACCATGAGGTTTGTCCGGGTCCCGGGCTGCAGACCGTGGTGAGGGAAAGAAGGAGTCCAGGTGTGCTTGAGTTAGTGAGGACACTGAGGACTGGGCCGGAACCAGACTGCCGGCTCTGCTGAAGTGGCCAGGAAGCTGTATGCTCCAACCATGAACCCCGACAGGGTGCTAGGTCTTTATGTCCCGAGACCCAACCTCCGGTGCAGTGAGGAGAAGGCTGTCGTAGTAGGCTAGGGGACCCGGAAAGTCACCCACTGAAAACCCGTGACTGCTGGATCGTAGCTAGCTTGCGGAATAGACCAAAAAGGCCAGAAAGAGACACGAAAGGGGGTGATGCAGACGAACCATGTTGCTTAGACCACACCAGAGCTGCTAATGTACTGTCTGTGAACTTTACCAACTGCTGAGAAAAAGTAAACCCGATTAAAGCTCTATGCTGTCTGAGACTGTATTTCTAGCTCCGGAGGAGGTAGACCGATTTAGAAATCCGGCAGCCGGAGGCTGTCCGTGACTGAGAACACTGCACCAGCTCTAACCTTGGAGGGCTCAACAGCCTTGCTGTTACTCCCATCATCCCCAGAGGTCCCGACTGCAGCCGCGGCCACCCATAGCCTCACACCACGGATGGCGTCACGTTAGTTCCTAATTGCTTTTCCCCCATTTATTGACAGCCAATGGCCACAGAGCCGGGTCTCGACCCCCGTGACTCTCCCCAGCAGAACTGCCGCCCGTTCCGAGTACCCCACGGCCCTGGTGGCAGAATCATCAGCGTATGACGTCAGCTGGTGGCTTCTAATTGACTGGCGGTTGCTATTGGTGTAGCTGTCTGCTGAGAAGATTATGATCCTTGCGGCACCAGCAAAAGCAAGTTCATCCGGACCATGATCCCCAAGGGGTCTGATGTGCCTGCGGACTGCATGTGCAGGATGCCGAAGGAATGGGAACAGTATGGGAACATTACTACTAGGAGGGGATCAGTAAGGGCACATTACAAGAAGGGGATCAGAATGGGGCATTACAACTTGAATGGGAGAAGGATTGGTATATTACTAGGAGAAGGGAACCAGGATAGGGAAATTGCTACAAGAAGGGGAGCAAGATAGGGACATTACTACAAGAAGGGGAGCAGGATGCGAAAATTTGTACAAGATGGGAACCAGTTTCAGGACATTACTACAAGGAGAGGATGAGGATGGACAATACTACAAGATGAATATTAGGATGTGACATTACTACATGAAGGGGACCAGGATGGGCACAATACTAGGAGAAGGGGAGCAAGATGGGCACATTACTAGAAGGTGACCAGGATGGGAGACATTACAACATGAGGCCCTGAATGGGGCATATTATTACAATATGAGGACCAGCATGAAGGATATAACTGCAAGATAGGGACCAGGATGGGGGACATAACTACAAGATGGGGACCAGGATGGGGGACATTACTACAAGATGGGGACCAGGATGGGCACATTACTGCAATATGTTGGCCAAAATTACTATATGGTACTAATTGTAAGACAAGTGGAAAATGTTCAAATAAAAGTGATACAAAGGTGTATTGAAAATAAAAAATGGTATCAGGAAAAATGTCACTTTCTTCTGCAAAAAAACACGGTCTCCCCAAATAATTTTTTGTCTATGTGCATCCCATATTCCCAGCTGAATTTGAGATTTCTATTTATGCCTCTGTGACCTATCAGTTGTATTGCCTTATATATTTGGCTGTCAAGTGCACTTAGTCTTATACTCACCCTCCATCATCTTCATCTTCTATCACTGCTGGTGCTCTGGTCAGTCTCGGGCAGTTAGTGACCTGCCAACTGCTCCAGTGTTTCTTGGAGCGCACTGGATGTCGCAGCTCAATACAAGTCTATGATAGCCTCGTGCTGGCCTTTGTTCTGGCCCTCACAGAGCTGCATTGAGTGCTTGTGATATAACTTCTGACTTCCAGCCAGTCAGAAGCTATGGAAACAAGATGGTGCCCCAGGATCGGAGCGACACCAAAAAAAGGTGAAGGCTCTGAAGGGTGAGCATATGACAGGGGGCTTAGATTAAAAGCAACACTCCAGGTAGTAAAAAACAAACACCGGAGTGATTCTTTAGGTATTCGCACATTTTGTACGCGCTTTTGATGCATTTTTTCATGTCTGTTTATGCATTTCTCCTCTCTTCATTTGAATGGGTGAAAAATGCTGCAAAAACTGAAATTATTGACGCGATGCAGGTGCGAAATCTTCAAATCTGCAAGGAATAAAGGCAGCAAGTGCATGAGATTACAGAAAGCTCCCTCCCTTTTCTGATACAGTAAACTGCAGTGTTTTGGAGCAGACAATTCTTCAGCAAACACGTAATGTTGGGCATACGCTTATTCTGTGTAACAAGAAGGACGTCCAGTCAGATGTGGAGTTCAGCTGTGGCAAATACAAGTGATAATGCCATCATCTATCCCTACAGCACTTAATGAGAGCAATAAATATGTACAAGAGCCGAAAACACAACAGTGTTTATGTAATGTGACAGGCGAGGTTCAGCCCCGCGCACGATAGCAGATTATACACGATTGTCTTAACAGAGTTGTATCTGGGGAGATTGTAACCATGGTGACCGTCAATTGGTTTAATCCTCCCGCATTACATGTCTACGGAAAATGACCATTATGTTCAGCAGCGGCCAGATACATGCGAGTCTAGACGGATTTAATGCTGTTTTCCGCAACCCTATTCTACAACTCGGTCTCTTCCTCTCCCCCATTAGTGACAGTGCATGACTGTGGAAGTGGTTAGCAGGTGTGAGATACATGGATTGTCCTGAGCTTTCCGCTACTTGAATCATTACACTTACAAAATGGTAATTATGGTGCAAGAACAATGCGCGGCTATGCTGGAAGCTTCCTCTGAGGAGAACTGACTGTGAAAAAGTCCAATTTGTTCCAAATAAAGACCTCCCCTGTGGTCAAATATCCTCTTCCTCCAACTAATTTCCTAAGCTGGAGGTAGAGAACTGCAGAATGGGAATGACTATCGCAGCCCCCCGAACTACAGCAGAAGGCGCTCCTGCAAGCATAACGCTGCTCCACAAAGCGGCTTCCTGATATCTGGTATATTTCCTGCTGCTTATGTCCCACCCCAGGGTTGGAGTACTCGGATCCCGGGCGTTAGTTATGGATGCTGTCAACGGTGGCTGATGTCCGGGCCCGTGGCCCTGGTGGACGCTCAAAAAGGGGTTTAATAAAATAATTAACAATAAAAATGAAATTAAATGTTCGTGACGGCACCTACAGCTTCTGGTGAATGCACCAGTGCTGCTGCAGACCTCCAGGGATGATGGATGAGAAGCCTGATGATAAGGTACAGCTAGGTCCCCAGGACAGTCATCTGAAGTACTGGTTGTCGTAGTTGAAAGGAAACACAGGAGACCTTCTAGCTCTGCATGGGTATTTACTGGTGACTTTCAAGCAGTTTACAAGGTACACAGTCACAGGTAGCTGGCCGGGTAGTCACCAAAGGATGCAAAATCTCTCTGAGACCTTCACGGTGTTCCTTCAGGTTTCAACCTCTGTCCTTCTCACTCACTGCGCTCTCCTCACTTCCATGCACAGCCCTACATGGAGCCCTCTTGCTACCAGGCCCACTGGTCTGTTAGAGGTTTTCCTTCTCTCTAAGAGAAAGAATACCCGTTCGAAGGGGCTGAAACATTGGACGGAGATCCTGCTGGGGACGTGCGTTGGACGGGGTCGTGGCAATCTGAAGGCCCACGACCCTCTGGTTTGTCGGCTCAAGGATAGACACCTGCACCGCTCTCGGAGCCAGTCCTCCATTTTTGGACTGGGTTCCCTACCAGACCGATTATAGTACCGCGGTAACCGGTCATGTGACTGTGACATCACGCCAGGTCCTGTTGATCAGAAGATGAAGCTGGAAGCACCGCGGGTGTCGTGGAGAGGTGAGAATGAAGATTTTTTTATTTTTAAAGGCCTGGAAAGAGGGGAACAAAGGGGGCAAAAGAGGGGGCGAAATAGGGGACAAAGAGGGGAGACAGAGGGGGAAAAGGGGAGACAGAGGGGACAAGAGCTCGAAGAGGGGGAAACAGAGGGGCAAAGAGGGGAACAGAGGGGCAAAGAGGGGAGACAGAGGGGGGGCAAAAAGAGGGGAGACAGAGGGGACAAGAGCGGTCGAAGAGGGGAGACAGAGGGGGCAAAGAGGGGAGACAGAGGGGGCAAAGAGGGAGCAGAGAGAGGAGGGGAGAAAGGTGACAGGAGGAGCAGGATAGGATCCAGACTGATGCTGCAAAATATCGGAATCGGATGCCTATTTGGCATCCGATTGCAGTCATCAGTTTGGATCCGATGCTGTCCGAGGGGAGCTGCAAAAAGTCTGATCCCCTCGGACAGCATAAAAACGCTGTGTGAAAGCAGCATCCATACTGAGTGTCATCAGTATTTTAGGTGCTTTCACATCTGTGCTGTGTGGGTATCAGGTGATGTCCTGACGCCTCCTGATCAGGCCTGTGTCTATATATTTAACATGGGGACGCAGTGGCATCTGGTGGCATCAGGATTTCGCCTGTTGCAAACGAGGGCGGCGTTTCCGCCACACCCCGACCGCCGCATGTTGCGGTTTGTGGTCATTTGAAAAATCTGGAAGTGTCCGAATACGACACATGCTGCCTATGAGACTACATCCAGCCGCAGGTGAATGCTGCGAGGATGCATCAGGTTTCACTCTAAGCATGCCCAGAATAGTCTGAGCATGCTCAGAACAGTTCTGGGGTGTGTTCTCTCTCTCGTTTGCGCTCTTCCCCTCCCATCTCCTCTCCTCCTCTCTCTTTCCCCCCAGGCCACCCAAAAACAGCTGTCAAAAAGACTCACAGCAGCGTTCAGTGGTGTCTGCACTCAGGCACCTGATGCAGATCATATGCGTCTGAGCCTGATGCAGCAGAGACGCATATGTGAAACCAGCCTTAGATCACAGTTTCATCAGCGTTTGGTCTGTGTGTCACTTTTTACCATCAGTGGTTTATCAGTGATATTTACTGATGCAAATATTAAAAATGAATTATAAAGTTTCTCTTATACACTGCAATGTAGAGATTACACACTGATGCCATCCGTGTGCTGTTGGTGACTTTCAAACACCCATAGATGTATGTAAATAAAGGATATGTGTCCGTGATTTTTTGCAATCAACCCACAAAAATGAAAGTCCACAAAAAAGAAAGCCAACAAACAAAGAAAGCCCACAAAAAAGAAAGTCCACAAAGAAAGCCCACAAAAAAGAAAGCCCACAAAAAAGAAAGCCAACAAACAAAGAAAGCCCACAAAAAAGAAAGCCCACAAAAAAGAAAGTCCACAAAGAAAGCTCACAAAACAGAAGCCCACAAAAAAGAAAGCCCCCTCAAAAAGAAAGTACACAAATAAGAAAGCCCACAAAAAAGAAAGTACGGTACACATAAAACAAAGCCCACAGACATGTGAAAAGCCCCATAGACTATAATTGGTACATGTTCTATCTGTGAAAAACAATCGTCTGAATGAAGCCTAAATACATTTTGCAACCAATATCCATTACTTTCTATAGAATAAGGCCTCATACACACATCAGTATTTCATCAGTATTTGTATGCCAAAACCAGGAGTTTCTCCAAAATAAAGATCATGAGTCAACCTTTGAGGCTAGGGTCACACTTGCGCTTTTTTTTTTTTTAAATCCTGATCCGGTTTTGAGCTTTCAAAAAGCTCAAAACCGCATCAGGAAACGCTCCTCATAGGAGCCCATTATAAAAACCGGATTGCATTGCATGCAATTCCGTTACCGCATCCGGCTCTGCAGCCTACGTGAAAAATCATGCAGGCTGCAGTTTTCGGAGCGGTTCTAAGCCCTGCAATGCGGTAACCGCATTGCTCAGGATGTGTAATCCTGAGCAATGCTGTTACCGAATACTTTGCTTATCCCGGCTGCTGCCGGGATAAGCAAAGTGTTAATACTGTAAAAAAAAACCTTTAATATTAATAATAATTGTGCCCATCGTGTCTCTAGGGGGGGTGGGCACATACTATACATAATGTACAGTTCTGGGGTGTGTTCTCTCTATCGTTTCCGCTCTTCCACTACGTAATGTACGTATAGTATGTGCGCTGTCTGAGCTTCTGAAGGCTTTGACAGTAGATCTATGGCGCTGCGCAGCACCATAGATCGACTGTAAATGCGTACAGGACCTCAGACAGCGGCACATACTATACGTACATTACGTATGGTATGTGCGCAGCTGAGAGGGGAGCCATGGCTTCATTCAGAAAAATGTACAGAGCCGACAATAGCCAGCTAACTGTACAGCCAATATTAACACATTACATGCACACCTGAGTAGGTAGCATGTCTCTAGGAGGGGTGGGCACCCCCTAGAGACATGATGGACACAATTATTATTAATATTAAAGGTTTTTTTTAACAGTGATAACAGTTTGCTCATCCCTGCAGCAGCAGGGATGAGCAAACTGTACGGTAACTGGATTGCTCCGGATTACACATCCAGAGCAATCCGGTTACCGGATTGCGGCTTCAGTAACACATGTCGCTTGCAAAATGTGTCTGAAGCTAATTGCGTTTACCGCATTCGGATCTGGATGCGGTGAACGCAATTCTCTATTAAAGTGTGACCCTAGCCTCAATTGTAGGTTTTCTCTGTGAGTTCCACTCCTGGCCTTGGCATACAAACACTGATGAAACACTGATGCAAAATAATGACGTGTGAATGAGGCCTTAGGAGATGGGTTTTCTATGGAAATATCCCACCTCTTTCAAACCTAAAGATAAGCAACACAATTCTGCAAGTACAAACTTTTTGGCAGATTTGTACAATTTGACCACTGCAGAAAAGTGAAAGGGTACCGTTACACGACGCAATATTGTATGCGATTTCACTGGCAATTTGCTGGTTGCAGTGAAATCATGGACATATTGTTACATTTGTACACGGCAACAAGATAGAACAATGTGTCCATGATTTCACTGCAACCAGCAAATTGCCAGTGAAATTGCATGCAATATTGAGTCGTGTAACGGTACCCAAAGACCTAGAGACAAATAGAATAATTATCTGGAATGGAGGATAGGAGAGAGAATGAGACAGGAACAGTATAAGGGCCGCTTTACACACACCAACTTCTGTCACCAACTTCTGAACAGATATCTGGTTGCAGTGAAATCATGGACACATTGTTCCATTTTGTGGCTGTGTACAAATGTAACAATGTGTAACTCATCAGAGTTTGACTGAGGAGACTCTGAAAGGGCTGGAGCAGTGACACTGTATGTATTCACTAGGAAAAGTAATATTAGAAAAGTAATGGCTGCTGGCAAAATTTCAAAAATTAAACTTCTAAATTTGGTGGGAAATCAATATTTCCCATAAACGTCAATAGGAGCTAGTAGCATATAAAGGTATCATTACACGATGCAATATCGATTCGATATCGCCTGCAACTTCACGGGAGCGCGCATGTTTTTGACACTTTTCCAAGATTGCCTTGGAGATGTCACACGGGGAGATATCGTAGGCCACGCAAGTAGGATGGTGAAAGCAACTTTCGTTTGCTGGGTATGAGCAATCCAGTGAGCGATATTTATCAATGTAATGAATAAGGCAAGTTGCTTTCTTCATCGCTATTGCGGTGTCGCACTGAGCGATCCTACCACATCGCTTATGCAACATCGCCTGATTTGTCTGCACATAAATCAGGCGATGTCGATCCAGCAATAAATTGCAGTCGCATCGCCCTGTTACATGACACGACGCACTCACGATGTCAATTGCAATTGACCACACCACGTGACTTTGAGGCGATATTGCAATCGATATTGCGTCGTGTAACGGTACCTTTATACCATCATATTGACTTCCCAACTGAAGTCAATGGAATCTAAAGAAAGATGCTGCAAATATTCTCATAATCTGTTCTTCTTTAGCGGAAAATTGCACTAATATGGGCACTAAATTAATGGAAGGCTACATTTTATATAGCAGTTCACCCATTTGAAAGTGTTCCCTTTCCTCTACTTTTTCCATTTTTTGGTGTATTTGTATTTGAAAATTAGGCGACAAATGACTGCTCACTAATTTGGCAAAATGAGGTAAAGCAGAATACAAGCTTCACTTGCTACCTACCCATAATTCTTTTCAGACACTAGACAACTGTCAGCCAAATGACCAATCTGCTGGCATTTTTCACCCATGACAAGGGTCGTCAACTTGAATTTTTATTTTTTCTGGAAAGCTTGTAAAATAATCACGGAGAAATGGGAAAACCATTGCAAAGCATTATGATTATAAGTGATCCATGACTACAGCCCATAATTCTGATATGAAGACATTATCTGCATTCACTGTAAATTGTAAAATGACAGTTGCAGTCAAAGTAATCTATAGCAGTTTCTTCAGCTTCAAAAAAAAATCACCAATGCCTTCAATATTTCTTACAGACAGGGCAAAAAAGTGCCCTATTTTGATGGACTGTCCTGGAATTTCTGAACAATTGGCGACCCTGCCCATGACTCTATATGTAAAAGGTAAAAAAATAAAAAATAATAAAAACCTTGTCAAGTCATAGAAAGATGCCAGAACAAACATGTACCTAGCGTTAACACATGCCTTAAATGAGGCAACAACTATGCACAATGCCACGAAAATGGCAAGAGAAAAAACTACATCCTTTAATGCATCCTGCAAACAGATGCAACCTTCCAAGTGTGACCCTAGCCTAACTGCTCTGGTTTTTCCTTCTACTACTATTATTGTGCTTTGTATGTGCATGCTTTGTGACTGAGTTTTGGTTTTCTCTCGCCTGTCTTTATCTGTGGGTTTCATTAAGGCCCCATTTCACGCTGCGATGTCTCAGCGATCCCACCAATGATAGGGATCGCTGGGTCATCACTATCTGATCGCTGGAGAGCTGTCACACAGGCAGACTCACCAGTGATCAGCGACTAGCAAGAATGCTGGTAACCAGGGTAAACATCAGGTAACTAAGCTTAGCGCTGCACTTAGTTAACCGATGTTTACCCTGGTTACCAGCATCCCAGCGTGTCTGTGCGGTGCTGGGCATCGGTCGTGAGGTTGTTGATCGTTAGTATCCCGCTGTCACACACGATGATGCTGACTGCCCAGCGGGAGACCAACAATCGAAAAATGGCCCTGGCCATTTACCAACGATCAGCGATCAGCAAGCTGATCGCTGGTCGTTGGTGCATGTCACACGCAGTGACTTCGCTACGAGGTCGCTGCAACGTCACAAAACCGGTGACGTTGCAATGATATCGCTGCGTGTAACCCGGCCTTTACTCTTTACAAAAAAACTACAAAACAGCAAAGAGGTGTATTTAGATAGTGTCTATGAGCCAAGCACAACTGATGGGACACAGAGCACTTCTTATTGCTTCTCCCCCATTCATTTTAGAATCCATGCTGAATCTCAGAACCTGAATCTCCATTGATCAAAACTACAAAAATGTTTCTATTTCAGTTGTTTTTTTTTAACATTTAGGCTGTGTGCCCACATAGTGGTTTAGTGACGTTCAAATCGTCAGTAAACCACTGGAAAATTCAAGGAGCCTAGACTCCTGAGCTCAGAAGTCACCAGCTGTTTTCCAGCGGTTTCTCAGCGGTTTCCCAGCGGTTTTTTCAGCGTTTGCACAGCGTTTTACAGTCGGTTTTTCCAGCGGTTTTTCCGGCGGTTTTCTATGGAGGATTTTGTCCATGGAAACGCTCAAAAACCACTGAGAAGAATTGACATGCTGTATGCTGCTAAACCGCTGGGAAACCGCCCAACCTCTGGCAGATCCGCTCACATAAACCCACTATGTGTGCACAGCGTTTTCTAAATTACATAGGGTTACTTGTAAGTCCTAAAGCTGCTAAGGATTTACATAAATTTAAATAAAACCTATGCTAAACCGCCGGCGGTTTTCGCTGCTAAACCGACACTAAACCACTATGTGGGCACATACCCTTAGGCACCCATTACCATATGTGCCACTTGTTCGCAGCAGATACAAAACCAAGCAAGTGGCATATGCCAGCCTCGTATTGCATTATCACTGTCACTCCTCACCACCGCTCTGGGATATCTGGAATATGCTCATTATTCTTTTGGAACAGAAAGCAGTGCTGATGTCTTCAGGCTGTAGTAAATGTCTCTCTCTGTAATTATGGTGTGAGAATTTGGCTCAAATCTATGTAAACAAGCACTTGAAGAAAATGGTTCATACAAAGGCCACCAAATGAGGCAAACAGCATATAGCGATGGAAGATTCAGTGCGCCCATTATAGAGCCTGTGTGATGAGAACAATACACAAGCGGCCTCCATACCATCCCGGGAATGTGGGGAGTCCTGGTTGGCCTCTATTGTCAGCACACACTGTAGGTTGTGTACTTTCTTCACAATGCACAGCTCTAAGGCTGCATCTTTTCTATCATTTCGCCATTTTGCCTCACACAGACATCTAGCTAGCGTACATTCCCTGATTAGGAGCCGTCAGTCCACACTGGCATCTACCGCCGTTGACCCAATAATGTCAAAACATGACACGCTACAAGAAATCTCACATTAATACCTGGCAGACACACTGAATAATACTCCCAGGCTACAACATTCCACTCAGAAATGACATTAGGAATTTTTCTCTTTTAGTATGAAGACAGAGGTTTTCTATTCCCATGCTATAGGTATGCTGTCAGGGCATTGGCATTAATGAAAGTGTGTACTAGGCTGTATGTAGCTAAATGGATGTAATTTACCAGCTTGATATAAGCCACAAACCACTATAAATGTCTCATAAGGCGGATCTAGGAGACAGTCTGCAGGGTGGAGGTTTATTGGTTTATTTCTATACATGTCGAGGTGGTCTACACATGAACATAAAGGGGATGTCACACGCGTCGATATCGCTGTCAATGTCGCTCGTACGTCACGGATTTTCAGTCGCTCAAGCGACATAAAAGTGACGCAGGAGCGACATTGAAGCGTGTGACCAAGCGATGCAACCAGCGATATGTCGCTGATCGCCGATCGCAGGTTTCACTGCCAGATGTAAAACCTGTCGCTCAGTAGACCTTGTGCATCGCTGCGTGTGACACTAAACTCAGCGACGTATTTTCTATTTTGACAACGTACAAGCGACTAAATAAAATCGCTCGCAAGATGGCGACATCACCGCATCGCTGGGTCATGTTGACGCGTGTGACATCTTACCTGCGATAATTCCACATCGCTTAGGCGATTAATAATTTGTGACGCATGAGCGATATTGCGGGCGACATTGACACGTGTGACAGGCCCTTTAGAGTAGGAACCGCATAATATCGAGCTAACTCCATTCAGTTTTAACAATGCTCGTATAAAGATGCTGGAATGTCTATTATTACTTTATTGGTTTCAAAGTTTTATGGCCACTTTACACACACCAACTTATCTGTCCAAATTCTGACCAACTTACTGGTTGCAGTGAAATCATGGACACATTGCTCCATTTTGTGGCTGTGTACAAATGTAACAATGTGTCCATGATTTCACTGCAACCAGAGATCTGTTCAGAAGTTGCACACAGAAGTTGGTGTGTGTAAAGCGGCCCTTAGGGCCACGTCACACACACACAGATATCTGTGCAGATATTGTTCGCAGATCTCTGGTTGCAGTGAAATCATGGACACATTGTTCCATTTGTACACAGCCACAAAATGGAGCAATGTGTCCATGATTTCACTGCAACCAGTACGTTGGTCAGAAGTTGGACAGATAAGTTGGTGTGTGTAAAGTGGCCCTTAAGCCATGTTCACATGTAGTGTAAATACTGCATTTTTTTTCAGCTGCGTTTTTTTGTGTGCAGAAAATCTGCTACACTAAACCATCCAAGCAAAGTGGATATGAGGTTAAAGACGCTTTAGATGGAAAGAAGAATATACACAATAGAAGCTAAAGCTGTGTCTGAAGAACAAAAACGTTTAAATCCGGACTGCTGGAAGAGAAAAAGAACAAATTCAGGTGTATTTATGGTGATTTTTTTTTCTCCATAGGCTATGAGGAGCCTGAAAAAAATCATGTGAAAAAACGCATTAAAAAAATGTTGCATTTTCTTTGCATTTTTTTAAGTACAGAAAAGCTTTGATTCTACACTTAAAAAATCATAAATAATGCATCAAAAAAGGAAGAAATCCATAAAAAATCATAATAATAATAATAATTTTTATTTATATAGCGCCAATATATTCCGCAGCGCTTCACAATATAATCATAAACACAATCACAAAAAAAATTTGGTTTTATGAAAATAATTCAAATCCATTGACTGGTTCCTATGTTTTCTTATGCCGTGATTTAAAAAAACACTTCAATTTTTAACCATCACATAAATGTTCTGCATAATACGCATGTGAATTTAGGTATTGTGAATTCTGAAATTTTGATCTTGAGTCCAGGTTGCAAAGATGTTCTCGCTTAGGCCGGCTTCGCACTACGGTTTTGGGCTGCCAGGGTGGATCCTGTTTTTTGCAGGATCCACCGGACAGAACCTGACAAAACAGGATGAGCAGAAAGTGTGGCCAAATATACCCTCTGATCCTGTTTTTTTGCAGGATTCGTTTTCTGCTGCTCTCCATGGTCCTGTACTTTCAGCCGTGTCTCTGAAATGCTGCTCTCCATGGTGCTGAATTTGCACGGCAGCATTTCAGAGACTGCGCTCTGCAAACAATCACATCCGGGAAACGATCCGATTTTTTTCCCCGGATCCGGCGCCCATTGACTCCCATGATACGGACGCCCGATCGCCCCGGATTTGTTTCTGTTCGGTTTTGTCCGATTTTTTTCACCGGAGCCCAAAACCGCTGCAGGCTCCGCTTTTGGGGATGTGCAAAAACCGGAAAAACCTGAACAAGCACCGAAAACACAAAACCGGGTGGTCAAATAGGACTAATCTGCCACCATAGGGATAGATGGGAGGCAAAACCGAATCAGGTTCTGTCTGGTTCAAACTGGAGAGAACCTGATGCACAAAAACCATGGTGTGAAGCTAGCCTTACTACGGTAACTTGTTTGGCTCCAATAATGAATCCTATCCCAACTCTCCTATCCCATTAACTCCTAACCAATCTAATGACACCAAAATCATCCATCAAGGGTCACATAAAGAGGTCAAAGTATGGGGCAAGAAAAAGCCTATGGAGTTAGTGCATGATGGATTGTTTCAATATTCTTACTGAGTTCAGTGATCAGAAATATATAAAAGTCACCTCTTACATTTCATACAAGTTTTTCCTTGAAGGCCTGTGAGAAGATAGTAAGGCTATGTGCCGATGGGCTAAAAGTAATATAGAATTTTCTGCATCAAATTTGCATTCACTTAAAGCAGCTATTACGCAGCGTTGTGCTTTTGCTAGGTAATATCTGTGCTTTTGATGCAGAAAATGCTGCAACTATCCCTGCTGTCCCCACCTGTAGTACACCGCTTACCTTGCTTAGTGACAGGCACTTCTGGGTTTTAGGCCACGTGAGTCATGCGCCCCCTACCCACTTGATGTGAGTCGCAGCCGAAACCCGGAAGTGCCAGCCAGAACGGAGGGTAAGTGCGTAAAAAAATTGACAATCTGCTTATTTTTACGGATCAAATATCAGTAAAAATCAATAGCTGTGCAAAAAAGCACGATGTCAGCATAGCACAGGCAAAAGGCACATTGACTCTCCTGGCTGGCCATTATACCATCCACTTTGGCTGCACATTTTTACAAAACGCAGTACAAAATATGCAGCAAAAATGTCAGCGTGGGCACATAGCCTTACTATGTTGTTGCATTGGGTAACACAGTAGCTCAGTGGCTAGTCCTGTTGTTTTGCAGTGCTTGAGTCCTGGGTTCAAATCTTTAAAATACTCTGATTTCCTTCCGTACTGATAGGGAATTTGGTTTGTGAGTAAGGAGGGGCAAACTGTTTGTTTTTTGCCAGGTTCGAGACTGGCATTGCCCTGTTAAAGTAAGCAAACAGTTAATAACAATAATCATTATACTTACCGGGTCCCTTTCAGCTGTGCCGTGGCGCTGTGTCACTTCCGCGCCTCTCATTACCCTCTGGGAATATACACGTGACTGGCTCCAACAGCCAATCACATATGACCAGAAGATAAGGGGCGTACCGGAAGTGACGCAGCACCACGGCACTGCAGGAAGAGAGAACGCCAGCCCGGTAAGTAAGACTGGCTACGCCAGTCACGAACCGGCAAAAAACTAAAAAATCGCCCATTCTGTTTTGAGCTCCAGTGTGGACAGTGATGATGTCTGTAAAGAACCATAGAAATAAATGGTTACCTGCAATGTTATCTGCAATGCTTGTACTGTAATTCCAGCAGAAAATCATGTTGTCCCTGCACCATGCACACACAAATGCACATACCCGAATGGTGTGACAGTATCAAGTTCTCTATCTTCTTGATTGAAAAGAAATAAATGGAATTGTCCACAATACATTAAACGAATGAAAGTACTGTAAATGAATTATGTCTCATGATTAAATATGCGGACGCAACCAAACATTCCTGTGCCTAAGATAAGGACTAAACCAAGAATGCCGAAACTTCAACAATGACGACAATGTGAAATTCATTCTCAGGATCTTTACCGACATTGTATCTATCTGTTAAACAACTAACAATGCGGCTCTATGTAATATTACTTATAAGATTTGCTTCATCATTTGTTTTAACTCAAACTCAGCATCTGTTTGAATTATATTAAAATTACATTAATTAATTCCATCAACAACTGGGTCTAACCTTCCTTATCAAATAATAATACCACTTCATGGATAATGCATCATTTGACAAATACGTTTTTTAATCCTTAAAGTGAACCTGTCACCCCTTTTGTGCATTATAACCTGTGCCCAGCACCTTAAACATAGTGTAATTGGTGTTCCAATAATAACCCCTTTATATCCCCAGACTAACCCCTAATTACCTCAGAAATGAACTTTGAATATGTCTCACACCATATGTTAATGAGATCTTCATGGTCGGGTGGTGTGGTGCTCACTTAAATCCGAGCCGCTCCGCCGCCTGTAAGACCCACTCCGCCACCTGTAATATGCCACCCCTCCAATGTATGTATGAAAGCAGTTACGGTATTCACGCCTGCGCAGTGGTGCAGGTCACTGTGCTCTATTGAAGCCACAGTGACCAAAGTCTTGCGAGATTTGTGAAGTCTCTTGAGATTTTGTGCGGCTTCAATAGAGCATAGTGACCCTCACCACTGCGCAGGCGTGAATGGCGTCACTGCTTCCATACATACACAGGAGAGGCGGCATATTACAGGTGGCGGGGCAGGTTTTACAGGTGGTGAGGCGGCTCAGACTTAAGTGAGCCACATCCCACCTGACCATGAAGAGCTCATTAACATATGGTGCAGGACATATTCAAAGTTAATTTCTGAAGTAACCAGGGGTCAGTCTGGGGGTATAAAGGTGTTGCCAGAAACCAATTACACTATGTTTAAGGTGCTGGGCACAGAATATAATGCACAAAAGGGGTGACACGTTCACTTTAAAGGTAATTAATCAGCAGGACTTAGGGCTATAAAGTGAAGTCAGTGCTTTACAGGCACTGGGATGTTGAATGCAATCATACCTTTACTTGAAAGATTCCAGGTTTGATTGCAGAGAAAAGTTTCATACAACTCCTGTAAATCAGTGCAGCAGGTGACTGACATGTGCAGCATGACATCACTGCGTGTTTTTTGGTTTTTTTATTACTCCCCCCCCCGTAGGCTTGTCTTTCGGATTTAAGAAAACCCCTCCTCCCCTCCCTCTTATCCAGTTTTCATTTTACTTTCACTATCATGTCATTGGAGAATAGTGAAAGTAAAATGAAAGTTTGGATGAGTTTTACTTTTGAATAACACCATTATTTTATCATATAGTGTAATGGTAAGCGGGAGCAAAAATTCCAAGTTTGGCAAGATAGCAAAACAAGTGAAATTCTGCAATTTATTTACAGGATTTATTTTACCATAAAACTGACCTAGCCGGTAGGGATGAGCGAGTATACTCGATACTATTCAGAACTCGCCGAATAGTAGTGGTATTCAGCTACTCGCTACTCTCCGAGTATCTTATGAGTACTCGGGAGTAGCGAGTAGTCCGATTACTTTCGCAGTGTATCTATAGATACACTGCGAAAGCACCCTAAAAGTGAATAAAAGTTGTTAAAAATAATAAAATGACATACTCCCCTATCCGACGCCTGCACCGGGACCGTCCCAGAAGACCTGCGATCACAGGACAAGGACCTGTGATTTCCAGCCAATCAGATGGCCGGTAGCGATCTGGCCACTCAGATGGCGACACGTCACAACCACGTGATCGCTAGTGGCCACCTGATTGACCAGATTGCAAGGTCCTGGAAATACACCTAGGACCTTGCAATCTGGCCAATCAGGTGGCCGCTAGCGATCACGTGGTTGTGACGTGTCGCCATCTGATTGGCCAGATTGCTACCGGCCATCTGATTGGCTCGAAATCACAGGTCTTTGTCCGGTGATCTCAGGTCTTCTGGGACAGTCCCGATGCAGGCATCGGATAGGTGAGTATGTCATTTTATTATTTTTAACAACTTTTATTCACTTTTAGGGTACTTTCGCAGTGTATCTATAGATACACTGCAAAAGTAATCAGACTTGCTATATTTGCAACCAGTACCGAGTATTGGTACCTACTCGTATAAGAGTATAGCTAGTCCGAATATTACGGTACTCGCTCATCCCTACTAGTCATATGATTTTCCAGGTCAGTACAATTCCGTTCATACCAAACATGTACAGTTTTTGTTTTGTTTAATTGGTAAAAAAAAATGAAATTTTGAAAAACTATTTTTTTTCTTGTGCCGCAACTTTCCAAGAGTTGTAACATTTTATGTTTATGGGATATGGAGCTGTGGGACGGCTTGTTTTTTGTAACCTGAGCTGATGTTGATATAATTTTGGAGCATATACAATCTTTTGATCGCTATTACATTGTATTTGCTGTTACGTCAACGTGAAAAGCCATTCTGGCATTTTAATTTTTTTTTTCTCGCTATGCTGTTTGCAAATAATTCATGTTATAATTTGATAGATTGCTCTTTTACAAACGCAGCAAAGCCATATATTTTTACATTTTTGATTTGGTAAAAGGGGGATTATTTTAACCTTTTTTTTCTATTTATTTACTGTATTTAGTAGTCCCCTAAGGGGATGTGAACCTGCAATGGTCTAATAACTTGTTCTGTATACAGCAATGCCACAGTATTGCTGTATATAGAAGAAATCACAGTCTTCTATGAATGCCGGCCATGGGCTGCTTCTCACCGAAGTACTCTGACGACAGACACAGGGGGTCTTCAAGAGACCCATGGCTGTCATGGCAACACATTAAGTCCCACATTCACAATACTGGCACGCCGATGAGGAGTCAGAATAGCGTGCCCCTCTACTACAGCGCATTAAATTGAATTGTCAGAGATTGACAGCAGCCTTTAACAGGTTAACAGCTGCGGGCGGAGTCCACTCCACCAGCGGATGTTAAGGGCAGATGAAGGCTGAATATTTCAGATATCATCTGCAGTAAAAGACGCAGGCTTGGCGTCTGAGTTTGCATTAAAGTTAGGGAAACAATTTAAGATGAACATAGTACGTCATAAATCGTTAAGGGTTAATCCTAACCCATAAAACCATTGTTCAGGAAGGTGGAGGGAAAGTTTGAACTCTATTTTGCCTTGGCTTGGGCTTACCCAATACTCATTCTCATCCTTTACTGAGTCATATAACCTGTCTGACATGACAACTGTATGGAACAAAAATGTAAAGCGTTATTCTCATTGGGTTATGGATGGTTAATGTTAGACCCGCCCACTATGAATCTCTAATAAACATTATAAAAAATAACACCAAGAAAAAATCTTTTAATTGCAATAAAGTACAAAAGACATCCTTGGTTCCCATCTTTAATAACCAAAAGCAAATCCCTCCGGCGATAATCCACAGGCTGATACACAGGAACGTCACCACGTACACCACATGACTTTGGATGTGCTCGCAGTGATGTCGGGGGTCATCTGAGTTCAGAGTTGACGCATTAGCTGTGAACTCAAATGGCCTCGATGAAGTAAATCTCAGCACCTGGTAAACAGCTGTAAGTGAACAAGAGAAAAGCTCACTGTGCAGCTGGGATCCGGGTTCCATGATGCCGTTAATTGAGGTCATCTCAGTTCACAGCTGACACGTCAGCTCCGAACTCGGATGATCCCCGACTCTGAAGCCACAGCGAGCACGTCCAAATTCATTTTCTCTGTGGTGTGCGCGGTGACCGGATGTTCCTGTGGATTATAGTCGGAGGGTTTTGTTTTGGGTTATTAAAGATGGGAAATAGGGATGTCTTTTGTGTTTTATTACAATTAAAAGATTTTGTCTTTGTGTTGTGCTTTTTATAAAGGTTATTAGATATTCACAGTAGGCGGGTCTAACATTGGCACCACAGATCCTGCAGTAATATCAATCAATTACAGGGGTCATGAAGAAATTAAAAATGATCATGAATGAACTGGAGTGACAGTAAGCAAAAGCTCCTCCCCTATGACTGAAGCCAGGGGTGTGTGTGCAGTCATCTCAGCATATAAAGGCTTTTTTTAAGATAAATACATGGAATTTTATTTTTGGGAAACCATGTTAGTGATGCACATAGTATCATTTATAACACATTGGATGCGGTTTGATATCACAAAACGATATGACTGTTTTCCTTTAAAGAACATTTTACATGGTATAATTACCGCAAACTTTTGAAAAAGTTTTCATCATATGAAACCCTTCAAATAATTGTTGGCAAACTATTTCTGTACCTTCATAAACAGGTGACCATCGACAAAGGAGTATATTCTAGCTTGTTGTTTGATTGCAGGGTCTGGTCACACTGGTCAAGGATGGTAAACGAATGGTCGGGTTGATGATCCATGCCCCCATATAAAAGGCCCTCTAGTCTTTTGGGCTTTGAGATCAGTGATAACAGCAGAGGCAATTAGGAGTGGAAGTGTTTTATCTGTATATATGCAGACCAGAATCTCCGTGTAATTTCCATGTGGCCCTATCGTTATCATTGGATATTTGTAAATGGCTTTCCACTTCACCAAATGGTGAAGATGCTGAGAACCTTGACATGTATTTTGTGGTATTATTTCTATGCAGTGGTGTAACTTCAGGCTCAGGGGCCCCGATGCGGAAGCTCCAACGGGGCCCCCAATTATTGCAAATCTTTAATAGAATTAGTCTTTTTCTATAGGCCAAAGGGACTTTTGGGGCCCCCCTAGGCTGCAGGGCCTGGGTGCGATCGCAACCCCTGCACCCGTGGTAGTTACGCCCCTGTTTCTATGAAAGCTCCTCACTCCATTCTATGTGCGCTACAGCTTATGAAAGGATCCATGGGGAAGGATCAATGTGTAATACGTACCCTGCCCTTTCCATAAGCCTCTTGGACAGCAGAACTCCATGGTAAAATGAGGCTAATTATTTCTCCGTTGTCTTCTTCATCGGTTTGTTTGCTCAGCTAAATCCATTCGGGGAAACCTCTTCATTCACAAATCAAACTGTGTTCTGCTTACACGCGGCACATAAACTTCTTACTTTGTCAGCTGGTTTTGAGTCTTGGAGGACAGGCCTGTCACATATGTTCTCCACGCAGCAGATCAAGGCACAACAATGGCGCTGTTCACTTCTGACTGCCAGGAGGGGCACAAAAGCTGGTTTTGTGCACTGACTTGCATCAAATTTAAATGAACCAAGAGTAAGATGCTATGTGTGTCATGCACTTTGTGAAAGCTTGAGAAATGTTGTGGGAGTGAGACATCTGCATAAGTGTCATGTCTATATACTGTAAGGGCGGGATACATACATTTACACACATAGTCTATGGGAACATACAATGAATCAGTCTCCGCTCTCTGGTGCTTCTACTTATTGTGTAGGGGGAATAGCTATTCTCCTTGTGGTGAGCATTCTGCCCGCCGGCTGAGGAGACTTATAGCCGCAATGCTCCTCTGGGAAATATGCACATTGTCACTTCAGTGAGGAAGTAGACGAACTCTACAGCCATCTTATATAGTTAGCAATCCTAAAGAGTCAATTATGACTTTTAGGATGGCTACCTTTATTAGGTGACACTAAAGTTTGTCTACTTTCTCACTGAAGTGACAATCTGCATACTTATTGTATAGAAATTGCAATTTCATAAAACTTCTGATAAGTCAAATGTCGGTTCTGAGACTCCCACAAATTGCTAGAAGTAGCAGATATCAACTATCTGTACTCTATACTCAGATCCAATCTGCATTGCCTGCCCTGCAGAGGGCTATCCTTATGACGAAATACCCTAGGATTGTAAACATACGTATAAGAAAAGCATACATATAATCAAGAGAATAAATGGGGTCCTAATACAAAGCCAAACGCCTTTTCCCCTTTGCTCTTTCAGTAGGTAATAGTTTTAGGTTTTAGACCCATACCAACATGTCTGTCTTTTTTGAAAGGACAGTGACCCTTTACTGAAAAATATTTGGGTGCTCTATAAAGAAAAATATGTGGCAGCTAAAATTAATATGAATTAACTGATAAAAAAAAAGTCAAAGACTGTTAACAGTCTCCAAGAAGCAATGGATTACAGCCCCCCACTTCCAGAGACTGGCTTACAAAGTGTTGTCCATGTGTGTAGCAGGGATGGACATACCATTAGTGCAACCTATGCAACTCTACCAGGACCGAAACATATAGGGGCCACTTCTTCCTCAAAAGAAAGAATCACCTTCTGCTCTATACACATATTCAGCTATAGACACATAATGGACAGAAAAGGGCCTGTTCTTGCACGGGGGGGGGGGTGGCTCTTCTGTACTGTAGAAGCCTTAACTAGACCTCCAGCAGCACAAGAGTGCTGTTCTTAAACACCCTATCCACTAATAATAATGAAATGGGCCCGCTAACCTCTTGGGCCTTCATGAGGTTGCACAAGCTGCACCAATAGTATGTCCTGGGTCCACACAGGATCTTTAGATAGAAAAAGACTGGAAGGGTGGGGCGACAGAGCATGTTTTCTTGGACTGTATAACCATTTAGATGCCTCAGTCACTTATGGCATCTAAGGGTACCTTTACACGCCGCAACCACGGCGAGAATGGTTGACAGCGATATTTATTTTGTCGCAGAAATATCGCTGCCACATTTATACCTCATCGCCTCCTTAAATAGGGAATTTGGCGGCGATATGTCACCTCGCCATGGTCGCTAGTTTCAGACCTGCTCTGAAATCGAAACCAGGCGACATTGGTTTTATCGCCGCCAAATTCCCTATTTACACGCCACAATAAGGAGGCAATTTGGAGGTGATACTTCCAGCGACAAATATCGCCGCCAAAATTGTCTCCTGTGGTTGCGGCGTGTAAAGGTACCCTAATGGTACCTTTACACGCCGCTACAGAAGGTTAGAAACAACCGGGTGTCTCACGTGCACGAGCACGTTCCAACGGTTTCTAACGATACCTGATACCGCATTTACACGCCGCTACAAGGTGCTCTACAGAAGGTTTTTTCTATCCCTGGAGGTTACCTTCTGTAGAGCTTCCATCATTTACACGCCGCTACCACAAGGCAATATGGGAGGACCTGGGGCAGCAGGGACAACATATAGGTGTGCCAGAGTTGTGGATTACGAGACACTCGTATGGTGATTGGACAATAGCATCATGATTGGCCAGGCAGCTCAGGAAGGCTGGCTAATACATGATGCTATTGCAGTTGTGTAGTGTGACTGGTCAGCTCCTTAAATATGCCGCCCTATGCAGGGACAACCAATCGTAACGCAGGAGCTTCCACCAATGATCGCTGAAGGGGGGCGGTATCCCGGAGGCTGTGTCACGCCCCAGGGACTTAACTAGGTGTCGCAAAAACCTTCCTGTTCCTCGTTTACACGCCGCTACCATCGGGTTGAAACCAACCTGTTTTTGAGCACTGCTCAATAACAGGTGTCGACAGTGACCGGTGGAAACAACCTGATTTACACGCCGCTACCTCGCGGTGTTTTGACGGTGCAAGATACAATTGTCTCCGACACCCGGTTGTTTCTAACCTTCTGTAGCGGCGTGTAAAGGTACCATAAGAGGTTAAATATCCAGGATTAAAATCATCTCCATTTCTGGCTTTTGCAGCAAGAGCCGGGCAGTCAGTCACAGCTGGGTTCTCGCACACGGTTATAGCTCCAGCGCCATGAATATAATGGATTTTGGTCCTTTTTACTTTGTATGCAGCTTACATAAGAGTGAACTTTTGTGCATACTGATAAAGGTGATGTATGATAATGTTGTCAGATACATTTTTTTCCTTCAATACTCTTTTCCAAAACAAATCAAAAGGTATTTTAACATTCTCATCCAGTTGCATATAGCACAGGACATGAAATGACCTAAATGCACGGAGTGTATTATTCCAAGGCGTAGGAGGGAAAGAAAGATAATGGACTATGACATTGTAAAGTAAGGCTGTAATGTTAAATCTGTGTTAGGAACGCTTCTTACTGGACATAGTGGAAACAAGGACACATTTTCTTGTTGTTCTTTATTTCCTATTGCTTACATAGCTTCAGCATATTCTACAGTGCTGTAAAAATATCATCCCCATTTACTTCATTAGTCCCAGTGCTCACAAGATATTTTCTATTTTCAGACATATACACTGACACTACCAATTTTGAACTCCAAATAGACTTCATTATTAACTTTGGGTATAGGGAGGAATCCTGAAGTCCCTGGAGGGAACCCATGTAAACACAGGAAAAACATCCAAACTTAATGCTGATGTCCTCACAGAAATTTAAACTTCAGATTCATGAATAGAGTGTAACGAGGACTGTGGAGAAAAGCGAAACTAGAGCGCCTGATCTGCTCCCCAGGCCAGGAAGCCATGAACTATCCCTAACTCAAGGGTACTCCTGATGGTGGAGAGGCCTGAGTCCCCACCCTGGCTCTGCTCCTGTACAGCCCTGAGTTGATTCCCACTCCTCCCCCCAGAGCTGGGAGGCAAAGGAACCCACAGTTAAGGACAGACAGGGGAGATCCAAAACACAAGTTCACACACTAACACACAGGGAGAATACAATAAGTAAGTAAACAGAGAGTACCGAAAACACAAATATAGCGATTCAAACAAAACAGACAGATAGTACATGGAAAAACAGAATTATACCATATTAAGCAGGAGCAATGCAAAGGTTAGGTCGCATGAAAAAACAGTGATCTAACAGTTAATACAGAGGAGCAACTGTGGTAGGTCTCCAAATAACATGTGATCCTACAGGTGGATCAGATGAATACAAATGCTAGCCCATTCACTTCTGAGAACACACTGGTCAATGCCCAAGCCTGCCGGTGGAACTCAGAAGAATGAGAAAAACCTCAGTGAGGAGGGTCAGAATCTGAAGTGTGAACAGAACCAAATGCCGCCATAACACTAGGCGAGTTTTGAGCAAAACACCGTGTGACATAGAGATAAGCGAGTCTTTTGAAGTTCGAGTTCGGGAGGTACAGCCAAACTTTTTGCTGCACTTTTTGTGACCCCAAACTTTACCTGAACCTCAATTGAAGTCATTGATTGCAGTTCATCTCTCCACCCACATACAGCCAGCCATAAGTAAAACACGTCTGGGTGTGGCTGGGTGGGGGGTTTTCATATAAATTTGGGACACACACTACATCCAAAAACTGTGCTTTTAAGCCAGTGTAAGTCAATCAAATACTGCACGTGGTTCACACTGAGCCGAGCACATACTGTACCCGACCACAGCGATGCTCACTCCAGTGCTCTGCAAATGTAAAGCACCCAAACTCCAAACCCAAACAGGTTTGCTTAACACCATGGACCTGAACCAAACCTTGAAATGTTCGCTCGTCTCTATTGACAAATTACAAGACAGAAATGCTAGCCCCTGAGCCAAGTATAATTTTAAGGTATCAAAATGTAATAACCTTAAATAGTTTCTATGGGAATAAAATACTGATGACCTGTCCTTAGGATAGGCCACAAGTATGAAATTGGTTGTAGATTCTCTGACAGCACCCCTATCAATCAGTTTACAAGGGGTCCACTTCTAAGGAATTATGCACACTCAACAATCTACATTTGCATGTTCATGGGAGAGTTGGGGTCTCCATACGGACAAACATTTGGATTCAAAGGCAGATACCATGCTAATGGGTTACATCTGCAAACTTTGCATAAAACATTGACAATATTATATGTTGTAGATACAAAAATCTGCAGAATCCACACAGATTTTTATTTTTTATTTTTTTTTTAATTCTCATTGACACATATTGTGATATCATTATTGGAATGGTCTGTACCTAAAGTTGCCTATTTTGGAGGAAGCAAATAGTGATCCAAGTTTTACGAAGGTAGCTTGGTAGTCCTCTCACACTACAGGAATGAAGATGTATAGGATCCCTACTACAATAGATCGGTAGGATGCATGTTTATGGAGCACTTGATTTAATGAACTACAGTGTCTTCTTTGATTGTTTATAAGTTTGTGAAGTTTGCTGATGGGGCACCCCTGGGTTAAAGTGCCACAGTGTCATCACTGCCCCTGGGTGGTGGTGTCACCAGAGAGCAACAAAGGGTACTCTCATCAGGCAATACACACACAACGCCAACACCTCCAGGCCAGAAGGGGGAGACCAAGCCCGGGTTCAGGGTGAGCTCCCCTATATATTCTGGTCTGGGGAGGAGCAAGTTAGTTCAGTTCCTCGGAGGACTGTGAAGAGGACCTGGGTGTAAAAGAGCAGTGCTAAGCTCATCCCAGAGTCGCTAGCTGAGATCCAGGCTAAGGCTAGGGTCTGAGGAGAGGAGAAGCACAAACACACCTGGGAGGCTGAGCAACTCCGTGTTCACCTCAGAGAAAAGGCGCATAGAACGGACACTGGAGTGCGAGACTGTGCTGGGTCTCACATCCCGGCAGTCAACACGGAAAGTCAGGATTCCAAATTCTCCAGCTACACTGTACCAGAGATACAGCAACGTACAGAGTCAGAGACACTGACACCCAGGAACAGGATAGAGGAAAGGACTCGAGTTGCCTGTCATACCGGTGCCTCACAGGAAGAGACAGGGCCGGCAGCCAAGCTTACGCAACAGCAGGAGCCAAATTAGAAGTGCAGTAAGGGAGCCAAAGACCGGTTCGGGTGAGAGTAACCCGAAGTTGCTCTCAATACTCCATGGACAGCTTTTAAAATTTGCTCCAGTAAAGGACTGATAAAACTACAAAACAGTGAGTCTGCCTGTTACTTGTGCCCGTCGTCCTGCATCTCACACATAGACTATTTACCCAGCCCCGGGGATGGGCTTTACCCGTGGAGAGCTGTTCCATCTCAGCTGCTACTTATCATCCCCGGAGGTTCTGCAGCAGCGTGGTCCCCACTGACCACACACCACGGGTGGCATCACGACAACCTCTCCTGTACATTTCCCTTTTTCCACGCCCAGGCCACAGGACCTGGTCACGACCCCCTGATTCCCTAGCGACAGTAGCAGTGATCCGGTTCCTGAGTACCCCATGGCCTGGGGGCACCTCACTAATAAGTCTAATTTGCAATGGTGGATTGATAATTTTGTTGCAACTATGTGTGGATAGATGACTTTGGATGAAAGAAAATTGGAGTCTGCTGCAGGATAATGTTTTACTTGAATATTAAGAATCTTTCATACATCAATATATTCTACAACACTTTTCTATTACTATATCTCATCTTCTAACCAGACTCTCTACGTTATCAGGCCACATTCCGACACCTCCTGCTGCCTGGTACTTGTGAGATCATCTAAAAAATACTTTCATTTTCCATTTTTTCTATGTACGCATCTTTTATGTACGGTAAGTTACGTGAACAAATCGTCTAGAAAGACAAATTTATAATTCAATTTATTTTTAAGGCAAACACATCTAGATGATTTTGTCCCACATACAGAGGAGGTATGGATGTAGCATCAATGACACCAGAAATGACAATGTAGTATAGTATTGAAACTTGGTGCCAGAATCATACTAGTGAAAACTGGGAGAAAAACAATATCATTGTCCCCATATATCATAATTATCAGATGATGATAATATAGGAGACACAGGCACCATATATAAGACCAGTTTTAGACAAAGTGAGGCCCTTGACAAAAGATTAAAGTGTGGCCCTTAATGATCACATATTGCATCATCACGCTCAGACATTTAGATTGCATTTACACAAGTTCAGACCATTACATAAGCACAATCGACAACATTGAATTCGTTTGACCCTTGTTTTCAGCCACGTTACACAGGTTGACAAAGAACAATGGGCAAAGAATGATCACTAGTAGATCAATCTGTTATGATGTTAACCGCAGTTTACAAAAAATATAAATCAGCCGTATACATACAATACGTAACAGAATGATATATGCTGAAATTCTAGAGAGGATCATAACACAATAAAAAAGTCTAAAAGAGAACAAGCCATCAGGATTTAGTGCTATAAAGTGAAGTCAGTGTCTTACAGGCTCTGGAACACTGAATGCAACAGAGAACAGAGTCATAAAACCCCTGGAAAACAGGGCAGCAGATGATTGATGTAGGGCTGGCTTCACATTTGCGTATGGGAAGGCAGCGTATTGCTGCGTTCCCATACGCAGTCAAACGCATGCGCACTGCGTTCCTATGTTTAACATAGGAACGCATGGTGCCTGCGTTTGCTGCGTTCGGGTGCGGATGCGGACGATATCTGCTGCTTCCGGTGTCCAGCATCCGCACCCGGGACGCAGCATGTTGGTTTTTTTTGTGCGTTTGGGGACCTTGGCAAATCAGCAAGCGTCCCCAAGCGCACAAAAAATGCATTGGTTTCAATGGGTCCGCAGTGTTCTGCGCTTGACAGCGCAGGAGAACGCTGCGGACCCATTGAAAAATCTCCCGGTGGCCGCCGGTGATGTCACAGGAGCTCACCGACGGCCACCGGGAGATCAGCTGAGCCACTGCTGTCCTCCTCCTCCCCGCTGCCTGTAATGTGCTAGCGATGTCGGCGGGGAGAACAGCTGATGTGACAGCTGTTTGAATCTTCCCGCGCCGACATCTCCTCTCAGTGTCGGCGCGGGAAGATTCAAACAGCTGTTAAATCAGACATGTCCCGGTGCTTACCGGCGGCGGGGAGGAGGAGATCTCCGGCGCTGAACTCCTCCTCCGGCCCGCCCCTGGACAGCGCCGATTGGCTGCCGGGCTCCCTAGTGATGTGTCCGCCGCTGCGGACACATCATTTCACACACTGCTTTTGACAGCATTTGTGTCTGCATGCCATCAGCATGCAGACACAAACGCTAATGTGAAGCCAGCCTAAGCAGCACTGTGTCACTATTTGGAGTTGTTTTATTTTTCCCCCCCTATGGACATGCCTATCAGCTGTATGCCAAACCCTCTTCCTCTTAGGCTGGCTTCACATTCGCGTTTGTGTCTGCATGCTGATTGCATGCAGACACAAACGCAGTGAAAGCAGGGTCATTTTTGATGTGTCCGCAGCGGAGAATGTCCGCCTGCGGACACATCACTATGGCGCCTGGGCAGTCAATTGGCGGTGTCCGGGGGCGGGCCGGAGGCAGAGATCAGCGGTGGAGATCTCCTCCTCCCGGCCGCTGGTAAGCTCCGGGACGTGTCAGCGGGGTTAAACAGCTGATCTGACAGCTGTTTAAATCTTCCCGCGCTGACACAGAGAGGAGATGTCGGCTCGGGAAGATTCAAACAGCTGTCACATCAGGGAGGAGGAGATCATCAGAGGCTCCAGCTGATCTCCCAGTGGCCGTCGGTGATCTCCTGTGACATCACCGGCGGCCACCGGGGGAGATCTCAATGAGATCTGCAGCGTTCTCCTGCGGTGTCATGCAGAGGTCACTGCGGATCCATTGAGATCAATGCATTTTTTGTGCACTTGCGGGCGTTTGCGGATAGAACAAGCGCCACGAACGCACAAAAAAATACTGCATGCTGTGTCTGGAGTGTGGTCGGAGGGCGCATAAATTATGCACATCCGAACGCAAATGCGGCCAAACGCAGGCACAGGCGTTCCTATGTTAAACATAGGAACGCATGTGCGCAAACGTTTGGCTGCGTTTGGTACGCTGCGCTCCATACGCAAATGTGAAGGCAGCCTTTTCTGTTTCTGTTTATCTGCATGCCCACAGAGGAGGAAAAAAGAACAACCCCAAATAGTGACGCAATGCTGCACACATCAATCACCTGCTGCCCTATTTTCCAGGAGTTTTATGACTCTTTTCTCTGAAATCATACATGTAATCATTGAAGTAAAGATATGATTGCACTCAGTGTCCCAGAGCCTGTAAGGCACCGGCTTCACTTTATAGCCCTAAATCCTGCCCTTTTAATGACTTTGAGGTGTGTGTATCTTTAACATAGCGACAGGTCTGATGATGCATGATCGAATATTACCAGTAAAATGAATTACCAAGTAATTACCATGACAACGTGTATTTTTCCAGATATAGCCACATCTTTTATTAAATCAAACAACCATGAGGCTCGTCTTCCCGGCAGTGCACCCACTTATATGAGTCATTTCCATTATCTCCTCAGTCATTTTAATTTCGATCATATAAAACACAGAAGCAAATATTCTGCTAAATTCAATGAAATTGATGGCGGCCACCAGCCATGAGGAAGGTTCTGACCCAATCCTTCTGCAGCCAGCTACGAGAATCAGTAAAGTATGGGGGCAATTTAACAAAAGCTTTTAACAACTTTTTATGACCCCGAAATACAAGACTAAGATTATTTTTGTTGGGTCTAAATCTGAATGGGGGATATCCTTGGTTCAACAATCGGTGTGTGTCTCAGCGGTGTACACCCCCTAATCAGCAGGTTACCCCCTATCATGGTGACAGGTGATAATGTGTTTTCATTGGAAGTCTTTATTAGAACTTGTCTTCACTGGACAACCCCATGTCACAATTTTCACATTAATATTTTTAAATATTTAGAAAACCAGGTATTATTTTCTTTACACTTTCTAAACACTTGCTACTAAGTGTTGGTATATCACAATAAAGTACATTTAAGTAGATGTAACATGAAAAAAGTAGAAACATTCACACTGTATAAATACTGTCAAATATGCTTACAAAATATAATTCACACAATAATGCATTTTTATTGCAATTTTTAAACTACTTATATTTAATAATAAGTAATTGTTATGGGGGATAACCAGGTGTGATATTTTGATAAGGGGTTACGTAGAGAGTATATGTAATATTTATCCTCTATCTCCTTCTCTATCACCTCTCGACAGATTTCTCTCTCATCCCCCATTACTCTGTAACCTCTCCCGACACATCAGACTCTCACTACTGGATCCTTCAAAAGGAACCTGAAGATCCACCTCTCTGACAACCTACAACCTACTAGTGAGCCTCAGTCAAACTAACCTCCGCACAATCAGCTCTACAACCTTCCCCTACTGTATCCTCACCCATCCTGTAACTGTACTCTGTGTGTAGGGTCCTCTCCCTTACTGTATCTCACCCATCCTTTGTAGACTGTGAGCCATCGCGGGCGGGGTCCTCTCTTCTCTCCTAGTGTATCCTCACCCATCTCTTGTACACTGTCAGCTCTTGTGGGCAGGGTCCTCTGTCCTCCTGTACCTGTCTGTGCATTGTATTGTTTATGAATATTGTACTTGTCTATGTATGCCCCTTTTTTACATGTAAAGTGCCATGGAATAAATGTCGCTATAATAATAGATATTAATATGGAGTTATATGTATAAAGAATATGCAGTAGACTCCTAAGCTCCCTTTAGTAACAGTAACAAGCAGCCAGAATGTTATATTTTAACACTAAGGCTATGTGCCCACAGTGCTGATTTAGTGCGGATTTTGTTGCGTATTTGGTGCGCACAGGGCGGACCTACCGTCCGTGCAGCCCGTTCATTAAACGGGGGCCCCAAGGGAAAGGGACCTATTTAAATTAGCCATGTGGAACTCCGAGGCGCAAGGAAGAGAGCAGCACTGCGAGGGATGGTGGGAGCGGGTCCTGAGAGAGAATGAGTGCGTCTGTGCCGAGGAGCCAGCCCTGAGGTGAGCTCAGCCTCAGCATCAGTGCTGTGCTGCCCTGCAAGCCTGCCACTGTGGAGGAGGAGAGGAGGAGACAGACTGAGTGATAATATTGTCACTCACTGTGCGTGTGGCGCCAGCCAGCCGGTGGCTGCAGCTGCAGCGCCAGCGTCAGTGTGTGTGTGTCTGTGAAGTCACACATTGACTGTGCCCCATAATGCTACAGCTCATGTGTGGACAGTGGATGGATGGATGATCCTCTTGGTCTGGCCTGCTCTGCCTGCTCCAGGTAAGAGTAACAGAGCTGAGCAGGACTGAGGGATTTGAGGGATTGAGACCGGGCAGGCATGATTTTTGGGGGGGCTCCTGGGGGAGAACTGAAGCATGGCCTGGCTGCTCATGAATGGGGGGCCCCCAGGCATGGGGAGAACTTGAAGTATGGCCTGGCTGCTCATGAATGTGGGGCACCTGGCCACTGGAGTAAGCATGGCCTGGCTGCTCATGAATGGGGGGTCCCTGGCCTGGGGAGAACTTGAAGCATGGCCTGGCTGCTCATGAATGAGGGGGCCCCCTGGCCTGGGGAGAAGCATGGCCTTGTTGCTCATGAATGGGGGGCCCCTGGGGAGAAGCATGGCTGCTTATGAATGGGGGGCTCATGAGGGGAGAAGAAACATTAATCGGGGGCCCAGATAGGGGGAGTAGCAGTATAAACTTGGTGGGGGCACATTGTGGAGAAGCAGCATAAACTGGGGGGGCCACATAGGGCGAGAAGCACTATGCCGAAAGTGGACCGCATATGGGGGAGAGCATTATAAAACAAAGGGAAACGGGGGTGCCTATATATATTACCTGGGGGCTGTCTTGGGCTATATATGTTATTTAGAGGCTATGCTGGGCTGTATATTTTACCTAGAGGCTGTTTTGGGTTGTTTTTTATGAATATTTACCTGAAGGCTATGCTGGACTGTATCATATTACCTGGAGGCTATGCTGGGCTGTATATATCAGCTGGAGGCTGTAGTGGGCTGTATATATTACTGAAGTCTGTGCTGGGCACTGTATACATTACCTGAAGGCTGTGCTGGACTGTATATATTAACTGGAGGCTATGCTGGGCTGTATATTTTATTTGGAGGCTGTGCTGGACTGTATATATTAACTGGAGGCAATGCTGGGCTAGTGGGCTATATACGGTATGTTATTTGTAGGCTGTGCTAGCCTGTATATATAATTTGCAGGCTGCAACTGGCAAATGATATATACAGCCCAGCAGCACCCTCCAGATATTATATCCAGCCCTGCATAGCCTCAATATTAGATATACAGTACATTTAGGGTGGGAAAATCCGCAGCAAAAATTGACATGATGCAGATTTTCCCACACTAAAAAACGCAGCAAATCCACTGTATATTTTAGTGGCACCTGTAACGCGGATTTAGCACAACTACACTTGCCGCGGCTGGCCGTAAACCCCAAAGAGAACGAATGGGGCTTGCCGGATCGGTGTCACAAGTCGCCCGTTAGGCGGCAGAGGTGCGGAAATCTGCTGGATCTGCTGCTAGTGGCGAAAAACGCCAGTGTGAAAGCATATCAAGTCAGATGCAGCTTTCGCCTGATCTCACCGGATATAAAAAACTTGCCTATGTGAAGGCACCCTAACTTACATGTTGCATATTTAATAGTACATAACTTTGTTGCACTATGAGGGCGGGGGCCCGAAAAATTTCTTGCACAGGGGCCCACTACAGTCTGTGTCTGCCCCTGACGCGGCAGATCTGCACTAAATAAGGAGCTGCATGTTTGGCCTGCCAAGTCTATGGGTTCTGTGAAGTCCAGTCCCAATGAAGCTTTTTGTTCCTGCTTTGATTACGCTGCAGATTTGACCACAAAAACACTGAGTCATAGGAAAATGAATGGCAAATGGCACTATATCCACAGCAGATAAAAATGCACCATTCGGACAGCCATGTGTTTGGTGCAGTTTTTCGGCCGAAGCAAATTTCGCGGAACAGAATATCTGCACCACTCTTTGTGCGTTGGGACACATAGCTTAAAAGATGTTTTAAATGGTTGTTTCAGTAAATTTAGGCTCATTTAGTGGCTAATGAAGTAATTAAAAAGTACCGGTACTTTATTTACCTAAACCTAAATTCTCAGACTGAAAATGAATCCTAAATGCAGGCCAGTAGTTGTCTTCCTTCTATCTAATTTATTATCCGCTGCATTTTTTTCAACTGAAATATCCTTCTAGTAGCAAGTGCACCAATATGCAGTACAGGAGGGAGTTTTTGGTCACTGCTCCTGCTCTCTTGTCTGTGTATACAGAAAAGACATAGAGATAGTATTTCAGTTCAGTAAAGGCCACGTTACACGTAGCGATGTTCCAGCGATCCCACCAACGATCTGACCCGCCGGAATCGCTGGCACATCGCTGTGGTCGTGGTGAGCTGTCAAACAGGCAGATCTCCCAGCAACCTATGTAACGACATCGACATTGTGGAAAAGAATATAAACTAGTCCCGCTACTGTATAGGCTGTGGTAAGCGGGAGAACGCTGGTAACCAGGGAACACATTGGGTTACTAAGCAAAGCGCGCTGTGCTTAGTAACCCAATGATTACCCTGGTTAACAGGGAACACATTGGCTTAGAGGGGCATCACACATGCCGATGTCTGCTGCCCAGCAGGAGACCGACGACCAAAAAATGGTCCTGGCCATTCCGCAGCGATCAGCGATCAGCAAGCTCATCGCTGGTTACTGTGGCATGCCACACACAGCAACATCGCTAGCGGGATTGCTGCAACATCACAAAACCTGTGAGGTTGCAGTGACATCGGTAATGATGGCGCTGTGTGTAACCCAGCCTTAAAAGGGATAAGAAGTTCCAACACTTAAATTGCTGACAGAATACTGATAAAAAGAAAATGCTCAGTGCAAAGAAATGGATAGGAAGTTACAGGGTGTGTGAATAGGGACCATTCCTGGTCATATTATATAGTATGTACAACAAAAGGGATGAAGCTTTTCCACATGTTTGGTAGGGACACTTTAAAGGGAACCTGTCACCCCCTTTGGGCATTTTAAACTGTGCCCACCAGCTTACACATAATGTAAATGGCGTTCAAGTAACCCCTCTATGTACCCAGACGTGCCTATCACACCTGAGAAAATAACTTTTATTCTGTCCAGCGCTGGCCTTTAATAAGTCCGGGAGGCTGCTATTTAGTCCAGGTGGGTTATGTCCTCACTGCCCCCTGGATTCAAAACCCGCTCTGCTTTTTTATTAAATTGCCGAGTAGGCACTGACTTTAAATTGTAATTGTACTTTCAAGTAACGGTGTGCTTACATGAGGAATATTACTATTTGTGGCAATTATATAACTCATAACCTATATTTTCAGCAGTTTTTTACCTTTGCAAGTTCATCTCTCAATTTGCAAATGATTTTGAGCTGAGTGTCCTTATATACAGAGGGATGGATTCCTGCTCTTATTTTCTTTTATAGCACAGATAAAAGCATCATCATCATTGTAGACAATATTAGTCAGTACTGAACTGTGCGCAATGAACTCAGCTCTGGTGGGTGAGGTAAAAGACTTATCAAAAAGCGCAGCACACTCTTTCCTTGTCTTTCTCTGCTTGTTTCCTCACTCTGCTCCTCACCACTCCTCCCCCTGATTTCTCCATAGAAACTAAAATACTGTGTAAACTGACACTATAGTGAGCTGCCAATTTCTCTGATCGGATATATTAAAAATTTCTAATATTCGTTTGTACTATTGATTTATGCATAGTTTGTTGAAACTATCATTACCATCTACATTAGTAAAACTTTAAGCTTTCCACTGTCTATTATACAAATCATCCTTGACATCAGCTTGTGATCTGGCTTTCCCCACAAAATACATTCTGTACTCATCTAGTGCTGAAATGTTTCCTTTGTGTAACCATTAATCAGAACATTTCTCCTTTCTCTATACCCTACAGTGTAATGACCTTTCTCATGCACACACTTCTCCTTTCATTCCTCTCCAGGTAGCAGACTGTGCCCACACATCAATCCTCGATGTGTTTATAATTCAAGAAGACATGATTTCCATATCTTAGACAAAGTAAGAAAAACATTTGAATAGATATCATCATAAGGCGGCCGTCACACGCTACAATATCGCGAGCGATATTATAAGCGATCACATGCACGCGCGATCGCTTACAATATCGTTCACATCGCTGGTGAGCTGTCACACAGACAGACTCACCAGCGATGTGGACCAGCGAGATCGCTGGTAACTATGGTACACATCGGGTTACTAGGCGCCGTGCGGCGCTTAGTAACCCGACGTTTACCATAGATACCATCTCCCAGCATAGGCTCTGCCGCTGGGAGATCGTTCATCGTGGTGTCACACACCACGATGAAGCAGATTAAACAAGCGATGATCGCTTGCTATGAGCTCCGGCTCTCATATCTGCGATGTCACGATCAAGCGATTTTACATTGTAAAATTGCTTGATTGCACGCAGCGATGCACAAACGATATCGCTTAAGCGATCAAAAAGCAGATCACTTAAACGATATCGGCACTTGCGGCACACTTGCGGCAAGCCCCATGCATTGTCTATGGAGCTTGCAGCAGGTGTGGCAAGTGCGGTATGGCCGCGTTCCGGTACTTGCGGCTGCAAAAAAAACGGCGGTCAGCCGCATTTTGTTTCATGGCCGCAACTGCCGCAAGTGCCAGAACCGCGGCTATACCGCACTTGCCACACCTGCTGCAAGCTCCATAGACAATGCATGGGGCTTGCCGCTAGCCAGGCGTAAGTACGGCCGTTAGCCAGCAGCTGCGGTAAACCTGGCGGATCTGCCGCAATTTGCAAATAACGCTAGTGTGAAAGGGGCCTAACTGCTATGGATATATCAATCCAAATTTTTTTCTACATTTACCGAAGGGCAACGGTCCGCACTGATGTCATCACAATAAGAGCGGTTCCTTCACTTTTACAAGGTGAGGCAGTCTGTTTTTTCATTTTATTTTTATAAATGTTTTCTATATCCAGGGGCGTAACTACAACAGGTGCAGGGGTTGCAATCACACCTGGGTCCTGGAGCCTAAAGGCCCCTAATGTCTCTTTGCCCTATAGAAAAAGACCACTGCTACTAAAGATTCGAGGCTCTAGAGAGCTTTCGCTTTAGGGCCCATGAGCTTCAGGTAACACCATCTATTATATAATCACGAATGGGATTTTTGCCCCTTTTGAGTCCGCTCACGCTGCAAGTCAATGTCGTCATGTGGATACGACCGAAGCATTGGCCGCGCAGCGGCCATTGCGAGCAGTTCTAAGGCAACTCGCTATGCCCGTGCAGCGGGCATGGCGAGTCGCCTTAGCAGCGCGAAGCATTGGCCGCGAAGCGGCCATTGCGAGTCAGAGACTCGCTCTGCTAGAATCCCGTTGCATCTGCATCGGGCACCCAGCTAGTTGTCTATATTTTACTTTGTGTTGGCATTGCTGATCTTCAGCATGCTTACATCTCAAAGATAATTCTTCAACTGAATAGCCCGGTGCCTTGCTGTTGGTTTTTAAACTGACCACATTAAACTGTCCAGTTCACAACTATGTGATCTATGGTAATTCACTTCTAAGAAGATGTATTACCAAAGGAAATCTCAAGATAATTAGACACCAAGGGGCCAATTCATTAGAACTGGCATTGTGCATAACTGTCTTAATGCAGGGATTTGCTGGAGTACAGTGCACCTAAGTCATTAAACGATGCGCACCACTTAATAAACTAGGTGCATCTGTTACCCGTCATATGTCAGGCTGGAGTAAATTCCTAGAGCAAGTTATGCCACTAGAGAGTGTATGTAACTTAACATGAATTAAATGAGAGGGTATAGTCCCAGCTACCCATTTCCTGCCCAGGTTTTACCCATATTGGCACAATTGTTCAAGATTGAGATGTAAATGCCAAATGTAACCATATTTCTGTGCAACTTATAGATGACCAACCAGCAGGATTTACGGCTGTAAAATGAAGCCAGTTCCTCACAGGCTCTGGAATACTGAGTGCAATCATACCTTTACTTCAATGATTACATGTATGATTGCAGAGAAAACTGTTATAGAAATCCTTAGAAAGTGTGCAGCAGGGGGACGGAGTGTGCAGCAGAATGTCACTATTAGGGACTGGGTTTCTCTGTATTACTCTCCTGTTTGTTCTAAGCCAAATCCTCCCCTCTCCCTCCCTCTCCCTCACTCCCCTCTCACTCCTTCCCTGTTACTAAGGTATGTTGCAATAGCAAAAGAAATTTCAGCGAAGCGTAATCCAATATGCAGTTTTATTTAAGTGAATAAAATTCCATCATCCATATTGCAGGGGGACAGCACGAGTTAAAGCCAACACGTTTCAACAAAGCTTCTTATTCATGACTTATTCAGAGCCATGAATAAGACACTTTGTTGAAACGCGTTGGCTTTAACTTGCGCTGTCCCCCTGCAATATGGATGATGGAATTTTATTCACTTAAATAAAACTGCATATTGGATTATGCTTCGCTGGAATTTTTTTTGCTATTGATTTGGCCCGGCTCCAGGGCGCGCCCATCTGTGTGGAGGCGTATCCTGGCTGAAGGACATTATTTTTACCGGTGAGCTGCCATTTCCTTCTCCCCTTTCCTGTAATTCATAAGGTATGTAGCAGGCACATTGGGTCTGACATTGTGCATTGAAATAGATAGCAGTGTCAGGCTCCTAGGTGCCCCAGATCATCCCTCCTCCCTTCCTGCCTGTGTCTTAGGCTTCTTCTCTGGCTGTGAGTGATCAAAGTGTCACAGTGCATGGGGCCCCACCCCTCCAGAGAAGACCCCATGCCCTCCAGTCTGCAAGTCCCGAGCTCTCTGCTTTTACAGATCAGTGACTGTATGGAGAGAGCTGAGAATTAGAAGCTGGAGACACAGTAGGGAGGGATGATCTGGGGCACATAGGAGCCTGACACTGTGCTCTCTGCATGCATAATGTCAAACTTAATGTGTCTGCTACACTATATAGTGACTGAGAGGGGAAGGAAAGAGGGAGGGAGGGGGGAGGGTTTGGCTTAGAGTAGACAGGGCAGTAATACAAGAAAACCAGCCCCTCTTGTGCTAATGTGCTGCACACTCTGTCCGTCTGCTGCACATATTTCACTGTTTGATAACACTTTTCGCAGCAATCATACATGTAATCATTAAAGTAAAGGTATGATTGCACTCAGTTTCCCAGAGCCTGTAAGGCACTGGCTTCACTTTATAGCCCTAAATCCTGCTGGTTGGTCATCTTTAAGATGTTTTACGCAAGAAATCTGGCATAAACACTTTAAAAAATATGCCGCATAGATGCATCTTAAAGCAACACTCCAATGGTTTGTATTTTTTCAGTGCTGGTGTGGAGTTTTAAATCTAAGTCCCTTTCTCCCTGTCATATGCTCACCACCCAGCGTCTTTACATCTTACTGATGCCATTCTGACCCCGAGGCCATCTTTTGCCCATAACTTCTAATTGTCAGGAAATCAGAAGGTATGTCACAAGAGCGCTATACATCTCTATAAGACCCAAAACAAGGCCAGATCGATGCTCTCATAGAGATATATTGAGTTGTAACCTCTGGTTTGTCCCATGAAACCTTTGAGCTACTGACAGGTCACAAATACACGTACTACATACACATTACTAACTGGAAACGGGCCGGGTGGGATCGAATGCTGGTGTGTTCCTTTAATGTTTTTCTCACCCCAGGTGTGCATGGCCCATATGACACAGTATAAGACTCCATGTGTCTGATTAGTAGATCAGCCTCCTCCAATTAAAACATTGCACTTGAGAGGGCCGTGTTTCAATTGGAGGAGGAGCCTAATGTCCATTTATAAAAAGGGAATATGTACAGATTGAGATTAAGGCTGTACCAATAAATTCAGAAGAACCTTAAATTGTACATGTGTCATGTTCATTAGATCAGTGCACAATACATGATAATAATACACATGTATTGGCAGACGTGTGGGGGGCATAATGCCATTGGCACTGCTCACCTCTGATGTGGAAGCAATTGTAGACGGTGACGGATGATCCTTTATAGCACGTAATGAATAGATTTATAACATAATGAGGGAATATGTGCCAAAATGGAGCAGATTGTTATGCACATTGTACCAGGGCCTATGCCTAAATACATTCATAAATCTGCCTCATGTATGAGTACATCCTGATCTATGAGTGCATATATTCCAGTTTATCCACACCAGAATGGAATCAGTCCGTTCTACCGTTCTTCTAGTACTCCTACCTACAGCTCAAACAGGGGCTGCTACAGGTGCAGGAGTTGGGTTGCAATCGCACCCATGCCCTGGAGCCCAGGGGCCCCAAATGTCCCTTTTGCTTATAGAAAAAGACTAATGCTATTAGAGATTTTCAAATTTGGTGGCTCCATCGGAACTTTTGCATCGAGGCCCATGAGCTTCAAATTACACCACTGAGCTCAAATTATATAAAATGTAAAATTATATCATGTACATTTCAGTTCCTAGGGACAAAAGATCTGCCTGTCTTCCAAGTTCCCGCCATGTCAGTTTTAATCTCTTAATTACATTTTCCTCAAGTGCACTCCAGGAATTTTATTTGTGCCGCAAGCTTTACATCCTCACTTGAGATTATTAGTTAGCTTGTCTTTTTTGTTTTACCACCAAATCTACAGGACATCACTCCATATTTATTGAGCAGTTTCCTCTTTATGAAATATATATATATTTTATGTCTTTGGCTATATACACATAGAGCTCTTTGTGTAATTTTTTGGTGTAAATCTGCTCCAAAATTATACCCAAAATCCGCTTTATAGACGCTTGGAAAACTGTCTTAGGGCCGCTTTACACACACAGATATCTGTGACCAACTTCTGAACAGATCTCTGGTTGCAGTGAAATCATGGATACATTGTTACATTTGTACACAGCCACAAAATGTAACAATGTGTCCATGATTTCACTGCAACCAGAGATCTGTTCAGAAGTTGGTCGCAGATATCTGTGTGTGTAAAGCTGCCCTTATTCATTTTGATGGATGACTCACTTTGCTGCTCATGAGGAGTTTTTTAAGAAATTGTTTTCTAGGAAAAAGATTTGAAGAATGTCTGGTGGAAAAAAAGTACATAACTTCTTTACACAGATCCTGATGAAATCCACTCAAAGGCCTCAGCCAGACGTCCGCTGCATAGTACAGTATAATCATAGTGGATGGGATTTCAAGAAATCCCATTCTCACTATGCTTAACCCGACCACAGCGTCTTTGGAGCTGCGGTGCGGGTTGTCGGGAGTCCGCTCCTCCTCCGCATGTTCATTTCATGCTGCGGAGTTGGAAGCGGCTTCCATCGGGTGACTGCAGGGAGAAGCCGCCCTGCACCCGCCGCACACGGTGAGTACAGGGCGGCTGCGGTCTCCCTGCGGCCACCCGCGGCTTCCCTCAGGCCCGGAGGAGCTGCGTCCAACACACAGCTCCTCCGGACCGTGTACACGCACCCCAAGTGTCATTAGCCACTTTTCACTATCAGAGTTTCATCAATTCTTTTCACTGATTTTAAAGAAACAAAACAAAAAACCTGCAAAGCTTCTATTTACCGTACTTTGCAATATTAATTATAGACTGCACACCTATGCCATCCGTATGCTGTCTGTGATTTTCATGCACCCACAGATTTGTATTAGTATTTTTTCATCTGTGAAGACAATAAAAAATACTCGTCTCTGTGGTTTTTGCACAGGCACACAGTCCACAGAAATTCCTAGACATGTGAATAGCCACATAGACGTTGATGCATAGGTCCCCAACCTTTCTGGTCTTGGGAGCCACATTCAGCTTCCGCCTCCTTCACAGTAGTGACACCCACAGCCCTCATAACCGGTAAATGACAGCCACATTTTTTCTATATAAATCACAGATACAGTATACCAAGATCCAGGGGTTCCCACTTTACCCCATTCAGATCTGCTCCTAGGTGCAGGGCTCTTGACAAAAGTTACTATCTGGGACGTGCTCTTCATAGCTGTTTGCTTGACCAGGTGCTAATGAAACAACCTGCAAGACAGCCGCAAACCACACAGAACGTGCCTGCGAGCCACATGTGGCTCCTGAGCTACAGGTTGGGGACCCCTTCTCTAATGGATACTTGTTCTATCATGAAGAGGACACATATGTGAAGACCATGAATAGAACGTGTATGTGGAAAACGGACAAAACTTTAAATACTCCTCAAAAGGAAGCATTTCAGGAAGTGGCTTCTGCTTGAGAATCTTGTAATGTTGAATACCTGAAAATCCTAGTGTGAACATAGCTATAGATGTCAGTAAAATCTACTTGTTACCAATTTTCCCTTTCAGGGACTACCTGTTTATGTTTTTCTAACTCCCTTTTGGATGGGTTTGTACAGCCTAATAATGATTATAAAGAGCTTAATAACAGATATGCCTCTTGGTAAAGTTTGTTTTCTTCAATGCTATAATTTCTAGCACGTTCACAGCTTAGGCTATGTTCACATAGAGTTTCACCCAATATGTAGTGGCTCTGCCGTAATTACATCCAAACCCCCATGCAAAATATGATTTATAATACCAGCGCATGCGCTGACAGGGTCATTGAATATAATGAAGCAGATAGAGAAACAGTGTGCCGGTATATGCCTAGTTGATGATGGCAGCAAGACTTTGCCTACTTAGTCTTCTGCTGCCTTCACACTGCATTATTTTCACATCCATTTGGTTCCTTGAATGGATGGCAACTGATGTCCACGACCATTTTTTTAATGGATCCGTCATCAGTTACCAGAGATAGGGCTGGGAGGAGCTGTACCTTGCTTCTGAGCATGCTCAGTACAGCAAAACCATAGATCCGTACGGATCCGTCCTACATAGAGCTCCATGTTATTTGACATGGACAGCTACAGATCAGTGTCTGTCCATTGGTGTCAGTGATTTTCAAGGCAGCCCAAAATTGAAGCAGGCTCCGATTCTGGGTGCATAAAAAAAAACTGACACAGATGGATGGCCATATAGGATCAATCTGTGCCCATAGGGATACATGGGAGGCCATAACTGATCCGTGGCTATCCGTTTAAAAACAGATAGACACGGTTCAGAAATTAGGCAGTGTGAAGGCAGCCTAACTGTATACAGCTGAAAATGATGTATGAGAGCATACTGTGACTACGCCTGCATCGTTACAGTCTATGACCCCATCAACGCATGCACCCAAATCATGTCTTGCAGGAATTCGGACGTAAGCCCCAACAGAGACATCAGACGTAATGGTGATGTGAACGTAGCCTAAGCTAAGATACACGGAAGTCCCCCCAAGTCTTACTAGCAGCTACAACATTCATTAGAATTGACTGAACCTAATCCAGTTGGAAAGGTAGAGTCTCCCTTTAAATTGACTAGCTCCAGTGTATATACAATAATCTATCAAAATTTAAATATGGTAAGGAAAAATATGTGAAACCCTGGAACTCAAAGCGTAATAAATAACGAAAAAAAACAACTTACTATTTTCATTGTTATTTTGGATGATTAATTACCTAAACAGCAATTCCTTTATATAATACTAGCTGTGTGCCCGATGCACATGCATCGGGATTCTAGCAGTGCGAGTCTCTGACTCGCAATGGCCGCATCGCGGCCAATGCTTCGCGCTGCTAAGGCGACTCGCCATGCCCGCTGAGCGGGCATAGCGAGTCGCCTTAGAACTGCTCGCAATGGCCGCTGCGCGGCCAATGCTTTGGGCGTATCCACATGACGACATTGACTCGCAGCGTGAGCGGACTCAGAAGGGGCAAAAATCCCATTCGTGATTATATAATAGATTTCCTATTCTTAGAAAAATGTTCTTACGTCTCAGGAGTATCTCGATAATACCCGTCATGGCTGTGGGAGATATCCTGCTGTTACCATGTGAACTTGAGAACAGACACAATGATTTTCTTTACAAGCCACTGGAGTTTGGTTAGAAATTGGACATTTTTTACAGGCTTTGTATATCTGTAAACAGAACTATGATAGTGGACCAAAAGTATGATAACACAAATATTGTGTACTTGTCCGGTAAGTCATTCCAGATGGATTCCTGACTGTACTTAGATACACAGAAGGTCATCCGAGTTAATAAAAAGGGGGACAATAATCGGGAAATGCTTTAATAGCAGTTATGTTATCAGAATTAGAAATATACCGTAATTAGAATCATTCAATCAGTCTGATGATAGGTGAACATGGTACCCAAAAATTGCAAATCTTGGTTGTGACATTGCTGAATGAGCTGGATAAAATAGCCATGCAATATATTACGGAATTGTTACAGAATCACCTCATTACTTTGGGATGTGAGAAAGAAAATCCTAATCCTGACAATAAAATAATCTCCGGATAACATTTCTATTAGTAACTACTATACCATCTCTAATCAGATCCCTAAGCAGAGCCATATTAATGATAATATGGTAGGTCATTGTTATTTTAGCATTTACAACAGACATACATTTTGCATTACTGTATAAAAGATTCACATGTACCCAAAAAGGTGTTAGAGAAAAAAAGGTTTACCATGAAGACTGACTTTTAAAATCAACATACATATATTATGGAATTATGAGCAATCTCATAATTCATAATTTTCCTTCTAAACTACAGATTCTAAATATTAATATTCCCATATTAATAATTTAGCTATCTTGAGATAAGTCATATTATTCCTATACCACAAATATTTCTCTCCTTCTGTAGGTCCAATCATGAAATGCTCCACTTACTCCGCAGCAAGCAAGGTAACGTCTGCCCCAAAAAATGATCTGCAACTAGTAAACTTTTTTAAGGATGGGCACGTCGTTTCCCTGGCATCTGGTCTGTTCTGAATCCTACAGTCTGCACTGATCTATACCGCCATACCATGGCACATGGTAATTTGCATTCACTTTCCTACCAGTTATGCTCTGCCACCTGTTAGTATTATTTTCTGCATGCAGAAGAGAACCTGTCATCCTGATATAGCCATTATTACCGGCTGAGGAGAAATCATCACCATCATTAATAATCATCCACCTTTTATATTTCAGTCCATGTTCTACCCAAAATAACTGGATCCCCAACTAGATCTAGAATCAACCCTCCTTACCAGAAGCAGACTGCAGGCTTTCCAGGCTCCAGTATCTAGACAGCAGCCCTCTCATGCCAGCACCACCCCAACCAAGGCAGCTACTGCTGTCAGAATCAGAGCCAGAGGAGAGCCCAGAGCTCCCAGAACTACTATGCGGGTTCATTGGATCACTTGGGCATGGCTGCTGAGTCCTCATCAGGCTTGAGCAGGAGCCTCTTGTTGCTTCTTGCAGGCTCTTGTACCTGGCAGTGCTGGCTCAATGCTCAGCAGCCTGGCTTTCCTTGTAGAATGCAACCTGACATCATAGGGGGCCTCTAAGGGGGCTCCAGGAATCACAAGCTTCATCCAACTCCCTACTTATCCTTGGCTCAGTGCCATAAGGGTTTCTTAGCAACTGCTTCTAATATAAAGGATTTGGAAGAGCTGAAGTTTGTAGAATACATGTGAATCATCCTACTGTTTTAAGGGAATCCTCTCGGAGAAACCCTGCAATGTCCAGTACTGCTCCAGAGCTTCATCCTATTGATGTAACCAGCAGGATGTCATCCGATTTATCTTCCTATGTGATTCATTCAGTAAACTGACTAGGGAGATTTATACTCTCACCCAACATACAAATCAATTAACGTCTAATTACTTTATGAATATCGCAACACCAGGTCTTGTTCACACTTCGCATTTCGATGCAGTTATTGTACACAGGTCATTTTAGAGTCAAAAGTGGGATAAAAATTGTTAAAGTTGTATAGAGATTTAAGGGGGCACCTATATAATAATAGTAATAATAATAATAATTATATTATTTATCCATTTATAGTGCTATTAATTCCATAGTGCTTTACATACATTTGCAACACTGTACCAATTTGGCTGGGTTTCCAATTTGGCTGGAGACAGTTCATTAAAATGAGTCATTTTTTGCCCCGTCCATAAAAGAGTTTAAGGATTTTTTTGAATCTGAAGAAACTTATTCATACTATTTTAATTGTAATAATCATCATTTTATAGTTCACAGTGAAAGCAACTGAAATCAGAATCATCAGTGTCCATACTATACTGTCTATCCGTGATTTTATTTGATAAACTGTCCAGAAAAGACAAAAAGTCAAGTTGACAACCCTGCTATTTGGAGGGCTATTATGATTGAAGGGAACATGTCAGCTCATTCCCCCTTCCCCCCCATCCTATCACTACCTGTCCCTGCACGTTGCTTGCACATCCCTAATCAACCCTCTCTGAGCTAAAGCTGCAGTATAATGCTTGGGAAAAACTATTTATTAATTACATTTACCTATGGTAATGAGACACCCAGGCTATGTCTGTAGACGGACATGGGCGGTCCCGGGTCTCCATTCTCCCCCTTTTCTATGCTCCTATCATGCCCTGCTGGGCATCATCATTCCTTCTCTTCTCGCCCCCTATTTTGAAATTTCTGCCTCCTCCTCATAGTATGACTTGCAGTTGGACATTTCTGGCCCTGCGCAGTGTGCGGGTGTATGGATTGTACAGGCTGGCTCCAGCACATGTGCAGTGTGCATATTGAACACCTGACAGGCCCCCCACAATGCACCGGACTGGAAATGATGTCGGCTGCATGCCATACTATGAGGAGGAGGCGGGAATTTCAACATAGGGGGAGCGCAGGAGAAGGAATGATGACGCCCAGCTGGGCATGGTATGAACAGTGAGGGGGGGAGAATGGAGACCCAGAGAACATCCATGTCAGTCTACAGACGTAAATTAATAGCATGAATGACTGGCATCTAACTTCAGAGTGCATAGCTTGAATGACTGGCATCTAACCTCAGAGTGCTGCAGCGGATATCTCTCTTTTCTCATTAGTCTACAGACGTAGACTTGATGCCTCATTACCATAGGAATATGTAAGTTATTAAAACATTTTTCTCAATCATAGTATTGCAGTTTTAGCTCAGAAAGGGATGGCTAGGGATGAGCTAGGAAGGTGCAGGGTCAGAAAATTGGACGTGTCAATGAGCTCTAACTCATTGACCGTAATTTGATTCCCAAAGTCCCATTCAGGCCACAATGTTACAACCTGCCTTCAAGGAGACGTGTTATGTGACAACAATTGTCAGACAAATTGGTGACCAAGAACATTTGTCCAACTTAAATATTTGAACTGTGATCGTCAACAAGTCACAAGTGTGTTGTAGTCAAATGTGACTTGCAATGAAGTCTTGTGCAAGCGAGTCTTCCAAGGACCTTTGTAAAGTCCTGGTAGGTCACAGATCGCAATATGATACCATAAGAAATCAACAGATGCAAAGGCAAAATGCAACATTGCAATCTCAGTGTTGCATGACAGATATCACCATTTAGCTCCAGAGTAAAATATAGTCCCAAATGGTCCCAAATGCATTTTTTATATGCAAGTGTCGTGTCCCTGCGGATCCAGTTGCCACAGAGGTACTGCACCCCTGTTAGAGTGTAGTATCCAACTCACTGGTTAAGGGGTACAGATCGGTATCGGGACACCCAGATCACACTAGGAACGATTGTAGTGGGGTTGGGTGGTGAAAGAAGTAGTTAGAGCGAGCACTTGGGAGGAGTGAGGTCAGAAAGAACACACGTAGATGACGTGGGGCACGTGACAAGGGGTATAAAAAGAGCAAGAAACATCTAGGATGTAGGAGATGACAGTGAGAAGGACAGTTAACAAAGTGACCAACTGAGGAGAGGTGGTAGAACAGCTGAGGAGAGGCCATTAAACACCAAGGTCGAGTTGGAGGGCAGCTAGAGAATATATGCCTGAGAGGTGTCCAGAGGACTGGAGCAAGTGCGAGCTCGTCCTAAGGCCAAACCCTAGAGCAGAACATCACCCAGGTGGCTCCGGGAAGAAAAGGGGGTCCCAGAGGCATGGGAAGTGAGGAATCCACCCTTGGGACTTGTATCCATTGTCAAGCGTAGGCAACTGGAGGGACTGGGCCGCAAGGGATGACTGGAACCTAAAAGACTAGTGGAGAAGACCAGGCTCAGCTAGCAACCGCGCACATCTGCTGAAAAGGTGGCAACCATAGGGCTAAGGGGAGACACTGCAGGGGAACCCCTAGGAAAAGCTCACAGTCACTGGCTCAGAGCTCTGTGTGGCGAGGAGAAAGGCAGGACGGGCGAAGCAAGCACTGTGTGAGACGACCTGGAAAGGACATAGAAGGGGTACCGGTTACGTACCATCCTACTACCCTGCCTCCGAGAACCAGTGCTTAGTGGGCTGCTACACAAAGACTGTGAGTAAAAGACCTGAAGACTGCAACCCACTATGTCTGTGAACTTTCTTAACGCATTAAAAGCACCAGAAACACAACTACCAACTCACTCAGGTACGTTTGGCCACCCTAGGGGTCATTCCTACCCATAGAGGGCTTAAGAACATTGTTGCCTCCCAACCATCGGCCCCTAGGAAGACTGTCGAGCAGCGGAGGCCAGATATAGCCACAACTTGTGGGTGGCGTCACATATAGATTAACAAGTATCCCCAGGTCCAGTATCCCTGTCTAGAATGAACCCTCCACGCTAAATCCCTATCCCTAAGAGCCACCCACACCAAACTTTTAATGACACCGTCAGGGTCACAGAGCCGGGTCTCGGTCCCTGTGATCCCCTGAAGTCTCAAGAAAGCCCGGTGTCACAAGTAATCAAATATTTTTTTTACATGTACACAAATAGTGTAATTGCTAGTGCTATTCCTCCCCCTGTTCCTTGGGATGAGTGTCCTTGATGAGATCTCCTCCTACTCCGCAGTTTATCTTCACATGCCAAAAGGCTGTGGCTGAGATGAATGTCAGTGATGTGGTATGTGAAGTGCTTCTCCTTTAATACAGTCTTCTATTCTCACTTGAAGGCAGTAAACAGAAGCAAGATGCTAATGTCCCCCACCCCCAATTATCATGTTATGCTCACGGTTACTGCTGATATTACAATCCTCTTACAAGGAGCCTGGACTCAATGTGAGATATAGAATCCTTGAAGGAGCAATAAACTCTACAAATTAGCTTTTTAGAAATGCAGCGTAAAATCAATTAGTAATATCATTTACATTTAGGCTGGGGTCAGACGACGGCTTCTTGTTTTTCATCCGAGAGAATTGAAATGGATTATGCTGATCAGACTCTGATCAGAGTAGGATCCAATTTTATCGGATATGAAGAAGAAAGAAAAAAAATGTCTCTAAGGCCCCTTTCACATCAGCGTTTCGCTGACGTTTGCAGCCGATCTTCTTGTGAAATCTGCACATGGGTAGCACATAATTGTTTTATCTCATGTTTCCTGGCAGAGTTGGGATATGTCACGTTTTTTTTTTTAAGGGACAATTCACATTGCATTTTAGCCCCATTTAAGGGGTTTTAAACTAAATCTCTAAAAAACCTCTCCAGATAGAGCAATTGAGTACAAGGAGACATAAGAACACAAGAACATAGTCAGCGATGTCCTAAAATGACATGATTTATTCATGTATAGCCATCCTATCATCATCTTCAGATTGAACCTATTAACAGTGTTATTAGAATACCCTAATAAACAATACTTTCAGAAGGTGAGCCTCTTAAAGTGGACCTGACATGTTGCCTAAACCATGAATTTACCATGAATCTAACACCAGCTCTGTCATATCAGAGAAGCATACATTTAAAAGCAGACCAGGGACCATGTGGCTCATGTAACAAGGCCAGCTTTTTAGACTAGTCACCGGAGCCCCATTGTCCCTGGCCGGCTTTTAAATGTGCAATATTTTCTCTGAAACTCTGAAGCATATTAGAGTATAACATACCTGGTGTCACGATTGTTCTGCTCAGTGTATCTTGGACGCAGTGAGTGACAGTGTTGTTGCACTATGGAATCGGGGCCATGCTGAGCCGTCAATTTGGTAACAGCTCAGTCAAGCAATCTAGGGCAAGGGCGTGCTGCGCTGTAGATATGTTGATGTGCAGCTCAGCCATCCAATCTGAGACTGGGAAGTGCTGGGCTTATTCATGTTTTGCCTGTTTTCTATGATTGCCCAGCTATTTAGCTGAGCAGTCAGTCCCAGATCACTGCAAATCGTGGCATTTGCTCATTGGTGCATGTTGGCGTTGTTTATCTGTGCTCTGTGTTTAGGTCTATTCCATCTGTTTGCCTTGCTTCTTTGCTTTGAACCCCTATCATCCTGGTATTGTGACCCTGGACCATGACCTGACTAGCCCTTTGTTTTTCCCCTAATTTATGCCTTGCTCTCTTGGTATCTGACCAATTTGACTAAACTGCTTTATGGCTTTTTTGTGAGTAGTTACTAGTATCACACCTGGCTGAAATGGCTGCCTGTGGTTTGGGCAGCGTATATCAGCCATTAATTAGGTTCACATGGGAAATAGTGCTAACAGTGTCACAACTAAACAATATACAGTACCATGTAATTATGTCACATTTCAAAATTAATTAATGATATACATACCAGGGAATGTGATGCGCCTCACACGACCCACGAGATCAAGCCTGGTTGGAGTACTCTGAGAAAACGAATGTATCTTCAATGGTCGAATACGAAATATCTCGTAAGGTGCTGCCGATCCGCTCCTACTCATTCTTGCCTAGACAGCAGAAGAACATTAAGTCATTTTTGGCATTTTTTATTTTTTCCCCATCAAGGATGTATTTCTCCCAGACAATTGATGCTGATAGTGGTTAGAAAAAACATTGAATAAGTACTAGTAAATTAGTCACAACCACAATTAGATATTATATGAACAACATAAAGAAGAGATGAAAAAGATTAGTATCACAATGGTTTTAATGTGACTTATTGTTACCGAGAAAGGTGCCAAGCCCACACAAGTGTAGAAGACCTGTAGAAAGACTGATGAACTGTTGTGTATCTAATGTGAGCCAACAGCATAATGGATGCCAGGTTGGGTTGAGGTACAATAGCCATGGCCAGACTTAGAAAATAGCCAATTAACTTCAATTGGAAAACCTTTTCCTTCATGAATTTCTCCACTTAGGGTGCCTTCATACTGCGGCGTGATCCGGTGGGGGGTTGCCCGGGATGACCCTGACAGCCGCGGACTGGATCAGCACACAGGACTGGGGGGCTATTATGCCCTCCGGTCCTGTGTGCAGCGCACGCAGCTGCAGCCACTGACAGGTCAGGACTGCGGGGCCGCGGTCCTGACTTATCAGCAGCGGGAACTGCATGTGGCTGCACACCGGACCGGAGGGCATATTAGCCCTCCAGTCCTGTGTGCTGATCCAATCCACGGCTGTCAGGGTCATCCCGGACAGCCCTGGACCTGATCGTGCCGCAGTATGAAGGCACCCTTAGGTTTATATCATTAGTGGTCTCAACCCCCTGCTCCAATGTCTATGAGGTTATGAACTGCTTTTAGGGTGGTAGCCAAACATAATTTCATCAGAAAACAAAAAAAATTACATATGCGCCCTAATCCGGTATCCTCTCACGCTGGCCACGGCAGGGTTAGTTGGCACTCCACCCCTTCTCTTCCCAACGCCCAGAATTAGCACTTCTCTGTCTTTTATATACGTGTTTGACTCCTCGAGTTAAGTTAAGGTCCCACAATTAATTTTTGAGGAATTTTTGACTTTCCATATTTTTGTAGTGCCAAAAACACTGCATCTTACATTTCCAGAAAAGTAGATGGGATTTATAGAAATCTCCTGCCCACTCAGCTTTTCTTTCTAGTTGGTGTAAACTCATCCGCAGTGCGTGTCTAGAATCTGCAGCATGTCAATTTCTCTTTGGGGTGCGCTGAGATTTATGTACAGATTTTCCTCACACAGTTGCATTAGATGAGTAAAATCCATAGGAGAAAAAACTGCATTAAACGCACTAAAAACACATGTAATCAGCACATGACTGGAACAATAAAACTTTATGTCAAAAGTATGATAAATACCAGGAAGTATCAAAAACAGAGCAACTTTATTTAAAATATCAACAAAACTGGACCCTCAGCATGAAACGTGCGTTAAGTGGCCATCTTGTGGGTGACACTGAAGGGGATGAAGGGGATATAGGGTAAATGTTCGTGACGCTGCCTACAGTATTCGGTCAGTATGGACAGACGCTGCAAGTCAGACCTCCGGGGTTGCCTGATGTCGTCGCTCCCCGTAGGTAGAGCAGGAACCCCGTGGCAGATGTGTAGAAAAGACACAAGCCAATTCACGCTTCACCTTGTTTACTGTGGCAGTCGGCGGCTCCATAGGTGGGGAATAACTCAGTCTCACACAGTGCTGGAATTTTATACCCGTTTTACTCACTTCACTTTGCAATTGGCCACTGGGTGCTTCTCTTTACCAAGCCCGGCCTGTCTGCAAGGACTTGAGATAGCTTGCCCCGGACCTCCTTCGTGTGCCTTTCCGTTCTCTGGCCTCTCAATCCCAGCGCTACTTCTTTGCCTCTCCTGTCAGCGCCTCCGCACGTAGTGCCCCTATCTAGCAGCCATGAATCCTGTCGGGTGACCGGCTGTGTCCCCTGACCGTAGATCAGTTACCTTGTCAGCGGGAACGTCAGGTTTCTGTCACCACTCCCGGATACTACGTGACCTCCAGTTTGGTGGTTCGGGCTTACAGCGTCTGTGCCACGCTCAGGGCCGGTTCCCTGGTTTTTGACCAACCCTTCCATCCGACTTTCTTAGTCCGGGTTCTGGGCGGCCAGGCTGTTCTCTTCACCTGTGCCCCTGGGGTTCTCCCTCTCTCTGTGTTCTCCTGCACACTTCTCTCTACTCACTCATTTCTCACTCACTTCCCACTAACTAACTTTCCACTAACTAACTTCCCACTGTCTGTTCTTTCCTTGTTCCCTTGGTGACTGGGCCCTCCCCCCGGGTTTGCCCATGGTCCCCTAGGTCCTGGGGTGTGTGGATGTGTTTGGTGGGGGCCTAGGTTCACTATCCCAATTTCCTTTTAGACTGAGATACCACACCCGGTTATTGAGTGTAGTACCCCTTTGCGGCGACCAGACCGCAGTATCACTTTATTTTGGTGTACTGTGCATTCACATTTGTGTGTGTTGTAGTGCAACTTTATGATTTTAAACTACCCTATTATTTTGATGTTGTCATTCTATAAGGCTGGTTTCACAATAGCATTTTTTTAAATCCGGGGGCATGCAGGAAAAGCTTGCATGCCGCGGATTCTCCCGGAATCCCCCGCAATGATGCAACTGAATGCCCCAGCACCGGGATTATCACTAATCTGGGCTCATGGATCAGCGATAATTCTGATGCAAGAGTAGACAGTTGTTTCTGGTAGTGTACCTGTTCTTATTGGATCCGGGTATAAATGACACCTCCCTAGGGTGCAGTTCTAAAATCTGGATCCAGCAGGATCTGGAGACCCACGGATCTGTGTTAAATAGAACTGGATTTACAATCTACCTGCTTTGCCCTGGATCTGAGTGGATGAAGGTGTTCACGGTTTTAGTCACGGAGACCAAAATCACAACAAGACGCAGATTTTGTCTTCGGGAAAAATCTGTGGACAGCTGCATCCACCTGGATCCAGGACAGACTGAACACAACTGGATGCAGCCGCAAGTATCTCTAGCCCCATTGAAAATAAACAGGGCCAAAAACCTCCCCGGAGGTTCTGCAGCAGCGGTGGTCCCCTCACTGACCACAACCCGTGGGTGGCGTCACGACAAACTCCCCAGTAAATATACCCGCCATTTACTTGCTGAACCCAGGACACGGTCCGGACCCAAACCACCGTGATATCCCCAGCAGTACTCCGGTCTGGTACCGAGTACCCCGTCCAAGTGGGCTCCACACATGCGTTTTTGCCAACGCAGCACAAAATGTCTTCCCCGACATTTTGTGCAGTGTTGGCAAAAACGCATGCGTTTTGCGTTTTTGAAAATGCACATGCATTTTTGCATGCGTTTTTACATGCGTTTCCATTAAAAACAATGGGGCAAAAACGTTAGCGTTTTTATGCGTTTTTAGCAGTAAAAACGCCTAGAAACGCAAATTAAGCAAAACGCTTTTCAACCTTAGATCTGAAACAGGCCTTAGATTATTTCCTGCAAATCCCTCTAGTAGCTAGAAAGGCAGCGAACAGCGAATGTCTGTGGCATACTCCAACTTAATTATGTGTACTCATGATTTTATCAAGATTGTTATTAATTGTGTTTGGGACATTCTGAACTTACATATTGACTGTATAACAGTGGAATCTATTATCAGTACATTGATGATGATATACCAAGCTGTGGCATCTCAGTCAATGTCAAGCTCCTAGTATTATACTATATTCATCAAATCAATCCATTGCTATATCATTTCTGAGACATGCTGACTAAACATGGGTCAAATATCAGTTGAGCAGGCCTTGGTTTTCATATTACGCCTACTCTACTCCAACAGATCCCAGTGATTACTGACCCCAAAGAGGAAGCAGTGAGATTTGATCTAATTTATGGCATATGTGTTGTGGCACATGGTTCTGAACACTGCAGACAGCTCTGTTTAATTGTCAATATGATGCTGATGCCTCCCTCCTCACACTGATTTCTACATGATGGCACGTCAGTTACCTATATAAGGTTTTCACGGCCACATATTTGAAACAATTCTTGATTTAGAAATAATTGAGTTTACTTTTCTGCTACCAATTTAAGGTTTAATGTTGGTATTCATGTCTTCTATAGGTCTGTCCCTGTACATGACTGTTATGACGTCTTCAACAGCCGAATCACGTAATCTAGCTAACGACTACTTGATGTAACGGCCAGTTTAACTATTTTCTGAATATTTATTACCAATTGGAGTAAAAGTTATATTTTAATACATCCTGGATTCATGGTTCCTCACTGGATACTCCTTTCCCTTATACATGTCTAAAGTGCGGTGAGCTCCCACCCTATCTGCACCTCCCGGTTGAGTGTGATGTGAATACAGAAAACCAAGAACTGGTGAGATGGTTATATTTTCTTTTTGTTCATTAAACAAATTTATAATCTCAAGGTGATATTGTCATTACTTGGACAACCCTTTCTTAAAGGCAATAAGACTCCATGACCAGCAGCACCAGTGTAAGGCCAGTTTCACACCACGGCATGATCAGGTCCAGGGTAATCCTGTATATTCCGGACTCCCCGGAGTCTCCCGGATGCAACCGGATCGCAGAAAACCAGATGGCATCGGATGCATGTGTCCATTTTTTCTTGGATCTGGCGCCATCCGCCACTCACTCACATGTTATGGCGCGCCAGATCGTGCCGGATCCGTGAGAATCCGATTTTGTCCGATTTATGCCTCGGACACAAAAAATTATGCATGATCCGTTTTTGTGTCCGGGGACAAAAAAATGAAAGCTGACGGATCCTCTCGGACAGCACAAAACTGGATGGCAAAACACTGCCATCTGGACCAATCCGGTCAGCCCGAATCCCGAAAACCGTGGTATGAAACCAGCCTTACATGTTGACTGCTCTGCAGTCCATGTGTAAAAGCTCTTTGTAGTTTAAATGGGAGTAAATTTCCTTTGACACATTGAGTTAATGTGTAGAAGCTGCTGTGTTGCTGTCTATGTGTGAGGCAGCTCTGCAGGTGGGATGTTGTGGGTTTGTCAGAAGACTACACCCCTGGCCTTTAAATAATTTCCTCTTCCTCCAGCAGAAGTCACTGATACATTTTTAGTCTCTGCCTAGACCATGTACTGTAAGGACATAAGGCAGTGTGTGCTGATACCTTCCTGCCATTTCTGCCTGCAGTTTTCCTTGAGGGGACAAAAATTTTACTTTTTGGAAGGGAGTTGCTGTGCGTCCTGGTCTGTAGGCGTCTGGAGGTGTGGGGGACTAGGGCTGTTCAGGAGCTAAGGGCAAGAGCGGTGGCCCAGACATCCTCAGTTTCAAGAAGTAATTCCAGGAGCAGGAAAGCCGGAGAACCCCAATCTAAGGGTCAGACTAGTTCCCCTGTTCGCCTTTTGCTGAACTTACTATCCTGCTACGTGACTCCCTTTAACACCCCGTGACAACCAGGAGACATAATGCCGATATCGCTGAAATGGCACTGGTCCAGCAGTTTCATTTAGAAGTTTTATTTTACATGAGGTCCTGTTGCATCTAAGAAGGGATTGTCCTCTTTCTCCTGTTGGCTTTTTTCGGATATTTATATACCGTAATCTTGTATTAACGGGGAATCAGTGACCACTAATAATCATTTCTATATACATTGTATTGACAGATCTTTGGGCGCATGTTCAAAGGAGCACACCATGTTAATTGAAATGGTAATGGATGATTTTTACATAACCAAATTAAACCTATAATGAAATTCAGTGAGATGAACTAATAGACAGTTATTGGTCGTTTCACCCCCATACTACATTTATGTAAATTTGCCTGTACTAGAGGATTTTATAAGGTTACTAGATGGGTGCCCGATGCACAATGCATCGGGATTCTAGCAGAGCGAGTCTCTGACTCGAAATGGCCGCTTCGCGGCCAATGCTTCGCGCTGCTAAGGCGACTCGCCATGCCCGCTGCGCGGGCATAGCGAGTCGCCTTAGAACTGCTCGCAATGGCCGCTTCGCGGCCAATGCTTCGCGCCGCTAAGGCGACTCGCCATGCCCGCTGCGCGGGCATAGCGAGTCGCCTTAGAGCTGCTCGCAATGGCCGCTGCGCGGCCAATGCTTCGTTCGTGTCCACATGACCACGGCGAGTCGCATGCGAGTGTGGTGCGCGAAATCCATTCGTGATTATATAATAGATTATGGAATATGTTGGATGGAAACCTTCATAACCTTGTTATAGAACTCAACTCAGCCCTAGAAGTTACAGCTCTTCCTTGAAATGAGATTTTAGAAGAGTAAAATCCATCCTTGAGTTGGACACCAGCATGAGTAGAGAACATGAGGATTGTCATGGTTCTATGGAAAAAGCCTGCAAGCTGCATCTTTATGGCTACCATAAAGCTGTATGATACCACCACCAATTTCATAAGCATGGATTCAAGGTTCATTTCTAGAGGAATGGCCACTTTACACACACCAGCTTATCTGTCCAACTTCTGAACAACTCACTGGTTGCAGTGAAATCATGGACACATTGCTCCATTTTGTGGCTGTGTACAATGGAACAATGTGTCCATGATTTCACTGCAACCAGTAAGTTGTTCAGAAGTTGGACAGATAAGTTGGTGTGTGTAAAGTGGCCATAAGATGTCACTTGATGCACTGCTGATGAATGCATAAAAAGGTTCTTTTCAATACCCAAGAAAAATGAAAAGGATCTAGTGAGATACCATAAACGGCATATCACTGACATCCAGCAAGATGAAAGGTACAAAGTAGGAGAAATGATGTCATGCTTTCTGACTCAAAAATGCCAAGTGCTGACAATTGAGAGAAGTGCAAATATTGTTCCTTACCCAACATTTGAGAGCAAACTGTTACATAAGTCAGCATAATAAACTGTCGGGAGATAGGATTGTCTTATTATGTCTGGCCAAGGACATGTAACTAAATCCATTGGAGATCCCTCATCCATAGCAAAGATTAACGCGAAAGATGAGAAAAGAAGACGAGAGTGCCCAAAGACAGCAGGGATAGAGCGGAAGATGGACGCCATTCTTACTTGTGACTGACTGTCTCCTTGAATTGTGCTGTCTGTCTTGTCTACTTGCATCTCCTGCTTTCTCTGATTTACCCATAGGTCATCACAGCTGAGGCTCCTGAACAGCAGTCTAGGGTTCCTTTCCTGGGATTCTTTGGGGTGCTCCTCTGATGTCAGCAGGGGTAACGTGGACGTTTTACTGGTGTCCGTGTTTGGAAATGTGAACACCAGAAGCTCAGAGGTCTTCTTCTTCTGAAGGACTTTCTCCCTCTGTATCTTTACAGTTGTTGGTTGAATTTGTTGTTTAGTATCCTGTTTGTATCAGTTTTAAGTAAAAGGTATGTAAGACAATATCAACCCAAAAATTCCCATATCCAAATCATTAAAGAGGACCGGTAAATACGGCTGCTTTCTTAAATATGTGGTTGTGTTTATTGTTCTTGCACCTATCCATTCCTCAGGTGTGGGCCCTACTTCCCTCTGGTTAAATATTGTATTGTTTAGCCAAGTGGCGGTGGTCAAGTCATCCCTTCAATCCTCTCTCTCTTAGCTAACAGGACTAGATTTATATATAGGAAAGAGGGGACCAAATCTCAGGGACAGAGAGGTGCAGGAAAAAAAATCATAATGCCAAATTAAGGAGAACAGTGTTTATTATTATATTTAGACCAAGTAAAAAATTACGGCAATTGACAGATCCTTTTTAAGTGTTATACAAAAGAAACAGTGTTAAGGCGCCTTTACATACAGCAATTTTAGCAAAAACGCAGCATTTCAGACAATGTCCCTGTACAGTCAGACACATCCATTACACAGTACATAGCAGGAACACATATATAAGATTACCTCAGCACAGGAGATGTGGTATGTTCAGACCATGTCCCTGTACGGTCAGACACATCCATTACACAGTACATAGCAGGGACACATATATAAGATTATCTCAGCACAGGAGATGTGGTATGATCAGATCATGTCCCTGTACAGTCAAACACAGCTATTACACTGTACATAGCAGGGACACATATACAAGATTATCTTAGCATATAGGAGATGTGGTATGATCAGACCATGTCCCTGTACAGTCAGACACATCCATTACACTATACATAGCAGGGACACATATATAAGATTTTCTTAGCATAGGAGATGTGGTATGATCAGACCATGTCCCTGCACAGTCAGACACATCCATTATACTATACATAGCAGGGACACATATATAAGATTATCTTAGCATAGGAGATGTGGTATGATCAGACCATGTCCCTGTACAGTCAGACACATCCATTACACAGTACATAGCAGGGACACATATATAAGATTATGGGTAGGGTCACATTGAAAACCTAGATTGCATTCACCGCATCCGGATCCGGATGCGGTGAATGCAATGCCGGTCGCACACAGTTTTTTTGAAAACTGTGTGCAGAATACCGCACTGCGGTCACCGGATGGCTCAGGATGTGTAATCCTGAGCCATCCGGTAACTGCAGAGTGTGCGGATCCCGGCTATTGACGGGACCCGCAACCGTAATAAAGAGTGAAATTGCTGACCTAAATGACTGATAGAGGTCTGTAGGGGGGCTTAGACCCCCCTACAGACCGGGCTCCCACTTCCATAGTGTTCTTCAACAATTTCGCACCGGGCACGGGCTCCTCGGAGCTGCGTGCATGTCAACCAAGGTGCCCCCCCCCCCATCACTATACAGGGGTGCATAGACCCCTCTAATACAATTATGCTTACATTGATGTGTTTTACACAAAGAATAATCACAATTGCATTGTTAATTATATATTTACATGTGTCCGGAGCCAGAGTCCAGTGATTTCCAGGGGCGGGGCTGTGTGCAGCAGCCTCCGCCCGCTCCTTCTTGATGGCCGCCCCCTCTGGCCGTAATCCAGTCTTGTGAGGGCGGCCTCGTCGTTAAAGGGGCGTGGCTAACTATGTGCCGCGGTTAGCCACGCCCCTTTAACGACGAGGCCGCCCTCACAAGACTGGATTACGGCCAGAGGGGGCGGCCATCAAGAAGGAGCGGGCGGAGGCTGCTGCACACAGCCCCGCCCCTGGAAATCACTGGACTCTGGCTCCGGACACATGTAAATATATAATTAACAATGCAATTGTGATTATTCTTTGTGTAAAACACATCAATGTAAGCAAATTGTATTAGAGGGGTCTATGCACCCCTGTATAGTGATGGGGGGGGGGGGCACCTTGGTTGACATGCACGCAGCTCCGAGGAGCCCGTGCCCGGTGCGCAATTGGTGAAGAATACTATGGAAGTGGGAGCCCGGTCTGTAGGGGGGTCTAAGCCCCCCTACAGACCTCTATCAGTCATTTAGGTCAGCAATTTCACTCTTTATTACGGTTGCGGGTCCCGTCAATAGCCGGGATCCGCACACTCTGCAGTTACCGGATGGCTCAGGATTACACATCCTGAGCCATCCGGTGACCGCAGTGCGGTCCCAGAAACGCTGCGAAAACTGCTGCCTGCATGATTTTAAACGCAGGCAGCAGTGCCGGATCCGGCCACCGGATGGCTTGTGAAGCCATCCGGTGTTTTGCATCGGCTCCTATGAGGAGCGTTTCCTGGTCCGGTTTTGAGCTTTTTTAAAGCTCAAAACCGGATCAGGATTTAAAACAAAAAACGCCAATGTGACCCTAGCCTATCTCAGCACAGGAGATGTGGTATGATCAGACCATGTCCCTGTACAGTCAGACACGGCCATTACACAGTACATAGCACGGACACATATATAAGATTATCTCAGCACAGGAACATGTTTTAATCACATCAAATTAAGTGACGTATTATCATTCCAAGATCTATTGATTAAAATTAACTTTGTGGTAAAACCGTTTAAGCATTAATTGATATATATTTATGTAAAGTGATCAAAATGTGATCTATATGTTTACTTGTTAAATCAAAACCAGCTGATGCTCATAATTAAAGCACATGAACTATCATCATTAAGGCATCTCTAATTAGGACTAATGAAAGCTGCACATATTCTAAATAGGAAGGCAGTCAATGACCATGGAGAATGTTTTGTTTTATCAGCATGTTTTAAATATTAAAAATTAAGGATAACATTTGTAGATTTCAACTAAAATGATACATTCTGGTCTCTTGTAGGATGTGGTCTCATAAATGACTGGAAACGTGTGAGTGCAAACCACAGAAGTCTATTATTTTTGCACATAAAAACAATGGCAGCACTTATCACGGAATTCTGTACCGGAAACATTTGGCCTCTTTCGCCCTCTGCTGGCAGTAAAAGGTCGGTAATCTGAGAGTCAGCACTTCAACAATTCGAAAAAAATCGCCTATTTCTTTAAACGTTGGGAGGACAAACATCCAATCTGATGAATGAGAATTACACGTTTCCTATCTCCAAAGTGTGAATTGTTATCAGATATCTCGGTTCATTTTATCTTTCATTAAAAACCCTCTGTTCACATGCAAGGAAGGATTTTAGTATACTGATGGTTTTCTAGATTATCAGCTAGCTCTCTAGGGTATCAGGGTTGCCTGGTTTCCTAGGTAAGGAGCATGTGTTGGCAAGTTCTTTGCTTTAGAGCAGCATTTCTCAACTCCAGTCCTCAGGAACCAGCAACAATGCCTGTCTTCAGAATGTCCTTAGTATTGCACAGATGTTGGAATTAAACCCAGTGCAGGTGTTTAAACTAACAACTATGCAATGCTAAGGAAATCCTGAAAACACTTCTTGTTGGTGTGTCCTGAAGAATGGAGTTGAGACACGCTGCTTTAGAGGTTATTAGTGTTGATCTGAAGATCGCTAGATCCGCTAGACCCTTTTTCAGCTTCAGTATCCCTACACTCCTCAAATGCTTATAGTATGAGAAGGTCTGGAGAACTAGCTTTTTACCTCATGGAGAGGAATTTTTCTGCCAGCTTTAAGAAAGCAGATAAGCTGATAAGAAAGCTTATAGCCGCAATGCTCCTCTGGGAAATATGCAAATTGTCACTTCAGTGAGGAAGTGAAGGAACTCTAGCGCCACCAGGTTTGTAGTTGGCGGTTCTTCGTCATATTAAAAGGCTTGTTAAAGAGTTGATTTTGACTTTGAGGACAGCTACCGAAAGGTGGCGCTAGAGTTCATTCACTTCCTCACTGAAGTGACAATTTCTATAGTATGGGACAGCGCTCAGTTTGGAACAGCAACTCTGTGAGCCAAATTGTAATAAGGAAAGCACAGCCCCCATGGCCAACAGGATGCTGGGAGGCAGAGGAGCAGTGCATTTCTGAAAACTCAATATGAACTTCAATGAATCGGTAGTAGAAAAGGTGCTAATGCTGCACTGTTGGGAATCAGGTGTAAATATCACATGATTATGAAGGTGATTTGTTATTTACGCGTTTCCTTCTTAAGAATAAACTGACTGAAATATGACTGATTCCCGACAGCGCGGCATTAGCACCTTTTCTACTATGGGTTCACTGAAGTTCATATTCTCATTGAGGCTGCAGCAGTCATGAGTACATGCTACCATAGGAGGTTGCGACTCTCAGAACCACGGCAGGTGAGCTCTGTACTTCAAGTTAAAAGATTTTTTTCCCACTAGGATAAGACCCTATCTGCTCTACTGTGTGTCCAGCTATTTTGTCTGAAAGCTCAATATGAGACATTTTAATATGTAATACTTAATTCTATAATGAAAAATATAGGTATATACTTTACAAAAAAAAGTGATAATGTACTTACATCTTCCTTGAGTATGTCACTAGTTGAAGACGTTGTGTATATACTGGCTTGGGACTGACTGCTGATCCCACTGTCCTCCTTTAGGGCTTCATTCTCTAAGGAATTTCCCATCCATGGTTTGAATACCATAGATGCCTCAGCTGAGTCCAAATAAGCATCCAGTGGAGATGAGTTTCCTAGAGAAGTCATGGAGATGGCACTGGCCCTGGAATTTCGAAGGCTTTTACGTTGATAGTTAGGCCATTGACTTTGAGGTTTTGGACTCATTGGTCGACAAGGCATTGAGTTGAGGTCAGAAATAGAGTAGGTATTTGCTTGGGACATACTTGACGATTGTCTCACCATTGAAGATTCATTTGGATCATACATTGTATAGTTCATACACTGATCAAATGAATTCCTTGCATTCACAGTGGTGCCACACTTCGCAGACCTTCTTAGATCAACAATCTCAGCTGCAGATTCTGGTGTAGTGGACGCTACATAGTTGTCATTGAATTCCGTATAGCTGGAACCACTGAGTAAATCTGGGACCACTGATGAATGGTTCTCACCATAAGTATCAATCATTTCTTTTGAATCTTTCCTTGGTTTGCTTGGGTTGATATCTTGTGTGGATAATGTTAGGACACTGAGTCTTTTGAGTGAGTCTCTTTCCTTGTTCTTTCGTAAGGCTCTCCACGACATTTGATGAGGTCGGATCTTTTTCCTTTCCTCTTTAGTGACAGGCTCCATGTTTTGCGCTGTATTCTCTTTTTCTAGATTTTTAAAATCGAAAAGGCTTGAGAATGACTTATGAGCCCAAGATAGCCTCTCTTTTAACCGTTTAGTTTCTGTGCTTTTATTACTATTTTTAATATTATTATTGTCTAATTGGGGCTTAGGAAGATCTTGGCTGTAGGATAGTTCAGCTGGCTCTGGAATCTTCACATTTGAAACCTCATTTCTGAGTCGGGTAAAATTGTCCATGTCTATTCTCCCTGATCCTGAAGCTTTTCTCATACTTCTGTTGTAGAGAAAGCTGCTTTCATACAAGTCATCATCAGAGAGATCTGAAGAGTGCTCATCTTTACATAGATGGACTATCTGCTGGCTGGTTATAAATGGAGATGTAAGGGAGGGTAAATGCTTTCTTTCTATATTAATAATCATCCGTGAAGCTTTATCTTCTATTGTTGTGTCACTTTCTGACTCGGTTGGTTTATTGTTTTCTGGAGGAACCTCTAAAATTGGTGGCAATCCTGAAGGTGTATCATTTGAATCCAAATTTTTGCATTCATCCACCTCTTGGTTGGTAATAGTAACATCACAGTCTTCATTTTCAGTGCAACTGTTGCTGTTACAGTAGTTGCTATCATCATCTTCATCCGTTACACCCAACTCCATGTTAATTGTGTCCCTTTCCAAAGACGAGTCATGTAAATGACCTAACGTGTCCTCTTTACCTTCTGGCTGTTGTAAACTGTCATATTGTATGTCGTCTTCATCATCGTCATCTGAGAAACTGAATGCTAGATGCTCTGAGCTATCTGTACTTTCCTCACTCTGGTCATCATTCAGTATTTGGACAGAATTTGACACATCAATTTGTTCCGTGATGGATTCTTCATCTAAATCACATACTTCAGCTAATGCCGTGTTGTTCATCTCTGGATCTAGACTCACATTTTCTTCTTGATTGGCTCTTTTGGGATCAGGGTTATTTACTACCTTGTCCCACATTTCAGGACTTTGTTCATCTTGGTTTGTTTTATTATCCATATAATCGGCATCCATTTCAAGTGAGGATTTCATATCTAGGTTTGCTTCAGTAGAGTTTTTCTCCTCTGTATCACTACTATTTGCGTTGACTATGTCTTCATTGAGAAGTTTGTCTTTGACTAAGTCCTCACTGGAAAATGTGAGTATTTGACTGTTTTCTTGTGAATCGTGTGATTGCCCAGAACTAAGCTGTATACTTTGTTCACCTACTTCTTGGATATCATTAGGTTTGTTCCTTGTTGCTTGAGCATCTGTCCGTTGTATGGATATTATGATTAGACCAGATTTATTAGAAGAATCATGCATGGTATCTGATGCCTCTTTGATGGTCACGTGGCTTGGTGTGGTGTCATTATTAAGTATCGTACTGTTTTTTTCCTTGTCTACGTTGCAGTCAGGCACATTTGGCTTTGCAAATGATTTTGCTTTATTTTCTTCTGTGGAGTTTAATAGAACCAAAAGTTTATTTTCCCTGTCTTTCGATAGGTCAGTTTCTGAAGATCCACACACTGTGTCTGAATCATCATCAACAAGAGACTGATTATGTTGGTTTCGTGATGGGTTATATCCATTAAGTGCTCTGGTTGGTTCCCAGTGTGAGTGAAAACTGTGGCTCCAGTCTTCTCGATGAGGACTACACTCATCAACTTCAGTTGGATTTTCAGGTAGAGTCCTCATTAAATCTCCATAGGCTTGATCTAGGCAAGGTGATGGTGTGTCCAAATTACAACTCTTTTTAGACAATGTTTTTTCTATACTTATCTCTCTCCTATTTGCATCATACTCTACTGCAGTGTCATTTCGGTTAGGAATTGTAAAATGAATATTAGGCAAACTTTGGTGAGAGGCAACAAAAGTTGTGTCTGACCGTGCACAAGTTAAACAACCTTCCGACTGGGAGATCACATTAACTCTTCTTTTAGTATTTGTCCTTATCTCTGTAGACACCACCAAACCTCTAGGGCCTTCCTCAATTACTGTCACATTGTGCTGCAACCCATTGAAAGTTACATTATTATTCTCTCTATCTTCTCTTAGGTTTACATTAGGAGTAAAAATACTATTTTTGCTTTCCTCCACAGTATGCTCTTTCCTGAGCTCAGATGTGAGGGTCTTTAGAGGAGATGGGCATTGAGTTTGTAAACAGGAGGAGGCCTCGGTTTGAGCTTCTTGGTTACATGCGATCTCTTTGGAGATGTACGAGCTCTTTGAATGAATGCAGCCTTGGAGTTTAGTAATATTTGAATACACAGATTCCTCCTTGTCTAATAAAATGCAATCTGTCCTTCTGTTCAGTTCATCTGTCGTATCGCTAGAAACAGAGTCAATGTCAGAAATGCTCTCAAATACTTCACTTTTTAATTCAGAAGGACTGTCGCTGAAGTAGGATCTAGCTTCAAAGTAATCTTCATCTTGGTCTGGACTGTAAGACCCAAACTCAAGCATACACTGGTCGGCATTGGTGTCTTCATTAAAGTCTACTTTATTTTCAGTGTCTTCATTTAGTTCTGGGGTCTGTAACGATAAAGAGGTGTAAGATGAGGAAGAAACTAAATATATTTACAACCCTACAGGGGTTTTCCCACGAAAGGGAAGTAAGGAAGAAAGTGGGAATGGGACATCTATCAATCACGAGAAAGAGGGTCCCATTCCCAATGTCTTCATAACTTTGGTCAGAACTGGCTAGAGCAGAATGGTCACAAAAGGCTGTCTAGGGCAAGAGTGGGGAACTCCAGGGCTTGAGGGTGCAGGTTTACAGGATTTCCTTAGTATTGCACAGGTGATTATTGAATCACCTGCACAACCCCTGTTGTGCAGGGGGCAAATCCATCCCCCTGTGCAATGCTAAGGAAATCCTGAAAACATACAATGCTGGCAGCCCTTCAGATTGGGCGATCCCCACCCCTGGTCTATGGAATGGACAAAGATAACTATATACAGCACCCATACAGACACTGGATGGAGCAACAGTGGTCATGTGTGGTCCATGCTGCTAAATTCAGTCCTAGCTGAACAAAGGAGGAATAAGAAATTGAGATATGGATTCTCAGTGATCTAATAGATCGATGATAAATGTCTTTCAATGGAAAACCTTTTTAATCAAAACAAGTTTTTATATATAAAGTGTCCCATCTCTGTCAAAATGTTAAAGATGAGGATAAGTTAACTTGCTGTAATCTGCAATACCTTCTTTTTGCATCACTTTTTCAATATGAGGCTCCAATTTTGTATTTAAAAGAAAAAAGGTATTAACAGTAATTCATCATAAACATACTCATTATATATGATTATTCCAAGTAGAAAAAAATTAATTGATTTGAGGGCGCTGCAGTTGAGAATAAGCCTGTAATTAATTAAACGCTGTGTCAGCCAATTGAGGTGAACCTAGCCTCTTACTTCCAGTGTAGTATCTCAGGCACACATTAATGAAGAGGAGAAAATATTGCATCAATTCCTGTTTTTATTGTCTTTGTCAGTAAAAAGGAACGTTTCGGCTTAAATGTAGCCTTCTTCAGCCAACTGACACTATATAACATAAACATAAGAAATACATATGTGTAAACAAATTGTCATGCGACAAAATTTCAAAACAATCATGCTATAAAGGAAAAGGGGAGGGGGAGAAAAACATCATATAAATATGAACAAAGCAAATGATATACAGAATTATGAGGCTAAACCCCATTCATGACATCGCTATCAGGGGTAACATAGATATATCCACAGATGATGGGTTATCAGGTCATTTATATGGAGTCCATAGTAGTAAAAGATATGCTGAAAATATTCCATGTTTCTTAACCAAGACGTATACCTGAGGAAAGGCACCCTCAGGAACAAAGGGTTCTTATACAAATGTGAGTTCAGCCTCATAAAGAGAATCAATGGTAAAAGGTTTGAGATACCTATAATAACAAAAAGAAGTATAAACAAAGTGATGGAGAAATATAACATCCATACTGAAGAAACAAAGAAAAGAGTTATCATGGTCATGTATTTCCACTACAACATTGATCCATTAATGCATTAGTAGAAAGGGCATTGGGAATTGATGTAAGAGTCTTGAGGCCATTCCCAATGTCCTTTCTACGAATGCAGATTCCCTGCAGTGGGGAAATCTTGTCAAGGCCTTTCTAGCAACCTGGTAGTAAGGGAAATGGGAACAAAGTGGCCTGTGCATAAAGAGGAATGCAAACAAGGAGCTTCTGCCCTTAGTATCAAATCATAGTAACAAGAGTAGTAGACTTATTTTGACTAGTGATGAGCGATCACTACCATACTTCAAAGGTGGTCGGTACTTGAAATGAGCAGTCGTACACTCAACTCATGTACTGATTTTAATAGATGTCAATAGGAAACGCGCATTTTTGCTTAAGATCTTCCCGAAAAATGCATGAGTTTCCCATTGACTTCCATTATTCTTGGTACACGAGTCAATGCCGTTAGAGCATCCGACTGCTCGTTTCAGGGAGTGAACACCCACTCACTCCTTGAGGGCCACTCTACTTCTGTCAATGTCAATATTGGTTCATAATGAAGATGCACAAAACAAAATAATCGAGGTCATACTCAAGGAAACCAATAACAATGTTTGATTATCATTGTTGTTGGATCCTCATGTAGAAGATAAGTCATTTGGACACTATTGCTGTATGACAAACGTTACGGTCATTAAATGGGTGCGCTGGGAATTGATAAATATATAACTCAAGCCTCTTTCACATAGGCGTTTTTTGAAAATGCGGCAGATCCGACAAATTTACCACGTCTGCTGCATATTCCGCCTGACGGATGCATTGTCTATGGGGCTTGCGGTAAGTGCGATTTTGCCGGTTGCAGCAGATGCAGCATTTGTGGCTGCGAAAAAACCCACTGCTGACTGCACTTGCCGCACCCGACCGCAAGCCCCATAGATAATGCATGGGGCATGCCGGATCGGTGCTGCAAGTGCAGCCGTTAAGCGGAAGATGCGCCAGATGTGATAAATCTGCCGGATCTGCCACATTATCAAAAAAACGCCTATGTGAAAGCAGCCTAAAGGAAACGTCATTATAAGTACATTCCTAAACACATTTAATTAGCAAATAACGATCATTTTGTCTAGGGAGGTAATCCTTCTATAAAAAAAATATCACCTTGCTTCACTGAGAGAAATCTGGTAGAATGTTAGGGCTGAAGCCAGTCAGTGAGTGCAGTAGGACGCTCCATTATGACCACGAGATACATATATTCTTATTCTACAGGACCGGGCACAAAGATGTTGGAGCCGCCTCGTCTTACCACAGCATTTATGGTATGTCATGTATTAATAGTGGCACACATGTTCCTACATACAGTGCCTTGAAAAAAATATTTATACCAAATGAACTTTTCCACAGCTTTTCACGCTATACCCACAAAATTCAATATATTTTATTATGTAATATGCCAGAACAAAGTAGCAATTATTTGTGAAGTGTAAAGGAAATGATAGATGGTTTTCTAAATATTTTAAAAATATAAATCTGAAAATTGTGATGTGTACTTGTACTCAGCCCCCTGTAGTCTGATACCCCTAAATAAATTCCTGAATGATCAATTACCATCAGAAGTCACCTAAATAGTAAATTTAGTCCGCCTGTGGGTAATTTAATCTCAGTATAACTACAGATGTTCTGTCATGGCTTCAGAGGTTTGTTTGAGAATATGATTATCAAACAGCAACATGGAACTCACCAGACAGGTCAGTGATAAAGTTGTAGAGAAGAGTAAAGCAAGGTTAGGGTTTAAAAGAGTATCCCAAGTGCTTAACATTTCATATAGTACTGTCCAATCCATAATCCAAGAATGGAGGGAGTATGACACAACTGCAAACCTACCAAGACATGGCCGTCCACCTAAACTAACATCCCAAGTAAGGAGAGAACTAATTGGAGAAGCAGCCAAGAATTCATGATCACTGTGGAGGGGCTGCAGAAATCTACAGCTCAGGTGGGAGAATGTGTCCACAGGATAACTATTAGGGTAAAGCCACACTGGCATCAAAATCGCATTGCATCCAATTTTCTTGCATTTTCTCGCAGTACACTTGTATCAATGTTAAACAATCAGTCAGGTCATATTGGTTACTTTTTCCTAAGTTGAACTCAGGCTGCATGCAAAATCGCAGCATTCTGCAAGTGCACGCATATATCGCAGGAGAGATGCTATTGTAAATTCTATGGGTTTGATAATCACATCACACTCGCATTGCACTCGCATTAAGCACTTGCGTGACTGTCATGCATCAAAATCACCCCGATTACACATACGCTAGTGTTCCTCTATCCTTGGTCATATACACTACAGATATGGCATTTATATAAGAGTGGTAAGAAGAAAGCTGTTTTTGAAAGCAAGATATAAGAAGTCCTGTTTACAGTTTGCAAACAGCCATGTAGAGGGACACAGCTACCAGGAAGAAGAAAGTGCTCTGGGCAGATGAGATCAAAGCAGATCTGTTTGGACTAAATGCAAAACTCCATATGTGGTGGAAAACTAACACAGCACATTATCCTGAAAACACCATCCCCACTGTGAAACTTGGTGGTGGCAGCATCATGCTGTGGGGAGACTTTTCTTCAGCAGGGACAGGAAAGTTGGTAAGAGTAAAATACAGAGTAATCCTAGAGCAAAACTTGTTGAGGGCTGCAAAAGACTTGAGACAGGGGCACAGGTTTACCTTTCAGCAGGAAAACTACCCTAAACTTAATGCCAGATGCTACAATGGATGGTTTATATAAAAACAGATTCATGTGTGTGACCAAGTCACAGTCCAGATCAAAATCTCATTGAGAATCTAATTGCTGTTCACAGACATCTATATCTAATATCACTGTGCTTTAGCTATTTTGCAAAGAAGAAGAATGGGCACAAATTTCAACTACTAGATGTGAAAAGTTGGTAGAGACATCCCCCAAAGGACTTGCAGCAGTAATTGCAGCAAAAGGTGATCCTACAAAGTATTGACTCGGGGAGAGAAAATAAATGTACATAATTTTCAAATTTATATTTTTCAAATATTTACAAAACCATGTATCATTTCCTTTATACTTCACAAATATTTGCTACTTTGTGTTGATATATTACATAAAATGAAAATAAAATACATTTAAGTTTATGATTGTAACATGAAAAAAGTATAAAAGTTCATAGGGTATGAATACTTTTTCAAGGCACTGTATGATGAGGGTGAATCTTCGTATTGAACATGCTCACAGGTCCCTGTCCTAACACTATGGAAAGGATTATCTCAGTAACACAAGACAGGAGCCATTTTAATTCTATGGTTATTATTACCTCTCTAGCCAGCATAATTGTGATTTCGTAATTAAATGAGCTTAGGAAATTACGTATCATGACATTTTCTTTTAGTTATTAAGTTTGTTTCAATTCCTGGAGAATCCTTTTAATCAAACTAGTTATTTTTGTCTTGGCAGTGCAATTTTTTTTGATACTAGGCAAAGAAGACACAGATGAAAAATGAATAGGTCAGTCACAATCCAAATGCAATCCCTCGTCTCCAGACACGCACGCCCACCAACTAAACTCTCCTGCTCCCACCTTCTAACCCTCTCGCTACTCCTCCTACTCGCAGTTGACATATTCCCAAAATCCTGGTTCCCCCCACAACATCTCCTCAGTCACCTCTAACCCACACCCACTCTCCAACACAAATGATCGCAACCCCCACAACCTTACACCCATTCACCCAGCCCCTCCTCCCCTAGTCCCCCTACCTGGAGCACTTTGGAACGCTCGCTCAGTAACAAACTCTCATTCATCCATAACCTCTTCACCTCCAACATACTCTCATTCCTTGGCATCACCAAAACATAGCTCACCCCCTCCACACTGTCTCCCCTGCTGCACTCTCCTATGGCAGACTCACTCTTTCCCACATACCCTGCCCCAGCAACAAGCATGGCGGTGATGTCGGCTGGATCCTGTCTGACAGCTGCTCCTTCACCCCAATTACACTCCCGGCCTCTGCCTCCCTCCCCTCCTTCAAGGTGCACTCCGTCCACATCTTTTCACCCTGCAACCTTCAGCTGGCTGTCATCTACCGCCTCCCAGGAACTACATCCACCTTTCTTGACCACGTCACCACTTGGCTTCTCCACTTCCTTTCTTCCAACTTCCTCAACATCCCCATCAGCATAGGCGATCTCAACATCCCCATCGACACGCCTCACCCTGCTGCCTCTAGACTCCTATCACTGACTACCTCCTTTGGACTTTTCCAATGGACCTCCTCAGCTACAAGGATGGTCACATGCTCGACCTTGTCTTCACCCACCTATATTCCCTCACTGACCTCTCAAACTCACCCCTCCCCTTATCAGACCACAACCTCCTGACTTATCCACCCTCTCCCCTCCCACCACACTCCCCTCTCTGGAAACTTACTCACCCTCGTCGAAACCTTAAATGTATTAACTTTCACTCCTTCTCTGAATCCCTTCTCCCTCTCACTAACTTAGCTTCCTCACATGACGCTGATGCTGCTGCCACCCTCTATAACACCACAATAATTATAGCCCTCAATCAGGCCACCCTCCTCACTTACAACAAAACCTGCACATACAGGCAACCCTGGCTAACAATCCTCACTAAAGAACTGTATTGGGTGTCCAGGGCGGCCGAGCGGAGATGGAAGAAATCCCATTCCGCGGTGCACTTCACCATGTACAAACAGTCCCTCACTAACTTCAAGACCACACTCACCACCACAAAACAAGCTTACTTTTCATCTCTAATAATTACCCTGTCCCACACACCAAAAAACGAATCAAAACTTTCAACTCTCTACTCTGTCCCACTGCACCTCCTCCCTCCCCTCGCATCTCTGCTGACGACTTTGCCCCTTTCTTCGAACGGAAGATCGACAAAATCAGATAAAGTTTTGTCCCACTGTCCCCTCGGCCCTCCCCCATTACCGTCCAACCCTCCTCGTCCAAAGGAAGCTTTTCCACCATGACAGAAGATCAACTCTCCTCCCTTCTGTCACAATCTCACATCACCACCTGTGCCCTCGACCTACTCCCCTCCCACCTCATCCTGAACCTTGCCACAGTCCTCATCCCTGCCCTAACCCACCTCTAATAATAATAATAATCCGTAAAGTTAAAACCACTTCTGGTTATGTAATGGTCCCTGAGAATTTACAATCTAAACACATTCAGTAATCTAATGTAAGGATCAATTGTTCTCTCCTCTTCTTACAAGTGATTATAACATTACAACAGAGATCTTATAAAGTAAGTCACCTAAAGTGCGGAATAGCTCACCACTTCGCCTTTTAACTCATCATTGCTCAAAAACACAACTACTAAGAAAACAACAGAGTACCATAGTTCTACCATTTACCCTCTAATATATGAAAAGTAATAAAAATATGTCTGAATAAACTGTCACTCCTTATCAAATTTTAACATGTTAAATTTCAACCTTTTTTTCAGTTTTTTCTATTTTTCTGTTATTAGTTGAATATGTCTTGTTACACATAGAGTTCTCCAAAATGACTACTAAACAGTGTGAGAAACTTTGAGTCATGTTGAAAAGTTCTAAAGAAGAAATGTTTGAATAGAAAATGACAACTCAATATTACAATTTCAAATTTTATATTAACAATAAATGCTACAATGCCTTGTGAAAGTATTTGGCCCCCTTGAACTTTTCAACCTTTTGCCACATTTCAGGCATCAAACATAAAGATAGAAATTCTATTTTTTTTTAAGAATCAACAGCAAGTGGGACACAATCATGACGTGGAGCGAAAATTATTGCATATTTTAAACTTTTTTAACAAATAAAAAACTGAAAAGTGGGGCATGCAATGTTATTCGCCCCCCTTGAGTTAATACTTTGTAGCATCACCTTTTGCTGCTATTACAGCTGCAAGTCACTTGGGGTATGTCTCTATCAGTTTTGCACATCGACAGACTGAAATTCTTGCCCATTCTTCCTTGCAAAACAGCTGGAGCTCAGTGAGGTTGGATGGAGAATGTTTGTGAACAGCAGTTTTCAGCTCTTTCCACAGATTCTCCATTGGATTCAGGTCTGGATGTGACTTGGCCATTCTAACACCTGGATACGTTTATTTTTGAACCATCCCATTGTAGATTTTGCTTTATGTATGGGATCATTGTCTTGTTGGAAGATAAATCTCCGTCCCAGTCTTAGGGCTTTTGCAGACTACAACAGGTTTTCTTCCAGGATGGTCCTGTATTTGGTGTATTTGGCTCCCTCCATCTTCCCATCAATTTTAACCATCTTCCCTGTCCCTGCTGAAGAAAAGCAGGCCCAAACCATGATGCTGCCACCACCATGTTTGACAGTGGGGATGGTGTTTTGAGGGTGATGAGCTGTGTTGGTTTTATGCCAAACATATCGTTTTGCATTGTGGCCAAAAAGTTTGATTTTGGCTTCATTTGACCAGAGCACCTTATTCCACATGTTTGGTGTCTCCCAGGTGGCTTGTTGCAAACTTCAAGCAAGACTTTTGACGGATATCTTTGAGAAATGGCTTTCTTCTTACGACTCTTCCGTAAAGGCCAGGTTTGTGCAGTGTACGACTGATTGTTGTCCTATGGACAGACTCTCGCACCTCAGCTGTAGATCTCTGCAGTTTATCCAGAGGGATCATGGGCCTTTTGGCTGCATCTCTGATCAGTCTTCTCCTTGTTCAAGATGATAGTTTAGAGGGACGGCCAGGTCTTGGTAGGTTTGCAGTGGTCTGATACTCCTTCCATTTCAATATGATCGCTTGCACAGTGCTCCTTGAGATGTTTAAAACTTGGGAAATCTTTTTGTATCCAAATCCGGCTTTAAACTTCACTACAACAGTATCTCGGACCTGCCTGGTGTGTTCCTTGGTCGTCATGATGCTCTCTGCATGGGAAACAGAACCCTGAGACTATCAGAGAGCCGCTGCATTTATATGGAGACTTAATTACACACAGGTGGATTCAATTTATCATTACCAGTCATTTAGGACAGCATTGGATCATTCAGAGATCCTCACTGAACTTCTGGAGTGAGTTTGCTGCACTGAAAGTAAAGGGGCCGAATAATATTGCACACCCCACCTTTCAGTTTTTCATTTGTTAAAAAAGTTAAAAATATGCAATAAATTTCATTCCACTTCATGATTGTGTCCCACTTGTTGTTGATTCTTCACAAAAAATTTTAAATTTCTATCTTTATGTTTGAAGCCTGAAATGTGGGAAAAAGTTGAAAAGTTCAAGGGGGGCAAATACTTTCACAAGGCACTGTATTTAATACATAATAGTAGGCTGTATGATATGGCTTATCAAGCAGCAACAAAACGTCTCTGAATGACTGTGTGCATCCTCTCATTACTCAAACAACTTGACAATTTCAATAAATGACATGTAATACCGAGTGTGAGGAGCTGGCCATGGACTAAAGACTATTGGACCAATGAACGCAGAGTGGACTAGTTACAGCACGGAGAGCTAATTACATTGATGTTATTTTTTGTGTTTTATTGGAGATTTGCTGGCTTGTCAGTTTGGGGTCACCTATCTGTGCTCAATTGGAGGGGGGAGGGGGTTGTGACAATGTATTTTCCTGGTTGACTCCTGGACTCTAATGTAATCGAGTCTACATTACAATTCAATGTCCTGCATATGGTTGAGGTGTTGTGAGTCTTATGTTCCTCCCTGTAGGAGGCATCCTGGATACACACTTTTACAAACTGGCTGGAAACTTCAGTAAACGTATTACACTTTGAATTAGATGTAACTCATGGTTAAGGGGTGAGGTGTGCATATCTTAGCCCATCCAGACCAGGGGGCTGATCCCAGAAGAGGCAGAAGAATGAGCCACATGTTAAGTTAGTGAGTTGGTGCTGTGAATTGTGCTGAGGCCAGGTGCTGAATTTATGGATGGACTATAGAGTTGGGAGTTGGATGTGTGGTGCCCCTCTGGCTAGGCGCCACAGAGAGGTATTACACCTTATAACTAAATGTGGTATCTCTGTAAGTTGCGAGTTTGGGGTTAACTTGTGGAGTCTCAGTTTACGTACAACACTAGGCCACTTTACAGTAAAAGGACTGATAATTCAGTAGGCCCAAAAGTGGGTGGAGCCTAGGTTAGAGCAGAAAGAGTAGAGTGTCAGTTAAGTCAGACGGTGCTGGGAAGGCAGCCAGAGCGGACATGCCTGACAGGCTGCTGACAGGAGTGATCCCCATCTTTAAGAGGGGGCCCAGGACAGAAGGGGACAGATCAGAACCGGTTGGAGCTGGCTGGTCACGTCTGGGGAACACCGGCAACACGGAAAGTCGAGGTGGTCAGCAGTTTATCTCTGGCCACAAACCGACGAGCTGCGGGCCCATAATCACTGGGTTGCCGTTAGCACCACAAGAAGGTACCTCGCCCCTCAGTACCGAACCAGGTTCAGGACACTATAGGTAACGGGCCAAATTCCGGTGGCAGGAGAAGAACAGGTGAACTCCTGTCCATTCCGGTAAGGAATAAACCTTACCTACTAGCTATAGACCAGGGGACTGGCGGGAGAGCTCTGCAAAGGTGGTAAAGAGAGAGAAGGACAGAAATAGACCCCGAAAGACTTGAGACGGCAACATCTAGAGACTCCATAGGGAAACCCTGAACCGGCAACAATCACCCATTAAACCAGACTGTACCGTCTTTCACCCAGTACCCAGTAAAGTGGAGTTGGAGTTGAACTGGTCTCTGTCACTCTTCTCGCCGGTGCCCGGAGGGCTTCAGCACCATCAGCATCTCACCGGAGGGGTAAGAACAACTACTACTCCCCTTATCCTTCTCCCATCATCCTCCATCACCGCTGCCCTGAGGTAAAAGCTCCTCCTGTGGGGAGCTGGACCACACTGTACTGCACCCATCAACACCTCAGCGGCCGGCTTGCAGCGCCGGTACCCATATTACCGGGATCCACAGGTGGCGTCACGTACTTTCTTTATTCCCTGCCTCATCTAACAAATGACAGCCAGGGCAGGGAACCGGGAACCAGACCACCCGTGATTTCCATAGTTAAACCATGAAACTCAGGCGCAGTATCCGAGTACCCCTAGCCCTGGGCTCATCATTTTCTGGCAGGGGCGGGTCGAGCACCATACTGGAGGATTCAGCGAGCATAGAGCCCGGAAGAGAGGAGACCACCGAACCGGAAAGCCTGATCCGGTTCTCCGAAGAGCCCGACCTGACTGGGGAGGAGGAACGACAGGAAGGAATAGCCGGCGGCGCAGAGGCGTCTGGGCCCCGTGAGCTATGGTGGGCTGACCGCCTGGAACAACAACAAGACCGGGTCGGTAAGGAGATGAGGCGGCTTGCACACCGGCCTCCAGCCCCAACCCCGCACTTCTGGCAATCCGTCGGGAGACCACAGTTCCAGGATGACTGGAAAGGTGACATCATAACCTATGAACACCATGCAGGTCCCCGGGGGTGGTAAGCGATCCGGGTCAGCAGGAGCATGGAGTGATGAAACAATCCCGGTATCGTATATCAATGTAAATAGTTTATTGTTTATGCTGTGTGCTAGTATATGAAACGGGTAAAGAGCAGGCAAAATCCGGTACACAAAAGTAAAGAGGGTGGAAAGGGCGTAAGGAGCTGTGCAGGGAGAGTAAAATCTTTGCCAACCCAGTGACCCCAGGGCCAGGAGGCCTACAGGACTTACAGCCAAAGCGACCCCTGCAGTACCAAGGACTCCTACGCTGTAGCACCAATGGTTAATGTTTGTGTGTACTGTGACTTCAAAAGCCTACAGAGACTTTACCTGTTGGACTGTGAAACTTCTAAATGTGAACTTTTGCGCAAAAGCCTAATTATTATTATTATTATTTATATAGCGCAATTATATTCCATGGCGCTTTACAGGCTAAAAGGGGCAGACTAGGACAAGTAACATAGTAACAATACAAGTAACAATAAATATGGACAATTCGGTCGTACAGATACAAGAGGGGAGAAATCCTGTCTGTGAGGGCTCACAGTCTACGAGGGGCGGGTGGGGATACAGTGGGAGGAGGTGGTTCCAGTCGTGAGGCGGTGTGGTGGACCGGGTCTTATTGCAGGTGGTAGGCTTGGCAGAACAGGTGGGTCTTCAGGCTTCTTTTGAAGGTTCCCAGGGTAGGAGAATGTCTGATGTGTTGGGGCAGTGAGTTCCAGAGTATGGGTGAAGCACGGGAGAAATCCTGTGTGCGGTTGTGCGAAGAGGAGATGAGGGGGGAGTAGAGGAGAAGCTCTTGGGAGGATCGCAGGTTGCGTGAGGGTAGGTATCGGGAGACCATGTCAGAGATGTATGGATGGGACAGGTTGTGAATGGCTTTGTATGTCATGGTTAATGTTTTAAACCGGGATCTCTGGGAAGTAGGGAGCCAGTGCCAGTGAAGGTCTTGGCAGAGGGGGAAGACAGGGGAGTAGCGGGGGGACAGATGGATTAGGCGGGCAGCGGAGTTCAGGATAGATTGGAGAGGTGCAAGTGAGGTATTGGGGAGGCCGGTGAGCAGGAGGTTGCAGTAGTCGAGGCGAGAGATGATGAGAGCGTGAATAAGGGTTTTAGCAGTGTCGTGGTCAAGGAGAGTGCGGATCCTATAGATGTTTTTGAGCTGGAGTCGGCAGGAGGTGGCGAGGGCCTGGATGTGGGGCTTGAAGGAGAGGGAAGTGTCAAGGATAACCCCGAGGCACTTGGCGTGGGGGACTGGGGAGAGAGAGCAGTCATTGACGACAATGGATAGGTCAGGTAGTGAGGGGGAGCATCTTGGGGGAAAGACTATGAACTCGGTTTTGTCCATGTTCAGCTTAAGGAAGCGAGCAGAGAAGAAGGATGAGATGGCGGACAGGCAGTGTGGAATTTTGGATAGAAGGGAGGCGATGTCAGGACCAGACAGGTAGATTTGGGTGTCGTCGGCGTAGAGGTGGTACTGGAGGTAGTACTGGTGGTAATTGGACTTTTAATCAGAGACTTGTGACCCAGTCCCCGTTGGGCCGATGTGGACTAGAATGTTAATATTATTTATGGTTATTGCAACATTACAAGAAATGCGCCTCCCGGACGGGAAGAACCCAAGAATAATACCTGTTGTTATTAAAAGTGCTATTGTTTGTTACGCATATGAAAAATGTCAACTCACACCCGATTTGGTTTTAACAGATACACATGCTACTGTCATGAGATCTACTGTCGTAATTGAAGGAACTATCCTAAGGACTAGTTTGGAGTTGGATACATGTGCTACGGTCTTGATATCTACCATCTGGATTTGATGAAACATCCTAAGGACTTTGTGGAGCTGGATACATGTGCTATGGTTGCAATATTCGTCGTGTGGAGAAGCTAAAAGAGGACCTGTCACCCCCCTGCTGCATGACAATCTAAATGCAGCACTGAATGCAGCATGTCTGCTGCATTCAGGCAAGGGGTCCACCATGTGTCGGTGGGCTGTGTACCCCGAGATATAGGCTTAGGAAAACTCACTGTTAGAAGCCATGAGGGCAGTCTCTGTGGCTGGAGTTAGCTCTATTCATGGGGCCATTCCCTCCCCTGCCTCTCTGTTCTGCTTCTGCTGTGCTGGCTTTGCCCTTCTCCTCTCTGTCACTCATCCTGCCACACACAGCATGCAAATAATTTGTCCTGAGTCAACTCCAGATTCCTGCCCTGCTGTCTGAACAAAGCATAAATAGCACAGCAGGAGGCAGCACAGAGAGGCAGAGGGGGAGGGAATGGCCCCCAGTGAATAGAGCTAACTCCAGCCACAGGGACTGCCCTCATGGCTTTTAACAGTGAGTTTTCCTAAACCTATATCTCAGGGTACACAGCACACAGACACATGGGGGACCCCTTGCCTGAATGCAGCAGACATGTTGCATTCAGTGCTGCATTTAGATTGCCATGCAGCAGGGGGTTAACAGGTCCTCTTTAAAGACAATTATTGCTGGCTGGTTTCTGGTCTTGTGGAATGGGGGAGTCACATTGTGGCCATCTATCTGGAATTGCTGTAATACCATGTACTGATACCAATAAAACCTGTTGCATTGTTATCCTGCCTACGTAAGTATTACAACCCACAGCCTATCATCCCCACACCTTATTACCTAATTCATCACTGTATTGAATATAACCAGACATCTGTAGCTTCTTTCAGCGGTAACAGCTTGTTAGTGAAGGCTCTATCAAGGGACCATCCACATCAACCTATCACCAGCACATGCGCAGTTTGATTTTTTTTAATCTCCACACACGCCACTGTCGTTCATATTCATCTTCACAGTGTCCTCAGTGAAATGGAGCCTGAGATCGCGCTACAGGCATGCACTGACTCCGACACCATTTCAATGATGCCACCATTTCTATTGCAGTGCTCACGTGTCACCAAGAGCGGCAACAGCATGGCACAATATTTAAATAAAGAAAGGAAGGGGGCACATCAGGAGGAGACAGGAGGCATAATATATACAGAGGACCGACTCATAAAGTCGCGTCCCCTGCTGCACACATCAATCACCGCTGCACACAATTCCTTAACTTTGACAAATGATATCTCAACAATCAAACATATAATCAGAAGACTGAAGGTACGGTCCATGTCACCATCGTAGCGCCTGTATGGCACTGCTTTTACCTTATACCCTACAATCATGGTGCTTGGTTCCCTTTAGTTAGTTAATATATTCTAATGATATTAATTTCAGCTATATATATATGATAAACATATCCCAGACTGCTATACATTAAATATGCTTATGCCAGTCCCTGTCCAGTAAACCTATAGTATCCTTCATGAAATCTGAAACTGTGGCTGACAGTAAAAACACAGACTGCAGGTGGTTTTAAAGCAAAATGCTGAGTGATATGTCCACATTCCTCCATCAGCAGCCATTGGATGTGAGTACAATGAGCACAGGAGGAGAAGGATTGCAAGGAGGTATAGATTTGCTAATATTCAAAACATCACAGACTGATAAAAGGGTATATTGGTAAGTTTGAGACTTATATAAGAAGTATATGGAGACTATTTCCCAACAAATACTGCTCCTATGATAGTAGTCTGTTTTGAGTACCCCCAGACAGTGTCATATAACACCAGCAGGCTCCCATGTTTAAAAGGGATCTGTCAATAGCCATAGACCTGATTCCGGCAATGTGTCACTTACTGGGCTGTTTGCTGCAGTTTTGATCAAATCTCTTGTTTTATCTCCTACATATTTACCAGTTTTCTGTATGGTGAGCCCTGCATAACGTTGCCCAAACCACTGATTGCAAATTTGTGTGTACATAGGCATAAAGCTGCCAATCAATGGCTTGGACAGCGTTATACAGAGCTCCTGAACGTGGCAGCAGGATTACCACTCCACTAGTGATTATCTCTGGATGATAAAAAAAGTGATTTGATAAAAATTTCTCAGGTCAATAAGTAACACTGCCTGGAATCAGTCTTTCCTCTACATTATGGTCTTCACAGTAGATGGGTCTCCCGGAGTGCAGCATGGGTCAGAAGTGGCTGCTGCTCAAAGGCTATAGAGAGTCAGAATCATGTTCCATAGACTTTAATTGATGGAGTCAGGGAACATCGTGGGAACTGCAGGACTACATCAGACTTGTCTGCACTTGATGGCCTAATAAAGGCAGATTTTGGACACGTGATTTGGAGTGCTGCATTACTTTTTGGTATCCTATGAATAGCAAACAGAAGTATTGCTTGGATTGATTTGCACCCACTGCAGAAGCCGTGCCCGGGTTCAGGGTGAGATCTTCTATTTCTCCATTCGCCTTCCACGACAGCATTGGAGGATGTCGTCCACGCCCTATTGGGGGACAGGAACACAGAGAGGTTAAAAGCCCCTCCCCTTCCTCAGTACTCCAGTGTCTTCCTGTCCCCCTTGGGGCATGGAGAGGTTCCAGTGCTGTCAGGCCGGCAGAGGCAGCATTGGGGTGTACTTACAGCCGGGCCAGGGATGGACGTCGGGGGCGGCCTCCTCCTCCTTCTCGGGGCTCCCGTGGTGGGACCATCCGGCCTTCCTGCGTCCTACGGGGCAAAGCAGGCCGTGTATTGCAACGCCGGAGGCCTGTTCAGCTCTCCGGCGTCTCCCTCCTCCAGCTGCGGTCCCTGGAGCATGCATCAGAGGTGCTGTGGAGGCACTTCCGGTTTCGGGGGTGGCACTTCCGGTTCTGGGGTGGCACTTCCGGTTTCAGGCGGCGGCTCCTGTAAGGGCTGTGGCAGGCTGGGCGCGGCTCCAGGGAACCCAGCAGGACTTTCGCGCGCTACTGCCCGCGGCCGGTGACCAGGAGGAGGGAGGGAACAGGTGTTCCTCGTTGGGGGCACGGTACTTCTGGACAAGTACCCGCCGGAAGCTACACCCAGGTAAGGCTGATCCCTGAAACATAGTGGGTGTTAGGCTTCCACCTCTGCTTCTGCAGAGCCCAGCGTTCCCCCAGCTCATGTAAGTGTTTCTGGGGGTGGTCACAAGGGGTAGTTATTTAAGCCCTGCACTCACACTGGGACCCCCTTCTCTTCCCTTTTTGTCTATAGGGAGACGAGGGCCGTCTGTGAAAGGGAGCAATAATGTGGCTGCGGCACAAAAGTTCCCTCTTCCTACAACAAGGTGTCGGCTGTGACTGACAGGGTTGTCAGGATGGACTCCCCATCCTTGCTTGAGGAGCTCCAATCCATTAGGGAAGAGGTGCAGGCTTCTATCTCGGCACTGCGGGGTTTTGCTGCAGCTTCCGGGCCTTCCCTTCCGTAAGAGAGGAAGCTCCAGGATGGTGACTGTGGATCTCATGGAGGCTGGCCAGAGCTCAGCGTTAGAGGACGGCAAGGATATTGCCGCTGTTGCCTATGTCCAGACATGAGAATCTGGACACTACTATTTTTCCACGGAGTCCATTGGTGCATTGGTGGACACTGTCCATTGTACCATGGGAGTAGAGGTGGTGGAATCCCCTTCTTCTGTGCAGGACTAAATGTTCAGAGGCCTGAAGGGTAAGCGGCTCACCCCATCCGAGTGGATTGGAGGGTGATGACTTTGTCTGGGAGGTCCCGAAGGTGGACTCATTCAGGCGGCCTGGCTGTTGCGGCCGGGATCCTGAGGACCAAGGGTCTCTCCCAGGCAGTGATCCGCACGCTTCAGCAGAGCAGGAAGCCTGTGACAAACGCTATTCACGGGAGGGCTGGAATCGGTTCCTGTCCTGGTGTGCTCCTTCCATCCCGACCATGCATCATCCTAATGTGGCCAGGGTAGCTGCTATTGTAAACCCATTGTGCTTGCCTTTGACACACTGTTGAAGCTAAGCAGCAGGAGCCTCAGTCACGGGCTGGATGGGAGACCTCATGAGAGACCCAATGGGAATCTCTATGGAAGTCTCTATAAAGTCAATGGGACTTCTAACATAAAGGTCTATGGCAGTATTCCATTTGGGAAGCTTAGCATATAAGACCGCGCTGCCTTTTGAAGATTCCTCCCGGTTGAAGGACCCCCTCGTTCGTAAAATGGAGAGTGTCCTCAAAAAATCCTGGGAGGCAGCAGCTATGTCTTTAACGGTGTACATTTCCTCTACATGTGAGCAGGTCTTTCTTTAAGTGGCTCACCCAGCTGGGAGAATTCATCCTGCAGGGTACTCCCAGGGAGGAGCTTTGGACTCCATTCCACTTCTGAGACGTGCTACGGGCTTCCTGGCCGATACCTCTGCTGAGTCGTTCCGCGTTGGCGCCAGGTGCGCAGTGTTGGTTAACACAGCTCGCAGGGCAGTATGGCTTACAAGGTGGAATGGGGAGGTCACGTCTAAGCTCCAGCTGTGTGGCCTCCCCTTGCAAAGGGCATTGGATGACATCCTGGAAAAGGTGTCAGACCGGAAAAGGTGTCTCCCGGAACAGGAGCCCTTTCGGAGGCAGTCCTTTTGGCCTGAGCGCAGCCAACCCTCCCAGTCTAAAGGGAAGGGTAAGTCTGGTCGCTGGGCATTCCAGTACGGGAACAAGACCCGTAATATCTTTCTCCCCCAGCAGCGGCATCACCAGCCGCCCCCTAAACAAGGTCGCCTTCCCCATTGCGGGGCGGCTCCTGCGGTTTCTGCCACAGTGGCAAGCAATCTCCTTGTGCCCTTGGATCCTCTCGACCATTTGGGAGGGTCTACGCTTGGAATTCGAGAGCCAGCCCCTCCGTGTCTTCGAGTCCTCTCCCTTCCTCAGGGAGACTCTCGCACGGTTTTTCTTGTCGGGTCTGCGACACCTGTTGGATTCGGGTGTGGGGTCCCCGGTTCCTCCTGGAGAGGAGGGCCAGGGGCGCTACTCCAGGTTGTTGTGGACCTCCAGAACGCGTATTCTCAGGTCCCCATTCACCCGTCCCACAAGCGCTTTCTGCGATTCACGATCTCCGGGGCAGGCGGGACGGTCCATTCTCGGCTTAATGTGCTGCCCTTTGGGATTTCGTCGGCCCCAGAGGTTACCAAACTCATGGGGGAAGCGATCACATTCATCCAGACCCAGGGGATATGTATGCTTCCCTATTTAGATGACATGTTGGTGGTGGCTCCTTCGGCAGTGCTTCTGCGCACAAAGGTCTCCAACACATTGGAGATTCTTCAGTCCCTGGGATAGGTACCCAATCTTCGGGATTCGGAACGGGTGCCTGCAACCCGACGTCAATTTTTGGAAGTCTTGCTGGCCTCCTCCAGACAGACCTCGTTCCTTCCTGCGGCATATTAGCTTTTGCACCGCGTGAATCTGACCCGCTTCCGGGCAAGGGGGGGGTCGCCCTCCTTGCGGGAAGCAATGTCCCTGTTAGGGGCCATGATGGCCTGCATTCAGTCAGTAACATGGGCTCAGGCTCCCTCCCGACTGCTCCGGGAACACATACTGAGTACCTGGGACAGACGTCAGGATTCCTTAAACTCACGGGTCCGGACCCCGGGGCGGGTGGTAACCTCGCTTTCCTGGGGATGAATCCCAGACACCTTCCTGTGACCTCCGTTCCCACTGATGCCAGCGGTTCCGGTTGGGGCACGATGGTAGTTCGCACACCGTTCCAGGGGATTTGGAGTCGCTCGGTCAGTCGCCAGTTTTCCAACTTCTGGCAGTGGAGGAAGCGCTTCTTGCTCCAGCTCACGTTCTCCGGGGTCATCATGTCAAGGTCCTGTCAGACCATGTGACTACGGTTGCTTTCTTTCGGTACCAAGGCGGTACTCGTGGCTTACACTTGCAGGGGCTGGCAAGACTGTTCTTTTGTGGGCAGTACGCCATCTTCTCTCCTCCTCGGCAGTACATCTGAAGGGAATGGCCAATGTACAGGCAGATTCTTGAGCCGCACGGAGGTCCACCCAGGAGAATGGTGCTTCCATCCGGACGTATTTCGCTCTCTTACGGACAGGTGGGGTGTCTTTTCGATCGACCTGTTCGCTTCGGGCTCGAATACAAAGGTGCCAACCTTTTTCTCCCTGACGCAGTTGGACCATCCTCGGGGGCTGGACGCTTTTGCCCATCCCTGGGACTTCCGGTTGGTGTATGCATTTCCTCCAATCCCGCCACTTCCCAAGACGTTGCAACGGATTCGGGCGGAGGAGGTGACCCTATCCTGGTGGCTCCCCTGGGGCCCAAACTGGCGTGGTACGACGCCATCCGAGACCTGGGCCTGGAGGGACCGATTATGTTAGCCCAGTCTCAACCTACTGTCCCAGGGTCCTCTGTTTCACCCGGGCCCTCAGTGGCCCAACTCTTGGATTTTTGCAGCATAGCTTGGATTTGGGGCTTCGGCCGAGCACTCTAAGTCCAGAGGTCGGCACTTGGGGCGGTTTTTGCCCAGGATCTTGCTTCCCATCCATGGCTCAAGCAGTTTTTTACTTCTGCTTGGGGGTGGCGTCCCCGGATTCGGCCTTCTGTCCCTCCATGGGATTTGATGCTTGTTCTCCAAGGGCTTGCTCGAAGTCCCTTTGCACCCTTGTCTGCTGCATCCCTTACGTCTCTCTCACAAGGTGGCGTTTTTGGTGGCCATCACTTCTGCTCCCAGAGTTGGAGAACTGTAGGCACTCTCTGTACGGGCTCCGTGCCCCGTGGTGTCCGTTGTTCGCATTACGCTTCGGTTGCATTCATCTTTTCTTCTGAAAGTTGTCGGCTTTCCATCGGTCCCAGGATGTGGTTCTGCCTTCAATTTGTCGATCTCCTGCTAATGCGGCTGAGGCCGTGTTTCACTCCTTGGATGTTCGTCGGACTGTCCTCCTCTATCTCCGAGAGTCTGCTTCCTGGAGGTTAGATCAGAACCTGTTTGTTCGGCTTTTGGGAATAATACAGGGAAGAAGACTTCCCAGGCTACCATCACTTCCTGGATCAAGAAGGCAATCTGTGAGGTCTACGTCGCTCCGGTCCTTGCTCCTACGGTGGGGTTGAAGGCTCCTTCAACTCGGGCTGCTGCTACTCCCTGGACGGAGCAGGCTGGAGCTTCATCGGAGCTGATTTGCAGAGCGGCTACGTGGTAGCCTCTCCTCACTTTTTCTCGCCTCTATCGGTTAGATCTGTCCTTCAGTCGGGATCTGTCCTTTGGTAGGAGAGTCCTACAGGCAATAGTCCCACCCTGGGGAGTATCTGTGGTATTCCTCCAATGCTGTCGTGGAAGGCGAATGGAGAAAACTGAATTAGTCCTTACCGGTAATTCCTTTTCTTGGAGCCTTCCACGACAGCATCAGTTCCCCCCCTTGTTGGTGTTTGGTTCCGGTTTATATCAGATAATCCATGGCTAAGGGTAATCTTGGTAAACACTGGAGTACTGAGGAAGGGGAGGGGCTTTTAACCTCTCTGTGTTCCTGTCCCCCAATAGGGCGTGGACGACATCCTCCAATGCTGTCGTGGAAGGCTCCAAGAAAAGGAATTACCGGTAAGGACTAATTCAGTTTTATTCTGGTCTGGGAGGAAGCAAGTTCAGTTCAGTTCCTGTGAGGACTGTGAAGATCACAGTTGAGTGCAGTTTCTGTGCAAACTGAGAACCAGATCTGGGTGTAAACGAGCTGTGCCAGGCTCATCCCAAGGTCCACTGCTGAACAGCAGGCCTAAGGCTAGGGTCTGAAGAAAGAGGAGAGAAAGAAACCTACTGGGAGGTTGCACCACCCTGTGCTTCCCCTCCGCGAGAGGAACAACGCAAGAACGGACACTGGAGTCCGAGACTTTGCAGGTTCACACTCATCGACAGTCAACACCGGAGAGTGGGGACTCTGGATTCTCTAGCTACATGGTACCAGGGACACAGCAACGTATAGAATCCAGTAACACTGACTTCCCAGGGTGGGGTAGAGAAGTGAAGGACTCGACTTGCCTGTTATACTGTAAGACACAGACACAATAAGAAAAATTGAAAGCAGCACTAGGAACAGTTCACTCGGGTGCAAAAGTCCAGCAGTATTCAGCTGTATACGGTTACCAAAAAAATTGGACAGCACTCCTTGTTGCAAATCATGCCTTTCTTTAGTGGCCCATCAGGACTGAACGTTTCTGCTGGAAGAAGGTTCTTGAGGAACCGAAAGGTTCAGTCCTGATGGGCCAATAAAGAAAGGCATGATTTACAACAAGGAGTGCTGTCCGATTTTTTTGGTAACCGTAAGACACAGACAGAGACAGGGCCGGCAGCCTAGCTTAAGCAACTGCAGGGGACGCAACACAAGCGAAGTGAGGAAGCCAATACGATCCAGCCAGGTGAGAATGACCTCAAACTGCTCTCCAGACACCGTGGACAGTTTATAACATCTGCCTTAACTCCAGTAAATGGACTGAGAAAACACTAATCCGTGAGTCTGCCTGGTGATTGCGCCTGTTGCCCTGTCCTCTGTAACAGAACCTTATACCTGCAGAGCCGCCAACTACCAGCACCGTGGAGAGCTGAATCACAATCGCTCACAAAACCCCATCCAATACCACAATCTCACCTGCCCTGGGGACCCTGTGCCGTCCCCAGCAGGAATATGGCAGCGGTGGTTCTATGGACCACATTACCCGGGTGGCATCACAACAAATCCCTTGTAAATAACCCCTTTTTTAGACTGATCCCAGGCCACGGGACCAGGTCACGACTATTATGATACCCCAGAGAGACAGCACCGGCCCGGTTCCCGAGTACCCCATAGCCTGGGGGCGCATTCTATCTATCTATCTATCTATCTATCTATCTATCTATCTATCTATCTATCTATCTATCTATCTATCTATCAAATATCTATTATATATCTAATATCTTACTATCATCTATTTAACTATATCTTTAGATATAATTGCTTTATTCTCTATGACAACCAGCTTTAATGTACAGGTAGAGTATTATAGTATGTAAACGATGATGTTAAAAACGCATTGGACACAGATGGTAGATGAGAATAAATGGCACACTCGCACAGTACTCGCATGACATATGGAGTGACAAACACATCACTCGTCCCACTTTGCTGGATGAGAATCGGAGCGATTATTTCTACACAAGCAGGAGCAAGGCCTTGGATGAAACATCTGCAAGCACTGGGGGTAGTTGTGTACCCCATGCAGATGTTGCCCTAGGTTTCTTTGTCAACCACTGAGCCACACTTTATGTTTTTCCCAGTTCATCCTCTGTGTTATTTGCTCCCACTATTTCTGACCTGGTCACAGTTACACAAAATAAATAGCAATTTAATGATTCTGTTACCAATAAGACAAGCAGCACTGGTTAACTGTTATCACCTAATCTCCAGTTTGTTGTGGTTTATGAACATTTAGCCTTATCCCCGGAGATTCTTCAGTGAGGAATCCCAGAGTTTGTCTGAACTTGTACCAGGAACATGCCAGCCCACATCCCATATAATGACACCTCACTTATTAAACAGCAGTTTTGTATTGCTCACTCCTTGTACGTAGGAGAACTTACACAATCTTTTATAATGTAATACTTTATTAATATGCAAAGTACTAGCCATGATAATATCTCCTAATTATATAGATTCTGTGGCTCTGCTGATACTCCAGAGGTCTTATAATGGTGAGAATCATTAACATAGAAGTAGACTTCGATACTCAGATATAATGATTAATGTTGAATACTAATGGATTTATAAAGATGGTCATACACTGGATATAGTAAATTTTTGGACACTTTTGTCCTGCTCCTGGGTTTGCCAGAAACCACCCCTAGTCCTGCCCAGAAACATTAATTTATTATTAAACCTCAACTCTACTGGGACCGTTTCCCAAAAAAATCAAGGCAACCCCAAAATACTCAGGAGTTTTGGCATATGTATTTTCAGGAATAACCAAATCCATCTTTGTCTTGTTCTGTGCCGTGAAAGAAAACAGTGAATATTGATGAAGCTACAAGAACGGCCACATGATGTTTTGGAGTCAGTTTGTCATTAGCATCTAAACAATTTTGCAATTAGGGCAACTGAAAAATTATATTGACAATTTAACAGAATTCTGCCATTTATTATCACAACTGTATTGGCAGTTTCCATGGTTTTCCAGGTGTAAGATATTACTGACCTATCCTTATTCATCATCAATATCTTGTACCCCCATTGATAAGCTGGGTTCAGTACAGCTCCTTTGACAGTGTAGTGGCCATTCTGGGGTACTGCAGCTCAGCTCCTATTCACTTGAACAGAAGCTGAGTGCCAGTACCTTGAAATGGCAACTACATAATGAACAGAGGTGATCGATGGGGACTCAATACCTCGACCGATCTGGTATTGGTTATGAATAAGGATAGGTCATCAATATGATAAGCCCGGAAAACTCTTTAAGGAGCTGTACTGTTCCTGCAATTTTCACCATTTACCGTACATCTGGTCCTCAGTTGAGTTGAAAACAACTGATTGATGGGGCACCGTGAGCCAGAACCCCACCAATCTGATATTGATGAATCATTGCATAATGGAGACATAACTATAATAACTATGGAAGCCATAGAAAAATGCCAATATTTCAAATGGCACACAGAGATTGGGGGCTTTTACAGAAGATGTGTAATATGTCTCCTTCTATGACCACACTTTTCAATAACATTAGTCCTTATCGATATTTGTATTTCTACATAGAAAAGTTCTGGTGACATCGGTGACTCGTATCTGAATGTATTTGATGAAATATCTTGGCAATTATTTCCTGTTAATTGTTGGTGTCTTCATATTAAACCGAGGTGACACAGTCCTGGAGTTAACACATTCATTTATATGTGCAATACGTGGAAGCTTCCCCAGCCCATTGTGACTCATTACAAGTTACCAAGTGAAGAAAAACTGAATTATCATGTATTAACCTTGCATTATGTATCATTCAGAGAGTAAAGAGAGATAAGCGAATTCTCAATTATTATACAATTATCATATAGTCTTATGTGTAGTAAGACCCGGCGTATAATTAAATTAATGACAAGATCAAAGATCAAGGGGCCTTATATGGTGGTTTCTAAAAAGTGCTATAACATTTGACTTGCTTTTCGTCTGGGTGTCTTCACATTACGTGATGTAGCATGTCCATGGAGCAATCGGTCTAGATGAACATATGTAAACACAGCCTCCTCCATGCAGTTGTGGCTCCCAGTGGCGTAACGTCAGGCCCTGGGGCCTCGATGCGAAAGCTTCAACAGGGCCCCCAATTATTGCAAATTTTTAATAGTATTAGTCTTTTTCTATAGGCCAAAGGGACTTTTGGGGCCCCCCTAGGCTGCAGGGCCCGGGTGCGATTGCAACCCCTGCACCTGTTGTAGTTACGCCCCTGGTGGCTCTTAAGATCAGATTGTGAGGACTGTCCTAGAGCTATACAATCATAGGAAACACACATCTTGGCACAGCTCAAGTCACATTGCAACGTTGCAGTCCATTGAAATGACAGTGATGGGTCACATTGAGCTGTCCCAGCCGGAGTTGCCAAATCCAAGCCACACAACTAGGGTACTGACCAAAAAGTGACCATGTTTTTTTTGCTTAGTTAATTAAACTTTCAGGAAAAAGCAAAGGATCCAGCTTCCAAGGTAAGAAAAAAAATCTATTTATTGGGATATTTTTAAAAACACTTCACAAATTAAGCTTTACCTACATACACATTTTGGCCTTCTTTATAATAGACAAACATTATAGAGTAAACAGCACATTATAGATCAGAATATTGTCGCTAAATCTGATCAGAAACCTATTATTCTATAATATGAAGTTTTGAAATCCGTGTACAAATATAAGCTTTCTAGAATAGTCACGAGATAAATATAATCTATAAGATAATCACACTACAAACACTACTTCACATATCTCTACTAATGTGAGAATGAAAGAGAAGGATGCAACCACATCTACATTGCCCAGTGTATGGATGACGGAAGGAGAAGACATTAGAGTAGGTGCAGAGCGTATGAAATAAATCTACATATGGGGAGAAATATGAAGTACTTTACCTGAGAAATGTGTGCGTTCCTTGGAGCCACCTATACTGAAGAGTCTACGCTCTAAATGTATGGCGAAACACGAGACAGCGATTGTACACGGTGCTGTACTCTGTCATTACGGAGACGTCTACAGTACCGGTTTGACAAGTTTTCAGCACAGTTATAACTGGCTGTTTAATATTGCTAAAAACAAAACCACTCTTCATTTGTAACACCCACATTTTGTATACATGCAATCTAACTTGTTATAAATAGTAAAGTCGCACTGTTGTGTCTCTGCTGTGAGATTAGTATACAAACTCTCCACAATGTACATCACATTTCCTATACCCATAGACAAATAGCCTCTGAGCGTCATGGAGGTTTATTCATTTTTACGATGGGGTTTTCATTTGTTATTCTTCTTTATGCAAACACTCACATTCCTGCGGCATGGACATAGTGGAAGAAAACATAAAGCACACGTTCTTCCCATTGCCCCATAGTCCAGATCTGATGGTAACATGCCTATTGTAGGCACTTCAGGAGGTCGGCAGAGGTCAGCATAGGCACTCTGACCGGTCTGTGGCTACTCAAAGGCACTCTGACCGGTCGGTGACTACTCATATGCACTTTGACCTGTCTATGGCTACTCATAGGCACTCTGACCTGTCTATGGCTACTCATAGTCACTCTGACCAGTCTATGGCTACTCATAGGCACTCTGACCTGTCTATGGCTACTCATAGTCACTCTGACCAGTCTGTGGCTACTCAAAGGCACTCTGACTGGTCGGTGACTACTTATAGGAACTCTGACCAGTCTATGGCTACTCATAGGCACTCTGACCAGTCTGTGGCTACTCATAGGCACTCTGACCAGTCTGTGGCAACTCATAGGCACTCTGACCAGACTGTGGCTACTCATAGGCACTCTGACCGGTCTGTGACTACTCATAGGCACTCTGACCAGTCTATGGCTACTCATAGGCACTCTGACCAGTCTGTGGCTACTCATAGGCACTCTGACCGGGTCTGTGGCTACTCATAGGCACTCTGACCGGTCTATGGCTACTCATAGTCACTCTGACCAGTCTGTGGCTACTCAAAGGCACTCTGACTGGTCGGTGACTACTTATAGGAACTCTGACCAGTCTATGGCTACTCATAGGCACTCTGACCAGTCTGTGGCTACTCATAGGCACTCTGACCAGTCTGTGGCAACTCATAGGCACTCTGACCAGACTGTGGCTACTCATAGGCACTCTGACCGGTCTGTGACTACTCATAGGCACTCTGACCAGTCTATGGCTACTCATAGGCACTCTGACCGGTCTGTGGCTACTCATAGGCACTCTGACCAGTCTGTGGCTACTGATAGGCACTCTGACCGGTCTGTGACTACTCATAGACACTCTGACTGGTCTATGGCTACTCATAGGCACTCTGACCAGTCAATGGCTACTCATAGGCACTCTGACCGGTCTGTGGCTACTGTGGCCCATACACAGTAAGCTATGATGCTCCATGGGGTCGATTCATAAAAGTGTAAGTAAAAAAAAACACTGCACACTCGATGGGTTGCAAGGTGAAGGTGATTTTTTATTCTCTTAGAGCATCAAGACAGTGTGTGATCATATAGCTGACATTTCGGACACTATTCAGTGGCCTTTATCAAAGCATCGCTGTTATCCTGTCTGCACCTGGGGAATCGTCTAATCCGTTGTAAGATGTTAAGTTTGTGGTCTATAGGTATTGTGGGGATGTTGTCCCTTTGTGGTGTCTATAGATCAATTATCTGATTTGAACATCCACTTTGACAGGTGCTTCTTGGGGTGTCCCCTATTTCATTATTATGCCCCTGGGAGAGATGTACTCTCTCTGGAGCTGCTGCCAGCGCGTCCTGCGCCTCACAACATAGCCTATGACGCTCTCGGGTTTTGTGGCTGTAGTTGCGACGGTGTAGATGCCAATCCTGGACATACATACACACATTCAGCTTTATATATTAGATTATAACCCAGTTGTCATCACAAACCAACATAACCAAACTGTGAATCCTATCAAGAATTTCTTGTTAATACAATTATTTCCATGTAAAACATGTACAACACAATATGGTATCCACATCATCCCCTTGTAGCCCCCAATATGGTATCCCCATCAACCCCTTGCAACCCCCAATATGGTATCCCCATCATCCACTTGCAGCCCCCAGTGTGGGATTCCCATCATCCCCTTGCTGCCCCCAATATGGTACCAGATCACCATCATCCCCTGTCAGCCCCCAATATGGTACCACCATCATCCCCTGTCAGCCCCCAATATAGTATCCCCATCATCCCCTTGCAGCCTCAATATGGTATCCCCACCATCCCCTTTCAGCTCCCAATATGGTATACCCATCATCCCCTTGCAGCCCCCAATATGGTATCACCATCATACCCATGCAGCCGCCAATATGGTATCCCCTCATCCCCTTGCAGCCCCCAATATGGTATGCCCATCATCCCCATGCAGCCTATTGCAGCCCCCAATCTGGTATCCCCATGATCCCCATCATCCTCTTGCAGCCCCCAATATAGTATCCCCAACATCCCCATGCAGCTCCCAATACCGTATGGTTTCTCCATCCTTCCCATAATTCCCTTGCAGCCACTTGCAGCTCCCCATATGGTATACCCATCATCCCCTTACAGCTCCCAATACTGTAGGGTATCCCCATCATCCCCTTGCAGCCCCCAATATGGTATCACCATCATCCCCTAGAAGCTCCCAATATGGTACCACAGCATCCCCTTGCAGGCCCCAATATGGTATCACCATCATCCCCATGCAGCCCATTGCAGCCCCCAATAGGGTATCCCCATCATCTCTATGCAGCCCCTAGCAGCCCTCAATATGGTATCCCCATCATCCCCATCAATCTCTTGCAGCCCCCAATATGGTATCCCCACATCACCATGCAGCCCCTTGCAGCCCCCAATACTGTATGGTTTCCCCATTATTCCCATCATCCCCTTGCAGCCGTCAATACCGTATGGTAGCCCCATCCCATCATCTCCTTGCAGCCTCCCGTGCCGTATGGTATCTCCATTATCCCCTTGCAGCCCCCAATACAGTAACCCCAACACAGTAAAAAAAAAAAAACACACAGACACAGAGATACACACATGCATATACTTACCGGGCCTCCACAGTCCATGCTGTACGGTATTCTTGGTGGGGCTGTGATTTCTGTTGATGTAGATGTACAGTAAACCAATCAGAAGCCAGCCGCCGTGGGTCAATCAGTGGGCAGTAGCCGCCGGCCAATCTGATTGGCCCTTGGCTTATTGTACAGGTACGACAGCAGGGAAATAGAGACAGAGCGGCACCTGGAACACCGTACAGCAGTGTGCACTGGACAAAGGCAGGATGCATTACAGCTGCATGCCCTGGTCGGTGGGCATGCTTTTCATCAAAAATTGGTAAGCCTTATTTTCAGGGAGTGTCTTATATTCAGCAGTACAGAAAACTCCCATAGTACATCTTATTTTCGGGGGCATCTTATTTTCGGAGAAACACGGTAGCTAACCAGTGGCCTAAGTTGAAGCTCATGAGCCTCAGTGTAAAATTATAATAATTGCTCCAACTATCACAGTTCCCTTAGGCTCCAAGGCCTGGGTGTCACTGCAACCCCAGTACCCAATATTGTCACACCCTTGTAGCCAACAATAATTCTTTCAGCAATTTGTCTCCTGTGGGATTGAGTTATATAGACTAGCCTTAATCTCCTCCATCTCCCATGCACATAAAGGGATATTACAAATTTTCAGGAATGCCTATTGCTGGGAATCCGACTGCTGGGATCGCCAGTTATCCCAAGTCTGAGGTCTTGCTGGGAAAGACCCAGCAAGATACTGGCAGTGACTAGAGTAGGAACCAGTTACGAGATACGCCTCAACGCTGGCAACTGGGTGAATTATTGAATTGGCCACTTCTATAGTGCCAAGTATCTGAATGTGCTAAAATGAGAATTCCAATGTCTATATTTCTATAAGCTACTGAATTTTGCCACTTAGCCTTTTGTTTAACTTTGAATAATAGTTCACTGAAATTGTTCTTATATATTACTGTGATGCAAAAAAAAAAAAAAAATAGACACATGAGTGCCCCAGACATGGACATATGGTCTAACACTGCAGAGGATTGTGATGAATAATTATATAATAATAATCTTTTCGCTACCAGCACTTTGTTGGCAGTCATAGCTCTGGCCGCACATGGTCTGAGCAGATGGAAAGAACTAACTTTGTCAAATGCATCAGACTCCAGGCATATTTAGTCACACAGAATGCCTGGTTATGTAAGTGCATGAACGTTAGGTGAACCTGCACTTACAGATAGATATACTGTATGTTGTAAAGCTCCCCAAAACGAAGATCCCTTGGAGCAATTCTCATATTGTTTTGGGACAAGACCAGAAACCATGATGAATGAGAATATACATTATATCAAAAACAATGTCACTCTAAAATGCTGAGGGATATAAACGTTTGCATTCCTCAGCATTTTAAAGTGCAACTGTTTATGTTATAATATTTGTTATGTTCAATATGCACCTATTCAGACTTGCAAGTTAGGAAGTGCTGGCAGTTTTTCTATTTTCAATGAGAATATATAAGATTATGCCAAAAAAAAGTGTGTAGAGTTGGAGTATGAGCTGTCGTATAAGATTTATACATGCCTTCATCATCTCCTGCCTCAACTACTGCCTCCCAACTAACTCCATCGTCTCTCTAGTCTGTCCTTGATTCCGCTGTCCAAGTAATCTTTCTCTCCAATTGCTATTCCTCCACTCCCCACTATGTCTATCTCTTTAGTATCTGCCAATTCCACAGTGAATTCAGTGTAATCTACTAACACTGACCTACAAGGCCATCCAAAATATGTCTCCTCCATCGGTCTCTAAACTAATGTCCTGATACGTCCCCATACATAATCACTGGACCTCCAAGATCTCCTACCTTTCTCTGCAATCATACATTCCTCACCCAATCACCTATAAGATTTTTAACAAATGTCCCCATGCCTCAATACGTCTGATTGTGTTTCCATTTGGAACCTTCATACGCATCCTGATAACTCATCTCTTCTAGAAAACCTACGGCCTACAATAACCCACTACCACCTCACTAACATCGGGGCTGCAGCAGCCCCCCGACCTACTGTATCCTTCCCCATTACCCTGTAGATTATAAGCCGGTGAGGGTGGAGTCCTCTCCACTTTGTACTAGTCTGCTAATGTTAGTCTGTTCATTTTAATTTATGTATGTATTTAGTATATAAACCCCTTTTCATATGTACAGTACCATGGAATCAATGGTGCTTTAAAAATAAAATAATAATAAAATTTTTATTCACAATATAAATGTAATGATAGAATCTCATAGTCCGCAGACATTTGTGATGTGACTCAGACGTGGTGCCTTCATGATTACAGACATCAATTATATTTTATGCACATAGTTGACCTATATACAGCAGGTGCTTAGGTCCTAAGGTCCATCAGACAAACTCATGTTGCCACAAAAAGGAGTCATGTGCTTTATGCTGCCATCTGAGAGTAATATAAGATAAAGAGAGAGATGCTGAGCTCCTTGATACCTAGGATCATACATTCATCTGTGAAATTACAACACCAAGAAGGAAAAAGTCATAGGTTTGTGGAAACCACAGGACTGATAGATATGTTAAAGTGATGGAAATTATTATAAAGTGAAATCAACATTTTCAAATCATCTTGATTTATTTATTATAGAGTTTGATCGCCATGTTGTGAAACCTCCGCACTTACACACCTTAGCTGCAATCAGTCAGGCTATTAATGGTTTTCTGAGGAACGTTCTACCATGCTGAATCTACTTGGGTACACACATCACAGGAGCCAGACCGTTCTAGTCTTTACTCCAGGTTCACTGGCAGCTTGGCATTAAATTGATTTGATGGAGCCAGTGTTACAGCTATTTCTCCAAGGTGTCCCTGAAGTCAGTGGCGTAACTTGAAGCTCATGGGCCCCGATGCGAAAGTTCCAACGAGGTCCCAAATTATTACAAATCTTTGACAGCAATAGTCTTTTTCTATAGGCCAAAGGGACTTTTGGGGCCCCCTAGGCTCCGGGGCCCGGGTGCGATCGCAACCCCTGCACCTGTTGTAGTTACGCCCCTGCCTGAAGTCATTTTTTGACACAAAAACTACACCAGGCAGCATGTTGCTGGCGCTACTATGAGCCACTGGCATGGCCTAAATTTGTTACCATGGCCTGCAGCGTCCCGGGCCTGTCTCACATTGAGCACGCCTGGGATGTCATTGTTTGTATTATAAAGGGAGATGCCAGCAATGGATTTTGATGATTTCCTCCAGCGTATTCAGTGCAGCAGAATAATCCTCAGACAACATTAAAGGAACTCTGTCAGCACAGAAATACTGTTCAAACCAAGTACAGGCACTCGTACATCATGGCTTGGTTAACCCATTCACCCTGGGCGGAATTAAAGTTTTTTCATTTTTCCCTCTCCTTCTTCCAAGAACCATAACCTTTTTATTTTTCCACCAATATAGAAATATGAGGGCTTGTTTTTTTATGAGATGAGTTGTACTTTTGAATGACATCATTTATTTTACAATATAATGTACTGGAAAATGGGAAAAAAATTGGAAGTGCGGTGAAATTGCAAAAAGAAAGCGCAATTAAATGTTTGTTTTTTGTTTTTTTATTCACCATGTTCACTATATGGAAAAATTGACATGCTGGTGTGATGCCTCAGGTCAGTACGGGTTCGTAGATGCCAAATATGTATACTTTTACAGTTATCTAAGTGGTGAAAAAAAGCAGTTTTTAAATAAAAGAATTACACTTTTAGGACCATATTCTGCGACCCGGAGCGTTCTCATTTTTTGGGATCTGTGGCTGTGTGATGGCATATTTTTTGTGTCTTGAGCTGTTTCTAATGATACAATTTTTGGGTAGATGTGATGTTTAATTAATTATGTACAGGAAGACACTGGCCATAAAGGTATTGACGGACACGAAGTAGTGTGCTCATACACCACTGAGTGTCCGTGTGCCGCTAGGAAACCCCTGAGGACCTCCGTGTAGGAATACCTCTATGGCTGAGATACTTGCCCTAATACGTAAAATAAATAGAATTTTGGGGTTCAGCGCACTGAATATAAAAACCGCGTATAAAAATGAATCTATATTCATTAAAAATTAAAACAATACTTTATTGATCTCTCGTGCTACCATGTACTATATAGAATCATATATCAAACATAAAAAGCGATGAATATGTATCAAAGAGGGTCCATTCAGGGAATATGTCCCATCAGAATTTTCTGTTGGTCTTTTCCTATAGTCCTGGCGTATGTGCTATGGATTACTTTGTTTGTTTTCTCTTATTATTCTTTATGGAGTTGATAATCCTATAGGAAATTAAATTTAGGGTGTAAGAATGGCTATATGAGACCTGCATAAAGAAGATGTCTTTTGAGAAGGTGAGCACGACGGTCGCCTACCTTTCTGATGGATAGGGGTTTCTTGTCAGCTGTCGTATTGCTTTCTATCCTATCGCATACTGGGAGAACCGTCTTCTTTAATTTCAATGGTGCAAAAGTGGGGTGATTTGAAACTTTAGTTTTTTTTTTCATTTTTTTCATATTTTTAAAAACTTAACAAGTAAAGTAAAGTAAAAGTGGTCAAAAAAGTTTTTAAAATTTTATGAAAAAAATGAAAAAATAAAACTAAAGTTTCAAATCACCCCACTTTTGCACCATTGAAATTAAAGAAGACGGTTCTCCCAGTATGCGATAGGATAGAAAGCAATACGACAGCTGACAAGTAACCCCTATCCATCAGAAAGGTAGGCGACCGTCGTGCTCACCTTCTCAAAAGACATCTTATTTATGCAGGTCTCACATAGCCATTCTTACACCCTAAATTTAATTTCCTATAGGATTATCAACTCCATAAAGAATAATAAAAGAAAACAAACAAAGTAATCCATAGCACATACGCCAGGACTATAGGAAAAGACCTACAGAAAATTCTGATGGGACATATTCCCTGAATGGACCCTCTTTGATACATATTTATCGCTTTTTATGTTTGATATATGTTTTTATATAGTACATGGTAGCACGAGAGATCAATACAGTATTGTTTTAATTTTTAATAAATATAGATTTATTTTTATACGCGGTTTTTATATTCAGTGCGTTGTACCCCAAAATTCTATTTATTTTAGATGTGATGTTTTGATCGCCTATTATAATATTTTATTGCAATGGTGCGGAGACTTAAAAACATAACTTTGACATTTTCACTTTTTCTTCCATTATACAATTTACAGATCTGATCAATTGAGTTTATATTTTGATAGATCGGGCATTTCTGAATACGGTGGTACCAAATACATCTATTGTTTTATAGTTTTAATTTCAATGGTGCAAAAGTGGGGTGATTTGAAACTTTAGTTTTATTTTTTCATTTTTTTCATATTTTTAAAAACTTTTTTGACCACTTTTACTTTACTTTACTTGGCCCCTGGCAGAATGTTGATGAAGAATAACCACCCACTGAACAGGAGCAGATAGCAAGTTATAGAAAATTTGCAAAGCAGGTAATATTTGGAAAATACTTTATTACATTTTACATTGTTCTCTTGAGCGCTTTGATTAACGTCTGAGCTGATACATAAAATGCACATTCCTGTATCTAAACACCTCTGAGGTTCAAATGTTACTTAGTAGAAATTATAGAACAACTTTATATTACAAGAACGTCCAGAGCACCTGTATCAGACTGTCGGAAAGAGGCCCAAGGGCTAGGTGTTAATCCAGCAACGCCTCAGAAAAATGCATTACATCGAGACAAACTACTAAAAAATTATTTTTTAATTTTACTTACAAATATAACTTAAAGGGCATATGCGAGATTATAAAAAAATGTGCCCAAGCACTAACAGGCAGGTTAGCTGCCACCTACCTGCCTGTGGTGCCCGACACCATTCACCCCCGACACAGAGCGGTTACAGACTGCTCCTGCTGGAGACAGCATGGCGGGGAAACAGAGCGGAGCAGAAGAGCAGAGGCTTCTTTTCTGCTATGTGGAGGGGGCAGGACAGCCAACCTCATGCTTGATTGACAGTCGGCTACTCGGTGCCTAATTGGGGGAACCAGCTGTCAATCAGCGTGACATTGGCTATGCGTCTGTCGACAGAGGGGAGAAGCCGCCCCTGTGTAGGCGTGATGTCAGCAGAAATGGCAAAATTGCTAACAGGAGAGGTCTTAGACCACTCCGTGACGTGTCAGCGGTGAATGGCGCTGGGCACAACAGGCAGGTAGGTGGCTACCTGCCTGTTAGTGCTTAGGAACATTTTTTTTCCCTACGGTTACATTCTCATGTTCAGTTTTTGATGTGTTTATGCTCCAAACCCAGGAGTGGATAATTAAATACAGAAGTGGTGACATGTTTATATTTTATTTTTCCTCTGATTAATAAATATTAATCACTTTTAGGCTACTTTCGCAGTGTATCTATAGATACACTGCGAAAGTATTTGTACTCGCTATACTCGCAACAAGTAGTGAGTACTGGTACCTACTCATTGCGAGTATAGCGAGTACGAATATTAAGGTACTCGCTCATCCCTACTCGTGATGCCACCCGTGAAATGCGGCCGAGATAGCCACTGCTGCTGTCGGGACCTCTGAGGATGATGGGGGTAGCAGCAAGGATGGTTTCAGCTCTCCAGACGAAGAGTGCAACCAAAAAGCCTGTGTAGGTGATTTAGGGAATAGTAGATCCAGCGGGGCTGTGCTGCTGGCAAAGTTCACAGTCACACTCAGGTAGGCCGCTGCTGCCAGCTCGGCGAACAAGTCTACCTCTTCTCAGGAGCAGAAATCACAGTCTCACACAAACTGAGCTTCAATCGGGTTTACTTCACTTTCTCTGCAGATGTTCAATTTACAGTGCAGTAGCGGCTCCGGTAGTTGAAAGCAGCCGGGATGGCTTGTCCTTGTCATCCCCCTTTCGTGTTACTTTCGTGGGGTTTTCAGTTAGTCAATTCTGCATGCGAACTATGATCCAGCTGCCATGGGCTTTAAGTGGGTAACCTGCCTGGTTCCCTAATCCTAGTACGGCGGCCTTCTTTTCCTTGCGCCGGAGGTTGGGTCTCGGGACATAAAGACCCCACACCCAGGTGGGTTTTGTGGTTGGAGCATAAAGCGTCCGGGCCACTTCAACAGAGCCGGCACCCTTGTTTCTGCCCAAGTCCTTCTGCGTCCCCGCTAATCTGAGCACACCTAGGACTCCTTCTGTCTGTTTCTACGGTCTGCAACCCGAGACCCGGACAAGCTTCATGGTGGCTCAGGCCGCCGGGTCCGTGTCCTTTTAGTTCCGTGTGATGTTCTCGCCTCTCCTTCTAACTGAACTTGACTCTCTAGTGTCACTTGGCTGACTGGCTCCCTGAGCTTGGTGTTGTCTAGTTTTGTTGACTTTGTTGAGGTCCTGTCCTAACTTTCCCACCCTCCACTTGGCTCCTCCTGCCATCCTGTTGCTTGACATAGAGTCCCTAGTCTTAGGATCGAGAGTGTGTTGGGTGTGTGTTTGGGGTGACTGGACTTACTGATCCAAGGTGCTGCGCCATATAGTGGCGACCGGTCTGAAGGGGCGCCATATACACATTTCTCACCGCAGTTCTGACAAAATGGGTGAAGCTGGGGGATGGAAGCATGACGGGCCATGGCGACCCCCACTCATGAAATTTATGACAATTGGCATCATTTGCTCCTCCACAAATCTTACTTCAGGGCTAGGGCCACATTAACGTTAACATGCCATTGTGTGAGCCAGACTGGGGGCTGCGTCTCCATAGATAAGCATTGGCACTGACTTTGCTTTACCATGGCGGTAACAAAGCGTCAGGGCTGCCAAAGCTTATGTTTTTAGCGTGACCCCTCCCTGTTAACGTTAATGTGACCCTAGCCTTGCAGAGGCTGGAGAAAGGTTCAGGATGAAGCGCACATAGCGGCTCACGCCTCAACGCATCTCAACTCCTCATTAAATGAGACACATGCGCCTCTTAATGAAACAGGAGCGCTCGCTCCACCATGTCCCCATCAAGACCGGTGAGAGAATAGGCAGTCTTGTTTAATCACCCCCTATGTATGCATATTCTTGGTGACATTTCTTACACCAGGAATGCATGGCCAAACTGGATTTATATTGGTGACAGGCCCTATTGGTTTTCACCCAATTTTTACAGAATTATATAACTGACATACTGAATCTTTGTGTTTGTTATGGCCAACTCTGTTCTAATTGTGTAGATTTATGTATAGTTGGTAAAAATAGGAAGAGGTTATCCCAAATTCTGTAATCTGAGAAGAGGAATGTAGGACTCGTGAGGCACAACACACCTCAGAAATGAACATCATGCTAACAATGCAGCTTCATGTTTTTTCGTGGCTGGTGGCTACATCATCTCATAGTATATTCATTGTATGTGACATTAGTGCTGACAGGTGTCTTCTAATTATTCCTCACCTGCTGCTTCCAGATACATCACAAGAATGAAGACTAATGTTAATGAGGTGCCCAAGAGCTGAAAATCTAAAGCCTCATGATGCATAACTTCATGGCACAAATAACATTTCTTAAATACATATTGATCTGTGAGCCAGAAATAATTAAAAAAAAGTCACTAACCCCTGAATAAGCAAGATGATTTACAGCTATGGTAATCTGATAGATGACCTCAAACTGTTATCAGAATTATGTTCTGGCTGGCTACTTCCCAACACAGAATAGGTCAGGCTGGTTTCACATCACGACAGCATCAGTTCCGGGGCTGTCCGATTTTTTTTTTTTAATTTGTAATTTAAAAACAATTTCGCTTTTGACACAGGCAAAGAAACCAAACCATAGATATCCATAAATTAAGTTTTGTAGTGATGAGAATTGACACAGAAAAAAATTACTGAACACATGCAGAAAGGTGCAAAAAACATGGAAAGTCATGACCTCAGGAGTAGGGATGAGTGAGCAGAATTGTTACTATTCGGTACTCGCCGAATAGTAACGATATTCGGGCTACTCACTACTCCCCAAGTTTCTTGTGATTACTCGGGAGTAGCGAGTAGTCCTTTAACTTTCGCAATGCATCTATATATACACTGCGAAAGTGCACTAAAAGTGAATAAAAGTTGTTAACAAATAAAAAAATATACTCACCTATCCGACGCCTGCACCGGGACCGGCAAAGAAGACATCTGATCAACGACAAGGACCTGTGAGTCTGACAGCCAATCAGATGGCTGGTAGTGATCTGGCCAATCAGATGGCCAGATGTCACAAACCATGTGATCGCTACCAGCCACCTGATTGGACAGATTGCCAGGTCATTGATGCACGTTCTAGATCTGGCAAGCTGGCCAATCAGGTGGCTGGTAGCGATCAGGTGGTTTGTGATGTCTGGCCATCTGATTGGCCAAATCGTTACAAGCCATCTGATTGGCTGTCAGACTCACAGGTCCTTGTCATTGATCGGATGTCTTCTTTGCTGGTCCAGGTGCAGGCGTCGGATAGGTGAGTATGATATTTTTTTATTTTTTTAACAACTTTTATTCACTTTAAGTGCACTTTCACAGTGTATATATGGATACACTGCGAAAGTACTCGCCCGCCCATTCACTGCCATTGGACTCGCTATACTCATAACAAGTACTGAGTACCGGGACCTACTTGTTGCGAGTATAGCGAGTCTGATTATTGCACTACTCGCTCATCCCTACTCAGGAGTCATTAGAAAGCAACCCTGCCACTTATTGAAAAATATCAGCAATTTCAACTGATGGCCTAAAAAAGGTGTCTCATTACTAAGGTAGCACCCAAGAAACATCTCATGCTGGGTAAAATAAGTAAGCTGTCTCAAGACTTTCACAATCTTATTGTTGCAAAACATAAGGATGGCATTGGTTACACAATTTCTAAACTACTAAACGTTCCAGTGAGCACTGTTGAGGCCATAATCCAGAAGTGGAAAGAACATCATCACTTCACCATAAATCACCCACTAATAGGTGCATTCCCCAAGATTTCAGACAGAGGAGTACAACAAATTATCAGAATAGTTGTCCAAGAGCCAAGAACCACCTGTGGAGAACTACAGAAAGACCTGGGAATCAGGAGGTACAATTGTTTCACAGAATACAATAAATAATGCACTCAACTTCCATGGCCTGTTTGCACGCTCACCACGCAAGACTCCATTGCTGAACAAAAACATGTTTAAGAGCGTTTAAAGTTTGTTCAACAACATTAAGACAAGCCTTTGAAATATGGTGAGAATATAGTCTGGTCAAATTAAGCAAAACTTTAACTGTTTGGATGCCATAATACAAACTATGTTTGGAGATCTTTAACACCATACCAACAGTGAAGTGTGGAGGTGAGAACATCATGATGTGGGGCTGTTTTTCAGCATATGGCACTGGGAAACTTCATACAATTCAAGGAACGATAAATGAACAAATGTACAGAGACATTCTTGATAAAAATCTGCTACCATCTACTTGTATGATAAAGATGAAATGAGGGTGGCAAATTCAGCAAGAATATTATCTCAAACACACCATCAAGGAAACTCTCAATTAGTTTCAAAGAAAGAAAATAAAGCTGCTAGAATGACTGAGCCAATCACCTAACCAGAGACCAATAGAAAATTTATGGAAGGAACTAAAGCTCAGAATTCATTGAAGGGGCCCATGGGAAAATTCAGGATTTGGAGTGTTTATGTGGAAGAATGGGCCAAAATTACACTTGAGCAATGCAGGCAACTAGTTTCTCCATACAGGAGACATGTTGAAGCTATCATCACCATCAGAAGATTTGGTACGAACTATCAATCACATTTTAGTAAGCGTGTTCAATACTTTATCCCTGTGTCACTTATCATTATTATACATAACTTGATTTATGGACGTCTATGGCCTTTGGGAATTGGATAGGTTGTTACCAACATCTGGTGATAAATTCATGTCAATTGCACCTTTAGAAATATGTTTATTTATAAAATTGGTGATGCATTCAATACTTATTTCACCCGCTGTATTTGTCTGGCAGCATCATTCACGAATACAGATAATCCTATAATTGTAGGAAACTTATGGAACTAATAAGGTCAGCTCTATACCATTATTACCTTATTCACAAAACGTTATAATACGCATTGGAGTACAAAATTCCTTTTTTTATTTGCTAAATCCAAATCCACCATCAATCCAAACCCAATCCCTAAAATACCATTTTCTTCACATATCTTTGAGTTCAATGAAGTCATGTATGAAGCTAATAATGTGGGTAAAGTGTTTGATTTTTGATTGATGACGGCCGACAATCAGAAACACATTGTAGAATAATGTACAGACTAAAGCCTAGGTCTCACATAACGATATCGGTAACGATATCGTCCTATTTGTGACGTGGGAACGATATCCTTACCGATATCGTTGCGTGTGACTGATAGCAGCGATCAGGCCCCTGCTGTGAGGTCGCTGATCGTTGCACAGGGCTCCTGACCATTTTTTGGTCGTTGGCCCCCCCGCTGGTCACCACACATCGGTGTGTGTGACCGGCGGGGGCAGCGATCAGCGACCTGTCAGGATCCCCCGCCATGTCACAGCGCCACACAGCAGCGCTGTAACATGACATCCAGGGTGACAAGCGGGCTTAGAGACCCGCTTGTTTACCATGGTTACCGGCACCCGCCCGCTTCCGGGTTGCGGGGAGCGAGCGGGTGCATCCTCTCCTATCCTGTCCCTCACTATTCTCATCTCTCCCTGCTATTTCCCTGTTCCCTACTCTATCCCCTATCCTAAACCCTAATCCTATCCCTCTCCTTGTTCTAAATAAAGAAATCCCCCCCCGAGGCTCACCGGCATCAGAGGCTCCCATACTGGCATCTCTGTAATGGAGATCTCAGGGGTAAAGGACCTGTAATGAGGTCACAGTCATGTGACCGGCCTATACTGTACGACTGTATGACTGTGACCTCATTACAGGTCCTTTACCCCTGAGATCTCCATTACAGAGATGCCGGTATGGGAGCCTCTGATGCCGGTGAGCCTCGGGGGGGATTTCTTTATTTAGAACAAGGAGAGGGATAGGATTAGGGTTTAGGATAGGGGATAGAGTAGGGAACAGGGAAATAGCAGGGAGAGATGAGAATAGTGAGGGACAGGATAGGAGAGGATGCACCCGCTCGCTCCCCGCAACCCGGAAGCGGGCGGGTGCCGGTAACCATGGTAAACAAGCGGGTCTCTAAGTGCAGGAGAGACCCGCTGTTACCATGGTTACCAGCGTCCGTCCGCTCCCAGGATGCAGGGAACGAGCGGACGCTGGGTACCAACGATCTGGCTGCCCAGAGGTCGCTGGTGAAGTCTGTCAGTGTGACAGCTCACCAGCGACCTGATAACGATGTGTCAACGATGCATCAACGATGCTGATCGTTGTCGGCATCGCTGACACATCGTTATGTGAGACCGGGGCTTAAGTGCCCTCCTGAGACGTCTACTCCAGAATATACATTCCACGGATCAGATCCTGGAGAGGAATGGGGAACACCCTTGGTGAATAAGTGAAATGATGCCTAAGGAACTTGCAATTAAAATGATATGGATGATGAGCTCGTGCTCAATAAGGAAAAATCTTCAGACACATGACTAAAACAGAGGGAGACATTTGAAGTCAGGCTTATATAAACCTAGTTGTCTGAGTTCAATCTAATGGGTGACACAGATATAGTACAGCTCTCAGATTTCATAGCAGAGATATCTAATGAAGAGACATCCTTGATTACATTGTGATTGTGATAGATTTTATGGTAGAATATTTGGTGTTCCTTGAGTTTACTTCTCCTATCTGTAAGGGTGCTTTCACATCTGCGTTTCTGGGTGTTGCGTCTGTGGGAGGTGAAATCCTGATGCCTCCGGATTAGACCTATGTCCCTATATTTAACATGGGGACGCAGTGACATCAGGTGGCATCAGGTTTTCGCCAGATGCAGACGAGTGCAGTGTCTCCGTCGCACTCCCGTCCCCAACATGTTGAGGTTCGGGCCTGCTTGAAAAATCCTGATACTTTCAGATGCAGCGCAATGCGTCGAAACGAAGCATTACTGCCTATGAGGCCGCATCCAGCTGCTGGTGAATGTGGCCAGGACAGGTCAGGATTTCATGCTCAGAACAGCCCCGGGGTGTGTTCTCTCTCTTGATCCCTCCCCTTTCCTCCCCTCTCTCCCATCCCCTCTGGGCCGACCAAACCTTAGAGTTCTACAATCCAGCAGACAAAAACACGCTGCGGCAGTGTTCAATGGCAACTGACACTCCGGCACCGGATGCAGATGACAGCATCTTTGACCTGATGCAGCCGAGATGCATATGTGAAACCAGCCTAAGACATCATCAGTCGGACTGAAGTTCTGTCACCTACCAGTGGGAATGATCCCATGGGCTCACGTTTTATCAGTTAAGAATATTTGCACAATCACAGTAGCTTTGTTATCATTGCTCACGCAGGACATATCCTAAGTAGTTTGAATACGTTATCAGTGAATAAACCTATAATAATTTAACTATAGTGACGCCCAAATGATTGGCCCCTGATGGCATTATTCAGCTGTATCATTTAACATCTTGTTGTATTAGCAATCATGCAGACAACCTTAATTTTGGTCCGAAAGATATCAGTCAAAAAATTGGATTGCACTTAGACAAAAGTTATTCAATAAGGCATTATCGATTTTTTTTTTTGTGCAGCATGCACGATTTGTTTCCAAGATGTGGATGACACTCAACCAATCAAGTCTACAGGCCCATGAAGAAAAGAAGACCACACTTGGACAACAGAATGGAGACATTTCTATCTTTTTACTCAGAGAAAAACATATTCCACTCCGAACAACTCTAATTAGCCTAAAAATATGTTGGCAGCGGATCATTCGGGATACTCTCCAACATGTTGACAACAGAACTGAGCTTTAATTAGTAATAAACAGGTACAGATATGATAGGCTTTGTGGATCAAGAATATACATATCTTAAGCGTCTCTGTGCAGCATCAGCAGGCTGCTTCTCCTCTCATGCACAGACACAGGAAACTGGGTACAGTCACACGGCCCATCCTGTGTGTGAGCCTCTGGGAGTGTTTTTTTTTTAATCTAACTTTATAGTCAATGCACAAACCTAGCACTAGAACACTTACATATACAGGAATGGAGTTGTTGCATTAAACAAATTCCAACAAAATATTGTGTGAACCCAATCTAAGGGGCACATTATCATGAAAGAATCTGTGCTTATAAGAGGAATGTCAGTTATACATGTGATAAATGTATATATTATTTGTGGATTTTCCCCATAGGCTTGAATGAGATGAGTAAAATCCACAATTAAAATGTGTTTTATGTAAAAGGTGGCAAACCAAAAATAAATAAAAATTGAAGCAGAAATAATGCAATAAAACGTATAAAAAATGTAATGAAAAAAAATTAAGTATCCTAATATAGCTAATAAGTACACAATTACTGCAGTAAATCTGCAACATCAAAAACTCAACAAACACCACGGGAATGAAGCCTAAGGGTTCATTAAGATGTCTATACAAATCAATTTGAGCACGGACCGTAATGCATTGGCCGCAGGTCTCCCGACCCCAGAGTTACAGCTTCATATATCTCTGAGTCTGTGACGCTGTGACGCCAGTTCGTGCTCTGAGCAATTTGCAGACACTTGAAGGCTCCCTAAGAATGCTCATACTACAAGTTCCCAAGCCAAACATCAGAAACCTATAAGTTCTGATGGGAGGATGGAGGTAGAAGGGGCAGTTGTGACTCTATAGCATTTTGTCCTTTTGTCATTTTGGTACAGCACTGATAAAACACAAAAATATGTGCTCTGATCAACAGCACTAATTGTGATAATGGTTGATTTTTGGTGTAACGTAGGAAATACATTGATGACAACACGTTAGGAAATAAGTAGTGATGGGCGAACCCAAAGTGTAAAGTTCAGGGTCCATTCCAGACACCTACTGTCCGTGCACGGACCCTGAACACAGACTTCCCTGGTTCGTGTTACTGTTCGGGTTCGAGTGGCAGGATAAAGCTTGTTGAAACACTGCAGCGTAGACAATCAATACGCTTTCCTGATGTGGGCATTTCCGCTCCCATCACAGCCATGGAAAGTACTGACATGGCTGTAAATGGCCAGCGCACATTTACAAAATAAAAAAAATAACAATAATAATAAAATGAAAAAAAGTCAATGGGTCCCCCATATTTTGATACTCAGATAAAACAGAAAACTAGAGGCTGCAGCCCACAGGTGTGTGCTTTATCTTGACTGGGTATCAAAATACAGGGGACCGCATGTGTTTTTACAAATATACTCAGATAATCCTGCACTACTGAAGTCAATAATCTGGTAATCCGGCACCATTGAACACAATGCCGGATTACCAAGATTGAGTTCAAGGAGTTCACCTGAGGTGAGTTCACTGAGCTCAATTAATTAACCTCAGGTGAACTCACTGATGTCACCTCTATCACAGCTGTGGCTCTGTCTGTGTGTTCCGCAGGCCTCAGTGATTAATCACGTTTTCTAATGTGTATGCGCACTGCAACCTCAGGATGTAGCAGAACCGGGAGCATTGTGGGACATCAAGGTGTGGATCATGTTGGACCTGCATGGGTTGTTTTGGGGGTTAATAAATTGTAGAAAGTTTCTTTTTTGTTTGTTTTTAAAATAAAGGAATTTTCTCTGTTTTTTTGTGTTTATTTCTTATTTCTTTTTACTTACACATTTAGTAATAGGGGGTCTCATAAATCCCCTACCATTACTAATCCAGGGATTCATGGCAGTTGTGATTTTTTTGCCAAATCACAGCTGTCATTAACCCCTTATATTACCCCAATTGCCACCACACCATAGCAATATGAATGAGCTGGGCAAGCGCCAAGATTGTTGCATCTAATGGATGCATTAGAATTCTGGGTGCACTGCTAATTTTAGGCTGGGGAGAGCCCAATAACTATAGGCCTCCACAGCCTCAGCCTCCAGCTGTCTGCTTATCTTGGCTGGGTATCAAAATTTGAGGACACCATGATGCTTTTAATGAACTTTATTTAAATAATTAAAAAACAAACCCACTTGGGGTCCCCTGTATTTTGATGTGCAGCCAAGATAATGCACACAGCTGGGGATACAGCCTCCAGCTGTCTACTTTATCCGCATTGGGTATCAAAAAAAGAGGGCCACACACCATTTTTTTCCAATTCTTTATTTATTTTTAGACTCCACTTGGGCCACCCAAACAGTGTGAGGGCAACCAATCTCAAACGACAGCACAGATGGTGGGGTTAAAGTTTGACTGCAAACAATTGCAGATGCTGTCACAGAGGGTGGGCAGGGAAGCAGGGAAATATTCTTAAGGTTTAATGAGAGTGTGACAGCCACGTGGAAAATTGGTAAGTATAATTGTACTACTTTAATCCCCATTTTGCTTCTTTTTGTACTCCCCTAGCCCTTACTACCACTATTTTGTAGCACTTAAGTTCCCCATAGAGGTATATAGGGTTCGGGGGTCAGGCATAGGTCCAGTCCTGAACCAAATATTTTTATTATTAAGTCCAGCCGCTCCCGGCGAACCTGAACAATTACGGCTTTGCCCATCTCTAGAAATAAGTGCAAACTGACCGTGTGAATTGTGTATTACTGTATGTATTATATGTACATAAATGCAGTGACGTCCTCTCACCTGTAACAGCACAGCATGAGTGTGCAGACAGACTTACTCTGCTTTTCGTGCATAGAATAAAAATATATAAAATAACCAGACTATTGTAGATGTATAAAAATATGTAAAACATTCACAGTGTATTAACAGCAAAATAAACACTGTTGTCTAAAAAAAAAGAACCGGGGCTGGGAGTCTTCAAACTGAGAAGATTGAGGTATGCGGATTTAATCCCAAGTTTAGACCTACAACTGAAAGCTATTCTTCACGAAGTAGATTACGTGGAGCAGAAAATAAATATGTAATCTGAGCAGGAAGAAGAATGTAAAACACCAGTGTCTTATTATGTGACCTTTCTTGTGGAAAACTTGAGTGAGCGTCACATAGAGTGCCGGTAGGAGGCAATGTTCACCTAAAACATTACCCACAATGTTTTAGGTTCAAAGTCTTTAATAAATGCAACTTTTCTAGTGCAAAAACATGTTTTATCTCTTCAGGTAAGCTTACAGCTTGCAATGACCATACTGCCACCTCACTACCACCGAAGCTGCCACCTCACTACCACCGGAGCTGCCGCCTCACCACCACAGGAGCTGTCGCCTCACCACCACAGGAGCTACTGCCTAAGCACCATAGGATCTGCTGCCTCACCACCACCGACCTACTGTCTTCTTCCGTTTGTCCTGCAGAATGTAATGCCGCAAGGGCAGGGCCCTCTCCCTTCTGTACCAGTCTGTCATTGTTAATTTGTTTACTGTGAACTATAGCTATAACTTTGCATGTACAGTATGATGGAATTAATGGTGCTATATAAATAAATGTTGATAATAATAATATAATTTACTGATAAATGGTGAAAAAATGCTAAATTGGTGAAATAGGGAAAAAAACACAATTTCACAATTTCTTTTTTTGGTTTTGTGTTGTCAATAATACCTAATATATTTGTTTTTTTCCTTTTACATTTCTTAACTTTTTAATATAAAAAAGAGAGGTTGTTCAAAAAATTTCAATATTCTAATTTATTTTTAGCATTCTTAGGGGACATGAACCTGTAATAATTCCACTGTATTATATAGTGCAATATATTGTATTGTCGTATACAGTGTAAGTGTGATTCTCCTATTAGGCCAATTTCAGGCAACCTCCTTAGATGTTAAAGGGAACCTGTCACCCCCTTTGGGCATTTTAAACTATGCCCACCAGTTTGCACATAATGTAAATGGGGTTCTTGTAACACCTCTATGTGCCCAGACTGGCCCCTTATACCTGAAATATGAACTTATATTGTGTCCAGCGCTGGCCTCCTATTGAGTCAGGGAGGCTACTATTTAGCCCTGATGTATAACATCCTCGCCGGCCCCCTGGCTGCAAAACCCACCCTGCAGTTTGAAATTTCCCGCCCCTCCTCTGGCTGGCGCGGTGAGTGACAGGAGCACTCGCACCTGCGCAGTGGAGCTGCTGGATCAGGTGACCACACTCATCCATTAATGTGCGGAAGTCTCGCGAGATTTGTGAAGTCTCGCGAGACTTCCGCACATTAATGGGTGAGTGTGGTCACCTGATCCAACAGCTCCACTGCGCAGGCACAAGCACTCCTGTCACTCACCGCGCCAGCCAGAGGAGGGGCGGGAAATTTCTTTTCTTTTCAAAATTCTTTTTATTATGAATTTTCAATGCAAGATAATACAGAAAGATTAACAAGGTGAGGTGGTCAAGAACTTACTTTACAGCCAAGATAATGGAAATTTCAAACTGCTGGGTGGGTTTTGCAGCCAGGGGGCCGGCGAGGACGTTATACATCAGTACTAAGTAGCCACCCTGACTCAATAGGAGGCCAGCGCTGGAAACAATATAAGTTCATATTTCAGGTATGAGGGGCCAGTCTGGGCACATAAAGGGGTTATTAGAACCCTATTTACATTATGTGTAAGCTGGTGGGCATAGTTTAAAATGCCCAAAGGGGGTGACAGGTTCCCTTTAAGACTAGGCCATCAATTATAAAGAAGTAGGTACCTCTCAGGGTGTGTGCAAGTGATTAGTGTTATCAGTGTTTTGGACACAGCATATTACTGATGTGTCCAATGCGCTGCGTTGTACAATACCAGCACAGTGGATAGGATTTGTAGAAATCTCATGCCCACTGTGCTTCTATTATATGCAGCAGTATCTCACTTTTCCGCTCTTCTGCATCTCCGCAGCATGTTCATTTTTTGTTGTGGAGTTGGACACAATTTCCAGTGGCTGAATGCAGGGAAAAGCCGCCCTGCACCGAATGCAGATCATGGGCGCAGATTGGCTGTGTTCACCCTGCGTTCACCTGCGGCTTCCTTCACATCGGGAGACACTGTGTCCCAAATGCAGCATCTCTGGATTGTCTGAACATACCCTTAAATAGAGAAAACTTAGAGAAAAACTGAACTGTCAGCATTTCACTTCAGACTGCCAAATCCTTATCTACCCCAACAGCAGTTGGTTTTGATGACTTTAATGTGTATGGGGCCCTTTAAATCCAAATATCGTTCTAAAAACATGTAAAGAACAGTCACGCAGAAATGCATCTGTACAAAAGACGGCTGGTGTGACAGCTAATTGTTGTCACTTTATTGACATTACAGTAGTGTCTTTGGCATGTGTCACAGCTAAGTGTTTACCATGGTCTGTGATTTCTCTTTTATATTTTAACAATTAGTTACGTTTCTCTAAAATGAGAAAAAACTGGTCCTACCAGTTATTACCTAGCAAATGTCGTTGTACGCCATCTATTATAATCTGATTCATTCTACGAGGTCATTTGTCTTTTATCCTTAATATAAGAGCAAACAATTCTTAAAGTCTGGGTCATAACCCATAAAGGGCTCTCCACAGGGGCGGAACTACACTGGTGCAGCTGGTGCAGCTGCACCAGGGCCCCGACCGGCTGGGGGCCCCTTCAAGCCTGAGGGGGGCCCCCAGCCGACCCCCGCAAGCCGCCGTCAAAGGAGAGGAGGGTCAGGCAAGGGAAGCAGAGAGCTTCCTGCTTCCCCTGCCTGATCCCGCCCCTCCTCTCCTCTGCTCCTCCGGCCCCTAGCATACATCCGGCGCGGCTCCCAGGTAGGAGAGCATCGCGCCTGCGGCTCCCTGCGGCTCCCTGCGGCTCCCTGCGGCTCCCAGCAGCACCCACCCCCCCCCTTTCCGGGCCGCGCCGACGGCCAGCGGCACTCCTCCCCCCCGGGCCGCACCGACAGCCAGTAGCCCCCGCCCCCCGGTCCTCTCCTGCACCAGGGCCCCGGGGTGACGGTCCGCCCCTGGCTCTCCATGTACTTTATAACCTAGGAATAGAATTCTGATAGAAACACATTTATTTCCTCTCTTTTAAGAAACTAGGCTGTTTATTATGGCAAACAACAATAAGCAGACCACATGATATGGCTACCTGGTGGATCGCTGTGCACCCCTCTATAGCTGACAATGGGTCAGATCACTTCCAGATCCAGCTAGCTCAAACAGTTGACATAATAACGTGCTTGTCTATTCTTGTCACTCAGCAAATTGTACGGATGTCACCATGTAGTACCAGTGAGGCATAAATCTAAATCCTAGGTGCAGGTTTATGGCACCATTGTTCAAACAGAGTGGCTCACGCTGGATAGGCTGGGCAAAATGTAATTAGAAGTGGTCTAAAGAGTCAATAGGTAGGTCTAAGGCATGCAGTAGACAGTGGAACCACTGGAACTATGTTGTCCAAAGGTCGTGAAAACCTGGTGCCAAAAGTCAAACATGATGGCCAATGGTTAGCCTCAATACCCCCAATAACTTCTGTCTTTGACCATGTATGTAATAAAGAAAGCTAGATGAGACTTTGAAGCTGCCGTATAGCTCTTATTTGACTTACATTTTTGTTAATTATAGCCGTTGGGCCCCAGATACATTAGGCTAGAAATAGACACTGCCAAAATGTGTAGATTTTGCAGCCTTAATCATTCCTTTTCGGCAGCATTACAAATTAGAGCTCTACGGTGTTAATTGCCAAGTTTGCAAATATAACTTTTTTGCAAAATAAAATAAAACTCTCTGGTTTGGCTAGTATGAGATATCACTCCTGTAGAAGGAAAAAAAATGATAATTTGCATATTTTCTTCCATTGATCTCTTCAGTGACAACTCACAATTCCCAGATTCGCAAAGTGTAAAATACATTATTAAAGGGTTTTTTCCCTACTGATTTCATATGGCCTTGAAGTGAGGAATTACAAATAAAATATTCACCTACCAAGTTGCTCAAAACTACTAGACCAGTGCCTCTCCTGGCTTAGTGTCCCTTGCTGATCTACTGGCGTAAATAATATCACATGACGCCATGAGATCGGCGGGGGACATAGAAACCATTGTGGTGGAGCAGCGCCGGTCAAGAGGGTGAGTGCCGGATATTATTTTTAATTCCCCACCCTGAGCACATACTCAATAAGTATTAAAGTAGGGTAAAACTCATTAATATCATATCATCAATTTATACAGTTTTTTGCATTTTGACTGTATTAAACAAGTCCAGACTGCCTGTTATAATTAGGAGGATGTATTAAGTATGTCTCCTTAAAAATGCATTGAGATAGTTAGACATGGGTAACACTATTTAATTCCTTTAATCAAATCACAAATGAAGCAGGGATTAGCTCAGGGTCATGCTTTTCACTATCTATCTATTGAGCAGATGAAATGTAAATGACAAGTGATGTAATGGCGCTGATCTACCCCATGAAGCTGCTATTCACCATCTAAAGGTTTCTTTGACCAATTCACAGCCATTAAAATTTGGGTTTCCAGGGTGATGTGCAATAGTAACTAGAGCAATGCTACGCTGGTATTACACTGTGCCAAAATGTATCTGAATATTTTATTGATTGTGTTCTGAGCCTCAGATGTAGCAGCCATAAAACACCCAAATAAATGGTTAGAGTCCTAGGTTTACTTCTATGGGATTATCTCTAATTAATAGCAACTTTTCACGCAACTCTACAACTGGCAAAGTCATATTTACTGTGCCCAGCATATGTTATCACCATTGTACCAGATTTTAAATTTTCATTTTTCTATAAGTGTTTGATGGAAGGCAATATCTTACTCCTACTAACGTCATATCTCACTAATACTATTAGTACTGCTCTAAATTAATAATGTATACTATAAAGCAGACAGTTTGTATGTGAGTTTGCCTGTCACAAGACCTCCTCTAAAACGGCGAGTAGTGGGAACATGACATTTACACAGGCCATTGTGGGGGCAATTTCTAGGTAAATTGTCATATGTTCTACTTTCATTTTTCAACTGTGAAGCGGTAATGATAATTAATTCATGTCCTCTCCATGATGTCTCCTCGCGGCCACCCGAAATCCAGTCAGGGAGGGGCACAGAACACATGAGCTGCATGTGTGAAGTTGGGCCAAGGATCTCTCAACGTTGGTACGCGGAGGCATCTTTTTGTCATCTTTATGTACCACACGTGTACTATCATAATCATAGGTATAATTTACCCGGAGACATCATTTTCCTCTACCATGTGCATACCATCATAATCAGAGATATCATTTACCCGGCACTGTCTTAAGGTTTACCGGAAGACATCTTTTTCTCCACACACTTGTACTATCATGATCATATTTAGAATGATTTCCTTTATAAACTGTACTCCCCTGTCCTGTTATTATTTCTTCTCAATAACAGACACACTTACTTTTACCACTACTATGTACTTAACAACATTCTCTTTACATTTCTCTATTCCTGCTTCTCACCACGTTCTGCTTCTGCATATTTCTCTTCCACCTCTTCACCATTTTTGGTTTCAGCTTCTGGACATTTGTCTTCATAGTACGACCTTTCAGCTTCTTGGTTTGCAAGAATTAAAATCAACAATGACTTTACTTGTATCCTGGGTGAAGCCGGGTAGTAAAGCTAATAATTTTATAATGTTCAAGAGCCCCAATTACTAGTGAAGGGCGAATAAACTGGTTACTATTTGTTACTTGCACGACTTAGTACGGTATTCACGATACTCGTTACTTGGCGAGTAACACTAGTGCTCGTGAGTGATGTGTCGATCTTGAGCAATCTGACACATATTGCCAGCTCTCTTCAGTACACAAATGGAGTCGGCACCCCAGTGAGAGCAGCTTCAATGGAAGGCTTTCACAGGGGGAGGTCAGCAAGGTGCAGTGAAAATGCAAAAAAACCACAATCCTGCCCTGTCCTGTAAATGCTCGTTTTATGGCTAGTTGTGTGTGAGCGGAGCCTATCACTCATTGACTAACATAGGACTCGCTATTCAGACGAATACACAAGTATTAAAAACTACTCGCTATGGATCTCTCGAAGTCGAGTATTTCACTCCTCACTAATCCATACCGATTACTAGGTTTTCCAGTCATTGGAGTTTATCTTTCCACATTGTGCTGAACAAAATCAGGTTTGTTCATAACAACCAAGTACAGTACAGAAATCAGCTGCTGCAAATCAATTCGCAGGACACAGGGCTCCATAAATTACTGACCTGGGCGCTGGATGGGAACCCGGAGAATTGCCTCCTACTTATTGCCACCTGCAGGTCTTTTGGTGATCAGGCCTGGCCTGACATCATTGTTGCAGATTGATGGACATTTCATGTCTTGCTAGGCCAGCTAATTGCACACGTCTAATGAAGAGGGAAGTGGATCTTCGACCTCGCTACAATCCAAATAAATGATAGTTGTAATAAAAATTATGATTGTGATTTTAGGTTCTACGCATTTCAGGGCGCTCAGGCCCCTTCCTCAGGAAAATCACAGATGTACCTCTGTATCATTTATTTGGATGGTAGTGCAGTCAATGTTCCACTTCCCTCTTCATTAGACCTGTGCATTTTATCTTGTGGAAGACTGCTATAGACCATCACCACCGGGATATTAAGGAGATATCACAAGCTTGTAGAGTGGTTGTGACTCTCACAACCATACAAAGTGAGCTATATACACTCACTTTTGCATTGTATTTTTTGCGGGTAAACCCTATGCAACACCATTTTTCTTTTCCAGCTCTCTGATAGGCCAGCTAATTAAAAGACGGGCTGGAAATGGTGGGAGGGACAAGACGGTCCTCAGGACTCCCATCAAATGGCCACAGACAATTGGAATGGCAGTTTGACCAAAGTATATAAATGTACTCAAACAAAGTAGTGCAAAAATTAAACCTTAGCTCTGGTTTTAGGCCAGTTTGTTTTGTGTTGGACAAAACTAAAAAGGAGCAAAAAGAAAAATAAGTAACTTGAAAAAAATCACAAATGATGAATTGGGACCATAGGGTCATAAATGAAGTCTATATTACTGGGTGAATTTTACCACAATTAAAAATTACTTAAGAGGGCAAGAATTAATAACAATAATATAAAACAGCCCTATGTCACCAACATTGTTATTACTCTGTATATTCATAGTCTGCACAACTCCCCTTGTAAATCATGGAAATCAGGACCCAGCCCAATAGAGATTATTAGATAAATAGCAGAATCAGACTAATCCTCAAGTCTTGTGCAGGAGGACAGAAATATGAATCATAATTTTATTTATGAGACTATGAATAGCTAATTAAGAGAATAAGAAAGGAACAAGCTTGGGTGGAATAATGCTGTTGTGTCTATTGAGGTATATTAGAATATTCTCCTATTTATTCATCATATAAAGGTGTTCACATTAATTCCAGTGTATATTCCTTGGCAATTAGTGGAGCTTACAAATCTTTGCGTAGGGTTGTAAGAGGGTTTAGTGCACTGGTGCCCACTCAGGAGGGTACAATTTCTTTATCCCTGTGCTTCAGAACTGTGTGTTTAATTATGTATGTAGCCACCTGGTGGTTAACGGTAAAGACTGCGCCTCAATCCCCTTCAGTTATGTAAGGTTATTAATAATAATTATTGATACTCCTCAGGGGTTTGACCAGGTCTACAAAAAAGTCTTATATAGTAGAATCAACAGGATAGTCCCCAAGAGAGGACAAAAACAAAGAACCACAAGAACAACAGGCCCGTTTGTTGAATTCTACAAAACCCTCTGAATGATCATGGGAGTTGAACATAGCGACCAGGAAGCGGCTGGTCCCTCCGGTATGGTTGTGGTGAGCTTCAGCAGAGAAAGAGAGTCCTACAAGGTGCAGATGGTGATGGAACGTCATCTGAAAGGTGTCACTAACTGTTCCACTGGAGCAGGTCCCTATGGGAGGAGTTGGGCTGGGCCAGTAGAGACTAAATGAGTTTGCAGGGGATACCATGTTGTTGAGCCGGGAAGGTAAGAGCCTAGAAGTACTAGAATGGCCGGAACAGTCTGCACCAAAATCTGTCATCCTGAATATCCCAAAAGAAATAACGTTCATGCTGTGCCCCGGTATAAGCGGACCCTGTTTAAGTAAAGAACAGTTGCAGGACTTTATTGACTCTGTGGAAGGAAAAGACAACAAGTTGCGCCACGCTGATCACACACTTTGAATAAGGGTTAATCAGAGATACACTCACCTGGAACTGTTGTGCACCGCACAACAGGGAATGGGGTACATGGTGAGTGTAAGATCTGTCTGTTTTTCCTGAAGCGACCTTCCACTTGGCTTCATGTAGTAAGGCTCCGCGGTCGGGCCAACCGTGTCCAACGGGCCTGAACACTTAATCCCAGGGGAGGCAGTTCTATTGTATGTTCAGCAGGGTTTCTCCTCCAGCAGCTCTCATACCACACCCCGAAGGGAGGAGGATAATGACAAGAAGGAAATATAGTATGGAAGTGAGCGCTAGAAAAGACCAAGGAACTGAAAATTAAGAGAATTACCTCTAAGTTTATTAAAAGGTGGCTGAGGGCTCGCTCCATCCACCTTTTAATAAACTTAGAGGTAATTCTCTTAATTTTTAGTTCCTTGGTCTTTTCTAGCGCTCACTTCCATACTATATTTCCTTCTTGTCTTTATTGACTCTGTGTCAGCTTTGAGGGTGACTCTGACCTGAATTGTTGCACTGGGGAGCCAGCCAGGGTACGCTTCAAAACCAGGGCTGATCTGCAGCTGAGGCCCTGCCGGGGCCCCATTCGGCCAACCCCTCAACATAGTAACAATCATAAACTTTCTTCATTGAAATAATATCTTGCATTAGGTATAGGCTGAGAAAATCAGCACAAGTTATTTCAAAAGGTGGTTTTACTTGCAATAAGATACATTTTTAGCTACCATATTGGTATATTGGTAGCCATCTTTAAAATGACAAAGTATAGGGATGCAAAAGGATATCCCGATGTTGAAAAGAGTAATTCAATGCCTGCCTATGCGAAAATGTTTTGTTGGGTTATGTGTTAGAGATCACTTTCTGAATCGTTTACTGTTTATCTTTCTTGTGGGTTCATTTAAGAAAGATAAGACTTCATCAGACTGTTTTTCAGACTTCTCTGAGTGTGGTTCATCTACCACATGTGCAATGGAATGGGCATGTTGAAATTCAACATGACCAATCATTTGCTCACGAGGAATGTAAACCACTCGCCAAAAGTCTGGATGCAGCATATACCCTCTCACTATGGAAAATACCGTACCAATTGTTGGGGACAATATGGAAGCCTACATGCTTGTATTTGGGACTAACAGCCAAACCTGCCGAAATTATTAAGTTAAAATGACTTTACCAAAGTACCTGTTTTGGTTTTAAATCCACACTCATATCATGGCTTTTGTTTATAATGAAATGTTATAGAGACTGACATAATGGAATCTATCATCTTATAAACAAAGCTGCTTTGTTTTTTATGATTCCTGGCATTTGGCTTTGACAGAACATTATTGACATAATGCGTTGCGTTTTTTATGCGTTTCCGCAGCAGAAATGCACTAAAAAATGGATGTATGTTTTTACCTGTGGATTTTCACATCCAATGCAAGTGTATGAGAAAAATCTGCACACAAGGCCACGATCACACGTTCAGTATACGGTCAGTATTTTAGATTAGTATCTCTAAGCCAAAATCAGGAATGGAAAGCTCCCACATAAATTAGGCTGGGGGCTGCATGGGCTCATGGCAATTAAGACTGAGCGAGAGTTATCTTAACAAGGATGCCATAAATGTGCTGATTTTAACCATTTTTGTCTTAATATAGGTTACCTTAATAGTCTCATGAGGTATGAGGGTTAATAGTCCCTGTGGCCAGCTGATTGGCTGGCCTGGCTGTCTAACAGCTGTAATTTTGATTGGTTAAAAAAAGTGAGGGAAGGTGCTGTATTTATGTGCCCTCCTGCAGGAATTCTCCTCAGTGTCTCTGAAGAGAGGAAGCAACTGTCACCTGCCCACTTATCCCCCTTGTATCCTTATATTGCAAGATGGAACATAGTCGAGAGGCATTTACTGAGGGGAAAATTAGCCGTTATAAAGTTTATCCTGACGTTATTGATAGTTTTACAGTGGACTTTGGAATCCTTGGTTGTTATTTATTAAATAATTTAATATATTTATTGGAATTTTTCAACAAGTAACTCTATTAAAGCTTCTCGGCCATTTCACGCCAACCGTGGTGTCCTATATTCTTTTAGCGTCTGATTAGCATTTAAGGGTATGAAATAGGGCCTATGATCCCATGGTACAATCAGAGGAAAATTGTAATAGAAACACATCACCACTTGTGTATTTATCACTATCACGAGGTCCTTCTCCGGTATTCCACAATCAATAGAGCGAGAGATAAAAAACATAAAATTCCATATAACAATCCAGCCATATATTTTATGTCCATGTAATCCAGGTTTGTCTAAATCCCTTGTGGAGCTGGTCTGAACTCAGCTTCGCACACACACAGACTGATTGAAATCACACACTGATTCTCCTCCCCCAAACCACCATCCAAAACAAGTTCTATTGACACAGACCTGGGGGGTTGAATACACACATTTACAGAGGTCTTCAATGACCAAAATAAGAACATGTACAAAGGTAATTCAATTATCAAACTCAAGAGTGTAATGAGTACACAAGAAGTGGGGAAGTGCGGAATACACAGTATTGCAAGAACAGATCACCTGTAAAATGCAATTACAACATAACCCACCACACCCACCATCACAATCATCCACTCCTGATTTTGGCTTACAAATACTGAAGTAAAATACTGACCAAATACAGAAGGTAATATCACGGTCTAAGTCTCAGCATGTGCGCAAGAGAAATAGACATGTTGCGGATCTGAAACAGTAATTGCAGGTTAGTTTACACTGAGAAAAAAGAAGCACAGTAGGCAAGAGTTTTCTATACAGCCAAATATTGAGTATTTAGTGAGTTTTTTTACCTCAGGATTTGTAGTCAATACCAGGAGTGGAACAATCAGAGAAATATTATAATAGAAACACGTCACCACTTCTGCATTTATCACCCACTCCTGGTTTTGGCTACAAATCCTGAAGTAAAAAACTGACCAAATACTCAACGAGTGCACGTGGCCCTACAAAACCTGAGGTAAAAACTCACCCAATAGTCAACATGCGAACGTGTTTCTATTATACTTTTCCTCTGATTGTTCAACTTCTGGTTTTGGCAAAAGATACTGAGGTTAAAAACTCACCAAATGCTCAACGTGTGAACATGTTTCTATTATACCTTTTCTCTGATTGTTCAATTCCTGGTTTTGGGAAGAGATAGGCCTGGTTCACATCTGAGGGGGTTACGTTTGGTTGCGTTTGTGTTTCACAATGGAAATGCAATCAAAAACACACACATTGATTGTGCAATACACTTTGAAAACACAAGTCATTTTCAGAAAACGCAAAACGCATGCATTTTCTGAAAAGGACATGCGTTTTGCATTGAAATCATTGGGTGCGTTTTTGATTGCGTTTCCATTGCGATTTGGGGTAAAAACGCAATACAGCCAAAAGCAGGGCGAACGCAGATATGAAAAGGCCCATACAGAAGTAAAACATCTGACCAAATTCTCACCATGTGCACATGGTCTAAGGCACTGGATTTTTGACAAAGTGTGAATACAACTCATCCAAAACTCACGAAAAACGCATTGTAGGCACACAGCCTAAAGATTCATGGGGAAATCCCTGTACTGCGTCTGACATACTCTTTCACTCCTTTCTGATACCTCAGTGCTAATTGTCTCCACCTCAAAGTGATACCTGCTAAATCACCGTAAATAAAGATTATGTTGTCTTCTGTGGTAAGAGCTCCTAAACCCTTTCATTATAACACATCCAGTCATTTTTCACTAAGCAGCTCTCTCTGTGCCCGTAAATACCTGCGGACACACGAGGAGTTTAATGGATATGACGGTTTTCACCTGTTAAATCTCATTGCCGTCAATGGGACTTATCACCAGGCCATAGCGGAAGAGCTGATTATCTGTCCCTACATCGTCTACCTTTATTAGCTCTGACTGCTGTGATTTGTTGAGCTCTTGAAACCCATTAGAAATATCGAGCTTTATATAGATATTTTAGACCACAGCATGCACCAAACACAATTAAACATGTAAAAATGACGTCCACCCAATACAAACGTTGTCTTTTATGTCTCCTTGACAGAAATAAATGGTGATGTGGAGGAGGAGAGAACATTTCCGCAGTGGACAATAGTAGCATAGCAACACAGTAAAGCTGCCCCAGTGTGAGAGGATTTACAAGGACAGGCTCAGTCTTTATGTAGGGCCTTGTGATTAGCCAGAAAAGCTGTTCATTCAAAAAAATATCAACAAAAAGCTCGGTATAGCCGAAATATAAGATAAAACGCCTCAGGCACTTACCCCCTCATCTTCAGGAATCTCATGATCAAAACAACATTTAAATCTTAACACGGCTCACACAGTTCCTCATGGGGTTTCCTTGGTGGCAGACTAACTTTTGCTTTGGTAATTGCACATATTTTTGTTAATCTGTTTTCGTGTCTAAATTTTAAAATTAAAAATAATTAATTCTCATGTTCAGATTTCATGCCAGTCATCTTAGAGTAGTTGCCATAAGTGCTTTACAGATGCACATTTTCCAAGGGGCATATCACCCGGTTAAGGGTCTTTACAGGTTTAGGGATTGGTGATTTAGGGTAAAGCCACACTGGCATCAAACTCATGAGAGTGCGATGCGAGAAACTCTCATATTGCACTCGAACCAATGTTAAACAATCAGTCAGGTCATATTGGTTATTGTTTCCTCCATTGATCTCGGACTTCTTGCAATATTCAGCATGCTGTGCTTGCACACGTATATCACAGGAGATTTGCCATTGTAAAGTTTATGGGTGCAATAATCACGTTGCACTCGCAATCGTGCGACTGTCATGCATCAAAATCACTTTGATTACGGAGCTAGTGTTACTACGGAGAGGCTAGTGTGCCTCTACCCTTAGGCTGTGGTCACAGTTGACATGCTTTTTTTAGTGCCTTTTAAAAACGCATGCTTTTTTACATGCGTTTTTCATGTCATCATGAGTTTTTTAAGGTGTCTGATGGCTCCCTGCGTTTTTGGCTGCGTTTTGGAATCTGCACCCAAAAATAGTGCATGTACTTTTTTTTTGTGCGTTTTGAAAAACGCATGCGTTTTTGTAGAAAACGCATGCGTTTTTATAACATGGGCCTCTATGGAAAACGCATGCAAAAACGCATGGTACATTAGTACCTTTAGTGCCATTCAAAAACGCATGCGTTTCCCATAGGAGCCCATGTAAAAAAACGCATGCGTTTTCTAAAACGCATGCGTTTTTTTTACATGGGCTCCTATGGGAAACGCATGCGTTTTTGAATGGCACTAAAAGGTACTAATGTACCTTGCGTTTTTGCATGTGTTTTCCATAGAGGTCCCATATTAAAAAACGCATGCGTTTTTGGAAAATCTCCAAAAACGCATGGGACTGTCACACATGCTTTTTGGCTATTAGGGCATGCGTTTTTTAACATGGGGGTCTATGGGTGCGTTTTTTACATGCGTTTTTGAAAACGCAGGTCTCCAAAAACGCATGTGAAAAATGCAACTGTGACCCCAGCCTTAGACAGGGTTCAAACGGCCTTGATTTTCATCGTAAGTAGAAACATGGACTGGTGTTCATCAGTGTTTGTCATCCAAATTTTATCGGTGTTTGGTCTGTGTCAGTCTTTATCATCAGTGTCTTATAAGACGTTTTCATGTATGAAAAATATATTACATACCTTTTCCATTCTATTACAATGTTTGGGTTCATGCAGACAAGCATATGAATCAGATGTATTCGGTCCAATTTTTGATCAGACAGCAGACTGACCCACGTCATTCAATAGGATGAACAATATTTTTCTCAGTCTGACTGTTCATAAAAAAAAACAGCAGCATGCACTGGTCTCTTCGGCGTCTCAGTTGAGAGTCACCCATTCAAGTCTGTGGGTTCATAACATCAGATAGCACAAAAAACAGCCAAGTGGCATCTGATTTTTAAGGAAACATTTCCATTATTAAAAGGAATTTGTCAGGTCAAAAATCCATAATTAACTGCTATCATTATTCTATTTCCTTCCATAAGATTTCTCTATTCATGTATTTCTATTATTTATACTTCCGTCCTATCTTGTGTAAACTTCAAAACAAAACATAAGATTCATTCCATCTCTCAATCACTGTGAGCTCTATGGTGCCCACTCCCCAAGGAATGAATATTCATGCATCATGACACAGCCCTGCCTTTCTGTGATCTGTTATGCTATGTGACTCATTATTGCAGAGTAGAAAGGAGGAAGGAGGTGGTGTGTGCTTAGCTGCAGCTGTTCATGTCATTGTGTGTATCTGAGGCATGTGTGTAGTGTGTGCAGTCTGAGATATTTCTATGTGATTATAAGAAAATTTGCTCAACAGATACACACATTGCATGTCTGCAGAAAAACCTATGTTCTTATAATAGAAATCTTACAGACGCCACACAGTGCAGGACAAAACATCTTCCCCCTCCCAGGACAGAGCACAGAGGGAAGGAACAGAACACCAGCTTGGATAGGGATAGATATTTAAATAACACTTATACAGCAGCTGGATTAATCCTCTGTAAAGTAATGGACAGGACTAAGGTACCAGCTCCCGGCAGGGTGTGAAAATGCTTATTGCAAGGAAACTACAAATGGGATAATAATGATTTTACATGTTTTTAAAAGTTCTGCACTGGCACTATTCAAGGGTAATATTAGTATGAAAAATGACCTGACAGAGTCCCTTTAATGTAGGAAACTGTATTTGATCATGTATCTTTTTAATGTAGATGTATGAAAACAGAGCGCACATGGAAGTCACACAATGACACTTGGATGTAAAATATGGACACAGATGAAAATAATCTGAGTTTTCTGGGTAAAACATAGATGATTTTTCATACACTAATCTGCATCAATCACAGAATGCATTTGATGCCATCTGTGTGCTGTGCGTGATTTTCCCAGACCCAACAGACATGATGCTATTATGTTTTATGGGCGCACTGTCTGCAAAAAAAATGGACATGTGAACAACCCATAGACTACAATGGGCATAGAATGATGTTCTAAAAACACATAAAACTCATAAATGATGTCAAATGTCTGAATGAGACATCATACTGTAACTATATTATAAAATGACTAATATGTCTATACACAGGGGCGGACATGGACATATCACTGGTGAAACCACACTGGGGCTCAAGAGGTGAGGACGGTTGTGAACCTAGCCTCTCTGCTGCCTGAGGCGAACTTTAAAATGGTGTGTCCCCCCCCAAACACAAGGACGTCAGCATCATCACATGCACATGGAAGAATCACATAGAAGAAACCAGAATAAGGATCATTAATGGCAATGGCAGCTTGGCACAAGCTACAGTAACACAATGGTGGCTGCAGCCTTATAGCACAGGGGGCAGCACTGATTGCCACCTATTATTTATGCAAAATATAAAGGGGGGGGGAAAGAGGCGCAATAGTGCCCTATCACTAGTGACACTAGTGTGAAAAACGGTGGTGCTGTGTAGCCGCTCACCTGGTCCAGTTGTGGTCCCCACAACTGGTTTGAAGGCGTTTAGGAATCAATGTTCCAAGCTGCTGCAGGACCTCCACCCACCACTGGATAGTGGTATGTTCCAAAAGAAAATGATAGAAGCTCTGGGAAAGGAAGGTGTGTCACAGTCCGCGCTGCCAGGGAATCCGCTCGTGAATAACGCTAGTAATCGGTGTTCAAATCAATCCTTTTTATTCATCCAACGCGTTTCAACGCCCTCCTGGCGTCTTCCTCAGGGATCTCTGAGGAAGACGCCAGGAGGGCGTTGAAACGCGTTGGATGAATAAAAAGGATTGATTTGAACACCGATTACTAGCGTTATTCACGAGCGGATTCCCTGGCAGCGCGGACTGTGACACACCTTCCTTTCCCAGAGCTTCTATTTTCGTCTACCCGAGTGGAGACCGGTGGAAGTCCAGCAGCAGCCATCAGGACACTTATTCTATCAGGCCTTCCAACCAGTTGTGGGTGACACAACTGGACTAGGTGAGTGGAACCTTTTTCTCACCTGCTTTGTTTTAGTGTCGAGTGATAAGGGCACTATTGCGCCTCCTGTCCCCCCCCCCTCTCTTTTCTTGTATAAAAGAAAATGATGGGAGTGATGGTGTGTCACGGTCCGCGCTGCTTCTGGGTTCAAAATAACTCACCAAAGAGCCCAACAACTTTTCATCCTCTTTATTTCTCCTCTTCCTACGCGTTTCAGCGCCACACCCGGCGCCTTCCTCAGGGATATCCCTGAGGAAGGCGCCGGGTGTGGCGCTGAAACGCGTAGGAAGAGGAGAAATAAAGAGGATGAAAAGTTGTTGGGCTCTTTGGTGAGTTATTTTAAACCCAGAAGCAGCGCGGACCGTGACACACCATCACTCCCACCTATTATTTATGGCACACACCTACAAAACTCTGGGCAGCTCCAATGTGATCACTGCCTGGCACTGACTAGTTAGACATGGCACCATCCATACATGCGACCTGCAGTCTGAGCATCAACAAGCTGCCACTAAGCTGGGAAAATGGCGCGTCTTCCCCAACAGACCATGCCTCCTCCTGAAATGCTTGGCCAATCATAAGCACTGCACACAGGGCTGTCCGGAGCTAATACACTGCTTCCCTGAAAATAAGACACTGTCTTATAATAATTTTTGCCCCCCAAGAAGCGCAATGTCTTTTTTTCAGGGGACGTCTTATCTCCATGAAGAATTCACATTTATTAATGAACTAAAAAAAAAAAGAACATTTATTACATACTGTATAGTAATTGTCATCACAGACCAGCATAACCAAACTGTGTCATTCATCATCCATCTGTAGCCCCCATCATCCCCAATGTCCCCCTGTAGCCTCCATCATCCATCTGCAGCCCCCATCATCCTCCAATATTCCCCTGCAGCCTCCATCATTCATATGCAGCCTACATCATCCCCAAATGTCCCCCTGCAGCCTCCATCATCACCCAATGTCCCCCTGCAGCCTTCATCATCCCCCAATGTCCCCCTGCAGACCCAATCATCCATCTGCAGCCCCCACCATACCCCAATATCCGCCTGCAGCTCCCATCATCCTTCTACAGCCCTCATCATCTCCCAATATACCCATCATCCTTCTGCAGCCTACATCATCCACCAATATCCCCCTGCCGCCCCCATCATCCATCTGCAGCCCCATCATCCCCCAATGTCCCTATCATTCTTCTGCAGCCTCCATCATCCCCCAATGTCCCCCTGCAGCCCATATCATCCATCTGCAGCACCCATCACCCCCCAATGTGGGAGCAGGAAGCTGGACAAGTGCCGACCAACCGGCGGGAGAATTGATCTTTCTTTGCCCCCATAAAGTATGATGCCACCAAAAGTGTCCCCCAAACACTATGATCCCCCCAGGACCCTCCCCACATACCATACGGTACCCCCCAACTACTCTCGCACAGTATGATCCCCAAATGTGACCCCCTCACAGCCTTCCATATAGTATAATGGTCCCTAAACCTCTTCACACTGTATAATACACCCCAACACAGCCCTCAAATAGCCCCCCATAGTGTATAAAGGCTTCATCATAGCTTTATCCTGCCCCCACAGAGCCCTCCAAATATTGTAATGACTTCCATATAGTATAATTGGCTCCATATATTATAATACACGCCATAGCCCTCCATATAATATAAAGCACCCCCATAGACAATGCACCCCATAATTTTCCATCTATTATATAATCACGAATGCAGCGAGTGCCCCTTTTGAGACCGCACTCGCTGCGAGTCAGCGTGGTCATGTGGATACGAAAAATGCATTGGCCGCGCAGCGGCCAATGCGAGCAGTTGTAAGGCGACTCGCTATGCCCGCGCAGCGGGCATGGCGAGTCGCCTTAGCAGCGCGAAGCATTGGCCGCGAAGCGGCCATTGCGAGTCAGAGACTCGCTCGGCTAGAATCCCGATGCATTGTGCATCGGGCACCCATCTAGTATAATATAATATAATATTTATTCATTTATATAGTGCTATTAATTTCATAGCACTTTACATACATGAGTAATGCTGTCTCTCTTGGAGCTCACAATCTAAACATCCTATCAGTATGTCTTTACAATGTGGGAGGAAGCCCATGCAAACACAAGGAGAACATACAAACTCCTTGCAGATGTTGTCCTTAGTGATCTTGGTGGGAATTGAACCCAGGACCTCAGGGCCCCAGTGCTGCAAGGGCTGCAGTGCTAACCACTTGAGCCACCATGCTGCACCCCCATAGTCCTCCATATATTACAATGCACCCCATAAACCTACAAATATTATAAAGCACCGCCATAGCCCTCCATATAATATAATGCACCGTAAATAGTCCTCCAAATACTATAATGCATCCCCCATAGTCCTCCATATAGTATAATGCACCCCATAGCCCTTCATATACCATACAGCACACCCATGTACAATATAGCATCCCATATATAGCACCGCCCATATACAGCACAGGAGCCCCATATACAGCACCCCCATAAACAGCACTGTACCCCCATATAGAGCACCCTAATATACAGCACAGCTGCCCCATAAACAAAACAGCATCCCCATAAACTGCACAGTACTGCCATATACAGCACGGAAGCCCAATATACAGTACAGCACCCCCATAAACAGCACAGTACCCCCATATACAGCACCACCATATACGGCACAGCACCCCCATATACAGCTCAGCACCCCCATATACAGCACTCCAGCCCCATGTACAGCAGCCCCACACACAACAGTGCACCCCGATATACAGCAAAGCCCCCAATATACAGCAGAGCCCCCCATATACAGCACCCCTGCCCCATATACAGCACCCCCACATACAGCAGATCAATTTTCTCTGTCGTTCATGAACAGGTTGCACACCTTGAACATAGGAACGTCATGATCTTTGGAGATGGACTTGTAACCTTTAGATTGTTGATAATTTTCAACTATTTTGATACTCAAATCTTCAGACAGTTCTCTTCTTCTCTTTCTGTTCTTCATGCTTAGTGTGACACACACAAACATATAATGCAAAAAATTGGGTCAACTTCTCCCTTTTTATTTGGTTTGAGGTATGATTTTCATATTGCCCATACCTATTACTTGCCTCAGGTGAGTTTGAATGAGCATCACTAGATAAATGTTACAAACAATGTTGCTTACCCAAACGTTTGGAAAGGTACCAACAATTTTGTCTGGCTCATCTTTGGGGTTTTGTGTGAAATTATGTCCAATTTGCCTTTTTTTCTCTGATTCTTTTGTTATTCCAATACACACAAAAAAAATAGACATGTGTATAACAAAATGTGTAATTGCAAAAATGTACTGTTTTCTATTCTGTTTTTATTGTGAGCATTTAAGAAAGTTGAAGATGGAATGATCTCTAAAAGGCATAAAGTGAAAGTTTCATCTTTAACATTTAAAAAATTACAAACAGCATGGTCCTTATAGCAGCCCTTTTTTTCTCACACTCATAGAATTGAATAAGCGAGCCTCGTCCAATTTATAAAACTATACACAGCATGCTGTGATTTTGTCCCCAGGCCGAATATAGCTGAGAAAAAAAATATCGCAGATCTGCACTGCTTCATTGATTAAGGCTCCATTCACACTGTGCGTTTTTGGTCAAATAGTGTCCCTGTGGTTCTGAACGTTTTTGAGAAGTTTTTGGACTTAGGCTAGGGTCACATTTACATTTTGACCCTAGCCTACCGGATTGTGCTTTAAACTTAGTACTTTTCCCAGCACCGCATAGCATTACTGCTATGCGGTGCTGGATAACGCTGCCCCTAGTTACCCGATATTTACCTTCCCAACCAGTCACACAGGAAGCTGCTGGGAGTGCGCTTTACAGCGCCGCACAGGAGACGCTGCAGACAGCGTTTCCCTGACTGCTCTGGGAACGCGGACACTAGGCAGCCTGCTGTGTGAAATGGTTACCACGACACACATTGGGTAATCATGGGCTGCGTCTGCAGAAAGCGGCGGCGCACACGCACCTCCGCTTCTCTGAAAAAAACGAAGTATTTAGCGGAGAACCGCTAAATACTTACAGCGGAGGTGTGTGGACATGGCCATAGAGATGTACTGAGTCACAAATTACTGGAGACTGACGGGAGCGACACTGGAAGCAGAAGAAGACGGCAGCAAGTGAGTATAAGGCTAGGGGTAGATGACTTACATTTAACCCCTTTACGACCTAGGACTAGGGATGAACGAGTAGTGAAATATTCAGACTCACTATACTTGTAACGGGTAGGTCCTAAAACTCAAGTACTCTTTACGAGTACCGAGTCCAATGGGAAATGTGAGTACTTTCACAGTGTATCTATATACACTGCGAAAGTGAAATAAAAGTTATTAAAATGTGTTAAAAATAAAAAAATAACATACTCACCTATCCTATGGCCATCAACATAAGGTCCTGGCAAGCCATCGATGTGTTAGAACATCTGATGCCAATCAGATGGCTGGTAATGATCAGTTGGTGTGTGACGTCACACACCACCTGATCACTACCAGCCATCTGATTGGCCATCAGACGTAAAGTCCTGGCAGGCCAGCGGATGTTTTCTTTTTGGGTCCCAGGAGAGCCATCGGATAGGTGAGTATGCTATCTTTTTATTTTTAACACCTTTTATTAACCTTTATTTCACTTTCGCAGTGTATATAGATACAATGTGAAAATGAATGTACTACTCACTACTCCTAACGAGTAATCGCAAAGAAACGCGGAGTAGTGACTAGCCCAAATACAATACTATTCGGCAAGTACCGAATAGTTACGAGTATACTCGCTCATCCCTACCTAGGATGTAACTATACGTCTTAGGTCGTGTCCTTGATTTTGATGCAAGCTCACGTGCTAAGCTCGCATCATTCCCCACACATACTACCCACTTTGTATATGGACAACACACAGACATTTAATGCGCTTGGCTGAACAAACCTAGTAAAATAGTTTTTAAGGTTGAAGGAAGACCTTAAGTCTATCTAGTTCAACCCATAGCCTAACATGTTGATCCAGAGGAAGGCAAAAAAAACCATGCGGCAACACTAAGCTCCACATTGGGGAAAAAAATTCCTTCCTGACTCCAGATACGGCAATCAGACTAGATCCTTGGATCAACGCCCTATCAAAGAATCTAGTATGTATAACTGGTAATATTATAGTTTTCAAGAAAGGCATCCAGGCCCTTCTTAAATGTTAGTAGTGAGTCACTCATTACAACATCATGTGGCAGAGAGTTCCATAGTCTCACTGCTCTTACAGTAAAGAATCCGCGTCTGTGATTATGATTAAACCTTCTTCCCTCCACACGTAGAGGATGCCCCCTTGTCCCAGTCTCAGGCCTAAGAGTAAAGAGATCATTAGAAAGGTCTCTGTACTGTCCCCTCATATATTTATACATTATTATAAGATCACCCCTAAGCCTTCATTTTTCCAAACTTAATAACCCCAAGCTTAATAACCTGTCTTGGTATTGCAGACCCTCAGTCCTCTAATAACCTTGGTCGCTCTTCTCTGCACCTGCTCTAGTTCAGCTATGTCTTTCTTAAAAATGTTATACCTGAATCCAAACTGATGTTCATAGTTGGAGTCCCAAACTTGTTTGAAGCCTTTAGTTGTGTTGCCGAAAATGTGACTCAGTTTTGCTGATAGAGTTCTAGTCTTATTTTTAATATTTGGAATTTTTTTTTCCAATAACTGAATACACAAATGTACACTTGTATTTTTAATATATGCAGCTGTTTCTTCAGGTGTGCCGGGTTGTATACATTAGTAAAGGAAAACATTGTGTATATTCATGTCACTCAGATTGTAAAAACACTCCTTGTATGCACTGGAGAGACTTCATTGTTAGCCATAGGTCTGTGTATTTATCTTTTCATTGTGGTTTTGGGTACTTTTTCAGCAGTTTTCATTCACTATCATAGCAAAGAAGCTATTTATTTAGCAACAAAGTTGTGGTTTTATTGCAATTATGAAAATAAAGGAATATATATGTGAAAGAATTATTTAGATTTCCCAATATTAAATACAAGCATAGAACATTATTAGCTAAAATGAGTCACATTTATAATGTTAAACATGGATGGCACACGGATAGTTCGTGTTTTCCACGGACCCATAGACCTGTGTTGATACTTTTCATTTGTATTGCCAGAAAAAAACGGCCTTTCCTACACAGGTTTTGCATGGACACATGGTCCATAGAAATGCTGCCATGTGATCAGCCCCATTACTCCTAATGATCTGTACAGAATTATATATGCGTTCTGTAAACCGTGCATACTAATTATGTTCTATTTTTGCTGTGATTATTTGCAGTAAGATCTTACAAGATAATACTAGCTAAATAGTATTACAATCACGTGGGCAGCGGAAATCCTTATTGGCAAGACTTACATTTCTTCTATCAAATTATATACTATCATTGCCAAATAGTTCACAGTTCCCACTGGGTGTCGTCTGATAAATGAAAGGTTTCAGAGCGGCACAATATTAGTCTTCACATAGTCATAGAGGCGTATATGCTATTCACGTGAGAAATCTCCCTGTTCATTACCCACACAAATCCTGAATTAGAGGACGAGACCCCTACCAGCACTCGGCACTGCTGGTGGTGAATGAAGTAAGTAATGTTCGTGAATCAGTCTGAAAAAATCTTGCAAACATACTACAGTGAATCCCTAAGAAAATGAATGTTTTTATACCTATAGTGTAGGACTGCATACTCATGATCAAGATACACAGCGTTTTGGATACAGCATATTGCCCCTGCATCCAAAAAGCTGCATTGTACAGTACAAGCACAATGGATGGGATTTGTAGAAATCCCATCCTCACGATGCTTCACCTGACCGCTGCGTGTTTGTAGTTGCGGTGTGGGTTGCCGCGCTCCCTAAGTTCCATAGCATGTTAATTTCATGCTGCGGAGTCGGGCGCAATCTCCTGCGGGCGAGAGGGGGGGAGAAGCCGTTCTAAACCAACCAGAGATGGTGAGTACAGAGCATCTGCAGCCTCCCTGTACTCACCCGTGGCTTCCTTAAGGTCCAGAGACACTGCATCCAAGATAGTGAGCACATACCTAAAAGCTGCTTCTAAAGTCTGGTGCAAACCAGAGCCCAAAGCTCCCAACTTCTGATGACAAATTATGCAACGTTTGCTGTTCTATATTTCTCAGTCTGTACACGGACCCATAGAGTGTCACTGATCCAGAAGGACATTAGTTTTAACCCCTTCATGGCATTCGCATACCTCCTAACTCTTGAAGAACAGAAATAGGGACATCATGCACAGCACGTCACAACAAATTTCTATCACGCCCTTAGTCACAGCCATTCACAATTTCTTTCTACCCTGGCAGGAGGGGATGTCGGAGGAGCAGTGGCAATAAGGAACATTCACCAAACACCCGAGACTTCAGAGCGTGTAAATAAATTCAGGACTGTCCACTGTATCCAGGACAGCTGGCACTAGAGATACGTGGATCGATTCATCAAAGTCCGGTCCAGAGTTCAGATCAGCGTTACCCAGCGGCTGGACGGAAGGCTGTGAATCTCTTTCCTCCCAGTGCCCCTATGCAGCTTTTGATTTACCAGGGCTGGAGCAATGTCATCTATGCCTCTATCTCATCTCCAGCTGGGACCTACAGATTTGTTTTTTGTTCATTCATAGTCGTAGCAGCCAGAATTTTCTCATCCTGATGTAGGCTTCACTATACGACATGGGTACTTTTTGTCTCTACACTGTGTTCCAAATTATTATGCAAATTGGTTTTAAGTGTCATAGGGTTTTATTTTTATTTTTTTTCATTGAAACCCATTGATTGTTTTGTGTCTCAGGGTTCTTTGGATCATTGAAATCAATCTCAGATATCTGTGATAATTAGTTTGGCAGGTGAGCCCAATAAAAGGAAAACTGGGTGTTCCACAATATTACGCAGGCCACAGTTTTCAAGTAACATGGGAAAGAGAAAGGATGTCTCTGCTGCCGAAAAGCAACAAATAGTGCAATGCCTTGGACAAGGGATGAAAACATTTGATATTGCACGAAAACTTAAGCGTGATCATCGTATTGTGAAGAGATTTGTGGCTGATTCTGAGCACAGATGTGTTTGTGCAGATAAAGGTAGAATGAGGAAGGTTCATCAGATTAAGAGAGCAGCTGCTGAAAAGGCCTTACAAACCAACAAACAGATATTTGAAGCTGCTGGTGCCTCTGGAGTCTCTCGTACCTCAAGGTGTAGGATCCTTCAAAGGCTTGCTGTGGTGCATAAACCTACTATTCGGCCACCCCTAAACAGTGCTCACAAGCAGAAACAGTTGCAGTGGGTCCAGATATACATGAAGACTAATTTTCAAACAGTCTTGTTTACTGATGAGTGCCGAGCAACCCTGGATGGTCCAGATGAATAGAGTAGTGGATGGTTGGTGGATGCCATCACGTCCCAACAAGGCTGCGACATCAGCAAGAAGGTGGAGGAGTCATGTTGTGGGCTGGAATCATTGGGGAACAGCTAGTAGGCCCCTTTAAGGTTCCTGAAGGTGTGAAAATGACCTCTGCAACATATATAGAGTTTCCAACTGAGAGCTTTCTTCCATGGTACAAAAAGCAAAAACATGCCTTTAGGAGTCAACTCATCCTCATGCATGTAAATGCACCATCTCATGCTACAAAGAATACCTCTGTACCATTGGCTGCTATGGGCATAAAAGGAGATAAACTCATGGTGTGGCCACCATTTTCCCCTGACCTCAACCCTATAGAGAACCTTTGGAGTATAATCAAGCAAAAGATCTATGAGCAGCAGCTCTGGGAGGCTATTCTGACATCATCCAAAGAAATACAAGCAGAAACTCATCAGAAACTCACAATATTAATGGATGCTAGAATTGTGAAGGTGATATCAAAGTAGGGTTCATATGTTAAGATGTAACTTGGCCTGTTAGGATGTTTTGGAGTTAAATAGCTTTTTATTTTAGTTAATGTGACCTGTTAATGCTGCAAATTCAACAAATGAGCATTTTCAGTTCTTTCAAACATATCAAATGTTTACAAACTCTACTGTGCCTAATAATTTGGAACAGTGCATTTGGAGTTTTTGTAATTTTGAAAATTATACTGTTATCATAGGTAGAGTTCTTCAATAAAATTTGATGTATACTCTAATGGGTGATGACTTTTATTACACTGCCTGTCATTTGCACCAACCATTTAGAAAAATCAGCGAAAAAGAACATTTGCATAATAATTTGGAACACAGTGTATAAGGCCGTGTTCACATGTTGCATAAATACTGTGTTGTTTGTTTTCTGCGGGTGTCTGCACCAAGCTACATAATTACAATCTTCTCTGGTAAGTAGGGTCACATTACCGTCTGCGGCGCGCTCAGGGGAGTAGTGCTTAAAACTTAGGCTCTCTTCACATTCATGCGCTCCTGCGCTAGGCTGCCCTGCCTGCCCTGCGCCAGCGCAAATGCAAGCGCAGGGCCATTTAGGTCTTGGGGCAGCCTAGTGCAGGAGCGCAGACCTAGTGCCCCTTTGCGCTCAGCTGTGTTCAGTGCCCCCATTCTGTCCTATGGCCGAGCACAGCTGAGCGCGCTCTCTGCGAGTGAGAAACGCAAGTGAAACTGGCAGAGAGCACGGCGCATGCGCCCACTCTGACGCACCCGGAAACGCCCCGCGAGGCATTTCCGGGTGCGTCAAGACCAGCCGCATGCGCCGTGCGCTCTGCCAGTTTCACTTGCGTTTCTCACTGGTAGAGCGCGCGCTCAGCTGTGCTCGGCCATAGGACAGAATGGGGGCACCGAACGCAGCTGAGCGCAAAGGGGCACTAGGTCTGCGTTTACAGTTACTGTAAACGCGGCCCCACAGTGCCCCCAAACACCTCTGCGCCTGCACCTGCGCCAGCGCAACCAGGCTGGTGCAGGTGATGTGGCCAGGCGCAGAGATGTGAAAACAGCCTAAGTTTTAAACGCTAACCCCCTGAGCAATCCGCAAATGGTAATGTGAACCTAGCCTTACTGCATTTTTTTTGCATTTTTTTATGCCTTTTCCTCCTTATTTGATGTGCTTTTGCTACAGATGTAAAGCCACATTTCTAATTTGGTTTCTAAAATACATAAAAGCTTTGATTCTGCACTTAAAAAGTAACTGCAGTTTTCTACATGCTCCACATAGAAGAATAAAAGCACCGAAATGGCACAGTTCAGTTTTGTCTTTAGACGCACAGTGGTGAAGCTTTCTTGAAATCACATCCACCTTGTTTGGACAGTGAAACAGCAGAATTTCTGTCCAAAAAAAACCCAGCAGAAAAAACTCAACATTTAAACTACATGTGAAAATGGATAAAGGTAAAATCTCCGCTCTAAAGATACTTCTGAACTGTGCTGCTTTGATTCTTTCTTCCCTCTATAAATGTCTATGTGGAGCCTGAAAAAAGCAAATAACAAAAATGCAGTTGCATTTTTAAATCCTGAGTCACAGCTTTTCTGTAGTATTAAAAAAGTGGTAAAAACACCAAAACTCATCAAATAAGGGGGAAAATGTATTAAATAAAAGCAGCAAATACGCAATGATCAGAGAAGATTGTTATTGCATTGTGTGGTGCGGACACCTAGAGAAAATGTGCGGAAAAAATGCAGCATTTACACTACATATGAACACAGCCTCAGTATTATACCGTAGTTAAGCTGCATTTTTTATGGAGAATAGAGAAAAGAGATCAACCACGACAAGTTTTTACACTATTTAACGATCACCATAAATATCTGATCGCTGTGTTGTTCGGATTGTTACGAATATTCGGACACCAAATATGTCCGTGTAATTTGCTGATTCGTGATGTTTTTATTTTTAAAACAAGTACCGTATTTAAAAATGCCAATATTGTAATTTTTTCTTATTAGTTTTAATTTATTGTCTAGAAAGAAAAAAAATGCTTTTATTTTCTCTCTAGACTACAGTGACCTAGAAATACACAGCTATATAAACTGCAATAAACTGCAATGCACCTTAATGATTGCAAAATTCTCCCAGTGATATCAGCAGAGCCTGTGGCTCTAGACTATAACTGTTGCCTACAATGTAGTAGGTTGTCAGCTTGAGTCCTTTGTGGCAGTAGGTGGGGGAAGACGAAAATTTAATTTTTGTAGTTGTTTCTCGTTACTTTTAGGAGCTTTATAGAAACAAAAAAATCTGACCATTTGTTGACCTCTAGAATACAAGTACATAGATATACATTGCTATTCATAATGTATCTCTATGTACCTATATAACCTTCTGGGTTCCTTGCCTATATAGTAGGTTCAAGATTAATAAATAATCCTATGTCACTCTGTGTGGGCTGCTGCACATTGCTAGAGTACCTGCTTGTGAACAGGGAGGTAGTAAGTTTGAGTCTTGTGGAGATCAGAAAAGAGAATTGTTTATTTAATTTATGCTCATGCAGAAGCCCCTGAGAAAGAGGAGCTACAGTGACAGCGAGGATAGGTGAGGAATAGTCTGGACACTGGCTACCTTTACACTAGTGTTTGTGTCTGCATGTGGAGGGCATGCAGACACAAACGCTATTATACTGATGTGAACGCAGCGGCGAATCTCCGCATGCGCTCACATCGGTATGGTGCCCGGCCAGCCAATCAGTATCCTCGGTGGCAGCCAGGATGCAAAGATCAGCGACGAAGATCTCCTCTTCCTGGCCACCGCTTGATGTCCCGACGGTGTCGGCGCGGGAGATTTGAAGAAACAGCAGATCTGACAGCTGTTTAAATATCCTGCGTCGAAACCGAAAAGGTGTTATTGTGGTTGTGGTATTACAACCACAATAACCACTAAGTTTTGCTAACACTACGAAAGCCAAGTTAGTTTTGGGGGTAAGTTGAATTAAAGGGAACCTGTCAGGTAGTTTATGCCTCCCCAGCTCTCACTATCTGTACCTGTAGCTTTATAATACTAGTCTAATCATCCCTGTCTGAGCTCATAGTGTAATGTGAAAGGTGAAAAAAAAGCATTTATACACTTACATTACAGTGTACAGCTTGGAGGAGGGAGACTGTCTGGCAGGTAAACAGTGACAGCTGCGCCGACACCGAAAAGGTGATGTCGGCGCGGGAGGTTTAAACAGCTGTCAGATCAGCTGTTTCTTCAAATCTCCAGCGCTGACACTGCTGGGAGATTAGTAAAGCCCATGCCCCAGACATCAGCGGCTACTCCAGCTGATCTCGCGGTGACCGCCACTGATCTCCCAGGAGTTCAGCGGCGGCCACCGGGAGAGATTTCAATGTGATCCGCAGTGTTCTCCTGCGCTGTCATGCGGAGGACACTGCAGATCCATTGACGTCCATGCATTGTTTGTACGCTTGTGGGCGCTTACTGATAAAACAAGCGCCCGTGACCACACAAAAATGCAACAGGCTGCATTCAGAGGGCGGAGGCGGGCGCACAAATTATGCGCATCCAACCACGACCGAACACAGCCAAACGCAGGTACCATGCGTTCCTATGTTAAACATAGGAACGCAGTGCGCACGCGTTTGGCTGCGTTCGAGCGCTGCGTTTACATACGCAAATCTGAAACCAGCCTAAACCCTGATCTTTTGAAGCAGGGGGTCTGAGCTCTGCAAAATCTATGCTTCTGTTTTGTATGTTGATGTATATGTTACTGCTCTTTTTAGAAAAAATGACAAAGCTTCTCCTATACTTTGCAATGATAAATACCATATGTGTGCTAGTGTGTTTTTCATGGACCTATACATTTGCCTTCACCCTTTTTCCCTGTGATACTGAAAAAAACGGACATGTGTATAGCCCCATAGATTATAATGGATACGTACAACACGGTCATCTGAATGAGGCATAATTCAGGCATAATTCATAATGAGGTAAAACGACTATGTTCCCACAATGTGCTTTTGATGTGACACAATTTCTACAGCATTTCTGCACTTATTTGGTAAATTAGGTTTCTTGCGTTTTTCTACGTGTTTTTATTGGGTTTTTATTGCTGAGTTTTTTGTCTCTTATTGGTTAGTCATGTGTTAAACAAAGCTGTTGATACTTCTTGGTATTTGGCTTTAACAAAGCTTTATTGATATAGTTACTGTATATGCCCATGTGCATTTTTGTCTTGTGGATTTTCCACATCTAATTCAAGTCTAGGAGAAAAATCTGTACATAGATCTCCGTGTACCCACAAGAGGAATTGACATGTTGCAGATTTGACACACGCAACACAGGTCAGCTGACACTGAGAAAAGAACAAACTCCGCAAGCATGAGATTTCTATATACTCCATCCACTTTGCTGGTGCTTTAAGATGCCAAGCTTTTGACTCAGCAAAATGTGCAGTCTCAAAAACTCATTAAAATCTCAACACGGACACACAGCCTTTATACTTCCACATATACTATCGGTATTACAACCACAATAACCGCTAAGTTTTGCCAACACTACAAAAGCCAAGTTAGTTTTGGGGGTAAGTTGAATTAAAGGGAACCTGTCAGGTAGTTTATGTCCCTCCAGCTATCCCTATCTGTAGCTGCAGCTTCATAATACCAGTCTAATTATCCCTGTCTGAGCTCATAGTATAATGTGAAAGGTGAAAAAAAGCATTTATACGCTTACATTTCAGTCTACACCTTGGAGGAGGGGACTGTTGGCAGGTTAATAGTTAACTCACCATTAACTTGCACGGCTAAAGGACCTGTGTGATGTCCCGATCATGTGACTATAGTGGGTTGAGCTAAGCGAGAAAACACATATTGTGCTTTGGCTGAAATGTTAACTATTAACCTGCCAGATAGACTACAGTCTCCAAGATGTAGACTGTGTCTCATTTACATAAGAAAATGTAAGTGTATAAATGCTTTTTTTCACCTTTAACATTACATTCTGAGCCCAGACAGGGATGATTAGATAGTATATGAAGCTGTAGGTGCAGACAGTGATATCTTGGGGGGCATAAAGTAGATCACAGGTTCCCTTTAAATATGGATGGAGTGTGATCAGAGGTTATTTAAAGAATTGTTGCTGGGTCAGCTTTAGAATCATGTAGAGATTGACTCTATACTGTTGGTCATAGTAGACTGGCCCCATAGGTGAAAGAGGGGTCTGCCCTCTTGACAGAGCATTCCTAATAAAGAGATAGGAGCTTGGAGAAGGTGGGTGACTTCATGAATTAGCGGTAGAAGCCAAAGTCTGACTGTGCAGAGTTAGAGGTCGATAAAGTTGTCCACCACCGGGTCAAAACAAGATTGTCAAATCCAGGTGGGGAAGAAGAAGAACCATACTGTGAGTGAGGAGTCTGCCAGGACAAGGGACTGAGGTGCAGATTAATGTGGAGGTGACATGAGCTAAGAGGCAACCAGGTATAATTTTATTAATATGTCCACAATAACAATGGAAAGAAATAGTAAATAATGAGATGAGTAAAATGTTTTCAAGCTAAATACATCCTAATGGACACTGCAAATAAAACATTTTGAACCGTTTGCTTGTGTTGGCTTATTGTCGGGCTAACCGTGCAACATTCGGTTTTGCCTGCAGAGCCTCTGACGCTTCTGATTTAAGCATTTATAGCCTGAGGGTGGATTATGGACATGGGCACTGCCATACTATTGATTGCTTACGGGACTGACGAAAGTTGGCAGTGATCTGTACTTGGCCAACTTCATATACATATATTAATATCTATAAATGGAGTGCTGCATACAAACATGATCACCAATCTGCTTAGATGGAGGATACCGGACTCCCATTTTTAAGAGTGTTAGGTGCGCCAACAGTGGGACCACCCATTGATTAGACGTTAATAGTGGAACAAATTTTCAAATGTTTTCCTACAAGCAAAATTACAAGATATGCGACATGCAACCTGCAATTTTTGTGCTACTGTCCTGTAACTCAAGTCAGTATTCAGCCCAACTTTTGTGAATACTTAACAGCTTCTTAAATACATGATTACAAGTGTCACATGCAGAAGTAAATAATATGAATCCACAAAAAAATCATGACATATTAGCAATACCAAAATTCATATTGTACAATTAGATTAAAATCGCTTTTCTATAATAGGTTTAGATAAGTAATAAAAAGTGCTATGATAAGTATTAGGAATTATAAAAATAGTTAAAAATGTGAATAATTGACTAGACACCTCTATTAAAGCGCAGCAGGGGCAGGATGAGAAATTCCAATAACCACGAAGGTAGAGTTTTACAGAAACGTAATCTTTTATATACCAAAACCATGAGTTCTGTAGGTCAGTGATTGACCTTCTGGATAGGCTTCTACTGCCGGTCACGGACACATTTTAGCCCGATATGACTATAATTTGTTTTCTATCCTATAAGACTAAAGCAAAATGTTGATAAGCCTCAAACGTAGACTAAACATTCAACCATGAGTACAGAAATGTGAACACAATGATTAGAATGGAGGCAATAAAGGTTACGTTACCATGTTCCTCTGCAGGAATATCGGAGGGTCCACAAATTCTCCTTAATTGACTATTATTATCACGCTGTTTCCTATTAGGTTTATGGCATTTCTTATAACGAGACCAAACTCTAAAGACAGAAAACTTTTTTCTTTCTGTCTAGTATCCATCAGGTCTCCACCTTCACTGAGGGAGTAATTGAGACATGACTGGGTGGATGGTTTTGGGAGACTCCCTGGTTACTCGGGTGAGCTGGTTTACCAAGCCTTTCAGATACTCTATTAGCATTTACTAATGAGGAAATTGGTATATGGAGTGGATTAAACAAAGGAGACTGAGGAAGGTGGAGAGGGAGGCGACCGGGATAGAGGAGACAATCAGGTTGTTACAAAGAATAAAGATTACTCATATGAGCCGGAGAAATATAATAAGACTAAGTATGTCATGAAAACAAATGTATAGATAGAAAGGTTCATGTCAACACGTAATTACATCATGGAAAGGATCACGTGAAAGTAAGACAAATGTGAATATATAAAAGTAAAGATGTAAAAAACAATCAATTTTGTACAGATGAGAGAATACAACAGGAAATTATTTTAACGGGAGTCTATAGGTGAAATCAACTACCTAAGCTACAAATACGTCATGGCCAAACGTTTTGGTAAACTCAAAATTGTTCCAGAAAGCGAAATATTTCTCCGAGAAAATTATGACAATATGCATGTGTTGCTATACACACGTTTATTTCTTTTGTGTGAATTGGAACAACAACAAAAACACAAAAAAATGACAAAAAGGCAAATTGAACATCATTTCCCCACAAACCTCTCAAAATGGTCAAACCTAATTGTTGATACATTCATGTTAATATCTGGTTGCACACCCTTTGGAACAATAACTGTAATCAATCACTTCCTATAACCATCAACAAGTCTTCTTAGGGTGCCTTCACACTGCGGCAGCGTCCGGTCCGGGGCTGTCAGGGGTGACAGCCTGGACCGGAGTTTTGCTGCATAGAATACTATCGGGCTGCACGGAGCTGGATCGCGCCGGGTGGCAATTATCTGCCATCCGGCTGCTAGCTCGCCGGATGAATCCTGCAGAAGTGGGGATTTGTCTGCCGACTCCAAAAACGGTGCATGAAACGTTTTTGGAGTCGGCAGACAATTCCCCACTTCTGCAGGATACATCCGGCGAGCTAGCAGCCGGATGGCAGATAATTGCCACCCGGCGCGATCCAGCTCCGTGCAGCCCGATAGTATTCTATGCAGCAAAACTCCGGTCCAGGCTGTCACCCCTGACAGCCCCGGACCGGACGCTGCCGCAGTGTGAACCCAGCCTTACATGTCTCAACTGGAATTTTGGACCGCTCTGCATTTGCAAACTGTAAACGAGGTGTAGAGTGCTCTGGGCGTGATGTAGTACTTCCCAAGAGTCTGCAATTCAAAGTTGTTTTCTTCCAGCATCAGTCTCTTTAGGGATGACTCACACAAGGCCGTGTAACACGGATGAGTTCTATCTGATATTTTATGGGATTGCACTCTCACCAATGTTACACTAGGGAGCAGTACTGAACAGGTTTTTTTTTTCATACCAATTTGGCATTAGAAAAAATATTGCTGCATGCTGTGAATAGCCGTGTATCTCGAATCACCTTACCCATACAAGTCTATGGGTGCAACTGTAATATCGGTCTGCACTTGGATGTGATCCAAATGCAGTCTGATATATGCTAAGACAGACAATGAAGAAGATGGTGAGATTAATTCATCCTTATCCTCACCTGTGCTCTCAATCTCCCATGTGAGAGAATCAGAGCACAGTTAGCTCTCCCTCACAGCGGAGCCTGAGCTGAGTGTCATTAGCATATCACATTCAATGCTCTCCCATCAGATGCTATATTTAGTGTGACCTTAGCTTTATCTTGATTAATCACTCACTGTTTGATTTCCTTACATTATTATTATTTGTTTATAGAGCACCATTAATTCCATGGTGCTGTACATGAGAAAGGGATACATATAAACAAGTTAAAAATACAACGAGCAAACTAACAGTGATGGACTGATACAGAGGGGAGAAAGGACTCTGCCCTTGCAGGCTTAAATTCTACAGGGCAGTGGGGAGAGATACAGTAGGTTGGGTCTGCTCTGGTGGTGGTGGAGCACCTGGTCCAATGATGGTGGAGAGCCGGGTCCAATGGTGGTAGAGCAGCAGGTCCAATGGTGGTTGAGCGCCAGGTCCAATGGTGGTGAGGTGGCACCGTGGTCATTGCAGGTTGTAAGCTGTTCTGAAGAGATGGGTTTTTAGGTTCCGCTTGAAGGCTCCGAGTATAGGGGACATTCGGACGTTTTGCAGTGCAGTATTCAAGAGGATCGGGGATGTTTGGGTGAAGTCTTAGCGGTTAGATGAGGAACGTACAAGTGTGGAGGAAAGGAGGAGTCTTGGGAAGATCGGAGGTTACGAGTTGGATGATATCGGGAGATTAGTTCAGAGATATATGGGGTTACAGATTGTGGACAGCTTTGTAAGTCAATGTTAGGAGTTTGAATTGGATACGCTGGCGAATTGGGAGCCAGTGGAGGGATTTGCAGAGGGGAGAAGTGGAGGAATAGCAAGGAGAGAGGTGAATTAGTCGGGCAGCAGAGTTAAGGACAGATTGGAGAGGTGCAAGAGTGTTGGCAGGGAGGCCGCAGAGAAGGAGGTTGCAGTAATCGAGACGGGATATGATTAGGGTATGCACCAGTAGTTTAGTACATTGAGGGTTGAGGAAGGGACAGATTCTGGAAATATTTTTGAGTTGGAGGCGGCAGGAGGTGACAAGGGCTTGGATATGTGGTTTGAAGGACAGGGCAGAGTCAAGGGTTATTCTGAGGCAGCACACTTCATGTACAGGGCAAATGTGTATGTAATTTATTGTCATAGATAGATTAGGTAAGGAAGGTATGTGAGATGGAGGAAAGATGATGAGTTTGGTTTTGTCTACATTGAGTTTTAGGAAGCGTCAGGAGAAGAAGGAGGATATGGCTGATAGACACTCCGGGATTCTAGACAGCAGAGAGGTGATGTCAGGGCCAGAGAGGTAGATCTGAGTGTCAGTAGCATACAGGTGATACTGGAAGCCATGGGACTTTATGAGTTGTCCCAGACCAGGGGTATAGATGGAAAAAAGGAGGGGCCCCAGGACAAAGCCTTGAGGGACCGCAATAGAGAGGGGATGGGGCGAGGAGGTCAAGTGGGAGTGGGAGACACTAAATGTGCAGTTGGAAATGTAGGAGGAGATCCAGGAGAGGACAAGGTCAGTGATACCAATGGAAGAAAGGATCTGTAATAAGAGGCAGTGGTCGACTGTGTAAAATGCAGAGAACAGATCAAGAAAGAGGAGGATGGAGAACTGTCGGTTATCTTTGGTCGTAAGTAAGTTATTAGTAATTTTGGTCAGGGCAGTTTCAGTGGAGTGGTGTGGGTGGAAGCCAGATGGAAGGTCAAAGAGGGAGTTAGATGAGAGGTGGGATGAAATTACAGTGTTGACATGCTTTTCGAGAAGTTTGGAGTTGAACGGGAGCAGGACTATGGGCCAGCAGCTGGATGTAGAGGTGGGGTTGAGGGATGGTTTCTGTAAGATAGGTGTAATTGTTGCATGTTTGAAAGCAAAAGGAAAGGTACCAGAAGTTATTGATAGGTTGAAGCGGTGGGTTAGGGCTTGGATGAGTGTGGTAGTGCGGTTGGGGAGGAAGTGAGATGGGATGGGGTCCAGTGCACAGGTGGAGACGTGTGATCTGTAGAGGAGGTGTGTAAGTTCTCCTTCATTGATGGATGGGAGGAGGGTTAGTGGGGGAAGGGAGTGGTCTGGTATACATAAGGGTTGTGGTGGTTGGTTGGCAAAGACTTGTCTGATCTGATCAATCTTGCTGGTGAAGTGTGTTGCAAAGTCTTCTGCAGAAATACGAGAAGTAGGAAGGGTCAGTGAGGGGCAAAGGAGGTAGTTAAATGTGTTGAATAACTGCTTTTGGTTGTGAGACAAAGAGAATATGAGGGTAATGAAGTAATTCTGTTTAGTGGTGGCGAGTGCTGACTTGAATGTTAGAAGTGCTTGTTTGAATTGCTGTGTAGTCTTCCTGTGAATGAGTTTTCTCCAGGGCCGCTCAGCAACCCTAGACGCCCACGCAGCGTTTTAGTGGTGTCTGTGTGTCAGGATTATTTGTTGATTTGTCGTGTTCTGCCATCATCGTTTGGGGCAACAGCATCAATAGCTGATACGAGTGTAGAGTTGTAGAAAACTGTGGCATTATCTGTGTCGTGGAGTGAGGGTATGGATGATAGCAGTAAAATGGCGTTGGAGAGTGTGTGAGCATCAAGAGAGCATCAGACACCAAGAAACCTAAGAACTACAGAATTCAGCAGGAAGGTCATATTTCTCACTTTGCAGAGCAGACTACAGTTGTCATTAAACTGGCAAGGCCACCTGCCTTGTGGTGGTTGTAACATCATGGACACAGAAAAAACTTTAATAAAAGGTAAAGCAAAATGCTATTTCCTACTGTTCATTTCTCTGCTACCCTGCACCACTACTACCACCCCCATCATCACCATCCACTGGGAGCCAGCCCGGGTTGGGTAGTGTTTAACAACTGCACTGCCTCTCCACCTATCTTCCAGGGATCTCCTGCAGTCCCTGTCATATCTGGATGATTATCCCAACTGCGTCATGGACTCTTTTTCTTATATCTTTATTTTCTTCATTTTTTAACCTTCAATGTGAGCCAGGGCCACAGCACTGGACACAGCCACCGTCAACTTAACCCCTGCCCAGCTGATGAGTATCCCAGCACTTAGCGCTCCACATCTCAATCAGTGAAAAATAAATATGAAAAAAAGAATGCTTGTCTGCATAACCTAATTAAATGTCATTGGTCTGAGTGCTGTCCGTGAGATGTCACTTTTTTCACGGCCAGCATTTAGACCGAAATTACGTGACTCTAGTCTTAGGCTGGGTTCACACGACCGTATTTTCCACATCGGTCCGATTATAGTCATCACACATTGATGGGATCCGTTTTTTCTCAGATGTGAAGAGAAAAAAATATCAATGTTCTCCATTCTGTCAGTCCATGAAATTAAGAAGAAGCTCAGATGTCATGTAGATCAATCTTTTTACACAGACCCAAAGACTTGAATTGCCGAGTGCCTACTGATTTTTGAGGCAAATTGTGCATGCTGCAATTTATTTTCTCAGACCACTAAGTCTGAGGATATAATTGGATTTGTGCATTGCATCGGCGAATAAAATTGGTTTGGATAGGATCCGATTTTTTCACAGATAGTGCTCAGATCGAAACTACAGTCGTCATCACGAGGCCCAAGAGCGAGAATCAGTTCCATATCTAGTAATACAATGTGAAATGACTTTGTGACTAAATGGACGAGCAAAGTAAATAAAATTAACTTGAGGCATAACAAGAATAAGCTGAAATGTGCAATAAATGAGTCAGAAGATAATGAGAGAAGAGACAGGACTTGTCTTACAATGAAAAACATGGTGTCTGCTCTAACCACAGGGTGAGAATAAGCATTGATGGGCCTATTCATACTGATGGGGATGTTCGGAATGCCTTTAGGACATTACACAATTTAATATGGTATAGAAGTGATACAATGCTAACTTCCCCTAAAGGGCCCGTCACACAGGGCGACATCGCCGCTGATTACATAGGCGACATAGGAGCGTGGCCTATCGGCTGCTACATCGCCTCGGTGCCGCCGGGAGCTCGCCTGGTTTCAGAGCAGTGCTCTGAAACCAGGCAGCCGATCTGGGGCGGTGTGTCTCACATCGCCCCATGTAACCGGCCGCCGGCGACCTGTCAAGATATTTAGGTGTATCCATATAAATGGCCCACCCTGTAGAACCACCCGATGCGATAGAATTGTGCCCCCATTTAGTCTATACATAAGTAGAATGTTGTTTGTAAATTCCCAGGGCTTTAAGTGGGTTATCATAATTCTGTACAGTGAGCTTATTTTCTGAATTCCTTAGGGCCCTTTCACATCAGCGGTATTTTCAAATCGTGGCAGATGCGGTGAAAAAAACCGCATCTGCCGCGATTACCGCATAACCGCGACACTTGCGGCACACTTGCGGCAAGCCCCATGCAATGTCTATGGGGCTTGCGGTAAGGGTGTGGCAGGTGCGGCAAGTGCGGTTTTGGCACTTGCGGCAGGTGCGGCCGCGAAAAAAAACGCTGCTTGCTTGCGGATTTGAAAATACCGCTGATGTAAAAGGGCCCTTATAAGGAATCAGTCAGTAGAACCAACACTCCTAAGCTATCTATAAGTGCAAGTAGGTTATAGGAAGCTCAATAACATGATACTCTGACATGTGTGATCCGATGTCTTATTCCAGAAAAATCCAAATTTTTCTTATGTATAAATGAGCTGTTCCAGGCTATGTCTGGACATTGACCTGCATGAGAATCTACATCCAGAGAGTATTTTAACTAAAAGGAAGCATTATGCAGAGCTGTATGTTATAGTTATCTGCAGGTTCCTCTCAGCTCCTGCTTTCATCTCACAAGCAGACAGTTCTGAAATAATGTTGCAATACATCAGAGCTGTGGGAGCTGCAGCCAATGTTTCACACTGAAGTTCTTTCCCCGATCAGGTTCGATCAGATTTGTGTGCCAAAATCAGGAGAAGACCTTGCAGAGGAAAACTATAATGGAAAGATTGACACCTGTTCTGAGTTTTGAAGACACTCAAACCTGATCAGGCTGGCTTCACACCGCCGTGTGATCGGGTCCGGGCTGTCCAGGGTGAACCTGACAGGCCCGGATCCGATTTTGCGGTAATGATGCTGTATGGGGCCAGATGGAGTCAGATGCCAGGTATCTGCCAAACGTTTTCCATCTGTCCGGGAGGATCATGGACAATTAGGATTTTTCTCCCGAACACAAAAACATTGCTTGCAACGTTTTTGTGCCCAGGGTGAAAAATCTGCCCAAATTGGATCCTCCCGGATCCTACACTCCCTAAGATGGGAGTCTATGGTGCCGGAATGCCCAGATCTGGGAGAATCCGGGAATAAGACACCAGCGGCTGAAGTTCAGCGTGAGCTATGCTGAACTTCAGCACCAGGGAGCTGTCCCCTGTGAAGTGGTTCAGCACCATTTCAGCAGGGGACAGCTCCCTCAGCTGCGCTCTGCAGAATCCGGCTACAAACATGACCGGAGGGCATATTAACCCTCCGGTTCTATTTGTTCGGAGCTGTCAGGCTGTGTCCGTTGCCTCTTGCAAAGCACCGGACACAGCCTGACAGGGCAAAAAACGTGGTCTCAGGGAAAAAACTGCAGTATGAGACCAGCCTAAGGAGACAACGTTCAGTTCTGCTGTCCTGTATTAGTTACGTGTCCCACATTGGTAACTCCCACTTTTATTAAAAATATAAGAAAAAGGTTGATGGCTCTGGAATAAGACATCGGATCACAGATATTAAAGTATCATATTTTCAGCTTTCTAGGACCTATGTGACCATTTAGACAGTTTAGGAGGATTGACTCTACTGACAGTTTCCCTTTTGAAAATAAAATAGACGGAAAATCCACTGATCACATGTGCTCCAATGGATCTGTGATATTGCTGATATAGTTGCTGACATTGTTTATTCCTTCCACAATTGCGTTTTAAGAAAAATGCATGGTATATGTGGATACTAAAGCCCCAGTCACACATAACGATATCGTTAGAGAGATCGTTGTAACTGTGACGTTACAGCGATCTCTCCAGCAATGTTGTTCTGTGTGACACCTTGTAGCGATCAGGCCCTGCTGTGAGGTCACTGATCGTTGCAAAGTGCTGTGGGTCATTTTTTGATCGTTGGTTTCCCGCTGGTCAGCACGCATCGCTGCGTGTGACAGCGAGAAACCAGCGATCTGTGACCTCACAGGGCTGGTTACTATGGTAAACACCGGGTGTCTAGGCAGCACGCGCTGCCTAGATACCCAGCGTTTACCATGGTTACCAGCGTTCTCCCTGCTTAGCACTGCCTGTAAGCAGGGAGAACGCTGGTAACTATGATAAACAGTGGGTATCTAGGCAGCGCACGCTGCCTGGATACCCGGTGTTTATCATAGTTACCAGCGTTCTCCCTGCTTACAGGCAGCTCTAAGCAGGGAGTACGCAGGTAACTATGATAAACAGCGGGTATCCAGGCAGCGGCCCTAATAGGCAGCACTAAGCAGGGAATGATGTGGGAGGTGGCTCCTAGGGCCTGATCGCTGGGGAGATCTGCCTGTTTGACAGCTCCCCAGCGATCAGGTAACAACGCTCTAGCGATCCCGGCAGGTCGTTATCGCTGTCGGGATCGTTGGAGCGATCGTTATGTGTAACTGAACTCTAACTTTAATGGTGGGTTTACACACACCAATTTATCTGTTCAATCTCTGAACCAATCTCTGGTTGCAGTGAAATCATGGATACATTGCACCATTTTGTGGCTGTGTACAACATGGAGCAATCTGTCCATGATTTCACTGCAACCAGAGATTGGTTCAGAGATTGAACAGATAAATTGGTGTGTGTAAACCCACCATAATTGTTTACCAGAATGGAGAGAATCACAACAGGCAGGCTATGAAGTGATAAAATGGGAACCTTGGAGCTTCAGATAAGGCTTTCATAAGCATCAACACTTTTTTGGCCTTGAGAAAGACACTGGTCCTTTGTCAAAACTTGTTGGTACTGATAAAAACCTTATCTGAAGCTCCAGGGCTGCTCATTTCATGCAGTGCAGCCTGCCTGACATGAGTCTCTCCATGTAAATACACATGTGAAAGCTATCTCTTCCAGCCATGGAGCAGCAGCAGTGGACATTCATACTTAAACAGGGGTTGTACCTACTAAAAACTCCACCAGGCGTGAACATCCACGGTGCTGCGGTAAAAAACACACGTGTAGCATGCTCTGTTTTGTAAATCCATGTTGCCATCCATGTGTACATGTGTGACAGCAGTGTGACACGTACCAGAAAAAAAATGCATGATCCTGAAATTATTTTTTTAATGTGTAAAGGTACCGTCACACGCGGCAATATTGCTAGGCAATATCATTGGCAATTTGCTGGTTGCAGTGAAATCATGGACACATTATTCTATTTTGTTGCCGTGTACAAATAGAACAATGTGTCCATGATTTCACTTCAACCAGCAAATTGCCAGTGAAATTGCCTAGTAATATTGCCACGTGTGAAGGTACCTTAAAAGATGTACAAGGATAGATAGAGAGATAGGGTAGGGTCACATTGGAAAGCTAAATTGCATTCACCGCATCCGGATCCGGATGCGGTGAACGCAATGCCGGGCACACACAGTTTTTGTCAAAACTGTGTGCAGAATACCGCACTGCGGTCACCGGATGGCTCAGGATGTGTAATCCTGAGCCATCCGGTAACTGCAGAGTGTGCGGTTCCCGATCTGCGAAGTTAATAAAGAGTTAACTAGCTGCCCTAAATGACTTGTTGAGGTCTGTAGGGGGCTTAGACCCCCCTACAGACCGTCCGGCGACTTCTATAGTGTTCTGCAACAATGTGTTACTGTGCACGGGCGAGGAGCCCGTGCATGTCATCCAAAGGTGCCCCTAACCCCCCGTATCACTATACTGGGGTGCATAGACCCCTCTATTCCAAATAAGCTGTATTGGTGTATAGTACATGCTAAATGTGGCCATTCGCAATGTAAGTATATACTTACATTCTTTCGTAGGCAGAGATGAGGAAATCCATGGGCGGGGCTGTGTGCAGTAGCCTCCGCCCGCTCCTTCTTGATGCCCGCCCCCTCTGGCCGTAATCCAGTGTTTTGAGGGCGGGGACGTCGTTAAAGGGGCGTGGCTAACCGCGGCACATTAGTTAGCCACGCCCCTTTAACAACGTCCCCGCCCCCACAAGACTGGATTACGACCAGAGGGGGCGGGCATCAAGAAGGAGCGGGCGGAGGCTACTGCACACAGCCCCGCCCATGGATTTCCTCATCTCTGCCTACGAAAGAATGTAAGTATATACTTACATTGCGAATGGCCACATTTAGCATGTACTATACACCAATACAGCTTATTTGGAATAGAGGGGTCTATGCACCCCAGTATAGTGATACGGGGGGTTAGGGGCACCTTTGGATGACATGCACGGGCTCCTCGCCCGTGCACAGTAACACATTGTTGCAGAACACTATAGAAGTCGCCGGACGGTCTGTAGGGGGGTCTAAGCCCCCCTACAGACCTCAACAAGTCATTTAGGGCAGCTAGTTAACTCTTTATTAACTTCGCAGATCGGGAACCGCACACTCTGCAGTTACCGGATGGCTCAGGATTACACATCCTGAGCCATCCGGTGACCGCAGTGCGGTCCCGGCAAACGCTGCGAAAACTGCTGCCTGCATGATTTTAAACGCAGGCAGCAGTGCCGGATCCGGCCACCGGATGGCTTGTGAAGCCATCCGGTGTTTTGCATAGGCTCCTATGAGGAGCGTTTCCTGGTCCGGTTTTGAGCTTTTTTAAAGCTCAAAACCGGATCAGGATTTTGCAACAAAAACGGAAATGTGACCCTGGCCATAGATAGATAGATAGATAGATAGATAGATAGATAGATAGATAGAAGCCGCAATCCGGTAACCAGATTGCTCTGGATGTGTAATCCTTAGCAATCCGGTTACCGGATAGTTTGCTCATCCCTGCTGCCGCAGGGATGAGCAAACTGTTCTCTGTGTGATAAAACTTTTAATTTAATTATTAAATGTTTCTATAATGTCTCTAGGGGGTGCCCATTTCCCCTAGAAACCTTCCACCCACTCAGGTGGGCATATAATGCTTTATTCACTTACGTACAGCAGCCGGCTCCAGGCGGCTGCTGTACAGTTTTATCAATGAAGGCGTCGGGCTCCTCTGAGAGTAGCACGCATACTATAGCTATTGGGGCTATAGTATGTGCGCTGTCCGAGGTTCTGAAGCCATTTACAGTAGATCTATGGGCAGCACTGCCCATAGATCTACTGTAAATGGCTTCAGAGCCACTGACAGCGCACATACTATAGCTACAATAGCTATAGTATGCGCAGCTGTCAGAGGAGCCCGGCGCCTTCATTGATAAAACTGTACAGCAGCCGCCAGGAGCCGGCAGCAGGGATGAACAAAGCATATGACTACCGCAGGCATTCACGGGTGCCTTGCTGTAGCCGTATGGGCTCCCATAGGTGCCCATTATAGCATCCCCGCTGCGGTTTTCAGACTGCTCTGAAAAATGCTGCCTACATGATTTTTCATGCAGGCAGCGAAACCGGAATGCGGGAACCGGATTGCATTAAGTGCAATCCGTTTTTTTAATGGGTGCCTATGGGCTGCAGATCCTGATCCAGTTTTGAGCATTTTTAATGCTCAAAACCACATCAGGAACTGAAAACCCGACCGCAAATGTGACCCTAGCTATAGATAGATAGATAGATAGATAGATAGATAGATAGATAGATAGATAGATAGATAAATAAGAGATAGAATAGATAGATTTTACAGTTAGCCAAATAAATGAATCATTATTTAAAAAACAACATGTTTTCCCCCCCATTCTTGATAACCAGCCAAGGTACAGCAGACAGCTGGGGGCTGATAGTACCAAGCTGGAAATGTCCATTTTTATTTGGCCCTTCCCAGCCTAAAAACATACCAGCCCACAAAATTGGTGTGTCACATTACATGCACTAATTCTGGTGCTTCGCCCTGACTCTTTCCAATTGCCCTGGTGTGGAGGAAATCAGGGTAATGGTTAATGGGGTTGATGTCAGATGTGCAATGTCAGCGGGCATCAAGCCCTGGCATTAGTAATGGAGAGGGGTCTATTAGACACTTAGTAGTATGCGACAGGGCTGGAACAAGGGCTAAGCAGTATAGGCAGCTGGCAAGGTCACTGCCTCCTGCCTCCCCAAGGGGTGCACACTTTAGAGAAATAATAAACTAACATTGCTGAATGCTTGCAGCCACCCCATACTTTTGTATAGTGTCTCTCTGCCTACGCCATGGCCATTCCTTGCTCCCTGCACTCAATTGTATACGTGTCTATCATACACACATAAAATTGCTGTGAGCGCCACCCAGGACAGAAAGAAGCAAAGGAAATTTAATCAGCCCACTGCCCCACAAGGAACTCCCAGAATGCAGGACGCATTTGACTAGTGGCCTGCTGAAGACAGCACATAGAGGGAATATAGTATAGTGCGATACCGTTATGTGCCATCCAGTGATCTCTGCTGTACAGATAGAGGAGGAGATGGAGCTATGCTGGATTGGGTGCCTGAATTATGTTTTTATGTTATTGTTTTATTTTTCCTTTAATTTTCCACTGCATGGGGAATAATAAAGAATGCGCTGGCTGTGGGTACATATGTGTGGCTGGCTGCGAACAATTATGTGGGACGGGCTGTGGGGATAAGTGGGGCTGAGTGTATGGGCATACCTGGGGCTTGCTGTGGGGAAATACGAGAGGTTGGCTGTCTTGGGCTGGCTGTAGGGACATAGATGGGGTTGGATGTGGGGACACATAGGTGTGTGGACATATGTGGGGTTGGCTGTGGGGACATACAAGGGGCTGGCTGTGTGGCTGGCTGTGGTGACATATGTGGAGCTGATTTTGGAGACAGACGTTGGGCTAGCTGTTAGACATACATGGGACTGGCTGTTGCGACGTACATGGGGTTTGCTGTGAGGACATACGTTGGGCTGGCTGGGGAGACATACGTGGGGCTAGCTGTGGGGGATAATGTGAGTTTGGCTTTGGGGAGATACATAGGACTGGCTGTGGACACACATACGTGGGGCTAGCTGTGGGGATAATGTGAGGTTGTCTTTGGGGACAAATGTGGGGCTGGCAGTAGGGGATAATGTGATGTTAGCTCTAGGGACATATGATGAGCACAGGGAGAGGGGTACTCGGACACCGGGATGGATTTGATGGCTGTGACGGGGACTCACGGGTGGTCAGGTTCCCGGTTCCGTGACCTGGCTGTCATTTGTTTGGATCTTGGTAATGTTGGTACCAGCGCTGCTGGCAGGCCACTGAGGTGATGGGATGCAGCTAAGTGTAGTACAGCTCCCCACAGGTGGAGCTTACCTCAGGGCAGCGAGGATGGATGAGGGGAGTAGTTGTTCTTACCCCTCTGAAGATGCTGAGGCCTTCCGGGCACCGGTGGTAAGGAAGAAAGACACCGTTTCAGCTTCAATGTCCTTTTACTGGTACTGGCAGATGTCAAACAATACATGATACAGTCTGGAAGAACGGGGACGTAGCTGCAGGTTCAGGGAGCCCCTATGGAGTCTAAAGATGTTCCTTTCTTATTATCTTTTGGGGCCTAAATCTAATTCTTCCTCTCTCTCTTTGCAGAGCTCTCTCGCCTGTCCCCTGGTCTTGTACGGTGAGGCACGGGTTATCCTTGACCGGTACGGACAAGAGCAGCAGGAACACACTATCTCACCCGCCACCGGAATCCGGACTGTTACCCTCGTAGTCTTGGACCGATTATGGGCCTGAGGAGTGAGGTACCGTCTTGTGGTGCCTACGACTACCCAGTTTTTAAGGGCCCATGGTTTGTCGGTTTACAGTCAGGAATGAACCGCTGACCGCCTCGGATTCTGTGTTGCCGGTGTTTCCCCAGACTTAACCAGCCGGCTCCAACCGGTGCTGGCTCGTCCCTTTCTGTCCTGGGTCACCCTCCTGGAGATGGGTGATCCCTCTGTCACTCAGGTGTCAGGCACGTCCTAACTGACTGCCTTCCCAGAACTGTCTGACTAAAAACTATATACTTCCTGGTTTTTCGACTCTAACCTAGGCTCCACCTCCTGGGACTTACTGTATATCAGTCCCCCCTATTCTAAGGTGGCCTAGTGTTGGGTGCTAATACAGACTCCAATAAGCACAATCCCAAACCCTTAGCTATGGAGACACTATACCTTCTTTTTGGGGTGCAGTACCTCCTTGTGGCGCCTAGCGATAGGGGCACCATACATATGTAGGGCTGATTGTGGGGGCATATGAGGGGTTGGCTATGGTGACATATGAGGGATTGGCCGTGGGGACATATAAGGGGCTGGATATGGGGACATATCAATGTCTGGCTGTGGGGACATATGTGGGGTTAAGTGTGGGGATATACGATTGGCTGTCTGTGGGTCCATATGAGGGGCTCAGAATGGATCATAATTGAGACACTACATGTTTTTTGGGATGAAAAATAAACTTAAGAGCATGAGTCTACTTATAAAAAAGTGACCCTTAGGCTAGGGTCAGACTTGCGCCACGCATCCGCCAAAAGGATGCGTTTTTTTTCATGTGCACATGTGTAAAAATGCATGCGTTAATGCACCCATAGACTCCAATGCAAAAAATGCATTGCTAAAGTTTTTTGCAGCGCACATAAAATGTGGGCTGCATCATTTTTGGGCCTGTTATGGAAAATAGATGCGTTTTTTTAACATGAGAGTCTATGGGAAACGCATCCGTTAATGCATGGTACATGTACTGTATGTACCATGCATTAACGAATGCGTTAACGCACGGTACATACATGTACCATACATTAACTCATCCATTAATTTAGGCAACATAAATGCACACATCTGAATGCAAGGACAAAAAAATGCATCCTTCAACGTTTCCTTCAAGCGGATGCCACAACCCAAGTGTGACCCTAGCCTTCGTGTCTGTACAGCACTGTATAGCACTACGTTATCCAGACGGCAAAGTAATTATTTCTTCTCACTGCCTTGTATTATGAATGTTTATACACAGGGATTTATTTCATGCAGGAATCAGCAGTGAAGCAGATTAGAACTGTCAACATCATGGAAATAAAAATGATTGACTTGTAGTCACAAAGCTCTTGTATTTTCCTTTCTTTCATACACTGTAGAGGGCAGGGTTATGCTGTTTAGAAAGGCTAGGGTCACACTTGGGAGACTCTTTTTTTGACCCCACCGTTAATGGTTGCAGTTTTTTTCTGTTGCCATTTTTATGCCATTTTAGCGCTAGTGTTAACGCATGCGTTTCCCATAGACTGTTAAAAAAACGCATGTGTTTTTGCAAACACCCCCAAAAAGATGTTTACCACTTTTTTGGTGCTTTATCAAAAACGCATAGCGTCAAAAGTATTGCATTTTGACATTGCGTTTTTTGCATGGGAGCCTATGGAAGCGTTAACTCCACTGTTTTCCACAATTTACAATTGTGAAAAATGCTAGCTTTTAGCGCATCCAAGGCTCAAGCGTGACCCTAGCCAAATACAAAGCACAAAACCTCCTTCAGGCTCCATTATAAAGATGCACTCACAAAGCCCAGAGCTTGTAAGGGACCTTTCACATCAGCATTTTTTCATAATCGTGGCAGATGTGGCAGATTTTGCCGCATCTGCCTCGTAACAGTCGACTTGTGGCGCGAATTTGGCATGCCCCATTCATTCTCTATGGGGCTTGTGGTCAGGTGCGGCAAGTGTGGTTTCCCGGATCCGGCACTTATGGCCTCAAGTGCCGGATCCAGCAAAACCGCACTTGCCGCACCTGACCGCAAGCCCCATAGACAATGAATGGGGCATGCCAAATTCGTGCCGCAAGTCAGCCGATACGTGCTGTTGTGTCAAAATCTACCGGATCTGCTGCGAATTTACAAAATCGCAGATGTAAAAACAGCCTTAGGCTAGGGTCACACTTGAGCCTTGGAAGCGCTAAAACCTAGCGACTTTCACAATTCAAAATTGTGAAAGACGCTAGCGTTAATGCTTCCATAGGCTCCCATGAAAAAGACTCATGGTCAAAATGCAACACTTGACGTTATGCGTTTTTGCCCAAACACCAAAAAACGTGGTGAGCAGCGTCTTTTGGGCGTTTGCAAAAACGCATGCTTTTTTTTAACACGGGAGTCAATGGGAAACGCATGCGTTATTGCTAGCGCTAAAAAGGGAAAAAAATGGAAATAAAAAAAACTGCATCCGTTAACGCATCCTTGCAAAGGATGCACCCTCCAAATGTGACCCTAGCCTTAGACAGTTAGGTAATGAGGCAATGAACTTTACGTACACCCCCAAATCTGCAGTGGTTTGTGTGAAGTCAACATTACTACTTTCAGAAGGGAATGTCATTACCCTCTGGGTGTGTGTCCACGATGAGTTTTACTAATGTTTTTGGTGTTACATATTTTTGCTGCATTAAAAACACAGCATTTTATAGTACAAAATAGTACATTTTACAAGCAAAGTGGATGGGATTAATACAAATCTCCTGTCCACTGTGTTTCTTCTTTATGCTGCGTAATCTGACCTGCAGAGCGTCTTTCCAGTCTGCAGCATGTCAATCTGTCTTGCGGGTACGTTGAGTTTTCTGCAGATTTTCCCCATAACTTGCATCAGAGCCAGAAAATCCGCAGGTCAAAAAAACACCTGTTTCATTTATTTCTGCGGTGGAAATGCATAAAAAAACGCATGAAATACGTACCTGAGGGTGTCAGCACCAGTCAGTTTAAAAAAGAAAGGAGCTTTAGATCAAGCATGACACACCAGAGACAAAAAACACAGCATCAAAAATACAGGGAACACAAAACATAAGTAAACTAAATTCGACAGTGTCAAAAATTGAGCAAACGCTCATTGTGGGAGCGTAAGACTACTAAGGGCCCCTTTACACGCGGCTACATTTCTTGGGTGGCTACAGGTAACTTACTGGTTGCAGTGAAATCATGGAGAGATTATTCCATTTGCACACAGCAACAAGATAGAACCTTGTCTCCATGATTTCACTGCAACCTGTAAGTTACCTGTAGCCACCCAAGAAATGTAGCCGCGTGTAAAGGGGCCCTAAGAGTAAATTTGGGTGAGATGGAAAATTGCTGCTAAAAGCAGGAATAGAAAATATATGTACAGATGTGTCCATTCTTAGTCACTTTTCTAACATGTTGCACTACTGTATCCACCCCACACAATTATACCAGTAATATGACAGGTATGATGTTCCCTTTAAAGGCCTCTTTATCGCGTTGCACACATCGTCTCCAAACCAATTTCAAACACAATAAAATTGGACAGTTTTTTGTGTATGGCTGGAAACACACTGTCTGAGTGACATGCGAGTTACACGCTCGAGTCTCGGATCATTTACCCAACACGACCCCTGCCTATTTGGACAGGATACTGTCAGTGGTATGTTTTTCTAGCTCCACTGCTCCCGTCCAGAGAGGGACAGGCCATCCCGGGTGAATGATCCTGGACTCGTGCGACTAACTTGCATGTCACTCGGACAGTGTGTTTTCAGCCTATAACATAATATCTGAATGAGCCCTGAAAAGTTCAGGATGAGAAAAAAGCCTTCAGAACTACGGTATGTTGGAGCTTTGATGTATTTGTAGTATTGTAGCCCTGGGCTAGATAAAAGATTTACAGACACTCAGAAACAAATGATAGAAGATGTTTATAGTAGTTAATCGGGACTTTTGTAACTGTTTGCTGTAGGGCTAATAACAGGTGGCTGCTATATACCTGTTTGTTCTGCCTTGGACGATCTCTCCTAGCAAAGGAGACAATTCTCTTGCTTCCTTTGACCACATATCTACACAACAGTTCTTTCTTGTCTGCTCTTATGCTGAAGCGTCACTGCCAACATCATGCTGATTGACAGCCGGTCCTGACACTTAAGGGCCTGTCACATGCATCAATATCGCCTGCACGATATTGGCTGCACGTGACGTTGCAGCGATATTGATACGTGTGACATAGTGAATCAACCAGCGATAAATCGCTGGTTGATGATCGCCAGGTTTTAGAATCAGTCCTAAAACCTGGCGATTGTCGCCCGGTGGACACGCAGCATCGCTGCGTTTGACACCGGGAGTAGCGATATTCCAGCTCCCAGCGCCTCTCACAAGCGCTGGGAGCTGGTATCCAAGGTAAACTGCGGGTATCTAGGCAGCGCGCGCTGCCTAGATACCCGACGTGTACCTTAGTTACCAGCCTCCTCCGCTCACCGGCTGGTATCTAAGGTACACAGCGGGTAACTAGGGTCCCTAGTTACCCGCTGTGTACCTTAGATACCAGCCGGTGAGCGGAGGAGGCTGGTAACTAAGGTACACGTCGGGTATCTAGGCAGCGCGCGCTGCCTAGATACCCGCAGTTTACCTTGGAGACCAGCCTGCTCCCGCTTCCAGCAGGCTGGCAGCGGGAGCAAGACATCATGGAAACGATATTTAAATCGTTTCCATGATGTCTCTGGTCAATTGATCGCTGGTGAGTCTGTCTGTGTGACAGCTCACCAGCAATCAGCCGTCAATGTCATCAGCGATCATCTCACTGACGACATTGACGCGTGTGACAGGCCCTTTAGGTAGCAGGCAGCCAGCTGTCAATCAGACTCTCCCTCGACAAAATAGAGAAGACAAGAGCGTGATATCACAGGAAGCAGAAGAACCGCTGGCAGGAGAGGGTTATAACCACACTGATACAGAAGAGATTGCTGCAGGTTAGAACAGGCAGGTAATAAGCAGCTAGTGTACCTGCCTGAAAGTTCTTAGCCCCATAGGGAAAAAAATACCAAAGTCCCAGATAACCCCTGTGAGGTAGCAACCGGGGAACCCGCTTGCAAAACGACAAGAACACTTTTTTTTAAGTTAACCAATGTCTACCCGTTTATTTTCACATAGTAACCACATAACCCGGGTAGCATGTTTGACACATATCACATTGATTAACAACACTTTACATAAATACACCATACATTTAACATCACATAACACTTATATTGCACATAACGTTTTATAGTAACCCGGGACCTGTAACCATCTCTGTCCCCATTGGAGCTCTACTAACAGCTCCCGTGGTGGCTACGGCCTCCGGCCTACTTACACTATACATACATACATTCCGGTTCGTCAGGACCTTTAACTGACTACACTGAGTCGGTCCCAATGGCGGTACCAGCCGCCTGACTTTATTTCCCCAGCTTCATACTACCCCGGCATCAGGACTCCAGCCTGCCCAGGTTCTTACATACCGTATGTGATCCATCCTAACACATCCATGGATCACATACATCCTCACACACGCTCACAGCCCATCATACGATATCCATGGACTGCGGCTCCCCTGGGTCCATAGCAGGGATTGGCCTACCTGAGTCACCGGGCAAACCGAGCGTCACCAAGGCCTCCTCACCACGTGTTTAGGCCGACAGCCGTCACCAAACCTCCACCCTGTGGCAAGTCTCCAGGTCGACGACTGTGCCCACGCCTGAGTCGAGCGCCCTCCAGGATCAGCCTCGGTTCCCCACTCCAGGAGCCCTCGTTACCCCCACATCTGGCCACAGGTTCACACATACCATCGAAGGACGGTTTGAGGGACAGGTACCCGCCACATGTAGCAGGCCAAGCCTCCCTCTCGTCCCCACGGGACGGAATTCCTCCGATCTCACACCCACACTCGCTGGGTTTCTCTAACAGACTGACTCTCCTCAGCTCTCTGGCAATCAGCCCACATGCTCTTAGGCTGCTGTCTGGCTGAGAATGAATCTCCCAATCACTCAGGTGGCCGGCTCTTATCGTGCCAGCCACTCCCACATGGACACACCCCCTCAGCTGCTAATCATCAGCTTCCACACAGCTCAGGTTAACTCCCTGTGTTCCGGGTTGTCAGCACTCACTCATCACCTCCTGTTCCTCATGGACTCCTCTCACTCTCACTGCCGCTCATTAGGCTCATGAACTCATTGTGTTCAGGTTGGTTCACACAGTATTATCATCACAGGAAAACCGGCCAGTGTGCACAGGATCATCCTCTGATCCTACATGTGATGTACCCCGGCCATGCGGATCATGCCGGCGGTGCCTCACACCCCTTAAATGAACACAATTTAGAAACTTGCTTAAAGGGGGAATTCTGGAAAAACAAATAGTGTCTAAGCACTGACAAGCAGGTAAATGACACCTACCTGCCTGTTGTGCTCAGTGCCATTCACCGCTGACAGAAATAGTCACAGACCGCTCCTGTCAGCGATTCTGGTGATTCTGCTGACGCCACATCAGCAGAGGGGAGGATTCTCCCCCTCTGTCGATGAGCGTCGGTGTGGGGAGCCGGCTGTCAATCAGCGTGATGTCAGCTATCTTGCCCCTCCACACAGAGCAGAGTGGAAAAGCCAGCTTTGCTCTGTTTACACAGCCATTCACCTCTGGCAGGAGCAGGCTATGCCCCTTCTGTGCTAGAAGTGAAAAGCGGTGACTGGTGCTGGCAACGCAGGCAAGTGTCACAATCTCCACTCTGCCCTTGTGTTTTTTTACTATTGCTGTGTGTCATTATCTTCACTGTCTCCTTGTTTGTTACTATGGTTGTGGAAGCTGTCAGTCTGTGTTGCAATCACCTGTCTTCACTTTTCCCTGATCAAGCCTCTACTTAAGCAGGCTTGCCCCTTCATTCAGTGTCAATTGTACACTTGCCTTTGCCTGTGTAGGTTTGATCTTCCTGTGCTCTGTGCCTGACTCAGTCTGACTTCATTCCCTTATCTGACTTTGACCATTTGCTTGTGACCTGACTACTCTTATTGCCTGCTGCCTGTGTTATGTTTTGTCCTCCTTGTTTTCCTAACTTCAGCTTCAGCAATTGAACTTTGTCTCTGATGGCCCCTGGCTGTTACTGCACTATTCCTGGACCTAACCTTGAATCGTTTTGACTTCCCTTAACTTCCAGTAATATTATTATTATATTTACTTGCTATTATAGTTATCTGTTTCTTCACCTCTGAGACTTAGCTATTTTTGTAGTGACTCGCGTCACAGCAGGTAGGTGCAGCTACCTGCTCGTTGGTGCTTGGGCACGTTTTCTTTTTTTATTAATTCCGGATAACACCTTTAATTTTTCATTTAAAAAGCAAAGGATTTTTTTTTTTAATTTACACATTGGTGTTTATAGCCTTTAACTCTTTGGCCAGGCTTAGCATATTCTTAGGGATCCAGTGGTGTAATTTGAAGCTTGTGGGCCCTAATGCGAAAGCCAATTGGGCACCAACTATTGCAAATCTTTAATAGTAGTAGTCTTGTTCTATAGGTCAAATAGACTTTTGGGGCCTCTAGACTCCAGGGCCCAGGCGTGATTGCAACCCCTGCACCTATTGTAGTTATGCGCTTGCTGGGATTTTTAGGAACGTTGCTCTGTAGATACGGTGCCTAATTTGTTTATATCTCCTCATGTACACTAGATGGCATATGAGCACAGAAAACAATAGACATTCCCCATAGTATATTTAACATACAAATGTAACGTCACTGCTCCTAATACAGGTGTATATTGAAGAACGCGGATATGGAAAACTCATGCAAAGAAGTAAACTTGGAGCTGTGGTTCCAGCACAACTTGAGCCTCACATGTCGCCTACTAGAATGAGACCTGGCAGCAGCTCAGACAAACCCTATCATTAGATCTGCCAGAGACGTAATAAGACATTTCTGTTTACACAGCCTCAACTGGTATTTTGTCGTGTTTTACTACTTTTGCTCATAAACAGAACTAAACATGTTCACATTGTTATTATAGATGATCAGCAGCAACGCTTTAAAGGCCGGTGCAGAATCATTGTGAGGAGCTATGAATCACAGCGCATTTACTGTCCATTATTCAGCTAATTACAAGCGAACACTAGTAATGTCAGTAAGCCAATAAACATTATAAGAGAGACATAACCATTGCTGCATGTCAAGAATTCCAACTATGCTTTAACAAATAATAATAATACAGAGTTTTGACTTTTTTTCTTGATGATTTGTAAAAGTTTAATGATTTAACCTCTTACCTTTTAAATGAAAAGAATGGTGTGTATGGAGGTCATAAAGAGGAGCAAAGAGTCCCTGTGGCTCCATACCCTCAATATCATGCTCAGTATGACACCACATTACATGCACATTCCGCCCAAGAAATAATGATGGAACGTTGTCCTCTCTCCTCGTCCATCCCATGTAGACTGAGTCCTCATGGGCAGGGTCCTATCTCCTCACCTACTGTATCCTCACCCATTCCTTGTACACAGTGAGCCCTCGTGGGCAAGGTCCTTTCTCCTCACCTACTGTATCCTCACCCATCCCATATGGACAGTGAGCCCTGGCGGGCATGGTCCTCTCTCTTCACCTACTCTATCCTGCCCCATCCCTTGTAGACTGTGAGCCCTCATGGGCAGGGTCCTCTCTATTCACCTACTTTTGCCTCATCCATCCCTTGTAGACTGTGAGCCCTCGGCAGGGTCCTTTCTCCTCACCTACTGTATCCTCACCCATCCCTTGTAGACTGTGAGCCCTCGTGGGCAGGGTCCTCTCTATTCACCTACTGTATCCTCAGCTATTCCTTGTAGACTGTGAGCCCTCGCAGGCAGGGTCCTCTCCTCTCCTGTACCTGTCTGTACCTTGTATTGCTCATAATTATTGTACTTGTCTATGTATGCCCCTTTTTCACATGTAATGTGCCATGGAATAAATGATGCTATAGTAATAACTAATAATAATAATAATAATAATAATTAACTCACACAAGAAGGTACACTAGGGCCACCTAAACCTCTATGTGCATAGTATTATGGCTACTAAGGCTCAGAGTGTGACTATACTAGTGTGTATTTTTTTGTTGTGTATTCCATTTTGAGGCCAATGTGAACTTGTGCTACGGCAGAGGATCACTTTAGTTCAAGCCCTGGTTATATTTAGTGTGTGTGAATGTATACAGATGCCTGAAACTATAAAGCCTTCGTAAATTGCATTTTTTTTTTTCAGCAGTGTGCCGGGTTCAATTTTCATCCATTTTTGGCCTGTTTGTCAGTTTTTATGCATTAGACAGTAAACATCAGGCAGTACTCAGTTGACCGACAGATGGTGTCCATATCTAACCATTTTTGTCATGGACCTATTGATTTGAACATGAAAGTTTGATCTGCAAATAGTATCAAAAAGGACATGCTCCATTTTTGTCCAAAATTTGGACATCTAAACATCCCCATAAGCTATTATGTGAAAAACAGTTGTGTGAATGGTGCCTAAGCCTCTCTGACGACAAGGACTAAAGTGAGTAATTACCCCAGTGTCTCCTGCTGATGCAAAAATATAATTCCCAATATGTCCTGACCATTACCCGCTGTAGAGCTACTACATGGAGACCATAACAGCTGATAGATACATAAAATAGCAGCAATCAGAAGCTTACATAAGTGAAAAGACACTTTACATTGTAAAACTGAAGTCCTGGCTTTGGATCTAACCGGTGGGATCTCATGCATTGTTTCTCATGTAGGTTCTCTCCAGCTTTTCTCATACTCTTAAAATAGGCTGTTAGTTATCTTCTTATAATGTTAGTACTAGTCAGATACAAAAGGGCCCAAGAGGTAAGGGGGTCCACGTCACCCTCCAAAGCAGCAAGGGGCGTCTGTCATGGCAGAACTATTGGACTGGAAAGGGTCCAAATGTTCTGCCTGTGTCTGGTCCTGGTACTAGTTCATGTATCTGTGAAATTAGATAGTCAGCCACCATGGCAGTGATTCATGTGAGCACGTAGTTCTTATATGTTGGCACTACATACTGTACATAAACGTAAATGTCTCGTCGTGACTCCTATGGCACGTAGACAGAAGCTTACATGGGCGTAACACTTCAGAAATCAAAGTTCCAGATCTCTAAGTTATATTACAATATCATATTATAGTGAAACTGTTCTGTACACTGCAGCCCCACACCTCTGCCAGGTAGCCATCCTACCTATCCACCTTCCTTTCTTTTAATTCTGGGTGCAGTAGAATATCCAACTATTTTTGGATGTACGCTAAGCCTAAATTTAACCTACAAATTGTCACTCTTCTACTCCTCCCTAAAAATAAATGATCGCTTGTGATTGTGTGATAGAGGCAGTGCCAGAGGCAATGTGGCGTCCCGCACGTGTTACCTACATAGCTCGGAACCACAGGCATCGCTAAAATCTATAGGATTTTTCGTAAAACTAAATTTAACAAATCAAAGATAAATAAAGAGTGTAAAGATGTAGAAAAAGGCAATTTCTTATGAACGCGAGTGATGGAAGTAAGGGACTTGCATGGAGCAGATAAACTTTTCGAGCACACAATCGAAGTTCCAGTGAACAGATTACACCAATTATTAAGCATTAATCCCAGGAGAACATTTTGCTGCATTCCGCCAAGACAGAGCCTTGACATTCACTTACTAGGAAGAAACATTCTTTACATAGTTAGAAGTGGATAGGGCTTACCTTGAAGAAGCTCCGAAGAAAGTACATAACGCTGAACATTTCTGAAACTTGGTAGAAATGTCCCAAACTCCAGATTACAGGATGTAATTATTCTCGTCCCCCCGCCGGGTCTTAGGTGGCATGCATTCTTGTTGCTATTTTCGACGGTCTTAGCACCAGCGAAGATTGTAAGCTACGCCAGAAGCTTATGTTAAGGAGCTGAATAACAATTAGGGTTTATCTGCGCACTGCTCCACTGTAGGACAGTACAAACAGGTTTGTTCACAGTCTACAGGCTGGGGAATGTCTACTAGGCATGCTCCAAGATGTACCATTGTCTGCACTGAATAAAGTGAGAGTGCTGGGCCAGTTCACTGGCAACCATTGAGGCTAGACTGAAATTTACATCTCTTTTCTCACTCCCATCGTGAATTGTGCTACTTGGGAACAAAAAAACGAAGGGAAGATGACATCATTTACAAACTGAACGCAGGCCGTTAGCATTTACAATAATGAATACAGTTGTAAATTGATCTGAGATTTATTGTCCGGTGGTGGCGGCTGCTTTTCAGTAGGGGAATGACTGTTGGACGAAATTATTTTTATTTATTATTTTTGGGGCTTTTTTAAATTTCCTTTTTGTTTCACGTTTGAAAGTCTTTGATGTCTACAGACATTCACCCAAAGCAGATGATGTCATTGTGAGCCGTTATAATTCGTTTTCATGAATAATCTGTTTACGGTTAAATTCCAACAATGAGTTTTTGTTGAGTTTTTTTTCCCGTTACATATTTTCATATGTTCAATAGGAGGTAATCCAATTCTATGGTGGCCGCGCTCCCCGTGGTAATGATTTTAAGAACTTCTTGTACACAAATAACATTTATTGCTCCAAAACATACGAAAATCTAAAAAACGGATGCAATGCGTTTCGGCGGGGACAACCGCCTTCTTCAGGTATCTATGCTGTGGGAATCCGTGGCAGGACACAACACAGGATCAATTCAAGGCAAGCAGCAGACCCGGATAAATATCCGAAGCGTGATGAGGCTTTGGAAAAACCATATGCCTGAAGTTTTAAGGTACCGTCACACACAGCAATATGGCTTCCACATCGCCGTAAATTTGTATATTTCAGCGATGTGGAATCGACATTGCCTGTGCGTAGTGGCGTGAGACAGGGTGAATTTACAGCGAGAAATCACCGGTGGAGTGTCGCCTGATCGCCCTGCACTGCAGTGAAAATCAGGCGTGTGACAGGGCATGCCTGTGCGTGTTGTTTTTCGCACCCCGTCTGCAGCGATTGGTGGTTTGGTGGTAACACAGTTGTGTCGGCCAATTGGAGTGGTAGGGGCGCGGTGAAAAACACTCTGGCATGCCTGTCTCCTCGCCGTACTCACACTCTACGCCCACATTGCTGATGAGATGGTGGCGTGTGATGCGGCGATGTGGAAAAGGGAAATTGCTTCCGGTCTTCTGCAGGCGATTTCCGGAACGCAGGATCGCCGTAGAACGCAGGCGAGGTCTCTATGTGTGACAGAACGACGGCGATGTGCAAAAAAGTTCCCGAAACGTGCGGCTCATGTCAAATTGCCGCCGATATGGAAGCCATATTGCTGCATGTGACGGTACTTTTATGGCAAGAGGTCAGTGCATAAAACATCATAAAAAGGGCACCAGAGAGTTACATTGGTAACGCGCTTAGATTGGCGCCGCATGTTTGTTTTTTTATATATACCCTACAGGGAATCACCTTACTTCATATTTTCATATGTGAAAAACATAGAGTTTTACCGTTCCAGCAAAGTCTATGAGATGTATCTGAAAAAAATATTAAAATCTAAGAGTCCTCAGTGGTTGATACCTTTTAATAGCTAACTGAAAAATGGTAACAAATGGCAAGCTTTCAAGACTCTAAGGTCTCTTCATCAGGCTCAAAATAACACAAATTCTGAAGACATATACTTATACACAAATGAATGATTGGATATATAACATCAGCCATGTGAAGCAGAGCATAGAATACTCAGTGTTGGGAGGGGGGAAGAGCAGCTGGGGCTGTAAATATCAGAGTTCAGAGATAAGAAGTGTGATAGTTATTGATTGGTGGTCTGGTCCTGGATTTGAAGATTCTTTAATTGATGTCAAAAGACATAAATCCATGTGACAAGTTCATTCCTCCTCTGAATGTGTCAATGGTCATTAATAATTTGTATTCCCAGACTCCTCTGTCTCTCTGGAATTTAAAAAGACCTTCAAATACTAGTATGATCACATCCATTATGGTGTGATCAGGGCTACAGAAATGATTGGCCACAGGTAGATCTGTTCTTTTTACTTTAATTGTGGGGCACTGAGAGATTTATCTAAGTCTCATACCCACAATCCTTTTTTTTTTTTCTTTTAAATGCTGCGAAAAATGACCTGTGGTGTGTTTTCAGTATACCGCAGCATGTTAATTTTTTTTTGCTGTTAATTTTTATTTTGATTGCAGAATTTCCTTATAGACTTGAATCAGATGCTAAAAATCTACATATAAAATATTTCCTCGCATTTTATTGTATTTCCATAGCATTAAAAACAAGCGTAATTCGCATTTGACCTTAACACTAATGCTAAGTTAGAGGAGGTTTAAAAAAAAAAAAGTTTTATTTAAAGAGGACCTGTCGCCAAACCAGGCATGGTGATCTAATTACAGCACTGAATGCAGCATGTCTGCAGCATCCAGGCAAGGGGTCCCCCAGCACTTGAGCCCCCCTGTACCCCGAGTAAATACACTTAGAAAACTTACATCCTGCAGCCAGAAAGGAGGTGGCTAGAGGCTGGAGCCGAAGGGCAGATTCACAACCCCTGCATGTTTAATCTGCCCACCGCCGCCTCCCTGATGCGAATCATTGTCTCCCTTGTCTGCAGCATAGTACACAGAGCTTATTTTTAAAATGGCCGCTTAGCCCCGCCCCCTTCGGTGACGTCACCTCTTATACCCGCCCTGCTCTATGGTTAACATAGAGCAAGGCAGGGAAAGGTGGTGATGTCAGAGCAGGAGGCCAGCCACCCCGCCTCCTGCAGTGACATCACCGCTTATACCCGCCCTGCTCTATGGTTAACATGGTTAATCTATCTATCTATCTAGAAAAAGAAAAATCCAAGCAGCACAGCTGGTAAACGGGTGCAAAGACAGTCAGAGCAATACTCCTAAGTGCGTATATAAGTAGCAAAAATTGACCCCAGCACTCCAAAAATGAGGTTTATAAGGTTGTTGTACAAAGTTGTGCACTTATATGTTACACATTGGGAAGATTTTATGCATTAGGATTTATTGATATGATTGATGTGTAATTTGTGGGGGAGCATAAAAAGCTGTGATGTTTAGTGTGCTGTTGCTAGAGGAAGGTTCTCAGAACCGAAACGTCGCCTTGATATCCTGATGGCCTAATAAAGGCATGCTAAACCCTTTTTTCATAGTGACACATCGTAGATTATTGCATACATTACTTGTTGCCCTCATATTTACTTATTTATCTTAATGAATCTGCTAATTACTAATTCCTGGCACCTGCCGATATCCATAATAGTAATACATGTCTGTGATTACTTACACCATGCCCTTGCACCCAGCGTGCTTCTGGCGTCTCGGAAGTGATGTCATCACACCCAGAGTTCCCCTTGTTGCCATGGAGCGACAGGAAGTGTCACGGCAGCCATCTTGGTGCTCTGGCACCTGCGCACTTCATCCTGCGCTTTCTGTATATCCGAGCCTCCCCCTGATGATGTAACTTAAGATGTCATTATCCCTGTGTCTTGGATAATGCATTGCAAAGTGACAGTGCGTTATCAAAATGTAAAGTGCCTACGTGCTACATGCCTAGCTTATCTTTAATACATTATAGAGTGGTTATCTAGTGCAATTAACTCCTAAAAGCCCGGAGCGTTTTATGTGGGTATATCAAGAATGTAGAGCCCTATGATCAAAATCCCTCACCTCATACCTATGCATCCCCCTATATAACGGGGGTGCCAGATGCCATCGCAACGGGGCTCGACTCCTTGTAGACATACTGGAGTCCCCCTTTCAAGCTATGGGCTAAGGTTCTACGGGATATAATAATCATTTCAGGCCCGTTATTCCAAATCCAAACACTCCCCTCGCTCTAGCCATAGGTGCACACCACTCTTCAAAATAAAAAATAAAATGTTCATAGAGTGCAAATCTTTATTAACACTTTCTATAATTGTGTACACATAGAGGAAAAATAATAGAAAGGGGCATCTATCTATTGCCAGTGAAGGTAACACCAAGCAGTGGGGGTTAGCAGCTGCTTGGGTTACCCTTAGCTGGCAATACAAAATGCAGGGGGAGCCCATGTATTTTTTTTAACCCCTAACCCTAGGGTTCGGGTTATGTGTTTTGGGTTTTCTTTTTTTAAATTTTTTGATGAATTTAAAAAAAAAAATCGACATGGGCTTCGCCATATTTTTGTATGCCAGCCAGGTACAGCAGGCAGGTACGGACTGCCCCGAACCCCCAGCTGCCTAGTTGTACCCGACTGGGAACCAAAAATATAGGGAAGCCCTTTTTTTAAAATTATTTCATGAATTTCATTAAACACTTAAAAGAAATGACGAAGGCTTCACCCAATTTTTGTGTCCAGTCAGGTACAATTAGGCAGCCAGGGACTGAAATCTGCAGCGCAATGTGGCTCAAACTTTCTGCCCCCCCGTCCTTTCCCATTGTGAATTGCAGTCCGCAGCCACCCCAGAAAATGGCGTGTTCATAGAAGCGCCATCTTCTGTTGCCGTATCCAACTCTTCCAGTGTTCCTGATGCCATGGCTCACTGGGTAATAATGGGGGTTAGGGCCAGCTTTGCATTATCAGCTGGCCCTAAGCCTGGAAATCATGGGGTCACTCCAATATTAGACATGACCACCATGATTTTCTAGTAAAGAGTTAAAAAAAAATACAGAGGAAAAAAAATTAATTTGAACAATAACAAAACACATTAGGGACTCCATCTTTATTCAAGAAAAACCTTCCCCCTCCGACGTAGTCCAAAGGTTATATTAATTTGGTTAACCCTTGACTTTACAACTAATACTGTGCCACTTGGGAATATTATTATATATAATGTGGTGAAACTAATATAATGGACACATAGTCCTTGTTTGCTTTTTAATAGAAAATTAGGAGTTTTATTCCATATCCCAGTACTTGTGAATTGTCATTTACATAAGGTGACTAGCTCCTGATTTCTCTTGGGCAATAAAAACACCCCTCAAAATTGCAAACATCTCTGATCAGATAAAATATGTTATCGCTCATGGTGGCTTATAAGAGTTGAATAAGGGTTCCATTGACTAAATGTCTCTATAGCAGATGTGTAATTATATTTTTTACTAGCTGTGAGCCCGATTCTAAAGAATCGGGAGTCTAGAATCTGTATATAATTTTTTTAAGAGTTTTAAATAATAGACTTAAACACCAGATATATGACTAAGTAGGCGATGTAGGCAGAACTGTGAGGGTAGCAATATAGTGGAGGTGTAGAAAGAGTTAATGTCCGACTAACAGGACTATAACAGAGTAGGAACTTATAATGATATCAAAAATGTTATTGAAGGAGTTAATGTCCCACAGGCACTCCCACAACAGAGTCAGCGCTGTAAATTATATCCAAAATGGTGTTCAAGGGGTTAATGTAGCAGTGGCAGTAGTTATAAACACTACCAAATATGCAGTTAATGCTGAACTGGTATATAATGGGTTAATTTCGCAGTGTCATTACAACTATACACTGTGTAATAGAAATAACAACAATAATGGAATATAAGGGGCTAATGTTCCTACTGGCAGTAGTAATAGAGACTACAAAGTATGGAGTTAAGGCAGAAATGGTATATAAGGGGTTAACTTCGCAGTGGCAGTACAACTACACACTGTGTTGTAGAAATTACAGATAAAACGGAATGTAAGGGGTTAATGTTGCTACTGTCATGAGTACAATGAGAGAAGCGCCTTACTGGCCATTGAGATACATGAAGGACTTTGAGTTTGACTTTGAGTAAATTTGAAACTCAAAGTCCTCCATGTATCTCAATGGGAAGTGAGGCGCTATTCTCATTGGTCACTGTGTGCTGGCGCCGACCAATGAGAATAGCGCCTCACTTACAGCGGTAAATTTGAAACTCAAAGTCCTCCATTATATCTCAATGGGAAGTGAGGCACTATTCTCATTGGTCGATGTGTGCTGGCGCCGACCAATGAGAATAGCGCCTCACTTTCCATTGAGATCTAATGGAGGACTTTGAGTTTCAAATTTACCGCTGTAAGTGAGGCGCTATTCTGATTGGTCGGCGCCAGCACACAGCGACCAATGAGAATAGCGCCTCACTTCCCATTGAGATATAATGGAGGACTTTGAGTTTCAAATTTACAGCTGTAAGTGAGGCGCTATTCTGATTGGTCGGCGCCAGCACACAGCGACCAATGAGAATAGCGCCTCACTTCCCATTGAGATATAATGGAGGACTTTGAGTTTCAAATTTACAGCTGTAAGTGAGGCGCTATTCTGATTGGTCGGCGCCAGCACACAGCGACCAATGAGAATAGCGCCTCACTTCCCATTGAGATATAATGGAGGACTTTGAGTTTCAAATTTACCGCTGTAAGTGAGGCGCTATGCTCATTGGTCACTGTGTGCTGGCGCCGACCAATGAGCATAGCGCCTCACTTCCCATAGAGATACATAGCGGTCTACATGGCCGGGCCCTTGGTTCTATTTTCGGCCACGGCGCTCGGCTCTCGTCGGTGGTCGCCGATGCGGGAGACTCGCAATGGCCGCTGCGCGGCCATTGCTCGCGCCCCTGCAACGGCTCGCAATGCCCGCTGCGCGGGCAATGCTTTGTGGGTCGCGTGGCTGCTGGACAGCCACGTCGACGACGACGGAAGTAGCGCCGAAACTTACGGAAGTGCGTTAGGGGAATTATATATTAGATGTTCATCGGATGATCAATTGCATGTCCTACCATATATTTGTCCCCAGAAGTGAGCGGCGACTATCAAATTGCCTATTACTTGGGTGTAATTGATTTATATATATACCTTGTCCAGACTAGCAGGAGAGGGGTTCCTCTCAATATACTATTATTAGAGGATGTACTTGGCAAATTGCGGCCAAATTTTAAATGTTTTTAATTGTTTGTGGTTTGTTTTCTGTCTACTTGGTATAAATAAACAGTTTTTATATTTTTGAAAAACAATCTAAGGTTGTATCGCTATTTTTTACTATCTCCTTTGCCTGTTGTATGTATCAATATTAGATAGCTTAGTGATCCCTATCTATTTTCAGTAAACTCTCCCGGTGGTGGGTGCCGCTGATCTTCTGGCGGTGTTGGCACAGGAGATCTAAACACAGCTGGTCTGACAGCTGTTTAAATCTCCCGCGTCGACATCACCTATTCGGGAGATTTAAACAGCTGTGAGATCAGCTGTTGGTTTAAATCACCAGCCACCGGCACGAGCACAGCGTGATCATGTCTGGTATAGACCTGATGACGCTGTGCGGCCAGGCAATCACTGTAATGCCACAACCAACATGGTTGTGGGATTACAGTGAGTGGCAGCCAATCCCTGCATGTGGGCTGGCTCTGTAAAGAGCGCCAATATGCAGGGAGGTGGACCCGAGCATGAGCCTGAACATCTCGCCAGTACTCGGTGAGCTCCGAGCATCCCGAGTACTGAGATGCTCAGGTGAGCACCAAGCACTGGCGAGCATGCTCGCTCATCACTAGTCATTTATCATTTAGGTTTGTGACTGACCAGTCCATATATCAGAAGATCTGGATCAATGAGGGACTATGTCATAGCAATATGGGAGACATAAGTAAGTGGTGAGATTTGATTGAGTGGATGTACCACATTTGTGACATTTACAAGCAGATTTTGGAGATGCTCCTGTGGCGTCCTACAGGTAACCACAAGCTTCCCTAGTGCACAACTGGATTTCCACAGAGAGTACCACCTTCAAACAACACCTTCCACCCCAGCACAGTAGGGGGAGCCTAACTTGCTGACTTTAGGCAAGATCCCCTATAAATACTTGTGCTGGGGGAGGAGTTAGAGAGAGTGTGCAGACGCTAGGAGAGCTGCGAAGACGTTCTGGTGTGCGGTGCCGTGCTAGGCCCAAATCAGTGACCCGGAGTAGCCCTTCTGCCGTCCCGCCAGGCCCAGGAGTTGGGATCGGAAGGCGAGGAGTACAGAGAACAGTGGGAGTAGAGGAGCCAGTGGAGGTTCGCCCAATTAAACACCAGACTTCGGGGGTCCGCACCGGCTGTAGTGCTTCAAGACAGCAGAAAACCCCGACACACCATGGAGACTTCAGTCACCCGGTCCCCCTGCGTACTCAACATAAAAGGAGCCAGACACCGTAGTCAGGAGAGGGCAACGGTGATCATCGAGGGTAACCAGCAGACTGCACAGGAGGAGAGAGAAGTGAGGAGGCCAGCCAGGTTATACAGAGGCAGGGCTTCAACAACCGGAGAGAGAACTTAAGGATGCCTTATATTCACTACCTGTGGAGGTTCAACTGTGCTTCTGGTCACCCGATAGGGTATAATGGTGTGCACACCGCGTAGGTGGTGAGTGGAGGTGCTAACTAACAGGATTTCTTCAATCCCAGTAAATACAAATATGGATACAAAGTTGCACACTCCTTTAGATGTTTTTGATGCAAGGTTTATTATGAACAGTTAATGGCCACAGATGTCAACGCGTTTCGGCTTTAACCAAAGCCTTGATCACGACAATTGGCAGGTGTGGGTCATGGAATGTTCTAGGATAAGATTGGAAAGAGGCGTCTTTCCTTGGTGGCGAACGCTCGATTACGGTGGTTTGCTTTATTTCAATAATTTCCAAATGGGGATAGGCGTTTTTCAGCACGGTCCTTCTTTCAGTGATAGGTCCGCCCCCGTCAGAGTCCTGGTAGGAATGAGCCATTCCTACCAGGACTCTGACGGGGGCGGACCTATCACTGAAAGAAGGACCGTGCTGAAAAACGCCTATCCCCATTTGGAAATTATTGAAATAAAGCAAACCACCTTAATCGAGCGTTCGCCACCAAGGAAAGACGCTTCTGGTCACCCGGACAGTGCTCTGGACGTATTACCTACAGTTTCACAAGTAAAAGGTAAAGAGACACTCAGCGGTGTGTGTGTGCGTTATTCCTCCTTATTCCCGTGCCCTGTAGAGACTGTTTCACTATCCATTACCTTCGCCCAAGCCTCTACTCTGAAATGGCCCAAGCCCCTACTCCGAACTACTCACTCGACACTGCCCCGGGAGCCCAGCTTCACCTGTAGGAAGCTATACCACCCTTGCCGCAATACCAACGTCCTTGATAGACAGACATCACAAAGGGAGCAATGCACCTTGGGTTTCACTGTGTTTGAGTGCTTTAACTGGTGCCCGCAGTGTTATCCTCCACTGGTCTCCACAAGGTCAGTGGGTGCTTTGTGATGTCTTCAAAGTTCATGTATGACAACGACCTCCATTTATGTGAATATCAGTCATTTATAACAAGAGACCATGCAACAGAAACATCTTGGGAGCCAGATCCGTCATGATCATCCTATTAAGGGATTATGTGTTATGTGATAACCCTATTGAAAAAAACACAAAAAATTAAAGATAATTTCCAGCAAGCAAAAATTGGATTTGACCATGCAGATGTATCCAAATGCATGAATTTATTTGCAACTGCAAAAAAACCAAAGTAGAAACAGTACAAAGAATCCGAAACCCAACACCCCCAACCCCCATTTACCCATAAAAACCAACATGTTTCGACATCAGTGTCTTAGATATGGTATTATCGTGGACCAATTCCATGTCTGAGACGACCATGCTGCTGTATGGACCGGACTAAGATCTTTTCTGAGCTGAGCATCAGCAGGACATGGAACAGTGGTGAGCTGTATTAACTTCTATCCTTTTGAAAAAAAAAGGTCCAGAGTACCTGTGATACCAGCACAACATGACATGTAATATCAGTAATATCTACAATGAAGGGATCCGTTTGATTATTCAAGCTGTACATTGGATCATTTTGTATAGGAGTGATGTTTTATGCCATGACCAGACTTTGGAGTACGTTAAAAGCAAGATAATCTTTTAACTCAATGTATAAAACATGTGGCGCCCCACTATGTAGGTGCCACAAAAGGGGTACTACACCCATAAAAGTGGCATAGTTACCCCACTGCAAGTGGAATTGTGGCCAGTAGGTGGAACCCTAGAACAAACACTCACACACTAGATCAGAAGGTGGGAGGGACACTCTGAGTGGGGAAAAGAGTAACCAGAAGAGTTTGCCCCAGGGAAGAAACTAGGTACCGGAGCCCGCTCTGTGAGGCTCACAGGAATGTGATGACCAGGGGTATTTATATATACACCTTATATTTTATATTTTTTTCCTGATTACATTGACAACCAGGGCCACAGTCTAAGGCAGCCACCCGTGACCTCCAGACTGCCCACCTGAGATCTGAGTACACTGCCCTGGGTGCGTCAAACACATATTACATAACTGAACAAAACACAAGTCATCTAGGAAGCTCTGATTTCACAGATGTAACGATTCCTCTACAGTCAGCAGAATCTCCCCATCGGAATAAGAGATGCAGGGAATTCCATCAGTTTACCAATAATTATCCACTTCCATGTTGTAGCTTGTTCTGCAGTGAATCATAGCAGGCGGTGGTGTGGAGGTCACACCGGATCACTGGAGGCTTATACCTGCTGCAGAATAGCATTCACTGTCTGCACACTTCACTTTTCTGTTATCTTGATGAAGACTGTGTATAAAGAAAAAAATAAATGATTTCACCACAATTACTAGTGACATATTGTAAAAACAAAATGAAATATAGATGTAGCCATAGAGCACGTGGACACGTTACACATGCTGCTTTTTTTTTCCATGTGTTAGTTGCAAAAATTGAAGCATTTTTCTGTCCAAGGAAAGTGAACGAGAATCTTTCCTACTTAATATTTTTAATAATAATAATAATTTTTATTTATATAGCGCCAACATATTCCGCAGCGCTTTACAATTCAGAAGGAATACGATACAATCTACTCTATAATTGCCGTAGGCAAAATCGTGTCGGACCCCGAAAATGCCGTGGCTTTGTCACTATGTGACGTCACCACGCGCGAGCAATGGCCGCGAAGCGGCCATTGCGAGTCGCTGGCCGAAAATAGAACCAGAGGCTCGGCCACAAACTTAGCGATTTACCGCTGAGGTAGTGCGAGCAATGGCCGCGAGGCCATTGCGAGTCGCTACCTCAGCCGCCGCACCTGCCGCAAGTCCCCCTATACTTTCAATGGGGATTCATTGCGAGTCGCTGTGTAGTGCGAGCAATGGCCGCGAGGCCATTGCGAGTCGCTACCTCAGCCGCCGCACCTGCCGCAAGTCCCCCTATACTTTCAATGGGGATCCATTGCGAGTCGCTGTGTAGCGCGAGCAATGGCCGCGAGGCCATTGCGAGTCGCTACCTCAGCCGCCGCACCTGCCGCAAGTCCCCCTATACTTTCTATGGGGATTACCGCAACCGCGCCGCAAGTGTAACGGTTATGCGGCGAACGCGGCAGATGCGGTTACACTTGCGGCGCGGTTGCGGTAATTCCCATAGAAAGTATAGGGGGACTTGCGGCAGGTGCGGCAAGTGCGGTTTTGCACTTGCGGCAGGTGCGGCCGCGGCCGCAGTTGTCGCAAGTGCAAAACCGCACTTGCCGCACCTGCCGCAAGTCCCCCTATACTTTGTATGGGGATTACCGCAAGTGTAACGGTTGCGGCACGGTTGCAGTAATCCCCATAGAAAGTATAGGGGGACTTGCGGCAGGTGCGGCAGGTGCGGCAAGTGCGGTTTTTTAAATTTAATAATAATAAAAATAATAAAAAAAAATAAAAAAAATAATATAAATAATAAACAATAAAATAAAACATAATCATAAAAAAAAAATATATATATATAACATTAATATATTAATTACATTAACTAATTAAAATAAAAAAATGAATCTAATACCCCCCAAAAAGTATTGAACACCCCCAAAAAGTATTGAACACCCCCAAAAAGTAATGAACACCCCCCAAAAAGTATTGAACTCCCCCCAAAAAGTAATGAACACCCCCAAAAAGTATTGAACACCCCCAAAAAGTATTCAACCCCCCAAAAAAGTAATCAACACCCCTCAAAAAGTATTCAACCCCCCCAAAAAGTATTGAACACCCCCCAAAAAGTAATGAACACCCCCAAAAAGTATTGAACACCCCCCAAAAAGTATTCAACACCCCCCAAAAAGTATTCAACACCCCCCAAAAAGTATTCAACCCCCCCAAAAAGTATTCAACCATCTCAAAAAAGTATTCAACCCACCCAAAAAGTATTCAACCCCCCTCAAAAAGTATTGAACCCCCCAAAAAGTATTCCACACCCCCCAAAAAGTCCTCACCCCCCCCCAAAAAATACTCACACCCCCCCAAAAAGTACTCAGACCAGCTATAACTATTATAAGCAAATTAATGCACGTTCTAGAATCCCGATGCATTTGCATCGGGCTCACAGCTAGTACAATAATATATAATATAATACAATACAACAGTTCAATTATAATACAATGCAAAACCATATGAGACAAAAAATAGATAAATGCATCACTGAGCCCATTAGGAGTGAGGTCCCTGCCCCCAAGCTTACAATCTATGAGGAAATAGAAGAGACACAAAAGGTAATAGTAACAAATGCTGTCATATATGTTCCAGCCATCAATTTAATAAATAGGGGATTCACATAATACTGCATGAACCGGTCACCAGCCAGGATCTGTACAGTACAGATTAAGTGCTATAAAATGCATGGGGGTGTAGAAAGATGATACAAGAGGCCAGATTTAGAGAAGGACAGGATAGGAATATTTAATAGATGAGGTAGGTAGATACAATACAATAATTAAGGCAAAAATAAAGGTGACCCTACTCAAAAGAGCTTACAGTCTGCAACAGGATTGGGGTTACACAAGGTTATTACAGTGATGGTCCAGGCATCTTGAGAAAGTGGGGGATAGAAATAAAGTTACATGAATGGTCACCAGACATCTGTGTAGAGCTTTTGGGTTTGGTGGAGTTTGAAGAAGAGATTCTGTCCAGAGAGATGGTGCTGTATATAGCCCATTCACTAAGAACTTCTATTAGGGAGCATGATAGGCTGTCTTAAAAAGATGTGTTTTTAGGGAGCGTCTGAAGCTATGCACGCCGCCACCATAGGGGTTATACCAGCTTGTTTTTCAGCACGGCTGAAACACAGGTATCCAAAGAGACAGGAAGGAACAACCTGAATTACACGCCGCCACTTCGCGGTGTTTTGAAAGTAAAAGGTACAATTGTGTCCGATACCTGCCGGTTTCTACCTTTCAGTAGCGGGGTGTAAAGGTACCATAAGGGTTTTAGTTGTTTCCATGGTGAGAAAGTGGCGAATTCTAGAGATGTTCTTCTGGTGCAAGCGACAAGAGCGGACAAGAGATTGTGTGTAGGAGGTGAAGGAGAGATCTGTGTCAAACATAACACCCAGACAACGAGTCTGCTGCCTAGGCGTTATCGTGGTGCCACACACTGAGAGAGAGATGTCAGATTTAGGGAGGTTAGTGGAGGGCGGGAGCAGAAGTAGTTCAGTTTTGGAAAGGTTAAGTTTCAAATAGAGAGCGGACATGATGTTGGAAACTGCAGCTAGACAATCATTGGCGTTCTTTAATACCGCAAGTGTAAGGTCAGGGGAAGAAGTGTATAGTTGTGTGTCATCAGCATAAAGATGGTCCTAGAGGCCAAATCTGCTGATGGTGTTTCCAATCAGGGCCGTGTAGAGAGAGAAGAGGGCCAAGGACTGAGCCCTGAGGGACCACAATAGTGAGAGGAAGAGGGGAGGAAGTTGTGCCAGCAAACATTACACTGAAAGAGCAGTCGGAAAGATGGGCAGAGAACCAGGAGAGAGCAGTGTCATTTATGCTGATGGAGTGCAGCATAGAGAGTAGAAGTTGGTGGTCAACAGTGTCAAAAGCTGCAGAGAGGTCCAGAAGAATAAGCAGATAGTAGTAACCATTACATTTTCCTGTCAGAAAGTCATTGGTCACTTTGATGAGAGCGATTTCTGTAGAGTGAAGGGGGCGGAAACCAGACAGTAAGAGTTTAAATATGAAGGGGAGATTGAAGACTGGTCTGTAGTTATTTGTGCAGCAATGGTCAAATTAAGATTTCTTTAATAATGGAGTAATGATAAAATGTTTGAAGGAGAAGGGGAAGATGCCAGAAGAGAGGGAGAGGTTGAAGATTTTGGTTAGGTGAGTGGTGATGACCGGAGAGAGAGACTGGAGTAGGTGTGAGGGAATGGGGTCAGCAGTGCATGTTGTGGGACGAGAGGAAGAGAGGACCCTGGAAACTTCTTCTGTGACTGCGTCAAATAGAGTGAGCTGGTGGAAATGTGAGGAAGAGTGGGAGTAGCAGCGCTTGGAGGCTGGGAGAAGATTTGATGGCAGATGTTGTCTATTTTCTCCATAAAGTAAGAAGCCAGATCATCAACACAGAGGTCAATGATGAGGGCTTGCACTTTAGGACTGAGGAGAAAGTGAAAGGTGTCAAAGAGTTTTTTTGGATTGTTGGATAGTGAGGAGACCAGGGTGGGGAAGTAGGTCTGTTTGGCGAGGTGAAGGGCAGAGTTGTAGGTTTTTAGCATGAATTTATAATGGATACATTTTTCTGGTGAGTGAGTTTTCCTCCAAAGGCTTTCGGCACTCCTAGAGCATCGCTGGAGGACGCGAGTTTGCAATGTGAGCCAAGGCTGTTTTATTCTATGTTGGGAGGTTCTGAGGGCGAGGGGCGAGACTTGGTCCAGGGTGCTTCTGAGAGGGTCATTGTAATGATTTACTGCCAGATCAGGGCATGAGATTGAAGAGATTGGGGACAGTGATGAATGTAGAGAGTCTGTGAATGTATGAAGGTTAATGGCCTGTAGATTTCTGGATGTGTGATAGGTAGGGGTGTGCTGGGGTGGGCGAGGGTTAGTGAGCGTGAAGCAGAAAATGTTTTGATCAGAGAGAGGAAGAGGTGAATTATCTTTGAAGGAGGTTAAGCAGAGCCAGATAAAGACCAGGTCAATGGTGTTACCGTCTTTGTGTGTCTCCGAGGTGTGTCTTGAGAGCTGTGAGAGGCGAAGAGAGGTGGTTAGAGATAGGAGCTAGGATGCAGATGAGGAGATGGGGCTGTTTATGGAAAGTTAGTCTCCCAGAATAAGGGTTGGCAGTTCTGAGGACATGAACTGCTACTCTGAGGGGGAGGGGATGGAATAGCCTAATTGTGTGGACCTCAAAAGAGGGGAATGATAGTGATGGGGCTGGGGGAATGACCTGGAAAGTACATTGTGGGGACGGGAGTAAGCCAACTCCACCATCATGTCTGTTCCCAGGTCTCGAGGAATGAGAGAAGTGTAAGCCACCATAAGAAATAGAGTCAGGAGACACTGTGTCTGAATCCTGGATCCAGGTTTCTGTGAGGGCCAGGAGGTTAAAGGGATCCTGTCACCTCCAAAACACCTCCTAAGCTAGCAAAATATGTCCCTGCAGCATCCTATCACTAATCTCACACTTCTTTTGTCTCCTAAAAGCATCCTGTGAAAGTGCATAAAAACGTTTTAATACTCACTCATTAATGATTATAATTAGCAGTGACTATATTCTTTAGTCACCAAGGCGGGCTGTTTTGCAGCTCCAGGATCCACCCTGTCTCTGTGTGTTTGCTGTGATGTGCAGGCATTGCCCTCCCCTCTCTCTATCACTCACAGAATGCAAATAATTAGTCCTGCCTTCAGTTTCAGTTTCACAGCAGCACAGACAGAGAGAGGGCTGGATCCTGGAGCTGCTAAACAACATGCCCTGGTGACTAAAGAATATGGCCCTTGCTAATTATAATCACTAATGAGTGAGTATTAAAACGTTTTTATGCACTTTCACTGGATGCTTTTAGGAGACAAAAGGAGTGTGAGATTAGTGATAGGATGCTGCAGGGACATGTTTTGCTAGCTTAGGAGGCGTTTTGGAGGTGACAGGATCCCTTTAAGAGAGTTAGTAAGAAAGTGGTTGTGGATGAAGGGAAGCTTGTTAGATACAGACCGTTGATTCCAGAGAGCACAATTAAAAGAGGGAGATGAAGGTGTGCAAGTAATGCTGATAAGGTTAGCATGGTTTCTAAGTGTGGTGGGAGAGGGGTTGTAGGAAGGTGGACCAGGATTTGGAGAGATATCACCTGACAGGAGCAGCAGTAAAAAGAGAAAAGACAAATGTTTTTTGTAATTCTGACTTTGCTTCTGATGCCAGACCCTGAAACATGGTGGTCTGAGATTATTCAGTATGTTGAAGAGAGTATGGGAGCTGAAGACAGTAGAGGGAAGGAGAGAGGGGCTTATGTGGATGAGGGGTGATGGAGGGGGGATGGGACAGTAAAGGTGAATGGCAAAGACACATAGAAAAATAGACAATAAAGTAGTAGAGTAGCATGTGGTAGGCAAGGAGATCCTGAATCCAATGATGAATTACTTAGATTACTGGGTGCAGCAGTTTTGACACAATCAAAGTTTTTAGACTTAGCCATCTAGCAGAGCTGAGAAAACTGTCCACTCCACACCAGGTTTTCAATAGAGTTCAATAGACATTGTACATTGACATTGAGGTGTCAATCACAGGAGAGGGCACTGGACTGCCACAGGAGCCAGCAAGTTCTAACAATGAATCACCAGGTGATAAAGCCTTCAGTTTAAGTACACAACAGCACACAGCTTGATAAGAGAGGCATGGTTGAATTTGGTTTTGTAACCTTTACAGCATGCTTTCCTCAAATTACATAGCACAATCCTGCCAACAGATTCCCTTTAAAGGGATCCTGTCACCTCCAAAACGCCTCATAAGCTTGCAAAACATGTCCCTGCAGCATCCCATCACTAATCTCACACTCCTTTTGTCTCCTAAAAGCATCCTGTGAAAGTGTATAAAAACGTTTTAATACTCACTCATTAGTGATTATAATTAGCAGTGACTATATTCTTTAGTCACCAGGGCATGTTGTTTTGCAGCTCCAGAATCTCTGTCTGTGCTACTTTGATGTGCAGCTGAAAGCAGGACTAATGATTTGCATTCTGTGAGTGATAGAGAGGGGGGGAGGGTAAAGCCTGCACAAGCAGAGCACACAGAGAGAGGGTGGATCCTGCAAAACAGCCCGCCCTGGTGATTATATAATATAGCCCCTGCTAATTATAATCACTAATGAGTACCGTATATATTCGTGTATAAGCCGAGTTTTTCAGCACAAAAAATGTACTGAAAAGTTCCCCCTCGGCTTATACACGGGTCATATACGGTACTTAGTGGTATACAGCCCCCCCCCCCCCCCCTGTTGTATACAGGGCCCCCCCCTTACTTGTGGCAACCTGCAAAAGAAGATATCATTATACTTATCGTGTCGCCGCCGCCGCCGCTCTGTCACCGTCACCGCGCTATTCCGGGTCTTCATGCTTCCTTCACCGACGCACAGGAAATGACGTCATTGTCTGTGCGCCGGAGAAGGAAGCTTGAAGACCCGGAATAGCGCGGTGACGGTGACAGAGCGGCGGCGGCGGCGACACGATAAGTATAATGATATCTTCTTTTGCAGGTTGCCACAAGCAAGGGGGGGCCTGTATACAACGGGGGGGGGGGCTGTATACCACTAGGTACCGCTGTATACAGCTGGGGCTGCTGTATACCCCTCTGGGGCTGCTGTATACCCCTCTGGGGCTGCTGTACACCTCTGGGGCTGCTGTATACCCCTCTGGGGCTGCTGTATACCCCTCTGGGGCTGCTGTATACCTCTGGGGCTGCTGTATACCCCTCTGGGGCTGCTGTATACCCCTCTGGGGCTGCTGTATACCCCTCTGGGGCTGCTGTATACCTCTATGGGGCTGCTGTATACCTCTGGGGCTGCTGTATACCTCTGGGGCTGCTGTATACCTCTGGGGCTGCTGTATACCTATGGGGCTGCTATATACCTATGGGGCTGCTGTATACCTCTGGGGCTGCTGTATACCCCTCTGGGGCTGCTGTATACACCCCTGGGGCTGCTGTATACCTATGGGGCTGCTGTATACCTCTGGGGCTGCTGTATACCTCTGGGGCTGCTGTATACAGCTCTGGGGCTGCTGTATACAGCTCTGGGGCTGCTGTATACCGCTCTGGGGCTGCTGTATACCGCTCTGGGGCTGCTGTATATACCACTGGGGAGGCTGCTGTATACTACCACTGGGGAGGCTGCTGTATACTACCACTGGGGAGGCTGCTGTATACCACTGAGGGGGCCTGTATACCACACTGCTGGGGGCTGTATACCTGTGCTGGGGTCCACCCTCGGCTTATACACGAGTCAATAGGTTTTCCCAGGTTTTGGGGGCAAAAGTAGGGGGGTCGGCTTATACACGGGTCGGCTTATACACGAGTATATAAGTATTAAAACGTTTTTATGCACTTTCACAGGATGCTTTTAGGAGACAAAAGGAGTGTGAGATTAGTGATAGGATGCTACAGGGACATGTTTTGCTAGCTTAGGAGGTGTTCTGGAGGTGACAGGATCTCTTTAAGTAAGTCCTACAAACTCCTGAATGATTAATGTGTGCAAATGATTCTAGTGAGAGTTCGGACACAAGGGTATAGCTATAGAAGTTTAAAGTTTTGCCCCAGGCTGGTCATCTTCCTTCCTAGTACTGCTTGCAGAGGTGCATGTGGCTTACTTTTTAGATTCCTGGGTGAACAAGCAGTGGCACCTAATAAAAGAAGAACTTTGGGTTATGTATATTGGAACTTAATGGCAGCACTACGTAGCATTTCAAGGTTCCCATAATGGTGAATTGCTAATAGTAATGTCAGTTTCGTTTCTGTTGTGGGAACTCACAATTAGTGCAGCTTTTATGAATGAGCAATAGGATAATAAGATTATGTACTCAGCACATGTGCTGCTATAATGGACATTGAAGGGGATCCAGCTGCATCTGCTGCCCCCAGGTGGAAAACCACAGCGAATGTGATGCTTGGTACAGAGGGTAGAAAAGAATTGACGTTTTTTTTTTGTATTACCTTTAAAAAAAAGGATAATAATCATGATCTGGCTTAAAATACGTATAACGGACTTATTTAAATCTCTCAGTTTAGCATTGGATCTGCTATTAATTGTTATAATATATAATATTATACGTTAGAGCTGGCAACTTTGCTAAAAAGGGACTGTCTCTAGTTTTCCTTTCTTTATTTCTCTCTTTTTATGTCTTTCAGGTTTCCATTTGTGGACTACATCGGATTTCCTGGATTATGTCAGAATCAATAGATTTTTTTTTTTGGATAATAAATTGGTGAACCAGGGAAAGAGTCGAGTATAGTTTTTTAAAATAATTTTGCATGTGTCTTAATATCTTTATAATTACTGGGTTAGTAATGGGGGTGCCTAATGACACCTCTCCATTACTAACACCAGTGCTGGACATCAGGTGATAATACACAACCTGAACTATCATTCCCCCATTTGCCAATGCAACAGGGCAATCGGGAAGAGCTAAGGCATTTAATGTGATGCACCACTTCAGGGGTATTTTTAGGCTGGAAAGTGCCCAATAAGCATGGACCTCCCAGGCTGATAATATCAGCCTGCAGCTGTCTGCGGTACCTTTGCTGATTATCAAAAATGGCTGGGACCCCACATCATTTTTAATTGTTTGTTTTCATATATTTATTGGGTTAAACAAGGCTAAACACCCTTTAGTGTCACATGAAAGGCCCTAAAGGTTGCAAGCTAATAATGTTGGGGGGGACATTATAGAGCTGCAGTATATCTTTTCTTTCATCTAGCTATAGCTTTTTTGTGTCGTCTTTGCGTTGTGTTTGTAAAACAAACAAGAGTCGCTAATGCGAGTCAATGGATGTGAGAAAAAAATTGTATGGCACATTTGTGTGCCGTGCGATCTCGCACCATATTGACTTGCATTGGTTAGCCACCGGCTGTTCTACGCGACCATATGCAGTGTGCAACGATTTTATCCTCATTCTGACTCCAGATGAAGAAAAATTTGAGGATGAACATTGCCTTATTGTTTAACATTGGTGCAAGTGTAATGTGATTTTTTATTCGATTGCAGTCGTATGTTTTATACTTAAGTGGGAGCAAGGCACAGGTGTAACTACAATAACTGCAGGAGTTGCAATCGCCTGTGGGCCCTGGAGCCTAGGGGGTCCCAAAAGTACCTTTGACCTATAGAAAAAGACTATTGCTATTAAAGATTTGCAACAATTGGAGCTCCCATTGGAGCTTTCGCATCGAGGCCCATGAGCTTCAAGTTATGCCACTGGAGCAGTGACGTAATGATCACAGTTGCAGGGGTTGTGGGTACGACGGGGCCCTGACCTATAAGGGGCCACCCGCAGCCACCTTTGAACGCTGATCCCAGCACCGGGTGCCCGCTTCACATGGCTGTGCATCTCCAAGGATGCACATCCATGTGACTGCCAGTGTGTCAGGGAGGGGAGGGGAGGCGGCGGTGTCGGCCTGCGTTTCACTGCAGAACGCATATAAAGCTGGCTGGTGCTGCCTCCTCCACACTAGGAGAAGGCATCACTACCTGCTTTGCCGACACTGCCGCCGACTCCTCCTCCTCCTAAGTCTGAGACCGAAGCAGCGGGGGGAATTGGGGGAGATAAATAAGATTTTTTTTTTTTTATAAATCAGTGCAAGGTAGCCAGAGGATTATGGGGGAGGAGAGAGGAGTATTTACTATATGGGGATTGGAGAGGCTATGGGGCTGCTCTATATGGAGGGGCTATGAGGCTGCACTATATGGAGGGGCTATGAGGCTGCACTATATGGAGGGGCTATGAGGCTGCACTATATGGAGGGGCCATGAAGCTGCACTATATGGAGAATTTTGAATCTGCACTATATGGAGATTGTTGAGGCTGCATTATTCTATATGAAGGGCTATGAGGCTCTATTATACTATATGGAGGGCTAAGAGGCTGCATTATGCTATATGGAGGGATATGAATCTGCATTATGCTATATGGAGGGATGTGAGGCTGCACCATACTATATGGAGGGATGTGAGGCTGCATTATACTATATGGAGGGATGTGAGGCTGCATTATACTGTATGGATGGCTGTGAGGCTGCATTATGCTATATGGAGTGATATGAATCTGCATATTATGCTGCATTATTCTATATGGAGGGATATGAGGCTGCAGTATATTATATGGAGGGATATGAGGCTGCATTATACTATATGGAGGGATGTGAGGCTGCATTATACTGTATGGAGGGATGTGAGACTGCATTATACTGTATGGAGAGATAGATACCAGCAGGAAGGACAGCGCCACAGGCATGGGTAGTGATGAAAACAAACTTCTTTATTCAGTGGTCGTGCAGCAACGCTTCGACCATCCACACGTGGTCTTTATCAAGCTTGATAAAGACCACGTGTGGATGGTCGAAACGTTGCTGCATGACCATGGAATAAAGAAGTTTGTTTTCATCACTACCCATGCCTGTGGCGCTGTCCTTCCTGCTGGTATGTGACATTATCTAGATAAGACTCTCTAGACTGGACGTGCGTCCAGGGACGGGCTGGAATCACTATAAATAGAGCCCGTGAGATCACCTGGTGCGGTGACCGTTTTTTCTTATTGTATGGAGAGATAGAGGCTGCATTATACTATATGGAGGGATATGAGGCTGCATTATACTATATGGATAGCTGTGAGGCTGCATTATACTACATGGAGAGGCTATGAGGCTGCATTATACTATATGGAGGATAATGGAGGTGAATTATAATAATTGGATGACTATAGTGGCTACCTTATGAATGGAGAATTATGGGAAGCATTTATAATAGACGACTATGTGGGTACATTGTTATGTATTGAGGAATATGGGGATGCATTATAACAAGTGAAGGACTATGGTGACAGGAGGGGGCAGACCATATAAACCATGAAGAGGGACATATATACCACAATAAGGACCATATTCCATGGGTAGGACCATATAGGGACATTAATACATAATGAAGGGGGAGAGGGGTCAATCTGTGAGTCTTTAAAGTATTTAGAACATTACAGAGGGCCCATACATCTGACCAACATGTGCGTGAGGGGGTGGGGGGGGGGTCAGGTCTACATTTCGCACTTGGGCCCACCAGACTCTAGTTACGCCACTGCACTGGAGTGAGGCCTAGCTGTGATATCAGAATGGCATTTCCAAATAGAGTCTTTTTTTATAGTGGTTGCTCACTTTTTACTCCAGCGTTACTGATTGCATAATAAATATGTCTAATTTCTATGTGTGGGTGTGGTAATACTTCACGTGGCTTTTATGTGAAATAAAAAGTACATACTGTGTACATTAAATATAATGAGAGGGTGTGATACTGCACAGACGAATGCAGAATAAAAACATATCTGCATATACAGTATAATACATATCATGTATAATAAACAATAATATATACATATACATATAATGCAGTACTTTTTAAATGCCAAATTCTCAGCCATATAAATACAGGCTACACAGCACCAGACTGAACTATAAAGCAACCCTCACCAACAATCAAACATTATAAACACCAATCATCATTAAAACCTCTCATTCTTTTGGTCCACTTTGTGCTCCCCAGTAGTGACCAGTGGTCAACATGGGTGCTGTGACTGATCTGCAGTTATACTACTCTGACATAGCAAGCTGTGATGATGATGACAGTTTTTGATTCAATAGGGCAGGTTTACTAATATGAATGCGCATTAAAGGGAAGCTATCAGCAAGTTGTTGGTATGTAATTTGTGGACATGTTGCAGGGGTTAAAACACTGAATTCCACAGTGTCACTTAACAGACTGTGTGTTTTTGTTTATTTATAATTCTTTTATCACAATGACATTATCATTGCCTAGGCTATTTCTCAGGTCTGCTAGTCTTGTCATGCCCCCTCCTGTGATAAGCAGCTCAGTGTCAATAGACAATGTACACAGAGAGCTGTGGTGTGGGCTAGGATTGCTTTCTGACCTATGTCCTACAGCTTAGAACACTGATTATGTCACAACTGCTGCAAGTAGTAAACTAAATGATACATCACTGGAATCAGGCTCACTTTTCTTTATGTTTCTCTCAGATGAGGTAGCAAAAACCTGGTTACTCATTCCTTTTAAAATTTCTGCAATACAGTATGTGCATTTAAGAACAAATTATTTGGTTTGGCTATAAACATTTTTTTTATGCATTTAAAGGGAAATCACGGGCAGCGTATGTAAGGGCAGGGTCAGCCTTGGGTCATGCATTTGCTAAATGCATGCGTTATTTTCATGTACAAATGTTGAAAAACACATGCGTTAATGCACCCATAGGGTCCAATGCAAAAAAGCATTGCAAAAAGTGCTATGCGTTTTTGGTAGTGTACCCAAAAACACGGTCTGCAGCGTTTTTGGGCCTGTTTTTGAAAACGCATGCATTTTTTAACATGGGAGTCTTTGGGAAACGCATGCGTTAACACATGGTACATTTACGTTAAAGCATGCGTTAAAAATGAACACACGTCATGGAATTGGCAGGGGGAAAAAAAGCATCCTTTAATGCTTCCCTCAAATGGATGCAACCTCCCAAATGTGACCCTAGCCAAGGTAGTAGATAATTCCCACATCAGAAAATGCACAAGAGAATTCTGTGTGAGTAAACATTGTTATCTGCTGGCTAGTGGAATCAAGATTGGGAAAAGTGATTCACAGGGGAAGAGAGTCTAAAGGGGGGCTAGAACATGTGACTGTGGTGTCCCTATGGCAAGGCGCCAAAGGGAGGTACTGCACCCCAATTGAAGGTGTGGTGCCTCCATAACCGTGGACGTGGGGACATCTTCAGAGTCTGCACCCCAACACACATACACAGACCACTTTAATACAGGGGACTGATATTCAGTAGGTCCCAGGGGGTGGAGCCTAATGAGCGGCAGATGGGGAGTGACAGCACAGTCAGACAGATGGTGTGAGGAGAGCAAGGAAGGCAGACGCAGGGGACCCTGCGGCTACAACTGAGGGCGTCTCTTAGGAGAAGGGCGACCCAGACTGGAAAGGGGGTTACTCCAGGACTGGTTGAAGCCAGCTGGAGGCCCAGGTCACCACCAGCATACTGGAGCCGAGGTAGATAGACGCAAGGTTCAACCGTAACTACAGACCGGCAAGCTGAGGGCCCGACACACACAGAGAGCCAAAGCACCCCTAAAAGAAGCCCAAAATCAGTCCCGCAGCTTGGTCCACGACACCAACAAGTAAGAGACTTTTAGGTAACAGACCCCGAGGACTAGAGACTTGGCTCAAGAGGGGCAAATACAGACAGAGAGAGAGAGTACCATTACAACGAGAGCCATATTGAGGGCATCACTGTAAGACTCTGGAGAAACCTTCACGATCTGCGGTTACAATACCTGTTAACCCAGAATGTACAGTTTACCAGTTTCCATCTGGTGCAAGTAAAGAACCGTTTGAGCTGAAGTGGTGTCTGTTCTCCTCTCATTCGGCGCCCCGGAGGGCTACAACATCATCACCGGAGGTGAGGACTACTACTTCCCTCATCCTCCCCGCCGCCATGAGGTAAAGCTCCACCTGTGGGGAGCCGTACTACCAATGCTGCATTCACATCACCTCAGCGGGCGGCTGCAGCGCTGGAAACCCTATTACCAGGTACCACACGTGGCGTCATGTTACCATTCTCCCACCATCATCACCCCCACCCCGCCATTGAGGGTCCAGGGCACGGAACTGGGAACCGACCAGCCGTGATCCCCACTAAAGTAGCCACCTGTCCCGGTATCAGAGTACCCCCTACCCTGTCGACTGACTCATTTCTGGCGTCACAAACAGGATCCCATGCCTGGTAAAACCGGGTACTGTGCACCTTAAATTAGACTTTATTGACTGAACTTTATTTCACTGCATAGGCCCAAAATGGCAGCCTAGAGATGTGACTGAAAATATGCAGGCCCAGGGGCGTGCCTCGGCCCCTCATCAGGGAAGGGCCATGTGTCGAGCCCCAGGCCCTGGGGTACTCGGGTATCAGGCTCTGAGGGGTTCACGGGGATGTCATGGGTGGCGGTGCCTGAGCCCGTGGCCTGGGTGACACTTCAATAGAGGAGTCATGTACAGGGTGATAAGAGTTATTTGTCACGTGATGCCACCTGTAGTACCTGGTGATGGGTCACCAGCGCCGCAACAGTCCTCCGGAGGGCGATGGTATTGCGGCAAGTATGGCAAAGCTCCCTACAGGTGGAGCTGGTCCTCCGAGGCAGCGTTCCTGTAAGCAAACAGGTTGAATTTTGTAGCACAAAGACACGGAGGCAAAGTCACTCTCCCAGGTACTTAACTGTAAACAGTCATCAGCATACAAGTCCACAGTTCAGCAAAAGTTGTTAAAGAAACAGGTAGCTCTACGGGTGGCTGCAAGTGGATGCCAGGTGGTATGGCGGTACCCATGGTATGCCTTAGTTGACGAACCCGTGTTCTTTCTTCCCCACCTAGGATAAGTCTATACCCAATTACTCCTTGAAGGTAGACTTGGGGCTCCCCTCCCTCAAAGTGAAGAAGCAGGCATACTGCTCCGTCTGGCAGGGTGTCGCAGTTGGTGAACAGACCGCAGCAGCCGGTTGACGACTTCAGAGGTGGACTCTGGCCGTTTCCTCAGGTCCGGCGTTCCTGTGGTGGACTGGGGAATTCTCTGAAGTATGGTCGCTCCACGCTGGGGTTCTCCCTTTCTCTCTCGTGCCCAGAATCACGCGTCAGGCACCCTCAATCAGGATCCCCTCAGGATCCCCTTTCATCTTCCTTAAGGATCAGCCTGGAGCTGTCCTGTTAGACCTCGCGACTCGCTCCACACTCCTCCTCGACTCCTCTCCAACTCCCTTTTCCTCACTCTCCCAAGAGGTGCTAGATCCCTCCCGGGTAACCTTCCACCACTAGTCTAGTATGGGAGTGCAGAAATGGGTAACTGGATGCCTTTCAAATGAAACCTACTCTCCTCGGTACAAGTCACGATCCGGGTGTCAACGCCGCAAGTACGATTCAACGTCTAGTCTGGCAAAAAATATGTCCTCTTGTAGTCCGGGTTCACATATGAATCCCCATCCACTTGCAGTTGGGGAAAATTACACCACTTTTACGAGTGCAATACCCCGGTGTGACGCCTGACCATGTGGGGTGCCACATTCCCCCCTGTTGAAACATACTCGTCCTCGAATATAGGTACCTGTTAAACCGGGGAGTGAAAAGCATTTTTAAATTTTCAGCAACATCAACAGGGAAACTATATACATCTAAGCATACTTCAATTTCTTCCTATCTCAATGAGGCACATTTTCTTGTAACGGCAAAAAAATATGAGTCTGCACACATTGGAAGCAGCAGTGTGAACTGCAACCAATCCCCACCAAAAACATGATAAACAAGTGCAAAAACAGTATATGAATCACACAAAAGGCGCTCTGCTATAAAAATATAAATAAATAGCAAGTGCTGTAACAAAAACAGGGCCTTTTGGTTTATACGTTTCTGCAAGAAAACGTACAATAAGCTGTCTCACCCACTCCACGGTAGGCCCTGATAGAGACAGTCCTAACTCTGTCCCTAGTGCTACGGTAAAAACCTGCCAGTGTGTACATACCTCAGCTGGACAGGGTGAGGGAGAGCACAGGACTTGCTGTTTTTGCACTTGTTTATCACATTTTCTTGTAACGTTACACACTCCTTGCAGCAATTATTATAGACCCCACAGTCCTCAGGTCACCCACTGGCCAAGATGTTACTCTCCGGTTTCATTATCTGCACAAAATATACTTTTGAGTACACATCGGCCCAACGGGGACTAACTGTGCGGGTCTGGCGGTGACATATTGTCCAGCACAGTCCAGTGTGAGTTATCACCGCCGGACCGCTATATGTCACACATCATCAACAAAGTAAAATAAAAGTCTATGGGTCTTCCATGGTTCAACACTCAGGGGCACTGTTCATTTTTCAGGGCATTATTCAGGATCAATAGGGAGAAGTAAGGAAAAAGGGGCTATTTACAGTCATAGTCTCTACAACGAGAGTCTATTGTTGGCATGCTATGCGAATTACAAACCAGCCTAAGGGGCCTGGTTGTCTTTCAAATGAAACCTGCCCACCTCGATACAAGTCACGATCCGGGTGTCTACGCCGCAGGTACGATTCAATGTCTCGTCTGGCAAAAAAGATGTCCTCTTGTAGTTCGGGTTCACATATGAATCCCCATCCTTCTTCTTGGTAGGAAGAAACTACAGTTCCTTGGAAGCGCAACTCCTATGGAAGCGGGGGCTGTGCTCTGGTTTCATCTCGAAGTCGCCGGGTAGCCTGTTCTTTCTGGAAGCATTCTTCTCTTCTTCTTTGTCATGCTTGTTGGTCTTGCTGGTTCAGGGATGACTGGTATTCTGGTGGTGGTGAGTTTCCAGTTGGGACTCTGGGCAATACTCTAGTCTCTGCTGTGCTCACAATGACGGGGGTACCCTGCCACTGCCATGCAGACCACCATGCAGCCTCTGGGGTACTTCCTCCTGAACCTCCTTCAATGTCCTCCGGCTCCTCAAAGTCTGTCTCGTCTCCCCCTTCCTCAGCTTCTACAATCACGTCTGGTTCTCCTGGGGGAGACCGCTCTGGCTCTAGCTGGAGATAGCTGCGGGTACGGGATGGTGGTTCTACAGGGGCTCCAGTCGGGGTCTCTGCATCCCGGGTCTGGACGGGTGACGGGACGGGTGGGAAGGAGGCTCAGTATTCCACGACTGCTTGTACTGCTACCGCTACCTCTCGCGCTTCTCGGCCTTCTCTCATAGTCATCAGTTCACACGCCCTCTCCGTTCTCCACCGCCGGCACACCCACTCCAGGGCTTCCTCCATGTTCTGGCAGAGCCATCCAAAATTGTCTCTCCAGTAGTCGGCATCCCCCTCTAGTGTTAAGAGGGACGCCGCTGACGGGTCTCCTTGTGCGGCTTTGGCCTGTTCTTCGACCTCGCGCACGATGTCTCTCTAACGGGGTGCCGCCATGCTGCGGGTATAAAGGATCCTTGCTCATTCTGTCCTTCTCTTCCGGTTTGTATCTTTTTTGGCAGCCACACCCGGGGCACTTCCTGTGGGCCATGCCCCCTGAGTGATTGATGGCAATCAGGGCAGCCACACTTTTTCACACCTCCGTCTTGGCCCTTCTTCTTCTAGGGGCTGAGGCACACTCCCGGGCCTACACATGGTGTCTAGTACATGGCTACGGTGCCATCTTGGGTCCATTTTTGGAGCCAAGCAAAGGCGGGAAAAGTTCTTTTCAATGCAGTTCAAAAGTCCAAGGCACACAGTACATGGTAACACCGGGTACAAGATCCTGTTCACAGCACCAGAAATATATGTCAAGCCCCAGGCCCTGGGGTATTCGGGTATCAGGCTCTGAGGAGCCGAAGCACCCCTAAAGAAGCCCAACATTAGCCCCGCAGCTTGGTCCACGACACCGACAAGTAAGAGACTTTTAGGAAAAGACCCTGAGGACTAGAGACTTGGCTCGAGAGGGGCAAATACAGACAGAGAGAGAGAGAGTACCAGGACCATGAGCGCCATATTGAGGGCATCACTGTCAGACTCTGGAGAAACCCTCACGATCTGCGGTTACAATACCCGTTAACCCAAAATGTACCGTGTACCTGTTTCCATCTGGTGCAAGTAAAGAACCGTTTGAGCTGAAGTGGTGTCTGTTCTCCCTTCAGTCAGGGCTACAGCATCATCACCGGAGGTGAGGACTACTACTCATCTGCCCTGCTGCCCTAAGGTAAAGCTTCACCTGTGGGGAGCTGTACTACCAAAGCTGCATTCCCATCACCTCAGCGGCCGGCCGCAGCGCTGGTAACCCTATTACGAGGTACCATAGATGGCGTCACAATACCATTTCCCCCATCACCATCATCCCCACCCCCGCCACTGAGGGTCCAGGGCACAGAACCGTGAACCGACCAGCCGTTATTCCCCACCAAAGCAACCACCTGTCCCGGTATCCGAATACCCCCTCCCTGTCAACCGACTCATGACCATTTGTGAAATACAGTTGGAAAATATAAAACTTCAACAGAGTAGGGGAATCATCGGTCAAATGTGTACCAAGTCAGACTTGCTGAGGAAACTGAGCTGTCTTATGACTGCACCCAGAGGCAAAAGATTGATGGTGTGCAGCTATGGCACCCCAGGGTACAAGTGCCACAATGTCATTATCACCCCCGGGTGGTAGTGTCACTCTTGAGAGCAACAAAGGAACTCCACACCAGGCAAAACCCAAAGCATACAACACTTTTCTGCCTCCAGGCCTGAAGGGGGAGACCAAGACCCGGGTTCAGGGTGAGCTCCCCTATAAATTCTGGTCTAGAGTGGAATTATAGAAAAGGAAAAAAAAGGAGACACAGAGGCGCAATAGTGCCCTATCAATGCGGCTCAGAACTAAACACATGGGTCACAAAGAGGTGCACTAACCTGATCTAGTTGTGTGCACCCACAACTAGTTTTTATGGCATGTAGCTAAAAGCTGCTGCAGGACCTCCACCGCCACGTAGCACATGTAAGAATATCCACAGATCCAGGGAAGATGTACCGTATATACTCGAGTATAAGCCGAGTTTTTAAGCCCAAAAATTGGGCTGAAAAGTCCCCCCCTCGGCTTATACGCGAGTCACTGTATACTGTATACAATCTATACAGTATACAGTGCCCCCCCATATCAGTATACAGGCCCCCCCTTGGGTAGTAATCCTGTAAAGGAAGAGATTAGTATACTTATCCCTCCGCTGTCCCGCTGCCGCTTCTACCTTCAAGACCCTATTTATAGGGGGAACTGGCTCAAAGTGACCAGTGGAGCTCCCCCTAGAGGCTTGGGGTGAAACCAGGTGTTCTAAGGTGTTTTTAAGTGTTGCTTTGCTGTGAGCTCCATTCATGCCCTAAGGAGTTATGTGGTGCCCAACAGGTGCCAGGGTGCCACATTCCCGCTTAGTTAACCTCAGTTCTCCCGGCTGAGCAAAAAGTTTATTTTACAATCTTAACCTCTAAGCATTTTATACATTCAATAACAGAGTCTTAAAGAAAAATACAAAAATCACTGAAAAAGGAAGGGAAAAATATGAAAATATGAAAAGCAGTCCGTATGGCACTAGTCCATCTGCCGCAGGCTGGAAAAGGTAAAGTTTTGGTCACACAAGTCCTGTGACAATTGTCCAAAGTTTATGAAAAGGGAAAAAGGTAAAGTCCACACATATTTAAACTTTATACATTCCCTATGGGTGTCTCTGCTTGGGAGGCCGGTACTAACCTTCTTTACCTTACCAGGCGCTTGCTGTCCCCAACTTAATATCCTTGGGACAGGGCCCAGTTCCTCCACCCTTCTGTACACTACTTTTTACAGGTTTTGAAACGGTTGCTATTTACATTGACAGGTACTATATTCTACTACATTCTAAACCCATTCTCCAAGTCTGTTTGGGGGTTGTCCTAATGTGCTACGTGTAGATTTGCGTAGTGTAGGTGTCTCAAAAGCTGTTGATGTAGTGTACGAAGTGGTTCTTAATTCTCTACTTCTGCTTTGTGGTATGCCACAGTAAGTACGTAAGCGATCTACTGGACTATCCTCTGAAGGTAGTTGTGTAGGAATTTGGTCTCTTACTGTGGGACTAGCAGGTTCACCGATTACAGGAATCTCAGGTTCCAAAATAACAGGCTGCATATCTTGCACTTGAACTTGTGGTTGGACTTGTTGATTTTGAATTGGTTGTTGTTCTTCTACATGCTGGTAGAAATGCATAACTGGTATAATGTATGCTCCATCGCATTGTGGCCAGTCTGCTGGTAAATATCCTATGTCTGTAAGGACTAGATTTTCTTTTTGTTCTTCTTTTGTAGTTACAGTAGGGTAACAAGTTACTTGTGGGATTAACTGTGGTGGACATTTCTTCAAATGGTCCCTTGAAACAGTTGTAAAAGTATTCCCATTATCTTTGCTGATAACGCAAGTTTTGGAGTTGTCATACTGTGATGGCATAATGGCGTAGGGTTCTGATTCCCAACTGTTATCCAATTTGTTGTTTTTTCTTTTTCTTTTTAGCACTAAGTCTCCTGTAGCTAGAGGTTCAGCTGAGGCGTGCTTGTTAAAGTCTTTTTCTTGCTTGTTTCTGCTGATTTCTAGGTTTCTTTCAACACTTTCCTGTACAATTCTGTACTGTTCTTGGCGTTGACTGACCCAGTCGTCATCAGATGAGTCTTCTGTGGGTTCGATGGTTCCCATCTGTAAATCAATAGGCAATTTACCTGGTCTTGCTCGCATCAAGTAAGCAGGTGTGTAGTTGGTTGAACTGACAGGTATGTGGTTGTAGATGTCAACGAGATCTGGAAGCTTCTCAGGCCATTGATTTCTCTCGTCAACTGGTAAGGTCTTGAGCATGTCAATGACTATGTGGTTCATCTTCTCACATAAACCATTCGTCTGGGGATGATAAGGTGTGGTGCAAATCTTTTTACACCCATATAGCCCTAAGAATTATTGGAACAGAGCTGATTCGAAGGCTGGCCCTTGGTCCGCCAAGACTTGGTCTGGATACCCATGGGGGCGACAGAAGTAACTCTGGAACGCTTTGGCTGCTACCTCTGCAGTTAAATCCTTAACTGGAACTACTACCAGGAATCTTGAATAGTGGTCCACAATGGTGAGAGCGTAAGTGTACCCGGTGCGACTTGGGGTAAGCGTCACGTAGTCGAGAGCAACTATTTCAAGAGGTTTGGTGGTAACAATTGGCTGCAACGGAGCTTTCTGAGTTAGATGGTCTTTCCTTCGAAGGTGACATGGTCCACAGTTTTTACACCACTTGTCAATTGAGCCTCGCATACCGACCCAGTAGAACCGATCCTTCAGGAGTCTCTCCAGCTTCTTCCATCCAAAGTGTCCAGCATCATCATGGTATGCTTCAAGGATCATTTGGACTTCAGTCTTGGGAACTACAATCTGCCAGATGAGTTCGTGGGTTCTTGGATTGAGGTATCTTCTGCATAGTTTACCTTGGTAGACAAACAACCTTCCTTTCTCTTTCCACAGGCGTTTAGCAGTTTGTGAGGCATCAGGGTCCATGTTGGCGTGTTCTTGAGTAATAAGCTCTCTTACCAGGCTGACATCTGGATCGTTGGCTTGAACCTCCTTCCAGTCATGGTGAGGTAAAGGGTTCACGGTCCTCTCTACACGTTTCTGGTCCCTCTGATGACACGTTGCTGTACCCGTACGGTGGAAAGCAGGTAGTTCAATCTCCTCCAGGTCATCTATGTCTTCTCCTCTTCAGGAAGGTTAGGCATTCTGGACAGGGCATCAGCATTGCCGTTCTTGTGACCTGCCCGGTATTTTACAGTGAAGTCGTAGTTAGCGAGTCTTGCTACCCAACGCTGTTCTAGGGCTCCCAGCTTTGCAGTCTCTAGATGTGTTAGAGGGCTGTTATCTGTGAAAGCTGTGAACGGGGCGGATGCCAGGTAATGCTTGAAATGCTCTGTGATTGCCCAGACCAGGGCCAGGAACTCTAGCTTGAAGGAGCTGTAGTTCTCCAGGTTCCTTTCCGTGGGACGGAGCTTTCTGCTGGCGTAGGCTATCACCTTCTCCTTGCCCTGCTGGCGTTGAGCTAGGATGGCTCCTAGGCCTTCATTGCTTGCATCAGTATACAATAAAAATGGGAGATTGTAATCAGGATAGGTCAGGATTTCTTCTCCAGTGAGAGCGTCTTTCAGCTTCTGGAAGGATTGTTCCTGCTCTGGTCCCCAGTGGAACGGGGGTCCCCTGATTTTGCCGTTTTTGGATTGACCTACTAAGAGATCTTGCATAGGTGCTGCTCTCTTGTTATAGCCTTTGATGAATCGTCGGTAGTACCCGACCAGTCCTAGAAATTGACGTACCTCTTTGTGAGAAGTGGGTGCTGGCCAGTCCTTGATGACGGTTACTTTATCCGGATCCGGTGCTACGACTTCAGTGCTGACCACGTGTCCTAGGTATTGGACCTTGGGCTTCAGCAGGTGGCACTTGGACGGTTTCAGTTTCATCCCGTACTTGGACAGTGACTCGAACACTTCACTCAGGTGCTGGAGGTGATCTTCATAGGTCTGAGAGTATACAATGACATCATCAAGGTATAACAGGACAGTCTCAAAGTTCTTGTGGCCCAAACAACACTCCATCAGCCTCTGAAATGTTCCTGGGGCATTGCACAACCCGAATGGCATACTGTTGAACTCGCATAAGCCCATAGGTGTCGTGAAGGCTGTCTTCTCACGATCCTCCTCTGCAACGGCAACCTGCCAGTACCCACTAGTAAGATCTAATGTGAAGAAGTAGTTGGCAGATTTGAGTGCAGCTAGTGACTCTTCTATGCGGGGTAATGGGTATGCATCCTTGTGTGTGACTTTGCTGATTTGTCTGTAGTCTACACACATCCTCATACTACCATCTTTCTTTTTAACCAGGACTAGTGGTGCGGCCCAGGGACTACAGCTATCCCTAATGACTCCTGCATTTTTCATGTCCTGAAGCATCTCTTTTGCTTTTTGGTAGTGTGTTGGTGGTATAGGCCTGTACCTTTCTTTGATAGGTGCATGGTTGCCTGTGGGGATATGGTGTTGTACTTTAATCCTCCCAAAGTCAAGTGGGTGTTTGCTGAACACTTGCTCATATTCCCGAACTACCCGGTAAACTCCATTTTTCTGGTGAGTAGGTGTATTATCAGTTCCTACACTGAGCTCCTGACGCCATTTCTCTAACTGATCTTTGGAGTGAGGGGGTTCATCAGTGACTGTTTGTGCTGAGGATCTTACATCAATGATAGCATCATCTTTGACTTGGTACAATTTTGCGACAGTGGCATATCTAGGCAATCTGACCTTGTCATCACCATAATTCAATATGCGTACGGGGACTCTCCCTTTTCTCACATCGACCAACCCTCTGGCTGTCAAGAGCGTAGGACTACTATCGGACATTACAGGTTCTACTACAGCTTGGTAGTCTTGCCCTCTGAGGCCTATGGCTGCTCGACACCAGATCATCATTTCACTTCTGGGTGGTACCACAATTGGAATGGGATCTGTAACCCGTACTCTGCCAATTTCACCATTAGACAATGTTACCTGTTGTTGATAAACCAGAGCTCGGATCTGCTTTTGAATAGCTCTCTTCTCTCTGGGTCTACCAGCTTCAACACTCTGTTGGAGTAAAAACAACACTTCATCGATGCATTTAACCATAACATTAGTACCCAGTATTACATAGGGATCTTTGTTGTTTGGTTTATCCTGAACCACTAGAATACCCTGGTTCTTCAACTGCACTCTCCCCACCCTTACTGTAGCTTCCCACTGCCCCTCTATTGTAACCAATATACCATTAGTGGCTTCAATGTTTAAATCAGGGTTAGGGGGTTCCAGCTTAACATCTGGCCAGAACCGCTTGTAAAGGATACTCGGGATAGTTGTCACCTGGGATCCAGTGTCTATCAAGGCGGATATAGCGATACCATCGATGACGATTGGTAGATATGGACAGTCTCCTACATACTTGTGTTCCCAGCTGGTCGTTGGGCCTGGACAGTCTACTCCTGGGGTTGGCCCTTCTCGCCCAGGGGTTTCCCGTTTAAAGGACAGGATTGTTGAGTACGTCCTCCTAAGTCATTCTGCTGACTGGTGCGGCGTCTGTCAGGACTGCGGCGGTCTGCAGGTTTTCCTCGCGGCGGCTGTGTCTTTCTCTTCATCCACGGGACGTCGTCAGGGCTGTCGGCGAGCTGAATTTTGTCCGATGACCTTGCATCTGTCTTGGGTCTTCTCCCAGCTTGTAGCTTGGCCACGTCCTTCATCAGCTGCTCTACATTAGCACACAGTTGCTCAAACCGATCAGGTGTTGCAGTCTGTGCGCTGGAGTGAACCGCAGGGCTTGAAGATGCTGCTGCCGGCACGGAAGGGGTGTCAATATGCTGCTGCTGTGAAGCGGGATCTGGCACTGCGGCGAGCCGTTGTCCCCAAACTGTTAAGTCTCTCAAAGTGTCAAACTCTGCGCCAGGATTTTGTATGGACCACCAGCTTGCTTGCTTTCTATCCTCAGATAGTCTAAGGTCCACAATAAATTGTCCAATTAACGCTTTGTTTACATCTCTGACACCATCAGGATCAACTTGTTTTAAAAGTCTTAATGCTTCTTGCAAGCGCAGTGAATAATCTAGGACACTTTCTTGTGCCCTTGGTTACAACGATAGAATGACAGTTTTAATTCAGCTTCGGTATGGCGTTCAAAAACCCGGGTTAATTTAGCGAATATCTGCTCCACAGATTCCTGAGTTTCTGCAGGTCAGCTGCGGCTCTGCAGCTCGGCTGCGCCCGTTAACTGTCCCATAACAACTGAAGCTCTCTGCTTACCGGTCATAGCGTACATGTCCAGCGTTTGGCATATCTTCTTCTGGAATGTCTCCAAGGTGCTGGGTATACCGCTGTACTTAGGTAACCAGGTCGCATTCGGAACGTAAGGCAGAGATGACGGCATAATCGGAGCGGGTTGCTGTGGCATACCGCCGGCTTGTTGCTGTCCATCGGGAGGTATGTTTTGTTGCAGGGGTACCGCGTTGTTGGGAACCGGATTACTCATGGTCGCTCCCCCTTAGTTAAGCGCGGCCAGTCCCTCGGTTTCAAACGGAAGTGTCGTCCTCGCGGTGAGGAGTGAGGCACCACAGGAGCTTCCTGTTCCTGCTGCGTACAGGGGAAGTCGTCAGGGCGTGGGGGTCGGGGCCTATCTTCGCGCCCTTTGCCTAGGAATGCCCCTTCTTTTCCCACCTTTCGCGCAGCAATGGCAGATCAAATTTACAGTTCGATATTTACAGTAATTAAATAGCACACAATACCCGTGGTAACGGGCCTGCTCGTATCCTGTTCGTGACGCCAAATTCTGACTCACCGTGACCGGGGTGTTCACGTCGCAGGCGTTGACTCTCCTCTTCTCACGGAACCGCGCCTGCGGCTGTGGGGCCCGGTGGTCCAGATCAATAGGGGGAATGGCTGAACAGTAGGGGTTAATTGTCTTCATGACGCCACCTGCAGGTGTTCCGGTGACTTCACCGGCGCTGCTGGGCCTCCGGGGGATGTTAGGCAGCAAGATGGGACGCTCCCCACAGGATGAGCGGGAGTCCGCGAAGCCAGGAGCTGCACAAGATGTTGTGAGGCAGCTGCGGTAGCACTGCTGTTAGGCCCAGGAGTTAGACACAGACACACCAAAGTCTTTTAAGTACCTTTACTGATGGTTTTCAGGTACGCTCAGACCGGGTGAGGATGAAGTCAGCACTTCTGGAGGTTCACAGCAAGCAGTTGTTGTAAGCTTCCTTTCTCTATTTCTCTAATTAAGGTCGGGGGGATGTGGAATCCAGCCGGACCGGGTGGTATGTTCAGTGGAACAGATTTCACCTTGGTAGCTGCACTGAGGGCACTGTGAAAGGGTGATGATAATTCTATCTTCTTCCCTGGGCTCTCGCTGGTAGGTGCGGCAGGTGAACAGGGGGCTAGACTCCCTGTGAAGTATGCTGGTTTCCTGTGGTGGCTATGTAGTTCCCACAGCTTCGGTTCCAGTAACCGGTTATTAAGGGAGAGAGATATGATCACTCTGGTGTCCCAGAGAGGTGCTTCTCCTTTCCCTCTAACACCAATTGCAAGGGTTTCCACACTGGCTGGGTGGCTGGTGGGGCCTAGTGTATGTCTCATAAGGTGGAGATCACACACAGCCTGCAGCTCTCCTAGCGTCTGCACACTCTGAAGTTTCTACCTTCAAAACCCTATTTATAGGGGGAACTGGCTCAAAGTGACCAGTGGAGCTCCCCTAGAGGCTTGGGGTGAAACCAGGTGTTCTAAGGTGTTTTTAAGTGTTGCTTTGCTGTGAGCTCCATTCATGCCCTAAGGAGTTCTGTGGTGCCCAACAGGTGCCAGAGTGCCACACTGGGACACCACACATCCTACCAACACCTCAAATAGCAGGCCCAAGTTTCATCAATATTTCCCTCTTCTCTTACACCAGTCCCTGCATGCCATCATCCACCCCCTCCTGCTCTTCATCCTCATCTGAATTACCCTCCCAATCAGTCCCAAGCTGGGAGCACTGCAGCACTGCCTCAGTAAAGCGGCAAAATGCTCTGCTGAAACTCCTCTCTTTTAGGTGATAAACCACATGCTGCAGCAATGTTATTGAAATGTCTAATAGAACATACTGACCTGTGGCTCTCGCCGCTGAACCTACATAGTGTGCGATAATGGACATAACCTTGTGGCTGCTCTGAAGCTTGGCAAGCTGGAACACGTTCCATGCTTGGCCCACATGCTCCACTTAGTTGTATAGTGGTTTCCGAAAAGATACTCAGACTTGCCTGAGCTACTTGTGAAGTAATGCTACATCTCCACCCATTTCAGAAAGTCATCTGCCATGTCCGCTCGCCTGACAGTGCTGCAGCATTGCATTCAATTGCCACCTCACCAAATTCTTTCTGACTTTCCCACACACTGAAACTCATTTCATATATTGGCAAGGCTTTGTGAGCAGCAAAGAGCAGTGGTTATTACTCCAACATGCCCGTTGGACTTCTAATCAGCCTCCGCACATAATAACTGTAACGCCGTTCAGATGGTTGTGGATTCTCAGGAGGTACAGAATTCTATCCAGTATCTGGTTCACTGGCGGGGATACAGGGACCTGAGGAGGGATTTTGGATCTCAGCTTGTGCTGTTAAGGCTGATCATTTGATCAGAGCCTTCCATAGGAAGTTTCCGGGAAAACTTGGGGGTCCAGTGCATCCCCTTAGAGAAGGGGGGCTGTCATGAATCCTCCGCTCTGCATTCAGGTTGTGCTGGTGTGGCGCCCCTGCGTCCAGGAGGCCACAAAGGGAACTGCAGCCAGGCAGGTAGGACATTGTTGAACAACAACACCCTCACAGCCCACACAACCCACGTGTCAGGAGAAGGTTACATCCAGCCCTGAGATTTGAACTATATGAGATCGGAGGGGTGGTGGATTCAGAGGAGTGGGTTGGGCACACCAGAGGTCAGGTGACTGACAGTATATAGTGAGGGGGAGGAGTGAAGGAAAGGAGTAGGCCGATGTGAGCTGAGATGTAAAGACTGAAGGAGAATCACACTTCTGTGAGTGCAAGGCTAGGAGTGCAGAATCCGTACTGAGCCAGTGCGAGCCAGAGGGGAGAGAAAGCCCGTCCGATGCTGATGCCACCAGGAGTGTGACAGAACAGAGAGAGACGGTGGAACCCGTGCCCTAGACAGCAGCTGAAGCCACAGACTGCAGGTGGAGAAGCCCTCCTATGATACTAGAAGGAACAGAGAGAAGGAGCCTGGTAGAGCCTCGTGCTGAGGACTACTGGAGGCTGGGCTAAGTAGAGTGTCGGCTCTAGAGGGGACCGTAGTTCACCCGGCATCCCCAGACAACACGACGGGGGGTCTGAGTTCCAGATTGAGATCCCTAACCCTAAAGGACAGGCAGCTCAGTGACGCACTAGGACTCACAGAAGCCCGAGTCACCGCCATACTTTCCAGTGTCACACAACACAGAGAAAGAGAATGCAACAGCCCGGAAAGGGACACTAAAGACTGTGTGAGGGGTCACAGAGAGAGAGAGGCCTGGCTGCAGGGAGCAAAGGGAACCCGGAAAGGGAGAATGCACCTGTGTGTTAAGAACTGTGCTTAAAGCTTGTAAAGAACAGCAAATGACTTGTAAACTGCTTGGAAAGAACTCAGAGTAAAGCTTTGGAAAACCCTGAATTGCCTCTCTTGTCTACCTCTATCTGCACACCATCTTCCCTCATGCAGATCCAGCCTGTCAGCACCAGCCAGGAGGAGAGATCCCTGCAGCCTGCAAAGTAAGTGTGCTACAACGACACACAATAGACTCAACCCTTACTGCCCCGGGGGATACAGTTCTTCCCACTGGAACTACACCATCTTCGCTGCCACTCCATCACCCCCGGAGGTTCTGCAGCAGCGGCGGCCCCATCACTGGCCGCACCAAGTGGGTGGCGCCACGAGTGACAAATCCCCTTGTAAATATTCCCCATCTTTATTGTGAGGGCCCAGGGACACGGTCCGGACCAAGCCACCCGTGACTTCCCCGGCACCGACCGGTCCGGTACCGAGTACCCATGTCCCGTGGGGGCTCCACACTGGCTCTGCTGGTTCATTGATAGCTTAGTCAAGCTATCTGGAACTGGGATGTGCTGGGCTTTTGGTGTGTTGATTGACAGCTAAGTCACCCAATCTCTTTCTAGGTTGTGCTGACATTTTGCATGTCTCCTGTAATTGCTCTGCCTTTTTAGCTCTGTTTTTCCAGAGCAATTGGGAATTTAACTTTTGCTGCCTGACCTTACCTGTGTTTGACCATTCTTTTGTCCCTCTGCTCTGATCAGGTCCTGTTCAGATAACTTAGGCCGGCTGCACACTTGCACTCCCCGCCGCTGCGTATTTAAGGATTGTTTGATCTTGAAGCAAGTAATGTATCGCAATCAACCATACCAAAATGGTGGAAAAACAGTCTCTCTCCCTACTCCAGAACTTTCTATGCTCTAACAAGGACAGATAGCAGCGGTATTGTGAATAACCCCTTTAAAAGGGCTGTTTGTGACTCGCCTCCAGGGCCGTGGGGTACTCGAAACCGAGCGGTTCGGTCACAGGTTCACGGGGGCTGAGACCTGACTCCGTGGCCCTGCGGAGTCACTAGAAAATGAGGGGGAATTTATGTAGGGAAAATGAATCGTGACACCACCTGTGGTATGCAGCTATTAGTGGCCTCCGCTGCTGCAGAACCTCTGGAGACGATGGACAGGCAGCTGAGATGGAGTGGCTCCCCACGAGTGAAGCAGGTCCCCAGGGCAGTAAGGGTTGTTTGATTATCTCTGGCAGGCAGGGGGTTAACCTTAGGCCTCACTGCCTTGATCTGGTCCTGTTCCTCAGTGCTTCTGCCTGCCGGCTTCTCCCTTCAGCACCTTTGCGCGCAGAGTCACGGTTCAGCAAGCACTGGCCTTGTTGGGCGACTGGTACCTGTCTCCTGACCCTCGGCCGACTGCCTTCTCAGGATTGAGGCACAGCTCCTATGAAGCTTGTGGCCTCTGGTTCAGCATTCTGGGTCTTGGACTCCCATGCCGCATTCAGGTCCAGTCCCTGTTTCTAGACCATACCCCTCCGTCTGGTATTACCAGTCCCAGATTCAGGTTAACGGGCCGCTCTCACTTCGCCGGTGCCCCTAGGCTACCAAAATACTCATCGAGTAATGAATATCTCAAATGCCATACTATTTGTGCGGATAAGGAGTAGTACGAGTATGTTCGCTCATCTCTACTCGGGACTCTTAAATTCAGAAGGTAGTTGTGGTTGGGGAAAAACCTCTGTAGTAGTGAATAACGCATGCTGTCGAAGACCTTGGATGTCTGCACCTCCTGGGATAAGGACCCCAATTGCATGGCCAGAGCGTTCACAGTGTCCATGTTGACTTCTAATCACACAAAAAATGGAGAGGACTGGTGATAATATTATGATAATGGGAAATTAAGTGTAACTGACCCAACCAGTTCCTGATTCTGCAGTAAATAATGGTTCCTGCGTGAGTTAGAATAACACCAACCACAGACTAAGAGGAGGCTACTCGGACCTAAGCTGCTTAACAGGCTGTTAAGAGCTTCTTGTACCTCCTTAAGAACGTGGGGACAGAGCAGAGTGCAATTTAACTGAAAAAAAGAAAAAGTGTTGAGATAGAAAAATATACCAAAATGAGGTAAAAACAAATCACAAGTGGAAAAATAAAGATCTAACTTCTAGGAGAGTATGCCACGCACTTCCTAACGAGAAACAAAAGATAAGAGCTGGGTAAGAGCATAAACAGCAATGATTTTAACCTTAGCTCGTCTCTCGCTTATTGGCATAAACAAACGTCATTATGGCTTGACTACAAATAAGAATATCACCAGCAGGAAAGAGCAGCTAAGGGAAGGTATTTATAGCTGCACCTGAAAGGTGATTGGGTAAACAAATAAATGGAACATATGCTAACCTAAAGAGACTAATGCAAGGATAACACGCAATGAACACCCACAGAAAGGATAAATCCAGTGTCGCTCAGGAAAAATTCAACCCGACCACATAGCACAAACTCAAAGGATCAAATCCTGACACATGACATTAGCCTACACAAAGTATAATAGCTACCTACAGCCCTGCACACTCTATGATGACCTCAAGAGCCCTCTACACAGTATAATGGCCCCGACACAGTATAATAGCGTCAATACTGTATAATTGCCTCCACACAGCCCTCCACACAATTTAATGACCTCCACAGAAAAGAGTGGCCTCCACACAACATGATGGGCCCCATACAGGTCTCTACATGGTAACTCAGTGGTTATCGCTGCAGTCTTGTATCCCAGGGTCCTGGATTCAAATCCCACCAACAACAACAACTGCAATGAGTTTGTTCTCCCCGTGTTTGTGTGGGTTTCCTCTGGGTCTTCTTGTTTCCTCCCACACTCCAAAGACATACTGATAGGAAGTTTAGAATATGAACCCTAATGGAGACAGTGTTGCTGATGTATCAAAAGTGCTATGGAATTAATGTCGCTATATAAGTGAATAAAATATTATTATTATTATTATAATAATAGTCCTCACAGCCCTCCACGCAGTATAGTGTAGAATGGCTCCCAGAAAGTCCCAACACTTATGTTACTATGGCCCCCACAAAATAAAATGGCCTTCTACAGTCATCCTTAAAATAAAATGGCCCCTCACATAGCCCTCCACATAGAATTATTGCTCACACAAAGTATAATGGTTCTCAAACAGTCCTCTACACCACATAAGGCCTCCCTATGGTATATTGGCTCCTACTCCCCTGCACACAGAATAATATCTCTTAGACAGCCCTCACAGAGTATAATGCCCTCCACACAGCTCTCCTTGCAAAATAACAGCTCACACAGTGTAATTGTGGCGCCCCACCGGTCAGGACGCCACAAAGAGGTACTACACCCAAGGCACGGGTATGGTCCTCCAGCAGTCCCAAGGTGGGAGATGGTAAGGGTGAGTCTTCAACACAACACAACGCACACTTAGGAGCCAGGGGAACCGGGGCAAACCCCGGGGGGAGGACCCAGTGGAACAAGGGTAGAGAAGTGTGGGTGGAACAACAACAATGTGGAGTAGTTTCAGTTTGAGTAACAACAAAAGAACAGCTAGTGTTTAGTGCTGGGAGAAGTCGAGTCCAAAGAGCCTTGGCACCCCAGGGGCCCCGGCAAAGCAAAAGTGGCGCGTGCGCCCAAATCTGGAACAAATGCCACCAGACGGAGGGGTTGTGGTCAGAAACAGGGACCAGCCCTGAATATGGTGCAGGAATTCATAACCAAACCATTGAAACTGAAGGCTATGAGCTTCATAGAAGCTGTAGCTCACACACCTGGCGTAAACCCAGAGAAAGGTGCCGAACAAGTGTCCAGGGACCAGGTACCAGTCACTCACTATTACCAGTGGCTGCAGGAGGCGCTTACAACAGTGCTGACAGAGAGACAGGACCAGGGAGAGCCTAAAGAACAGGCACATCACAGAGGATCTCATACCATCTCCGTTCTACCAAACATTGCACAGGCTGGAGCTTATCCAAGAGTGTGTAACATCGATGGCTTGTTGTCCGTGAAGCTTGCTGTGAGTAAAACTGGGAACAGTATTGCAGAACGGTGTGAGACTGTGTTATTCCTACGGCGACAGCCTGTGGAGGCCACTGAACAAGGTAATGAGGTCTAAGGTAATCCCTGCCTTCCAAAGACTATTACTCATTACACCTGGTGCCCTGGGGATCCGATCCACCTGTGGGGAGCCACTACATCCTAGCTGCCCATCCATCTTCCCCAGAGGTTCTGCAGCAGCGGTAGCTACCTATAGCCACAAACCATGGGTGGCATCACAAATAACTTTCCCTTTACATCACCCCTTTTCCTACACTAGCCAAGAACTGCCTTTTACAACTGAACTCAGGGTCACGGAAGCCGGGTCTCGACCCCTGTGACTCCCCAGCAATGCTAAACAGCCCGGTTCCAAGTACCCCACGGCCCTGGCGTGCATCATAATGGTTGATTGTATATTATTAAAATGGTAACACTGAATATAATGCAATATCAATATCTTATACATACCGTATATATGTTCCTGATACAATCAATATTGAAATGTTGTACCTTTTCTAAATAATGTCCAAATACTCAGTGTAAAGAATTGTTATACATAAAGAGCATTTGTGCTGATAATTATTTTTATTCCAAATTTAACTAAAAATGTACAATTTTTTAAAGTAAACTTCCTATTAGAAATATTTTTCTCCATAGCAACAGACCACTAACTTTGTATACACTGATCTTGATAATACTTTACTTTTTTTTACTAACATACATTTGAAGTAAAGGAGAGGTGTAAGGGACTATGACTATATAGAATCAGACTACACAAATGCTTCTTTGTGGGTGGTCCGCTACCATGGAAAACATGTAAGGCTGCTTTCACATCAGTGTTTTACGCTGATCGCGGCAGTTGCGGTGAAAAAACGCAACTGCAGCGATTACTGCATAACGGCCGCACTTGCGGTTCACTTGCGGCAAGCCCCATACAATGTCTATGGGGCTTGCGGCAGGTGCGGCAAGTATGGTTTCGGCACGGCATACCGCGTTTTTTTCGCGGCCGCACCTGCCGCAAGTGCCGAAACCGCACTTGCCGCAGCACCTGCCGCACACTTACCGCAAGCCCCATAGACATTGTATGGGGCTTGCCGCAAGTGTGCCGCAATCGTGGCTGTTATGCAGTAATCGCGGCAGTTGCGTTTTTTTCACCGCAACTGCCGGCGATCAGCGAAAAACGCTGATGTGAAAGGATCCTAAGTCTGCATAGAAGCTGTAGACATACAAAAACTATATGATGATGAAAAACAATCACAATCTACATTATAAAAGCCATGTTCGTGGTTGAACAATATGTAATCTGATTCTCGGTTTTTACACGGGTACAACGCCATTAAAATATTTACAACTTGCCTCTTTCTCTGTCGTTAGATTTAAAACATATCTGCACAGTAACATACCAAATCCAATACATAAAAACTAGTGATGAGTAAGATATTTGGGTTCGGATAGCTCTATCCGAATACTTTGAATGAGTAATGAATCCAATCGAAGTCAATGGGGAACTTATTTGGATTAGGATATCTGAACCCGAATATCTTACTACTCGCTCATTACTGATTAAGACAAATCTATCTATAAACATATATACGAGACGGTTGAAGATCAAGCCTAGAAAAATATTGATATGATTGACTCCTTAAATCCGAATAATTTATCTAAATTTGTTTCTTTGATTTTATTGTTTTTCCCTTATAGCCCAACATACATATAAAATATTACGCTGCTTTCTATATTCTGTACTTCGATGACTTCTTGTGCATCATTTTATCAACAGAAGACATAAGAGTTTGTTCATTCTCGTAAGTGATCATTATTGGTGGTCCTCAGGGTTTTGTGCCTCATGTATTCTTATATTGGCCCAGCTGTTATATATTGGGCCAAAAATGGTTTTCATAAGACTTGTTTTGCCCAAAAGCAACAAATAGTTTAGCCATCAGATACAACCGGTGCAACATGTCTGTGTTTTCTCAATCTATAAAAGATCTTCAGTGACTTATATATGTCCCTGTATCGAAGCCCATATAAAAAAGGCGATGCAGCTTTTGGCAAGATAAGTAATACATTGCAGATCGTCAGTGTTATCCATAATCCTGTTCTTAAACCAATTATTCTACCCATGTAGAGTAACGCATCAGACAACAGCAGGAGAAGTGGGCTCAGATAGAAGAACAATATGGTGTGGTGCAAAAAAAAAGTTACGCTGGCTCTTGAAGACACACTTTTCCAGATTCCTATTTCCCTTGTTTTATAGTATAAAACAATATAACAGCAGAATATTAAAGAAAAGCATAAAAGAAAAATGATAACAAACAGGATATAACACAGCTTTAGTGCTTCATCTCCATGTAAAGCCATGAGTAGAATTACTGGTAAAGAACACAGTTCAAGAGGACATGGTCCAAGTTTTTTGAGTAAAGTACAAGGCTAAAAAGACGACTGCTGGAAAGAAAAAGGACGAGAACCAAAGCAATATTAACAATTTTTTAGTTCTTTGTGCAGGAAGCAAAGACATATAATGAAGCGGCCATAGAACTGCCAAGTAAGTGTCCACCACCATTGAAGCTGTGGTGAGGATTCCACCCCAGTAGGCAACAGCCAGCAAAAAGAGAATCAGAGTACAAATATGCTTTGAGATCTTCCAGTTCATTACATTACATATTGCTGTACCAGTATACAGTATGAGGTATGTCAAGTCAAAAAGCACTATATTTCCAAGCAGTAAGAACCTTGTTTCCTGGCGCATGTTGATGTTGGAGCAAATGGAGAATATGATAGAAGGAGTGAAGAAGAGTGCTATCACACTGCAAAAGACTGTTGGTATAAGAAACAAGTTCATTTCTGATTGAGATGGGTAAACTATCCACTCCCGTATCATGTATTGTGCTGGTGGGTCAATTTTAAAGGTGTCATTCGGATGCATCTCGCTTTGCAGCATGATTGAAGCATTGAGTAGTTTTGGTAGGCTGCATTCGGACATGTTCATGGTTCTTCTCCTCAAAGTAGGTTGTTCTTTGAGCTAAATTCTTCCCAAAAGTCTCATTCCTTACTTTCTTTCATGCACTGCAGGGTATAAAGTGTTTTCCAAGGCAGCACCATTGTCAAATGTTATATTCTTCTATAAATGTCCAAGAATATAGTATCTTCCAGGCATATGAGAAAACATCTTCGAGTTGTGTGTTTCAAGCATTGTCTGTCCTCTGAAGGTTGAGTCTCTAGTCTCTCCTCTATAATAATAAAGAAACAGATGGGATTATACATCCCTGATTACACACGTGTCCAATAAAACAGGACATTCCATGTGCACCAGGTCACCGAAGCCACCATATCACCTCTCTTAACTGTAACACAAAGCAGCATATATTGGCTTTATCCAATATAATCAATATTACATTTAGCTTTTCTCTAAGAAATAACTGGGCTTTCAACTATTATAGATTTTGTCATGCAGTGTAAGATACATAATATTTGTACTCAGGTCTGATATCATGGCGCCTGTAAAAGAACATTCAATAGGTATGTACTTTCCAATAAGAAAAGAACATACTGATTTAACAGAAGATTTAGGTAGATGTTTACTAAGTTGTTATACCAAAGTTAACCTAAATTAAAAAGTGTGTGTCACGTTGGTGGGTGGGGACCCACTGCACCACAGGCTGAACCTACCCTGTCGGGGTGTAACTAGATGAATACCTGGTTTTCTCTAAAGCCTCTGATGGTGAGAATAGGCTTGCCCACAAGTAGTCACCAGGTGCCACTCCAGGGCAGATCTCAAGACTGCAACAGCTGAACATGAGGTCAAAGCCACTGGAGCGAAGTACGGAAGGCTAGACAGTGGCATAATCAGATGCTCCAAGGTTGGGGTAGGCAGCACATGGTCATAGTACAAAGCCAATGTCAAAAGTGGAGACATCAGACAGAATGAATAAACAGGCTGTGTAATACACAGGAATCAACACAAGTATACGTGTGAACAGCACTAGCAGAAAAGCAACTAGAAACCGACATTATGGCAGAGTGATGGGAGAAGATGCCTTAAATAGACCCAGCTGGCAAAGGATTGACCAAGGAACCTAATCTCATCCGGACATGAAAGGGTTACATTCCATCAGAGACTGGCCAAGCCAAGTTCAACAGGGAAAATGCCACAGGGGCACAGATATTGTCTGCATGTTGCCAGAATCTCCCTTCAGGATCAAATTCCTTCTAGTCTTCCACATAGATTGTTCTCCTGTGAACCTGTTCATTATTTAGGTGTCCTGAACCTCGAAGATGTCCAAGAAACCCTCTGGAACAGCAGGAGTGGAAGTAGCATGAGACTTTGACAGGCAATTCAAGACCACCAGGTTTAGGAGCAAGACATTAAAGTCATTTGGGAATCACAGACTCGCAGGGAGTTGAAGACGGTAAGTCACCGGGTCAAGTTACCTACGGATTTTAAACATACTGAGGTACCAGTGAGTGAAGATGTGCAAGAGTCCTTTCAAACTAATTTTCCAAGAAGATAGTCAGACCCTCTCTTCTTATTTGCATGGGTCTTCATCCAATATACAAAACCTGGGTCTGCTGACAGATCTGTAGAAAGTCGCCATATAAGGCCGCAGCATTGGCCATTGCATGTTAAGCCCGATAACCATTCGCCAAGGTGTTCTCATGTATATCGGGTCCCTGTTTCCCTTACCTTATGCCTCTGTCTGTGGTGCAAATGCTTGTGAGGACACTAGCCTCTGAGTGCAATTTAAAACCTACGTGTATGGGTGTGGTATGAGGTTGGACTACAATAAGATGGTAGAAAAAACATGGCTAATCAGCGGATCACTTTCTAATATATATAGTTTTTTCCAGCTAGCACTTGAACCTGTAGGTGTGCCAGTCTTCTTTAAATTATTATATTGCTGTTTTTGACTGAGCACCCTTCCCCCGATAGCCTAGTCAAGATTAGCCATGTTTTTTCCACCATCTTATTGTAGTCCAACCTCATACCACACCCATACACGTAGGTTTTAAATTGCACTCAGAGGCTAGTGTCCTCACAAGCATTTGCACCACAGACAGAGGCATAAGGTAAGGGAGACAGGGACCCGATATACATGAGAACACCTTGGCGAATGGTTATCGGGCTTAACATGCAATGGGCAATGCATTAACTAAGATTCTCATTTTTCATGTTGTTTCCTGAAGCAGTTTCTGCGATGTCAATTTTCATCTTCAAAATTTGCATTAGTTTCTTTTATGTTAGTCAAACACTTCATTATGTCATATATTGTGTTTAGTGTGCAGCGGATCACATTCTAATATATATAGTTTTTTTTTCCAGCTAGCACCTGAACCTGTAGGTGTGCCAGTCTTCTTTAAATTATGAACCACGTTGACAAGAGAGGACTTGATCCACCCCCGGTCCAGCCCGGGGGCAAGGTATGGTTCTCTTCCAGGTTCATCCACCTCAAGTTCCCGCCTACAAGTTCGCTCCTCGATACATCGTTCCATTTTATGTACTCCGGAGGATCAATGAGGTATGCTACTGGTTGAGATTGCCACTGTCCTTGCAGATCCACAATTCATTTCATGTGTCTCTCCTTAAGCCAGTTGTTTTCAGATGCTACTCCTGGGATCCGAGTACTCTTTCCTTTCCTGTTTCTGCTGGCGATGTCTTCGAGGTCAAGGCCCTTCTTGATGTCAAGCGGAGGGTAAACAGGACGATGATTTTGGTTGACTGGAAAGGGTTTGGTCCTGAGGAACGGTCTTGGGAGCCGAGAGAGCATTGATGTCCTTGCCTTATGCATTGGTTTTTAGCTGGCTTGAGAAGGAGGGTGGGGGGTAAGGGGGTACTGTAGCACCTTGGCCAGTAGGACCCATCTCCAGGGTGCAGGTAGACTGGTTCCCATCTGGCCGCCGGCTTCCTCCTATGCCCTGCTCTCATACGTACACGGTCCGTGATCCCACGATGTCCCCACTGGCTGCAGCCTCTCTCCTCCACCTCTTCACTTCCGGGTTGCAGGGAGAATGAGCATAGGGCGCTGTCAAAAGATTTAAAGGGCCAGTACACCCTTTTCTTTAATTACCTCACAGCCAATAGCTGAGAGACCTGTGTATACTTAAGGCCCTCACTTCCATTGGGAGATGGCTGGCCAACTTCATTCGTTGTATAGTAGCCAGTTTCAGGTCCCAGACCAGCGCCTGCGTTTTGCTTGTCTTGTTTGACTTCTAACATTCTGTGTCTCTTGCTTTCAGTGCTGGACCCCTGTCTATATGTCTATATCCCACCCATCCACAGAGCCCAACAGCATCCGCTGACCATCCGGACCGATCCCTGAATCCCTTCAAGCTACCCTGATCCCTCCACCGGCCTTCCTTCCCTGGTACCCTGGACCGCTTGCTCTCTTCCCTCTGATGTCTTTAGTTTCCTTCAGACCCTTTAGTATCTTTCAGACCCTTTGGTAAATTGCTGGTCCACTAGAGACCCCATGGCTGTACCAGAACAATCCCTGTTTATGCGGTTCGCTCTGTGGTGCCCTCTCGTGCATCCTCTGTGTTTGGGCCCAGAGGACTTCCCTAGGGGGTTTAGTCTGTATTGTGTTCAATAAACCTACACATTTATCTGACATCCTTATCCGGTTTGTTTTTGGTATCATCTGCCACTGTATCATCTGAGGTCAAGTGAGTCCACTGCCTCGCTCCGTCGCCTGCATTGGCCTGACACATGACTCTGATCTGCAGCGTAAGAAATGGAACAGACACTGCTAGCAGTTGTCCATCAATCAATAGAAAGAATGTAATAGGGGGGTGTTTCATAAGGTCACCACCAGCGCCTCCTCATTCCAAAATATCTCCGCCATGAGGCGGAACCCTAAGGTGCAACCCTAGGGCACATTGGGTCACAGAGTCTGTGCCCTGCCTTAGACATAAAATGGATGAAGCTGCAGCTGAGCAGTTGTTACGCTCATGCTGGTGTAGCGCCCCAGGGTCCGGTTCTGACAATACTGTGTTTGTAAGCAAGGGAAGGTACCCACATCAGGTGAAACACACACACAACACCTTCCCAGGTTAGAAGGTGGAGCTCTGAAACTCGAGTTCAAGGGAGGTCCTCTACAAATTCTGTTCTGGGGGTAGGGTTAGGCAGTGCAGTTCCTAGAAGGACTATAGAATAAAACCTACGGAGCCATGTCAGACCCATCCAAGGATACTGACTAGCCAGTGTGAATGACCTGTAGGTGAGGGTCTGAGAAAGTGGAGAAGTAGATGTGGGGAGTAGAGCCGGAGCCAGCTCGCCCCATCACCGAGCGCAGGAACGGACACTGGAGTCCAAGGTCGTATGGGACTTTATGCCCAGCATGGCGGGTGATTCCAAGTCACTCACCTACCACAAGGCCAGGAGACACAGCAGCACCAAAGAGCTCAGGGAGATGCAGTCAGAAGAGAGTAACGTAAAAAGGGCTCAAGCCACCTGTCATACCAGCCAGGACAGAGCGAGAGAGGAGAGGGTCGCAGGATAACTTCAAGCAGCCAGGGCCCACCGAGAGCAGCGCAGTAGGGAGGCCTCAAAGCTCACCAGTTATGGAGAACCTCGACTTGCTTCCAGGCTTCGGACCTCTAACACTGATTGTGGACAGTGCCCTTGACAAACCTGCTACTTTCTTCTGTAAAGGTAAAGGAGACTGTCACTCCTGTGTCTGTCGGTTATTTAGTACACTAAGTCCTGCACCCCCAACGAACCTATCACCTCAAAAGACTATTCGATTGCCCTGGGGTCCCACTTTTCCCATGGAGATTCAAACCATCACAGCTGCTACTCCCATCATCGCCGGAGGTCCTGACTGCAGAAGCGGCCCTACTGCTGATGGCGTCATGACACAAACTCTTTTTTTTTTCTTTTATTTTTCTTTTCAACCCTTTTTCAACCTCCCCTTTTTAACTGATTGCCCAACGAGGGGATAACAGACCAGGTCACGCCACAGTGACATCCCGTAGCCCTGACGACGTCGAGAAGGCCCGATTCCGAGTACCCCACGGTCCACGCCAGGGCGAGTCACTGGGAGCAGACACCATTGTACAGGACTTGTACAGTGGACTTGTTAGCAGGTTTCATGGCCAGAATGAACTGTCACACTGGTGGGTATGAACCCACTGTACCATGGGCTGGGTTTACCTTAAAAAGGTGCAATGAAGTACTCCTTTTTTTTGCTACAGCCTCTAATGGTGAAGATGGGCTTGACTGCAGGCTGTCACCAGGTACTACTCCAGGGCAGTCCCTGGGACTGCAGCAGATGACTCGAGAATCAAAGACATGGAAATGGGGTACAGAAGGACAAGACAGAGGTGTAGTCAGATAGTGCAAGGTTAGGGCAGTTAGCACGGGGTCATAGTACAAAGCCATGGTCAGGAATGTAGAGATCAGACAAGACGAGTAAACAGGCAGAGTAGTACACAGGATATCAAGACAAGTATTTTCATGAAAAAGACTAGTAGACGAGCAACTAGGAACCAAATGTTTTGGAAGAGAGTGGTGGGAGGTGCTGCTTTAAATAAATAGACCCGGAATGGGATTGGCTACGGAATCTAATTTCTGTAGGATACCACAGGGTTAAATTCCTGCACAGACCAGCCACATCCACTAAGGCCAAAAGGATGTACATGCAGAGTTCTAGAGCAGAAAAAAGCTACCAGAGGCAACTCTGCTAGGAGACCTGACAGAAGGAGCTACTAGGTGAGCATGGTAATTGGGGTGGCACTGAGGAGGTATACAAGTTACTACCGTCTTCGTGCGCCAAATTGTAGGTGCATTCCTCTGTAAAAAATTGGCACCTCTTGTACTACCAGAAAAGCAAATTTACTCCCACTATGAGCAACCATTACATTTCTGCCATAACTTATGGTAAATATGCTACAAGAGTGGAATACAGACCTTAATAAATTCCCTCTATCCGTCGCATACTGTCAATGGCGGCAGACCACGCAGCCGCTATGGGGCCTGTGAATCAGGGGGTCCCTGTGCCAACCCCAGCACCAGGCCCCTACTGCTGCCTGTTATTGCACTTTCAACTGTATCAGCATCGCAATGAAGAAAGAAGTCTCCAATCCCTTTTTCATCATTCTCCCATTGTGACTGTGCTCAGATGTCTCAGCAAGGTGCGTGCGATGACATCATTACTGAATGCCTGCTTCACCGAGATGTGCACAAAATGTTCTCACAGAGACTGGAGAAGCGAGGCACCAAGATGTAAATATTCTTTTTTTTTTTTGTTTAAATATCAGTGATTACACTTGTGGCCAGACGACTATGGGGTGTGCATCATGCAATATGGAGGACTATAGGGATATATTATAATATATGGAGGGCTATGGTGAACCATGGGGGTGCATTATACTAAATGGAGGACTATGGGTTGCATCATTATTATTATTATTTTTTATTTATAGAGATCCATTGATTCCATGGTGCTGCACACAAGAAAGGGTTACATACAAACAAGTTAAAAATACAATGAACAAACTAACAGTGACTGACTGGTACAGAGAGGAGAGAGGACCCTGTCCTTGCGGGCTTACATTCTACAGGGCAGTGGGGACAGAGACAGTTGGTTGGGTCTGCTCTGGTGGTGGTGGAGCGCCGGGTCCGGTGGTGGTGGAGCATCAGGTCCGATGGTGGTGGAGTGCCAGATCCAGTGTTGGTGGTGCGCCAGGTCCAGTGGTGGTGAGCTGGCACTGTGGTCATTGCAAGCTGTAGGCTGTTCTAAAGAGATGGGTTTTTCAGGTTCCACTTGAAGGTTCGAGTGTGGGGGATAGTTGGACGTTTTGGGGTGCAGAATTCCAGAGAATGGGGGATGCTCAGGCGAAGTCTTGCAGGCAGTTAGATGAGGAACGTACAAGTGTGGAGATTACGAGTTAGACGATAACGGGAGATTAGTTCAGAGATATATAGGGAGACAGATTGTAGACGGCTTTGTAAGTCAGTGTTAGTAGTTTGACTTGGATAAGTTGGTAAATTGGGAGCCAGTGGAGGTATTTGCAGAGGGGAGGAGGAATAGGAGTAGAGAGGTGGATTAGTCAGGCAGCAACGTTAAGGACAGATTGGAGGGGTGCAAGAGTGTTAGCAGGGAGGCCTCAGAGGAGGAGGTTGCAGTAGTCAAGGCAGGAGATTATGAGGGCATGCACTAGTAGTTTAGTAGCTTGAGGGTTGAGGAAGGGAAGGATTCGTGAAATATTTTTGGGGTGGAGGCAGCAGGAGGTGGCAAGGGCTTGGATGTGCGGTTTGAAGGACAGGGCAGAGTCAACGGTTACTCCAAGGCAACGGACTTCAGGTACAGAGCAAAGTGTGATGTCATCTATTGTGATGGATAGATCTGGTAAGGAAGGTGTGTGAGATGGAGGAAAGATGATGAGTTCAGTTTTGTCTACATTGAGTTTTAGGAAGGGAGAGGAGAAGAAGGAGGATATGGCTTATAGACACTCCGGGATTCTGGACAGGAGAGAGGTGACATCTGGGCCAGAAAGATAGATCTGAGTGTCATTAGCATACAGGTGTTACTGGAAGCAATGGAACTTCATGAGTTGTCCCAGACCAAGGGTATAGATTGAATAAAGGAGGGGCCCCAGGACAGAGCCTGGAGAGACCCCAACAGAGAGGGGATGGGGCGAGGAGGTCATGTGGGAGTGGGAGACGCTAAATGTGTGGTTGGAAATGTAGGAAGAGATCCAGGAGAGCAAGGCAAGGTCAAGGGCAAGGTCAGTGATGCCAATGGAAGAGAGGATCTGTAATAGGAGACAGTGGTTGACTATGTCAAATGCAGAGGACAAGTCTAGAACGAGGAGGATGGAGAACTGTCGGTTAGGTTTGGCCATGAGTAAGTCATTAGTAATTTTGGTCTGGCAGTTTCAGTGGAGTGGTGGGGGCGGAAGCCAGATTGAAGGTTGTCAAAGAGAGACTTAGATGAGAGGTGGTATGAGAGTACAGTGTGGACATGCTTTTCGAGAAGTTGGGAAGTGAACGGGAGATGGGATATGGGCCGGTAGCTGGAGGTAGAAGTGGGGTCAAGGGATGGCTTCTTTAAGATAGGTGTAATTGTTGCATGTTTGAAAGCAGAATGAAAGGTACCAGAGGTAAGTGATATATTGAAGAGGTGGGTTAGGGCTGGGATAAGTGTGGTGGTGAGGTTGGGGAGGAAGTGGGATGGGGTCCAGTGCACAAGTGGTGAGGTGTGATCTGGAGAGGAGGTGTGCAAGTTCTCCTTCAGTGATGGAGTGGAGAAGGATTAGTGGGGGAGGGGAGTGGTCTAGTATACATGGGGGTTGTGGTGGTTGGGTAGCAAAGGCTTGTCTGATCTGATCGATCTTGTTGGTGAAGTTTGTTGCAAAGTCTTCTGCAGAGATACGAGAAGTAGGAGGTGGCAGTAGGGGGCGGAGGAGGGAGTTAAATGTGTTGAATAATTGCCTGGGGTTGTGGGACAAAGAGGATATGAGGGTAATGAAGTAATTTTGTTTAGTGGTGGTTAGTGATGAGCGAGCATGCTCGCCACTACTCGGTACTCGCACTGTACTCGGGCTACTCGGCGAGCACCGAGTAATCTCGCGATACTCGTGCTGTGCTCGTGGTCGTCATCTCTGCATGTTGGCGCTCTTTTGAGAGCCAGCCCACATGCAGGGATTGGCTGGCAGACCACTGCAATGCCACAGCCCTGTTAGTTGTGGCATTGCAGTGATTGGCCGGCCTGCACAGCGTGACCGAGCCTTTATAAGACCCGGCTGCGCTGTGCTCTGCACACAGGCATCCAGACAGTGAGTGTAGGGACAGTGTCTGCTGCTGCTTAGGGACAGATTTGCGGCCCTCATAGGTAGATATGGAGCAGGGCTGCAAACTGCTGCTGTGCTGACCACAACAGTCCTTCTCAGGACTAATCTAGGAGGATATAGGCAGGGTGATACAGATCGGAATCCAAGCTTTTCTGTGACCACTACAGTCATCAGACTGGTGTACTTACTACCTTGATACAGGTTAGGGACTAAAATCCTAATAATCTGTGACTATTACAGTCACCAGACTGGTGTACTTACTACCTTAATACAGGTTAGGGACTAAAATCCTAATCTCCTGTGACCATTACAGTCACCAGACTGGTGTACTTACTACCTTGATACAGGTTAGGGACTAAAATCCTACTCTCCTGTGACCATTACAGTCACCAGACTGGTGTACTTACTACCTTGATACAGGTTAGGGACTAAAATCCTAATCTCCTGTGACCATTACAGTCACCAGACTGGTGTACTTACTACCTTGATACAGGTTAGGGACTAAAATCCTAATAATCTGTGACCATTACAGTCACCAGACTGGTGTACTTACTACCTTGATACAGGTTAGGGACTTAAATCCTAATAATCTGTGACCATTACAGTCACCAGACTGGTGTACTTACTACCTTAATACAGGTTAGGGACTAAAATCCTACTCTCCTGTGACCATTACATTCACCAGACTGGTGTACTTACCACCTTGATACAGGTTAGGGACTAAAATCCTAATCTCCTGTGACCATTACAGTCACCAGACTGGTGTACTTACTACCTTAATACAGGTTAGGGACTAAAATCCTACTCTCCTGTGACTATTACAGTCACCAGACTGGTGTACTTACTACCTTGATACAAGTTAGGGACTAAAATCCTACTCTCCTGTGACCATTACATTCACCAGACTGGTGTACTTACTTCCTTGATACAGGTTAGGGACTAAAATCCTACTCTTCTGTGACCATTACAGTCACCAGACTGGTGTACTTACTACCTTGATACAGGGTAGGAACTAAAATCCTACTCTCCTGTGACCATTACAGTCACCAGACTGGTGTACTTACTACCTTGATACAGGTTAGGGACTAAAATCCTAATCTCCTGTGACCTCAACAGTCACCAGACAGTTGTCGCTGTATACAGGCAAAATGCGCAAGGGCGTTGGCAAGGGCGTTGGCAAGGAACAAGGAAGTGGACGTGATGGTGGTGCAGGCAGAGGCCGAGGTCGTGTGCAAGCACTAATTTCGCAACAACAAAGGGGCACATCTCCTCGCTCGCACGTCCTGTCCCAAATTCTTGGGGCCCGCAGCAGTACACCGCTCTTGAACCAAGACCAGTGTCAACAGGTTGTTACTTGGATAGCGGATAATGCTTCAAGTCAAATGGGCACCTCCACAAACACCCTGTTTTCCACACGGTCAAGTGTCAGTAGCCGTGATACTGCACCGCACATTTCCCAACCTGATCCTCCTTCCTACCACCAGGACGAGTACACGTCCACGAACATTACTGATCCCACACTAGGACACTCGGAAGAGCTGTTCACGTATCCATTCGCAGAATCTGGCCTGTCGCCAGCTCCTCTTGAAGTGGGTGATGAAGGGATGCTATGTACAGATGCCCAAATATTTGAGCAGCCACGTTCTCACGAACGGAATGTTGGCAACGTGTCTCAAAAAGGGGTAGACGATGATGAGACACAATTGCCAGGAAGTCAGGAGGAGGATCAGGGTGCGGAAGAGGAACACGACGTGGTGGATGATCCAGTAGCTGACCCAACATGGCAGGAGGATATGCAGAGCGAGGCCAGCAGTGCACAGGGGAGGGAGGCGTAGCATCCCAACAGGCAGTACGAAGCAGGGTCGTGTCCGCAGGCAGAAGGCAGCCAACCGTTTCCCGGAACACCAACACGACTCAAGGTGCCTGTGCAAATGTTCGGTCTTCCAGAGTCTGGGAGATTTTTAAGTTGGCTCCAGAAGACTCTAAAAAGGCCATTTGCAACACCTGCCATGCCAGTATCAGCAGGGGTACGAAAACTACCACACACCAGCATGATCAGGCACATGTCAGCCAAGCACCCGACTTTGTGGGAAGTACAACAAAGTCGAGGAGCGGTGCTTGCTGATGTCACTGCTACGTCTTCGCGTGTTGTGAGTGTGAGCCAATTCCCTGTCCATGCTGGCCGCGAAGAAGCCTACGGCCCTGCACCTGAAGTTGCCCTCGCACAAATAACACCAGCATCAAGCACGTCCTTGTCCCAGCGCAGCGTTCAATTATCCATTCAGCAAACATTTGAAAGCAGGCGCAAATACGCTGCCAACACCCCACATGCCACAGTCCTGAATTATCACATTTCGCGACTCATAGCGCTAGATATGTTGCTTTTCCGGCTGGTGGAGACGGAAGCATTCCGCGACCTGATGGGGGCTGCTGTCCCACGTTACTCGGTCCCCAGCCGCCACTATTTCTCCAGAGGTGCCATCCCCGCATTGCATAACCACGTGTCCAAGAGCATCACACGTGCCCTGAACAACGCTGTTTCAGCCAAAGTCCACCTAACCACAGACACGTGGACAAGTGCTTGTGGGCAAGGCCGCTACATCTCCTTGACGGCACACTGGATTAATATTGTGGAGGCTGGGACCCAGTCTGAGCGAGGGACGGAACACGTCCTTCCCACACCAAGGATAGCAGGCCCTACCTCTGTCAGGGTTTCACCGACACTCTACAGCTCCGGAATGTCATGCTCCTCAGCCTCCTCCTCCTGCGCATCCTCATCCACTGTACCCTCCACACCAGTCCCAAGCTGGAAGTACTGCAGCACTGCCTCTGCAAAGAGGCAACAGGCTGTGCTGAAGCTAGTCTGCATAGGTGACAAACCCCACAATGCAGAAGAGGTGTGGACAGCTCTGAAACAGCAGGCAGATCACTGGCTCACACCTCTGAACCTAAAGCCAGGAAAGGTCGTGTGTGACAATGGCCGGAACCTGGTGGCAGCTTTGAGGCGAGGCCAGCTGACGCATGTTCCATGCGTGGCCCATGTGCTCAACCTGGTGGTTCAGAGGTTTGTAAAGTCATACCCAGAGCTGTGTGAACTGCTGGTAAAAGTTCGCCGTCTGTCTGCACATTTTCGCAAGTCACCTGCTGCTTCAGCCGGCCTTGCCGGCTTTCAGCGCCGTTTGCGTCTTCCGGCCCACAGACTGGTGTGTGATGTCCCCACGCGTTGGAATTCAACTCTGCACATGTTGGTCAGGATATGTGAGCAGAAGAGGGCAGTTGTGGACTACCTGCATCACCTAAGCCATCGGGAAATGGGTCAAACTCCACACATAACACCTGAGGAGTGGAGATGGATGTCCGACCTATGTCCGACTATGACGAGGAGGAGGATGAAGACATGGAGCAACTCTCTGGCCAAATTGAGGATATGACATACACACCAGTCATACCCTCGATTCAGCGTGGCTGGCCAGAGGACAGGGGAGATGAGGAGGAGGAGGAGGACAGCATGTTCAGTCATCGTGTTGGTCTGGATACAGAAGTGCTGGCTGTTAAGAGTCTGGCGCACATGGCTGACTTTATGGTAAGCTGCCTGGCTCGTGACCCTCGCGTTCAGAACATCTTGGCCGACAATCAGAACTGGTTGGCAACACTGTTAGACCCACGCTACAAGGAGAACTTTATGTCTCTCATTCCTGAGGGGGAGAGGTCAGCCAAAATGCAGCAGTTCCAGAAGGCCATAGTCACGGAAGTAGACAAATCATTCCCCTCACAAAACGCTAGCGGCATAGGTCAGGAATCGGTGGACAACCAAGGCGTACGGCCGAGAGGGGCACAAGTCCAATCCGCCAGAGGTAGGGGAACAGTCTTTACGATGTGGGACAGTTTTCTCAGCCCCTCACGTACCACAGCCCCTGAGGTGCGGGGTAGTGCCACAAGAAATGCTAAGTTTGGCCAGATGCTGAAGGAGTACCTTGCAGATCGAACAACTGTACTGCGAGATTCCTCTGTGCCTTTCAATTATTGGGTCTCCAAGCTGGACACGTGGCATGAATTGGTTCTCTACTCCTTGGAAGTCCTGGCCTGCCCTGCCGCTAGTGTATTGTCAGAGCGTGTTTTCAGTGCCGCAGGTGGAATCATTACTGATAAACGCACCCGCCTGTCAACTGAAAATGCTGACAGGCTGACTCTGATCAAGATGAACAAGGGTTGGATTGGGCCAGACTTCACCACACCACCAACAAATGACAACTGAATTTAAATTTTGTTATGGGAATTTGCCATGTACCTCCACTCACCCATGGGTACACACTTCTGGACTTTGGCTAATCGCTGGACAGCTCCTCCTTCTCCTCATGAGCCACCATGATGACCGTTACAATAGTTAGGCTGTTGTTTGAGGTATACCCGCAGTGGTAAATTTTTTTGCCCATTCTATTAGAATGGGCATTACAACGACAGGAGACCCGCTCCTTTTCAATGGGAAAAATGTTTTGAGGCCCTCATGCACGTCTCTATCCAGGGACAATGTGGAGCCTCCCAATTTTTGGCTGCCCTGCCAAAGGGCTATACTACAATACACCCACTTGAGGTTTACAGGCCCTACTGCATGTCTGTATGCATGGGTCATTGTTGAACCTCCCAATTTTTGGCTGCCCTGCCAAAGGGCTATACTACAATACACCCACTTGAGGTTTACAGGCCCTACTGCATGTCTCTATCCTGGGACAATGTGGATCCTCCCAATTTTTGGCTGCCCTGGCCAAAGGGCTATACTACAATACACCCACTTGAGGTTTACAGGCCCTCCTGCACATCTCTATCCTGGGACAATGTGGAGCCTCCCAATTTTTGGCTGCCCTGGCCAAAGGGCTATACTACAATACACCCACTTGAGGTTTACAGGCCCTCCTGCATGTCTGTATGCATGGGCCATTATTGATCCTCCCAATTTTTGGCTGCCCTGGCCAAAGGGCTATACTACAATACACCCACTTGAGGTTTACAGGCCCTCCTGCACGTCTCTATCCTGGGACAATGTGGAGCCTCCCAATTTTTGGCAGCCCTGGCCAAAGGGCTATACTACAATACACCCACTTGAGGTTTACAGGCCCTACTGCATGTCTGTATGCATGGGTCATTGTTGAACCTCCCAATTTTTGGCTGCCCTGGCCAAAGGGCTATACTACAATACACCCACTTCAGGTTTACAGGCCCTCCTGCACGTCTCTATCCTGGAACAATGTGGAGCCTCCCAATTTTTGGCTGCCCTGGCCAAAGGGCTATACTACAATACACCCACTTGAGGTTTACAGGCCCTACTGCATGTCTGTATGCATGGGTCATTGTTGAACCTCCCAATTTTTGGCTGCCCTGGCCAAAGGGCTATACTACTATACACCCACTTCAGGTTTACAGGCCCTCATGCACGTCTCTATTCAGGGGCATTGGTGAACCTCCCAATTTTGGACTGCCCTGGCAAAGGAAAATACTACAATAGACCCAGTTCCTCAAAATGGGCACATTATGTCAAGAGGCCTTCATGTACGTCTCTTCTCAGGGACATCGGAGTGCCGCACAATGTTTTCACGTAAAATCTTTCATGTAATCACAAAAAGTAACATACACCAGCTGTATCTCACTATTGGGTATGTGCCCTTAACATTTCCACCCTAAATATTCATTTTGGTATCATTTTGGAAGGTTTTCTGGTGACTCCGTAAAATTGGCGTGAAACTCGGACAAGATTGTTCACAGCTGTGACTTTTGAGTGAGAAATGCTTCCAGGGGTCTTACCATGGTGTTGCCATGTCATTTGAGCACTCTTCTGAGACTTTTGTGACATTTTTAGGGTTTCTACATGCTGCCGGCAGTCATTTCATAAAAATACTCGGGTCTCCCATAGGATAACATTGGGCTCGGTACTCGGGCCGAGTACACGAGTATCTCGGGATGCTCGGCCCGAGCTTCGAGCACCCGAGCATTTTAGTACTCGCTCATACCTAGTGGTGGTGAGTGCTGACTTGAATTTGAGAAGTACTTGTTTGAATGCTGTGTAGTCTTCATGCGTGTGTGTTTTCTTCCAGCGCACGTCTGCAACCCTAGACGTAGATTTTTAGTGGTGTCTCTGTGCCAGGCTTGTCTGTCGATTTGTCGTGTTCTGCCATGAACAAGAGAGGGAACTGCATCAATAGCTGATGTGAGTGTAGAGTTGTAGAAAGCTGTGCCATTATCTGTGTCGTGGAGTGAGGACATAGATGATAGCGGTAAGATGGCATTGGAGAACGTGTGAGTGTCAAGATGTGTGAGGTTTCTGCAATGGTGTGCGAATTGGTGGACATGGGTGGCAGGTGAGGAGGACAAGGATGAGAAAGTGGTAGTCAGATAGGGGGAGAAGGAAGGTTGTGGGTTTAGTTAGGGAGCAGAGGTAGGTGAAGATAAGGTCTAGTGTATGCCCATCTGTGCGGGTGGCTGTGGTGGACCATTAAGAGAGGCCACAGGATGAAGCAAGTGACAAGAGTTTGGAGGCTGTTGACTGGTTAGTATCAATGGGGATGTTGAAGTCACCCATTACGATGGTAGGAATGTTGGCAGAGAGAAAGTATAGGAGCCAGATGGAGAATTGGTCAAAGAAGGCTGTGGTCGGGCCCGGGGGTTGATAAATGATGGCCACTTGGAGGTTGAAAGGAGAGTAGATACAGTTAGAGTGCGCTTCAAAAGATGAGAGGATAAGGGAGGGAGGAGGAGGAATTGGATTGAAGGTGCAGTTGCTAGAAAGGAGAAGACACACTCCTCCACCATGTTTGTTGCCAGTGTGAGTTGTGTGGGAGAAGTGACGTCCGCCGTAACACAGCGCAGCAGGGAAGGCAGTGTTGGAGTGTGTCAGCCATGTTTCTTTGAGGCCCAGGAAGGAGAGTTTGTGAGAGGTAAAGAGGTTGTGAATGAAGTGGAGTTTATTATAGATGGAACGGGCATTCCAGAGTGCTCCAGAGAAAGAGGGCAGTGGAGAGAGGGTCTGGGGAATTGGTTTTATATTTAAATGATTGCGGCTGTTTCTTGCAGGTGTGGGGTGATAGGAGGGAGGAACGGTGGGGAATGTTGGCTGTGGGTGTTCCGGATTGGGAGATATATCACCAACGGATAAGAGAAGCAAAGAGACGGGAAAGCAGGTGGGAGATTGAGAGTGGGCAGCTTGTTTTGTGTTTCTGCAGGAGAGATGTGAGACTGAGAAGCAGGTCAGCAAAAGAACTCAGGTGGGGAGGTAAGAGGGATGGTGAGATAAATATTTGTGTTCGAAGTGATAGAGTTTGGGGGTAGTGAAAAAGGGAAAGTATTAGTGGAGCAATTACTGTTAGGGCATAAGTAAGCATGTTGAAAGTTAGGGTGGCTTCACACCACGGCACAGTCCGGTCCAGGGCTGTCCGGTGTAAACCAGACAGCCCCGTACCGGTTTTTGGCCCCATAGTAGCCTATGGGGCCGGATGGATCCGGATGGCAGCTATCTGCCATCCGGTTTCCATCTCTCCGGTGGAATCCGGGAGAAATCGGATTTTTCTCACTGTACACAAAAACGTTGCTTGCAACGTTTTTTGTGTCCGGGGAGAAAAATCTCCGGAAAATGCCGTATCCCGGATTCGCTGGATTCTCCCGGATCCGGGACAATCCGGCGCTCCCTAACATGGGAGCCTATGGGGCCGGATTGTTCCGGTCCGGCTGCACGCTGCTGTTGTTTCAGGACCGCGGCTAGCTCCCCGCGAGCCGCAGTCCTGATTCATTAGCAGCTGCGTCCGGCTGCACACAGGATCGGAGGGCATATTTGGCCCTCCGGTTCTGTGTGCTGATCCGGTCCGGGGCTGTCAGGTTCATGCCTGACAGCCCCGGAACGGACTGTGTCGTGGTGTGAAGCCAGCCTTAGTGAGAGAGCAAAGTATTAGAGAAATTCAGCAGATGGGTATAGCTGGTACCTTCTGGTTTATCTCTGAAATATCTCTGCAGACCACTCATTAAAATCCCATTTTGTTAAATCACACAGGCCAAGGCACACAGGCCTGCTCTAATTTATAAGCCATAGGGTGTACAGAGAACGAACCAGGTAAGTAGGAGGGAGGGGTCAGAGGAGAGAGACAGGACACAACACGACAGGGAATAATTATCAGATTGCTGGTAATAGGAACATTTGGGGGCAAATCAGCAGGAGGGAGAGACACAAGCAGGATGAAAGAATATGGATATGTGTAAGTTACAAAGCGGATGGGAGAATATTGGGTGGAGGAATATGACATACCATAACAGACACATAGGGATGGGATGCAGGAGAGCTTAGATACAGCAGTAGTACAATTAATTCATACCATGCATTATATTATATGGAAGACAATGTGGCATACATTATACTATATGGAAAACTGTGGGGTGCATTATAATATAGGGAGGGCTATGGGGGTGCATTATATGATATGGAGGACTATGAGGTGCATGATACTATATAGGGAACTATCTACGGTACTTTATACAACATGGAGAAGAATTATAATATGGAGGGGTATTATTATATAAGGAGGACTATGGGATGCATTATAATATATGACGGACTATGTGCTTGTGCACTATAAGATATGGAGGACTATGGGGTGACATTATACAATATGGATGTCTATGGGGGCACATTATAATAATTCATTGTAGTAGTTGGTGGACTATGGAGGGTGCAGTATAATATATGAAAGATTTTGAGGGGTGCATTATACTACTGTATATGGAGGATTATGCGGTGCATTGTAATATATGGAGGACTATGGGGTGTGCATTGTAATATATGGAGTACTATGGGATTGCATTATACAATATGGAGGCCCATGGGGGTGCATTATAATATAATGAAAACTATGGATGGTTCATTATACAATATGGAGGATGGAGGATTATGGAGTGGCAATATATAATATGGATGACTATCGGGATACATTATAATATATGGAGGACTGTGGGGTTCATTATACAATATAAAGGATTATGGGGGTGTGCATTATAATGTATGGAAGACTATAGGATGCATTGTAATATAATGAGGACTACGGAGGTACATTATAATATATAGAGTACTATGTAATACATTATAATATATGGAATGGAAAGGGAATTATACAATATGGAGGTGCATTATAATATATTTAGGACAATGAGAGGGTGCATTATACTATATGGAGGACCATACATTTCAATAATATATGGAGGACAATAGAGGTGCATTAAATGCTATGGAGTACTATGAAGGGTGTATTATACTACATGGAGGACTTCAGGGGGGCATTATATGACATGTAAAGATACTGAGAATGCAATTTACCAAATGCAGTACTATGCACAGGAGAGGGCATAATACAATATGAAGGTCTATGGGCAGAGAATTATATGATATAGAAGTATATGTGGTGAAGGATTATGGGAAATGTATTACAATATATGGAGTACAATGGGATGCATTATAAAATATGGAGTACTATGGAATGCTTTACAATATATGGAGGACTATGGAATGCATTTTAATATATGGAGGACTATGGGGGGTGCATTTTACTATATGGAGTACTATGGAGGGTGCTTGATCTGGAGGCACACGTTAGACCAGACCATACAATTTGAATGCAGCATGAGATATGAAAAATTTTTGGAGCTATGCAGGTATACCTATGAGGGAATAAGGGGGTTTAAAAGGTGATGGGTCATGTTTATAAGGTATAAAATTAATGACAGGTTTCCTTAAAAGAAAATAAAGTGGGGAATAGCCAAATCAATGACAAATACCTATAGAAATGATCTCACACAAGCTGTTCATGGAAACTCTCTCAACTGTTCACAAATCTTGTCACCTCCTGTTGCCTCCAGCTCAAAAATATTTCCAGAATCTGTCCTTTCCTCAGCTCTCATATACTAAAATGCTTGACAATGCCCTTATCATCTCCCACCCTGATTACCTGCAACATCCTCCTGTCTGGCCATGCTGTTAACACTCTTGTACCTCTCCAGTCTGTCCTCAACTCTGCTGCCCGACTAATCCACCTCTATCCACACTACTCCCCTGTTTCTCCTCTCTGCAAATCTTTCCCTGGCTCCCAATTTCCCAACGAATCCAGTTCAAGCTACTAACACTGACCTACAAAGCTGTTCATAACCTGTCCCCTCCCTATATCTCTGAACTAACATCCCAATATCTTCCCTCACGTAATCTCCAGTCCTCCCAAGATCTCCTCCACACTTATTTGTTCCTCATCCAATCACCTCCAAGATTTCTCCAAATATCCCTCATCCTCTGGAATTCTGTGCCCCAAAACGTCCGATCACCACGCTCGGATCCTTCAGACAGGACCTGAAACACTCATCTCTTCAGGAAAGTTTACAGCCTACTAAGACAGCGCTGCCACCTTATTATCAGCGGAGCTGCCACCTTACCACCACCGGATCTGCTGCACCCCGACCTACTGTTTCCTCCCCATTGTCCTGTAGAATATAAGGCCGGAGGGCAGGGTCTTCTCCCCTCTGTATCAGTCTGTCATTATTAATTTGTTTACTGTAAACTATATCTATCATTTTGTATGCAATCCCTTCTCATATACAGCATCATGGAATTAATGGTGCAATATAAATAAAAAATCATAATAATGGGAGAAAACTCATTCATATAAAAGAGTTGAAATTATTGAAATTCCTCCAAGCAATTTGCTGGACTAACAAACATTACTGTCAATGTTTAGATGCACATATTGCTGCAGAGATGGTCACACTAGATAATGCAAGTTAGGGTTCACATACATCTGGTAATCAGATATGTGATATTAGATTTCTCATTAAAAATAAAGGAAAATTACTTTGTAAGGGCTGTGAAATATGTTTTTATGTGACTGGGCCAAATATTAAGATTCCAAAGAAACATCAAGTTGAACTGCAGATAGAAAATTCACATACTGCGCTCCAAAAGTAATAAATGTGAATATCTGTAATGGAGTGACAGAGTGACACAGCGCAAAATAGAAAAGAGCAGTAGAACCAGGAGAGCTCAGGGATATTTACAAGGTATTTAACTTATTTTTTACCCAAGTGATATTCCTTTTACATATCTTATTTTTGAATGTAGCCACCCTCCCAATCACTTTTTATTACTAAGTAATGTTTAAGTCATCCAAGACATTCAATGAATGGCTTACTATTGTAAAACCTAATTGGAATAGTCGGTAGAAGGTGCATTATGTGTTATATGCCCTGGCAGGGTGTAACAAACCGGTGGGTGTTGTCAAGTGAGCTGAAATTAAATTTCCAATATCTACTGCAAAAATTGATAATAATTATCTACCCATCTACCAATAGTAGTGTATACTAATATGCTAATATACTAATTACGTCATTGCATAGAAAATATAGGGAAAAAGAAAAAAATATTGTAATGTGAGCAAAGGCTTAGTGTATTTAAAGTAGGAATATTTTTGCCATTTATGGAAATCACAATGTGAAATCAGGAATAATATAGTCCTTTATCATCTCTCTTCAAGAAAGTCACAGGGACTGACTGTACAGTACAGAACGCTCAAGACCATTGTCTCAGGTTATCTCATAGAACTCACTTGACTCCTCAGACGTCAATCTATTGAACTGTTTCTGGGAGATCGGCAATAACTACGAGAACTATAGGGAAGGATATGAGATTGATAGGCCTAGTGCTTAGAAGCTTTCAGCACCTTTCAATATTGTTCATTCACTAATATTCTCAAGATCTGTCACATATAGCTAAATCCTTTTAACATACAGTCCATTATGTTTGCACTGCACTGCCAAAATCCAATTGCAATTCACTGTAATGGCAAAGAAAAACACATTTACAATATCAGTGCTGATAAGAAAAGCTGCAGGTTTTTAGCATGGCTGGTTCTTCCACTTAGCAAGTCACTCTAATAAAAATTAAGATAAAGAAAATCTATATTTAATGTGGTGGCTGGAGCCAGAGACATCTGGCAAACAAATAAAAAACAAGTGTTGCTCTTTCTTCCTTGTTAGTCTTAACAAATATTACAAATAAAGTGTTATTAAATATTTATTAATGTACTAACATCCACCATGCCTATGTACTAAATATCCACTGTGCCTATGTGTTAAATTTCCCTTGTGCCTATGTACTAAATATCCACTGTGTATATGTATTAGACATCCACTGTCCCTATTAGCTAAATATCCACTGTGTATATGTGTTATGGTACCTTCACATTCCGCAATATCGCCTGTGATCGCAATATGAGGCGATCTAACGTGCGCATGAACGTTTTTCATGGTCACCTCAGATAGCCGATGGCGGCCTCACACGCCGCAATTGCGCCCTGATGTGTCTCTCCGGAAATCGCCTCACATACAGCGGAAACAATCCTGCCTAATCCCATCCCCGGTTCACACGCCGCAATCTCAAAGGCAATGTGAGCGTACATGTTGAGTGTGGCGAAGAGATAGGCATGCCACAGTGGTTTACACTGCGCCCCTTACGCGCTCATTGGACAACACAACAGTGTTCCGATTGGTCAGCCTGCTCTGAAAGGCTGGCTAATACATGACGCCATTGCCATTGTGTGGTGCTGGACATACAGCTCATCAAATATGGCGCGGTGTCAATTGACAGCCAATGGGAACACAGTAGCCCACACCAATCAGTTCACACGGGGAGCAGACTACAGCACACTGTGGCATGCCTACGGGAAATCATAGGCAATGCTGATTCCATCACTATGGCTCTATCTCACGCCACAACACGGAAATATCGCCTTCATGATTGCGGCTGATTTCAGAGCGGTGCTCAGGAATCAGGCGACAGGCGAGAGGCGATTTATCAACATAAAATTCCCCAATCACACGCCGCAACTGTGAGGCAATTTCACGGCGAGTGTTCCGGGGCGTCGTATCGCATTTAGGATTCCCAGGCGATATTGTGGCGTGTGAAAGTACCATTAGACATCCACTGTGCCTATTAGCTAAACATCCACCATGTCTATGTGTTAAACATCTACTGTGCCCACATTCTAAATATCCACAGTACCTATGACCCAAACATCCACTATGCCTATACGCTAAACATCCACTGTGCCTATGCGCTAAACATCCACTGTGCCTATACGCTAAACATCCACTGTGCCTATGTGCTAAACATCACATGTCCCTATATGCTAAACATCCACGGTGCCTATACGCTAAACATCCACTGTGCCTATACGCTAAACATCCACTGTGCCTATACGCTAAACATCCACTGTGCCTATGATGCTAAACATCCACTGTGCCTATACGCTAAACATCCACTGTGCCTATGTGCTAAACATTCCACTGTGCCTATACGCTAAACATCCACTGTGCCTATACGCTAAACATCCACTGTGCCTATGTGCTAAACATCCACTGTGCCTATGCGCTAAACATCCACTGTGCCTGTATGCTAAACATCCACTTGCCTATGCGCTAAACATTCACTGTGCCTATACGCTAAACATTCACTGTGCCTATGTGCTAAACATCCACTGTGCCTATGTGCTAAACATCCACTGTACCTATACGCTAAACATCCACTGTGCCTATACGCTAAACATCCACTGTGCCTATGTGCTAAACATCCACTGTGCTATGTGCTAAACATCCACGGTGCCTATATGCTAAACATCCACTGTGCCTATACGCTAAACATCCACTGTGCCTATATGCTAAACATCCACGGTGCCTATACGCTGAACATCCACTGTGCCTATACGCTAAACATCCACTGTGCCTATGTGCTAAACATCCACTATGCCTATACGCTAAACATCCACTGTGCCTATATGCTAAACATCCACGGTGCCTATACGCTAAACATCCACTGTGCCTATACGCTAAACATCCACTGTGCCTATGTGCTAAACATCCACTATGCCTATACGCTAAACATCCACTGTGCCTATACGCTAAACATCCACTGAGCCTGTACGCTAAACATCCACTGTGCCTATGTGCTAAACATCCACTGTGCCTATGTGCTAAACATTCACTGTGCCTATACGCTAAACATCCACTGTGCCTATACGCTAAACATCCACTGTGCCTATACGCTAAACATCCACTGTGCCTATGTGCTAAACATCCACTATGCCTATACGTTAAACATCCACTGTGCCTATACGCTAAACATCCACTGTGCCTGTTCGCTAAACATCCACTGTGCCTATGTGCTAAACATCCACCATACCTATACGCTAAACATCCACTGTGCCTATGTGCTAAACATCCACTGTGCCTATATGCTAAACATCCACGGTGCCTATACGCTAAACATCCACCGTGCCTATATGCTAAACATCCACTGTGCCTATACGCTAAACATCCACTGTGCCTATACGCTAAACATCCACTGTGCCTATGTGCTAAACATCCACTGTGCCTATACGCTAAACATCCACTGTGCCTATACGCTAAACATCCACTGTGCCTATACGCTAAACATCCACTGTGCCTATGTGCTAAACATCCACTATGCCTATATGCTAAACATCCACTGTGCCTATGTGCTAAACATCCACTGTACCTATACGCTAAACATCCACTGTGCCTATACGCTAAACATCCACTGTGCCTATGTGCTAAATATCCACTGTGCCTATGTGCTAAACATCCACGGTGCCTATATGCTAAACATCCACTGTGCCTATACGCTAAACATCCACTGTGCCTATATGCTAAACATCCACGGTGCCTATACGCTAAACATCTACTGTGCTTATACGCTAAACATCCACTGTGCCTATACTCTAAACATCCACTGTGCCTATACGCTAAACATCCACTGTGCCTATGCGCTAAACATCCACCGTGCCTATACTCTAAACATCCACTGTGCCTATACCCTAAACATCCACTGTGCTTATACGCTAAACATCCACTGTGCCTATACGCTAAACATCCACTGTGCCTATGTGCTAAACATCCACTGTGCCTGTACGCTAAACATTCACTGTGCCTATACGCTAAACATCCACTGTGCCTATGTGCTAAACATCCACTGTGCCTATGTGCAAAACATCCACTGTGCCTATACGCTAAACATCCACAGTACCTATGTGCTAAACATCCACAGTACCTATGTGCAAAACATCCACTGTGCCTATACGCTAAACATCCACAGTACCTATGTGCTAAACATCCACTGTGCCTATGTGCCAAACATCCACTGTGGATGTTGTGTGCCAGCACAAGAGGGCTATTTCCAACATGAGGGGGCCATATCCAGAATGAAGGGGCTGATTCTAGGATTGGGGGCCATATCCCAGAATGAGGGACAATGTACCAGGATGAGGGGGCTATGAGGGATATATACCCTATATGATTTATTAGACGGACCCTGGCATTATAAGATGGACCCCATTTAACACTAAAAATTATTTTTTTCTCTTTTCCTTCACCAAATTTGGGAGTGCATCTTATAATATGATGCGTCTTATAAAGCGAAAAATACGTTACTATGTGATGGTGTGTGAATATCAGTATATCACATGTCATGTCTAATGTATAGTTTATTATCACCATGTAATTCTGAATTGTTCTATCTCATTGTACTTCTTGCATTATTTTGTGATTTTTGTATATGTACTACACACTAATCACACTGTGAAAAAGATTCGGTTAGAGTCGAAACGTTGTGGAGATAATTTCATTGTCAGTGTTTAGTGACAAATAAGCTGAACTTCTAGCATATATTCTACGTTTCCTCTAAACAATTTTTCATGTGTGCCAAAGTATTATGATACCATTGTTATTTTTTACTTTTGAACACCACTACAGTGAGCCACACTTCATCTATTAATATACGCTAAACATTGACTGTGACTATGTGCTAAACATCCATTGTGTGTATGTGTTAAGCATCCACTGTGCCTATGTGCTAAATATCAACTGTGTCTATGCGCTAAACATCCACTATGCCAATGCGCTAAACATCCACTGTGCCTATGTGCTGTTATCTAGTCTGCCTCTGTGCTAAACATCAACTGTGCCTGTCATGATGGTCTGTCTTTACCTGGGAGACTTCTGAATGGTTTTGGACCTCGGTCTCATGTCTATATTGAGAATACATTTTAAGTGTGCTTTTTCTGCTTTGGCACTTGAGGAGTTAATGTCAGTCTCTGCTGTCCAGTTGCGGACATTCTTTAATTACTCCTTCTCCTTTAAATATCCCATGGTCCCAACATGCCCAGCTGGTGATTGAATTTATTCTAGCCAAAGCCTCCTGGGGTGAAAGAAGCTTTCTGGAGAACCTCATGTTGCTAAGCTATCTGCTGTCTAGGAGAAGTGGCAGCAGGGTTGAAGTTGCTGCCTTGTTGTCCTTGTTTGTCTTCCCCTTTCCTCTTGTCTCCTTTATTGCAGTGGCAGAGGACCAGTGCTCCACCGGCCATTCCCTATTGAGGGTTAACATCAAGACCAACGAGGGCTTAAGGTGTCCTGCTCGAAGATGAGTTGAAAGAACTCTTATAGGATGGTAGGGAGATCAGAACACAGCCGCAGGTGCGTGTAGGAGGTCACCTCTCCCCCGTTCCCTATAAGCAGGGCCCTCCACTCCTCTGGTGTCTCCCTGTCTGGTGTTTTTCTGTTGTGCGCCGGATATCGTAGGTCCATGCGTCACTGTCACTCACGGATGCTGGACCTCCCTGTCCATGGCCCCATAGAAACCTGATATTTACCATTGCAGCGCACAGCGCTGCTAAGCGGGGCCCCGTAGAACCGCAAATAGCAGCGCACAGCGCTGCTGCTAAGATGAATATCTGGTTGCTATGGGGCCAGCAGTTCCGGAAATGACGCATTCAGCATGATTACCACAGGAAGGCTGCATAGTAGAGCGGAGGGAGCCAGGCTGGGGGCGCGAATATTGATTTCAATGTCATGCCCATCGGGGCGTGATAAAGGATGCTGGAGGCGGTGAGAGGGACCCAAAGAGGACGCCCAGGGTATCTAGCAATGGTAGCCCCCTGGATCATTAACATACGCCACACTAAGGTATAAAAACGTTTTACTACACACTCACACCAAACAGGACAGAAAGGGATTGTCAGGGTAGTAATAGGAAGGTGCAGGGACAGGTAGTGATAGCCTGGGTTTTTTTATCTAGGTGACAGGTTCCCATTAACAGTTGGAGCTAGCCCATGGTTGGAGGGGCTAGATATAGGGAAAGAGACTGTTTTCCTGTTAGGAGTAGGTGTTGTAATAGTTGGTGAGCTATGGAGGAGTGAGGACACCATCAGAGAAAAGAGAACAACTTTGTTTGTATATGTGACAAGTACAAGGGAGCAAGCAACAGCAAAGAACCTACGGAAGCAGAAGCTCTCTGAAGCAGGGGTACATATACAGTACTACTTTGAGATACAGTGTATTGAACCTCTGATTATCTGGCGGTTGGGTGTAGATAGTAATGGTGGAGCTGAATATACGATGAAGTGCAAGGAATAGATAGCGCCTCCAGAAATGACAAGATACTCTATTTAGCCTCATATAGTTCTCTTTTTGCTAGTGTTAAACTGCTGATCTGGCAGCTTCAATGAATATATTTGAGCAAACTGAGAAAGCAGGTGCACTGAAAAGCATTATGTTAGAAATATTAATAGTATAACTTCCTCCCACACATCTAGATGACTAATTGTACTACATATAAAAGCTTTAAACCTCATAAATCTGTTTATGCCAGTACATCAAGATTTTACTAGGTTATTTTAGGATTTTATAGTCACCTTGATCAGCTGGGCACACATGTGCTATAATCCATTATTGTGTGACTTAATTCAGAAAGAAGACCTTTTTCCTAGAGACCTCATCAGGATATATTTATTATGACAATATACTGCTATTTTTTCCTCTGTGAGAATTGTTTCTTTGTATATGAGAAAAAGGGATTTTAGTCAGTAAATTTTGGTTCACTTAGGCTGTGGTTCCACATAGAAATCCGTTTTTGGAAGTGATTTTCATCACCAATCCGTTTTTTTCTGGGTGCTTTTTGAGCCTCCTGCACTCCTGAACGTTTTTGGACTTTTCATTAAAAAAAACGCATGCGCGAACGCATGCGCAAACGCAAGTGCGCATATGCATGCGTTCGCGCATGCGTTTCCCATAGGGCCCCATGTTAAAAAAAACGCATGAAAACGCATGCGTTTTTTAACTGATGCCAAAAACGTTGCTAGCAACGTTTTTGACTCAAAAACGGACAGGGCAATGTTTGGAGCTCCAGAGAAAAACGGACAGGGTGTTTATTACATCCAATCCGTTTTCTGTCAGTTTTTGGACTTAGAAAAAAAAAATGAGAAAACTGAAGCCAAAAACGGACTGAGGGCTTATGTGGAACCCCAGCCTTAGAGCTGTGCTGCAGCTTAGGCTACCTTCACATTACGATTTTTAGGGAGCCGATGCTGTCCGATATAAATCGGACAGCATCGGCTCCCTTCTGATGCCTGGAATCGGGTGCCAAATAGGCACCCGATTCCGGCATAAAATCGTTCCCTGCGGGGTGAAGAAAAGAAAAAAAAAAAAGGTTATTCTCACCTCCCCCCGAGCCCCCGCCGTCTTCCGCCGTCTTCCGCCATCTTCTTGGAGGCTCCCGGTGGCTCCCGCAGGCTGCCGGTGTCAGCAGAGGGCTTCCTCTGCCTTATAGGACCTGCGGTGATGTCACAGTCACGTGACCGCGGGTTCACCATGGTAACCCGCGGTCACATGACTGTGACATCACCGCAGGTCCTATAAGGCAGAGGAAGCCCTCTGTTGACACCGGCAGCCTGCGAGAGCCACCGGGAGCCTCCAAGAAGATAAGACGGCGGGGGCTCGTGGAGAGGTGAGAATAACTTTTTTTTTTTTTTAACACTTGTGCTCCTAGTTAGGAGCAGTTTTACTGTACTGAGCATGCTCAGTACAGTAAAACGGGGTCCGAGGAGACATCAGATGTTTCCTCGGACCCTTCTCCATAGGGCCCCATGTTATAGGGATCGGACCTAATCGGATGTGCACTAAATGCCATCCGATTTGGTCCGATCCGATTCTGTCAGATTTTATTTTCGGTGCAAAAATCCGATGCCCATAGGGCTGCATGGGGCCAAATTCGGATCCGATGCTGTCCGATTTTCATCGGACAGCATCGGAAATCCGAAAATCGTAATGTGAAAGCAGCCTTAAAGGGTTTGTTCGGTGTTTTTTTTTTTCTCTTCTGCTCTGCTGCGTTTTTAGCTGCAAAACAAGAGCTGTTGTGGCGCCCCACAACGAGTGCGTCACAGGAGGGTATTGCATCCCTGACTAAAGATGCAATATTCTCCGTCTCGGCAGTGACATGGTTAACCCTCAGAGCTCCATACCCTACATGCACCACTAGCATAGAGGGCAAATAAGGTCCTGGTGGGAGGAGTGTAGGAGTAGAGTGTAGGAGAATGTAGAAGGAGAAGGGAGAAAGAGAAGTGGTCGGGAGGAACGTAGGAGAAGAGGGCTCTGCACAGTCCCGTGCAGCCCTACAGACCACCTACCGGTTGGCACCATTACCCGGTGCCTCACAACCGGAACCTGGGCGACTACCTAACGGGTCAAAATATACCCGCGCCCATCAACAACCGGATCATTGGTTCCAAAGCTAGCAAGTTGTTCATCACTGCTCAGCAAACCAGAAGTGGAGGTACTGTTCTCTAGGAGCACCCCACTGAAGCCAGCGGAGTACCCACCAAAAGGAATCTGGCTCCCCTCACGCCGGTTTGTATACACCGGCAGGGAAATTGAAGTAGCCCCCTTGTACCCGAACTTGGCGCACTAAGGCGACATCGGCAACTAGAACAGGTTAAGAACGGAGGAACACCACGGAGCTCTGAAACAACACCGGTCATTGCTGGGACCACCCAGTCCGTCACCCGTTAACTGTATACCCTGTATCATCTGCTGGTTACAGTAGAAGACCCGGTGCAGAGAACACTGGTGTCTGTACTTTTTCAGAACTGTTTTACTCCGCATGCTACGTACTACAAAGCTGCCATACAACAGCAAGTGCAGCTCCTGGCCCCGGGGACTCCTGCTTGTCCTGTGGGGAGCGTCCCACCTTGCTGCCGTATATCCCCCGGAGACCCAAGCAGCGCCGGTGAAATCACCGGAATTCCCGCAGGTGGCGTCACGACAAGAATAACTAACCCTTATTAGTGATGAGCGAGTATGCTCTGCGCTGCTCGGTACTCGCACGAGTATCACTGTACTCGGGCTACGCGGCGAGCACCGAGTAATCTCGCGATAATCCTGCTGTGCTCGTGGTCCTCATCCCTGCATGTTGGCGCTCTTTAGAGAGCCAGCCCACATGCAAGGATTGGCTGGCAGACCACTGCAATGCCACAGCCCTGTTAGTTGTGGCATTGCAGTGATTGGCCGGCCTGCACAGCGTGACCGAGCCTTTATAAGACCCGGCCGCGCTGTGCTCTGCACACAGCCATCCAGACAGTGAGTGTAGGGAGAGTGTCTGCTGCTGCTTAGGGACAGAATTGCGGCCCTCATAGTTAGATCCGGAGCAGGGCTGCAAACTGCTGCTGACCACAACAATCCTTCTCAGGACTAATCTAGGAGGATATAGGCAGGGTGATCCAGATCGGAATCCAAGCTTTTCTGTGACCATAACAGTCACCAGACTGTTGTACTTACTACCTTGATACAGGTTAGGGACTAAAATCCTACTCTCCTGTGACCTGAACAGTCACCAGACTGTTGTACTTACTACCTTGATACAGGTTAGGGACTAAAATCCTTCTCTCCTGTGACCATAACAGTCACCAGACTGTTGTACTTACTACCTTGATACAGGTTAGGGACTAAAATCCTTCTCTCCTGTGACCATAACAGTCACCAGACTGTTGTACTTACTACCTTGATACAGGTTAGGGACTAAAATCCTACTCTCCTGTGACCTGAACAGTCACCAGACTGTTGTACTTACTACCTTGATACAGGTTAGGGACTAAAATCCTACTCTCCTGTGACCTGAACAGTCACCAGACTGTTGTCGCTGTATACAGGCAAAATGCGCAAGGGCGTTGGCAAGGGCGTTGGCAAGGAACAAGGAAGTGGACGTGATGGTGGTGCAGGCAGAGGCCGAGGTCATGTGCAAGCACTAATTTCGCAACAACAGGGGCACATCTACTCGCTCGCACGTCCTGTCCCAAATTCTTGGGGCCCGCAGCAGTACACCGCTCTTGAACCAAGACCAGTGTCAACAGGTTGTTACTTGGATAGTGGATAATGCTTCAAGTCAGATGGGCACCTCCACAAACACCCTGTCTTCCACATGGTCAAGTGTCAGTAGCCGTGATACTGCACCGCACATTTCCCAACCTGATCTTCCTTCCTACCACCAGGCCGAGTACACGTCCACGGACATTACTGATCCCACACTAGGACACTCGGAAGAGCTGTTCACGTATCCATTCGCAGAATCTGGCCTCTCGCCAGCTCCTGTTGAAGTGGGTGATGAGGAGATGGTATGTACAGATGCCCAAATATTTGAGCAGCCACGTTCTCACGAACGGAACGTTCGCAACGTGTCTCAACAAGAGGTGGACGATGATGAGACACAATTGCCAGGAAGTCAGGAGGAGGATCAGGGTGCGGAAGAGGAAGACGACGTGGTGGATGATCCAGTAGCTGACCCAACATGGCAGGAGGATATGCAGAGTGAGGCCAGCAGTGCACAGGGGGAGGGAGGCGTAGCATCCCAACAGGCAGTACGAAGCAGGGTCGTTTCCGCAGGCAGAAGGCAGGCAACTGTTCCCCGGAACAACAACACGACTCAAGGTGCCTGTGCAAATGTTAGGTCTTCCCGAGTCTGGGAGTTTTTTAAGTTGGCTCCAGATGACTCTAAAAAGGCAATTTGCAACACCTGCCATGCCAGTATCAGCAGGGTACGAAAACTAGCAGCCTGACCACCACCAGCATGATCAGGCACATGTCAGCCAAGCACCCGACTTTGTGGGAAGTACAACAGAGTCGAGGAGCGGTGCTTGCTGATGTCACTGCTACGTCTTCGCGTGTTGTGCGTGCGAGCCAATCCCCTGTCCATGCTGGCCACGAACAAGCCTCCGGCCCTGCACCTGAAGTTGCCCACGCACAAATAACACCACCATCAAGCACGTCCTTGTCCCAGCGCAGCGTTCAATTATCCATTCAGCAAACATTTGAACACAGGCGCAAATACGCTGCCAACGCCCCACATGCCACAGTTCTGAATTCTCACATTTCGCGACTCACAGTGCTAGAAATGTTGCCTTTCCGGCTGGTGGAGACGGAAGCATTCCGCGACCTGATGGCGGCTGCTGTCCCACGTTACTCGGTCCCCAGCCGCCACTATTTCTCCAGATGTGCTGTCCCCGCATTGCATAACCACGTGTCCAGCAGCATCACATGTGCCCTGAACAACGCTGTTTCAGCCAAAGTCCACCTAACCACAGACACGTGGACAAGTGCTTGTGGGCAAGGCCGCTACATCTCCTTGACGGCACACTGGGTTAAAATTGTGGAGGCTGGGACCCAGTCTGAGCGAGGGACGGAACACGTCCTTCCCACACCAAGGATAGCAGGCCCTACCTCTGTCAGGGTTTCACCGACACTCTACAGCTCCAGAATGTCATGCTCTTCAGCCTCCTCCTCCTCCTCCTGCGCATCCTCATCCACTGTACCCTCCACACCAGTCCCAAGCTGGAAGCACTTCAGCACTGCCTCTGCGAAGCGGCAACAGGCTGTGCTGAAGCTAGTCTGCATAGGTGACAAACCCGACAATGCAGAAGAGGTGTGGACAGCTCTGAAACAGCAGGCAGATCACTGTCTCACACCTCTGAACCTAAAGCCAGGAAAGGTTGTGTGTGACAATGGCCGGAACCTGGTGGCAGCTTTGAGGCGAGGCCAGCTGACGCATGCTCCATGCGTGGCCCATGTGCTCAACCTGGTGGTTCAGAGGTTTCTAAAGTCATACACAGAGCTGTCTGAACTGCTTGTAAAAGTTCGCCGTCTGTCTGCACATTTTCGCAAGTCACCTGCTGCTTCAGCCGGCCTTGCCGGCTTTCAGCGCCGCTTGCGTCTTCCGGCCCACAGACTGGTGTGTGATGTCCCCACGCGTTGAAATTCAACTCTGCACATGTTGGTCAGGATATGTGAGCAGAAGAGGGCAGTTGTTGACTACCTGCATCACCTAAGCCGTCGGGAAATGGGTCAAACTCCACACATAACACCTGAGGAGTGGAGATGGATGTCCGACCTATGTACCATCCTCCAAAACTTTGAGGACTCCACCAAGATGGTGAGCGGCGATGACGCCATTATTAGCGTCACCATACCACTACTCTGCCTTCTAAAATGGTCTCTGCTGAAAAACAAAGAGGATGCATTGCAGGCCGAGCGCGATGACTTGGAGCAAGAAACAGTAGTGGGTGTGGGTGATAACACACAGCCCAGCCTCATCTCATCACAACGTGCAGTGGAGGACTATGACGAGGAGGAGGATGAAGACATGGAGCAACTCTCTGGCCAAATTGAGGATATGACATGCACACCAGTCATACCCTCGATTCAGCGTGGCTGGCCAGAGGACAGGGGAGATGAGGAGGAGGAGGAGGACAGCATGTTCAGTCATCGTGTTGGTCTGGATACTGAAGTGATGGCTGTTAAGAGTCTGGCGCACATGGCTGACTTCATGGTAAGCTGCCTGGCTCGTGACCCTCGCGTTCAGAACATCTTGGCCGACAATCAGTACTGGTTGGCAACACTGTTAGACCCACACTACAAGGAGAACTTTATGTCTCTCATTCCTGAGGCGGAGAGGTCAGCCAAAATGCAGCAGTTCCAGAAGGCCATAGTCACGGAAGTAGGCAAATCATTCCCCTCACAAAACGCTAGCGGCATAGGTCAGGAATCGGTGGACAACCAAGGCGTACGGCCGAGAGAGGCACAAGTCCAATCCGCCAGAGGTAGGGGAACAGTCTTTACGATGTGGGACAGTTTTCTCAGCCCCTCACGTACCACAGCCCCAGAGGTGCGGGGTAGTGCCACAAGAAATGCTAAATTTGGCCAGATGCTGAAGGAGTACCTTGCAGATCGAGCAACTGTACTGTGAGATTCCTCTGTGCCTTACAATTATTGGGTCTCCAAGCTGGACACGTGGCATGAATTGGCTCTCTACGCCTATGAAGTCCTGGCCTGCCCTACCGCTAGCGTTTTGTCAGAGCGTGTTTTCAGTGCCGCTGGTGGAATCATTACTGATAAACGCACCCGCCTGTCAACTGAAAATGCTGACAGGCTGACTCTGATCAAGATGAACAAGGGTTGGATTGGGCCAGACTTCACCACACCACCAACAAATGACAACTGAATTTAAATTTTGTTATGGGAATTTGCCATGCACCTCCACTCACCCATGGGTACACACTTCTGGACTTTGGCTAATCGCTGGACTGCTCCTCCTTCTCCTCATGTGCCACCATGATGACCGTTCCAATAGTTAGGCTGTTGTTTCAGGTATACCCGCAGTGGTACATTTTTTCGCCCATTCTTTTAGAATGGGCATTACAATGACAGGAGACCCGCTCTTTTTCAATGGGAAAAATGTTTTGAGGCCCTCATGCACGTCTCTATCCAGGGACAATGTGGAGCCTCCCAATTTTTGGCTGCCCTGCCAAAGGGCTATACTACAATACACCCACTTGAGGTTTACAGGCCCTACTGCATGTCTGTATGCATGGGTCATTGTTGAACCTCCCAATTTTTGGCTGCCCTGCCAAAGGGCTATACTACAATACACCCACTTCAGGTTTACAGGCCCTACTGCATGTCTGTATGTATGGGTCATTGTTGAACCTCCCAATTTTTGGCTGCCCTGCCAAAGGGCTATACTACAATACACCCACTTCAGGTTTACAGGCCCTACTGCACGTCTCTATCCAGGGACAATATGGAGCCTCCCAATTTTTGGCTGCCCTGCCAAAGGGCTATACTACAATACACCCACTTCAGGTTTACAGGCCCTCCTGCACGTCTCTATCATGGGACAATGTGGAGCCTCCCAATTTTTGGCTACCCTGCCAAAGGGCTATACTACAATACACCCACTTCAGGTTTACAGGCCCTCCTGCACGTCTCTATCCAGGGACAATGTGGAGCCTCCCAATTTTTGGCTGCCCTGCCAAAGGGCTATACTACAATACACCCACTTCAGGTTTACAGGCCCTACTGCATGTCTGTATGCATGGGTCATTGTTGAACCTCCCAATTTTTGGCTGCCCTGCCAAAGGGCTATACTACAATACACCCACTTCAGGTTTACAGGCCCTCCTGCACGTCTCTATCATGGGACAATGTGGAGCCTCCCAATTTTTGGCTGCCCTGCCAAAGGGCTATACTCCAATACACCCACTTCCTTACAATGGGCACTTTAGGTTTACAGGCCCTCATGCACGTCTCTATCCAGGGGCATTGGTGAATCTCCCAATTTTAGACTGCCCTGGCAAAGGAAAATACTAGAATAGACCCAGTTCCTCAAAATGGGCACAATATGTCAAGACAGGGCTTCATGTACGTTTCTTCTCGGGGACATTGGAGTGCCGCACAATGTTTTCACGTAAAATCTTTCATGTAATCACAAAAAGTAACATACACCAGCTGTATCTCACTATTGGGTATGTGCCCTTAACATTTCCACCCTGAATATTAATTTTGGTGTCATTTTGGAAGGTTTTCTGGTGACTCCGTAAAATTGGCGTGAAACTCGGACAAGATTGTTCACAGCTGTGACTTTTGAGTGAAAAATGCTTCCAGGGGTCTTCCCCATGGTATTGCCATGTCATTTGAGCACTTTTCTGAGACTTTTGTGACATTTTTAGGGTTTCCACATGCTGCCGGCAGTCATTTCATAAAGATACTCGGGTCTCCCATAGGATAACATTGGGCTCGGTACTCGGGCCAGGTACACGAGTATCTCGGGATGCTCGGCCTGAGCTTCGATCACCCGAGCATTTTAGTACTCGCTCATCACTAACCCTTATCTGTTCAGCCAACTACTATTGATCTGGACCACCGAGCCCCACAGCCGCAGGCGCGGAACCGTGACAGGGAGAAGCAACGCCTGCGACGTGAAGACCCGGCTACGGTGAGTCACTGTGAAAAAAAACCACACCCAAAAGGAGTCAGTTAGTACTGAAGTTAGTCCCAGCCGGACAGTACAGTGGAAGGACTGGAAGGAGCTGGTTGCTGGGACCAAGCCAGGCCCAGAACCAGGAAACCTGACCCAGCTGTGCTGCACCCTTGGGAGAGGGACGGAGGCCAGCGGGAGAAGTAAGAAGTAGGAAGAAGGGAACAGATCTGAGGGCCCTTTAGCTACCTGGACACTGGAGTCCGAACTGCTACCGTGTTTCCCCGAATATAAGACCCCCCCGAAAGTAAGGCAGGGTAGGGGGGTGCCCAGGGTTCTCCAATGTAAGGCACCCCCCGATTGTAAGGCCGCTTTCGGGGGGGGGGTCTGTGGGGAATGTAAGGCCGCATAAGGCCGTAGTTTACCGGTTTGTTCTGGCCCCTCCATGCTGTCGCCTGCCTGCGGGCTTCTTGTGGCCGGCTCCGCCATTGTCTCCTGCCCCGGGTCACGGCCCTGCAGGCTCGCAGCTGATTGGCCATCAGCTCGAGCTCTGATTGGCCGATCAGCCGCGACGTCACGGCCCTGCAGGCTCGCAGCTGATTGGCCATCAGCTCGAGCTCTGATTGGCCGATCAGCCGCGACGTCACGGCCCTGCAGGCTCGCAGCTGATTGGCCATCAGCTCGAGCTCTGATTGGCCGATCAGCCGCGACGTCACGGCCCTGCAGGCTCGCAGCTGATTGGCCCAGCGTCCCCTGCAGCAGAAGGCTCCCACCGGCACCGCAGAGGATCGTACGGCAACGGAACGGTAAGTATAGCGAAACCGGGTGTGTGTATGGGGCTGCGTGGGGATCATGCACACAGGGATGGGGGAGCTGCAGGGGATCATGCACACAGGGATGGGGGAGCTGCAGGGGATCATGCACACAGGGATGGGGGAGCTGCAGGGGATCATGCACACAGAGATGGGGGAGCTGCAGGGATCATGCACACAGGGATGGGGGAGCTGCAGTGGGATCATGCACACAGTGATGGGGGAGCTGCAGGGGATCATGCACACAGAGATGGGGGAGCTGCAGGGGATCATGCACACAGGGATGGGGGAGCTGCAGTGGGATCAGTGAGTGTTAATTTTATTGTTAAAAAAAAGTGTCATTTTTTTTTCTAATGTAAGGCCTCCCCCGAAAGTAAGGCAGGGTGGGACTTTTGGGGGTAATTTTAATGTAAGACAGGGCCTTACTTTCGGGGAAACACGGTATCTATTGTAGCAGGAAAAGCCCGGACAGACCAGGAGGATCTAGTCCCCCTGAAGTAAGGAACAGAAGACACCAAATCTGACCAAGCATAGGACTAGGGACCTAAGCAGAGAATAGGGATCCCACAGAAAGGTCCTTATTGTCGGTTGTGGAACAGCACCCTGGGAGGGAGAAAGAGTGGCAGGTTCAGCTACAGGCAGAGCTTACTCCAAACACCTCACACACTAATAGAGGAGGCCTCATAATTCTCCAAGTTGAACGTCCAAAGCTGCACAGAAACCTAGTTACCCTCTTAGACCGTACCTATTACCAGACATCAGTAAAAAGGTACCGAAACAAAGACAATTGTGTGTGTGTGCCTGCTTCCTTGCCGCCGCCTGCAGCGTTCACAGTAGAACCGCTACTACTACTCCCCTCATCCACCCTGCTGTCCTGAGGTAAAGCTCCACCTGTGGGAGCTGTACTACCAAAGCTGCATTCCCATCACCTCAGCGGCCGGCTGTAGTGCTGGTAACCCTATTACCAGGTACCACAGGTGTTGTCATGATACCATTTCCCCCATCATCATCACCTCCACCCCCACAACTGAGGGTCCAGGGCACGGAACTGGGAACCGACCAGTCGTGATCCACCCCCCCACCGAAGTAACCACCTGTCCTGGTATCCGAGTACCCCCTACCCTGTCGACTGGATCATAAGGAAGAGCTTGACTGCATGAGCAAAGCCCTGACCTTAACACCATCCAACGCCTTTGGAATGAAATAGAATGGAGATTGTGAGCCAGGACCTCTCATCTGGGGTGTAACTAAAATAGGTGCAAGGATTGTAATCGCACCTGGGCCTGGAGCCTAGGGGGACCCAAACTCCCTTTGGCCTATAGAGAAAAAGGCTAATGCTATTAAAGATTTGCAATAATTGGGGGCCCCATTGGAGCTTTTGCATCAGGGCCCATAAGCTTCAAGTTATGCCACTGCCTCTCATCCAACATTAGTGCCTGACCACACTAATGTTCTGACACGTCCAATACCTAGTAGAAAACCTTCCCAGAGGAATTGAAGCCATTATAACTACAAAGGGACCAACTCCATATTAATGCCTATGGATTTTAAAAGATGAGATGTCATATAATCTCCTGTAAGTGTGACCTGTAGGGGTTCTAATAATTTTGTCCATATAGTATATAGGAAAGTGAGACTTTTTTTGCATAACTGAAAAATATAAGCAGAACATTACTCTGATTCATGCATGAAAACACATTATGTCACCATTACAATAAGCTCAGTGATGAGCTAAGCTGGGGTGACATGGCAGCGTTGAGGCGGGCTGACTATTGGATGAGACTGCCATGCATTTCTTGCAGTACATCTCTCATTGCAGAGGCTGTAGGAGTGCTGCTGGGAATACATGTGCAGAGACATTATCGGATGTGAGTAGGGTGGGTACCAGATCCTACACAGAAGAGCAGCCTCCACAAGCAGCACTCGTCTCCTACATCATCACCTCTTGGGAGGAATCGCAGAAATCCATCAAATAAAAAATGCTCTAAACCGAGAGGATACAACAACCGGATCGGTGAGTACAGAATGTCTCCATCATTTGTACAGCAGATGTATAGGGAGGAGGGAGGGTATATCTAGAAGACAGAGCACAATCTGATGCCTGCAGGTAAGCACCATGATATGTGACGGAGACCATGTAAGGCCCTATATCCACCTATCCATGATGGTGTAAACCATTAGAAATGAAATGTGTTTATTTTTCTCTATCAAATAATCTGCATTGTGTTTTGCAATGGATGTCGATGTCTTATTAATATATGATCCTACGGTCTTTAATCGCAGACGGATTCTTCATTTCCATCTCACATTCCTGTATTCCTGCGTCTCCGTCCCTGGCCCACAGCAGCGGGTCTATAATTATCCATACAGTTCACATGAGTAACCAAGCACACAGGAGAGCTGCCGGAGGACGCCTTCCCCTACCCAACATCTCCCATTTTCAGCAGCCGCCGTGTGTTCATGACGGACACATTTCTCATTTCTGAACACAGATCAATGATGCGATGCTCGGGTCTGTGCTGCTCTCAGATCTCCCTCTGTAATCATCCGTCCTTTGTTTCTCTCCGCTCTACATTCACTATTCACGTACTGAGATTTAGCATTTGTTGCTGCGCAGCGTATAATGTATAGTATTAACCCATTATATGATGGCGTTCTGGGAGATGCATGATGGGTGACAGGTAACGTCAATGTCACCATCAGTTATCAGGAATATTTCTGTAGTAAGGGAAATAATGTTGGCAATGTCTTCACTGAGTGACAGCAGATTGGTCCCTGATAATAATCTGGATAATAATTTCCTATAGACAAGTATGCGCGTATGTACTGAACACATGAATTACTGTCAATTATTATATATTCAGTAATTCATTTCCAACAGAAATATAATTTCTGAATCATAAAATCACTTTGTTCCTTCTATTCACCTTTACAGAATCTTTGTATCAAATGTGTAACTTAAATTAGCTAGTTCACAGTAAAAGTATATATCTAATAGGTTTCCTCATACTTCTTACCCAAACTATGTCCCCTATGATACAGCAAGACCAGGACAGCTGAAGCAGACTGGATCCAGCCAGCTTCATAGCAGCACTTACAAGCTTTATATCAAAGAGCTGGTAAGTGCTGTGCTCCTTGCCTATGAGTCAAACTACCACTGATTAACTACAGGGGTGGTCAATAATCTACGCAATGAGCATTAAAACACTGAAACGTAAGAGGAAAAAGGGGAGAGGAATAGTTGTGACTAGATTTTATTGAAAAAAAATGAATGCATTTTAATTATTACAATAAAAGTTACTATATTTTTTGGACTATTAGGCACATCGGACCATAAGATGCACCCAGATTTTAGAGGCGGAAAATAAAAAATTAAGCAAAAAATGTATTTATAATGCACTGTTATGTGGGGAGGGACCTGCTGCTGACACTTATTGGGGTAATGTCCCCATCCTCGGCCCTTACAGCTGATATATGTCCCCCATCCTGGATATGGCCCCTCCATCCTGATATATAGCCTCCATATCCTGAATATAGCTCCCTATATCCTGGTATATCATCCCCCAGTCTCGATATGGCACCCATCCTGGTATATAGCCCCCATCCTGGTTTATAATCCTCATCCTAGATATGATCCCCCATCCTGGTATATAGCCCCCACATCTTGGATATGGCCCCCCATTGTGGAATACAGCCCTTCTTCTTGTATATAGCCCCCCCATCCTGGTATATAGCCCCCATCCTAGTACATAGCCCCCCCATCCTGGATATGGCCCCCCATCCTGGATATGACCCCCCATCCTAGCACATAGCACTCCATCCTGGTTTATAGCCCCTCATCCTGTGATATAGCTCCCCATCCTGGCTGGTACATAGCCCCTCCATCCTGGTATATAGCTCCCCCATCTTGGTTCATGGCCCCCCATCCTGGTACATGGCCCCCACATCCTGGATATAGCCCTCCTATCCTGGTAGATCGCCCCCAATCTTGGTACATGGCCCCCCATTCTGGATATAGTCCTCCATCCTAGCGCACACACAAAAATAATAAACGATGTAACTTACCCCTCCGTGGCACAGTGACATCATCGCTGCGGACCCCGATCAAGTGATCAGATGCCGGGGACACAGGAGGACATCATGGTGCTGCAAGCAGGGGAGCGACAGAGAGGTGCAATTCATCATTTATTATTTTTGTGTGTGCACTCGGATGGAATGTGGCGCCCCTGCGGACCTGTCGCCACTAGATGGCACAACAATCTGGATCAGTAAGTTCAGTCACCCCAAACACACTCCCAACACACTCCAGATCCCAAGACTAGGGACTCTATGCCCAGCAACAAGATAGCGGGAGGAGACAAGTGGAGGGTGGGAAAGTTAGGACAGAACATGGTTAGGGGAGGAAGCAAAACTAGAAAACACCAAGTTCAGGGAGCCAGTCAGCCAAGTAAAGTGGAGGAGTCAAGTTCAGTCAGAAGGAGAGGCGAGAACTCCAAAAAACTGGACTGAAACGACATGGACCCGGCAGCCTGTGCCACCATGAGGCTTGTCCGAGTCCTGGGCTGCAGACCGTAGTGAGAGACAGAAGGAGTCCTAGGGACACGGATAGGGAGCAATCCATCTGTTTACTTGAGTTAGCGGGAACGCTGAGGAACTGGGGCAGAAAACAGGGATCCGAGTCTGCTGAGGTGGCCAGGACACTTTACGCTCCAACCACGAACACCCACGGGGTGCAGGGTCTTTATGTGCCGCGACCTAACCTCCGGCGAAGCGAAAAAAGGCCGCCGTACTGGGCTAGGGGACCAAGTAGGTCCCCCACCAAAAGCCCATGGCAGCTGGATCATCGCTTGCTTGCGGACAGACCGAGAAGCCCATGAAAGCAACACGAAAGGGGTTGATTTGGACGAGCCATCCCAGCTGCTATGAATCTACCAGAGCCGCCACTGAACTGTTTTGTAACCATCTGCCGAGAAAATTAAGTAAACCAGGTTGAAGCTCAGAGCTGTGTGAGACTATGATTTCTGTGCCTGATGAGAGGTAGACTGATTCGCCAAGCCGGCAGCAGCAGCCTGCTTGAGTGTGACCTTGAACCCTGTCAGCAGCACAGCCCCACTGGTCTACCAGTACCCTTATCATCTCCACTGAATGTACGGTTGGCCTGGGGACCTGCTCTTCCTGTGGACAGCAGAACCATCCTCGCTGCTACTCCCATCATCCCCAGAGGCCACGACTGCAGCGGCGGCTATACTGTGGTATTCCACGGGTGGCGTCACAACAAATCCTCTTGTATTTTGTTTTTAGATTTTTATACCTTTTTCAATTTTCTGTTTTTTTAACTGATCGTCCTACGAGGGAATCACGGACTGGGTCACGCCCCCATGACATCCCGCAGCCCAGACGATGACGAGAGGGCCACGTTCTGATTACCCCACGATCCCTGCCAGGGGCGAGTCAGGGGCCAGATCCAGGACGGTGGGGTGAGTACTCTTAGACTCATATAATATGCACTGCTCCCCTACCCACCTCTCAGCACTGGCTTCACTGCTGAGAGGTGATGGACCGGGGTATGCAGTGCATATTACATGAGCCTAATGAGCGGGCTCACTTGACCTCCCACTGCCTCTGCAGCCTACGCCAGCCGCTCCAGAGCTGCTGCTCCTCCCAGCACAGCCCCACAGACCTGCATATCCGGACTAGAAGATGTACCCCACACTTTCCCCCAAAAGTTTTTTTGGAAAAAAGTTTGTCTTACAGTCTTAAAAATACGGTATATTATTGTAATTGCAATTAAATTGGGGACTACAGAACAGGAGAAGGACTAGGGTATTCTTACAAGTACGGTAATTTGAGCGCAAGTACTCAATGTCAAGCAGCAAAACCAAACAAGATTTTAGGGTGTATATAAAGAGAGATAAAATCCTGGGATCCCAGTATATAATTACCCCTCTATAAATCACTTGTAAGGCCACATCTATATACATAATCACCAGTTTTGCGCTTCCAGTCACTGTGCCGCTATCTTAGTGCGCTGCGGTTGCAACGATGCCGCAAGTGAGAGGCTTGCGGTGGCTTGCAATGGCGCATGCGCGCCATCGCTCACACTACGATGGCGACAGCGCATGCCGTCGCCACCGCACAGCGCGAGCGATGGCGCGCATGCACCATCATGAGCCGCCGCAAGCCTCTCACTTGCGGCGTCCTAGCAACAGCAGCACATGCACCATCGCCACCGCACAGCACGAGCGATGCTGCGCATGCGCCATCGTGATACGCATTTTACCTCACGCCACTCGCCTCACCACAGCTGCCCAGCCTCTACCCGCCTACGGACCGCCCTGCTGGTGACGTTCTTCTCTGCAGCCTGTGGCCGCCTACACACCGCCCCTCTGGTGATGTGTATGTATATTACGTTCCCATCTCCACCCTCTCGCCGTCTACACTCCGCCCCTATGCTAACGTCTATATTTTCTCCTTATTTCAGCTGCCTCACAACAACGACAGCCCCCCCAACTACCTCACTTTCCCGCCCACAGTCTCAGAAAGACGCCCAGCTGTCTCCAGCTAACTAATTCTCCTAGGGGACTGCAGTAACTCAGTCAAAAAATCACTAAGTCGCCCAGTAGAATGACTGTAATACTGTCTAAGTCCCCTGGGCTCTGCCATTAACTCTCTCTGCCTCATAAGTGACTGCTGCCAGCTTATTTCATCAGTCTAACAGTCTCTAAATTGCCCACACAGAAACAGTCACTAGCTCTCTCAGTTGACTTGGGCTCTGCCATTAACTGTCTCCGCCTCATAAGTGACTGCTGCCAGCTTATTTCTACAGTATAACACTCTCTACGTTGCGCACTGAAACAGTAACAAACTGTCTAAGTTGACTTGGCCTATGCCATTAACTGTCTCTGCCTCATAAGTGACTGCTGCCAGCTTATTTCAAGAGTCTAAGGCCCCTTTCACATCAGCGTTTTTTTTTAAATCGCGGCAGATGCGGTGAAAAAAATGCATCTGCCGCGATTACCGCATAACCGCGACACTTGCGGCACAGTTGCGGCAAGCCCCATAGAATGTCTGTGCGGGCTTGCGGCAGGTGCGCCAAGTGCGGTATCGTCACTTGCAGCAGGTGCGGCCGCACCTGCCGCAAGTGCCGAAACCGTACTTGCAGCACCTGCCGCACACTTACCGCAAGCCCCATAGACATTGCATGGGGCTTGCCGCAACTGTGCCGCAAGTGTCGCGGTTATGCGGTAATCGCGGCAGATGCGGTTTTTTCACCGCATCTGCCGTGATTTAAAAAAACCGCTGATGTGAAAGGGGCCTTAGTTCACCAGCCTAACACTCTCTACGTTGTGCACAGAAACTGTCACAAAACTGCCTAAGTTGACTTGGCGTCTGCCATTAACTGTCTCTGCCTTATAAGTGACTGCTGACAGCTTATTTCACCAGTCTAAGGGCCCTTTCACATCAGCGTTTTCTTCAAATCGCGGCAGATGCGGTGAAAAAAAACGCATCTGCCGCGATTACCGCATACCGGCCGCACTTGCGGCACGGTTGCGGCGCGATTGCGGTAAACGCCATACAATGTATAGGCGGACTTGCGGCAGGTGCGGCAAGTGCGGTTTTGGCACTTGCGGCAGGTGCGGCCGCGAAAAAAAATGCTGTCAGCCGCGGTTTTTCGCGGCCGCACCTGCCGCAAATGTCAAAACCGCACTTGCCGCAAGTCCACCTATACATTGTATGGCGTTTACCACAACCGTGCCGCAACCGTGCCGCAAGTGCAGCCGTATGCGGTAATCGCGGCAGATGCGGTTTTTTCACCGCATCTGCCGTGATTTGGAGAAAACGCTGATGTGAAAGGGCCCTTACACTCTCTAAGTTGCGCACAGAAACTGTCACAAACTGTCTACGTTGACGTGGCCTGTGCCAGAGTGTCAGTCATCTTTACTGCTCCGGTTTCCAGCTCTAAACTTACCCAATATTAATTTCACCGCACTCCCGATGCAATTGCATCGGGCCTTTTTACTAGTCTATAATTTAAGATCCAGTTTTGGGCTCCACATTTCAAATAGGATATTCAGACGTTAGTCATTTCAAAGGTGGCATCTAGAATATTAGAAGGGATAGAAGGCCTCCCATATGATGAGAGGTTGGAAATTTGGGCTTGTTAAGCTTAGAAAAAAAGATGTCTCAGAGGAGATCTCATTATATACAGTATATGTAAATACATATGTGGTCAATACAAAGGACTGAGACATGACTTATTCCTTCCTGAGACCATAAGTACTAGGGGACACTCACTGCGGGTGGAAGAAAGGTGATTCCAGCAGCTGAATAGGAAAGGGTTCTTTCCAGTTAGAGCAGTCAGACTGTGGAATGCCAACCACAAGAAGTAGTAATAGAAGAAACTATGAGCAGCTTTTAAAAAAGTCTGGATGATTTCCTCAGTGCACATAACATTGCGGGTTATAAATGACATACGGACAAAAATTCATAATTGAAGGAGGAAGATTGAACTTGATGGATGTAGGTTTTTATTTAACCTATGTAACTATGTAATAATTAAAATGCTTCAATTTATTACTATTCTATACCTAACCAAAAATAATTATTGTGATACGGAGAGAATAAACTAGAGTCTTCAATTAGTTACAGTTTACCATTGGAGTATTATATGCCTATATAATTGGAGAACGTTATATTTGGGATTAGCACTAAATATAAATATATATATATATATATATATATATTTAATGGCCTTCAGGCATCTATGTGGTGGACGTTTCGGTCCTCAGACCTTCTTCCAGCAAGCACCTTTTGCAAATGCTGGGCTTTTTATACATCATGTTTATATTTTCACATAATTGAATCGTTTACATTACATATACATATTACAGTGTCAATCCTTATCTGTATATACATACACCTATTACCCTATAACGAATACTCTTTTGTGCTTTAAATATTCATCTCATACGTTAAAAATAATTTCATATGTATTCATTATACAGTTATATAGTTTCAATTGGCTCCCCATGTGCACAACTGTCGCTTAATTAATATTATTACTGGTTTTCTATATTCATATGTACTCACCACATGTCATCGCTGTTCTCAGCGTTGTGGAAGTTCAAATGCGCATGCGCCAGCATCCTCCAACGTCACTGTTACTTTGGATACAGGATGTTTGACTGTGGCCATCTTGGTACACTTGCACATGCGCCGTATAGATTTTCGCCTCATTACACCCAAACGTGCATCTTTATAATGATTCCCCCATGATTTCACTTCCTGTTTGCACCAACTTCTTTTGACCCTTTCTATTTGGTATATTTCTTATCATATTATTACCAATACATCTACAAAAGATGTTTCAAGCGTGAAGATGAATATTTAAAGCACAAAAGAGTATTCGTTATATAGGGGTAATAGGTGTATGTATATACATATATACAGATAAGGATTGACACTGTAATATGTATATGTAATGTAAACGATTCAATTATGTGAAAATGTAAACATGATGTATAAAAAGCCCAGCATTTGCAAAAGGTGCTTGCTGGAAGAAGGTCTGAGGACTGAAACGTCCACCACATAGATGCCTGGAGGCCATTAAAGGCAATATACATCACTAGCGGAGTGCTGCAGTCATCATTTGGTCTGTATATTGGGGCTTAAGGAACTAAGCCCTGGACTGATTTGCACCACCCTTATTAGGGATTAAGTGCTGCTCTTGTTTTTTATATATATATATATATAAATATATATATATATATATATATATATAAGAGAGAGAGAGAGAGAGAGAGAGAGAGAGACTGCATTTGTAATTGAAACAGCTATTTGTCTAATTTTATATGGTGCTAAATGCAATGGACATTGTACTGCTAGAGATTTTGTATTATAGTATTAGCTAACTTGTAACAGTAAAGGTGCTGTCCCATACTAGTACAATGTACAACCCCATCATCTTAATCGACTTGTTTCCCCTAGTTAAAATAATAATCCCTGTACTAGTCTACAGCTGTACTAGCTGCTGGTGTTCCAGGGCTGTCAGTAACCATGGCTCGGGGCTCACGTAGGGCATTGTGACGTCACGCGAACCCCATGTCCAATCACCACCATCTTCCTTCTCCCCGCCTTTGGATATAGTTACTATCAACAGGAAGCACAGCACTCACACCCTCTTGATAGCTTCTTTATCTGAAAGTGGGGAGGAAGCCGGCGGTGATTGGACATGGTGCTCGCATGACGTCACAATGCTCCACGTGAGCCCCGAGCCATGGTTACTGACAACACTGGAAAACCAGCAGCACTGGAGACTAGTACAGGGTTTATTATTTTAACTAGGGGAAACAATTCGATTAAGAAGGGGTTGTACAAGTAGCGGACAAGCCCTTTAAGCTATCTGTGTTGAAACTGTTGCACTAACTTGTATATAAAGGATGCGTTGAGTCGATTACCTAACTAATAATTAATTGTATCACCCCAGAGTCATTGTACTATGAGTAAAATAGTATGAAGTCATAAATTAATGACACTATGTGTTACTTGATAATGCAATACTGATGTTACACTCTATTATACATGTCTCTGAATTAATTAAATATATTGTTATATAGTTGTGTTCAAAAGTTTACATACCTCAGCAGAATTTTGGCTGTCTTGGCTTTTTTTCAGAGAATATGAATGATAACACAAAATCTTTTTTTCCAATCATGGTTAGTGGTTGAGTGAAGCCAGTAATTGTCAAACTATTGCGTTTCCTCTTTTTAAATCATAATGGCAATCAAAAACATCCAAATGACGGTGATCAAAACGTCACATACCCTGGTGACTTTGGCCTGATGACATGCACAAAGGTTGACATAAATGGGTTTGAATGGCTAATAAAGCAATAACATCCCTCACCTGTGACCTTTTATGCACACACTGATTACAAGCAGAGTGAGTTTGTGGGATCCAGACAGACTCTTGCATCTTTCATCCAGCTAATGTTTCTGGATTGTGAGTCATGTGGAAAGTAAAAGAATTGACAACGAATTTACGGGAAAAGATAGTTGAACTGTATAAAACAGCAAAGGGATACAAAAGATATCCAAGGAATTAATACTGCCAGTCAGCAGTGTTCAAACTGTGATTAACAAATGGAGAATTAGGAAAAATCTACCACGTTCAGGTAGACTACCATAAATGTTGGCCACAACTGCCAGGAAAATTGTTCGGGGTGCAAAGAAAAATTCACAAATAACATCAGCTGAAATACAGGACTCACTGAAAACTAGCGGGATGGCTGTTTCAAGACGCACAATAAGAAGGAACTTTAAGAAAAATGGGCTGCATGGTCGAGTCACCAGTAGAAAGCCATTACTGAACAAATGCCACAAAGTATCTCGCCTACAATACATTATACCAAACAGCACAGAGACAAGCCTCCAAACTTCTGGAACAAGGTCATTTGGAGTGAAGAGAACATTTAGTCCACAACCATAAACATTACATTTGGAGAGGTGTCAACAATGCATATGAAGAAAAGAACCCCATTCCTACTGTAAAGCAGGGAGGTGGGTTATGTGTGAGCTACAAAGGCACAGGAAACTTGGTCAATGTTGAAGGAAAGATGAACTCAGCACGTTATCAGCAACTACTGAAGGCAAACTTTCATTTCTCAGCCTGGTGTGCCATCTCTTTCCCTCATTAAGTGCCTCTGCAAACAACCAGGTCCACTCTTTGGGCTGCTTAGACTGCGGGAGCCCACATGTTTTTTATTTTAAACCTAATCCTAACCCTAGGTGGGTTAGTGTTAGGGTTAAGAAATAAAATAAAAATAGGGCTCCCCTGTATTTCCATCCCATGGAATGGAGATGACAGGGAATGACATCAGGGACCCTTTTCTTTTTTTTTGTTTGAAATATCTTTCTTCACATTGTCCTAGTGGACAGTGCAGAAAAAAATGCATCCGCAAAAAACCCATATAAAAACGCAGTGTCTGAATGCAATGCGTTTTTTTTATCTGCACTAAAAAACGGATCCTCGAAATCATGGAAAAATGCACCCGCAAAAACGCAGCGTGTGAATGTGGCCTATTAGAAAAGTCATACTTCTCTGTCTTCCAGGCATTAAACACTATAGTTACTAAGGCTACCTTCACACTGGTAAATTTCTGATCCATGTTTATCTGTTTTAAAATGGATAGCCACGGATCAGTTTTTGCCTCCCATGTATCCTATGGGCACATATTGGTCCTAAGTAGCCATGCGTGTGTGTCAGTTTTGTCACAAATTTGTTAGTATCAGTTTTTTCCATGCACCCAGAAACAGAGACTGCTCTGATTTTTGGCTGTCTTTAAAAACACTAACACCACCAGACAGACACGGATCCGTATCTGTCCGCATCAAATAACATGGAGCTGTATGTAGGTCGGATCAGTATGCATCCGTGAAACTGATTCATTTTGCTGTACTGAGCATGCCCAGAAGCAAGGTACAGCTCCTCCCGTCTTTGCTGATGACGGATCCGTTAAAAAAACAGTCTGTGAGCATTAGTTGCCATCTGTCTGCACAGATTAGTGCCTGTCCATGTGATCCTTGAAATTCAAGGATCCACACGGATTTTAAAATGTAGCAGTGTGAAAGCTGCCTAAGCTAGCAGTAGTGAGCCATGACAAATCACCAAGAAATTTAACACATTTCATGTCAGGTCTGCAGATCTTACAACATTATCCATCTGTTCTCTGCAGATATGGTGTGTAATTCCTCTTAAGTACAGATCTCCAGTGCTTCAGTCCATGCGATTACTGTGATCTGAGATGAAAAAACATTGTAAGGTCATTGTCAGCACCATATATTCACATTAGACAAATTAATTTAGAAAAATACAGGGTACCTACAGGGAAACATGGTGGTAGCAATGTCCTTACAGCATGTTGGACTGCATGAGTGGTGGTGGTGTCGAGGTGGTGCCGAGGTCTCGCGAGATTTGTGAGGTCTCGCGAGACACCTGCACTATGTTCTATAGAGTGCGGAGACACACTTCACTACGTTGGCGCGAGTGCTGTGGTCACTGAAGCACCAGCCAGAGGAGGGGAGGGAAGTTTAAAACATGCAGGGCGGGTTTTGCTGCCCAGAGGGGCGGCAAGAGGTTTAGTCACCATGACCATATAGCAGCCTCCATGACTCAATAGGAGGCCACCGCTGGACACAATAAAAGTTGTTTTCACAGGTATGGGGGGGCCAGTCTGGGCACATACAGGGGTTACTAGAACCCCATTTACATTATGTGTAAGATGGTGGGCACAGTTTAAAATGCCCAAAGGGGGTGACAGGTTCCCTTTAAGGAGAAGAGAATTGTTGAGCTTTATTATGCCTATTTTTAAGGTGCCAACCTCTGTGGTAGGTATTAATATTTCATACCCACAGAGTACTATAGATGTCTAGGATCAGTGTTATTCTGGGATGCCAATGGGACTCACTTTATAGCTACATAGATGTATTGCTTGATTCTTGGGCATTATTTTTCATCCAGTGCATTATCCATGCTTTTTTTTAGTTTCATCTCTTTTTATTGAACTATCAATGTAAATTAACATACATAATACGACACATCATAAAGGATCACATCATAACAGTAAGCTTGCTAACATAAATGTAAATATAACACGTTTATTCATAATAAATCTTTAATAACAATAATTCTTTATTTATATAGCGCCAACATATTCCGCAGCACTTTACAATACAGTGATATACAAACGGTCATAGGTAACAAAAAATGTACAATACAGTAAGTAATTAAAGTAGATAAATATAAAAAAAATCCAATACACTAACCAGAGAATTAATGTAAAAAGTACAATAAATAAAACAGAGAAACAATGTAAAAAATACAGTACAGTAATTAGATATAATACAATAAACATAGAATTGTAAAAAAGTACAATACAATAATTAAAGCAAAAATAAAGGTGACCCTGCTCAAAATAGCTTACAATCTACAATGAGATAGGGGTTACACAAAGTACAGGGGCTAGTTACAGTGATGGTCCAGGCATCTTGAGGAAGTGGGGATAGAAATAAAGTTAATGGTCACCAGCCAATCTGTGTAGAGCTTTTGGGTTTGGTGGAGTTTGAAGAAGAGTTATGACCAGAGAGATAGTGATTGTGCTATATACAGTAAAGGATATCTATTAGGGAGCATGATAGGCCAATTTAAAAAGATATGTTTTTAGGGAGCATCTAAATTTATCCAAAAGGATAGTCCTGATTTCTTGTCTTGGAGCAAGGGGTGGGAGGATCTGATTAGTGCAGAGGTTAGTCGAAGGTCATTTGTAGAACATAGAGAACGGGTAGGGTGATAGACACAGATGAGTGAGGAGATGTTGGGAGGTGCTGCACTGTGAAGAGCTTTGTGGGTGAGAACAAGCAGTTTGAAATGGATCCTATAGTATATGGACAGCCATTACAATGACTGGCACAGAGCGGAGGCAGCTGAGTAACGATTGGCCAGGTAGGTGATCCTGGCTGCTGCATTAAGGATGGACTGGAGAGGGGAAAGTTTAGAGAGGGGGAGGCAGATTATTAGAGAATTGCAGTAGTCAAGGTGGGAATGAATTAGGGCCACAGTGAGGGTGTTTGTTGTTTCCATGGTGAGAAAGGGCGGACTCTAGAAATGTTCTTCAGGTGCAAGCAACAAGAGCGGACGAGAGATTGTATACAGGAGATGAAGGTGAGATCAGTGTCAAACATAACACCAAGACAGCGAGCCTGCTGCCTAGGCATTATTGTGGTGCTGCACACTGAGAGGGAAATGTCAGATTTAGGGAAGTTAGTGGAGGACGGGAGCAGAAGAAGTTCAGTTTTGGAAAGGTTGAGTTTCAAATAGAGAGCAGACATGATGTTGGAAACTGCAGCTAGACATTCATTGGTGTTCTGTAATAAACCAGGGGTAAGGTCAGGGGCTGAAGCGTATACTTGTGTGTTATCAGCATAGAGCTGGCACTGGAAGCCAAATCTGCTGCTGGTGCGTGCAATCAGGGCCGTGTAGAGAGAGAAGAGGGCCAAGGACTGAACCATTATGGACCCAATAGTGAGAGGAAGAGGGGAGGAAGTGGAGCCAGCGAATGATACACTGAAAGAACGGTCAGAAAGAGAGGAAGAGAACCAGGAGAGAGCAGTGTCCTTTATGCCGATGAAGTGCAGTATAGAGAGTAGGAGATGGTGGTCAACAGTGTCAAAAGCTGCAGAGGTGAAGAAGAATAAGCATAGAGTGGTCACTATTACATTTTGCTGTCAGGTCATTGGTCACTTTGATGAGGGCAGTTTCTGTAGAATGCAGGGGGTGAAACCAGACTATAATGGATCTAGAAGAGAGTAAGTGGAGAGGTAATGGGTGAGGAAGGTATAGACCAGGTGCTACAAGAGTTTAGAGATGAAAGGGAGATTAGAGACTGGTCTATAGTTATTCGTGCAGGATGGGTCAAGAGAAATTTTCTTTAATAATGGAGTAATGATAGAATGTTTGAAGGAGGAGGGGAAGATGGCAGAAGAGAGGGAGAGATTGAAGATTTTGGTTAGGTGTGTAGTGACGACCCGAGAGAGGGACTGGAGTAACTGTGAAGGGATGGGGTCAGTGTTGCTTGTAGTGGGACGAGAGGAAGAGAGGAGTTTGGAGACTTCCTCTTCTGTAACTGGTTCAAATATGGAGAGTGAGCCGGAGGAAATGTGGGGATGAATGGGAGTAACAGCGCTTGGAGGCTGGGAGCTGATTTCCTGGCAGATGTTGTCTATTTTCTCCATAAAGTAAGAAACCAAATCATCAGCACAGAGGTCAGTGATAGGGGCCTGCACTTTAGGACTGAGGAGAGAGTGAAATGTGTCAAAGAGTTTTTTTCGATTGTTGGATAGTGAGGAGACCAGGGTGGTTAAGTAGGTCTGTTTGGCAAGGTGAAGTCGTTCAGCACTCCTAGAGCATCGCTGGAGGAATCGAGTTTGTGGTGTGAGCCAGGGCTGTTTTACTCTGTTTGGAGGTTCTGAGAGTAAGGGGTGCTGCTTGGTCCAGGGTGCTTCTGAGAGTGTCATTGTAGTGATTCACAGCCAGATCAAGACAGGAGAAGGAGGAGATTGGGGACAGTGATGAGTGTAGAAAGTCTGTGAGTGTATGAGGGTTAATGGCCTGTAGATTTCTGGATCTTTGATAGGTAGGAGTGTGCTGGGGTTGGCAAGGGTTTGTGAGCGTGAAGGAGAGAATGTGTTGGTCAGAGAGAGGAAGAGATTAATTATCTAAGGAGGAGGTTGAACACAGCCGGACAAAGATGAGGTCAAAGGTGTTACCATCTTTGTGTGTCTCAGAGGTTGAGAGCTGTGAGAGGCCAAGAGAGGTGATTAGAGATAGGAGCTGGAATGCAGATGGGGAAATAGGGCTGTTTATGGGGATATTAAAGTCTCCCAGAATAAGGGTTGGTAATTTTGAGGACATGAAGTACTGCAGCCACGCAGGGAAATGATCGAGGAAGTGAGTGGGTGAACCTGGGGGGCAGTATACTACCGCTACTCTGAGGGGGAGGGGATGGAAGAGCCTAATGGTGTGAACCTTAAAAGAGGGGAATGAGCTTGATGGAGCTGGAGGGATGACCTGGAAAGTACATTGTGGGGACAGGAGTAAGCCAATTCCACCACCATGTCTATTCCCAGGTCTCGGGGTATGGGAGAAATGTAAGCCGCCATGAGAAATAGCAGCATGGGAAGCAGTGTCTGAATCCTGGATCCAAGTTTCAGTGAGGGCCAGAGAGAGTTAGTAAGGAAGTAATTGTGAATGAAGGGAAGCTTGTTGAATACAGACCGTGGATTCCAGAGAGCTCAATTAGAGAGGGAGATGAAGGTGCGCACATAATAGTAATACGGTTTGTAGGGTTTCTATGTGACGGAGGGGAGGGTTTTAAGTTGGCAGAGGGCGGACCAGGATTGGGAGAGATATCACCTGACAGGAGCAGTAGCAAAAAGAGAAAGAGCAACCCAGATTCCCATAGATAGTCCTCTGGAGCCATGGTACATGTCTCTCTCAGATTTTTAACCACGGTGAGCAAAGCATTATAACTCAGTAAACATTCTCTTTTCATTTTCCATGCTTTTGAATGAAAACTTGACTGTATTTTGCGTGTAGCCACATCTCCACTGAAATATATTGGGCATGTAGTGGGGTGGAATTTGTGGACCCTTAGTCACCTGAAAATTGAGGACCCCAGAAAGGGCCTTTATTGTAGATTTGATTATGTATTTTTCCATTGAGGGCCTGTGTGTAGTGCTTCAAGTGTACTGTGCCATGCACTAGTCATCTTGTCCACGCCTGGAATATGTTTTCCCTTTGGGATGTATTACTATTTTGTATCATACTCTTATCATTTAAACACAACAGTTATTTATTTGTAGAATTGTGATGGATATATTTTTAATGCATATCCATTAATAGTTATATTTTAGTATTTTTTTTAAGAAATCTATGTTTGTCTTCTGTATGTGGTAAGGGGTTCTTGAACTTTATTATATGAAGTAACAAACCACTCTCAGCCGTCCTTTCTTCTGACCATAAACATGAAATAACTTACCGTATATACTCGTGTATAAGCCGAGTTTTTCAGCCCAAAAATTGGGCTGAAAAGTCCCCCCTCGGCTTATACACGAGTCACTATACGGGGTGAGTGGGGTGGGGGCTCTGTCCGGGTGCTGGGAGGCAGGAGGAGGCGGGGGGGGAGGCTGCTGTATGAGCGGCCCCGTCACGTGGGGCTGCTCATTACATATGCACTGCATCCCCCTGTCAATCAGCGCCAGGGGGAGCAGTGCATATAGGTAGATAATGCCCCACAAATGCTGGCACACGTCCCCCCTGTTGTAAGGCCCCCCCTGCTGAATACTTACCATCCCTGGTCTTCAGCAGCACCCCGGCGCCGGTCCTCTGTGCTCCGGTCCTCCGCGATCCCGTCCTCTGTGCTCCGCTCCACGGCTGCATCCGGGTTCCCCGCGCGTCGCCGACGCGATGACGTCATTGCTTCTGCGACGCGCGGGGAACCCGGATGCAGCCGTGGAGCGGAGCACAGAGGACGGGATCGCGGAGGACCGGAGCACAGAGGACCGGCGCCGGGGTGCTGCTGAAGACCAGGGATGGTAAGTAATCAGCAGGGGGGGCCTTACAACAGGGGGGACATGTGCCAGCATTTGTGTGGGGCTGCAATACCACTGGGGCTGCAATACCACTGGGGCTGCTGTATACTGGGGCTGCAATACCACTGGGGCTGCTGTATATAGGGGCTGTATACACCACTGGGGCTGCAATACCACTGGGGCTGCTGTATATAGGGGCTGTATACACCACTGGGGCTGCAATACCACTGGGGCTGCTGTATATAGGGGCTGCTGTATACACCACTGGGGCTGCAATACCACTGGGGCTGCTGTATATAGGGCTGCTGTATACACCACTGGGGCTGCAATACCACTGGGGCTGCTGTATATAGGGGCTGCTGTATACACCACTGGGGCTGCAATACCACTGGGGCTGCTGTATATAGGGGCTGCTGTATACACCACTGGGGCTGCAATACCACTGGGGCTGCTGTATATAGGGGCTGCTGTATACACCACTGGGGCTGCAATACCACTGGGGCTGCTGTATATAGGGGCTGCTGTATACACCACTGGGGCTGCAATACCACTGGGGCTGCTGTATATAGGGAGTGCAATACCACTAGGGCTGCTGTATATACCACTGGGGGCTGCTGTATATACCACTGGGGGCTGCTGTATATCATACTGCTGGGGCCTGTATACCACTGCTGGGGCTGCATACCTGTGCTGGGGTCCACCCTCGGCTTATACGCGAGTCAATAGATTTTCCCAGGTTTTGGGGGCAAAAGTAGGGGGGTCGGCTTATACACGGGTCGGCTTATACACGAGTATATACGGTATTTGAAATTTATCATGGCAAATACTTATTTGTCCAAACTCTTGTGTTAGTGAGGACACCTCCATATTCATACTCTACAGTCATTGATTGATACTGTAGAGATTGGAGGCTACGGACAACCTTTATATTTTCTATATGGCAAGCTTTTCTGTAACTTGTACAATGTATAGTGTTTTGTGAGTATTTATGACCAATAACATAAAAAAAGATACCACTATTAAAAATATATCAATTTTGTTTTTTTCAGATTTATATTTTTCAAAATGGAACTGATCCGTGGCAAGACATTCATTAAAAGTTATGCTCAACACCCACCAGAAAAGACACCAACTGTTATATACAAAGGAAAAAAGAATGTAGAACTTGGAAGGAATTTTAATGATTGTGACATTCGAGGCAAGACCTTTATAAAATCTTACTCCCAAAACCCTCCAGAAAAAATACCAACAGTCACATACAAAGTAATAAAGAATGTAGAGCCTGGAAAAAATCTTAGTGAATGTAATAGCAAAAAAAATTCTACACAGGCACAAAAAATATCTAACGGTATTTGCACAAAAGAAGCTGATATCGGCCGATGTCCAAGGTTTATAAGAAAAAGTAAAACACATGACTGTGTTATAAGAGATGATAAACCAGAGAAAATTACCGGTCAAATGGTACAAGACCGGATACCAAACAGTCTTAGTTCCCCAGGCCTTGTGGAAGATCAAGATGGAAAAAGAAATGACATGGAAGCCAACAAACAAGCAGCATGTAAACAAAATATGATAGACTATAGAAACTTTGTGCCTCAGATGCCTTTTGTACCATCCGTTGCAAAATCACTGCCAAGAAAAAGAATCTCTCTTACAAAGCCCAAGAAAAGTTTAAAAAACATATTCAATTTAAAGAGGAATAAGCAACAAGATGTCATATCGGAAGAGGAGAGACAGCCAATGGTGTTTAAGATGAAGGAAACCAAAGCAGGGGAAAGACAATATCAACTAAGCATTGGCGACATGCCTTCTGATGAGTTCTTTCTTCACAACTGCCTAGATTACGACATGTACATTGATGCTGTAGACTCATTCAAAGCACTTTGTGAGGATGTTGCTTCTCTAAAAAGTTTTGATTCTCTCACTGGCTGCGGGGAAATCTTTGCTGATGAAAGTGCCTCTTTTATTGACATTGAAAACAGTCGAGTAACATTTATATCTAAGCCAAGCTCCCTAGCTGCTAATTTTCAAGGGGGAGTTGAGAAACTTGCCTCCCCAGCCAAATCTGAGTCCATTGACTTCTCGAGACTACGTGGTCACCTGAATGCATCTGCAACAAGTGTATGTTCAAATGTAATACATGAAACCGAGCGGTTACCAGCTTGCCATGATGTCAATGAAGTAGAAGTTAATAGCAACTTGTCAATAGATCAACTTTCCAACCTGTCATACAATGATATAATGTCTTCTAATGAGAATATTCATGATCCTGAGTCCCCCGTGTCCACAAGTGATGAGGGGTATTATGACTCATATTCTCCTGCAGTGGAAGAAGATAACAATGAGGTTGGGAATGTTCGACCATTACCAAGGGATAGTTACAGTGGAGATGCCCTTTACGAGTTATTTTCTGACTCATGTGAAAAAAAGCTTTGGAGTTTCCAAGACTGTGTATCTGCCCCAGATGACAATAAAGACAATCCTACGTCTGTACATAGCTTTTGTGTAGGGTCTGAGGAAAATATGGCTTCTCAACCAGCACTAGGACTTGACGAAGAAGACAGTCACGAGAATACATGGAAAGGAAGAGAGTGCTTATTAAAACTATGTGACACAGAGTTGTCTTTAACTATTGGAATGGTTAACTGGTTAAAAAGAACAGGAAATATAAACGAGAATGATGTTGGTGATCAAAATATCACTTGTAACTTAGAGAAACCGGCCGACAAGAGGAATGAGAAAGCCTACAATGCTGAAGAAGAAGCCATGGAGACAACCTGCAAAAGACATTATCGCATTGGGAATCTGTCAAGACAGAACATACAGAGTCTGTCAATAGCAGTGAAGGGAATATCAATATTGTGTCCAACACATTTGCTGAAACACCAAAACCTTCAATAGTTGTAGATGAGAGCAAACTTGAAAATAACTCTCCATTTGTAACACATTTAGTCTTATTTGACCCATCACAAAAGCAAAATATCTTTAATAAAATTGAATATAAGGACCAATTAGAGTTATCCAGTCCAGATGCCAACACATTAGCTCCAGTGGTTTTGACACCAAAGCCAAATATCATAATGTCCCTTCTCTTCTTAACCATCTAGATTCTTTGCAACTCTTGGACTTTCAATATCCTTCATGTTCTATACCAGAAAATAATAGATGGTTAGCTGACATTCTGGACAAAAGTATTGCTGATGTCCCACCTTTTCATGTATTGTTTGGCAATGAATATGTATTGTATAGCATAAGTAAAATAATGCGACCTTATGAAATTGACCAAAACATCAAGAAATCTGTAGAAAAAATACAAACCATAACTGATAATCATGAAAATGAGAAAAACATGATAACAGATAGCAAACAGTCCAAATCAGGCAAAGAGCCTACATAGAAAGGATTGAATGATGACCCTATTGGTAACCAACAATGCACAGTAAAAACATCAACGATTGCTTCCAAAGGAGACTCAATCCTGTAAAGATGTGTGTAAACCAGGATTTCTACCTCTTTTTAAATCTACTTGCTCATCAGTGATCTCTCGCTGTTCTTCAGTTTTATACAAACTTCACAACTCTGAAGATGCGATCATATTTTTTAACACAAGAAAATACAACCCATCACCTATAATGATGAGCTTACACAAGGTCCATCAGCTTCTTCTGAAGACTACTCAAAATACCCAGAAGATGATTTCCTGTCTATTACATCTGCAACCTTTACTACGGAAAGTGGTGAGTATAAAGAATGGCTGGACCATTATTGGAATTTGTAAAGAAATACACCGGTGAACAGAGATAATCCGCTCTTTAGTCTTAGCCTCTCATGGAAGCATGGACTTTTGCATGGATGTAGTTTCCAATAGCTAACTGGGTAACCAGTCATTTGCTTAGTGAAATAGGCAGCAGCATCTTAGCTAGTACTGTTTGTTACATACAAACTTCTCAGCACTTGTTGTGTTGTGCGACTGCAAGGTTTAATTTATCTCCTCTCACAATCTTACACTCACCTGTTTGAGGCTGTAAAAAGAGCATAAATCATACAATGGCACAGTCTACACACCTCAGATTCCCTCACACTGCCATCACTCATCAAAAACATGGCATGCGAGTCCCCAAAATGCATGACTGGATAGATGTAGGATGGGATGGACCCTCATGCCCATAAACAACCATATCTACAGTGCATTTCAACCTTAATGGCCACCTTACACGCGGCCACAGGAAGATAGAAAACGGCAGGTGTCGGAGACAATTGTACCTTTTACCTTCAAAACACCTTGAAGTGGCTGCGTGTAATTCAGGTATCTGCAAGGTGTTTTGAAGGTAAAAGGTACAATTGTCTCCGACACCTACCGTTTTCTATCTTCCTGTTGCCGCGTGTAAAGTGGCCATTACAAATACTCAAAACACACAAGTTTGGATGCCAAAATGTCCACAGCTTTATTTCCATCAAATTTTAACCACCATGTGATATCCCAGTTGTCCGACATACCGCATCAGGCCAGTCAGATGAAAAGGCATCACCATACCACATCCTTCGGGCTCCTCCCCCCCAAAGCCGAGCATGTTCCCCACCATGGATTTCACATCGTGTATAGATCAAATTAGTCCACTGTAACTTGCCTGCAACTTCCACCTGACTCCTAATGCATCAAGCTGTGACGGTGTATATGAAAGATAAATTCAAAGCAATACTTGACATTCTTTTATTTTTTTACTTAATTCAATACTCTGAATATATAGAATTGAACCCCTATATACATTATAAAATGGGGCTTAAACAAAGCCAACCTTGACTGATGAAGAGTCGTCCTACAGTGCTCAGCAGTGGCGGTATTGTATATCTGATCCCCCAACAAAGTATATGGCCCCCATGCTGGTACTGTGTATATTTTATCCCAACCTGCTACATGGCCCATACCTGGTATATGTGATCCCCATCTTGGTACATGGCTCCCACCCTGGTAAATGGTATATGGCCCCACCCTGGTATTTATGAACCCCAACCTGCTTAATGGCCAACAGCAGAGGCGGTGCAGCAGGTGTCACAGATAGCAGGAACGCTGCAGTACCTGTAAGTCAATGCTGAGGGCTGGGCATGGGAGGAGGGGGTGTTGTTATGGAGCGGTTAAAGCGGCATTGATCTCCCGGCAGTGACACGACAGACCTCAGGAAAATGGCTGTGGAGATTTCATCTGTGCTTCCGCAGCCATTTTCCTGAAGTCCATCGTGTTGGAGGCAGTGCATGTGTAGATTGAGATCTGGGCTGTCTAAGATCTCAATCTGTGCATGCATTGCCCTCATAGCCATCTTCCATCACATCACCGCTAGGAAATCAATGCACTGGGAACTGCTTCACCATGTACCCCCTCCACCAACACCCCAGCTGCCAGCATTGTGTCATTAATATTGCAATGTCCCTGCCTCTTGTCACCCCACTACACTGCCACCACCGCTCTTCCCCTTCCACAGCTACTTTCCGATTATAAAATGCACCCCCATTTTCCTGTTAATTTTGGGGGGAAAAATTGTGTCTTATTCAAAAAATTTGGTAAATAGCTCCCAGAAATTGAAAAGACTTGAAAAGAAAGGGTAAAGGAAAACAAATTGACTCCAGGAATTAAACAAATTTTTACCCAATAAGGCAAACCCCTAGCTGAAGGGCTAGACCTAGAGGTACAGCCAGCAAGGAAGTGCAGTGGAAGGTGAACATACAACTCTTAACCCAGAATGTGATAGGGCAGACCAAAACGGTAAATAAGAAACACCTGGAGAGGTGCAAACCAAGAAAGGAGAACAAAGACAATTAGGACTAAACATTTTTTGCATTATATTTAGCTCAGGCTTACCCCAACATGAGAACAACTTTCCATTGTTTAGCTATTTTTTTTTTATAAAAATACCAATAGCCACAATCCATATGTGAGGGCTCCTGTACACTCCATATACAGTAAAAGTGGCAACTAATTGACAACTAATATCGTAAGAAAAAAAGGGAAGTAAATTAAAAAACCTTGTAAAAGATTAATCAGATCCTATATTTTTAATGCATAGTATAGGCAGCAGGGTTCGTCATGTCTCAGGTTATATTGCCCATTTTGTACATTATAGCAAAGCGCAGGTACTTCTAGGCTATGTGCACACAGGCGTTTGTGCTCCATTTTAGGAGTTTTATTTTGACTGCATTTTCTCCAAAATAGCATCACGAAAGCAACATCCGTTTGTGTTTCTTTTTTTATCTTTTTTTTAGTGCTACACAGTATTCTTACATAAGCAGGTGCAGTGGGGACACAGACAGACAGAAACACAAACACACTTTGGCCTTCTGCACTATGAATGTTGGGGGCGGAGCCTTCTTTTGCCCTGTGACCGTGTGATCAGACAGAGAAGAAGCAGTGACAACTAGAAGTCGGAGACACAGGAGGGAGGTAGGGAGTGATGATCTGGAGCACATAGGAACCTGACATTGTGTGCTATCTATCTCCATGCACAATGTCAGATGTAATATGCCTGGTATATAGTGACAGGGAGGGAGTGAGAGGGGAGGGGGAAAGGGAGGGAGGTGGGTTTGGCTTAGAGCCTACAGGGGAGTAATAAAAGAAACCCAACCCCACATAGTGACGCTGTGCTGCTCTTATGCAAATGTGCTGCTCAGTTTTTCTGATGTTTGTTAACAGTTTTCTCTTCAATCACACATGTGATCATTGAAGTAAAGATATGATTGCATTCAGTATCCCAGTGCCTGAAAGAAATCGGCTTCACTTTATAGCCCTAGAACCTGCTGGTTGGCTCCCTTTAACTACAATGCACATTATTTAATTCTGATATTTATTTCTCCATTCTTAGGATACATCTGCCTTTTTATTTAGCACATTTTTTCAATTGTTCTGTTTCGCCCTGCCTTACTTTCTGTACATACATGTGCAGATACAGGAATATTTTGTATTTCTTTGTATGCACTTCCCTGCAGAAGGCTTACTTGAGTTGGATCTGCAATGGCCTCAAGGGCCTGGGGTACTCGGTAGTTGGGCCGGCAATCTTTCAGGGAGGTTACGGTGGCAGTGGCCAATCTCCGTGGCGCTGGCCAAGCAGACGAAGGGGAATTTTTAGAGGCAAATTATAATATCTTTATGTGATGCTACCTGTGGTTCCTGATCAGAGGTGAACAGTACGGCTTAGATGAGTCTTCAGGGGAATAGGTGTTGTGGCAGCCAGGATGGTAACACTCCCCACAGGCAGATTGGGCCCATGAGGTTTGATGTAAGAGTCTTTGGGAATGATGGTGGTGGTAGTTATGGTGCAGGAGGCGGCAATGAGGGTACAGTAAATTAGCAGGAGAACACAAAGGGTGGAGTTCTTTTACCTTTACTCACAGTTTGTAACAGTACACACCCAGCCAGGGTACTCTGTTCTCCGGGTCAGCAATCTGATCAACTCCCATGCAATCTGCGGCCACTCCACTGAGACACCCTTTTGTATGCCTTTACAGGTTGCCCTCGTTTCTCTATGCTATTCTTCTCCTTTCCTCCCTACGCGCTTTCGTGCTACAGGAATTCACGCAGGTGGGCGCAAGCAATGTCGAGCGACAGTCGGCATGTCCTCTGGCTCTAGGCCTAGTCATCATCCTGCGGATTATCATAGTAGTTGGCGACTGCACATAAAGTTCAGTGGCCTCCAGTTTCCTGACTCAAACTTGCAGTGTTGTTGCTAAATTGGGACCGGTCCTCTCTTGCAACCAGTTCCTCCACCATGACGGGTAGTTGAGGTGAATTTGGGGTCCATCCTGGCCTGGGTTCGATGGGCGACCTATCCACTGGTCCTCAGTCCTCCCCCAGAGCCAGAGTTCCCCTAAAACTCCATCTTCTTCTGTCTCCACACTCGACTCACTCTCTGGCTCTTCCTCTTTCTGCTTTGTCTTTCCACCTAACTTTCTCCTCCCACCACCTTTTATCCTGTTCCCTCCTCCAGCCAGTGATGGGGTCTCCTCAAATAGTGTCTCTTCTGCCCTTCATCCCCTGGCCTGGAGTTAGGATGAGTGTTGGGTGCAAGGTTTGTGTATGTCTTGGTATTGTGTCCCCATCTTACCTGGGAGTGGGATACCAGACCTATGGATTAGGAGCAGTACCTCTGTGGCGACCAGACTTCAGGGGCGCCACGAATCCAGCCATTCAATTTATGCTATGTAAATATGTATGTATTTTGAATAGCTCATTTTACCCCTGAGCCTTATGCTAGAATTCATGCCTATGTTATTACTTCAATGACCTAAAGTACCATTACCTGACAGTTGTCCCCCAAGTTTCCATTTTGTCCTTACCTGTATCTCATTTTTAAGCTTTTTATTTGATTTTAACGTTATATCAATAACATTATGGGCTTACATTTTTTTAATTCTTTTTGAGGTTTATTGCTTATACAGTAGCTCCAAATCCTTCTAAATAGCGCACGCAATTCATGAATATGGCTCAAAGTAAAAAAGATCTTTTTTTCTCTCTCAAACTATTTTGGTGACTTTTTGACATCTAAATAATAAGAGAAGAACTCGGCACTTAGAAGAAGTATGCAATAAATTAGTGAAGGTTTAATATAGCAATACAATTACAAATAATTTAGGTTTTGATCCCACATCCTGGACCTGCATCAAAACATAATGGATTGTTGTGAGACGAGCAGTTCCCGGGGACAAAGCGCAGGGGCTAAGAGACTGTAGTCGCATGTGTGAGGTGCTCGCCTCGTTCTGATGAAGATCGAAATATGAGATCAAAACCTTAAAGGGGTTGTCTGGGCTTTTTCTATAATTTACATGTATATCCAGGCTGCAAAATGTTGACAGTTTGTGATATACATCCTGTCAACATTTTGCGGGGTAAGGCTAGGGTCATACTTGCAGATTTTCCATGCAGATTTCACACATGACTTTTGTGAAAAACGCATGGAAAAATGCATCCATAGACCCCCATGTTAAAAATACATTCCCCAATGCCAAAAACGCATGTCTGAAGGGCCATGCGTCTTTTGTATGCATTTTTTGGCTCAGCACCAAAAAATGCAGCATGATGCATGCGTTTCTGAAAAAGCACCAAATAATGCAGCATGCAGCATTTTTTCATGCTTTTTCAAAAACGCATGCGTTTTTTTAACATGGGGCCCTATGGGAAACGCATGTGTTTTTATATGGAACTAAATGGTACATGCGTTTTTGCATGCATTTTTTAAGGGTCCCCCACACCTATCAGCAAAAATGCATGCAAAAACGCAGGCTGGAATAAAGCACCTTAAAAAACGCATGCCAAGTGTGACCCTAGCCTTACCTACATATCAAATCTGCAGCTCTATGAGCTTCAGATTTGGCACACTGGGTCAATGTAGGAGCTGATTGCTGTGTGCAATTCTTTGTGTGCCCTCAGCTCATGTTTTCCTGTGGCCGCTCTGAACAGTGTGCAGATGAGCCGGTCCTCCTCTGTATCTCCTGCACACAGTGGGGCACAGAGCTGGCAGCTGGGGAGAGAGGAGGAGCATTGGCTCTGCCTCCTGCACAGGGTGGCCAGAGGGAAACACGAGCTGAGGGCGCATAGGATTGCACACTGCCCTCAGCTCCTACACTGACCCAGTGTGCCAAATCTGCAGCTCACAGAGCGGTGCACAGAGCTGCGGATTCGGTACACTGGGTCAGTGGAGGAGCTGAGGGCTGTGTGCAGAGGGGGTGGGTGGTCATGCTTGAGAGTGGGGCGGGCTGTAGCAGTTTGGAGGTGGCCGGACATACTGTAGACTGGGGGCGGGTGTGTGTGTCTTTGAGTCTGGGAGTTAAATCGCCAGTTCTCTATTTACATGCAGCTCCAGCACAAACACGCCCCCTGAATGTTGTCTTCCAGAAGCAAATAAGTGATATCAAGGAAACCCTGCAAAATGTTGACAGGATGTTATTTACAAACTGTCAACATTTTGCAGCCTAAATGCACATGTAAATTATAGAAAAAGCCCAGACAACCCCTTGAATTATTTGTAATGGGATTGCCACATTAAACTTTCACTGATTCATCGCAGACTTCTGAGTGCCGAGTCCTTTTCTTATGATTTAAGGACTCCACCCTTTCTCAGGCACCATCTCTCTGGCACAGTGATGAATATTTCTATATATTTTTGGCACCAGAAGTCACATATTCGGCAAGTTGGCCAAAACGTACACTGAAACACTGACGTACCAAACAATACAAAAAGGGGTGCAGTGGAGTGGAGATGCAGCACATTTTGCAACTGCTTAAACACACCTGATATATCAGGCAAAGACCTCTGGAACTGCAGGACTGCGCCAACATAGTGCTTAAAAATAGACTACAATAAATGTATAAAGGCAGGGGTGTAACTACAATAGGTGTAGAGGTTGCAGTCACACTCAAGCCTTAGGTCTTAGAGCGGTCCAAAAGGCCCTCTTGGCCAATATAAGAAAAAGCAATACTATTAAAGACCCATGATAGTTGGGGGCCCTGTTAGAGAAATTGCATTGGGGTCCACAAGCTGCAAATTCTGCCACTGCACAAAGGCAGTGGTGAATAAGAGCCAGAGTATCAATGCATACAATCAATTCTATAAAATGAAGAAATTGGATAACTATGCACTGCCTATAGTATAGCAGACAATATAAAATGAGGAATTAAAAGATTAATCATAATATAAAACCATTTATATATGAATAAAACATATGATGTTACATCAGACAAAACTTCCTAGGGCATGAATGCACTGAATATATTTCAGAACAGGCAATACATCCGTGTATGTACAAACTAAGGTAACCTGTACGGGGCATGTGGTATAAACATCCTGGCAGAGGTTGGGTGTACACAGGCCTCTGGTACATCTCAGGGAAAGTGTAAGCATAATATAGAGAGTATAGAAAACAAACCTAGCACAGCACACAGCCTAGTTAAGAAGAACAGAAGTAGTAGAACAGGCAGGGACCCAAACTAAGACCGGGGCATATAGCCTTGTGACATGTCTTATTGCAGGTCATATGTCTGAGTCGTAGCACTGGAGCCCTACTCTATCATGGATTATATTCTTGTTTTTCTAATCAGTCTAAATGACCTACAATGGCAAAGATGTGTAGAAATGATTGGAATAAAGTAGATAATTTATCAAAAATAAAGAAATACTGCTATGTCCCATTTACACAGGTATGGAGAATCATTACCAAGTACTTTGTTGAGGCAACATTTCCAGTCTTAAAGAGGACCCGTCACTTGCTCAAAAATTGAGCTGAATGCCTTGTACAAAAAAAACCCTGTGGTCTGTCGACTTTGCCGCATTTTTCCAAATTGGGCTTTACACTGTGTGCAGAATTATTAGGCAAATGAGTGTTTTGATCACATGATACTTTTTATACATGTTGTTCTACTCCAAGCTGTATAGGCTTGAGAGCCAGTAAATCAGGTGATGTGCATCTCTGTAATGAGGAGGGGTTTGGTGTAATGACATCAACACCCTATATAAGGTGTGCTTAATTATTAGGCAAATGCCTTTCCTTATGCAAAATGGGTAAGAAGAGAGATTTGACGGGCTCTGAAAAGTCCAAAATTGTGAGATGTCTTGCAGCGCGCGCTGCCTAGATACCCGGTGTTTACCATGGTTACCAGCCTGTGAGGTCGCTGGTCTCTCGCTGTCACACACAGCGATGTGTGCTGACCAGCGGAAGACCAAGGACCAAAAAATGGTTCTGAAGGATCTGAAGGATGTGCAGAGATCAGCGACCTCACAGCAGGGGCCTGATAGCTGCTATATGGCACACATAGCGACATCGCTGGGGAGGTCGCTGTTTCGTCACAAAACCTGTGACGTATCAGCGATCTCGCTAGCGATCTCGCTATGTGTGACGGGGGCTTTAGTTTTACAGATCGTGTCTATTCAATTGACCATTGGTGGACAAACTGTAGAAAAATCTAATTTTTTTTTTGAATAGGTTTACCAGAACAAAAACTTTGAGTTTCACATCATACTTTTATTTATGATTTTTAATACCTTTGCATACATTTATACAAACTTGATTTTACTTTAGAGTAATGTGTATAGGTACTTGGGAAAAAAAGGAATAATATTGATTTAATAATAAAACAGGCTTTATGGTCCTAATATTCTTCTATTGAAACACCAAAATGTATCTTTAAGGTATTGTATAGAGTAATTTTAATTCAGCCTTCTCTAATAAGTTAAATGTAGATGAACATTAATTATGTTTTTTCTTCACTTTCAGGTCTATTAATAACAAAGAACAAAAAGTGTCGCATATGAAAACCTAATGAGCAGAAAGAACAATTTCAGTGTAACTGATAGAAATATACCATGATAATGCTGAGCAAAACTCTGGATAAAAACTGAAAATGCAACTACTGCACAGAGAAGAAATGCCCATCCCAGCTCCAAAGTCTCACCCCATGTTAGGTAATGACAATTAGTGCCCAGGCAGCCTAAAGTAGCCAATCTACTAATAGGTTGTAGGTTGGGACCATATGCGTAAAGGCCCATTTATTACATCTGATAACCAGGAACAAGAGTTTTTAATATCACTTGTTACCAACTATTGCCTAAACAGGTTGGCAGTCAACCAACAAAAAAGCAAAATCCTTCATTATATCAGCTTAAATATCATCGACCCCAGTAGCACATTGTCTCATGGTAACAGGTGATGTGCTGCCGAGAACATGATGTTTTATGTGTATAGAAAGATTATAATAATAGTCTGAGCACATAGACATGGGGTTGGCTTTTCTAAACAGGACATTTCAAACGACCATTCATTGGCTATCTGTGGTCATTTATTCGGCCTGTCTGAATGGGCCCTAAAGGCCCCGTCACACCAGGCGACGGGGCTGGGGATGTCGGCGGCGACTGGCGGGTGCGCGCACGTTTTTGGCGCCCCGCCAGTGTCGCCGTCCCCCGTTTAGATGGGGCAACACCTCCAGCCCCGCGCCGGCGATCTGTCAGGCGGCATCACCGCTGGGGTGTCAGAAAAACCAGCGGCGATGCCGGATAATGGGAGCCTATGGCTCCCATCGCCTGACAGGTCGCCGGCGACCGGTTACATGGAGTGATATATGCACATCGCCCCATGATGATCGCCTGGTTTCAGAGCACTGCTCTGAAACCAGACGACCTCCCGACACTGGCGACATCGCCCCTTTACATGAGGCGACGTAGGGGCGATAACGCCGCCGATAGGCCACGCCCCCACGTCGCCTATGTCATCGACGGCAATCTCGCCCCGTGTAACAGGGGCTTAAGACTTTGGGGCTGAGATATGCACCAACACTCCGAACAGTAGTTGTTTTTTTTTATTTTTGCCATGAGAACCCTCTTGAATATTTCTCATTTTAAGTAATAAAAGATGGTTTATATAGTAAAAATAACTCAGCATACAGATTGGAACTTTGTAAATACTTAACTGTGTTGACACGTGAATGGTTCCCATCGCTATAATGATTGTATATAGTTAGAGTTATATCATACTGTGAAGTGATGCCTTCAACATCTTGTCTTTTGCATTCGATCTTTAAAGACCAGACAGACTTTATATACTACTGTTCTATATATCTCTGCAGAGCTGCAAATTAACTTCTTGTTAAGATTTTTACATTTTATTTGACCACAAAGTACATTAATTATTTTTTTTTTACCTTTATATTACAGTATACTTTGTTAATAGGTAAATAGGTGGCTGGAGATTGGGGTTAGAGTGGGTAGTTAGAATGTTTATGATGCCAAATCCAATTAAATTGAATGTGGACATCTACCCATTCTTGCTCTAGTCAACCCTCCAACTATACTAATACATTTTTATGCAAAAATTTTGTAATGATTTATAATATTTGTATAAGACACTGTATTAGAAACTATACTCTCCACAGATGCTACAAAACCTATGTTCATTTTATTAGACACAATTGTATTCTAATCAGTCAATGCAGACATGGCCAAGAGTTGTATTCCTTAGCCAGAATAAACACCATAATGGGTGAAAGAAAGGTGTTACGAAAATTCATAAACATGCAAAGGATGGTGCCAAGACTGTAGCTCAAAAAGGTTGTCCGAGACTATAATATTGATGACCTGTCATTAGGATAGGTCATCAATATCTGATAAGTGGGAGTTCTGCTCAACTCAACACCCCAAGCGGTTAGCTGTTACCAGCTCCCGTAGCCATCAGGAGGCCAAAGTCAGAGCACCAAAACTCTTAATAACGTGTAGTGTCATCTTGAATCCCGCAGCTCAGCTCGTATTGACTTGAGCTGCGGTATGTCTACACATGTGCTCCACAAATAGATCAAATGAATATGACTGGTCAACGGGTGAAACACATTTTAATTTCTGCAAACAACACAACATAAAGATGGTTAGGTTAAATTGGCGAACGTACACATGAATCCATGGACCTATCCTGAGTTATGTTAATGGTTCAGGCTCCCAAGGTGTAATATGGTCGGATATGGAAATGTTTTTGTGTCTCCTAATAAATGACACTGTACCATGAAATCAGGGTTACCAACCATCCAGAAATTCCAGGCCAGTCAGTAAAAGTTACCACTTTTTTTCCCCTATTCATAAAAAATATTTGATGTGTCCATGATTGATTTAAGCTGTAGAGACCAGTACAGATTTTTATGACTGTATTCATCACCTTTTTACCACTCACTTTGAATGCTGATAATGTCTTCATATAGGATTTATGGTCTATAGACATATATCAGTTTAAATCTTAATGATTTGTTAAAGTTTCCAATGAATTTGCAAAAAGGCAAAAAGTTGGCGATCTGTGATTTTTTGAGAAGTTGTCCAAAACAAAAATAAAGACAAGTTGACAGCCCTGCATGTCATAGTTACATCCAAGATTAGAGCTATTTATATCTAAGGAGAAAACAAGCGCAAATAGGGTCTTATCTTTATATAAAAAATGGCACTATGGCCACTTATTGTTGTGCTCACCTGGTATGGTTGTGACACTCGCAACCAGTATAAATGACAGTTCAAATAGCCACTGAAGGACTTCCACTTGTAAGGTGGTGTTGCTCAAATGGTAAAAAGGATGGTGTGCTCAGGTCTGCGGAATAAAGATGGGAGTCAAACTGGATTAACAATCAATGGTGCTGTTTATTCTTTCCAACGCGTTTTGGAGCCAGCTGTGGTCCTTCATTAGGAAATCGGTATAGTTACAGCACAGTACAAGGCTGTCTTTTCCTGATGAAGCAGCATGACTGGCTCAGAAACGCACTGGAAGGAATGAACAGCACTATTGATTGATAATCCAGTTTGACTCCCATCTTTAGTCAGTGGCGCAGACCTGAGCACACTGTCCTTTTTACCGTTTGAAGATTAGAGCTATGTTACACAGCAGATGAATCTCAAACTCAATATCATGTCTATGAGCTCAAAATGTTTTTACGGTTTCAAAAAATTCCGTCTCCAGGCTGTTTGTTTAAAAAAAATTACCTTCCATAGGCCCATAAGTCCTGAAGTCTGTAAGTCTGCAGTGATGATGTAAGGGGTCAGCCCGTGCCAAGGACTGAATCATACACCGGAATGTCTCTCTGCTCATCGCTACAGTGACATCACACCAACAGCGCTGTAGATAATCAATGAGCAACTCTGAGCACCTTGTGTCGTCTACTTGTGTACATCCGTTCAATTCAATAGTTGACTGCTTTGCTGTCGATGTGACGTGAACGATGTAACAATAACAGACACCGGAAACAGCAATAAAGACTCAGAGCTGGACCCCGGGAGGGTTAGTAAAGCCACTTAATTATTTTCAAAACAAACTGTGCCTAGGGACAAGGGATTTCTGGAACTGTAAAACCCCTTTAATCTCCATTAATGGCCTGCAGTGCTTGGATCTCAATGTATCAAGTGTAGGATCAGGAGAACTAGAAAGAACAAATGTTTTCTGCACCCACATAATTTTACTCTGGAAAGACATAATTGGACACTGAATGCATATAAATATGGGAACAGCATTTCTGAAAGGTGCAAAAGGTTACTACCACCGTCCCATATAGCAGAGATACTCATTACATTATGTCTCTAGTGCACACAGTTTACAATATATTCTTACCTGCTTGCGAAATGCTTGCTTTTTTAATCTGAGGTTTTGCACCTTGTATTGCACATGTTTTTGCTTTCAACTTAGAGAGACGTTTAGGTTATTCGCGGAGAAAAAGAACTACATAAGTACATATTTTCTAAATTTATGATATCATTTAAGCTATCTTGCACTTGTCACGATGTATATTGCAGTGCATGAAACTGTCTTCAATCAGTCAGTAGTGCCTGAGATTGATAAGCTTAAAGTCAGGAATGGTCATTTCTTAGGGTGCGTGCACACGATCAGTGTACGCAGCGTTTTGGACGCAGCGTCTTTGCGCTGCGTCCAAAACGCTGCGTAGTACAGTACTAGCATAGTGGATGGGATTTCAAGAAATCCCATCCTCACTATGCGTAACCTGCCCGCAGCGTCTTTGGAGCTGCGGTGCGGGTTGCTGTGAGTCCGCTCCTCCGCGGCATGTTTATTTCATGCTGCGGAGTCGGAAGTGGCTCCCATCGGGTGACTGCAGGGAGAAGCCGCCCTGCACCCGCCGCACATGGTGAGTACAAGGTGGCTGTGGTCTCCCTGTGGCCACCCGCGGCTTCACTCAGGTCCGGAGGAGCTACGTCCAACATGCAGCTCCTCTGGACCGTGTGCACGCACCCTTAACTTTAAACTTACAGTTTATACATTTTATGTGCACACCTAGCCTTTTTGGTGCATTTTTTGATGCATTTTTACTTGCTGATTTTTTTTAAAATGCATTCCAGCAAAGTCTATGGGATTTATGAAGTGCTGTGTCCACCTGAAGATGCAGAAAAAAGAAACAGCATGATCATTCTTTGTATGGTTTTCCATGCATTTCCCCTATAGATAATAATAGGGAAAAAGCAAGGGACAAAACTCACAAAAAATGCACAAAAAAAACTGCATCAAAAAGGAAACAAATGCATTTTTTGTGCAGAATTAATCTAGAATGTAAAGTGCCTCCTCTAAACAGAATTTAGGGGCAGTGTGTTATATATATAATATATATATATATATCTATTATATAATCACGAATGGGTTTTTTGCCCCTTTGAGACCGCTCTCGCTGCGAGTCAGCGTGGTCATGTGGATACGAACGAAGCATTGGCCGCGCAGCGGCCATTGCGAGTCAGAGACTCGCTCTGCTAGAATCCCGATGCATTGTGCATCGGGCACCCATCTAGTATACATATATATATATATATATATAGACACTGGTGACTATCTGGGAAGAAAACACAGAGCAAATTACAGTATCAGCAAAGTGAGATTGACCTGCGGTATACAATTCATCTGCAGAAAGCAGAAAAATCTGCAATAAATCTGCACGTAACTCAAAGGTTTTGTTACCGATTAGTCACAGATTTTTCAGCTCTAATTTATGTCCCATTAGGACAAATTCTTACAGAGGATTTTGGAGAAACTTGTGCCATTTAAACCTCAAGCATTTTATTTGATTATTGTACTGTAATATGACTAACAGAATTCAATGGTTTATGCTATAAAAATGGCACAAAAAAAGTGCAGATTGTGGAGCACATTGCAATTTTGCAATAATTTATGACTTTTTTTGCCAATTGGTGCAAATCTCCATTTCATTTCCTGGTGCAAAGACAATTATGCACCTAATTTATTGTGGAGCATGCTACTTTTAATAAGTTTTGCACTTCTTACTTCTGCTCAAATTCTGTATGAATCACCAGTCTTATGGCCGCCATTCACATTAGATGGAAATTTGCTAAACCTGCCAATTTTAGTAGCACTTGCCAATGCTTGTCATGTTAAAGAGGACCTGTCAACCCCCTGCTGCATGGCAATCTAAATGCAGCACTGAATGCAGCATGTCTGCTGCATTCAGGCAAGGGGTCCCCCATGTGTCTGTGTGCTGTATACCCCGAGATATAGGCTTAGAAAAACTTACTGCTAAAAGTCATGAGGGCATTCCCTGTGGCTTGATTCACGGGGGCCATTCCCTCCCTCTTCCTCTCTGTGCTGCTTCTGCTGTGCAGGCTCTGCCCTCCTCCTTTCTGTCACTCATCCTTCCGCACTCAGCATGCAAATCATTTGTCCTGACGTCAGCTTCAGATTCCTGCCCTGCTGTCAGAACAAAGCATAAACAGCACAGCAGGAGGCGGCACAGAGAGGCAGAGGGGGAGGGAATGGCCCCTGTAAAACTGAGCTGACTCCAGACACAGGGAATGCCCTCCTCACTTTTAACAGTGAGTGTGCCTAAGGTTATATCTCAGGGTACACAGCACACAGGCACATGGGGGACCCTTTCCCTGAATGCAGCAAACATGCTGCATTCAGTGCTGCATTTAGATTGCCTAGCAGCAGGGGGGTGACAGGTCCTCTTTAAGAGAGATAAGGATCGGGACATTGAAATTTCAAGATTTGAGAGAGATTGTTGTTTAATATATATGGCTAGCTTTAGTAAAATTCTTACCAAATTCACAATGCAGTTGTTAATATAAATGGACTCTATTATATATATATACATTATATACATTTATCTATATGTTGATAAGAATAAATATTTGGAGATTTTTAAAAAAAAATATATGCATAATTATATCTAAATGTAAACTATGAAGTAATGTACTAAATGTGCATTTCCTACTGATTAACTACGTAAAAAATCAGTTCTATTAAAGGGACTCTATCAGGTCATTTTTCAACATGCTACTAATAGTATCTTCGAATAGTGCCTGGGCAGCCCTTTCAGAATATGTAAAAATCATTACTGTAACCATTGTAGTTCTCTTGCTATAAGCATTTTCACACCCAGCAGGCAGCTCCTTCACTAGTCTGGCTTATTGCTTTAACTGCTGAATAGTCCACAGTATGTAAATGTTCATTTATTATTCAATCTTTTTCCCAGGCAGCTATTCCCTCCCTCCACCCGGTGCTCTGTGCCTCATTTCTATTTTCCTGTGGTGCTTCTGTGAGGAGGAGGGGGAGGGAGAGACTGCAGGCACATACCTAGCTAAGCTGGCAGATATCAGATAAGGCAATTTCACCCATCTGTTGCTGTGAGCACAAGCCCGTGCTGTCTGTGAGAGATTCTATGTGTTTATTTGAACATTTGTTTTGCTGCATACAAGGAGAGCAGACAGAAGGATAGAGCCCCCCATTTTGTAACTACATGAATATTCATTCCCTGGGGAGAGGCATCAAAGAAGTAAGCGATCACTCACTGTGATTGACAGATGGAATTAATCTCTTTATTTGCAGTTTACAGAGTATAGGGGGAGTATAAATAAAAGAAACAAATGAATAGAAGGAGCTTCACTAGAGGAATTAGAAAATTATATCAGTTACATATGTATTTTTGACCTGACAGATTCCCTTTAAATGGCTATTCCCTAAATAACAAGGGGAATACCTTGTTGACAAATAGAGGTCTAACAGTAAAACAATGGACCTTCTTAAATGGGGTAGAGGTGCGTATGCTCCAAATCTGCGACATTCATTGTCAATTTGACTGGTAGAAATAGTAGAACTCTGTACTCGGCTTTCTCTGGAACTTACATTGACAATGAATGCAGCAGAGGTTGACTTGTTATTTTGGGAATAACGCTTTAAAACACATTGAGCAATGAATGGAAACATCATATTTTATCCTTTGATTTTATAGAATTGCAGCAAGTTCTTAGTGTCTTTTATTCTAACCAAAAACTTTCAGCATTTTAAGATGCCTAATATTTTGTAGAGATAAAAAATAGTTTGAGGACTTACATTTCCGACTTATTATTGTGTCAGACAAATGAAGTTCCATTGTTTTCCATAGTAGATCTTTCATTCAGTGAATGTATTCATGAATAGAATGTAATATTTCAAATATTAAGCAGCTGGATATTTTAACTTTTTATAGTAAATGTGATTTTAATTGAATGCTTTTAAATTGATGAGATGTAAACCTGTGATCATTGTATGACTTGAAATGAATAAAAGCTTTTACTATTTTTTTCTATTTTTTTGTGAAAGTTAAAACTGCCTGCTACCATATTATAAAAGCATCCAATTTTAGCCAGTTGGACATAAGAAGATAATTAATGATAGGCGAATCCAAACTGTAAAGTTCGGGGTCTGTACCGAACAACTAGTGTTTGGGCACGAAGCCCGAACATGGACTTCCCTAAGAAGTCTGTGTTACTGTTCGGACTCAGCTGGGGGGGAAGGCTGTAAAAATAAACAAAGCAATGTTAACCTCTAGACGACAGCCTTACGTCTACAGACGTCGGAAAAAAAGGGTACTAAAGCCTAGCCGACGTCTGTAGACGTTGGCAGGAAAAAGCCCTGTAGCGCCGCCCCTGGAGCTAATACCTCTAGGGTGTCAGCGTACCGATTGTAGCTGACACCCTACAGATTAGTAATTAGCTCCTTTTGTACCCGCACCTGTAATGTGATGACCGGTAAGCACCGTTTACCGATCATCACATTACAAAAGTGAAAGTGCTTTATAAAAAATGCTTTCACTTTGATCCGACATGAAAACACATGTCGGATCAAAGTGATCCATTAACCCCCAAGGCAGCTAAGACCCCCTGTGCCTAATATCGAGCCCCCCCGGGCCCCCACACCTCCATCCCCCCCGGTCCATTCAAAAATGGCGGCGATGCGCTGCCTCCGCTGCATCTCCATGCAGCCTGACATGTCACACATGTCAGGCTGCATGGGAATGTCCTCCCCCGGTGCTCCCCTAGTCCCCTGCAGGGATCCCCCAGCCTCCGGGCATCCCCCGGCCTCCGGGCCTCCGGGCACCGGGCACCCCCGCCCCCCTCCCCTCATACCTTGTGCCCGGTGCCTTTTCCCCAGAGGCCCCGCCGCCTCTAAACTGTTTGTGGGCCCCCCCCGTGCCCCAGTAAATCCCCCCTCACCACTCTTACCTACCAACGATCCTGATTCCGGTCCTGCGGTCCTCCGGTCCTGGGGGCTTCTCCTGCCGGCGGCTCCTGCTGCTCTCTGTCTCTTCTGCGGCGCTCGCCTCCTCTGTGCGCGCACCCTGGTGTGCGCGCACGCGGGCACCGCTGTTGACCCCTGCTGTGCGGCCCAGGGAATGACAGGTCATGAACTCAGTGAGTTCATGACCTGTCAGAATCCTAGGGTCACAAGGGGTTAAATGTGCTTTTCATGGTGGTCTCCACATCAGATCACCATCAGTGGTGATCTATCAGGATCCTGGGATCCCATAGGGATCCTGGGATCCTGGGATCACCACTTGTGGAGACCACCATGAACAGCACAGTTAACCCCTTGTTAACTGTGCTCTTTATGGTGATATCCACATCAGATCACCATCAGTGGTGATCCCAGGATCCCTATGGGATCCCAGGATCCTGATAGATCACCACTGATGGTGATCTGATGTGGAGACCACCATGAACAGCACAGTTAACCCCTTGTTAACTGTGCTCTTTATGGTGATCTCCACATCAGATCACCATCAGTGGTGATCCCAGGATCCCTATGGGATCCCAGGATCCTGATAGATCACCACTGATGGTGATCTGATGTGGAGACCACCATGAACAGCACAGTTAACCCCTTGTTAACTGTGCTCTTCATGGTGATCTCCACATCAGATCACCATCAGTGGTGATCCCAGGATCCCTATGGGATCCCAGGATCCTGATAGATCACCACTGATGTTGACCTGATGTGGAGACCGCCATGAAGAGCACAGTTAACCCCTTGTGACCCGAGGATTCTGATAGGTCATGAACTCACTGAGTTCATGACCTGTCATCCTCCTGGCAATGAACCTGCTTTTATAGCATATGGGGGATGCCCCATATGCTATAAAACTGAGAATCGTCGCGGGACCTCCCACTGGACTACGTCGGACCTTCCCACTGGACTACGTCGGACGCCAAAGAATAATAAAGATGGAGTCCAAATAGTGTTTGTGTTTCTTTTCTAATAAAAATATTTTTCTCTGTCTTGTGTCTTCTTTACAAATTAATAGAGATTCCTAATGGTCCGGTCTAATATTGGCCAGACGTTATGAATCTCGGGCTTAGTGCCAGCTGCAAAAAAGCTGGCATTAACCCCTTATTACCCAGTCTGCCACCGCTACACGGCAGCTGGAAGAGCTGGATACAGCACCAGAAAATGGCGCTTCTATGAATGCGCCATTTTCTGGGGCGGCTGCGGGCTGCAATTCGCAGCGGGGGGGGCCCAGAAAGCTTGGGCCTCCCTATGCTGAGGATTCCAGCCCCCAGCTGCCTAGTTGTACCTGGCTGGCCCAAAAATATGGCGAAGCCCACGCCATTTTTTTTTTTAATTATTTCATGAAATAATTTTAAAAAAAAAGGGACTTCCCTATATTTTTGGTTTCCAGCCAGGTAAAACTAGGCAGAAGGGGTTGGTGGCAGCCCGTAGCTGCCTGCTGTACCTGGCTGGACCAAAAATATGGCGAAGCCCCACGTAGTTTTTTTTTAAAAATTTAATAAAGAAATACAAAAAAAAAAATGCACAGGAGGAGACGACCAGGACACGGTGTCTCCGTGTCTTGTGCACATGCTCTAAAAGTGGGAAATTGCGTGAAAAAAAGAAAATGTTCAATATGACATTATCAAATTCTGTGAAGTAGCTGTAGGTTCCAAATGCTCACTATACCCCTAGATATAATCCTTGAGGTGTCTAGTTTCCAAAATGGGGTGACTTGTGCGGGAACTCCAATGTGTAGGCACATAGGGGCTCCCCATATGCTGCGACAGGGGCGTATCTAGGGGGGTGCAGCCGGACCTTTTGCCCCGGGCGCAACTCAGCGGGGGGGCGCCAGCGGCCTACCCCCCTGCTCCTCAACCAAGGCTGCAACAGGGGCGGCGGGGCTGAAAGCTGACAGCACCCCCCCCCCCCGGTTCTCACCTACTTTGGGAGGGGGCGCCAAGATAGATCTTTGCCCCGGGCGCCGTCAAACCTAGTTACACCGCTGAGCTGTGACATGGTGTCCGCTAACTATTGGAGTTAATTTTCCATTCAAATTGTTAGTGGACACCATGTCGCATATGGAGAGCCCCTGTGTGACTAAACATTGGAGCTCCCCCACAAGTGACCACATTTTGGAAACTAGACCCCCAAGGAACTTATCTAGATGCATAGTAAGCACTTTCAACCCCCAGGTGCTTCACAAATTAGTCTGTAAAAAGGAAAAGAAAGAAAATTTTTGTGAAAAAAAGTACTTTTTCATTTTTACGGATCAGTTTGTGATGCACCTGGGGGTTCAAAGTGCTCACTATGCATCTAGATATGTTCCTTGGGGTGTCTAGTTTCCAAAATGAGGTCACTTGTGGGGGAGCGCCAATGTTTAGGCACCTATGGGCTCTCCATACGTGACATGGTGTCCACTATAAATTGGAATTGTAAGTGGATACCATGTCGTGTATGGCGAGCCCCTGTGTGTCTAAACATTAGCGCTCCCCCACAAGTGACCCCATTTTGGAAACTAGACCCCCCAAGGAACTTATCTAGATGCATAGAGAGCACTTTAAACCCCCAGGTGCTTCACAAATTGATCCGTAAAAATGAAAAAGTACTTTCTTTTCCACAAACATTTTCTTTTTTCATTTTTACGGATTCATTTGTGAAGCACCTGGGGGTTCAAAGTGCTCACCACCAATCTAGATAAGTTCCTTGGGGGGTCTATGTTTCCAAAGTGGGGTCACTTGTGGGGGAGCTGCAATGTTTAGGCACACAGGGGCTCTCCATACGTGACATGGTGTCCGCTAACAATTGGAGCTAATTTTCCATTCAAATTGTTAGCGGACACCATGTCGCGTATGGAGAGCCCCTGTGTGCCTAAACATTGGGGTTCCCCCACAAGTGACCCCATTTTGGAAACTAGACCCCCCAAGGAACTTATCTAGATGCATAGAGAGCACTTTGAACCCTCTGGGGCTTTACAAATTGATCTGTAAAAATGAAAAAGTACTTTTTTTTCTCAAAAATTTTATTTTGTCCTCAATTTTTTCATTTTCACATAAGCAACAGGATAAAACGCATCCTAAAATTTGTTGGGCAATTTCTCCTGAGTACACCGATACCTCATATGTGGTCATAAACCACTGTTTGGGCGCACGGTAGGGCTCAGAAGAGAAGGAGTGCCATTTCACTTTTTGAATGGTAAATTAGCTCCAAAAGTCAAATTGCGCTCCTTCCCTTCTGAGCCCTGCCGTGCGCCCAAACAGTGGTTTATGACCACATATGAGGTATCAGTGTACTCAGGAGAAATTGGCCAACAAATTTTAGGATGCATTCTATCCTGTTGCCCATGTGAAAATGAAAAAATTGAGGCTAAAAGAACATTTTTGTTGGAAAAATTAAAATGGCCATTTTTTGTTTCCACGTTGCTTTAGTTCCTGTGAAGCACCTGAAGGGTTAATAATCTTCTTGAATGTAGTTTTGAGTAGCTTGAGGGGTGTAGTTTTCGGAATGGTGTCACTTTTGGGTGTTTTCTATCATGTACACCCCTCAAAGAGACTTCAAATGTGATGTGGTCACTAAAAAAAAAGGTTATGTAAATTTTGCTGGAAAAATGAAAAATTACTAATGAACTTTGAACCCTTATAACGTCCTAACCAAAAAATTTTTTTTTTTCCAAAATTGCTGCTGATGTAAAGTAGACATGTGGGAAATGTTATTTATTAACTCTTTTGTGTCACATAAAGCTCTGATTCAACAGAATAAAAATTACAAATTTGAAAATTGTCAAATTTTCAAAATTTTTGCCAATTATTTTATATTTTCACAAATAAACACAAAAATTATCGACCAAAATTTAATACTAACATGAAGCCCAATATGTCACGAAAAAACAATCTCAGAATCGCTAGGATCCGTTGAAGCGTTCCGGAGATATAACCTCATAAAGGGACACTGGTCAGAATTGCAAAAAACGGTCTGGTCATTAAGGTGGAAATTGGCTCCGTCACTAAGGGGTTAAACATCGGCATTATTACTAGAGATGAGCCACCACCCTAATATTCGAATTCGATTTGATTAGTCGAATTTAAGATTTGTTCGTCGAATGTTCGACGAACAACGAGAACCCCATTGAAATCAATGGCAGGATACAGAAAACACATAGAAAACACCTTCAAAGGGCTCCAAAAGCTGCCAAACTACTCAGAATGGACAACAAACACCACAAAAAGGGACAACAATTCAAACACAGTACAAATAGTCACAGGCTAAGTGGCTTAAGTTTTCTACATTAAGTAAAAAGAGGTGGAAGACTCAAAGGAGAATGAGACACAGGTATGGGCATGTCACACGCTTCTAAAATCACACCTAAAGCAAAATGGCATCAATTCTCCCAGACCCAAAATTGCTGAATGGCCCAGCTTGCATGCATGGCACAGGGTCTGGAACAGGACCTGGCCTAGCATTTCTAGGTTAAACCTTGCTCAGCAACTAAATGTTTTGTGGAGTATTAGAGTAAAAACTACAGAGGTAGGTCAGTGACCTGAATAGACCTAGTGGGTCGGATCCCCTTGAAGCTCATGCAAGCACTCCCGTCAATGTTATGCCCCGCCACACACAGGTGGGACCACCATTAGTTTTGTGGAGTACTACATGACTTCACAGAGAGGTAGGTCAGAGACTTGTGTTTGTGCCTATTAGGCCGGATAAAGTCAAAGCTTGTGCAAGCGTTCCCATAAAAGTCATGCCCCGCCACACACAGGTGGGACCACCATTAGTTTTGTGGAGTATTATAGAAAAAACAGAGAGATACGTCAGAGACCTGTTTAGGCCTAGAAGGCCACATGAAATCAAAGCTCGTGCAAGCGAGCACACATCTTCCCCCGGCACTCTATACACTGAAAATGGATATTAAGATTGAAGATCAGTATTAGTGTGAAAAGCCAGGTATGCTTTTGGTGACCGAAGCGTTATGTAACATAACCTCGAACTGCCGAATTTGAAACTAATTGTTCTAATTCAACAAATGATTCGAACACCACCCAAAACAGGTCGAATTTGAGATTGGCGAACATTTCAAATCGAACATCACTCATCTCTAATCATTACTTACCCGGGTCCACACGCTTGTACTTCTGAGCTGCTCATTAACTTCCTGATTTAGTCATTGCACTGGCTCCAACAGCCAATCACAAACACCCACTTTCCATGACAGTGTTTGTGATTCATTGTTGCACCCCTCCCCCATTGCACCAGCCTCTGTGATTGGTTGCCATTGGTAACTAACCTGTCATCAAAGGGGCGTAAAAATAAATAAATAATAATAAATAAAAAATTATGTGGAGCTTTGCTGTATTTTTGATTCTCAGTACAGATAAAGTAGACAGCTAGGGGCTACCACCCCAAGCTGCCTGGTTTTACCTTGGCTGGCAATCAAAATAAGGGCAAAGTCCACACATTTTTTTAGTTATTAAGTTAAAAAATTAATGGGCTCCCCTGTATTTTTGATTGCCAACCAAGGTAAAGCCAGGCAGCTGGGGGCTGGTGTTCTCAGCGAGGTGAGGTCCATAGTTATTGGCCTTCGCAGGATGAAGAATAGAATCCAGTAGCCACCCCAGAAGTTGGTGTATTCATTAGAAGCACCAATTCCTGCTGCTTGACCCAGCTCTTCCCGATGCGCTAATGCGGTGGCATTGGGAGGATAGAAGGAGTTAATGACAACTGAGTATTGGCAGCTTGTCAATAAGCTCAGATTGTTAACGTTCATGCCTCTATAAGAGCTGCACATTATCAGTCCTGTGAGTAAATATTTAAAAAACACAACACACAGAGAAAAATCCTTTATTTGAAATAAATTACACAGACAACCCTCATTTTCTCATTTATTAACCCTACACATACCCTCCGACGATAATCTACAATAATGGTCCCACGAAGCACACGATCCTGGCTCTGCTTCATGGAGAGGCTGCAGCAATGGCACAAGTGTCCGCTCATTGCAGCCTCTTGGATCAGACTGACTGCTGCAAGGAGGAGTGACATCACTCACTGTGTCACTGAACAGAATAGAGCTTACTACAGAAATACATTAAGGCTGGGGTCACATCTGCATTTTAATTTTCAAATTCTGATCCGGTTTTGAGCTTTTAAAAAGCTCAAAACCGCATCAGGAAACGCTCCTCACAGGAGGCCATTATAAAAACCGGATTCAATTACATGCAATCTGGTTACCGCATCCGGCTCTGCAGCCTGCGTGAAAAATCATGCAGGCTGCAGTTTTTGGAGCGGTTCTAAGCCTCACAATGCGGTAACCGGATGGCTCAGGATGTGTAATCCTGAGCAATGCGGTTACCATATACTTTGCTTATAATAATTCTGCCCATCATGTCTCTAGGGGATGCCCACCCCCCCTAGAGACATGCTATCCACTCAGGTGGGCATGTAATGGGTTAATTACTCTTGTACAGTAGCCGGCTCCTGGCGGCTCTGTACAATTTTCTGAATGAAGCCGCCTGCTCCTCTGACAGCGGTGCGCATACTATACGTAATGTACGTATAGTATGTGCGCCGTCCGAGGTCCTGTACTTATTTACAGTAGATCTATGGGCAGCGCAGTGCAGCGTATCCTATGGGGCCGGATGGAGCCGGATAGCAGCTCTCTGCCATCCGGTTTACATGTGTCCAGGAGAATCCGGGAGGAATCAGATTTTTCTTCCCCGACGCAAAAACGGCACATGCAGCATTTTTGTGTCCGGGGAGAAAAATCTCCCCAAATTGGATTCTCCCGGATTCTCCTGGATCCGGGGCAATCCGGTGCTCCCTAACATGGGAGTCTATGGGCCCGGATTGCCCAGATCAAGGAGGATCCGGGAACCGGATACCTGCGGCTGAAGTTCAGCGTGAGCAGGGGACAGCTGAGCTCGGCTGCATCCGGCTGCACACCAGACCGGAGGGCAGATTTGCCTTCCAGTTATGTTTGCAAATCCGGTTCGGGGCTGTCAGATTCACCCCAGACAGCCCCGGATCGGATTTCACCGTGGTGTGAAGCCGGCCTTAGGATGTGTGCTTACGATCAGTAATTGCAGCGTTTTGGAAGCAGTTTATTGCCGCTGCATCCAAAGCACTGCGTTGTACAGTACAAGGACAGTGAATGAGATTTCATGAAATCCTATGCCTACTATGCTTCTCTTGGCCGTAGTGTTCAGAGATGAGCGAGAACTAAAATGCTCGGGTGCTCGATGCTTGGGCCGAGCATCCCAAGATACTCGTGTGCTCGGCCCGAGCACCGAGCCCAAAGTCAATTAGTGACAGGCGCCACCCACAGACTTCCGGCTATAAAACGAGTGTTTCTGGGAAAGGGCGGGAGGGTGGGCTTTTTCAAATCGTCGCAACATACAACACCTTGCTGTGGCCCCCAGAGGGACCCTAACACTCAATCTGCTCTCTGTGAGGTGCCAGCTCACTGTATGCACTGAAGGGAGCGGTGTATTTGTGTCAGATCGATAATTATTAGCGAAGAATCTGAGCATCTCGGCGGTACTCGGTGCTCGCCGAGCATCCCGAGTACTGGGATACTCATGCCAGTAACGAGTAGCGTCGAGCATGCTCGCTCATCATTAGTAGTGTTATTTCAGCTACGGTGCGGGTTGCTGGACTTCAGCATCTCCTCAGCATGTTAATTTCATGCAGTGGAGTCAGAAGAGATAAACATTGGGTAACTGCAGGGAGAAGCCACCCTGCACCCAACACAGATCGTGAATAAAGGGTGGCCGCAGTCTCCCTGCGTGCACCTGCTGGTTCCTGCAGGTACAGAGGCACTGCATCCAACATGCAGTGCCACCGGACCGTGTGCACACAACCTAAGGAGCCCAACCTCAGGCTGGGTTTCATAGGGTGGCCAACATGGCAGCAACACATTGCAGCTTATCAGAAACTCACAGCTGTATCACAGAGGTCTGATGGGATCTGGTGAGTGCATGTGTGGATCCCACTGGGACTGGGTACTTGGTACCGGACCAGGATATATGCTGGGGATGTCACGGCAGTCTTGGTCCGGACCGTGTCCCACAAGTAATGGGGGGATATTTACAGGGGAGTTTGTTGTGACGCCACCCACAGGTTGTGGTCAGGGTGACCACCGCTGCTGTAGAACCTCCGGGGATGATGTTTAGCAGCTGGTGATGTAACGGCTCTCCACGGGTAGAGCTCGGTTCCCCGGGGTAGTGATAGTAATAGTCTATGATGGAGGCTGATATGGGTAGTAGTGGAAGTGATAGCTGCTTGTGAGGGAACGCAGGGTTTGAGCACAAGGATCACATAGATTCACGGTTTTGAAGCTTTCCAAGTCTTTACCGCAGATGTTCTTTAGCAGAGTACTGTCCACGGAGTCTGTACCGGGGCCGGGTTGCTCCCACCCTGACCGGGTCCTCAGCTTCCTACTCCTGCGCCTTGTGTGTGACCCTGCTGCTGCTTTAGCTGAGCTGCTGGCCTTGTCTCTCCCCTTTTGCTAGGCAACTTGAGTCTTTCCGTGTGCTTCTGAGCCCGCTGTGTTGCTTTGCTGAGGTACAGTGTAGATCTATAACATCCACTATCTCTGTGTTTACTGTGCTGTGTGTGTCAGTCACAGTTTCAGATCCAGTATCCGGTCTGTGCGCTCCTCCGGGGCGAGTTATGAGGTAACTCAATCTCCCAGATTTGTTCCTCCATTTCTTGTACTCCTCTCCTGAAACCCTGGCTAGGCCTGGAATCGAGCAGCAGACTGTGGAGAAGCCTAATGCAGTCTCTTTACACCACAGTCTCCCTTACTCAGTTCTCCCAGGAACTGAACTAATTACTTCCTCTTGACACCAGAATATATAAGGGAGCTGCTTTAGCTCCCCCTTCTGGCCTAGAGGTGCTAGTGCAGTGTCAGGTGTTGTGTGGGGAGTTAACCCTTGTTGATGTTACTGTGGCACATTAACCCCTGCGGTGCCACATTCTCCCTTAGTTAAAGACAGGACTGTAGAAAAACAAACAAACAGTTAGCAATACAATTAATATTTACAGAGTCTTAAAAAGTAAAAGTACAAAAACCACTGGAATGCTCAAAAAGAGTCCAAAGTTCAAAAAGCAGTCTTTCTGGGGGTTTAGTCTATTGCCTCTGGGCTGATAGATATTTACAATTAGTCTTTACCACAACCAGTTCCGTGGTAGTTATTGTCCATAAATAAATAATAAAAGTTCAAAGTTCAAGAATTTATAAAGTAGTTCATACAGGACAGTCTCTGTAGGTACTGGGCTTTTTTTTTTAACGTTGCAAACAATATAAACACTTATGGGTGTCTCTAGTTACCAGTGCAGTAGGCCTCCAGGACCTCGGATCACCGCATAAGAGGCCAAGTTCTTGCTCTCCGTGGCTGCCACCTAACACCAAGCTATTCTCACCCTTTCTATACACTTTACACAGTAACGGGTTCAATTTGCATTTACACAAACATATTTACATTTCACATTTAATTTTACATTTCAATCTTTGTACCATGACCCTTAGTACTACGCCCTGATCTGCATAATGCTGGTGTACTGGGTGTACTTAGCGTGATGGTGTGGGTGGACATGTACCTACTTGAAGTGTCTGGTACTATGGCAAATGGAGGTCTGACTGTAGGACCTGCAAGCTCACTGGGACCAGGAATTTGTTCTTCCTCTACGGGTTCTACTTCCAGTTCGTCAGGTCTTGGGACTTCTGGTTGTATGGGTTCTGGTGTCGATTCAACCATTGGAGGGAAAGCAATCATTGGGACTACAACTGCTCCGTAGTAATTTGGTCATGTTTTGGGGAAATCTCCTAGAACGGTATGGAAAACTTCTTCTTCTTTGACAGGTTGGACCTGTACAGGTACAGTTACTTCTGGTGTCTTCAAGGTTTCAAGACACGGTTTGAGATGGTTTCTTGACTAGTGATGAGCGAGTACTAAAATGCTCGGGTGCTCGAAGCTCGGGCCGAGCATCCCAAGATACTTGTGTACTCGGCCCGAGCACCGAGCCCAATGTTATCCTGTGGGAGACCCGAGTATTTTTATGAAATCACTGCCGGCAGCATGTAGAAACCCTAAAAATGTCACAAAAGTCTCAGAAGAGTGCTCAAATGACATGGCAACAGCATGGGGAAGACCCCTGGAAGCATTTCTCACTCAAAAGTCACAGCTGTGAACAATGTTGTCCGAGTTGCACGCCAATTTTACGGACTCACCAGAAAACCTTCCAAAATGACACCAAAATGAATATTCAGGGTGGAATTGTTAAGGGCACATACCCAATAGTGAGATACAGCTGGTGTATGTTACTCTTTGTGATTACATGAAAGATTTTACGTGAAAACATTGTGCGACACTCCGATGACCCTGAGAAGAGACGTACATGAAGCCCTGTCTTGACATAATGTGCCCATTTTGAGGAAGTGGGTCTATTTAGTATTTTCCTTTGCCAGGGCAGTCCAAAATTGGGAGGTTAACCAATGCCCCTGGATAGAGACGTGCATGAGGGCCTGTAAACCTGAAGTGCCCATTGTAAGGAAGTGGGTGTATTGTAGTATAGCCCTTTGGCAGGGCAGCCAAAAATTGGGAGGTTCAACAATGACCCATGCATACAGACATGCATGAGGGCCTGTAAACCTGGAGTGGGTGTATTGTAGTATAGCCCTTTGGCAGGGCAGCCAAAAATTGGGAGGCTCCACATTGTCCCTGGATAGAGACGTGCATGAGGGCCTGTAAACCTGAAGTGCCCATTGTAAGGAAGTGGGTGTATTGTAGTATAGCCCTTTGGCAGGGCAGCCAAAAATTGGGAGGTTCAACAATGACCCATCCATACAGACATGCATGAGGCCCTGTAAACCTGGAGTGGGTGTATTGTAGTATAGCCCTTTGGCAGGGCAGCCAAAAATTGGGAGGTTCAACAATGACCCATGCATACAGACATGCATGAGGGCCTGTACACCTGGAGTGGGTGTATTGTAGTATAGCCCTTTGGCAGGGCAGCCAAAAATTGGGAGGTTCAACAATGACCCATGCATACAGACATGCATGAGGGCCTGTAAACCTGGAGTGGGTGTATTGTAGTATAGCCCTTTGGCAGGGCAGCCAAAAATTGGGAGGTTCAACAATGACCCATGCATACAGACATGCATGAGGGCCTGTAAACCTGGAGTGGGTGTATTGTAGTATAGCCCTTTTTACAGGGCAGCCAAAAATTGGGAGGTTCAACAATGACCCATGCATACAGACATGCATGAGGGCCTGTAAACCTGAAGTGAGTGTATTGTAGTATAGCCCTTTGGCAGGGCAGCCAAAAATTGGGAGGCTCCACATTGTCCCTGGATAGAGACGTGCATGAGGGCCTCAAAACATTTTTCCCATTGAAAAGGAGCGGGTCTCCTGTCGTTGTAATGCCCATTCTAAAAGAATGGGTGAAAAAATTTACCACTGGGGGTATACCTGAAACAACAGCCTAACTATTGTAACGGTCATCATGGTGGCACATGAGGAGAAGGAGGAGCAGTCCAGCGATTAGCCAAAGTCCAGAAGTGTGTACCCATGGGTGAGTGGAGGTACATGGCAAATTCCCATAACAAAATTTAAATTCAGTTGTCATTTGTTGGTGGTGTGGTGAAGTCTGGCCCAATCCAACCCTTGTTCATCTTGATCAGAGTCAGCCTGTCAGCATTTTCAGTTGACAGGCGGGTGCGTTTATCAGTAATGATTCCACCTGCGGCACTGAAAACACGCTCTGACAAAACGCTAGCGGCAGGACAGGCCAGGACTTCCAAGGCGTAGAGAGCCAATTCATGCCACGTGTCCAGCTTGGAGACCCAATAGTTGTAAGGCACAGAGGAATGTCGCAGTACAGTTGTTCGATCTGCAAGGTACTCCTTCAGCATCTGGCCAAACTTAGCATTTCTTGTGGCACTACCCTGCACCTCAGGGGCTGTGGTACGTGAGGGGCTGAGGAAACTGTCCCACATCGTAAAGACTGTTCCCCTACCTCTGGCGGATTGGACTTGTGCCCCTCTCGGCCGTACGCCTTGGTTTTCCACCGATTCCTGACCTATGCCGCTAGCGTTTTGTGAGAGGAATGCTTTGCCTACTTCCGTGACTATGGCCTTCTGGAACTGCTGCATTTTGGCTGACCTCTCCGCCTCAGGAATGAGAGACATAAAGTTCTCCTTGTAGCGTGGTCTAAGAGTGTTGCCAACCAGTACTGATTGTCGGCCAAGATGTTCTGAACGCGAGGGTCACGAGCCAGGCAGCTTACCATAAAGTCAGCCATGTGCGCCAGACTCTTAACAGCCATCACTTCAGTATCCTGACCAACACGATGACTGAACATGCTGTCCTCCTCCTCCTCCTCATCTCCCCTGTCCTCTGGCCAGCCACGCTGAAGCGCGGGTATGACTGGTGTGCTTGTCATATCCTCAATTTGGCCAGAGAGTTGCTCCATGTCTTCATCCTCCTCCTCCTCCTCGTCATAGTCCTCCACTGCATCGTTGTGATGAGATGAGGCTGGGCTGTGTGTTATCACCCACACCCACTACTGTTTCTCGCTCCAAGTCATCGCGCTCCGCCTGCAAAGCATCCTCTTTGTTTTTCAGCAGAGACCATTTTAAAAGGCAGAGTAGCGGTATGGTGACGCTAATAATGGCATCATCGCCGCTCACCATCTTGGTGGAGTCCTCAAAGTTTTGGAGGACGGTACATAGGTCGGACATCCATCTCCACTCTCAGGTGTTATGTGAGGAGTTTGACCCATTTCCCGACGGCTTAGGTGATGCAGGTAGTCAACAACTGCCCTCTTCTGCTCACATATCCTGACCAACATGTGCAGAGTTGAAATTCAACGCGTGGGGACATCACACACCAGTCTGTGGGCCGGAAGACGCAAACAGAGCTGAAAGCCGGCAAGGCCGGCTGAAGCAGCAGGTGACTTGCGAAAATGTGCAGACAGGCGGCGAACTTTTACCAGCAGATCAGACAGCTCTGGGTATGACTTTAGAAACCGCTGAACCACCAGGTTGAGCACATGGGCCACGCATGGAACATGCATCAGCTGGCCTTGCCTCAAAGCTGCCACCAGGTTCCGGCCATTGTCACACACGACCTTTCCTGGCTTTAGGTTCAGAGGTGTGAGCCAGTAATCTGCCTGCTGTTTCAGAGCTATCCACACCTCTGCATTGTGGGGTTTGTCACCTATGCATATTAGCTTCAGCACAGCCTGTTGCCGCTTCGCAGAGGCAGTGCTGCAGTGCTTCCAGCTTGGGACTGGTGTGGAGGGTAAAGTGGATGAGGATGCGCAGGAGGAGGAGGCTGAGGAGCATGAAATTCCGGATCTGTAGAGTGTGGGTGAAACCCTGACTGAGGTAGGGCCTGCAATCCTTGGTGTTGGAAGGACGTGTTCCGTCCCTCGCTCAGACTGGGTCCCAGCTTCCACAATATTAACCCAGTGTGCCGTCAAGGAGATGTAGTGGCCTTGCCCACAAGCACTTGTCCACGTGTCTGTGGTTAGGTGGACTTTGGCTGAAACAGCGTTGTTCAGGGCACGTGTGATGCTTTGTGACACGTGGTTATGCAATGCGGGGACGGCACATCTGGAGAAATAGTGGCGGCTGGGGACCGGTAACGTGGGACAGCAGCCGCCATCAGGTCGCGGAATGCTTCCGTCTCCACCAGCCGGAAAGGTAACATTTCTAGCGCAAGCAGTCGCGAAATGTGATAATTTAGGACTGTGGCATGTGGGGCGTTGGCAGCGTATTTGCGCCTGCGTTCAAAGGTTTGCTGAATTGATAATTGAACGCTGCGCTGGGACAAGGACGTGCTTGATGGTGGTGTTATTTGTGCGTGGGCAACGTCAGGTGCAGGGCCGGAGGCTTGTTCGCGGCCAGCATGGACAGGGGATTGGCTCGCACGCACAACACGCGAAGACGTAGCATTGACATCAGCAAGCACCGCTCCTCGACTCTGTTGTACTTCCCACAAAGTTGGGTGCTTGGCTGACATGTGCCTGATCATGCTGGTGGTGGTCAGGCTGCTAGTTTTCGTACCCCTGCTGATGCTGGCATGGCAGGTGTTGCAAATGGCCTTTTTAGAGTCATCTGGAGCCAACTTAAAAAACTGCCAGACTCGGGAAGACCTAACATTTGCACAGGCACCTTGTGTCGTGTTGTTGTTCCGGGGAACGGTTGCCTGCCTTCTGCCTGCGGACACGACCCTGCTTCTTACTGCCTGTTGGGATGCTACGCCTCCCTCCCCCTGTGCACTGCTGTCCTCGCTCTGCATATCCTCCTGCCAGGTTGGGTCAGCTACTGGATCATCCACCACGTCGTCTTCCTCTTCCGCACCCTGATCCTCCTCCTGACTTCCTGGCAATTGTGTCTCATCATCGTCCACCCCTTGTTGAGACACGTTGCCAACGTTCCCTTCGTGAGAACGTGGCTGCTCAAATATTTGGGCATCTGCACATTCCATCTCATCACCCACTTCAACAGGAGCTGGCGAGAGGCCAGATTCTGCGAATGGATACGTGAACAGCTCTTCCGAGTGTCCTAGTGTGGGATCAGTAATGTCTGTGGATGTGTACTCGGCCTGGTGGTAGGAAGGAGGATCAGGTTGGGAAATGTGCGTTGCAGTATCACGGCTACTGACACTTGACCGTGTGGAAGACAGGGTGTTTGTGGAGGTGCCCATCTGACTTGAAGCATTATCCGCTATCCAAGTAACAACCTGTTAACACTGGTCTTGGTTCAAGAGTGGTGTACAGCTGCGGGCCCCAAGAATTTGGGACAGGACGTGCGAGCGAGTAGATGTGGCACTTTGTTGTTGCGAAATTAGTGCTTGCACACGACCTCGGCCTCTGCCTGCACCACCATCACGTCCACTTCCTTGTCCCTTGCCAATGCCCTTGCGCATTTTTCCTGTATACAGCTACAACAGTCTGGTGACTGTTCTGGTCACAGGAAAGCTGAATATTAGAGCCTGCCTGTTTAGAACTAGTCAACTACAACAGTCTGGTGACTGTTCTGGTCACAGGAAAGCTGGATATTAGAGCCTGCCTGTATACAGCTAGTCAAGTACAACAGTCTGGTGACTGTTCTGGTCACAGGAAAGCTGGATTTTAGAGCACTGCCCGTATACAGCTAGTCAGGTACAACAGTCTGGTGACTGTTCTGGTCACAGGAAAGCTGGATTTTTTACCCTGCCTGTATACAGCTAGTCAAGTACAACAGTCTGGTGACTGTTCTGGTCACAGGAAAGCTGGATATTAGACCCTGCCTGTATACAGCTAGTCAAGTACAAACGTCTGGTGACTGTTTGGTCACAGGAAAGCTGGATTTTAGACCCTGCCTGTATAAGCTAGTCAGTACAACAGTCTGGTGATGTTCTGGTCACAGGAAAGCTGGATTTTAGACCCTGCCTGTATACAGCTAGTCAGCTACAACAGTCTGGTGACTGTTCTGGTCACAGGAAAGCTGGATTTTAGACCCTGCCTGTATACAGCTAGTCAGCTACAACAGTCTCCGGACTGTTCTGGTCACAGTAAAACTGGATTTTTGACCCTGCCTGTATACAGCTAGTCAAGTACAACAGTCTGGTGACTGTTCTGGTCACAGGAAAGCTGGATATTAGACCCTGCCTGTATACAGCTAGTCAAGTACAACAATCTGGTGACTGTTCTGGTCACAGGAAAGCTGGATTTTAGACCCTGCCTGTATACAGCTAGTCAAGTACAACAGTCTGGTGACTGTTCTGGTCACAGGAAAGCTGGATTTTAGACCCTGCCTGTATACAGCTAGTTAAGTACAACAGTTGGTGACTGTCCTGGTCACAGGAAAGCTGGATTTTAGACCCTGCCTGTATACAGCTAGTCAAGTACAACAGTCTGGTGACTGTTTTGGTCACAGGAAAGCTGGATTATTAGACCCTGCCTGTATACAGCTAGTCAAGTACAACAGTCTGGTGACTGTTCTGGTCACAGGAAAGCTGGATTTTAGACCCTGCCTGTATACAGCTAGTCAGCTAACAACAGTCTGGTGAATGTTCTGGTCACAGGAAAGCTGGATTTTAGACCCTGCCTGTATACAGCTAGTCAAGTACAACAGTCTGGTGACTGTTCTGGTCACAGGAAAGCTGGATTTTAGACCCTGCCTGTATACAGCTAGTCAAGTACAACAGTCTGGTGACTGTTCTGGTCACAGGAAAGCTGGATTTTAGACCCTGCTGTATACAGCTAGTCAAGTACAACAGTCTGGTGACTGTTCTGGTCACAGGAAAGCTGGATATTAGACCCTGCCTGTATACAGCTAGTCAAGTACAACAGTCTGGTGACTGTTCTGGTCACAGGAAAGCTGGATTTTAGACCCTGCCTGTATACAGCTAGTCAGCTACAACAGTCTGGTGACTGTTCTGGTCACAGGAAAGCTGGATTTTAGACCCTGCCTGTATACAGCTAGTCAGCTACAACAGTTTCCGGACTGTTCTGGTCACAGGAAAGCTGGATTTTTGACCCTGCCTTTATACAGCTAGTCAAGTACAACATCTGGTGACTGTTCTGGTCACAGGAAAGCTGGATTTTAGACCCTACCTGTATACAGCTAGTCCAGCTACAACAGTCTGGTGACTGTTCTGGTCAAAGGAAAGCTGGATTTTAGACCCTGCCTGTATACAGCTAGTCAGCTACAACAGTCTGGTGACTGTTCTGGTCACAGGAAAGCTGGATTTTAGACCCTGCCTGTATACAGCTAATCAGTACAACAGTTGGTGACTGTTCTGATCACAGGAAAGCTGGATTTTTGACCCTGCCTGTATACAGCTAGTCAAGTACAACAGTCTGGTGACTGTTCTGGTCACAGGAAAGCTGGATTTTAGACCCTGCCTGTATACAGCTAGTCAGTACAAACAGTCTGGTGAATGTTCTGGTCACAGGAAAGCTGGATTTTAGACCCTGCCTGTATACAGCTAGTCAGCTACAACAGTCTGTGACTGTTCTGGTCACAGGAAAGCTGGATTTTAGACCCTGCCTGTATACAGCTAGTCAGCTACAACAGTCTGGTGACTGTTCTGGTCACAGGAAAGCTGGATTTTAGACCCTGCCTGTATAACAGCTAGCAGCTACAACAGTCTCCGGTGACTGTTCTGGTCACAGGAAAGCTGGATTTTTGACCCTGCCTGTATACAGCTAGTCAAGTACAACAGTCTGGTGACTGTTCTGGTCACAGGAAAGCTGGATATTAGACCTGCCTGTATAGAACTAGTCAATACAACAGTTGGTGACTGTTCTGGTCACAGGAAAGCTGGATTTAGAGCCTGCCTGTATACAGCTAGTCAAACTACAACAGTCTGGTGACTGTTCTGGTCACAGGAAAGCTGGATTTTAGACCCTGCCTGTATACAGCTAGTCAAGTACAACAGTCTGGTGACTGTTCTGGTCACGGAAAGCTGGATTTAGACCCTGCCTGTATACAGCTAGTCAAGTACAACAGTCTGGTGACTGTTCTGGTCACAGGAAAGCTGGATTTTAGACCCTGCCTGTATACAGCTTGTCAAAGTACAACAGTCTGGTGACTGTTCTGGTCACAGGAAAGCTGGATTATTGACCTGCCTGTATACAGCATAGTCAAGTACAACAGTCTGGTGACTGTTCTGGTCACAGGACAGCTGGATTTTAGACCCTGCCTGTATACAGCTAGTCAAGTACAACAGTCTGGTGACTGTTCTGGTCACAGGACAGCTGGATTTTAGACCCTGCCTGTAAACAGCTAGTCAGCTACACCCGTCTGGTGACTGTTCTGGTCACAGGAAGCTGGATTTTAGACCCTGCCTGTATACAGCTAGTCAGCTACAACAGTCTGGTGACTGTTCTGGTCACAGGAAAGCTGGATTTTAGACCCTGCCTGTATACAGCTAGTCAAGTACAACAGTCTGGTGACTGTTCTGGTCACAGGAAAGCTGGATTTTAGACCCTGCCTGTATACAGTAGTCAAGTACAACAGTCTGGTGACTGTTCTGGTCACAGGAAAGCTGGATTTAGACCCTCCTGTATACAGCTATCAGCTACAACAGTCTGGTGACTGTTCTGGTCAAGGAAAGCTGGATTTAGACCCTGCCTGTTAAGCTAGTCAGCTACAACAGTCTGGTGACTGTTCTGGTCACAGGAAAGCTGGATTTTAGACCCTGCCTGTATACAGCTATCAGCTACAACAGTATGGTGGACTGTTCTGGTCACAGGAAAGCTGGTTTTTGACCCTGCCTGTATACAGCTAGTCAAGTACAACAGTCTGGTGACTGTTCTGGTCACAGGAAAGCTGGATTTTAGACCCTGCCTGTATACAGCTAGTCAAGTACAACAGTCTGGTGATGTTCTGGTCACAGGAAAGCTGGATTTTAGACCCTGCCTGTATACAGCTAGTCAAGTACACCCGTCTGGTGACTGTTCTGGTCACAGGACAGCTGGATTTTAGACCCTGCCTGTATACAGCTAGTCAGCTACAACAGTCTCCTGACTGTTCTGGTCACAGGAAAGCTGGATTTTAGACCCTGCCTGTATACAGCTAGTCAGCTACAACAGTCTCCTGACTGTTCTGGTCACAGGAAAGCTGGATTTTAGACCCTGCCTGTATACAGCTAGTCAAGTACAACAGTCTGGTGACTGTTCTGGTCACAGGAAAGCTGGATTTTAGACCCTGCCTGTATACAGCTAGTCAAGTACAACAGTCTGGTGACTGTTCTGGTCACAGAAAAGCTGGATTTTAGACCCTGCCTGTATACAGCTTGTCAAGTACAACAGTCTGGTGACTGTTCTGGTCACAGGAAAGCTGGATATTAGACCCTGCCTGTATACAGCTAGTCAAGTACAACAGTCTGGTGACTGTTCTGGTCACAGGACAGCTGGATTTTAGACCCTGCCTGTATACAGCTAGTCAAGTACAACAGTCTGGTGACTGTTCTGGTCACAGGACAGCTGGATTTTAGACCCTGCCTGTAAACAGCTAGTCAGCTACACCCGTCTGGTGACTGTTCTGGTCACAGGACAGCTGGATTTTAGACCCTGCCTGTATACAGCTAGTCAGCTACAACAGTCTCCTGACTGTTCTGGTCACAGGAAAGCTGGATTTTAGACCCTGCCTGTATACAGCTAGTCAAGTACAACAGTCTGGTGACTGTTCTGGTCACAGGAAAGCTGGATTTTAGACCCTGCCTGTATACAGCTAGTCAAGTACAACAGTCTGGTGACTGTTCTGGTCACAGAAAAGCTGGATATTAGACCCTGCCTGTGTACAGCTAGTCAGCTCCAACAGTCTCCTGAGGACTGTTCTGGTCACTGTAAAGCTTGGAATCCGATCTGGATTACCCTGCCTATATCCTCCTAGATTAATCCTGAGAAGGACTGTTGTGGTCAGCAGCAGTTTGCAGCCCTATGAGGGCCGCAAATCTGTCCCTAAGCAGCAGCAGACACTCTCCCTACACTCACTGTCTGGATGGCTGTGTGCAGAGCACATCGTGGCCGGGTCTTATAAAGGCTCGGTCACGCTGTGCGGGCCGGCCAATCACTGCAATGCCACAACTAACAGGGCTGTGGCATTGCAGTGACTACCAGCCAATCCCTGCATGTGGGCTGGCTCTCTAAAGAGCGCCAACATGCAAGGATGAGGACCACAAGAACAGCACGAGTATCGTGAGATTACTCGGTACTCGCCGAGTAGCCCGAGTACAGTGATACTCGTGCGAGTACCGAGTAGTCACAAGCATACTTGCTCATCACTACTCTTGACACAATTGCTGACGTTCTCCCTTCGTCTTTGCTTATTAGACACATTTTAGCATTGTTTAAATTGGGTGGTAAGACTGTATGTGGGGTGGTTTCCCACTGATTATCCAATTTGTTGGTACGTCTCTTTCTCTTGAGAACTTGCTCACCGGGTTTTAATGGAGTTGCTTCAGCACGTTGGTTAAAGGTTCTCTCTTGTCTTGCTCTAGCTTGCTGAAGATTTTTCTCTACTCACTTGGCGATACAGCTGTTGACATAGGGTATCCCAATTGGATTCTTCTACTTCTGCATCTGACTTCAGAATTCCCATATCTAAATCAATTGGCCGCTTGCATGCATAAGGTAGGCTGGGGTGCAGTTTGTAGAACTCACTGGGACATGGTTGTACAGGTCTATCAAATCGGGTAATTTTTCTGGCCACTGATTTCTTTCTGACTCTGGTCATGTTTTCAACAGGTCAATTACAATATGGTTCATCTTTTTCCATAAGCCATTGGTTTGGGGATAATAGGCTGTCATGCGGATCTTCTTACAGCCGTACATATTGCAGAATTCCTGGAAAATCTCTGATTCAAAAGCTGGACCTTGATCTGCCAGGACTTGTTCCGGGTAGCCATGAGGTCTGCAGAAATGTGTTTAAAATGCTTTTGCAGCCGTCTACGCTGTCAGGTCCTTGACAGGTACCACCACTAAGAAGCGTGAGTAATGGTCCACGATTGTTAAGGCATACACATAACCTGACCGGCTTGGTGACAACTTGACGTGGTCTAACGCAACTAACTCAAGGGGTTGCTTGGTTACTATAGACTGGAGTGGGGCTCTCTGTTGATCTTTTCTTCTGAGGTTGCACGGGCCACATTTTCTACACCAATCATCGATTTATTTTGTCATGCCAACCCAGTAGAATTCCTCTCTTAGGAGCACTTCCAACTTCTTCCATCCAAAATGACCTCCACTGTCGTGGTAGGCTTCTAAGACCATTTTGACGTCTCGCTTGGGTACAATTATCTGCCAGACCAATTCATGTGTTTTAGGGTTGGTATGCCCTCTGCAGAGCTTCCCTTGATAGAGGAACAACTTGCCTTTCTCTTTCCAGAGTTGTTGGGTTTCAGCTGGGGCGGTCTGGTTAGGGTACACATCTTGTTGTGTAAGCAGTTCTTTCACTAGCTTCACAGCTGGATCGCTATCTTGGGTATCAGCCCATCCATGGTGTGCTAACTGGTTGAGATTCGCCTCCTGTTGTCTTTGGTAGAGGCCGGGTTGATACTTTTCTACCTTCGAAGGGTGAAAGGCCGGTAGCTCAATTTCTTCCAGCTCCTCCGGTTCCTCTTCCACGTCTTTCTAATTTAGCTGAGTCCAGGTGGGTCAACGGGTTGTTATCTGTATAGATGGTAAATTCTGCACCTGCCAGGTAGTGCTTAAAACATTCAGTTACAGCCCAAACTACTGCCAGTAGTTCTAACTTGAAGGAACTGTAATTCTCAAGGTTTCTTTCCATAGGCCGGAGTTTCCTGCTTGCAAAGGCAATAACTCTCTCTTTGCTTCCTTGCTTCTGTGACAGTCCCACGTTGCTGGCATCCATGTACAGAATGAAGGGTTGATGGTAATCCGGATATGCCAGGATCTCTTCTCCTGTCAGCGCGCACTTCAGCTTCTTGAAGGAGTCTTCCTTCTCCTCACTCCACTGGAAAGGAGGATTACGGGTTGAAGACCTTTTTGACTGTCCTACCAGGATGTCTTGTAGGGGAGCTGCTAACTACGTGAATCCTCTGATAAATCTTCTGTAATAGCCTACCAGGCCCAGGAATTGCCTCACGTCTTTCACATTAGTAGGTCTTCGAGAATCCCTTATCACGGTGACTTTATCAGGATCCGGTGCTACTTCCTCTGAACTCACGATGTGTCCCAGGTACTGTACCTTTGGCTTTAGAAGGTGGTGTGGCACCCTGGTTGGGGCACCACAGAACTCTTAGGATGCAAATGGAGTGTACACAGCAAGCAGATCTCACTAATGTGGCGCCCCGCAACGAGTGCGTCACAAGGGAGTATTGCAGCCGCAATATTCTCTGACTCAGCAATGAAATAGTTAACTTTGAGATCCAACCCAACATGCAACACCTAGAACAGGGGACCAATCATAGGTCCTGGGGGGTGGAGTGTTAGGGAAGTGTAGGAGAACACACAATAGTCTAGACCAGTCTGAGAAGAGCCTGGAATCTAGAGCAGAGCCTAGAACACAGAGCTTGGAGAGGAGCGGGGGCTCTGCACCCCGTGCGGGCCCCTGGGCCGTCACCGGTCGGGTGTCAGCACCTGAGGCCTTAACTACCGGGATTGGGCATATCTACACGGGTTCCCAAAAGACTCCCGTGCCCACAACTCACAGCCGGTTCACTGGTACCGAAGCTGGCAGCAGTTCACCTCTGCCACGCGAACCAGAAGAGTGGAGGAGCAGCTTCACAGGAGCACCCCACCACCAGCCAGTTTCCAGTCGTCTAACCAGCGGTGTACCCACTGAGGGATCCAAGGCTCCCCAAAGCATCCAGAACGTACATCATGGATAGGGCATTGAAGCAGCCTCCCCGTACCCGACCTGGTATTCCTGGGCGACGCTGGCAATCAAGTTAGGTAGAATGGAGGAACACTTGCGGATCTCTGAGGGACACTATCACTGCTGAGTCCACCCGGTCTACTACTCAACCACTGTATACCATGTACTGCCTGCTGGTTACAGTAAAGACCCGTTATAGAGACTTTCTGTGTCTGTGCTTCCTTATGAACTGTCCGTCCGCACAACAAGGTAACCGCAGCTGCCGCACAACATCTTGAGCAGCTCCAGCCCCCGGGGATCACCGCTCAGCCTGTGGGGAGCGTAACATCTAGCTGCTGTCCATCCCCCGGGGGTTCCGCAGCGTCGGTAGCCCTTACCGAATCTACTCATAGGTGGCGTCACGAATAAATTAAAACCCCTTTAATCTGTTCCACCAAGACGTCTTCAACCCTTTTTGATCTGCACTACACCGAGCCCCACTACCGGCAGGCGCGGTCCACCCGTGACAAGGAGGAAGGAAGCATCGCCTGTATCAACCGGAGTCAGCCGGCCACGGTGAGTCACTAACTTACGCCACCTTTAACACCCCTTTCACCCCAGGCCTCTAGGGGGAGCTCCACTGGTTGCCTTTAGCCAGTTCCCCCAATAAATACGGGTCCTGGAGGGAGAAACCGTGGAGTGTGCAGTCACTTTAGAACTGTGAACAGCTAGGAGAGCTGACCTGGTACTGGAGCCACACTAGGCCCATACCAGCACACCCGGAAAGTGAGGGACTCTCGCAACAAGAGTCATAGGAACAGGAGGCAAATACCTCACAGGGACAGAGGAGTTATCACAACTCACCCTAACAATCCGGTCACTGCGTCCGAGCTGCAGGAGCCACAGCGCAGGCTGCAGAGAAACCAGCACCCTAACAAGGGAGTTTAGCTCCCTATACACCTGAAGCACCACCAGATGAGAGCCCGGGGAAAAGGAACTTCAAAGCTTGCAACCCTTCATAGTGCCTTCAGTGCAGCCAAACTCAGGTGAAACATCGTCCCACCAGAACGTGCAATCCCGGTCCGGTAGGATTTTATGTCCACTAGACCCTGTAAAACTGTGTTCATACGGAAGCCTACACACTGCTTGCTGTGGAATCTCCAGGAGTGTCTACTTCATCACCCGGTCGAGTGTACCTGTTGTCACCAGTAAAAGGTACAGAAAAGACTTTATGTGTCCGTGCATCATTCCTGGATTTACACTCAGAATTACCCGAGCTGCCGTATTCCATCCGGTACAGCTCCTGGCCCCGGGGACTCCTGCTCATCCTGTGGGGAGCATCCCATCTAGCTGCCGCACATCCCCCGGAGGCCCAAGCAGCGCCGGTGCATTCACCAGACTCCCACAGGTGGCGTCACGACAATCAAGAAATATCCCCATCCTGGAATCCCCCTTTGATCTGACCACTGGGCCCCACAGCCTCAGGGGCGAAAACGTGACAAGTGCTGCATTGCCTGAGACGTGAGCATCCGGCAACGTCAGAACTTGGCGTCACGAACAGGATATGAATAGGCCCGTTCCTAACGGGTATTGTTTGCTATTTAATGACTGTGAATATTGAACTGTACATTTGAACCGCCATTGCTGCGCAGAAGGCAGGAAAAGAAGGGGCGTTACTGTGCAAAGGGCGCGAAGATAGGCCCCGCCCTACGCTCTGACGAGTTCCGCCTAACGCAGCAGGAACCGTAAACTCCCGTGGTGCCTCAGTCCTCACCGCAAGGCTGACAACTTCCGCTGAAATCGAAAGGGCTGGCCGCGCTTAACTAAGGGGAGCGAAGATGAGTGACTCTGATTCCGGCGACGTGGTATCCTCGCAAGTATATCCACCGGTTGCTCCACCGAGGCCACCAAACGTACCCCCGGTCGGTCAGCCACCCGTCGGCGTCATGCCGCAGCAACCCTCTCTGATAATGCCGATATCTCTGCCGTACGTCCCAAATGCGGCCTGGTTACCAAAGTACAGCGGTAAACCTGGTACCCTGGATATGTTCCGGAGGAAGATATGCCAAGTGCTGGATATGTACGCCATGACCGGTAAGCAGAGAGCTTCAGATATAATGGGACAGTTAACAGATGCAGCAGAGCTGGAGACCCGAAACTGGTCTATAGAAGCTCAGGAGTCTGTTGAGCAGATATTTGCTAAACTAAACCGGGTTTTTGAACATCACACTGAAGCTGAATTAAGACTGTTGTTTTATCACTGTAAACAAGGGGCACAGGAGAGTGTCCTAGACTATGCACTGCGCTTACAGGAAGCACTGAGACTGTTAAAACAAGTTGACCCTGATGGTGTTAGAGACGAAAACAAAGCATTAATTGGACAATTTGTTGTGGGACTTAGACTACCTGATGATAAGAAACAGGCACGCTGGTGGTCCCTGCAAAACCATGATGCAGAGTTTGACACCTTAAGAGACTTAACAGTACGAGGACACCAGTTTCCTACGGTGCCCGATCTAAACTCACAGCCGCAGTTTACTAACACCCCATCCATGCCGGCAGCAGCATCTCCACTCCCCACGGTTCAGGCCAGCGCACAGACTATAACACCCGACCGGTTCGATAAACTATGCGCTGACGTACAGCAGCTAATGAAAGACTTGGCCAAGCTCCGAGGTGAAGGAAGACCCAAGACAGAAGCAAGGTCATCTGACAGGATCCAGCTTACTGACAGCCCCGACGATGTCCCGTGGATGAAGAAGAAGACACAGCCGCTGCGAGAAAAACCCACAGCTCGCTACAGCCCCGATGGACATCGCATCTGTCAGAAAAGCGACCAAGAAGGACGTACCTACCGTTCCAGTCCTTTAAACGAGCAACCCCTGGGCGAGAAGGGCCAATCCCAGGAGTAGACTGTCCAGGCCCAACCAACTGGGAGTACAAGTACGTGAGAGACTGTCCGTACTTGTCAATCATCATCGACAGCACCGCTACCACAGCGTTGATAGACACTGGATCCCAGGTGACAACAATCCCGAGTATCCTTTACAAACAGTTCTGGCCAGATGTTGAGCAGGAACCCCCAACCCTAATCTGAACATTGAGGCAACTAATGGTTTGCTAGTTACAGTAGAGGGACATTGGGAAGCCACAGTAAAGGTGGGGAGGGTGCAGCTGAAGAACCAGGGTATCATAGTGGTTCAGGACAAACCATATGAGACGGGATCCACATGTAATACTGGGTACCAATGTAATGGTTAAATGTCTCGATGAAGTGTTGTACTTACTCCAACAGAGTGGTGATGCTGGTAAACCGAGAGAAAGGGGAACTATCCAAAGAGAAATCCGAGCTCTGGTATTTCAACAGCAGGTAAAAATGTCAAACGGTGAAATTGGCAGTGTACGGGTAACAGATCCCATTCCAATTGTGGTACCACCCAGAAGTGAAATGATGATCTGGTGTCGGGCAGCAATAGGCCTCAGAGGGCAGGACTACCAAGCTGTAGTAGAACCTGTAAGGTCTGATAGTAGTCCTATACTCCTGACAGCCAGAGGGTTGGTAGGCGTAAGAGAAGGGAGGGTCCCTGTACGCATATTAAATTATGGTGATGACGAAGTCAGACTGCCAAGATAGTTGTACCAGATTGAAAATAATGCCATAATTGATGTAAAATCCTCTTCCCAAACAGTAACTGACGAACCCCCTCACTCCAAAAATCAGTTAGAGAAATGGTGTCAGGAGCTCAGTGTAGGTACTGACAACACACCTTCTCACCAGAAAAATTGAGTCTACCGGGTAGTTCGGGAGTACGAGCAAGTGTTCAGCAAGCACCCACTTGACTTTGGGAGGATTAAAGGGGTACAACACTATATCCCCACAGGTGACCATGGACCCATCAAGTAGAGGTACAGGCCTATACCACCCACACACTACCAAAAAGCAAAGGAAATGCTTCAGGACATGAAAAATGCAGGGATCATTAGGGATAGCTGTAGTCCCCGGGCAGCACCACTGGTCCTGGTTAAAAAGAAAGATGGTAGTATGAGGATGTGCGTAGACTACAGACAAATCAACAAAGTCACACACAAGGATGCATACCCATTACGCCGCATAAAGGAGTCACTAGCTGCACTTAAATCTGCCAACTACTTCTCCACATTAGATCTTACTAGTGGGTACTGGCAGGTCTCCGTTGCAGAGGAGGATCGTGAGAAGACAGCCTTCACGACACCCATGGGGCTATGCGAGTTCAACAGTATGCCATTCGGGTTGTGCAATGCCCCAGGAACATTTCAGAGACTAATGGAATGTTGCTTGGGTCACAAGAACTTTGAAACTGTGCTGTTATACCTTGATGATGTCATTGTATACCCCCAGACCTATGAAGACCTCCTGCAACACCTGAGTGAAGTGTTCGAGTCGCTGTCCAAGTACGGAATGAAGCTGAAGCTTGCATATACTCCAGAATGTCATAAAGAGTGATCAGCTTAACAGCAATTACTTGCTAAGTCAATATTTGCCGAGAAAATGAACTTTAACCCCCAAAACACATTTCAACATCATCGCAGTCCTGCCTTAAAAGGAGCAGCTAACATCGTTTTAGTGATTGTTCCATTAACACAGGTGTGGGTGTTGATGAGGACAGGGCTGGCAATCAATCAGTCATGATTAAGTAAGAATGACACCACTGGACACTTTAAAAGGCGGCTGGTGCTTGGTATCATTATTTCTCTTCAGTTAACCATGGTTATCGCTAAAGAAACACGTGCAGCCATCATTGCATATGTGTCCGTGCATCATTCCTGGATTTACACTCAGAATTACCCGAGCTGCCGTATTCCATCCGGTACAGCTCCTGGCCCCGGAGACTCCTGCTCATACTGTGGGGAGCATCCCATCTAGCTGCCGCACATACCCCGGAGGCCCAAGCAGCGCCGGTGCATTCACTGGACTCCCACAGGTGGCGTCACGACAATCAAGAAATATCCCCATCCTGGAATCCCCCTTTGATCTGACCACCGGGCCCCACAGCCTCAGGCACGGAACCGTGACAAGTGCTGCATCACCTGAGATGTGAGCATCCGGCAACGGAGAGTCTGTGGCACTTGGATGGCTTGATTTTCATGCTGTATCTGGATAAGGCCTCAAACACGTCTGCCAGGCCTTGTAGATGTTGCTCATACATCTTGGAGTAGACTATGACGTCATCTAGGTACAGGAGGACAGTTTCAAAGTTCTTATGTCCTAGGCAGCTCTCCATCAGGAATTGGAAGGTACCGGGTGGTTTGCAGAGTCCAAACAGCATACAATTGAACTCACAGAGGCCCATCGGCGTAGTAAATGCTGTCTTCTCCTTGTCGGCCTCAGCCATAGGAACTTGCCAGTACCCACTAGTCAGATCAAGGGTAGAAAAGTAGTTAGCAGATTTTAATGCAGCTAATGACTCCTCAATCCTACGTAACGGGTATGCGTCCTTATGTGTGATGCTGTTCATCTGCCGGTTATCTACACAGATTCTCATGGTCCCGTCCTTCTTTCTAACCAACACTAAAGGTGCTGCCCAGGGGCTACAACTGTCTCTTAGTTTCATTTCTTTGAGCATGTCTTTGGTGGTTTGGTAGTGAGTGGGTGGTAATGGTCTACAGAATACCTCACTTTTATAGGCTGATGGTTACCTGTGGGTATAGTGTGCTCTACCCCTTTAATTTGCCCATACTGGTGTTTGCTGAATATCTGCTCCTATTCTTTCACTACCCGGTATACTCCATGCTTTTGATGGGAAGGTGTAGAATTGGTACCCACTTTTGGCACCAATCCTCCAGCTTTTCCCCTGAGCCATTGTCATCCGCCTAACTTGACGGGTTCAAGGGCTCGAAGGTTGTGATGGCATTGTTATCAACCGTGAACAATTTAGCATACTTTGGTAATGTGACCTCATCTTCCCCGCAATTTAGAAGGCGTAATCGCACTCATCCCTGATGTACCTCGACTACCCCTCTGGCTGTTAATATAGTGGGTCTATTGTCTGAGTACACGGGTTCTACCAGGGCTTGATAGTCTTGCCCTTTAATGCCTATTGCGGCTCTACACCAGACAAACATTTCAGTTTTGAGAGGTATTACAATGGTTATTGGATCACTTACTCGTACACTGCCGATTTCACCTCTGGATATGTCTGCCTGTTGTTTCATCATCAGGGCTTTTATTTCCTTGTGCAGAAGCCTCCGCTGTCCGGTTCTGGCAGTCTCGGTGATCTGCTGTAAGACAGTAATTACCTTGGAAGAACACTTTTCAATTTCATTCATTCCTAGTAGCATTACTGGTTCACGATCTCGCCGGTTAACATCTACAATTATAATACCCTGGTTCTGCAATTCTACCTTCCCAATCTGAATGGTCATCTATCTGAACCCAACTTGTGGTATTAGTTCACCATTACTAGCCGATAAGTTCACTACAATATCAGTTGGACCACTATTAATGTCTGAATCAGCCCAGTACCTTTTGTATAGAACATGTGGAATCGATGTTATTTGGGACCCGGTATCCAACAAGGCATTAAAGAGAATGCCATCCAACATGATAGGGATGATCGCACGTCCTCCCATGAATCTGTCATACCAGGCTGAAGGACCTTGAGAATTTACTCCTGAGAAGAGGCCCGCCTGCCCAGGAAATCCTCGTTTAAAGCACATTCCCGGGCAAAATGGCCTGGCTCCTTGCAACGGCGGCAAATGGGCTGTCCATACGGCTGATAGCGGTCACTGGGTCGTCCTCTCGTCGCTTGGTACCTCCTGGGCCTCATCCACGGGACATCCTCCTTGCTGATCGCTAACTCGATCTTGGGTGCAGGCTTGATCCACGCAGCTCCTTGATGACTTGCATGAACACATGTCTGCAGAGCATCTAGCTTTCGATGAGGCCTCATTGGAGATAGGCTCTCTGTGTTCAGCGGCAGTCGCTAACATGGCAGATGTTGCTTATACTCTTGGCTGCTGGGGTGCTGCTGTGGGGCCTTGGGTGAAGTTCTGATCCCGGGGCTCCTCTACCTGCTGAAGACGGATGGCTCTATCTTTTAACTCAGCAAAAGTCATTCCAGGATTCTGGATAATATCATACTCAGCGTCCTCTGTGAGAAAGGGATAAGAGGCCTTCTATGAACTGGTCAATTAGCATTTTGGCAGCTCCCGGGCTAAGACAGGTTCTGCTAGTTTAAGTGCTTTGAGTGCTTCCTGCAAGTTCAAGGCATAGTCTCTGGCACTCTCCTTAGGCTTTTGCTGGCATCCAAAGAACCTAATTTTAGCCCGGGTGTCAGCACTAGATTCAAATGCTGCTTTTAGTCCAGCTACAAGATGCTCTACAGTGTCCTTATCTGTGTCCGGCCAGGACTCTACTTCCTACCGTGGATTGCCAGTTAATTGTCCAATAATCATGCCGACACGCTGGTCTTCAGGGGGTACATCACATAGTAAGCTTGTATTTTAGTAATAAAGTCATTAAGGGTATTAGTCTGACCGGAGTATTAGGGCAGCCACATTGCTCCCGGAGTATACGGCATCAGGCATGCGGCATGATGGGTGCTGCTCCTTGCGCCGCGACACCACCGGGTGCTCCTCTGTTATCCGGTGCTGCAGCTCCGCCACTGCTCGGTGGCGCTGGATCTCCTTGGTGCGACATCCTGTGCCCCCTTTCTTCCTGCACGTCACACGCTTTGCAATGGCGGAATTTCAAAATTACAGTCCTTGTGGCGCAGTTCGAAAACAGTTTTTCACACAAATCACGGCACGCAATGCCCGGTTTACCGGGCACGGTAGATCCTGTTCATAGACGCCAAGTTGTGGAGCCCACTGGGGCGGGGTACTCGGTACGGAACAGGGTATATGCTGGGGATTTCATGGCAGTCTGGTCCGACCATGTCCCGAGCCCACAAGTAATGGGGGGATATTTACAGGGGAGTTTGTCGTGATGCCACCCATGGGTTGTGGTCAGGGTGACCACCGCTGCTGCAGAACCTCCGGGGATGATGTTTAGCAGCTGGTGATGTAACGGCTCTCCGCGGGTAGAGCTTGGATCCCCGGGGCAGTGATAGTAATAGTCTATGATGGATGCTGATAGGGTAGTAGTGGAAGTGATAGCTGCTTGTGAGGGAACGCAGGGTTTGAGCACAAGGATCACACAGACTCACGGTTTTGAAGTTTTCCAAGTCTTTACTGCAGATGTACTTTAGCAGAGTACTGTCCACGGAGTCTGTATCGGGGCCGGGTTGCTCCCACCCTGACCAGGTCCTCAGCTTCCTACTCCTGCACTTTGTGTGTGGCTGGGCTAGCTGAGCTGCTGGCCCTGTCTCTCCTCACAGGTACCCCCTTTGCTAGGCAACTTGAGTCTTTCCGTGTGCTTCTGAGACCGCCGTGTTGCTTCGCTGAGGTACAGTGTCGATCTATAACCTCCACTATCCCCGTGTTTACTGTGCTGCGTGTGTCTGTCACAGTTTCAATCCGGTATCCAGTTTGTGCGCTCCTCCGGGGCGAGTTATGAGGTTAACTCAATTCCTCTGCTTCTTGTACTTCTCTCCTCAGACCCTGGCTAGGCCTGGAATCGAGCAGCAGACTGTGGAGAAGCCTAATGCAGCCTATTTACACCACAGTCTCCCTTACTCAGTTCTCCCAGGAACTGAACTAACTACTTTCTCTTGACCCCAGAATATATAAGGGAGCTGCTTTAGCTCCCCCTTCTGGCCTAGAGGTACTAGTGCAGTGCCAGGTGTTGTGTGGGGACTTAACCCTTGTTCATGTTACTGTGGCACATTAACCCCCGGGGAGCCACACATGTGCTGGCCATCAAGCTACCTAAAGCATCGTAACAAGTCAATATTTTTGCGTCATTGTTTAATCAGTGTTTGTATGCCAAATCCAGGAACAGAACTTACAGAGAAAAACTATATTTGAAAGATTGACCCCTGTTCTGTGTTTCGGAGGCACTGCTGGTTTTGACATACACATACTGATGAAATATTAATTAAAAATGCTAATGTGTGAATACGTCCTAAATGCTGCTGCCAGTGATTTACAAGGGCATTTAAATACTTAAAACAGCAGCAATTAAGACTAGCTGTGATCACTCCATAGAAGAAGATCTCTTTGGTGGCACACTTACATCAAGGTTCACAAAGAAGTTATTTTCAAGTTGTTCTCAACTTGGAAAGACAAATGGAAATCCAACATCATAAAGCAATCACTGATCTCAGGGAGACCAGTCCAAGAAAACACTGCGGGCAGCTGGCTAAAGCACTCAACACAGTGAATTCCTAGGCGCATATTCGTAATTCCCAGGGGGCAATACGCCTAGGAATTCACTGTGTTGAGTGCTTTATCCGGCTGCCCGCAGTGTTTTCTGGGACTGGTCTCCCTGAGATCAATGATTGCTTCGTGATGTCGGTCTACTAGGCATTGCTCCCACCTAGCCAGAATCCTACTCCACAATGATGAAGGGCAACACCCCGAAATAGCTGTCTGTGGATGGATATCTGGCCTTGGTGTGCCCTTCACATATCTTTAAACTCGTAAAGAGCTGGATATTGACTGAAAGGGCCACTTAATATGGTGGTTATGGTGGTCTCCTCAAGGAGCCACCCCATGGCTAGGTCCTTCCTTGGAGGGATATCTGACTAGTCCTGTGTTTGAGACTCCTAAACGAGGCTCCACGGACTCTATTTGCATATTTGTAAATGGAAATCTATAACACAGGTGCAATAGAGCACTTACATATTTAGTGAATGTGCCCTAAAGATATGAATAGTTTTTACCCACCACAATACACTATTACGCATCTTACAAAAATACATAAAATTCCAAATGCACAGACATACAGTAACATACAGACATGCATACATTCAAATATGCGCACAAATTCAGACATCAATATATCAATACCTCACCTGAACCACCAACAGTACATGAATATAACACTAGAATCAACATTTGTATATGGATATATCACCAGCACCACCATAATCAGTACATGAATACATCACTAGGAGCACAATCAGAACAACAATACATTACCTAAACCTCCATCTGTATGTGAATCACTAGAACCACCATTCATACATGAATTCAGCACCATCGCCAATCATTAGTATTTGGCCCATCATTTGAAATGTCAGATCAGCCCCTAATAAATGTATTTCACATGAACCTACAACGGTAAGAAGATACTGGGAGTTGTTGCTATTATTCATCAACAAGCTGCGGCCCCATCGGGAACCAAAGTACTAATGATACATAGCCAGTATCCAACTACCTTTACACTGACAAACAAAGGGTGACAATGTTTTGAACTTTTGACTTTCAGGATCCATCTCACCATCCACTGCAGCTTTGAGCGTGAGACTACCTTTTTACAGACAATCATCTTGGCTATCTCATTCATAAATTTGACTTGCAGTTATTTAGCATATCATTAGTTGGTAGGTTTATGTGTTCATAATGAACTGGGGTAGATAATAGAGCCTGTGTGTGGTGGGCACATGAAGTAACGTTAAGAGAGAGAATAAATGATAATGGATGTAGGAAGAATCTATCACACCACTTTTCCCCTAACTCCTTGAGAAAGGCTTTAAATAACCGAAACGTTGGACATTTTTTGAGCCTTGTGACAAATAAAAACTAACCACAAAATTGTCACCATTTTTTCTTTATAAGTGCTGAAGTTTATTCTTTCTTTGATATAAATATACATAGGAAGCAAAGAAAAGCAGTGGATATTACAGGTGAATTATAAATACTAGTACAATGGTTATTTATTCTACACGTTTCGAATCGTTCCCCGCTTCTTCCTCAGGAAATTCACTGAATTGCCTCTGGATCTGTATCCTCTAGCCCAGAGGTCCCCAACTCCAGGCCTCAAGGCCCGCCAACAGTGCAGGTTTTCAGGATTTCCTTAGTATTGCACAGGTGCTAATGTGATCATCTGCACAGGTAATGATTCCAAGCCCTGTGCAATACTAAGGAGATCCTGAAACCTGCACTGTTGGTGGGCCTTGAGGCCTGGAGTTGGGGACCTCTGCTCTAGCCTGTAGCGCAAATCTATTATTCATTGATCTTCTCTGGTTTTTGTGTATTTTGCCTGCCATCAAACACATGGATTCTGCAGCAGCTGCTTTCATACTCTCATGCTCCACATATTGGATGTGTGTCACAAGGTGAGCGACTACCTCCTTTTCTTTCTCACCCGTCCAACCCATGTGCTCATTGAAACTCCTCTATGGTAGGAAGTGGCAGTATAGGGTGCACTGCCTGATGTTAGCAAATGCGGCCATGGCCAACACACGCAGAATTAAGGCACAGTGCCAACCTGGCTGATTTAGAATCAGGAGGTCCTGCGTAGCTCCTAGTGGAGGAGCCTGTGGGGCAAATGACTCTCTGTACCCCAGCCCAGCGCATGCCTTCCTGGCAATTTTATTGCAGGTTGTACCTGTTTTGCACTAAGGCACTAAGGCCTGGTTCTGCACATGTCCTCGCTGTCCTGAACAACCTACAGTAAAGGGAAAGAACTTATAGACTGCCTGCTGTGGCTTGCTTTTTTTCTACCACTTTACACCACTTCTCTGCAGTGGCGTAACTTGAAGCTCATGGGCCCTGATGGAAAGCTCCAACGGGACCCCCAATTATTACAAATCATTAACAGCAATAGTCTTTTTTTATATGCCAAAGGAACTTTTGGTATCTATAAACTTGAGAATGCGCATATGATCTTATCCTCAATAGGAATCAAATTCCCATACAGTATGAAAACTGCTCACCTGATTTAGTGTGAAGCCCACAACTAGCTGTATCGCTCAAACACAGCAGCCACCCGCCGTGACAACACTTCCACAACGGGGGGTGAAACTCTATCAGGACCAAGTGTCTTTCGGTCCGCTGGGTGTTAGCCTCCGAAACGTGTTGGAAAATAAAGCTGAAGATATCTTGTTTCAAAGCACTCCAGTGTTTTTTGATACTCATTGGAGCAGCGGGGGGGACCGAAAGACACTTGGTCCCTGATAAAGGAACTTTTGGGGCCCCCTAGGCTCCGGGGCCCGGGTGCGATCGCAACCCCTGCACCTGTTATAGTTATGCCCCTGCTCCTCTGCACTACAACCACCATCATCTACTCTCATCTCTCAAGGGTCTGCCCCCTGCTGAAAGAGGGTATTCCATCTCTCTGCAAAAACAGATATCCCTTAAGAACTCTATATGCAGTGCTAGCCACCCTGTGGCTGGAAACCTTCAGCTGGCGTCACAAACATTTTTTATGTTCTATGTTCATTTTCTTTTTCCCCATTTTTACCCTTTCCCCTTATTCAATGTCTGCGAGGGCCGCAGCACTGTGATCCAGACTGACTGGCCCAGCTGCTGAGTACCCAAGTCTACTGTAATGCAGGCACTAAACACCACTCTACAAGGTATGATAGTCTACAAGATGTCACTGCTGCAGGGCACTATTGGAAGGCACACATAGCAATGTAAAACAATATTTGCCTGCTCTCTGATGCTTCAGCAGTGTGTCAAATATTGTCGGTCAATTTTTTATTTTTCTTTGTCAGCCATGAATCAAATCTCAAAATGTACAGATTTGCAGGAAACCCTAATGTTCAGGAAATTCAACTTGAATTCAATCCTTTGTAAATCAGTACGTTCATCTCTAATTACAGCTATATGCCCTGATTTATCAGTTAGGTACTGATGTATTATTAGAAGTATACACTAGATGTCACCATTATCCCTGTGTATGAAAATACGTTATTTGCTGCATGCAGTATACAGTCATGGCCGATAATGATGACACCCTTCAAATTGTTCCAGAATATTAAGTATTTCTCCAGGAAAATTATTGCAATTACAAGTTTTGTCATACACATATTTTTTTTTTACCTTTGTGTGTATTGGAACAAGTAACAGATCTGACAAGTAACAGATCTTAGCAATATGACAATCACACCTGAAGCCAGATATAAAGGGGAGATGGTGACTGAATCTTTGCATTGTGTGTCTGTGTGCCACACTTAGCATTCAGAACAGAAAGAGGAGAAGAGAACTGTAAGGACTTGAGAACCAAAAGTCCCTCTCCAGAGATCTTGATGTTCCTTTGTCCATGGTGCGCAGCATAATCAAGAAGTTTACAATTCGTGGCACTGTAACTAATCTCCCTGGATGTGGATGGCATAGAAAAATTGATGAAAGGTTGCAACGCAGGATAGTACGGATGGTGGATAAGCCTCAACCAAGTTCTAAAGAAATTCAAGCTGTTCTGCAGGCTCAGTGCATCAGTGTCAGCGTGAACTATCCTTCAATATTTGAGTGTAATTAAATACTATTACAAGAGACCCAAGAAGACCCCACTACTGATAGACATAAAAATGCTAGATTGCAGTTTTCAAGACATACATGATCCTTTATTAAACTTGGGATAAGATAATGATATAGACCACTTTATAGATCATGAATATGTAAGAAGAGAGACACACTGCCACGTTCCCCCTTCAAGACACGAGTACTGCTATGATGTGTAATGTGAATTGTGAAATGTGTTATTAATGATAGATTGTATTTTGCCAGACTGTAGGGAGAGTTAGGGTTAGTGTTGGGACTAGCCCAGAGTGGGAGGAGCTAAAGTGAAGGAATAGAGACAGTTTCCTGTCAGGAGATCAGCTAGAGCCCGGTGTGCTGTAAAAACAGACATAATGTCTGACTAGTGAGCAGAGCCACCTGACTTGGGTGGCCATGATAGGAGTGGAGACCGGGACAGTGGATAGCACGATGCTGAGGAACATGTACAACATATATACCAGGATGAGGACCATATATACTAAATTATAAATACCAGAATGGAGACATATATACAATGATAATGGACATATATACAGGATGGGGGACCATATGTACCAAGCTGAGGACCATGTATACCAGGATGAGGGATCACATATACCAGGATTGGGATGGAGGACAGATATACCAGGATGGAAGACCATATATAGGATGGTGACCATATATATCAGGATGGGAACCATATATGCCATATTGGAGGACCATATATACCAGGATGGGGACCATATATACCGGGATGGGCCCAGGATGAGAACAACAATACCAGGATTGGAAACATATATACCATGTATACCAGGATTGGGACCATGTATACTACAATGGGGACCATGTATAACAGAATGGGGGCATGCAGGTGCATCTCAATAAATTAGAATATCATCAAAAAGTAAATTTATTTCAGTAGTTCAATTCAAAAAGTGAAACAGATATACTATATAGAGTCAATACAAACAGAGTGATCTATTTCAAGTGTTTATTTCTGTAAATGTTGATGATTGCTAATTCATGCTAAAACCTACAACTCTGCCCTTCACCTTGCTAAACAGACCTACTTCACCACCCTGGTCTCCTCACTATCCAACAATCCAAAAAACCTCTTTGACACCTTTCACTCTCTCCTCAGTCCTAAAGTGCAGGCCCCTATCACTGACCTCTGTGCTGATGATCTGGCCTCTTACTTTATGGAGAAAATAGACAACATCCGCCAGGAAATCAGCTCCCAGCCTCCAAGCGCTGCCACCCCCATTCTTCCCCACACCTCCTCTGGCTAACTCTCCACATTTGACCCAGTTAAAGAAGAAGAAATCACCAGGCTCCTCTCTTCCTCTAGTCCCACTACATGCACCACTGATCCCATTCCCTCACACCTACTCCAGTCCCTCTCTCCGGTCATCACTTTTCACCTAACCAAAATCTTCAATCTCTCTCTCTTCTGGCATCTTCCCCTCCTCCATCAAACACTCGATCATTACTCCATTATTAAAGAAATCTTCTCTTGACCCATCATGCACAAATAACTACAGACCAGTCTCTAATCTCCCCTTCATTTCTAAACTCTTGAACGCCTGTCTACACCCACCTCTCCACTCATTCTCTTCTAGACCCATTACAGTCTTGTTTCCACCCACTTCACTCTACAGAAAATGCCCTCATCAAAGTGACCAATGACCTTCTGACGGTAAAACGTAATGGTGACCACTCTCTGCTTATTCTTCTTGACCTCTCTGCAGCTTTTGACACTGTTGACCACCATTTCCTCCTCTCTATGCTGCACTCCATCGGCATAAAGGACACTGCCCTCTCCTGGTTCTCTTCCTATCTTTCTGACCGCTCCTTCAGTGTAACGTTCACTGGCTCTACTTCCTCCCCTCTCCCTCTCACTAATGAAATTCCTCACGGTTCAGTCCTTGGCCCTCTTCTCTTCTCTCTCTACACGGCCCTGATTGGACACACCATCAGCAGATTTGACTTCCAGTACCATCTCTATGCTGATGACACACAACTATACACTTTAGCCCCTGACCTTACCCCTGCGGTTTTACAGAACACCAATGACTGTCTGGTTGCAGTTTCCAACATCATGTCCGCTCTCTATTTAAAACTCAACCTTTCCAAAAGTGAACTTCTTTTGCCCTCCGCTAACTCCACTTCTCCTGCCCTCCACTAACCTCACTAAATTGACATTTCTCTCTCAGTGTGCAGCACCAAGATAATGCCTAGGCACCAGACTCGCTGTCTGGGTGTTATGTTTGACACTTATCTTTCATGATCTCCCGAAGATCTCCCGGCGGCTGGCGCCACTCATCTCCCAGCGGTGTCGGCGTGGGAGCTTTAAACACAGCTGATCTGACAGATGTTTAAATTTCCCGACTGACACCAATAGGTGATGTTGGTGCGAGAAATTTAAACAGCTATCAAATCAGCTGTGTTTAAATCTCCTGTGCTGACATGAGCTGTTGGTGTCAGTGCGGGAAATTTAAACTAACAGCTGTTCTGACAGCTAATTCGGGTCCTTCAACCTGACATTAATCATCTGATCGGATTGCAGGCCAGCAAACCGATCAGATGATATTGGATCCGGAAATTTGGATGTCGCGGGACACTTTACCCTGGACTACGTCGGAGGGGGGATTCTTTAATACAGATGGAGTCTCTAAGTGTTTTTTTATTTTATTTCTAATGAAATATTTTTTCTCTGTGTTGTGTTTTTTTTTAATACTTTGCTAGAAATTCATGGTGGTCAAGTCTAATATTGGCGTGACACCGTTGAATTTCAGGCTTAGGGCCAGCTGATAATACAAAGCTGGCCCTAACCCCTTTATTACCCAGTGAGCCAACGCACCAGGGCCCTGGATGAGTCGGGTGCAGCGCCAGAAAATGGCGCTTCTATGAAGGCGCCATTTTCTGTGGGCAGCTGCGGACTGCAATTTGCAGCAGGTGGGCCCAGAAAGCTTGGGCCACCCTGTGCTGTGGATTCCAGCCCCCAGATGCCTAGTTGTACCTGGCTGGACACAAAAATAGCATGAAGCCCCACATATTTTTTTTTAATTTCATGAAATTAATGAAATTATAAAAAAAAGGGCTTCCCTATATTTAAAAAAAAAAAATTGACGTGTGCTTCGCCATATTTTTGTATGCCAGCCAGCCACAGCAGGCATGAACGGGCTACCCCCAACCCCCAGCTGCCTATTTGGATCTGGCTGGACACAACAATATAGGGAAGCCTTTTTTTTTTATTATTTCTTGAATTTCATGAAATAATGATAAAAAAAAATCTGTGGGGATTTGCGCTATTTTGGTGTCCAGTCAGGTACAACTAGGCAGCTGGGGGCTGGAATCTGGAGCACAGGGTGGCCCAAGCTTTCTGGGCCCACCACTGCTGTGAATTTCAGTCCGCAGCCGCCCACAGAAAATGACGCCTTCATAGAAGCGCCATTTTCTGGCACTGTACCCAAGTCATCCAGGGCCCTAATGCAGTGGCTCACGGAGTAATAATGGGGTTAGAGCCAACTTTGTATTATCAGCTGGCCCTAAGCCCGAAATTCATGGGGTCACGCCAATATTAGTAATGACCACCATGAATTTCTAGTAATGTATTAAAAAAAACACAACACAGAGAAAATATTTTAATAGAAATAAAACAAAAAAACACTTAGAGACTCCATCTTTATTAAAGAATTACCCCCCCCCCTCTTCGATGTAGCCCAGGGTCATGGGTCCCGCAATGTCCAATCCAGATCCAATAACATCTGATCGGTTTGTTCGCTGGCAAACCGATCAGATGATCAATGTCAGGTTCAAGGACCTGAATAAGCTGTCAGAACAGCTACAGTTTAAAATTCCCGTGCTGACACCAACAGCTGATGTCAGCGTGGGAGATTTAGACACAGCTGATCTGACAGCTGTTTAAATTTCCCACTCCGACATCACCTATTGGTGTCAGTGCAGGAAATTTAAACAGCTGTCAGATCAGCTGTGTTTAAAGTTCCTGCGCCGACACATCTGGGAGATGGGCAGCGTTAGCTCCTGGGAGATCAGCGGCGCCCGCCACTGGTTTCCCGACGGTGTCGGCGTAGGAGCTTTAAACACAGCTGATCTGACAGCTGTTTACATTCCCCGCGCCGACACCGAACAGCTGATGTCAGTGCGGGAAATTTAAACAGCTGTCAGATCAGCGGTGCACCGCTGGTTCGAGCACAGTGCGGTCAGGTCTGATATAGACCTGATGGCGCTGTGCGGCCAGGCAATCACTGTAATGCCACAACCAACATGGCTGTGGCATTACAGTGTGTTACATCTAATTCCTGCATGTGGGCTGGCTCTGTAAAGAGTGCCAACATGCAGGGACGAGGACCCGAGCAGAGCCTTAGCATCTCGCCGGTACTTGGCGAGCTCCGAGCATCCCGAGCATCTCAGTGCTCGGTGAGTACCGAGTACCAACAAGCATGCTCGCTCATCACTAATGATGCTTTGGGATTCGATACAGTGACTTTGTGCTGTGTGATTGGTTTCCTTCTCTGCTGGGCCACAGAATGATGAATCCCTGTCAAAGTTCTAAATATCTTTTACCTTTGCTTCTTTACTTTTGGTTTGAGGTCAGTAGGTGGTTTTATTTGTTCATTTTCTCTGTCCTATCACATTTCAGGTGTGGATATTTATAATTTCTTATGCTGGTCTTCTCAGCTGGTTATATTCATATATGGATCCTGCTGGAAAGTTCCAGCCTCAATGACAAATATTTTTGTCTCAGAGATTAATACAAATGAGCCGCGCTGCTATCTATCAAAGGATGACATATTTCTTTAGGCTCAAAATTGTGATTTATTCAACGCTTCTCATGGAAATCTCCTACAACAAAAATTTCATCACATTACTTATTACCATTAGGTAATGTGATAAAATTCCTGATGGAGTTTCTCTCTAAAACGCATTGAATAAATCACAATTTGGAGACTAAAAGAATATGTTATCCTTTGATAGATAGCAGCGCAACTCATTCCTATTCATCTCTGGCGTTTATGTATCATCTGATACTTTGACTTCAGCGGCTATCTTTAAATAGATCATAAGCATTCCAACACAACCACACCAGGTGAGCACCAACATGTCATTCAATGTAACAGTGTGTTTTGTGGAGTAACCCCAAATGAGCATTTTTTTTGTCCATATATCTTTTATACTGCAAGAATTTTTGTCTGTCATACTGTGACCAGCTTGATATTTGCCCTTTGCTATCTCTCTTGTCTAACCTATTCATTTTTCCTGTTTAAAGGGATCCTGTCACCTCCAAAACGCCTCCTAAAGTAGCAAAACATGTCCCTGCAGCATCCCATCACTAATCTCACACTTCTTTTGTCTCCTAAAAGCATCCTGTGAAAGTGCATAAAAACGTTTTAATACTCACTCATTAGTGATTATAATTAGCAGGGGCCATATTCTTTACTAACCAGGGGGTGTTCTTTTGCAGCTCCAGGATCCAGCCCTCTCTCTGTCTGTGCTTAAGTGAAACTGAAACTGAAGGCAGGACTAATAATTTGCGTTCTGTGAGTGATAGAGAGAGGGGAGGGCAATGCCTGCACATCACAGCAGAACACACAGAGACAGGGTGGATCCTGGAGCTGCACAACAGCCTGCCTTGGTGACTAAAGAATAGTCACTCTGCTAATTATAATCACTAATGAGTAAGTATTAAAACGTTTTTATGCACTTTCACAGGATGCTTTTAGGAGACAAAAAGAGTGTGAGATTAGTGATGGGCTGCTGCAGGGACATGTTTTGATAGCTTAGGAGGCGTTTTGGAGGTGACAGGATCCCTTTAAAGTAAAATTGTAAAAGGCTATTGTTACTCAGTGTACCATCTGCAGACAGATGGCCTCATGGAGAGATTCAACAAAACGTTGAAGTACATGCTGAAGAAAATAGTGGAGAAAGACGGGCGAGACTGGGATAGTCTCCTTCCATATCTGCTGTTCTCTATCAGAGAAGTTCCCCAGGCCTCAAGTGGATTCTCTCCATTTGAACTCTTATATGGTCGACATCCCCGAGGTCTCTTGGACATAGCAAAAGAGACTTGGGAAGCGGAGATGACCCCCCACCGGAGTGTCAGTCAGCATGTGGCTCAGATGCAGGAAAGATTTGTAGAGGTGATGACCATTGTAAAGGAAAGTCTGCTCCAGCGCAAGAGGCACAGGTAAGGGTGTATAACTGCTCTGCAAGGGTGAGACAGTTCAGTACTGGCGATCGTGTGCTGGTATTGATCCCTACGGTCATAAGCAAATTCCTTGCCAAGTGGCAAGGACCTAATGAAGTGGTCGAAAAAGTGGGCGAGGTGAATTACAAGATTCACCAACCCGGAAGAAGAAAGCCCTACCAGGTGTACCACGTCAACCTGCTGAAGCCATGTTGAGACAGGGACCCTATAGAAACGCAATGCCTGGTGTCCAAGATGGAAGCCGACATCAAGGAAGTCACAGTGGTGGACACACTGTTGAGAGCTTAGAAGCAACAATGTCAAGAGTTGCTTCACTGGAACACAAATCTCTTTACAGACCTGCCGGGATGTATTCAGGTTGTGTAACGCGATGTTCTGACTGAACCTGAAGCCTACCGGATCCCTGAAGCTTGTCGAGAATTGATCTCGAAGGAGATGACGAGAATGTTGAATCTCGGTGTTAATGAAGAATCGTAAAGTGGCTGGTCCAGTCTCATCGTACTTGTGCCGAAACTAGACGAAGAATGGCGATTTTGTAATGACTATTGCAAGTTCAACGAAGTCTCCGAGTTTGACGCCTATCCGATGCCCAGAGATGATGAGCTCAACGAGAGATTAGGACCAGCAAGGTACATCACCACCATTGACCTAAAAAAAAGGGTACTGACAGATAGCTATTTTGCAGAGTGCCAAGGAGAAAACAGCTTTCTCTACACCCAATGGTTGTTTCCAGTATACTCGGATGGCATTTGGACTACAGGGAGCCCTGGCCACCTTCCAGAGGGCCATGGACCAAATCCTAGCCCCCCATAAGAGGTGCACCGCGGCTTATTTGGACGACATCATGATCTTCACTTCAGACTGGGAAAGTCACCTGCAGAAGGTCCAGGCGGTGCTGGATGCACTGAGAAATGCGGGGTTCACAATAACCCAAAAAAAAGTGTGCCATAGGAAATGAGGAGGTCAGGTGTTTGGGCTCTGTTGTTGGTAGAGGCCAGATCAAGCCACAACTGAATAAAGTGAAGGCGATCCAGTATTGGCAAATATCCATTTCATTCAGCAGCAGATTGTCAGCTCCACTGGAGGGCAAACCAGGTGTCATTATACCGGTGCACGATCACTTGCAACCCACAGTTTGGGGGCGGTTGTGGCACCAGCGACCAGCCATACTGTCAAGGAAGCAACCTGTGGCATTCAGACACAAGGCTGCCTATGGGCTCAGTCACTCCTGTGCATGTGAAGCATAGTATCAGAACTCAGCCTGTTAGTAACACCCAGAGCAAGTGGGCCAGTCGGTACTGATTAAATGCCTAACCAGTGACTTATGCCCCCAGAGGGCAAAACCTGAACTGCAGATGAAAAAAACAAACAAAAAAACTAAACTCTAAAGATGAAAAATGTGAGGATTTAGTTGGATATTTTGGCCAAAATAACGTAAGCTCGTGGACCCTCGTCACGGTCCCTCACGTCCCACGAGTCCTATCTCATATGTTTGCGACATATGTATATTAAATAACTAGATTCACCGAAAGAGGACATTAAAATCAGCACAGAAAAACTCACCAAAAAACTGCCAGGTAAATATCCATTTCATTCAGCAGCAGATTGTCAGCTCCACTGGAAGGCAAACCAGGTGTCATTATACCGGTGCACGATCACTTGCAACCCACAGTTTGGGGGCGGTTGTGGCACCAGCGACCAGCCATACTGTCAAGGAAGCAACCGGTGGCATTCAGACACAAGGCTGCCTATAGGCTCAGTCACTCCTGTGCATGTGAAGCATAGTATCAGAACTCAGCCTGTTAGTAACACCCAGAGCAGGTGGGCCGGTCCATACAACCGCCCCCAAACTGTGGGTTGCAAGTGATCGTGCACCGGTGAGTTTTTCTGTGCTGATTTTAATGTCCTCTTTCGGTGAATCTAGCGATCCAGTATTGGCCACAACCCCTCTCTAAGAAGCAAGTCAGAGCATTTATGGGACTTGTCAGATTTTATCGGCGATTCATTCTGAATTTTGCTGTGAAAGCCGCACCCTTGACCGACCTCCTTAAGGGCATGAAATCATCAATTGCCAAGTGGACTTCAGAAGCAGAGAAGATTTTCTAGGACTTGAAGTCAGCTGTGTGTAAGTGACTGGTTTTAATAGCACCAGATTTCAGTAGGGAGTTCTTACTCCAGACCGACACTTCAGAGGTCGGGTTTGGAGCTGTCTTGTCCCAGCTAGTACATGACGGAATATCCAATCCTGTACCTAAGTAGAAAGTTGTCATCCTGCGAGAATAACTATGCCATTGTGGAAGTGGAGTGTTTAGCCATCAAATGGGCGGTGGACACATTAAGGTATTATCTCCTAGACCAACATTTTAAACTGGTGTCAGATCATGTGCCCCTGAAGTGGCTGACAGACAGATGGGGGAAGAATGCCAGAGTGACCCGATGGTTTTTAGCACTTCAGGACTTCACTTTCCATGTTGAGCACAGACCCGGGAAATTATATGGGAATGCAGATGCCCTGTCTAGGTTCCCCTGTTTGGTGTCAGATGGTGCCCAAACCCCCGGCTTTGGGCAGAGGGGGGAATGTGTAATATGATTACTAGGGATCAGCGAGTATGCTTGTCACTACTCGGTACTCGCACGAATATCTCGGTACTCGGGGTACTCGGCGAGTACCGAGTAATCTCGCGACACTCTTGCTATGCTCGGGGTCCACCCCCCTGCATGTTGGCGCTCTTTACAGAGCCAACCCGCATGCAGGGATTGGCTGACAGACACTGTAATGCCACAGCCATGTTGGTTGTGGCATTACAGTGATTGGCTGGCCGCACAGCGTCATCAGGTCTTTATAAGACCTGACCGCGCTGTGCTTGTCACTCTGCTCCACAGACAGTCAGTGTAGGGAGAGCTGCTGCTGATTGAGGGACAGATTTGTGGCCTTTCAGCTAGTGTAGGCGCAGGGCTGCCAGTTTATTTACCACAACAGTCCTTCTGAGGACTAATAGAGCTGTATACAGGCAGGCAGGGAGGCAGGGTATATAGCAAACTTCGTTGTGCCAGTATACCAGCCTGCATAACATCTGTAGCTGGTGTACAGGCTGGAAATCTCATCCATCCCAAAACAGTGCTTTTAGGGATTAATTTAGCTCTCTATAGGCAGGAGTAGGTTTTAGCGCAAATTAGGATACACCAAAAGACTCGCTATTCTCGTCAGCGTTTGTGTCTGACCAGTCCACCTGCAGGGCCATAATGTCTAATCTTAGTGTCGTGCTAAAAACCAAATCTTGTCTGCACTCATTTAGCATTTTAGTGCAGCTGCAGTAGGTTGCAGCGTAAATTAGGATACGCCTAAAAACTCGCTATTCTCGTCAACGTTTGTGTCTGACTAGGTCCACCTGCAGGGCCTTAATCTCAAATCTCAGTGTCGTGCTAAAAACCAAATCTTGTCAGAACTCATTTAGCATCTTAGTGCAGCTGCAGTAGGTTGCAGCGTAAATTAGGATATGCCAAGACTTGCTATTCTCTCAAGCGGTTTGTGTCTGACTAGTCCACCTGCAGGGCCTTAATCTCTAATCTCAGTGTCGTACTAAAAACCAACTCTTGTCTGCATTCATCTAACATTTGTGTGCGGCAGGAGTAGGTTTTAGCGCAAATTAGGATACGCCAAAAGACTCGCTATTTTCGTCAGCGTTTGTGTCTGACTAGTCCACCTGCAGGGCCTTAATCTCTAATCTCCGTGTCGTGCCAAAAAACAATCTTGTCTGCACTCATTTAGCATCTTAGTGCAGCTAAGTAGGTTGCAGCGTAAATTAGGATACGCCAAAAACTCGCTATTCTCGTCAGCGTTTGTGTCTGACTAGTCCACCTGCAGGGCCTTAATCTCAAATCTCAGTGTCATGCTAAAAACCAAATCTTGTCAGCACTCATTTAGCTGTATACAGTCAGCACAACATTAAAAATGCGCAAGGCCGGGGCAAGGGACAAGGAACTGGACTTGGTGGTGCAGGCAGAGGACTAGCCCGTGTGCAAGCTCGAATTGCGCCACGACAAACGCCCACATCATCTCGCTAGACCTTCCTGTCCCAATTTCTAGGGGACCGCAGCATTACACCACTATTAAACCAAGACAGTGTCAACAGGTTGTTAGTTGGATAGCGGATAATGATTCCAGTCAGTTTGGCACCACCACAAATACCCTGTCTTCCACACATTTAACTGTCAGTAGCCGTGAGACTGGACCGCACATTCCACACCTTGATATTCCTTCCTCCCACCATGCCGAGTGCCCGGCCCCGGACATAACTGATCCCACACTTGGACACTCTGAAGAGATGTTCACTTATCCATTCGAAGATTCTGGCCTCTTGCCTGCTCCAGTTGAAGTGGGTCATGAGGAGATCGTATGTACTGATGAACAAATATTTGAGCAGCCACGGTCTCACGAAAGCAACTGTGGGAGCGTATCTCAACAAGACGTGGACGATGATGAGACACAATTGCCAGAAAGTCAGGAGGAGGACCAGGGTGCGGAAGTGGAAGACGACGTGGTGGATGATCCAGTAACTGACCCAACCTGGCAGGAGGACATGCAGAGAGGACAGCAGTGCACAGGGGGAGTTAGGCGTAGCATCACAACAGGCCGGAAGAAGCAGGGTGGTGTCCGCAGGCAGAAGGCAGGCAACCATTCCCCGGAACAACAACACGAGTGAAGTTCCAAGTACAACTGTTAGGTGTTCCCGAGTCTGGCAGTTTTTTAAGGTGTCTGCAGATAATTCCAAAAAGGTCATTTGAAACACCTGCCATGCCAGCATCAGCAGGGGTAGCAAAACTAGCAGCCTGACCACCACCAGCATGATCAGGCACATGGCAGCAAAGTACCCGACTTTGTGGGATGTACAGCAGAGTACAGGAGCAGTGTCTGCGGGTGACACCGCTGCGTCTTCCACTGTTGTGCGTGCAAGCCAATCCCCTGTCCATACTGCAGGCGAATATGCCTCCTGTCCTTCACCTGTACTTGCACAAGCAGAAATAGCACCATCATCAGCCATGTCCTTGTCCCAGCGCAGCATTCAGTTATCCATACACCAATCTGTGGAACGCAAGCGCAAATACACTGCCAACGTCCCACATGCCACAGTTCTAAATGCTCACATTTCGCAACTGCTTGCGCTGGAAATGTTGCCTTTTAGGCTGGTGGAGACGGAAGCATTCCGCAACCTGATGGCGGCGGCTGTCCCACGTTACTCGGTCCCCAGCCGCCACTATTTTTCCTGATGTGCCGTCCCCACATTACATAAGCACGTGTCACAAAACATCATACGTGCCCTTAACAATGCAGTTTTAGGCAAAGTCCACCTAACCACGGACACGTGGACAAGTGCTTGTGGGCAGGGCCGGTATATCTCACTGACGGCACACTGGGTTAATATTCTGGAAGCCGGGACCCAGTCTGAGCTTGGGACGGAACACGTCCTTCCGACACCAATTATTGCAGGCCCTAACTCAGTCAGGGTTTCACCCACAGTGTACAGCTCTGGCACATCATGCTCCTCAGCCTCCTCCTCCTCCTCCTCTTCCTCCACTTCACCCTCCACACCAGTCCCAAGCTGGAAGCACTGCCTCGGCTAAGCGGCAAACAGGCTGTGCTGAAGCTAATATGCGTAGGTGACAAACCCCACAAAGATGAAGAGTTGTGGACAGCTCTAAAACAGCAGGCAGATCACTGGCTCACACCGCTGAACCTACAGCCAGGCATGGTTGTGTGTGACAATGGCCGGAACCTTATGACGCCCTGAGGCGAGACAAGCTGACACATGTTCCATGCGTGGCCCATGTGCTCAACCTCGTGGTTCAGCGGTTTATAAAATCCTACCCGGAGTTGTCTGATCTGCTCGTCAAAGTATGCCGCCTGTGTGCCCATTTTAGAAAGTCACCTACTGCTTCTGCCGGCCTTGCCGGTTCTCAGCGGTGTTTGCAGCTTCCGGCTCACAGACTGGTGTGTGATGTCCCCAAGCGTTGGAATTCCACACTGCACATGTTGGTCAGGATTTGTGATCAGAAGAGGGCAGTTGTTGAAATACCAGCATCAACTAGGCAGTCGGTATACGGTTCAAACTCCACACATAAGACCTCAGGAGTGGACATGGATGTCCGACATATGTACCGTCCTCCAAAACTTTGAGGACTCCACCAAGATGGTGAGCGGCGATGACGCCATTATTAGCGTCACAATACCGCTTCTCTGTCTTCTAAAACGCTCTCTGCTCAAAATCAAAGACGATGCATTGCAGGTGGAGCACGATGACTTGCAGCAAGAAAGCGTACTGGGTGATTACACACAGCCCAGCCTCATCTCATCCCAACGTGCATTTGAGGACTATGACGGAGGAGGAGGAGGATGACGAAATGGAGCTACTTTCATTCGGAATTGACGGTAATACATGCACAACCGTCAGACCGTCGGTTGAGCGTGGATGGCCAGAGGACAGGGGAGAGAAGGAGGAGGAGGAGGAGGATGAGGTCAGCATGGCCAGTCATGCTGTTGGTGAGGACCCTGAAGTCTTGCCTGTTAACAGTCTGGCGCACATGGCTGACTTTATGTTACGCTGCCTGTCTCGTGACCCTCGCATTATCAAGATCTTGGCAGACACTCATTACTGGTTGGTGACACTTTTAGACCCACGCTACAAAGAGAACTTTATTTCTCTTATTCCCGAGGCGGAGAGGTCTACAAAAATGCTGTAGTACCAGAAGGCCATAGTCGCGGAATTATTAAAAAAAATTCCCTTCTGAAAACGCTAGCGGCAGAGGTCACGATTCAGTGGACAACCAAGGTGTCCGGCCGAGAGGGGCACAGGTCCAATCCAGCAGAGGTAGGGGAACACTCTCAAAGATCTGGGACACTTTTCTCAGCACGTCCCGTACCACATGCCCCGATGTGCGGGGTAGTGTCACAAGGACTGCAAAGTTCGCCAAGATGCTGAGGGAGTACCTTGCCGATCGTACTAAAGTGCTCCTAGACTCCTCTGTGCCTTATAATTATTGGGTATCCAAGCTGGACACGTGGCAGGAATTGGCTCTCTATGCCTTGGAAGTCCTGATAAACGCACCCGCCTGTCAACTGAAAATGCTGACAGGCTGACTTTGATCAAGGTGAACAAGGGTTGGATTGGGCCTGACTTCACCACACCACTACCAAATGATGGCGGAATTTAAATTTTGTGCCGGTAGATTGCCATGCACCTCCGCACACCCACACATCGGTACACACTTCCTGTGTTTGGCTACTTGCTGTACTGCTGCTCCTTCTCCTCATCCGCCACCATCATATGATCAGTGTAACCGTGGTTCATGATGACATAAAACCATAATTTTTTTACATCATATTTATCATGATGATGACCCTAACCGTTCAAACGTTAGGCATTAGTTTCATGTATACCCCCCCAGGGGTAAATATTTTAGTCCATGCTTACAGAATAAGCATTACAAGTACAGGAGACCCGCTCCTTTGTAATGGGAACAATTTTTAGAGGCTGTCCTCCATGTTTCTTCCCAGGGGCATCACAATGCCTCCCAACCTTTGGCTTCCCTGCCTAGAGCAATCCTACAAAAGACCCATTTGCTTAAAATGGGCACATTATTTAAAAAGGCTCTCATGCACGCCTCCATCCAGGGGCATCAGAGTGCCACACAATTTTTGGCTTCCCAGCCTAGGGCAATCCTACAAAAGACCCACTTGCTTAAAATGGGCACATTATTTAAAAAGGCTCTCATGCACGCCTCCATCCAGGGGCATCAGAGTGCCACACAATTTTTGGCTTCCCTGCCTAGAGCAATCCTACAAATGACCCACTTGCTTAAAATGGGCACATTATTTAAAAAGGCTCTCATGCACGCCTCCATCCAGGGGTATCAGAGTGCCACACAATTTTTGGCTTCCCTGCCTAGGGCAATCCTACAAAAGACCCACTTGCTTAAAATGGGCATATTATTTAAAAAGGCTCTCATGCACACCTCTATCCAGGGGTATCTTGGTGCCTCCAAACCTTTGGCTTCCCTGCCTAGGGCAATACTACAAAAGACCCACTTCCTTATAATGGGCAGAATATTTAAAGAGGCCCTCATGCACGCCTCTATCCAGGGGCACCTTGGTGCCTCCCAACCTTTGGCTTCCCTGCCTAAGGCAATACTACAAAAGACCCACTTCCTTAAAATGGGCAGAATATTAAAAGAGGCCCTCATGCACGCCTCTATCCAGGGGCACCTTGGTGCCTCCCAACCTTTGGCTTCCCTGCCTAGGGCAATACTACAAAAGACCCACTTCCTTTTAATGGGCAGAATATTAAAAGAGGCCCTCATGCACGCCTCTATCCAGGGGCATTGGGGTGCCTCCCAATGTTTAGCAGCCCTGCCTAGGACATTACTACAAAAGACCCACTTGCTTAAAATGGGCACATTATTTAAAAAGGCTCTCATGCACGCCTCCATCCAGGGGCATCAGAGTGCCACACAATTTTTGGCTTCCCTGCCTAGGGCAATACTACAAAAGACCCACTTGCTTAAAATGGGCACATTATTTAAAAAGGCTCTCATGCACGCCTCCATCCAGGGGCATCAGAGTGCCACACAATTTTTGGCTTCCCTGCCTAGAGGAATCCTACAAAAGACCCACTTGCTTAAAATGGGCACATTATTTAAAAAGGCTCTCATGCACGCCTCCATCCAGGGGTATCAGAGTGCCACACAATTTTTGGCATCCCTGCCTAGGGCAATCCTACAAAAGACCCACTTGCTTAAAATGGGCACATTATTTAAAAAGGCTCTCATGCACACCTCTATCCAGGGGTATCTTGGTGCCTCCAAACCTTTGGCTTCCCTGCCTAGGGCAATACTACAAAAGACCCACTTCCTTATAATGGGCAGAATATTAAAAGAGGCCCTCATGCACGCCTCTATCCAGGGGCACCTTGGTGCCTCCCAACCTTTGGCTTCCCTGCCTAGGGCAATACTACAAAAGACCCACTTCCTTTTAATGGGCAGAATATTAAAAGAGGCCCTCATGCACGCCTCTATCCAGGGGCATTGGGGTGCCTCCCAATGTTTAGCAGCCCTGCCTAGGGCATTACTACAAAAGACCCACTTGCTTAAAATGGGCACATTATTTAAAAAGGCTCTCATGCACGCCTCCATCCAGGGGTATCAGAGTGCCACACAATTTTTGGCTTCCCTGCCTAGGGCAATCCTACAAAAGACCCACTTGCTTAAAATGGGCACATTATTTAAAAAGGCTCTCATGCACACCTCTATCCAGGGGCATCTTGGTGCCTCCAAACCTTTGGCTTCCCTGCCTAGGGCAATACTACAAAAGACCCACTTCCTTATAATGGACAGAATATTAAAAGAGGCCCTCATGCATGCCTCTATCCAGGGGCACCTTGGTGCCTCCCAACCTTTGGCTTCCCTGCCTAGGGCAATACTACAAAAGACCCACTTCCTTATAATGGGCAGAATATTAAAAGAGGCCCTCATGCACGCCTCTATCCAGGGGCATTGGGTTGCCTCCCAATGTTTAGCAGCCCTGCCTAGGGCATTACTACAAAAGACCCACTTCATTAAAATGGGTGCATTATTTAAAAAGGCCCTCATGTACGCCTCCATCCAGGGGCATCAGAGTGCCACACAATTTTTGGCTTCCCTGCCTAGGGCAATCCTACAAAAGACCCACTTGCTTAAAATGGGCACATTATTTAAAAAGGCTCTCATGCACGCCTCCATCCAAGGGTATCAGAGTGCCACACAATTTTTGGCTTCCCTGCCTAGGGCAATCCTACAAAAGACCCACTTGTTTAAAATGGGCACATTATTTAAAAAGGCTCTCATGCACGCCTCCATCCAGGGGTATCAGAGTGCCACACAATTTTTGGCTTCCCTGCCTAGGGCAATCCTACAAAAGACCCACTTGCTTAAAATGGGCACATTATTTAAAAAGGCTCTCATGCACGCCTCTATCCAGGGGCACCTTGGTGCCTCCCAACCTTTGGCTTCCCTGCCTAGGGCAATACTACAAAAGACCCACTTCCTTATAATGGGCAGAATATTAAAAGAGGCCCTCATGCACGCCTCTATCCAGGGGCATTGGGTTGCCTCCCAATGTTTAGCAGCCCTGCCTAGGGCATTACTACAAAAGACCCACTTCATTAAAATGGGCGCATTATTTAAAGAGGCCTTCATGTACGTCTCTTCCAAGGGGCATTGAAGTTCCTCCCAACTTTGGGCAGCCCTGCCAAGGGCAATACTACAAAAGACCCACTTGCTTAAAATGGGCACATTATTTAAAGAGGCCCTCATGCACGCTTCCATCCAGGAGTATTGAAGTCCCTCCCAACTTTGGGCAGCCCTGCCTAGGGCAATACTACAAAAGACTCACTTGCTTAAAATGGGCACATTATTTAAAAAGGCTCTCATGCACGCCTCCATCCAGGGGTATGAGAGTGCCACACAATTTTTGGCTTCCCTGCCTAGGGCAATCCTACAAAAGACCCACTTGCTTAAAATGGGCACATTATTTAAAGAGGCACTCATGCACGCCTCCATCCAGGGGCATTGAAGTTCCTCCCAATGTTTAGCAGCCCTGCCTAGAGCATTACTACAAAAGACCCACTTCATTAAAATGGGCACATGATTTAAAGAGGCCTTCATTTACGTCTCTTCCCAGGGGCATCGGAGTGCCACACATTTTTTTTTTTTAAATCTTTCATATAATCCAAAAAACTAACATACACCAACTCTGTCTCACAAGTGGTTATGAACCCTTAATATTTATTCCATGAAAATCCGTTTTAGTTTCATTTTGCAACGTTTTCTTGACAGTCCGTAAAAGTGGCGTAATAGTCTGACAACATTGTTGACATCAGTGACCTTGGGGTCTGAAATGCTTCCAGGGGTCTTCCCCATGCTGTTCCCATGTCATTTCAGCACTGTTCTGATACTTTTGTGACATTTTTAGGGTTTTTCCATGCTGCCGGGGGTCATGTCAGAAAATATTCGGGTCTCCCGTAGGATAACATTGGGCTCGATGCTTGGGCCGAGTACACGAGTATCTTGGGATGCTCGGCCCGAGCTTCGAGCACCCGAGCATTTTAGTACTCACTCATCTCTAATCATTACACATGTGCAGTTACAGCGTCTTTCTATAAATAGAAGTGGGACAGGGAAAATCTTTAATGATTGCCCCTCATACATATCAGATTCATAAGATAGAATTAAGGACAATAAACATGGAGTGACAGACTGACATAGAGGGAGAATGGACCCTTCCCTGGAGGAACAGAAGAATACATAGTAACATAGTAACATAGTATTTAAGGTTGAAGGAAGACTTTAAGTCCATTTAGTTCAACTCATAGCCTAAAATGTTGATCAAGAGGAAGGCAAAAAAAAACATGTGGCAACACTAAGCTCCACATTGGGGGAAAAATTCCTTCCTGACTCCAGATACGGCAATCAGACTAATTCCCTGGATCAACGTCCTATCAAGAATCTTGTATGTATAACTGGTAATATTATAGTTTTCAAGAAAGGCATCCAGGCCCTTCTTAAATGTTAGTAGTGAGTCACTCATTACAACAGCATGTGGCAGAGAGTTCCATAGTCTCACTGCTCTTACAGTAAAGAATCCACGTCTGTGATTATGATTAAACCTTCTTTCCTCCAGACGTAGAGGATGCCCCCTTGTCCCAGTCTCAGGCCTAAGAGTAAAGAGATCATTAGAAGGTTCTCTGTACTGTCCCCTCATATATTTATACATTATTATAAGATCACCCCTAAGCCTTCGTTTTTCCAAGCTAAATAACCCCAAGTTTAATAACCTGTCTTGGTATTGCAGACCCCTTAGTCCTCTAATGAAATTTTGTCGCTCTTCTCTGGACCCGCTCTAGTTCAGCTATGTCTTTCTTATACACCGGAGACCAGAATTGTACACAGTATTCTAAGTGTGGTCGCACTAGTGACTTGTATAGAGGTAAAATTATGTTCTCCTCATGAGCATCTATGCCTCTTTTAATGCATCCCATTATTTTATTTGCCTTTGCAGCAGCTGCCTGACACTGGCCACTAAATGTGAGTTTGTCATCTACCCATACACCCAGGTCTTTTTCAGTGGTAGTTCTGCCCAGTGTTTTACAATTAAGCACATAATTATACCTTTTGTTTCCTCTGCCCAAGTTCATGACCTTACATTTATCCCCATTAAAGCGCATTTGCCATTTATCAGCCCGAGCTTCTAGTTTACATAAATCCTCCTGTAATATAAAATTGCCCTCATCTGTACAGAGGAGTTTAGTGTCACCTGCAAATATTGAGATTGTACTCTGTATGCCCCCTACAAGGTCATTAATAAATATATTAAAAAGAAGTGGGCCCAATCCTAACCGCTGATGTACCCCACTGTTAACTGTGACCCATTCATACAAGTAGGTGTCAGATGATACAAAAGCTAAGATGAAAGTAAGGTATTGGAAAGACTGAGGAGAGGTCTACAGTTCCCTATACCATGTGTAGATTACGTCTGTATTGAGATCATATTCATCGTAAACTCTGCTTATGAAAAAGTTTATATCTTGTTTTTAACATTCACTCCATGATTTTATAGTATATAAAAGAGAATGGCAGGAAGTTTACAAGCAGCACAAAAGACAGATGGACAGATATGTTTTTCCCTATTTGCTCTCTATATATAGTCATTTGACGTTCATGCAGCCTGTGAATGTAAAGATAACATACACTGAGAAATGTTGCATTAACTTGGTAACATGGACATGCATCACGCTTCATTTCAGCTGATCGTGAGCTAAAGGTGTTAATGTAGGGACAAAGCACAGGTATCTCTTTCATTGCCAGCCTGTTTCTTCACTGCTATACGTTTTCCTCTTATCACCAGATATTATAATGACAGGTGCAGTAGATATAATCAATCTTCCTAAGTGATGTGCTTGGTCAAGCAGACATCCCATCTGCTGCTTCGTTATAGCAGTGGGTGGGGTGGAGGCGTGAATAACAGGTAGACACGCTGCTGTGGGATTTCTAGTTTTGTGGATATGGATTCAACTATTGTAGACGGTAGCAACAGCTTTGTGCCAAAATTCTGGGGTTTTGGACATATTCTTTATTCTGCATGACATTGCTTATCTGGAGGATACTTGGATCTAAAGAACTGACATGAACTCTTCAGGCTGTGCCATATCTCTGATGTCACAAAGAGACGTAGGAAATTTCACCCAAGATGTCTTCAGCGTATCTCACTCCTTGAATCCAGCCTGGCTGTGGCTTCCCTTTCACTCGGACATGAGGATGTTTCTTCTTCCCACCACCATCTGCCTTGCAGCTGCCAGTTTAGTGACACCTCCAGTTCTGTTTTCTATCTTTTCCAATTTCAGCCTGCGTCAGGAAACTCGGTTCCTGCTCCTTGGAAATGCTCTGTTATCAGATTTAATATACCTGCTCCTGTACACAATGAGCAGCATATGTAATATGACCAACATATATATCCCAAAATACATGTGTGCCCTGCTACTATTTTCACTGGCCGTAACCTATGGTGGTGGAGTGCTCACAGCAGGAGGAATGGTGGTGGACACATACCTGGCCATTCTGTGGCCTCTTCATTACATGATCCTTCTACCTCCATCAAGAACTAGAAAGTTGATTGTTTTGCTCTGGTTCTCTTCGTGCCTCTTTGCTGGTGTCTTGTTTCTAGTCTTGTACTTCACTCAGAAACCTGTTCCATGCCAATACGATCTGTGCTCTCTTCCAGTCATACTCCTTATAACATTACATGGTGACCAGGCCATCAGGTTGTGCCATATTATTTTCATTATCGGTTTTCTTTTATGCTTTTCAATGATTTTGTTCTGCTACTTATTCCTGTGTTACAAAACCAGAGAAAGTGGGATGTGGAAAGGTGTTTCGTCCAGGGCCAGTGTCACATTCCTGATGCATCATATCATACTTGGATTTTACTTCTTTCCTCTACTTCTTCTTTTGGCAGAATCCTTACTATACATTAATAAGGTTATCAGTCTAGAGATAGGAATGCTGATCACATTGACAATCTGTAATGTCCTAATAGTCCTGCCAAAGGGTGTTTCTCCATTTCTATATGGATTCCGTTACAGAGAGATATATAAATCTCTTAGGTTGTTTTGTAAATTTAGACGGCATGGTCTTCTAGCACCAGCTAACACATATACTTGACGGTTATTGGGTAGCTAGTTCAACACTCTAGTAGAACTAGTCCCATGGAATTCGTCTTCCACTCTGTGCTCTATACTTTGACATTTTTTGCTAAATTCGATAGCTAAGCTCCCTTGTCTATCTATTCATTGCTATGACACATAGGGGAACTAGCCCACCTGTTTAAATGAGCAGCCAACCCCATTCACACCTTGCTTTGGTCTTGTGCCAACTCATAAAACAGGCCTGTATCGAGCACAAGACCAGAAGTTGAGCTTCCTGCTTCAGGTACCAAAGTGGCAGCCATATCTAAAAGAGCTACTTTTTCATTATATTTTTTGTGATGGGGTTGGACAAACTTTTTAGGTGAGATGGTTAACTAAGTGAAATAATTAGTGATGAGATATTTGGGTTCGGACAGCTCTAACCCAATACTTTGAACTGTTTCAGTATTGTTATCCAAGTGAGTTCTCCTTTGACTTGCATTGGATTGGTGACTCGTTTAAAGTATTCTGTTAGAGATATCCGAACCCGAATATCTTACTGCTCGCTCATCAATAGAAATAGTTATTGTAATCCGTGGCTTGATCCATTGTCTATATTAAGTGTTTTCAAGCTTCGTCCAGGGAGAGCAGGTATTTGTAAAAATATGTTTATTGCTTCATATATAAGGTATAAGAATGCATACTGTAATATAATATGTATAATATAATAATACAAGGTAAATAAAAAAAAAAAAACAGGCCTTCTTTAAAAGACTTACGGTATATCTGAAAAAGATAAAGGACCGATAATTACCATACTATTAAAGGGTTATTCCCCAAATAAATAGTTATCACCAATACTAGGCTGATCACTGGTGGTCCACTCACTGGGACCCACAATGGTTCCAAGGTTCAGGGCTATTGAACCCAATAATTGGTCAAACTCCTGGTTTTTGGGTTCCAGAGCCCTCTGGATGGCTGGGAGTCCAGGTGATCACCCCCAATGGTCAGTAAGATATGTCCTAGACTATCTAATAGGGTTTAACTTCATATTTTGGGAACAATATTTTAATATAAATGAAACAGCTGAAAATGGTAGGACAGCTTTCTCAGTGGATGATGTCATAACTGAAAATGTATATTTGTTATATAGTGTACAAAAACTAAACCCATAACTGCACTATATAGAAGTAAGAAACTATTAAATGACTAGGCCAGATTTCTAGAAAAGTCTCAAATATTTGGGTACATTGGTCTCAAATCATTACTGTGTTTGCGACAGAATCCTTAAAAATTCGCAAGACTTTTGTGCAAAACAAAGTTGTGCAAAAACGTTGCGATTTTTGGTCTTTTCCTGCCAATTTTGAGCAGCTCTGCCAAATTGTCGTGAGGTAGCACAAGTCAGAGCGCGGCATAGTCCACTTATTTAAGTAATGACCAGATGTGGCATACCTTACACTAGTAATCTTACTACAGTCTTCAATTGGAGTAAGATTTCTGGCACATAGAGATGCACTTGTAAGGTGTGCCTGATTGTCGCTCACCTCTTAATGAATCAGGTTCCTGTGGCTCCACTATGCCTCTTCATTGAGACTGGTGTGTACATGCTAGGCTTAATGAAACAGGCCCATGATGATTACACTAAAATGTGCAGTTTTTTACTTTGCTTACAACTTTTAAAAATTGGTGAAAAAAAGTGGTCGAGGGAAGAGGACACAGCTATCATCGGTCCAACAGATTTACCAAAATTTTTGCTAGATATTTCAGGTGTATATTTCAAATTTTTGTAAATTTACCGCCCAACATAAGTCAAATACATTGTGTGAGTCAATGGAAATATGACTGGTGGTGCTCCAAGAGCTGGGACCTCAGCTGGCCCAAGAATGTTGATGGAAGGAGAGTTCTTGATGTGTCTCATTTGGAACAGGCACAATGTTATATGTATATGACATAACATCTATATTGCTGTACATTTGGGGAATATAAATGACAGTGTCAATTTCAGATGAGTCATTTCTTGTGCTGTCATGTGTAATATACATGTATATACACTTGTAAAATAAATGGTAAACTTGCTTGTAATCTGACATTTTTACATTTTTTATTTTGTTCACCACTTATCGTATATGACTATGTTTTATATTGTTTTGCAGGGTGAAATGTACATTTCCGTAATCCTCACATTTGACTTTATTTAGTTGAATGCATTTTTTATTTAATCATAAAATAGGGCCTTACTTTTCCCTGGCTTTATTATTGGATTGAGGGGTACAATAATCGCTTTGCCCTGGGATAGGGCAACTAACACTGCACCACCAACTAACCATATTGATTGTGGATAACTGCACACATTACTTGATCAAATTATGCACATGCCTAAAGCATTTTCAGATTTGTATTGGCTAGACCTTATTTTAGTAAACCCTTTCCCCTTGAAAGGGAACATCTTCTGAAGAGGGAAAGGTTTGAAGGCAGAAATACCATGTATGAGAATATGTGAATTTATGTATTTAAATTTCATCTTCTAGAACTCCTATAGACTAATCGCCAATTCACATGTTCAGGAACTATTGGGACTCATTTACACAGAGCGTTTGTGCTCCATTTTTGTTGATCTGTTTTTGGTACAGTTCCTGCACCAAAAACGGATCCTCTTTTTGCAAAAAAGCATCACAAATGTACAATCTATTTGTTATGATTTTTTGCTTCATTTTCGGGGGATGCAGACAGAAACATAGACAGAGACACACACAAACTTTCTTACCCTCCTGGGTGATCTCACAGCGAGCCTCGTAATGTCTTACTTCTGGGCATCAGCAGGACCTGCGATAGTATGAGTACTTACAGGACCTTGACTGTGTGGCTCTCAGGCTGGGTCACATGGCCAGGTCCTGTCAGTACCCGTACTCATAGGTCCTGCCAATGACCGGAAGGAAGACATCAATGAAGCTCACTGTGGGATCGCCGGGAAGGGTAAGTAATGGAGTGTTAGTGGTATGAAAAGCACAGCAGAAAAACGGAGCACTAATTGACGCTCATTATTTTCTGCATGCGCTTTCTGCACCTCTAACACAGCAGTCAAAAAGATTAATATCGGCACAGCAAATTGAAAATCCCATTCCCTTTGCTGGCAGACTCAGCAACTGATCCATTTTTGGTACAGTTTCCCAAAAAAATGCAGCACCAAAAACGGATCAAAATTGCCCAGTGTGACCATAGCCTTAAATAACAAGATACGTGTATAAGATGAACATCAAAAGACAATACTGGGCTGAACCAAGTAGAGCAGATACAATTGCATAAATACATCTATTTAAAGGAATAGAAAATCAAGATTCACACACCACCCATGAAATTCAGTTTATTGTAAAACATTGTGGGAGGAAGCGGCACACCTACAGGATGACAGCTGTTTCGTGTGTATTGATGCTTCAACGGGTCCCAGTACAACGTCAATGCAAATGAAAGGTCATTGTACTGTATGCGCTTCTCTTCCTACCACAATGTCTTATGATTTAAAATAAACTGAATTTCACGGATTGTGAGAGTGAAATCCTTGTGTCGAAGTGTATGCTTAGTATTATATAATTTATCTTCCGGAAATGCAGATAATAATTTTTTTTTCCTAATAAATACAGTATATCTATTACCATAGCTTTATACCGTAAACCATATCATGTGAAGGGTATTACACAACCAACTTTTCTTACTATTAGGAAAAGATCAAATAGAGTTAATCTGAGTGAACATGACAACTTAATGGAAATGGAGGCAGCTATAAACAATTGGCGGAAAGGAAGAGAAAAGAGTAGAACATTTTCAAGCAAAGAAATTTCTCTTTTTTCTGACACTGGACCAATAAATCTCCACAATTATGGTTTTATGCCAAAATTGGTTAAATGTCTAATTTCAGATTCAAAGGGTTATATGTGTATGTACTGTAGTGTCAGTGTGTTAGCATACTCACCTATCACTGTTGTGTCCCATATCCAAGGCGTTTTGTCTCCTCTTATGAGTCTTGTGACAAAAATTCATACTATCTGGCTTACTGTACACTCTGTGTGTGAGTCAGAAGTTGCTTTTACAATTCAAACCTATGGAGGCTCATTCTGATGCTCCCTAGATTTACATTTCGTGATGGTGGGTGTGGACCCACTGCACTACTGGCTGGGTTTTCCCTGAAAAGTTGTGACTAAGCGATTACCTGGTTCACCAGAGCAGGGGTCTCAAACTTGGCTGGGTATATGGGCCACACATAGAAAAAAAATTCAATTGAGTGGCCACATACTTTGTAGGAGTAAAAGTGACATTTTTAGTAATACCATATATCAAGCTTGGATGGCGGCCATGACTGCGGGCCATGGCGAGTGGATGACAGCATTGTCAAGGCACCTACGATGCATGCGGACCACACAAAGCAGCCTCAAGGGATACGTGTAGGCCTGTGGCTCGCATGTTTGAGACCCCTGCACTAGGGCTCAGATTGTGATGATAGGCTGGGCAGCAAGTATTCACCAGACACAACTCTCAGGGTAGACCACGGACCTGCGACAGCTAATGACGAGTAAAGACAGGTGTATGAGGTGCAAAGGGCACAGGCAGAAATGTGGTCAGACAGACTAAAGTTGGGGCATGCAGCACATGGTTAGAATACAGAACTGAGATCAGGAGTGGAAAGGTCAGACAAAACAAGGATACAATCTGATTTACAATCTGAAGAGATGATTTAGACACCAGAATGGAATACTAGAGAAAGGAAGCCACTAGGAGCCTAAATTCAGTCACCATATGGAGAGAAGAGCTGCCTAATATATTTCTTCACTGGAAGAGGATAGTACAGGGAAGCTAAGCCTTGCAGGATTTAGTAGGGTAAAATTCCGACATAATCTGGTCACACCTCCCTATAGCCAGGTGGAGACAACAAGAGAATGTAGCAGGGTTTCATGGTGTAAACCTGAGCCTGAGCGGAGTAGGGCGGTGAGTAGATCAACTTTGAAAATACCAGCGTGATGCAATGTAAAAGTGACTTCCAGGTCACAGAGAGTGCAATATGACCAGGAGAGTCTGAAAAGCAGTGACATCACTCAGAAGAGAGGCAGAACGGTGTTGGATACCAGAGAAGACAGGTGTAGGTGATTATATTAACACATTGACACTACAGCACTTATACATACAGTTGTGGCCAAAAGTATAGACACCCCTGCAATTCTGTCAGTACTCAGTTTCTTCTTGAAAATAATTGCAATCACAAATTCTTTGGTATTATTATCTTCATTTAATTTGTCTTTAATGAAAAAAACACAAAAGAGAATGAAGCAAAAAGCAAAACATTGATCATTTCACACAAAACTCCAAAAATGGGCCAGACAAAAGTATTGGCACCCTCAGCCTAATACTTGGTTGCACAACCTTTAACCAATATAACTGTGATCAACCGCTTCCAGTAACCATCAATGAGTTTCTTACAATGCTCTGCTGGAATTTTAGACCATTCTTCTTTGGCAAACTGCTCCAGGTCCCTGATATTTGAAGGGTGCCTTCTCCAAACTGCCATTTTTAAATCTCTCCACAGGTGTTCTATGGGATTCAGGTCTGGACTCATTGCTGGCCACCTTAGAAGTCTCCAGTGCTTTCTCGCAAACCATTTTCTAGTGCTTTTTAAAGTGTGTGTCAAAATTTGTTAGTAGTCTTCAAACTTCATAATGCCATGCACACGGTCAAGCAGTCCAGTGCCAGAGGCAGCAAAGCAACCCAAAACATCAGGGAACCTCCGCCATGTTTGACTGTAGGGACCGTGTTCTTTTCTTTGAATGCCTCTTTTTTTCTCCTGTAAATTCTATGTTGATGCCTTTGCCCAAAAAGCTCTACTTTTGTCTCATCTGACCAGAGAAAATTTTTCCAAAACGTTTTAGGCTTTCTCAGGTAAGTTTTGGCAAACTCCAGCCTGGCTTATTTATGTCTCGGGGTAAGAAGTGGGGTCTTCATGGGTATCCTACCATACAGTCCCTTTTCATTCAGATGCCGACGGATAGTACGGGTTGACACTGTTGTACCCTCGGACTGCTGGGCAGCTTGAACTCGTTTGGTTGTTAGTCGAGGTTCTTTATCCACCATCCGCACAATCTTGCGTTGAAATCTCTCGTCAATTTTTCTTTTCCGTCCACATCTTGGGAGGTTAGCCACAGTGCCATGGGCTTTAAACTTCTTGATGACACGGCGCACGATAGACACAGTAACATTCAGGTCTTTGGAGATGGACTTGTACCCTTGAGATTGTTCATGCTTTCTCACAATTTGGTTTCTCAAGTCCCCAGACAGTTCTTAGGTCTTCTTTCTTTTCTCCATGCTCAACTATAATCCATGTCAACTAGCTGCAAGTGTGATTTAGTTATTGCCAACACCTGTTAGGTGCCACAGGTAAGTTACAGGTGCTCTTAATTACAAAAATATGGAAGCATCACATGATTTTTCTAACAGTGCCAATACTTTTGTCCACCCCCTTTTTTATGTTTGGTGTGGAATTAGATCCAATTTGGCTTTAGAACAATTCTTTTTGTGTTGTTTCATTGAAGACAAATTAAATGAAGATAATAATACCAAAGAATTTGTGATTGCAATCATTTTCAGGAAGAAACTGAGCATTATCTGACAGAATTGCAGGGGTGTTTTTGGCCACAACTGAATACACAGGTTTAGGGAGAAAATAGTTCATGAGTAACTTCTTTAGTTCTTACCATTTATTCTTTACTTCATGAAGTGGCACAACTACTGTGGATAAAATTTTTAGTGTAAACAAACTTTTCCAGAAAACTACCTGAAAAGTTAAAACAATCTATAGAATTATATGATTAATAAAATTATTACATGGTGCAGAAATATATTACAAGTGCAATTAAAATGAAAAATGTTTCAGAAATTATGGCTAGTTATGTCATCTACATGAATCTGTGCTCACTCTTTTTCGAGAAAACCAGTGTTTTAGTGTGGCAGATAACTCTCGGTATCGAAGTCCATATAGCAGAGGTGACAAGGCTCTTGGCATCATCATCATTATTCCATTATTACAAGCGGATATCCATATTCTTGAATCTATGCTAATAACTTTGTTTTTGAACATCATGATTTCCGCTGTGAGGATAAAAGCAGGGACGATATAAAGACTCAGCAGAATGGCGTGCGTCAACAGAGTGATTCGAGCTCTGGAGAAGCGGCTTACCCAAATTCCTGACTTCCGTGTCATTGAGTATAATTTTATATAAAAGTAAGTGATCATTACAGAACAAATCAATAAGAAAAATATGGCTAGAGCACAAACTACAGTCACTAAAGTATTTTTTTTCTGGTCTGGGCCATAGTACAGCATAAGGCAAACATTTTGAGTTTCAAGAAAGTTTCCTTCAAGCGTTTCAGATATTAAAAATGCTAACAAGGGAAACAAAGCTGAAAAAATCCATATGGCCAATAATATCTTCCTAGTCCGTTGCATTGAGAGAACAGCATAATAATGTAGGGGGAAACAGATAGCTATATATGTATCGACGACCATTGCAGTAAAAGTCAAAACACAACTGGAGTAGGCTGCAAATGTCAAGACAATCATCGAAAAACAAAGCGCCTTGTGCAGACACCATTGGATTATATTACATGTGGAGATGATTGAGTTAAATAAAATAAAGATGAGGTCCGAAACCATCACATTGGCCAGAAGAATGTACCTGGTCTCCTTCCGTAGTGCGTCCTTCTTTAGAATGCTAACAAAGATCATTGGGTTGACCAGTAAGGTGACAATGCTAAAGATGGCTGCCGGAATTAAAAACATCCACATCAGAGGAACGGATTCGGAAATACATTCTGAACCTCCTGTTGTGTTATTGTTGACGGAAACATTGTCTGTGATCGGTGATGACGGGTTGGAGGTAAATGTTGTGCAGTTGACATAATCTATAAGCATCTTTGCCTCATCATTCAGAAGAGTTTATTATTCATGTAGATAAGATCTTCCTACAAGAGTCATGGTCTTCAGGATCACTAAATTCAACCTGTATTGAAGAGGAAAAAATGGGCAAGTGATAAAGTGTCATAAATTTATTGGAATTTTGTTTGACTGTAATTTACAATAATGTGTATAGTTTTTGTGTTTAAAGGGAAGCTATCATTAGAAAATGACCTATTGTTTTTGTATTTTTTTTGTTTTCGACAATGTTATTCTTTTATTATATCACAACCGGTGTTAAAAATAAAAATTAGAATTCTAGCAATCTTCCCACTAGCAACTGGGGCTTTTTTAAACTCTATCATCCTGTTGTTTTATAAAAATCCACATGTACTTTAGCCACAATGAAAGTTTCTAATGACCTTATGCAAAGACCATTGAGAAGGAAGAGGAGCAGGGTCAGCTGTGACATCGGCTATTGGTGTATTCTGTGTTATCAGTTATGGCCACTTTACACGCGGCAACAGGAAGATAGAAACCGGCAGGTGTCGGAGACAATTGTACCTTTTACCTTCAAAACACCTTGCAGATACCTGATTTACACGCAGCCACTTCAAGGTATTTTGAAGGTAAAAGGTACAATTGTCTCCGACACCTGCCGTTTTCTATCTACCTGTTGCCACGTGTAAAGTGGCCATTAGGAATAGAGGTGCTACCTGTCATTGTAGTCCTGTTTCTGAGGATAAGGCTATGTTCACACAAGGCATTTTTGCTGCATTTTTATAGCAGTAAATATCAAGGAAAATCTGGAGCATTTCTATTTTAAAACAGTCACTGGCAGACGATTTGCTGCGTTTTTTCCTGCATTTTTCCCGCTTTTGCGTTTTTTTGGTTGCATTTTTTCTGTTTTTCTTCAAATGAGAATTTACATTGTCCCAAAACCGCTGTAAAAATGCAACGTTGTGTTTTTATTGCGTTTTACCACGTTGGGCAACTTCTCATTGCTTTCAATGGGTCCTAAATCAGTTCAACTACAAAGAAAACACACAAGAAAGAATTGACATGCTCATTCTTATGAAAATGCACAAAAACCTGTACAGGAAAAAAAAAAGTAAGTGTTTGGACAGATGTTTCCAAAATCACATAGGTTTTGCTGTGAATTCAAACTGCAGGTATAAATTTGCATAGACTTATTAAATCTCCAAAGAGTGCACATTAAGATAATAAATTTTATTTAATTATTATTAAAAACAGTCAGTAGTGTGTGTATGTCCCACACCTGTATCTAGTAAAACCGAGCAGTCGGGGAGGGAGGAGACTATAATCCCACACTCACCCTATCCACTGCCCCTGCCTGACTACGGAGATTTCAACACATAACGTATCAGGTGTCCCCGTTCCACGGTGGCTTACCCTAGTGTCCCTGTTGCTCCACTATGGCACCTTCCACCACTGGATTCTATCTGGATCTGCGATGTATCTCTAGTTTAGATGTGGGTCAACCCCGATCATCCTCCCTGTGTATGTATGATTTAAGTAAATCTCAGAGGTATGTCTTCTATATGGTTCTGGAAATATAGTTATGCCAATCAGCAAAAACCAATATAAACAGTGTGTTAACTCTCTACATGCAGTATATATCAACAGGCTAGTATGTCTCAAACCCCACTTGATGCCAATTACAGGGTCAGGTCTTATGTCTGCTGGGTCTACTGTTTATCACATTCCCATGGTTAACACATATTTACCGTCTATATCCATACCGGACAATGTGAAGAGGCTTCCCTCTGACATAGGTATACAACTTAATAGTTACCAGGGTACAGAGATTAACATCCCAATCGAGATAGACTAGTTATTCCCACAGGCAGGTATTATGAATCATTACTCCACTTATCTGATACATATGGTTGATTTGTCAGTCCCCGTCGTTTATCTCTCGACGCGTTTCTGCCCGCTGATGTTGCTGGGCGTCCTCAGGAGAGACTGTGCTATCAGATACCGGTTCACCTTATCCAAGTCACCGGGGGCGCTGTGCAGGGTAGTGTAATAGCCTTCCCTCCTTCCTCATTGGTGTCAGCGTCACCGAGTGCTTCCTAAAGCTCCCTTATATCCCCTATGTGATCAGGGGAGGTGGATACATGTGTGTGATCTCCGTTTGCGTGCTTTACACGCTACTTCCGGTTCCTCGTCTCCCGAACCGGAAGTGCGTCATTCGACACGCTAGGTGGAGCTATCTGAGCTTGCGTTCCACCTGCCACACACGTGACTTCCGGTATGCGCTCCAAATACCGTAAGTCACTGAAAAATCGTCATTTTAAGCCCCCGCTCCCTCCAGTACACAAAAAGGAAGTACTGGGACTATTATAGTCCCTAACACATCCCGTGCACCCTGGAATTGGAGCGTAGGGGAGCAAAGTCAAGGGCAGATAGTTCCACATCGCCACATATTGCTATATACAATTATGCAAACTTGCAAAACAATGTTATATATATCACCAGGAAGAAGATGATATTTCCAATATGTGCTTATGAGGTTAGAAGTAATTAAATGACACCCCATATATCCCAGTTAAGGGGAACTATCAAAAACAACCTCAAATTGCTCTCACCTACCTACAGTATTTTATGTGTATGATAGACTCAGTATGGCAGTGATGATTTAGTGCTCCACAAAAGAGGGTGCAAATAGAAAGGCACTTCCTACATTATCTTAATGTGCACTCTTTGGAGATTTAATAATTTGTTTTGAGTCACACCTATTGATTTCTAGATATTATAAATTTGCATAGACTAGCATAAAACTAATCCATGAACCCCATTTTTGAGGTTTTGTGTGAAATTATGTCCAATTTGCCTTTTTTTCTCTTTTTTTTTGTGTTTTTCCTATACACACAAAGAAAATAAACATGTGCAAGACAAAACATGCGTAATTGCAGTAATTTTCTTTATTTTCTTGAACATTTTGAAGGGTGCAGACACTTTCGGCCATGGCTGTATATGTGTAGTCAACATGCTATATATGTCATTATAGATAGCTTTTCTTGGTTCCAAATTTATATTTAGATTTTTCCCATTTCTGATACTTCCACAGGGTTTGATAAAGACTCTTTAGGCCACGTTACACACACAGATATATTGGTCACATATCTCTGGTTGCAGTGAAATCATGGACATATTGCTCCATTTTGTACACAGCCACAAAATGGAGCAATGTGTCCATGATTTCACTGCAACCAGAGATATGTGACCAGTATCTGAACAGATATCTGTGTGTGTAACGTGGCCTTTTGGAATCAAAACATCATCTATCTTCATTTGCAATTCAGGGGCACCTCTATAGGTACATGTTTGTAGCACTGTAATAAAATTACTTCACAGTGCAAGAAACACTTTGCTGACACAAAAAATGTAATAAGAATCAGAAAGTCTGAAGAACACTACGGCTCATACCAAAAAAAAGCCAAGCTCTGGAAAACTGTATTAATCAAAAATATTAGTCACTGTAGATTTCCTAAAAATCATCTAGAAAACAGGTCTAGAAAGTATACTGATTTCATATCACTTGTTGAAAAATTCAAGGAAAGACTTCTAAGTACCTGACCACAAAATAAGAACGACGTAAATGAACCTAAGCCAACGGCCCATAACCACACATGACTTCCAAAAGATACAATTAAGGACCCTTTCACATTAGCGGTAAACACTTATCGCGGCAGTTGTGGTGAAAAAAACGCAACTGCCGCGATTACCGCATAACGGCCGCTATTGAGGGACACTTGCGGCAAGCCCCATACAATGTCTATGGGACTTGCGGTAAGTGTGCGGCAAGTGCGGATTGGCACTTGCGGCAGGTGCCGCAAGTGCCGAAACAGCACTTGCCGCACACTTACCGCAAGTCCCATAGACATTGTATGGGGCTTGCCGAACGTGTGCCGCAATCGCGGCAGTTGCAGTTTTTTCACCGCAACTGCCGTGATCAGCGATTACCGCTGATGTGAAAGTAGCCTTACATAACTGAAAACTCAAGGGCTTCTCCTAGTGGTGCCCCCTAAGCTAGTGAAAGAACATCCCATTGGAAAGGAAGAAATTGTGGTGAAGGACAAAGTCCAAAAGTAAGTACAGATTAAATCTATGCAGTCAAATTACATGTTTACATTTGTTATCTTTTCAAATACTTCACTTTGCCAGGCTTTCCATCGCTGATGAACTGTAGCGATTAGTACAGGCTGCTTATTCGTAGGTTCCTTAAGTGCAACTGAAAAGTTGTGAATAATTGAGGTGATATGTTATACATATATTGGGTAATATTATTTAGACCGTTTTTGTATAATTGACCTGGTAATAGCATTACACTGCTTTCTTGGCGCTGTGGTAGGGAATATCAACAAGGTATTACCTTTCTCACCTTTGCTGTTTCTAATGTGGGTATTCTAGTGTTGTGATATTCGAGTGAGCTGAAATGCATGTTTCCTGACTGATTTTCAGCCAATTAACATGCTGAGATTGCTTGTCAGTCATAGTAATGCCATATTTATCTTTGACAATGGCATTACTGTGATTGGCAGGCGCAGTATAACCAAAGAAAAAAAAGACGTTCTAAACAAATAAGTGATCAGTTCTGCGGGGGCTTTAAAAAGGCAGAGATGACTGAGAACGTGTTCAAACAGCATAGGAACAGTATACAGATATGATGTATATTGTCTGCATACTGTTCTGCCATACAGCTGTCTACTCTGAGTGACAGAATCTAGTGAAGATAGCTAGATAGAAAAACAGGTAGATAAGGCTTTCTAGCTAGATTCCTGCTGCTGCTTCAGGGTCAGCTCAGTCTTCCACTCCCACTGAATCACTTTCGGGGCCTTCCATTAAGCTACTTGCATATTCACTGCACTGACCAGCAATCAGCCAATCACAGACGCTCATTCTCTGTGAGCTCCTCTATGATTGGCTATTGCAGTCAGAGTGCATTTCCACAATCTGGATGGTGATTGTGCATGGCTGCCATACACATTAGTCTATGACAACCAACCTGCCATCATAGGGTGTTAATTAAATTAATAAAAGAAAGCGTGTGGAGATTCACAGTATTTTTAAGTCTAGTCCAGTGAAAGCCAAACAACTGTGCCACTGGGCACCATTGCTATAGTAACCGCTAATAGCTATGGCAACTGTGACTTCATCACTTACTATATGACAGCTCTGAGACCTGCGCTTTACTGCTTTTCTATAGCGCAGGTCTCAGCGCTATCCATAGTAACAACAGTTACTATGACAACTATGACCTCACCACTCACTATATGACAGTGCTGAGACCTGCGCTTTACCGCTTTAGACTGTGTTCACACGCTGCGTAATTCACCATTTACACAGCACTATTTAGCACTTGTGATCTGCCCCAGGGCCGTGGGGTACCTGGTTCCGGGCGTTGATTTAGTTGGGGATCTCACGGGGTCTGTTGCCGAGTTCCGTGGCCCTGGTTGGTCGCTGTAAAGGGGGGAAAAATAAAAAGTGTTTGTGACACCACTACGGTTCCGGCAATGGTACTGGCGCTCCTGGACAGTCCTCTGGGGTGATGGTGGAGCAGCAAGATGGTTACGCTCCCCGTAGGTGGAGCAGAATCCCCGGGGCAGTTGTGGTGAAGGGGATCAGCTCTCCACACAGCCTTGTCTCTTGTGATGCAGAGGAAGGCGGCTCATCAGGTGGAGATTGTACAGGACAGTTTATGATGGGAGCAGGATCAGGGGCCACAATAACAGGCACACACAAACAGGGTTGTTGTTTCCGTACCATTACTGATGTTGTAGTTCAAGGTTACATCCAGGGTACAGTCCGGGTGGTCGGGTAGCAGTTCAGGATTTCCACACCCGATGAGTTATGAGGCCTCCTTGTTACTGTGTGTGTGCTATAGTCCTGGTCTGTCTGAAACTTGGCTCTGACCTCTCCTGTGTCCTTCACTTGTATAGCAGGCGATGAGAGCCCTGCTGCTGGGCACCGCTATTTCCACTGCAGTCCCTGGCTCTGCTGGTGGCAGTGTGTCAGTATTCCAGGTTTTCCAGCCTGCCGTTTGACCATATTGCCCTCCGTCAACATGGAGATCATTGTTTTGTTTGCCCTTCCTGTCTCGTTTGCATAAAGACCTGGCTCAGGTGATCATTAATTGCTTGAGTATACTGGTTCCTGGTCTGCTCCTGCTCAGCTGTTCTCCTTGGTCCACTTACTTCCCTGGAGCTCTGTGAGATCTCTGTTCTTCCTAAAGCTTCCTGCATTGTGCTCCTGGTACCGCTGCTTCTATCTTCAGGCTCGGACATCTCAAGTGTGTGTAAGCAACTTCCCGGTCATTACTTTATGTACTGTTTGCTCTCTGGAACTTGTGTTTCATTTCCTACTCAGAACTGTGTTTCAACTTTTTACCCGGTCATCCGGGTGTGGGGACCTTTTGCCACGGACTATATCTTTCCGGTCGTTCCAGTACAAGGACTTGTGCTATGGACTACATTCATCCAGATTTACATACTTTGGACTATTTGTTTATCGGACTGTTTTCGTACGGACTGTGCTTGGCAGTATATATTGGGGTCGTGTTATGTTTGTGTGCTTTTGCTGTGTACTAAGTTCACATTGTTTTGCTGTGTGTATATAAATACTTTGCACCCAAGAACCCGTCTCTGCTCTTCATTGCCCTTAAGCGATCAGACTCCTCAAACCTATACAATAGTATTACACTGTGCTACAAGTGCTGCGCCAGGAGACTGATGTCTCCCTGGCTGTCTGGTCTTCTCTGCTGGGCTGACTGGACCTGTGTAGACTTGGACTCCGGCATCCAGGTTGCCTCTTTCTCTCCTTTGGGGTGAACCCGACTGGTCACTCTTCCACTCTCTCGTGCACCTTGCCTCCGACTCTCACTCTTGGGTCCCTCACACTGGCTAGGCTTCCCTCTGGTACGGGCCTAGTGCGGCTCCGTTCACCAGGTGTCTTCACAGTCCTCTCTGAAACTGCACTGCCTAACTCCGCCTCCAAACCTGAATTTATAGGGGACCTTGTCTGAAGTCGGCAAGTAGAGCTCCCCTTCAGGTCTGGGGTGGAAGGTGTTGCATGCGAGTTTACCTGATGTGGAAATCCCTCCCAGCTCCAGGTGTTCCTGTGGCAACTGAACCACAGAGGTGCCACACTTGTGTAAATGCAGCGACACACAGCGCTGGAATGGATTTTGCTGAAATGCGTTCACACATTGCGTCTTTTTGCGCACATGCTTTCACTGCAAAGTGCATGCGCACAAAGAATTAACATGTCAATTCTTTCCGCATTTTTACTGCACTTTTCCCATAGCCCACATTATAAATTGGGCTCAGGAAAAGTGCAGGTAAAAATGTGCAGCCTGTGAATGCACTTGCGCTTTTTTTGCGCAAAACTCGGCAAAAACGTGCAACTGAAAAAAAGCGTGAACGTAGCCTTACAATAGTATAGGCCTAAGTGCTGTCATTCAGTGATCAGAGACCATGGGGAGCAGATGTGTTTTTCCTTGCCATGGTCTCTGATGTAGCAGAGTTGAGTCTGTCCAAGAAGAGAGAAGACGAGGATCATGGAGGGGTATGAGGGTGGGGAGGGAGTAATAAAGATGGAGTCAGTGTTTTGTGTTTTTTTTTTTTTTTTTTTAATAAAATAATTTTTTCTACATTGTGTCTTTTTTACTATTCATTTCAGATTCTTAATGACCAGGTCTAACTTGGCCAAACATTAAGAATTTCAGGGCTTATTACCAGCTGTCAATACAAAGCTGGCGTTAACCCCTTATTACCCAGTGTGCCATCGCCACCTAGGGCCACTGAAAAGCGTGGTAAAGCACCTGGAAATGGCTCTACGATGAATGTGCCATTTTCAGGAGCGGCTGGGGGCTGCTATTCTTTAGCTTGGGGGGCCCTAAAACAATGGGCCCTCATCCCACTGACAATACCAGCCCTCAGCTGCCTTGTTTTACCTTAGCTGGTGTTTAAACATAGGGCGGAGCCCACACATTTTTTTCTTTACAGCCAAGGTAAAATTACGCAGCTGAGGGTAGCAGCTGGGCTAGACTTAAAAATATTGTGAAGGAGAGGCGTGCAGCAGCATGTGAGGACGTGGATCCCTTAGCTCCTGTGCCCACAGACAAGCTACTGGGAATTTTTGCCTTTTTAAAGGCAAATTGTCTCATCAAAGCGACAAGACCTGTAAGATTTAATCTTTGGGCTTCATTTGAACCCTTTTGAGATCAATTCTGAGAGGAATTCATCTCAGGACACCTTGAAATCTGGCCCCTCAGAGGAGTGATGGAGGCTCCATTTTAAGACTACTGGTCACCTCATACTAATGTCCTCCTGTTGCCTTTAAAAGTCAGGAATTGACATTTCAGGTCATAATTCTGAAATTATACTGGCTTTTACCTTTATTTGGCTGAATTTGTAATGATTTTTACCTCAAGACACTGCCTGAAGTCTATTTGTTTGTTTGTTTGTTTTTTTCTCACATGGGAGTGAAGGTGGCGCCATTTTGCGATTACTGAATGCTTCATAATAATACTCCTGTCACCCATAAATCATCTGAAATTGACAACACAGGTCACAGTTTACTGAAGTAATATTTGATTTCGTCTTTCTGGACCAGAAGATCTTGTCTTGGTGATATATTTATCAAAATCTTATTCTGCTTTATTTTCTATATACAGCCTATGCTATCTCTGATATGGGCTTTTTTATTCACTTCTCTCTTAGTTTTTGGAGATTTTATTGTTTTGGTCTATTAAGTTTGTTCTTAGACCATTTTCTGCTATTCTGTGAGGAAAACTGCCATTTCTCTCAGGGGAGTAGAGGAGAAGCCATCTTTGATTTGCTGATTGCGGCTTTCCCGGAGGATGCCATTTTACTAACAGATGGATTTTCCTCACTGTAAGATTTGCAGATATTCATTTGGAAAGCAACTAGTGACAGGTACAGGAGGCGTGGGGATCTACTAAAAGATGAGTTGCTGTCCTGATTGAGGAGATTTAATATAAGTGACTAGACTGAGACATCCTGCAGCCTTCTTCATAGACTATCTGGTCATACTATTTTGGATGCTCCTTGCTTAGTTACATACTTGCATAGGGTTGGGATAATACCATTCTACATATTGGACAATTCATGAGTCTCACGGGAAGATATATAACCTTTCTAGTCCTAGTGGTTACACTGAGACTTCAGGAGACTCTTATTCGCTACTCATTTGTTTATTTGCAAGCTGTTGCTTTATAACTTCTTCTCCATCTTGTGTGCTGCTACATCTCCAAGAAGGACTTCTTCAATCAAGCGGGGTCGTCGAGGGCCCCCAACGTATCCGAGCTACGTGGGCGGATCCTGTTGTCTGAGGTTTCTACGCGATCCGACCACTCCTGGGAGGGATCTCTTCAAACAAGCGGGGTCAGCGAGCCTCCAACGTATCGAGCTTCGTAGATGATTTCGGTGTCGAGGAGTCAACTAAACAGCTATTCTTTTATGGGAATGTGCTGTTGGGGTGCACCTTTATATTGATCTGCATATTGATGTTTGACTCTGTTTATTGTGGATAAAGGTAGTTTGGGTGGTAGTTGTTGGGTCTTGGGCGGGTGATCTTTTCATCTTCTAATTGGGGGAGAGAGCCATTTACTTTATACTCTGAGTCCGTATTTACAGATAATTGTACTTCATTTCTGTTCCTTGGCTCTAGTATTGTGGAAGTCTATTACCTAATTGTAATTGTTTTTGGCTCAATATAGTTTACTGGAGCTGGCTATAGAGACTTACTATACATACTTTGATATTCCTAATTTCTTAATTTATGTACTTCAATTTATACGGTATACTAGTCCTAATATCTCCCAAGCCAAACCAAACGTTACTTCCAAAAATTCCACTGGTGAACTGGTGGAGGCTAGTCCACAGAGTGCGAACACTATGCTTTCTTCGCCCTACCATAGTAACCAGTCACAAAGTGGCAGTTAAAGATTCCTTACCAGTGGAGAATAGTTCAGAAGAATGGAAATCCACACCTATGATTTATGAATCTACCCAGGCAAACTCAAAAAGAAAAGAAATGGAAACTATATCCAGATCACATGATAGCTCTAATTTTCGGGAAGATATGACTGAGATCGAGACCCTCAAACCAAGAGCCCGTGAGACAAAGAATGAAGACCTCGAGGAAAGACATAGATCCTGTCTCCAACCTTGACGATGGAAAACTATCAGATAGAGAATTTTTGGTTAAAGTATTTGCTGATTTTAAAAAATCTTTGAGAACGACATTGATGAGATTAAACATTTGGTGGCCTCGATAGTTTCCAGAACAGAAAAAACAGAGAAAGCCATTGAGGAGTTAAAAACGGAGTGCATTGACTCTAGAAAATCTCAAGACGGGTGACAAATGAAATTAAAGTTCTGAAGGATAGTTTAGCAGATAGAGAGGACCGGGACCGCAGGAATAACCTGAAATTTGAGGAATTCCCGAAAAGATAAAGCAGCATGACTTAATTAATTACGTGAAATCTCTCACTAGAAAAATTGCTCCCTCACTGGAAAATATGGAGTATTTTTAGAAAGAGCCCATAGATTGCCAAGGCCCTCACATCTTTCGGATGACATCCCAATGATGTGATAGCTAAATTAGCTTCTATCAAACCAGAGATAAGTGACAACTTTCTTAAGAGATAATAAATCCACCTCACTACGACAGGATTAAAATCTTCACAGATATTTCTAAAGACACAATGCTGAAGAGGAAATCTTTGAAGCCTGTAAGGACATTCTACGTGCTAAGGAGATCTTTACAGATGGGGTCGTCCGACCACTAGTGTTATTTTTACATACAAACAGAAATCTTTTGTTATTGAAGATAAGTCTGAGGGACTGAAAGTTTTGAGAAACTTACATCTAACTAATACTTGACGGGTCTTAGGTAGCTCTGTTTGACACTTTAAAGATTTAAGGTCCAATTAGGCACAATGGCCAAAACATTAACCTTGCAGGAAGTTGAATAACGGTTCCCTTGAACCCTTCCTTATAGTATTGATACTTACATAGTTCTTATTACTATTACATTCTGTGTTATAGTTTGCTTCATTTAATAGTTTGATTCTTTACCTACCTGTAGTAGTTTAGTTTCCCTCCTAATTCTCTCCCTTCCCTCTCCCCACACTTCCTCAACTTCATACTTTCATTGCAGCTAGCTTACATACATTTTTAATTCTTCATTGAGACAATGACCACCAGATACCTTTCACTAAATGTCCATGGGTTAAATACCCCTCAAAAAAGTTCCATGTATGGAAAGAACTTGCGAGACATAAAATTGATTTGGCAGGACTTCAGGAAACTAAATTTTGCCTAGAAAATCCACCAAAATTTACAAATAAACAATTTCCTCATATGTATTTCTCCTCTAACAAGAAAAAAAATCTGGAGTTGCCATTCTGATTAGGGATACTCTTAAATTTGAAGAACTTGAGGTCCATAGAGATGATGAGGGCAGATATCTTATCCTGATATGTAAAATAAATGATACTCCTCACACACTTGTGAATTTATACGCTCCTAACAAAGGTCAAATTTCATTTTTAAAAAAACTGTTCAGGACTATCCATGATCATAAGAAAGGCAACCTCTTTATTTTTGGGGACTTTAAAGCGGTTCCTAATGCTATGTTTGACTCTTCCAATAAAGCCAGGAATACCAATGTCCAGCTTGATCCATTATTTAACCAGGAGGAATTCTATGATGCATTTCGGTGCATAAACTCGTCATCTAGTAGAATTTACTCATTTTTCTGACTCGCATAAATCCTTTGCTAGGATAGATCTGGTTTTGACATATATCAATTCCTTGCAGAAGATTAAATCAATAGAAATACTTCCTAGATCTTGGTCGATCACTCTCCGATAATCTTGTTACTACAGATGGGGCTTCTTATAGCGGGCGGAAACTCTGGAGAGCAAATTCTTTTCTATACCACCATCCAGATTATAAATCCAAAATTCAAAGTATATTACATTATTACTTTAAAGAAAATGATTTGGGAGATATGCCTATTCCAACTTTATGGACTGCCCATAAGACACTGATTAGAGGTCATCTAATTCAATTAAATTCTCTCCTAAAAAGAAAATTAACTAAAGATACGGCTTCCATCATAAGTAAGATTAAAGACTTGGAATCGAGGTGATTAGGACCAAGAATAACTCCATCTTTGGTGACATTCTTAAATTGAGGGTTGAACTAAAATCCCTTTTAACTGCGGAATTTGATAAGGTTTCCCACATTACTAAATCTAATTTTTATAATTGTACCAACAAACCCTCCAAACTATTTGCCAAATTGATAAAAATACGAAGGGCCAAAATGAGAATTCTACAGATCAGGAATAAACATAATTCTATAGTCAAATCCCCAGCGGAAATTTCAGATGCCTTTGAGGTTTATTACAAGAAGTTATATAACTTAGGAAAGGAGCCCGAGGAAGTTGATCCCTGTGCCGTGGAAATGGCTTTGCTTTTAGACTCTATTCAACTTCCTTCTTTGACATCTGACCAGTTAAAATTCCTAAACTTACCCTACACTGAAGCTGAATCTTGATACTATTGCGTCCCTAAAAAATTAAATCTCCCGGGCCTGACGGGTTACAGAACGAATACTATATTGCCTTTAAAGATATCCTTGTCCCATATTTAACTAGGTTAATCAATTTCCTCACTACTGACCAGAGTAGTCTTCCCAAGGAAAGCAAGAAGCAGTGATTACGGTTATCTCAAAACTTCTGTGACAGAAATCATTACACATCTGTTCAGGTGCCCACTATGGGATTCCCTGATAACCCGGTGGTCCAGTCTGAGTGTCAGGGTTGTGACATCATAACACCTCCTTTATTAATACACTTTATGAGCAATACAGTCTAGTTATGACCTTGATAATGTGTACTATAATGTGCTCACAGGCCATTGAAACCAGCCAATATATTTCATACTTGTGCAATAAAAATATAAAAAAATATGTATAGAATTTATGAGGATCCCCAGAAAATGGATATAGGGCAATGTACTGTGATCTAATAACATGTAACAATAATAATTTTGGTCTTACAATGTACCAGGGTCAGGTTGTCACCTGTAACGGGGTGAAAGATTGAAATGATGGAGCGGCCAAAAAATACCTAAGAGCCTAAACAACCAGAAATAACAGACCTGATGGTGATCACTTCAGTTTGAACCAGGGACATGGTTTCTGTCACTAGCTTTGCCCACTGGGAGAACCTATGTTTTAAGATTATTCCCAAGGATGATTATGGATTTCTGTTTTGCACAGGAAAATGAGGATTAAAGTTAAGATTGGGATAGACTTCCAAGGTTCTATTATTGAGGATCCTAACAGGAAGTTATTTGGGCGTCAAAGTCATATATCACATGATTACAGAATGATATCGCATTATTATCAAGTCCTGGGTAGAGAGGCAGTGTGACAGTCAATGATTACTAATGGCATCAGATTTAGATGAATAACTTAAAACATAGACAATTTTTCAATCTTATTTGAAAGAAAAATTGTCTTCATTACCTAAAACAACCAACTAGAATACCATTTTCATGTCTGAAGCTGCCTTGGAAAAATGATATTTTGCTGTGATTGTAAAATTCACAAAACCAATGAAAGACAGCGCTCATCAGAAAGTTTTATATAAAAGTCCTCGATACCTCCACATAGTTTAGCTTGAAAAATACCATGCAGGTTGAAATGTTGCTGTTGTCATTAGCATATGGGGGAATAATGGACTTTTATATGAAACGTCCTACTGAACGCTGATTTAGATTGGTTTTGTGAATTTTGAAAAACCTCTAATTCTTATTTGCTTCATTTGAAAGATTTCTAGAATTACATGTACAGTTATCATGAAACTTCAACTGCAGATTCTAGTTTTATTATTGCAAAGTCCAAATGTGTTTCATTGTGATGTCCACATAGACAGATATTTATAGTCTGCGTCATGTCCTCAAATTAAAGGGGCTGTACACTATTCGTGCAGCCACTTCTCAGTTACGATGTTCTCCTTTTATCAAATGATAATGGTTAAACTCACCTCTGGTGCAAGTGCCCTTCCAATGGGTTCGACACTTGTCCTTCAGGGACTCATATGACATTAATTAATGCCAATACCAAGAAAAGACAGATAGGTGACATTTAGTTTTTGCTGTATGTGTTCATTTCATTCGACACAATCAACCACTGTCTCCTATTACAGATCCTCTCTTCCATTGGTATCACTGACCTTGCCCTCTCCTTGATCTCCTCCTACCTTTCCAACAACACATTTAGTGTCTCCCACTCCCACATGACCTCCTCGCCCCATCCCCTCTCGGTTGGGGTCCCTCGAGGCTCTGTCCTGGGACTCCTTCTCTTTTCAAACTATACACTTGGTCTAACAGGGTTGGCTGGTGGTGTAACAGGGCAATGCGACGGGAAAAAAAAATCGCAGCTATGATATTGCAAGAAGATTGTGCAAGCCCTTCAACCGAACAATATTGCATATGCAATCTGCCATGATCATGCTGTGGGACGGCGCAACTACGATCTTATTTGTGATTTCGCAGGTTGCACAAGCAAGCCCGTAGGCGTGCCTGTGGGTTGTCTTTTCCGCGCCCCATCTACATCAATTGGTGGCTAGTATTGTATGCCGATTGGATGGCCCTGGCAAAGGATCCATATTAGATTACTGTGCGTACGCCACTTCATTCATTGACTTCTGCATCTCCTCAATGTTGCGAAAATGCGTGTATACAAGGACAATCATTGTCAAACACCTCCTTTACTATTCATGATGACGTTTAAGGTGCCTATTGACGACGCCACAAACATAGCATCACAAAAAAATACAGTACTGGCCAAAAGTGCCATGTCAGTATATGAAGGCTTCATTGATGCTAGCTATAATCTCCCATCCCACACGTCGCACATATATAAAAATGTTATCAAAAGTCTAGCCCCTTCTTGCAATATTAGGCCACATATGTGTCTATGTATATGGTCAACCATGTGATTCACTTCTATATTGTCTGATTGAGACATTTGTACATATGTGGAAACACATACATACATTTTGTTTGGATAATGCTATGTAATGTACATACACATGTCCATACTTCCTGTGTGTAGCTTACCAACTTGTACAGTAGACGGCCAGAATGTCCATACATTTAGCAGAATCACACTGCAGTACACTAGCGTGCCTGTCTGCCAGTTTGGGGACGCGGCAGTGTGTTGCAGGAGCTGACACTCATCACATATGACACCAGTTTCCAGATTATATAATGGGAAATAGCATCCATGTCGCCACCATGTTGTCTGAGATGACTGACCAATGGTAACGCTCTTTCGCCGTCCAATCGGAGTGTTCTGGGCGCGGTTAAACGTTAACTCAGATATGCCTATGTCCTAAGCTGGGTGAAAAGTACACATTGCTTATGTGGTTGTGCTGTGTGACGGCTAGGATGAACGAGTACTAAAATATTCGGACTCGCTAGACTCGTAACGAGTAGGTCCCGATACTCGGTACTCGTTGCGAGTCTAGCAAGTCCAATTTAAGTCAATGGGGAAGAAGTATTGCGAGTAATTCCTCTGCTGCTGGACCCTATAAAGAGGTCTTGCAGCAGAGGAAAAACCTGCAATTCCCCATTTCATTGTTTAAAAGCCAGCGGTAAAAAGCCGCTGGCTTTTAAACAATCCTGACAGCCACTGACAGCTTCCCTGCTGCCTGACAGCTGGATCCTCCGCTCCCCCCACCGCCTCCCCACCCTATCCTAACTTAGGATCGGTTGGGGAGGCTGTGGGGGGAGCAGAGGATCCAGCTGTCAGCAGTGGCAGGAGCGAGGGGGGGGGTGTCGGTTCACTCACCGTCCTCCGCGGCCGCCAACTTCTTCTGTGTCTTTGCGACAGCAGCCGCAAGGAACGGCGGCGGCCGCAAAGCACGGCCCTATCACGGCATTAAGTGAAAACCGGATTCTCCCGGATTGCCCTGTCCGGTGCAATCCGGGACAATAGAGCCCCATGTTATGGGGCGCCGGATTGCACCTGATGGGTACAATACGGGAGAATCCGGTTTTCAAGCCCGAAATTCATGGCGGTTACGCCGATAGTAGACATTACCGCCATGAATTTCTAGTGAATTTATAAAAAAACACAACACAGAGAAAAAATATTTTTATTTGGAAAAAAACAAAAAGACACTTAATTTTGTGACACAACAGCGATCCCGTTAGCGATCTCGTTCTGTGTGACATGCACCGACGATCTGGCCCCTGCTGTGAGATCGTTGATCATTACACACTGCTCTGGGTCATCTCTACGTTGTTGCGCTCCTGCTGGGAGCGCTACATCGTTGCGTTTGACAGGGACAATTGTTACGATCTCAATGCTACGCTATGGAGTAAAAATTCCCAACGACCTGGGTATAATTCTGGATCGCTGGTGAGATGCCTGTTTGACATTTTACCAGCGATGTGAAAAAAACGACGCACCAGCGATCTCTGCACATCGTTATCGGGATCGCTGGTGCGTCGCTGTGTGTGACTGGGCCTTAAGTCCCTCTGGACTCCTTATCTATATGCTTTCTAAAGTCATTTTAACAGCTTACAGGGGGGGTACAAACATGGGGGACCCCTTCCCTGAATGCAGCAGACACGCTGCATTCAGTGCTGCATTCAGTTTGCATAGAACCAGTGGGTGACAGGTCCTCTTTAATAGGCGTTAGACAGGGCTACACATTTCAGGCACACGCAGGCACCCTTAATTGGTTAAACCATGAAAGCTGTTAGACAGGGCTATGCATTTCAGGTGCATGCAGGCACCCTTAATCATGCCTGCATGCACCTGAAACACATAGCCCTGCATTCTACGAAACTTGCAATAAATCACCGTAAATGAGAAGCTGGATTATCTTTTTTTGGGGTATGAAGTACAATACAAAGTAATATTGTGGTACCATGTTAGGCAGAGAGATCGATGTAAATACTTAAGTCCCAAAAAAAATTGAGAAAAGTATTCAAGGAGTGATACTTTTATTGGCTAACCAAAAAAATTATATTTGTAAGCTTTCAAAGCTCAAGACTCTTTCATCAGAGAATATTGCAAATGACATACTGAGACATTTAAATACAAAATACAGCAGGACATGAGGTGATGTTAAGTTGAGGTGGGCTAAGGAAATTGAAATGAAGTCTTTGTTACTGATGTTGATGAGGTGTAAAGGCCCTGTCACACGCCTCAATATCGTGAGCGACATCGCCGAAAAGTGACGCATCAGTGATGTCGCTAGCGATATCGCAAGTGCGTCGTGCTGTGTGACAGTGCGACACAACTGTGATTTATCACTGATCGCAGGTTGACAGGTTTACGAGGATGAACGTAAACCTGTCAATCTGCAACCAGCGATTAGGCTGGATCGCGCCGTCTGACATCGCAATAGCGATGTTGGCAGCGATCCAGCCTATACCGCAGCATTGCTGCGGATCGCTCGCTGGGTTGATCCCAGCCCAGCGAGCGATGGCTCTGCCCACATTGCTGCGGCGTCACCGGCAACATGTTGCCGTGTGACACCAAGGCTGTGATGTCGGAAGCGAGCGCGTCGCTTCCGACATCGCAGCCTTGGTTGACACGCGTGACGAGGCCTTTAGTGGTCTTTTACACATCAGAAATTGAAATTAAGCTTTTGTTGCTGTTGTAGATGAGGTGCAGTGGTATTTTACACATCAGAAGATCTTCTTGTGGAAGTGTTAATTGTGTCTATGTAATGATTCATGAATCCAGGTGTCAAACTTAGCCCTTTTGTTAGGGATTGGAACATTCTTATGAATTTGAATTCTTAGATTTTACGTTCCTACCATTGTTGAAGTGACCTTTCAATATTAGAACTTTTAAGTCTGCCATGTTGTGCCCAAGTCTAGAGAAGTGTATTCCTACAGGCGTGTCCAGCTCATTTTTTATTGTATGTCTATGTAGATTCATCCTTGTTTGTAGCTTTTGCATTGTTTCCCTAATATATATTCCTGTAGTGCATCTTGTACATTGTATCATGTACACCACATTGGAGGATGTACATAAAAAAAGTCCATGATCTTATAGCCCTGGTTTGTGTTGGGTATAGGGACTGTATCTGTTGGTGATATGTGGGTACAAGTCTTGCATTTCTTGCTGTTACAGGGGAATGTGCCCATCTGTGATGGTGATTTGAGGACACTTCTGACAAGGAGATTCTTTAGGTTGGGGGCTGTTTATAGGAGAGCAGTAGCAGTTCTGGGAATATTGCTTTCAGTCTTTGTGGAATATGTGCTGAAGATCAGCGCCAATTTTCCTTATGATGTTCATGTAGGATTGTATGTGACCACAAGAGGCACGCCTTTTGTTTGTAATCCAGGAGGCTGCTTCTTGGGATCCTTGTGGCTCTGTGAATTTGTTCATCTATTACCAGTGGATGGTATCCTTGTTTTAGGAATGTTTTCCTCAGTGATAGTAGTTGTAGTTTTCTGTCCTCAATGTTAGAACAGATCCGAATGTATCTCAGAGCTTGACTGTAGATTATTGATTTTTTTGTGTGTCTTGGATGGAAGCTGTTCCATCTCAGGTATGTTGGACGTTCTGTGGGTTTATGGTAAATAGACGTTTGTACGGTATTGTCTTTGATGTATCTGGCTGTGTTCAGAAAATGTATTTGTGATTTTGAAAAGTTGAGGGTGAGCTTGATGGTGGAACTTGTTGAAGTTGTTGTGGAAGGTAAGCTGATCCTCCTTTGAGCCTGACCAGATTATTAGTAGGTCGTCAATATAGCGGAAGTATGCTAGAGGTTTGATACTGCAAGATGTCAAAAAGCCTTGTTCTAGTTTTGTCATAAACAGGTTAGCACACTGTGGTGACATTTTGCTTCCCATGGTGCTGCCCATACACTGTTGATATATATTGTCCACAAAGGAAAAATAGTTGTGCTGGAGTACAAACCTGATAAATTGCAGTGCTGGTTCTGTGGCCAGGTTGTTTTTTTGGAGGAAATATTTGCATGCAGCAATCCCATCTTTGTGAGGAATGTTGGAGTAAAGGGGCTCTACATCAATGGTGGCTACCTCTGAAAGTGGACCTAGGGCTGACAATTTGCAGAGAATGTCTGTGGTGTCCTGGATGTAGCTGGGTGTTTGCCTCACCAAGGGTTTTAGAATGTCTCCACCCAGCCAGATATATTCTTGATTAATGTCCCAATACCAGAGATGATGGGTCTCCCTGGATTACCTTCTTTATGTATTTTAGGTAACATGTAGAAGGTACCTGTTCTGGGGTTGTTTGGTATTACGTCCAGTACAGAGGATGACATAGAGTCAAACCCATTGATGATCTTTGTTAAATCTTCTTTGTATTTTTTGGTGGGATCTTCCTGTAGGGGGTGTAATATTTTTTGTCCAAGAGTTGGCTGTGTGCTTCCTGGATGTAATCCGACATATTCATAATTACTACAGCTCACCTTTATCTGCCAGTTTAATGATGATATTGTTGTTGTATTTTAAGGATTTTATGGCTTTTCTTTCCTTCCTGCTGATATTTTTTGGTACTTTGAGGGATTTGTCCAAAATGTCAGATTTTACTTTTTTACAGAAACAGTCTATGTAGTGACCTAGAGTTTGGTTGTGCCTAGGTTGTGGGATTCAGTGTGTCCTCTTTTTCTTTTTTTGGTGTGTCTTCAGTATTGATTTGTGATGTTTGGGTATGAAAAATCAGGCGATTTTTCATCCAGGAGAGTAGGGTGAGTGACATCCATATGGTAATCCGTGTGTCATGCAAGTGCTACGAGAGTGTGTGATTTTTTTTCCTCGCTTAGCGTCCGTATAACATCTGTGTGGCATTCGTGTGCTATCCATATGCAATTTGTTTTTTTCTCAGCAGCTATTACTATTCAATCATTTACAGGAACATTTACAGTGTTCTGAGCTACAGAATGATAATGTATCAGTAGAAAACTGATGTTGCAAGGATGGTCCATGTGCTGTCAGTCTGCTGTCTGCTTTTTCTCGCACCCATTTACTTGCATTGGCGAGTGTCACACGATTATCTGATCCACTCACAGCATGTTGCTGCTTTTCTATCATCCAATATCTGGATGACCAAAAAATCTGAACACGAACGTTCATCTGCTCTGAGTCATTTATTAACTTTGGTCAGAGTGCAGCGTGAGATTTTCTTATTGCACTCATCCGATCTATACGCCCGTCCAAGTGCCTGAGCCCTTATGCTCATATAGTAGTGAAAAAAATTAAGAAGCATCAACATTTTGAAAATAAACAGTTTTGTATTGCCACATCTGCAGAAATCCAATCAATTAAAAATAAAAACCTTTTATCACTTATTAAATGCCCAAAAAATGGCAATGCCAAAAATGCTGCTCAATTCACGTTCATCCCTAAATAATGCAATATCAGCAACTAAGACATCATTCGTACCCCTAAAGAAAAATAAATAAATAAATAAATAAATATATATATAAATATATATATATATATATATATATATATATATATATATATATACATATATATGTTAAACAACTCCTTCAAGAAATAGAAAAAAGTCTCTCTCCTTTTACAGAGTTCAGAGAGATGTTTTTAATGTTTGGATCTGCAGAAATTGTACTGAAATAATGAATTGTGTATATGGGGTCATTTTTACAATGCGCTAAAAGAGGTAAAAACAACCCCCCAAAAAAGATAGTAGAATTGCAGCTTCTTTTTCACAATTTCAACAATCTTGAAATAATTTTCACCGTTTTTTAGAACATTATAAGGTCACGTGTAGCGAAAAGTAAAATTTGTTACACAGAAAAAAAGGAGAGGAAAAAATATACTGTAATTTGGCCATCACATGAAGGGGTTAAAAGTGAAGTTTTTCCGAAAAATTTATTTTTGCAATTCAGGCTGTGAGCCCACGATGAGTATTTGGTGACATTTTGTCACTGAGTAGTTTCGTTGCATCAAAAATGCAGTGTTTTAAAGGTACATTACACACACAGATATCTGTTCAGATATTGGTCTCACGGCCACTTCACACACACATATATCTGAGTCCAATATCTGAACACATCTCTGGTTGCAGTGAAATCATGGATACATTGCTCCATTTTGTGGCTGTGTACAAATGTAACAATGTATCCATGATTTCCATGCAACCAGAGATCTGTTCAGATATTGGACTCAGATATCTGTGTGTGTGAAGTGGCCTTCAGATCTCTGGTTGCAGTGAAATCATGGACACATTGTTACATTTGTACACAGCCACAAAGTGGAACAATGTGTCCATGATTTCACTGCAACCAGAGATCTGAGACCAATATCTGAACAGATATCTGTGTGTGTAACGTGGCCTTTAGGGTACTTTCACACACTGTGCATTTGCTGCGTATTTTTACGCGGGTGCTGTTGCAGTTTTTGTAGCCAAAACCAGGAGTGGAACAATCACAGGAAAAGTCTAAGGCTGGGTTCACACCACGCCATGATCAGGTCCCGATTTTGACATAATACAGCCCTAAAGGGCTGGGTGGAACCAGATGGCAGCTATGTGCCATCTGGTTTCTATCTGTCCGGGAGGATCCGGGTGAATTCGAATTTTTCCCCCAGACATAAAAACGTTGCAAGCAACATTGGGAAAAATCAGAACAAATTGGATCCTCCCAGATCCGGGGCAATCTGGCGCTACCTAACATGGGAGACTATGGCGCCGAATCGCCCCAATCCAACAAATATATTGGATCTGGGAACTGGATGCTGGCTGCTGAAGTTTAGCAGCGAGCGCCGCTAAACTTCACCACCACCAGCTGTCCCCTGCTGTGATTTCAGGACCGTGGCTAGCTCCCCACTAGCCACGATCTTGAAATTTTAGCATCTGTGGCTGCGATCAGCTGCATCCGGCTGCAAACCGGACCGGAAGACATATTTGGTTTAGACCGGATAGCCCCAGACCTGATCATGCCATGGTGTGAACCCGTCCTAATAGACACAAGGGCTCCACGTGTGTATTTAATCACCCACTTTTGGTTTTAATCAGCCACTCCTGGTTTTGGCTACAAAAACTGCAAGAGCACTCGCGTAAAAATACACTGCAAATACGCAGCTTGTGAACGCACCCTTACAGTTCCAGCAGTGTGGAGGGGATTTATAGGAATCTCCTGCTCACTGAGCTTCTTTTACATTCAGCGTAAACTGCCTCCAGTTTGTGTTTCAAATCTGCAACATGAACTTTTTTCTGAGTTTTCTGTGTAGATTTTCCCCACAGACTTGTATTAGATGCACAAAAAATGCTCGTGTGTTTTTAGCGTGTTTCTGCTACGGAATTTCACTAAATCCAAATATAATCCGCACATAAGTATATTAATAAATATTTCCTACATTGCAGACCGGATTCAGGTTACACATGTGGCGGGGTAAACTGGCTTGATTTTTATTTACTTTTGTATATTAATAAAGTTTTGTCAAAGCCAAATACTAGGTAGTATCAAAAACAAAGCAACTTTATTTAAAGCATGACAGGCCAAACACAAACAAAACCCGCAGCATCAAATACGAGATGAAAACACGTGAAAAATGCACAAAAAAACTCAATGACAAAAAGCAAATAACCTAATTTATAAAAAAAAAGGTTCTAAAATTCTGCAACATCATAAACTCACTAAAAGCGGATCATGGGCACGTAGCCCTATTTATACCACTGGACTATCTATGGTGAGCCAGACTCATAATTCTGGAGTTGGTGAATTCTCTTCATATATTGTATTCAGCCCCGTATTCAGGTTAAAGGATCAAATGTCAAGGTAATAGGGATTTGGTATCTGGGTAACATATTCAGACAATACTCATGGCAACACAGTAAGATGCACACTTCCTAATTTCCCTTCTGCTGACAGAATGTGTCATACACCAGGTATACATTAAATCATTATCAGGCTGGTGGGGGTGGAGGGGTCTACCCTAAATATTCCTTTATTCATTCTAACTGCATTTTTTATGTACGGTACTTTATTTTGCTACAAACATTGGATTTTGACAGATTTGAGTTATCAGAACCTGTCGTAAATAAGCATGTGGAACAGTTTGTTTCTAGGACACCAAGTCCAAAGACCATCTCTGATTATATTGAAGTAGACCTAAAGGACCTTGAGTCTGGATTAAGTGTAAGATCAGATAAGATAACTAAGCCCAATGCAAGATTAACTCATTTTGACTAAAATGATCCATATTTGACTGGTGACGTCATTCATATATCTTAGAATTTTTCTTCCCAACACTACTTAAACTTTACAAGTTTTTAAACAAAACCTTTGAGTTATATCTTATTTGATTAACAGAAAAATAGCAAGCACTTAAAAAGTAAAGTAAGACATCAATTATACATCTGTAAGTATACAGTATAAGTGACGCGGCATAAAACATTACATGACATACAGTCTTCTTCTGAATTCTACAATTAGGCAACCGACACACTACGGATACAAAGTGCTATACACGAAAAGAATACCTTACATTACACTTACCTTTTTTATATATAATTTTATATTCTTCACAAATTTGCATAAGATATACAGTAACGCTCGCTAAGAATCCGTTATGACAAGAGATCCCATAAATAATAGCATTCTTCCTAATAGAGCACTGAACTCACCTGCCGAACTGCATGGGAAATCATTTTCCATCCTACGCTTCAATATGTAATGAATTGGTTATCAGCAGATAACACTTTGTTGACTCATTTAGCTGACTAATGTAGTTATTGCTAAGATCTATGCAGCACCAAGGGGACATTGTCCCTGGTTACTTGCTGTTCATTACATGTGTGCGAGGATGTGCAGTGTGTGCGACATTAATACTCAGAGAGCAAACGATATTCAATCAATGACAGGCAATATGGAAAATAATAGTTATATGTCAGAATATTCTTGTTACATTCAGGGTACATTCACATGGACAGATGTTTTTGAAGATCCAGTGTAAATCTGCATCAAAATCTGTAGAGTGGAAATGTGGATTTGGCCGCAGATTTTACCCTATGCATTGCGGTGAAATCGAAAGCATAAATTGAGATGTTGCAGATTTGAAATCAAACATTGTGTATCGATTTTCTGCACCAAATAGGTAATAAAATGGTGATTTCTCTTTCTCTTTGCTGCTAATTTGAAACAGAACTCAGGAGGACACCTAAGGACAGATAACATGGACAAGTATATTATAAGTGATACAGAGGTAATAATTTACAATTTTTGCATAAATGCATTGAGAGACCGACGCAAAGTTCCAGAAGTTGTGAAGGAGGTCGAGCCTCAGCTGTGGAGTATTGCTCCCCCCAGCCGACTCCCCAGTGCAACAGTTCTGGACACAGTCTCATTCCTCCAGAGACAATACAGACACAGAGTCCACTATTTTTGCAAACACTCTATTACTTGAACATTTGTGAACATTTGTCAATTTCACAAGCACACTTGGTCAACGATACTTTCACAGGGTGTTTTATATTAATAAAATTTGAGGCAGACTGCTCCCTTCGTTACGGAACTCCTATGGCTAATTCTTTTCCCTCAACCTCTCTTTCCAACATCGTAGTGTTTTGTGGTGAAATCATGTGGTCTCCCCTGGCTCCAGCCTTGTCCCACCCACAGTGAACCGTTCAAAGACGAACCAAGGCAACCTTAAACAAAGTTCATTAACCGATGGCATCGCGACCACCCGTTTGCTCAAGTCCATCTTGAAGTCCACTGCAACAGGTACTGGGGGAGTCAGTTACATTTGGGGGACCCTCCGAAGGCAAGGGAAAAGCACCAAGAGGGTTACACACACATCCAGGGCCAAAGTCCCAATTCTCATACTTTAATCTTGGGGTAACACAAAGGGTCTAGCCAAACTAACTACTCGGCTTTTCACTACTGTGTTCCACACTTCCACTTTTTTTCCTTTTGGACTTTCTTGCTAAAACCTACAATACAGGCCTGCTTTGTTATCTAGGCCCCACACATAAGGGGTGTAGTACTATTCTTAACTACTTTACTACCTGAGGAAAACCAGGGAGCAGTCCTAACCTTGGCCATGTACAAATTATTAGACATACAAAGTTTACATACAAATATGCAACACTTCTACATATGCAGTACCCTCCAGGGCGGGGGGTGGCAGAGCCCTAGATCCCTCTACACATATACATATACATAATTACCGTATATACTCGTGTATAAGCCGAGTTTTTCAGCACAAAAAATGTGCTGAAAAGTCCCCCTCGGCTTATACACGAGTATATACGGTAATAATAAAAAAAAATATATATATACCCGGCTGTATACAGCCCCCTCCGTGGTATACTGGGCCCCCCCTGTGGCAACCTGTAAAGGAAGCGATGATTATACTTATCGGGTCGCTGTCGCCGACGCCGCCGCTCTGTCACCGTCCGTCACCGCACTCCTCCTGGTCTTCATGCTTCCTTCACCGTCGCACAGGAAATGACGTCATTTTCTGTGCGCCGGTGAAGGAAGCATGAAGACGGGAAGGAGCGCGGTGACGGACGGTGACAGAGCGGCGGCGGCGGCGGCGGCGACAGCGACCCGATAAGTATAATCATCGCTTCCTTTACAGGTTGCCACAGGGGGGGCCCGGTATACCAGGGGGGAGGGCTGTATACAGCCGGGTACCGCTGTATACAGCGGGAGCTGCTGTATACAGCGGGGGCTGCTGTATACCCCTCTGGGGCTGCTAAATACTCCTCTGGGGCTGCTGTATACCCCTCTGGGGCTGCTATATACCCCTCTGGGGCTGCTATATACCCCTCTGGGGCTGCTGTATACCCCTCTGGGGCTGCTGTATACAGCGCTGGGGCTGCTGTATACCCCTCTGGGGCTGCTATATACCCCTCTGGGGCTGCTGTATACCCCTCTGGGGCTGCTGTATACAGCTCTGGGGCTGCTGTATACCCCTCTGGGGCTGCTGTATACCCCTCTGGGGCTGCTATATACCCTCTGGGGCTGCTGTATACCCCTCTGGGCTGCTGTATACCCCTCTGGGGCTGCTATATACCCCTCTGGGGCTGCTATATACCTCTCTGGGGCTGCTGTATACCCTCTGGGGCTGCTGTATACCGCTCTGGGGCTGCTGTATACAGCTCTGGGGCTGCTGTATACCCCTCTGGGCTGCTATATACCCCTCTGGGGCTGCTGTATACAGCTCTGAAGCTGCTGTATACAGCTCTGGGCTGCTGTATACCCCTCTGGGGCTGCTGTATACCCCTCTGGGGCTGCTGTATACAGCTCTGGGGCTGCTGTATACAGCTCTGGGGCTGCTATATACCCCTCTGGGGCTGCTATATACCCCTCTGGGGCTGCTGTATACAGCTCTGGGGCTGCTGTATACAGCTCTGGGGCTGCTGTATACCCCTCTGGGGCTGCTGTATATACCACTGGGGAGGCTACTGTATACTACCACTGGGGAGGCTGCTGTATACTACCACTGGGGAGGCTGCTGTATACCATGAGGAGGCCTGTATACCACACTGCTGGGGGCTGTATACCTGTGCTGGGGTCCACCCTCGGCTTATACACGAGTCAATAGGTTTTCCCAGGTTTTGGGGGCAAAAGTAGGGGGTCGGCTTATACACGGGTCGGCTTTACACGAGTATATACGGTATGTTGGCCTTAAAAGAAGTTTGTGACAAACCAAATGTTGCACATTTTTAATGACTTTTGGTGAATGCTAATGACCTTTTGCAAATTGTTGAACCACAGAACAGGTTGCGAATAAAACTCTCCTTCTAGGTTTTGCATCTTGACTGGTAGTATGGGCAAGTAAATGGTTTAAATGTACAAAAAGGTAATTTTCAAAACGTTTTCATTTACAAGATTCCTTGAAGTAATACAGCAAGTTATGGTGTGCATATGGCTTAGTATTCCTCCTTACAGCTCCCTTCACACAGTTCTTCCATGTCCATGAAAAAAAGTGTAGGAAACTTCATTTTATTGCGACCATAAACTTTAATCCACCCAGAGAACTGGATAGCAGTTACTACATATGGTAGAACATGTTCATTCACTGGTAATGATATTGGTCTTAGAATGTGGGTGTATATGTCTGTGTGTACTGAGTACAATTAAGATTATTCAATGGAGCTATGAATCATGTGAGTAAACACAGTCTAGGGACAATGCTCAGAACAACACACCAATGCCGATAAACTAATAAATGTAAGTATCATGATCAAGGGTGTTCATAGAAATCATGGAGCCCCATAAGAAAGTTTCTAATTCCCCCCCCCCAAAAATAAAAGATAAAACTATATTTGTCTGGGTCACATGACAATATATCTCACAACGTTTCAGCCCCTGCAAAGTAATTTTCATCCTATAGAAGCCCCTAGATTCCCCTTTCATTGCACTATATGGCATGATGAAAACAACAGCACCCCCAAACACTGTATGATTCCCCACAATTAATTCCTACACAATATCCTTCACACACACAATGTGGTGACCCTACTGTACTCAACTCCCCTGGCAATGTATGGTGGGCCCAATGTAGTATGATACCCAAATATGACCCAGGCGCAGCCCTCCATGCAATATAATGGGCCTACATATAGAATAATGGCCCCACAACTTTTCACACTGTATAATTACTCCAACTAGCCCTCCAAACAATATAATGGTCCCCACACAGCCCTCCACACAGTATAATGGACCCACACAATCCTTCACACTGTATAATGCAAACAGAGCTCCATAAAGTATAAGGCTTGTGCACACATTCAGTATTTGGTGAGTTTTTTACCTCAGTAATTGTAGTCAAAATCAGGAGTGGGTGATAAATACAGAAGTGGTGACGTGTTTCTATTATACTTGTCCTCTGATTTTTCCTTCCTTGTTTTGGCGACAAATACTGAGGTAAAAAACTCATCAAATAGTCAATGTGTGCACATGGTCTAAAAGCGCCCTCATAGACCTCCAAATATTGTATTGGCCTCACATAGTCTTCCATATTGTAAAATGCACACCATAGTCCTTCAGATAGTATAACGGGCCACACAGTGCCTTCTATATATTATAATGTGCCATTCATAGTCCTCCATATTATATATTTACACCCCATAGTCCTCATATATATACATTGTAGGGATCAGTCTCTATAGCAGCAGCAAGTAAGGCAGTGACACTCAGGCTCAGTCCAAAAACAAGTGTGTTTTATTTCACACAATGGCAAAAACAAACAAAAAAACTGTCCTTACATCAGGATAACAGCGTCGGCCCTAAACCTGCTCCTCCTGGAGCTCACCGAGGGGTCCTACCCCACCTTGAGGTCCGGTACACGCTCCCTGTGTGCTCACAGGCTCCTTTTTCACCGACTGAACTCCTCTCCAGTCTGATCTCATCTCACAACACCTTGACAGCCGTCTCTTCTGGCCTAACCTTTCTCACCTGTCTTTCCCTCCCAGCTACTTCAAAAGCCTGGGGCGGGAGATGAGGAATGGAGGCCCGCCCAAAAACCTTCCCCCATTCCTCATAGATGAGGTCCCATAACAGGCTTTACCAACAGCCACCGTTCTCAGTAACGGTGGCCACACCTACCTCACCTATGCTCATGTAAGCATCTCCCGTCCCATACATGCAGTAGCTCACCATCCTTGGGGAAACATAGCGTCCCTCTACCACCATTCCCCTTGCTACCTCACACACCCCCCCCCTCAGTTCAACCCTGGGGGGGTGAACTCCTGCCACCAAACAGTGAGTCCGGGACAAGGCATCGGCATTGCCCTGCAGCCTCCCGGCTCTGTGTTCCACCGTGAAGTTGAAGTTCTGGAGCGACAAGAACCACCTGGTGACTCGCGCATTCCTCTCTCTGGACTGGCTCATCCACGTGAGTGGGGAGTGGTCAGTCACCAACCGAAACCGTCGCCCCAGCAGGTAATACCTCAACGCTTCCAAGGCCCATTTGATGGCTAGGCACTCCCTCTCGACCACACTGTAATTTTTCTCTGCAGGCGTGAGCTTGCGGCTCAGGTAGTTAACGGGGTGTTCTTCCCCATTCACCTCCTGAGAAAGGACTGCACCTAGCCCTACTTCTGATGCATCTGTCTGAACGATGAAGGTTTGGGTGAAGTCAGGTGTGACAAGGATGGGAGACCCGCATAACACCGTCTTCAAGACCAGAAAGGCATGCTCGGCCTGGGGGTTCCACTTTACCATGACGGGCCGTCTTCCTTTCAGAAGGTCTGTCAATGGGGCTGAGAGGGTGGCAAAATTGGGATGAACCTCCTGTAGTATCCCACAATTCCCAGAAAGGCTCTCACCTGCTTTACTGTCCTTGGTTGGGGCCAACTCTGGATGGCTTCGACCTTGTTGACCTGCGGCTTAATCATACCTCGCCCTATCACATACCCCAAATAGCGTGCCTCCTCCATTCCCAGAGCACACTTTTTGGGGTTGGCAGTCAGCCCCGCTGCCCGGAGAGAGTCCACCACAGCCTGTACCTTGGCCAAGTGGCTCTCCCAGTCGCTGCTGAAAATGATGACGTCATCCAGATAGGCCGAGGCATACCTTTGATGAGGCTTCAACACGATGTCCATTAATCTTTGGAACGTGGCTGGAGCCCCATGTAGGCCAAATGGCAACACCAGGTAGTGAAACAGACCCTCCGGGGTGATGAACGCGGTCTTCTCTTTGGCGCTATCCGTAAGGGGTACTTGCCAGTATCCCTTAGTTAGATCGAGTGTGGAGAAGTACCGGGCTTTCCCGAGTCTTTCAATGAGCTCGTCTACTCGTGGCATTGGATAAGCGTCAAATTTAGAGACCTCGTTCAGCTTCCGGAAGTCGTTGCAAAACCGTATCGTCCCATCGGGTTTGGGAATAAGCACAATGGGACTAGCCCATTCACTTTTCGACTCCTCAATAACCCCTAACTCCAGCATTTGACGAACCTCCTTTGAAATGGCCTTTCGCCGTGCCTCAGGTACTCGGTATGGCCTCATCCGAACTTTTACCTGGGGCTCGGTGACAATGTCGTGTGTAATCAACGAGGTACGCCCTGGCAGCTTTGAAAACACATCCGTATTCCTGGCCACAAACTCTCGAGACTCTTGCTGCTGGTTTTTCGTGAGGGTTTCGGCTATCGTCACTTCTGCCACTGCCCCCTCAGGCACCACCTTGGCCTGTAAAGTCAGTGCAGGAGGACGGTCAGCTGGAGACTCTTCTGTACCCAGACCCTCTCTGTCTTTCCAGGCTTTTAGCAGATTGACATGGTATATCTGCTCGGTCTTTCTCCGACCCGGCTGATATACCTTGTAGTTGACCTCCCCAACTCTTTCTAGGACTTCGTAGGGCCCTTGCCACTTCGCCAAGAATTTACTCTCCACAGTAGGCACTAGTACCAGGACTCTGTCTCCCGGGTTAAAAGTTCTGACCTTAGCGGATCTATTATATACCCGGCTTTGAGCTCTTTGGGCTTCCTCTAAGTGTTCTTTCACTATCGGCATCACCGCTGCCATCCGGTCCTGCATGGTCGCGATGTGCTCTACTACACTTTTGTGAGGGGTGGGTTCCTGCTCCCATCCCTCCTTGGCAATGTCGAGCAGGCCCCGGGGATGTCTACCATACACGAGTTCGAACGGAGAAAAACCTGTTGAGGCCTGTGGTACCTCCCGAATCGCGAACATCAGGTATGGTAGAAGACAATCCCAGTCCTTCCCATCCCTGGATACCACCTTTTTCAGCATGCTTTTTAGGGTTTTGTTGAATCTTTCAACTAAGCCATCTGTCTGCGGATGGTAGACCGAGGTGCGCAACTGCTTTACCCGGAACAGTTTACATAGCTCCTTGGTAACCTTGGACATGAACGGCGTCCCCTGGTCCGTAAGTATTTCTTTAGGGATTCCCACCCGGCAGAACACGGCGAGTAGCTCTTTGGCTATCAATTTCGCCGAGGTGTGCCGCAGGGGAATTGCCTCTGGATACCTGGTAGCGTAATCCATTATTACCAGGATATGCTGATGCCCTCGGGCAGACTTGACCAGAGGACCCACCAGATCCATGGCGACCCTTTCAAATGGTACGTCTATAATGGGCAGGGGTACCAAGGGACTACGGAAGTGCGGCATAGGAGCGGATTGCTGACACTCGGGGCATGATTCGCAATACCGCTGCACCTCCCGAAACACTCCTGGCCAGTAAAAACGCTGCAGAATTCGTTCCAGAGTCTTTTTATGGCCCAGGTGTCCGCCCAGCACATGCCTATGTGCCAAGCCGAGCACCGTCGGGCGATAAGGCTGCGGAACCACCAGCTGTTCCAAGGTCTCACCCCGCACTCTGTCAACCCTGTATAACAGATCCTGGTTGACAGCCATGTGGGGAAACACCTGGTCTGCTCCTGGGTACTGAAACACCCCATTAATACAAATCACGTTTTCCCTTGCCCGATTTAACGTCGGGTCTTGGAGCTGTGCAGTACCAAAATTGTCACGGGGAACTCCCAACTCTGCGAACTCAGGTACTGACCCGAGCTCGTCGGCTTCACCCGCTAATACCTCTAGAGGGGACATTGTTACTCCCACAGCTGGCACCCCTGAGTCGGGATCACGAGGTTCAGGCTCAGGGTCCGTGACATTCTGGACTTGTTTACCCCTTAACCCCGGGTTTCCCGGTAACAGAGTCCAGAATAGAGGAAAGTCTCTCCCAAGGATCAGTCCATACGGCAGGGACTCTAGCACTCCCACCTCATGACGACACTCCCCCTTCGGGGTTTGGATAGTGATTATGGCGGTAGGGTACTCTTTCAAATCCCCATGAATGCATAAGACCCCCACATTACGTCCCGTGTAGGATGCAGACCCAGCCAAGGTGGCATGCACCAGGGTGATAAGGCTTCCCGAGTCCAAGAGGGCAGCTGCAGGACATCCTGCCACCGTAACCTGACACATGGGAGAGATAGGTGCAGGCTCTGGGGAAGCAGCGGTATATACCGGGAAGGCATAGAGGGAGACACGCCGGGCCACACTGCAGTCCATAGGATCGGTGGTGATAGGGCAGTTTGCAGCAATGTGTCCTTGGCCTTGACACCTCCAGCACACAATAGTCTCTAGCTTCCTTGCCTGAGGGCCTGCAGGGGTGGGGGTGCGTGTCAGAGTCCTGTATTTCTCAGGGTCGGTGACCTTGCGGGATTTGTGGAGCACACGGGCTGGGGAAGAAACTTTTAACAAGTCCTGGGTGGCCTCATACCGTTCCACCAAACCGACCAGCTGGTTGGCATCGACAGGGTCCCCATGTCCCACCCACTGCTGTATGGCTGGGGGCAAGGCCCGCACAAACTTGTCCAGTACCACTCTTTCCACCATCTGCGCTGGGGACAACAGCTCCGGCTGTAACCATTTTTTTACAAGATGGACGAGATCATACATCTGAGACCGGACCGCTACAGTCTCTACATAGGCCCAGCGATGGACTCTCTGGGCACGGAGATACACATTCACACCTAATCAAGCTAGAATCTCGGCTTTTACCTTTTGATAGTCCCGGGCGTCCTGCTCGCTCAGGTCGTAGTACGCTTTCTGGGGCTCTCCAATCAGATATGGCGCTACGACCTCCGACCATTGGTGTAGCGGCAGACTCTCTCGCTCTGCCACTCTCTCGAACCCCGCCAAGAAAGCTTCGACATCGTCCCCTGCGGTCATCTTTTGGAGGGACGCACGGACCCTCTTCTTGATGTCCTGCTGGTGATCAGCTGGTACGCTTGACCTCAGGGCTGTTAACTGTTCCATCAGGAGTTGGTTAGTTTGCTGTTGCAGTCTCAGGGCCTCCGTATGGCTGTGCTGCTGGGCCTGCAGCGCCTCAGCATACATCTGCTGTTGCTGCTTCTGCTGCAGGTTGGCTTCAATCAATGCCTTTACAACATCCTCCATTGCTGAGCGCTGCTTTAGGGCTTGCTTCACCCAGGACATACAACTCGTCCTCTACAGCGATTAGTGTATGCCTTACTGCATTGCCCGCATTCTCCACCATATGTAGGGATCAGTCTCTATAGCAGCAGCAAGTAAGGCAGTGACACTCAGGCTCAGTCCAAAAACAAGTGTGTTTTATTTCACACAATGGCAAAAACAAACAAAAAATAGTCCTTACATCAGGATAATAGCGTCGGCCCTAAACCTGCTTATCCTGGAGCTCGCCTAGGGGTCCTTCCCCACCTTGAGGTCCGGTACAACGCTCCCTGTGTGCTCACAGGCTCCTTTTTCACCGACTGAACTCCTCTCCAGTCTGATCTCATCTCACAACACCTTGACAGCCGTCTCTTCTGGCCTAACCTTTCTCACCTGTCTTTCCCTCCCAGCTACTTCAAAAGCCTGGGGCGGGAGATGAGGAATGGAGGCCCGCCCAAAAACCTTCCCCCATTCCTCATAGATGAGGTCCCATAACAGGCTTTACCAACAGCCACCGTTCTCAGTAACGGTGGCCACACCTACCTCACCTATGCTCATGTAAGCATCTCCCGTCCCATACATGCAGTAGCTCACCATCCTTGGGGAAACATAGCGTCCCTCTACCACCATTCCCCTTGCTACCTCACAACATGCACCCTCATAGTCCTTCATATATTATTATGCATCCCCCATAGTCCTCCATATATTATAATGAACCCCATAGTCCTCTATGTATTATAATGCATCCCTCATAGTCCTCCATATGTTATAATGAACTTCATAGTCCTACATATATCATAATGCATCCCATATTCTGTCATATAGTAAAATTCATCCTCAAAGTCCTCCATATCATATAGTGCCCCAAATAGTCTACATATTATAATATGTGGCGCCCCAGGGTCCGGTTGCCACAATACTGTGCTTGGAAGGGAAGGTACCCACATACACACAACACCTTCCCAACTCCAGGACAGAAGGGGGAGCTCTAAAACCAGAGTTCAGGGCAGGTCCCCTATAAATTCTGGTCTGGGGGCAGGGTTATGCAGTTCAGTTCCTAGGAGGACTGTGGAAGACATCCTGCAGACAGGAACCATGTCAGGCTCATCCAACTAGCCAGTGTGAGGGACCCGTAGGTGAGGGTCTGAGGAAGTGGAGAAGTAGGTGTGGGGAGTGGAGCCAGTGCCAGCTCGCCCCAGCACCGAGCACAGGAACGGACACTGGAGTCCGAGGTCGTGAGGGACTTTATGCCCAGCAACCAACACCGGTGGGTGGGTGATTCCAAGTCGCTCGCCCACCAAAAGGCCAGGAGACACAGTCAGTATAATATTTTAATATTTTTCTATCTACCGGCTAACACGGTACAAACATTTTTTACCTTATAATTCTTATAGTACTCCCAAAATACAGTTTTGCCTGATGCCTCAGGGCAGGGAACTCTGAGGTCTATGAAAGTCATCTAACATCCTTTATTAGTTCTGGAATGGGAAAGGTCGCTTATGTGATCCTTTCAACTATGCAAAGTGTAACAGATGGTCACAAATATACCACAGATGTTGCAAGTTAATAGGTTTTTTCATTGAAAACTTTAGGATTTGGTCCTTAAAAGGAATGTCAGCAGGATTTGACACCACACCCAAAACTATTTATTATTGCCTTTACCTCTTTTAAAGACAAGCCCAGCAATAGCTTTGCATGGCCAGTCTGTTCTTCCATTGCTGAAAAATCAGCATTTCAATTGATATGCAAATGATAATGAAGAGCTATGGTAGATCTAAAGCCTTTGTCACTCCAACTCTATTCCCCATCCAGCTCCGTCTACTCCAGCATTAGTGGGCCCTGGTGAAAAATTTGGACCTGGGCCCAGCCCCTCATGTTGGTCAGATGGTCTCTCTTAGCGTTCTAAATCTTAGTCCCTATCTGACTAACAAACCAAAAGCTGCTTTCCTTGTGTTCATGTAACTCCTCCTATTCTGGGCTGTTCCAAATAGTTAACTGTAACTGGTTAACTGGTCTGTCACTAAGTGCATGCAAAACACCAAACAGGTAAAACCACTTTTAAAACATCACAATGCATTATATAACCATGAAACCTTCAAGGGGGAGTAGGCAGATTTTCCACTCCTTTAAATTTGCATAAACTTGATGTATTTATTAAAAAAGTTACAAAACTTGAAATAATTACAATAGTACTTCAGTAACTAAAGAAACATCTGACTAAAAGATCAACTTTTGGTCACAATGGTATACAGTTGGTTATTAATACTGATAAATGCTTTTTAATATTACATCTCATATGCATTTGGATTAATGGAGATAAGTCACTGCTAGGGATGAGCGAGTATAGTCGTAACTATTCGGTACTTCCTGAATAGTACGGTATTTGGGCTACTCCCTACTCTGCTAGTTTCCTTGCGATTACTCGTTAGGAGTGGTGAGTAGTACATTCACTTTCACAGTGTATCTATATACACTGCGAAGTGAAATAAAAGTTAATAAAAGGTGTCCAATTAGGAAGATTATATATACTATATATTAACTATTGCTTCTTTGTTCTAGATGCATTACTGATTCAAAGATCTGATGGCAATATGATCGTTTTTCCTGCATTTGGCACTGTGTATCATGCTGTTTCACTTTCGTTTCTGTCTTTACTTCCTCGTTTCTTACTACGCATGCGCGGGCTTGCGTGTCAGCTCTTATGCGTTTCATTAGGCGGATGTGACGTTGTAGTTATGTCCCGCCTCTCCTCTATTTACATCAGCGCTTCATGTAGTAGCGCCGCACACCACTTTGGATTTCAGACTGCACACATAGAGCGGTATTCTGGTTACTTGATTGGATTGGAACCCTTGTGATACTGATGACTGAACCTTTTTCATTATAGGTTCACTGGGCATTTTCCCTAATAATCGGTATGTGACATAATTTTTTGCAATTTTTTACAATCTTTTGCTTCTGCTTTGTTTGTAAATATTTACATAGATAGATTTTGGTCTGGTTGAGTTTATTGGATGGGTTGTAGGGAATTATTGGCGAGTAATGATTTCTTTATATACAGACATTGGATTTTACTACAAACCACCAGAGGGCCAACTCACCTACTCTCCTTCTTTGATATTTATCCTATATGACTTCTAAGGTAAACACCACATTGTTTCTTTTTGTGTCATGTGATGATTGTGATTAGGGTATTTCCGTTTGAGGTGTTATTGTTCATTTTTTATGGATCATGATTCACTGGTTTTACTGATTTTATTGATTATTGATTGTGACATGGTAGTCTTATTTTTGGTGGTGTTACATCTATCATATATATTTCATTATAGCTTCACTCATTGCATATGAGGTTTTTTGCTTTAATTATAGGACGTGCTGGTTTTTCAATTAAACTTGGCATATGGTGGACATGTAGTGGTTACTATATAGGTAATATAGAGAGAATTTCTTTCTTTTTTCTTTTTTAGTATCTTTTTCTTTCTTTCTTCTTTTCCTTTCTCCCCTCCATCTAACCTGTCTTTATGCAGTTCGTTGGTTTTTGGATTTGCACACGACATTATCTAATGAACAAAAGGAATTCTGTATAGCAATACTTGAAATTGTTTTGAGAAATAATTTTTTTCTATTCGAAGATACGTTTTATATCCAAAAGCAAGGAACTGCAATGGGGTCCAATATGGCACCTCCATATGCCAACATATTTATGGGGAAGTTCGAGGAGGACTACATCTATAATCATCCATCTGTATTGACGCACGTTAAGTTGTGGCGTCGATATATTGACGACATTTTTATGCTTTGGCAAGGGACCGTGGAAGAATTAACAACATTCCTGGCGGACATCAATTCCTTGGTACCAAAACTCACATTCACAGTCCATTATGATGAACATCAAATACATTTTCTGGATACATTGGTGATGGTGAACTCTGGAGGCATGTTGTCTACTGATCTCTTCACCAAAGATACAGACAAGAACAGTTTATTACATTATCGAAGTTGCCATCCGCGTCATATTAAGAAGTCCCTCCCAGTGTCACAACACACGAGGATAGACCGTATCGTTTCAGATCTTAATCAGTGCAAGATTAGACATGATGAAATGACTTCCAGATTCACAGACAGAGGTTACCCGATACAGATAGCCACAGGACTGAGAGTCATAAGATCACAAAGATAGGATCTGTCTAGGATACCATTCGTTTCAATGTATCATCCATTTCATCCATTGGTTAGATCTGTTATATTAAAACATTGGCCTTTACTGTATCAGAGTTACCCTTCTGTTAGTGAGTTTGGGAATCAGCCATTATTTTGCTACAAAAAAGCACCAAATTTGAGACAATCTAATAAGGGCGGACATTGGATCAAAGAGCAAGACATTACAACAATCTACTTTATCAACAGTAAAGAGAGGAACGTTCCCTTGTCTGAATTGCAATCAGTGCAATAATATCAGAGTATTTTGTTCACCCAAGAACTGGCAAACAATTTCCTATTCGTGGGTATTTTACATGCAACTCAACATTTGTTATTTATATCATTAAATGCCCTTGCGGTCGCGTATATGTTGGGGAAACCACCCAGCATATACGCGACCGCATTAGCAAGCACAAATCCACTATTAGGTGCAGGCATACTCTATTGACTGTACCTTATGATTTTGTGCAACATGATCATAAAATTTCGCAGTTGCGCTTTCAGGTTGTTGAGAGCGTACCTCCAATAAGACGGGGAGGTAATAGAATTCAGAAGCTCAAGGAACGAGAGGCCTACAGGATCCATACCCTGCAGTCCTTGGAACCAGATGGTCTCAACCGTGAATATGAAACCTACGTTTAATAAAGCTCTGTTTCCTATAATCATTTATTATTGCTTCCCACCATTGGATATTAACCATTTTATAAGGTTACATGATCTACATTTACATTAGAGTGATTAATCCTTCTTGTTTATAATTATTCTCATTTTTGTTTAATAGAATAGGGATTAAATAATTTGTCTTTCATGTATATTAGCAGATTATGGTGGCGAGGTTCTAATGGTATAATATTACAATGATATATTGTTGCATGTTTTCTAGATGAGAGTTCCCTTTCCTTCTTATTCTATATTTATGCATAACATATATATAAAGAAAAAACTTTTTTTTTTATCATAATCTATGATAAAATACTATTTGTCTCAATTAGGAAGATTATATATACTATATATTAACTATTGCTTCTTTGTTCTAGATGCATTACTGATTCAAAGAAGATCTGATGGCAATATGATCGTTTTTCCTGCATTTGGCACTGTGTATCATGCTGTTTCACTTTCGTGTCTGTCTTTACTTCCTTGTTTCTTACTACGCATGCGCGGGCTTGCATGTCAGCTCTTATGCGTTTCATTAGGCGGATGTGACGTTGTAGTTATGTCCCACCTCTCCTCTATTTACATCCGCGCTTCATGTAGTAGCGCCGCACACCACTTTGGATCTCAGACTGCACACATCAGGTAGATATAGAGCGGTATTCTGGTTACTTGATTGGATTGGAACCCTTGTGATACTGATGACTGAACCTTTTTCATTATAGGTTCACTGGGCATTATCCCTAATAATCGGTATGTGACATAATTTTTTGCAATTTTATGCAATCTTTTGCTTCTGCTTTGTTTGTGAATATTTACATAGATAGATTTTAGTCTTATTTTTGGTGGTGTTAAATCTATCATATATATTTCATTATAGCTTCACTCATTGCATATGAAGTTTTTTGCTTTAATCATAGGACGTGCTGGTTTTTCAATTAAACTTGGCATATGGTGGACATGTAGTGGTTACTATATAGGTAATATAGAGAGAATTTCTTTCTTTTTTCTTTTTTAGTATCTTTTTCTTTCTTCTTTTCCTTTCTCCCCTCCATCTAACCTGTCTTCATGCTCACCAGATGGATCTTTTGTATATATCTCTTCCTTTACACATTCTGGAGATGAACTTTTGGTTTATTCTTGTATTGATGTCACGTTTGATGATTATATGTTACTTAACATGAGTATTTTTTTCATATTGTATACAATTTTTGTTCTGTAAAAAATCTTTTTGTTCTGTACACATGATACTTTGTATATTTCTGTTTTTTCTTTATTAAGATAACTGAGGAAGGCCGAAAGAGCGAAACGTTAACGTATTGATGTTTTCAAATACTTGATGTGAGAAAGTAACAAATAAAAAATTTTATGAATTTTTAAGATTTTTGAAATTGTGTCATAACTATATATGAGATTGTTTCTGAGATACGGAGCTAATACGAATTTACCTTTTGAGTTATCAATCAAAACTGTTTCGATTGTGAGAAACTGTTCTAATTATACCTATTTAGTTATTTAGACATGCATTTTCGTTAAAACTTTCTAGTGATGACTGACTCCAATGTTATCAAGCATAAGAGGTTGTAAGCCTATCAAACATATCTCTTTTTGTCAAATTTGTACCTCTTCAGCAACTTTTCAGCGTCAAGTCATCATGGGAGTTATTCCGAACTCAAAAGAACAATGATTTCCAGACTTTACGTATTTTGCTTAATTGAAAAGTAAGAACATTGTATTTTGTTAGTCTTTATTATTTCAGTATATTTAGTAGTCATTTGTCAAGTCAAGTCTTCACTCGGCCTGCTTACTTGCCATGCATCTCAAGTTTATTAACTGTCACGTGTGTTAAATATTGACTTTTTCACCTTTAAATTGGTTTCAAACTGTCTGTACTCCTATCTGCTATTAGATCCCTGAGTAATCTTACAGTACATTACAGGGGCATAGTCATGCTGGAATAGTAAATGGACCTTCTAAAAAACTATTCCCACAAAATTGGAAGCACACAGTCATCCAAAATATCTTGTATTTTGAGGCATTAGGATTCAGCTTCATAGGAACTAAGGTATTAGGCCGACCCTGACAACCAATCCCTCTGCTCTGTAACTTTGTCATCTTCCACTTTTTGCCCAAATTACTCCAGTTCATAAATGCTTCCGTTAGGCCCCCTTCACATCATGTTTTTCGCCTATCCGTGTGAATCCTGTTTTTTTATGGACCACATGGACAGGAATGGATTTTTGTAAACGGATGGTAATTATGCTCCCGGATCCTGTTTTTTGAAGGATCTGTTTTGTGCATGGCAATCGGTGCAGCCATAGGACATAATGGTAATGTCAGTTCTGGAGTGTTAGAATTTGTTTAGTGCAACAACTCCATGGATTATATACTGCAGGGCCCGGGGGAGATGGGGGCAGCTCTGGAGCGGTGCTGGGGGCTGGAGCGGGCTGGCTGCAGGCTGCAGGAGGCAGTGGGAGGTTACGTGCCCCCGCTCATATAATATGCACTGCCGCTGTCAATCACAGCGGTGCTGAAACCGCACCGGTTGATGGACTGGGGGAGCGGCACATATTATATGTGCCTGCGCCCACATGTGATTTCACATGCCCCCCCTGTCCTGGCTATGGCCCCCATGCTGATGCCCATAGTAAAATAAAAAACTTTACTTACCTCCTCCAGCACTGTCCTCCCGGTGTCTCCCCAGTCTCCTGCTTGCCGCTGTGATCAGGCACACAGAGATGATGTCACTCTGCTGTGCCGATCACATGACCGGCATTACCAGGAAGGTGGAGGAGCGCAGCGGCAGGAGAGGGACCCAGAGGACACCGCTGGAAAAGGGAAGTAAAGTGTTTTTTATTTTACTATAGGCCACAGCATGGGGGCCATAGCAAGAACAGGGGGACATGTTCCAGCAATAGGAGAGCTGTGGCAGATAACTGAGGGGACGTGTGCCACCAATAGGAGACCTGTGCCAGCACAGGGGGCCATAGCAAGGACAGGGGGGACATGTGCCAGCAATAGGAGACCTGTGCCAGTAATAGAAGACGTGTGAAATGACATAGGACGTATGCCAGCAATAGAAGATCTGTGCCAGCACAGGGGCCCTATCCAGGAAAAGGGGGGACATGTGCCAGCAATATAAGACCTGTGCCATGACAGGGGGATTGTGCCAGAAATAGGAGACCTGTGCCAGAATAGGGGATGTGTGCCATGACAGGGAGACGTGTGCCAGCAATAGGAGATCTGTGCCAGCACAGGGGCCATAGCAAGGACGGGGGGGGCGTGTGCCAGCAATAGGAGACCTGTGCCAGCAATAAGGGATGTGTGCCATGACAGGGGGACATGTGCCAGCAATAGGAGACCTGTGCCAGCAATAGGGGACGTGTGCCACGACAGGGTGACATATGCCAGCAATGGGAGACCTGTGCCAGCAATAGGAGAAGTGTGCCAAAAATAGGAGACCTGTGCCTGCACAGGTGGCCATAGCAAGAACAGGGGGAGCATGTGCCAGCAATAGGAGACCTGTGCCAGTAATAGAGGACGTGTAAACGACAGGGGCACGTGTGTCAGCAATAGGAGACCTGAGCCAGCACAGGGGGCCATAGCCAGGACAGGGGGGCATGTGCCAGCAATAGGGGACGTCTGCCATGACAGGGGACATGTGCCAGCAATAGGAGACCTGTGCCAGCAATAGGGGACATGTCCAATGACAGGGGGACGTGTGCCAGCAATAGGAGATGTGTGCCACGACAGGGGGACGTGTGCCATCAATAGGAGACCTGTGGCAGCAATAGGGGACATGTGCCATCAATAGAGGACATATGCCAGCACAAGGGGGCTATATACAATATAAGGGGGCCATATCCAGATTAGGGGGCTAATTTTAGAATGGGGGAGCTATATCCCAGGATGAGGGACCATGTACGAGGATGAGGAGGCTATGATGGACATATACCCTATATGATTTGTTAGACGGACACTGGTATTATAAGACAGACCCCATTTAACATTGAAAATGATTTTTACCTCTTTTCCTTAACCAAATCTGGGGGTGCGTCTTATAATCAGGTACGTCTTATAAAGTGAAAAATACAGTATATGGCTATGTTCACACATTGTGTATTTTGCTGCTTCTCTGTGTTTTTTACTGCGTTTTCTGTATTTACCTGCGTTTTGTGCTGCGTTTTTTTACGCGCGCTTTTTGCAGAGCAAACGCAATTCTGGATAAGCAGCCCAGCCAAACCTATGGGTTTTGACAAAATCCATTCACACACTGCGTAATTTTGCTTTTTTTTACTGCAAAAACGTGCACGTAAAAAGAATCACCATGTCAATTCTTTCTGCAGTTTTTCTCTGCGTTTTTCCATTGCCCCCATGATAAATGGGCTCTGAAAAAGCGCAGAGAATAATGCAGAAAAACATGCAGTGTGTGAATGGAGCTGCGTATTTCACAAAATACGCACGTAAAAAAGCGCAGCTGCGTAAAAAGACGCAGTATGTGAACGTAGCCTTTATCTGATTCCACAAAGCCTATCATATCTGTACCTTTTTTATTGCTAATTAAAGCTCTGTTCTGTTGTCAACACGCTTTGAGAGTATCCTAAATGATCCTCTGCCAACAGGTTATGGGTCCAGCGTGACACAGAACCCCAGGGTGACACAGAACCCCATGAGTAATGCAGAGCACAGAGTAATATGTAGAACTGTGGAGGAGAGAGAGCGCAAACAGGGTCTTACTTCGATAAAATGAGTAGACCAGAAATGGTCGTTGCTCACCTGGTCAGGTTGTGTAGCACACAGCCAGCATACACACAAAATGGCTGCTGCAGGGTCCACACATCAACGGTTAAACGTAGAAGACAAAAGGCAATGTAGGACTGAGTTCACAGGACCTGTGCTGCACACACAGGATACGGTCAAAGGATCACAAGTGGCTTTTATGTCCGATGTGCTTCGGAGTCAGACTGGACTCCTTCCTCAGGGTGCCAACAATACTGTTGGCTCCCTGAGGAAAGAGTCGGGTCTGACTCTGAAACGCGTCGGAAATAAAAGCCACTTGTAATCCAGTCTCCTTTTGACCATCTCCTCTGTGTGCAGCGCGGGTCCGGTGAACACAGTCCTGCATTGCCAGTTGTCTACTACAGAGCACAGAGTGCTACAGAAGAGTAATACAGCAGTAGAAGCTCAAAGTAAAAGCAGCACAGAGCAACAGAGAAGATGTTCACAAGCAGGGATCACTGCAAGTTCTCAGTGCAAAGTCTCACCAATCAGAATTATCAATCCTGGAAATTCAAGGTGAAGATGGTGCTCATAAGAGAAGGTATGTGGAAATATATGCAGGAACATGTGCCTCATCCATTACCAGATGATTGGCTAGAGAAGGATCAGAAAGCACAAAGCACTATCTCCCTCAGTGTAGATGATGTTCAGATTGTGCATATATGCAAGTGTGCAACTGCAAAAGAGATGTGGGATGAGTTACAGAAAGTGTATGAAACATCAAATCTCAGCAATAAGCTTTATCTCATGAGAAATCTGTACCAGTCTAAGCTAAGTGATGGCCAGAATATGCAGGACTATGTAAGAAACACCCTAGAGATTGTGGAGTGTGGAGACTGTGGGGTGTCTCAGGGTTATTGGAGAAGAAATTAAAGACTTTCATGTTGCTGCACTACTATTCAGTGGTCTTCCAGAAAGTTATGACACACTTGTCACTGCACTAGATGCACGGCTAGATGATGAGCTCACACTAGAATATGTTATAGGCAAGCTTGTAGATGAATTTATGCACAATGCACAATGTAAACAGTAGTAATGAATCAAGTGCAAAAACAGCATTAAAGACACATGACTTTCCTAAAAATAAGAGCAATCTAAGGAAATGTTAATGTTTTGTCTGTAAAAAGCCTGGCCACCTTAAAGCAGACTGCAGAATTTGGAAAGCAAGAATGAGTCAGCTTAAAAAGCAGAACAGTGATCAAAAGGTTAAAACAGCTGTAAAGGAAACATTTGCATGTGTTGTATCTGCATTTAATACCAGCACAGGCTCATCTGCAAAGCATATATGGTGTATAAACTCTGGTGCTAGCAGCCATATGACAAATAACAAGGATTTCTTCACTGACCTTGATGAAAGCAACTTAGAAAGGTCATCTTAGCTAATGATCAATATATGACTTCAGAAGGAGTAGGAGCTGCTACCTCGACTGTCCAGTTTCCTCACAAAGCAGAAAGATCCCAGTAAAGGATGTTCTCTATGTTCCCAGTCTTGAAAGCAATCTTCTGTCTGTAAAGAAGCTTACGCAAAAGGGGAATGTAGTTACTTTTAAAGACAACAGCTGCATTATATCAAAGAAGGGTCACACTGCCGTAGAAGGAAAAATCCAAAATGAACTTTATCAATTAAAATGCAAAGAAAGAGTGTACAGTACTAGACAAGATCTGCATAAGAACTGTATTCATGAATGGCACAGGCGTCTTGGGCACAGAGACCCAGGAGCAGTAAGGAAGCTAGGTCAACTTGCAAATGGTGTTGAAATCAAGCAATGTAGTCAAATGATGAAGAGCACTAGCTGTCTTAAAGGGGCAATGTCCAGAAAATCCTTTCCTAAAGTAAGCAGCACTAGATCTGCATAGCCACTGGATTTGATATACACAGATGTTTGCGGTCCAATAAGTGTTCATGTTCAAACTCCAAGCAAGAAGAGAATATTTTCTCACATTTATTGATGACTATTCCAGATATACAGTCACCTACCAGCTTCACAGTAAGGATGAAGTTTCACAGAAACTCGAAAAATATCTTGCCATAGTGTTTAACAAATTTGGAAGAATGGCAAAAGCCCTGTATACAGATAATGGGACTGAGTATACAAGTGGTAAGGTGCAAACCATTTTGAAAAAGAATGGAATCATATTCCAGACTGCCATTCCATGCAACCCAGAACAGAATGGCATTGCAAAGAGAAAGAACCGCACTCTCTGTGAAAGTGGAGGAAATATGTTGTTTGATGCTAATCTGCCTACAACGTATCAGGGAGAAGCCATCATGACAGCTTGCTATCTTCAAAACAGACTGCCAGGTAAAGCCTCAAATAAAACTCCATATGAGCTATGGAACTGTGAGAAGCTTAACCTGAAGCACCTCAGGATATTTGGAAGCAAAACGTTAGTGTATGTTCCCAAAGAAAAACGTTCCAAGTGGGAACCACATGCAAGGCAAGGAGTCCTGGGGCTATAGCAAAACTCAAAAGGGATACAGAATCCTGCACCTAGAGACCAACACAGTAACAATCAACAGAGATGTAGTGATTGATGAGATCTCTGTTTCACTCAAATTCCATGAAGTTACACCAGTCATTCAGGCCAAGAAACAAGAACAGGAATCTCAATCACCAAACCCAGACACTGAAAAGGAAAACACTGAAGTCTGGATAAGCTCTGAAGCCAGCAAGGAAGAAACAGAAGAACAAAGTCAACCTCCAGTCAGGAGATCAGAAAGACCAAACAAAGGTATCCCAAGTAGACGCTTTTCTAAGGCCCCTTTCACATCAGCGTTTTTTTTAAATCGCGGCAGATGCGGTGAAAAAAACGCATCTGCCGCGATTACTGCATAACCGCGACACTTGCGGCACAGTTGCGGCAAGCCCCATGCAATGTCTATGGGGCCTGCGGTAAGTGTGCGGCAGGTGCGGCAAGTGCGGTTTCGGCACTTGCGGCAGGTGCTGCCGCAAAAAAAACGCGGTCAGCCGCGTTTTTTTTTGCGGCCGCACCTGCCGCAAGTGCCGATACCGCACTTGCCGCACCTGCCGCAAGCCCGCATAGACATTCTATGGGGCTTGCCGCAATTGTGCCGCAAGTGTCGCGGTTATGCGGTAATCGCGGCAGATGCGGTTTTTTCACCGCATCTGCCGCGATTTCAAAAAACCGCTTATGTGAAAGGGGCCTTATATAGTCAAAACACTTCCTGAATCAGAGCCACAGTCAAGGCAAGGAAAAAGAGCTCTCAGAAGCCAAAGGTTCGTCAAAACTCCAGAAATGAGAGTTACAGCCAAGCAGTGGGGGCACTTCTGTATATGAGGACAACCATGGATGTATTGGACTTGCCAGCAATGAGAAGATTAGTGCAAGAAATTGTATTTTGATTTCTTATACTCCTGGACCTGTATGTTAAGTTGGTTATTACTAATTGTTAATAAAAACTATCTGATTAAAAAAAAAAAAAAAATCACCACTTACATGACTTAGTGGAACATGGTGTACTAGAGTTTGTTTATTGCGAGTCTGACAAGATGATAGCTGATGGTATGACAATACCATTGCCGAGAGCCAAGTTTGAGGACTTCAGAACCGCAATGGGACTAAAAGGATAAATAGTTGTTGAGTGGGGGTGTTGGAATATGTTTAGTGCAAAAACTCTATTCCTGTATATGTATGTGTTCTATTGCTAGGTTTTTGTATTGTCTATAAAGTTAGGTAAAAAAAAACTCACAGAGGCTCACACACAGGAAGGACCATGAGACTGCTCTCAGTTTCCTGTGTCTGTGCATGAGAGGAGAAGCAGCCTGCTGATGCTGCACAGAGACACTTAGGCTTTGTGGAATCAGGAATATACATATCATATCTGTAACTATTGCTAATTAAGGCTCTGTTCTGTTGTCAACACGCTTTGAGAGTATCCTGAATGATCAGCTGCCAACATTAAGAAAGAGAGAGAGAGATAACCTGAACAGAAATTTGGCTTGGAGGACCAGTATATAGTGTTTACACAATGAAAAATAGGAGGTAATGGATTGAGTTTATCAATTAATTTTAAGTTACCAACTTCAGTATGATAAAAAAATCTCTTTATTACAAAGGTTTAAAAAAGATCAAGGAACCTACGAATGTGACAGACAGTGAAACAAAACACACCATACGTAGGAACGCAAAAATTGGGCCACCGCAAATGAATCCTATCAAGACCCTATGTTCTTCCCCTGCCTACCAGTTGAGGTTTTACAAACCCTAATTTGTGGTGGCCCCACTCACCGGTGACTCACCCTGAACTTGCCTTAACTGGCAAAATGGGGTGATGGAGGAAAGAGTTCTGAATTAGACTTAACTTGATAGTCCAGAAATGTTTCCGTATAGTCCTCAGGGGGATTTTTGCGGGTCCATATTGGGTTCCAGATATTTAGATAAATGAGTTTCTCCAATAGCTTGACGCGTTTCACCCCATCCTATGTAACAGGGCTCATCAGAAGGTTCGGAGATCATGTTGTAACTCGTCTAAAAACAAAAGGTCTCTTATAGATATATTTGGAAGTAACTTCAACAGTTAACATTTTTTAATCCAACATCATGAAAAATGCTTGTTATTCTGGCAATGTGAGTACTCCAAAGTGGCAAAACAACACACATATGTGTGATGGTGGGCCTACCTTGTTACTGGTCAATCCAGATAAATTGTAGGTTTCCTCTGGAAGACCTTATCAGATGCTAGACACATCTGATGGTTGGTGGGTGAATGATACTAAAGGGAGGTGGAGGAATTTATTTAAAGATTGTTCAAGGCAACCCAAATATAAACTACATAGAGGCCTCGAAACCAACCACAGTGATCTTACCCCCTGTATGATGTAACAAGTCAAGGCAAACATCCATCACTGTTAACCAGACCACTAAATATCGGGCCTCCAACTAATAATATGTCAGAACATAAGAGTCACTTCTCCATATAATAATGAACTATATATATATATATATATATATATATATGGAGGATGTGAGAAAATCTTACCAGGGAGGTGTCACTGGGAGAACCAGTGCATTTGTTCTGAGCATGCTCAGTACCTGTCACGGGTGGCACGGATGACAGGGTGGAGGCCACGCGCAGACGATCCCAGCGTTTGGCCCACCAGCCATGATGGTGGAGGATGGTCCGTCTCTTTCAGGAGCATTTACCTTCTGTGTTGATGGAAAGAAGGTGTGATGAGATCTCTCTATTATGGGGAGACGGCTGTGGAGGTCTTGCGCTCGGTCTGGTTTTATCCACCAATGTTGTAGGTCACTAGGACCCAGCAGACTCCTTCCACCTTTATAAGGAGGTTCATTACCCTTCCTCGGTGCAGGTGATAGTTCCTTGTGCACACTTTATCCTTGCTCCAGCAGAAGCTGAGTTTGTGGAGGTTGCTGTGTTCTGCTGTCAGATAAGTGTTTCCTTTTCCCAAATGTCTGTCTTCCCTGGTGTTTGTCTTTAGTTGATAGTGGAGGGGTCTAGTGAACCTCTCCATCTGATCCTTAGATAAGATAGATCTAGGATCAGAGAGGGACGAGGTTCGTGGTCGGCGACAGTTGAGGAGACTGTATAGGGACGTTAGGGCAGACAGGGTCAGCTCTAGGAAGTCTAGGGGTCACCGTCTCCTTCTTGTGCCCTTAGCATTAGGGACTCCTGATCCCCCCCCCCCGTCGTTATCCTACGCTGGGTGTCTTCCCCACTCCCAGCGTGACATTATCACCTGCCATAACTGTAAGTGAAGGAAGGGGAGGATTTGATTTTCCTTCCTTTCCTTATGGATCCTGTATCTGCTTTAGCCCAGCAGCTGCAGACCTTGTCTTTGGAGGTTGCGGACCTTCGGTCGGCTCTGCAGGGACCACAACCGCAACATGGTGTCTTGGGGAATCAAGCAGTGGGTCCGGCCAGACCGGAACCTAAGGTTGCCCTCCCTGACAGGTTTTCAGGAGGCAGAGACAAATTTACTGTGTTCAAAGAGGCCTGTAAATTATACTTTAGGCTTAAGCCGTATTCCACTGGTGATGAGCAGCAGCGGGTAGGAATTATTATATCATTGCTGCAGGGGGATCCCCAATCCTGGGCTTTCTCTCTGCCACAGGACTCTACTTGTCTCCAGTCTGTGGATGGATTTTTTGACGCCTTAGGCCTCATATATGATGACCCTGACCGTGTCTCTTTGGCTGAATCCAAATTGCGCCATCTCCACCAGGGGACTCGGTCGGCGGAATCATATTGTTCTGAGTTCCGCAGGTGGGCTATGGACACAAAGTGGAACGATCCGGCTCTCAGGAGTCATTTTTGCCAGGGTCTTTCAGAAAGACTGAAGGATGCCCTGGCAGTGTATGAGACCCCCCCGTCCCTGGAGGCAGCTATGTCGTTGGCTATTCGCATGGATAGACGCCTCCAGGAGCGGAGGGGTAGACCTCCTGCAACTGGGAGCCCTTCTCATGATGGTTCCTTGTTGCCGGGTGGTCACTCGGAGGGCGAGTCATTTCTCCCGAGGGGGGAGGAACCTATGCAGCTTGGAGGAGCGGCGGCCTCGAGGCTCTCCTCCGGTGCCTCCCGGGGCAGGGGGAAGGGGGTCTGTTTTTTCTGTGGGAAAGGAGACCATTTTATCGGGGCCTGTCCCTACGCTCCTAAACGGACTAGGGTGCCGGGACCTCGTGTGACTATGGGGGGTGTGGAGGTGGTCGAGCGGGAGGTGTGTGTATCCTCCGTTTGTACTTCCCATTTTCTCCTGAGTGCAGAGGTGGCGCTAGAGAGCAAAACGGAAGGCATTTCTGTGTTTGTGGATAGTGGTGCGGGAATCTGCATGGTGGATGCTCGTTTTGTACACGCTCATGGGCTTAACCGCTGTTTATTGTCTCGCCCCATCCGTATCTATGCCATCGACTCAGCCCCTCTTGCTCAGGGTAGTCTCACACATATCGTACATAACATTAAGTTAACGGTTGGATCCCAACATCAGGAGACGTTATCTTGCTATGTCTTAGACGGTCTCCCCGCTCCCATTGTCCTGGGCTTGCCATGGTTGATTAAACATAATCCCGTAGTGGATTGGCAGTCCAGGGACATTGTGGAATGGAGTGATTTTTGTTCGGAGAATTGTTTGGCTACATCCCTTTCGGTGGTATCTGCTGAATCTCTGCCCCCATTCCTATCGGAGTATGAGGATGTGTTCTCAGAGAAGGGGTGCCGAGACTTGCCCCCTCATCGGGCATATGATTGCCCTATCAACCTCGTTCCCGGAGCTAAACTGCCCAAAGCTAGGATGTTTACTATATCTGGTCCCGAAAGACAAGCAATGAAGGATTTCATTTCTGAAAGTCTGGAGACGGGACACATTAGGCCCTCCACGTCGCCGGTTGCGGCTGGTTTCTTTTTTGTGAAAAAAAAAGATGGGGGCCTCCGTCCTTGTTTGGATTTTCGGGAATTGAATCGGATTACTGTCCGTGATCCATACCCCCTCCCTCTGATCCCTGATTTATTTAGTCAGGTTGTGGGTGCCAAATGGTTCTCCAAGTTGGATTTGAGGGGGGCCTACAACCTGATTAGGGTCAGAGAGGGGGATGAATGGAAAACTGCGTTTAATACCCCGGACGGCCATTTTGAAAGTCTCGTAATGCCGTTCGGGCTCACTAACGCCCCGGCGGTTTTCCAACATTTTGTCAATGATATTTTCCATCATTTGGTGGGTAGATTTGTAGTTGTTTACTTGGACGATATCTTGATCTATTCCCCCGATATGGAGACGCATCAGTCCCATGTCAAACAGGTGTTGCAGGTCTTACGAGACAACAAACTGTATACTAAACTCGAGAAATGTGTTTTCGCCGTTCAGGAGGTTCGTTTTTTGGGGTACCTCTTGTCGCCGTTGGGTTTCCGGATGGATCCGGAAAAGGTCCGGGCGGTGCTAGATTGGGAACAGCCGGACAATCTACGGGCATTGCAACGTTTTTTGGGGTTTACCAATTTTTACCGTAAATTTATTAAGAACTATTCGGTACTGGTGACGCCTCTTACGGACATGACTAGGAAGGGGACGGATTTTTCTGAGTGGTCTGATTCTGCTCGCCAGGCTTTTTCCTCCCTGAAGCGTTGTTTTGCTTCCGCGCCTGTTCTTTGTCAGCCCGATCTTTCTCAGCCCTTCATTGTGGAAGTGGATGCGTCTGAGGTGGGGGTGGGGGCTGTGTTGTCGCAGGGCCCTTCGCCTGGGAGATGGGTGCCCTGTGCGTTCTTCTCCAAGAAGTTGTCTTCGGCCGAGAGGAATTATGATGTGGGTAATAGGGAGCTGTTGGCTATTAAGTTGGCTTTTGAGGAATGGCGGCACTGGCTGGAGGGGGCTGTCCATCCCGTCACGGTTATTACCGACCATAAGAACCTGTCTTACCTTGAGTCCGCCAGGCGTCTCAATCCCCGGCAGGCCAGGTGGTCTTTGTTTTTCACGAGATTTAATTTTACCGTCACCTACCGTCCGGGGGTTCAGAATGTGAAGGCGGATGCATTATCGCGTAGTTTTCCGGGTGGTAGTACTCATGAGAGTCCCGTCCCCATCTTGCAGGAGGGGGTGGTTGTTTCTGCTCTTTGCCCTGATCTAGAGGGGGAGGTGTTGAAGGTTCAGGGGGGCGCCCCTGCCTCCTGCCCTTCTGGGAGGCTTTTTGTGCCGTTCTCTTTGCGCCTCAGGGTGCTGTCAGAGCATCACGACTCTGTACTGGCGGGGCATCCGGGCGATAGGGCCACTTTCGATCTCTTGTCTCGTCGCTTTTGGTGGCCGGGGTTGAGGAAGGACGTAGCGGAATTCGTATCCGCCTGTGGTGTGTGTGCACGTGCTAAGGTTCCGCATACCCGTCCGTCTGGGTCTCTCGTGCCATTGTCTATTCCTGAGAGGCCATGGACACATTTGTCAATGGATTTTATCACCGATCTTCCGGCGTCTGTGGGCAAGACGGTGGTACTGGTAGTAGTAGATAGATTCAGTAAGATGGTTCGCTTTGTGGCACTGCCCGCACTTCCTAATGCTCGGACTCTGGCACAGGTGTTCGTAAGTGAGATTGTGAAGCTTCATGGGGTTCCCTCCGATGTGGTTTCTGATCGCGGTACTCAGTTCGTCTCCAAATTTTGGAAGGCTTTTTGTACACGTTTGGGGATAACGTTGTCCTTTTCTTCTGCTTTTCATCCTCAGTCTAATGGTCAAACCGAACGTGTGAATCAGAATTTGGAGACGTACCTGAGGTGTTTTGTCTCTGACCATCAGGAGACTTGGGCAAATTATTTGCCCTTGGCCGAATTCGCCCTTAATAATCGTCTTCAGGAGTCCACTGGCAAGTCACCGTTCTTCGGTGCATATGGGTTTCATCCTCAGTTTGGTACTTTTAGCGGTACGAGTCCTTCCGGAGTTCCGGAGGAGGACCGTTTTACCTCGTCCCTCTCCTCGGTTTGGCGGGGTGTACAGCGTAGCTTGAAGCTCTTAGGTGACAGGTACAAACGTATGGCTGACAGGAAGCGTGCGCCAGGTCCGGACCTATGTGTGAATGACTACGTGTGGTTGTCTACCAAGAATGTGAAGTTGAAGGTGCCCTCTTGGAAGTTGGGGCCCAGGTTTATTGGCCCCTATAGGATAACCGCCGTTATCAATCCCGTGGCGTTTCGTCTTGCGTTGCCTCCTGCTCTTAAGATTCACGATGTGTTTCACAGGTCGCTCCTCAAGCCGTATGTGCCGTCGTCTAACCCATCTCCTTTGCCTCCTGAGCCCATCTGTGTGGCGGGGAATCTGGAATTCGAGATCTCGAGGGTGGTTGATTCTCGCATGTTGCGCCGTTCTCTTCAGTATTTGGTGCACTGGAGGGGGTACGGTCCTGAGGAGCGGATGTGGGTGCCGGCGTCGGAGGTGTCCGCCGCAAGGCTGGTCCGCGCTTTTCACCGTTCCCATCCGGATAAGCCTGGTCCTGAGTGTCCGGGGGCCACTCGTAGGAGGGGGGGTACTGTCACGGGTGGCACGGATGACAGGGTGGAGGCCACGCGCAGACGATCCCAGCGTTTGGCCCACCAGCCATGATGGTGGAGGATGGTCCGTCTCTTTCAGGAGCATTTACCTTCTGTGTTGATGGAAAGAAGGTGTGATGAGATCTCTCTATTATGGGGAGACGGCTGTGGAGGTCTTGCGCTCGGTCTGGTTTTATCCACCAATGTTGTAGGTCACTAGGACCCAGCAGACTCCTTCCACCTTTATAAGGAGGTTCATTACCCTTCCTCGGTGCAGGTGATAGTTCCTTGTGCACACTTTATCCTTGCTCCAGCAGAAGCTGAGTTTGTGGAGGTTGCTGTGTTCTGCTGTCAGATAAGTGTTTCCTTTTCCCAAATGTCTGTCTTCCCTGGTGTTTGTCTTTAGTTGATAGTGGAGGGGTCTAGTGAACCTCTCCATCTGATCCTTAGATAAGATAGATCTAGGATCAGAGAGGGACGAGGTTCGTGGTCGGCGACAGTTGAGGAGACTGTATAGGGACGTTAGGGCAGACAGGGTCAGCTCTAGGAAGTCTAGGGGTCACCGTCTCCTTCTTGTGCCCTTAGCATTAGGGACTCCTGATCCCCCCCCCGTCGTTATCCTACGCTGGGTGTCTTCCCCACTCCCAGCGTGACAGTACCTAAAGCCAGATCCTGGAAACAATCCTTTTTTCTCCGGAACCAGCTTCATAGACTTCCATGGTATGTGCTCTGGACCAGGCCGGATTTGTTTCTGTCCGTTTTTATCCGGTGTGCCCAAAATTGGAGCAGTCTCCGATTCTGGGTACGGGAAAAAAAAGACACAAACTGAATTAACACAAACGGATTGTCATATATGGCCAATCTGGCACCAAAGGGATACATGGGAGGCAAAAATGGATCCCGGCCTATCCATTTCAAAACATGTATGCCCGGATAACCGAAAATGTGGTATGAAGCCAGACTTATAGAACCAAACTCAAATTCAATTTAGAACATTAGAACGAACCCTTATTTCACAAATGTTTCCAAAGGCAGCCTGCATGGATGGGGCTGGATACCACCAGTGGCGATGGGACTGAATGAAAAACTTGGTTGCAATAATTAAGGGATACGTTTGTTCATATAGCCGACATTTATCATAAATCTGTGATTTGTTAAGTGCAGTTGCCCATAGAAACCAATCAGAAACCAATTTCCCTTTTTGCTTGCACTGATATTAACACATAACTTATGGTGGTAACTCAATCTTTCGACCAATAATTAATGCAGATGTGGCACCCCAGAGTCATAGTGCCACAGTGTCACCATTGTTAGGTGTCACCAGTGAGCACTAAAGGGTGTTCCACTCAGGCAGTACACAAACAACACCAACACCTCCCAGACAGAAGGGGGAGACCAAGCCTGGCTTCAGGGTGAGCTCCCCTATATATTCTGGTCTGAGGAGCAACAACTTCAGTTCAGCTCCTGGGAGGGCTGTGAAGAGTGCAGTTCCTAGGAGGACTATGAAGCAGACCTGGGTGTAAATGAGCTGTGCCAGGCTCATCCCAAGGTCCACTGCTGAACACCAGGCCTAAGGCTAGGGTCTGAGGAAAGAGGAGAGACAGAAACCTATGAGGAGGCTGCACCACTCTGTGCTTCCCTTCCCTGAGAGGAACAATTCCAGAATGGACACCGGAGTCTGAGACTGTGCAGATTCACACACACCGACAGTCAACACTGGAGAGTGGGGGACTCCAGATTCTCCAGCTACACGGTACCAGGGGCACAGCAACATATAGAATCCAGAAACACTGACTTCCCGGAGTGGGGTAGAGAAGTGAAGGACTTGAGTTGCCTGTCATACTAGTAGACGCAGACAGAGACAGGGCCGACAGCCTAGCTTAAGCAACTGCAGGGGCCACCACACAAGCGCAGTGAGGAAGCCAACACAACCCGGCCGTGTGAGAAATACCCTGAACTGCTCTTCAGACTCCTGGGACAGCTTATAACATCTGCTTTAACTCCAGTAAACAGACTGAGAAACGGCTATCAGGAGTCTGTGTGTGTTAATTACGTCTATTGCCCTGTGCCCTGTAACAGAGCCTTATACCTGCAGAGCCGCCGGCCATCACCAACAGGGAGAGCTGCAGCAAAGTAAGTGACTGTGTGAACCGTAATCCCTCACCAAGCCCCATCATAGACTATTACTCCTGCCCTGGGGACCTCCAGCTCTACCCGGAGAGGGCTTGCCATCTCAGCTGCTCCTAAGCTGCTCCATTGGCCACAACACTTTGGGTGACGTCACTACAAATCCCCTGTTAATACCCCCTTTTTGGACTGATCCCAGGCCACGGGACCGGGTCACAACTACCGTAATACCCCAGTGAGACAGCACCGGCCCAGCTCCCAAGTACCCCATAGCCTGGGGGTGCATCAGTTTTCTGGCGTCACAAACAGGATCCCGTGCCCGTTAAACCCGGGTACTGTGTGCCGTGAATTGTGGAAAATAAGTGTTTTTGAACTGTCTCCATTGTAACGCGCACGGCGCGTGGGAAGCAGTGGGGCGTGTCATCGTGGGCGACACCCTCCAAAGAGTACGAAGCGAGGCCCAGCCTGTGCCCTGATGACATCCGGCGGGGACGCAAAACCCTGCTGCACCAGCGTAACTATTCTTGTACACCCTTACGGAAGAAGAAGACCGGAACAGTCAGCATTAACTAAGGGGGGCGGAAAGATGTCACAGCCGGCGGGGTCCGTACAGCGAGTGGACGGAGCACCCGGCGGTGCTGGAAGGCAAGGAATGTCGCCGATCATGCCGTTCCTGATGCCGTACACCCCGGGAACAATGTGGCTGCCGCAATATTCAGGTGAGCCCAATAGCCTCACTGACTTTAAAGGGGTTAGTTACTATAGCATATGTCACCTGACGGAGGGTCAGTGTGTCACACATATTAATGGGACAGTTAACCGGACATGCGCAGCGGGAGGTAAAGTCCTGGTCTGATGATGACAAAGATACTGTGGCACATGTAATGACCAGGCTAACAGCCACCTTTGAGACCAGTGTGGATGCCCGAGGTAAGATGAGATTCTTTGGGTGCCGGCAAAAGCCACAAGAGAGTGTGAGAGACTTTGCATTAAATTTGCAGGAGGCACTCAGGGCACTCAAACAGGCAGAACCCGCCTGGGCACAAGGGGAAGATAAATTGTTGATAGACCAGTTTGTTGATGGACTATTATTCCCTCCCCATAGAGGATGACTGCAAATGGTGGCCATACAAAATCCATACTTGAACTTTATGGAGTTTAAAGAGAGGGCAATCTGCATACTGCAGGCAGAAAAGCCTCATGATACAAACTCTGCTCAATGCTTGGCTACAGCACAAAACCCATCAGCCATACTAGGGGCTACTGAAAAAACCCTGGAGCCCATCACTAATGAGGCTCTAAACCAAAAGATCGATGCCCTAACCAAACCTGTAGCTGACATGGCCAAAGTGATGCAACAGTTGTGTGGATCCAAGCCCGTGGAGAAGATTGAGCTGGCTACAAGCAAGGAGAATGTCCCATGGATGAGACCCAGGAGATACCCAGCAACTAGAGGATGACCCAACAATCGCTACCAACCGGATGGACAACCCATTTGTCGTTGCTGTGGAGAAGCGGGCCATTTCGCCAGAAAGTGTGCTTTAAACAAGGATCCCCTGGGGAAGCGGGCTGCTCCTCAGGAATGAATTCCCAAGGCCCCTCAAGCTGGTGGGACAGGTACGTGGGAGGATGTCCAATTATACCTGTCATGCTGGATGGAATCCCCCTGAATGCTTTGTTGGACACCGGCTGGCAGATCTCCTCCACACCTTATATCCTTTTTAAGCAGAACTGGGCCGATAACTTTAATATATGGGCTAGTAATGGTAAACTGGTACCACAAATTGGTTTTAAAGAAATGACCATTAAAATTGGGAAGGTTGAATTAAAAGATCGGGGTATAATAATTATTGATGTTGACCGGCATGAGCATGATCCAACTATTTTGATAGGCATGAATGTGATGGAACATTGTCTTGCAGAAATTATTGGTGGGTTTACAGTGCATGGCCGGTACTGCCAGTTCCGGGCAACAGTGAGTCCTGCAGAAGAATATAAAGGCTCTAATGATGAAGCAGCAGGTAGAGTTGTCAGGTGGAGAGATTGGAAGTGCAAGGGTAAGTGATCCAATACCCATTGTAATTCCTCCCAAAACTGAAATGATGGTCTGGTGTAGAGCCGCAATATGCATAAGAGGGCAAGACTATCAGGCCCCGGCAGAACCCGTGTACTCAGACAGTAGGCCCACTGTACTGACGGCCTGAGGAGTAGTTGAGGTACACAGGGGGAGAGTGCCAACACACCTTCTAAATTGCGGGGGGGGAGGTAATCCTACCAAAGTATGCTACCATGGCTACATTATACACTGTGGATAACAACGCCATCATCACAGTTGAAACCATTGAACCCATCAAGTCAGGCAGATTGTAATGGCTCAGAGGGAAAACTAAAGGACTGGTGCCAAAAGTTACATGTAGGTACCAGTTCTATACCCTCCCATCAAAAGCACGGAGTATACTGAGTAGTGAGGGAGTACAAGCAGATCTTCAGTAAACACCCTCTAGACTTTGGTCAGATCAAAGGGGTAAAACACAACATACCCACATGTAATCATCCACCCATAAAAGAGAGGTATAGACCCGTACCACCCGCTCACTACCAATGTGCTAAAGACATGCTCAAAGAGATGAAGGAAGCAGGGGTAATAAGAGACAGTTGTAGCCCCTAGGCAGCTCCTTTAGTGCTAGTGAAAAAGAAGGATGGGACCATGAGGATGTGCGAAGAGTATCGGCAGATCAACCGCATTACACACAAGGATGCATACCCATTACCCAGAATAGAAGAATCATTAGCTGCATTTAAATCTGCTAATTACTTTTCCACCTTAGATCTGGCTAGTGGGTATTAGCAAGTTCCTATGGCAGAGGCTGACCGTAAGTAGACAGCGTTCACCACGCCCATGGGCCTCTGTGAGTTCAATTGTATGCCGTTTGGACTCTGCAACACACCTGGCACATTCCAGAGACTAATGGAGTGTTGCTTGGGACACAAGAACTTCGAAACTGTTCTCCTGTACCTGGATGATGTCATAGTCTACTCCAAGATGTATGAAGAGCATCTACAACATCTAGCTGAAGTATTTGAAGTCTTGTCCGGGAACGGCATGAAGATCAATCCATCTAAGTGTCACCTGCTGAAACCAAAGGTGCAATACCTGGGACTTATAGTGAGCTCAGAAGGAGTAGCACCGGATCCCGAGAAGATTACAGTGAGAAGGGATTGGCCAAGACCCACCAGCGAGAAAGAGGTGAAGCAGTTCCTGGGACTGGTAGGCTACTATAGAAGGTTTATCAAAGGCTTCACCAAGTTAGCAGCTTCTCTACAAGATGTCCTGGTAGGACAGTCTAAGAAGTCTTCAGCCCGAAGTCCTCCTTTCAGTGGACTGAAGAAAGAGAAGAATCCTTCAGGAAGCTGAGGTTAACCTTGACGGGGGAAGAGATCCTGGCATACCCTAATTACCATCAACCCTTCATTGTGTACATGGATGCCAGCAAAGTGGGACTGGGAGCAGTGCTATCACAGATGCAAGAAGGCAAAGAAAGAGTCATTGCCTATGCAAGCAGGAAGCTCCGGCCTACTGAAAGAGACCCTAAAAATTGCAGTTCCTACAAGTTAGAACTACTGGCAGTAGTTTGGGCTGTAACAGAGCGTTTTAAACACTACTTGGCAGCTGTAAAGTTTACCATCTACACTGACAACAATCCGTTAACACACCTGGAGTCAGCAAAACTAGGTGCGTTAAAACAGAGATGGAAGGCCCGGCTGTCTAATTATGACTTCAACATCAAATACAGAGCAGGTCGCAAGAATGGGAATGCAGATGCCTTGTCCCGAATGCCACACTTAGAAAATATGGAAGAGGAATCGGAGGAGCTGGAAGAAATAGAACTACCGGCCTTTCACCGCCCTAAAGCAACAAGTGTGCATCACTGATCCCAGGCCATGGGACCGGGTCAAGAACTACCGTGATACCCCAGTGAGACAGCACCGGCCCAGCTCCCGAGTACCCCATAGCCTGGGGGTACATCACAGACTATTGGCTGCTGAAACAGTGCATTACCTATTAGATTAATATGATTAAATTAATTACTTTATTGTATCATAAGTTTACCTGTATACTGTAAAACTAAAGCAGTATATTATGAAGTTAGAATGTAGCATAAACATCAGCCAAAAATCTTATCATTCATTAACCTGTGCAGTTATATCTGTGTAATAAATATAGGTTTTAGGCGGCCGTCACACGCTGAGATATCCTTAGCGATATTGTAAGCGATCACGTGCACGCGCAATCGCTTACAATATCGCTCACATCGCTGGTGAGATGTCACACAGACAGACTCACCAGCGATGCGGAGCCGCGATCTCGCTCGTTACTATGGTACACATCGGGTAACTAGGGCCGCGCGTCGCTTAGTTACCCGACGTGTACCATAGTTACCATCTCCCAGCATAGGCGCGGTCGCTGGGAGATGGATCATCGTGGTGTCATACACCACGATGATGCAGATCGTTGCATCGTTCATCGCTAGATCTGAGAACCGAACCTCAGATCAGCGATGTCACGATCAAGCGATTTAACATCGTAAATCGCTTGATTACATGCAACGATATCGTGCCCGATATCGCTTAAGCGATCAAAAAGGAGATCGCTTAAACGATATCGGGCAAGATATCGTTCCGTGTGACGGCCCCCTTAATGAGATTCTTGTTATCTGACAGTCAGGCCTGGCTCCTATCTGCCTGCTATTATATACCATGTTGCCTAACAACACTGTGAGTCTTCCTATATGTGTACAATGTCTGTGTTCAGTGGATGGGGGAAAGCGTTTACATAAATATAATGTATTTCAATTACACATATATAGTGATACCTCGGTTTTCATCAATAATCCGTTCAAAAACTATCGGCGATGAAACCGATGAGAACTGGGGCAATGATTTCCATAGGGAACAATGTAAAGTCAATTAATTTGTTTTCAGACACGGCAACATACATACAAAAACACATTTTATAGAGAATAAAGATAGCAATTAATACTAGAATCAATCAGAAATTCCTATAAAATTAATATGAAAGACTAATTTAAAGAATAAATAAACATTTAATATGGTATTTTATTTTTATAAACACTGTTTTTGGCTTATGGAAGACGCCGAGGAAGGGAGAGAGGGTGCACATATTATTTTTTTGAAGGGGAATCACATGGGTCACCATTTTTTATTGGAAAATTAGCAACGATGTAGCTATGAAAAAAATGACGAAAACCAAGACACAATTGTCATTTACAAAATCGACAAAATCGATGTCAACGAAAACTGAGGTATCACTGTCCTTGAATTCATGCAAATGCTTCAAATATCAAACAATTCCCTATATAACAATCCACACAAGTTTCCAAAGTTTGACAAATTCTGAAAGGCTGAATTATTGGCATAATAATTGGAAAGTTGCGTGGGTAGAGGCCAGTGGCGCAACTTGAAGCTCATGGGCCTTGATGCGAAAGCTCCTACGGGGCCCCCAATTATTGCAAAGCTTTAATAGCATTAGTCTTTTTCTATAGGCCACTGGGACTTTTGGGCCCCCCTCCCCAGGCACCAGGGCCCGGGTGTATTCTCAATCCCTGCACCTGTTGTACTTACTCACTGGTAGAGGCCATAAATAGGATCTGAGTAGGCACCATGTATTGAGTTATGATCTGATGAAGATGCAGGAGTTAGTTATTGCTAGGATTGTTGCATTAAAAGATCACTCACAGAAGTAACCCCAACGCCATATATGCACACAACAAAACGCCAGCATGGAAATCTGCCCTAATATTATGCAAATTGATTTTTTTCCTTTGCTCTTTTTTATCAGAGGCGATGGCTGCCTCCATTTTCATCATACATACTATCCACTTGTCTGTCCAAGGCTGATTTTAATTAAAAAAAAAGTATAGCTTCATCCTAGTTTTCCTTAGTTTAATTGAAACATAGGCACAAGTAGAGATGAGTCTGTTTAGTGTAGTGTCCAGTCTAAATGATGGTAACAAATGGGCTCATGCAATTTGATCACTGTACGTTAAATACTTCATATTTGTACGTGTAGCAAGCTTGATAAAGACCTCACTGTAGGTCGAAACGTCGCTGATATGGACGGACAATAAAGAGCATTGAAAATTCATCAACTGGTTAGGTGTCGTCCTTTGTTTTCTTTGGAGTTATGGTCCGGGTGAATCTCCCTGGAGTGACTTGCACCTTTCAGAGCGTGTAAGAAGACAAAACCCAATTTATCCACTGGTGCTGTGCCCCTCGTGTGTCAGCACTCATGCGGCCTTTGGGGCTGGTGGTCGCCGCTAATAAAAGTCTCACACACCACAGCTGGAGTTCTGTTACTTTTACTCAGTTCTTTCAGCATGGCCACCGGGTACGTCCCTTGCCAACCTCCTGTTCAGCGTTGTCTCCAGAATCGGGTCAGTGCAGTCAAGCCACGGTCGGTGCCCTTTCTTTCCACTCTAGGTGTTCCTGTTTCTGGTGGTCTGTCTTTCTCTCCCAGAGCTATAAGGGGTAGTTCTCTGCTGGGGCGAGCACAACACTACTCTGCCCCCCAGGCTCTCAGCGCCTCCGCAGCACAGAGATCAAGTACCGGGGGCCACTTGTACTGTTGTGTCCCCTCCCGGGCACTGCTCCCTAGTTGAGCCACCTTCCCCAAGTTGTGTCGGGTGTTCGGCTACAGCTCCCGTTAGAAGCTTGGGGCCTCCGGTTCAATGGCTTTGGCATACAGGTTCCTCACCGTTTTCAGGGCATGGTCCCTGTCCACCAACCCCTCCGTTTCGTCAGATTCAGGCGTACGGAGATCGATGTCTCATCCACACCCCAAAGGCCCCAAGGGCTCTCTTCTTCTCCCACCTGTCGGTTTTTCCCTCCAGTGGAGTCGGCACCGCACCGCCGTTACAATCCCGACTTCCACTCCCGATGGTCTCTACTCTCCAACTCCTACTACTCTGTCCCCTATTTTGAACCTGGGTCCTCCCTCAGGGTCCATAACCCGTCCCAGGGGCCTACGGTTGTGTGTGTTTTGGGCTTAACTGCATCACCCAGCAACTGGAGAGCAGAGGCACTACTCCCCTTAACTGTAGGAGTGCAGTACCTCTGGTGGCGGCCTACCCGGTGGGGCGCCACATATCTACTAACATTGGTTTAATTTAGACACTATTAGCTGCATTTTTGGATTTTTTTTTAGATCAGGGGGATTTCTTGAGCTAATTTAATGATCAGTATTGTCTGTATACGCTATTAACTACTCAGCTCTTAGACCCCCTTGGATAAACTTTTCCAGTATGTGTAGTTTGGTGTAACCATTGTCTCCTTTATTGTCCTTCCCCTCTGTTTAGGGGTCATTTGCTCTACTCCCTTCTTTACAACTTAACCTGTCGATTTTTAACTATGTGTTTATGTAATGCAGTCATGTACATCATTGTGTGACTTTGTAAATAAAACAACCTCTTTTTCACTTTTGCAACAAACTGAGAGAGTCGGTTTTGATCTTGATTTTGTACAGCATTACACACATTCCTTTGAGAACCACTTTAGAAACTCAGTATTCTCCTGGGTATAACACAACCTCATACAGCGTTGGAATTCTGTACCCGGTTTACTCACGTCAGTTGCAATTGGCCACCAGGCGCTTCTCTCTACCAAGTCCAGCCTGGCCTGTCCACAAGGAATTGGGATAGCTCGCCTAGGTCCCCACTGTATGCCTCTCCGTTCTCGTTTCCACCCCAGGGCTAGGTCCTTCCCTGGAGGAATATCTGGCTAGTCCCGTGTTTGAGACTCTTAATCGAGGCTCCACGGACTCCATTTGCATCTCTGTTCTCGGATCACTCTCTCAGCGCTACTTCTTTGCCTCTCCTGTCAGCGCCTCCGCACGCAGTGCCTCGATCTAGTATCCACAGGTCCTGTCAGGCAACTGGTACCTGTCTCCTGACCCTAGTTCAGCTGCCTTCTCAGTGGGTGCGTCTGGTTGCAGCCACCACTCCTGGAGACTGCGTGGCCTCTGTTTTGGTGATTCGGGATTACAGCATCCGTGCCATGCTCAGGGCCAGTTCCCTGATTCTTGACCACCCCTCTGTCCTACTATCTTAGTCCCGGATCTGGGTGCCCAAGCTGTTCTCAGTCCACCTGTGCCTCTGGGATTCTCTCTCTGTTCTAGCTTGCACACTTGGCTTCGGCTTGCTCCTCACTCGTTACTCACTAACTAACTAACTAACTTCCCACTATCTGTTCTTCCCTGGTCCCCTTTTTGACTTCCCTTACAGAAGGTACGGTACTTTAACGTTGCATAACAAAGCTTATTCTAAAATTACAATAAAATAGGAAAAGATATATACATGCGTGCCAAAAAGGGTTCAGTTCCAGGTTTTTAGGATGTTCATATTGTCTTTGTAACAGTCACACGGCACCTTATCATGGGCTGCAAAACAAAAGTGCTACTGTTCAACCATCCATGATTGTCCTTTTGTTCCTCTTGGCGGTTATTGTCTATTTCTGTTCTAATGTCTATAGGTACCTATCTAAACAACTACGCATTATTCATACTAGTAACTATGTATAAATACCAGTAACTTTATGCAATACTCACGTCCTTTACAGTTCTTACTGTAGTTCGTGTGAGATTCGGGGAGGTTGTGCTTTGTACACCCTCAGGGCATACCATCCCCTCTGTCTCATGTGCCGGGAGTAGCTCACCTTATCCCTTGGGTACAGGTCTCTGTCCCTTCGGCAAATAGGACTCCACGTCCTGTCAGCTGACAAAGACCTCTTCTCCCAGGCCTGATACTTTCATGAACTCCCACCCATTAGCTAGGTGGAAGTTGACCACCCCTCCGCGGTGTCTCTAAGCCGGGTCTGTAGCAGGGGTTTTTCTGGCATGCTCCTTCTCTTTCAGGTTTTCCTCCTCTTGGGCCCACCTTCTCGCCTGGTGTCATCTGTGCTCCTCTTCCTCAACGTGCTGTCTCTGCCTCCAATAATCCTCCCTTTCATCAGGTTCAGTCTCAGTCTCACTGTGTCCACATGGGCTTTTCTCATCCGGGTGGCAGCTTGAAGTTTTGACAGCTCCTCCTACCATTGTGCCCAGTGGATCGGCTTGGCCTCTGTTTTTGCGGGTTCTACTGGGTCGCTTTCCTCCTCTCCACCACTCAGTCTCCACCACTCTCGACCTGGATGTCTGGTCTGGAGCCTTTGGGGCTGACCAGGGTACTTGCAGGGCATTATTCTCAACCTGGACGGTGGCATCTCGGGTTGTTGGCGGTGGATTCTCCAGCTCCGAATGTTCGTTATGCCACCTATGGTACTCGGTCAGCGTGGACTGATGCTGCGGGTCAGACCTTTGGGGTTGTTGAAATGGCAATTTGATGTCATTGCTCCCCATAGGTGGAGCAGTACTCCGTGGCAGATGTATTTAGTAGAAAGAGTGTGTAAGGTAGTGATTAAGCTGGGCCTTTTTGTCTCGTGTACTGTGGCAGTCGGCGCTCCGCAGGCGGGGAATAACACAGTTTCACACAGCATTGGAATTCTGTTTACTCACTTCAGTTCAAATTGGCCACCGGGCGCTTCTCTCTACCAAGTCCAGCCTGGCCCTGTCCAGAAGGAGTCGGGATAGTTCACCTAGTTTGTGATGAGTCTGAAATCACTCTGTGTCAGCAGACTTCTGAATTCTCACTACACGCACTGCACTCTATCAATATTCTCTGGTGCCGGACATTAAAGTGAGAGGTCCCAAAATTGTAAGTATGCTATTTGCATACAAGCAGTCATGTGCTGACTAGACATGTGCTGCCACGCTGAATGAAAATGAATTGAGGGAGGCCAGACACGTCTACTCGTATTGTGGCCAGAAGTATGCAAATTACACATTTTTGCTCACATGACCATTCAATCTCACCACTGGCAAAGGAGAATCCTAAATGTGTACAGTGCTAGAATGTTAGAATTCAGAAGCCTGCAGTCACCTAGACTCAAACCTGGACAAACCCTTTTATTATAAACTTAAGTAATGTAGCATGCCAATCCTAACACTTTCAGGAGTCAGCTCTGTTTGCGTTTTCCAGCAATCCTCACATAGCCACTTCACTCATATGCAATTTTCATACTCATGTGACAACTGTCTTTTCTTCCTACGTGTCTCTGATTTTCACTGAACAATGGGACAATTAGCAAGAGAAGCTTGTCAGCATGTGACTGTAAGGTTACTGTTACACGTTGCAACATTGCATGCAATTTCACTTGCAATTTGCTGGTTGCAGTGAATTCATGGACACATTGTTCCATTTGTACAGGGCAATGTTGCGACTTGTAATGATACCGTAAGTGTGCAAATTGCATATGAATGATTGTTCACATCACAACTATGCAAAGCGTTTAGGGTTTGGGGGGGTGCCAAAATGGATTCTTCCCCTGGGTGCAGGAAAACCTACATACACCTCTGTTGATATCCTTGCTGTTACAGTGGTGTGAAAAAATGTTTGCCCCTTTCCCTTAGAAAAAAATAACACAAGTACAAAATGCAGTTTATAAATGAATGTCTATTATTAAGAGAAAATAAGTCCAAACCTGCAAGGCCATGTGTGAAAAAGTGATTTTCCCCTAGGTACAGCAGGCAGGAACGGGCTGCCCCCAGCCCCCAGCTGCCTATTTGTACCTGCCTGGAAACAGAAGTATAGGGAAGCCCTTTTTTTATTATTTCATGAATTTCACGAAATAAAAAAAAATGCGTTGGGATTCGCGCTATTTCTATGTCCATCCAGGTACAACTAGGCAGCTGGAGGCTGGAATCCGCAGCACAGGGAGGCCCAAGCTTTCTTGCCCCAACCCCCCCACTGCGAACTGCAGCCCGCAGCCACCACAGAAAATGGCACGTCCATAGAAGTGCCATCTTCTGGAGCTGTATCCAGCTCATCCAGGGCTCTGGTGCAGTGGCTCACTGGGTAATAAAGGGGTTAGGGCCAGCTTTGTACCATCAACTGGCCCGAAATTCATGGGGGTCACGCCAATATTAGACATGACCACCATGAATTTCTAGTGAAGTTTTATAAAAAAAAACAACAACACTGGTAAAAAATTCTTTATTAGAAAAAATAACTAAACAACACTTAGACTCCATCTTTATTAAAAAATTATCTTCCGTCCGACGTAGTCCAATCCAGTTTTCTTCTTTAGCTCAGTTACATCTCTGGTAGAGAACCTCTATCAGAGATGTAGCCTAGCTGTGCACTGGGTGACCGTGGGAAAAATCATGTGAGTTCATGCTGCATGAACTCACATGAACCCTGACAGCACCGCGGCTACTTCAAATGAACAGCTGATTTGCATCAGCTAATCATTTGACATAACCGGCAGGAAAGCCAGCGGTGAGAAGACTTCACCGCCGTCTTTCCTGCTCTGTGCTGTGCTCCTTGCTCCCTGATGCCCCCTCTTCGATTCCAGGGAGCGGGGAGGGGGCATCAGGGAGCGGGAAGCGCAGCACAGAGCAGGAAAGCTGACAGTGAAGTCTTCTCACCACCGCCGGCTTCCCCGCCCGGGTCCTTCATTCCCTGTTCCCCCGCCACCTCTGCACCCATCCTAAGTTAGGACGGGGCAGGGTTAACAGCTCCAAGATGCGAGGAGGGGGCATCAGGGAGCGGGGAGTGCAGCACATAGCGGGAAAGCCGGCGGTGAAGTCTTCTCACTGCCGCCGGCTTCCCTGCCCGGATCCTTTGTTCCCCGCTCCCTTGTGCTGGGCTTCCCGCCCAGTCCTAACTCAGGAGCGGGATGGGAGGTGGTGGGGGAAGTGGAGGATCGGATGAGTGGCTCCAGGCGGGCAGAGGATCGGGCTGAATGATTGTATAAAAGCCGTCGGCTTTTTACCGCCGGCTTTTAAACAATCATGCCCCCATTTCAGCCTTTTCCTCTGCCCTCAGACCACTTTATAGGGTCCTTTTGGTGAATGAACTGTTATCGAACATAACCTCGAACTGCCAAATTTTAAGCTAATTGTTCGCATTCGCCAAATGACTCAAACACCACCCAAAACAGCTCTAATTTGAGATTAGCAAACATTTCAAATCAAACATCGCTCATCTCTAGTCAGGATAAATGTGACACAGTGATTTTCCTGTGAAAAATTCCAACTTTTTTTCTAGTATCTCTCCTTTGGTATATCTTGACTAGGTGAATATATATTCCCACTATTACTGATATCTAATTGCAGAAAACCGTGTACCAAGTGGGACTTGATAGGATTTGTAAATAGGGTGATATCACCTGTCTTGAAAATTTCTGTGTCACGCAATCCTCCCCTATAGTGAGCCGACAGGCACTTGTCTCTGTTGAACCCTAAAGGTACCTTTACACGCGGCAACTTTTCTAGGAATTTCACTGGCAACTTACTGGTTGCAGTGAAATCATGGACACATTGTTCTCTCTTGTTGCTGTGTACAAATGGAAACAATGTCTCCATGATTTCACTGCAACCAGTAAGTTGCCAGTGAAATTCCTAGAAAAGTTGCCGCATGTAAAGGTACCTTTATAGAATCCTACTAGGCCAAATTATTTTTCTCTATGTGTTCCCTTGTTATTTTTCATTCTGTATGCGGATAAGCTTGTTTGCAAAGTACCCAATAAAATTTGCATTTTTTACCAATCCATTTGTCTCTCGGAACGTTTTGATATATATGCTTGTGGGGTGGAGATACCCTGCACGAGTTATGATTGACTTGTATTACCTTTGTCTGATATTTTAAATTTCTCTGGTGATCTGAACTACGTAAGTGTGACAAACATGCAAAAGAATAAATCAGGAAGGGGCAAACACTTTCACACCACTGTACATTATGAGATCATTCTGTCCTTTAATAGAATTAATCCCATTTAATGTCAGGAGTAGAAAGAAGACATTGATAAAAAGATCATTTCTGTCTTGTAAATAGTTAGAGCCTTACATGTTAATATACAGTATATGCTGCACACAATTTTCAGGTGAGGACTTTAATTCGCCACATGAACATACAACCATTGGAGCTATGGTTTATTGTTATACCACTTCAAACAAGCAGTTACGCTTATGGTAGTAAATAATAATTGGTCCCATGTCAGATCTTCTATTCCTCTGGGTCTGCTAGAGCAAATATTTATGGCGTAAAAAAAACCATATCGGCAGAAATGCTGACCTATCACTGCTGAATGAGCTGATCTCTAGGAAAACTCCTGAAATATCCTTCTTAGAAATAAATCTACAGTGACAGTTTCTATGAGATCACTCACAACTAATGCCCATGACACATCATAGTATGATAAGAGTATGACCATCATTTTAGTTTTTATATCACGCCTTTTGTTATTGGCTAAGTTATAAATCATTGCTCAAAGTACCATTTTTATAAGCATAGAGTATTTTTGTACATCCATTTTTCTGTGGTTATCAAATTTTATTAAGCCTATGGAGAAAAACACCTGAAAAATACTCTACCTGCAATATAACAGTGTGACGGCTCCCTTGGGACCATTTACACAGGTGAATGCACCAGCATCCCTGTGTAAACACCACTCTCAACAGTACCAGAGTCCATGAGACTAAGGCTGGCTTCACACCATGATTTTCAGGATCTGAAGCTGTCCGGTTTGAACCGGACAGCCACGGATCTGATTTCGGCTCCATAATATTCCTTTGGGGCAGGATGGCAGCTATTTGCCATCCGGTTCCCATCTGTCCAGGAGGATCCAGGAGAATGCAGGTGTTTCTCCCGGACTCAAAATCGCAGCTTGCTGCGATTTTCTGTCCAGGACAAAAATCTGCACAAATCGGATCCTCCCAGATGCTCCCGGATCCGGGGCGACCCGGCGCCCCCTAACATGCGAGTCTATGGGCACCGGATTGCCCCAGACCCGACAGAGAATCTGTCAGGTTCCCGGGCGGCGGGTGCTGACCTGGTCAAGTATCCAGTATTCCTTCACCATTCTTGTCAGTTCCTTCAATTTCTTTATAAATTAGCCTTTTCTTCCCTTGTTTCTTCGGGACCCATTTGCACCCATTAGAGCCTGGTCAACTGACTTTCATCTCATCACTCCAAATCACCTTCCAGTCTTTTATTATCTACTTTTCATGCTTTTTTGCAAACTCAAGAAGACACTTCTTATGATGATATTAACCTTGAGGCTTCTTCCACTTTTTTGGGGCCACCATTCAAGATTTATGTAACATATGTCACACGGTGCCTGCAAGGATGTCTATGATCTCAAATATAACAAAGCACATGAGCCACCTACACTGCTGTGTTTGCTGCACCAGAACTCCGATATTTTGCATGGACATCTTGACATTTTGAATGGATGGATGAACTTCATTTTGTATTCTTCCATCTGTTATGGCACTCACATGATGCAGTTTGACTGAAAGACTTGGCTGAAAGACTGCTATCGATGAGCTGAATGATGCTGTTTCTCTTTTCTAGGGAAATTTTCTTTATGGCTGGCTCCTCAATTCAAACCAGTGACTAGTGATGACGAGTGAGCTCTGCGCTACTCAATATTTAAATGAGCATTGGGGTCCATTGGCACTCTCGATAATCGATCTAGTATCCCTGGTGCTCAAGTGCCATGCTGCAGTCCCAGAACATGCATGTCTCGTGGCTGTTTTTCAGCCACAAAACATGCGGGGATTGCCTGCTAATCACTGTAATGCTTCAGCCATGTTGGCTACTGGCATTAAAGGGATCCTGTCACCTCCAAAACGCCTCCTAAGTTATCAAAACATGTCCCTGCAGCATCCCATCACTAATCTCACACTTCTTTTGTCTCCTAAAAGCATCCTGTGAAAGTGCATAAAAACGTTTTAATACTCACTCATTAGTGATTATAATTAGCAGGGGCTATATTCTTTAGTCACCAAGGCGGGCTGTTATGCAGATCCAAGATCCACCCTGTCTCTGTGTGTTCTGCTGTGATGTGCAGGCATTGCCCTCCCCCCTCTCTATCACTCACAGAATGCAAATCATTAGTCCTGCCTTTAGTTTCAGTTTCACTTAAGCACAGACAGAGAGAGGGTGGATCCTGGAGCTGCAAAAGAACACCCCTGGTGACTAAAGAATATAGCCCCTGCTAATTATAATCACTAATGAGTGAGTATTAAAACGTTTTTATGCACTTTCACAGGATGCTTTTAGGAGACAAAAGAAGTGTAAGATTAGTGATAGTATGGTGCAGGGACATGTTTTGATAGCTTAGGAGGCGTTTTGGAGGTGACAGGATCCCTTTAATGTGACTGGCCAGCTGCATAATTTGATTGGGTCTATATAAGACCCAGTGATGCGCTGCTTGGCTTATTCTACCCCAGAAATATTGTAGGAAGAGCATCTGGAGAACAAATAGGGTATCAGAGGGTTTATTGCCTTTCAATCCTTGCTGCTGCAACATAAAAAATCTATTGTATTCTCTAATAATACCACTCTTAGCAATTAGTTTTTTGTGAGAACTATTGAAGAAGAGATAGTGTAATAGAGTGGTTATTGCCTTACAGTCTTTGCTGCTTCAAAATAAAAAAAATCTATTCTACTGTATAATACTGCTCATATCTGCATTTAGTGTAGGGATAGCTTCCAGAGAAGGGATAGTGTATTAATTTTGCATTAACCCCTTCAACACCCAGCCTGTTTTGACCTTACTGTCCAAGTCATTTCTTTCAATTCTGACCAGTGTCATTTAATGATGTAATAACTCAAACGCTTCAACAGAGCCCAGTGATTCTGAAATAGTTTTTTCGTGACATATTGTCCCAAATTTATTACTAACATGAAGTCCAATATTTTTTATTTGTGAAAAAAACAGAAATGTGATGATACTTTTGAAAATTTCACAATTTTCAAACTTTAATTTTTATACCCATAAACCAGAGAGCTATATCCCATAAAATAGTTAATAAATAACATTTCCCATATGCCTACTTTACATCAGCAAAATTTTTGAAACACATTTTTGTTGGGGAGTTAAAAGGGTTGAAAGTTCATCAGCAATTTCTCATTTTATTTTAGGGACCACATCACATTTGAAATCCCTTTCAAGTGCTTATATTACAGAAAATACCTTAAAGTGACACCACTAAAAACTGCACCCCTTAGAATACTCAAAACCACATTCAAGAAGTTTATTAACCCTTCAAGTATGCTCACAGCAGCGATTGATGCAGTTACCCCTATCATTCAAGACAGAACACGACGAATCAACAGACAACCCTGGCACCCAGAAACCACTAAAAAGCTGTGGAGGGCGTCTAAGATTGCTGAGCGGCACTGGAAGAAAACACATTCACAAGAAGCCTACACAGCATTCAAACAAGCACTTCTCAAAATCAAGTCAGCACTCACCACCACTAAACAGAATTAATTCATTACCCTCATAGCCTCTTTGTCCCACAACCCCAGGCAGTCATTCAACACATTTAACTCCATCCTCAGCCGCCATTGCCCCCTCCTACTTTTCGTATCTCTGCAGAAGACTTTGCAACACATTTCACCAACAAGATCGATCAGATCGGACAAGTCTTTGCTCTCGCCCCCTCCAACTCAAAAATATTTCCAGAATCTGTCCCTTCCTCACCCCTCAATCTACTAAACTACTAGTGCATGCCCTCATTATCTCCCATATTGACTACTGCAACTTCTTCCTCTGTGGCCTCCCTGCTAACACTCTTGCACCCCCCCAATCTGTCCTTAACTCTGCCACCCGACTAATCCACCTCTCTCCTCTGCATTTCCCTCCACAGGGCTCCCAATTCCCCAGCGTATCCAATTCAAACTACTAACATTGACTTACAAAGCCATCTACAATCTGTCCCCCCATATATCTTTTGAACTAATCTCCCGATATCATCCAACTCGTAGTCTTCGATCCTCCCAAGACCTCCTTCTTTCCTCCACACTTGTACGTTCGTCATCTAATAGCCTGCAAGACTTCGCCTGAGCATCCTCCATTCTCTGGAATTCTGCACCCCAAAACGTCCGACTATCCCTTGCACTCGGAACCTGAAAACCCATCTCTTCAGTATAGTCTACAATGACCACAGTGCCACCTCACTACCAGTGGACCCGGCCTTCCACCTTTATTGGACCCGGCGCTCCACCACCCTAGTAGACTCAACCTGCTGTCTGTCTCCCCATTGCCCTGTAGATTGTAAGCCCGCAAGCGCAGGGTCCTCTATCCCCTCTGTACCAGTCTGTTACTGTTAGTTTGTTCATTGTATTTTTAACTTGCGCGTATGTAACCCTTTCTCATGTACAGTACTATGGAATAAATAAATAATACTGTAATAATAATAAAGTGCATTTTACTTTTGAACAGCAAATCGGCTGGAATCATTACCTGACACCATGTTGTGTTCAGGTACATCAGGGGCTCTCCAAACAGTGGAGGTCCCCTGCAAGTGACCCCATTTTGGAGACTAGCCCCTAAGGAATTGACACTTGAAAATGAAAAAGTACATTTTTTATTTCCACAAATTTTTCTCATTTTCACAAGTGCAACAGGAGAAAATGGGCCCCAAAATTTCTTGTACAATCTCTTCTGAGTACGATAATGTCCCAAACGTGGGGTAAAACAACTGTGTCATACCGCGTTTCTTCAGCTCTTGCTGTACCTAAACAATGGAATTTCCCACCAAGTGACCCCATTCTGGAATCTAGACCCCCCTCCCAAGGAATATATATACTTGTGTGGTGGGCATCTTGAATCCACAGGTGCTTCACAGGATTTTACAACATAGAAACATGAAAAAATTTGATTTTTCCCCCAAAAAATAGTTTTAGCACCAAGTATTTTCATTTTCCCCAAGGACGTCACAGTCATGAACTGAGTGTTTATCTCGCTCACAGCTGTTTACCAGAAGCCATGATGCAGTTCATCAGGGTCACCTGAGATGGTTCTGCTGTGAACTTGTATGAACTTTGCTCAGTTCACAGCCCCCGGATTACACTCGAGTATGAGCCTGCTACTCACTGAACAGACGTGTGTCTGCTTACAGTGATGTAGCAGCGCTGAACATGTTTGCCAAGGGAGATTTGTGTATTATTGTCGGAGGGTTTTGTTTTTGGTTATTATTTATTGCTATTGAGATTTTTATTTATTTAATGTTTACCAGATGTTTATAGTAGGCGGGTCTAACATTAGCCCAAAATTATGAATCTTGAGCTTAGTGCCAGCTGCCAATACAAAGCTGGCATTAACCTATTACCCAGGGTGCCAATGCCACCAGGGCCGCTGGAAAATCTGGTTAAAGCGCCTGAAAATGGCACTATGAAAGAATGTGCCATATTCAAGGGTGGCTGCAATTTGTAGAGTGGGGGGCCCAGAATGCTTAGGCTTTACTATGCTGAGAATCCCAGCCCCAGCTGCCTGGGTTTTACCTTCGATAGCAATAGAAAACTATGGCAAATCCCACACTTTTTTTTTTAATAGTTAAAAAAGTAAGAAAAAAAAAAAAAAATTGTGTTTCCCTGTATTTTGAGGTAAAGCCAGCAGCCCACTGCTGTCTGCTTTATCTGTGCTGAGGGGAAAAAAGGAACAAAAAAAAAAAAAAAAAAACCCACACAACAACTGCGCTCTACATTTTTATTTATTGATTTTTGAAGCACTGTGATGATGTCAGTCAATGGGCGAAGGGCCCAACAACTAATCACAGACGCTGCCATAGAGAATGGGCATCTATGAATGCCCGTTGGAATAACCTGAAAACAGCTAACATTCTAGCATGTACCCTGCACTGGAGATGCTAAAATGTATGGGCTGGTTTCAGGTTACTCCAGCCGTCAATCACAGATGCCCACTCTCTATGAATGCATCTGTGATTGAATGTTGGGCCTCTCTGTAGTGAATATCCAGGAAGTTAATGACAGGCCCTGAAAACGCAAGCAGGACGACACCAGTAAGGCTGCTTTCACACTGCAGTTTTTTCACTGATCAGTGTCCATCAGATTTGTGTGCCAAAACCCGGAGAGGAACCAGGAGAGGAACTTGCAGAGAAAAACTATAATTGAAAGATTGACACCTGTTCTGAGTTTTGGAGACACTCCTGGTTTTGGCACACAAATCTGATGGACACTGATCAGTGAAAAAACTGCAGTGTGAAAGCAGCCTAAGTATCATGACGTGGTTTTATCACCATCTTCTTTCTATTTACAGCCCCTCTCTCATAACTTTAAAGTCCGAATTCAGGGTTCGGACTCAAGTTCAAGTCTGGACAAGTCTGCCGAACCCGTACATTAGTGGGTTGCCCATCACTCAGGGCCACTTTACACACACCAACTTATCTGTCCAACTTCTGACCAACTTACTGGTTGCAGTGAAATCATGGACACATTGTTCCATTTGTACACAGCCACAAAATGGAGCAATGTGTCCATGATTTCACTGCAACCAGTAAGTTGGTCAGAAGTTGGACAGATAAGTTGGTGTGTGTAAAGTGGCCATAATAGTTAGCCCCACTTTACATAGCTGATTTGCAGTAGATCAGTCACTATAGTTGGATGGCACTTGTTAGTGACCTGAAAATAAGTCTGTGTAAGGCTGGTTTCACACTGCGGTCAGATCAGGTCAGATCAGATTTTGTGTTTCAAAACCAGGAGTGTCTCCAAACCTAGAACAGGCGTCAATCTTTCAATTATACTTTTTCTCTGCTAGTTCCTCTCCTGGTTTTGAAACAAAACCTGACCTGACCTGGTCTGACCGCAGCGTGAAACCAGCCTACATGGCCAAGAAATAATCAATATCCCAGTTATGTGCAGTAAGTCATGTGTCAGTACCTGAACATGTGCAATCTATGTGTGCATATATATGGAACTTTATAGCAGAGTTCAAACAATATTAGACGTTTCGCTCTCCATAAAGCGGCATACAGATCATTTTTCTTGTCATTCACCATGTTTAACAAATTATAATTAAATTTTAAAAAAAAGGCAACATAAGAAATACAATAGCTTTTTGGTCAATTACACATTTATACAATTTATATACATTTCACGGTCACAAAATGCATTCACAAATTAAATTTGGGATCAAAATAAAACATGTAAAATACATGCTATAGCACAAAGTATACCTGGTTCATAAGAGTCCTGCCGCTGTAGATACAGAAAGCCACAACAACCATTTATTGCTGGAGACAAATTTGTTTTTCCCACTGCTAATTAATAATACAAGCAAATTAGCCCTCTCCCAATCTAAAAACTCCCACATTCTCTATCTCACTTGCTAGATGTATTTGCATTTTTCTTCCAAACAGCAAAGCTAATAATAAAAAGGTAAAAAAAAAAAACAAAAAACAATTTTTTTGTAACTTTGGTCTTGAACAATTTTAGACGCAGATGGAGCTTTGCCTGGAGGGTAAGCAGCCAATCAGCTCCAAATAATTCAATACATTTTATGCCAAAAGCAGCCTATTTGGATGGAAATGTCCTCCCATTACCCCACTGGAATACATTTCTTGCAGTGATGCATCTATTAGTAACTAATTGGATTCATCTTAATCCAGTGCGTTCTTCATCATTACAGGTGTCTGAAAGGCCATTCTTGATAAGCCAGGGCCTACAGGGATGTGTTAGGCTGGTTTCACACTGCGGTCAGATCAGGTCAGGTCAGGTCAGGTCAGATTTTGTGCTCCAAAACCAGGAGAGGAACTTGCAGAGAAAAAGTATAATTGAAAGATTGACACCTGTTCTAGGTTTTGGAGCCACTCCTGGTTTTGGCACCCAAAACCTGACCTGATCTGACCGCAGAGTGAAACCAGCCTAAGGGCCGCTTCACACTGCAGTGTGATCCGGTCCGGGTCTGTCCGGGAGGACCCAGACAGCCGCGGACCGGATCAGCACACAGGACTGGGGAACCATTATGCCCCCTGGTCCTGTGTGCAGCGCACGCAGTTGCAGCCGCTGACAGGTCAGGACTGCGGCGTCCGCGGTCCTGACTTAGCAGCGGGAACTACGTGCGCTGCACACAGGACCGGAGGGCATAATAGCCCCCCAGTCCTGTGTGCTGATCCGGTCCGCGGCTGTCAGGGGCCTCCCTGACAGAACCGGACGGGATCATGCCGCAATGTGAAGCGGCCCTTACTGGGTGTATATGCACTGATACTCAGTGCTGGCAAAAGCATCTGATGATCCTAGTGGCAGTGCTATAAATTATACCAATAGTTCAAAAGTAGTCATTTTCAGCCTGACCTTTGGGGCTCATTTTGGAAGGCTGACTCACAAATAACCTTAAGGCCATGTTACACACAATATCTGTTCAGATATTGGTCACAGATCTCTGGTTGCAGTGAAATCATGGACACATTGTTCCATTTGTGCACAGCCACAAAATGGAGCAATGTGTCCATGATTTCACTGCAACCAGAGATCTGAGACCAATATCTGAACAGATATCTGTGTGTGTAACGTGGCCTTTAAATTAAATTTATAATTTGTCCTGTGCTTACAATGAGAGCAAAGTTTCCCATGAAATTAAAAGGTGGACTGACACCTGCTCTGTATAATGAACGGCAATTAATTTCCTTAGTGGATCCAAATAACTAAAGGCCAACATCTCCTACATTGCGGGTTGACGATATGTATAACGATAAGCTACCACCACCTCTTAGGGTACCGTTGCACACAGATATATTGCTTGCTTGAGATATATTGCAGTGAAACCATGGACACCTTGTTCCATTCTGTTGCCATGTACAAAATGGAACAATGTGTCCATGATTTCACTGCAACCACTGTGTAATGGTACCTTTAGGGATGCCGATGATTTCAAAGAGGTGGCAGTCTGGAAAACAATACAGCTAAGCAAAAAAAGAGACGCCCTTCCTAAAAAGAAAGACTTTCTGATGAAATAACCAAAAATATATATACATATATACCCCTCTCCCCGCTTGATTATGACTTGTTAATAACTGGATGAATAAAAGGATCTCAGAAATTCAGTGAATGCCGCCTGACTTTTTCCTTCTCAGATATTTGGATTTCTTCCATAATGGCGTGCAACACCGTGCTCCGAGAGGCACCCTAACTCATGATTGCTTTCCTCAAAGCCAAGGAAGACATCCAAGCCTGAACCCGGTAGGTGCCCGGTATTTTCTTCTCTATTGTATATACATATATGTACCATATATAGCCATAAACACCATTATAGTGAAGCCTTCAAATTCCAATAGTGAAATAAAAATACTTCCCGAAATCCTTTTATTATAAAGGACTGCAATAAATTAAGAAATAATTTAGATATTAGACACTGGTGGAGCGTCGCCTCTTGGAGATCACACAGAAACCGCCCCGGTGACGATCCTACGGATGTGAGTGTAGGATTTTCTTATGGTGACGCTGCTATGATGGGAGACACCACGAGGGAGGACACACTCCTCAGTCAGCTTTCCGGTCTCGATGTTCCAGCACAGAACAGTTGCGATCACCTCGTTCCTCTCGTCTCGGCCTCCAGTAATAAATATCTTATTACAACATGCCGCGATCCCGCAGCTCGCCCGTTCATGGCTGAACTTAGTCACCAAACTCCAAGCGTCATCTAGAGGGCTGTATGAATACAATGCCTTCATCGCTCCACCTATAAGGAAAAAATAAAATAAGTAACAGCGCCACATTTTGCCATTGACTGACTTGTAGGGCATTTAACTTTGTAACCAACTAATGACCTATAATTTTCGATATTGAATGAATACATATCAACTACAGTCAGATTATCTATTGGACTAGTACAGTATGTACTATAGCCAAGTAAGGCATATCCCACTCAAAGCCATGTGCACAATTCATTATTTGTAGTAAGCAAAACAATCCTCTGCACATATAGTAGTGTTGGCAGGAAAACATTAAGTAAATTAAAAGCAAAGTTGAGGAGTTTCACATCCCAAGGACAACATCTACAAGGAGTCTGTATGGGTTTCCTCCAGGCTCTCCAGTTTTCTTCCACATTACAAAGACATACTGATAGGGAATTGAGATTCTGAGCTCCAATGGGGACAGTGATGATAATCTCTACACAGCCACATGCATACATTGGAGTATGTGGTGAGTTTTTCACCTCAGTATTTAGGGGGGGGGGGGGGCATACCTCAAGAACAAGTGAAAGGCAACATTTATACCAGGTAACATTAAATTACATAGCTAGGACAAGTGACAGGGCCTATTTAATTAACAGTATAAAGTGACCAAACAACAGCTCTATGAAGAAATAAAACAGGAGTATGTGCACACAATGCTTCTTTTCAGGATCAAAGGTGCAGAGAAGAGGGAGAGATGAATCTCTCCATCTCCTCCATTGCCAGTCTTGGCATATATTGCACCGCACCTGGATGACATCCGAGTGCAGTCCAATGTTTCACATGAACCCATAGCCTTGTATGGGTTCAGGTGATGTGAGAGTCACGGACAATCGCAGCATGCGGAGATTTTTTTAACTCGCAGATCTGAGCTGTCCCAGTGCCTAACATTAGGCTGATGCACCCTGTGCAATCACACACCCAAAAGCTAGCCCTCACTGGGCAATGCCACAATGAGTTGACCTGGCTGCTGTTTCTCTGCTGTGTATGAGAGGTACAGTATGAATGAACGATTTTATAAACCATGTCATAAAATGATAAACCAACTTACCAACAACGTAGACGTGATCATGGAAGCTAACAGCATTAATACATTTTGCTTCAACTGGCATCGGTGACTTTAAAATCCACTTGTTGGTGGAGGGGTCGTAACATTGAGTTTTATCTGTGGCCAGTTTCCCATTGGGTCCACCCCCAATAACATACAGCTTGTTGTGGAGACTCGCTGCAGCAAATGAACTCACACTGATTATTAATGGAGCCACCTGTCAGAACACAAGGAGAATACACTGACATTTCAATGGACCATAAGGTCTTGTTCACAAATAGCCTTTTACTTTGGGTGTTTTTCTGTGCAGAAAACCATGGTATATTACAGAAATAGCAAAAGAAATAAGACTTCTAAAATCTTGTTCTCATGGTGCGTCTGTTTTTTATGTTTGTTTTAGTTTTATTTTTTGCGTGTTTTGAGCTGCGGTGCATTTTTATTTGAAAACTGCAGAATATTGATTTTTTTAGCTGTTTAGCTGAGATTTTTACCCATACAGAATTGAGTGCGCTAAGAAAAAATACACACATGAATAACGCATGTAATGAATGTAGCTTTTTTTCCTGCCACCGTTGAGTGTCATGTGAACATACTCTCAAGGTACCGTCACACGTAACGATATCGTTGCCGATATAGTTCAAAAGTCGCGTGTTTTGTGACGCTGGAACGATGTTGAAACAACACCGTTGCGTGTGACACTACAATCAATGAACTATCAGTCGGCTGATCATTCATCATTTGATTTGAGGACAGGACCTCAAATCTATCGTTCGTCGGCCGGTGGACACGCAGCATTGCTGTGTGTGACACCGGGAGACTACCGATGAATGAGCTCCCAGCGCCTCACAGCCTATACTGGGAGCTCATACCCATGGTAAACATCGGGTTACTAAGCGCCGCGCGGCTCCTAGTAACCCGATGTGTACCATAGTTACCAGCGATCTCTCTGGTCCACATCGCTGGTGATTCTGTCTGTGTGACAGCTCACCAGCGATGTGAACGATGTTGTTAGCGATCTCGCTTGCATGAGATTGCTAACAACAAATTGTAGCGTGTGACAGTTGTCGGGCCCCACGGGACTGGGGTACTCGGTACCGGACCTGAAGGTGGTGGGGATGTCACAGGTGGCCTGGTCCGGACCGTGTCCCTGGCTCGGCAAATAAAGGGGATATTTACAAGGGATTGTCACGGGTGACGCCACCCACTTGGTGCGGCCAGTAATGGGGGCCGCCGCTGCTGCAGAACCTCCGGGGGTGATGGAGTGGCAGCGGGGATGGTATAGTTCCAGTGGGGAGAACTGTATCCCCCGGGGCAGTAAGGGTTCAAGTGTCTGTTGTGTGTGTGTAGTTGTATCACACTTACTTCACAGGCTGCAGGGATCTCTCCTCCTGGCTGCTGCTGACAGGCTGGATCTATAGGGAGGAATGTTCTGCAGATAGAAGCAGGCAAGAGAGGCAATACAGGGTTTTCCAAGGCTTTACTTAAGGTCTTTCAGTCAGCTTACAGGTTATTTGCAGTTGTTACACAGTTCTTAGCACACGGTTGCTTTCTCCCTTTCCGGGTTCCCTTCTCTCCTGCAGCCAGGCTCCTTCCTCCTGTGACCCCTCACACAGTCTTTATGTGTCCCTTTCGGGGCTATTGCTTCTCTTTCTCTACTTTGTGTGACACTGGACAGTATGGCGGTGACTCGGGCTTCTGTGAGTCCTAGTACGTCACTTAGCTGCCTGTCCTTTAGGGTTAGGGATCCCAGTCTGGAACTCAGACCCCCCGTCGTATTATCTGGGGATACCGGGTGAACTACGGTCCCCTTTAGAGCCGACACTCTACTCAGCCCAGCCTCCAACAGTCCTCTAGCATGAGGCTCTGCCAGGCTCCTTCTCTGTGTTCCTTCCAATATTCTAGGAGGGCTTCTCCACCTGCAACAGGTTGCTTCAGCTGCTGTCTAGGGCACGGGTACACCGTCCCTCTCTGTCTCTCTCACACTCCTGGTGGTTTCAGCGTCGGACGGGCTTTCCCCCCCCATCTGGCTCACACTGGCTCAGTACGGGTCTGCACTCCTTGGCTTAGGCTCTTCCAGGCAGTGAGTCTCTTTCTGTCTTTACATCTCAGCTACTTCAGCCTACTGTCTTCCTTCACTCCTCCCCCTCTCTATATACTGTCAGTCACCTGACCTCTGGTGTGCCCAACCCACTACCCTCGTCCACCACCCCTCTGGTCTCATATAGTGTCTAACCTCAGGGCTGGACGTAACCTCCTGACACGTGGGTTGTGTGGGCTGTGAGGGTGTTAGTGTTTAACAATTGTCCTACCTGCCTGGCTGCAGTTCCCTTCTGTGGCCTCCTGTACGCAGGGGCGCCACATTCTCCCGGAGTTAAACAGCGCGTCCTCGCGCGACTCGACATTGGTTACCCTGAAAACATTTTTATATTATCATAACAGTAAACATTAAGGATTCTTGGTTTCTTCCCTTCCGGGAGGCACGATTCTTGGAACGTTGCATTAACTATAAAACTAGTGCATGGGTATATATACGTCATTACCCTTTCTATAAAACACATTATAAACATTACTTTGTATAAAAGTATAAAATTCTCTTCTTCTCAAAAAGTGCAAAATTCTCAAAAAGCAGCTTCAAAGTTCTGGATTCAAAATGCAGAGTTCGTGCATTAATTCTCAGGTGCATCTGGTCTTAAAACCAAAGGGGAGCACACACAGGTGCTCAACTATATACAAAGGGAGAGTTCGTATCAAGTCATTGTTCATGATATCAAATGTTCAAATAAAACACATAAGACAGACAGGGGAATGCTAACATTCATTCAGGTAAGGTTGGGGGATCAATAAGGAACAATGTACATTCACACTTACAGCATCTTCATCTGTTTCTTTAAGGACCCGTGTTTACTCCTTTTCCGGCTGTTTCCACGGCAGCGTCTGCGGTGCTGATCTCTTCTTGGGGAATAACTCCAGGTGTTGCAGGGCGTCAATCAGCAGATAGCTCTCCGGTGTCTGAGTGATGGCGTCTTTGGTCAGCGCTGGGGTCTCAAGGATTATTACAGGATCCGTGTTAACAGACACGTCAGTGTAACTTGGCTCCTCGAAATCATCTCGCACTTCGCAGTATTCAGCAGTCGAGGCGTCATCTTTCTCCGCTTTCTCAGACTGTAAACAAAGTCTCTTTACTTGGAGGCCATACGGACCACGCTCTCCTTGGGCAATGTGGTACGACACCCACTCTCCGATTTCCACTTGCCTGTCCGGGTGATCTGGCGGGAGCTGCTCCTCCACTTCTCTTTTATTGATGAAAATGTCATACTTTGCCCCAGGTTCGCGGGCGAAGGCGTAACCCCTTTCCTCCACAATCTTTACTATCTGGCCCTCGTGCCGTGGGGACTGTTGAATTTCGCGGTCGCGGCGGGCTGCATTCTTGGCCTCTTTAGCGCGGACTACCAGCTCTTGCTTTTGCGCTAGCCTCTCGACCTCCTCCTTCTCCCACTTTCTGACACATCTCCTGATACACTCTTCCCGAGTGATAACTTCCGCAGGGCCTACTGCACCTCCGGGCTCTCCTACGAAGCCCATTAAGTCCTCGCAGCCCTTCTTGCGTTCCCACCAGCAGCGCAGCTGCTCCCCTCTCACCTCGGTAGTTGTCGGCGGCGGGATCAGTGGTTGCGGCAGCCTCAGGAACCCTTCCGGCAAAGCTCCAAGCGGGTCTACTTCTTTCCAAGTTTGGGTAAGGATAGCTGGCGGGGTTTATACATCTACCAGTATGGCTGTATGGCCTTCGGCCTCGCTCTCCGCGGGCTCTCGTAGTCCTCTGACCCAGCCGGGTCGTCGCTGAACCTGGGCCTCATAGCCCTGACAGTGATCTATGTCAATCTGGATCCGGGTCCTGTTCTCCTCCTGGGCCCGTGTCATCCTTGGGGGCAGCCGCCGCAATACACCCCTCCGGGTGTCTAGGACGTAGGGGCGCTCTTCTCCACCTTCCGCCATCTCCGCACGGTCACACGGGGTCTCTCCTCGGCTGGGTTCCTCCACTAAATCATTCTGTGGGCCCTCCGGGATCACGCGTGGTCTTCCAGGTATAGCGCTAGTTGTTGCGTCCTCCGCTTCCGTCCTCGTGTCTCTGAATCGCGATTCCTTCTTTTCCGGTTGCCTGCTCCGCCCCCTCCTGATGACGATTTCCTTCTTCGCTCGCGCCAGCTTCTTGGTAGGAGGGTCTAGGGGCGGCGGCTCTTCTTTGAGAGTGACAGCTGGCTCTCCCGGAGTTAAGGAGAGCCAGGGCGGGACCTTCTTTCCGCGCCTTGGACCGGCCCGGCCCACGATGGGAGTCTTAGGAACGCCTCCTCTGCACATGGCGCTAGTCCCTTATGGCCGCCATTAGGGTCAGATTTGGCGGGAAAAGTCCAGAACACAGGATTTAGGCACACAAGGTCCAATTCTTTTGGACCGGGTAGATCCTGTTCGTGACGCCAGGTTGTCGGGCCCCACGGGACTGGGGTACTCGGTACCGGACCTGAAGGTGGTGGGGATGTCACAGGTGGCCTGGTCCGGACCGTGTCCCTGGCTCGGCAAATAAAGGGGATATTTACAAGGGATTGTCACGGGTGACGCCACCCACTTGGTGCGGCCAGTAATGGGGGGCCGCCGCTGCTGCAGAACCTCCGGGGGTGATGGAATGGCAGCGGGGATGGTATAGTTCCAGTGGGGAGAACTGTATCCCCCGGGGCAGTAAGGGTTCAAGTGTCTGTTGTGTGTGTGTAATTGTATCACACTTACTTCACAGGCTGCAGGGATCTCTCCTCCTGGCTGCTGCTGACAGGCTGGATCTATAGGGAGGAATGTTCTGCAGATAGAAGCAGGCAAGAGAGGCAATACAGGGTTTTCCAAGGCTTTACTTAAGGTCTTTCAGTCAGCTTACAGGTTATTTGCAGTTGTTACACAGTTCTTAGCACACGGTTGCTTTCTCCCTTTCCGGGTTCCCTTCTCTCCTGCAGCCAGGCTCCTTCCTCCTGTGACCCCTCACACAGTCTTTATGTGTCCCTTTCCGGGCTATTGCTTCTCTTTCTCTACTTTGTGTGACACTGGACAGTATGGCGGTGACTCGGGCTTCTGTGAGTCCTAGTACGTCACTTAGCTGCCTGTCCTTTAGGGTTAGGGATCCCAGTCTGGAACTCAAACCCCCCCGTCGTATTATCTGGGAATACCGGGTGAACTACGGTCCCCTTTAGAGCCGACACTCTACTCAGCCCAGCCTCCAACAGTCCTCTAGCATGAGGCTCTGCCAGGCTCCTTCTCTGTGTTCCTTCCAATATTCTAGGAGGGCTTCTCCACCTGCAACAGGTTGCTTCAGCTGCTGTCTAGGGCACGGGTACACCGTCCCTCTCTGTCTCTCTCACACTCCTGGTGGTTTCAGCGTCGGACGGGCTTTCCCCCCTATCTGGCTCACACTGACTCAGTACGGGTCTGCACTCCTCGGCTTAGGCTCTTCCAGGCAGTGAGTCTCTTTCTGTCTTTACATCTCAGCTACTTCAGCCTACTGTCTTCCTTCACTCCTCCCCCTCTCTATATACTGTCAGTCACCTGACCTCTGGTGTGCCCAACCCACTACCCTCGTCCACCACCCCTCTGGTCTCATATAGTGTCTAACCTCAGGGCTGGACGTAACCTCCTGACACGTGGGTTGTGTGGGCTGTGAGGGTGTTAGTGTTTAACAATTGTCCTACCTGCCTGGCTGCAGTTCCCTTCTGTGGCCTCCTGTACGCAGGGGCGCCACACAGTACCTTAAGGCCAAATGCAAACATCAGTTTTTCATGTGAAATTTCTACTTGCGTTTTCCACACACAGAACATGCACCTTCTATGATCAATTTTCAATCTATTTTATGATTAATTGTATACCAATTGAATAATGAGACCAAATAATGTAAGATGTATAAAAGGCCCAGCATTTGCCTTATGTGACTGCTAGAAGAAGGTCACTTGCTGACTGAAACGTAGTGCCACCTGCCTGAAGGCCAATTAAGGCTTGAGAACATCTCAAAGGAGAGTGCTGCAGCCCCCTTTTTTCATATAAATGGTCTGTATACATAGTGGCTGATCCCCACATAGGACTGATATACAGTTGTGGCCAAAAGTATTGACACCCCTGCAATTCTGTCAGATAATACTCAGTTTCTTCCTGAAAATAATTGCAATCACAAATTCTTTGGTTTTATTATCTTCATTTAATTTGTCTTCAATGAAAAAACACAAAAATAATTGTCCTAAAGCCAAATTGGATATAATTCCACACCAAACATAAAAAAGGGGGTGGACAAAAGTATTGGCACTGTTAGAAAAATCATGTGATGCTTCTCTAATTTGGTAATTAACAGCACCTGTAACTTACCTGTGGCACCTAACAGGTGTTGGCAATAACTAAATCACACTCGCAGCCAGTTGACATGGATTAAAGTTGACTCAACCTCTGTCCTGTGTCCTTGTGTGTACCACATTGAGCATGGAGAAAAGAAAGAAGACCAAAGAACTGTCTGAGGACTTGAGAAACCAAATTGTGAGGAAGCATGAGCAATCTTAAGGCTACAAGTCCATCTCCAAAGACCTGAATGTTCCTGTGTCTACTGTGCGCAGTGTCATCAAGAAGTTTAAAGCCCATGGCACTGTGGCTAACCTCCCTAGATGTGGACGGAAAAGAAAAATTGACGAGAGATTTCAACGCAAGATTGTGCGGATGGTGGATAAATAACCTCGACTAACATCCAAACAATTTCAAGCAGCCCTGCAGTCCGAGGGTACAACAGTGTCAACCCGTACTATCCGTTGGCGTCTGAATGAAAAGGGACTGTATGGTAGGATACCCAGGAAGACTCCACTTCTTACCCCGAGACATAAAAAAGCCAGGCTGGAGTTTGCCAAAACTTACCTGAGAAAGCCTAAAACGTTTTGGAAGAATGTTCTCTGGTCAGATGAGACAAAAGTAGAGCTTTTTGGGCAAAGGCATCAACATAGAGTTTACAGGAGAAAAAAAGAGGCATTCAAAGAAAAGAACACGGTCCCTACAGTCAAACATGGCGGAGGTTCCCTGATGTTTTGGGGTTGCTTTGCTGCCTCTGGCACTGGACTGCTTGACCGTGTGCATGGCATTATGAAGTCTGAAGACTACCAACAAATTTTGCAGCATAATGTAGGGCCCAGTGTGAGAAAGCTGGTTCTCCCTCAGAGGTCATGGGTCTTCCACCAGGACAATGACCCAAAACACACTTCAAAAAGCACTAGAAAATGGTTTGAGAGAAAGCACTGGAGACTTCTAAGGTGGCCAGCAATGAGTCCAGACCTGAATCCCATAGAACACCTGTGGAGAGATGTAAAAATGTTAGTTTGGAGAAGGCACCCTTCAAATATCAGTGACCTGGAGCAGTTTGCCAAAGAAGAATGGTCTAAAATTCCAGCAGAGCATTGTAAGAAACTCATTGATGGTTACCAGAAGCGGTTGGTCGCAGTTATTTTGGCTAAAGGTTGTGCAACCAAGTATTAGGCTGAGGGTGCCAATACTTTTGTCTGCCCATTTTTGGAGTTTTGTGTGAAATGATCAATGTTTTGCTTTTTGCTTCATTCTCTTTTGTGTTTTTTCATTGAAGACAAATTAAATGAAGATAATAATACCAAAGAATTTGTGATTGCAATCATTTTCAGGAAGATACTGAGTATTGTCTGACAGAATTGCAGGGGTGTCAATACTTTTGGCCACAACTGTAACACCTAGCAAGATTGTTAAACGCTGCTCCAAGAATTTTTTTCTTATATATATATATATATATATCACAGTGTGATTTTTACAAATTGGTATATGGCTGCCATACCACACATACTCTACTGTGTACGCTTACTGTATTCTAGCTAGAATCTCCTCCAAGAAGTAAGTACACCCTTAGTGCAACTTATACAATGCAAATCTCCATGAATACAAGGCTATTGTTTTCAACTTGGTATTTGTAGTTGGCCCGTTTCACATCTGAGCTCTGGTGCATTTGGCAGCATTGTGCTAGCGTTGGTGGTAGCGCAGTGCATGAACTGCCAAGTGCATCGGAGCACAAATGAAGCACATTGCGCTAACGCTGCTATTACCTTGTATGGGCGAGCGCACCGCATCCCGGAAGCACAAGTGTGTAAGGGCTTGTGCCATAGCTCATGCGCTAGTACGGACACACCATAAACGCGTAATGCGATGTTTCTAGTGCGTCTGGACTAGCACATGCGCAGTGACACAGCCGCATTCACACTTGCGCTTCTGGGTTCTGTCTGCCTGTGCTAGCCCATACAAGGTAATGGCAGCGTTAGCGCAATGTGCTTCATTTGTGCTCCGATGCGCTTGGCAGCTCATGCACTGCGCTACCACCTACGCTAGCGCAATGCTGCCAAACGCACCGGAGCTCAGATGTGAACTGGCCCATTGTCTTTTAACTTTTATTACTGCACAGAATTTGTTTTATTACTACACTTATTTAGCTTATTAATGCACAAATTGTGTATTACTGCACAATAAAAAATACAACTTTTTTCTTAGTTGTCCGTGTACAATCCACTTTTTTTCCAGTAGCAGTAATTAATCATTTACAGGACCATTTACGTTTCCTATGTTACAGAATTGAAATGTATCTGAAAGCAAATCAGATGCCATGAAAAGCACCAATTCTAACTTTACCGTGACAGAGCATTTATCCATTTAGGAGTAGTCTTCACATAGAATACAGCAATATTTTATATTGCTATATACAGGTGCATCTCAATGAATTAGAATATCATCAGAAAGTTATTTTTTTGCAGTAATTCAATACAACAAAGTGAAACACATATATCATATGAGTCATTGCAGAGTGATCTGTACTTCTGTTAATGTTGATGATTATGGCTTACAGCCAATGAAACCCCAAAAAGTTATTATCTCAGAAAATTAAAGTAGTGAGGATGAAGGGTTAAAAACCGCGCTGCCGTATTCCACAAGACATCAAAGGGTGAATATAATATTGATTTACTAGTCAACGCGTTTCAGGGCTCCCAAAAATCCCCTGAAACATGACAATATGATATTGATTTGTCCTGAGGAAGGGGGCAGGGAGCCCTGAAACGCATTGACTAATAAATCAATATTATATTCACCCTCTGATGTCTCGTGGAATACGGCAGTGCAGTTTTTAACCTTTCATCCTCCCTACTCTATATGCACCATGCTGGGGACTACAGCAGCGGTGATATTCTTTTATAGTGGTTGTGACTCTCACAACCACACAAGATGAAGCCTCTGATACCTATTTAGGTAATATTTTATGTCTCAGACCCTTCATCCTCCCTACTTTAATTTTCTGATATTAATAACCTTTGGGTTTGCATTGGCTGTAAGCCATAATCATCAACATTAACATAAGTAAACACTTGAAATAGATCACTCTGTGTGTAATGACTCTATATAATATTTGTGTTTGACTTTTTGTATTGAATTACTGAAATAAATTAACTTTTTGATGATATTCTATATTTAATTGCCAATGTACACATTCCCCAATACTAAGTAGAATCTACAAATATACATATTTTGGCCTCATTTCTTAAAATTCTCTAAAGGAAAAACGGTTTATGTTGCCCATAACAATCAATCGGAACTCCGCTTTTATTTTGTTAACAACTCTGGCAAAATCAAAGCTGCATTGTGAGAAAAAAAACATTTTTTAGCCGATTTTGGTCCATTTTCACTGGAACGTTAACACAAGTAGACTGTCCTGACTACAACTTTTCAATAGCTGAATAGTTTACATATGCAAAACTGAAAAAGTGACAGCCAGCCATCAGTCTATGTACATGTCATACCACTTTTTGGTAGCCTCCAGGGCTTACAAAAGGTTAATGACACCATTGCATCACTGTGACACGGTTGGATGATGTTTGTTTGCTGTATCCCAGCAGTGATAGATTTGCAGAGGTCTTCAGATCATTGCAGTTCTGTATACTCAAACCACTGGTGCATGAACAGCAAACATCACCATTGATAATAGGCTCTGTAAAAGCAATGAATTTGTAGCCATAATTACATAATACTGGCACCTGTTCATGTCCGAAGCATCAATGCTGTGCCCAAGTTTTATCATTGCCTCTTACAGATAAATGGGGGATGGGTGGATGAAATGATTTAACATGCCTCCAGCCAGCGTCCTTGCGTCAAGAGGGTGTAGCGACCGGTGGTAAGGCCGCGGGTGTGTGTGTATGATCTTTCTCAACAGAATCCCCATACTCAGGTTTAACCGGTAATAACGTTTCTTTACTGTCAAACATGTTTATATCACAGTCAACCGAACTATATGCGCACTTGTATATATTAGAGTCTCTGGATCTTCACTTCTTCCGGGTACGCAGCAAGAAAAGAAAAAAACACAACAATGAAGGTATCTTTCCCTAACTTTCCCTAAAATCACGTACCAGTCTATCACAGAAGAAGATGTCGCTCCCACGTAGCAGGCCTGGGGATCTCACGATGACGGGTCCTGGTGCAGCGCTGAAGGGGGGAAACTCCTCAGTCTTCTTCTTTGGTCTCCTTCCGCAGGTAACGGAATTTTTCTTTGTTAGTCTCTCCCAGTCTCAGGGCACACCGAGCAGCAGACGGGAGCCCACAGCAGCACAGAAGTCTCTCTCAGTCTCGGGGGCACCCCGAGCAGCAGGAGGGAGATCACGGCAGTACAAATGGCTCCCTTATGTCGGTCACAGCCCCTGCACATGCACTCCGGGTGCTCGGCGGGCAAGGTTTTGCAGAGCGGCCAGAGTCACAGCACCAAAGTCCAGTGGCCCAGGATCAGTCACGGAGGCTTCTGCGGGGTGATTTTTCCGGCAAGGTGTAGCAAAGTAGTCCACTTTCAACAGACATCCACACGCAGGTCTCCCCTGGCTCAGCTCTGGATCTGTACTGACTTCCTGCTCTTTCCCTTCCTGGTAAACACTTTTGCTGAAAAGGGAATTTCCCACTTCCCTGCGTTTGTCCACAAGGGGGCAGTAGCGGACTGTGCACAGTTCATTTCCATATCCATTACTATGATACAGTCTGAATTGCTCACCTCATTACAAGGGCAATGCAAGTATTGTGCCCTATAGCCAGTGGACCGTTAGTACTCGCAAGCGCCATTTCACCAGCATACAGTATTTTAACATCTTGGAGTGTGTCAGGGTGTTCGGAGCAGGTTGACACTATACAACATAGCTAGCATCAGTCTATACAGCAGAATTCAGAGTTACGTCCAATCACAGCTGTTAACCTCTTAAAGGTCATCTGACGTAATAAGAGTTTTGTAGGAGGAGATATTGTTCGGTTCCCTCGTCTTGTCACTACAGACGTTGTCGATAATGACCCAGCCAGAGTCGAGGTGCAGAGCAAATGGTGCATCGTGTGGTCCACTGATTAGTTGACACACCTTATGCAGCCGTAGAATGTCTCTGCTGAGGAGAATTAGGATATCTGCCTTGTTGTCCAGGGCTGGCATCTCTTTGGCTATGTCTCTGAGGTGAAGATGATGAAGAGGGGCTTCTGGCGTTGGATTTCTTCTTGAATGCTATTTGGCTGCACTCAACAAGTGCGGGTAGGGGATATCTCTATGGCAGGGGTCTCAAACTCCAGGCCTCAAGGGCCACACACAGTCCAGGTTTTCAGGATTTCCATACTTTGACAGTTGGTCATTTGATTACCAACTATCAAATACTAAGGAAATCCTGAAAACCTGGACTGTGTACGGCCCTTGAGGCCTGGAGTTTGAGACACCTGCTCTATGGTGTTCTCAAGAGATGTTATTATGAGGCCACAAGACCTTCTCCCAGTGGCTTCTGTCACACTGCAGCAAGTGCCCAAGGTGTAGGGATAGGTGTTTCCCCTAAAGATAAACAAGTCGAAGAGTTCGGATCTGGCCAGTGATTGCTTGGCTTGTGCTGTTTGCTAGGGTGCAGCATCTGGTTCTGTATTGAAGCAAGAAGGAAATTCAGATTTGAATGTTGGTGGTACGTTGGACTGACCTGGGAAGCTGGGAGCTGCAGGGGGATCGATGTCTTGATGCTCTGGAGAAGTGTTGGTCCTGTCGGAAATTCGGTGGTGTTCAGGGGTTTGTTGGCTTGGCTCAGTACGTAGTCTCTTGTGCACTTAAGGGGTTCTTCTGTGTCGTGTTCACACAAATTGATGCTGCCTCCTTCGTCCCATTTAGAGCTTGTTCAAAGACATTTAGCCTCGCCATTGCTGTTGCATGTTTACATTCCTTCTGTAGGGCTTTAATTTCCGCCTTCTTACGCGCAGTCTCTGCTTCTGTCAGCGCATCCATTTCTGCCTTCTTGCATGCAGATTCGACTGCTGCACTTGCTGTGAATGCATCCATGTCTGCCTTCTTACGTGCAGATTTGGCTGCCGCACTTGCCACCGAGGTGTTGATTTCGGCTTTCCTTTGGGCAAAGAGGACTTGTATTTTCATAGTTTCCACTTCAGAACACGCCTTTATAAGCTGTTCACTGAGGGTAGAGTAACTTGACGAGCTTGATTTGACTGAGCACCTCGAGTTCTTAGTAGACCTGGATCTGTGAGATGCCGCTTCTAACATTTGCACGATTTTTGCTTGTTTCATTCATGATGTTGTAGTGACCGGTGGTAAGGCCGCGGGTGTGTGTGTATGTCTTGCTTCAACAGAATCTCCATACTCAGATTTAACCGGTCGTAACATCTCTTTACTGTAAAACATATCTATAACACAGTCAACTGATCTAGCTGCACACATGTATATGGTGGAGTCCCTGGATCTTCACTTTATCCGGGTGCGCAGCAAGAAGAAGACAAAGAGAAAAAAAAAACAAAATAGAGATATCTTTCCCTAACTTTCCCTCAAATCACGTACCAGTCTATCACAGAAGAAGATGTCGCTCCCACGTGGCAGGCCTGGGATCTCACGATGACGGGTCCCACTGCAAAAAATTGTCCTGAATTCCGGAGGCAATGTCCTGAATTTGAGTTGAACCCTCGGTAAGACAATGTCCTGCAGACCGGGGGTTGCAGCAACGATTCTCACGGGGTATTTCTTCCCAAGAATCCGGTTGCAAAAGAGCCCTATGTCGGGAGACACCACACGCAGGTCTGTCCTGGCTGAGCTACGGGTCTGCATTGCTCTCCCGCCCTTTCTCTTCCTGGGTAAACAAAAGAGAGGGCAGGGGATTTCCAACCTCTGTGATTGTTTCCGCACTTGTCCACCAGGGGGCATTAGTAGACTGTACAAAGTCCATCTCAATGCGGCAGTCTGAATTGTTCACCTCATTACAATGTCACCAAGAAATGATAAAACACTTATCAGAAATATTAAAACTAATGCAAAAAAACTTGCTTTGTACCAATTAATTTGCACACCACTGTATCTGACTGTCACATGAGCAGAACACATTTATATTCACCGAAATCAAACAATTAAAATTTCTATAGCATGACAGCAAGCAGTGATCTTGAAACTACTGGTAATTTGTACAAATAGTATATTGAGAAATTGTTGAACTCTCCATTGCATTTATGCATAAGCTTTCTAATTGCTGAAACTATAATCTCGCTGCAAAGAATGATAGTTGAATTGAATATGGGTGAAAGTATAAGAGCAGGTGACACCTATAAATTGTATTTTTCACTGTGTCCACTAGGTGTCAGTTTTCACATCTAGCTGACACTGTATTGCAGGGTTCCCCAACCCCAGTCCTCGGGAGCCACCAACAGGGCATGTTCTCAGGATTTCCTTCGTTTTGCACAGGTGATTACAGTATATTTCTTTACATAATTCGGAATTTTCTTATAGAGCCCAATGATATTTAAACTTACTTATTTGTAATTAAGGTAACAGGAGTGAATTAGAGAGGGGCGTACGTAGGAAATTTAAATTGCATGTAGAAAACTGATGCAAGACTCTGACATCACTGTTTTGTTATTTAGTTTTATTAGTTTAGTAAGTTAAAAGCAGTTATAAAGACAAAAGTGATATCTCAATCTCTTGAAAGCAATAAAATCACAAGATAATAGCTTTGTGCATAAGATATGTACCGTATATACTCGTGTATAAGCCGACCCGTGTATAAGCCGACCCCCTACTTTTGCCCCCAAAAACTGGGAAAACTTATTGACTTGCGTATAAGCCGAGGGTGTACTCCAGCACAGGTATACAACCCCCAGCAGTGAGGTATACAGCAGCCTCCCCAGTGGTAGTATACAGCAGCAGCCCCAGTGGTAGTATACAGCAGCCCCAGAGGTATATACAGCCCCAGAGGTATATGCAGCCCCAGAGGTATATGCAGCCCCAGAGGTATATGCAGCCCCATATGCAGCCCCAGAGGTATATACAGCCCAAGATATGCAGCCCCAGAGGTATATGCAGCCCCAGAGGTATATGCAGCCCCAGAGGTATATGCAGCCCCATATGCAGCCCCATATGCAGCCCCAGAGGTATATGCAGCCCCAGAGGTATATGCAGCCCCATATGCAGCCCCAGAGGTATATGCAGCAGCCCTAGTGGTGTATACAGCAGCCCCAGAGGTATATACAGCAGCCCTTAGATAGTATACAGCAGCCCTAGTGGTGTATACAGCAGCCCCAGGGCTGTATACAGCAGCAGCCCCAGGGCTGTATACAGCAGCAGCCCCAGGGCTGTATACAGCCGCAGCCCCGGAGGTATACAGGCCCCCCCATCAAGCTTCAGGGCCCCCCACTTGCGCGGCAGCCTGTAAAGTAAAATCATACTTACCAGTGTCCTGTCGCGCCGTCCGCAGCTTGCCGACACACGATCCCGGGCTTCAATCCGCGTCTTCCGGCTTCCGACTTCCTGTAGTCGCGGGCAATGACGTCATTGCCCGCGACTACAGGAATGCGGAAGACGCGGAATGAAGCGGGGATCGTGTGTCGGCAAGCTGCGGACGGCGCGACAGGACACTGGTAAGTATGATTTTACTTTACAGGCTGCCGCGCAAGGGGGGGGGCCCTGGAGCTTGATGGGGGGGCCTGTATACCTCCGGGGCTGCGGCTGTAAAATTTATATACTCGCGTATAAGCCGAGGGGGGACTTTTCAGCCCAAATTTTGGGCTGAAAAACTCGGCTTATACGCGAGTATATACGGTATATAGTCTCTGCCCAAACACATCAGACACTCGCCTAAAGTAAAAAACCTTCCAAAGGAACCCTCTACCAACAAACCTACAACCTGCTGTAACCCTCAGTCTACTAAACCACAGCATGACCAGCTCTACCCTCTCCTACTGTATCCTCACCCATCCCTTGTAGGCTGTGAGCCCTCGCAGGCTGGGTCCCCTCTCCTCACCTACTGTATCCTCACCCATTCCTTGTAGGCTGGGAGCCCTCGTGGGCAGGGTCCTCTCGCCTCACCTACTGTATCCTCACCCATCCCTTGTAGGCTGTGAGCCCTCAAGGGGAGGGTCCTCTCTCCTCACCTACTGTATCCTCGCCCATCCCTTGTAGACTCTGAGCCCTCATGGGCAGGATCCTCTTCCCTCTCCTACTGTATCCTCACCCATCCCTTATAGGCTGTGAGCCCTCACGGGTTGGGTTCCCTCTCTCACCTAATGTATCCTCACCGATTCCTTGTAGACTGTGAGTCCTCGCAGGCAGTATCCTCTCTCCTCCCCATTCTTTGTAGACTGTGAGCCCTTACAGGCAGGGTCCTCTACTCTCTCCTACTGTATCCTCATCCATCCTTTGTAGACTGTCAGTGACGCGCCCCATGGGGGCCCGTGAGGCACTCGGTACTACGTCTTTCAATGTTGTTTGTTGGGGATGTCACAGTGGCATAACCCGGTGTGTGGCCCCCCGAGCAGTCAATAAAAGGGGAAGTGTTTTTTGTTTTAGAGGATTACTGGATTTGGGATCTGGGGATAATTGTCCTTGTGTTGCCACCCGCGTGTTGTGGCTATTGATGGCCACCACTGCAATACAGTTCCTCTGGGGTTGATGACAATGTAGCTAAGTTGGAAAGCTCTCCACGGGTAGGGCTAACTCCAGGGCAACAGATGTTACTTTGATGAGTTGGCACTGATGTTACAGCGCAAGGCTGATGGCGCAGCAATAAAGTTCACAAACACAGCAGGGTGTAGTCTCAAGCTCTTCGCTCACTGTTCCGTTATTCCAGGTTACAACAATTGTCACTGTTGCAACAGCCTGCTGAGTTCTTGGAGGAGGGGTCCAGCTAACTCCCGGGTGGCTTAGTGGCACTCTCTCAGTCGTCACTTTCTGCACTGTCTTCGCCCTCCTGCCCGGCGCCTCACACACAGAGCCCCAAGCCAGTGGCCTCGGGTCTTGTCGGGCAACTTCCCCCTCTGTCCCCTGGACCCTAAGTGGTCATCTTTTTGGCGGGTGTGGGGGTTTCGGCTGCGGCACTTGAAGATACCCCAGCCTCCGGGTTGCTAACTGAGCCTGATCGTTCTCCACTAGTCTGGGGCCGGTCTCTTCCCATTGCGGCCTAGTCCCTCCACACCGCTTCGGTCAATGTGGATGCGGGTGCCCACGGGTGGACTGCTCACTACCCAGGCACCTGGAACCCCTTCTGTCTTCAGGAGCACCCTCTCTTTCTCGGCTCCACCGTCAGGTCTTGTCTCTCCATGGTCTTTGGAAGAGCTCCCACTGGCTCCAGTCCCCAGGATGTCTCATACTCGTTCTTGTCCTTCTGACAGACTCTCGGAACCTCACAGACTCCTGTAGCTCTTGCCAGCCACCCACCAACTGCTTTCTAGATGTTTCTACTCGTCCTTTTATACTGTCTGTCACGTGTCCTACGTCACTAACGTACGTCTTCCCTGATTTCACTACTTACTAGGTGCTCCCCTAAACTCTGTTCTCCACCCATCCCTTCTACCTTAGTTCCACCACTCCAGACAAGATTAGGGACTGTGCTCTCCCTTAGGAGCAATCTCGCCCTAACCCTGACCCGGAGTGGTGTAGTGTTGGCTATGGGTGTTTGAATACCGGTCAGTGTCCCCTCTTTACCCGAGAATGGGGCACTACACCTCTAGCGGAGGTGCAGTACCCCTGCGGCGGGCAGGGTCCTCTCTCCTCCTGTACTTGTCTGTGCTTCGTATTGTTCCAAATTATCGTACCTGTCTATGTCTGCCCATCTTCACATATACCATGGTATAAATGGAGCTATGATATATATATATATATATATATTTATTTATTTATTATGTGTATATATATATATATATATATATATATATATACACACACACACGCACACACAATTAGTAAAATGAAAGTGTTTAAATGGCTATTTTATTGTGAGAAATTGTATAACAATAAGCTGACAATAATTCTTATTACTATCTTTTTTTTTGTTATGATGTATTGCAATGGAGATGTGTGCTCTTTATGCGATACTCTATTAATAAAAAGATTGAAACAGAATTATCTAAAGAAGTACCAAGGATATACTGAAAACATGCCCTGTTGGTGGCCTCAAAAGACCACAGTTGGGGAACGGTGCTGTAGTGGAATGTGTGTAACAGTAATATAATCATTCTAGAATATGCCTCATAACTCAGAACATTAGACGGAAAAAAAGATTCTGCAAAACACTTGTGCATGCCCTCATCATCTACCGCCTCCACTACTGCAACCTCCTGCTCTCTGGCCTCCCCTCTAACACTCTCGCACTCCTCCAATCTATCCTAAACTCTGCTGTCCAACTAATCCACCTGTACCCCCACTATTCCCCAGCCTTTCCTCTCTGCCAATCCCTACACTAACTTCTTATTGCCCAAATACTCCAGTTCAAAACCCTAACCATGACACACAAAGCCATTCACAACCTGTCCACTCCGTACATCTGTGTCCTAGTCTCCCGGTTCATACAGTTGTGTCCAAAATAATAGCAGTGTTTACAAAAACATGAGTTAAGCCCAAAATCTTTATAATAGTTTCTTATTTCCATGCATAGTTCACTCTTCATGGAGCTCAGGAGACTGGTCTTGCCACGACCCAGAAAACCAATAAAAGTAGAAAAAAGTCAGCGTGACCAAAGTCAACATGTTTCAAATGTCACTCAACAAAAAAGGAGAGAAATCCCCTTTCTTTTTAGGAATGATTAATAAATTAAGTCAAAATACAAATAAATTCCAATTCTTTATTTATATTTCATATCAAAAATATTAAAATTATTGCACAGAAATTTCCACTGAGGTATATAGGAAACCTACTTCAACAAATTCTTTCCTATATGCAGATTCTGCTCATCCCCCCTCTATGATTAATGGGATACCTATTAGTCAATTCCTACGGATAAAAAGATTATGTTCCAAAGAAGATTCCTTTCAGCGTCAATCAGTGGATCTGAGAGACAGATTTAGGGCACGTGGCTATGGCCATCGGAGTATAAAGCGAGGATTCAATCGTGCGATGGAAACATCAAGAAATGATTTGCTTTATCCTATGGAGAAGAAGAAGAGTTCTAATGATAATAAGGTACGCTACATTACCACCTATAACAACAGATGGAATGACTTAAGGAGAATTTTGATTACACACTGGTCGGTATTACATACCGACCCAATTCTTAAACAGATTCTGCCTGAGAAACCATCTTTGGTAGCTAGGCGTGCACAAAATTTGAAAGATCTTTTAGTGCACAGTCATTACAATCCCAAAAAAAACTCTGATGGAAAAGCCATAATAAGAAAGAATTTTAATGGTTTTTATCCCTGTGGTTTGTGTAAGGCCTGTGCCAATTTGGTGAAAACCAAAACATTTCATAAGCAGGATGGATCCAAAACCTTTGAAATTTTAAAACATCTAACGTGCTCCTCGAAAGGAGTGATATATGTGGGAGAATGCCCATGTCAAAAAATGTATGTAGGGTTGACTACAAGGGAGATAAAGGTGAGGACGAGGGAACATTGCCTTGCCATAGAAAAGTCCAAAAAAGAGGATGATATATCTCAGTTGAAAACACTACCAAGGCATTTTAAGGAGTTTCACCAGAGTAATCCTAACCTTTTAAAGATTAGAGCCATTGATCAAATTGATTTGGGTTTGAGAGGAGGAAATTTGGGCCAAAGGTTAGCTCAATTGGAAAGCCGATGGATTTATAGGCTGGGGACCTTAGCTCCCAAGGGATTGAATGAGAGTTTTGGTTTTGGCGCATTTTTATAATGAGATTGTAGATGTCATGTAGTTTTAGTGAGGTTTTTTTAGTGGTTTTAGGATCATGGGATAATTAAATTAATTTTATGTTATGCCTAATATTGTTTTTATTATATTGTAGTAAATAAAGATTTCCAGCATGCGCATAAGATGTCCTACTTGGATCAGTGATCTGTCTATGATGGAACATTTGATGAATTGAAGAAAAAGAACAATATTTCATACTGTTATGTATATATATGTATTTATATTTCTGCAATTTTAGACTGTTATAGTCATATGGGAATTGGATTAAATTAATTGGGTTCTCTTCACATTTAAATTATTTAGGTGTATATATTATTAATGTACTTATTAATTGATAATTTTACTGTATAATTTAAAATAAATATATAGGGTAAAATAGCACTTGAGCACTTTATAATATTAATATAATTAGATCCATAATTAATGTACTAATTGGATGGATTGATTGTATTGATTAATATCACAGTTAGAATGATAGAATTAGATTTATATTTAGTATTTATGCACATATTTTGTACTTCTAGTCCCTTGGAATATGACAATTGCAGTATAGATAAGTTAAGGAGATGAATACATTGTTCACGGATTTTGTTTACATTTTATGGCTGGGAGGCATCACATGACTAATCATGTGATGGTCTCCATAACAGCAGGGAAGCTTTCTGAATCGCCGCGCACTAATCTAGTGCGCATGTCCGTAATCGCATGGACGCCCGAGCACGCCCACATGTGCGGCAGTGATGACTGTGCGATGCACGTCATGCCGCAAGGGGGTGGAGCTAAAGGTGCGCATTGCGATTGGGTAGGCGCCATCATTAGGTATGTGCCCGGCGATTCTACGTGGCATAACACGATTGGCTGGGGGCCGCAATAAGTAGCCCACTGACACTCACTATAATCACGCCCCCCGGAAGAAGCGAGGTGCGAAACGGACGTAGGGGAGAGGGGACATCATTGCAGCACAGCAGTTTCTATCAGGTACATGCTCTAACTAACAACTATCTAACAAGGTTGGACGAGTGATCGGGCCTTAGCTCACAATAGTTGCTACTCTACAACAACATAGACCTTATTTAATAGGGATTGATAGTTTGTGGGTAGCCACTTAAGATTGAAAAGGTTTGGCCTATGTATCTGGAAGTCCATTAGATCTTACTAGTAGTGGATACAACGTGAAATACATACTACACTACAGTGATAGAATGAATTGTTGAGTATAAAATGTACTATGTAATATATACTGTTTAGGCTGTAATATGATTGGTCCCATATGAGGGAATGCTCTGTGCAATAATTTTAATATTTTTGATATGAAATATAAATAAAGAATTGGAATTTATTTGTATTTTGACTTAATTTATTAATCATTCCTAAAAAGAAAGGGGATTTCTCTCCTTTTTTGTTGAGTTATATGTCATTGGAGTGACTACTTTTAAAAGGGAATTTATTTTAATGTTTCAAATGTCATAAGCATCATTTCTCATGACCATGAGTAAGGATGTGTGTGATATCCGAAACACATTGATTTTTGTCATGCTGACCCGCCCTAGGGCCGTGGGGTACCCGATCCCGGGCGTTTAGTTCACGGGGATGTCACTGGGGCCTGTTGCCCGATCCCATGGCCCTGGTGGTCGCTTAAAAAGGGGGAAATAGTCAATAAATGTGTTTTGTGACGCCTCCTACGGTTCCGGTTTGAAAGTGGAGCAGCACAATGGTTGAGCTGCACGATGTTGACGCTCCTCATAGGTGGAGCGGGATCCCTGGGGCAGTTGTGAAGGTTATAGTTACAGGACAGTCTATGATGAGAGCAGGGTCACGAACCCCTAATAACAGTCACACAGGGTTGTTGTTTCCATACCTTTACTGATTTTGATGATGAAGGTTAAGTCCAAGGTACAGTCCGGGTGGTCTGGAAGCAGTTCAGGATCTCAACACCCGATGAGTTATGAGGCCTCTCTTTTGTGCTGTGGTTGCTACGGTCCTAGGCTGTCTGAAGCTAAGCCCTGACCCTCTCCTGCTGTCTTCACCTGTATTGCAGGCGGCGTGAACCCTGCTGGTGGACACCGCTGTGTCAGCTGCGGTCCCCGAGCTCTATGTGCGGCTGTGCCTCCAGGTGCTGCTGCGGAAGGGAGACTGGGTCCTCCCTGGCCCTACGGTCTTTACTGCTGGGCTGTTAAATCCCTCACAGCCTCGAACTCTGGTGTCCTGGTTGTCAACGCTGCTCCTCTGGGGCGAACCGGTATGGCTCCACTGCCCTGGGTAACTTGCCTTGCCTCCAACCCTCACTCTTGGGTCCTTCACACTGATCAGTGTCTCTCACTGGCACAGGCCTAGCGTGGCTCCGTTTGCCAGGGTGTCTTCCTTAATACTGCTCTGTACTGAATTACCTAACTCCACCCCCAGGCCCGAATTTATAGGGGACCTTGCCTGAACTCAGCAAGTAGAGCTCCCCCTTCAGGTCTGGAGTGGAAGGTGTTGTGCATGAACTTACCTGATGTGGAAATCCCTCCCTGCTCCAGGTGTTCCTGTTGCAACCAAACGGTGGGTTGCCACATACACCATTCTCTGTATGCCCTTTAAATTAAATAAAAAAAGAGGAAAAATTCTTCATTTTTAAGAGCTGGATTCTTTCTACATTATTATTGGTTTCAAGGAGAAATCAATATGTGCTGGCTTCAGCCTTAAATAAGGGCCACCTAATTCACACCTGTTTCTTCACAGAATGATTGACCTTACTAATTGAACTCCACACTGCTATTATTTTGAACACACTCCCTTTTAATTATTCACATACACAGACTCAAAAACATGCATATCATGAAAGCTGAGTCTGTTGGTTTTCCAAGAATCTACTGAACCAACTGGTAAATTATTTGACATGTGGCAATATAATTTATACCGAAAGCAGTGAATACTCTGTTTAGTCATATTGGACTGCTATTATATTGAACACTACTGTACCTGTGTGTTGGTCGCAACGGCCAGGGTACTCGGACAATCCGGGGCATTAGTCTTTAGTTCACGGTGGTGACCCCAGAAGCCATGGCCCTGACTGAGCATGTTAAAAGGGGGAGACATTTATAGGGGAATTTTTTATCGTGATGCCATCTGAGGTGCCTGGTCAGATTGGACCAGCGCTGCTTGTAGTGGTCCCCAGGGGCAGGTGTTGTGGGAGCTTGATGGAGCACTCCCCTCAGATGGAGCAGGCCCAGGGGTGTAGAGAAGGTGGTGTTGATGGTGGTAGTAGTTGCAGGTGCAGGAAGGCGCAGGAAGGAGTAGACCGACACAGGGGGTTTGCAGTTCTTACCGGTAACTTTTAATTGCAGTTCAGTGCAGAGACAACCCAGCCAGGATACTGTATTCTCCAAGCTTGCAGCTTGGTCAGCTCACAACTAGTCCAGTTCCATCTCGCTGAGACATGATGTATAAGGCCTTTCCTTTTTGCCCGTTACTGTCTGACACTTTGCTACTCCTTTCCTTCCTAGTTTCCTGGTAGTTACAAATCTAAAAGTAGGTGATTTTGGGTCCTGCGAGCGACTACCTTGCAAGTCCTCTTGACCCGCTAAACTTCGTTCGCCTGGGAGAGTTCACCTTGGTGGCCTCTGCACGTGACGTTCACTGACCTCCGCTTTCTCAGTTGGTCCTGAATATACCCAGACCAAATTGGCCGGTACCCCTGTGCAGCTCGTTCCTCTGCCCGGCCATCTAGTCAGCTGCAGATTTGGGTCCTCAGGCCTGGAGATTAGCAGCCGACCCTATTGTACATGTCTGTCTCTCTCTCTCTCTGCATCTGCCTGACTTCCCGAGAACTCACTCCATCTTGCCTCAATGTTGCTCCTTCCTCACTCCCTCACTAACTTCAACAAACTCGGAACCCCACACCTTCACTAACTCCTCCCTCCTGCCAGCAGGTGGGGACTGCTCTATCAGTGAGACTCTTCCGCCCAGCATCTCCCTGGCCTGGAGCTTGGACAGTGTTGGGTGTGTGCTGGTGGTCTCAGCAAAGCTTCCCCTCTTACCTGTAAGCATGATACTACACCTATTGAATAGGTGTAGCACAACTGTGGTGACCGACCCGCAGGGCACCACACCTGCATGCATTCTCTACTCTCCTCTTATCTCTTTTTCCCACAATCACATACAAGATTTCTCCCATACATCCCCCAAACTCTGGAACTCTGTGACCCAACACATCAGACTCACAACCGCCATGGAAACCTTAAAAAGGAACCAGAAGACCCACCTCTTCTGACAAGCCTACAACCTTCAGTGACCCTCAGTCTACTGAACGGCCGCATGACCAGATGTACACTCTCCTAGAGTATCCTCACCCAACCCTTGTAGACTGAGTCTTCACGGGCATTATCCTCTCCACTCATGTACCTGTCCGTGTCTTGTATTGTTCATAATTATTGTACTTGTCTATGTTTGCCCCTTTTCACATGTAAACGCCATGGAATAAATGGTGCTTTATTAATATTATTATTAATAATAATAATAATAACAAGAAAACTTTAATAAAAAATAGGAATTACATACCTCTGTCCAGCAATTGTGGAATGGGTCATAAGCTTCTACACTGTACATCCTTTGGTTGCCATCAAATCCACCAAGAGCATACACCTTGCCGCATAGTGCCGCCATCTTGTGCCTCCATCTGCCCACACTTAAATATTCAATCTGTATCCACTTGTTTATAGAAGAGTTATATTTCCACACTTCATGCTGTGTTTCTTTACCACCTAGAAAAATTATCATTAATGAATCATTGAAAAGATATATGGAATAAAAACAATGATTTTTTTAAAAGTTATTAATGAACACTACATTATCTAAATAACATTGGGGGTGGTTTACTAACAAAAAAAGGACTTGACAGGTCAGTCGAGAGGAAGTGATGAGAGAAGGAGGATCCCGAGGACTTGAGCGGTGTGAGCCTTGCCCTGGGTCCTGGAAACAACGGACTGCAAGTGAGACAGAGGGAGCCCTAGGGGCCCAAGCTTTCTGGGCTCCCCACCCCAGCTACGAATTGCAGTCCACAGCCGCCCCAGGAAATAGTGCGTTCATAGAAGCGCCATCTTCTGGCACTTTATCCAGCTCTTTCAGCGGCCCTGGTGCCGGGTGGCTCTACTGGGTAATAATGGGGTTAAGGCCAGCTTTGCATTATCAGTTGACCCAAAGCCCAAAATGAATTTCTAGTAAAGAGTTAAAAAAAACACAACACAGAGAAAACATTTATTAGAAAAAAAACAAAACACATTAGGGACTCCATCTTTATGCAAGAAAAACCTCCCTCCGACATAGTCCAAAGGAGCACCCAGCCGTGGGAAAGTTAATCTGAAATCATCCTGTCAAGCATGAACTCCGATGAACCCTGCAACGGCACCACCAGCTATTTCAAAGGAACAGCTGACACATCAACTGTTCATTTGAAGTAGCCGGCGGGAAAGCCAGCGGTGAAAAGACTTCACTGCCAGCTTTTCTACCCGGTGCTTCCCTCCCGCTGCCTCGCTTCCCTGCCGACTCAACGCTCGATCAGCTTGTCCTCGTGTGACTACTCGGGTTTCAAAGATGTTAAACATGGAATTTACTTTTTTTTTTTTTATAGCATGCATACATAACGACAATAAAACTTGACAAGAGTGCTTCTTCTTCCCGGATCGGGAGGTTCATGGCTTAAACGTTACATAAGAAAAACACACTGACCATGGTTAAATAAAAGTAGAGATATAAAAATATTTTAAAAAAAGTGCAAAAAGTTCACAGTTCCAGGATGTCTTTTGGGCAAGTAGGATTCGACATTTCGCAGGCTGACAAATACCACCTCCTGGAAGTCAGGTTCTTTAATAAAATCCCACCCGTTTTCTACATGGAAAGTCACCACCACTCCTCGTCGCCACTCAGTTGGGTCAACTGCTGGTGCTTTGCGGGGGCGCTCCTTTTCTTTGAGGTTGGCCTCCTCCTGTGCCCACCATCTGGCTTGGCGTCGGCAGTGTTCCTCCTCCTCAGCTATTTGGCGCTGACGCCAGTAATCAACTTCAGCAAGGGCCTCGGCTGCACTTTCCATATGGGCCTCCTTCATCTTCTGAGCTGCAAGCTGGAGTTCCGCTAATTCTTCCTGTCATCGCACCCAATGGACCTGCTTTGTCTCGGCGGTTTTGGGTTTGACTGGGGGTACAGTCTCTGCTCTCGGTGGGACTACTGTCGTCTTCACTGCTCCGCTCCTGCTATTTCACTCCCTGCCCGGGCTTCTGGTTCGGGGCCCTCGGGACAGGTTTTGGCTCGTGTAGGGTTTCTCCCACCACTGGGGCAGAGGCTTTACCTTTAACTGGTATGCGGCCTCGGGTGTCTCCTCCGGTGGGACTGTGGCGCTCAGCATCGCTGATCCTTGAGCCACCTTCTCCAGCAGGTTCCTCTACCATATATGCAGAGTCTTCATTTGGGCCTGGTGCAACTGAAAGTTGAGGGCTTTCAGAGCAGCTCCTAAAAACTCTGGGTCTTCCGGCAGCAGGTCTGCACTCCCCTCTCTATCACTGGAGATGTCTGCTCCTGCATTCCGCCTGACGGGCTCTCTCGACCACCGGACGCCATAGTGCTTCTTTCTTCTACACTCCCTTTTTTTGTTCTGACCACACCCTTCCAGCTGCCACTCCCATCTCTGGGTGGAGTCAGCATGGCCCCATGCAGGCCCCCTTGGCTTTCTGTTGTCATTGGGAAAATAAAGTATTCACTGATCTCAGGGAGACCAGTTCAAGAAAACACTGAGGGCAGCCGGCTAAAGCGCTCAACACAGTGAATTCCTAGGCCCATTGCCCCCTGGGAATTTTGGATATGCAAATAGTCTGTGGAGCCTCATTTAGGAGTCTCAACACAGGACTAACCAGATCTTCCTCTAGTGAAGGACCTAGTCATGATAACCACCATATTAAGTGGCCCTTTGAGTCAATATCCAGCTCTTTACAAGCTTAAAGATATGACAAGGGAATACCAAGGCCAGGTATCCATCCACAGACAGCTGTTTCGGGGTGTTGCCCCTCCTCAGTGTGGAGTAGGATTCTGGCTAGGTGGGAGCAATGCCTAGTAGACCAACAAAATAAAGTATTCATTGATCTCAGGGAGACCAGTTCAAGAAAACACTGCGGGCAGCCGGCTAAAGTGCTCAACACAGTGAATTCCTAGGCCCATTGCCCCCTGGGAATTTTGGATATGCAAATAGAGTCTGTGGAGCCTCGTTTAGGAGTCTCAACACAGGACTAACCAGATCTTCCTCTAGTGAAGGACCTAGCCATGATAACCATCATATTAAGTGGCCCTTTGAGTCAATATCCAGCTCTTTACAAGCTTAAAGATATGACAAGGGAATACCAAGGCCAGGTATCCATCCACAGACAGCTGTTTCGGGGTGTTGCCCCTCATCAGTGTGGATGGATACCTGGCCTTGGTATTCCCTTGTCATATCTTTTAAGCTTGTAAAGAGCTGGATATTGACTCAAAGGGCCACTTAATATGATGGTTATCATGGCTAGGTCCTTCACTAGAGGAAGATCTGGTTAGTCCTGTGTTGAGACTCCTAAACGAGGCTCCACAGACTCTGTTGTCATGGGGGCAGGCCTGCTTTTTTGCTCCATGACGGGGGGACAGGGAAAGTCCCTGGGCCAGCATATGGCGTCAGTTCTCCATGGTCGCCATTTTGCAAGTCTATTTTACACAGTTGTTCAAAAGTATTTTTCGGGCAGTCGTGACCCGGTATCACTGGGTCAGTTGCATCCTGTTCGTGACGCTAAGTTGACACGCCCCCCCCCCAGGGTCGTGGGGTACTCGGAACAGGGCAACAGTTCTGCTGGGAAGTCACAGGGGTCAAGACCCGGCTCCGCAACCTTGGCGGTGACAATAAATGTTTGTGGGGGAAAAGGGGATTTAGGGAAATAGTTGTCGTGACACCACCCGTGTTCAACTAATGGTGGCCAATGCTGCGGTGCGGGACCTCTGGGGATGATGGATTTGCAGCTTTGGAGGTTTCGCTCCCCACAGGTGGAGCAGTTTCCCAGGGCAACCGATGTGGTCTCTGGGCAGTGGTAGGCCAACTTCACTGCAGGCGTTCCTGTCCGGTGCTTCCCTCCACGCTGCCTCCCTCCCCCCCCCCGATGCTTCCCTACCCCACGGCCTCCCCACCCGATCCTAAGTTAGAACGGGCAGGTAGGCGGCGGGGCAGTGAAGCACCAGGCAGCGGGGAGCAAATCACTGGGCGAGAGAACGAGGCAGCGGGGAGGGAAGCACCGGGTGTGGGAGCGAGGCACCAGGCAGCGGGGAGGGAAGCATCAGGTGGGAAAGCCAGTGGTGAAGTCTTTTTGCCACCGGCTTTTCCTTTGAAATACCCGGCGGTAAATTTGAAAAAGCCAGCGGGCTTGCTTCCAGCAGCCAGAGAAGGAGAACTGGGCGGGGAGCACAGCACCAGGGAGCGGGGAGTGAAGGACCCGGGCGGTGAGGAAACATTGGGCAGAGAAGCGTGCACCAGCTGATTGCACCCATTTCAGCCTTTTCCTCAGCTCCAAGACCGCTTTGTAGGTTCTGCACAGAAATTACTGGCATTACTCACATTTCCCACTGACTTACAATGGACTCACTACGCCTAACGACTAATAACAAGGAAAGTCACGGAGTAGCGAGTAGCCCAAATGACGTAATATTCAGCAAGTACCGAATAATAACGAGTATACTCGCTCATGCCTAACCATAAATGGGTCATTCCATGTCAAGTGAACCAAAAATGAATATTTTTTTTACCTGACGTCTTCAGATTTTTTTAATTTTTTTTCTATATGAAGTACAACTTTAATTAATTACAAAAAAAAAGTTTTGAATTTTTTTCTTTATCAGTTAATTTTTTTACAGATTTTTAAAGTTTTTAAAAAGTGCGAATTTTGGCCTGGTATGACTTTACATTTTCTATCATATCTCGGGCTAGAAAGAAGATAGAGAAACAAAATAAACACCGTTCTACTCAAAACTGTCCAGGCTTAGGAGTTCTCAGCCAAGTCTCTCTGCAGCTCAGGCCCCATGACTCTCCTACCTAGCGACTCCTCGTCTCACTTCCCCTGTGTGGAAGGGGGTTCCATGTGCTCTCTTAACACGAGCCACAAGCCTAATGGTGGGTTTACACGCCGCGATATCGGCGTCCAACTCCGACCCAACTCCGACAAAAAGTCACGTGGGTCGCAAGTTGGACCCGATATCGTTTGCGCGTTGTACGGTTTGAGCGTACAACGCGATGCTGGAACGATGCCAAAACGATATCGGAGTTGAATAGCAGAGCTATTCAACTCCCCGATATCGCATGGCCGTTGTAGCAGCATCGTAGCGTGTGACAGCCCAACTACGATGTGTACGCTGACGTCACCCATTCACTCCCATGTTAAATGGTCGTTTCTGGGTTGGTGGGCGTACACATCGTAGGGACGTTGCATCCCGATATCGCGGCGTGTAAACTGCCGATACGATGCAGGGAGAAACGTGCACTAAATGCGCGCTCCCGCGTCGTTGGCTCCGATATCGCCGCGATATCGGAACGTGTAACCCCACCATTAAGCTCCAGACACTGGAAGTCTTCACACTGGGATTCTCAGGGCCCTGTCCCCCCAGAAGCAGCCATACCAGGCCAACAAACTTGTCTCTCAGTCCTCTGCTCACTGTCTTTCAGGCTCCAGACTCCACTAAAATCTTGTGTTTCTCTCCTCAGTTTACAGACTTACACCTCCCTCTGTAGCTCATCCAGACTTTAACCCTTTTGGTCCCTGCAATCAGTCTGTGCAGGCTTTTCACCTTTCATCTAATTAATATTCTGATTCCTTCCTTACAGTTTCACTTTGCTCACTAGCTAGTTTAACACCAGCTTACCTGCAGGAGTGAGGAGCAGCAGCACAAGAAATATGACCTCACATACTGTCCTATAAGAGCATATAACTGATATGTGGACCTCATATACTGTCCGATGATAGAACATACCTGATATGTAGACCTCATGTACTGTCCTATAAGAGCATATAACTGATATGTAGACCTCATATACTGTCCTATAAGAGCATATAACCGATATGTAGTCCTCATATACTGTCCTATAAGAGCACATAACCGATATGTAGACCTCACATACTGTCCTATAAGAGCACATACCTGATATGTAGTCCTCATATACTGTCCTATAAGAGCACAATAACCGATATGTAGACCTCACATACTGTCCTATAAGAGCACATACCTGATATGTGGACCTCACATACTGTCCTATAAGAGCACATACCTGATATGTAGACCTCACATACTGTCCTATAAGAGCACCTACCTAATATGTAGACCTCATATACTGTCCAATGAGAGCATATAACTGATATGTAGACCTCATATACTGTCCTATAAGCAGGGGCGTAACTACCACAGGGCCCTGCAGCCTAGGGGGGCCCCAAAAGTCCCTTTGGCCTATAGAAAAAGACATACTATTTAAGATTTGCTATAACGGGGGCCCCGTTGGAGATTTCGCATCTGTATCCCTGGGTCTGAAGTTACGCCACTGACTATAGGAGCACATACCTGATATGTAGACCTCACATACTGTCCTATAAGAACACATACCTGATATGTAGACTTCATTTTTGAAGGTTATACAAGCAAACTCCACCCATTTCTTAAACTCGCTTTCACCGTCTTGCTCGCACACTGGCAGTTTTGCCACCTCTAGACGACTCCTTCTTAAAGGATCGAGACAGGTGACCTCGGTGACGAACTTCTCATCTTTTGTGCAACCTCCAATTATCATAAACACTTCCGACTGAAATTCATGAATCCGTGGTTTTGTTCTCTCAGAAATTATCTACAGAAAAAAAAAATGAGTTTAAGTCTTAATTTACATCACCCTGTGTGAACATGGTTTATTACATATATAAGAAACTAATACAATAAATTTATTAACAGTAAGTTCTTTTTGTAAAATACTTTGTAGCTTTACCAAATGTGGTGCAGCTGGTGCAGTCACTGTAAACCATCAGCAGGTGGCGACAAAGGACACATATGATGACAGTAATGACCGTTTCACATGCGCCAGAATTTAGACAATTAATGTCTATTACCACATGGTCACGTGCACTAAGGGGATATGGCCTATTGGACATGGGAAGAAAAAGGAGAATGGTCTAAATTGCAATCCTGTGTACCAAATTATGAATCAGCAAGAAGCTGTGAAATATTTGCCACATTTTTTAAGGGAATAAGTCACCAGGTTTTTGTTACCCTATCTGAGAGCAGTGTGATGTAGGGGCAGAGAACCTGATTCCAGTTATAATAAAATCACTGTTTTCTCTGCTGCAGATCTGAATAACCTTGCACACATGATTGTCAGCTTTCTGCCCATGTACAGTGTATATAGCAAGCTGCCAATCAGTGGTGGGAGCAGAGTTATATATAGCTCATGATATGGAGGACTACATGGCAACAGATTTAGAAGTCCTCCAGTGATAATCTCCTGCTGATAAAACACTTGATTTTATCAAAACTACTTTGTCCCTACAATATTCTGGTGACAGATTGTCTTTGGGCTAAGGTCAGACAAGCATATATTTTCTCATCCAAAAGAATTGGGACGATTATGGAAATTATGCTCTGTGCACAGTTTGATATGATTTTCTTGAATGAGGAAAAGATGTAGAAAAAAAATTCTCCACCTTTTCCATTGTGACAATTTGTGAACATTGGACTGCACTCGGATGTCATCAGATTACAGTCTGATGTTTTCAATGGACCCATTGACTTGCATGGTCGATTGTGATCCAATAATCTAACCACACTCAAACATGTTGTGATATTTTAAGCAGACTGGCTCAGTCCGAGGAAAAAATCAGACACGTGCACAACCACGTAGAGCAATATTTGTCCAAATGTGAGCTGATGTTTTGTCAAGTTACAATCAGACTGAAATATTATGGAGTGAGCGAGCGCTAAAGATGATTTACTCTAGGTTTGCATTTTCTAAAAGTTAGCTTCAGTCAGTCTGCCCCAACGTACCTATACTGTCTTAGACTCTGTTCACACCTGCGGTTTTTAATTCCTTTTCAGTTTCTAATCAAAGAACAGATGAAACAGAATTCATCCAGAGAACAAATCTCATATAATTGATGCAGATGGCACCAGGAGGACCTAATGATTATAATGGGACCCATATGTTTCTGTTATGACCAGTGGCGTAACTTCAGACCCAGGGGCCCCAATGTGAAAGCTCCAACGGGACCCCTAATTACTGCAAATAATACCTCCACCCATTATGGTCACATGGTCATGACATCAGATCCTGCAGTGATGTCAGTCAATTACAATGCAGGGGGGGATTACAAAATTCAAAGAATATCATGAATGAACTTGAGTGACGGTAAGGAAAAGCTCCCCCGTGTGACTGAAGACAGGTGTGTGCAGTCACCTAAGCATGAAAAGACTTTTTTAAGATAAATATGCGGAATTTTTTTTATTTTCAGAAAACCATGTGATGCACATTGTATCATTTAAAACACATTGGGCGGTTTAATATCACAAAACAACATGACAGGTTCCCTTTAAGCTTGCATAAATATCATCGTTCTCTGCAGCACATTGTCCAATGTAATCAAGAGATGTTCTGCCGAGAAAATGACATTATGTGTGCATAGAGTGATTGTATAATTGATCGGTCAGTGCACATGGAAAGTGCGGGCATCCTTTCTAAGGCTGGCTTCACACTGCGGCGGCGTCCGGTCCGGGGCTGTCAGGAGTGACAGCGTGGACCGGAGTTTTTCTGCATAGGATAGTATCGGGCTGCACGGAGCTGGATCGCGGCGGGTGGTAATTATCTGCTATCCGGCTGCTGTGTCGCCGGATGAATCCTGCAGAAGTGGGGATTTGTCTGCCGATTCCAAAAACGGTGCATGCACCGTTTTTGGAATCGGCAGACAAATCCCCACTTCTGCAGGATTCATCCGGCGACACAGCAGCCGGATAGCAGATAATTACCACCCGCCGCGATCCAGCTCCGTGCAGCCCGATACTATCCTATGCAGAAAAACTCCGGTCCACGCTGTCACTCCTGACAGCCCCGGACCGGACGCCGCCGCAGTGTGAAGGCACCCTAAACAGGCTATTACACAACACATATGTAGTTGATCGGCGCTCATTTAACCCCACTAGTTGCCAAGTATAGACCTGTCCTTAGCAGCCAGTCAGCATTATCCCAGCATTACCACAATATTGCAGTCCTGGAATTCTTTAACTGTGTCTAGATCATTTTCACAACTCTTGTAGAAATAACATTTTCAACAGAATTCTGGCTGATTTTCCTTATGAATCCCCGACTGGATTATAAACGCGTTGAGAGTGTGATAAACAAGATCCAAGTACAATCACGTAACTAATTGGAATTCAAGCTCATTTGCCTTAATAAGACTAAATGACCCCTTGGATGAAGGAGACCTCACTGTGGACAAGAGAAAGGATTTGTGGAAATTCCCATACACCAATCTCCATTTGGAAGTGATCTCAGTGACGGGGTCCATCCGCCTTCCATGCAGATGGCCAGTTTAATGACAGATCTGTTTATGAGCAGATCAGACATGGAGACGAGCTGAAGGCTATCTGGCATCTTTACAGATCCGCTATCACATTATCTCATATTTCCCTCCTCACACACAACTCTGGAACAAAACGTGATCATTTCCATGGATGGAAAAGAAGACTAGTCGTAGAGTGGACACAGAGACTATAATGTCAGGGCTTAGCTGTTGTGAGGTTATTACATTGGGTCGTGGCAGCAGAGTGACTCGAAACTGTACCAGCCCTCGGCTGTAACAAGAGCCGGCTAGTAATGGCATATTTATTTATGCAGGAATTTTGCATTAAATTATCATAATGGTGCCATATCTATCAAAACTCCAGTGTTTTTTATATATACACTGTGTGCAAAATTATTAGGCAAGTGAATATTTTGACCAAATGCAAATTTTCCAACTCCAAGTAGTATAAACTTTAATGAAGTGATGTTGAGTAATGAGGGGGTGCTGTCTAAGGGCACAATATACTGTATGTTATCAAGTTGTGCAGAAGTATTACTTACCTTGCTTTCCTGAAGAAAAATCAGCCAAAAAAATGATTAAACTGACTCAAAAAAGGGAATCTGGCAGCAGGTTTTTGCTGTGTGATCTAAGGGCATCATGAGGAAGGGTCTAAGAAACTGAATTCAATGGTGTGTCACTTATTAGGCTGTGTGCTGTTGTTTCGATCAAATTAGTGTTTGATCAGCAATAGATTATCACTGCTGGACTAGCTGCTTCTTAGTCCAACCCCACCCACAGCACTGATTGGCAATATACAATGTACATAAAAAGCTGCTAATCAATGGAATAGGTGGGATCAGCTGGAGCACTGCTACGTCTACAGCAGACAAAAATTATGATTGTATCCCAACTGCTGCACCCAGTAAACAGACATACTGTACATCACTGGAATCAGGGTCTGAGCCCCTACATCATGCTAATCACAGATGAGGTAGCAAAAACCTGGTGACGGATTCCCTTTAAAAGTATTACAGAGGGATACAGCACTCTTGAAACGACATGAAATAGTATTGGCGTGTGATCACAGAATTATCAAAAAAATTTCCACAAATAGTCAGGGTCACAAAAAGCGTGTTGAGAAAAAAGATGCTTATTATCTGCCAAAGATTAAGAACAATAAAATTTGAAGCATCCAGGAAACCTTATCCTCCAGTGCTGTCATATTCCAGATCAACAACCTTCCTTGAGAGCCCAGAAGTACAAGGTGCTCAGTAATTAGGGACATGGCCAAGGTGAGGGAGGCTGAAACCTGACCATTGAGCAAGACACAGAAGCTGAAATGTCAAGAATGGGCTAAGAACTATCTGAAGACAGATGATTCAAAGGTTTTATGGGCTAATAAGATGACAGTTACTCTTGACGGACCAGATAGATGGGCCTGTGGCTGAATTGGTAATGAGCTCAGGCGCCAGCAAGGTGGAGGTGGGTACTACTGTAATGACCCAGAAGGGGCCATTACAAAAGTTTCTGCATTCATACAGGTCTGTAGAATAGTTCATGGTCTAATGTATTGCCTGGTGACAATCTGTCAAATTAAATGTAAGTTGTTTCTTGCCCAGGTGTTTAATAAGGGTCACCTGAGCAAGCTGAAATAATGGATGAACTCTATTCATCAAATGGCCAAGTTCTCAAAAAAATATGTGATCGTGGAAGATTTCAACTATCCAGACATTTGTTGCAAAACTCTCTCAGGAAAAACTAACAGGTCCAACAAATTCCTGTGGCTAGGACCCTAGGAGGTACTGATCATATATACCGTCATACCATTTTGGATAACTAGAGGAGGAAAACCTGTGAAGACTCAGACTTCAAGGTTGGATTTCAGAAATGCAGATTTGAAAGAGAACCTATCACCAAGGGGCCTATGAAAGTAAAAGAGCCACCTTCAGCAGCACTAAGGCTGGATTCTGTGAAGGTGGCTCTTATATCTATTGTCCCCAGGGACTCTGAAATAATGACTTTTATAAATTTGCCTCCATACCTGTACTTGGACCGGTGGGTGTGTTCTTAACCGAGTTCTCGACTGCCTGCCTGCAGTCCATCATCTCCCTTCTGTCCCCCAGCCAGGCGCCACCTCCTCTTTGCTCCTCATGTCCCTGGAGCCTGCACTGTGCAATCATGTCTCAGGCATGCCCGACAACTGAGGACACATGATCTCACATCACTCCTGCGTATAGCAGAGGCCCCAGCCCCGCAGTGTGAATACATCATAACACACTGCAGAGCCAGGGTCTAGAGCCTCCGCTATACGCAGGCGCGATGTAAGATCATGTGACCTCAGTTGTCGGGCAGCGCACAGGTATAGAGGCAAATTTATAAAAATCATTATTTCAGAGTCCCTGGGGATAATAGACATAAGAGCCACCTTCACAGAATGCAGCTTTAGTGGCTCTTCTACCTTCTTAGGCCCTGGGGGGGGGGGGTGACAGGTCCCCTCTAAGAGACTCAGAAAGAGGATAAGAGGTATCCAATGGCTGGATGTCCTTAAGGACAGAAATATCCAGGAAGGATGGGAAATTTTGAAAGATGAGATTCTCAAAGCGCAATTGTTAACAATCCCTTAAAGAGGGAAGAATAGGAAGCATTTAAGGAAACCAGGATGGGTGAACACAGAACTTAAACACATGCTAAAAAAGGAAGAAAGAAATGTTTATCAAATGGAAAGAGGGAGGCATATGTAAAGAAGAATGTAATGCTGTCTGCAGAACCTGTAGGGCACGCATCAGATTAGCTAAGAATTAAGACTTGCAAGAGGTGTCAAAAGCAATAATAAAGGATTTTGGGGGTTACGGTATGTTAAAAGCAAAATAAATGTTAAGATGTTATAGGATTTTTACAGGCTGAAAATGGTGAAGTGGTAAAACATTATGTTGAGAAGGCCAAACTTTTAAATTCATATTTTGCATCTGTTTTCTTTCGGAAAGTAAATGTAACATCAACTGATCTTCACTGTACTATTGAAGGAATAGAAGAATCTAGACTATCCATAAACAGAGAGATACACACCAAAAAGAAAACTGCAGCACTCCTTTCTTGAGCTTTTCTTGGTCTTCAGGACAAGATGGCGACGTTTCGGTTTGAGTGAACCTTCTTCCAGCACCTACGCATTGGGTAGCTGGCATTTTTATAAAACCTCATTTGCATATCAATTTCAGACTTATTAACAATTTTTCCCAACAGTGATCTAAGTATATATACATTAACATATCTGACACCTCCATTAAGGTACCTTTACACGCCGCAACTATCACTTGCGATCGGAGGCAACCGAACGTGCACGTGCACGTTTTTGACGGTTGCTACTGAACGCCGATGCCGCATTTACACGCCGCAATTGCGCCCTCAACCTAAGGGAACGTGGCTCCCTGGAAGTTGCCACAGAACCTGCGGGAAACATCCGGTTGCTTCCCGACGCCGCTTCACACGCCGCAATCCCCAAAGGAGTGTGGGCGAACATGTTCAGCGCCGCAAGAACATAGGCGTGACAGAGTTGTGTATTACGCGCCCCAAACACGCTGATTAGACAACGCAATAGCGTCATGATTGGCCAGCCTGCGCAGGAAGGCTGGCTAATACATGACGCCATTGCAATTGTGTAGTGTGAATGGACAGTTCTTCAAATATGGTGCCCCCTGTGAAGGGACAGCCAATGGAAACACAGTAGCCCCACCAATCATCGCTGAGGTGGCGCAGTCTCCAGCACGCTGTGGCACGCCTCTGGGAAATCACTAAGCGAAGCAGATTCCATCCCTATTCCCGTTCACACGCCAAAACCAGGGCAATTCACCTTCAAGGTTGCCTCTGGTTTTTGAACAATGCTCTGAAACCGCAACCGGGAGCAACTTCAAAAATCACCATCGAGTTCCACAATTACACGCCGCAATTTCGTAGCAATTTCAAGGCAACGGTGACGGAAAGCCTCTCAGTTACTACACCGTAGTTGCGGCGTGTAAAGGTACCTTTACAGTGCTTAAGTGCTTTATTACATCTTCTTATAAATACTCCTCTAATATCCCCATTCTCTGTCTTACTGTTTCTGTTCAATTCATAATTGCCACTAATTAGACCTTTCCATGCACCTGTGTACAGTATTGATTGTTATACCTGAGTGCGCTGTCTCTCCCCCTAGTTTCGTCATATGCGCTGATATCTACATTCCGGAAGTGGATCTGCACATGCTCAGTATACTGCTTGTTGCTGGGGCAATACCGGAAGTTACGTGGCCGCCATCTTTGTACTCCAGCGCATGCACAGCACGCTGTTTGTTCCCACTACACCTCCGTCACCCCACTGAGCATGCTCCGAACCTGCTCCCTCCCTCTAGCGTTTTTCACTTGCTTCTACATATTTCTAAGTGCATTTATGTGGCCCTTACACCTCTTCCTAGTGAATTGTTTGGTTTCTTTTTACAAGTTATACTTCAAAAGTGTCCTTATGTGTGAACTTAATAAATTATAATATATTCTATGTCGGGCTCTGTGCATCACTGCCATCTGAGGCTCGGTAAGCATTCTGCACCAGATTAGAATATGGCTTCAGGTACAATAGCAATATTACCCCTCTTCCCGGGTTCTCAAGTACCCCTCCCCTCATAAGGGGCACAAGTTCACCATAATGTCTATGCAGGAGCCATTCAACGAACAGCTCCTCCTCACAACAAGGGTTCAACAGGGTTATCAGTCCATCTTTTGACCCCAGTTACCTGGTTTGCTCACCACTCATTCCTGGCTAGCACTTTTTACTGAGCCCAAATAAAAATTGTGCTCAAAGTGCTATAAAGTGTTTTATGGTGTATTTACATATCTATATATCTTATATAAACTAACACGGAAATATGTCACTCATATATGTACTTTTCAGTCTGCACCACAGGTTTCTGGATTTTTCAATTAGGGGAGAAGAAAGAAGAAGAATAAAGAACAAAGGAAGAAGGAGAAGAAGAAAACGAAGAAGACTTCAAATCTACAACAGTGTTAAACCCACACCAATGTCTAGTGACCAATAAAACCAGTACGCATTGAATGGTTTGGGACACATCTATATCAGAGTATTTAGCTTATAGTCCACATTCATCCCATTGGCCTTCAGGGTCAATAATTTATAGATCCATTTTAATTCCTTGGATTGCAACAATTTCTTTCTATCCCCACCTCTTCTCATAGGGGGTGCTCTATCAATGAGCCTAAATTTCAAATCTTTTTCAACATGTTTTAGTTCAGTAAAATGTTTAGGGATTGGGAGATTTTGCTGTTTTTTTCGGATTGTGTATCTGTGTTGGCTAAACCTTGTTTCAAACTCCACAGTGGTTTCACCCATGTACCACATGCCACACGGGCATTCTAACAGATATATTACCTGGTCCGTGTCACAGGTCATAAAGTGTTGGATTTCAAAAGTCTCTCTTGTCTGAGGATGTGTGAACCTAGAACCCCTAATCATATGCGAGCAGGCTACAAACGCCACGCATGGGTAGCTCCCTATCCTTTTTGTGCCCGTAAGTGTAGTTTGTACTTATTTTTTTATAGGTCCAAAATCTAATTTTACCAAAATATACTTAAGATTTCTACTCCTCCTACAGGACAATAAAGGTTTGGTTTTATACTCCTCAATCTCTGGCAGGCACTCTCCCAAAATATGGCAGTGCTTCATTATGACCCTTCTGATTTCCCTGGACTCTTATCCATGTGTCATGACCAGGGGTAGCCGTTTTGGGGGTACTCCATCCTCCGTACCTCTAATACTACCATATAAAGCCTTCATTTTTTGTTGTTTTAGAATATTCCCAGGAAATCCTCTCTTTTTAAACTTCTCTAACAGTGTGTTTAATTCCCCATCTACCTCCACCTCTTCACTAACAATCCTCTGCACTTGTTTAATCTGACCATACAGTATTGAGTTCTTCATCCTCTGAGGATAGTTGCCTTTATAATGAAGTAGTTTGTTTCTGTCCATTTTCTTTACAAACAGGGTGCTTTCTAGTTTATTACCTTTCCGTAATATCAAAACATCTAAAAACTGCATGTCTTTGGGAAAGACTACCATTGTAAATTTAATAGTGTGATCCACCATGTTCATGTACTCATGAAAGTCATCGAACTCAGTCATGGTTCCTTTCCACAATAGAAAAATATCGTCCACATATCTCCACCACTTGATCACCTTATTAAAGTGGTGAGACATGTAGACGTACCTCTCTTGTAATACCGCCATAAGTGTATTTGCATACAAACATGCCATTCGAGCCCCCATAGCTGTACCTCTTAATTGCCTGTACTTAATTGCCTGTAATAGGTGTCCCCAAACATGAAATAATTACATCTGAGCACCAATTCCAACAACTCCAAGATTAATTGCTTAGCCTCTTCTGAATATCTTGTAACCCGTAACTTACTTGAAATAGCCTCAATACCTCTATTATGATCAATAGAAGTATAGAGGGAAATCACATCAAAGGGTACTAGCAGTATATTCCCCTCTAGTTTTACTTTTCTCAGTCCCCCGTATCTCTGATAAAGGAATTTGTACCATGGACAAAGGGGACCAACACCTTCTCCAGGAATATCCAACTATTGATGAATATTGAGTTAATTCCGGCCACTATGAGTCTCCCTGGGGAGTCTTTCAGGGCCTTGTGCATTTTTGGTACCAAATATATAACTGGAGTTGACCGTTTTCTCTACATATAGGAAATCTGCCAGATCTTTGTCTATAATTCCCCCTAATGTGGCCTGTTCAATTATTTTCTATATGTTCTTTTGAAAATCAAATTTAGGGTCTCTATCCAATTTCTTATAGACATTTTCTTCATTAAGTTGTCTCATCACCTCTTTTAAATAGGTATCCTTGTCCATGATGACAACTGCTCCACCTTTATCTGCAGGTTTTATCACCAGGTTGTCATCATGGACAAGTTCCTGCAAGGCCTCATACTTTTTTCTTGTCATATTTGAGTTACCAAGTGTTTTATTAGTTTTTAAATTTAACTGTTCTATATCTCATAGGTGCTGGAAGAAGGTTCACTGAAACCGAAACATTGTCATCTTGTCCTGAAGGCCAAATAAAGGCTTAGAAAATCTCAAGAAAGGAGTGCTGCAGTTTTCTTTTTGGTGTGCATAACTTGGCAAATGAAGCATTGCCCTAACTGATTTTTGCAACCTGTGGAAGTGGTTGTGCTGCTCTGCTTTTTTCTACATATAAACAGAGAGATAGTGAGGGAATAGTCAGCTAACATAAATTAATTCAAGTCTGCAGGCCTAGATAAATTACACTCCAGGGTACTGAAGGAGATAGCAGACTAAAAATTTTAATCACTCTACATAATCTTTGAAAATACTTAGAGAACAGGAGAAGTCCCAGGGGAATGGAGAAGAGAAAGTGCTGTCCCTATCTTCAAATGAGGGAAGAGAGTAAACTCAGGGAACTATAGGCCTGTGAGCCAGACTTCTATAGCAGGAAGAAGCTTTGAAAAAAAAAACAACATATATGAAAGTACCTGGATGAGAATGAGGTGATTAACCAGAGCCAGCATGGGTTTGTAACTAATAAGACCTGTTAATCTAACAATTTCGTTCTATATCAGAATCACTGACTGGCTGGATCAGAGAAACACAGTGGATATAGTATATCTTAACTGCAGCAAAGCATTTGACAAAGTATCTCATAACAACCTTATTGAAAAAATGGCCAAGTGTGGATTTTTCTCTTGTTTTTTTTAAAACCATGTCCTTTATTTGAATTTATATCTTCCTATGTGCCTTTGCCATACACCTTTACTAACCCATGCCCCCTAACCCACATAAGCTCCTCCCTCCTTCCCTCCACTTGATCAGATGGTCCTGGTAGCCCATCGGATGTGTTCTTTTCGGGTCCTAGGACAGCAGTCGGATAGGTGAGTAAGTTATGTTTTCATTTTGTAATGCCTTTATTACCGTATATACTCGTGTATAAGCCGACCCGTGTATAAGCCGACCCCTCTACTTTTGCCCCCAAAAGCTGGGAAACTTATTGACTCGAGTATAAGCCTAGGGGGGAAAATAAAGCAGACTCATCACGGTATACAGCTCCTCTCATCATGATAAATGGACCCCCGTTACTGGTATATAATCCCCCATCACTGGTATATAGGACCTCCATCACTGGTATACAGTTCCCCCCCATCAGAGGTTACAGCCCCCATCAGTGGAATACAGCCCCCCATCAGTGGTATATACAGGCCCCCCCTCAGTGGTATATACAGGCTCCCCATCAGTGATATATGCAGGCTCCCCATCAGAAGTTACAGCCCCCCATCAGTAGTATATACAGCCCCCCATCAGTGGTATATACAGCCCCACATCAGTGGTATACAGGCCCCCTCAGAAGTGGTATACAGGCCCCCTCAGAAGTGGTATACAGGCCCCCTCAGAAGTGGTATACAGGCCCCCTCCGCAGTGGTATACAAGCGCCCCTCCCCCCATCAGTGGTATACAGGGTCCCCCCTTGCTGCTGCACACCTGTAAAGTAATACATCATTATATTTATCCCTGTCGCTGTCGCCGCTCTGACACCGCGCTCCTCCGGGTCTTCATGTTTCTTCCTGCTTGTGACCGGCGGGCGCAGGCATTGCCTGTGCGCCGGAGGAGGAGTGCGGTGTCAGAGCGGCAACAGCGACAGGGATAAGCATAATGATGTATTACTTTACAGGTGTGCGGCAGCAAGGGGGGCCCTGTATACCACTGATGGGGGGGGCACCTGTATACCGATGGGGCGGGCGGCCGGCCTATGACTCGAGTATAAGCCGAGGGGGCATTTTTCAGCACAATTTTTAATCTAATTTAATAGCTCTGAGTGTAATGGTCGTCTGACTTGAATCTGCTGGGTAAGAAAATTTATTTTCTATTTGTGTCCTTTGCTCACTTTAGATGAGAATTTAGTGGATAGGACTTGTGATGTGTGGGGAGCCGTGTAGGGGCTCACAAGCTTACGTGTTTTGGACCAAAAGACAAACCAATACCCCACAATTTGCTATAGTTTAAAACTAACTAATTTTCCACAATTTCGGCACCTGTCATTGTGTTTTTTTTCTTGCACTCTTTTGTTGCTGTGTGTAGCTGGGCCATATGGGTGTGTTTGTTCCGGCGCAGGTAGCGGTGTTGAATGCCGTAACAGCCCGCCTACTGAGATGGGGGCTAATGTAAGAGGCTGGGCATACACTGTGCAAACCTGTGTGAACTGCGCCCTATGTGGAACCCATTGTGTTTGCAGGACAACTAGTGGTCACTCCCTCTGTGAGAAAGGAGGTTGTTAGTGATTGGGGCTGGTGTCTTGCATTCATAATGCCTTCAGTTATAACCTGGGCAAAGCTGCACACAGCTCTGAGTGTAATGGTCGTCTGACCTGAATCTGCTGGGTCAGAAAGACACAATAGATTTATTGCCTCTGTATTGTCGAGCTCCTGGGTACTCGGGTATCAGGCGGCAAAAGGGTTAACTTTGTCACGGGGAATGGCGGCCGCGCCTGATCCCGTGTCCTGGGGACTATTCTTTTTAAAAGGGGGTTATGTACAGGGGAGTATTTACAGTTTGTTGTCGTGACGCCACCTGCAGTTCCTGGTGACATAGCACCAGCGCCGCCACAGTCCGCCGGAGGTGGATGGTATCGCGGCTGAGATGGTGTAGTCCTAAGCAGGCAGGACTGGGACCTCTGGGGCAGCAATCCTGTGAATAGACCAAGTTCATGCAGAGGAAGATGCAGCAGAGGCGATTTCACTTCACTCCGGGTACTTTACTGGAAACTTTAACAGTGTTAATTACAGCTCTTAGTTCAGCAAGATGTTCAATGACAAGTAGCTAACGGGTGGATGCAAGCGGATCCCGGGTGGTAGGATGCATCCCTTAGTGTGTGCCTTCTCTCCGTCAATTCTTCCCTGCTTCCCAGTAGTTTGTGTGAAGTCTGACCCAATAAAGCAGATCTGGCCTCCTGCTGTCTCTCACTCTCCTCGCTCCCATTGGGTTACCTTCTGCTGGCCATCGCCTGCTCCTTCAGCGGTGCCTGGTACCCTCTCTTGGTTGCTTAAGAGCCTGGGCAGTATATAGATATACCCCTCAGATCGCCGGATATTCTATGGTCCATGGAGGATCCCACAGGTGCGGGCTCCGGTGCCCAGTAAGCTATTGGGGTTAGACCTTGTCTAGTCCTCTCCTTCCCCAACTCGCTGTCCTCACCTGGGATAGCTTTCTTTCCTCCATTCTCCTGCTCCCTCAGCCGAGAGACCTCCTTGTTCCCTCAGGCTCACTGCCTGAACTCTCCAACTCCAACTCCTCTCCTACTCCAACTACTCCCCCTAGAGGTGGTTTTGTTCCCTCCTGGGTACCTCCCACTGTGTGATCTAGTGTTGGGGTGCTTGTGTGTGGGTTCCACCCATCATCCTAAAATCCACTTGCAGCTGGAGTATCTGCACCTCTTTTACGAGTGCAGTACCCCTCTATGACGCCTGCTTGGTGAGGCACCACAGTATTGTACCCTAGTACATTAAAATTAGCGGTAATGACACCTCCCTTTTACACTGCAGGGAAGATTTAATTAATAGGAAGAAAGTTTGAACGTGCCTCAATGTCCTGGCAATCTGGCCAATCAGGTGGCTGGTAGCAATCATGTGGTTTGTGACATCAGGCCATCTGATTGGCCAGATCGCTACCAGCTATCTGATTGGCTATCAGACTGACAGGTCCTAGCCGTACAAGGGATGTCTTCTTTTCGGGTCCCCGATGCAGCCGTCGGATAGGCGAGTATGATATTTTTTTATTCACTTTTATTCCACTTTCGCAGTGTATATAGATACACTGCGAAAGTACTCGGTTCTACATTCACTTTCATTGGACTCGCTATACTCGCAACAAGTACCGAGTATCGGGACCTACTCATTACGAGTATAGCGAGTCTGAATATTGCAGTACTTGCTCATCCCTAACTACAGTTATATTGACCTAAAAGTAAAAATGCTATGGCTTTTGGAAGGAGAGGAGGTAAAAAGATAAGCGCAAAAGGGAAAGGTCATGAAGGAGTTAAAGAATTTTTTTTCCTTTTTATATCTGGATTGAGCAGTTGCTCATTTGCCCTAAAATTTGCTATTTTCACTTTTCTTGTGTAAATCACTTCTGCAATTTGCTAGGTTTTGTCACAAGTTAAAGGACTTATCGGACCACAAAAATTGCTATTTTTAAAAAGCTAATCTGTGCTAATTGTATTAAAAAAGCCTCCCACAGTGTTTTTTTGTTTTCCTACGATCATTTCCTCAATTTCTGTGTTCAGTGCCTCCATGTTGGATGTTTACATGCAGCATTTCGTGATTAGGTAACGTCCCTTTTTTTTTCCTTCTTAAGCTGGCTTCACACTACGGTTTTTACTATCCTGTTCTGTTTGTTTTTGAAACAAACAGAACAGGATTGTTTTTGGCCCCCATGTATACCTATGGCACCGGATTGGCCCTATTGGTCCATCCGGTTTTGTGAATCCGGTGCAGGATTCGTTTCTGTCCTGATTTTTACCGGTCCTGCAGCGTTTTTGGGCTCCAGTAACAAAACAGGACAGAAACGAATCCTGTCCTGTCCGGCACACTTAACATGGGGCCTATGGCACCGGATCCGGGAAACAACAGAATCGTTTCCCAGATTCGGTGCCAGGGTACAGAGCACGCGCAGAACAGGTGCACTGCTCTGTACCCATGGTAAATCTGTCTAATATCACTATAGCAGTGTATCTATATACACTGCTAAAGTGATATTAAATATAAGGATGGTTAAAAATAAAAAATCATAAATACTCACCTTCCGGCGACGAGTGTGCCACGCTGAATCACCCGGCCATTCAAGGACCTGGCATGATGTCACTGGGAGCGCAGGGCAACCCGATCACATGACCACATCAGCACAGGGTTTAATTTGTGCTGATGCGGTCATGTGACCGGTTTGCCCCGCCCCTCCCAGTGACATCATGCAAGGTCCTCAAATGCCAGCGTGGGACACTCAGAAGTCGCCGGAAGGTGAGTATTTATGATTTTTTATTTTTAATTATCCCTTTATTTAATATCATTTTAGCAGTGTATATAGATATACACTGCTAAAATGATCTTAGACAGCGCTGACAGCACTTGTTACACAGCGCCGACAGCGGCTCGGCTCCCTGCTGCTCTTTCTGTGCCCGGATACCGGACCGGACACAGAAATAGCATCTGAAGGTGCCAGTCCGGTGCTGTCCATTCCTGTTCATTTGGATCCGGCAAAAAACAGGATCCAAACAAACAGGACAAAAACGTAGTGTGAAGCCAGCCTTACAGCCTGTGCTGATCACCACCCCCGGTACACCGCTCTCTGCCCCCTCCTCTCTGCACGCCCACTGCACCCTGATTGGCCAGGACTCCGCTATTCTCTACAGTGTCTCAGTGCTGCAGCAGTAAAGCCGTCCTGTGACTTCTTGTCCTATTGATCAGAACTGAATAAATCCCCTGCATTGTGCCCATTACATTACTCGAGTATATAAGGTAACTCTGAAATAAAACTGTCAGTTATCTGAGGCACTGACACTTTATATATTGTGCCAGCAAAAAATCAAAAGAGCCTAATGATAATGATATCACAGATCATGAGCACTAAGGAGCCAATGACTGAATGTAAGCTTGCATTTAGGAGGAGCCCCACAAGTCCTCACAATTGCACAGCTAGCACTGCAATTCCTGCTTTTCTCCCAGTACCCAGTCACCAGCAGTCAGGTGGTTAAAAACGAAAAAAAAATTGCCTCAGCTTCCTGTAGAGAGCTGACACTTCTCAGCAACAGCAGTGAAGGATCATTCACAAACAACTCATCATTATTACACAAACAGGGTCCAGCAAGCAACTCCTACAGCAATGGACCTGAAAGTGCAAGGAGGGAAAAATTGGGTGAGAGCAGGCACTGCATACAGAGCCACAGAGCCACTTGTCTGAGAGCTGCTCGGTGTACCTGCAGTGTCCATGCAATCCTGCCTCAAACAGCTCCTCTCTACTCAGCACACATGGGCTGTGTTAGCAGAGGGGAGTTGGTTGTCACTCACAGTGACTGGGCTGTGATGCTGTGTACAGGGTGGGGGATAAGCTAATTTTGTGTGGTCTGGACGTGACATCACAGGAAGCAGCAAAATCACTGCAGGAGAGGTCATGTGACCGCTCTGAGCCAGGTGCTGACAGGAGAGAAGGACTTACAGAAGATCAGGTAGGTAATTACCATCTATCTACTTCTATCTGTGTAGCCCAATACTTTAAAGATTTATTTAAGCTGGATAAGTCCTTTAAATTAACCTTAAAAAGTGTCTCAATTTATACTAAAAATTGGTGTGAACATAAACTAAATACCCATTATTACTATTCTGCTTTGATTTGAGCAGTGTATGTGATGTCTCACGCAGTATCACAATCACATTTCTTAATTTAGGAACAATGCAGAAATGGTGGTATTTAGATTATGAGCGCTATACAAGGACACTGCACTGATTAGTGGATCCACTTGAGGAAGACGCATTAGTGTCGAAACATGTTGTGGCGAGGACTCACATTTGTCAATATTCAATAAAGACCTAAAGGTAATACTAATCAGTGCAGTGTCCTTGTATAGCGCTCATAATCTAAATACCACCATTTCTGCATTGTTCCTTACTTTATCCTCCCTATGGGGAGTGTGGTGGAAGAGAGCAGCTTTGTACACAAGGACCTGGCTGACACAATAGACACGTGATTGATCACGGGACCCGGAGAAGCGAGCTGGAGCTGGGCGCTCATTCTGGAACCAGGAACCGGCGAGCAAAGGTCTCGGATCCCTTCCTCACCACTGAGCCTACTATCTGGTTGTGCAGAGACGGCACAACCAGACAAGGTGAGTGAGGAATTAATATAACGGAGATTCTGCCTTTAGTAAACAGTGTGGCGCAGCCGAATTTTTATTTTATATTTCTTAATTTAGGTAAGAGATTAAATTAAAAAATGACGTGGCTCATTTAGTGCATGTTAAAAGTTGTGTGGTTTAAGCTAAAACTTGCAGTGAATGGAAAACAGTGAAGGAAATAATTATTTGACACATATTTTTCCATTTTCTTACTAGTGCACCAACAGTTCTTTCCTTCTCACCCAGCGTCTTACTTATGTTTTTGTAGCCCATTCCAGCCTTGTGCAGATCTAGGATCTTTTCCCTGACATCCTTAGAAAGCTCTTTGGTCTTGCCCATGTTGTAGAGGTTACAGTCTGATTAATTGAGTGTGGGACAGGAGTCTATTATACAGGTGACAATTTAAGACAGCTGTCTTTAATGCAGGTAACCAGTTGATTCGGAGCATCTAAGGGTATGTGCTCACAGTCCGGAGGAGTTGCGTGTTGGATGCAGCTCCTCTGGACCTGAGTGACCCTGCAGGTGGCCGCAGGGAGACGTCAACCGCCCTGTACTTACCATGTGCAGCGGGTGCAGGGCGGCTTCTCCCAGCAGTCACCCGATGGCAGCCACTTCATGAAATGAACATGCGGAGGAGGAGCAGAATGCAGGCATCCCGCACCGCAGATGTCAAAACGCGCGGTCGGGTTAAGCATAGTGGGCACGGGATTTCTACAAATCCCATCCACTATGTTGATACTGTACTACGTAGCGTTTTGGACGCAGTGGCAAGACGCTATGTCCAAAACGCTGCGTATACTGACTGTGAGTATGAAGCCTAACTGGTCTGTAGGAGACAGAACTCTTCAGGGTTGGTAGGGGATCAAATGCTCATTTCTGTCTGCAAAATGCAAATACATTTATATAAGTTAGGAACTTTCTGCGCTGTTCCCATTTTTAAAAAAATATTTTAAAAAAGTCAAAATTAAAAAAATTGTCCTGCACCAAGTTCTCCAGATTCTACAAATAGCTTTTGGTGCATGTTATAGACGAAATCGTCTTTTTTGATAATGTTGTTGTATCATTTTACTATAAACCAATAACTAGGTTTTTAGCTTTTTCTTTTTTATTTTAAGTGCAAGCACAATAAAGAATAGAACTTGAAATAGATTAGGTAAGGGGCAGAAATGCAGAGATACCATCTGCAGCCACATAAACTTCCATTCTCGTTTTTGGGAGATCAAGTACGGTAACTTCCTGTCAGCTCTGAAACATTGCTTAAATTTGGTCAAAATGGGTAAATTGTCACTTCAGCGAGTAAGTAGACGAACTCTTTCCCAGAGGAGCATTGCGGCTATAAGTCTCCTCATTGTTCTCCATAAAGAGAATAGCTAATCCCCCAGACCTCATCAAAATCGGTAGAAGACTTCTAATACCAGATTATGGGTATGTACACACACTATGTATGTCAGCAGGAATTCCTACACCAAAAACAAAACTGTTGGCAGGAAAGACCATGTAAAAAATACACGATTTTTTAAATGCGTTTTTTCTGAATTCATTAAAATGATAATGTGCGCACACCTTGGCTCATCCTCTGTGGTTGGCCCAATACTACCAATGAAATAAAGACTTATTATGAGTAACTTTTATTAGGATGTGTAAGTAGTGAATGGTCTTGCAGCTGCACAGGGTTCCAGCAGGTTGTGGGGGGAAGGGTCAGAGGAGGGGGCAACACTAATACCATAGCTCCTTCTCATTAGTTTATATGGAGCAGACTATCTTAGGACATTCTTGCCAACTCTCGGAGAACATCCAGGAACCTCACAGAAAAAAGTTGGAAAATCCCCATAAACTAGTGAAGCTCACCAGAACCATGACTCATGTCAAGTTTCTTATGCATTAGTATATGTGCACATGCATTTTTTTCTGCAAACAATATATTTATTAACTTATAAATCGCTATTAATTACACAGCACTTTAGACATCAGTGTAGCGCCCCGCTAGTCAGCGCGCTACAAAAGGGTACTGCACCCCTAAAAGAAGGTGCAGTATGCTTTGTCCTGGTAGAGGGTAATAGAAGCCTGAAGCTCCACAATCTGCATTCACACACTCAGAGCAGGGGACTAAAGGGTTAACTTGATGTTTGTGAAGACCCAGTCCCGGTGGGAGGAGTGTGGGCTGAGCGGGAAAAGCACAGTGAGCAGTGAGAACGAGAGAGAGGAAAGAGAAGGAGCTCAGAGGGAGGGCACCTCAACCTGGTGACCCAGAAGAGAAAGGGGCAGATAGAGGGTAACGAATCACCCTGGCCCAGTCTGAAGCGGGTTACTGGCTCTGACGTGTATCAGAGGTCCATCCCTGAACCTCAAATTACCGGTGTGGTCAATGGCTTTTTAGGAGCACGATCCAACCGCCCTACACCAAGCACGGTCTCCACCAGAAGCACTAAACAGGGTTGGGTTACCTTTGGAGAGATAAAGGCTTCCCATATCACCCAACGGGCCTGGTTCAAGAAGTGGGATTGTGCAGGGCACCACAGTGAAGGACAGAGAAAATGATAGAGAAGGAACACCAGTGGAGCTTCAGAGGGACATTACTCACTGCCAGGACCACCCGGTCCACTACCCTCCACTGAAAGAACTGTTTACTCCAGTAATATGCAGGCTTACAGGGTAAAGGACCCGTTCAGAGTGAGTAACGTATCAGTGTTCCTTTTTTAATGAATTGTGGTTTACCTGCCTTATATCTCGCAGCGGAGGTTGTGCTGCCCTATTCCACCATTGCTACTTCCAACACCTCAGGGACTCGGCTCTTCCTGTAGGGAGCTACAACATCTTGCTGCCGCCCATCCCCTGGAGGTTCCAGCAGTGCCGGTGCCATCACCGGACCTACAGGTGGCATCACAAACAACTTTATTTTATTTTCCCACTTTTATTGTCTGCTCAAGGGCACAGACTCGGGCACCGACCACCCGTGACATCCCTGTACCAGTACGCCCGAGCTCCGAGTACCCCGACCCTTGGTCCCAGACATCAGCATAATTGTCCCCATTGGGACTCACAATCTACACATCCTATCAGTATGTCTTTGGAGTGTGGGAGGAAACTGCTGGAAACCCAAAAAAACACAGGGAGAACATACAAACTCTTTGCAGATGTTGTCCTTGCTAGGATTTAAACCCACCAAGCCCAAACACTGCAATAAGTCAGTGCTAACCACTGAGCCCTCGTGCCACCCAAAACCTGATCTCTTGACAGTTAGGCTGGTTTCACATTACGGATTTTTCAGTTCCGATACTCTCCGATAAAAATCGGACAGCATCGGAACGATTTTGGCCCACATGCAGCCTATGGGCATCGGACCGAATCGGATGGGCACTAAATGGCATCGATTTGGTCCGATCTGATTCTGTCCGATTTTTTCATCGGTGCAAAAATTGGAGCATGCTCCGATTTTTGCACCGAAAATAAAGTCGGACAATATCGGATCGGATCGGATTTAGTGCACATCCGAGTTGGTCCGATGATTTTAACATGGGGCCCTATGGAGCAGGGTCCGAGGAAACATCTGATGGGTCCGAGGAAACATCTGATGTGTCCTCAGACCTGATTTTACTGTACTGAGCATGCTCAGTACAGTAAAACTGCTCCTAACTGGGAGAGCAGGGGTTAAAAAAAAAATAAACAATGTATGCTCACCTGTCCCCGAGGCCCCCGCCGTCTCCCGCATGGTCCCGGTGTCTCCAGAGGTCGTCTTCTTCTCAACAGGACCTGCCGTGATGTCACAATCACGTGACTGCAGGTTACACCATGTTAACCTGCTGTCACGTGATTGTGACATCATGGCAGGTCCTTTTCAGAAGAAGAAGACCTCTGGAGACACCGGGAGGAACCGGGAGCCTGTGGGACCATGCGGGAGATGACGGGGGCCTCGGGGATAGATGAGCATATACATTTTTATTTTTTTCTTCAGCCCGGAGGCAGCTATTTTATGCCGGAATCGGATGCCTATTTGGCATCCGATTCCAGGCATCAGAAGGGAGCCGATGCTGTCCGATTTTATCAGACAGCATCGGCTCCCTTCAAAATCGTAATGTGAAGGTAGCCTTAGGCTGTATGCCCACGTACCAGTTTTGGTGAGTTTTGTTATGCGTTTTTACTTGCAGATTTTGTTGAAATCTGCAAGGGAAATGTATCCCAGCAAAGTCTATGGGATTTCAGAAGTGCTGTCCCTACATTCATAATTCTTTGTGCATTTTCCCTATAAACAATAATAGGGAAAGCTCAGAGGACAGAGGTGCTTTTTGTGCAGAAATAATCTGCTAGGTGGGCACATAACCTACAGAAACTGCTGAGAAAAAGCAGATTTTGCAGCTTTTCTTTGGGGGGGGGGTGATTTTTGGCATTATAGGTGTCATTTGTCTACAGAGCATGTTTCATAAAGTTAATTTTATTCACCAAAAAAATAGTAACAATGCATGATTGGGTTTTTTTTTTTTGCTGTATTTTTGCATCTCCTAATTGCTTTTTATAGTGAAAGAAAGGCTGAAAGAATTGCCCCACGGCAGTTATTAAAAACACAGCAGTTTTCCAATTCAGTTAGAAAAAAAGCCATTGTGTGCAGGATATTTCTGTAATCTCATTGCTTTTTCTTGTACTATAAAAAGTAGCTTTTAATTTGAATAAAATAATGTGAACATCGCTTTATATTTCGAAGCTCCACCATCATGGGCATCTTGGAAAGACTTAGACAAACAAAGAGGACAAACCTAACACAAAACTATAAATTGGTAGTCATCATTCGCTAATATTCCAGATATTTAGAAAATAATGAACTACACTGTTTTGCCCAAAGTAGCAGCACAAATTAGTTATCCAATGGTTGCATTGCTTGTCAGTAGGCGGCAAGCTAAACCTAATAAATAACTGAATGTCTCACATGGATTCATGCATTTTTACATCAATCGAAAGGGCATTGGGACAATGAACTTCTGACACTTCTTACATGAACTGTCTCGCATGAATTTATGGCCTTCTACATTCAATGAGGAATTTTCAGGTCTCGACCAACCACTAATCAGAACATTAATACAATCTGTTCCTCTTATCTCGGAACTTTGATTTTACCTCCCCAGCTCCTCTCCTTCTCCCAAGCCTGACTACTATTTTCTGGTTTACGTCACCTGTCGTATTTACTGCATCATCCTACCCTGCATATGTATATATGTGTGTGTGTGTGACATGCCCACTCGAGGGCTGTGGGTACTCGGTTGTTTTCACAGGGACAGACAGGGGCCGAGACCTGGTCCCGTGACCCTGGCGGTGACATTTTTAATAAAATGGGGGTTAGATGACAGGGGATGACTAGAGAAAAGGGGTATTCGTGACGCCACCTGCGGTATGCGGCCAAGGCGGCCACCGCTGCTTCAGAACCTCTGAAGACGGTAACCAGCAGCTTGGAAGGTTCCACTCCCCGCAGGCGAAGCGTAGTCCCCAGGGCAGCAGGTTGGAGGAGTTTGTACCTTGACAGATGGTCATCAGGTCATCACTACCCTGGTGTCTCATGCGGCCTCTGCGGCCGGTGGTCGCCGCTCAAGAAAGTCTCACACACCACAACTGGAGTTCTGTTACTTTACTCAGTTGTTTCAGCATGGCTGCTGGGTACTTCCCTTGCCAACCTTCAGTTCAGTGTTGTCTCCAGAACCGGGTCAGTGCAGTCAAGCCTCTGCTGGTGTGCCTCCTTCCTCTCCTTTCTCTGGTGGTTCCCTCTCGCTATAAGCTCGTCTCGCCGCTCCTCACTTAGCGCCTCCGCAGCACAAGGCTCAGGTACTGACAGCCACGAGTGCTTATTTGTGACCCCCTCCCGGGGCACTGCTCTCTAGTTCAGCCGCCTTCTCCGAGTTGTGTCGGGTGTTCAGCTACAGCTCCTGTTGGAAGCTTGGGGCCTCTTGTTCATCGGTTCGGGCATAAAGCATCCGCGCCGTGTTCAGGGTCGGGTCCCTGTGTCGCCCACCAACCCCTCTGTCTCACCAGATACGGGCGTACTGGGATCTATGTCTCATTCTGTACCCCAAGGGCTTCTTTCCCTCTCTACACCTGTCTGTCTTTCCCTCCTGGGTCGAGAGTGGTCGTGTTCCATCCTGCGGGAGTCTGCACCACATGCCCCTACACTCCCAACTTCCACTCCTTTTTCTCTGATGTACTTTCTCCTTCTCCTACTAAGTCTGCACTCTTTTTCCCAGCTACACCTGGGTCCTCCCACTGGGTCCACCCACCATCCTGGGGTCCTCCCTCTTGGTCCACCCACCGTCCCGGGGTCCTAATTGTTGTGTGTATGTGTGAAGCTCAACTGCACCATCCCAGTACCTGGAAACCAGAGGCACAACTCTCCCTCTAATGGAGGAGTGCAGTACCTCTGGTGGCGGCCTACCCGGTGGGGCGCCACATGTGTCTTTAGAATTTGTGTCATTATTAGCCTGATGAGGCCATAGCGTCTCGAAAGCTTGCTTTGCTTACCATCTTTTCAGTTAGCCATTAAAAGATATCAACCACTGAGGACTCTCAGATTATAATATTTTTCTATCTACTGGCTAACACGATACAAACATTTTTTTAACTTAATAAATAGCTGCAAATTTAAAAGGACTTCACATACAGAGAATTGATTGCCTATCTTTAGAATCAGCCATCAATATCAGATCGGCAAGGTAAGGGGGGTTATGGGCGCACCACAATAGAATGGGTAGAAGGGGTGCTCACCGTGCCAGGTAAGGCAATAGTGCAGAAACAGAAAAGACGTGGCACATAATGGAGCAACACCACAACACTGAGTCAAAAATTGTAAAAAAGGAAAAACTATATTAATGCACAATGTGGGGAAGAATATAAAACATTTAAAACCATGGGGCACTCCCATGGTCATGGACTGCATATAGAACACAGTAGTATGTGTCATGTCAATATTATAATGGAGTACCCGACATGTGTAATTATAGGCATGCAGTATATAAAGTTGTCACATATGGACCAAGGATTAATGGTCAATTGTTAATAACAGTATGGAACATATACACAATGTGAACAAAAACCTGTATGTTAATGTTAACAGGTGGCAGCCTGCATCAAATATTAGAATAGGTAGTATGCATCGGAGATGACAATTGTTCAAAGGACAGTTGTGCTTGGGTCAGAAGTTAGTAATCCGACAGGTGCCACTCAGCTAGGACAACATTAATTGAGAGTTAATTATAATTATATCTGTAAAAGCAGAATAGTGGTACAGGGCGTGGAGTGTCCGCTAGCAGATGGTGCATCTGGAGAAGCACTCATACAACAGTTAGCGGGGTGGGGTATATACTGAACCCGACAGGTGCCAGATAGCCCAGACCCTGTACTCAGTGATGTGACCAAGAGTGGCCGGAGCCCTCTAGTTTACCTAAATGTGAAAATAGCTGTTGGGGGTATATGTTTCGACCAGAGCTGGGGTGCATGGGGTACTCGGACACCGGGGCTTCTGTGTGGGATGTCACGGGTGGTCGGTATCCCCGGTGCCGTGCCCTGGCGAACAACTATACCAGGTGTTGATGGTAAAACGGTGGGGGTGAAAGGGGTTATTTACAGGGAAACGTGACGCCACCTGTAGAGTCCGGTAAGGTGGTACCGGCGCTGCCAGCCGGCCGCTGAGGTGATGGAGGGGGCAGCGGTGTGTGGTATAGCTCCCCACAGGTGGAGCTTACCTCAGGGCAGCTATGATGGTGGTGAGACGGTGAGGGAGGACAGTGATGGTAATGGTGGTGCAGTTCTTACCCCTCTGCTGTTGATGTTGATGATGTTACGTCCTTTGAGCTGCGGCAGGAAGAATAACAGAAACCAATTCTTGTTTAACTTTGCTTTACTCGTACCGGCTGATGGCATAACAATACACGGTACAGTTTGGTTTAGGGTTCTGTTACCAACTCAGGATTTCTCTTAAGGAGTCTTTAGATGTTCTTTCTCTGTCTTTCAGGGTTTCTATTCTCTTTCTAGATCTTTCTGTCTTTCCCACCTTTGAAGAGCTCACCCGCCAGTCCTGCAGTCTGTATCTAGTAGGCTTAATTTGACTATTACCGGTCCAAATGGGAACAGCAGGAACGCACAAGTTTCCCACCTGACACCGGGTTTCAGTCTTTCCTCACTAGTGTAGGACCGTCTTTTGGGCATGAGGGGTGAGGTACCTTTGTGGGGCTGTCAGCAACCCGGTCTGGTTGGGCCTGCAGCTCGTCGGCTTCGCAGTCAGGGCTGAACTCCTGGCTGCCTCGGTTGTCCGTGTCACCTGTGAACCCTCAACATGACCAGCTGGTTCCTACCAGTCTTGGTCCGTTGCCATCTGTCCTGGGCCCCCTCATAAAGATGGGGTACCCTCTACTCAGCTGAGCCGCCAGGCATGACCACACTGTCTGCCTTCCCGGCACCGACTGAGGTAAATTCTTAACTGTCACTCTGCTCTATCCTAAGCTCCGCCTACCACCTGTGGAACCTACCATATAGTTAGTTTCCCCTACACTAAGTGGTGCGGTCCTAAGTGAGTGCTAAAAATAGACTCCATAAGATTTCAATCGTAACCTGGCAACTTACAAGGAAAAACACATTTTATATTCAAGTGTAATACCACTCTGTGGCGCATACCCGCAGGGGCGCCACACATATGGTGACCCCGAACCCATATGGGGGAATCCGTTACAGTATGGCCCGTCAGATAGCAGATAATACGAGTTATGAGGTAATACAATAGAAAAAATGGCACATAGAAGTGTTCCAGTAGTACTGCTAGAGGGACATGCCTGTATTTATAAGTGCAACAGACAGCTGGGGAACCAGGGGGTGGCTTTATTAGTCCACCAGGGGTAACAACATATATAAGCAACAACAAGATATGAACAACCAACAGTAGGGCAGTATGACCATATGTGAAATTCAGTATCAAATCTAGGCATAAATACAGATATGAGTACCCATAGGCCACAGCTATATAATGCACAGACCACAGCTTATGAACACAATGCAAGTAGGTGAGTCAGGCCGGCAGGGAAGGGGTTACTCGGATACTGGGATGGTGGCTTCGGTGGGGATCATGGCTGGTCAGGTCCCGATTCCGTGCCCTGGGCACTCAATGGCTGTTTGGGGATAATGATTGTGGGATTGTACATGACGCCACCTGTGGTGTCTGGTAAGCGGTTACCAGCGCTGCAGCCAGGCGCTGAGGTGATGGTGTGGCGCAGCAGAGGTAGTACAGCTCCCCACATGCAAAGCTTTTCCTCAGCACAGTGGGGTGGATGAGGGGAGTTGTAGTCCAAGTCTCTAATGCTGCAGAGACCTTTCGGGCAATGGATTAAATGAAGCCAGAGATCAGATCAATTCCTGCTACCAGATGGATAAGGTACACGGTACAGTCTGGCTCACCGGGATTATAGCCACAGATTTTAGGATTCACTACAGAGTCTGCCAGAGGTGTCTCTCAATTATCTTTCTCGGGCTCTCTCCACAATGGCCCTCTGCCCTCCCACGCTGAAGTCTAGTTACTAGTGCCCAGATTTGTTGCCTTAAGTCACTGTTACCTCTTGGCGTCTTGGACCTAGCTGCGGGACAGAGGTTAGGTTTCTTGGTGGGTGTTTTGGCTCCTCAATGAAGGCCCACAATGCGCTGGTCTGCGGTTTGGGATAAACCTGATCAAAACCGCCTCAGTTCCAGTTTACCGGTGTGACCTGGGCACTCCAGACGGCTCTGACCAGACCTGGAGTGTTCCCTTCTCGTCTGGGTTGCATCTGCCCCTTAGAGGTGCCCTCTCCTCAGGACAGCAGGGTGCTCTGCATTTGTCCGTTCTCTCTCCTGTCACCTTCTGACTGACTACACTGTCACCCAAGTGTCACTCACTTCTCCCGCTCACCTAAGCTCCACCCCCCGGGACCTATTGAAATACAGTCACCTGTGCTAGGGTGTCTGTGGGTGGGTTTTGTGTACAGACTCTGTAGTTTCCCCCCTCCACCTGTGACTACGGAGATACTACACCTTCTTTTTGGGGTGCAGTACCTCCCTGTGGCGTCCCGCCAGAGGGACGCCACGTAGGCAGTATTATAAACACGTTGTAAGTGTGGTAATGCAGGGGTTAATAAGGACCGGTGTGGATACACGTGCTGTGCCTGAGCCCCCTACACCCTGCCAGGTGTATTGGCCCAGGAGGGGTCAGGAACAATCAATTGACCGTCAGGTGCATAGTTACCCAGTTGCCCAGAGATTAACACATGGTCAGGGTTGCGAAGTTGCCAGAGCGAGGTAGGAGCAGTCAGACCAGGGGGCACCCAGACTCCATGCATATCGCTGCTGGGGCACAGCTTTATATGGGGAAGTGATCACATTGTGCAAGTAAACTGCATTAAATACCTTCTCATTAGAGGACTAATGGGTACCAGCTGTTTGCTGGTACCTCCGCAGACCGGTAGTGTGAGTGTGGTCACATGATGGTTGTCATAGCGGCCGGTATGCAATGCCGATGACGACTTCCTGTCTAGACCGGAAGTGTGTCATAGTATACCCGGTTACCATGGTTACCATGGAGAGGAGTCATGTGACAGGGAGGAGCAGTGCGAGCACTGCAGTACATACTCCCACACTGTTCCCCGCCCCCCTCCTTCCCACGGTCTAAGAGTCTAAATGAATATAATAAGTTAGAGAAATAATGATATGAAGTGGCGGTCTAAGGGAGGATCATGCAGGAGGCATGATAGTATGATAGAAAGCTAATAATAATAAACCATAACAAAAACAAACACATAAACAGGACATCGGCCATAGACTTGTCCTGTGCAGGGGCAGAGCACTGTTAGTATGTAACGTATATTCCACCGTAGTTCCGCTGGTCAATAGAATTGGTTTAGAAACAATATAATGGCAGTATGCAGGAACGAACCATAATAGGTGGTTGATTATTAGGGGACCAGCAGGAGGAACATAACAATGTAATGACAATGTCACACGTATTTGCTATTTGCCTTGTGAGACATGGACAGTCCAAAGCAACAACATGGTATAGGTCCACCCAGTGGCGTAATTTGAAGCTCATGGGCCCTGATGCGAAACCTTCTACGCGGCCCCCAATTATTGCAAATCTTTAACAGCAATAGTCTTTTTCTATAGGCCACATGGACTTTTGGGGCCCCCCCAGGCACCAGGGCCCGGATGCGATCGCAACCCCTGCACCTGTTGTAGTTTCTCCCCTGGGTCCACCTATCCATGCTGGTATCAATATACACCTATGATAGAATTGGTTAACCGGCCGGCCGCCAAGACGTGTAGACAGTACAGTCAATGTTTGACCGCGTTATGTCACACCAACCATATATGTACCCAAGGGGGTGTAATTGTACATATGAAATCTGGTATCTTCTGGTGTCATATGCAGTATTAAGTTACCGGTATACATAGACAGTTTAAAGTACGGCGGTGCCAGAATTTGTATTATGAGCAGTGTCGGTATTGTTGGATGAATTGGAAAAACCAAAAACGTCATGTTGAGCCCACTAGTGCCATGGCTCGCTGGCCTCTGGTTAACAAAGGCCACCACAAGGTGTCATGTTTTACAACGATCAGAACATGCAGGACTAAGGCATCATTAGTATATCATCACCCACATCACTACAGAAATTCTATTGTACAGCGCAGTAAGTCAATATCAGTAATCAAGTGAATCTGCCGATGGACAGAGAGACTGTGACAATGGTCATATGACGTTGTGTCCCGGGAACGGTCTTGGTGCAAATACCAATGGGACCCGCTGCCCCGTATAGCCCCAAGAGCATACATGTTTTCCAAGTGAATTGCCGAGGGTCAAGTTTACACCCAACCATGACCAAGAGCATGGGGACGTGGGCCCACATCACGGATGGAACATGGTACTGTAGCCTGTTAATCAAATGTAAACATATAAAGACAATAGCCCTGCATACTGGGCAAGTTCACCCATTCTAAGAGTGGGACCACCAAATCAAGGAAGCCAATATCAGATCGGATTGGGGAGGGGGTTCATTTCTCGCTTCTCCCACCTACAAGCTGTAGGAAGCTCTTGTGCTAGGGCTGCCGCTTTTTTAGTATTAAGGTCTCATTTACACGTCAGTATTTTTGCATCAGTGTTTGGGTGCCAAAGCCAGGTGTGGAACTTACAGAGAAAAACTAGAATTGAAAGATTTACATCAGTTCTGTGCTTTGGAGACACTCCTGGTTTTGACATACCAATACTGGCGAAAAATACTGATGTGTGAATGAGTCCTTACATTGTGCCATATACCTGTACACCGCCAGCAGCAAAACAGAGTAGGACAGCAATGTTCTATTAGTTACTGCTGCAACCTGATATCGCAAGGTGGTCATACAGGACGAGGGGGTAAGGTAGGTGGATGGCAGTGATAGGCAAAGGTAGCCGGGTATACTATTCTGACCCTTAGGATGGGGGTCCCTAGCTGACCCTGTTCGCAGAATTATCTCTGAAGGTGAGGATGTCTGGACCACCACCCTTGCCCTGCTCCTGACCAGCCCTAAGCTAACACCCTCTCACCTCCACCCTGGGGTTGAGGCCTGAAAAGAAAAAACTTCCATACCCGAAGATGAACTCCAAGGGAAAGGCAGCTTCCAAAAGGCATCAGCAGAAACTGCACATAGCATTCATACAGCTCAGTGATTAGAGTATGAACTCTATCAGCGACATCAGGTGATGGGTAATTGGACTATTTAAAGGCTGGAGGAGTGGTCAAAAACATCACCTTATATACACAGCAACAGTAAGTCATACTGCAGAGCCACAGCAACAACATTAACCCGTTCATGAACAAAAGGAAATTTACTCCTAACTGCGGATCAGCTCACAGAGACTGCAGAGCAGTCTACACGTGAGACCTGACCAATTTAACATTCTAATGAACCAATATTCTGCTCCCCCCAAAAAAAACTTAACAATTATAGTGAAAATAACTTTACTTTATTTTAGACTAGTTTCCCATTATAATGTGTTTTACTAACTATAGTCAAAAATGATGACAGATAAAAAAAGATCTGATGCAAAACATTTATTTCCATTTTAATAAGTTTGTTTATGTGGCTTCAAACTGAATATTTCCATTTGTTCTATAATCTACGATGCTCAAGTTCCCCTTCACAGAGTCATGAAATTGGAAATTTTTATGATGTATGTAAGAAACAGATTCACAGATGTACGATAAGTCATCTGCAAGAAAGAGGAAGGGACCGGAGTCTAGACACCTAAAACTTGTGCACCCGCGGGTCACAAATAAGGAAGTGGCAACATGTTTAGAAGAAAAAACCCACACATTTCTATAATGATTGTGATTCTGGCAGCACATCTGCTTTATAAGGCTGTTTTATATAGCATCCAAATGTCATTTTTCTGCCATGTAAGGCGGCCGTCACACGCTACGATATCTTGAAAGATATTGCTTGAACGCGCCTGATTAAACATCGCGTGAACGATGTCTCTGCGTGTGACGGCAAGATACGACGAGCGAGAAGTGTTCAAATCGCAAGATCGAGATCTGAGCTCCGGACCTCACATCTTACGATGAACGATTTAACGATCTGCTTCATCGTGGTGTATGACACCACGATGAACGATCTCCCAGCGGCAGAGCCTATGCTGGGAGATGGTAACTATGGTACACGTCGGGTTACTAAGTGCCGCGCAGCGCCTAGTAACCCGATGTGTACCATAGTTACCAGCGATCTCGCTGGTCCACATCGCTGGTGAGTCTGTCTGTGTGACATCTCACCAGCGATGTGAGCGATATTGTAAGCGATCGCGCGTGCACGTGATCGCTTACAATATCGTTCAAGATATCGTAGCGTGTGACGGCCGCCTAAAGGTCATATTTACTATATATATTGTTGGAACAAGGCCATACCACTACATGACTATACCTACAGGATGAAGACTTACCATGCCACTCATGCCAAGGCTGCCCCATGTTATTACTCTTTCAAAAAAAACTCTCAATCTGTAATTCATGGACAGTTACTTATCACAATAAATTTAAGACAAATGTTATCACCAAGAATGATAATCAATGTCACTGAAGCCCCCATGGTCAAATAAATGAGTATTCACCATCATGCTAAAGGAGTTTTCCAGGAACATAAAGGGAGTCTGTTACCCCCATAATGCCATTGAAAGTAGACTAACCATACAGTGATATAGGATATTCATTCAGTATTGTACCTGCTGCTGATACAATTCTTGTGAAAATAACTTTTAATTCATATGCAAATGAGGGAGCTTCCATGCAACCATGGGCTGGCCAAGTGCTGGGTACACTATTACAACCTTTCAATTTGCATTTTGGGACTTTCTTAGCTTGTGATGGATAGCGCTCACTCCTAGAGTAAACGTTGCCCCATTGTGCTCATGCGCACTAATACTGGCTGTGTCGGCAGCGCACTCAGTGGCTAGATGAGTTCTCTTATCTGGCTCTCTACTTTTGCTCTAGGGTCTCTGATATGCCACCTCACTTTGCATCATGGGGACTGTTCTAGGTTATGATGCTCTAGAGCAGGGATCTCAAACTCCAGTCCTCAAGGGCCACAAACAACACAGGTGTTAAGGATCTTGGTGCCCATATGATCCGGTTGCCACAGTGGTATTGCCTCCCTAACCAGAGGTGATATTGTGGTGCCCCAGGGTCCGGTTACCACAAAACTGTGCTTGGAAAAAAGGAAAGGTACCCACATCAGGTAAGACACAAATAAACACAACGCCTTCCCAACTCCAGGTCAGAAGGGGAGGTCTAAAGCCCGAGTTCAAGGCAGGTCCCCTATAAATTCTGGTCTTGGGGCGGGGTTAGGCAGTTCAGTTCCTAGGATGAATGTGAAAAACATCCTATGAATGGGACCCGTGCTAGGCTCGTCCTAGGAGACTAACTAGCCAGTGTGAGTGACCCATGGTGAGGGTCTGAGGAAGTGGAGGAGTAGGTGTGAGGAGTGGAGCAGTGCCAGCTCACCTCATCACCGAGCGCAGTACGGACACCAGAGTCTGAGGTCGCAAGGGATTTTATGCCCAGCAACCAACACCGGAGGTCAGGTGATTCCAAGTTGCTCGCCCACCAAAAAGGCCAGGAGACACAGCCGCATCAAAGGGCTCAGGGAGACGCAGTGAAAGGAGAGTAACACAAATAGAGCTCAAGCCGCCTGTCACACAGCCAAGACAGACAAGAGAGGAGAGGGTCACAGCACAGCTTCAAGCAGCCAGGGCCCACAGGGAGTAGCGCAGTAAGAACGGCCCCAGAACTTGTCAGGTGTGGAAAACCTGAACTTGTTTCCAGTGTCCGGACCCCTAACACCACTTGTGAACTGTGCCCTGGATGAACCTGCTTCTGACTTCAGTAAAGGTAAAGGAGATTGTCACCCCTGTGTCTGTCAGTTATTCCGTACACTAAACTCTGCACCCCCAATGAACTATCACATCCATAGACTTTATGGTTGCCCTGAGGACCTGCTCTCCTGTGGAGAGCTGAACCTTCCTTGCTGCTACGTCCATCATCCCCAGAGGTCCCAACTGCAGCAACAGCTATACCGGCTGCATCCCACGGGTGGCGTCACGACAAACAATTTTATTTTTACTTTTAGTTTATTTTCATCCATTTTTCAATTCCCCTTCTTAACTGATCGCCCAACGAGGATATCATGGACCGGGTCACACCACCATTACATCCCGCAGCCCCTGATGACATCGGGAGGGCCAGGTTCCGAGTACCCCACGATCCCCGCCAGGGGCGAGTCAATATCACAGCAGGAGGACCTCCCCATGTCAGGTAACCCCCGCATGAACATACAAGACCTGATCCCTGACCAGAATGGGGAGCCCATAACCCCAGTTTGGGGGTGCTGCCTCTTCTGGCTAGGGGGAGGGGTTAAGAGTAGTGTGAGAGAGAAAGGGTAGGGTAAGGGAGCAGAAGGTGAAGAGAGAGCTCTTGGAGAGGAGAGCTGTGAACCGAATCTGGAGGGCAGGAGATTGCAAGTTTCCTGGCTGCACGCTGAGACCCGACAGCACTACAGTTTAACGAGAGCCCAGATCTGCACGCAAGACAGCAGTACCCAGTACAGGTTCGCTCTGTCCGCTAGTAGGGTGTTTAGTACTAGAGGGAAGGAGAAGGACGACAGCACAGCTCACAGGCAGCTGGATCAAACACCAAAGATTTCAGCAGGCAGGCCTCCAAACCTACTTGGCAAGTTGGACTCTGACTGCTTCCACACTGATCAGACCTTGTGGACATGGTGATCGGTGCCCTGGACTCAACAACTTGTTCATCAGTAAAGGTAAAGGAAGAACTGCATCCCCTGTGTACTACTGCTTCTTTTAGCGCCCTACTTGCTGAATACTGTACCATAACTACTACCGCCACAATCCACATACTATTCCAAGTCCCTGGGACTCCACCTGTGTGGAGTGTTCCACACTGGCTGCCTATCCATCTATCCCCTGGGAGCCTATACAGCAGCGCTGGTCATCCCTGACCAGGCACCACAGGTGGCGTCACGATCAACTACAAATCCCCTGTAAATATTCCCCTTAACTGCCTCAGTGAGGGCCACAGAAGCTGGGCCACCGCCACCCTGACTACCCAAAAGACTGTCGGCCCAGCTACCAAGTACCCCGACCCTTACGACCGTTCCAGATCTCCTTGGTATTTCCTAGGTTATAATTGAATCACATGCACAGGTGATGACTTCAACCCCTGTGCAATGCTAAAGAAAACCTGAAAGCATGCACTGTTGGCAAGCCTTTGTCATCCCAACAGCTTCCCTCTATTCCGACAGCCTCCCTCCTTCCTCCATCCCGACAGTCTCCCTCCATCCTTCCCCCATTCTGACAGCTTCCCTCCATCCTTCCTCCACCCTGACAGTTTCCCTCCATCGTTCCTCCATTTCGACAGCTTCCCTCCATCCTGACCTCCTCCCTCCATCCTTCCTCCATCCCGACAGCCTCCCTCCATTCTTGCTCCATCCCGACAGCTTCCCTCCATCCCGACAACCTCCCTCCATCCTGACAGCCTCCCTCAAAATGGCCACGGCCAAATAGAGATCCGCGGCCACTGTGTAGAGGTCTCAACTTCTACCGACCGGCTGCAAGGTTAATAAATGCAGCCGGCCACAAAGAAAATGGTGGTGCCCACTGCTCACTGCCGCAGGGCCGCAGCTACTTTCCCACAGCTCCGGGGCCCGGTGGTCATTGACAGGAGGGGGGGGCCGTGCAAGATGTGGGGGGGGGGGCTGGAGGAGCCTGCTTCCTGCTCCAAATGGCCACACCCCCTGGAGTCATGGTCAGGCCCCCCTGCCCCTGATCCAATGGCCACACCCCCTGCAGGGAGGCCTGGGGCCCCTGACAACAGGCAGAGCGGTCATCCCCTGGTGTGGCCCTGACTGTATAGTTAGTCTAAAAGGTATTTCGAGCATGACACTAGGATAGGAATGAATATTGGATCAATTCAAGTCCAGTGCCATTGTTTAAGCAGGCACATCGCCAATACGTTACTTTAATGGGTCTTAGGGTACCTTTACACACGGAGATATATTGCTTGCAATTCACAGGTTGCAGTGAAATCATGGACACATTGTTTCATTTTGTTGCTGTGTACAAATGGAACAATGTGTCCATGATTTCACTGCAACCAACAAATTGCCAGTGAAATTGCCTAGCAATATTGCCGCATGTGACGGTACCTTTAGCCATAGTGCCAGGAAGAGACATCCAAGAGCCACTGTGCCTGTACAAGTGCCGAAGCATTCACTGGGGCACGTAGACCCTTCATTGTGCTGTTTGGTAGGATTTGTAATGAGATCAAGCAAGTGAATATTTGACTTCAGATGTTCACATACTTTAAGCCACTTTGTATACATCAGGGTTGTACTGTATATATTACTCAAAGAAGCAGACTAATTGTTAATAGCTCTTCATGTACTCATAATTCACTGTATAATTTTACTTTTATCTAAGTGTTGAAAAAAAACCTGAAGTTTGTTTAAAAAAAAAATAGCGCTTTTGGTGCCCTTTTCCGCCCTTTTTCCAAGACCCGTAGCGTTCTCATACTTCCGGCTCTGGGGCTGTGTGATAGCTTATTTCATGTGTTTTGAGCTGATTGTTCTAATGATGTGTAGATGTGATGTTTTGATCACCTATTATAGCAATGTTGCAGCGATCAATAAAAGTAAGTATGTTGTTTGGTCTTTTTTCGGTTACACAATTTACAGATCTGATTAATTAATTTTATATTTTGATAGATTGGGCATTTCTGAACACTGTGATACCAAATATGTGTATTTTTTAACATATAGTTTTATTTTCAAATGGGCAAAAGGATCGTGTTTTGAACTTTTATGGGGGGTTTTTATATTTTGTGTTAAATTTTCTCTTTTATTTCATTTTACATGCCCCCCTTCGGTGCTTCTGCACTACACAGTCTGATTGCTTCTGCTGTTCAGAGTTGTGATGATCCACAGCTTTGAACAGTAGAAATGATCAGTTTCTGTGAGCGACACTGCTGAAGGATCGTTAACAGGAAGTGAGTCATGACAACATCCAGGGGTCATCAGCTGACCCCGCGCTGTCATGTCAACACATCGAGGCCCCATGATCGCAACATGAGGCATAAGATGCCAGTGGGGAATAGCATGAATCCCACCGCGCCGCTTTAGAACATGCTGTCAGTGGCTGACAGCACGATCTGAAGTGTTAAGAGTGCCAGGCAGATCGTTGATCCGCACTCTCTTGTTATATGCACATGCTGGTTTATTAGATCAGCCGTCAGGTGCTGGGAATGATGCAAGCTCAGAGTGTACAAAGGGAGCCAACCAAGCATGATTCTCTACGTCTTTGGTAGTGAAATAGTTAACATAAGAATAGTTCGGCTCTCAAGCACCCCCTCCTTACACCCATGTAACCCCATTCAGCATCAATAAAAGCGAGCACAGAAGAACTGGTGAGTGCTTTTTCATTTCTTTTGACATAAGAAAATGTAAATGGCCTTGTAAAATATATCTGGCCTTTGTGTAGATATTTATTTGCAGTAGGTTTCGCGAGATTTATAACTGTAGCTTGTTAAAGCTAAAGGCCACGTTACACACACAGATATCTGTTCAGATATTGGTCTCAGATCTCTGGTTGCAGTGAAATCATGGGCACATTATTCCATTATGTGGCCATCTACAAATGTAACAATGTGTCCATGATTTCACTGCAACCAGAGATCTGAGACATATCTGAATAGATATCTGTGTGTGTGACGTGGCCTTAAGGCGGCCGTCACACGCTTCAATTTAATGCACGATATCGCTTAAGCGATCTGCGTTTTGATCGCTTAAGCGATATCGTTTGTACATCGCTGCGTGCAATCAAGCGATTTTACAATGTAAAATCGCTTGATCGTGACATCGCAGATATGAGAGCCGGAGCTCATATCAAGCATAAACGCTTGTTCAATCTGCTTCATCGTGGTGTGTGACACCACGATGAACGATCTCCCAGCGGCAGAGCCTATGCTGGGAGATGGTATCTATGGTAACCGTCGGGTTACTAAGCGCCGCGCGGCGCCTAGTAACCCGATGTGTACCATAGTTACCAGCGATCTCGCTGCTCCACATCGCTGGTGAGTCTGTCCTTGTGACATCTCACCAGCGATGTGAGCGATATTGTTAGCGATCGCGCATGCACGTGATCGCTTACAATATCGCTCACGATATAGATACGTGTGACGGCCGCCTAAGAGAGAGATATGCAGATAACTGCTGTATAGAAATCAATGGTCTAAGGGCCGCTTTACACACACCAACTTCTGTGTCCAACTTCTGAACAGATCTCTGGTTGCAGTGAAATAATGGACACATTGCTCCATTTGTACACAGACACAAAATGGAACAATGTGTCCATGATTTCACTGCAACCAGAGATCTGTTCAGACATTGGACACAGAAGTTGGTGTGTGTAAAGCGGCCCTAAAGAGAGGTGGCTGGAATGTTAGGAGTTAACCCTTCAAATTCCTAATTTCCAGTAAATCAATGCATAAATCACATCAAGTGCATTAGCAACATATTTCCCCTTCTGTAAACAGCCATTAATTTCTCACCAGGTGAAGGATTTGTGCTGTTTACAGGACAGTGAATATATTGCTAAGGCGGCCGTCACACGCATCAATTTCCTTAACGATATCGCTTAAGCGATCTGCTTTTTGATCGCTTAAGCGATATCGTTTGTCCGTCGCTGTGTGTAATCAAGCGATTTTACAATGTAAAATCGCTTGATTGTGTGATCGCAGATTTGTGAGCAGGAGCTCATATCAAGCGATAAACGCTTGATCAATCTGCATCATCGTGGTGTGTGACACCACGATGATCCATCTCCCAGCAGCAGAGCCTATGCTGGGAGATGGTATCTATGGTAAACGTCGGGTTACTAAGCGCCGCGCGGCGCCTAGTAACCCGATGTGTACCATAGTTACCAGCGATCTCGCTGGCCCACATCGCTGGTGAGTCTGCCTGTGTGACAGCTCACCAATGATGTGAGCGATATTGTTAGCGATCGCGCGTGCATGTGATCGCTAACAATATCGCTCACAACATTGAAGCGTGTGACGGCCGCCTAATGCACTTTATGTGCTTCATGCATTAATTTAATGGACATGTAGAATTTAGGAGTAAATTTGAATACATAAAAAAAAAATGTTTTGTGTGTGTTTTCTAAAGGGGTTGTGCCATGACAGTTTAATTTATTAATAAACCTTAGACTAAAAATATGTTCCACAATTGGATGTGTTAAACAAAAATATTGTTGTCTCAAGATATTCACTAATAAGGGCTTGGACACACTTTCCTAGTTACATCAGAGTTTAACTGAGGAGACTCTGAAAGGGCTGGAGCAGTGACCCTGAACGGCCTCTCCCTCTCTGGATGGGGAGTCTGGAGCTGCACAAAAGCACAATCAGCTGACAGCCCCGTCCAGATAGGGAGAAGCCGTTCAGAGTCACTGCTCCAGCCATTTCAGACTCTCCTCAGTGAAACTCTGATGAGTGTGTCCGAGCCCTAAATGTGTCACTGTATCGCAGATCATTCTTTCTGTGATGTAAAACAAGTTTTTAAACAGGCAATGAAGTGTTTTTCCTTACAAAAAGAATCAGAAGTGACCCTGTGATGTAAACTCTTACTTCCTTCCCTGCCCAGGAGCTGTGATATATCTGATCTGTTCCTGCATGTCCGGACACACATTACACAGGGGCACATTTATAAAAAATATCTTGTGACAGGAACATATTTTTTTAACACATCAAATTGTGGGGTTTATTCTTATTCTAAAGCCCCCATCACACACACGACCTGCGAGATCGCTGTTGCGTCACAGGTATTGTGACGTAACAGCGACTTCACCAGCGATCTCGCTATGTTTGATACATAGTAGCGACTGGGCACCCGCTGTGACATCACCGATCGTGTCGAAATGGCCTGGACCATTTTTTGATCATCGGGTTCCTGCTGGCCAGCATGCATCGGTGTGTTTGACGCCTTAACAACAACTGTGTTGACGTCTCAGAACTCAGCCACGCAGGTCTGAGTCGTCAGACTAGCTGCTGTGTGACAGGGTCCCAACAACCGCCGAGGTCGTTATAAGGGTCGCCGGATCGTTGCTGCATCGTTGAGTAGATCTGACTATTTGACATCTCACCAGTGACCACATAGCGACGTTCTAGAGATCCTTACCAGGTCGTATCGTTGTATGGATCGCTGGAACGTCGACAAGTATGACGGGACCCTAAGGGTGCTTTCACATTGCGATTTTTTTTTTTCCTGTCCGTGGGATTCTACTTTTTGCAGGACCCCACGGACAGGAAGGATCGCATCGGAGGTGTGCTTCATGGTGCTATTTCTGTGTCCAGGGCCGTGATTTTCACGGGTCCGGACACAGAAGCAGCTGACCGGAGGCAAGAGGGCACTTTCACTTCCGCAATGTATATATACATTGCGGAAGTGAAATTAAGTGAAAGCAAGGGTTAAAAATAAAAAATTTGTATTCACACCCTACCAGCGATCCCCGATGCCTCCATCAAGCTCCCGATGGTTACAGGATCGGGCAAGGCGGGGTTACCCGATCAGCGTCATCGGTCACATGACCGCAGTTACCGCAGTGACCGGTCATGTGCCCCGATCAGCTGTTCGGGTTGCCATGCAAAGCCAGGTCCTGTAACCATCGGGAGCTTGATAGAGGCGTCGGGGGAACGCTGGAAAGGTGAGAATACATATGTTTTAGTTTTAACCCTTGCTTTTACTTAATTTCACTTCCGCAATATATGTATATACATTGCAGAAGTGAAATTAGACGTTTAGGAGCGGTTTTAGTGTACTGAGCATGCTCAGTACACTGACATCGGGTCCGAGAAATGATCAGGTGTTTTCTCGGACACGCGCTCCATAGGCCCCCATGCTAATAGCCGCGGATCATGTCGGATCCAATTCAGTCCAATTTGGTCCGCTGTGCCCAAAATCGGAGCAGTCTCCTATTTTGGGCACAGCAAAAAATGGGACAGAATCGGATCCTACACAAATCGGATGCCATTAAGGGCAAATCCGATGTGATCTGATGCCCATAGGCTTACATGGGGGCCAAATCGGATCTGTGGCTGTCTGTGTTACAACGAACAGCCACGGATCTTACAAAATCACACTGTGAAAGCAGCCTAAGATCTATTAATTAAAATGTACAATTTGTGGCACAACCCCTTTAGTTGGCTACACAGAAGAGGAGGATTAGAAGATCCTGAATAACACAATTACTACACCAGCTGTAGAAGTTGCTCACTTGTTTCATTAGGAGTAGTTAACCTCTCTTCTGAAATATAACTACTGTGCACTCCCAGCTAGGGTATTTGCATGCACTGGAAGACAAGCTCCATGAAAACCAGCTGTACAATGTGGAAGATAAAAGTTCTCGCTGTGAGAATAACAGCATATAGAAAAAGTAAGTCAATTGCAAATGTGTTTATCTTCATAGTACCAAGCTAAGTAAATTAAATTAATACATTGTGAATAACCCTTGGCGATACGCATGATAAGTATCAGCTGAAAATAATTTGATAACTTTCTTAGCTCAGGCAAGTGCTCATATGTTTCAGCTGTTTGAATGCATGAAAACAAAAGGATCAGCAATTGAAATTTCAAACAGGGACATAACTACAATAGATTCACGGGTTGCAATCACACCCGAGTCCTGAAACCTAGGGGTCCCAAAACTTCCTTTGGCCAATAGAAAAAGACTCATGCTATGAAAGATTTGCAATAATTGAGGGACCCATTGGAACTTTTGCATCGGGACCAATGAGCTACAAGTTATTCCACTGATTGTAACAGTCCAATCATTGTCTCCTGTAATATCTATCTGGCCCCAATACACATCAGATGGTGAGCCAGTCCCTTTACATGAATTCAGACACATTTCAGCTAATATTTGCTAATGTTTATGGGGATCTTTAATATTCAGTTTGCAATGCAGGTTACTTATTTATTTTACATGCTCAGGTAATCTCCAAATTTGGCAAATATTTCCTGTAGATTCACTCACCTCATTACCAGTCAGGTAATACATACGAGCTTCCTGCATTAAATGGAAAACATCAGGGCATTGTCTAATCAGTTCATTGGCTTCTACAGTACCGACCAGATACCAGGGGTCCAATAAAGGTAGCCGGACACACTCCAGCATTTTTGGTAGAAGAGAAATTCTCTCGGATTGTTTATGTTGGATCCATTTTATAACAGTCTCAAAGACGCGCGCTTCCTCAGTGACGTATAATTCATCGCTCCTTAGAATATCATATAAAATTTCAGATGTCAACTCGAGGAACTCTTCATGGTTTAATACCTGGGAAAAATTTTGGATGATATAGTTCTGGACCTGTAACTTCAGCAAGTCCAAACAATGCGTGTCTGCAAGTTGTAAAATTCCAACACAGTTTTCGGGGTGAAGAGCTTCAGTAAGGAAACTGGAGCATGCATCCACCATTCGGAGGAACTGAAAAACAAACACAGGAAGTTGTGAGACCTTAGCAGCCTTTATATTTGTGCATATGGTGAGATATAGCAGGAGATGGTGGATTCTACTGTAGATGTACAGGGATACATACTGAGATAAGATGACAAGAGGTAGCACTTTGCCATATTTTATGCCATTAATATCTAATACATGTGGGTCCCACCTCTGGAATCTAATGTGATTTACTAATGAATAGTCTTCAAATGGCGTGCTCCACACATCCATCTGTAAATGGATGAAATAACTGCAGTGCTTTTATAGAGATATACAGTGTTTCACTACAACCATAGTGTCCCATTTGACTAAGCATCATACATGACAGGTAGTGATGGCCAAACTTGAACTGTAAAGTTCGGGGTCCATACCAGACACCTAGTGTTTGTGCACGGACCCCAAACATGGACTTCTTAGGGAAGTTACCATTCTGCGTTGGCTGCCCGGATAAAGCTTGTTGAAATGCTGCATTGCAGCCAATCAGCAAGCTTTACCGGTGTAAAATGGAAACTAATGCAGGACAATTATACTCCTCGAGTTTCCAATCCGCTGTCACACTGCTTCCTGGTCCGTTCATTAAACTTTATGAATATTCCCCTGCTTCCCATGCCCACCCTCAGTGACAACGTCTGTGATTGGCTGCAGTCAGACTCTGCCCCCACCCTCTGTATCAACATCTGTGATTGGTTGCCCTACACATTAGTGTAAAAATTAATTATTGAAAAAAATGGGAAGTCCCCCGTATGTTTATACACAGCACAGATAAAAAAGACAGTTGTAGGTTGAGTATCAAATCACGCAGGACCCCACATGTTTTTTTAATTAAATAAATAATTTTAAAAATACAGGTGACCACCAATTTGGATAACAAGCCACGATAAAGCAGACAGCAGGGGACTGGTGTTTTCCGTCTGGGAAGACCAATGGTTATTGGGCCCTCCCCTGGCTAAAAATCGAAGCCCAGAGCCACCCCACAATTGGCGCATTCTTTAAATGTGCCACATTCTGGCACTTTACCGACTCATCTCAATTGCCCTGGTGAAGTGGCAATCAGGGTTATATATAAGGTTAATGATAGATGTGATTTGTCAAAAAATAACAACTGCCACAAAGCCCTGGATTTCTAACGGGAGTGGTGTCTATGAGTAACCCCCCTCTCACATTATTAATCCCATAAGTAAAAAGAAATAAACACAAAACACAGAGAAAAATCCTTTTTTTTAACCACCAATTTTTTAATCCTCTAAACACCCCTGGCTGGTCCTACTCATACACAACGTCCCAGGAAGATCACAGCTGTCTGACAACAAGAGGTTGTAGTGTGCGGTCACATTTAAAAACATGACCCATCACTGCGCCTCAGGAACCACATGGAGCGGCAGCAGTGAGAGCTGTGATGTCCATGAGTTCACCTGAGGTCACAGCTCTGCGGTTCCAACAGTACTTCAGCTATGACAACAGGTGAACTCATTGGATTCAATTTCAGTAATCTTGCATTGAGTTCAATGGTGCCGGATTACCCAATTAACCAGCATCATTGAAATCAATAATCTAGCACCATTGAATTGAATGCTGGATAACCGAATTGCGCACAAATTCTGGTAATCCATGATTTAGTTCTCCTGAGGTGAGTTCATTGAGTTCAATGAGAAAATCTGCACCAAATCTGCATACCCTGGCAAACAAAAACTCACCAAAAGTGCAACTGATCTCTAATGCACACTTCTGGGACTGAGGACGCTCCAGCCGGAAGCATTGCCTCACAGTCTAGCACAGGGAATTCCGAAACCAAAAGTGGAAAGCCGGCGTCTGATGTCACGATGCCGCTACGAGTGCCTGGCAGACTCAGATTAAAATGTGATTTATTCTAAACCGCTCACTGCACGTAGGCTACATGGTCCTCAGGAGTGTGACCCCAGTTTACACTGGGCAAAAGATTGTTTCAACCATTCACTGGGTGAAAATCAGCCTGTTTACACTGGCAGATAATTGTAAATCAATTTTAAAAGGCTCATTGACGATTATCCTTTAGTGTTAATGCAGCTTCAATATATATATATATATATATATATTATATTCGTTAAATGCATTGCACTTTTGCAATGCGTTTTTTGTATTGGAGTCTATGGGTGGTTTAACGCATGCGTTTTTCAACATCTCAAAATGAAAAAACTGGATGCAGTAGCAGGATTGCAGATGCAAGTGTGGCCCTGGCCTAACTGAGCACTTCATAGCTGCCATCAGCACTGGAAACAGCTGATTTGTGGAGGTGATGACTGTGCTAACCCCTCCAAACAGATATTAATGACCTATCCTAAGGTTAGGCCATCAAGATAAAAGTCCTGGAAACACAATTGAGCAGGGGATTTCTAGGAATGGACATCACCTTTAAGTTATCACTTATCAATGTAATCAGCGCTGCTACACCTCTTATCCAGAGGACTCGCTGCGCTGACTTTCCTCTGGCAGTGCCATGGACCATGAATGGAGCGTGGTGCACATGCTTGACCTCTGCTCCATTCAGATAGGACTCTGCAGAGCACCATTCTCATTCTCTCAGAAGCCAAGATATGAACAAGTGTTATATATGCATTAGGTGATTACTGTACTTTTATTTCTTTATGCAAACTCTTTAAGAACCACATTACTTAGCAATGCCTTGAAGTTTCTTTGACACCAGAGAGCAAACTGCGGTTCTATTGTGCAATACAGAAACCAGAAACTGCAACATTTGTGATTTCCCCACAAGAGAAGTTCTTAGAATTGTTTGCTCACAAATATAACCTCGTATTTCTTATGGTCTAAGCATAAAGCTATCTATTCCAGTGTATGCATATGGTTCTGCAACTGCAGGTCTAAAAGCCAGTCCGGTACAGAAAGAAAACAAAACATGGGGATACAATTCACTGTGCCAAATCCAAAGCATTAGTCAAGGTTCACTGAGGTTACATGAAATCCTTTTATTAAAAATATCCACATTTCATCGGGCCAATTCCATTCTGCTGTATTCCAGTCCCATTTTTAAATGCTTAAAATGTAAAAAAAAAACAGGAGTTCAGGTAGTAGGTAAGGCAAGTACATCTGGTACAGAGATCTCTAGGTATGACAACTAATAGGAATAATGCTAATTAGTCTGCATTTACAGGAGATTCCTTTGCTTTAAGGCCCTATATACTTTAGACTAAAGTCAGACAAACTTACCATCACTGGCGTGATTGTGTATGGGGGCCCCGAAACTCTCCCCCAAAGGTTATGTCAGGGTCTGAAGGATTTCGCACATTGTCATTTTTACTGCCAATCCTTTGTTTGGCTCTGAGATAGGCCACCATTCAGCGGATTCCAGCAGAGTACAAAGGAGCGTGTGGCGAGAAATGCATCCCTGTGTATGTATGGGGGAGCTAGGAAGAGATAACTGTCGGTTGAACTCCTTAATGACCAGGGTTAAGAGTTTTAATAGCTAGGAATGTTTTTTTGTTTTTGACTTTACATTTCAGCAGCCAGAACTTTTTTTTTTTCCAGATGTGGACATATGAATCCATTTTTTGGCGCTGTGTTTGAGGTACCTGTGGATACCCAATGTTTAGATTTTGTGTCATAATAGTGATTAACCAATAGTGAAAACAAATAGTGAAATGTTCGGATTCTTCTAACCAAATGTTTTTTACTTTTCAGGTATTCGTCTCAAATACTAAACCTAATGCAAGTCAATGGGGAACTTTTCTGCAAAATTCTCCATTGTCTTGTATTAGGTCAGTATTTAAGACAAATTCCCGAATAGTAAAAAGTATTCAGTTAGTGAGATATCCGGATTATTCTATCGGATCATCACTATTTATAAGTTTTGGGTTTCACACCATTTGCTGCTTTCAGTGTTTTTAGATCTTTTAGTTGGATGGTTCTGTGGTTGCTGAAGTACATATAAGCATTACATATGTTTGTAAACTTTTATTGATCGAGTTTATGTAAAGAATTAATATCTATAGTATTGATCCTTATTTTCAACCTTCCACACTTCACCCTAGCAGCTGGGTATTAGCTTCTGGGTTAAATCCTAACAAATGGTCAGCCATTTTGCCTAATCTGTGCTTGGAGTAACCTGTCACTATGAAAACTGAAGAGCACAATTTGTGAAAATGAGAATTTTTGTCAGTCTCCAAACTTGAGTCCAAGTTACAGGGGAAAGCCATCTACTGCAGTCTTAGCCAGCAGAACAGCTCTTCTATGCTCGGCCGACACCTTGTGGTCACTGGGTCCAGAAGGATCAGGAGAGTAGTGTATGTTGGGTACATCATGTAAAAAAGAAATTGAGCAAAAAAAGTATAGCGGCCTATAACAACTGATCGGTTCCAGCAGTAATTATTTTGTGGCACTGCTTATTACTGTACAAGCTCTTATACAGAGCCTAACGTAGGCACCATAAGGCTATAGTAGACTTACCTGAAAAAGACTGGCAGCCTCTAATATCTTCTGCACGTTCTGCTTAGTGATCACCACTTTACTAGTGTAAGTTAATCCAAAATAATCTGCATGGATTCTGCTTCCACTCCCTGGATTATAATCTTCTCTTCATGCTTTTCTTTCAGATCATTACAGAACATGGCTCTAATGACGAAAGACACATCAGTGTCAGATACAGCAGCATCAAAGATTATTGAGCACAACATAAAAATCCCAAAATGACTCAAAAACTACATTTTAAAATGAATCTGCCGAAAGATTAGCAAATAGTTGCAAGTCCCACTTCTTAACCGTCTACTCTTGATGATGCCAACCCACACTTCCTGCTGAAGCAGATGCTTAGAAAATTAAGTATTATATGGCATTTATTTACATCAGTGAGCAACAATGTAATGCATGGTCATAAAGTGGAGACACCTATCTATGGTAGGTATATGTATGCACTGATTGTTTATGAGTTTAGCCAACTACGAGCAACTAAAAACCTGACCAACATAGGTGGCCACACTGGATCTCTCCACTTCCCGTTTAGAGAACTATGGCTTGGGTGGATAAACCATCGGTGTAACCTTTACAGCTGAGCAGGGACCCAAGATATGAAGGATCCACTACCACCTAAAATTCAGAAAAAACTCACTGAAAAATAGCCATGTAAAACAGCCATTGCACCCAGCAGGAGGCTGCCAGCTCCAATGAGAGGTTGTGCCTACAGATACCACCTATCACCTCCCTCATAGCATGGTTGGTCGCAGGTGCCACAACCGCCCCCAATGCTTGGTTGGTTGCAGGAGATTGAGCACCGGTATTCAAACACCTGTGTTACCTCTCAGTGGAGCTGGCAGCCTCCTGCTAGGGCAATGGATGTTTTATGGCTATTTTTCAGAGAGTTTTGTCCACTACCACATCCAAACAGGTGGAATTGACTGCAAATTGCCCATATATTGCTCTTGCACAGAGGCCTCTTCTGTCTGTGTCCACTCCTGTACTTTGGTCATATTTGACATTAGAGACCTGGTAGAGTTATTGCTTTTGTAAGAGCCAAAGATATGCCACACCATCAGCTTTATGTTAAAGAGTGTAAAAAGAAAAAACAACAAAACATATATATATACTAGTGCATCTCAATGAATTAGAATATCATCAAAAATCAATATCATATTGCCATGTTTCAGGGTGTCTCTGGGAGCCCTGAAACCGTTGACTAATAAATCAATATTATATTCACCCTTTGATGTCTCGTGGAAATGGCAGTGTGGATTTTAATTCTTTATCCTCCCTACTTTAATTTTCTGAAATAATGACCTTTGGGTTTCATTGGCTGTAAGCCATAATCATCAACATTAACATAAATAAACACTTGAAATCGATCCTCTGTTTGTAATGACTCTATATAATATATGGTTTCACTTTATGTATTGAACTACTGGAATAAATTAACTTTACGATGATATTCTAATTCTTTGACATGAACTATTATATACATATATAAATGTTACCTTTTTTATTTTTATTATCTTTTTATTGTTCAAGTTGTTATACTTATGATATACCAAATTCATCTAAATAATTTTTATGATTAACAATCTTTAAATATTGAGCAAAAAAACATTTACCGGTATACTATTTTTTTTAAATTATTGTTATATTGCTATTGCTAATGTGTTTATTTTATCATAGTGAAAGATTTTAATTACTGTTATTTTTTATTCCTGACATAGTGGCCTGTATTTTTGCATGGGCCCTGTACAGCTACATACAGGTTTCTTATGGGTTTGCATTATGACCCCGCAGGCTCACAGTGTTGGACTGTCTATAGTTCCTCCATGAAGCACCGTATCCTCTTCTAACAGAAATACTTTTATTGAGAATCAAAACATTTTTTTTCTAATAGATAATATAAAATGAACCTAAGGAAGAAAAAAGTCATCAACCCCTTGTCACACAGTTAGACGCGGTACAGTCATGATGGTAGATAAGCACCTTCTACACATCAGCGGATCAGTTTGGTCTATGGTCATCAATCCTTTATCTCATGGTACAGAACAGACTCATGTTACTGATGACCGCTCAGCTCTGGCAATGTATGATACAAACAAGGTCAATCATCTGGTCCAGATCATTTAGCTTGTTTTGTTTGTATCATACATTGCTGCAGATACGACGAAGATCCTTACAAATTATCTTTCCATATAAAACTATTGGCAGCAACAGATGGGAAAAAATGTGTAATCTAATTATACAATGTAAATTTATACCTTGATTGCTTACACATTTTTAGCCTGGCCTGACTCTCGTTACTATTGAATGAAAAATAGACAAAGAAGGGATTAGGATTGGGCTGAGATAGAAAGTTACTAGGTGCTAATGATCAGCCACTTATTAAAAAGGTCTCATATGTTTGTAGATGATGTGGATAACTCCATATTGCTGCAAATTTTGAATTTAGAGCAAGATTACATTGAAGATGCTCATCGTGATCATACACACCATATGGATAAAAGTAGTGGGACACCTACACATTACACAGGAGCTTTTATAACATCATATTCTAAGTCTATAGGCATTAATATCGGGTTGGTCCCTTCACAGCTCCACTCTTCTGGGAGGTTTTCTACAATATGTTTGGGAGTATCTGTGGGAATGATGACCCATTCATCCAGAAGAGCCTCTATGAGATCAGATACTGGGGCTGGATGAGAGGTCCTGGCCCACAAGCTTCATTAGTGTTTCTCCTAATGATGGTCTGCGGTGGAGGTCAGGGCTCTGGGCAGCAGATCAGGTTCTCCAACAGCAAAATCTCCAGCCATGCCTTTATAGACCTTGCTCTGTGTACTGGGGCACAGTCATGGGGAACGGAAAAGGGCATTCTCCCAACTGATCCCACAAAAGAGCATACAATTTTCCAAAATGTCTTCTATACTGAAGCAGTAAGATTTCCCATCACTGCAACTGAAGGGCCCATTCCGTCCAATGAGTATCAAACCCAAAGTGTTATCCTCATCCACAAACTTTACAGTTGGCAGAATGCAGTCAGGGCGGGTAATGTTCTCTGCACAGATAAAAGTGTATTCATCACTCTACACACACATTTCCGCTGCTCCACAATCCAGTGGCAGAATGCTTTATACCACTCAGTTTTACAATTAGCACTGCGCTTGGTGATATACGGCATGCATGCAGCTGTTCAGGAGATGAAGTTTTGTGCTGATGTTAATGTTTTGTGTAAACCATCTGCTACAAGGCTGAGCTGCTAGTAACAAAGAACCCTGAAAAACCCTGATACCCTTTACCCCATACAGGGATCTTGAATTACAGCAGAGGCCAGGAGGTAGCTGCCTATGATGAGCAGTGGACCAGAGCAGGAAGGTTGCCAGGAAGGGAATATTAAATAGGACCTGAAAGCGTAGTCAGGAGTCAGGGTCAAAACCGGGAGGCAACGAAGGTACAAAATCGAGGCAAAGGCAAGAGTCAAAAACCAGGAGGGCAGCTAAAGTACAAAATCATCAGGCTATAGTAGGGTCAAAAATTCTCTTCTGGTACCAGCATCACCCACAGGAGGAAGGCAGTGATGCTCAGCGGCAGAGGCAGGTGTCAAAGGAGCAAGTCCATACGAGGACCCGGCCCTCCTATCACAGGCTCCACCATCTGAAGGAACCCGGCACCTCCCAGTGGACGGGGCAGGAACACCAGCCACCGAGTCCAACGGCAACGTGACATGTCGGAGGAGCTTTGTAAAGGCAGAATGCTTGGCAAGGTGCATGAATTTATACAGGTGACAAAAGGGCTGAATGAAAAACAAGAATTCAATTAAGAAGTATGGGTCAATACTTTTCTCTATATAGTGTGTATCAATATTCCTTATTAAAGGTAACTTCCTAACTTTACAGATATGCTCCAGATGGCATTAAAACCAGTTAAAGCAGAGATCTCCTGCAGAGCATCGCCCACTCTCTGGCTCACTCTATTTACATACATTATTCTGTCACCTAATTATTTCAATGAACACTATGTAACATCAACTGGGGAAGGTGCCTGAAGTTTTACTCTTGTGGCCGTCAACCCATATTGTATGTATTCTATGTACACCATAGAATTCCACCATAAACAATAGGTAAACGAACACAGCTCACCTCCTCCCCTTCCCTTCATAATAACCTCTGCAGAGGTCTCAAAGCATATCCGCAACCGATGGTATTAGCACCAGATCTAGCAAACCGCTATACAGAGCAGGTCGGAGATGCTGAATTTTGTTAGTAGCCCCACATGAAATAGGAGATCTAAGTGGGGTGAGGTAGGAACCCCTGGACCTCGGTATACTGCCGCACTGTGATATCTGTAGAAAAGCTTTAGCTGTCATTATACCGGTAATGGGGGTTCTGGGGTGTCACAATTGTGGGGGTCGGGAGCTGGATGTGGCTCTCAAGGGCAGAAATGTTGGGGACCTCTGTTATAAGGCAATAACTTGTAGCAGAAATGCTTCTATATTATACTTAAGTATGTTTATAGAAATAACATCTCTAAAAGGTGAATATGAAGTTATACATATAATAACATCCAAAATGTTATTATTCCTTACAGCTGGTTCCTCATTCGGCTCTTAACACACAAAGCCTGGGTCACAAACTCTTGTTAGATTTACTCGAGAAATGTTTGCGCTTTAGTGATGAATGTATTATTTCCAAATGATTATGGTTGGATAAACCATGAAGGTAGGAATTCTGCTTAATGGTGAATATAATAAATGAAATATTTTTAGGGTGACCACCCAATATTGTACTGAAAAGTGGTCTTCTATGCAGAGGTCTGCTCCAAGAGGTGGTCATTTTGAGAGATTTCATACACCATATTTTTCTGCACTGACCTAGTAAAAGTATGTTTTTGGTAAAGTAACATGCTCAACGTTTGCTAAAGATCTGTAGTCCTCATTAGGTAAAATTGTCTAACTATTGCTGCTATGTCGTGGTACAGCAGTATGTAGATACCCAATAGTTGCTTTTCCAATCCATTATATGAGCTGATGTAAGAGCTCTGTTCTTGTAGGCAAGAATATTGGAGTTCTGTCGCTATTACTGTCACAACAATACTGGGACCACAATGTACGATTTGGCAGACTCTATTATAATTCAATGGCATCTATCAAGATTTATTGGGATCTCTTAAAAGATGTTAGATGTCACGGCTAAGTTATTAACAGAGGCCGCAATGTTATTGTGAAAAGAGTCTATAGGTTTTATTCCCATTTTTTCAGTTTGTAATTTTTTCTGTTAAACATTGTTTTGCGGACCATAAAATCTTATGAATTAATTTGAAGATAAACCCATTAACCCTACATTATCACCGACAAGGCAATTGTCTATCAATATTAAAGATTCCAACTTATTCTGCTATTCTTATTCCTCATCTCACATGAAAAATGGCATCAGTATATCGGTTAAAGATGTCTCTTACCTAAAGTAATTGCTGGCAGCAGCCAGTACGACCCGGTGACATGAGAATAAGCTATTGCCAACACACAGCACTACATCTGTCAATGAGTTCTCCAGCCGCAGGTTTTCTAGCCCATTCTGAAGTGACAACGTAAAGCCGGTATCATCAAATCGTCGCACATCTCCACTGGATTTTTCAATCAGTTCCCCAATTCTTTGGGGCATTCTCTGTTGAGTGAAATTATGAAGTCAGCATTGCTGTTTTCCAAGGATTCCCCCATTATTGTTGTCTGTAGGTAACTCAAAGTGTCTACTTCTGTGCTGCTAGTGCAGTTAGGTCACACTTCACAAGTGAAACGGATTTCCTGCCCATGACTCCAAACTTATCTAAAACTGTCACACACCAAACAGGAAATCTTAAACTTTCTCAGTTGACAGTCAAAATACATTAATCTTATTGGTTAATGCAACTTTAGACAAAGTACAAAGCACAGCATTGCCATGTATTGTATAGAGAATACTCTAACCAGTCATTCTAAAGACTTTATTCATTTATTCAAAATAGTGAAAAAAAAGTCTATAAACATATCAACTTGTATGTTATCCTTATACCATGAGGTCACAAAACAGGTTTATAGTAGTCTATGATGGTGTTACTGTAGAAGTCATGCAAAGACATACATAAAGCAAGACACTTTCTTCCACATGCTTGCTGTGTTCCCTACATGGCTTGTGGAAGAAGGTGGTCTGGTCAGATGAGACCAAAGTGTAACTTTTTGGGCTAAATGCAAAGCGCTATGTGTGGCATAAAACTAGCAGTACACATCCCTCTGACAACACCATCCCCATCGTAAAACATGGTGGTGGACTGGCAGCATCATGCAGTAGTGATGCCTTTCTTCAGCAGGGACAGGGATGCTGGCCGGATTTAATGGGAAGATGAATGGAGCTAAATACAGGGTAGCCTAATTAGAGTAAGATTTGTGGCCAGGTGCACACCATTTATCAGATGCTTCTGATTCATTAAGAGTTCTAGACCTCCTAGTGAATCAGGAGCATCTGACTGCAGCATGTCCCTCATCAATACCGGCGAGTACATTGCCGGTCTTTATGAATCGGTGCCATATTGTCTACATGAGAGAATCATATTTACCAAAGGGCAAAAATAATCTTATTTAAAGGACTATGCATAAAACATAAATTGTAATCAATTATATTATTAAACAAGAAGTATCTTTTCCAATATGACACTGTTGGGTCTTGATTGACTTGGCTTTCTGACCCTATAGCTTCCTCACAATCTCCTTCTTGATGCTGAAATTTGACAAAAAGGTTTCACTCCAGTGCCAAACCAAACAGGGATATTTTGAAGTCTCATAGGTATGTCTGGGCAAATGTCGTCTCTTTTCTGTAATGTGTTTATCCTGTTGGCCTTCTATATCAATACTTAAAATGAGATTAAAGGTGCAATATGCTCCTGAGAGGAAATTTCACCCTGCAGTCATTAAAGAGAACCTGTCATCTGATTCATGCTGCCAAAAGTATACTTTAAAGGTACCAAAATGATGAGCACAGGGAGAGGGGTACTCGGACACCGGGATGAATTTGATGGCTGTGACGGGGAATCACGGGTGGTCTGGTTCCCGGTTCCGTGCCCTGGCTGTCATTTGTTTGGTGGGGGAAATATTTATAAGGATTAAGAAGTACTTGACACAACCTGTGGACCCCGGTAATTTGGATACCGGCGCTGCAGGCCGGCCGCTGAGGTGATGATGGGTGCAGCTCATTGTGGTACATCTCCCCACTGGTGGAGCTTTACCTCAGGGCAGCGGTGATGGAGGATGAGGGGATGAGGGGAGTAGTTGTTCTTACCCCTCTGAGGATGCTGAGGCCCTCCGGGCAACGGCGGGAAGGAAGACAGACACCGATTCAACTTCAACTCCACTTTACTGGTATCGGCAGATGTTATAGAGAACACAGTACAGTCTGGTTTAACTGGTACTAGTTGTCGGTTCATGGCACCCCTATGGAGTCTCTAGATGTTTCTTCCTTATTATCTTTCGGGGTCTCAATTCTACTTTCCTCTCTGTCTTTCACCAACTTTGCAGAGCTCTCTCGCCAGTCCCCTGGTCTGGTACGGTGAGGCACAGGTTATCTTTGACCGGTACAGACGGGAGCAGCAGGAACGCACTCTCCCGCCACCGGAATCTGGACCATTACCCTCGTAGTCTTGGACCGATTATGGGCCTGAGGAGTGAGGTACCGTCTTGTGGTGCCAAGGCTACCCAGTTTTAGAGGGCCCGCGGGTCCTCGGTTTGCGGTCAGGGATGAACCGCTGACCGCCTCGGAATCTGTGTCGCCGGTTTTACCCCAGACATTACCAGCCAGCTCCAACCTGTTCTGGTCCGTCCCCTTCTGCCCCGGGTCACACTCCTGGAAATGGGTGATCCCTCCTGTCAGAGGGCTGTCAGGCCCGTCTTGATTGACTGCCTTCCCAGCTCTATCTCTGACACTAACTGACTGAAAATCCTCTCACTTCCTGGTTTTACTACTCCAACCTAGGCTCCACCCCTTAGGACTACTATATGACAGTCCCCCTATTCTAAGGTGACCTAGTGTTGGGTGCTGACTTAGACTCTATAGGTTAAAGCCAAACCCACAACTACAGAGGCACTACATATACTTGCAAGGTGTAATACCTCCCTGTGGCGCCTAGCCATAGGGGCACCACAGTTACACGACGCAACATCGCCGAAATATCACGGCTTGTGCGAAGTTGAAGTGACATCGCAAGTGCGTTGCAACGTGTAACAGGGCGATTCTATGGCGATAAATCGCAGGTTGCGAGTTGACAGGTTTCACAACAGTGTTGTTAAACCTGGCGATTTAGGCCTCGCGATTTGGCAGGATCGTGCCGTGTGACACCGCGATAAATATTTCGCCCATTGACCACAATGAACAGGGACCGATCGCTGGGTTGTGCGAATGATCTCTGCTCACATCGCAGGGGTGTCGTGCACAATATCCGCATGTGTGACAACTCCCCAGCGATATCCAACAGATGTCCTCAGTGAACACGCGCTCCCGAGATCTTTAGAGATCTCCCAGCGATATCTCTGCGTGTAACGGTACCTTAAAGATCCAGCTGGGGTTCAAGAGACAAAGAACAATATAATCTACAAGCACCCCTGGGCCAGCACTTCCCAGCACTGCTAGAGGTGATTAACGATCATCTCCATAGCAAAACACCTGTCAATTATCTAGAGAGGCGCTGAAAAGAGCCAACCAAGGTTAAGGCTGGATTAGTCTAGTCTTTGGCTATGGCCCCTGATGGATCTCTAAAGTATATTTTCTCTGCAATGTAGAAACATTTCTCTTTAATAGCATATTATACATTCCATCTTTTTTTTTTTTTTGAACCATCGTTTTTTATTTTACATTGTGAATAAACGTACAGTTACAAACTTGACGTAAGAGTCACATTGGTTTCAAATGACAGTAATGAAATGATACATCACAATATGACACAACACTCTGTCGTTAATAACCGTTTTATGGTAATACTCAATAACATAGTAACTAGTAACACCCGAACCCACCCTCTTCCCTTACTAGCAAGCATCTCAACAGGTCTTGTACATAGTTGACTTTACTATAATTTTCGTTTTTCAATGTTATGTCTGGTAGATATATTTGAGCCTGCCCAAAGTGTCTCCCAAGTCCTCATTGGCATACCATGTTGAAGACCTATGAAACACCATGAGAGTCCTTATTTCTTCATCAGTGAATTCCTGTTCAACAAAATTTCTCCATTTATGAAAAAATTTCTTTGTCAGTGTACTAGGATTGCGTGCGGCGTCTAAGGATTCTATTGCAAGTGTTTTTCGCAATGAATTCTTAATCTGTGACAGGTCAGGAGGTCTATCGTTCAACCAGAGCTGTAGCAACAATCTCTTAGCAGTTATTGCGATATAATGAAATAATACATGTGGTTGTTTCTTTCCTATCAAGTCGTTCTGGTAGTGGAAAAGCCAAAGCATTGGGTCCAGTTTGTCTAGTCCTGCGCATATTCCCCTTGCCCACTGATCTACTGATTTCCAGAGTATTTGAGAAGCCGGACAGGACCATAGTCCGTGTTCTAGATCTGTCATGTGTGCGTTGCATTTAGGACAGTGAACCCACTTCTCCTGCCTTCCTGGTGTCGAGGGTATGTTAAATGCCAAAATTGTCCCATGAATGATCCTAAATTGGGAATCCCTCCATCTCTCATCCTGTACAAAACGTCTACAGGTCTCCCAACCCTCTAATATTTTCTTCGTAAGGTCGGGGTCCTCTATATGCTTTTTCCATTTTGTAAAAAGGGTTATTTTCTTTGCTGGTCGTAAAACTGTTTGTAAATTGGCGTAGAGAGAGGTTATAGAGATATCTTCTTCATTCATAGCCATCAGTTTGGACCACAGACTATCACTGACCTTTCTCGTTATATCCTTCAATTGTGAGAGGAGGTAATGATGAATCTGACGGTATTGCATGGCCTGATATCTAGGAAGGTTGTAAGCACAAAGGACCTCATTTTCAGTCATCCACCTTTTCTCTCCTGGGATCATGAGGTCTTTTAGTATTTTGATTCCTTTCTCTCTCCACGCCAAAAACAATTGATTCTCGCGACCTAACGGGAATGCCAGGCATTTCCAAGGGTTGAGTGATTGAGAAATCTTCCAGGACAAATTAAGTTTTTTCCTTACCCCCTTCCATGTTGCTATCGTGTCCCTAAATATTATTGAGTTCTTGATGATTTTGGGCAATTGAGGCAATGGCGTATGCAGTAAAGCTGATAGTTCCCAGGGTCTAGTAAACTCTCCCTCAAGGACTGTGTCTGAGTGTCTACTAGTGCCCCTTACCCAGTCAAGGACATTGCGTAGGATACATGTCAGGTTGTAGCCACGGATATCTGGGAGCTGAAGGCCTCCCTCTCGTTTTGGTCGTATCAGTACATTGAAAGTCAGTCTAGGCCTCTTCCCTTTCCATAGGAAGTTCGAGAAGGCTTTGTTCAATCTATTTAAATCTGTATGCTTCAACAGCATGGGGATATTTTGGAGCGGATACAACAGTCTAGCGAAACTAATCATCTTGAGTAGATGACATCTACCCATCAAGGAAAGCGGCAAATTGGCCCATCCTACAAGTTCCTTTTCGATTTTTAGGAGAATTGGGATAAAATTCAGTTTGTAGGTTTGAGTGGGATTTCTGGCCAAATGGATACCCAAGTACTTAATGCTATCTCTAGCGACTGGGATGTTGCAAAATTGCGAGCGCCGTGATAGTTGACTCTTTGAATTAAGGAACATTATCTCACATTTCTCTTTATTTAGTCGGAGACCTGATTGTTTACCTAAAGTGTCAATGTTTTCAAGAACGTGAGGAAGATCCCTTTCTGGGTTTCGCATATACAAGATAATATCATCCGCAAAAAGTGATAATTTGACTTCTTTGGTTCCCACCCCAAAACCTTCATAAAGGGAACTCTGTTCTAAGTAAAGAGCAAGGGGTTCTATGGCCAAATTGAATAATAGTGGTGAAAGTGGGCACCCTTGTCTCGTACCCTTCTGTAAAGTAAATGTGTCTGACAAATACCCTGGGGTACTGACACATGCTTTTGGGTTGCTATAAAGAGATTGAAGATACTGTCTGAATGGACCCACTATTCCAACTGAGTCTAGGACTCTGCCCAGCCATGACCACCTTACATTATCAAAAGCTTTTTCAGCATCCAAGGTGATCACGGCTGGGCCTCCCCCCTCCGTGTCCACTCTCCTTCCCATGAGATCAATCAGTAGCATTGTTCTTCTAATATTGGTCGTGGTTGATCTTCCCTTAATAAATCCTGCTTGATGTGGGGGTATCAGTCTAGGCATGATTGTCGCTAGTCTGTCTGCCATTATTTTAGAGAGGAGTTTTAGATCCTGATTTATCAGGGAGATCGGTCTAAAACTTGCAGGGTCCGTTGGTACCTTTCCGATTTTAGGAATGAGTTTTATGTGGGCCAAATTCATTCTGTCCGGAATGGGAGTTCCCTGGAGTATCTTGTTAAAGAGGTCAGTCAGAATCGGGGACACCTGTTCTTTGAGGGCCTTAAAAAATGCACCATTATAGCCATCCGGGCCAGGTGCTTTGCCCGGAGCTATGTTTCGTATGGCAATCTCTATCTCATCTACCGTGATAGGCCCATTTATGAATTGTTTGTCCTCTACCGTCACCCTCGGCAGCTGTATCAAACTTAGCAGGTCAGGTTGTTCAGGTGCGGCAGAGTCGGTTTCTGAGTACAGAGATGCATAAAATTTTCCCAGAGCCTGACTGATGTCTCTAGGGTTGGACCAGGTGTTACCCCGTTTATCGATTATAGTTTGTATTGGGGGGGGAAATTGTTTACCACGCGACAGTCTCGCTAGTAAGCGGCCTGCTTTGTCTCCAAATTTATGGAGACTAAGTTCCATTCTATTTTTGTACATGTCTTCCCTACGACTCGCCCACAGATCAAATTTACTTTTTTGCCTGTTGCCATCTTTCCTTGTCTGGGTCAGTCATAGTGGTTTTATATTGAGAATAAGCATTTCTCACCTCACGACTAGCCGCTATAAATTGCTCCTTTGTTTTCTTCTTTATCCCCATGCTGTATGCCATTATCTGACCTCTCAACACCGCTTTCGCAGTCTCCCAGAACAGACCCGGTTCGGAGCGATGAGCTTCATTATCTCTCGAATAAGTTGACCACCATTCTCTAAGTAAGGAAACAAAATTTTCATCTTTAGTGTAAGTGTCTGGAAACCTCCACAAAAAATCTGTACCTTTTTCATAAGAGTCTTTGTATTCCAACACCAACGGGCTATGGTCAGATATCACCATGTCCTCAATTTTGACATCTGTCGTTCTCTGCAGTACATTAAGAGAAGTGAAGAACATGTCTATTCTAGACCAGGACCCGTGGGGGTGGGAAAAATGGGTAAACTCTCTGTCAAGAGGGTGCATCGTTCTCCATGCGTCTGTCATATTTACAGCCGTGAAGAGAGTGTCTAGGAAGTCGTCAGCCTGCGCTTTTGTTGATGACTGGGGTGTACGTCTCCGGGGCGTTGAATATCTCCTATCCTCTTCCTCGTGTAGTACCATATTAAAGTCGCCCCCTATTATTCTGTTGTGGCCATTGTCTGTCAAGAGTCTGGCCTGCAACTCCCGGCAGAAAGTTTTTTGATTCGTGTTTGGGGCGTAAATGTTATACACAGAGAAGACGTCTTTCTGGATTTGAATACTCATTTGGATCATCCTACCTACTTCATCTGTTTGTGCAGACAGAACCTTATGTGGTAAAGATCTATGTATCAGGATAAGTACCCCCGCTTTTCTTTCCACCGCCCCGGAGCCATAGATCTCTCCCACCCATAACTTCTTCAAAGTAAAAAAATAGGGGGGGGAACAAGAGGCGCAATAGTGCCCTATCACTAGTGACACTAATGTATGCGGTGGGTATGAATTCACTCACCTAGCACAGTTGTGAGACCCACAACTGGTGTAAAAGCATTTGGCATTAAATGCAGCTGCTGCAGGACTTCCACCTTCCACATGCACGTGGGAATCATCCAGAAGTTACCTCAGGGGAAATGGTGTATCAGTGTCCGCGCTGCTGAAATCCCAAGAAAACGATCCGGAAACCATATGTAGGTTGCATCAATCATCCATTTATTCCTTTCCTACGCGTTTCAACACTGTCCTAGTGTCTTCCTCAGGGATATCAATATATATCCCTGAGGAAGACACTAGGACAGTGTTGAAACGCGTAGGAAAGGAATAAATGGATGATTGATGCAACCTACATATGGTTTCCGGATCGTTTTCTTGGGATTTCAGCAGCGCGGACACTGATACACCATTTCCCCTGAGGTAACCCATAACTTCTTGAGTCGAAAAAAGTCTTCCGACGTCAGGTGGGTCTCCTGCAACAAAGCAACATCTGTACGAAGCCTTTGAAGATGGCGTAGAATCATCATGCGCTTTGCTGGAGAGCGCATACCCTTTACGTTCCAGGAGACCCACCTAACCATTACGACCCCCCTTTTGTGGATTTTCTGATAGATGATGTTCTATAAGCCATCTACACAACTTTCCCCCTAGCCGTAACCAAGAGAAGATTGTTAAATTCCATGTAACACACTGATAGGATTTTGCTCTGTTGAGAATGCTGCCAGTTATCTTTTCCCACCCTTTCTTCCTCCCCATGAACTTGTTTTCCTCTCCTCTCCTTATCCGTCCTAATGCATAACTTTTCTTCTTCCCTCCACGGCAACCCATATATCGACATCTTGCCTCGCCGCGACAACCGGCAAATTATTAGCTTTAACCACTGGTTCCGTCATACGCCCTAGGTTATCTCCCGTTGTTCTCCCCTCAACCTCCCCCTCCCCCCCCATCCCTCTCACCAGTTAACAGACATCATAGGTTTCACACTTCCACTTTCTCTTCCTCCCCAACCCCATCCCCACCCCTCCCCATTTCCCGGAATTCACATCAGAACCCTCAAACCGTGAGATTATATAAATGGCAGCTTCAACGAGCTCTCAAGCAACCAATTGTCGTTGTGTTGCCAACAATGATGTCCATCATTCCCGTTTCCCCCTCCCATAAGGAACCCTTGAATATTGTCAGAGTTACACACCGTTTGTTTCAGAGAAGAACCTGACATAAGTCGAGTCTTGCTTGTCCTATCTGTAGGTGGTAGCTTGATTGTCTCATTTCTCGTTTTCCTCTCTCCAATTTCTTGTTGCGAAAGACCTGTAGGTAGAGAGTGAGAGAGAGGGGGAAGGAAGAGAGAGAAAAAAAAAAAAAAGGAGGGGGGGAGAGAGGCAGATAGGGAATGTCGAGGGGAGGGGGGGGGGGGACGACAACCGCAACAGATGTGTAAATCGGAAGTGATGGCAAGAGGAGCCGCTTGAGTCCCTTCAGCGAATAGGGCGAGGATTAGGTCCGGGGGACCCGAAGGACATCTGAGTCAGTGGACGCACCAGAGAGGACATCACTGTTTACGTCCAAGTGATTGTAGTGTGTCCAATCAACTATAACGACTTCTCCTTTCCATCCTATGTCAGCAACAGCTGTATTTGATTTGTCCGTATTATCCAGCAGATTTTTTCAATGTCATTTCTTTTTGTGCCAGCGAGATCCTGTCTGTCGCTGCTGTCTGGGGGTTCCACTTCTGGATGTTGAACTCTCGGTCACGACATTGGAACGTAACCTGTATGATCTCCCCAATTCACCCTCCTCTCCTGTCTCCCCCTCTGGGTTACGTATTAATGGTGTTTTCTCTACGGCAACATTTGGGGTTGTCACATCTCTTGGCGACCGTGTGCTATCTGAAATTGCAGCCATAGCATTATCTGGGTCCGTGAACGTCAGAAGTGTCCCGTCTCGAGACCTGAATCTCAGGATGGCTGGGAAATTCAGCTGGAAACGGACGTTTCTCTTGTATAGTATGGAGCAAGCTTCACTAAAAGCTCTTCTGTGGCGGGAGACTTCCGGTGAATAATCCGCAAACACTAACACTCTTTGGCCATGTAATGACAGAGGGAGTTTTCTGGCCTTATAAGCCCTGAGGATTTCTTCTTTGTCCCTGTGATTTAGATATTTCGCAATGGAATGTTTCGGTTTGTCGGTATGCTTTTCAGGGAGGGAAGGATTTTTTGAGGTAGCCGCTGTGGTGGCCGCATTGTCTCTAGGTGGCCCAAGTCTATGGGTGCGTTCTGTTTTGCACCTATGTTGTAGACCCAGGGCTTTAGGTAAGTCCACTTCGAAGATTTCTATCAGCTGGTCTGCAGGGATGGTTTCAGGTAGGCCCACTAATTTGAGATTGCTCCGTCTCGACCTGTTCTCCAGATCTTCCAATTTTGATAGGGCATATTCAGAACATTTTTGTAGTGCCTCTACCTGATCTTCCAGCTCCCGAATTCTGTCATCGGCCGAGCCTATTCTAGTTTCAGCCTCTATTAATCTTTGACCATGAGACTCTGTTTTTCTCTGAAGCTCTGCCGTGGAAGCAGCCACCATGTCAGCAATAACTGTCTTGAACTCCTTAGCCATATGTGTGGCCAGCTCTTTGGCCAGTAGTTTGTAGTCTATGACTGGCATCTCCTGTCTACTATCAGTGTGTGTCTCATGTATTCTTTGTGCTTTTTCTCCCAGCCTTGTGTCAGCCTGGTCCTGATCCTGTGAACTGTCTTCCACAAGGCCCAGCTGATGCTCCCTGTCCTGGTTATTTTTCCCCCTCTGGCTTCCTCCATCCAGTGCTCCTTGCTGCCGTTTCTGAGCATTCCCCTTTTCCTTAGTCGTCTGCCCGGTCAGATCGCATACCTCCTGGTCGGTGTCAGTTTCCCGCTCCTCAGTGCAGCTCGCGCTCTGAGCGCCATTAGCCGCGGCCTCGCGCTGGGAGGGAGATCCGTCCTCACCTCCTTTCCGCGTCACAAAGCGATCCATCCCGACTTCAGGGAGGCGCTCCTTTGTTCCGTCTACGGCCGGTTGCTAGGGGAGAGTCGGGATTCCCTGAAGGCGCTTGGATGGGGCCGGATTGCCGCGGCGAGTCCCGGAGCCCTATTACATGCGGCTGGTCATGGCGGCGCTGGAACCGAAAGTATTACATTCCATCTTTGATGCCAACATTAATATCCTAAACCTAAGTATTTTAATTTGAAAAATGGTATTGGGTTGGCCTTCAAGACACAGAGCACTTGGGTATCTCAATAATGATGTTTGGGTTCCAGGTCCTCACTACCCTGACACCTGATGACATCCTTTTTATTCTATGTATTCCTGTCCCCCAAAACATCATTCTATGATGTACAGATGACAAATGTTTTTTTTTCTCAATTTGGCCTCTCTTTTAACCTTTTCTGGGGTTTCGAATAGACTCCTATTGCATAGCTAATGCATTGATGCACTAGAGCCCGGCAAAATAAATCCGATACTCCTTTAGTCCATTATAACCTCTAATCCTTATATAGCCCACTTTGTTTTGCGTGCATATCTTCCAGTCCTTCACACATCACAATAGTAACATACAAACCTCGCAGATATATATATTTATATGTAGTATCCCAGGGGCACACATACCATTAGTGTGCACAGGGGCCAAGGAAGTAAGGGGGGCCAATTCATCTGGAAAGCAGGTGAAATTGTGTAATATGATGAGATATTGGACTATAAAGGGCTCACATACTGTTCTTGTACAGGGACCCTCTTCTGTCTGTGTCCATCAGTGTTGTAACCTAAAGGTGACATGAAGCCATGTCCTGCTTTGTCACTCACTGTTATCTTTGTGATCTGTGTTACTCGTGCCCTTGCTGGCTGCTCTGCCCCTTTGATCCCAACCAAAAGAACACTATTGGTGGTAAAATAAAAAAGTACAAAGAAACATGGTTCGAGCCTCATTTATTTTTCACAGTAACAAAAGTTGAGTACAAGTACTCCGATTACCTACAATTTAAAGAATAAAGTAACTTCTAAAATTCATACATTTATTAAGATTCAATAAAAGTGCCCATAAGCCACATGTCAAACTAGATACAAAAATGTAAAGTGCTTCAAGTTAATTAAAATAACTGTCCCTGCATTCTTTCAACTACCTTGACATGGGGGTCGGCACCCTACTAATCCTATGCCAGTGGTGCCACCACTCCTCAGTGCCTTTCCCCATCTGGCCCTCAATAATGCAGATGTATATCAATCAAGGGAAGACTCAGGGCTCATAAAAGAAATAAACATGCAGAGGCATGAAGTCATGCAGCAAGGAAATAATGTGTGAGATGTAAAACAGAATAGACAACCAACACGCCAAGATGAAGTCAGGGATTCCTGTAAGACTGGTTTCACACTACGATTTTGTTAAAAAAAATTTATAAAATTCGGACACCATCAGATCCGATTTAGCCCCCATGTTCTCCAATGGCGATAGGATCGGATTGGATGTGCACTCAATGGCATCCGATTTGCATCCAATCCGATTCTGTCTGATTTTTTTCAGGAGCCAAAATCGGAGACTGCTCCGATTTTGGTATCCGATTAAAAAATCGGATCACATCGGATCCGATGTGATCCGATGCGATCCGATTAAAATAATATGGGAGTCTACGGGGGATCGGATCGGATGGAAAATCGGATCCGATATCGGATCTGTTTTGAGCATGCTCAATACCCTAGACCACTCCCAAAATCTCCCATAGCCCTCCCCCAGCCATTTAAATCGGATCCGATAAAAGATCGGATCGGATGGCATTCGATTTTGAGCATCCGATGTTGTCCGATTTTCATCAGACAGCATCGGATTTAACAAAATCGTAATGTGAAAGTAGCCTAACCAATATTACTACAATAGTAAATCCTAATGTGTTGAGTACAGTAACTCAAGTCAAAAAATGATCGAATTTTTATGATCCGACGTGTTTCTCCTCCTACCAGAGGTTCATCAGGGGCCACAATTTTTTTTTACATTTACAGGTAGATAATCTGATACGCACAGATAAGTATGTATATCAAAGCATTAGTTCTTAATAAAAGAGATGGAGAAATCCACAAATTCCCAAAATTCCAGATTGGGAGATTATCAGTTCAGTATGATCCAGCCTTTGTTTACAATAGCTCTTCACAAAAACTACTAGAAAAAAAGCAGCATCAAAAAACCTTACCATCAATGCCAAAAACAGAAACCAAGAAGCACTTACAGGATGCAGTCAGAGCCCAAATGTGAAGCAAGCCCAGCTGCAGGCTGATAAATCACCTCTACCAGCAATATGTCGGAGGCGACCTGCCATGCATACACTGGGCTTGCATATAGCACCATTCACACTGGTACATATGATGCAGAGTGTCTGAAAGCTACCCAACCGCTCCGCTGCCTGAGCATTGGGCCGCACAGTACGATGCTTCTGCACCACTAGATGAATGGCGCCCCTATGGGCCCAACTGCACCCTGGATGAATAAAAAAGTGCAAAAGTTTTTTATATGATAAATAAAAAAACCTTTATAAATGGGATTTTGGTTCATGTATTGGCCCAAGACATTTAAGCTGATGATCCACGTCACGGAATCCCATGCTCATCAGTCCTAACAAAACTGTACAAAAACTACTAGAAAAAAAGCAGCATCTAAAAACCTTACCATCAATGCCAAAAACAGAAACCAAGAGCACTTACAGGATGCAGTCCGAGCCCAAATGTGAAGCAAGCCCAGCTGCAGGCTGATAAATCACCTCTACCAGCAAGATATGGAAGGCGACCTGCCATGCATACACTGGGCTTGCATATAGCACCATTCACACTGGTACATATGATGCAGAGTGTCTGAAAGCTACCCAACCGCTCCGCTGCCTGAGCATTGGGCCGCACAGTACGATGCTTCTGCACCACTAGATGAATGGCGCCCCTATGGGCCCAACTGCACCCTGGATGAATAAAAAAGTGCAAAAGTTTTTTATATGATAAATAAAAAACCTTTATAAATGGAATTTGGTTCATGTATTGGCCCAAGACATTTAAGCTGATGATCCACGTCACGGAATCCCATGCTCATCAGTCCTAACAAAACTGTACAAAAACTACTAGAAAAAAAGCAACATCAAAAAACCTTACCATCAATGCCAAAAACAGAAACCAAGAGCACTTACAGGATGCAGTCAGAGCCCAAATGTGAAGCAAGCCCAGCTGCAGGCTGATAAATCACCTCTACCAGCAAGATGTGGAAGGCGACCTGCCATGCATACACTGGGCTTGCATATAGCACCATTCACACTGGTACATATGATGCAGAGTGTCTGAAAGCTACCCAACCGATCCGCTGCCTGAGCATTGGGCCGCACAGTACGATGCTTCTGCACCACTAGATGAATGGTGCCCCTATGGGCCCAACTGCACCCTGGCAGGATAAAAAAGTGCAAAAGTTTTTTATATGATAAATAAAAAACCTTTATAAATGGGATTTTGGTTCATGTATTGGCCCAAGACATTTAAGCTGATGATCCACGTCACGGAATCCCATGCTCATCAGTCCTAACAAAACTGTACAAAAACTACTAGAAAAAAAGCAGCATTAAAAAACCTTACCATCAATGCCAAAAACAGAAACCAAGAGCAGTTACAGGATGCAGTCAGAGCCCAAATGTGAAGCAAGCCCAGCTGCAGGCTGATGAATCACCTCTACCAGCAAGATGTGGGAGGCGACCTGCCATGCATACACTGGGCTTGCATATAGCACCATTCACACTGGTACATATGATGCAGAGTGTCTGAAAGCTACCCAACCGCTCCGCTGCCTGAGCATTGGGCCGCACAGTACGATGCTTCTGCACCACTAGATGAATGGTGCCCCTATGGGCCCAACTGCACCCTGGAAGGATAAAAAAGTGCAAAAGTTTTTTATATGATAAATAAAAAACCTTTATAAATGGGATTTTGGTTCATGTATTGGCCCAAGACATTTAAGCTGATGATCCACGTCACTGAATCCCATGCTCATCAGTCCTAACAAAACTGTACAAAAACTACTAGAAAAAAAGCAGCATCAAAAAACCTTACCATCAATGCCAAAAACAGAAACCAAGAGCACTTACAGGATGCAGTCAGAGCCCAAATGTGAAGCAAGCCCAGCTGCAGGCTGATAAATCACCTCTACCAGCAAGATGTGGAAGGCGACCTGCCATGCATACACTGGCTTGCATATAGCACCATTCACACTGGTACATATGATGCAGAGTGTCTGAAAGCTACCCAACCACTCCGCTGCCTGAGCATTGGGCTGCACAGTACGATGCTTCTGCACCACTAGATGAATGGTGCCCCTATGGGCCCAACTGCACCCTGGAAGGATAAAAAAGTGCAAAAGTTTTTTATATGATAAATAAAAAACCTTTATAAATGGGATTTTGGTTCATGTATTGGCCCAAGACATTTAAGCTGATGATCCACGTCACGGAATCCCATGCTCATCAGTCCTAACAAAACTGTACAAAAACTACTAGAAAAAAAGCAGCATCAAAAAACCTTACCATCAATGCCAAAAACAGAAACCAAGAGCACTTACAGGATGCAGTCCGAGCCCAAATGTGAAGCAAGCCCAGCTGCAGGCTGATAAATCACCTCTACCAGCAAGATGTGGAAGGCGACCTGCCATGCATACACTGGGCTTGCATATAGCACCATTCACACTGGTACATATGATGCAGAGTGTCTGAAAGCTACCCAACCGCTCCGCTGCCTGAGCATTGGGCCGCACAGTACGATGCTTCTGCACCACTAGATGAATGGCGCCCCTATGGGCCCAACTGCACCCTGGATGGATAAAAAAGTGCAAAAGTTTTTTATATGATAAATAAAAAACCTTTATAAATGGGATTTTGGTTCATGTATTGGCCCAAGACATTTAAACTGATGATCCATGTCACGGAATCCCATGCTCATCAGTCCTAACAAAACTGTACAAAAACTACTAGAAAAAAAGCAGCATCAAAAAACCTTACCATCAATGCCAAAAACAGAAACCAAGAGCACTTACAGGATTTTTTATTTATCATATAAATAACTTTTGCACTTTTTTATCCATCCAGGGTGCAGTTGGGCCCATAGGGGCGCCATTCATCTAGTGGTGCAGAAGCATCGTACTGTGCGGCCCAATGCTCAGGCAGCGGAGCGGTTGGGTAGCTTTCAGACACTCTGCATCATATCATACCAGTGTGAATGGTGCTATATGCAAGCCCAGTGTATGCATGGCAGGTCGCCTCCCACATCTTGCTGGTAGAGGTGATTCATCAGCCTGCAGCTGGGCTTGCTTCACATTTGGGCTCTGACTGCATCTTGTAAGTGCTCTTGGTTTCTGTTTTTGGCATTGATGGTATGGTTTTTTGATGCTGCTTTTTTCTAGTAGTTTTTGTACAGTTTTGTTAGGACTGATGAGCATGGGATTCCGTGACGTGGATCATCAGCTTAAATGTCTTGGGCCAATACATGAACCAAAATCCCATTTATAAAGGTTTTTTACAATAGATCTTCACAATCATATTCATTGAGATTAAGGATTCCCCCAGAGAAAAATGCAGATCAGCCTATCTTGGTGTTGCACATCAATGCATGCCCGGTACACACAGGACCCTCACTCAGAATATCGATACAGACAGAATTCACCTGTCTTGATGTTGTACATTAATGAGGCCGGTGCATACAGGGGTCTCTAGGGCTCAGATATTTCATTACTACACAGGCTCCAAGGTAGATACAGTATAGGTGGCTGGATTGTAATCCTCATGGTTTATGGATTGTCCATTGTCCAAGCAGGACAGGTTAGTCAGTGCCACTCAGAGCTTGCTCGAGTCCTCACCATGAGACTCCACGAGACTCAAAGGGTGAATATGACATAGATTAATTAGTCAACGCATTTCATGTCTCCCAGAAACACCCTGAAACATGGCAATATGATATTGATTTGTCCTGAGGAAGGGGCCAGGGAGCCATGAAACACATTGACTAATAAATCAATATTATATTTGCTCTTTTCTGTCTCGTGGAATATGGCAATGTAGTTTTTAACTCTTCTGGTACCTTTACACGCCGCCACAACAGGATGGATACAACCCGCTACAGGCTACAAATGTAGCTTGTCGCGCCAATATCGCCCGTAGTAGTGGCGTCTGAAGACGGGACGACACAGCCGGCTACAGATACATCTGTATCCGTGCACTGCCCATAAACAGATGGCTACATCGACGATTGTAGCGAGCTGTATCGGCGTGTAAAGAACCCACAGAAGGGAACTGTGGACACCATGCTATGTAGCTGGGGCGTGACACAGGGTCCGGGTTTCCGCGCCCCCTTCAGCGATCATTGGAGGAAGCTCCTGCGTTGCGATTGGTTGTCGCCGCACAGGGCGGCATATTTAAGGAGCTGACGAGTCACACTACACAATTGCTCGAGCGTCAAGTATTAATCTGCCTCCTGCGATGCCTGTCCAATCATGGTATTTTTGCTTTCTCCTATCAGCGTACGGACGTCTCGTAATCCACAATTGGAGCACGCCTATGTGCTGTCCCTGCTGCACCAGGTCCACCCATAGTAGCTGGTTGTAGCGGTGTGTAAATGAGCTACAGATGGCTACTTGAGACACCCGGCGATGTATCTAGCTGTAGATGTAGCGTAGCGTAGCGCACCTTGTGGCGGCGTGTAAAGAGGGTGCGTTTCCCGTTTGTAACCGTTTGGGCGTGCTCGTGCACGTGAAGTAGCCTTTGGTATCCATCCTGCAGTGGCGGCGTGTAAAGGTACCATTCATCCTCCCTACTTTAATTTTCGAGATAATGACCTTTGGGTTTTCATTCACTGTAAGCCATAATCATCAACATTAACATAAATTAACACTTGAAATAGATCACTCTGTTTGTAATGACTATATATGCATTTCACTTTGTATTGTATTGAATTACTGAAATAAATTAAGGCCCCTTTCACACTGGCGTTTTTTTGAAAATGCGGCAAATCTGGCAGAATTACTGCATCTGGCCGCAATTCCGGCGCACTTGCGGCAAGCCCCATGCATTGTCTATGGGCTCTCGGCAGGTGCGGTAAGTGCGGTTCTGCTGGTTGCGGCAGATGCGGTACTTGCAGTCGCAAACAAAAGCCGCGGCTGACTGCGTTTTTTTTCTTGTGGCCCCAAGTGCCGTGCCGCATCTGCCGCAACTGGCAAAACCGCACTTGCCGCTCCTGCCACGAGCCCCATAGACAATGCATGGGGCTTGCTGCAAGTGTGCCACAAGTGCGGCCGTTAGGCGGCAGATGCGGTAAATCTGCCGGATCTGCCGCATTTTCAAAAAAAATGTCAGTGTGAAAGGGGCCTAACTTTTTGATGATATTCTAATTCATTGAGATGCACCTGTATTACAGTACAGTAATTTTGGTGCTGCATTGTTTTATATTAAGTTTATGGTGCAGATTAAGAATGTGACTTCTGTTTTGCCAGATAGATTCTAGGTTTTGAAATATATAATAGTTAATCAATTAGCGCAATATGATTGAAAAGCATTTAGAATTATAAGAATAATATTATTTTAATTAAAACTAGAAAGTAAATACGGTAGCCTAAAACATATAAAAAAAATATTCAACAGTGACAGGAAAAAGTTATGTATGACTTGATAATATAATTAATACAATATTAGGCCCCTTTCACATCAGCGTTTTTTGAAAAATGCGGCAGTTGCGGTAAAAAAAAAGCATCTGCCGCATTTTCCGCCTAACGGCCGCACTTGCCCCCATGCATTGTCTATGGAGCTTGCGGTAAGTGTGTGGCAGGTGCAGCAAGTGCGGTCCCGGTAGTTGCGGCAGTCGCGGAAAATGCGGCAGATGTGTTTTTTTGACTGTAACTGCCGCATTTTCAAACAATGCTTAAAAAAAAACGCTGTTTATGCCATTTCCTGTTATGTGTGTCATCAGGACAATCACGTTATAGACTTAAACAGTAGTTTCCCATCATGTATACATTTTCATATTCTTCATTAAGTTTTGTTGAGTGAGAAATAGGAAGAGACACCTAACGGTTACCATTGCGCAAGAGAACACATTTCAAGCTTCTAAGGGCCCTTTCACATCAGCGTTTTTTGAAATTTGCGGCAGATGCGGTGAAAAAACCGCATCTGCCGCGTTTGCCGCATAACCGATACACTTGCGGCGCGGTTGCGGTTTTTCCCATAGAAAGTATAGGGGGACTTGCGGCAGGTGCGGCAAGTGCGGTTTTGCACTTGCGGCAGGTGCGGCAGCGAAAAAAAACGCGGCTGACCGCGGTTTTTTTCGCTGCCGCACCTGCCGCAAGTGCAAAACCGCACTTGCCGCACCTGCCGCAAGTCCCCCTATACTTTCTATGGGAAAAACCGCAACCGCGCCGCAAGTGTATCGGTTATGCGGCAATTGCGGCAGATGCGGTTTTTTCACCGCATCTGCCGCAAATTTCAAAAAACGCTGATGTGAAAGGGCCCTAATAGAACAGTCTATTAAAAATTCGACAGTCTTCTGGTCAATATTCCATTAGTCCCAATTGAATTACAATTTCTGGGATATCAATGCTGTATAGAATTCTTCATCTTAGTGGAAATATGGGACAAGTCTCTCTTCTCTTGACTGATAGGGTATAATTTTAACTTCCACCATAAGATTTCATACATTAAAAGTCTGGACGCTTAAAATGCACATGTTTGCTTAGATTTTATTCTCGAATCAGGTCAATTCATTAATTTTTGGTTTAATGGTTGAGCCACTGCAACTACCTACCACAGACTCCAATCCCTGCCTCTCATCAGAATCTGAGGGTGGATGGTCTGGTAGTTTCGTAGACACTGGTATGGGAAAGTTATTGCCATGTGAAAAATGTTATTTTGCAGATTCCTAATCAGGATAATCCCACTGGTTTTACTGGTAAAGATTAAAGCCTTTAATCTTTACAATACAAAAAAAAAATTGTCATGGTTTTGGTTTTGGTTCTCTCCATACCATTGGCACTCCAAAATTAACCTTTTTTTCTTTCATCATTTATCCACTGTTGTAGATGCTCCAGACATGTTTTAGAAACTTTGTGTGGAGCCCAAGACTTGATCTCCAAGCTGTACAAAAAATAAACCAGGTATACTCGATGCACAAAGTCTGTGATATTTCTTCTTTGTTTTTCAATCATGTACCTTATTTTGCGCTTAATAAGCCAAACCAGATTATAAAACACACCCCAAATTTGGTGAAGGAAAAGAGAAAAAAATTACTTTTTAATTTACAATGGGGTCCGTTTTATAATGTCAGTGTCTGTCTTCCGTCTTATAATGCCAGTGTCCGTCTAATAATCAGTACATATGTCCCTGATCTTGTAGATGACCCCTCATCCTGGTATATATGTCCCCCATCCTGGTATATAAGGCCCCTATTCTGGAATATATGGCCCCCATCCTGGGATATGACCCACCTCAGTGGGGGCCGTGGGTTACTCGGAGCCGGGTCTCTCTCTTTCGTTGTCCTCAGGCATCTTGGGGGGAGCTGTCACGGTGGGTCCTGGTCCGTGGCCACTCAGATGGGCGGTCAATAAAACGGGAAAAGAGTTTTTGGAGTAGGGAAATTGGGGGGTGGTTGTCGTGGCGCCACCCGTGGTATGTGGCTGTTAGTAGCCGCTGCTGCAGGCCGAGACCTCTGGGGATCGTGGAATGGCAGCTAGGATGGTGTCGCTCCCCACTGGTGGAGCGGAGTCCCCAGGGCATCCGGAGTAAGGGGTTATTAGAGCTCTTGGAGAGCCAGCAGAGTTGAGCTGGCTGCAGGGAAGGATCAGGACTTCTCCCAGGCAGGCTCGTGCTGCCTGTGCGGCATTCCAGTCTACTACTCCTCAGGCGGGAAATAAACAGTCTCAAACAATGCTGTGTTCCAAACCCGGTTTTACTCAGCTCTTCTCCACACGCAACACAGGTTACAGCTCAAGTACAGTGGCGGTCCGGGTGGTCCTTAGCAACCAGGATGGCTTGTCCAGTACACCCCTCTCATGTGCCTTCCTCTCTTTCTCAGTGCTGCCTGTTCTCCTTCCTGCACGCGCCTCTGTGCACAGAGCCCCAATCCAGCAGCCACGGACCTTCGTTGGGGGACCTGCTGTGTCCCCTGGCACTAGTACGGCTGCCTTCTCGGTGGATGTGCCGGGAGTTGGCCACAGCTCCTCAAGATCTCATGGCCAACGGTTTTGTGGTTGGAGCATGAAGTCTCCTTGCCACCTTCAGAGCTGGACCCCTGGTTGTCGCCCTGCCCCTCTGCTTCACTTCAGATTTGGGTGCATGGGTGGATCACTCACTGCCCATGCCCCTAAGGCTCCCTCTGTCCCCTTATGGTCTCTGGCCTTGGGACCTGGGACGAGCCTCATCTCTGCTCAAGTCCTCCGGGTCCTTCCTTTCCGGTCACTCTCCTGTCTGAACTCTCCCGAAGACTGACCTCGACTTCCTATTGTGTTTTCCCTTTGTTCCCTTCCTTTCCCTGACCACTTCCTGCTCCCTTTCCACCCACCACCTTTCTCCCCCTGCCATCTCACGGGCTGCCTGAGCCATCCCACTACCTGGGTTCACCCACTTTCCCTGGGATTGTGTGTGTTTGTGGGTGACTGATTGGACTTACCAAAGCTGGTTGCCGAAGATGGGAATACTACCCCCAGGGGTGGATGCAGTACCACTTAGTGGCAGCCAGACCGCTGCGGCACCACATATGTATTTCCCCATCCTGGTATATATGTCTACATCTCTGGTATATATATTTCTACAATTGTCTACAATCTTGGTATCCCATCCTGGTATATATGGTCCCTATCCTGGTAAATATGTCCCCCATTTAGTATATGCACTGCTCGTCGTCCCTCCTGGTATATATATGTGCCCCCTCCTGGTACATATGTCCCCCCATCCTGGTGTATATAATCCCCGATCCATGCACATAGCCCCCCCCATGGCTTACCGAGAGTGGGGGTGCATGCGGTAGCTTCACAGGTCCACAGGGGGTGGAGGAAAAGCCCAGAGTTGCAGGAGGAGTTGCGGCACTTTCCGGTGGGGGCCGACATTATTATGTCCCAGCATGCATTGCTGAGAGGTATAACAAGCACTCGTGTTCAGATTGCCAGAAAATGGCTGCACAGGTGGCGCATGCGCACACCACGACCTGCGGCTATGTTCTTGAAGTCTGAACATAGCATGTACTTGACATGCCGGAGAAGACTCGGTGCCGGGCAGTTACTAGTTGTTCTCACATCTTCACTTCTCTGTTCTTTTCACGGTGACAGACGAGGGACGAGACTTGGTCCCGTGACCCTGGCGGTGTCATTTTAATAAAGGTGGTGATGTTAGGGAAAATCTGAGGAGATAAAAGGGTATTCGTGACGCCACCCGCAGAATGCGGCCAGGCCAGCCGCTGCTGCTGCAGAAACTCTGGGGATGATGGCCGGCAGCTTAGATAGTCCCGCTCCCCGCAGGCGGAGCGCATTCCCCAAGGCAGTGGAGTGGTTTCCTAGGCAGACGCTCACTTAGTCATCAGTACCCTCTGTGTTTCAGGTGGCCTCCGCGGCCGATGGTTGCCGCTAATAAAAGTCTCACACACCACAGCAGCAGTTCTGTTACTTTTACTTCAGGACTTAAACATGGCAGCTGGGTACGCTGTCTGCCAGTCTCTGGTACTTTGCTTGCTCTTTCTCCAGAGCCAGGTTGGTACAGTCAAGCCACATTTGGTGCCCTTCCTCTACTTTCTCTCGGTGTCACAGTCTCTGGTGGGTCTCGTCTCTCGGCGTTATAAGGGGTAACTTCCATCTGAGGCAAGCAGGTCATCGCTCTGCTCCCCAGGCTCTCAACGCTCTCTGCTACACCGAGCTCAGGTACCGGTAGCCACGGGTGCTTCTGTGTGTCCCGGACACCATTAGGTTCCCTCCCGGGCACTGCTCCCTAGTTCGGCCACCTTCCCCAAGGATGTGTTGGGTGTTCGGCCCAGCTCCTGATAGGAGTCTGAGACCTCCGGTTTCGGCTCAGGCTTGAAGTTTCTGCACCATCTTCAGGGCCGGTCCCTGTGTCCTCCATCAACCCCTCTGTCTTGTCAGATTCGTTCATAGGGGTTATCGCTGTCTCCTCCGAAACCCAAGGATTCTTCTCTCCGTCTCTACCGGGCTGTTCTCTTTTCCCCGTGGGCAAGCGGAGTGGTATAGCTTCAACCCATGGGAGTAGGCACCACACTGCCTCTACTCTCCAGACTACCACTCTTCCATCAGTTGATGTTACTCCTCCGGTCTCCTACTACTGAATTGAACTGAACTAACACTGTTCCATCCCCCTTGGTGGTCTGGGTCCTCCCTAAGTGTCCACCCATTGTCCCAGGGGCCCGTCACTATGTGTGTGTTGTGCTGTGTTGTGTTGTGGCTCAACCATACCATCCCAACACCTGGAGAACAGGGGTACTACACTTAATAACCGTAGAAGTGCAGTACCTCTGGTGGTGGTTTGTCCGGAGGGGCGCCACATAATGTCCCTCGGCAATGTATTATGTCTCAGCAGACATAACAATGGTGGCCCCATCGGGGAGTGCCGCGACTTCCCACGCAGCTCTGGACTTTGCCCCCACCCCCCATGGACCCGAGAAGCCACCGCATGCATGCCCGCAACTACCCAGGTAAGATTTTTCTTTTTTAAATTCTGATTTTAAGACGCACCCTCGTTTTCCCCCTCCTTTGGGGGAAATAAAAATGCGTCTTTAAATCGAAAAATACAGTACTCTTCACAGATGTAGCAGAATATGTTACGACTGTTAATGCAGGCTCTTCTTGATGACTTCATAATTTTTACATGTATTTATATACTTAATACTTAAGACAGAACTGTTTGGATATAAACCAAGGCTGGGTTAACAAAATTTTACTGCAGCCGACTTCTTTCTCTGTTGAGGAGAGCCATAGGATCAAATACTTAATTAACTGTATGTATAAGGGCATGGGAGAAATGATCTATAGAGTGTATTATTTCCACCTTACATAAGTTTGTATCAGACAAAGATGGCTCCCATTTCCTGCCACATCACCACATGTTCTGAGACAAAGCTGCAGTCAAGACAAAGAGTGATCAATCACAGAATGACACCTCATCAGATGGCTTCACGGATCAAACTAACTTTTGGAGACCTGAAGGACTAATTCACCTTGATGACCTCATGAACAATCCCCCTCTATGGACTAGACCATGTCCCACCAGTGAATGCATTCCATTTGTCCCCATTGTGTGTGTAAAACGAGCCCCCTTAAAGAGCTTTTGTTAAAACCCTTGTGTGATCAATAAAAAACTCACTTTGGAGCTGTGCCTTGAGGAGGGCTGAGGAGAGCTTACACCTGATTGTGTTATCGGTGTATTTCTTCCATCGCATGCATCAGTCCATATCAATCAGGACAGGGGCAGGCAACTTATTAATAATAATATTATAAAATATTAAATCCCTGAGAATTGGCACCCAACGTTGGGCAGCCGATGTGAATCCCCAAACCTTGAATGACCGGTGAAGGAGACGGCAGGATGCACTGAGTACCCTGAGCCAGGAGACTGATCACCTCCCTAACAAAAACGGTAAGTCTGCTGATTTTATAATCTGTTGGCTTTACCTGTTTTTTCAGGGTACCCTGTGCAGATTGCCATACCGCGTCCGATCTTTAAGGGTGTCTGAGACGGCAGAGGGGTTTTCTCCGATGCTGGCCATTTGATTGTGGAAGAACCGTCATGCTAACTTGCCTGCTGCCTGCTATGTGTTGTGTTAGGGGAGATGACTGGTAGGGTAAGAGGGTTTTTGAGCAGTGTCTGGAGGTGAGATAGATCAAAGTGGTCACCTGTGATACGATTTTCAGTTCTGGAGAGACATCGAGTAACGACTCTGTTTATCTGAAAGATAAGCATCGAGTAATGACTCTGCATTAGGTTGAGTAATTTGGACTCCCATAGGGGCTTGTAACTTAGAGTAAGGGACTCAGTACATGGCTGGATCATGTAACTTAGAGTAAAGGACTCAGTACATGGCTGGATGTACAGAACATGGAAGTCAGACAGGGACAAATAGAAAGGGTAGACGGCTGTGAAGGTCTTGTGCCAGGTTTGTCATCTCCCCAGTCTTAAGTGTTTGTTTTTTGTCAATTATCTTAGTCTATATAGAGAGAGATGGAGAAGTTAATGCAGTTGTGTCGCATAGGCCCTAAGCCTAATTTAGATGGCAAGTTAGATCCATGTACATTAGTTGCAATTCGTGAAGGGAAAAGTCATGTTAAACAATGCAAGAAGCTTATGAAGTTGAGTGGGATGGTAGAAGGAGGAAGATTGCAACTCCTGGAGTGGAATTCAGTCTTAAGAGAGAGGGAAGGTGTTCTGGAAGATAATCGGTTGTTGTCTACTGCCAGGGCATGGAAGAGAGTTTCTCAAAGTTTGTATAGAGAAAATTGGATAGAAGAGGAAAGGAAAAAGAAAGACAAGAGTTTAAGTTATGTGTATTATAGAACTGTACAATGTGAATTCCCACCACCGTATAATGGAGGCACAATGACATGTGCTCCCTCTGCTGGAGCACATGTTTCCTCTGGTGGGGGCCATTTTGTTGGTGGAGCACATGTTTCTTTTGCTGGCGGCCATCTTGTTGGTGGTTCTCAGACCTCCTCTGGTGGCGGCCATCTTGTTGGTGGTTCTCAGACTTCCTCTGGTGGTGGCCATCTTGTTGGTGGTTCTCAGACCTCCTCTGGTGGCGGCCATTTTGTGGGAGGCAATACCTCTGGCAGCCATTTTGCGGAGGGCAAATGTGTTACAGTTGGTGGCCATTTTGCAACATTGCCCCAGATCATACAAACTGAACCAATTCATGTGACTGACATAAATTTGTCTAAACCAGACCCTGGTTACCCAGTGATGACCACAAATGGCCAGTACTATTCTCCTTCAGGAAGTGAACAGGCTTTACCTTTGTTTCCTGTCACAACAGTGTCTGGTGGGCCACCAACCCTTTCCCCTAACACTCCTGTTGGGAGTCCAGTAATCCTCACACCTGGATCCCCCCCAGCACCTACCCTTTCCACTGTCACTTCCACTGGCAATTCAGCCGCACACCCACATGAGTTACCTCAAGTAGCAACCTCTCCTCCTAACACTCCCGCTGTAATAACACACATACATAGTCTACCTAACACTACACCCATTACCTCACAAGTTCTCTCGCAGCCAAGCGTACACCTGTATGGAACGGTGGCCACTGAATCAAGGGAGGGCTCAATCTGGGAAGGGGTTTATTTCTCTTTCAGATTTTTTTCTTGTGCAGATTACATACAGAAAATATACACACTGCATGCTTCCTATGTGCACACAGCATTATTGTATCCAGTTAGGTATCATGTAGAGAATGAAAATATATACCGTATATATATATTTTTTGTAACCCCGGTGACAACTTGGCTTTAGAATCCATATATGCTTTATGTTTATATAGAATTCTAAAGGGGGGGAATGGACAGGTGATATGAAAAGTTGCTTGTTTTTAAAAAAAAAAAAAAAGTTTTCAATAGTTTAATTTTTAAGTTGTCGTTGAAATGTAGGTGTTTTATATATATATATATATATATATATATATATATATATATATATATATATATATATTTTGTCTTAAATAGAGGACACAGTATACACATCTCGTGATTGCACTGCTCTGATGTGTGAGCATGTTACAAATGAGCTCATTACTAATGCAGATCTTGAGTTATTTTACAGATGTTCGTGGATTCTACCACTGGATGTGCTGTGATTATACAACAGGAGGTAATAAAGCAAAACCACTCCCTCTGCACATATCGCCATGAGGAGGTAGATGGGGATCTGCAATCACTGGAATGGGTAGCTTGCAAAGGGTAAGATGATCTGCAGATCTTTCCTAGAGTCACATAAAGACCTACAGGCTCTCCTGTGATCAGATAAGTCTGGTGGAGTGCAGGTACAGCTCACACCTGAGCTGGTGCTCAAGCCAGAGGTAATGCTCGCACAGGTGCAGCTGCCAGAAGCTGTGAAGAGGCCTAGAGTCGAGAGTCTCAGACCCGGGCACCAGTGCAGACCCTGACACCAGGGCAGACCCTGACACCAGGGGCCCCTGTCACTCCTGATGTTCTTATTCCCGCAGAAACAGGTGATCGAATGGAAAGGAGTGCAACACGCAGGGAGCCAGCTGAGGAAGGTCTGTAGACACCAGGCGGTAAGCTTTTTCTGCCACGACTCTCTTCTCAATGATGGCTCAGGTAACCCAAGAACTAACTCATTTGTCATTAACTGCTACCTGTGTTTTAGTGGACAAGGTTTGGGTGGCACCAGGATACCAAGGTGGCTGACTACACCCACTCTTGTACGATGTGTGACTGGTACGATGGAAGAGAATCTGTAGTGACCCCGCAGAACCACGAATGCACCCCTCGTCCACTCTACCATTACAGTGATTGCAGATAGATGATAAAGACAGCTCCACATTAGGTGTATGCGGGTGTGCCTGTTGCGGTAATCTCTTTTCAGGATCCGGTGCAGAAACTACGTTACTTCTGAGGAACTCCCGATGAAGGTGTTATGTAGAAATTAGGCTCCTGATGAGGTAAAGCTGCATATGTTATAGTGGAGGTCATTAAGGGTATTTCACAGTATCTGGGAGTCAGTAGCTTTCTACAATACGTATCATGCATAAGACAGTGGACAATAGGAATGGGAGATTAACATTAAAGGTGCAAGGTAGAGGAGACGGGCAAGACATAGATGAAATGTTTGTTTTGTTTAATTTTCCTCCTCAGTAAATAAGTTAAAATAAGATTATTCTCGATCCAACACCTTGAACAGGGTTGTCTTTTCTATAAAGTGTGTAATAAAGTTTAGTCTGATATTAAATGAATGGGACCCGATGAGCCCCTCACCTAGGTGGGGTAAGAACTACAGGTCAATAGATAGCTGCTGCAGTATCAGCCTCAGTGAGATGAGTATCCAGTTAAGTAAGGGTTAAACACTGCGTTGCTATCTTCAAGTAAGGAGAATTAAAGTCAAGGTTCTTCAGAATTTGTGTTTTATCTCCCACAGATGAAATCATCAGCGATGTCCAAGCCTTAAATAATTGATTAAATAGTGTGATAAAGAGATGTGTTCCAGATCCTAAATCAGTGTCAGGAGCGCATGGTCTCATGTCAGGAGACCGGGTGATCCTGAAAAGATGCGAGAAAGAGCCGTGAGCCGAGATTAGATGGCCGATCCAGCTACTCTAAATTACAGCAACTTCAGTGGAGACTGAGGGAAAAGGACGCGGCAACTGTTGGAGACTCCCCACCAGCAGATGATGAACTCCGATAATGATAGTCACTGACATACACCACATAGTGATACACTGTCACATATATGACCTTATAACTCCACATTATGTCTGACTAGTAAAAAGGCCCGATGCAATTGCATCGGGAGCGCAGTGAAATGAATTGTGTGTATACAGGCGGGTGAGTGGCTAGCAGAGTATATATGGGGCTCTGTGGGTAGCAGACTATACAGGCGGGTCTGTGGGTAGCAGAGTATACAGACTGCTCTGAGGGTAGCAGATTATACAGGCGGCTCTCTGGGTAGAAAAGTATACAGGCGGCTCTGTGGGTAGCAGAGTATACAGGCGGGTTTGTGGTTAGCAGATTATACAGGCGGCTCTGTGTGTAGCAGAGTATAGAGAAGGCTCTGTGGGTAGCAGAGTATAGAGGCGGCTGTGTGGGTAGCAGAATATAGAAACGGCTCTGTGGGTAGCAGAGAATACAGGCGGGTCTGTGGGTAGGAGAGTATACAGGCGGCTCTGTGGGTAGCAGAGTATAGAGGCGGCTCTGTGGGTAGCAGAGTATAGAGGCAGCTCTGTGGGTAGCAGAGTATACAGGTGGCTGTGTGGGTAGGAGAGTATACAGGCGGCTCTGTGGGTGTCAGAGTATAGAGGGGGCTCTGTGGATAGCAGAGTATGATGTGGCGGGAGGCTGGAGGAGTGAGGGGAGCAGAGGCTGGAGGGGTGAGGAGAGCAGAGGCTGGAGTGGTGAGGAGAGGTCCAGATGGAGGGGTGAGGAGAGGTCTGGCTGGAGGGGTGAGGAGAGATGCGGCTGGAGGGGTGACATCACCGCTCGGCGGCAGGACGTGGCTGCGTGCTGGGGCTGATCGCAGCCCCAGTCACACGGCATTGTCCTCTGCGGCGGGTTGGGTGATGCAGAGAGGGATCAGTCCTTGCCCTCAGGTCACACATGTGACCTGAGCGGAAGGAGCGGATTGGGCGGTGTGTGGTAAAGACAGGACGGTCATCCGATTGGTCTAGGACGCCAAGTCCTGGGCAATGGGATGGGCGTCCTGTGTGTACAACACAGCGCCCAATCCGCTTGCAGGGGCAGGCAATGGGAGTGAGCGGGGCGTGTCAGGCTTTGCAGGCTGACACGGTCCGCTCACTCCCATTGGCTGTTGCCGGCCACAGGACGACGTCCCTGGCTCCCGGCACCCGGCCACAGCCCGTAGACCGCTACTCCACCAGCATGGCGACATTGAGAGCCCAGCGGTGAGAGAGTGGCGAGGGGCGGAAGGCTCCGGCGGCATCCGGGCAGCATGGACCTCGCGGAGGGCGCGAGGGCGTGGCGATGGTGCGGGCCGACGGTTGGCAGGATGGCAGCGGTGTCAGTAGTGCGGCTGAGGATGGAGGAGGGTGAGAGGCTGAGGAGGCTGTGAGGCTGGAGGAGGCTGTGAGGATGGGGAGGCTGTGAGGAGGGTGTGAGGCTGGAGGAGGATGTGAGGCTGGAGGAGGCTGTGAGGATGGGAGGCTGTGAGGCTGGAGGAGGCTGTAGAGGCTGTGAGGATGGGAGGCTGTGAGCTGGAGGAGGCTGTGAGGCTGAGGAGCTGTGAGGATGGGAGCTGTGAGGCTGGAGGAGGCTGTGAGGCTGGAGGAGGCTGTGAGGATGGGAGGCTATGAGGCTGAGAGAGTGAGCTGGGAGACTGTGAGGCTGAGGAGGCGTGAGGAGGGAGGCTGTGAGGCTGGAGGAGGCTGTGAGGCTGGAGGAGGCTGTGAGGCTGGGAGGCTGTGAGGCTGGAGGAGGCTGTGAGGCTGGAGGAGGCTGTGAGGATGGGGAGGCTGTGAGGCTGGAGGAGGCTGTGAGGGAGGAGAGCAGTGAGGCTGGAGGAGGCTGTGAGGCTGGAGGAGGCTGTGAGGCTGGAGGAGGCTGTGAGGCTGGAGGAGGCTGTGAGGATGGGGAGGCTGTGAGGCTGGAGGAGGCTGTGAGGCTGGAGGAGGCTGTGAGGCTGGAGGAGGCTGTGAGGCTGGAGGAGGCTGTGAGGCGGGAGGAGGCTGTGAGGCTGGAGTGAGGCTGTGAGGCTGGAGGAGGCTGTGAGGCTGGAGGAGGCTGTGAGGATGGGGAGGCTGTGAGGCTGGAGGAGGCTGTGAGGCTGAGGAGGCTGTGAGGATGGGGAGGCTGTGAGGCTGGAGGAGGCTGTGAGGCTGGAGGAGGCTGTGAGGTGGAGGAGGCTGTGAGGCTGGAGGAGGCTGTGAGGCTGGAGGAGGCTGTGAGGCTGGAGGAGGCTGTGAGGCTGGAGGAGGCTGTGAGGCTGGAGGAGGCTGTGAGGCTGGAGGAGGCTGTGAGGCTGGAGGAGGCTGTGAGGATGGGGAGGCTGTGAGGCTGGAGGAGGCTGTGAGGTGGAGGAGGCTGTGAGGCTGGAGGAGGCTGTGAGGTGGGAGGCTGTGAGGCTGGAGGAGGCAGTGAGGCTGGAGGAGGCTGTGAGGCTGGAGGAGGCTGTGAGGCTGGAGGAGGCTGTGAGGCTGGAGGAGCTGTGAGGCTGGAGGAGGCTGTGAGGTGGGAGGCTGTGAGGCTGGAGGAGGCTGAGCTGGAGGAGCGTGAGGGGAGGCTGTGAGGCTGGAGGAGGCTGTGAGGATGGGGAGGCTGTGAGGCTGGAGGAGGCTGTGAGGCTGGAGGAGGCTGTGAGGCTGGAGGAGGTGTGAGGTGGAGGAGGCTGTGAGGATGGGGAGGCTGTGAGGCTGGAGGAGGCTGTGAGGCTGGAGGAGGCTGTGAGGATGGGGAGGCTGTGAGGCTGGAGGAGGCTGTGAGGCTGGAGGAGGCTGTGAGGTGGGGAGGCTGTGAGGCTGAGGAGGATGTGAGGCTGGAGGAGGCTGTGAGGCTGGAGGAGGCTGTGAGGATGGGGAGGCTGTGAGGCTGGAGGAGGCTGTGAGGTGGAGGAGGGTGTGAGGTGAGGCTGTGAGGATGGAGCTGTGAGGATGGGAGGCTGTGAGGCTGGAGGTGAGAGGCTGTGAGGATGGGGAGGCTGTGAGGCTGGAGGAGGGTGTGAGGCTGTAGGAGGCTGTGAGGATGGGGAGGCTGTGAGGCTGGAGGAGGCTGTAGGAGGCTGTGAGGATGGGAGGCTGTGAGGCTGGAGGAGACTGTGAGGCTGGGGAGACTGAGGCTGGAGGAGGCAGTGAGGATGGGGAGGCTGTGAGGCTGGAGGAGACATTTACTGTACTGAGCATGCTCAGTACAGTAAAAGGTCTCCAAACAGGAAGGCAGGGGTTAAAAAAAAAAAAAAAGTTAATGCTCACCTCTCCCCGAGCCCCCGCCGTCTCCTGCCGTCTTCCTCCAAGCTTCCGGTGGCTGCCGCAGGCTCCAGTGTCTGCAGAGCTGTTCTAGTGCAGTTCAGGACCTGCGTGATGTCACAGTCACGTGACACCAGGTTACCATGGAGTAACCTGGTGTCACGTGACTGTGACATCACCACAGGTCCTTGACTGCAGTAGAAGAGCTCTGCAGACACTCGGAGCCTGCGGCAGCCACCGGAAGCTTGGAGGAAGACGGCAGGAGACGGCGGGGGCTCGGGGAGAGGTGAGCATTAACTTTTTTTTTTTTTTTTACAGTAGTGCGGGTCTGCGGCTCGTGATGACGCTGCGCGTCATCACTCGCAGTCCCGCAAAGCATGTTGGGATTCGGCTACAGTGCCCGAATTCCCAACTGCGGATTATATAAGTAGATATTGTCGTTGAAATGTAGGTGTTTTATATATATATATATATATATATATATATATATATATATATATATATATATATTTTGTCTTAAATAGAGGACACAGTATACACATCTCGTGATTGCACTGCTCTGATGTGTGAGCATGTTACAAATGAGCTCATTACTAATGCAGATCTTGAGTTATTTTACAGATGTTCGTGGATTCTACCACTGGATGTGCTGTGATTATACAACAGGAGGTAATAAAGCAAAACCACTCCCTCTGCACATATCGCCATGAGGAGGTAGATGGGGATCTGCAATCACTGGAATGGGTAGCTTGCAAAGGGTAAGATGATCTGCAGATCTTTCCTAGAGTCACATAAAGACCTACAGGCTCTCCTGTGATCAGATAAGTCTGGTGGAGTGCAGGTACAGCTCACACCTGAGCTGGTGCTCAAGCCAGAGGTAATGCTCGCACAGGTGCAGCTGCCAGAAGCTGTGAAGAGGCCTAGAGTCGAGAGTCTCAGACCCGGGCACCAGTGCAGACCCTGACACCAGGGCAGACCCTGACACCAGGGGCCCCTGTCACTCCTGATGTTCTTATTCCCGCAGAAACAGGTGATCGAATGGAAAGGAGTGCAACACGCAGGGAGCCAGCTGAGGAAGGTCTGTAGACACCAGGCGGTAAGCTTTTTCTGCCACGACTCTCTTCTCAATGATGGCTCAGGTAACCCAAGAACTAACTCATTTGTCATTAACTGCTACCTGTGTTTTAGTGGACAAGGTTTGGGTGGCACCAGGATACCAAGGTGGCTGACTACACCCACTCTTGTACGATGTGTGACTGGTACGATGGAAGAGAATCTGTAGTGACCCCGCAGAACCACGAATGCACCCCTCGTCCACTCTACCATTACAGTGATTGCAGATAGATGATAAAGACAGCTCCACATTAGGTGTATGCGGGTGTGCCTGTTGCGGTAATCTCTTTTCAGGATCCGGTGCAGAAACTACGTTACTTCTGAGGAACTCCCGATGAAGGTGTTATGTAGAAATTAGGCTCCTGATGAGGTAAAGCTGCATATGTTATAGTGGAGGTCATTAAGGGTATTTCACAGTATCTGGGAGTCAGTAGCTTTCTACAATACGTATCATGCATAAGACAGTGGACAATAGGAATGGGAGATTAACATTAAAGGTGCAAGGTAGAGGAGACGGGCAAGACATAGATGAAATGTTTGTTTTTGTTTAATTTTCCTCCTCAGTAAATAAGTTAAAATAAGATTATTCTCGATCCAACACCTTGAACAGGGTTGTCTTTTCTATAAAGTGTGTAATAAAGTTTAGTCTGATATTAAATGAATGGGACCCGATGAGCCCCTCACCTAGGTGGGGTAAGAACTACAGGTCAATAGATAGCTGCTGCAGTATCAGCCTCAGTGAGATGAGTATCCAGTTAAGTAAGGGTTAAACACTGCGTTGCTATCTTCAAGTAAGGAGAATTAAAGTCAAGGTTCTTCAGAATTTGTGTTTTATCTCCCACAGATGAAATCATCAGCGATGTCCAAGCCTTAAATAATTGATTAAATAGTGTGATAAAGAGATGTGTTCCAGATCCTAAATCAGTGTCAGGAGCGCATGGTCTCATGTCAGGAGACCGGGTGATCCTGAAAAGATGCGAGAAAGAGCCGTGAGCCGAGATTAGATGGCCGATCCAGCTACTCTAAATTACAGCAACTTCAGTGGAGACTGAGGGAAAAGGACGCGGCAACTGTTGGAGACTCCCCACCAGCAGATGATGAACTCCGATAATGATAGTCACTGACATACACCACATAGTGATACACTGTCACATATATGACCTTATAACTCCACATTATGTCTGACTAGTAAAAAGGCCCGATGCAATTGCATCGGGAGCGCAGTGAAATGAATTGTGTGTATACAGGCGGGTGAGTGGCTAGCAGAGTATATATGGGGCTCTGTGGGTAGCAGACTATACAGGCGGGTCTGTGGGTAGCAGAGTATACAGACTGCTCTGAGGGTAGCAGATTATACAGGCGGCTCTCTGGGTAGAAAAGTATACAGGCGGCTCTGTGGGTAGCAGAGTATACAGGCGGGTTTGTGGTTAGCAGATTATACAGGCGGCTCTGTGTGTAGCAGAGTATAGAGAAGGCTCTGTGGGTAGCAGAGTATAGAGGCGGCTGTGTGGGTAGCAGAATATAGAAACGGCTCTGTGGGTAGCAGAGAATACAGGCGGGTCTGTGGGTAGGAGAGTATACAGGCGGCTCTGTGGGTAGCAGAGTATAGAGGCGGCTCTGTGGGTAGCAGAGTATAGAGGCAGCTCTGTGGGTAGCAGAGTATACAGGTGGCTGTGTGGGTAGGAGAGTATACAGGCGGCTCTGTGGGTGTCAGAGTATAGAGGGGGCTCTGTGGATAGCAGAGTATGATGTGGCGGGAGGCTGGAGGAGTGAGGGGAGCAGAGGCTGGAGGGGTGAGGAGAGCAGAGGCTGGAGTGGTGAGGAGAGGTCCAGATGGAGGGGTGAGGAGAGGTCTGGCTGGAGGGGTGAGGAGAGATGCGGCTGGAGGGGTGACATCACCGCTCGGCGGCAGGACGTGGCTGCGTGCTGGGGCTGATCGCAGCCCCAGTCACACGGCATTGTCCTCTGCGGCGGGTTGGGTGATGCAGAGAGGGATCAGTCCTTGCCCTCAGGTCACACATGTGACCTGAGCGGAAGGAGCGGATTGGGCGGTGTGTGTGGTAAAGACAGGACGGTCATCCGATTGGTCTAGGACGCCAAGTCCTGGGCAATGGGATGGGCGTCCTGTGTGTACAACACAGCGCCCAATCCGCTTGCAGGGGCAGGCAATGGGAGTGAGAGAGGCGTGTCAGGCTTTGCAGGCTGACACGGTCCGCTCACTCCCATTGGCTGTTGCCGGCCACAGGACGACGTCCCTGGCTCCCGGCACCCGGCCACAGCCCGTAGACCGCTACTCCACCAGCATGGCGACATTGAGAGCCCAGCGGTGAGAGAGTGGCGAGGAGCGGAAGGCTCCAGCGGCATCCGGGCAGCATGGACCTCGCGGAGGGCGCGAGGGCGGTGGCGATGGTGCGGGGCCGACGGTTGGCAGGATGGCAGCGGTGTCAGGTAGTGCGGCTGAGGATGGAGGAGGGTGAGAGGCTGGAGGAGGCTGTGAGGCTGGAGGAGGCTGTGAGGATGGGGAGGCTGGAGGAGGGTGTGAGGCTGGAGGAGGATGTGAGGCTGGAGGAGGCTGTGAGGATGGGGAGGCTGTGAGGCTGGAGGAGGCTGTGAGGCTGTAGGAGGCTGTGAGGATGGGAAGGCTGTGAGGCTGGAGGAGGCTGTGAGGCTGTAGGAGGCTGTGAGGATGGGGAGGCTGTGAGGCTGGAGGAGGCTGTGAGGCTGGAGGAGGCTGTGAGGATGGGGAGGCTATGAGGCTGGAGGAAGATGTGAGGCTGGAGGAGACTGTGAGGCTGGAGGAGGCAGTGAGGATGGGGAGGCTGTGAGGCTGGAGGAGGCTGTGAGGCTGGAGGAGGCTGTGAGGATGGGGAGGCTGTGAGGCTGGAGGAGGCTGTGAGGCTGGAGGAGGCTGTGAGGATGGGGAGGCTGTGAGGCTGGAGGAGGCAGTGAGGCTGGAGGAGGCAGTGAGGCTGGAGGAGGCTGTGAGGCTGGAGGAGGATGTGAGGCTGGAGGAGGCTGTGAGGCTGGAGGAGGCTGTGAGGATGGGGAGGCTGTGAGGCTGGAGGAGGCTGTGAGGATGGGGAGGCTGTGAGGCTGGAGGAGGCTGTGAGGATGGTGAGGCTGTGAGGCAGGAGGAGGCTGTGAGGCTGGAGGAGGCTGTGAGGCTGGAGGAGGATGTGAGGGTGGAGGAGGCTGTGAGGATGGGGAGGCTGTGAGGCTGGAGGAGGCTGTGAGGCTGTAGGAGGCTGTGAGGATGGGGAGGCTGTGAGGCTGGAGGAGGCTGTGAGGCTGGAGGAGGCTGTGAGGATGGGGAGGCTGTGAGGCTGGAGGAGGATGTGAGGCTGGAGGAGACTGTGAGGCTGGAGGAGGCAGTGAGGCTGGAGGAGGCTGTGAGGCTGGAGGAGGATGTGAGGCTGGAGGAGGCTGTGAGGCTGGAGGAGGCTGTGAGGATGGGGAGGCTGTGAGGCTGGAGGAGGCTGTGAGGATGGGGAGGCTGTGAGGCTGGAGGAGGCTGTGAGGATGGGGAGGCTGTGAGGCTGGAGGAGGCAGTGAGGCTGGAGGAGGCAGTGAGGCTGGAGGAGGCTGTGAGGCTGGAGGAGGATGTGAGGCTGGAGGAGGCTGTGAGGCTGGAGGAGGCTGTGAGGATGGGGAGGCTGTGAGGCTGGAGGAGGCTGTGAGGATGGGGAGGCTGTGAGGCTGGAGGAGGCTGTGAGGATGGGGAGGCTGTGAGGCAGGAGGAGGCTGTGAGGCTGGAGGAGGCTGTGAGGCTGGAGGAGGATGTGAGGGTGGAGGAGGCTGTGAGGATGGGGAGGCTGTGAGGCTGGAGGAGGCTGTGAGGCTGTAGGAGGCTGTGAGGATGGGGAGGCTGTGAGGCTGGAGGAGGCTGTGAGGCTGGAGGAGGCTGTGAGGATGGGAGGCTGTGAGGCTGGAGGAGGATGTGAGGCTGGAGGAGACTGTGAGGCTGGAGGAGGCTGTGAGGATGGGGAGGCTGTGAGGCTGGAGGAGGCTGTGAGGCTGGAGGAGGGTGTGAGGCTGGAGGAGGCTGTGAGGATGGGGAGGCTGTGAGGCTGGAGGAGGCTGTGAGGAAGGGGAGGCTGTGAGGCTGGAGGAGGGTGTGAGGCTGTAGGAGGCTGTGAGGATGGGGAGGCTGTGAGGCTGGAGGAGGCTGTAGGAGGCTGTGAGGATGGGGAGGCTGTGAGGCTGGAGGAGTCTGTGAGGCTGGAGGAGACTGAGGCTGGAGGAGGCAGTGAGGATGGGGAGGCTGTGAGGCTGGAGGAGACATTTACTGTACTGAGCATGCTCAGTACAGTAAAAGGTCTCCAAACAGGAAGGCAGGGGTTAAAAAAAAAAAAAAAAAGTTAATGCTCACCTCTCCCCGAGCCCCCGCCGTCTCCTGCCGTCTTCCTCCAAGCTTCCGGTGGCTGCCGCAGGCTCCCAGTGTCTGCAGAGCTGTTCTAGTGCAGTTCAGGACCTGCGGTGATGTCACAGTCACGTGACACCAGGTTACCATGGAGTAACCTGGTGTCACGTGACTGTGACATCACCACAGGTCCTTGACTGCAGTAGTAGAAGAGCTCTGCAGACACTCGGAGCCTGCGGCAGCCACCGGAAGCTTGGAGTAAGACGGCAGGAGACGGCGGGGGCTCGGGGAGAGGTGAGCATTAACTTTTTTTTTTTTTTTTTTACAGTAGGGCGGGTCTGCGGCTCGTGATGACGCTGCGCGTCATCACTCGCAGTCCCGCAAAGCATGTTGGGATTCGGCTACAGTGCCCGAATTCCCAACTGCGGATTATATAAGTAGATATACATATGGAATATCTAAACTAAGGCAAAATGGTTACAGGAACATGATATAAATGAGGACTCAGGGAGGGAGAAACATTCACGTTCCTGAGCAAACCATTAATTCAAGGGTAGATAACACTGAGTATAACTGACATTACTCTAATAACTTGTATATGTAGCCGTAAAAGCGCTATGTTAGTTACAATATTTTAGGTTCTTTTCAAAGTAATCGGGTTAACGTGTAAAGGGAAATGTTACCAAATAACCTCTGGTGGTAGATTATGGCCCTGAGAGAGAAATGTCCATCCATGAGTGTTGTGATACAATTCTGGGTATCCAGGTAGGGAACTGAGGTGAAGCAGGTAGGAAAGGCCCGAGGACGCGGATAGCGCGATCCTATATACCTCCTGATGTACCCCGAATTGTTCATAACAACTGTTCATAAGAATTGTTCATATCGCATGTATTTTAAGCCAGAGATCAAGTTAAAGTAGGTTTTGAATCCTTTATCTCACCCCTAGTGGCCATAAGTAAGAATATAGTCTAGATCAATTACATCTATGATTAACAGACATTTGTCAATTATGCTACAGAAGACCTTCAAGGTTTAGCAGAGCAACTAGGCCCTACATTGATAATGGTGCTCCAAATTAGAATAGACCTGGACATGCTAATAACAAAGTGGGGAGGTGTTTGCTAAATTGTATGTATATTCCAGATAATACAGGTCCCACCGGGAAGGTTACAGCAGTTATAAAGAAAATGAATTCTTTACAATAAGAAGTAAGAAGGAATTCAGGTGTAGAAGATTCCTGGGACTAATACTGTCCAAGATGAAGGGATGGTAGAGATGGCTGGTTTAGATAAGTGTTGTTATCCTTGTCTTAAATTATTGTAGATATTATTGTTTGTTGTGTCTTTCCTATGCAAGGAACGTGATTGAGAAAGGAGTAGACCTCAATGTCTGTTTTTCCTGGCTCACAAGGTTGGTTTTTCTGTAGACACATCCAATAGTTCATATATGCAAGGTCTGTACCAAGGGGGGGTTTAATGGTTATCAATTCTCAGCTAACGAGCAGAGTTGGAGGCACATTGGGCAGATGTGATAGGCTCTAGTAGGGACAGGTTAATAAAGTATTTAGGGGGGACTGTTGAGGAGAGCCATAGGATCAAATACTTAATTAACTGTATGTATAAGGGCATGGGAGAAATGATCTATAGAGTGTATTATTTCCACCTTAAATAAGTTTGTATCAGACAAAGATGGCTCCCATTTCCTGCCACATCACCACATGTTCTGAGACAAAGCTGCAGTCAAGACAAAGAGTGATCAATCACAGAATGACACCTCATCAGATGGCTTCACGGATCAAACTAACTTTTGGAGACCTGAAGGACTAATTCACCTTGATGACCTCATGAACAATCCCCCTCCATGGACTAGACCATATCCCACCAATGAATGCATTCCATTTGTCCCCATTGTGTGTGTAAAACGAGCCCCCTTAAAGAGCTTTTGTTAAAACCCTTGTGTGATCAATAAAAAACTCACTTTGGAGCTGTGCCTTGAGGAGGGCTGAGGAGAGCTTAGGCTGGCTTCACACTTGCAGATGGATCTGCAGCGTTTTGCAGATGCATCTGCAAGTGTGAGCATGCTGACCGCGGCCCCTATGTTTATAATAGGGCGCACGCGGTGTGAAAGCTCTCATTCACTCCTATATGTGTACTGTCAGCAGGCGTATGCCTGCTGACAGATCACACACTCCCGTCCGCACTGTGGACGCGAGATGTAGCGTCCATGCTGCGGGCGGGAGAGTGTGATCTGTAAGCAGGCATACGCCTGCTGACAGTACACATATAGGAGTGAATGAGAGCTTTCACACCGCGTGCGCCCTATTATAAACATAGGGGCCGCGGTCAGCATGCTCACACTTGCAGATGCATCTGCAAAACGCTGCAGATCCATCTGCAAGTGTGAAGGCAGCCTTACACCTGATTGTGTTATCGGTGTATTTCTTTCATCGCATGCATCAGTCCATATCAATCAGGACAGGGGCAGGCAACTGATTAATAACAATATTATAAAATATTAAATCCCTGAGACATCAACAAATTCAAAGTAGAATCTTGGCTTCAAAAATTCTCTTTTCTAGCATTGTAGGCCTACAAATTGAAACACAAAATAATTATATAGGTCATTTCATTACCTAAGACACTGTTAAAGAGTCTGTTAAACAAACAGACCAAATGCTATTGCATTTGGTATCACACACAAGTGGCATTGGGGGAATGCATTATTTTCATGGATGTCCATTATCTCAAAAACTAGAAAAAATTCAGCAAACCTAATAGGATTTCTTAATCCAGCACCCTCAATATACCCTAAATCTGTTCAAAAAACTTGGAATATGAAAAACAATTTTTTTGTAGACCTGTGACTTACTTCTCCAGATAATCTTCTAAGAAAAAACCTCCGTACTTAATGGTATTAATGTCCTATGGTGAAATGTGAATGTTAGAAATGATATATATTACTGATCATTTACAGCAAGTATCAGACAATAATCACTACGATTGGTGAGAAAATACTGTGTTTTGTCAATTGTACAAAGGCTTTTACACTTCCTACACTGATGAAGACTGGTTAGAAGGTTACTATTGTTACTATTGTATTGAACCACTGTGTGATTACCCCCCCTGCTGGTTCATAACAAGGTGTTGTACAGTCATGGCCAAAAGTTTTGAGAATGACACCAAAATTATATTTTCACATGATCTGCTGCCCTCTGGTTTTTATTTGTGTTTGTCTGATGTTTATATCACATACAGAAATATAATTACAATCATATTATGAGTACCAAAAGGTTATATTGACAGTTAGAATGAGTTAATGCAGCAAGTCAATGTGCTGTTCTCAGTTTATCTATTGACTTTCAGCCATACATTGTATGCATCTGCTATCCTTGCTGCCATCTACTGGTCATTGTGCATTTCACTGTATGTCTTACCTCCCTTAATTCTTTTCTGTCTGTAACTCCTCCTTCGAAAGGCTTCTCTTCCTGATTTGTTCTTTCTCCACCATTCTGACCTCATGCTTCAGGACTGGAGGAAGGATTCTCTTGTTACCTGTAATCTGGTGCATCTATAACAGCTCTAATCTACAGTGCTAACTCCTACCTCATCTTCATCCCTCCATCTTCCCTGGCATCTCATCTATTCAAGGTATTGTAAATAAAGACTGTTAACTTATCACTGCATCATCCTTCCGGACATCCACGTAGCTGATAAGATTTAGGAGCACCGATTAGTGAGTAACGCTATCTGCCATTGTTTATATAGAGATCGTGATCACATCCCTCAGACACATCTCACCCACATATATCGGTGGCATAATAGTCAATATTTGCAGTGTTGACCCTTCTTCTTCAGGACCTCTGCAATTCTCCCTGGCATGCTCACAATCAACTTCTGGACCAAATCCTGACTGATAGCAGTCCATTCTTGCATAATCAATGTTTGCATTTTGGCAGAATGTGTTGTTTTTTGTTTGTCCACCCGTCTCTTGATGATTGACCACAAGTTCTCAATGGGATTAAGATCTGGGGAGTTTGCAGGCCATGGACCCAAAATCTCTATGTTTTGTTCACTGAGCCATTTAGTTATCACCTTTTCTTTATGGCAAGGTGCTCCATCATGCTGGAAAGGCATTGTTGGGCGCCAAACTGCTCTTGGACGGTTGGGAGAAGTTGCTCTTGCAGGACATTCTGGTACCATTCTTTATTCATGGCTGTGTTTTTAGGCAAGACTGTGAGTGAGCCAATTCCCTTGGCTGAGAAGCAACCCCACACATGAATGGTGTCAGGATGCTTTACAGTTGGCATGAGACAAGACTGGTGGTAGCGCTCACCTCTTCTTCTCCGAATAAGTTGTTTTCCAGATGTCCCAAACAATCGAAAAGGGGATTCATCAGAGAAAATGACTTTACCTCAGTCCTCAGCAGTCCACTCCCTGTACCTTTCCCCCAGTCCTCAGCAGTCCACTCCCTGTACCTTTTGCAGAATATCAGTCTGTCTCTGATGTTTTTTCTGGAGAGAAGTGGCTTCTTTGCTGCCCTCCTTGAAACCAGGCCTTGGTCAAAGAGTCTCCGCCTCACAGTGCATGCAGAAGCACTCACACCAGCCTGCTGCCATTCCTGAGCAAGCTCGGCACTGCTGGTAGTCCGATCCCGCAGCTGAAACAGTTTTAAGATACGGTCCAGGCGCTTGCTGGTCTTTCTTGGGCGCCCTGGACCCCTTTTGACAACAATGGAAGCTCTCTCCTTGAAGTTCTTGATGATGTGATAGATTGTTGACTGAGGTGCAATCTTTCTAGCTGCGATACTCTTCCCTGTTAGGCCATTTTTGTGCAGTGCAATGATGGCTGCACGTGTTTCTTTAGAGATAACCATAGTTAACTGAAGAGAAACAATGATACCAAGCACCAGCCTCCTTTTAAAGTGTCCAGTGGTGTCATTCTTACTTAATCATGACTGATTGATCGCCAGCCCTGTCCTCATCAACACCCACACCTGTGTTAATGGAACATTCACTAAAACGATTTTAGCTGCTCCTTTTAAGGCAGGACTGCAATGATGTTGAAATGTGTTTTGGGGGTTAAACTTCATTTTCTAAGCAAATATTGACTTTGCAAGTAATTGCTGTTAAGCTGATCACTCTTTATGACATTCTGGAGTATATGTAAATTGCCATTAGAAAAACTGAAGCAGTAGACTTTGTTAAAATTAATATTTGTATCATTCTCAAAACGTTTGGCCATGACAGTACAATATCATAGCAAGAAGGTCTAATTCACAGCAGAAGATATCCCTGCACTCAGATCTCTGTGGCTGTGGCTAAACAGCGGCATGTGTCAAGTGACATTCAGACAGTGGTTTTGTTTTTAAATGTTAATTATTTTTAAATCTTAAACTTGAAGAGGATTACAGGACATAGTGCAAAGAATGATCTGCTATGAAGCCTGTGAAAGGCTGCACAGGAGTACCAAGATGACAGTGATGGGGATCTACAGTAGACAGCTAGCTGCCATGACTACATTTCGGTTTCTGGAATAAATGCCCTTCCCTGGAGATCGCCACTGAAATATGATATATAAAGCAGCAGCAATTTTTGCTATCTCTGATCACTAGTTTTTGACTGCATAACCCATCCAGCACCTGTCATATATGGTCCAATGGCATCCTCCATAAGGCATACTATTATGTCTTGAGGAGTTAAAGGATAACTGTACTTTCAAGTAACGTTTCAGATTAAGCTGTCCTATGTGTACATGAGAAATAACGCTTATTTCTGGCTATTACATATCTTGTTTCCTGCATTTTAACCATTTCTCCCTATGCAGGCTCTTCTTAGTTTTCAATCAACTCTGAGATGGTGGGAGCAGACTAGCTACTATGAGCTATCCCATAAAGCACACTGACCTGAGAGATTCCGGCTCTTCATTCCTTAGTTAGCATATAGACAGAAGCAGCATGGGTTGGGCAAATAATACAGCAGCAGTCAGAAGTGTAGATGTGAATCCAGCTCTAGGATTAGGTAAAAACTTGTTAGAAAGCTCAGTACAATCTTCCTATGTCTCCGTGTGCCTATTGTCTCACTCTATGCCTCACTCCTCCTCCCCTCTCCATGGTGGTATATCTTGATATCTTACTGTGCTGACAGTTGTCTTGTTTTGACCAAAAGGGATTTGATTAATGATGAGCAAACCCGAACTGTAAAGTTCAGTGTTTGTACCGAACGCCTAGTGAGACGTCCGTGTTACTGTTTGGGTTCAAGTTCGGCTGGCAGGGCTGATGAATAAATAAAAGCATTATACTTACGAGTCTCCAGTTAAAAAAAACACAGACACAGCAAAATCCTTAATTTGAAGTGGAACAACACACAATCTCTTTTCCACGACTTTAATAAACCCCCTCCCAAAAAAAACAGGTCTGGCGCAATCCAACAGACAACATTCCTTGACGATCTTTGCTCTGCTACAATCCAGAGGCTGCAGCGATGGAACAAGCGTTCCATTACTGCAGTCTCTGGGATCACACTAACAGCCGAGAGTTTTGGTGTTTTGGATTTCAAATAAAGGATTTTTCTGTGTGTGTTTTTTTTAACTATTTCCTTATAGGATTGGTAAAGGGGGGTCTCATAGATGTCTGACATTACTCAGCTGTCATTAACCCTCCTATTACCCCAATGCCATCGCCACAGGGCATCGGGAAGAGCCGAGTAATGCACCAGGACTTGGCTCTTCTTTCTTGGGTGGCTGAAGACTGCTATTCTGTAGCCTGGGGGGCCCAATTACTATGATCCTCATCACACTGAGAATACTTACTCCCAGCTGCCTGGGTTTTACCTAGACTGGCAATCAAAAATCGGAAGAAGCCTATGCATTTTTTAAAATTATTTATTTAAAAAATTTAAAAAAACAAATGGGCTCCCCTGTATTTTTGTTTGCCAGCAAAGGAAAAAATAGGCAGATGGGGGTGGCAGCCCGTAGCTGGCTGCTTTATCTGTGCTAAGAATCAAAAATACAGGGGACTCCTATGCAAATTATTGTTAATTATTTATTTTTACATCCCTATGAAGACAGATTCCTTGCCAATGGCAACCAATCACAGACCCCATCACAGTGGGTGGGGCGCAATAGCCAGTCACAGGCACTATCACAGAGAGTGGGCATCTGTGATTGGCTGTTGAAGTCGGAGTGCAGTGAATAATCAGGAAGTGGTGTGGTGGTAAAGTGGATGTGGTGTCACAAGTGCGTGGTCCTTGGTAAGTATAAACTGCTGTTGATTTAATCAGTATTTTGCTTTCTTTTCCAGCCCCCTAGACACCGTAGCAACCATTTTATAACTGTAAAGTCCAGGTTCGGGGTTCGGTCTTAAGTTTGGGTCAAGTCCGATCCTGAACTTTGAAAACGTCCAGCTGGATCTGCGAAAGCCGAACATATGAGGGTTTGTCCAGCGCTAGATTTTACAGGGTGGATGATGAAACCAAGAGGAAGGAAGAGGAATAGAAGTGACTTAAAAGTGGAGAAAGAAGCAGTTTTTTTATAAAGACATATTACAAAACTTCTTATATCCTTCTGTATTATTGAATTGAGTTTGTTGAAAGTACAGTTCCCATTTAAGGTGATACTTTTATATCCTGGAAAATCGTATTAAATCTACATGAACTCTAGCATTAAGGGGTTAAAATAATAACTAACAGCTTTAATGTGATATGGGACATTTACTATTGAAATGGGTGGATTTTTACACAAAGCTCATCTAACAAAGGCATTTGTGTTTAACTGGCTACAACAGTTGTTACCCAAATCTCTCATGTAACCCTATTTCACATTTGTAAGTGCCATAGCTTGTAAAGGCTCATATTACCAGAATATAAATAGAACTGAGCAGTTCACATGATGTCCTCAGCTAAGCTGAACCCAAATTCAAATACAATTAATGCCACTTCAAACAACACTGCTAGAATGCTAATCCTCCAAAATCCAGTACAAAGAACTAGCTGGGACTTACTGACCACCAACTAAGGCTTGGGTCACACTGGTGTCGTGGATGCATTTTTACCATGCGTTTTTCACACTTGACTTTTGTGAAAAACGCATCCATGGGTCCCAATGCAAAAAACACATGGCCAAAGTTCCATGCGTTTTTTGGATGCGTTTTTAGCCTCAGTACCAAAAAATGCAATATACTGAGTTTTTTGGTGCATTTTTGATGATATTCAAAAACGCATGCCTTTTTGTAACATGGGGCCCTATCGCAAACGCATTCAAAAATGCATGGCACTAAATGGTACCATGCACTTTTGCTTGTGTTTTTTAAGGCTGTGCCAGCCCTAACATCAAAAGCGCAGCCCAAAAACGCAGGCTGCCAAAAACAGCCTCAAAAACGCAGCCAAGTGTGACCCTAGCTTTAGTCTTAGGCTGCCTTCACATTTGCGTCCCACTCTGCAGCGTCCGTCGGAAGGGGACCGCAAGCTGAGCGCATACACCGCAAGTCCCTATGTTTAACATGGGGACGCAGGTGTATGTGCTCGGGTGCAGATTGGCATGCGCACCCCGTGCGCACCCATTCACTGCCATGTATGATTTGTACGCATGCGGATGCATGCGCACAAATCACACACTCTCGTCCGCACCCTGAACGCGAAATGCAATTTGGTTCTGATTTTCGGGTTTCACAACATATCTAATGAATTAATGGATCATGCAACATTACCTTTACACGCCGCAACTACAGTGTAGCAACTGAGAGACAATCCGGAGTTCCATCACCATTGCCCTGAAGTTGCTATGAAATTGTGGCGCGCGATGGTGATTTGTAAAGTTGCTCCCAGTTGCGGTTTCAGAGCATTGTTCAAAAACCAGACGCAACCCTGAAGGTGAATTGCCCTGGTTTTGGTGTGTGAACGGGCGATAGGGATGGAATCTGCGTCGCCTAGTGATTTCCCAGAGGCGTGCCACAGTGTGCTGGATACCACGCCCCATCAGCGATGATTGGTGGGGGCTACTGTGTTACCATTGGCTGTCCCTCAACAGGGCGACATATTTGAAGAGCTGTCCATTCACAATACACAATTGCAATGGCGTCATGTATTAGCCAGCTTTCCTGTGCAGGCTAGCCAATCATGACACTAATGCGTTGTCTAATCAGCGTGTTTGGGTCACGGAATACACAATTCTGTCAAGCCTATGTTTTGGCGGCGCTGAACACGTATGCCCACATTCCCTTAATGATTGCGGCGTGTGAAGTGGCATCGGGAGGCAACCGGATGTTTCCCACAGGTTCTGTAGCAACTTCCGGGGAGCCACGTTCCCTTAGGTTGAGGGTGCAATTGCGGCGTGTACATGCGGCATTGGCGTTCGGTAGCAATTGTCAAAAACATGCACGTGCACGTTCGGTTGCCTCCAATCGCCGGAGATAGTTGCGGCGTGTCAAGGTACCCTCAGAGGTCTTGTGGAGTTCATACCTAGTTTGATGTCCTGAGGAAGATCTACACAATGTTAGTTCCGGCGTTCTGTTTAAAAAAAAATGGAAGCATGAACTAGTCTGATTGTTTTTTTTTTTTATTAGACTTGCCCATTAAACCCAATAGGTGTGTTAAAAAAAAATTCCATAGATATATTGTGCAAATGAAATCTCTTCTTTACAGATCCATTTAAATTATTAACATTGAAAACTGTTAATTTATCATTTTAAATTGTTGATATATAAAATGGTAGACAGTATTGTGAACCGCCTTTTCTTACCTTAGCACCTGTTCTTTATACAGTATTAGATAGGGTGCACAGCAGTGTGATCAGCCTCTTCTTCATCAGCACTCCTGGTATCTCCAATATCAGATCATATGAATAGAGTGGACAGCAATGTGAGTGGCTTCTTTTTATCTGAGCACCCCTTGTACCTCCAGTATTAGAAGGACGGGGTGGACAGCAGTGTCAGCAGCATCGTCTTACCTCAGTACCTCTGGTATTGCCTATTATCATTCTAGGACAAGTTTCTGTTAGGCTGGCTTCACACTGCGGTTTTTCACTGATCAGTTTCCATCAGGTTTGTGTGCCAAAACCAGGAGAGGAACAAGGAGAGGAACTTGCAGAGAAAAACTATAATTGAAAGATTGATACCTTTTCTGTGTTTTGGAGACACTCCTGGTTTTGGCACACAAACACTGATGGACACTGATCAGTGAAAAACTGCAGTGTGAAGCCAGCCTTAGTTTAATACCGCATCAGCCATTTTAATTCAATATATTTAATTCTATATTGATTACTTCCTAGGCAAAATGAGTGTGATTTGCGAATTAAAGGTATTCATGAATCTATTGAGAATTACATTTTCTATAAATATTTTTTATTATGATTTCCTATCTGCAGATTTCTCTTATCATTAGGTTGGTTTCACATGGTTTTCGGTATCCTTGTGAATCCAGCGGAAACTGGATGCACCCCATTGGCCATAGGAATTTGTGGGTGCATCCAGTTCTTTACGGTTCCCCATGATCCAAGTGTCATTGTTTTTTTCAATGAGACCAAAAACACATTTTGTAACAAATCTGGTTTTGGCTTCAAAACCAAGAAAACCTGGATCCGGGGCAATGTGGGTTAAATTACAATGGTGCTCTATGGAACTTGGAGGAATCCAGATCCCGCTGGATCCAGGTTTTTAACTGAGCATGCCCAAAACCCACTAGGGGGCATGTCATTTTCCAGGTAAAAAAACGTACACAACCTGATGCAATGGAATGCTCACACATCGGTATTATCTCTGATCCTTGAGACGAATCAGTGATAATACCGATGCGGTTGCATTCAATTGCATTATGGTAAACAATTGCGGGGGAATACGGGGAATGCAGGTTTTACCAGCATTCCTGCAGATTCAAAAAACCAATAGTGTGAAACCAGCCTAAGCTTCCATCTCACAGGCAGCCAGGGGGCAACCTTGTTACAATACAGCAGAGCTCAGTGAGCTGCAAAAATTGTGTTTGCAAGAAATCAAATTTAATTTCTCCTGTTGTGTGTCAGTTACTTGTCTCACACTGGTAACTCCCCTTTTATTTAAAACAAGATCTGGAGGCGGAGTATTCTTTCAGGCAGCATCCGCCCCATAGCCTGGAACAGCTCATTTATATAGTGTTAAAACATGATTTCTCCACAACAAGATATCTGATATGAGGCTGACAGGTATGATTCTTTTCATCAGTCTGTAACCTGTATGCCCAGATCAATAGTTTAGAAAGGTCAAAGTGGTGACAAATTCCCTTTAAAGGTGTGTTCACATGCAGTTTTTGATATCTAAGAGGATCTTCTTCAATATCCATGTCAGAAAACATCATGTGAACCTAACTTTAAACTTTTCTGCATCAAATGTCTCGTATATGTACTAAATTGTGCAGTTGCCCTGTAAATTTAACTTTCCATATTGTGAGCTTGGCTAAAAGTGGAAGGTTGGGAATAGGAATCCATAAATTAGTAGATAACCATTGATCTGTGCTTGTACCACAGCTATGTTTCCAGAGAGAGCCTGGCTTAATGACAGGAGTATGAATGAGGTATTTCTCGGTTCTTGTTCTGTGGATCGAAAAACATTAGAATCTGAGGGTCATCAGTGGTTGATACCTTTTAATGGCTAACTGAAAGGATGGTAAGCAAAGCAAGCTTTCGGGACACTATGGCCTCTTTATCAGGCTGATAATGACACAAATTCTAAAGACACACACATACGTATATACATATGCAGGGTAGGATGATACAGTAATACGGCAGGTGACGTAAAGCAGAAAATTGTAGTCAGTCTTGGGAGGGGAAGAGGTGCTGGAAAGTTAAAATCAAAGTTCCAAAATAAGAGGTACAGATTGTATTATTGTTCTATGATTAGTGATTGGTCAAGACTTGAAAATTCCTTAGTGAATGTAGAAGGCCATACATCCATGTGAGACATTTATTCCTGCTTTAAGTGTGTCAAAGTTCATTATCAGTTTATATTCCCACACTCTTCTGTCTCGCTGTGATCTGAAGTTGCCTTTTATGGCCACTTTACACGTCCCGATATCGTCGTCCAACTCCGATAAAAAGTCACGTGGTTCGTGCGTTGGCCCCGATATCGCTTGTGCTTTGTGTGGTGTAAATGTACAATTCAATGCAAGAACGATGCCAAAACGATATCGGGGGAGAAATGAGCAGGCACTCCAACTGCCCAATATTGGATGGACGATCTGGCCGGATCGTGCTGTGTGACAGCCCAACAACAATTTGGAGTACAACTTCCCCTATCCTCTCCCATGTTAAATGGTCGTTCCTGGGTCGCCCGTACAAGGGGGCATAGACATTGCAGTTGCGTTGCCTGCCGATATCGCGCTGTGTAACATCTCCTATGCGATCTTGGATTTCTACCCAAAAAATGCGCGCTCCTGCGCCGTTGTAGCCAACATCTAAACGATGTTGGGACGTGTAAAGTGGCCATTAGAATTAGCATTTTCATATCCAATATTGTGTGATCAGGCCTACAGAAATACCTAGGCAGAGGTAAATCTGTCCTTCTTTCCTTTACTGTATGGCAATGAGAGTTCATCCTTGCTCTAAGTTGTTGCCCCGTCTCACATACATATAGATTCAAACTTTCTGCTGTTTACAATAAACAGATAAAACAGGAATAATTTAGATAACTAAAATAACTAATATAAGAAGTGGCTTCTCCAAACTTATCACAAAATGCCGCCTTTGTGACTACAGCAGTCTCAGAATTATCCATCCTATTCATGACGAGCATTTTTAGAACTTAACAGAGTCCCTTTGGTTGTTATGACCTGCTGCAAATGTGATGTATAACCGATCAGTAGCTTCCTTGTGTGGCTTCCGCAAAGAAACAGTCCACTCTCTACACTTGACAGGATAGAGTAAAAAATGCCACCCAGAAGCTACTACAAAACTACGGCAAAACCATTTCAGGAAACTACTATAGTCTTTGTAGAGTGGCTTTGCATGGAAAAACTCAGCGGGCGCACTTGCTTCTAAAAGACGCTGTGTGCAAATTCAGGAGAAAAAGGGCTAAACAAGGATTTGGCAGCTCTGGATAATGTACAAAATCAGCGGCAGACATATCATTGTGTAGCGACCGGTGGTAAGGCCGCGGGTGTGTGTGTATGATCTTTCTCAACAGAATCCCCATACTCAGATTTAACCGGTAGTAACATTTCTTTACTGTAAAACATGTCTATAACACAGTCAACTGATCTAGCTGCACACATGTATATGGTGGGGTCTCTGGATCTTCACTTCTTCCGGGTACGCAGCTAGCAAAGAAAAAAACACAACAATGGAGATATCTTTCCCTAACTTTCCCTAAAATCACGTACCAGTCTATCACAGAAGAAGGTGTCGCTCCCACGTAGCAGGCCTGGGGATCTCACGATGACGGGTCCCGGTGCAGCGCTGAAGGGGGAAACTCCTCAGTCTTCTTCTGTGGTCTCCTTCCGCAGGTAACAGAATCTTTCTTTGTTAGTCTCTCCCAGTCTCAGGGCACACCGAGCAGCAGACGGGAGCCCACAGCAGCACAGAAGTCTCTCTCAGTCTCGGGGCAAACCGATGAGCAGAAGGGAGATCACAGTAGCACAGATGGCTCCCTTATGTCAGTCACAGCCCCTGCACATGTAATCCAGTGGCAATGTCCTGAATTCCGGAGGCAATGTCCTGAATTTGAGTGGGACCCTCGGTAAGGCAAGGTCCTGCAGACCGGGGGTTGCAGCAACGATCTTCACAGGGTATTTCTTCCCAAGAATCTGGCTGCAAAAGAGCCCTATGTCTGTCCTGGCTGCGCTCTCTGGATCTGCACTGTTTTTCTAGCTTTCACTTCCTGGGTAAACAACAGAGATGGTGGGGGCTTTCCACCCTCTGTGATTGTACAGTCCACTGATGCCCCCTGGTGGACAAGTGCGGACTGTGCACAGTTCATTTCAGTGTCAATTTCAATAGTACAATCTGAATTGTACACCTCATTACATACCCCCCCACTTAAAGGTTGGCAGTCCCTGTCAACTACCGTCGGTTCCCAGGCGGCGATGACTGTAGTTGTCACAGGGGTCGGTTGAGAAGTGGGCCATACATACTGGTCCCTGTAAGACCGTCCGGGCGGGATCCCAGCAGTGGTGCGGTCAGTGCGTCGCAAGGGTCGGTTGTTCCCTCCTCGTCACTGTCTTTACGCCCCACTCCAGTCAGTACTCCGGGAGAGGGACTGGTCTGTGTAGGTGGGTCACCGGTCTCAGAGTCGACGTGATCTCTATGTTGAGAAATGTCCGTGACGTCAGTCATGTCGGCAGCATCACCCCCTCCGGTTACTGTGGGAGGGGAGTCAGGCCGGGAGCGGCAGGGGCGCAACATATTTCGGTGCACAGTGCGGGTGCTGCGGCTGTCTTCACCTCGCACTCGGTATACATGTCCATTGGGGTAAGGGCGTTCGATTACCCGGTAGACTTCAGTCTCCCACTTGGCTCGAAGTTTCCCTTGAGGCTTCTTAATACGGAGCAAGACTAGCTGTCCCAACTTTAAGGGTTTCTCTTGCACGGGGAGTGGGTCAGCATGTTTCTGGCCCCGGATTTGTTGACTCACCAGCCGGTGTACAGTCTCCATCTTCTGTCGGTGAGCATTTAGCCAGGAGGGGTAGTTATGGCAGACATCTTCTTCTGGGCGGAATAGGTTCAGGTCATGGACCCCTTTTCCTGGGCGGCCAAAGAGAAGAGTGTGTGGGGTGTAGCCAGTCACGGAGTGGACCTGGTTGTTGTAGGCCCATACTAGATCTGGAAGGAATTGGGGCCATCGATCTTTCTTATCTTCGGCCAAGGTGCGGATCAGCTGGAGTAGGGTCCGGTTAAAGCGTTCACATGCACCGTTCCCTTGTGGATGGTAAGGAGTGGTCCTCGACTTCTGGATCCCATACATCCGATGCAGCTCCTCGATGACTCTGCCTTCGAAACAAGCCCCCTGGTCGGAGTGTAACCTCTCCGGACACCCATAGACGTGGATGAACTGTCGACAGATGGCCTGTGCAGCCGATTCGGCCGTCTGGTCCTTGGTAGCAACAACGACGGCGAATTTTGTGAAGTGGTCCACCATGACTAGGCAGTATTGATAGCCACTGCTCGCCGTCCCGATCAGCAGATAGTCCACCATCAACAGCTCAAGAGGCCTGGAGGTTTTAATCGTCTGGACAGGTGCACGCTGTTCGGTGGACTTGTGCAGTTCACAGGTGCGACAGGTTCTGCAGACGTCTTCAACCAGCTTGCGGAGCCCCGGACAATAGATAGATTGTTGAATCCACCGAAACGTCTTATCTACTCCGAAGTGTCCATTCCTTTTGTGGGCTTCGGCCACCATCTCACGGCTAACTGGGCAGGTACTACAACTTGTGTGCATTCCTCCAGCATGTGAGACAAGAGAACCTTCCGGTATAGTACTTCTTCTCTCAGAACCAGCCGGTCCCACTGGCTGAGCAGGGTCAAGGTTCCGGTAGACAGTCGTGACCGTGCTTCGGAGGAGGGCTTCTGCTGTTGCTTCACCCATTGCTTGAGTAGGGCCCATTCAGGGTTCTGGTCCTGGAGCCTGCACAACTCTTGGGGACACAGTGTGACCCCCACTGGAGTTCCAACTTCGCCCACAACGAACTGGCAGTAATCCATCATCTGTTGGGCAAGCCTTGCAAAGTCGGGCGTCTCGTCTCCTTCTAGTTCTTCATCCCGGTCTCTGGTAAGTAAGGGGTATGACACTCTAGACAGGCTGTCCGCATTTTGATTCTCAGCCCCAGCCCTATATTTGATCTTGTAGTTGAACTTAGAGAGTCGAGCCATCCAACGCTGCTCCATGATTCCGAGCTTTGCATTTTCTAAGTGGGCCAACGGGTTGTTGTCGGTCAGGACCAGTACTTCCGTCCCTGTGAGGTATCCCGCAAATTTCTCCGCCATAGCCCACGTTAGGGCCAACAGCTCCAGCCGGAACGAGCTATAATTGGTGGGGTTCTTCTCGCCCTCGTGTAGGGATCGACTGGCATAGGCTATGACACGTTCCTTGCCTTCTTGTACTTGTGAAAGTACTGCCCCTAGACCCTGTAGACTGGCATCGGTATGTAGTTGGAAAGGGAGATTGTAGTCTGCATATGCAAGGATGGGAGGTGAAGTCAAGGCACCCTTTAGGGCTTGGAAGGATTCTTCCTGGCTGGGTCCCCAGCTGATGGGTCGTCCTCTGGGGCCGTTGGTGGTCCCTCGAAGCAGTTCGTGCAAGGGTGCAGCAAGCCGGGCGAAGTTTCTCACGAACCGGCGGTAGTAACCGGCCAACCCCAGGAAGGCCCGGACCTCTCTGACGTTCGTAGGCTGTGGCCAGTCCCGCACGGCGGCTATTTTCTCCGAAGACGGCTGTACACCTTCGGCCGAGATCCGGTGACCCAGGTAATTGATCTCGGGCTGCAGAAGACGGCACTTGCTGGGTTTCAACTTCAGGCCATGTTCTCTCAACCTACGAAACACACGGCCCAGCTGTTGCAGGTGTTCTTCAAATGTGGCCGAATAGACTACGATGTCGTCCAGGTAAATGAGGGTGAAGTCGAAGTTGAAGTCCCCCAGGCAGCGCTCCATCAGTCGCTGGAAGGTCCCCGGCGCGTTGTTCAGGCCAAAGGGCATCCGGTCGAACTCGTACAGGCCCATGGGTAGGATGAAAGCAGTCTTTTCTCTATCTTTCTCGTGCATAGGTACCTGCCAATAGCCGCTGGCCAGGTCCAATGACGAAAAATATTTAGCTTTCTTCAGGGCTGTCAGGGATTCTTCGATCCTTGGTAAAGGGTATGAGTCCCGGATGGTGCAAGCATTCAAACGGCGGTAGTCCACGCAGAACCTCAGGGACCCGTCTTTCTTCTTGACTATCACCACTGGTGCAGCCCAGGGGCTCTGGCTTTCTCGTACCACTCCAGCGTGTAACATGGAATTCAGGAGGTTTTTCACTTCTTGGTATTGTTGGGGAGGTATTTGGCGGTACCTTTCACGGATAGGAGCGGTATCACCTGTGGGGATTTCGTGCTTGATACTGGGGGTGCATCCAAAGTCGGTGTCATGCCGGGCAAAGGACGCCTGGTGCTCTTGAAGTAACTCTTCCACCTGGGACACTTCTTGGTTGGAGTATTGGGATATGTCCAACTGGCACTTTTCTCATAGTTCTCGCCCCGCGTTGACGTCACCCGCGACAGCGGCCATGGCAGAGACCATCACTGTCCAATCTCCCTCTGTAGACGGTGCAAACTGGAGGGGGTTCATAGGGTTCACCTCTTCGGTTAGGGCGTAAACTCGGGCGAGTTGTGTCCCAGCCTCTAGGTCGACGCTCACGTTAGCCGTGTTACCCAGCCTGACAGGAATCCTCCCCTTTCTCACAACGGCTAGCGTTCGAGCAACTAGGGGGTTCAGCTTCCCTTCCTTCGGGGTGCGCGGCTCAATCAGCACCTCCACGCCTTCGAGCTGTCTTGTGGTGCTAAGGGGTAGCGAGATAACGGTCTCCTAAAGTTATCCTAGTATGGCGGGGTACGGTGATCGTGGCTAGCGGCAGTTGTTTTTCTGTCATTCGCTGGAGATTGCAGGTCCGGACCACTTGTTGGAAGGCTCGGCGGGTGGCCCTATGTGTGGTCACTTCTTGCCAGTACTTGGGCCCCCTCTTGGTAACCAACACAAGATTCAGGTCTTTCAAGATGTTCATCCCAATAATCATGGGCGTTTCTGATCCACAGCCTTCCCTGACCACGATTATCCCTCTCTTCCCGAGATCTTGCCCACACACTTCGGTGTTCATCCAGGCAACTCCCGTCACCGGAATGGGTAGATTATTGGCTGCTTTGATCTTGATAGTAGTATCAGGGTCATAGGCAACCCGCGGCTTCAGATACTCTTCGTAAAACTGCTCGGAGATGGTGGATACCTGGGACCCAGTATCCATTAATCCTTGCACGGCGGTCCCTTCCAATAATACTTCCAGGGTAGGGCTGTTTGATGCAAGTTTGTTCCGTGGCTGGCTCTGTTTTCCTACACCCCTCTCTTTGGCCTCCCCTGCCGAGTGAGCCTCTTTGGCAGGGACGTCTAGTTTAAAGGTGGCCGCTGTTGTGGGGCATGACTTGCTGGTTCCGGTATATCGGCCCGTGGATGAACTTGAACGTTCTGGGGGCAACGGTTTGCTCTATGGCGGGGATCACCGCATGTCCAGCATCTTCCCATCGGCCGGCTGGGTTGTTGTCTCGCTTGCCTGTCCGCCTGTTGGTCCAGGGTGAGCTGCAACACCTGTTTCTGCAACTCTGCCACCATCTGCTTCAGTTCTTCCGTTTCACTGTTCGGGGTTCTGATACCAGTTATGGACCTGCAAGCCGCGGTATAAGTCTGGGCCTCCATGACAGGTCCTCTCGAACGTTCTATCGCTTCTTGCTTAACCTCAGCGAACGTAAGGGCCGGATTTATCCGGAGTAGATCTTGCAGTGAGCGGTTAAGGTACGGGTCTCTTAATCCAGTCACGAATTGATCTCTCAACACCAGGTCACGGGCGCCCGTACTAGCTATCTGTTCTTTTTTCCTGCAGGCTTGTTCAAGCAGTACTTGGAGGGCGTTGGCATATTAAGGGATGTCCTCCGACTCGAGTTGCGTACGCCGGAAGAACATATACCGTAATGTTCCCGCATATGTGGTCGGCCCATAGGTGTTCTCCAGCACCCGCACCAAGTCATCCAACGTACGCTGGCCCCTAACCGTCTCCAGCCTGACTGTCGTCCACGCTTCCCCCTCTAATGTTAGCATGGCCATTTCTGCTAAGGTCTTAGGATCAATGTTATACATCTCCCCCACTATCTTAAGTTGTTCGGTCCATTCAGTTACAGGATAGTTCCGTCCGTTAAACTTCCTCACCTGATTGACAATAGATGCCGGGGGAGCTGTCCGGTTATAAGTTACTACCGGGAGGAGATTCTGTTGATCACACATCCTGCCGACTACGCCAGATGTAGCGACCGGTGGTAAGGCCGCGGGTGTGTGTGTATGATCTTTCTCAACAGAATCCCCATACTCAGATTTAACCGGTAGTAACATTTCTTTACTGTAAAACATGTCTATAACACAGTCAACTGATCTAGCTGCACACATGTATATGGTGGGGTCTCTGGATCTTCACTTCTTCCGGGTACGCAGCTAGCAAAGAAAAAAACACAACAATGGAGATATCTTTCCCTAACTTTCCCTAAAATCACGTACCAGTCTATCACAGAAGAAGGTGTCGCTCCCACGTAGCAGGCCTGGGGATCTCACGATGACGGGTCCCGGTGCAGCGCTGAAGGGGGAAACTCCTCAGTCTTCTTCTGTGGTCTCCTTCCGCAGGTAACAGAATCTTTCTTTGTTAGTCTCTCCCAGTCTCAGGGCACACCGAGCAGCAGACGGGAGCCCACAGCAGCACAGAAGTCTCTCTCAGTCTCGGGGCAAACCGATGAGCAGAAGGGAGATCACAGTAGCACAGATGGCTCCCTTATGTCAGTCACAGCCCCTGCACATGTAATCCAGTGGCAATGTCCTGAATTCCGGAGGCAATGTCCTGAATTTGAGTGGGACCCTCGGTAAGGCAAGGTCCTGCAGACCGGGGGTTGCAGCAACGATCTTCACAGGGTATTTCTTCCCAAGAATCTGGCTGCAAAAGAGCCCTATGTCTGTCTTGGCTGCGCTCTCTGGATCTGCACTGTTTTTCTGCTTTCACTTCCTGGGTAAACAACAGAGATGGTGGGGGCTTTCCACCCTCTGTGATTGTACAGTCCACTGATGCCCCCTGGTGGACAAGTGCGGACTGTGCACAGTTCATTTCAGTGTCAATTTCAATAATACAATCTGAATTGTACACCTCATTACAATTGGTGCAACCTGTGCCGCCACACAGGGGCCCAGGAGGTTAGGGGGTCATGAGCTTTAGGACTGTGAAGGGGCCGAGTAAACTATTCTTGCACAGGGGCCGTTTTTGATCTGTATCTGCCAGTTTACAAAATTATTTCTCCTCTAAAATGGATGCACTGTTTTGCATGTGGAGTGAAGTAAACAAGAAGTCAGTAAAAACAGTTTAAAAATATATAACATTTTTTAAAAATTATTTATTTAAAGTGTGACCATTTTTTTTTTATAAGATTCTATCCAGAAAGGAGGAGAGAGGGGGAGGCAGAGCTCTGTTTCTGGCTCCTTTCTTGTCTGGGCTCCTCCCTTCTACAATTAAATCTTGTCATTAGCAACTGTCATCTCTTATGTCACTAAAGGCCGCTTCACACTATATTATAGGTGAAGGATATCGTTAGCTATGTCACGTAACCGCGATCCTTTCGACATCATTAGTGCGTTGTCACATGCAAGGATATCGTTATTGATCTTAAATTTGGCAATGCTCTAGCTATTTGGAGAAGAACGTTTGAATGATTTTACAAAGGAATAGGAGAAATATGAACGACATCGTTCAAAAAGGTGTCACACTGAACGATGTTGCTGCTTCCCAGGACCTTAATTGGACGACAAACGATAGATTTGAGGTCAGGACCCCAAATTTTCGATGACCGTTCTAACGATTTTTCCTTCCTACATCGTTGTTTACACGCAACAACGCACTAATGAGATCGTTTGAACGATCACAAATCCGTGACGTTTCAACAATATCGTTAACAAGATCCTAGCGTGTGAAGCGGCCTTAAGGCTGCTTTCACATCAGCGATTTTTTTCAATCGTAGTAGATCCATCAGTTTTGCCACATCTGCCACATTACGGCTCACTTGCAGCAAGCCCAATTCATTCCCTATGGGACTTACGGTCAGATGCAACAAGTTATGCTACAAAATACTAAGTTATGGCATTGTAAACAATAAAATTATTCCCTATGTTGTGATCAATAAATAGAATATGCTAAATATTTGGCAGTCCGTTTTCTTTATTCAAATGACCATACCTATATTCAAAAGCATTTTGGTTAAAATTAAGACAACTTCAATTCATCATCAGGAAATAGGCATCACAGCAACCAGACAGAATAAATCACACTTTGTCAACATACGCATAACATTTGGTCTCCACTGTATGTTCCATGGTCCTTATGTCTGATAAATGAGTTCTCTTTGTTCTTTTCTCATAGCTCCTAGATTGGAGGGAAGTAGTTCAGGTAGCTATGAAGGAAATGCAATTCACACTCATGTTTGCTCCTTTGTTTGGATCTTGTAAAATAACCAAAATTGTAACCTGATATTAGATTAGATTAGATTAGATAAACTTTATTGATCCCGGAGGAAATTACAGTATTACAGCAGCAGAACAAAGATCAAGAACATTACACACTTTACAAAATAAGTCTATATGGACAGCAGATGCGGGTAGACTGGTACATGTACCTCACCTATTCCCCCCATACACTTTGAACTTCACTTAGTCTTGGGATGCTTTACACTTATACATTTGTTAAACATCCCCACAGCTGTCGGAACAAACGATTTTCTATATCTTTCCTTTTTACACATTAGTTGGATTAGACGCTTGCTGAATGTGCTCTTTTGCTTCGCAAACAGTTCATAGAGCGGGTGTGTATTGTTGCTCATTATAGCCTTGCATTTCTTATTAATTCTATCCTCTAATACCTCCTCGAAAGTCCTAAGTTGTAGACCCACCGCCGCACTAGCCTTCTTGATAAGTTTATTCAGCTTATTAGCGTCAGCTGTACGCACACTACTACCCCAGCATATTATTGCAGCAAAGATTGCACTCGCCACAATAGATTGGTAGAATATTTCAAGCATTTTGCTACAACACATTAAAAGACCTTAACTTCCTTAGGAAGTAAAGTCTACTCATCCCTTTCTTGCAAACCTTCTCCATATGGCACCTCCAATCAAGCTTGCTGTCCAGGTGAACCCCCAAATATTTGAAATTCTCCACCATCTCCACATCCTGACCATCAATAGTGATAGGTAAGCAATCCTTCCTGCACCTTCCATAACTCAACACCAACTCCCTGGTTTTCTTTACGTTGAGTTCTAAATGGTTAGCCTGGCACCAGTCAACAAAGTCCAAAACCACCCTTCTGTATTCCTCCTCCCCCGGCCTCTCTCAATACCTCCGACTATCACTGAGTCATCAGAGTACTTCTGAAGGTGACAAAGGTCTGATTTATACTGAAAATCAGCTGTGTATAACGTAAAAAGGAATGGCGACAGCACCGTTCCCTGAGGGGCTCCAACACTGCTCCGAACACTATCCGATACGGCCGCCCCCAACCTTACGAACTGTGGCCTGTCCGACAGGTAATCAATGATCCAATTCACTAGTCCCTCATCAACCGCCATTTCAACCAGCTTTTTACGTAATAATAGTGGCTGTAAGGTGTTGAATGCACTGGAGAAATCGAAGAACATGGCACGCACAGTGGTTCCATCATTGTCCAAAAAGGAATGTACTGTTTGTAGCAGATATGCTACAGCATCGTCCACCCCCAGACTCTGCCGATACGCAAACTGCTGAAGGGGTCCGTAAAAGCAGACACCCTCGGACACAAGTACGCAAGTACAATTCTCTCCAAGGACTTCATCGCATGCGATGTTAAGGCCACCGGTCTATAGTCATTATGGGAGCTCGGGAAGGTAGTCTTGGGAACTGGCACCAGGCAAGAAGTCTTCCATAGAACTGGTACTCTCTGTGATTGTATGCTCCAGTTAAACAGGTGCTGGAAGACAGTGGACAACTGATTTGCACACACTCTGAGGACACGTGGACAGATACCATCAGGCCCTGCTGCTTTACCAATGACCAGCTTACTAAACTGTTCCCTCACATCATTTTCGGAGATCAAGAAAGTCTCTAACTTCCTCCCCCCAGTTGATATTGCTTGTCGCTCCCCGGCCCTGTCCCCTATTGACATCGCACATTTATTGTTGAATCTGTTATATATATCAAGATCATTCCTGCACCGTCCATGAACTGAGTGTTCTATGACATATTCAACAAAAACTTTTAAACAGAGTTAAATTTGCTGCAACTTGTAAGCCTCTTGAACGACTGAACGCTGCTGTCGGTTTTCACGCTGCTTATATAGCCATAAAATTCTGTCATCAGCAGCTTTCATAAGCAGTCTTCCTACTAGTTATTCCGATTGTATACTCAGTATTTCTTTTTGTGTTTATAGCATTTAAATAACATAGTTATAATTATATATTGTTATGTTATTACTGTTAGAGATCTTTATTAAACAGCATTTTTCAGAAAAACTGAATGTGACTAGAGGGAACGGATGAGATTTTTGGATCAGCACTGCAAAATTTGTAAAGATCACACATTTTCTTGTAGTTAGCAAAATTAATGTGGGGCAGCGTAATAAGAGCAGCGCTCCACTGTATTGTGATCAAAATGCAACGTTTCTGCTACATTTGCTGAAATGTTGCATCTCTGATCATAAAGCTCGATAAGACTTCTGGAGTGCTGCTCCCATTATGTTTAGCTTCCCTAGGACTCACACACAATAAAGGGAATCTGTCACAAGGGTTTTGCCATCCCATCTAACAGCAGCATAATGTAGAGATAGAGCACCTGATTCCAGTGATGTGTCACTTACTGAGCTGCTTGCTGTCATTTTTATAAAATTACTGTTTTCTCTGCTATAGATTTAGCATCTCATGAATATACTGGACTACTTGAGTAGTCCTCTAATGATAATCTTCAGCTGATTAAACAGTGATTTTATCAAAAATACACTGAACAGCCCTGTAAGTGACACATCACTGGAACCAGGATCTCTGTCTCTACATTATGCTGATCTCAGATGAGAGGGCAAAAACCTGGTGACAGAGTCCCTTTAAGGTAAACCTCTTCATTGTCTAGCTCACCCAATCACTATAGAAAGTTTTGTGCTAATTACTTGTGTTTATTAGGACCTTGTAAGATAAATTGCTGTTAGGCAAATGAGAGCCTTCAGGATATGTCATTTTATTTACTGCAGATCTCCAAAACAAGAACAATGAGCAGAATTGCACAATAACAGGACAGATAATTATAGATTTGATTTCAGCAGCATAACTGGTCTGACTGCTTATGTCTAATGTTTCCTATAAACTTATATTGTTTATCCAAATGCCTAAACAAAGTGATGCATGTTTTTTTGATAGCCTGATACATATATGTATTTTATTATTCAGGAACAATTACATGGCTGTGGTAGCTCAGCCAAATACTGTGGGGCTCAGCCAAATACTGATGTGATCCATGTTTCATTCGCCAACCACCCTCAGGAAACAGAAGAATACCTTTACACTGGAATTCCTGTATTTCTCCCATTCCATTTTATATATATATATATGCTTTGCATACATGCGTGTCCTTTTTTTTTATCACTTTATTTTGTAAGCACTGTAATTTTTAAATTAAAGTTTAAAACGTTAATAAGTTTGATCCTTGTATGCTCTAATGAATCCATAGCCTTACAGAGAATGTGTGACCCTGTTGATTGTCAGACTGTAGTATATTTCGTGGCTTTATCACCCTATGTGATTGATGAGTGTGGCAGCATGTTGTGTAGCTGGGGTGTGTGAACTGTGTTGGGGTGTGATTTATGCTTACTTTATAGACTAGAACAGAAGTTGATCGCTGGATTGATTGAGAGGAGATAAATTAAACCTTGCAGGTGCACCCCAAGTCATATACTAAAAAGCGGGTATAGTTGAAACCAGACGTTTACATACATTATATAAAAAGACACATATGCATGTTTTTCTCACTATCTGACATGAAATTAGCATAAACTTTTCCCGTTTTAGGTCAATTACGATTAACATAATTATTTGCCGTACATTTGCTAAATGCCAGAATATTGATAGAGAATGTTTTAAAGTATTTTTATTATTTTCCGCAAAGTCAAACGTTTACATACATGTCATTAGTATTTGGTACCATTGACCTTACACTGTATGACTTGGATTTCCTTCCACAAGCTTCTCACAATAGTTGGTAGGAATTTTATCTCATTCTTGCTGACAGAACTGGTAGAAATGAGCCATGCTTGTAGGTCGCCTTGCTTGCACCTGCCTTTTCAGCTTTGCCCATAAATGTATTAATAGATTTGAGATCAGGGCTTTGTGATGGCCATTCCAAAATATTAACTTTTGTTATCCTTAGGCCACTTTGTAATCAGCTTGGCAGTATGCTTCCGGTCATTGTCCATTTGGAAGACCCATTTCCGCCCAAGCTTCTTTACCTTCCTGGCTGATGTCTTGACATGTTGCTCCAGTATTGCCACATAATCTTCTTTCCTCATGATGCCATCTATTTTGTGAAGTTCGCCAATCCTTCCTGCAGCAAAACAACCGCACAACATGATGCTGCCACCTATGTGTTTCACAATTGGGATGGGTTTCTTAGGCTTCCAAGCTTCTCCCTTTTTCCCCACACATAACGAGAGGGGTATTTGGTTTTCTGGCACCCGGGGCAAGACTTCAGTTAGGCACCACCCCAGTGGTCTGAGTAGTTGTCGTGTGTCCAATCATATCATTCATATACGATTTTAACACTTTCCAAGCTATTCCCTTTTTCCCCAAACGTAATCAGAGGTGTATCTAGGTTTTCTGGCACTCGGGGCAAGACTTCAGTGTGGCGCCCCCCAGTGGTCTGAGTAGTTGTCGTGTGACCAATCATTCATATATGATTTTAACACTTACAGTCACCTGCTGACGAGCAGCTCTACCTAATTCTCTCAATGTTCCGTGAAAAACAAAGTATATTACACGCTGTTAGGATTGGGCTGCAGGGCTTAATGTTTGAAATAAATGACTTGTCGAGGTGTGAGATGAGTCTGTAGTCCTGCTAGGTAACTGCAGGCCTCTGACTTATCATAGTGTGTGCACTGCACACTTTCAAGATTCTCCTCTGCCAGTGGCAAGATTGGACAGTCGTGTGAGCACAATTAGGCACTTTATATACTCCGGGCCACATTCTGACTAGACGTGTCCGACCTCACACAATTCATTTTCATTGACTGAGGTCTCACATGTCTAATCAGCACGTGACTACGAAGGGAGTGTCAGGTTGAAGTGTGCCGGCCCCTAGAGTCACAGGGGAGGAGTGCACCTAGTGCGCCACTGATTGATCACATGAATACGACCATTGTAATGTGTTCATGTGTGAGCCCGATGGTCAGCTGACAAGAAGGGAACCCGGTGACGGCTCCGAGACACAGTACGCCTGCACGCTGAATGCCCGGTCTGCAGAGGGGCAGAGGATGCTGACAAGGGAGAGGTGAGCTGGGGAGCAGTGCCAGGGGACCTAACAGTACCCCCTCCCTCATGCCCCCTCCTCCGAAGGCGCACTAAGAACCTCGCCAGAATGCATGGCGCAGCAATGCTCTCCCGTGGCTCCCAGGTCCTCTCATCAGGACCGAAGCCAACCCAGTCAATCAAGAAGAGGGTCTTGCCTCTACTCTTCTTCATGGCAAGGATGTCCCTGACCTCGTAGATATTCTCAGAGCTGAGAGGCCATGGCACGGTGCCGGAGGATGGATGGAAGCGATTAAGCACCACCGATTTCAACAACGAGAAATTGAAGGAATTGGGGATGCGACGTGAGGCAGGCAGTCTCAACTTGTAGGCAACGTTGTTGATGCGTCCAAGGACTTCGAAAGGACCGATATAACGCGGCCCTAACTTGTAGGACGGCACCTTCAACCTGACGTATCTGGAAGAAAACCACACATTATCGCCCGGGAGATAAGACGGTACATCTAAGCGTCTCTTATCGGCACGTCTCTTCATCCTGCCGGAGGCTTGTATAAGGGCATCTCTGGTCTCACTCCAGATCTTGGTAAAGTCCACGAACAATGCATCGGCCGCCGGGTTTCCGGACCCTGTGGAGAACAGAAGAGGTAAACCAGGATGTTGCCCGATACGACGACAAAAGGAGATTTAACTGACGACTCACTAGAGTGTTTGTTATAAGCAAATTCCACCCAAGGAAGGAGACTGGTCCAGTTATCATGATGGGCATTGGCGAAGTGCCGAAGGTAGGAGGTGAGGACTTGGTTAATGCGCTCCACCCGGCCATTGGACTGCGGATGATAAGCAGAGGAGAAGTCCAACGTGATGTCCATATGCTTGCATAGCGCCCTCCAGAATCGGGAAGTGAACTGAACTCCTCTATCGGACACGATGTGACGAGGAAATCCGTGGAGCCAGAAGATCTGTTCAATGAATATCTCGGCTAACTCAGGAGCGGATGGTAGACCGGGTAAAGGAACGAAGTGAGCCATTTTAGAGAAGTGATCCACGACTACCCATATGACAGTACAGCTGGAGGAGCAGGGTAGATCCGTAATGAAGTCCTTAGCTATGTATTGCCAAGGAGCTAATGGGACCGGGAGAGGCAATAGACGTCCAGCCGGTAACTCTCTGGATACCTTATTTCTAGCACAGGATGGACAGGAAGCAACAAAGTCGTCTTGACGGATAGTAGGCTACCAATAGTGACGAGAGATCAAAGAGAGAGTCTTTTTAACTCTCATGTGACCGGCAATTCTCGACGAGTGTCCCCATGCCAGGACCGCCCTCTTCTGATCCTGTGCTACGAAGGTCTTCCCCGGTGGAAGGGAGCCACGGTAATTATCTTGGTAGGATCGATGATATGGAAGGTGTCCTCTTCCACATCCGACTGCTGGAAGGACCTTGACAGAGCATCAGCCTTGACGTTTTTACTGCCAGGCCGGAAGTGCAGTTCAAAGGTGAAACGGGCAAAGAACAGGGACCACCGGCACTGCCGGGGGTTGAGCCTCTGGGCGGACTGGAGATAATCCAGGTTCTTGTGATAATGTGATAATGAACGGATGAACGGCACCCTCGAGGAGGTGTCGCCACTCCTCCAGTGCCAGTTTGATGGTCAGCAATTCACGATCCCCAATAGAGTAGTTGCGCTCCGACGAGGTAAAGGCTTTGGAGAAAAACCCGCAGGTGACTAACCAAACTGAAGAGGATTTCTGGGAGAGGACAGCCCCCGCTCCTATGGAGGAGGTGTCTACCTCTACAATGTACTGTCTGTTCACCTCTGGTCGGTGCAAGGCAGGAGTCTCGGAGAAGGAGCGCTTTAAGGTGGAAAAGGCGTTCTCGGCCTCTGGGGTACAGTCACAGGCTTTTGCTCCCTTACAGATGAGAGCCGTGATGGGCTTGATCAAGGACGAGAAATGGGGAGTGAATTGCCAGTAATAATTTGCAAAACCAAGGAACCGCTGAATAGCCTTAGTCCCCACAGGACGGGGCCACTTCAGCACGGCAGAGAGCTTCTCAGGATCCATCCGGAATCCTGAATCAGAGATGATGTATCCAAAAAAGGGCAAAGAGGTTTGCTCAAAAACACATTTCTCCATCTTGGCATACAACCGATTCCTCCTCAGCCGCAGGAGGACTTGCCACACGTCTCGTCTATGAAAGGACAAATCTGGGGAGAAGATGAGGATATCGTCCAAATATACCACCACACATGTGTACAACAGATCACGAAAGATGTAATTGACGAACTCCTGAAACACTACGGGAGCGTTACACAACCCATACAGCATGACCAAATACTCATAATGGCCGTCCCTGGTGTTGAAAGCCATCTTCCATTCGTCTCCGGCACATATGCAAACCAGGTTGTATGCTCCTCGGAGGTCTAATTTCGTGAAGATGCGAGCCCCTTTGAGCCTGTCAAAGAGCTCTGGAATCAGCGGCAGGGGGTATTTGTTTTTGACGGTTATGGCATTCAAGCCTCTGTAATCTATGCAGGGTTGAAGGGTGCCCTCCTTCTTTTTCACAAAGAAAAAAACAGCGCCAGCAGGGGACGTGGATTTTCGAATGAAGCCCCAAGCCAAGCTGTCCGTGATGTACTCAGACATGGCTTGTGACTCGGCTGGAGACAACGGGTAGATTCGACCCTTGGGTGGTGTGGCACCAGGAACCAGATCAATAGGGCAATCATACGGCCGATGAGGCGGGAGGACCTCTGCCTCTGTTTTGTTGAAGACATCCGCATACTGCCAATAGGCAGTCGGTAAACAGTAAGAACAAAAGCCGGTTGCGGGGAACCCGGTGGCTTAACAGACTTCAGGCATCTCTCATGGCAAAGAGGGCCCAACCGCAGCACCTCCCCGGAGCACCAGTCCAGGACAGGTTCATGAACCCGAAGCCAGGTAAACCCGAGGAGCAGGGCATGGGAGAGACAAGGCATGACGCAGAAGGCGATCTTTTCACGGTGTACAGCTGCGATCTGCACCTCCACCTCCTCTGTCACTTTGGTGATGATCTCCTGCAGCGGTCTGCCATCCACCGATGCAATCACTCGAGGCGTCACCAGAGGTATTTGAATACAAGGAGAACAAGGAGTACTATGCAAAACTTAACATTTATTAGAAGACGTCAATAAAATAGATAGTAAGGTGGCAAAAAACAGTGCATGTACATAAAACCCAAACAGGATAATGGGGGGTACATAAATAGTATGAAGTATCAAATGGGTGTACAGCTTTTCTCAATACAGTACAGAGTCCAGCAAATACAATGATAAGGAACAAAAAGTTCACTAAAGTACAGCAAAAAAGAGCAAAAAATACATCACATACAACTAAAGTGCCAGTGCAACATTTAACAGGGAATATACATAAGTCCCTAAAGTGGTCATACTATAGCGCTCTTTTTTGGGGTCAAAGTAAGTGCTTGGCTCACTCTGACCAGTAATTATAGCATACCCATATTGAGTCAAGAAGTGGTCAAAGTGCCCTCCAACAGTCCTGTCTGGCTAAAACCCCGACGCGGCGTTTCGCTGCATAATCTTGGTTGCTGCAGCTTCCTCAAGGGGATGTGTTGTGCGTCCTGACCCCAAAAAAAGAGCGCTATAGTATGACCACTTTAGGGACTTATGTATATTCCCTGTTAAATGTTGCACTGGCACTTTAGTTGTATGTGATCATACTCTGATGTATTTTTTGCTCTTTTTTGCTGTACTTTAGTGAACTTTTTGTTCCTTATCATTGTATTTGCTGGACTCTGTACTATATTGAGAAAAGCTGTACACCCATTTGATACTTCATACTATTTATGTACCCCCCATTATCCTGTTTGGGTTTTATGTACATGCACTGTTTTTTGCCACCTTACTATCTATTTTATTGACGTCTTCTAATAAATGTTAAGTTTTGCATAGTACTCCTTGTTCTCCTTGTATTCAAATGTTCATTCGAGTACCTTTATGCTTTAGACATTTCCCCCACCTAAACTGTTATGTGGAGGTTTTTGTCCTTTATGCCTAAGCCCAGTTGGGCGCTGTTTCTAAAAGTCACCAGAGGTATTACAGAAATTCCAAGTCGAGTAACCGCCTCTTGCCGATTTAATCCATGCCAGAGCCTCGCTCTCCAGGTGGGGCACCACGAAAGCCACTTTGGCCCGATCGATGGGGTACTGCTGTGGCAGTAGTTCAAAGTGTAAGCGACACTGGTTGAGGAAGCCGCGGTACATCCCGGGATCTCCGCTGTATCTAGGTGGTCTCCCGAGGCTAGGCGGAGGGTTCAGGATGCCACCCGGGGAGTGGCCATAGGATACAGCCTGGGCCGAGGCCGTTGATGCAGACTGCACGGAGTCCAGATGATCGTCCATGGAGGATATGTACGACAGCCTGCAAGACTGCATGTCTAGTTGTGCTGACAGCTCCTGCTGTAGGCTCGGTGGCTGAGTGGCGGGTGACAGGTCGGAGGTTTGCAGGGAGGCTAACCGGGTATCAATGGACTGAAGACAAGCCACTATGCGGTTCCGACTCTCCCGGAGATAAGCCAGCTCCTTTTGCGCTGAAAACGAGGTACCAGCAGGGTCCACGGCCTGATTATTCTCTCACACTTCCTGGGGAAGGCGTCCTAGAGTGGACCCACTGGGCCGTGGTACCGAACTCCCCTGGGTGAGCTGGTCCTAGTTTAACCAACCCCTACACAGGGATTGTCAGGGGCAAGCCCAGGGGGTCTGAGTACTACAGCTGCTAGTACCAGGGGGACAGCTCATAAGGTTAGCATATGCTACGGCACAGCTAAGGTTTCCGGATAACAGGGTACAAAGCTAGGAGAACAGGAATGGTGCTACCGGGGAAGAGCACAGCAAGGGTTCCGGGAAACAGAGTACAAGGAAGGCCTGACCAACAGTCAGCAAAGCAGAAGCAAACTGACTTAATAATCAGGCACCTCCCATCAGTGGAGGTGGCCTGTTATACCAGAGGAAGAGCAGCTATTGGTCGAGGGGAGTGTCAGGTTGAACCGTGCTGGCCATTAGAGTCACAGGGGAGGAGTGCACCTAGTGTGCTGTTGATTGGTCACATGAATACGACCATTGTAATGTGCTCATGTGTGAGCCCGGTGGTCAGCTGACAGGAAGGGAACCCGGCGACGGCTCAGAGACACAGTACGCCTGGACGCTGGATGCCCGGTCGGCAGAGGGGCAGAGGATGCCAATCCGAGAGAGGTGAGCTGGGGAGTGGTGCCAGGGGACCTAACATACTCACTGACACCCCCTTCAATCAAAATACTGTGCTGCAGCCATCCCCCACACTTCACATACTGTGTCCACACCGATCTCCTCCTAACTCCACATACTGTGTCAGCAGCCATCCCCCTCACTCCTCATACTGTGTCCATACTGTTCCCAATTCACTGCATATACTGTACCACAGCCATCCCACTCTCACTCCACATACTGTGCTATAGCCATCCCCCTCACTCCGCATACTGTTTCCACACCGATCTCCTTCTCACTCCACATACTGTGTCAGCAGTCATCCCCCTCACTCCTCATATTGTGTCCACACTATTCCCATCCGCACAGTTACATTTTAGTTTCATCAGACCACAGGACATGTCTGTAAATATGTAGGTCTTCGTTCCTGTATGCATTTGAAAAAATAAATATGTATTTTTTATGTTTCTTTTGGAGTAATGGCTACTTCCTGGCAGAGTGGCCTTTCAGTCCATGTTGATACAGTACTCGTTTCACTGTGCATAATGATACAAACTTTCCAGCTTTTGCCATCATTTTCACATGGTCTTTTGCTTTCTTCTTGGGTTAATATGCACATGTTGGACCAAAGCATATTCATCTCTGTGACACAGATCTTTCCTGAGTGGCTGGACATTCGCATCTTATTTGTATATGCGTATAATTGTTTGTACAGATGAACGAGGCATCTTCAGGTATCTAGAAACTGCACCCAAGGATGAACCAGACTTGTTTGTACAAGTCCACAATTTTCTTCCTCATATCTTGGCTGATTTCTTTAGACTTTCCCATGATAGTACACAAAGAAGCAGTGTGCTTCTGGTGTGCATTAAAATACATCTACAGGCGTGTCTCTAATTAAGTCAGATATTGCCAATAAACATATCAGACTCTTCCAAACACATGACATCATCATATGGGCTGTCACAAACTGTTTAAAGGCATAGTAATCTTAGTGTAAAGTTTTGACTTTGGTCTCCCGGGGCTCACATGACATTGTTATGTTACGCGACCCCTGCTGCAAATTAGACCCAGCTTCATTTTCCTCTCCTTTGAACAAATCAAGATATCCAGAGGGTGCAAGAGCTGCGGCAGCTCTCCTTTCCTCCAGATGCCTTATTACATCTGTAGAATAGAGCAAAGCCAGGGCTAATTGGCTGCAGGAGTCGCGTAACATAACAATGTCACGTGAGCCCCGGGAGAGTCAGTGCCGACACCATGGTAATGTCAGTGGCACTGGAGGTGAGCCTAGGTGTTGTTAGTTTGTTCAGAGAAACATAGAGATACAGAAGGGGTTGTTCTTGTATCAGACAACACCTTTAAGAATGGCTTGTACAGTGACTCACCGTAGCCGGGGGTACACGTCTCGGGCTGTCGCTGCTCCCTGTCACGGTTCCGCGCCCGATGCTGTGTGGGCCCGGTGGTCCAGATCAATAGGGGATGGCTGAACAGTAAGGGATTTAGTAGTCTTGTCGTGACGCCACCTGCGGGTGTTCCGGTGATTTCACCGGCGCTGCTTGGGCCTCCGGGGGATGGAATGCAGCAAGATGGGACGCTCCCCACAGGACGAGCGGTAGTCCCCGGAGCCAGAAGCTGCACAAGATGTTGTGAGGCAGCTTAGTAGTGCTGCGTGTTAGGTCCAGGAGTAATGCACAGACACATCAAAGTCTTTTGGGTACCTTTACTGTTGTCAACAGGTACACTCGGACCGGGGATGAGGTTGTCGCTCCAGGAGTTTCCACAGCCAGCAGTGTGTAGGCTTCCTTTCTCTAATACTCTGGTTCGGTCGGGTGGATATGGAATCCTGCCGGACCGGGTTGTACGTTCGTTGGAACGGGATTCACCTGGTTAACTGCACTGAGGGCGCTATTAAAGGGATTAGGCTTGATCAATGCTCTTCCCTGGGTTCTCGTCCGTGGTTGCTTCAGGTGAACAGGGGGCTAGACTCCCTGATTGTGGTGCTTGGTTCTCTGTGGTGTACGTGGTAGTTCTCACAGCTCGGTTCCAGTAACCGGATGATGAGGGAGAGTTAAGATAACTCTTGTGTCCCTGAGAGGTGCTCTCCTCCTGTCCTTTGACCCCAATTACAAGGGTCTCTCACTTGCTGGGTATGCTGGTTTGGGCCTAGTATTGCTCCAGAACCAGCAACTGCACACGTCCTGCAGCTCTCCTAGCGTCTGCACACTCTAATTTTTCTCTCTCCAGGACCCTATTTATAGGGGGAACTGGCTCAAAGTGACCAGTGGAGCTCCCCCTAGAGGCCTGGGGTGAAACAGGTGTTAAAAGGTGTTGTAGGTGTTGTTAGTGTGAGTGTTGCTTGCTGTTTTCACTCCATTTGCGTAACAAGGGTTCTGTGGGGCCCAACAGGGTGACAGGGTGCCACAACAGCACCAGTCTTAATTAAACGGCCCCAATGTTAACCAAAAGCCTTTTTACCTTGATGTGGGAGATGAGGTGCTTTTAGATAAAAACGAAAGTAACACTTTATAGGTTTTTAGTATAGAAAGGTTTTTAATGTTGTCCCTGCTTATCTTAATGATCCATCTCTCACACTTACATACACTATTTTGGTGCAAGGACTTGCATATATTGTTCCTGTGCAGCAGTGATAGTTATGCAATCCACCCCCTAGTGAAACAAAAAAGCAATAACCTCTGTTTTTTTCCTGGAAACAATAGCACATTGTAGTGAATTCTGATTACCAGGAAACTGTTTTGCTTTATTTATTTTTTTTTTACATTAAAGGGGTATACAGTTTCAGAAATGTTATTATAGGGATCCTCATATATTTTTTCACTATAATTCCTGTAATAAATGTGTTATAAACCCTGCAGGGCAGGGTCCTCTACCCCTGTGTACCAGTCTCTCATTTAGCTAGGATTACTTTTTCTCGGGGTACTCGGTACCGGACCGGTTCTGCTACGGGGAAGTCACGGGTGGTCCTGGTCCGGACCGTGTCCCGGGCTCGGCAATAAAAGGGAATATTTACAGGGGTTGTCAGTCGTGACGCCACCCACTATATGCAGCCAGTGATGGGGCCGCCGCTGCTACAGAACCTCCGGGGATGATGGGATAGCAGCTTAGGTGGTATAGTTCCAGTGGGTAGAACTGTGTTCCCCGGGGCAGTAAGGGTTAAGTCTATTGTGACTGTGAGCCCTCATGGACAGGGTCCCTGCCCCTCCTGTACCTGTACATCCTGATCGCGTAGATTTAGTGTACTTGTTCTTGTCTCCCTCATCCTCATGTAAAGCGCCATGGAGCCCAATGGCGCTATATAAATAAATAATAATAATAATAATAACAATAATTGTGGAGTGTGTAACACACTTACTTTGCAGACGCTGCAGGGATCTCTCCTCTCTGTTGGTGCTGACAGGCTGTATCCTGTATGGAGAGAATCACTTTCATGCAGAAACACAAGGGAAGCAGTTCCAGGGTTTTCCGTGTTTACTCTCTGTTCTTCAAGTCACTTTACAGCTCAGTTACAGTTCTTACAAAGTTCAAAGTACAGTTCTTAATACACGGGCACATTCTCCCTCTCCGAGTTCCCTTTGCTCTGCAGCCAGGCATTTCTCTCTGTGACCCCTCACACAGTCTTTAGTGTCCTTTCCGGACTATTACGGTCTCCGTCTCCACGGGTGTGTGTGTGTGTAAACGCTGGACAGTATGGCGGTGACTTGGGCCCCTATGGGTCCTTAGTTTGTCACTGAGCGGCCTGTCCTTTGGGGTAGGGATCTCAATCTGGAACTAAGACCCCCCGTCGTGTTCTTTGGGGATGCCGGGTAAACTACGGTCCCCTCTAGAGCCGACATTCTACTTCAGCCCAGCCTCCAGCAGTCCTCAAGTCTACCAGGCTCCTTTGTCTCTGTTCTTCTCGGTATCATAGGAGGGACTTCTCCGCCTGCAGTCAGTAGCTTCAGCTGCGTTCCTAGGGCCCGGGTATTACCGTCCCTCTCAGTCCTCTCACACTCCTGGTGGTATCAGCTTCGGACGGGCTTTCTCTCTCCTCCGGCTCACACTGGCTCGGTACAGATTTTGCGCTCCTAGGCCTTACACTCACAGGACGTGTGATTTCCAGTCTTTGCCTCTCAGCCTACTGCGGCCTACTGACTTCCTTCCTCCTCCCCCCTTCCTATATACTGTCAAGTCACCTGACTACGGGTGTGCCCAACCCACTCCTCCAAATCCACCACCCCTCAATCTCATAGAGTATGTAATCTCAGGGCTGGATGCTACCTTCTCCTACACGTGGGTTGTGTGGGCTGTGAGGGTGTTGTGCAATAAGTGTCGTACCTGCCTGGCTGCAGTTCCCTTTGTGGCCTCCTGGACGCAGGGGCGCCACACTCTCCCGGAGTTAACTAGCGCGTCCCCGCGCTGCCCGTCATGGATCCCCCTGAAAACATTTTATTTTTCATAACAACAACATTAAACATTAAGCATTCTTGGTTCTTCCCATCCGGGAGGTTCGAGTCTTCAAACGTTACATTAACTATGAACAAGTACATGGGTATATCACGTCATTACCCTTTCTGGACCTCTACGTGGTCTAATGCTACAACGCATTCCTTTTCTTTTCTATAAAACACACATTATAAAACATTACTTTCTTATCAAAAAGTATAAAAACATTCTTCTCTTCTGAAAAAGTGCAAAAAGTTTCAAAATTCTCAAAAACAGTTCAAGTTCAAAGTTCAAAGTCTCATGCACTAGCTCTCATGTGCAGCTGGTCTTAAAACCAAAGGGGAGCACACTAAGGTGCTCAACTATATACAAGGGAAAGTTCGTACCAGCTCATTGTTCGTGATAGCCAATGTCAATAAAACATATCAGACAAACAGGGGAATGCTAGCATTCATTCTGGTATGGGATGGGATCACTAAGGAAAACACCTCATTCACACTTACAAGTCTTCCTCTTCTTTCAGGATGCAGGACACGTGTTCATTCTTTCTTGCCTTTCTTCCACGGTAGCATCTGCGATGGTCTTTTCCTGGGATACACTTCCAGACTCTGTAATGCAGCTATCAGCAAGTAGCTTTCCGGGGTCTGAGTAATGGCATCTTTCTTTGACTTGGAAGTATCGGTCTCAAGTATGACAACTGGATCAGTGTTCACAGCCACGTCCGTGTAGCTCTTTGTTTCAGGTTCATCACTGGATTCAGGGTACTCTAGTGCGGGCATATCATCCTCTTCCACAGGGTCTAAGCAGAGTCTTTTCACTTTAATGCCGTATGGGCCACGTTCACCTTGGACAATATGGTATGACACCCATTCTCCTATCTCAACTTGTCTGTCCGGATGGTCTGATGGCAGTTGCTCTTCTACTTCTCTTTTATTGATAAAGATATCACATCTTGTACCAGGCTCACGTGCAAATGCGAATCCTCGCTCTTCTATCACTTTTACAATCTTGCCCTCGTGCCGTGGGGATCTCTGAAGTTCTCTGTCTCTGCGGGCTACATTCTTAGCCTCCTTAGCACGGGCTATCATTATCTGCTTCTGCACTTGCCGCTCAATCTCCTCTTTCTCCCACTTTCGTACACATCTACGGATGTACTCCTCACGTGTAATCAGCTCTGCGGGGCCTACTTCGCTGCCGGGATCTCCTAGGAAGCCCATTAAGTCCTCACAGTCTCTACTTCGCTCCCACCAGCAGCGGAGCTGCTCCCCTCTCACCTCTGTTGTCGCAGGTGCCGGGATCGGGGGCTGCGGTAACGCCAGGTATCCCTCCGGTAGAGCTCCTAGTGGGTCTGTCTCTTTCTTGGCAGCTCGCAGTGCAGTACGCGGCACGGACAGATCCACCAACGTTGCGGTACGGCATGAGGCTTCGCTTTCAGTGCGGTCACGTGTTGCTCCAACCCAGCCGGGTTGTACGGACAGAGTCTCGTAGCTTTGGCAATGCTCGACATTAATCTGGATCCGGGTCCGATGCTCCTCCTGGGCCCGTGTCATCTGCTGGGGTAGCAGCCGCAGCACACCCCGCCAGGTGTCTTGGACGTGGGGATACTCTCTGCCACCTTCCGCCATCTCGTCTGGGTCACACAAGTTCTTTCCCTTGCCGGGTTCCTGCACCGGGTCACTCCGTGGGCCCTTCGGGATCACTCGTGGTCTTCCGGGTGCAGCACTCTCCTGAGTGTCCTCCGCTTCCGTCCTCGTGTCTCGTAATGGCGACTGCTGCTCTTCCGGTTCTTCGCTCCGCCCCCTCCTGATGACGATTTCCTTCTTCATTCCTGCCGGCTCGTTAGGGGGAGGGTCTAGGGGCAGAGGCTCTTCCTTCAGAGTGATAGCTGGCTCTCCCGGAGTTAAGGGGAGCCAGGGCAGGTCCTTCTCTTCGCGCCTTGGACCGGGCCGGCCCACGATGGGAGTTTCGGTTACGCCTCCTCTGCACATGGCGTTAGTCTCCCCCGGCCGCCATTAAGGTCAGATTTTGGCGGGAAAAGTCCAGAACAATTTCCTTAGGCGCACTGGGTCCAATTCTTTTGGACCAGGTAGATCCTGTTCGTGACGCTAGGTTGTCGGGCCCACTGGGACAGGGGTACTCGGTACCGGACCGGTTCTGCTACGGGAAAGTCACGGGTGGTCCTGGTCCGGACCGTGTCCCGGGCTCGGCAATAAAAGGGAATATTTACAGGGGTTGTCAGTCGTGACGCCACCCACTATATGCAGCCAGTGATGGGGCCGCCGCTGCTGCAGAACCTCCGGGGATGATGGGATAGCAGCTTAGGTGGTATAGTTCCAGTGGGTAGAACTGTGTTCCCCGGGGCAGTAAGGGTACCTTTACACGCCGCTACTGGAGGATGGATACAACCCGCTACAGGCTACAAATGTAGCTTGTAGCGTCAATATAGCCCGTAGTAGCGGCGTGTGAAGACGGGACGAGACAGCCGGCAACAGATACATCTGTTTCCGAGCACTGCTCGAAAACAGATGGCTACAAAGCCGATTGTAGCAAGCTGTATCGGCGTGTAAAGAAGGAACAGAAGGGTTGTTTCTACACCATGCTATGTAGCTGGGGCGTGACACAGGCTCCGGGGTTTCCGCGCCCCCTTCAGCGATCATTGGAGGAAGCTCCTGCGTTGCGATTGGTTGTCGCCGCACAGGGCGGCATATTTAAGGAGCTGACCAGTCACACTACACAATTGCTCGAGCGTCAAGTATTAATCAGCCTCCTGCGATGCCTGCCCAATCATGGTATTATTGCTTTGTCCTATCAGCGTACGGACGTCTCGTAATCCACAATTGTAGCACGCCTATGTGCTGTCCCTGCTGCACCAGGTATGCCCATATTAGCTGGTTGTAGCGGTGTGTACATGAGCTAAGATGGGCTACAGATGGCTACTTGAGGCACCCGGCGATGTATCTAGCTGTAGATGTAGCGTAGCGTAGCGCACCTTGTGGCGGCGTGTAAAGGTGGTGCGTTTCCCGTTTGTAACCGTTTGTGCGTGCTCGTGCACGTGAAGTAGCGGGTTGTATCCATCCTCCAGTAGCGGCGTGTAAAGGTACCCTAAGGGTACCTTTACACGCCGCCACAACAGGATGGATACCAACCGCTACTTCACGTGCACGAGCACGCCCAAACGGTTACAAACGGGAAACGCACCCTCTTTACACGCCGCCACAAGGTGCGCTACGCTACGCTACATCTACAGCTAGATACATCGCCGGTGTCTCAAGTAGCCATCTGTAGCTCATTTACACACCGCTACAACCAGCTACTATGGGCGTACCTGGTGCAGCAGGGACAGCACATAGGCGTGCTCCAATTGTGGATTACGAGACGTCCGTACGCTGATAGGAGAAAGCAAAAATACCATGATTGGACAGGCATCGCAGGAGGCAGATTAATACTTGACGCTCGAGCAATTGTGTAGTGTGACTCGTCAGCTCCTTAAATATGCCGCCCTGTGCGGCGACAACCAATCGCAACGCAGGAGCTTCCTCCAATGATCGCTGAAGGGGGCGCGGAAACCCGGACCCTGTGTCACGCCCCAGCTACATAGCATGGTGTAGAAACAACCCTTCTGTTCCTTCTTTACACACCGATACAGCTCGCTACAATCGGCTTTGTTGCCATCTGTTTATGGGCAGTGCACGGATACAGATGTATCTGTAGCCGCTGTGTCGTCCCATCTTCAGACGCCGCTACTACGGGCGATATTGGCGCGACAAGCTACATTTGTAGCCTGTAGCGGGTTGTATCCATCCTGTCGTAGCGGCGTGTAAAGGGCCCCTAAGGGTTAAGTCTATTGTGGAGTGTGTAACACACTTACTTTGCAGACGCTGCAGGGATCTCTCCTCTTTGCTGGTGCTGACAGGCTGTATCCTGTATGGAGAGAATCACTTTCATGCAGAAACACAAGGGAAACAGTTCCAGGGTTTTCCGTGTTTACTCTCTGTTCTTCAAGTCACTTTACAGCTCAGTTACAGTTCTTACAAAGTTCAAGTACAGTTCTTAATACACGGGCACATTCTCCCTCTCCGGGTTCCCTTTGCTCTGCAGCCAGGCCTCTCTCTCTGTGACCCCTCACACAGTCTTTAGTGTCCTTTCCGGGCTATTACGGTCTCCGTCTCCACGGGTGTGTGTGAAACGCTGGACAGTATGGCAGTGACTCGGGCCCCTGTGGGTCCTTAGTTTGTCACTGAGCAGCCTGTCCTTTGGGGTAGGGATCTCAATCTGGAACTAAGACCCCCCGTTGTGTTGTTTGGGGATGCCGGGTAAACTACGGTCCCCTCTACAGCCGACACTCTACTTCAGCCCAGCCACAAGCAGTCATCAAGTCTGAGGCTCTACCAGGCTCCTTTCTCTCTGTTCCTCTCGGTATCATAGGAGGGACTTCTCCACCTGCAGTCAGTAGCTTCAGCTGCGTTCCTACGGCCCGGGTATCACCGTCCCTCTCAGTCCTCTCACACTCCTGGTGGTATCAGCTTCGGACGGGCTTTCTCTCTCCTCCGGCTCACACTGGCTCGGTACAGATTCTGCGCTCCTAGGCCTTACAGTCACAGGACGTGTGATTTCCAGTCTTTGCTTCTCAGCCTACTGCAGCCTACTGACTTCCTTCCTCCTCCCCCCTTCCCATATACTGTCAAGTCACCTGACTACGGGTGTGCCCAACCCACTCCTCCAAATCCACCACCCCTCAATCTCATAGAGTATCTAATCTCAGGGCTGGATGCTACCTTCTCCTACACGTGGGTTGTGTGGGCTGTGAGGGTGTTGTTGTGCAACAGTTGTGCTGCAGTTCCCTTTGCGGCCTCCTGGACGCAGGCGCTCCACACATGTATTGTCAATGAATGAGTGTTTCATATTGTAAACCCTTTTGGGACGTACAGTACAGGACCCACAACATGTTTGACATAAATAAATAATAACTATCAATTCTTAATCGCCTTATAAATCTCTGCTTGATGTAATTTAATAGTACCGTTAATTGTTTACTTCCATGGGATACAGCTCTGTCCTTGTCGTGTGGTCACAATAGTAATTACAGTACAATTATCAGCGCATCTGTGGGATCTTCACATGACTGAGACAATCAACGTCCACATTCATTGACGGCAGACATCGACTGACAAAAATAGAGTTATTGTCACCAGTTATTAGGAGATTTGGGATAGCTCTGGATCTGCTGGATTTAAAATGTACCGTGTTTCCCCGAAAATAAGGCGCCCCACGAAAATAAGGTGCCCTGGGGATTTGGCCAGGGTGTCTAATATAAGGCACCCCTCGACGTGGCAGGCAGGATAAAAAAAATTCATACTCAGGTGCTTCTGCCGCCGCCATTGTTCCTCCGGAGCTTATGTGGCGCCTCGCCACGCGGGCGTCACAGAGGGGTACTGCACCCGTAAAAGAGGTGCAGATACTCCAGCTGCAGGTGGATCATAGTATGGTGGGTGGTACCCATTCACCAGCACTTCCACACCAGATTACACGATGGGAGGTTACCCGGGAAGGAACAAAACCACCTCTAGGGGGAACAAGAAGCGCTTTTTGGAGAAGAGAGGTCTTTGCCTCTAAGTGTGAGTGCTTAGGGTCTCTCGGCTGAGGGACCAGGGGAGATGGAAGAAGAGGATAGGGTTTGAGGAAAGATCCCAGGAGCAGACAGCCAAAAATGGAGTTAGAAAGAACTTGAGGTAGTTCATCCCTGAAAGCTTACTGGCACCAGAGCTCGCACCTGTGGGATACTATAGGACCACAGAAAATCCGGAGACCCGTGGAATCTACACTTCTCCCGGGCACCTGAGCGACCGAGAGAGGTTACCAGGCACTGCTTGATGGGCGAGCGGCCAGCCAGCAGAAGGTTATCCGACGGGAGCAAAAGAGAGAGAAAGAAGGAGGTCAGGTTGGCTATAAGGAACTAGACTTCACACCACCACTGGGAAGCAGAAAAGGAACAGACGAGGGTAGAGCACAAAGGCACACACCAAGGGTCCACCATAAAACCTAAGATCTGCCTGCAGCCACCTGTTCACCTACCTGTCCTCACACCATCAGGAGTGCTGCACTGTAACTTTGTATGCAACTAATACACATGTCAGTAAAGTACCCGGAGGAACAGTGACTTTGGACTTAACATGCTTTCTTTGCATGAACTTGTTTCCTTACAGGAACGCTGCCCCGGAGGTCCAGTCCTACCTGTGCAGGACTTCACCATCTCAGCCGCGATACCATCTACCTCCGGCGGACTGTGGTGGTGCTGGTGCACGTTCTTCAGCACAAACAGTTCCAACAGTACAGTTCTCAATGACTCACCGTAGCCGGGACTTCACGGGGCAGGTGTTTTTCTTCTCCCTGTCATGGAACCGCGCCTGCCGCTGTGGGGCCCGGTGGTCCAGATCAATTGGGTTGGCTGAACAGATTAAGGGTTGATATGCTGTCGTGACGCCACCTGTGAGAGTTCCGATGAGTTCACCGGCGCTGCTTGGGCCTCCGGGGGATGGGATGCAGCAAGATGGAACGCTCCCCACAGGACGAGCGGGAGTCCCTGGAGCCAGGAGCTGCACAAGATGTTGTGAGACAGCTGTGGTGCTTCTAACATGTGGAGATGGACAGTTCTGAAAAAGGCACGGACACTGATAGTCTCTGTAACGGGTATTTTACTGTATCCAGCAGGTGAGACATGGTATACAGGTAACGGGTAACGGACTGGGTGGACTCAGCAATGACCGGTGTGGTTTCAGAGCTCTGCGGTGTTCCTCCATTTTAAGCTTGTTCTAAGTGAGTTGCCGATGTCGCCTTTGTGTGCCAAGGTCGGGTACAAGGAGTTACTTAAGTTTCCCTGCCGGTGTGTACGTTCCGGTGTGAGGGGTAACCTGGGTCCTTTTGGTGGGTACTCCGCTGGCAAGACAGCTCTGTTTGCAGCGGCGGTGGGGTACTCCTGTAGAGTGGTCCCTCTACTCCTGGTTTGCATAGCAGTGATAAACGACTACCAGCTTCGGAGCCAGTGATCCGGTTGTAGATGGCGCGCGGTGTATTTTGACCTGTGGATGTTCGCCCAGAATGCGGTTGTTGAGGCACCGGGGTAATGGCGCTCAACCAGTGGAGGCCTAGGGGCTGCACGGAACTGTGCAGAGCCCCCTCTCCTACGTTCCTCCCGGCCACGTGTCTTTCTTCCTTCTTCTACATTCTCCTCTAACACTCTCTACTCCTACACTCCGCCCACCAGGACCTTATTGGCCCTCTATGCTAGTGTGCATGTAGGGTATGAAGCTCTAAGTTTTAACCATGTCATTGCTTAGTCAGAGAATATTGCAGCTGGACTCTGGGCTGCAATACACTCCTGTGACGCACTCGTTGCGGGGCACCACACTCCACCTTGGGAAATTACGCTTGTCCCCAAGTGTCACGAAACCCCAACATTACAGAGAATTTTTACATTTTTATTAATAACAGGTAATAAACGCTTTTATTAATAACAGGTATGCTTGTGGTTTTCTTCCCTTTTAGGGAGGCACATGACTTAACTGTTGCAAGTAACAAAACCGGTATAAACAGGTTAACCATTGCAGACCCGGCGGGCAGTCTACTGTCCTTAATGTAAGTCCAAGTGTTTTGCCGCTGGGCCGCTCTTCTGGCAGTCAAACGGGGAAAGTCATTTTCAAAGTTCAAATAGAGTTATTTGTGTATAGAAAGGCGCTGGGAGCCTAAATCAGGCAGAACAGCCTCATGACAATTACAGAGGGGAAGGAGTGAAGGGGTTAATAGGGGTGTATGGGGACTAAGGCTGACCTGCACTGTGGAGGTGCAGGGGTTTGGATTGATGAGGGGAATAAGGGGCAAGGGGAGGTACCTCCTCTTGTGCTGCTGGAACCTACAGCCCACCCACTTGCCCCTTTTGGTTGGGTAATAATTTGTGTGTTGTGAGGGACTCGCCCCTGGCGGGGACCGTGGGATACTTGGAAACGGGCCCTCTCGTCGTCGACTGGGCTGCGGGATGTCACAGTGGTGTGACCCGGTCAGTGATCCCCTCGTCGGGCGACCAGTTAAAGGGAACCTGTCAGCTAGTTTATGTCCCCCCAGCTATGACTGTCTGTAGCTGCAGCTTTATAATACTATTCTAATCATCCCTGTCTGAGCTCATAGTGCAATGTTAAAGGTGAAAGAAAAGCATTTACATTTCCTTGTGTAATGAGACAGTCTGTCTCCAGCATGGAGAACGGAGACTGTTTGGCAGGTTAATAGTTAACATTTCAGCCTTATGTTAGAGCATGTTGGGAGACTTGATGTGATGTGACAACAATAGGTAGAGCTAAGTCCCCATAGGACATAATGAGTTTGCTCGCTTAGCTCCACCCACCATAGTTACATGATTGTTACATCACACAGGTCCTTTAGCCATGCAAGTTAATAGTGAGTTAACTATTATCCTGCCAGACAGTCTCCCTCCTCCAAGGTGTAGACTGAAATGTAAGTGTATAAATGCTTTTTTTCACCTTTTACATTGCACTATGAGCTCAGACAGGGTGATTAGACTAGTATTATAAAGCTACAGATACAGATAGTGATAGCTGGGGGTGTATAAACCACCTGACAGGTTCCCTTTAAAAAGGGGGATTTGAAAAATTGAGAAAAATAAAATAAGAGCAAAAATAAAAGTGTTTGTGGTGATGCTACCCATGGAATGCGGCCGGTATAGCCGCTGCTGCAGTCGGGACCTCTGGGGATGATGGAAGTAGCAGCGAGGATGGTTCAGCTCTCCACAGGAAGAGCAGGTCCCCAGGGCAACCTTAAAGTTTATGGATGTGATAAGGGGAATGGTAGGCCAGCAGGGCTGTGCTGCTGACAGGGCTCCAAGTCACGCTCAGGCAGGCTGCTGTTACCGTCTCGGCAAATTAGTCTACCTCTCCTCAGGCGCGAAAATCACAGTCTCACACAGTGCTGAGCTTCAACCCGGTTTACTTCACTTTCTCAGCAGATGGTTACAACACAGTGCAGTGGCGATTTAGGTGTGTTCAAAGCAGCCGAGATGCATCGTTCAAATCACCCCCTTTCGTGTTCCTTTCATAGGCCTATTGGTCTGTCCGCATGCCAGCTACAATCCAGCTGCCATGGGCTTTTGGTGGGCGACCAGCCTGGTCCCCTAGCCCTAGTATGGCGGCCTTCTTTTCGCTGCACCAGAGGTTAGGTCGCAGGACATAAAGACCCCGGAACCCCGAATGTTCGTAGTTGGAGCGTAGAGCATTCTGGCCACTTCAGCAGAGCCGCCGCCCTGGTTGCTGCCCAGTCCCTCAGCGTTCCCGCTAATTCGAACACACCTAGGACTCCTTCTGTCTCTCACTGCGGTCTGCAGCCCGGGACCCAAACAAGCTTCATGGTGGCACAGGCTGCCAGGTCCGTGTCCTTTTAGTCCCGTTGTTGGTGTTCTCGCCTCTCCTTCTGACTGAACTTGACTCCTCAACTTGACTTGGCTGACTGGCTCACTGAACTTGGTGTTGTCTAGTTTTTGTTGCCTCTCCTGACTGAGTCCTGTCCTAACCCAACCCTCCACTTGTCTCCTCCCGCCATCCCGTTGCTGGGTAAAGAGTCCCTAGTCTTGGAATCGAGAGTGTGTGTTGTGTGTGTGTTTGGGGTGACTGGACTTTCTGATCCCGGTTGCTGCACCATCTAGTGGCGACCGCTCCACAGGGGCGCCACATAAGGAGAATGTATTGTATTAAAAAAAGAAAAATTAAAAGTTTTGTAGATATGCTAGTGTATTTGTGACTTGATGTGTTAAATGCGAAGGCATGTGTCATTTTTTGTAAAAAAAAAAAATATATATGGGTATATATATAAAAAAAATGAAATAAATAAATGAAAATGAAGCTTAAAAAAGAAAGAAAAAGACAAACAAAAAAAAGAGTGTAGGAAATACACTGTGTGCAGAATTATTAGGCAAATGAGTATTTTGATCACATGATACTTTTTATACATGTTGTCCTACTCCAAGCTGTATAGACTTGAGAGCCAACTACCAATTAAAGGGATCCTGTCACCTCCAGAACGCCTCCTAATCTACCAAAACATGTCCCTGCAGCATATTATCACTAATCTCACACTCCTTTTGTCTCCTAAAAGCATCCTGTGAAAGTGCATAAAAACATTTTAACACTTACTCATTATTGATTATAATTAGCAGGGGCTATATTCTTTAGTCACCAGGGCGGGTTATTTGCAGGCTCCAGGATCCACCCTCTCAATGTCTGTTTGCTCTGCTTGTGCAGGCTTTATCCTCCCCCTTCTCTATGGCCGGCTTCAGACTGCGTTTGAGATCCGACCCGTAGCTGTCTGCTTCAAGCAGACAGCCGCGGACCGGATGAGCACACAGGACTGGGGGGCTATTATGCCCTCCGTTCCTGTGTGCAGCCGCACGCAGCTGCAGCCGCTGACAGGTCAGGACCGCGGCGCCCGCGGTCCTCACCTATCAGCAGCAGGAACTGCGTGCGGCTGCACACAGGAGGCGGGATAATTGGTCATGTCCTTCGGTGAAAGGCCACTATTGGTGAATAGTGGCTTCTGGTACAGCAAGTTAATTAGCAGGCGTCGGTCCTGCCAAAGTTATGTAGGTATTAACCGTGGGGTGTTAATACCTCTATCTTTGGGCTGGTTTGGTGACGGCCAGGGAGGTTGGGAATTAACGGGCGTAGGTACTGCTAAGGGTAGGGGTATTAATTGTAGGGTGTTAATACCTCTATCCCTGGGCTGGATTGGCAATGGCCAGGGTGGTTGGTAAGGGTGTGGGGGTCACTATGAGAAATAGTGGCTTCTGGTACAAAAGTTAATTAGCAGGCATAGGTCTTGTAAAGGTTAGGGCATTAACCGTGGGGGGTTAATACCCCTTTCTCAGGGCTGTTGGTAGTGCGGCCAGGAAAACAACTAAAAGGGGGGTTTGCCTCTGGACTAGATCCATTAATAGTTGGTAGTTATATGTGTGGGGTCGCCCTATTGGTGGGCACCTCAGCTTGGTGTAAATGACACGCCCACTCCAGAGCCGGGGCTACTCAGGAATCGGGCAGCAGTTGTTTTTCTCAGTTCTTTTCACGGGCACAGAAGAGAGTCGAGACCCGGTCCCGTAACCCTGGTGGTGTTATTTAAAAAAAGGGGAATTCTAATGGGGATGACGGGGAATTAGTGACGCAACCTGCGATGTGCGGCTATATGTGGCCACCACTGCTTCAGAATCTCTGGGGAAGATGACTGGCAGCTTAGGTGGTTTCGCTCCCTGCAAGTGAAGCAGTTCCCCAGGGCAGTGAGTAGGGAGATCAGTTCAGGGACTTTGGCCGGTGTTCATTGAGTCATCAGCACCTCTGGATGTCTTGTGGCCTCTGCAGCCGGTGGTCGCCACTCAGGAAAGTCTCACACAAGTCGGTTGGAGTTCTGTACCTTTACTGTAACGTTTCAACCAGGTCACCGGGTGCTTTCCTCTGCCAATCTCCGGTTTCAGCGGATTCTCTAGAACCGGGACTGTGTCGTCGAGACCCTCTTAGGTGTTCCTTACTCCTACGGTGTTTTCTCCTCTCTGGTGGGACTATCAGTACTCCTAGTTCGTCTCGCCTCTCCACTCAGCGCCTCCGCACACAGAACTCAGGTACCGACAGCCACGGGTGATCAGTTGTACCACTCTCTGGTACTGTCCCCTAGTTCGGCCACCTTCTCCAAGTTGTGTCGGGTGTTCGGCCGCAGCTCCCATTAGGAACTCGGGGCCTCTGGTTTCAACGGTTCGGGCATATAGCATCCGCGCCGTGTTCAGGGCTGGTTCCCTGTGTCGTCCACCAGCCCCTCTGTTTTCTCCCCAGATATGGGCGTATGGGGATCTATGTCTCGTTCCGTACCCTGAGGGCTCTGTTCTTCCTCCACACACATTGGTCGTTCCCTCCCGGGGCGAGCGTGACCGTGCTCCAGCTCGCGGGAGCTAACACCTCCGACCTCCTTCTCCTTTGCTGTTCTCCTCCCGACTCCCGTCCTGTTCTCCTCCCAAACTGACTCTACTCTACCTTTTTCCCCCTTGCTGAGACTGGGTCCTACCCCCGGGGTCCACCCACCATCCCATCCCGGGGTACTAAATGTGTGTAGTGCCTGTGGTGTGGGTCTCAACTTCACCATCCAGGTACCTAGAGAACAGGAGCACTACACTCCCGCTTAGGCTGGTTTCACACTACGATTTTGTTAAATCCGATGCTGTCCGATAAAAATCGGACAGCATCGGATCCGATTTAGCCCCCATGTTCTCCAATGGGGATCGGATCAGATTGGATGTGCACTTAATGGCATTCGATTTGCATCGGATCCAATTCTGTCCGATTCTGTCCGATTTTTTTCAGGAGACAAAATCGGAGACTGCTCCGATTTTGCTATCCGATTCAAAAATCGGATCGCATCAGATCCGATGTGATCCGATACGATCCGATTAAAATAATATGGGAGTCTATGGGAGATCGGATCGGATGGAAAATCGGATCCAATATCGGATCCGATTTTCTGTATTGAGCATGCTCACTACCCTGGACCACTCCCAAAACCTCCCACAGCCATTTAAATCGGATTCGATAAAAAAATTTGAGCATCCGATGCTGTCCGATTTTCATCGGACAGCTTTGGAAATGACAAAATCGTAGTGTGAAAGTAGCCTTAGGGAGGAGTGCACTGGCGGTTTGACCAGTGCTGCGTTACATAAATATTAATAAAAGGTGCTGTGGCCATTTTACTCCAAGATACGGCTGTTATGTGTTTATTCTACATATATAAAGGAGCATACCTCCCAACTTTTGAAGAAGAGAAAGAGGGACAATGTATGTGGGGTGATGTGTGCGGCGCGCATAGCAAATTTTAGGCCACGCCCCTGACCACACCCATTTCACAACTGGCCACACACATATCCACGCCCAAACCACACCCATTCAGCACTGCTGGTCACACTGTTTCATAAACAATAATTATAAACAGAAAAAAATAAATGTATTTACAAATGAATTAAAGTATTAATGCAAACTTGGTAAAAATATTTCTTTTAAATTAGAATGTAAAAGCTGCAGATTACAGAACAGCTCCACTCTATTAGATAAATTATCTTTAACAATCTTGTGCTTTTGGTTAATGGGAGGAATTAGAGAATAGTTGACTTATTTTTCTGCATATCTGCTGAAATCATGAGGAGCATTAGGGCCGCTTTAAGGCCACTTCACACACACAGATATCTGAGTCCAATATCTGAACAGATCTCTGGTTGCAGTGAAATCATGGATACATTGCTCCATGTTGTACACAGCCACAAAATGGAACAATGTATCCATGATTTCACTGCAGCCAGAGATCTGTTCAGATATTGGACTCAGATATCTGTGTGTGTGAAATGGCCTTTAGGCTGGGGTCACACACACAGATATCTGGGCAGATATTGTTCACAGATCTCTGGTTGCAGTGAAATCATGGACACATTGTTCCATTTGTACACAGCCACAAAATGGAACCATGTGTCCATGATTTCACTGCAACCAGAGATCTGTGAACAATATCTGCAGAAATATCTGTGTGTGTGACCCCAGCCTTACACACACCAACTTATCTGTCCAACTTCTGACCAACTTACTGGTTGCAGTGAAATCATGGACACATTGCTCCATATGTACACAGCCACAAAATGGAGCAATGTGTACATGATTTCACTGCAACCAGCAAGTTGTTCAGAAGTTGGACACAGAAGTTGGTGTGTGTAAAGTGGCCATTACCCTCACCTCTCTCAACAGTGAGGTCAAATTAAGCAGAATGACCGGCTGGAGTGTCTGTGACTATAAATCGGCAGCGGGCAGAACAGACAGACAGACTTGCCTGTCAATTCTAAGGGTACCTTTACACGTCGCAACATTGCTAGCAATGTCACTGGCAATTTGCTGGTTGCAGTGAAATCATGGACACATTGTTATATTTGTACACAGCAACAAAATAGAACAATGTGTCCATGATTTCACTGCAACCAGCAAATTGCCAGTGAAATTGCACTAGTGTATTTTTGGTTGAGTGCTATCCAAAAAAAAAAAAGATTGGAAGTGTAAAAAAATCGTCCCACTTTTCTGGATAAAAATCACACTGAAAGGCACTAAAAGCCGGGTTACACATACCGGTAGTGAGGATGGGATTTCTTGAAATCTCATCCACTATGCTATTACTGTACTACGCAGCGTTTTGGACGCAGCGGCAAGACGCTGCATCCAAAACGCTGCGTACACTGATCGTGTGCACGCACCCTTAGCAGTCCTGGCTCCTACAGAGCAGTTATCGGCTCCTCATCCCCTGGTTCCTGCATTACACACAGCTGTGTTACATTGTCACCTGTATAAAGACTCCTGTCCACACAATGAATCAGTCACCTCTAGGGATGAGCGAGTATACTCGTTACTATTCGGTACTCGCCGAATAGTACGGTACTCGGGCTACTCGTTACTCTGCGAGTTTCCTTGCGATTACTTGCTAAGTAACGAGTACAATGTAAGTCAATGGGAAATGCGAGTAATTGTACCTCACCCCGGAGAGAATAGCCAGATTTATCTCATCTCCGACTCGGGCACACCCCCACTGTTGGAAGGGGTGCCTGGTGATTGGAGACTCCCCGCATGTTTGGTGGTACTGCCCGGGTGTACGTACATTTTGGAGAGATGTTGAACGTATATTACTGGGAATTACTGGAATCCCTAATCCCCTCCTGCCACAGATGGCACTGCTGGGTATTGGATTGAATGCCATTCCTGGCCCTTTAAGACCCATCTACACTAATGTGTTGATTGCGGCGAGGCAATGTATTGCGGCTTGCTGGAAATCCCCTGTGACTCCTACTGCTGCGGATGTACTTGTCCGCCTCAACACTCACTTTCAGCATGAGTTGACCCTGTCCCACACAATTAAAAGGAGAACTAAGGTTCTGAGGTGGTGGGACCCGTGGGTGACCTCTGGGCATAATCTGGTCCAGATATAGAGTGAGCGCTCTAATACTAACACCTCTGTTATTGAATTATGTACGATATTACTGCAGCTTCTACCCCTCCCTACCCCCCCTACCCTCTCCTGGTTAGTCTTCTTTATTTGTATGTTGAGTTGATATGTATTGTAATGCTCCTGATTTTTTTGGTTATGTACCTTCCAAAAATTTCAATAAAACTTCATGTTTAAAAAAAAAAAAAAAAGGAAATGCGAGTAATTCCGAGCTTACTACAGGGATAAGAAACCAAGATTGCAGAACCAAGAGCCAATGCATGGCTTTTTTTTTTACACTCAAAACTCTATTATATACTAGATGGTGGCTCAATTCTAATGCATCGGGTATTCTACAATATGTATGTAGTTGACATACTGTGACTGACAGAACTTGTTCAGTCTACGTGAGTGAACTACAAAGCTCCTCCTGTCACCTCTCCTGTCACCGCTCCTCCGACTCTCCTCCTGTCACCGCTCTTCCTGTCCCCGCTCCTCCATCTCTCCTCCTGTCACCTCTCCTCCTGTCACCGCTCCTCATGTCACCGCTCCTCATGTCTCCTCCTGTCACCGCTCCTCCGTCTCTCCTCCTGTCCCCCTCTCCTTCGTCTCTCCTCCCGTCAGCGCTCGTTGTTCGCTCCTTCTGTCACCGCTCCTTCATCTCTCCTGTCACTGCTCGTCCATTGCTTCTCCTGTCACCGCTCCTCCTATCCCCGCTCCTCCGTCTCTCCTCCTGTCACCGCTCTTCCTGTCCCCGCTCCTCCGTCTCTCCTCCTGTCACCTCTCCTCCTGTCACCGCTCCTCATGTCCACGCTCCTCATGTCAACGCTCCTCATGTCACCGCTCCTCATGTCACCGCTCCTCCTGTGACCTCTCCTCCGTCTCTCCTCCTGTCACCGCTCCTCCGTCTCTCCTCCTGTCCCCGCTCCTTCGTCTCTCCTCCCGTCAGCGCTCGTTGTTCGCTCCTTCTGTCACCGCTCCTCCTGTCACCGCTCCTTCATCTCTCCTGTCACTGCTCGTCCATTGCTTCTCCTGTCACCGCTCCTCCTATCCCGCCTCCTCCGTCTCTCTCCTGTCACCGCTCCTCCTGTCCCCGCTCCTTCGTCTCTCCATCTGTCACCACTCGTCCATTGCTCCTCCTGTCACTGCTCCTCCTATCCCACCTCCTCCTGTCACCGCTCCTTCGTCTCTCCTCCTGTCACCTCTCGTCCATCGCTCCTCCTGTCACCGCTCCTCCTGTCACCGCTCCTTCGTCTCTCCTGTCACTGGTCGTCCATCGCTCCTCCTGTCACCGCTCCTTCGTCTCTCCTGTCACCGCTCGTCCATCGCTCCTCCTGTCACCGCTCCTCCTGTCACGGCGGATTTCCGTTACAGACAGAAAGACGCGATTAGACAATTATATTGTAGGATGTAGCAGAGCTGGTGCTGTATTTTTTGTGCATTGTGATGTCTGTATGTCCTGCAATAGATTGACCTGCACTCCAAATAACAAACTATGAACGATACACAAACCATTTCAGCTCTGCTATGTCAAACTCAAATGTGCTACATCTACACTTATATACTGCTCCCAGCCTTCCAACAGTTGCCATGTATATATTTAGATGTAGCAGAGCTCATGCTGTGTTGTTTGTGCATTGTGATATCTGTGCTGCTGTAGATTGAGCTGCTCTCCTATAACAAACACTACAATGCCACCTGACCACCTCAGCTGTGGCGGTGTCACATCTTCCATGATAGCGGACGCTTCCACTGTGGGAGGAGTGTCATGCAGTGATGGCCTGACATGCTCAATCGCACAGAGGGAGAGATGCAGGATATCATGGAAGATGTGTCACCGCAGTACGGGGAGTGGGTAACAACGAGGGGGAAGGGGGCTGAGAATTCACAATGCGGTGAGGGGTGACAAAGGGGGGCTGAAAGGACGGACACTTCAAATAGCCGGTGGGAAAGCCGACTTCACCGCCCACTTTCCCGGCAGCTATTTAAAGTGAAGCGCTGTCTCTCTGTAACGGAAATCCCACGTCACTGATTGGTCGCGGAGCAGCCAATCAGCGATGCAGGATTTCCGTTACAGAAAGAAAGACGCGATAAGGCAATTTGATAGTAGGATTACACACATACACACTTGAGACTGCTGTGGGCTGAATACACAATAGCTATATACATAATAGAGAATACACAATAGAGATGGCTGCTGGCCGTATAGACAATGGGGATGGCTGCTGGCCGTATAGACAATGGGGATGGCTGCTGGCCGTATAGACAATGGGGATGGCTGCTGGCCGTATAGACAATGGAGATGGCTGTAGGCTATAAACACAATAGAAAATACACAATAGAGACTGCTGCTACTATCCATCCATCCCATTGTCACCTCCAGGTTACTATCTTCGGCTGTAATAGCGCCTTACCTGACTCCACACTCCTGATCCCGGATCCCGACTGCTTCTTCCTCTGCCGCTCCTGGTCTCCCGCTTGCCGTCACCAGTCGACACCCTGCACCAGCCAGCATTCGGTGGCACCCAGAAGCCGCCAGCACCCGGCACCAGCCGCCAGCATCCGACAGCCGGCATCAGGCAGCACCCAGCAGCCACCAACACCCAGCAGGCAGCCGGTGGCAGCCGCTAGCATCCGGCACCAGCCTCCGGCACCAGGTGGCAGCCGCCGGCATCAGGTGGCAGCCGCCGGCACCAGGTGGCAGCCGCCGGCACCAGGTGGCAGCCGCCAGCACCCGGCACCAGGCAGCACCTGGTAGCCACCAACACCCAGCAGGCAGCTGCCGGCACCAGGTGGCAGTCGCCAACACCTGGCACCAGGTGGCAGCTGCCAGCACCCGGCAGCAGGTGGAAGCCGCCAGCACCCGGCACCAGGTGGCAGCTGCCAGCACCCGGCACCAGGTGGCAGCCGCCAGCACCCGGTAGCCACCAACACCCAGCAGGCAGATGCCGGCACCAGGTGGCAGTCGCAAACACCTGGCACCAGGTGGCAGCTGCCAGCACCCAGCACGCAGCCACCAGCACCCGGCAGCAGGTGGAAGCCTCCAGCACCCGGCAGCAGGCGGCAGCTGCCAGCCAGCACCAGGTGGCAGCCACCAGCACCCGACACCAGGTGGCAGCTGCCAGCACCTGGTGGCAGGTGGCAGCTGCCAGCACCTGGTGACAGGTGGCAGCTGCCAGCACCCGGCAGCCGCCACCAACTGGGAGCCGCCAACTGCCGGCACCAGCCAGCTGCCGGCACCCTGGAGCCACCAGTACCAGCCGCCGGCCGCAGCGATGTGCCGGCGGCGGGATATTCAAATGTCCTCCTCCAGTCTCTTAGTGAGCCTGCAGCTCACCGCCGAGGCCTGTGAAGGGAGATGCAAAGGCAGCCGGCCGGGGCGGGGCGGGCCGGATGACTGAGGTGGGGGAGGCGGGACTCACTCACCCGAGGACACACAGCCTCGGTCTGGCCCTAACTGCGTCACTGAATCCACCGGCCTGGGGGGGCAAATGCCTCCCTGCAACCAGGCCCAGTCTGCCACTGAGGCAGACACCGAGACCTACATGGTGTCATCAGAGGGGGGCGTGGCGCTGAGTTTCAGTGCACAGTGCGGGACATGTAAGATCCCGATAGGGACACCGGGGCAGTGTCGGCAAATCGGGACTGTCCCGGTGGATCCGGGACACTTGGGAGGTCTGTAAAGGAGGCATCTGTAACAAGAGAGGTGATTAGCAGAACACGATCAAATCCCTCAAGACATTGCCAATAATTTTCATACTTCAAGCCACATTCTGACTAGACGTGCCCGTCCTCACTCAATACTATACAAGTGCATTGTGGACAGAAGTATGTTCTCACATTTAGTCTATATACTCATATTTACAATTGTAAATATACTTCAAATAGTGTAATTGGTATAAGGTATGGAGACTTCAGTGAGACACAGGTTTTCCCTTCATTGTGGATTGCACTTTCTTTGCCTCTGTGCACTAATTCCCCTTCAGCAGTCTCGTGCTTTGATATAGCACAAAGGCCAAGAGATAAACGGCAGATGTTCAGACATATTAACATAAAAACCTGGATTGCAGACATAAGGGTGTGCACTTGATTTGCATGAAGGAATATCTTTTATTCACACTTCACAAACCACAGGTTTCATAAGGACATGATGTAATCAGGGTTAGAAAAAAACTGTAAATCCATTCACTGAATTCAGTATATTATCATACATGAAGCATGTAATCAGATACCCAACGCAATAGAAGAGCAGTAAGGATTGTCCTCTGAGATTACCTGGGCCACCATGTATGTGTGCAGCAGGTCACATGTGGCTTCATATTTCTGAACATGAGCAGTTCTTATGGCCGCTTTACACGTCCCAATATCATTCCGATATTGGATACAATGGCACGGGAGCGCACACGTTTTTGGCACTAGTCCAAGATCGCATAGGAGCTGTCACACAGGGAGATATCGTCAGGCTACTTAACTGCGATGTCTACGCCCCCTCCTTTGCGCTGTGTTCGAGCGACCCAGGGAACGGCCATTTAACATGGGAGAGAATAGGGGAAGTTGTGCTCCAATTCGGTGTTGTGCTGTCACACAGCACGATCCTACCACATCGTCCATCCAATATCGGGCAGTTGGAGAGCCTGCACAATTCCCCAACGATATCGTTTTGGCATCGTTCTTGCATCGCATTGCTCATTTACACCACACAACGCACGAACGATATCGACGGCAACGCACGAACCACGTTACTTTTTATAGTTGTTGGACAACCATATCGTGCCGTGTAAAGCGGCCATCATTATCTTGTAGATTGTAAGCCCTGGCTGGCACATTTACCCACAGAACCAGCCTGTCAGTAATGTACTGTACTTGTTTTGCTCTATATTTTCTGCCTAAACAATTTTCATGTGTCCTGTACAACATGGGGATTTAGAAACATAAAAGTCGTCAGAATTTTTCTTCATCCATCTAAAGTTTTATATCTGTAAGTGAATTTAATATTCCTTTTGTTTCCTCATAAAAAATGGAAGACATAGCTCCATCATTCTGGGATCAGATGTGTCATCAGGAGTCTCGTCATAGCGGAACCACAGATTGGTTATTAGGGATTGGGTGCGTAACATTTTTTAATTTGGGAAATAGTCATACATTGCGTATTTGTTGCAAAATGTTTAGCAACTTTTCCATAAACCTCAGTTTAGTTTATAAGGGTGGGTTCAGATATATTATTTAGAGGCTGTGCTGTGCTATATATATTGTCTGGAGGCTGCTGCTATGCCTGTGCTGTATACATTATGTGGCGGCTGTGCTGTATATAGTATTTGGAGGCTGTGCTGTACTGTATAAATAATATACAGGCTGTTATGGGCTATATTTATTATTTGGAGGCTGTGCTGGGCTGTATATATTATTTGGAGGCTGCTGCTGGGTTGCCACAGCCTCCAAATAATATATACAGCCCAGCACAGCCTCCAAATAATATATGGTATACAGCCTTCAAAGAATATATGCAGCCTGGAACAGCCTCCAAATAATATATAAAGCCCAGCACATCCTCCTAATAATATACACAGCCCAGACCCTCTTTATTATGTATATACAGCCCAGCAAAGCCTCCAAATATATACATCCTGCAAACCTCTATATTATATATTCAGCCCTGCAGCAGCCACTATATTATATATACAGCCCAGCAGCAACTTCTATATTATATATAAATCACAGCAGCCTCTACATTATATATAGTCCTACACCGTATATATATACTATATATACATCCCACCCTGGAGCCTCTAGAATATATATACACAGCCTGTAGCATCTGTATTATATTCATGAATCGTGGTATGTCTTAAAGGGACCCACTGAGACTGTTTCATCTGGGGCCCGCAAAAACCTGGAGCCGGCCCTGGTGCACATTTAGTATTTGGTGCAAACATTTCTGCAGCTCTTAGCAGGAAAAACACAGCGGCAAAAATGTGAAATTTGGCCACGTGATTTATGTTGTTTTGGTTCATATTTTTGCCGTTCATTGGAATGGGTGCACGCTGCAACACAAACTCTGCAAGAAATGACATGCTGCAGATATCAATTGACAACAAATCTGCAAGGAGACAAAAAACTCAAAAGACTTCAGGAACCTTATTGACTTTGCTGCCATCAGGATCCCCTTCGCGCTTTGTGACAAATCTGCACTCAAATGCACAAAAAACATGATAAAAATGCAACATGTCCACACAACCTAAAATTTCATGCACCTACAGAAATCACACCATTCACATTCATGTTAACAGATTTACCAGGACTGTCCAGATTGTTCGAAAGCAACTCTGGCAAATGTTGGGATGGTTTGGAAACATTCCTGGGTAGGATTGAGGTATTCCTGTCTAGACAGTTGGTGTCATGAATGTATAAATATGCCATTAAAGGGGTTTCCCACAAACAAAGTACATTTTATTCAATAGATCTTGGTTTAATAATACTTTCCAAAATTAGATGTGTTAAAAAAAATGTTCCTGTGCTGAGATAATCTTATATATGTGTCCCTGCGATGTACTGTGTAATGGATGTGTCTGACCGTACAGGGACATGGTCTGATCATACCACATCTCCTATGCAGAAATAATCTTATATATGTGTCGCTGCGATGTACTGTGTAATGAATGTGTCTGACCGTACAGGGACATGGTCTGATCATACCACATCTCCTGTGCTGAGATAACCTTATATATGTGTCTCTGCTATGTACTGTGTAATGGAAGTGTCTGACCGTACAGGGACATGGTCTGATCATACCACATCTCCTGTGCTGAGATAATCTTATATATGTGACTCACCGTGGGCCAGGGGACTCAGGTCTCAGGCGCAGTCTGTAGGTCACGGTCTCGGCGCCTGAGGCTGTGGGCCCGGCGGTCAATAAAAGGGGGAAAGTAAAATAATAAAAAGAAATAACGGATTAGTTTGTGACGCCACCTGTAGGGCTACGGTGATGGCACCGGGGCTGCTTGGACCTCTCTGGAGTGATGGGCGGTAGCAAGGTGGAACCGCTCCCTGCAGGACGAGCGGGGTCCCCGGAGTTGAGAGCTGCAACGGAGTAATAGAACAGCTTGGTTGTTTCTGTAAAGCAAGGTAATTGAATGGCAGTTCTGGAATAAGGCTCGGACACGCTGCTCACTCTGTACGAGTTCTTTACTCTGGTAAATGGCAGCTTTACAAGGTATGCGATGGTGTCGGCTGAGGCAGTGGACCGGGTGGTTCTGGCAATGAGCAGTGTCCCCCTGAAGCTCCACAGGTGTCTTTCTCTATCACTGTCTGTTCCTTCACTTCGCTGCTCTGCTATACCCGCGTAAGAGCACTGAAGACCCTCGGTTGGGATTCCGTGTGGATCCGGACTCACGGTCCCTGGCCTTCAATGGTGGGTGCTCCTGGTATAAGCTGCGGTAGGTGGTAGTTTGTGAGTCGGGCTCCTAGGAAGCCTACGACCACTCCAGGTTCTGTGGTTCAGGGATGTAGCCTGCTGGAGCACCTCGGAGCCGGTATTCCGGGTTCTGTGGACTGGGCCAGGATAGTCAGTTATCCTTTCTATTCTTTGGCCTCTCCCTCTCTCTTCTGGGTCACCAGGTTGAGGTGCCCTCCCAGTTAGCTTTCTCAGTGCTTCTCTGTAGCTTCTCCAACTCTGCTACATTAGAACTTTCACTTTGTTCTCTCAGTGCTGCACGGCCTGTGCAGCTCCTTTCTGTAGCTTCTCTCCTGTCACAACTTGACTTCTGCACTGTTCTGTTCTCACTTCCTGATCGCTTTACTGCTCTCCCACTCACTATATCACCTAGCTCTCTTCTCACCGGGACCTGATACCCTAGCAACAGGTGTCTGATTGGTCCCCTATCACTAGGTGTGTGTGTGTAGTGTTGGAGCTTCAGGATTCTTCTACCCATTGCCAGAACAAAGGATATGGCACCTTCATTCAGGGGTGCAGTACCCTTTTTTGATGCACTCATAGTGGGGCGCCACATATGTGTCCCTGCTATGTACTAGAAAGCAGAGATTGACATAGCAATGAGGAAAAACGGCAGCACGTGGAGGAAAATTGTATAAAACTTAACTTTATTGCAGATCCATAAAAAAATGTATATAAAAATAATGCAATGTGCAGCAGTCAGATCAGTCCATAGGACGGTTAAGAGCGATTTGTTTTGGCTAAAACGGAAGCCTTAATCATGATCTATGTACTACGGTATGTAATGGATGTGTCTGACCGTACAGGGGCATGGTCTGATCATACCACATCTCCTGTGCTGAGATAATCTTATATATGTGTCCCTGATATGTACTGTGTAATGGATGTGTCTGACCGTACAGGGACATGGTCTGATCATACCACGTCTCCTGTGCTGAGATAATCATGTGGAGCCCACTGGGATGGGGTACTCGGTACCGGACCGGGGTACTGCTGGGGATGTCACGGAGGTCCTGGTCCGGACCGTGTCCCGGGTTCCGCAAGTAAATGGGCGGATATTTGCAGGGGAGTTTGTCGAGATGCCACCCACAGGTTGTGGTCAGGGTGACCACTGCTGCTGCAGAACCTCCGGGGATGATGTTTGGCAGCTGGAGATGGAACAGCTCTCCGCAGGTAGAGCCTGGTTCCCCGAAGCAGTGATAGTTAAAGTCTATGGTGGATGCTATAGATGCTGCAGTGTAGGGATGATAGTGGAGATGATAGGAACAGTTTGTGAGGGAGCTTTGAGGGAGAGCAGGGTTTGCAAGGATTATAATGGGGGTTGTAGTCGACACAGGCACTTACTTTGCAGTTGCAGCACTGGTTGTCTTGGTGCTGGATGAGGTTTTGTAATAGGTGCAATTCACTTACTTTCCTGCTGCTTCAGCCTTGTCCCTCAGCTTGTGGTGAAAGCAGTGTTTGGCTCTGCAGATGGGGATCTCTGCTGTTGAATATATGGCAAAGGGTGCAATTAACACACAGACTCACGGTTTTGTAGTTCTCCAAAGCTTTACTATAGTTGTTGTTCAGCAAGTACTGTCCACGGAGTCTGTGATGGGGCCGGGTTGCTCCCACCCTGTCCAAGTTCTTGGCTTCCCACTGCTGCGCTGTGTGTGGCCCTGCTGCTGCTTGTAGCTGAGCTGCTGGCACTGTCTCTCCTCACAATAACCCCCTTTGCTAGGCAACTTGAGTCTTTCCGTGTGCTTCTGACCCCGCCGTGTTGCTTTGCTGAGGTACAGTGTAGATCTACAACCTCCAGTATCCCGGTGTTCACTGTGCTGTGTGTGTCAGTCACAGTTTTGGATCCGGTATCCGGTCTGTGCGCTCCTCCGGGGCGGGTTGTGAAGTCACTCAGTCTCCCAGATGTGTTCCTCTGTTTCCTGTGCTCCTTGCCTCAGACCCTGGCTAGGCCTGGAATCGAGGAGCAGACTGTAGAGAAGCCTGAGGCAGCCTCTTTACACTACAGTCTCTCTTTCAGTTCTCCCAGGAACTGGACTAACTACTTCCTCTTGACCCAGAATATATAAGGGAGCTGCTTTAGCTCCCCCTTCTAGCCCAGAGGTGCTAGTGCAGTGTCCAGTGTTGTGTGGGGAGTTAACCCTTTGTGTTGTTTCTGTGGCACATTAATCCCTGGGGTGCAACAATCATATGTACAGTACAGGCTAAAAGTTTGGACACACCTTCTCATTCAAAATGTTTTCTGTATTTTCATGACTATGAAAATTGTAGATTCTTACTGAGGGCATCAAAACTATGAATTAACACATGTGGAATTATATACTTAACAAAAAAGTGTGAAACAACTGAAAATATGTTTTATATTCTAGGTTCTTCAAAGTAGCCACATTTTGCTTTGATTACTGCTTTGTACATTCTTGGCATTCTCTTGATGAGCTTCAAGAGGTAGTCACCGGAAATGGTCTTCCAACAGTCTTGAAGGAGTTCCCAGAGATGTTTAGCACTTGTTGGCCCTTTTGACTTCACTCTGCGGTCCAGCCCACCACAAACCATCTCCATTGTGTTCAGGTCTGGTGACTGTGGATGGTAGGTCATCTGGCATAGCACCCCTTCACCTTCGTACCTCCTCCTCCATGCTTCACGGTGGGAACTAGGCATGTAGAGTCCATCCGTTCACCTTTTCTGCATCACACAAAGACACAGTGGTTGGAACCAAAAATCTGAAATTTGGACTCCTCAGACCAAAGCACAGATTTCCACTGGTCTAATGTCCATTCCTTGTGTTCTTTAGCCCAAACAAGTGTCTTCTGCTTGTTGCCTGTCCTTAGCAGTGGTTTTCCTAGCAGCTATTTTTCCATGAAGCCCTGCTGCACAAAGTCTCCTCTAAGGGTACCTTTACACGCCGCCACAGAGTGCAGCAACCGGTAGCCACCGCACGTGCACGCGCGCGTTTACCGGTCGCCGATGCCGCGTATACACGCCGCCACAACGTGCTCCACTGAAGGTATTTTTGTTCCCCGGAACTGCCGACAGCTCCTGCAGCTTCCCTCCTGTGGAGTACCTTCCCTGGTTAACACGCCGCTACCACAAAGGAATGTGGGCATACTGTACATATTGAACGCCATAACTACATAGGCGTGACAGAGTTGTGTATTACGTGACGCTCGTACGGTGATTGGACAATGCAATAGCATCATGATTGGCCAGCCTGCGCAGGAAGGCTGGCTAATACATGACGCTATTGCAAATGTGTAGTGTGACTGGTCAGCTCGTGGAATATGGCGCCCTGTGCAGGGACAGCCAATGGTTACACAGTAGCCCCACCAATGATAGCTGATGGGGCGTGGTAACCATGACACTGTGGCACACCCCTGGGATTTCACTAGGGCACGCAAATACCGTGCCTGTGCCCCGATTACACGCCGCCACCATAGGAAATGTTCCTTCCTGTTTTTGAGCACGGCTCAGAAAAGGTACCTTTACACGCGGCAACTTTTCTAGGAATTTCACTGGCAACTTACTGGTTGCAGTGAAATCATGAAGACATTGTTCCATTTGTACACAGCAACAAGATAGAACAATGTGTCCATGATTTTCACGGGGGAGATAATGTCACACCTGAGAGCAACATAGGGTATTCACACCAAGCAAAACCAAAGCACACAACACCTTTCTGCCTCCAGGCCAGGAGGGGGAGATCTAAACCCGGGTTCAAGGTGAGCTTCCCTATAAATTCTGGTCTGGGGCGGAGGTAGTCAGTTCACTACGGAGCAGTACTGAGGAAAACATCCTGTGCGCTAGAGCAGTGCTAAGCTTGCCCCAGGAGAACTAAGCCTAGATAAGGGACCTAAGGCAGAGGCCTGAGGAAGAAGAGGAGAGCCTGGGGGAGCAGAGCAGTGTCAAGCTCACCCCATAGGAGTAAGCGCCAGACAACAGACACCGGAGAGCACCGGCGGCAGTGAGCAATCTGTGCATGCACTGCCTGAGGCTAGGAAGGAAGTAGAATATCTTTTATATACTTACCTAATGGTGTCTGTAATCGACAACCGCAGCAATGTCCAAGAATCCCAGAATTCACTGCGCCACCGGAAGCCACGCCATATTAGCACACCCAAGTGATGAGTATGCTAATATGGCACCCGCTGCCGGTGGCACAGACAAAATCATGCTAACAGGTTCTCTTTTAATTAAAAAATTACTTCAAATTTTTCCTAAAAGGTTGCTTTAACCCTATACATTTTATTTTCACAAGACTAAAAAGAAGATATGGACACCACAATTTGTTGTGTAATTTCTCCTGAGTGCGCTGATGTGGCACCCTGGCACCTGTTGGGCACCACAGAAATCCTTAGGGCATGAATGGAGTAACAGCAAAGCAAACTCACAAAACAACACAACAACACTTAGAACACCTGGTTTCGCCCCGAGCCTCTAGGGGGAGCTCCACTGGTCACTTTGAGCCAGTTCCCCCTATAAATAGGGTCTTGGAAGGAGAAACTTCAGAGTGTGCAGACGCTAGGAGAGCTGCAGGGTGTGTGTGATCTCCACTCTATGAGACACACACTAGGCCCAACCAGTCATCCAGCCAGTGAGGAAACCCTTGCAATTGGCGTTAGAGGAGAAGGAGAAGCACCTCTCAGGGACACGAGAGTGATCATAACTCTCTCCCTTAATAACCGGTTACTGGAACCGAAGCTGTGGAAGCTACATAGCCACTGCAGAGAACCAGCATACTTCATAGGGAGTCTAGCCCCCTGTTCACCTGTCGCACCTACCAACGAGAGCCCAGGGAAGAAGGTAGAATTATCATCACCCTTTTACAGTGCCCTCAGTGCTGACAACCAGGTGAAATCCGTTCTATTGAACACACTGCCCGGTCCGGATGGATTCCACATCCACCCGACCTTAGCACCAGAAGTATAGAGAGAAGGAAGCCTACACAAACTGCTTGCTGTGAATCTCCAGGATTGCTAAACTTCACGAACCCGGTCTGGCGTACCTGAAAACCACCAGTAAAGGTACTAAAAAGACATTGATGTGTCTGCGTTTACTTCCTGGGCCTAACAGCAGCCTTACCGCAGCTGCCTCACAACATCTTGCGCAGCTCCCAGCTCCGGGGACTCCCGCTCATCCTGTGGGGAGCGTCCCATCTAGCTGCTTAACATCCCCCGGAGAACCCGCAGCGCTGGTAAAGTTACCAGAACACCCGCAGGTGGCGTCACGAAGACAAATCACCCCTACTGTTCCGCCATTTCCCCTATTGATCTGGACCACCGGGCCTACACCACCGCAGGCGCGGTTCCGTGACTGGAGGAGAATCAACGCCCGCTCTGTGTACCCCGGCTACGGTGAGTCACTGATACCCATAGGTGGCTGGAAACTGCTAACAGGGCACAGAAGGGAGGGAGCTCTACATGAATTTTGGTTGAAATGGACTGCAGATGCCTTATTGCTTTTGCAGGGCCCCAAGGTGCCAAAACAGCAGAAACCCCCTCCGCAATGGACCCTATTTTGGAGACTACATCCCTCAACGAATTTAAAAGTGTTGTGAGTGTGGCGCCCCTGCAGACCGGTCGCTACTTGATGGTGCAGCAACCGGGATCGGTAAGTTCAGTCACCCCAAACACACACCCAACACATTCCTGATCCCAAGACTAGGGACTCTATGCCCAGCAACGGGATAGCAGGAGGAGACAAGTGAAGGGTGGGAAAGTTAGGACAGCACACCAAGTTCAGTAAGCCATTCAGCCAAATAAAGTGAAGAAGTCAAGTTCAGTCTGAAGGAGAGCGGAGAACACCAACAAACAGGACTGAAAGGACCCAGACCTGGCAGCCTGTGCCACCATGAGGCTTGTCCGGGTCCCGGGCTGCAGACCATGGTGAGAGACAGAAGGAGTCCTAAGGACATGGATAGTGAGCATACCATCTGTGTGCTCGAATTAGCGGGAACGCTGAGGGACTGGGGAAGAAACCAGGGTATCAGCTCTGCTGAAGTGGCTAGGACATTCTACGATCCAACCACGAACACCGGCGGGGTGCGGGGTCTTTATGTTCTGTGACCCAACCTTCGGCGCAGCGAAAAGAAGGCCGCTGTACTAGGGCTAGGGGACCAGGCAGGTCGCCCACCAAAAGCCCATGGCAGCTGGATCGTAGCTTGCATGCAGACAGACCGAGAAGCCTATGAAACGAACACGAAAGGGGGTGATTTGGATGATGCGTCCCGGCTGTTATGAACCTACCGGAGCCGCCACTGCACTGTTTTATAACCTTCTGCTGAGAAAGTGAAGAAAACCAGGTTGAAGCTTAGCACTGTGTGAGACTGTGATTTCCGCACCTGAGGAAAGGTAGTGTGTCGCCCGGGGCAGTGGGATACTCGAGTATCCGGGCCTTCGCTGTAATCGGGGATATCACTGGTGGCCTGCCCAGACGTGTAGCCCGGGAAACGGACTTTTGAAAAAGGGGAATATGTACAGGGGAATAAAGTTTGTAATATAGTTCTCGTGACGCCACCCGCAGCTTCTGGTGATTGAGCACCAGCGCCGCTTCAGTCCTCCAGAGGGTGGTGATATAGGGACCTTGATAGTACAGCTCCCTGCAGGTGGAGCTAACCCCCAGGGGCAGGGATGCACCGGTGATGGTAAGGGTGCTGGAGATGGATGGATGGATGAGCAAGGACCTGACCGAATGGAAGGGGCGCGGGGAAGGAACGGACACACACACCGCTGTTTACTCTCTACCTTTTTACTGATGTTGATGCAGGTAAATCGTCCAGAGTACCACCGGGTGTTCAAAATGCACTTCTGGGTCTTCAAAGCGAGTGGGTATAAGGCCTCCTTGTTGCTTTCCCCTTGTGTGTGCGTGTGTGAACCCCTCGCCTGTGTAGAACTTGGCTAGCCTCCTCTGCTCCCTCGTTCTCCTCCTGTGCTGTCGTCAGGATACCTTCTGCTGACTACCGCTGATTCTCTCCCCACGGTGCCTGGCTCTCTGGTATGTGACTGCGTAGGAGTCCAGGAGACTGAAGACTCCACGGTTTTCCGGTGTTCTCCACTGGGCCTGGTGCACTCCAGTGGACGCGGACTCCGGTGTCCGGTGGTTGCTCGGGGGTGAACCTAACGCTGGCTCCTCGGTCCCCACTGTTCTGCCTCTTCTCCTTGCCTCTCGACCCTACTCTTGGGCCTCGCAGGGCTACCGGAGACTGGTCAGGGTGAATGGCTCGGGCCTAATGTGATTCGCCCAGGGTATTGGGACTCAGGCGTCTGGTCCCTCTTCTGCTGTGGGGTTGTCAACGGTGGCCTGCCCAGACCCGTGGCCCTGGTGTCTACTTTTAAAAAGGGAAGTTGGGAATGGGAATAAAGTTTGTATTGTAGTTCTCGTGACCTCACCCGCAGCTCCTGGTGATTGAGCACCGGAGGGTGGTGGTATAGCGGCCTTGATGGTACAGCTCCCTGCAGGTGGAGCTAACCCCCCGGGGCAAAGATGCACTGGTGATGGTAAGGGTGCTGGTGATGGGCGGATGGATGAGCAGGGACCTGGCCGCGTGGTTGGATAACGGAACAGTCTCTGAGGATGGTAGGGGCGTGGTGAAGGAACTGACACACACACACCGCTGGTTGCTCTTTACCTTTTTACTGGTGTTGAAGCAGGTAAATCGTCCAGAGTAACACCGGGTGTTCAGGATGCACTTCTGGGTCTCCACAGTGAGTGGTTATAAGGCATCCTGTTTGCTTTTCCCCGTGTGTGTGTGTGAAGCCCCCGCCTGTGTAGAACTTGGCTGGCCTCCTTTGCTCTGTCGTCCTCCTCCTGTGCTGTCGTCGGGATACCCTCAGCTGACTACCGCTGATTCTCTCCCTGCAGTGCCTGGCTCCCTGGTATTTGACTGCGCAGAAGTCCGGGAGACTGATGTCTCCACGGTGTTCCGGGGTTCTCCACTGGGTCTGGTGCACTCCAGGGGACGCGGACGCTGGTGTCCGGTGGTTGCTCGGGGGTGAACCTAACGCTGGCTCCTCGGTTCCCACTGTTCTACCTCTTCTCCTTGCCTCTCGACCCCACTCTTGGGCCTCGCAGGGCTACCGGAGACTGGTCAGGGTGACTGGGTAGGGCCTAACGCAGCACCGAACACCAGCACTTCTTTGCAGCTTTTGTAGCGTCTGCCACTCTCCGTCTAACTCTGCCCCAGCACCAGTATTTATAGGGGATCCTACCTAAGGCAGCAGGTTGAGCTCCCCCTACTATGGTGGGGTGGAAGATGTTGTGTGTAACTGTGTACCCATTGTGATGCGGTCACTGGCCATGTAGTTGAGGGGAGGTACGTGTCACGCAGGTTACTAGCCTGTGTGACCTAAAACCTGTAAAAGTTACCCAGCATGTTATATGTTGTGGGGTTAATTTCAAAAGGGTGTGTGGTTTTAGAGGAACGATTAATGGCTGCTTTACATGTCCCGATATCGTTGTCCAACAACGATAAAAAGTCACGTGGTTCGTGCATTGGCGCCAATATCGTTCGTGCGTTGTGTGGTGTAAATGACCAGTTCGATGCAAGAACGATGCCAAAACGATATCATTGGGGAATTGAGCAGGCTCTCCAACTGCCCGATATTGGATGGACGATCTGGCAGGATCGTGCTGTGTGACAGCCCAACAATGATTTGGAGCACAACTTCCCCTATTCACTCCCATGTTAAATGGTCGTTCCCTGGTTCGCTCGTACAAGGGGTGTTAACATCGCAGTTGTGCTGCCTGCCGATATCCCCCTGTGTGACAGCTCCTATGCGATCTTGGATTCCTGCCAAAAATGTGCGCGCTCCCGTGCCGTTGTATACAATATCTTAACGATGTTGGGACATGTAAAGCGGCCATAAGAGGGCGGGAGGTCATTCCCCCTACCTCCCCTGAGGGCGTGGCTGAGCCACATTGAAAGCACAAGGCTGTTTTTTTTGTTGTTGTTGGAGAGACTGGAGTGTGCAGGCTCCAGACTGTGGAGTTCAGCTGAGGAATAGCTGCACTCTGCTGTCAGTCAGTACAGGCGGACCTGTACACATCCGAGCTGTGTATACTCGTTTTGTTTTTTTGTTTTGTTTTACCTTTCAAGCCAGTGAGGCGCCGTTGTTTTTGTACCAAAGTCTGCTGGGTTTATGCGGTATCAATAAACCTGTAGCCGAACACCATTCCTGTGTCTACTTCTAACTGCAGCCGAGCGACTCGTCTTGCCCTACTTGGTGGAGAATGCGGCCACGCTCCCCAGGAACCCGTGTATCTGCTTCAAGAAACAGGAATAGTCGTAGACCTGCATAGGAGGAGACCGCTGGAAGCAGAAGGTTGAAGGACCTTGGATGATGTCACAGTCACGTGATCCAGCCATCAAAGAAGTGCTGGGCTCCAGTGCTTGGTGAGCAGCAATGCACCACAGGCTGGAGATCCTGGTTGTACAGGGAGTACAACCAGGAAAGGTTAGTGTAAACCTAACCCCCCAACTTCCTTTGACCATCGAGTATTACCCATTGGAGCGCCCCTCCTGTTTCTTGTCTCTTTGCAGCTAAGAGAAGCCTGGCAGCATGGAGGAGGTCCTCAAACACCTGCTGCAGAGCCAGCAGCAACGGCACCAACAACGTGCAGAGCCATCAGAGCATGCAACAGCAGCACCAGGAAAAGACCAAGTTGTTGCTACAACAGATCAAGTTGCAGCAGAAAGCGCAGGAGCAACACCACCAGGAGCAGCAGATGCAGCTTCTCGCTGACGTCATCCAGAGCAGAGCGTCCGCCCTACCCCCAGGGTCGACTGATTACTCACACGTCAGGAAGACCGTTAGGGGGGCAATGCAAAAGATGAACCCAGGGGATGATGTTGAGGCGTTCTTATCTGTGTTTGAGAGGGTAGCGGAGTGGGAGAAGTTGCCACCACAGCAGTGGGCGGAGATGCTGGCCCCCTATTTAACCAGTGGACCCCAGAAGGCCTACTATGACCTGGCACTTCAGGATGCACAGGAGTACCCTAAATTGAAGGCAGAGATATTGGCGCGGTCCGGAGTGTCTATGGCGGTCAGAGCGCAAAGAGTCCACCACTGGGCGTACGCGGGCGACAAACCCCCTCGCTCACAGATGTTTGACTTATTACATTTAGTCCAGAAATGGCTGCAGCCCGAGTCTGCCACTCCTGCCCAGATGGTGGAACGGGTGATGATGGACAGGTTTATTCATTCCCTGCCTGTCCAGTAGAGACCTGGGTTGCCCAGGGAGAACCTCGGAACGCTGATAACCTTGTGGGCTTGGTAGAGAGGTTCCAGGTGGTGGAAAAGTCCCTGGGAAAACCGGACCTAATGTACACTCCGTATTGGGGTACCCAAAGGGGGCAGTAACACCATGTAAGGGGGCTAAAGCTGCAAACGGAGGGTGTCCCAGTTCCACTGATGGGCCAGCCAAGTCTGCTAGGGCGAAGGTGATATGTTGGCGGTGTCATAATCGTGGGAACACGTTCCCTGAACCGATGGACTGCAGCCTGGGTAGACGCTGCTCTTATTATGCCTATCTGGCCTGTAGTGTGGATGGACAATCCAGGGAGGGAACACAGGTGTGTGCCATGTCTGTGGATGGAGTGTTGGACTCCGGAAGTCTGGTGACGTTGATGAGTGCTACCCTACCCCATCAGCTGACTGCGACCAGACCCGTGGGTGTCCGCTGTATACATAGGGATGCTAAGAACTATGCTGTAGCCAGAGTGACCGTGGAAACAGACTGCGGTGCTCAAATCCATGAGGTTGGGGTGGTCAAGGACCTGATACATCCCATTATACTGGGCCGTAACTTTCCCTTGTTTTGGGACTTGTGGGGGAGAGGAACTGTACTTAGTAGCATGCACAGAAACCAGGTCCTTGGAGAAGAAGCCTCGATAAAGCCTCAAGGGGAAAGGAGTTTCCTCTGTCCTCGCCGGTGATGAGGGCGAGACAGAGACTGAGATGGAGGACGTACCTGAGTTAGACGTATCCAGCGACAACTTTGGGACTGCTCAAATTTGGGACTTGACTTTAAAGGGGGCGTTTGACCAGGTTACTGTATGTAATGGGGTTGCCCAAGAGCCAGTGGCCGATACCAGATTCCCCCATTTCGCTGTACAGTAGGAGTTGCTATACCGGGTGGCTAAACTAAGGAGCGGTGAGACAGTAGAACAGCTGGTAGTGTCGAGGCCATACAGAAGGAGAGTGTTAGACATGGCTCACTCACATGTTCTGGGGGGACACCTATGGGTTGAAAAAACGCAGGAGAGGATTTTGAGGAGATTTTACTGGCCGGGGTGTTACCGGGAAATTCTCAATTATTGTAGGTCCTGACATTGCAAGGGAAACCTGGGAGGCTGAAGTCACGCCACATCGGAGTATCATTGAATATGTTGCTCAGCTACAGGAAAGAATTTTTACAGGTGATGCCCATTGTGAAAGAACATCTCCTCCGGGCACAAAAAGCCCAGGCTAGGGTGTATAACTGATCGGCGAGACTAAGACCGTTCCAGATCGGGGACCGTGTGTTATCCCCACCGTCGAAAGCAAGTTCCTGGCCAAATGGCAAGGGCCATACGAGCTGGTGGAAAAAATCAGTGACGTTAATTATAAGGTCCACCTGCCCGGCCGCAGAAACGTGTATCAAGTATACCACGTGAACCTGCTCAAGCCGTACCAGGACCGGGAACCTGCAGGAACTTCTTGCTTGGGAGGCTGCTCCTGAAGGCATGGTGGAGGAAGTCACTATTGCAGAGACCCTTTCGCCAGCCCAGAAGCAACAGTGTCAAGAGCTACTACAGTGGAACCGGGAGCTGTTTTCGGAATTGCCGGGGCATATGTGATAGAACATTACCTGCTCACGGATCCACAGGTGAGAGTGGATCTAAAGCCATATCGGATTTCGGAAGCACGCCAGGAGGTGATCGCGGCCAAGGTGAAGAGGATGTTAGCCCTCGGGGTCATAGAGGAATCGAAGATCGGGTGGTCAAGCCCTATCGTTCTTGTGCCAAAACCCAATAGGGAGAGGAGGTTCTGTAACGACTACCGTCGGCTGAATGAGGTGTCCAAGTGTGACGCATACCCTATGCCCTGCGTTGACGAACTAATCGAGAAGCTTGGACCAGCGAGATACATCACCACTTTTGACTTGACAAAGGGTTATTGGCAGATCCCCATGTCCCAGACTGCTGAGGAGAAAACCGCTTTCTCAACCACAAGTAAAGAAAGTGGAGGCAATCCAGACCTGGCCGCGACCACTCACCAAGAAGCAAGTGAGAGCATTCCTAGGTCTGGTGGGATACTACCGGCGGTTTATCCCAAATTTTGCCATGATGACCGCGCCACTGACAGATCTCCTAAAAGGCAGCAAATCTACCATGGTGAAATGGACGGAGGAAACAGAGGCCGCATTCCAACAGATGAAGGTAGCACTGTGCAAACAGCCGGTCCTGGTAGCTCCAGACTTTACAAAGGAGTTTGTGGTACAGAAAGACGCTTCGGAGGTGGGGTTGGAAGCCGTGCTCTCCCAAGAGAGAGAATGGGATGCTCTTCCCCATTTATATCTGAGCCACAAGCTTTCATCCTGTGAGACGAACTATGCAGTGGTGGAGAAGGATTGTCAAGCCATAAAGTGGGCTGTAGATACCCTGAGGTGTTACCTCCTGGGCCAGAGATTTAAATTGGTGTCAGACCACGCCCCATTGAGATGGCTTAGGGAAAAGCGGGGACACAATGCCAGGGTCACTAGGTGGTTCCTGGCCCTTCAGGACTTCGACTTTCAGGTGGAGCATAGGCTGGGGAAGTTGCACGGAAATGCTGATGCCCTCTCTAGACTTCCCTACCTGGTATCGGTAGGTGCCCAAACCCTTGACTTTGGGTAGAAGGAGGGAATGTGTGACGCGGTCACTGGCCTTGTAGTTGAGGGGAGGTACGTGAAACGCAGGTTACTAGCCTGTGTGACGTAAAACCTGTAAAAGTTACCCAGCATGTTATGTGTTGTGGGGTTAATTTCAAAAGGGAGTGTGGTTTTAGGGGAATGACTAAGAGGGCGGGAGGTCATTCCCCCCTACCTCTCCTGAGGGCGTGGCTGAGCCACATTGAAAGTACAAGACTGTTTTTTTTCTGTTGTTGGAGAGACTGGTGTGTTGTGGCGCCCCTGCGTCCAGGAGGCACAAAAGGGAACTGCAGCCAGGCAGGTAGGACAATTGTTCCACAACAACACCCTCACAGCCCACACAACCCACGTGCAGGAGATGGTAGCATCCAGCCCTAAGATTGGATACTCTAGGCAAGCGAGGGGTGGTGGATTTAGAGGAGTGGGTTGGGCACACACATAGTCAGGTGACTTGACAGTAGAAATAGTGAGGGGGAGGATGAAGGTAGTCAGTAGGCCAGAGTGAGCTGAACAGCAAAAACCAAGAACAGGCCGAGAGACAGCAGAAGGTTGAGCTAAGCTGAGCAGCAGAAGGAAGCACACGTTCTGGCAAAGAATCTGTACCGAGCCAGTGTGAGCCGGAGGAGAGATAAAGCCTATCCGGAGCCAGTACACCCAGGAGTGTGCAGGAAAGAGAGGGACGGGGAGACCCGGGCCCTAGACATACAACGAAGCTACCGACTGCAGGCAGAGTAGCCCTCCTATTATACTGAGAGACGCAGAGGGAAGGAGCCTGGTAGAGCCTCATATTGAAGGACTGCTGGAGGCTGGGCTGAGTAGAGTGTCGGCTCTAGAGGGGACCGTAGTTTTACCCGTAACCCCAAACAACATGACGAGGGACCACAGCTACACGTTAGGGTCCCTACCCCAAAGGACAGGCAGCTCAGTGACGACGAGGAGGACCCACAAGGGCCCGAGTCACCGCCATACTGTCCGGCGTTACACACACTAAGTGAACCCAGAGAACGTAAACAGCCCGGAAAGGACACAGAGAAAGCGTGAGGAGTCACAGAGAGAGAGGCCTGGCTGCAGCGAGCAAAGGGAAACCGGAGAGGGATAGTGTGCCCGTGTACTTGAACTGAGACGTGCAAGAACTGTACTTGAATTGTACTTGAACTGTAACTGCAGTGTAAAGTGCTTTGAAGAGCTTGGAGAGTAAACACGGAAAACCCTGAATCTGCTTCCTTTGTGTCTCTGCGTGAAAGCTATTTCCTCCATACAGGATACAGTGAACCCTCCACCTGCAGAGCCACAGCACAGCTTGTCAGCACCAGCACTGAGGAGAGATCCCTGCAGCATCTGCACAGTAAGTGTACCGAACATTTCACAATAGACTTAACACTTACTGCCCCGGGGAAGACAGTTCTACCCACTGGAACTATCCCATCTAGCTGCTATTCCATCATCCCCGGAGGTTCTGCAGCAGCGGCGGCCCCATCACTGGACGCATATAGTGGGTGGCGTCACGACTGACAATCCCCTGTAAATATTCCCCTTTTATTGTCGAGCCAGGGACACGGTCCGGACCAGGGCCACCCGTGACTTTCCCAGTAGCAGACCGGTCCGGTACCGAGTACCCCTATCCCCGTGGGCCCGACAACCTGGCGTCATGAAAAGGATCTACCTGGTCCAAAAGAATTGGACCCCGTGCGCCTAAGGAATGTGTTCTGGACTTTCCCGCCAAAATCTGACCTTAATGGCGGCCAGGGGAGGCTAACGCCATGTGCAGAGGAGGCGTAACCGAAACTCCCATCGTGGGCCGGCCCGGTCTAAGGCGCGAAGAGAAGGACCCGCCCTGGCTCCCCTTAACTCCGGGAGAGCCAGCCGTCACTCTGAAAGAAGAGCCTCCGCCCCTAGACCATCCTACCACTGAGAAGCTGGCGGGAACCAAGAAGGAAATCGTCATCAGGAGGGGGCGGAACGAGCAACCAGAAGAGAAGCCATTTTCATTGCAGTATACGAGGACGGAAGCGGAGGACGCCCAGAAGAACACTGCACCCGGAAGACCACGAGTGATCCCGGAGGGCCCACGGAGTGACCCGGTGGAGGAACCCGACAAGGGAAAGAACTTGTGTGACCCAGACGAGATGGCAGAAGGCGGCAGAGAACGTCCCCACGTCCAAGACACCCGGAGGGGTCTGCTGCGGCTGCTACCCCAGCAGATGACACGGGCCCAGGAGGAACATCGGACCCGGATACAAATAGATATTGAACACCGCCGAAGCTACGAGACTCTGTCCATACAACCCGGCTGGGTTGAAGTGCCACGTGATCGTGCAGAGAGCGAAGCCGAGTGCCGTACCGCGATCCTAGTGGACGTGACTACCCCACAAGCTGCACCGCGCCCTGCAAGGAAGGAAGCCAACCCGCTCGGAGCCCTGGAACAGCACTGGTTACCCCTACCGGAGCCCCTGATACCACCACCGACTACTACCGAGGTGAGAGGGGAGCAGCTCCGCTGCTGGTGGGAGCGAGATAAAGACTGTGACGATCTAATGGGCTTCCTAGGAAATCCCGGCAGTGAAGTGGGCCCTGCAGAGCTGATCACCCGGGAGGAGTACATCCGCAGATGTGTAAGAAAGTGGGAGAAAGAGGAGATAGAGCGGCAGGTACTGAAACAGGTTATGATAGCCCGTGCTGAAGAGGCCAAAAATATCGCCTGCAGAGATAAAGAGGTACAAAGATCCCCACGGCACGAGGGCAAAATAGTGAAGGTCATAGAGGAAAGAGGATTCGCATTTGCACGTGAGCCTGGTACCAGATGTGATATATTCATTAATAAAAGAGAAGTGGAAGAACAACTACCATCAGACCATTGCAGATGTTACCGTGGAAACAGCAGGTGAAAGAATGAACACGGGTCCTGCATCAAGAAGAACAGAAGAGAAGACTTGTAAGTGTGAATGAGGTGTTTTCCTTATTGACCCCATCCCATACCTGAATGAATGCTAGCATTCCCATGTTTGTCTTTTATGTGTTTTGAACATTTGATACCACGAACAATGAGCTGGTACGAACGTTGAATTGTATATAATTGAGCATCTTAGTGTGCTCCCCTTTGGTTTTAAGACCAGTTTTGCACATGAGAAGTAGTGCATGAGACTTTGAACTTTGAACTGCTTTGGGCTTTTTGAATTTTGAAACTTTTTGCACTTTTTGAAGAAGAATGTTTTTATACTTTTGATAGAAAGTAATGTTTTATTATGTGTTTTAGCTAAAGTAAGGAAAGGAAAAGTGAATGCGTTGTAGCATTAGACCCGGCAGAGGTCCAGAAAGGGTAATGACGTAGATATACCCATGTACTTGTATATAGTTAACTTAAAGTAACGTTTAAGAATAATCGTGCCTGCGGGATGGGAAGAAATCAAGAATACTTAATGTTTAATGTTGTTATGAAAAATAAAATGTTTTCAGGGGGATCCATGACGGGCAGCGCGGGGACGCGCTAGTTAACTCCGGGAGAGTGTGGCACCCCTGCGTCCAGGAGGCCACAAAAGGGAACTGCAGCCAGGCAGGTAGGACAATTGTTGCACAACAACACCCTCACAGCCCACACAACCCACGTGCAGGAGATGGTAGCATCCAGCCCTAAGATTGGATACTCTAGGCAAGCGAGGGGTGGTGGATTTAGGGGAGTGGGTTGGGCACACACGTAGTCAGGTGACTTGACAGTAGAAATAGTGAGGGGGAGGAGGAAGGTAGTCAGTAGGCCATAGTGAGCTGAACAGCAAAGACCAAGAACAGGCCGAGAGACAGCAGAAGGTTGAGCTAAGCTGAGCAGCAGAAGGAAGCACACGTTCTGGCAAAGTGGGGCGTAAGGAGCGCAGAATCTGTACCGAGCCAGTGTGAGCCAAAGGAGAGAGAAAGCCTATCCGGAGCCAGTACCCCCAGGAGTGTGCAGGAAAGAGAGGGACGGGGAGACCCGGGCCCTAGACATACAACGAAGCTACCGACTGCAGGCGGAGTAGCCCTCCTATTATACTGAGAGACGCAGAGGGAAGGAGCCTGGTAGAGCCTCATATTGAAGGACTGCTGGAGGCTGGGCTGAGTAGAGTGTCGGCTCTAGAGTGGACCGTAGTTTTACCCGTAACCCCAAACAACATGACGAGGGACCACAGCTACACGTTAGGGTCCCTACCCCAAAGGACAGGCAGCTCAGTGACGACGAGGAGGACCCACAAGGGCCCGAGTCACCGCCATACTGTCCGGCGTTACACACACCAAGTGAACCCAGAGAACGTAAACAGCCCAGAAAGGACACAGAGAAAGCATGAGGAGTCACAGAGAGAGAGGCCTGGCTGCAGGGAGCAAAGGGAACCCGGAGAGGGAGAGTGTGCCCGTGTACTTGAACTGAGACATGTAAGAACTGTACTTGAATTGTACTTGAACTGTAACTGCGGTGTAAAGTGCTTTGAAGAGCTTGGAGAGTAAACACGGAAAACCCTGAATCTGCTTCCCTTGTGTCTCTGCGTGAAAGCTATTTCCTCCATACAGGATACAGTGAACCCTCCACCTGCAGAGCCACAGCACAGCTTGTCAGCACCAGCACTGAGGAGAGATCCCTGCAGCGTCTGCACAGTAAGTGTACCGAACATTCCACAATAGACTTAACTCTTACTGCCCCGGGGAACACAGTTTTACCCACTGGAACTATCCCATCTAGCTGCTATTCCATCATCCCCGGAGGTTCTGCCACAATGTGGAGCTCACTGAGGGGCACACTGCAGAGCTCACTGAGGGGCACACTTTGGGACACAATGCAGAGCTCACTGAGGGGCACAAAGCAGGACTCACTGTGAGGCACTTTGCAAGGCTCACTGCAGGGCTCACTAAAGGGCACACAACAGGGCTCATTGAGGGGCACACAGCAAGGCTCACTGAGGGGCACACTGCGGAGCTCACTGAGGGGCACACTATGGAGCATACTGAGGGGCATACTGCAGAGCTCACTGAGGAGCACACTTCGGAGCATACATGGGTGCACCCTGTGCAACATTCTGAGTAGCACACTGCGGGAGCACACTATGTAGGGCAGTCTGCGGAGGACACTGAGGGGCACTCTGCAGAGCATACTGAGGGGCACACTATGGGGCACACTGTGTAGGGCACTCTGCAGACCATACTGAGGTGCATACTGCAGAGAACACAGTGGGACACACTGTGGAGCATACTAAGGAGGACGCTGTAATGCATACTGAGGGCTCACTGCGGAGCACACTGCAGGGCACATTGTGTTGGGCACACTATGGAGCATACTGAGGGACACACTGCATAGCATACTGAGGGGCACACTGCAGAGCATACTGACGGGCACACTGCGGAGCTCAATCTGAAGTGGAGCATACTGAAGAGCACACTGTAGAGCATACTGAGGGGCACACTGCAGAGCACACAGCAGGGCACACTGCAGAGCATACTGAGAAGCTCACTGTGGTGGCACACTGTGTAGGGCACACTGCGGAGCATACTGAGGGGCATACTGTGGAGCACATTGCAGGGAATACTGCAGAGCACACTGAGGGGCACACTGTGAAGCATACTGAGGGGAACACTGCGAAGCATACTGAGGTGCATGCTGCAGAGCATACTGCCAGGCACACTGCGGAGCTCACTCTGTGGAGCATACTGAGGGGCACACTGCAGAGCTCACTCTGTGGAGCATACTGAGGGGCTCACTGCGGTGGCACACCATGTAGGGCACTCTGCAGAGCATACTGAGGGGCACTCTGCAGAGCATACTGAGGGGCACACTGTGGAGCACACTGCAGAGCATACTGCAGGGCACACTGCAGAGGACAGTATGGGGCACACTGCGGGGGCACACTGTGTAGGGCACTCTGCGGAGCATACTGAGGGGCACACTGTGTAGGGCTCACTGCAGAGCATACTGAGGGGCACACTGTGGAGCAAATAGCGAAGCACACTGCAGAGCATACTGAGGGGCACGCTGCGGAGCATACTGAGGGACACACTGCATAGCATGGTGAGGGGAACACTGCGGAGCTCACTCTGGAGCATACTGAAGGGAACACTGTGGAGCATACTGAGGGACACACTGCGGAGCACACAGCAGGGCACACCGCAGTCGCAGAGCATACTGAGGGGCTCACTGCGGTGGCACACTGTAGGGCACTCTGCAGAGCATACTGAGGGGCACACTGTGGAGCATACTGAGGGGCACACTGAAGCACACTGAGAGGTACACTGTGGAGCATACTGAGGGGCACATTGTGTAGGGCACACTGTGTAGGCCACACTGAGGGACACACTGTATAGGGCACATTGTGGGGCACACTGCAGAGGAGCACATTGCAAGGCACACTGCAGAGGGGCACGCTGTGTAGGGCACATTGCGGGGCACACTGTGTATGGACACTGTGGGGCACATTGTGTAGGGCACACTAGTGGGAGCACTGTGTAAAGAACACTGCGAGGCACACTGCAGAGGGGCGCACTGTGTAGGGCACATACAGGGACACAGCGGGGCACACTGTGTAGGGCACACTGCTGGGTTTCCACCTCTTCACTCCACATTAGTTTTTGAAATTGATAAAAAGTCAAAGTAAACTTGATATAGAAGAGCAGGAGCCCGGGCCTCAGCGGACGCTCGCCCCCTCACACACCGGCCTTGTGACCGGGGCCTCCGGGTCCTCTGCAGACGATCTGCGCCTCCACAGTTAATAGCTGCTTATTGCACTTTTTTGTAAAAACCAATTGACTGCAGAACTGATTGGAGCGGGTGGGGGGCGCCTGATAGCAGAGGCTTCTATGTAATTATATACACAGCTGAGCTGAGCTCGTGGGGCAGTAACGTCCCGGACGCACCGGTCCTTTAGGACAACAGTGCACCGGTCTTACGGTCACGTGCCACCTGCTGAGAACTACACCTCCCGGCATCCCCAGGAGCGCTGTGATTGGCCCGTCCTGGTGACGTCACATGTTTTGGATCTTCAGTGTCATGTGTTCAGTGCTCTTTGTTTTCAAGGAGAGAAGAAGCCGGAGAGAGAAGAGGAAAGGAGAGAGGAGGAGAGGAGAGGTATCAGCCATCACTGTCACCCGAGCACTGCACCCGTCCATGCTCAGGTCAGTGTCTGCACCCAACCACCCACAGCACTGATGGGATTACTGGACACCAAGTGCCCCCTGCCAGCTCCTGTCCTGCTCAGGGCATGCTGGGAGTTGTAGTTGTCCGCAACTGTTGGAGGGTTATTCTAGCCACTGGGCTCTATCCACAGAAATAGTCACCTACAGAGAGTAGACTGCCATTAACTAGGATGCTACAGACCACATTACACATACTGCATTGTACAGACCACATTGTACAGACCACATTACACACATCGCATTGTACAGACCACATTACACACACTGCATTGTACAGACCACATTGTACAGACCACATTACACATACTGCATTGTACAGATCACATTGTACAGACCACATTACACACACTGCATTGTACAGACCACATTGTACAGACCACATTGTACAGACCGCATTGTACAGACTATTTCACAGACCACATTGTACAGACCACATTGTACAGACCACATTGTACAGACCACATTGTACAGACCGCATTGTACAGACTATTTCACAGACCACATTGTACAGACCACATTGTACAGACCACATTGTACAGACTATTTCACAGACCGCATTGTACAGACCGCATTGTACAGACTGCATTGTACAGACTATTTCACAGACCACATTGTACAGACCACATTGTACAGACCACATTGTACAGACTATTTCACAGACCACATTGTACAGACCACATTGTACAGACCGCATTGTACAGACTATTTCACAGACCACATTGTACAGACCACATTGTACAGACCGCATTGTACAGACTATTTCACAGACCACATTGTACAGACCGCATTGTACAGACCGCATTGTACAGACCGCATTGTACAGACTATTTCACAGACCACATTGTACAGACCACATTGTACAGACCGCATTGTACAGACTGCATTGTACAGACTATTTTACAGACCACATTGTACAGACCACATTGTACAGACCGCATTGTACAGACTATTTCACAGACCACATTGTACAGACCACATTGTACAGACCGCATTGTACAGACTATTTCACAGACCACATTGTACAGACCACATTGTACAGACCGCATTGTACAGACCGCATTGTACAGACCGCATTGTACAGACTATTTCACAGACCACATTGTACAGACCACATTGTACAGACCGCATTGTACAGACTATTTCACAGACCACATTGTACAGACCGCATTGTTGATTCTCCACTGTGCAGTTGGCATTGTACAGACCAGGGCTGTGGAGTTTGTAAACCAAACCTTCGACTCCCACTCCCAAGTCCACCAAAGTGGACACTGACTCCACAACCAGGGCTATGAAGTCAGAAAGCCAAACATCTGACCCCGTCTCCTCAATTACCCTGAATCCAACTCCACCAAAATGGATACAGACTCCACAGCCCCGGTACAGATGGCATTGAGTGCTGTCCAGGGGCGGACTGGGCAGGGGGGCAAGTGCCCCCTGGGCTGGTGGTATAGCCCTCATCTAGGGCCGCCCCCCACAGAAATGGGCCGTCTGGCGGCGCTTTTTGGCCGGCGCTGTGAAAGTACAGCAGACACGGCGCCCTGTGGCCGCCGCTGTGATGCAACAGCAGATAGCACCATGATAGCAGCATCCCAACCAAAAAAAGACTGATTGCAACCCCCCTTCCCCTCCCGTCCAACAAAAAATTCCGATAGCACTGCCCGTCCACCAAAATATTCCAATAGCACCCGTACCCCAACAAAAATATTCCGATAGCACAAAGCCCCCCCTTCCTCACCTAACGGATGGCAGAACAAAACTGCCACCCGGAGTTCGTGTCGCCAGCCAGCCCCTGTTGCTGTCCCTTGAGCTCCAGACATGTCCTAATCCTGCATTATACATGTCTACTACATAGGTATATAGACACTACAGATAACATGTGTCCATAGATTATATATATATATATATATGTCCATATATGTCTTATTCATGTCTCCTCCCCCATATATGTCTAAAGGTACTGTCAGACACGGCAATATTGCTAGGCAATTTCACTGGCAATTTGCTTGTTGCATTGAAATCATGGACACATTGTTCTGTTTTGTTGTTGTGTACAAATGGAACAATGTGTCCATGATTTCACTGCAACCAGCAAATTGCCAGTGAAATTGCCTAGCAATATTGCGTGTGTGAAGGTACCTTTAGACTTCTGCAGCCTCCTTATACGTCTCATCCATTAATCTGTGTATATGGAGTCTAATTCCATTATTATAGAATATTGTAAACGCGACGCCAGAGGCGGCTCCTGCTTCAGTGGAGTGTTGTATATTGTGGACACAGACATACTATTACATGTATATAGATCCTCACACACAAGTGGCTGAAGTTCACAGACGTTTAGATAATGCACCTCATCTCCTGCACTAGACTGACTTAAAGGGGCGGCATAGTATGAGAACAACAAGGCTGCTTTCCTCCACACGTGTGCGCGGGCTATGAGTGGTATTGCAGTTCAGTTCTACTGAAGTGACTGGTAATAAACTGCAATACCACTCACAACCTGAGGACAGGTGTGGCACTATTTTGGGAGGAAAGCGCGCTGGTACATAAAATTACATTTTTGGGGGGGAAGAAGGGGGTTATTTCTGTAAACTTGCAGACATGTTTAACCAGATCCCATAAGTTTTTCTGCAAATTGTTTTGCAGAAATGGCAAATGTTTCCCCAGATGCCACAAGGTTCTAAATATTGTTATAATAAATTATTTGCTTTGGGATATCCCATTGTAATTGTTCACAAATGGCTTACGGATAGTGAGAGGTTTTCCGTTCTTATTGAACGGCCATTGCCAAAATAGCGAGTTCTCCCATATCCCATTGTGTATAGGGTTTCTGTATATAGTGTTGCACTGTACTCAGCTTTCTCTTGCAGTCTTGCCAAGCATGGGCACCTCCATCCAAGATGGGGAACTTCAGATCCAGTTTTTAGTATCACTGGGGGTCTTATCAGTAGGCAATAACCCTGTAAAAGAGGACATACGGCCAGGATATGACATCATGATCGGTGGGGTTCTGACCTCCAGAATGATGGGGCCATAGTGCTGGTGTAGTGTGGCTCCTCTTATTAACCTTTCCCTCCTCAACAGCACCCCCAATAATCTGGCCCCAATCACAATGGCCCTCATTGTCTAGAAGAGCAGGTAAAAGAGCATTGAAGTGGTCACAGCCTTATCCGAGTGTTGCATCCCTTTCATTCCAAGAATCGGTTGGTCGGACCCCCCGGAGCCTTTCCTACTGCTGCAGTACATCACCACTTTATATGAAGAAGAACCGCTCTAAGTAAAGTAAATGTCGTTGGATCCCTTATACATCACAAGCAATGCACCATTTACTAATGACCAATCTGTTCTTCCTTGTGATGATCCCGTATTGGAGCATGCTTTGTAATAAACAGTTGTCGGGCACTCAGATGCTTGTTGTGCCCACCTACCAGAGACAGGAGGATGGCAGAGTTGGATTGTGGACTGACTGGCAGTGGGCACAGTATCCCTTCTCACAATCGGCTCACATCGTGAACTACAAGTTGAGGTTGTGTCTGATTGGTGGCTCCCGGGTGTCTGGAGATCAGCCGTACAATACAGGTATCAGCCTCGGGTTACAAACGTTTCTTCGGAAGTTGTGCGTGTTGTTGTCTGTGATCTGCTCACCTGTCCTCCCTCACCTGTACACAAAACACAAAGGCAAACAGCTGCTCGCTGGGGCCGACCTCGCCTCAGCCCAATCACGTGGGATGGCGCAGCGTGTTTATTTACACCGTGTCCCAGCAGAGGGAGGGCAAGGTTTCGTAACATTAGATAGGGTTATTTTTTCTCTTCCAGCCTGAGGCACCTTGGTTGGCTGTAATCATATCAGCCTGATTTATGTTCTGCATCTCAGTGTGAGCTCTGTCTGTTGTGTCTTGTCCCTAAGGACTCAATCATTCCACGTGACATGTGAAGTGCGCAAAGGGATCGTCCCATAAGGTGCACTGGTCACCTCCCCATGGGAGAGGTGACTGCTGGGGTCAGAACCCAGGGGACTCTCACCCATTATGAAAATGGTGGCCCCAAGTCTCTCCGTGAATGGAGCGACACAGTAATGTGATGTATCATCCATAGTGACATCATACTTTTTCTGAAGAGTGAGGCCATATGATGATCTGGGGAGGCCGGAGTCCGATCTTAGATCACATAGCAGTAGTCTCCAACCTTTTTCACCTTGAGTCACATTCAGTTCAGAGAGAGGGCTGGGAACCACATCCAAATCCCCCCCCCCCCCCCCCCCCGAGACATGATAATTAGCTCCTGCGACACCCCCCCCAACCTCACCCCACAGCAGTGACAGCCAGATCTCCCAATATCAGTATTATACCAGCCAAAGCTTTCTCATAGAAATCATACAGAAGCAGTGCACAAAGATCCAAGGTAATAGGTATTCTCCCATCAATCGCCTACGCCACAATGTTGTCAGTGTCACCTATCTCCAGCTGACCCTATTGATCTCTCCATCCCCAGAGTCCGTTAATGCACATCCAGATCTCCTCTTCTGTGGGGGCTACTCACAAATGTCACCATCTGGAGACCTGCTCTTCATAACATATTATTAGACCTGGTGCTAATTCACCAAACTGGAGGACAACTGCAAGCCACTCATCATGAACCCAGAAATCGCATGTTCATCCCGAGCTACAGGTCCCCTAATATATAGGAACTTAAACAAAAAAACCTTTCACATCTGCGTTTCTGTCCGGATCCAGCAGATCCGGACAGAAAACCGTATCTGCCGCCTGACGGCCGCACTTGCTGCAAGTATTGTCTATGGGGCTTGCGGCAAGTGCAGTATTGCCGGCAATCTGGCAGTTGCGGCCGCGAAAGAAAAACACAGCTGACCGCGTTTTTTTTTCGCGTCTGCAACTGCCGCAAGTGCTGGATCACTGCAATACCGCACTTGCTGCAAGCCCCATAGAGAATGCATGGGGCTTGCCATAAATGCGTCCGTTAGGAGGTAGATGCGGTCTTCTGTCCGGATTTGCCAGATCCGGACAGAAACGCAGATGTGAAAGGGGCCTTACCTTTATAAAGCAAATTTATCATCAGAATATGCTGCCATATTTAACCACTGATTAATGGCCACTGATTTATCTGTTCTTGAGATTAATGGGGTGCCAGTGATTAAAAAGTAATCCCCTATCATCTGAAGAAACTGCAACCCCAAGGGTACCTTTACACATCGCAACATTGCATGCAATTTCACTTGAAACTTACTGGTTGCAGTGAAATCATGGACACATTGTTACATTTGTACACAGCAACAAAATGGAACAATATGTCCATGATTTCACTGCAACCAGTAAGTTGCAAGTGAAATTGCATGCAATGTTGCGACGTGTAAAGTTACCCTAAATGGTGGGTTTACACACACCAATTTATCTGTTCAATCTCTGAACCAATCTCTGGTTGCAGTGAAATCATGGATACATTGCTCCATTTTGTGGCTGTGTACAACATGGAGCAATGTATCCATGATTTCACTGCAACCAGAGATTGGTTCAGAGATTGAACAGATAAATTGGTGTGTGTAAACCCACCATAACACTTTAGAGCCCCCTCTTTGCAGTCTTGTAATGTCTTTTTTGTCCCAGACCAATCTTTACATGTGTGCGAATACAATAGCCAGTCCAGCGGGGCATCTCTTCCCCCAGACTAGTTCAATCTGTTCTCGTAATCTCCAGGCATAACTCACCTCATGCCCTGATACTCGTCATAACTTCCAGAGGGGATTACTTCCAAACCTGAGATGCCCCTTTAATGGCTGGTTATACTGATTAAATAATCCCTTTATCACTCAGGCCACGTGCACACGATGAGTATTTAGTACATTTTTTACCTCAGGATTTGTAGCCAAAATCATGAGTGGAACAATCAAAGGAAAAGGATAATAGAAACATATGCATACGATGAGTATTTGGTGAATTATTTTACCTCAGGATTTGTAGCGAAACCCAGGAGTGGGTGATAAATCCAGAAGTGGAGCACTTGTTTCTATTATACTTTTCCTCTGATTGTTCCACTTCTGGTTTTGGCTACAAATAGTGAGGTAAGAAACTCGCCAAATACTGAGGTAAAAAAACTCACCAAATACTCAGTGTGAACGTGGCCTTGAATGTTGACGGGCATTGCCCAAAGGAAATCTATGACATTCTTGCACACATTGATGATGGCGTAAATGTCAAGGTACGTCGTTAGCACATCCCCTGAGGTAAATAGAAAATAGGCTGCAGACAATCAAACTGTATGTCGTAGGTGTTGTTGTCTGTCAGCGGGTGTTGATCTGCGCATAGCGTTGCCCTGCCATTAGTGTTACTCATTGTGACTCTCTATTGATATTCTTTATGTGCTTCTGATAAATACATTACTTTACAACACACGGCCATAAATACGGATATTAGTGCAAATTCCATACTTTGCTTTTGCAGTAAAACAGAGAAGGACATGCTTTGTTTATCTAAGTGTTTTGCCCCGGGACGGCCGTGTCCTCTGAGCACGTGGTAATGGTGATGGCAGATTGTGCAATACTAGCGGTGAAGTTTGGGTTAACTGTAAGAATTGCTGCGTGGATGTGGAGCCTGTGAGCGAGCTGCACCCCCGCTGGGCTGGCACTATACAGTTACACATTAGACTGGCCTCATTTTCATCATACATTGTTTATCCCAGCTCTCTTGTCCTCTTGCTGCCAAAGTTTTGCAAAAAGGAAACTGATCTGGCTGCTTTGAGGAGTGGAGAGTATGTGTAGCTCGCAGTGCAGGTCACCAGAAGACCAATGTCACTTCTTTTCTGCTGCTCACCCCTTGCCAGTCATTACACTATGTGATGACTGAGGTGGAACGCCTTTCTGTTTTTAATGTGTTTGTACCAAGATTGAAAGCAATGTGCTAACTATAGGATAAGGCTACTTTCACATTGCGTTTTAGGACACTTTCAGTGGTCCCATTGTGGATTACATCCGAACCCCCCGCAAAACAGAATTTGGACGTATGCACCGATGGAGCCATTGACTTTATTGGTGCAGACGGAGTCGCTGTGTGCTCTATCATCCTGCCACATGCGAACACCCGGATGCAGTAGAATCCGGCTGAACTAGGGCTGTGCAGTCGGAATTGGTGTCCATTTTGGTGAAGTCAGAGTCAGATTCAGGGAAATTGAGCAGTCAGAGTTGGATGTTTGGCTTACTGACTTCAAAGCCATGGAGTCGGTGTCCATTTTGCTGGAGTTGGAGTCGGATTCTGGGAATCTGATTAGTCAGAGTCAGATGTTTGGCTTACTCCACAGCCCTGGTCTGAACGTGTGCTAGAACCAATGTGAAACGTACCCTAAAGATACCTTTACACGCCGCTACAGCCGGGTGGAAACAACCGGGTTTATGAGACAAATGTATCTTGCACTGTCAAATCAACCCGAGGTAGCGGCATGTAAAGGGGGTTGTTGCCACCCGTCACTCGCGGCACCTGTTTCAGAGCAGTGCTCTAAAACAGGTTGATTTCAACCCAATGGTAACGGCGTGTAAATACGGTAGGGTAAGGTTTATTCGTCACCTAGATAACTCCCCGGGGCGTGATACAGCCTCCGGGAAACCGCCCCCCTTCAGTGATCATTGGTGGAAGCTCCTGCGTTGCGATTGGTTGTCGCTGCATAGGGCGGCATATTTAAGGAGCTGACCAGTCACACTACACAATTGCTTGAGCGTCATGTATTAGTCAGCCTCCTGCGCTGGCTGGCCAATCATGATGCTATTGCTTTGTCCTATCAGCGTACAAACGTCTCGTAATCCACAATTCTGGCACGCCTATGTGTTGTCCCTGCTGCACCAGGTCCACCCATATTACCTTCTGTAGCGGCGTGTAAATGAGGGATGGTGCTCTACAGAAGGTAACTTTTGGCACCCGGCGGTGCATCCAGAGATAGATTCAACCTTCTGTAAAGCACCTTGTAGCGGCGTGTAAAGGCGGTATCGGGTACCGTTTGTAACCGTTGGTGCGTGCTCGTGCACGTGAAGCACCCGGTTGTTTCCACCTTGTTGTAGCGGCGTGTAAAGGTACCTTAAGGGGTAACATCCTGATCATGGGCGTCCGACCTCTCGGGTGTCCCCGACTCTCCGATTGAGCATGAATGGAGCAAATGCTCAACCTCTGCTCCATTCAGAGGGAGCACTGTTCTCGGTGGGACCTCCAGCAATCAGAAAGATCCCTTGGATTGGGGGTAACTTCCAATCTTGGCATAAACCCTTTAATGTGGGTAAATATAGTTACAATATATTGACAGATTACAAACCAGAGCACCATCAGTAACGTTGAGATGGTGGAAGCCCTTTGGTAGTAATCTGCTGCCACTTTTGGCCTGTCTTTAAATCAGCCCTGGTGCCATGTACATGAATTGAATGTTATAACTACGTGTTTCCCCGAAAGTAAGACCCTGTCTTACATTTTTTTGGGGGCCAAAAGTGGCCCCCGGTCTTACTTTCGGGGGGGGGGTCTTATATTGTGTGCCCCAGCAGTGTGGCCTACAGGCCCCCTCCTGCTGGGACACTGCGGGAGCGGGTCGCACGTCACGTGCGCCCGCTCATTAGATATGCACTGCATCCCCCTGTCAATCAGCGACAGGGGGAGCAGTGCATTATACGGTATATATGGGCCCCCTCCTGCTGGCACACTACTCCCCTGTTCTGAGGCCCCCCCCTGCTGCTGCAGACATCTTACCCTCCAGGGTCTTCTTGCAGCAGCCAGCGCGTCCGTCCTCTGTCCTCGGCTGTCTCCCAGATCATGTGACCCGTTGCAGCGCATGACGTCATCGCGACTGCGACCGGCCGGTCACATGATCCGGGAGACAGTCGCAGTCGCGATGACGTCATGCGCTGCGACGGGTCACATGATCTGGGAGACAGCCGAGGACAGAGGACGGACGCGCTGGCTGCTGCAAGAAGACCCTGGAGGGTAAGATGTCTGCAGCAGCAGCAGGGGGGGGCCTCAGAACAGGGGGGTAGTGTGCCAGCAGGAGGGGGCCCATATATACCGTATAATGCACTGCTCCCCCTGTCGCTGATTGACAGGGGATGCAGTGCATATGTAATGAGCGGGCGCACGTGACGTGCGACCCGCTCCCGCTCCCCCCCCCCCCCTCCGCTAGGGTCCTTACATTAGGCCCCCCCGGTTGTAAGGCTTTATAATCGGGGGAGGCCTTACATTAGCAGGCCCCCCCTTTACCCCCAGGCGGCCTTACAATCGGGGGGGCCTTACTTTTGGGGAAACACGGTATCATTTCCTAATATAAGGTTGGTATTGCACTGCTGACAATGTGCCGTTGAGTTTACCATGTCGTCCTGACCCCTGGTAAGAGGAGACCATTTCCAGTAATAATATTACATTAGGACATTACTAGTTCTGGCTGCAGAGTGTGCCATCTGCTCTGCTCTTGCACTCGGTTCACCTTACGGCATTGTCTTCCTATTTGAATATCGGTTGGCGGAGGTGCGGAGACACAGGACGTGTTTGTTCTGCTTTCCATACTGTGTCAGTTTGGCTCAGGTCAGAGGATTGGTTAGATCACTGCTCGGCTGTTGCTGAGGAGGTTATTTTAGTCTGTCAGTGCTTTAGTTGTCTTTTCTTTGAGATTCGGGCATTCTGCCAGCACGTTAGGCCTCGGGCAGTCTAACGAATCTCTGTGCTTGTGTCAGTCTTATGGTGCTTTTTTTTTTTTTTTCAGCTTTTTTTCTCCGTTCCCTGCAATTCACAGAAGAGGAAGGGATGTTTCACTTTGTTTCTACTTTTAACCCACAAGGAAGCTGACGTCTGAGACCTGCCTCATGTTCGTGATTACTTTTTTCTCCCACTTCTGTTTACCAGGATGTTCGTCGATTCGTTTTTTTTTTTCTATTTAAAGTGACGCGTTGTTTATTTGCGGCTACGTCGAAAAGCTTAACAATGGTATTTTTTGTTCTAATTTATTACAGACATAGCTGCCATCATATATAGTAGCTGTGTGACACCATATCTGTAAAATCACATATATTACAGTATCGGCTGGTAGCGTTTTTCTCCTATAGGATAATGACGTAAAACTAATCTAGAATCCATCATCGACATGCATCTGAGGAAGGATACAACACTGGTCTTTATTTCCCTACAGCACTTGTACTGACAACAGATATATGGATACTGTTATTGGATCCCAAGAAATTTAAAGGTGTTTCCTAGAATACAAATTATAAACAAAAAAATCAAGGTATCTCCTATCCCTAATGGTACCTTTACACGCCGCTACTGGATGGTGGCAACAACCGGGTACTTCACGTGCACGAGCACGCACAAACGGTTGCAAACGGTAATCGCACCACCTTTACACGCCGCAACAAGGTGCGCTACAGTAGGTTACATCTATCTCTAGATACACCGCCGGGTGCCAACAGTTACCTTCTGCAGAGCACCTTACCTCATTTACACACCGCTACAACAAGCTAATATGGGCGGACCTGGTGCAGCAGGGACAACACATAGGCGTGCCACAATTGTGGATTACGAGACGTCCGTACGCTGATAGGACAAGGCAATAACATCATGATTGGCCAGGCAGCACAGGAGGCTGATTAATACATGACACTCGAGCAATTGTGTAGTGTGACTGGTCAGCTCCTTAAATATGCCGCCCTATGCAGCAACAACCAATCGTAACGCAGGAGCTTCCTCCAATGATCGCTGAAGGGGGGTGGTTTCCCGGAGGCTGTGTCACGCTCCAGGTACATACCAGGTACATAGCATGGTGTAGAAACAACCCTTCTGTTCCTTCTTTACACGCCGATACAGGTCGCTACAATCGCCTGGGTAGCCACCTGTTTCAGGGCAGTGCTCGGAAACAGGTGCCGCTACTGGCGGGTGGCTACAACCGTCTTCACACGCCGCTACCACGGGTTGAATTGGCGGTGCAAGATACATTTCTCTCATGTACCCGGTTGTTGCCACCATCCAGTAGCGGCGTGTAAAGGTACCATAAGGGTACCTTTACACGCGGCAACATTGCATGCAATTTCACAGGCAATTTGCTGGTTGCAGTGAAATCATGGACATATTGTTACATTTGTACACGGCAACAAAATAGAACAATGTGTCCATGATTTCACTGCAACCAGTAAGTTGCAAGTGAAATTGCATGCAATGTTGCGACGTGTAACGGTACTCAAGATACGAGATAATTTGCATATTCTAAGGGGTTTGACCTTTGGGACCTCCATCGATTCAGAGAATGGAGCTCTAGAACCACAAACATAGTTCTCTACAGCCGTGTACTGAATGGACCGGTGGGGAAGGCATGCGGCCTCCGGTCCATTCATTGTCTATGAGACTGACAGAAATACCTATGCTTGATATTCTCAAGCACAATGGATGGAGCGAGGGGCCACACATGCACATCTCTATTCATGTTGGAGCTGTAAATGCCTGGTTCTCAAGGTTCTAGAGTCTCGTTCTCAGAAACGCCAGGGGTCCAACCTTCAGCAGCCCGCCATTTATCACCTGTTCTATGGTTAGTGGATAGCTTAATGTTTGGGGAATAACCCTTAAATGACCTCATACACATTAGTTTATAGTCAGCCGAACTCACCAATGTCCACTTGATTGATCAACTACCTAATGGTTGCCTCTCAGCTCTCCCCCCAACATATGATGCCAGGAAGATAGGGATTTACAGATTGAATTCACGTGTGGAATCCTTCGAGTCTCCTCTGGCGGTAGTGAATCATCTACCTGGAGAACAATTAGAGACCACTCTGTAATATGGCAGCCATGCATCTATACGTACAGCTGAGCTCGATACTGCCACCCACATTGGAGCAAAGGGGCGCTTTCCATTTTTCTTTTGGAATCCAAATGGTCATGCATTAATGGCTTGTCATAGTCATAATTGTATATTTCTAGGATTTTTTTTTTTTTTTACTTTTTCAATGGATTGTCTAAATATTTATTTTCTTGTTTTGCAAAAAAATAATAACCCATCTGAGATTGCTATAAAATAACAAAGTTGGTAATACTCATAGTACCGATCCCCTGTCACGTCCATGCCAGTACGTCTCCTGTGGCAATGCAGTGTTGACGCAGCGTGGCCACTGGCTGTAGCAGAGCGGTCACCACCATGGCCAGTGAGTGTCTGATGTGGTGACATGTTGTGTCTACACAGCAGCATTGGTGGCGGTCCCAGGGAGCTCCCGGATTGGAGCCGGGCACAGTTAGGGTATGTGCGCACTGGTCGGGTTAGGGCCGGATTAGGTGTGTAAACCGCCGGTCGGTTTACATAAATTTCATGCAAATTTATGTTAATCCAAACCGGCGTTTGGATTAACATAGAAACCTATGTAAACCGACACCCGCTGTGCACACAGCGGCGGTTTACACATGCTCATCCGTTGCTAACCCGCTGGGTTCCCAGCGGGTTAGCAAAGAATGAGCATGCTCTATATTCCGGCCGGTTCTGCAGCGGCTGCAAGCAGAATCATGTGCTGCTTCCAGCCGCTGCAGAATCGCCGGCGCTAACCCGCTGTGCACCGCCGCACACCCGCCCGTCTCCCGCAGCACGGACCCGACAGGAAGCCGGTGGACGGCTCCGGAGCTTCCTGTCGGGTCCCGCCCAGCCGCCGCCGCCACTAACCCGCCCCCGTGTGCACATACCCTTACCCTAGTACCATTGTCTACAGCAAGTCCTGAAAAGTTAGGAAAACTGAACTTCAATATCTCCAATGTAAGTGCTGAACTCCATATACAATTGCATCTCAAAGAATTAGAAAATCATCAAAAAGTTCATTTCTTTCAGTAATTCAATACAAAAAGGGAAATGCATATATTGTATAGAGTCATTACAGAGAGATCTATTTCAATTGTTTATTTCTGTAAATGTTGATGATTATGACTTACATCCAATGAAGACCCAAAGGTCATTATCTCAGAAAATTAAAGTAGGGTGGATGAAGGGTTAAAAACCGTGCTGCTGGATTCTACGAGACATCAAAGGGTGAATATAATATTTATTAGTCAACACATTTCAGGGCTCCCTGATACGCCCTGAAACATGGCAATATGATATTGATCTGTCCTGAGGAAGGGGGCAGGGAACCCTAAAACCTGATGACTAATTAATTAATATTATATTCATCCTTTGATGTCTCATGGAATGCCACAGTGCAGTTTTTAACCCTTCATCCTCTCTACTCTATATGTACCACGCTGGGGACTGCAGTAGCCGTGATCTGCTTTTATAGTGGTTGTGACTCTCACAACCACACAAGGTGATGCTTCTGATACCTATTTAGGTAATGTTTTATCTCCGACCCTTCATCCTCCCTACTTTTAATTTTTTGAGATAATGACCTTTGAGTTTCATTGGCTGTAAGCCATAATCATCAACATTAACATAAATAAACACTTAAAATAGATCACTCTGTTTGTAATGACTCTATATAATACATGCATTTCACTTTTGTATTGAATAACTAAAATAAATTAACTTTTTGATAATATTCTAATTCATTGAGAGGCACCTGTATATCATATTATGTAATGGTAGGGGACCATTTGATCACCCAATATATTTTATTTATCACATCAAGGTTCAAGTGTTGGATGACAGTCCCTATGGCAACTGTAATGGTGATTGCATCCATCATTCTAAGGAACAGTATAGCAGGCCATCATTTAGGGAAGCAGCCTGCCTGTATATTGCAGTACAAAATACAACGTCATTCATCCCCCTGAGGCTGTGTCTGGTACTGCACCTTAACCCCTTCCACTTGACTCATTATGGTGTCCCCTTAAGGTACCTTCACACACAGCATTTTGCTAGGCAATTTCACTGGCAATTTGCTGGTTGCAGTGAAATCATGGACACATTGTTCCATTTGTACACAGCAACAAGATAGAACAATGTGTCCATGATTTCACTGCAACCAGCAAATTGCCAGTGAAATTGCCTAGCAAAATGCTGTGTGTGAAGGTACCTTTACATTGTTTAGACTCTATTTCCAATAGACTGTTATTACCCCAGGGTATGAGGCACACTGTACCAACACATGGAGGCGCAGATGTTTGCGGTGTGCTGGCGGCAGACTCTCGCATTATTGGCATATTATATATCAGCTCCTTTGTTAGGTTAGAATACCACTGTTTATCTTTGAGTTTTGGTCCCAGCATTCATCGGGCTCCTGAAATACTTCATTGTACTTTACAGAAATGTGAAAATCATGTACTTGAACTATCCATGAACTGCGAGTGAAGAGGACTTGTCAGGTCTCCAATCTTGATTTTCCACTATGAATTGTTTGGTGATTTTTTTCAGTAAATGTTCCATACTGTATTTTCACTGTAAAGTTGTCATACAGTAATCCCGTCCTACTTGCAGTATGCTCTAGGGCAGGGTTCCTCAGCTCCAATCGTCTAGAGCCACTAACAGACCATATTTTCAGGATTTCCTTAGCATTACCTATGTAATAATTCCATCCCCTGGTCAATACCAAGAAAATCCTGAACACATGATCTGTTTGTGGCTCTTGAGGACTGAAGCTGGAGGGCAGTGCTCTAGGGGACAGTAGGGGACAATCCCTTTAAACATTTATGGCACATATACAAGTTTTACCCTTGGGACTCTCAACTATTGGAAAAAGAGTGACTCCCTTTCCTGGCCTCTACACTTTATACTCTTGATTGGAGAGGCAGCCATGATTGTTCATTGCTGTATTCACTAAAGACCATGAGAGTTTCACAAAGTGGCAAACTCTGCCCTCCATTGTGGGCAGAAGATGATGGCTATGAGTTGACCAATGAAGGTCAGCAGGCTATAAAAAATTTTTTATATTAATTTCTCCAAAACCAGAGTCAGCCATTATTGCTGTTCTTTTACACACACATGCATACATACATACATACATACATACATACATGCATACGTACTCATTTACACATACATATATACACATATACACACATGTAGACACACACATATATAGACACACACATATACACATACACAAACACATACATACATTTTAATACGCATTATATGTTTGCCATCTTTTGCAGATTTTTGCAGCTGTTTTTGGCTAATTCATATGGGACATATGTGCTCCTGTCTACCCTGGTGTGATTTTATGTTAGCTAAGGCTGCCTTCACACTACGGATTTTTAAAATCCGATGCTGTCCGATAAAAATCAGACAGCATCGGATCCGAATTTGGCCCCATGCAGCTCTATGGGGATCGGACCGAATCGGATGTGCACTAAATGCCATCCGATTTGGTCCGATCCGATTCTGTCCGATTTTTTTATCAGTGCAAAAATCGGAGCCTGCTCCGATTTTTGTACCGAAAATAAAATCTGACAGAATCGGATCAAATCGGATGGCATTTAGTGCACATCCGATCCGACCCGATCAACTTAACATGGGGCCCTATGGAGAAAGGTACGAGGAAACATCTGATGTCTCCTCGGACCCGATTTTACTATACTGAGTATGCTCAGTACAGTAAAAATGCTCAACTGGGAGCGCAGGGGTTAAAAAATAAAAAAAAGTTTATGCTCACCTCTCCCCGAGCCCTGGCCGTCTCCAGCCGTCTTCCTGCATGCTCCCGGTGGCTCCCGTAGGCTCCCGGTATCTGCAGAGGTCTCCCTCTGCTGTATAGTACCTGCGGTGATGTCACAGTCATGTGACCGCGGGTTACCATGATGTTGCCCTATAATCATGAAGTACTGTATCCTTAAAAAATGTTTGTTCACCTTGATTGACCATATTTCTAATTTCTGTTCAAATATTTAAAGGGGTTCTCCAGTGAAAAGAATGTGTCACCTATCCACAGATAGGTTACAACTTCTAGATTGAAGGTCCGACCACTGAGAGCCCCATGATCATCAGAGTGGGACACTGCTATCCACTTCAATCGATGTGAGGCTACTGAGCAATGTGACAATCTCCGGGATAAAAAGTGCCCCCTCATGAAATGTCTTTTTATCGGTCAACCCCTTTAATGTTATTCCACAACACTTAAAGGGAACCAACCACCCCCAATGACCCCCCCGGACTATTAATATGGCTCCCTACACCCAGCACATACATGTGCTGCAATGTTTTTTGCTAAAAAAAACTGGTTTTTAAAAGTAAAGATAATGCTTTATAAAGTTTCAAACGAAGTGACGGTTGGGCGTTACTTACATGTGGCTAAAGCCGGGTTGCAGCTGCCACTCATTCTCTCTCTCTCCCTCACAGCCGTAACGGCCAGCCCTTTTTGCAGCGTCACAGCCTGGTGCACGGGCTCGCATGCCCGTGCACACGTCATCAGCTACAGCCGGGAAGCGAGCGCGCGCTCTGACTTCCTGCGCTCGGCTGTGGAAGTCAGAGCGCGCGCTCGCTACCCGGCTGTAGCTGATGACGTGTGCACGGGCATGCGAGCCCGTGCACCAGGCTGTGACGCTGCAAAAAGGGCTGTCCGTTACGGCTGTGAGGGGAGAGAGGAGAATGAGTGGCAGCTGCAACCCGGCTTTAGCCACATGTAAGTAACGCCCAACCGTCACTTCGTTTGAAACTTTATAAAGCATTATCTTTACTTTTAAAAACCAGTTTTTTTAGCAAAAAACATTGCAGCACATGTATGTGCTGGGTGTAGGGAGCCATATTAATAGTCCGGGGGGGTCTTTGGGGGTGGTTGGTTCCCTTTAAAAAATGAAGCACCTTAGTAGGTAGTCCTAATTGAAACTAGTCCTAATTTTGTGTCCACCGCCCTTGCTGACTTTGTGTTCTCATGGTCATGGTCTACAGACAATGCCTCAATCCTCAGCTTTGGTGACATATGTGACTAGGGACATGTAGTGCCACTGTGTTGACATGAAGCTGTGGACTTTGGGGTCCTTAGTAGTTGGCCTCCTAGGGTTGTGCCATCCCCACTGTGGTAATCTCTTCAGTCTCTGACATTATCAATTATTCTTTCAGCTTGTTTATCTGTTATAAAATTGATCCATCTAAACAAAGCATGGCTTAAGGCTCTGTCACACATAACGAGATCGCTAACGAGATCCCTGTAACATCATATTTTGTGACGCAACAGCGATCCCGCTAACGATGTCGTTATGTGTGACACGCACCAATGATCTGGCCCCTGCTATGAGATTGTTGATCGTTACATACTGCTCTGGTTCATTCCTGCGTCGTTGTGCTCCCGCTGGGAGCGCTACATCGTTGTGTTTGACATGGACAATGACCAACGATCTCAATGCTATGCTATGGAGTGACAATTCCCAATGACCTCGGTATAATTCTGGGTCGCTAGTGCGTCGTTTTTACACACTCAGATATCTGAAACGATATCGTTTAAACGTCACGCTTTTGACATCGTTTGAACTATATCGTTTTAGCATCGTTGCATGTAAACGCAGGATATCTAAAGGAAAATTCAGTAGCTCACTTTTATCGTTCGTCGTCCAATTAACGCTCCAGCAAAGTGCAGCATCGTTCAGTGTGACACCTAAATGAACAATATCGTTCTGAATTCTCCTATTCCTGCCACTTTATCCAAAGTTGTAATGAACGATGCTGGCGCGTTGCCAAATAACATATAGTTAACGATATCCTTGCGTTTGACATCACACTAACGATGTTGAAATGATCGCAGTCACGTGACATTCCAAACTATATAGTTTCAGATATCTGACCGTGCAAACCCACCATTAGGCGGCCGTCACACGCTTCAATTTAAAGCACGATATCGCTTAAGCGATTTCCTTTTTGATCGCTTAAGCGATATCGTTTGTGCATCGCTGCGTGTAATCAAGCGATTTTACAATGTAAAATCGCTTGATCGTGACATCGCAGATATGAGAGCCGGAGCTCAGATCAAGCGATAAACGCTTGATCAATCTGCCTCATCGTGGTGTGTGACACCATGATGATCCATCTCCCAGCGGCAGAGCCTATGCTGGGAGATGGTATCTATGGTAAACGTCGGGTTACTAAGCGCCGCGCGGCGCCTAGTAACCCGATGTGTACCATAGTTACCAGCGATCTCGCTGGTCCATATCGCTGGTGAGTCTGCCTGTGTGACAGCTCACCAGCGATGTGAACGATATTGTTAGCGATCGCGCGTGCACGTGATCGCTAACAATATCGCTAACGATATTGAAGCGTGCGACGGCCGCCTTAAGTAGATGCAAACATATTACCCACTGCGTGATAATAAGATGTGAATGACTTAATCATTGTGCCTTGAAGATGAATGATGAATGCTGCTGCCGTACGTTGGCGTTGACACACAGATCGGCCTGAACTTGTAGAGATGTCTGTAGATGTTTTACCCTCCATTGTATTCATGTTGGGATTTGCAGGGACTTGCAAACGATGGTCTTCTGTGCCAAGTTATCTCCCTAACAAGTCATGCATAGTCTGCTCAGATAGCAGGGGCTGGTCACATATCGGGGCTATTTATTAGGGAAGCCGTCATTAGAAAAACAATTTTTGTTTAAAACTGGTTTTTGTGTTGCAAGTATTTTTAAATAATAGAGAGGAAAAAAAAGTGCTGGATATTGTTAGGGAGGTAGGAAGGTCTTGCACCCACTGTCTGTTTTTGTGCTGCTCCATGTTCTCTATCTCCCTCTTTTCCCCTTATATGATAATAGCTGAGCACTTACATTTGGGCAGTGTTTTAATCACTTTGACCTCATATGACTACTCCATTATTGTAAGGGGGGAAGATTTTCCAGAATAATGCTCAATTTTCCCAATGACCTCCATTATACTTGGTACACAAGTCGAGCCTGTCCGAGAGTCAAAATATTCATTACGAGTACTGAGCAGCCGAGCATGGTAGCAGGTACATTACTACAACATATGTAGGGTGTACAATTGTACCCAAACCCTAGAGCCTTGGGGGCCACAAAAGTCCTTTTGTCCTATAGAAAAACACTTTTACCATTAAAGATTTACATTAATTGGGGGCCTTGCTAGAGTTTTCGCATCGGGGCCCATGAACTTCAAGTTACACCACTGCATGGTAGCGCTCACTCATCACTAATGTCCACGTGAAAAGAAATGACCGCATGCACTAGACAACTTTAATGGGGAATAAATAAAGGATGTATCGAACCAAATAATGGCATCGGGATTTCTTTCTATTAATGATGCCCTAGACAAGTCTGATTATAGGATGAGAGTCACCCATTAACCCTGGTGGGTGCACACTCTCTGTATGACCACGGCAGTGGAGTTGTAGTTGGTATAAAATGGGAACGACCTCGAATCCTAAAATATGTAATAAATTGGGTCCAGTAGTTCAACGAAGAATGTGTTTCTAAATTATTATGTTCTATCTAAATATCTTGATTATTGTATCACAATAATGATTAAAAGCCTGATGTTACCATTGTACTACAATAAATTTATCCCTTAAGGTACTGTTACACGCTGCAATGTCGTAACGATCTCACCAACGATCTCACGGGAGCGCGCTCATGACAACATCGGTAATTGATCGTTGGTGAAATGTCACATGTATGGATATCGTTCATGACGCACCAACGATGTGGTGAGCAGCTATCATTCGCACAACTCAGCGAACGATACTTGTTCAATGTTGTGAATAGGTGAAGTCGTTAACGACATCGTTATCGCGGTGTCACACACAACGATGCAGCAGGTTGAATAAACGACGAATGACAGATTTAGGAACATGCTCTCAAATCTGCGATCAGCGATCCAACGATTTATCATAGTCGTATCTCGGTGTCACACACAACGACGTCCTAACGATGTTGTTTGAACGAATCCAAACCCGTGACGTTTGAGTGATATCGTAGCATGTAGCGGTACCTTTAAACATGAGCCGTATATGACTGAGTCAGTCGTGGAGTCGGATTCAGGGAAATTGAGAAGTCGGAGGTTTGGTTTACTGACTCAGACCTGTCATCCATTTTTCACACATCCAGTGTGTGAAAATGCAAAAGGAAACAGAATCAGATCTTTTCTTTTTTCTGGCATCAACAAATGTCCAAAACAGACATGGACCATTTATTTAGACAGATTTTAAACATCTTCAATATGAAAAAAAAGCTAATTTTCAGCCCTGGGCTTGTGTGATACAACCACATTAAAGAGGGTCTAGATTCCAGTTTGTACTCTTATTTTATTTCCCCTTCACCCCCTAAGCCCCTTTCACATCAGCGTTTTTGTCCGGATCCAGACAAAAAAAGCATCTGCCGCATATGCCGCCTAACGGCCACACTTGCGGCAAGCCCCATGCATTGTCTATGGAGTTTGCGGCAAGTGCAGTATTGCCGCGATCCGGCAGGTGCTGCCGTGCAAAATAACCGCAGGTGACCGCGTTTTTTTTTTTTTCGCAGCCGCAAGTGCCAAATCGCGGCAATACTGCACTTGCCGCAAACTCCATAGACAATGCATGGGGCTTGCCGCAAGTGTGGCCGTTAGGTGGCACATTCGGCAGATGCTTTTTTTGGCTGGATCCGGACAAAAACGCTGATGTGAAAGGGGCCTTAGTATTCGTCTTATCTGCCATGCAGTTCTCGGGCTCTTTCATTTAGTGGAATTTTTTATATTTTTTACTAAATGGGTCGTGGCTCACAGCATTTTCTGGGGATGTGTATAGACTGTTTTCCATTATTACCCTGTGAGCCAAGCTTCCTTTGTAAAGACCATAAAAATGACCTCTGAATAATAAGGCCCATGTCTCCAGAACCGTATGGTGAATTTTACAAGAATGAGAAAATAAATGGAAAACTCAAGAGAGCAGCAGGAATAAAATAAGAGCACTAGTTCTTTGTTTTAGCCTACGTGCTAGGGCCAACATGGTATGGGGTGCTGGTTATATCCCATCCGCAGAGACCTGACTGATCTGACACTGTGTTTGCTAGGAAACAGTAACAGATCCTCTGAAAGAAAACACATTGCGTGCCAAGTTGTCTCCTGAAGCTCCATTGTGTAGTAATTATTTTGGCAATGAATGACCTATAATTGATCAGAGAAAGGTTGAACTTGATGAACGTGTTTCCGAGAAACTCAATGTAAGGACTTGAGAATGGTAACGTGAAGAAGAAGTACGTGCGTTTACAGGGAATCAACTCAATGGGACCACAAGAGATGAACTGATAGGAACAAGGTGACCAGTATATTACTACAGAAATAACCGGTACTGTGAAGAGGAACCTGATCAGCAGATAATGAGAAGACTGAAGGAAGAGTAAACAGGCTGTGAAGGGCAGGTGGAGGTGATAGGGGATGGGGTGATCTCAGGAGTGATAACCGTAGACCACAAGCAAACTGGATGAAATGTCAAAAGTAAAAACAAATGCTTTCTTGTCACATGTTCATAGCTCCAATCCATCAATGAAAATGCATAGTATGATCTTCACCAGGAACCCGAGGGCAAACGATTGTACCTGTAGTGTTACAGTGCAAGACACACAGAAGCGACACGGTACTCGAGATGTGAAATGTGGCTGAAGATGGAAGTAGCTGATCAAACAATATCATGGGTCTTGTGTAGTATATATCTATTTGGCCCACGTCACACACACAGATATTTGTGCAGATATTGTTCACAGATCTCTGGTTGCAGTGAAATTATGGACACATTAATCCATTTATATACAGCCACAAAATGGAACAATGTGTCCATGATTTCACTGCAACCAGAGATCTGTGAACAATCTCTGCACAAATATCTGTGTGTGTGACGTGGGCCAAAGTCACACACAAATGAATAAGGCAGTGCTGTAATACTCTGCATAGTCACTAGATGGCATGGAAATATAGAGAGGAGTGTAAACATTGAAGAGGCTGCAGCGATCACCTGGACGCCCTCTCAGATAACTGTTTAGCAATGGGTACATGGAGTCGACTCTTTCTACCACCAATCTGATATTCATGGCCTAGACCTCTAATACTGTGATCTTGGAAAAAACCCTGAAGAGGTTTCCAAGACTAATATTGATATTAACTATCTTTAGGATAGGTAATCTGTATCATAATGTAGGGTCCCACAGCTGGCCGAAGTACACAATATGTAGAGCACAGATTAGTACATTGTGGTCTTTCTCAGGTGCTGCAGCTGAGCTATTGTTCACTGCACAGTAACCACTGTAATGACCCAGAGTAACCAATACTAAAATGTTCCCTGATCTGCCATGTGTTGTTCTATATTACTTATAACTCCTACACCTTAGCTCTGAGAGTTGTAGTATTTCCAATCCCACACTGTCCTCTGCTGACCTTTCTCAAAATTACATTTCCTTATATGGGCAAAGGAAGCTAAGCAACAGTGTTGGAGTTTCGGTCAGTTTTGAGCGGTGAGCTTGTGCTGCTGCAGATGCAGGAGTGAAGATGCAATAGTGACGATGTGAGCTCTGCGGTTTTAGAAGAGGTGTATGAATGCTGGAGTTGATGGGTCTGCTCCACATCGCTCCTGTCTTCTAGTGATCATGTGTTGTAAAGAGTAGGAAGCTATACTACAATGTGCTTCCCAAATCAAGGTAGACCCGACCATAGCAAAACCCGGTAAACCTGAAAACCACCAAAGCAAAGCCCGTTACTGATCCCTGCTGCTAAGATATTCTAAGAGCTAAGAAGAGGGAGAATTAAAGTGTAACCGGTGTTTAAATTTTTATTTAATAATGTTGAGCAAGTGATAATCAACCTTCTAATATACTTCATTAGAAAATTCTGGTTGGGTACATTCATAGGCCTTCCACAAGGTGGAAGCCACTGTGTGTGAATCAGACATATGATTATTCTCACTCAGATCCGTCTTTAGTGAATACGGGGCATGTATCCATGTAAGGATAAAGGGGGCGTGGCCTACACTGCTGATTTGCAGCTGGTGAGAAAACAATGTATCAGATTGCTTAGCTTTGTGCTGCAATGTCATAATGCAAACTCCTCTTTACAAGCTTCTGATCTGTCATCTAGCTCCACACAAGCTCAGTTACAATCTCTGTTAACCCCTTTTCTGCTGTCACACAGCTCATTATCAGCCTGATCTCAGAAACTGTGAAAATGCACTGCTCCCCATCAGATGCTGGCCATGTCCACACAGACATAAAATGCAGCTTTTAAAAGCGCACAGAAAAATATGAGAAAATAAGTCATATGGAACAAAAAAAAACATTATCTCAGCAGCTATGTGACCCATCATTAACAATAAGTGCAGTATTTTTTTCTTTTTCCAATGAAATTATATGTATACTTTAAATAAATGTACACTATGTACACTGTCAACTCTGCAGTTTATATGGAGTAAAAGTTTATAATCCTTGTTCATGAAACCTCTGGTGTCTGTGTTCCTTATGTAACTGCAATCACCTCTTCCACTACTCCATGCTACATGGTCTGAGTGTCTCTGCATGGCAGAAACAAATTGAAAGTGTAACCAGACCGGGAAGTTTAGCCACTACACATAGCTGGATTACAAATCAGCCCCTGCGATCCACCTAGTTACAGTCACCTACTACCAAATCCCCTTTTGCATTTATTAGCCTCTCAACCTGTGGATTGCCGGAGCCATTGGAGACACCGTGACAGGATTAACTTCCAATTTCTCAGGCCCTGCATTCCTGCTAGAGGTTACGGCACCACAACTTCACAATATATGGAGATGTGGTGACCACTATTGTAGGAGTCACACCAAGGCCTGGTGCCTGTGTAGGCTCATAGCCTCCGCTAACACATGAGGCGTAACCAGAGTTATAAATGGTAGGTGGAGGTGCATAGGGTCCAGAAGCTTTAATAGGTTTTATAGTATGTAAAAAAAATATATGTATGGGTCAGAATAGGTTATGAAATTGAAGTAAGGCCCCTTTCACATCAACGTTTTGCTAATGTTTGCGGCTGTTCCAGCAGGAGGCGCCACATCTGATGGATTAGCCGCGTAACGGCCGACTTGCGGGCTGGATCCGGCAAGCCTCATGCATTCTCTATGGGGCTTGCGGTCGGGTGCAGTTCTGCCACGTGTGGCACACCCGCCACTTGCGGTGGCGAAAATAAAACGCTGCTTGAAGCTTTTTTTACGTGGCCGCATCCGGCCAATCCAGCGTAACTGCACTTGCTGCACCCGACCGCAAGCCCCATAGAGAATGCATGGGGTTTGCCGGATCAGCGCCGCAAGTGTAGCCATTAGGCGACAGATTCGGTAGATGCTGTAAATCTGCTGGATCTGCTGCACATCAGCAAAAACGCTGATGTGAAAGGCCCTAAGCAATGCTCCACTCACCAGTACTACGGTGCTCCCATTTTGGTACTTCCCCGGTGCCTCACAGTTTCCTAGTATCAAACTCGTCATTCCAGAAATGCTGGAAAATTCCTTTCTGCCAATCAGAGGATAAAGCAGGTCCCAGCCGTAGCCTGTGATTGGCTGAGCTGACAGTTTTTAGCTCTCACTTTTTGTTGAGACTGCCAGGGAACACAGCATAAGTAAGTAAGCCAAACCTCCGACTCCTCAATTCCGATTCCAACCTCACCAAAATAGACTCTGACTTCACGGCTCTGACTCCACGGCTCTGACTCCACGGCTCTGACTCCACGGCTCTTGACTCCACGGCTCTTGACTCCACGGCTCTTGACTCCACGGCTCTTGACTCCACGGCTCTTGACTCCACGGCTCTTGACTCCACGGCTCTTGACTCCACAGCTCTGACTCCACGGCTCTTTATGCACTGCTCTGACTCCACGGCTCTGACTCCACGGCTCTTTATGCACTGCTCTGACTCCACGGCTCTTTATGCACTGCTCTGACTCCACGGCTCTGACTCCACGGCTCTTTATGCACGGCTCTGACTCCACGGCACCAATTCAGAACCAAGGTAGAGGGGAAACAATAAGGTAAGTCTTTTTTTTAATTTTTTTAATCCATTCACATGTATGACTTTTAGACAACACACTACTTTATACATCTGTGTCTGTCCAACATTCCTGAATATGGACAATCCAGTGTCTATAAAATGAAGAAGTTATACTGTATAAAGTGAATTGCCATTATGTAAAACAAGTATAAATGCTTCTAGTGAACAGAATTGGGTATCAGTTATTAATCTTTAGAAGACCTCATGTGGGATCCTAAGCAGTTAATCTCCTTCTCCGGCATTGTGCAGGCTCTGCTAACCTACCGTTCTGCACCAGTGACTGTAAATATTGTTCAGGAGGTTTTGCAGGCTGTGAGATGATCCCACGGGTCAAAGATGTGTTTCTATATCAGTTGTTAGTGTTGTAAAGACAACTCATGGGAGGAACAGTAATGGGTCAAAGAACATGTGTGAAGTGCAGATCACAAAAAAATATTAGGTCACACGGCTCTGTATACATACATTGCTTCTGGGTAGTCAAAATGCCAAGAACAGTTATGCGATATATGGCTAGCGAGTGCGGCCTTGCTCAATACAAGTGTATGAACCAAGGCCACACCCACTAGTCAGACACGCCTTCTCCATATACTTGTATAGAACTAGGCTGCGCCCACTAGTCTTGCATTGCCAGGACAGAGGTGTATCTACGGTAGGTTTTCTGGCACCCAGGGCAAGAGTTCAATTTTGCTCCCCCCCCACCCGTGGTCTGAGTAGATGACATGTGACCAATCATCTATATGCGATTTTTTTTTTTTTTTTTTTTTTTTTTTTTTTTTTTTTTTTACACTTTTAGGTACAGTGTATGCTGGAGTATATTACACGTTAGGAGTGGGCTAAGATGTTTAATGTTATAATTAAAGGGCTTGTCTAGGTTTGAGATGAAAGTCTAGGTGACTGCAGGCCTCCAAATTCTCATGGCGTGTGCACTGCACACTTTCAGGATTCTCCCATATCAATGGTAAGATTGGACGATCATGTGAACACAAATATGCAATTTATATACTTCTGGCCACATTCTGACTAGACGAGTCCGGCCACGCTCAATTCATTTAATTGATCGAAGCCTCGCATGTCTAGTCAGCACGTGACTGCATGTATGTAAATTGCATACTTATAGATACGTGACCTTCCACTCTCACCACCGGCACAAGATAATCCTGACAGCAGGCAGTGTGCGCTCTGAGAATTCAGAAGTCTGCAGTCACACAGAGACACATAGAGTGACTACAGACTCATCACAAGCTTGGAACAACCAATTTAATGCTTCTAACAAATAAATACATAGAACCCTTAACTTGTTAGAATGCACAACACTTTATTAACATAGCCATGTATCAAGAAAGCTTATAAGTTATGGATTGCTAGATGTGTACAGAGTCAGAACAATTAACAACACAAAACTACATCACCAAACCCACTAGAGGTACTGAAATACATCCATATAACCCCTATCAGAACAGAAATACATCACGAGACCCATCAGGGCTACAGAAATACATCCATATAACCCCTATCAGAACAGAAATACAAAGTCAAAACCCTCATCAATACAGAAATATATCACCAAACCCACCAGAGGTACAGAAATACATAAATAGAACCCCCATCATTACAGAAATCATAATCCTCATCAGTACCAAAATTCAACATCAGAACCACCATCAGTACATGGTAAAACAATTGTAATGTCAGGTCAGACCCATACACAAATGTACTGCATGAACCTACAACTCCTACCACATCATTAGCAATGGTGAGGACATACTGGGAGTTGTTGTTACCAGCCATCAATAAAAGCATACAGGATCCACAGCACTGATGAGAATTAGTCATTATCACAAATAATAATTTGCAGTACATCCAGGTACCTTTATAGATGACCTTGTCTGATCGGGGTCATCTTTTTCTTTTCTTCATCTTGTACAGGCATCATGATGACTTTTGACATCCACAGCTCATCTCTGCAGATTTCCATCTTCTCCGATCTTCTGCAGCACATCCCGGCACGATATCCTTAAAAATAGCAGAATGATCAACATTTTCCTGAGTAAAAATATCTGCCCTACACTGTGCCCCGGAATAAGTAATTGCTCCTTCTCATTGTTCTCTACACAAAATATGGTTTACACACTGTCCCTCTTCTGGCGCATGCCCTCCACACTGCCCTCTCATCACACTGCCCTCTTCTTTCCATACTGAGCTCCCTGGTCACTCTATCCTCTACACTGTATCCTTCTATACTGCCCACGGTTTATACTGCTCTCCCTCATCAAACTCGACATACTGTCCCCGCATGCTGCCCCCTCTCTATACAGCTTCACACATGCTCAGTCTATTCTGGGCCCCTTTACATTTTTCTCATCCCCTACTGTTTCATCATCCCTTTCTCACTCTACATACTCTATCTACACCTATTCCCTCCTTCCTCCCCATACTGTGTCAGCAGCCATCCCTTCTCTCTCCCCATACTGTGTCTACACCAATCCCCCCTCACTCCACGTACTGTGCTGCAGCCATCCCCTTGTGACTCCTCATACTGTGACCATAGTGATCCCCCCTCACTACATATACCGTGCCACATCCATCCCCCTTACTCCTCATACTGTGTCCATACTGATCCCCACTCACTATATATACTGTGCCACATCCATCCCCCATACTTCTCATACTGTGTCCATACTGGGCAGCTCCAATGTGGCTGCTGCCTGGCACTGAGTAGTCAGACATGTCCACCATTCCGCATCGTCCACACACCACATGCAATGATCTGCAGTCTGAGCATCAACAAGCTGCCACTATACTGAGCTGGGAAAATGGTGCATCTTCCCCAACAGACCATGCCTCCTTCACCCAAAACGCTGAGCCAATCACATGCACCGCACACTGGGCTGTCCAGAGCCAATAGCAGGGGCTGTCCAATTAGGTTGAGCAAAGGATGTGGTAGTGGGAAGGGAGACGAGTGCCACCGATCAACCGCTGCTCAGGAGAAACATGGCTGGATGCCTTTTATATACCGAGGGGCGGCACTGGACCTGGTGTGTAAGTTATGGCCAATCAGTCCTGCAGCAGAGGGACAGTGCATCCTTCACGAGGGGCCTGCATAGAAATCATGGGGCCCCTTAGTAGAAGTTCTTATTGCCCCCCAAAAAATATTTGCCTGGGTCACATAATCACATATCTCACAACTTTCCAGCCCTTACAAAGTAATTTTCCTCCTATTGAAGCCCCATGATTCCCCTTTCGTTACAGCTATAAAATATAATGCCAACAAAAGTGCCCCCCAAACACTTTATGATGCCCCACAGTGGATTCCTCCATACGCACAGTATGATGACCCTACTGTAAGCCCCTCAACTACACTGGCACAGTATGATCTCCAACTGTGGTCCACACACAGCCCTCCATACAATATAATGGACCTACGTACAGAATAATGAATGGCCCGTACACCTAGTACACACGCGAGTCTGCTCCGCACGACCCATACACACGCAACTCTGCTCCATACACCTAGTACACAGTTGGCTCTGGTCCGCATGACCGGTACACACGCGGCTCTGCTCCGTATACCTAATACACTCTCAGCTCCGCTCCTTACACCTCGTACACACACGGCTTTGCTCTGTACACCTCGCATACACAAGGCTCTGCTCCTTACGCCATGTACACACTCGCCTCCTTTCTGTACACCTCGTATACACACGGCTCCGCTTCGTACACCTTGTACATACTGGGCTCCGCTCAGTACACCTCGTATACACTGGGCTCCGCTCCTTATATCGTGTACACACTTGGCTCCGCTCCTTACACCTCGTACACACCTGGCTCTACGGCGTACACCTTGTACACACGTGGCTCCACTTAGTACACCTCCTACACACTCTGGTTAACTCCGTACACCTCGTACACACGCGGCTCCGCTCACCACGTACACACCTGGCTCCGCTCCGTTCATCTCGTACACACCTGGCTCTGCTCCATACACCTCGAACACACTCGGCTCCGCTCCATACACCTCGTACACACGCGGCTCCGCTCCGTACACCTCGTACACACGCGGCTCTGCTCCATACACCTCGTACACACTCAGCTCTGCTCCATACACCTCGTACACATGCGGCTCTGCTCTGTACACCTCGTACACACGCGGCTCCGCTCCGTACACCTTGTACACACGCGGCTCTGCTCCATACACCTCGTACACACTCAGCTCTGCTCCATACACCTCGTACACATGCGGCTCTGCTCTGTACACCTCGTACACACACGGCTCCGCTCCGTACACCTCGTACACACCTAGCTCCGTTCCATACACCTTGTACACACCTGGCTCCGCTCCATACACCTTGCACACATGTGGCTCCGCTCCATACACCTCGTACACACACGGCTCTGCTACATCCACACTGTAAATCCATCCCAACCCCACACATAACCTTCACCTTATCCACCTTATCATGACAAACAGCACAACAGCGTCCTCAGCCCTGTATACACGGAGGAGCTGATCATGTGACCCTTGACTCCTCCCATCCATTGACATCAGCACAGGTCCTCTCAGCGCAGAGTACTGTGGAGTGGAGATGAATGCCAGCTCTCACTGCGAAGGGGGGGGGGGCGCGCAATATGCGGCCGGCAGTCGAGACCGCGGGTGCTGCAGAAGGGGCCCAGCAGTGCCCTCCCCTCCGCGGCGCCTGGGGCTCATGGCCCGTCAGCCCCCCCTAGATATGGCCCTGGTCAGTAACATGCAAGATCAGACACATCCATTACACAGTACATGACAAGGACATATATAGAAGATTATCTCAGTACAGGAGAAGTTGCATGCTCAGACCATGTCCCTGTACGGTCAGACACATCCATTACACAGTACATAGCAGGGACACATATGATTATCTCAGCACAGTAGATGTGGTATGATCAGACCATGTCCCTGTACGGTCAGACACATCCATTACACAGTACATAGCAGGGACACATATGATTATCTCAGCACAGGAGATGTGGTATGATCACACCATGTCCCTGTACAGTCAGGGTACTGTTACATGTCGCAACATTGCATGCAATTTCACTGGCAACTTACTAGTTGCAGTGAAATCATTGACATATTGTTCTATTTTGTTGTCGTGTACAAATGGAACAATGTGTCCATGATTTCACTGCAACCAGCAAATTGCCAGTGAAATTGCAAGCAATATTGCCGCGTGTGACAGTACCTTTAGACACATCCATTACACAGTACATGGTCTGATATATGTGTCCCTGCTATCTTAGCACATGAGATGTGGTATGATCAGAACATGTCCCATTATCTCAGTACAGGAACATTTTTTTTTAAACATCAATTGTGGAAATTGTAATTATTGCAAGATATATAGATTAATGAGCTTTGTTTGTGGGGAAACCCTTCTGATAATGATTCCTTTGTCAGCACTTCATCAGTGTTGTGTATGAAATCAGCTGACTGGCTCACTTCATGAATGAAACTCTGCCCCCTCCTCTGTCACTACCAATATTATTTTAGGCATATTTAAAGGGGTTGTCTGGGACTTTAACAATGTTCCTTAACACAGGTTATCAATGTCTGATCAGTAGGGGTGCGACACCTGTCAAGCTCGCCAATCAGCTGTTCCCGGTGGCGCCTCCAGCTAGAATTACTCAATTGCAGAGCTCCATAGCACAGATCCATCAACTGTATAGTGCGCATGGCTGGTTACTGCATTGCCCTGCATTTCCCTCCCCTATTCGAATCAGTAGGGTGGATGTGCAGTACCTGAGTGCAGTCGCTTTACCGCCAATGGAGCTGTGCTGTGCAGCTGAGTAGTTCAAGCCTGCAGTGGCACAGGGAACAGATGATCGGCGATGGTGCCGGGTGTCGCACCCCTACTGATCAGACATTGATGACCTATCCTAAGTAGAGGTCATCAGTGTTAAAGTCCCAGACAACCCCTTTTAGTATACTTTTATAAATGGACAACCCCTAAATATGCTCCAAGGGATGTTACTGAGCAATGATATCTGGTCCATCAGGAAAAGGACCATGAACCATGAAAACAACCACTAGTGATCAAAAGGACCACTAATGATCTATTTACTCCCAATAATTGTGACTATGATCCAAGATGTTGCATAAGAAGTCTGCTTTACTGTGCGGTGAGAGCCACATTGTGAAAACTGCATCAATAATAACAGAAAATATAAGAATCTTTGTCATATATTGTCTCCCTCTCCACGATTTTTTAAAATATTAACTCTGAAAAAAATAGTTAACCTACACTTTATTTGCCAGCGGGTCTGATAATGAACTGCATGAAGCCCTGATAATAAAGCTTATAAAGGGAGAGATGGGCCTGAGGACAGGTATAGGAAGTCAGATTGTGCTGCGGTTTTCTGTAAGTGTTGGACTCACAGGTACACTGCGCAGTACTCATCTATAATGTGCTCCCTGCTGCTGCTTCTAAGCATGTACTATATAGAGACAGGAGAGCAGGAAACCCATGTCATTGTGTGTAGGAGACAACATAAAATTAAAGATGGCAATTCACGAGGTGACAACTGTTAAAACCAAGTGCTGATAAGAATGCTTGTTCCCTATTATCATTATTTGTAAGCATGTGATCCCCCACTGTGTAAGCAAAGCATTTGTTCACCCAGTGGTCAGATTGCTTATGCCAGCATAAAAATACTTGTTACCGGCAGCCCTTATTAAAGCTCCTCTCTGTTCCCAGGAACGCAGAGACGGTTGTTGCCCACCTCTGCAGTCCATCAATGCAGGCTGGTTTCCTTTGCTAGCAGTACATGCTTGCAAGTTGTAGCTCTGAAGATGGCCAGACCCCTGGATCATGTGGGGGTCTTTCACATTGCGTTCTAGCACACGTTCAGTGGTCCCATCGGGGCTTACGTCCAAACCTTCAAACCAAAATACGATCATATGCACCATGGGGGCCACTGACGTTAATGGTGCAGACTAAGTCACCGTGTGCTCTGTCATGCACCATTTTCATGAGTATACATCAACAGGAGGTGGACAACCAGATGCAGTCTCCTTCGTCTGGGTGTCCGCCTGCAGTGAACGTAGAAAGCGGTGCTTGACACAGCACATGCTGACTTCGTCTGCATCATTAAAGTTAGTTGCCCTGTTGGCTTGTGCATCCGAGTTTGCAGGGGTTCAGATGTAAGCCCCAACAGGACCACTCAACATGAGGGAGAACGCACTAGGAAATCACCTTTTAGCTTAAGTGTTTCTGTTCTCCGATGCTGCAGAGGCAAAGTAAACTCTGTTTGCTGCATTGGATAAAGTTCAGACTAGAGGCGCCAGCAAGCTCGTCTTCCTCTGACGAATAGGATGCCCAGAGGCAGAGGAGTGTGGGTGCTCCTGGAGAAAGAGGACCGCACAGCACCTTTCAAAGGAATCTGCCAGCAGGTTTTTGCTACCTCATCTGAAAGTAGCATAATGAAGGCAAAGAGATTCTGTATCCATCAATGTATCACTTAGATTACTGGGTGCAGCGATTCTGATACAAAGATTTTAGATTTAGACATGCAGCAAAACTAAGAGAGCTGCCCCTGCCCACACCAGGCTCTGTATAGACAATATACATTGACAGGGAGGTGCCAGTCAGAGGAGGGAGTGTGTAGGACTACCATGCAGGAGGCCATGTAATCCAGCAATGATAAGGTCTTCCTGCTTAAACATACAGTGCAAATAAACCTATCTAGACAAGAGGGGCATCGCTGAGTTCTCTGTATTAACCCTTACAGCATGGTGTCTTTAAATTATATAGCAAAAACCTGCTGACAGATTCCCTTTAAAGGGGCTGGTATATATGCATACACTGAGGCTTAGCCATAAATGATACTTGATGTGTGGCAGTGAATTGCGAGTGCTGTGATCCAAGAGTGCGATGTAATCCTGCTACAGAGAGACAAACCTGCCAATCAGCAGTGTGGGGAAAAGAAGGGCCGCAGCATATTCATTCATAAACAATAGCGTGCCTGTCATTATTTAATGCAGATCTTACAGAGGATATTATGAAGGCAGTGACAGGTTTCCATTAATTTTTACAGAGCACCTTGTTTTGTGACTTGTGTAGGTGAGGTGCAGCTCATGGCCTGGAGGAGCATGGCTGTGTCTGCCAGGATTTATAGCATTAATGGATCCAGACTTGATAACATCACAGAGTTCCTGGTTTACTCTAGGTGTGTGGATGTGGAAATTACTTAGAAAATGGGGAGAGGTAGAGGATTTGGGGTTAACTAAGGTGAGGAGGAAGGTGCTGTAATAAACTGTTCTTTCCCATATACTGTGTATTATCTTGTATGTTTGGTTTGTGATGACTTATAGATAATATATACAATACAAAACTTCAACTATCCTCCTGTCAACTCTGATCAGCTTTGCTGTCCCTTCTGAAGAAAAGCCTCTCCACAGCATGATGCTGCCACCACCATGTTTGTAGGTGGGGATGGTGTTTTCAGGATGATATGCAGTGTTCGTTTTCTGACACACATGCATTTAGCCCTCTAAGGGCCCTTTCACATCAGCGTTTTTTGAAATTTGCGGCAGATGCGGTGAAAAAACTGCATCTGCCGCAATTACCGCATACCGGCTGCACTTGTGGCGCAGTTGCGGTAAACGCCATGCAAAGTATAGGCGTACTTGCGGCAGGTGCGGCAAGTGCGGTTTTGCACTTGCGGCAGGTGCGGCCGCGGTTTTTTTCGCGGCCGCACCTGCCGCAAGTACGCCTATACTTTGCATGGCGTTTACCGCAACTGCGCCGCAAGTGCAGCCGGTATGCGGTAATTGCGGCAGATGCGTTTTTTTCACCGCATCTGACGCAAATTTAAAAAACGCTGATGTGAAAGGGCCCTTAGTTCTACTTTGATCACATCTGAGTGAAGCACCTTCTTCCACATGCTAGCTCTGTCCCCTACATGGCTTTTTGCAAACCGCAAATCGGACTTGTTATGGATTGATTTTAAAGAATGGCTTTTTTCTTCTTTCTACTGTTCTATAAACACCAGATTTGTGGAATATATGACTATTTGTCCAGTGAACGGATTCTCCCACTTGAGCTGCAGCTCCTCCAGAGTGACCATGCGCCTCTAATTACTGCTCATCTTGCTTGGGATGTCAGTTTAGGTAGATGACCATGTCTTGGTAGGTTTGCATTTTTGGATGATGGATTGAACAGTACTCCATTTTAGAGATATAGCTATTCCAGAGCTTAAGCTATTTTTTTTCTAACCTACCCTTGCTTTATTCTTCTCCAACTTTATCTCTGACCTGTCTGGTGTGTTCCTTGATTTTCAAGATGCTGTTTGATCCCTAATGTTTTTAAACAAACCTCAGAGGCCTTCACAGAACAGCTGCAGTTATACTAAGAGTAAATTACACACACGTGGACTCAATTCACAAATTTGGTGACTTCAGGAGGTAATTGGTTACTCAGGATTTTATTTAGGGGTATCCAACTACAGGGGGCTGAATACAAATGCAAGTCACAATTCTCATATTTATATCTTTATTATATTTAGAAAATCATGCATCATTTCATTTACATTTCCCAAATAATTGCTACTTATGTCACATGATTGCTGCAGCCAACCAGCAGCCACTGTTCTGCTATAGTATTCACAATTGTGTCCTAGTGAAATAATTGTGATCTTGTGCTTTTGTTGAATAAAACATTACCCTGAGTGTCCACACATTGCTTCTCGCATTACAGCTCTCCATTTACTCCAGTGTGAACACCAGACACAACCCCTGGACACGCTTGGCCCTTGTTTTTGGAAGGAAGCAAACATGTTTTCTTATCTTTAATACAGATTGTAGAACACTTTGTTTCTTATGGCTAGTTTTTATCTTGGACAAAGGTGCTGCGACCACATGTTACTTTGAGGCTACAATTACACACCGTTTTTGTGCAGTTTTTATGTCAGTTTTTTTATCCCAAAGCCACAGGTGGGTTCAAAGAAGATCTTCTGCTTCCGGCTGGATCCACTTCTGGCTTTGGCTTAAATACTGCATGTGTCCTAACTTAAAGAGGACCTGTCACCAAACCAGGCATGGTGATCTAATTACAGCACTGGATGCAGCATGTCTGCAGCATCCAGGCAAGGGGTCACCCAGCACTTGAGCAGCCCTGTACCCCGAGATAATACACTTAGAAAACTTACATCGTCCAGCCATAAAGGAGGTGGCTAGGGGCTGCAGCCAAGGGCAGATTCACACCCCCTGCATGTTTAATGTTCCCACCGCTGCCAATCATTGTCTCCCTGTCTGCAGCATAAAGGGCCTGTCACACGCGTCAATGTCGTCAGTGAGATGATCGCTGACGACATTGACGGCTGATCGCTGGTGAGCTGTCACACAGGCAGACTCACCAGCGATCAATTGACCAGAAACATCGTGGAAACGATTTAAATATCGTTTCCACGATGTCTTGCTCCCGCTGCCAGGCTGCTGGAAGCGGGAGCAGGCTGGTCTCCAAGGTAAACTGCGGGTATCTAGGCAGCGCGCGCTGCCTAGATACCCGACGTGTACCTTAGTTACCAGCCTCCTCCGCTCACCGGCTGGTATCTAAGGTACACAGCGGGTAACTAGGGACCCTAGTTACCCGCTGTGTACCTTAGATACCAGCCGGTGAGCCAGGGGCGGACCTTGCTGCCCGGGGGCCCTGGTGCAGCCTTTGAGGGGGGGCCCTGGTTTGCCTGCCCAGCAGCAGAGAGAGGACGGGCGGGCTCAGCCGGGGGAAGCAGGAAGCTTCCCTGGTTAACCCCCTCTCCTCTGCCACACTGGCACAGGGACAGCGGAGCGGAGGAGGCTGGTAACTAAGGTACACGTCGGGTATCTAGGCAGCGCGCGCTGCCTAGATACCCGCAGTTTACCTTAGTTACCAGCTCCCAGCGCTTGTGAGAGGCGATGGGAGCTGGAATATCGCTACTCCCGGTGTCACACGCAGCGATGCTGCGTGTCCACCGGGCGACAATCGCCAGGTTTTAGAGCAGGTTCTAAAACCTGGCGATCATCAACCAGCGATTTATCGCTGGTTGATTCAGTATGTCACACGCGTCAATATCGCTGCAACGTCACTCGCAGCCGAGATCGTGCAGGCGATATTGACGCGTGTGACAGGCCTTTAAGACATAGTTTTTGGTTTTTTTTTACAAAATGTCTGATTAGCCCCGCCCCCTGCGGTGACGTCCCCGCTTATACCCGCCCTCGGGGTACAGGACTGCTCAAGTGCTGGGGGACCCTTTATCTGGATGCAGCAGACATGCATCCAGTGCTGGAATTAGATCACCATGCCTGGTTTGGTGACAGGTCCTCTTTAAGGTCTGTGTTGTAATACAATACATTTTAGATTGTTGCGTTTTGGTGGCATTTTTGCACCAATGCTATTTTTTTTTTTTTTTTTCTTCAAAACTAATGCTCTAAGCATGGCATTTTTTCAGTTGTCCGTAACCTTCTCCTTAGGACTTGAATAACAGCAATAAAAGAGCATGTATAAAATACTACAAGATAAAACTGCCACCAAAAATTGCAGTCAGACATGTTGGAAATTCTAGTGTATATGAACGAGACCTTACAGCAGGTATTTTAACTCAACAAAAAGGCTTAATATAGGCACAATAGGGCACTGGGCACTTGTAATCCCGGTATCATAGAATAGTAGAGTTGAAAGGGACCCCCTGGGTCATCTGGTCCAACTTTTATTTCCTGTTGGGGATGTATCTTTGTACTTTTTAATCTGAAATAAAAGGACAATCCGCTTTGCTGGCGTTGGGTTTTTTTTTTCTCAATACATCTGGTCCAACCCCCTGCTCAAAGCAGGAGTCACTAAATCACCCCAGACAGATGTCTGTCCAGCCTCTGTGTGAAGACTTCCATTGAAGGGGAACTCGCCACCTCTCATGGAAACCTGTTCCACTTGTTGATCACCCTCACTAGCAAAAAGTTTTCTAATATATAATCTGTCTCCTCCCATTCAGTTTTATCCCATTGCTTCTAGTCTTTTCTTGTGTTAATGAGAATAAACTGATCCCTCTACAGTGTGACAGCCCTTGAGATATTTGTAGACAGCTATTAAGCATCCACTCACACTTTTTTTTTAAAGCTGAACATTCTCAAATCCTGTAACTATTCCTCATAGGACATGGCTTGCAGACCGGTTTTGGTCACTCTTGTCTGAACTTGCTCCAGCTTGTTGATGTCTTTTTTTAAAATGTGGTTCCCAGAACTGGACACTGTATTCCCAGTATCAGGGAGGTTACAACTTGTACTTCTCAGTCGTGCAGCCTGCATGACAGTCAGCTCATGCCGATTTACCATGCTTTTTATTCCATTTTCTGCATTGGGCTGTCAGAAGTTTTGAGAGCTCAAAAATACTGGCAGATTCCTTTATAAAATGGTGATGACATTACAGTATTACACAGGTTTATTATAGCAATAATCAGAAAGACATAGTCATTGTAGTATCATGAGTATAACAATGTAATACATCAAAAGTAGAAGAAAAAAGAAAAGGCTGCACTCAACATTTGCCATAAAAATACAAGACTTTATTCATTCGAGGTTCTTTTAAAACATGCAAGGACGGAAGACTGGAGAGCTGTACTGAAAGGATGACAGCTGTTTTGTGCAGATGCCTGCACTTCTACTGGTACACGTGTCTGCACGAAACAGCTGTTGTCCTTTCAGTACAGCTCTCCACTTTTCCGTCCTTGCAAGGACCTCGAATATAGTCTTGTGTTTTTAAAGCAATTGGTGAGTGCAGCTTTTTGTTTTTTCTTCTACTTTTGATGGATTATGCACCTGTTTAAAAGCTAGCACCACAATATTGCCAGTATCGCTAAAGCCTATTCACATACCATGAAGAAAACTATTGCTGTGGGTGTCCAACAGTCAAGTGGTGCGGAATAGTGATGGGCGAATCCTAAATTACTCGGAATCGCTTGACTCTAGCGAGTCCGAACCCAGGACTCGCTACTCGTTGCGAGTCTAGCGAGTCCAATGTTAATGAATGGGGAAGCGAGTAATAGCGAGTAGTGTGAGATTTACAAATCGCAGATGTGTCTCGGAAGCTTCAGCCTGAAGCAATCCTAGTTTTGTCATTTATTTGCATTGCTCGTTTACTTTGTAAGTAATCGCTGACTCGCACAGATAAGATCCTGTCTTCTCTGTGTTCTGGCTGCCCCAGCTCCAGGGTCCTAGAGCCTGCCTGCTGCCTGATGTAGCAGTGCTGAGATTGTTCTCAGTCTGCTCATTCCCTGTGTACAGACATGAATGTCTGTGCACAGAGATGATGTAGCAGAGCTGAGATTGTTCTCAGTCTGCTCATTCCCTGTGCATAGAGATCTATATATATGCACAGGGGATGTAGCAGAGAGGACATCGCGTTTTGGATTGCGTCGGACAGAAGAGGATTTTTTTAATTAAAGATGGAGTCCCTAATGGCTTTTTTTTTTATTTCTAATAAAAAATTTTCTTTGTGTTGTGTTTTTTTAAAACAATTTAATAGAAATTCATGGCGGTCATGTCTAATATTGGCGTGACCGCCATAAATTTCGGGCTTAGGGCCAGCTGATAATACAAAGCTGGCCCTAACCCCTTTATTACCCAGCGTGCCACCGCTACCAGGGCCGCTGGAAGAGTGGGGTTCAGCGCCAGAGGTTGGCGCTTAAATGAACGCGCCATCGTCTGGGGCGGCTGCGGGCTGCAATTTGCAGCGGGGGGTGCCCAGAAAGCTTGGGCATCCCTGCGCTGCGGATTCCAGCCCCCAGCTGCTTAGCTGTACCTGGCTAGACATAGAAATTGCGCGGAGCCCCACGCATTTTTTTTAAATTATTTCATGAAATTCTGAGACTCTGACTCTGAAATTCATGAAATAATTTTAAAAAAATGCGTGGGGCTCCGCGCAATTTCTATGTCTAGCCAGGTACAGCTAAGCAGCTGTTGGCTGGAATCTGCAGCGCAGGGATGCCCAAGCTTTCTGGGCACCCCCCACTGCAAATTGCAGCCCGCAGCCGCCCCAGAAGATGGCGCGTTCATTGAAGCGCCATCCTCTGGCGCTGAACCCCGCTCTTCCAGCGGCCCTGGTGGCGGTAGCACGCTGGGTAATAAAGGGGTTAATACCAGCTTTGTTATACAAGCTGGTATTAAGCCCGAGATTCTTAATGTCAGGCCACATTTGACCCAGCCACTAAGAATCTCCAATAAAGGGTTAAAAAAACACAGAGAAAAATTTTTATTTGAAATAAAAAAAAAGCCATTAGGGACTCCATCTTTAATTAAAAAAATCCTCTTCCGTCCGACGTAGTCCAAAACGCGATGTCCTCTCTGCTCATCCCTGTGAATAGATAGATGTCTATGCACAGGGAATGAGCAGACTGAGAACAATCTCAGCACTGCTACATCATGTCTGTGAGCAGGTGGGCTCTAGGACCCTGGAGCTGCACAGAGAAGACAGCTGGACTCGGCTCGCAAAGAAACAGCAGTTACTTTGCGAGTTTCCCTGCTATCACTGGCACAGTAGCCAGTGATTACTCGCACGAGTCTAATGCAAACAATGGCAATCCTAGTTTTGTCAGCGTTTCTGACAAAACTAGGATTGATATTGATTTGCATTGGACTCGTGCGAGTAATCACTGGGAAACTCGCAGAGTACCGAGTCCTGCGAGTCCCTTACTACTCGCCGAGTAACGAGTCCTAGCGAGTAGATTCGCCCATCCCTAGTGCGGAACTATTCTTTATTTTATTTTTTTTTTCATTAAAAATGTAATACTCATCCTTTATTTTATTGTTTTATTTATAGTCCTTCATTCATATCACTACCCAGAAACTAAACCAGTGAATATTATTAGCAAGTGACAACTGCTGCAATCAGAAATGGGCTCAAAGCAGATGTCACTATCCGGACACTGTGAACGTGATGTTAATCTCTTTACCCTTATATCAGTCCAGATTGGATGGAGTATCGGAGGAGATGGGCTGTAATTGCATTCCTTTTATATAAAGTAACAGACGAGTAAACAGAATAAATGAGATTTCGGCAGACACAGTCAGTCCTAGGACTCGACAGGTTGTTTTTACACATCAAAAGAATATGTCCTTAGGAAATCTCCATAAAAATGTCATTCAGAAAGGTACGGCGCTCGCTAGTGTAACTCAGGTGATGAATTAAACATTATTGCACAACATGCGAGGGGAAAAAGACAATTTTCACAGCAAAGTGGTTTTCGTCTGGTACAAGCAGTGCTTCTAGGGGAGAGTAGCTCCGTAATGCATCCCAAATTAAATCCTGGTGCCCCAGTCATTCCAACAATCAGTAATGCAAAATGTACGGTATACGAACCCTGAAGGATCAGTTTTCTCTCTCCAAGTTATCGCTTACTCACAGAATAGGTGATAAATTGCTGATCGCTGGGGGTCCGATTGCTGGCTCCCCACTGATCACGTGAATAAAATTCTAAAATAAGCGCCTTGCACACTGCTTGCACTGTTCATTGGCTATTGGACTGCTGCAGATTGAGAATTAAGAGCACTCCGCTATCTCCCACCTGTCCTGTGGACAATAAGTGGAGTGATGGAGCGCCCGTGCGCCCATTCTTGTCACTTTTTGAAAGCTGATGCAAACTGTAGGGAGTGAGTGATCATAATCCAGTTGTTCAGTCTCCATTCCGATTGCATGTTGTCATTGCTCATTCCTCATTAATACAGAAGCATGTGCTGCCAATAACATGAGTTCAGGGACTGCATAAAGAAACCAGATAACAAAGGAGCACTGATTTGTAGGCTGACCCATGGTATGTTTACATGGGCCAGTTGTCATGAGTGTAGTGTGCCACGTCGTTTTGTCACCTCTGAGGGGACCTGAGGTCAGGAGTTCTCGGCGTTTAATCAATTGCAGGCCTTCTGTAGAGCTCACTTGACTGTTGTCCTGCTGATGCACACTGTGTACAGAATTATTAGGCAAATGAGTATTTTGATCCCATGATACTTTTTATACATGTTCTCCTACTCCAAGCTGTATAGGCTGAGAGCCAACTACCAATTAAGTAAATCAGGTGATGTGCATCTCTGTAATGAGGAGGGGTGTGGTGTAATGTCATCAACACCCTATATAACATGTGCTTAATTATTAGGCAAATGCCTTTCCTTAGGCAAAATGGGTCAGAAGAGAGATTTGATAGACTCTGAAAAGTCCAAAATTGTGAGATGTCTTGCAGAGGGATGCAGCAGTCTTGAAATTGCCAAACATTTGAAGCGTGATCACCGAACAATCAAGCTTTACATGGCAAATAGTCAACAGGGTTGCAAGAAGCATGTTGGGCAAAAAAGGCGCAAAATAACTGCCCATGAATTGAAGAAAATCAAGCGTGAAGCTGCCAAGATGCCATTTGCCAGCAGTTTTGCCATATTTCAGAGCTGCAACATTACTGGAGTATCAAAAAGCACAAGGTGTGCCATACTCAGGGACATAGCCAAGGTAAGGAAGGCTGAAAAATAACCACCTTCGAACAAGAAATATAAGATAAAACATCAAGACTGGGCCAAGAAATATCTTAAGACTGATTTTTCAAAGATTTTATGGACTTGATGAAATGAGAGTGACTCTTGATGGGCCAGATGGATGGGACAGAGGCTGGATCAGTAAAGGGCAGAGAGCTCCACTACGACTCAGACTCCAGCAAGGTGGAGGTGGGGTACTGGTATGGGTTGGTATCTTCAAAGATGAACTTGTGGGACCTTTTCGGGTTGAGGATGGAGTGAAGCTCAACTCCCGGACCTACTGCCAGTTTCTGGAAGACAACTTCTTCAAGCATTGGTACAGGAAGAAGTCGGTATCGTTCAAGAAAAACATGATTTTCATGCAGGACAATGCTCCATCACATGCATCCAACTACTCCACAGCGTGGCTGGCCAGTAAAGGTCTAAAAGAAGAAAAAATAATGACATGGCTCCCTTGTTCACCTGATCTGAACCCCATAGAGAACCTGTCGTCCCTCCTAAAATGTGAGATCTACAGGGAGGGAAAACAGTACACCTCTGGGAAGTGTCTGGGAGTCTGTGGTGGCTGCTGCACGCAATGTTGATCGTAAACAGATCAAGCCACTGACAGAATCTATGGATGGAGGCTGTTGAGTGTCATCATAAAGAAAGGTGGCTATATTGGTCACTAATTTTTTGGGGTTTTGTTTTTGCATGTCAGAAATGTTTTTTTCTAAATTTTGTGCAGTTGTATTAGTTTATCTGGTGAAAATAAACAAGTGAATATATTTGTTTTTTATTAAGTTGCCTAATAATTCTGCACAGTGAGGGTACTGTTTAGACATCACAACATTGCATGCAATTTCACTTGCAATTTGCTGGTTGCAGTGAAATCATGGACACATTGTTCTATTTTGTTGCCGTGTACAAATGTAACTATGTGTCCATGATTTCACTGCAACCAGTAAGTTGCAAGTGAAATTGCATGCAATGTTGCGACGTGTAACGGTACCCTAATAGTTGCCTGCACAAACAGATATCCTCCTAAGATAGCCAAATCTATAAAAAAAACACTCCAACTTCCAAAAATATTAAACTTTGATATTTGAGTCTTTTGGGTTGATTGATAACATAGTTGTTGATCAATAATAAAAATAATCCTTTAAAATACAACTTGCCTAATAATTCTGCACACAGTGTACTTTCCTTTCTATGCTGAGGTGTTTAAGGACCCCTTTTCCTGGTAGCTGAGAATTCTCGTAGCTTTCATTCCAGCTGCAGATTTTGATTATCTCCCCCTTCTGCTATATCTACCTGATCCTGGCTTCACTCCATCCTGGATATAGGCTTTCTATTCTGACTGTGGTGGAGGAGCTCAATTTTGTTAAGCAGAGGTGTTTGTTTCATTAGCAGCAGGGCAGCTTCCAACTGGAGAAGATTTTGGAGCTCTTTTTTTATCTGTTGTCTTGCTTGGGTTGCTGGTGTGTTCCCTTGCTCTCTTGCCCCTTTTCTCACTTGTTTGGAAGGGCAGATGTCTAGATGAGTTATACGCAGGAGCATAGCAAGGTACGACACCCAGGCATTGCCACCTTCAGGGGTAATCATGGGGAGAGGAATTAGCATAGGGACCCATTGCTTTTAGGACAGTTCAGGTGCACACTGTCCCTGCTACCTAAGGGTATGTGCACACTGGCCGGGTTAGGGTCGGTTTAGCTGTGTAAACCGCCGGTCGGTTTACATAAATTTCATGTAAATTTATGTTAATCCAAACCGGCGTTTGGATTAACATTAAAACCTATGTAAACCGACACTCGGTGTCCACACACCGGCGGTTTACACATGCTCATCCGTTGCTAAACCGCTGGGTTCCCAGCGGGTTAGCAACGAATGAGCATGTTCTATAAACCGGCCGGTTCTGCAGCGGCTGCAAGCAGAATCATGTACTGCTTCCAGCCACTGCAACACCGCCGGCGCTAACCCGCTGGCCACCCGCCCGTCACCCGCCGCACATACCCGCCAGGATGCCGGTGGACGGCTCCGGAGCTTCCTGGCGGGTCTGCCCAGCCGCCGCCGACCAACCCGCCGGCCAGTGTGCACCTAGCCTTACAGTCACTGGAGTGACACCAATGTCCTATAACAGGCGATCCTATGATGACTATGGACCCATAAAGGGGGCTGCCTGAAATTTCTGGTAGTAACTTATCTTCCATGCGAACAAAAAGATCAAGGGAAATGTAACATGACCGATCCTTCTTTCCCATCGGTTGGGGTTTAGTTGGGAGCCCCTTATACACATAAGATAACCGGCTGATCCTGCTGCAGTCAAGTTAAGGTCATTAGCATTAAAGTTGTTTTTTCAGTTTTTTTATTTTTTTTAGTCCCTAGTGGTAAAACTCTCCACTATATAAATTGGCACAAAATTGTGAGCTGAAGACCTAGAGCCAAGAAATGTCTGCAATGCAAGTTATTACTTGTCCTTGTGGAGGTGTTATTATAACCATCATTTCCTATCTAAAGCACTGAAAAGTTCTCCACGGGCTAAACATTATTCTGCCAAGTTCTGCCATGTTTAGTAACACTACACCTCACAAAACCATTATCCTAAATGGAAAAAAAAACAAGCAAAATTGTTGCATTTTTATGAGAAAAAAGCAATGCTCTCCAGTAATCTGTGACAATCAGATGGCACATGTGGCATTTAGTACATCAGTACTCATGATGTGATCTGTGAGAAATTGTCCAATGTGAATTATTTTTGCAGCTGGACCAGGCTGGTGTGTGATTACATCAGCAGTGGAGTGATGAGGCGGACATTAAGTCTAATTACTGTAATATAAAAGTCACAGTGCACTAGTTAGTGAAAGAGAGTGGGATTTATGTAATCCCTGGGTGGGCCGGGTAATTCCCAGGAGAAGAAGGGCTCTGTGGGGATGGAAAAGTCACCAGATATGTTACCAACTATGCAGTACTCTGAGGCCATCATGTGCGGCACCTATGTGAAGCCTATCCCTTCGGTACTCGGCAGGTTACATATCAAACATTTCCTTTCAACCAGAGCATTAAAAGGATCTTCTGTCCATTGTCTGCCATATTGAAGAATCAAGGAATCTAGCCTGCCAAGTCTGTTAGGCTGCCTTCACACTTGCAGATGCATCTGCAGCGTTTTGCAGATGCATCTGCAAGTATCAGCATGCAGACCGCGGCCCCTATGTTTATAATGGGGCGCACCGCGGTCTGAAAGCACTCATTCATTCCTATATGTGAACCGTCCGCAGGCGGATGCCTGCTTACAGATCACACACTCCCGCCCGCACCATGGACGCGAGATGTCGCGTCCATGGTGCGGGCGGGAGTGTGTGATCTGTAAGCAGGCATCCGCCTGCGGACGGTTCACATATAGGAATGAATGAGTGCTTTCAGACCGCGGTGCGCCCCATTATAAACATAGGGGCCGCGGTCTGCATGCTGATACTTGCAGATGCATCTGCAAAACGCTGCAGATGCATCTGCAAGTGTGAAGCCAGCCTTAACAATCCAGTGACACCTGGTGGCATCAGAAAGTCACCTGATGCAGATGAGTGCGGCGTCTTCGTCGCACCCTCGACTGCGGCATGTTGCGGTTTGGGGCCACTTGAAAAATCCTGATGTGGCACAATGCGTCAAAATAACCCATTGCTGCCTATGAGGCCACATCCAGCCGCTGGTGAATGCGACCAGGACGGATCAGGATTTCACTCTGAATGTGCCCAGGACAGCTCCTCGTTGCAGATCATCTGTGTTTCAGCCTGATACTGCTGAGACGCATATCTATCATCAGTAGGAAGGAACTAAAGATTATAATGTTTTTTTTCATCTAGTCCAAACAACTGATTAATAAACCCAGTGGTATTACAAGGGGTATTCATTAAAGATTTCCCCTGACCCACTTCTATTGATCGCCAGACGCTGAAATTTCACAAGTCTCTATAGGGTACGTGCTAATTTCCTACTCTGAACTGATAACGGTCTGTCTTTTACAGGTGCTGCAGTGGTGTGAGGTGCCATAATGGACCCAGTGGAACACAGAGCAGTCATCTAGTTCCTTTACTTGAAAGGCCGCCACCAAGGGAGATGTTCAATGAGATGAAAGAAGTGACGATTCCCCATCATATGATGTAGTCAAGAACTGGCATCGTCATTTCAAATGTGGTCAGACTTCGGTGGAAACGGCTCCAATTCCAGAGCAATCTCATTCCGCTATCGATGAACGCACCATTCAAGTAAAGGAACTTCTCTGTGTTCCTCTGGGTCCATTATCACACCTCACACCACTTCAGCACTTGTAAAAGAAAGACCATTATCAGTTCAGAGTTGGTACGTAACCTATAGAGACTTATATCATTACACATGTGCTGTTTCAGCGTCCTGCGATAAATAGAAGTGGGTCAGGGGAAATCTTTAATAAACGCCCCTCGTAGATATAATCAGAGATTAGTATACCTAATACAATGCACAATGGTAGTTTTTGAAAATGAATGTATGATCACATGTTGGCCTTGCTTCCTAACTGCTGATCTTGTTCTTTTGCAGGCAGTAGAATAATTCACCTAAAATCTGTTGTGTAACCACACAACTGAACAATGGTACTCATATTAGGACGCCGATTAAACAGAGAGGAGAGTGGAGTTCGTGAATCTCCTGCAACCAAGAGAAAAATCTTTGAGATGGACCAAAAGTTGTCAGGTCACGAAGTGTTTGATTTTAATTCTGGTTCTTCCCATTCTGAAAGTATCCTGCAAACCTTCAATGAGTTTCGAGAGAGCCGGTTGTTTACTGATGTCATCATTTGTGTGGAAGGCAGGGAATTCCCATGTCACAGAGCAGTCCTCTCAGCCTGTAGCAGCTACTTCCGGGCCATGTTCTGCAATGATCATAGAGAAAGCAGGGAGATGTTGGTGGAAATCAATGGGATTTTTGCTGAAGCTATGGATTGCTTCTTGCAATATGTCTACACTGGTAAAGTCAAGATCACAACTGAAAATGTCCAGTATCTCTTTGAAACCTCCAGCTTGTTCCAGATCAGCGTTTTGCGTGATGCATGCGCCAAATTTTTGGAAGAGCAGCTGGACCCATGCAATTGCTTAGGAATCCAACACTTTGCTGACACTCACTCCCTGAAGACACTCTTCACCAAGTGTAAAACGTATGCACAACAGTCATTTGAAATCGTTGTCCAACATGAAGAGTTTTTGGAGCTGGGAAAGGCTGAAGTCATTGATTACATCAGTAGCGATGAATTGGTTGTCGGCAAAGAAGAGTTTGTGTTTGAGGCTGTCATGCGATGGGTGTACCACCATGTTGACGTCAGGAGACCTATGTTGCATGAACTTTTGACACATGTTCGGCTACCTCTTCTGCACCCTAACTACTTTGTGCAAACTGTAGAAGTCGATCAACTCATTCAGAACTCTGCAGAATGCTACCAGCTGCTCCACGAAGCCCGGAGATATCACATACTTGGAAATGAGATGATGTCACCTCGGACCAGGCCACGCAGGTTTGAATGATCTCAAAGCATATATTCAGAATTTTTGTAAACCCCAATTCTTATTTACCTTTGTGGTATATGCAAGGGGTATTTTAAAGTTTGAAACTTTAATCCCTTTCCACAGGATAGGGGATAACTTCCCAATTGCTGTGGGAACCAACCCCCCTCGATTCTGAAAATTTGGACTCCAAAGGGCTTGGTGTGAAGAGAGTGGTTGTTGATCAACCGCACCTTCCCCCATTTATGCTTATTGGAGTGCTGAAGACCAGTCAAGCTCAGCGCTCTTCTCCTGCTCTCCCATTAAGAATGAATGGAGCGATGGTGTACATGAATGACCACTGCTCCATTCACACAGGTCTTTTCACAGACCTGGTTCTCTGGAACAGAGGGATGGGGTGGATATGTAATGTAAACATTTTCCCTCTATGGATCATTTCTCTGCATAGTTGGCTGTTCCATTGGTGATCTCATCACATGCAACTAACCTAGTAGCATGTCATGATTTCAAGAGGGTATGTACATCTCTGTTACAAATTTGAAAAGACCCAGAATGCAGTAACATAGTAAAATACTTACTGATGGCCCACCACTCCAGTTCCCGTGCTGCCCAGATCCCTCTCCGGTCTCTGTACTCTGTTCAGTCCTGACTGGCAGGTGAACTCGCAATCAAATACTTGCCACAGTGTTTACACTCCCCAGAGGGATTGACAAAGTAATTATAGCTTATTTTCCAATTAAGTTATATTGTATTTTTTTCACTCTCTGGTCAATTTTTAAAAAATCCTTGATAACACCTTTTGGGTCACATTTTAGCTCATAGATAAATAATGGAGATCCCTCACATGGAGCTCCCCTTCTATAAGTAAGAGCAGAGAGCTGGTAACAAGCAGACTCTCCAGCAGACCTAATGTATTCATACAGTATATTCACTTAATAGGTGGCATACAATATGTATTCTTCCCATAGCAGTTCAAAGCTTGACCCATGTTCCCATGGCAAAATAAGCTGTGTTTCGTAAACCTTTATGGAAATGTGTCGTCAGAAAATGACCTAAATATTTATGCTAGATACAATTTTTTAAGAATTTTTAGAATTTATTTCATATGTTAACGGAGTTTTATAACCTCCTATCGTCACGAGCACTTCTTGGTTGCGGGTGCACCCCTGATGATGGACACCTCAGACCAGGAGTATGGCGGCTCCGACCTGAGCTCTCTACCATGTTGCACGCAAAGGCAGCTTTGCCTCTGAAGCATGGGAAAAAGCACAGAGCGACTGAAGCAGCCAGATACAGAAATTCAGACAGCTTCAGAGCAGCGCTTACAAGCTGGGTGGTAAAAAGCCTGGAAGTGACGCTCGCTCATTTCCTAGGAAATCACTCTGAGTGCAGGATGGCTGCTAACCAAGGTAACAAGCTGTAAACTATACAACTCAAAATACCTTCAACCTTGAATGGATCTAATTTTTATAGGAGTTAAATTACAAAGCTGCTCATTTTTTACAAGCACTTTTCAATTTTTCCCATTTGTAAACTTGAGCCAACCCCTTTTAATTTTTACAATGACCACTGAGCCTCAGATTAAGCTGACCCTTATCACAGGCAGGACTAGAATGAGGGGTAGCAATTTCTGCCCCCTCATAATTATGTACATCATGTAGAATAAATGAAAACGCCACTAAACAGATAAAGAAATACCATGTATATTAGTATGGGGTTAATAGCTCAGGGCGTATATATTAGACAACACTCTAAATTGCAAAAAGTTAAAACAAATGTTAAAGTTGCAAAACAGATGAAACGGACAAATATATAGCAAAAATTCTGAATTTTATATCTCATATCTACATTACCAAGTGTATTACAAGTGGCTGGTAAGACCGTATGTAGGACTGTATGGTAGAACTGTATGGTAGGACTGTCCGTGGACTGTATGGTAGGACTGGCGTGGACTGTAGGTAGACTGCATGTAGGACTGTATGGTAGACTGCGGGACTGTAGGTAAAACTGTATGGTAGACTGGCGTGGCTGTTGGTAGGACTGTATGTAGGACTGTATGATAGACTACTGGACTGTATGGTAGAACTGTTATTAAGCTGTCCGTGGACTGTATGGTAGGACTGCGGGACTGTATGGTGACTGTATGGTAGGACTGGCGTGGGCTGTATGTAGGACTGTATGATAGACCTAGCCATGGACTGTATGGTAGAACTGTATATTAAGACTGTCCGTGGACTGTATGGTAGGACTGGCCGTGGACTGTATGGTAGGACTGTATGGTAGACCTAGCCGTGGACTGTATGGTAGGACATGCTTAGACTGTATGGTAGGACTGGCCGTGGACTGTATGGTAGGATTGATTGTGGACTGTATGGTAGGACTGCATGTAGGACTATATGGTAGACCTAGCCGTGGACTGTATGGTAGGACTGGCCGTGGACTGTATGGTAGGACTGGCCGTGGACTGTATGGTAGGACTGGCCGTGGACTGTATGGTAGGACTGGCCGTGGACTGTATGGTAGGACTGCGTGACTGTATGGTAGGACTGGTCGTGGACTGTATAGTAGGACTGCTGTAGGACTGTATGGTAGACCTAGCCGTGGACTGTATGTAGGACTGGCCGTGGACCGTATGGTAGAACTGTATGGTAGGACTGGCCGTGGACTGTATAGTATGAGGTGTATGGTAGACCTGGCCATGGACTGTAGGTTGCCATTATACACAAGCCCTACTTGGACTGCAAAAATACACATTTGATGTTTTGCGCTCTTTCTACAGGTCCACTGGCTACTCTGAGGTCATTGTAGTAGTCGGAGGTTGTGAACGTGTTGGTGGCTTTAATCTCCCCTACACTGAATGCTACGATCCAGTGACCGGAGAATGGAAATCACTGGCAAAGCTTCCAGAATTTACAAAGTCAGAATATGCAGTGTGTGCCCTGAGGAACGACATCTTGGTGTCAGGTGAGAATTACGGTGAAGTCGGGATTCGCTGTGTCTATTACTATTTTGCATTTCATTGGCAGTGTTCATGTTTGGCACTGCATCTTTCAAGGCCTCCTATTTTGGCAATGCTTGTAGACTTAACCAATCTTAATATTTGATCAGTTTATGATTTCTCGGGTAGGACAACAATGGGGTCCAGTTCCCAGGAGATCAGTGTTTTAGGAGTTACTCACCAGCAATGTAACAAACACCCTCTGGGCCGACAGCCAAGACAAAGTTGTTAAACTTGGGTCACTGAATTGTCAGTGGGGTTGGTTGTACAAGCGACAGCGGCTGTCAGCTCTGTTGACATGATTCATTTAGTTTCAAGTAGGGAAAACTATTTGGTATTGAGCCAGCTGTGGTAACTAGATCTAGATTTCTCATCAGAGGTGTAACATGAAGCTCTTGGACTTAAATATAAATTCTGTGACTGGACCCTTCACTTACCATGTGCCACTTTTTATACTGGTGCTTTACTTTATGGTAGAGGCCTTTCAACCCCCTAAAGCACCAGGACGCTGGAGCAACTGATACTCTGAACCCCAGACACTCCTAAACATCACTATGGCACTGCTATGGTCTGCCTAATTTTTTAAAGATGTTAATTTAATATTTAAGTAGAAAAATGATTTTGAAAATAACATGAAAAACAAAATACTTTAGAAGTTGCACTCTTTGGATTATGATAGAATGGCCCCAAGGTAATAAGATAGTTACATGACATGGCAACCCCACTCCACCCGCACGTCGTCAGAGTATCTGCATCATTAGGTTTCTTATTGTGTGGGGTGCTGTGGGGGCCATCATACTGTGTGGTGGCCATGATACTGTGTGTTGATAACTATTTGAACATCATACTCTGTGGTCCATGATACTGTGTGTGGGGAACATGGGCACATGACTGTGTGGTGGCCATGATACTGTTTGGGAACTATGTCATCACTGTGTGGTGGCCATGATACTGTGTGTGGGGGGAACTATGGGCACATGCAGACTGTGTGGTGGCCAGATACTGTGTGTGGGAACTATGGCACATCAGACTTGTGGTGGCCAACGTGTTGGGGATATATGGGCAATCAGACTGTGATGGGCCATGATACTGTGTGTGGGGGAACTATGGGCACATCAGTACTGTGTGGTGGCCATGATACTGTGTGTGGGGGAACTATGGGAACATCATACCGTGTGGTGGCCATGATCTGTGTGTGGGAACTATGGACAGTAGCACACTTAAGGAACATCATGCTGTGGGATGTATTCTACTTGGTTGGAGATCATTATTGGGACATCATATTTGCTGGAAGTACTGTTTGGTTATCATACTGTATGTGTAGGGTCTGTGGGGTGAAATTGTTGGGAGGGGGAAATTCATTGCATTATGGGGGCATCAGGCAGTGTGTGGGAGGGGCATTTTGAGGTGCATCATACTTTGTAAGGGCAATGAAAGAGGTGGTGTAGTAGGTGAGATCACTAAGGTTTCAGTATTGCTATAATTACTGTGGATTTGTCAAAATACATGTCATTCGTCATATTGTTTAAAGTTGGGAGGAATCTACTTACAGACATTTTTGGGGAGGTTTGTGTGATGGAACCAATTAGGACTTTTGTTATGCGACCCCATGATTTCTATGTATGGCTTTGTCACAGGACGTTCAAGTGCTACAACCCAGAGTTATTGGCTGATCTGTTTTGGGAATCCAGACAGCAAGTGCTCAGTTTCCCTGCAGCACCAACACAGGGAGTTCAAGTGCTAAGGACCCACAGTAATCTGCTTTGTTCCCTGCAGCGCCATCACAGGAGGAGTGATGCATTGCATGGTGCCTATTAAAATCAATAGGCTGTGTGTGATGAGCAGGCCTGCTGGGTCCTCCAGAGAACGAGATGCTCTTTGTAGCTACTCACCATTCTGTCTAGTAGACGATAGGCATTAATCCTAATTACTAATTGATTAATTAATCCTGTTTTTTAGGGGAAGGATCAACAGTCGTGATGTGTGGATCTATAATTCTCAGTTAAATATTTGGATCAGAGTTGCCTCCTTAAACAAGGGAAGATGGCGTCATAAGATGGCTGTGCTCCTAGGGAAAGTAAGTTAGTGTGATACATGGAACGTAAAATTAGTTTTGATCTGTCTTATCCTCCCAGAGAATAAAAGATGAGTCTTCTTCAGAGACCTACCTTTTCATACATTGAATTATTGGATTTTCGTGTGATGGCGCCAATGTGCTTCTCAATGACTTCAAGCAAAGATTTTGAAAACTGAGAGAATCGATATTGGATCTTGGAAAATCACATAAATTTTAATGATACAGGTCTCCTCACACACTGAGCAGCCTCATAGCCTTATATAAGACTATGGAGTGTGAGGAGATCCACGGCCATGGCGGGCGAACATCCTGGTCCGTACTCAGACCGTGAAACACAATGTACATAGTCCTAATGTACTCCCTGTAACCTCTTGCTCTGTGCCCTTTCTCTTGTAGGTTTATGTGGTTGGGGGATATGATGGACAGAACAGGCTGAGCAGTGTTGAATGCTATGATTCCTTTTCTAATCGATGGACAGATGTGGCTCCACTGAAGGAGGCCGTCAGTTCGCCCGCCGTTACCAGCTGCGTTGGCAAATTATTTGTTATTGGAGGAGGACCCGACGACAACACGTGTTCTGACAAGGTAAGAGGTTCTGGTAATGACATCCTTGTCCGAAATTAACATTTTATATGAATATATTTAATCTTGATTGGTCAGCCTTTTAAGGCTACATTCCACGATGACCTGAGGTGAGTTTTAGATTATGTAGATTTTGTGCAGCATTTCTGAAGTGGAAGAGCATAATAATGATTCTATAAGTGGCGTCAGATGACAAGACATGTGACTGACTACTCATAGCGGCGGGGAGTGGCCACAAAACTGCACCTGAGGATGAAGGCTACAAGAAACAGCTAGCATAGAAAAAGTCTGTAACCCATGCAGCGCAAAAAGAAAGCAAATACATTTAAAACAACAATTGGAAGTCCTTCGGTCAAGAGGTCTCCCCAGGGTGAGACACACTCATGGACAGTTACCCATTCAAATTAATGAGTCCATCAAAAATAACAAGTGGTGCTCACATGTGGCCGTGTGTCATATGATTTCTGCTCTTTTTTCACTTGAGTAGTTAACAGAGGTTACATTTTTCTTTTTTCTTACGAGATGACGGGTGACGTGGATTGAAAATACTGAGTCCTGGACTCCAAATGGATTCAGCACACTGGGAAGAAAAGCGGATTTGTGAATTTCGGCCTCACCTTACCAATCTCTTGTCTCTTCCATCCCTTGTCCCTCAGTAGTGTCTGTTCTTCCCTCTCCAGGAATGTCATGTCAACAAGATGGATGAGCACTGCTGCTGTCAAAGACCTTATACAGGATTTCTCCACATTGGGGCAATAGTTTGTGGATAGCCCTCTTCTATTTCATTAACGCAATGGCCGTATAAAGGTTTAGTGGGGCCTCGCAGGCCTTATGGTCCAGTGTTACTGTCCAACGTCATGAAAGCTCGCCTGACCATTATCTCTGCAGCCATATTCCAAAATCTAGAGGAAGACCTTCTTCGATGTGTTCAGCATAGCAAAGCTGAGGGGAGTAAAGGAGCCACGCCATTATGTATAGTGCCGGAGTGGTACACTGTGCGAGGGCTGGGTGCCCCCATACTTATAGCCTACATTGTGTATTGAGTTTATATACCCTCACATCAGGATAGATGACCACATTCTTCTGTATGGCAGCAAATGACTGATGGTGTGCTTTGATTCTCAGGTACAGTGCTATGATCCTGACTCTAATGCTTGGTTACTACGTGCTGCGATTCCTATAGCAAAGAGATGTATCACAGCCGTGTCCTTAAACAACCTCATCTACGTTGCTGGAGGGCTCACAAAGGCAATTTACTGCTACGACCCAGTGGAAGATTACTGGATTCATGTGCAGAACACGTTCAGCAGACAGGTAATCAATCATGTCCTGATCGTTTAAGTGCTTCTGCCCTACTCTCCCCTTCGGAATAGCGCTGTGTGTGTGTTGTATGGTGACTCCACCTGTTTGGGTGGAGTGCGGTGATACAACATGTATTTAATCCCATAATGTGTCCTAATAAATGCAGCTTTTTGGTAAATCACCATTACACCCATTACTTTCTTTGCACATTATTATCTACACTTTTGATCTCCTGAGCTGATATCTGACATAGGGAGGGGCACTTACGTGCTGGTAGGGGCATACAGTTGCCATGGAAACTATTTTGCGCCCAAGCTATAGTGCACAAATCTAACTAAGGCCCCTTTCAAATCAGCGTTTTTTCGCTGATGTGCGGCAGATCCAGCAGATTTACTGGATCTGACGCCTACTGACCCCAATCCAGCAAGCCCCATGCATTGTCTATGTGGCTTGCGGTCCAGTGCAGCAAGTGCGATTCTACCGGATGCGGCAGATCCGGCACTTGCGGCCGCGAAAAAAAAAAACGCAGATCGTGGCAATACCGCACCTGTCGCAAGCCCCATATACAATGCATTGGCTTGCCGCAAGTGTGACCGTTAGGCGGTAGATGTGGTAAATTTGCCAGATCTACCGCAATCAACAAAAACCACTGATGTGAAAGGGGCCTAAGTAAACTATCCTGGGCTTTCTTCTGACCCTACACACATTAGACTAATGTCAGTCATACCCACCAATGCGGGCAGTCTAATATGTATGGAGGTTATCAGACTCTTGCCTGCTGGAAGAGAAGGATATAACACATTGGGTTTCCAATCACCCATCCTTTTGTTCTCTGAGAGATAAGTCACTACCAGAAGAACTCTCAGCCTCTGCATGGGGGAGTCCGGGGAGTAGGCTGTCTAATTTACAGATGAGATTTATGATGATGGGAGGGGCTAGATGCAGAGGGAGGAACTAGATGCGGTGGAGGGGCTAGAGGCAGAGCTCCGCCCCCACGTCTATCTACATAGAATCTCATCGCTAACAGCTGCCATCTCCTATCTCATTGATGGGAAAGTCTTCACTGAATAAGGATTGTACATCAGAATTGAGAATTTTGATAATGACTGATCAATTCTGGCAGAGAAAGAAGCAGATTTGTCTGATAAGATATATTATAAAGTTGCTAATTTTCATGTCTACTATTGATTTATGAAATAAAACTTAAACTAACAGTTAAGCTTTAAACATGTCCAGCATGGATTGTATACAGATGTCATCCGTGTGCTGTACGTGTTTTTCATGGACTCTAGACTTGTATGATCCATTGTCATCTGTGCTGCTGGAAAAAATGGACATGTGAGCAGCCCCATAGGTTATAATGGGTATTTGTGGTATCCTGGAAAAAACTGATACCACACATACTGGAAACATGTACCATATTTTTCATTCTTTTTTTCCCCAAAACTTGGGGAGGAAAGTGGGAGTGCATGTTAAAGTCCAGATATACAATGTGGGGCTGTGGGGGGGCCGAGGTCATGGAACAGGTCACTGGAATCAGCGGCTAGTCAACAGCGTCAGGTGCAGGCCTGCCGGTGACCACGTGGACCCGCTGATTAAGCTCATTTAATATTCACTGCCCCCTCCTGCACACCTGTCAGCACTGAAGCCAATGCTGAAAGATGGGCAGGGGAATCTGCTCATATTAAATCAGCTTAAGCAGCGGGTCCAGTTAAAGGCAGTGGATGTTCACACTTCTCTGCACACTGTGCGGGCCAGTGAAAATCGTGGCAGATAGATGGTCATACTCACTGTCTGTCGCCATTTCCTGCTCTCATCGCGGCAGCTGAGAGGCGACAGCCTGTGGAGCTACGTGTATGACTGTGATGTCATTCACTGTGCGCCTACATGCTGGATGAGAGCAGGATATCGCTCCGCAGCAGGGAAATTATGGAGGGGTGAGAATTGTGCACCGTGGATGGGGCCATATACCAGGATGGGAGCATATACCAGGATGGGGCCATATACCAAGATTGGGCCATATGCCAGAATATACAGAAGAAGCTTTTATAACCTCCATCAGGGTTTTTTCATCCAGGAAAAACTTATGAAACTCGGACCAATCTTTATTGATGATAAAACCTTACATTGACCAAACTTTGATGAAACTGATAAAATAAAGCCGTGATCAAACCGATTTCTCTGTACGAGAAAAATAACTAATGTCTGAATGACCCCTTACTTACAGAGAGAGGTGCTCATCATAGAGACATGGCTCGTATGTCTGGTGTCACAACACATCAGATTGATAAAACTGAGATTTTCACACTTTAATGCAGATTTTCAGTTCTGTCAAAAATAAATCTTGATGGTTTTCCTTCAGGATAATGATAGATGCATGAATTCTCTTTGATGTGATTGCACTTCTAAATTGATATTGCTATTGGGGCCCAAACACAAAAAGCCCCATTGTCTATTATAAATTCATACACCCCCTCATGTGCCATCATTTGTGCTTTTGTAAAAATGACAATCTGTGCTTTGTTCTGCCATAGAATTTATCTTTCCAATCTTTTTAAAGCTTTTGCATTCCTTACAGCAACAGTTTTGAAAAGGCAGGAAAGGGCATTTAAGGTCACTGCAGAACTACAGATGAGTGAACCTTTCAAGGTTCGGTTAAGTTTGGGTCGCTGAACTTCCCGGTGTTGAGGAAACCTGTTCGGGTTCGGAGTTCGGGTACATTATGTTTGCAAAGCACTGGAGCATCGCTGTGGTCGGGTACAGTTGGTGCTTGGCCCAGTGTGAGCCACGTGCAGTGATTGATGGGCTCGTACTGGGATTAAAAGCACAGTTTTTGGGTATAGTGTGTGTCCAAAATGAATTTTGGGAAAAAAATAAATCCCCAACCTCCCATCCCCGGCAGTGTTTTAATTATGGCTGGCTATATGTGGGCAAAGAGCTGAACTGCCAATTAGTGACCTCCATCCGGTCAAGTACAGGCGTCACAAACAGTGCGCCAAAAAGTTTGTCTGCACTTGAACTTCAGTAGGTTCGCTCATTCCCAGTCAGAACGACTTCACCCAGTAATTGAAGTTAAACATATTTGGATTCAGAATCTCTTTGACAATGACCTGTGTCACTGCATATCAATAGAAAAGGATTCATGATATTTGTAACACTTTAAAAATATCCCAAAAAGAAAATGCACATCTAAAACAGCAGCCAAGGGAACAAATCCTGTTGATTCTGTATTTTGATATGCTACTTAAACTGGTCAAGAAAGTGGACCCCAAATACTATATAGAGGGAGTGTGTCAGCACAGAATGCCTGTTTAAACCAAGTACAGCTGCTCAGTGCACCCTTGGTGAGGCCAAACATATAAATGCACCTTCATACCTGCTTATTTTCCCTCTACTTCTATCTTTTTCTGGCCCATTAGTCAGCGCTGTCAGTGAAACAAGAGGGTGGGTTGGGATATAAGGAAAGCAAGTAGGTGTGAAGGTGCACTTATATGTTTGGCTACACCAAGGGTGCACTAAGCGCCTGTACTCGGGTTGAACAGGCATTTTGTGCTGACAGAGGTCCTTTAAAATACCTAAAACACCAAACAGATCGGATCACTCACCCTCCCTTTGCCAGCGCCAGCTCCCAGCTGATGCCCCAGTCTTGATGTTTCAGCTGCAGCGGTGGCATCACTTCTACAACGCGCTGAGCGAAATGGCTGTGGCAAGGTGGATGGCACGAGCTGCTGAGCTCAGTTTGGGGCTACAGCGGAAATCGCAACGTAATTATTTTAATGGAATTAAATAAAGGAACAAAGACTTTACATACGTTATTCCTAGATGTGCTACTAGAGCTATCATATTTTCTGAAGTGTATATGGTGCATGTCACCACGGTGCATGGTCAGTGATATGGAGTCTCTGGCAGATCTATGAAAACTTTCTTTTCTTGAGTGCCTGCAGGATCAGACTCCACGGGATATGTTTGTTTGCAGTCTCTTGCCATAGAGACCCAAAGGGGATGTCACACGCGTCGATATCGCTGTCAATGTCGCTCATACATCACGGATTTTCAGTCACTCAAGCGACATAAAAGTGACGCAGGAGCGACATTGAAGTGTGTGACCAAGCGATGCAACCAGTGATATGTCGCTGATCGCCGATCGCAGGTTTCACTGCCAGATGTAAAACCTGTCGCTCATCGCTCAGTAGACCTTGTGCATCGCTGCGTGTGACCCTAAACTCAGCGACGTATTTTCTATTTTGACAACGTACAAGCGACTAAATAAAATCGCTCGCAAGATGGCGACATCACCGCATCGCTGGGTCATATTGACGCGTGTGACATCTTACCTGCGATAATTCCACATCGTTCAGGCGATTAATAATTTGTGACGCATGAGCGATATCGCGGGCGACATGGACACGTGTGACAGGCCCTCAAGACACAGGGATCTATGGTTACAGAGTCACTTCATTTTACATGCACTGAGTCTATACAAATGAGGCTATTCACAGGTGACCAAAGCAGATCACACCAATTAGATTATGTCGCAGATCATATTTTTTGCTTCTACTTATACAGGGAATGATTCCAGCATAGACGTTACTGTAGGATGTAGATTTCACAGATACAGTGTTGGTTTTAGTTTATTGATAGAAAACACTAATAAACCTAAATACAACGCAGTAACATTCTGACCTTAGGCTGGTTTCTCACTGGCGTTTTTCGGCATACATGTAAATCTGTCACAAACTAGATGCACCCGCATCAGTTTTCAGCCCCATTGGCTTTCAGTGGGGCTGGAGACCCTAGCAGGTGCACCCAGTTATGTACGATTCACCCTGGATCCGATTGATGCAGGTGCTCACAGATTGTCCACTGAGACACATCTTGTTGCAGTTTTGGTGTCCCGTGTAAAAAAAAAAACGTGATCCACAGGGATCCAGGATTCCACAGGTGAAATCTGAATGGGGGCCTATGCGACACTGAATCAACCGGACTCGGATCCCAGTGGATCTTTGAACTGCAGCTGCACAGAGCATGTGCAGAATGCAGCTCTAAATGACACGTCCCCTAGGGCGGCTGCATCCAGTTTAACATTGTGCTCCGGGAATCCAGGGGTATGCAGGCTTTTCCTGTATGCCCCCAAATTCCAAAATACACTAATGTGAAACCAGCCTTTGTTGTGTTTTTGTTTTATCTCAGACAACATTGACGTGAATAGCACATGAAGTGTTTGTGAGGCTCCCTCTAGTGGTTATGATGATTATTCTCACTCACCATTATCACAATTACCGTAATTGAGTTTTCCTTTTTGTGCTCTTGTCCTCTTTCTCTACTAAAAACACATAAAACTATTACTAGGTAAAGCATAGGATGAGATGAGCCTGGCAATGCTCCTACAAGGGTTCCTAAAATGTTTTGTTTGACTAGATGACCATTGCTTTAATAATGAAGTCAACTGTTGCGGCCTGTTCCAGACATTTAGCGCCCTCCACTCCAATTATTAGGACTATAGCAGTATGCCACAAGTCCTAATCCTGGATCTATCTCCTCTGGACTTTCATCGTGGGGGGCGTAATATGCTTTACATACAGAAACAGCAGACTGGGTGCAAATCGATCAGAAGGGCCATTTTTTAGGGGGTTGTGAATCTTGGCCCGCCCTGTGTGATGTACGTTGGGCACAAGGTCAGTTTGGCCGATATGTGAACACCTGATGTATCAAAGATCCCTTATAGTGATGGGCGACTAGTAAGATCTTCAGGTTCGGATAGCTCTATGGCTGGTTTCACATTAGCGTATTTTGTATCGTCTTTTTCCTACATGCCCTCGGATTCCCATGCAATGACAAACTTGACGCACTCACACCCAGTGCGGGAGCATCTGTTTGCATATCTTATGGTACCTTTACACGCGGCAACATTTCTAGGGTGTCAACAGGTAACTTACTGGCTGCAGTGAAATCATGGAGACATGATTCCATTTGTACACAGCAACAAGATAGAACCTTGTCTCCATGATTTCACTGCAGCCAGTAAGTTACCTGTTGACACCCTAGAAATGTTGCCGCGTGTAAAGGTACCATCACTGGGATCCGTAGGATGATAAATGACAGGCCTCCTAGGGTGCGTGTCATTTAGAACTGCGCTCCCTGCATACCCTGTGCATGCATAGTTCATGGAACACAGACTAGAAGTAGGGATCCACCGGGATCCAGACATCCGGATCATTCTGTGTTGCATAAGCTCCCATTGTGATTTCACACGTGGTGCACTGGATCTCCACAACTTCATTATTTTTCATGGAGACCAAAATTGTACCAAGATGCAGATTTTGTCTCCTTGAAAAACATGTGAACACCTGGATCCACCCGAATCCAGGGCAGACTGAACACCACTGGATGCACCCGCAAGTGTCTCCGGCCCCATTGAAAGTCAATGGGGTTGAAAACTAATGTGTGTGCATCCAGTTTAAGCTAGATATACACAGATGGTGAAAAACACCAGTGTGAAACGAGCCTAACTGAATACTTTGAACTGTTTCAGTATTCGGATCCAAGTGAGTTCCCCATTGACTTAAATTGTACTTGTTCAAAGTATTCAGTGAGGTACCGTCACACAGGGACATATCGCCGGCGATGTTGCCGGGGATCGCGGGAGCGCGCATCCCTGACAACATCGCCGGTGAAATGTCACACTGAGCAACTTACCAGCGATGTCGCCGGCTAGTTGCCGCGGCTATCGCTCGCTGAGTTGCCCAGCAACCCAGCGAGCGATAACCCGCAATGTTGTAGATAGGCGGAATCGCCCGTAACATTGCGGGTTGCCGCGTTACACAGGGCGATCAGGCAGAATCGCCTGAGCAACATCGCCAGGTTTCCCAACATTGTTGGGAAACCTGGCGATGTGACTCAGGCGATTCATCGCCTGATTATCGCCCTGTCACACGCGGCAATTCGCCGGTGATGTCGCCGCAACCTGGCCACGCCCCTCGGTTGCCGGCAACATCGCCGGCGATATGTCCCTGTGTGACGGTACCTTTAGAGCCATCCGAACCCGATGATCTTACTGCTCGCTCTTCACTGTTGGAGAATTTACACTGAAGCCTACGGACTTTGATTTCTGCCATTGACAAATATATCACAATTATTGATGTGCAAGCCCTACAATACTCAGGTGCTCAGTACTCGTAACAAGCAGTCAGATGCACAGACGGGCTCAACTCAGTCAGCAAGTATAATAGAATTCAATTAGGAACTCAAGTATTTTTCCGAAAGATCTTTGAAGCTGTACATAAGTTGGAGCAGGTACAGGGCCGGCCTCCCTAAAAAAAAAAAAAAAAAAAAGAAACAGATACCACATTGCTCACCTCAGCAGCCGCCCAGTTGCTCACTGCCTTCAGCCGGTCCTCTTCTTTCTGGCTTAATGCGCCAGTCCTCCAGGCTCTTCACTTGAAGCCATGGCTTCCAAGAGCATCTAGGCCTTGGAGATCACTATATGTTGTAAGGTTGTCATGTCAAAATTTGTGTTGCAACTTTGATACACAGTGACCTTCGAGTCCGGATACAGACAGAAGTCCTGGCTAATAGGGAAGAGGGTGGAGATGCTGCACTCAATGGTGGAAAAAAAGAGGACCAGATAGTGGGCAGCAGGTAGCAAGGTAGTAGGTTTGTTTATTTTTTTTAACCAGTTCTCACCTCATCGCTCGCGCCTCCAGTCTTTTTGCCACTTGCTGTGTGGTCCTCTTTTTTTTTTTTTTTTTTCTTTTTTTTCTTATTGTGCACTGGATCTCCGGCTTTTTCACTATAGGCCAGCACACTTCTGGGCCCACGTTTAGGTCTTAAAGGTCATGTCATTAGGTTGTGGAGCCATCTTGATGTCATGATCTTATAACATGCATTGACCTCTGATGCCTGGTTGGGGCCAGACCTCCTGGCTTATAGTGAAGAGACTGTAGATTCTGGGGGTTTTTTTGCTTGTTTGTTTTTTTTTTTCTTTTTTAGATGTGACGTTTTTAATGATAAGTTTTACCGAAGTCAGATGATGACCATCGGTAATCGGGGGAAAAAAAGTCAAATGAAAAGCAAATTTGCATGTTTTGCATCTGTTTGCTACTTGAAGTTTATGGCTTTATGAGAATCAGCTTTGAATTCCATATTCAAGGTTTTATAAGTCCACAATAAATTTACAAATGGAAGCCGAACTTGGAGTTGCCTGTTGCAGTAGTTGAAACCGGTCATGCATGTTCAATGCTAATAAGTGATCTCAAGTGACGAGTCTTTTTGGGAATGTTTTTTCAAAGAAAAATCATTTGAGAAATGAAATCTATTTTTACCAAACTATTGGACAAAATACTCAAATATGTAAAACTTAATTGTTGGTCTGTCTTTGGGTGGATCAAACTATTGCTGGTTACATTTAATCCAACATATAATTGAAATAATCCATTCTCATCAACTTTAGTCTAATATGTATGGGCACCTCTAAATCCACCATGCACAACAGATGGCTGTTCAGCTGGTTGCCATCTCGGACGGTTCCCTCATTCCTTCATTGCAACCTCCTGTTCACCGGCCTCCCCGCTTCATCCCTTGCACCCCTTCGAACCATCCTCAATTCCGCTGCCCGACTCATCCACCTGTCGCCCCGTTACTCCCCCGTCTCCCCCCTCTGCCAAGCCCTCCACTGGCTCCCTACTTCCCAGAGATCTAAGTTCAAAACCCTAACCCTGACATACAAGGCCATCCACAACCTGTCCCCTTCATACATCTCTGACTTGGCCTCCCGATACCACCCCTCACGCAATTTGCGCTCCTCTCAAGAACTCCTCTTCTCACCCCAAATCTCCACCTCCCACAACCGCATACAAGACTTCTCTCGTGCATCCGCCATACTCTGGAACTCTCTTGCACACCACATCAGACACTCACCTACCCTGGGAACCTTCAAGAAAAACCTGAAGACCCACCTCTTCCTTCAAGCCTATAACCCACACTGAGACTTAATCCGCTGCACCATCTCACCTCTCCCCCTCCTACTGTCTCCCACCCATCCCCTACAGACTGTGAGCCCTTGTGGACAGGATCTCTGCCCTAATGTACCTGTATGATTTATTCGTCGTTATTTATGTTCTCATCATTGTTCTGCCCTTACACATGTAAAGCGCCATGGAACCAATGGCGCTATATAAATAAATAATAATAATTCCCACAAGGACACATTTGACCAAGGCTCCTTTGTTCTCTATGAGAGAGCTGTCCAATATCTGACATGCCCGAATAATATCTCCCCCAACAATCAGTTGTCCGGGGCCCTAATACACATTGCACTGTCAGTATATGCAGGCTAGGTTATCATTAATGTGTATGGGAGCCTTTATAATAGTATATTTTTTACCAATAGGTGCTCATGTACCCACTCCTCTCTACTATTAGTGTATAACCGGATCACTGGGTAATCGCATGTAGCCAAGAAATCTGAGCCTTATTTCCTGCGTTTCTACAGTTTATAACGTGTGTTCTTTTTGTTGTCCTGTGTTGCTCAGATATTTATGTGGCCCTTCCCTGAATGTGTCTAATTTTCATGTCCTTTAGGTGGTAGGGCCTTCTGACTTGAACACAGTTCTCAAGGTGAGGCTTCACCAGTGATGTAAAATAACTTCACTTTGTTACCCCTCTTATCACTGTATTTCTTATAATATTCTAGTAGCACTGGTACACACTGTATGGACAAAAGCATCAGGACCCCTCCACATTACAGCAACAGGAGCTCAAAATATCTCCCATTCTACATCCATAGGCAATAATATGGAGGTGGTCTCCCTCCCCTCCTTGCAGCTGTAAACAAATTTAATTCCACTGGGAAGGCGTTCTATATGATTTTAAAGGTGTCTATGGGAATTTGTCCATTAATCCAGTTGGGCATAGTTATGTTGGCACAAGAAAGGGTGCTCCCCAAGCTTTTCCCACAAAGTTGGAACCATACAATTATTCAAAATGTCTGATTTGCCTTCACTCAAACTAAAGGCCCCGTTACACAGCACGACATCGTTAATGACATCGCTGATACGTCACAGGTTTGGAGTCGTTCCAGCAACATCGTTGTGACCTCGTTGCATGTGACTGCCAAGTTGTAACGATAAATCATTGGATCGCTGATCGCAGGTTTGAGAACATGTTCTCAAATCGCACGATCAACGATCAGCCAACCTCGTATATCATTGTGTTTGACATCACGATAATGATGCCGTTTACGACTTCGCCCATTCACAGCAATGAGCAGGTATTGGTCGCTGGTTTGTGTGAACGATAGCTGCTCACAACATTGTTGGTGAGTCGTCCACGATATCTAGACGTGTGACAGCTCACCAACGATGTCAAAATGATGTCTGTAACACCCGCGCACCCACGAGATCATTGCGGACATCGTTCCAACGTCGTGCCGTGTAACATTACCTTAAGAAGCATAGACTGAAAACAGTCCCATAGACATATCCCTCCTCCACAAAACTTTACAGCTGACACAATGCAGTTAGCAGGTAATGTTGTTTTGGCAGTCACCAAATCCAAATTCGTCCATCAGACTATGAGCAGGGGAAATGTATTCTGTGGAGTGACACTCTGCTCTGTCTTAGAGTCCTCTGGTGGTGGCGGCTTTATACGACTTCATCCGACGCTTTACGTTGTGCTTGGTGATGAAAAGCTTGCATGCAGCTTTTGGGCTATGGTACCCCATTCTCATTAAGGTCCCTGCGCACTGTTTTTTGTGGTGATGGTAATATCTGAAGAAGTTTGGACTCTGCAGTTGTGGAGTCAGCAAAGCGTTGATGACTTTTATGTGCTGTGTTTCTCAACACTCAGAGACCCCAATCTGTAATTTCTTGATCTCAAACCATAGAATGGTGGAGTTGGAAGGGACCTCCTGGGTCATCTGGTCCAACCCCTGCTCAAAGCAGGATTCACTAAGTCATCCCAGACAGATGTCTGTCCAGCCTCTGTGTGAAGATGTCCACTGAAGGGGAACTCGCCAACTCTCGTGGCAGCCTGTTCCACTCATTGATCGCCTTCACTGTCAAAAAGTTTTTCTAATATCTAATCTGTATCTCCTTCCATTCAGTTTCATCACATTGCTTTTAGTCTTCCCTTGTGCAAATGGGAATAAAGCTGATCCCTCTACAGTGTGACAGCCCTTGAGATATTTGTAGACAGCTATTAAGTCTCCTCTCAGTCTTCTTTTTTACAAGATACATTCCTAAATACTGTAACCCTTTCTCATAGGACATAGCTTGCAGACCGGTCACCATTCTGGTCGCTCTTCTCTGAACTTGCTTCATTTCTTGGCTGCTGCAGTTCTTTCCACTTTTCAATAATACCACTCACGGGTGATGGAGGAATATTTAGGAGGGGGAGACGTGTCATGAAATGACATGTTCACTGGTGGCGTCCTATAACAGGACCGTGTTGGTATCTGCGACCGTTTTACCACCAGCCATCCTGTCACACATATTAGTAAAGGGCGACTGTATGGCATGGGGCTTGATGTTATAAACCGGGGCAATAAGAATGAATAAATAAAAACTGAATTCAATGGTGAAGATGTGTGTCCCAGTACTTTTGTCCAGATCGTGGTTGTACATATTCTATGGCACTGTCAGAATAAGCAGTAAAGGCACTGTGTATAATAAATCATGTTATTCTGTATACTGTTCTCAGTGTTATGTACATAGGAATGTCAACACTCTCCACTAACATTGTACTAATCCACCAGTATATAACTGTAATGGCCAGATATAGCTTACACTATTCATGTCTTCTTTTAGGAGAACTGTGGCATGTCTGTCTGCAATGGGAAAATCTTCATTCTTGGTGGACGAGGTGAAAGCGGAGAAGCGACCGACACCATCTTGTGTTACGATCCAGCTACCAGCATCATCACAGGAGTGGCCGCTATGCCCCGACCGGTTTCTTACCACGGCTGTGTCACCATTCACAGATACAATGACAAGCCCTTCAAAATGTGACCCGCCCCCCCAACCCGGGAGGAGAAGGGACAGGGACATCGTATTGAACAGTACTCGGAAACTCATTTGCTCAGTACATGGTTTTAGAGAATCTGTCATTGAGAATGTTTGTGACCCCTGTCATGAGGTCTACGACGCGGCGTAAAAGGGACCACGTGATTTCTTTATCCAAATTTGGGGGCGACTGTCACCTGACAAAAACTGAGGCCTATATATAAAAACATGGAGCACAAAGATGATGGTAGTCGTATTCACAGTAACACAAAGGAATACAAACACTCAATGATAGATGGCCTTTTTGTTATCCTTGTAAGTATGCCAAATAGATTCTGTGCTGCCGGTGCCTCATTATTTATAGCCTCGGGGAAAGGACTATCTGTATTTTTGTTATTACACTTTTTCTATGCACTTTTCTATATATGTATGTGTTCTAGAATTTGAGTGTATTTAAAACATGGATTGCATGAAAGCATTTTTGTGAGTTATGGAGACAGTAGAGGTTGTTATGTTCCCCCTATGGTATCACCGACTTTACCGATAAGCAGAATAAACTCAATCATCAAGTGCAATTAGGATGCAATGACAATGTGCCGGTAACATGCGGATAATGTAAATTCTTAAAAATATATTCTGCAGAGAGCACTAACAATGGAATCGGGAACCTTTACTTGCAGTTTGTATGTCTGTTTGCAGCAGCATCACCCTTGTTAATTGGATGTGTCTAGTATTGTCACTCAGTTTCATTCATTCCAATGGGGATGGACCAGCTGCAGTACTCTGCACAGCCTATGAATTAAAGTGGCACTGTTTCCAGGAAAAAGAAAACAGTCCCTTCTACTTGTCCTGTAGAAGCCTGACAGGTTAGGGAAACTTGGTAAATACATCACATTAAATAGGTGCTCCATAGATCTTCTGTTGAACTCAAGCTATGCCTCCTCGACAAAGTGCACATCCTGTAATGATTGTTCAGCAAAGCAGAATGTAAAAGGAGCAGCTTAAGAAAATCCTGCTGGGCAATCCTTATCTCTGCAGATGTCTGTCAGTCTCAGGAACTGATAGTCATTTAGGTTTGTATCTTTGAGCAACTAAAGGGTATGTCACACGCATCGACATCGCTGTCAATGTCGCTCATGCGTCACGGATTTTCAGTCGCTCAAGCGACGTAAAAGTGACGCAGGAGCGACATTGAAGCGTGTGACCAAGCGATGCAACCAGCGATATGTCGCTGATCGCCGATCGCAGGTTTCACTGCCAGATGTAAAACCTGTCGCTCATCGCTCAGTAGACCTTGTGCATCGCTGCGTGTGACACTAAACTCAGTGACATATTTTCTATCTTGACAACGTACAAGCGACTAAATAAAATCGCTCGCAAGATGGCGACATCACCGCATCGCTGGGTCATATTGACGCGTGTGACATCTTATCTGCGATAATTCTACATCGCTCAGGCGATTAATAATTTGTGACGCATGAGCGATATCGCGGGCGACATTGACACGTGTGACAGGCCCTTAATGGTTTCTAGGCCTCAGGGTTTGGAGTCTTGTAGCTGTATATCACTTGGTCTGATCCAGGCTTCCTGATAACAAATATGGCATAGATATAGGGAGTAAAGGGCCTGTCACACGCGTCAATGTCGTCAGTGAGATGATCGCTGACGACATTGACGGCTGATTGCTGGTGAGCTGTCACACAGACAGACTCACCAGCGATCAATTGACCAGAGACATCATGGAAACGATTTAAATATCGTTTCCATGATGTCTTGCTCCCGCTGCCAACCTGCTGGAAGCGGGAGCAGGCTCAAGGTAAACTGCGGGTATCTAGGCAGCGCGCGCTGCCTAGATACCCGACGTGTACCTTAGTTACCAGCCTCCTCCGCTCACCGGCTGGTATCTAAGGTATACAGCGGGTAACTAGGGACTTGTGAGAGGCGCTGGGAGCTGGAATATCGCTACTCCCGGTGTCACACGCAGTGATGCTGCGTGTCCACCGGGCGACAATCGCCAGGTTTTAGGACAGATTCTAAAACCTGGCGATCATCAACCAGCGATTTATCGCAGGTTGATTCACCATGTCACACGCATCAATATCGCTGCAACGTCACGTGCAGCCGATATCGTGCAGGCGATATTGATGCGTGTGACAGGCCCTTAAGTCAAAGGCTGGTTTGCTTGCCCAAGTTTACAATGGACAGCTTTTTACATCTTTATTCATGTTTGAACGGATCTGAATATTGGTAAAAAAAAAAAAAAAAAAATCACCATTTGTACCACAACCATGATAATGTGAACCCCTCATGTACCATACATGTCTCTTCAAGATTGTAGTAACTATGTCTGTGCTCCTTGGGAGTCTCAGCCTGGCCATGTCTTGTGGGTGCAGCTATGATCCGCTCCATACTGGTCGCAGTGATCTTCATCCTATTCTATAGTTACAGCAGTGACTTTCCCCAGTATTCACAGCACAATGTATAGTGTATAATTACCTCCATCATACTCGGGTCATGCAATTTGCTGGTGGGGGGCTACAGCTGGTGACCATATTACCAGTTGCCACTTACAGCTTCCTGTTCCAGAGAACAGTGGCAGGGCTCACCTGAGCATGTACATCAGACGAATGCTATCCAATGTTTTATTAGATAGCTCACAGATAAATGCTATTTTATCTATTAAAGGGGAACTCCAGGGAGATAAAAAGAAATTTGTATGTTCTCTGCACTCAGACTATAATGCCAGGCTGCCTGTTACATTTGTATAATGCGTAGCACTCCAATAAATTACTTATTCTCTAACTCCTCCTTACCAGTCACCCCTCATGTAGGGGACAATGCATCATGCTTGATTTAGCAGCTCTCACCCACCCTCCATAGTGAGCATCTGTGCATCTGAGAACAGACACTTCCTCACTCAATCACGTGGGCATGATATCACATAAGGTCCTGGACCTTGGTCTCACCCTCTGCTCTCTGTACAGAGGCAGGTCTCCACATTCCAGCTTAGTCTAGGTCCTGTTATGACGTTACACTCACATGACTGAAGGAGGAAGTGTGTGTTATCGGACGGGCTGAAGCTTTTTGAGAGGGAGGGGGAGACCTGCTCAACCAGGTGTTGAGGCATTGTCTCTCTGGGAGGGGTGACTGGTAAGCAGCAGTTATTAAAGAAGTGATTTATATGAGTTCTAAACATTATATACTGTAAGTGTAACAGGCAGCTCAGCATTATAGTCTAGGAGTGCAGGGGCTGTACAAAACCTTTTTTTTCATACTGATTGAGTATGGGGAAAAAAAGCACAGCATACTGCACACATCAGATGGAACATACCCATTCAGGTCTATAGGTCTGTGAAAATCATCACATTGCACCCAGATGGCATCTGATTTCCGCAGACTCAGAATGGAGAAGATGGAGAACTTTTATTCTCCATCTTCTGACAATATATTCTGATACTCTCAACTGAGAGAATCGGATCACACCAAGCTGACAATCTGATCAGAGTTTGATCCGAGTGTCTTTTTCACAATCAATACACTTTTCTCGCATGAGATAATCTACGGTTGTGTGACTCCGGCCTTAGAGATAACACAATTCTGACATGCACTCTGGCATTAGCAGTCTGTATCAGCCGTGGTTGCACACATATTTCCCCTTCTACTAGCTGTGTGCACTGACTTAGGCTGGTTTCACATTAGCGTTCAAAATGCAGCATAACAGAATGCAGTCAAATGCATGTGCACTGCGTTCCTATGTTTAATATGGGAACGCATAGTAGCTGCGTTTGGATGCGCATAATTTGTGCGCCCTCCGAACGCAGCCTGTTTCATTTTTTGTGTGTTCACGGGCGCTTGTTTTATCAGCAAGCGCTCGCAAAAACACAAAAAAATGCATTGATCTCAATGGATCCGCAGTGTTCTCTGTATGACAGCACAGGAGAACGCTGCGGATCACATTGAAATCTCTCTCGGTGGCCAATCGGCGATCTCGGCGGCGGACGGGAGGAGGAGATCTCTCCCGCTGATCTCCACCTCCCGGCCGCCTCCGAGATCGCGGATTGGCTGGCCGGGCATCATACTGATGTGAACATATGCGGAGAGTCTCCACTGATTTCACAACAGTATGGTAGCATTTGCCCTGCGATTGCGTCTGTATGCCCTCCGCATGCAGACACAAACGCAAATGTGAAACCAGCCTTAGTTGCAGGAGTGACCCACACTCTTTCCCTAGTAGTCGCATGATTGCATCATTGCCTTTTTGCTGTCCCCTGAATAACTACAGCAGCACCTGTTACTCTCCCCTACACAGTAATACAGATACTGCCTGCAGCAAGTTTTTGTACTAATTTGCTGATAGGAAGCAAGTATGTAGACACTTACCATCTGCTGCATATTACTTCTTGTTCCAGAATCAATCCATGCAGAGTTGACTTAACAGCTCCTACTCTCTGCTGCCCTCTATGTTCTATCTGCAGCCCCCTATGTACTGTCTGCTGCTCCACATGTGCTATATGGAGTCCCCTGTGCTCTATCTGGAGCCCACCATGTACTGTCTGCAACCCCGTATGTGCTATCTGCAGCCCACCATGTGTTATCTGCAGCCCCCTATGTACTGTGCAGCTCCCTATGTGCTATCTGTAATCACCTAGGCGCTATCTGGAGCCCACTATGTACTGTCTGCAACCCCATATGCACTATCTGCAGCTCCCTATGCGCTACCTGGAGTCCCCTATATTCTGTCTGCGGCCACCTACACACAGCAGCCTCCTATGTATTATCTGGAGTTACCTATGTGCTGTCTGCAGCCCCCTACGCACTGTCTGCAAACCCTTGTGCGCTATCTGGAGCCCCCTATGTGCTATCTAAAGATCACTATGCTCTGTTGATAGCCCCCTACATACTGCAGACTCCTATGTGTTATCTGGAGTTCCCTATGCGCTGTCTGAAGCCTACAATGCATTGTTTGCAAACCCTTGTGTGGTATCTGGAGTCGTCTATACACTGTCTGCAGCCCCTATGCTCTATCTCAAGCCTCTTATGCACTGTCTGCAGCCCCCTATTGGAAGCTGAATTCAGTATTACGTTTTCAATTACTGGAAAAACTTGTTATTGGAATATTAGAGCGTTAAGAGATGAACATTTACTTTAAGATCCTTTCGGTTGCTGTTTACAAAAATGTTTAGAAAAGTACAGTCTTATGCATTGATGTTCTATCTGCCATCCCACATATCAGCAGGATCCAGTGAGCGCTGCCTCCATTTCACACCTATGAGCTGCAATATTGAGCACAGCTGGCTTATGGACCTTCCACCTGCCTCTGGAAGCAATGTAAGGGACATAGTGCCCACTTGAGTGTGGCGTGGCCCACTTTATTCAGCAGGCATCTCATTACTAAATCCTTGATGTCCAGGAAACCCGCTTTAATGATGAGCCCTGTATAGCCACTCAGGATAACAAAACATTGCTTTAATTTCATAAATTCATAGTATATCAATTGTTCATCAATTATTCAGTAACTTGTTTGTATTTTTTTATTCTATATCTATAAGTCTGATGTAAGAGTGTAGAACAATGCGTTGCTTTGTAGGTAAGTTCAGAGATTTTACAAGTGTGTTATTGTATATGACTTATCGATTTCAGCTTTATGACATCATTTATGTGATTTTTTTTTTTCCCCAGCTTTGTGGCCCTGTAGGGTCTTGTATTCTAAATTGTGTACCTATTGATCTCTATTGCACAAGGTTATACCTTTTATTCTCCCTGACTCATGGGTCACATGCACTGTAAGGGAGATACCTATGAGTCTATGTGATTTGCCTTACAGTCCTCATTCGGGATCACTTGCCATCGGTTTTTGTTGCCATTGGTATGGTAGAATATCGCTTTCTGAATCCACAATGTAGAGTTTTTGTGAGCAGCTATTGCTAGCAAGTAGTTTTCAATAAGTTTTATGGTGTTGATGACTTTTCTTGTACCTATATGCCAACATCATGCAGTTTTCTCATAAGCTGGATGATAAATCCAAAGCTAGAGAGCGACAAACTTAAGTTCTCCATGGTTTCCTTTTGAGTACAACAAGATCTATCAAGGGATTCAGAGGAGGACTTTGATGTCCTTGCTCTCTTTACATCATTCTGAGACCTTGCACAATTTGCCTTCCTACATATTGTATCCTGTGTTATCTTTAATATGACGCCTATAGAGTTCTGTGGTCCTCAGTATGCCTTATATTTCATACAAAGGGACATGGCAGGTTCTGCCTACAATTCTGCTGCTCCTGTGCTCAGGGTGACTAAGGCCTGGAAGGGCTGAAAGTAGGGGCGAACATATCATTGATGCAACCTGTGCGGCCGCCCTGGCGCCCAAGAGACCAAGAGATAAGAGAGCCCATTGCTATCTACAAAGCGGGTGGAATTGTGTATTTTTACGTGCTCTTAGGTTGCAAAGGGCCCATATTATGTTTTTGCTCAGGGGCCCTCATCAGTCTATCGCCACCACTGTCCGAAACATTGTGAAATAATTGAGTTAGCCCACCTTAACAACTTAATTCCTATACACAGTAATGGCAATAATTAGTGAAGGTCTGATCACTGTAACATTCAAACTCGGCTCTTGGATGAATCAGTGGTCCCTTGTGTAAACCGCTACGCCATTCATTGTCCATGGGGCTGATATTGATAGCCGTGCTCGATATAAACCCTTACGTAGTAGTAGGGATACTTCTGCAACTGGAAGTTGTACACTAAGTTGATGATAATGTATCTAGTCTGATCCAAATCAAAGCCTTGTAATAATTTCGGACCTGCATTATCAGTTATATACGACATGTGGACAAGGTGCCACTGCTGTTTCATGGTTGCCTGTGTTTGTCATACAACGTCATATAACTAGTCACAAGATGACACGGACCACTGAACCAAAGAGTTGGAGGGCTGACTGTGCCTTTGTTTAAACCAAAATTTTGGGCCTTTTTGAAGCTGATGATTAAGTCCTTGATGTCTTTTCTAGAATAAAATGATTAGGTGCATATCTAATAATCTCTGATGCCTGCTGTCATATAACAAGCATATCTTAAAGGAAACCTGTCACCTCCAAAAAAGACTATTTACTTACAGATGTATTGAAATCTCCAGGTAAACAGCGTTTTAATTATGTTTTGCTCTGAAGCGCGGCTGCAGAGAAAAAATTAAGTTTTTTATTCTCGCTGCAGCTGCTGTGACTGTCACCGCTCACTATACAGTGAGTATGCTGTAATCACTCCCCACCATCTTGATTGACAGATTGCATTGCACGCACACACTGCAGACTAGCTGTCAGTCAATGATTTGGGAAGTGATTACAGCTGCAAGCACTATACAGTGAGCGAGTGATAACTGTTATACCTCCCTGCACTTCCCCAATGACTTCAAGCATGCAGCTGCAGGGAAGATCTCTCTATCTTTTTTCCCTGCAGCCGAGCAATACATGGTTAAAACTCCAGTTACCTGCAGATTGCCACTATATCTTCAGGTAACTTGTGTTTTTGGTGGTGACAGGTTCCTTTTAAGTGCAATTCTTTTAGCCAGTTTTATTCAATTCTACAGTTTTTATTATTGGTGATATCGTTTAACTTTATTTTATTTGGAAAAAGGGACGATTCTGCGTGCCTGTGTTTTGTATGGTATGTATAAACTGTGGGGATTTCTTACTTGCAAAAAGGGAACATGTTTGGTAATTGCAGATGGATGTATGGACCTCACGTCATTAGGATGTCCTTCCGCAAATCAGGTTCTATATTGATTGAAATCTGTGAATTGTATTGAGACGATTTCCATAAACACATACAGTAAACCTGGAAGGACAAGAGGGTGGAGAACTGTGCAACTACCAGGCAGCCCGATGCCTTCTTTTTGTACAGTACCATTTTTTGTGTATTTTTCTTGACAATGTCCTGCCGTATGTGTAATATGACAATTATAATATTGTTACTTCTGCCAGATTTTAATAAAGTTTGAGAAAAAGATTATGGTGATTATGTCATACCAATGGAAAATATTGCGGCTGCGGCCACGTCAGCGCTTACCACACAGCTAAATACATTTAGTAGTGGATTTTTGTTTAACTATTTTTATTGAATTTTTTTAAATGGAAAGGGAGAATATTTCAAAAAATGGTATAATAATATTAAAAACATTTATCCTAAAGGAAAGGATGAGAAGCTTGGGGATGGTGGGGATAGAGGATGAGGACACGAGACAAAAAAAAATATTTTAATGTGACAAGGGGAGGAAAGAAAGGAGGGAAGAAATCACCTGCAAAAACAGGTACAATCAACATATTAAGTTATGAATAATAATTATTAAATAATTTATGAGTTTACTTATAATATCCTCTAATAAAAGAGGACAGAAAAAACATGTTTGTAGGAGAAACATACACCAGAGTTATGAGGTATACAAAATTGCTGTGTATACTTGTCAGGGATGACCTATCAATTTCAACTCTGGGGGGAAATGTTTGAAATTTCAAATATCCACGTGAACACATATTCGGACCAAGAACATAATGAAAATTGTTCTGTTAAGTAGAATTACCATATTTTTCGGATTATAAAATGCACTTTTGTTCCCCCAAATTTTGGGGAAAGTAGGGGTGCGTTTTATAATATGAATCTACTTTCTGTACTGTGGGGGGGGGGGCGGCTCTGGAGCGCTGTATGGGGGCTGGTGCGGGCTGGCTGCAGAGGCAGCGGGAGGTCACATGCTCCCACTTATTATACTATGTAATATGCACTGCATTCGCTGTCCATCACCTCAGTGCTGAAACCACACCGAGATATGGACAGGGGAGCGGGTATATTACATGTGCCTGCAGTCACCCCCCCATCCTGAATATGGCCCCCATGCTGCTGCACATACTAAAATAACAAACGCTTTGAACTTACCTCTCCGAAGCTGTCCTCCGTTGCTTCCTGCTTTCGGCACTTCATGAGTCCCGGGGAAGCCGGCCTTGTGATCGGCACAGCAGAATGACATCATCACTGCGCGCCCTGATCACATGTCTGGCTTCCCCAGGACTCCGGAAGTGCGGCAGGCAGGGAGCAACGGAGGACAGCTTCGGAGAGGTAAGTTCAAAGTGTTTGTTATTTTAGTATGGGGGGAAGGTATACACAGTGATGGGAGGCCATATCCAGGTTGGAGGGGTGGCGTATTCAGCACACGGGGAAATGTGCCAGCATATGGGGATGTGTGCTAGCCCAGGAGCATATGCAGGGCCATAGCATCCATAAGGCGAGTTTTTTATATGATAAACAAAAAACTTTATAGATGGGGTATTGGTTCACGCATTACTTACTAGTGCTTACTTATTAGGTAATTTCCTTTCCTTTGGCAAAATGGGTCAGAAGAGAGATTTGACGGGCTCTGAAAAGTCCAAAATTGTGAGATGTCTTGCAGAGGGATGCAGCAGTCTTGAAATTGCAAAACTTTTGAAGCGTGATCACCGAACAATCAAGCGTTTCATGGCAAAGAGCCAACAGGGTCGCAAGAAGCGTGTTAGGCAAAAAGGCGCAAAATAATTGGCCATGAATTTTGGAAAATCAAACATGAAGCTGCCAAGATGCCATTGGCCACATGTTTTGCCATATTTTAGAGCTGCAACGTTACTGGAGTGTCAAAAATCACAAGGTGTGCCATACTCAGGGACATGGCCAAGGTAAGAAAGGCTGAAATATGACCACCTTTGAACAAGAAACATAAGATAAAGCGTCAAGACTGAACCAAGAAATATCTTAAGACTGATTTTTCAAAGGTTTTATGGACTGATGAAATGAGAGTTACTCTTGATGGGCCAGATGGATGGGCCAGAGGCTGGATCAGTAAAGGGCAGAGACAGGGGCGTAACTAGAACTGGCAGGGCCCCATAGCAAACTTTTGAACGGGGCCCCCTCCAAGACACGCCCCCAATGACATGCCCACTTCAAGACACACCCCCTTACCGAATCGGTGTTAACAGTCTGACGCCACCCAGTTTACCGTATATACTCGTGTATAAGCCGACCCCCCTACTTTTGCCCCCAAAACCTGGGAAAACCTATTGACTCGTGTATAAGCCGAGGGTGGACCCCAGCATAGGTATACAGCCCCCAGCAGTGTGGTATACAGGCCTCCCAGTGGTAGTATACAGTAGCCCCAGTGGTATAGAGCAGCCTCCCCAGTGGTATATACAGGCCCCAGCAGTATATACAGTAGCCCCAGTGGTATACAGCAGCCTCCCCAGTGGTATATACAGCAGCCCCAGTGGTATACAGCAGCCTCCCCAGTGGTATATACAGCAGCCCCAGTGGTATACAGCAGCATCCCCAGTTGTATATACAGCAGCCCCAGTGGTATACAGCAGCCTCCCCAGTGGTATATACAGCAGCCCCAGTGGTATACAGCAACCTCCCCAGTGGTATATACAGGCCCACAGCAGTATATACAGTAGCCCCAGTGGTATACAGCAGCCTCCCAGTGGTATATACAGGACCCAGCAGTATATACAGCAGCCCCAGTGGTATACAGCAGCCTCCCCAGTGGTATATACAGGCACCAGCAGTATATACAGCAGCCCCAGTGGTATACAGCAGCCTCCCCAGTGGGTATATACAGGGCCCCAGTGGGTATATACAGGGCCCCAGTGGGTATATACAGGCCCCCCACTCCTCCTCTGCTGCACACGTCACCTGTAAAGGAATACATCATACTTACTTATCTCTGCCGGCTGCCGCTGCCGCCGCTCTGCACCGCGCTCTGTCTTCATCTGGCTTCTTCCTGGTTGTGACCGCCGGGCGCAGGCAATGACGTCACAACCAGGAAGGAGCCGGATGAAGACGGAGCGCGGTGCAGAGCGGCGGCAGCGGCAGCCGGCAGAGATAAGTAAGTATGATGCATTCCTTTACAGGTGACGTGTGCAGCAGAGGAGTGGGGGGCCTGTATATACCCACTGGGGGGGGGGCCTGTAGCTGACCGGATAGCAGCGTAGCGGCGCTGGGTCCGGGCCCCCCACAAGGGCCGGGCCCCAAAGCGACTGCTACGTCTGCTATGCCGGTAGTTACGCCCCTGGGCAGAGAGCTCCACTCCGACTCAGACGCCAGCAAGGTGGAGGTGGGGTACTGGTGTGGGCTGGTATCATCAAAGATGAACTTGTGGGACCTTTTCAGGTTGAGGATAGAGTGGGACCTTTTCAGGTTGAGGATGGAGTGAAGCTCAACTCCTAGACCTACTGCCAGTTTCTGGAAGACAACTTCTTCAAGCAGTGGTACAGGAAGAAGTCGGTATCGTTCAAGAAAAACATGATTCTGATGCAGGACAATGCTCCATCACATGCATCCAACTACTCCACAGCATGGCTGGCCAGTAAAGGTCTAAAAGAAGAAAAAAATAATAACATGGCCCCCTTGTTCACCTGATCTGAACCCCATAGAGAACCTGTGGTCCCTCATAAAATGTGAGACCTACAGGGAGGGAAAACAGTACACCTCTGGGAACAGTGTCTGGAAGGCTGTGGTGGCTGCTGCACGCAATGTTGATCGTAAAGAGATCAAGCAACTGACAGAATCTATGGATGGAAGGCTGTTCAGTGTCATCATAAAGAAAGGTGACTATATTGGTCACTAATTTTTTGGGGTTTTGTTTTTGCATGTCAGAAATGTTTATTTCTAAATTTTGTGCAGTTATATCGGTTTACCTGGTGAAAATAAACAAGTGAGATGGGAATATATTAGGTTTTTATTAAGTTGTCTAATAATTTTGCACAGTGATAGTTGCCTGCACAGGCAGATACAACTTGGCTAATAATTCTGCACACAGTGTATATGCCATCACAGGGGGATGTGTGCCAGCACAGGGGCATATATGCCATCACAGGGGAGCTATGTGCCAGCACTGGGGGGGCTATATCCAATATAGAGGGCCATATCAAGGATGGGGGGCTATATTCCAGGATGGGGGACCATGTACCAGGATGGGAGTTATATATACAGTTGTGGCCAAAAGTATTGACACCCCTGCAATTCTGTCAGATAATACTCAGTTCCTTCCTGAAAATGATTGTAATCACAAATTCTTTGGTATTATTATCTTCATTTAATTGGTCTTCAATGAAAAAAGACAAAAGAGAATGATGCAAAAAGCAAAATATTGATCATTTAACACAAAACTCCAAAAATGGGCCAAACAAAAGTATTGGCACCCTCAGCCTAATACTTGGTTGCACAACCTTTAGCCAAAATAACTGCGATCAACCGCTTCCAGTAACCATCAATGAGTTTCTTACAATGCTCTGCTGGAATTTTAGACCATTCTTCTTTTGCAAACTGCTCCAGGTCCCTGATATTTGAAGGGTGCCTTCTCCAATCTGCCATTTTTAGATCTCTCCACAGGTGTTCTATGGGATTCAGGTCTGGACTCATTGCTGGCCACCTTAGAAGTCTCCAGTGCTTTCTCTCAAACCATTTTATAGTGCTTTTTGAAGTGTGTTTTGGGTCATTGTCCTGCTGGAAGACCCATGACCTCTGAGGGAGACCCAGCTTTCTCACACTGGGCCCTACATTATGCTGCAAAATTTGTTGGTAGTCTTCAAACTTCATAATGCCATGCACACGGTCAAGCAGTCCAGTGCCAGAGGCAGCAAAGCAACCCCAAAACATCAGGGAACCTCTGCCATGTTTGACTGTAGGGACCGTGTTCTTTTCTTTGAATGCCTCTTTTTTTCTCCTGTAAACTCTATGTTGATGCCTTTGCCCAAAAAGCTCTACTTTTGTCTCATCTGACCAGAGAACATTCTTACAAGACATTTTAGGCTTTCTCAGGTAACTTTTGGCAAACTTCAGCATGGCTTTTTTTATGTCCCGGGGTAAGAAGTGGGGTCTTCCATGGTATCCTACCATACAGTCCCTTTTCATTCAGACGCCGACTGATAGTACGGGTTGACATGGTTGTACCCTCGGACTGCAGGGCAGCTTGAACTTGTTTGGATGTTAGTCAAGGTTCTTCATCCACCATCCGCACAATCTTGTGTTGAAATCTCTCGTCAATTTGTATTTTCCGTCCACATCTAGGGAGGTTAGCCACAGTGCCATGGGCTTTAAACTTCTTGATGACACTGCGCACGGTAGACACAGGAACATTCAGGTCTTTGGAGATGGACTTGTAGCCTTGAGATTGCTCGTGCTTTCTCACAATTTGGTTTCTCAAGTCCTCAGACAGTTCTTTGGTCTTCTTTCTTTTCTCCATGCTCAATGTGGTACACAAACAGGACAGAGGTTGAGTCAACTTTAATCCATGTCAACTGGCTGCAAGTGTGATTTAGTTATTGCCAACACCTGTTAGGTGCCACAGGTAAGTTATAGGTGCTGTTAATTACACAAATTAGAGAAGCATCACATGATTTTTCTAACAGTGCCAATACTTTTGTCCACCCCCTTTTTTATGTTTGGTGTGGAATTATATCCAATTTGGCTTTAGGACAATTCTCTTTTGTGTTTTTTCATTGAAGACAAATTAAATGATAATAATACCAAAGAGTTTGTGATTGCAATCATTTTCAGGAAGGAACTGAGTATTATCTGACAGAATTGCAGGGGTGTCAATACTTTTGGCCCAACTGTATATCCACACACACACACACACACACACACACACACCAGCATGAGGGTCATATATATGATTTATAAGACATACACTAGCATTATAAGACGGACCACATTTCACATTAACATTTTTTTTTTTCGCTTTTCCTTCACCAAATTGGGTATGCGTGTTATAATCCAGTGCGTTTTATAAAGAGAAATACGGTATATGACCAACTGTATCCCAGTTGAGCTTTGTACGCTGTTATCCAGATGATATCCCATAGTGAAAAAAAAAGAACCTGATTAATAAGTTGTACTCCAATGAAAGTAAGTAAGGGTACCGTTACACGTCGCAACATTGCATGCAATTTCACTTGCAATTTGCTGGTTGCAGTGAAATCATGGAGACATTGTTCCATTTGTACACGGCAACAAAATAGAACAATGTGTCCATGATTTCACTGCAACCAGCAAATTGCCAGTAAAATTGCATGCAATGTTGCAACGTGTAATGGTACCCTAAATTTAGTCAATCAAGAAATTGTACTCTGGACACTGGAGAAAGATTTGCTTTATTCCAGTTTTGTAGTTTACAGTCCAAAATTGAAATCCAATTATAGTCCACTACCTGCATAGAGAAATAGAATAAAGTTCCATTCTAATTATAATCCATAATTGTATTCCATCAAGTAGGGAGAAATTTTACATGGTTTATCTGTATTTTTAAATATTGAAGGAGGTCTGGGCTTTTGGAGAGTTAATGGAGAGGAATTTGTTTCCAAGATGAACTTGCAATGTTGCTGATTGGTACTATCTGTACTTTATTTCTGCATGGAGGAGTACTTTTATAGTGACTAAGGCCTCTTTGACATGTATGTCTCTCCAATACGTGTGCCATCCGTGCTGCCACATGCCGGAGACATGGGCACACGTACCCAAATGTTAATAAACGGGCATTTTCAGACGTCTGTGATACCGCATGGACCGGGTCTCCATGTGGAGCAGATGCTTGTCTTGTGTGCACCGCACAGAGGCATGTCCATTGTTTGGTGGCAGCATGGACACCTGGACCCATTCAGGTCAATGGGTCCGTGCCAAAAACTTCCTGCACAGCACAGGGATGTTATTTGTGTGCATGTGTGCATGGACATGAGCAAAGATTTTTTAGTTAAGAAATAAAGAATTTTATTCTCGCCTGACTCCAGTGATGCCCTGTTCCTCTTAGTTCTGGGGCCGCTCATTAAGCTCATGAATATTCACTGCACTTAGAGCAGCAGCCACCCCAGAAGAGAGGGGGACAGCAGCACTGGAGCCTGGTAAGTTTACAAAGACATACTGTCCATGTGCTATCCAGATAGCACACTTATATCACACGATGTGGGACACACGGGCACAAAAAAAAATACCCCCTCTCACATGTGTGTTTTTACATGGATGTGTGGAAGAGGCCTAAGGCTGCGTTCACACATTTGCATATTTTGCTGCGCTTTTTGCGCGCGCTTTTTGCTGCGTTTTTAAGCTGCGCAAAAAAGCGCAACAAAATACGCAGGGGCTCTCACACACTGCGCTTTCTTTACCCCAGAAAGCGCAGTGATGTCACAGAAGTGAGGAAGAATCCTGCTTCCTCCTCCCCTCTGTGACAGCCCCATTAGATTTCGCAGTGTATTAATATACACTGCGAAATCTAAATTAAACAAAGGCAAATGTATGAAAAAGAAAAAAGAATGAATACTTTACCTGTCCGATGCCTTTTCCCGGTGTCCGGTGCCGAGGCCAGGAGATCTGTGTCCTGCAAGATCCTGCGGTGATGTCAGAGGGACGTTCCCGGCACTGATTGGCTGCTCGCGGTCATGTGATATGTATCACATGACCGCGAGCGCCCAATCAGCGTCGGGAACGCCCCTCTGACATCACGGCAGACACCTCGCTTGGCCTCATTACCGGACACCGGGAAAAGGCGTCGGACAGGTAAAGTATTCATTCTTTTTATTTTTCATACATTTGCCTTTGTTTAATTTAGATTTTGCAGCATATATTAATACACTGCAAAATCTAATGGGGCTTTCACAGAGGGGAGGAGAAAGCAGGATTCTTCCTCCCCTCTGTGACATCACGGGGAGAAAACGCAGGAGCAGCTGTGTAAAGAATTGACATCTCAATTCTTTACGCAGCTGCACTTTCTCCTTGAAAAAGCACTGCATATTTTTACGCAGTGTCTGCACCTGCACAGCAAAGTGAATTTCCCATTCACTTTGCTGGCAGACACAAAAAACAATTGCGTATTTTGCCGCGCACTTTTCAAAATATGCAATGTGTGAATGCAGCCTAAGAAGGATTTTTTGTTTTTGTTTTGAATTGTATTCCTACATAGATCTTTGAAGAGGAATATAAATTTGTATGGTGTTGGGAGTTTTCTAGCGATTCTCGTTTGGGCAAGTAGGTCATTAGATATTTGAGTAGATTAAAAAGTGATAGTTACATCTCTTGTAATTCTGGCAAGAAGACCATTTGGTTTTCGGATTCTAAAGGCTTTTGTCACAATATTTTCTTTGGGAAGACCTGGAATTAGTTGACACACCATTTTGGAGATGTAGTCTTTTAAGGCCACGTTACACACACAGATATCTGTTCAGATATTGGTCACAGATCACTGGTTGCAGTGAAATCATGGACACATTGTTCCATTGTACACAGCCACAAAATGGAACAATGTGTCCATGATTTCACTGCAACCAGAGATCTGTGACCAATATCTAAACAGATATCTGTGTGTGTAACGTGTCCTTTAATAGTGGAGGTAAGATCTTTTCAGGTAGACCTGTTATTTTTAGGTTGTTTTTCCTAAAAATATCTTCAAAATATGCCACCTGAGATTTTGAAGACTAAATTTATTTTTTTACTGACTTAAAAGAGAGTGGTAGTTCAGTGGAGTCTAAATAGGAATCTGAACCTTTATCCATAGTTTTGACCAGTGTTTGAGTCAGATAATACCTAATGGGCAGGAGAGTTGCAATTTTTTTTTGGATGAGAAAATCACTGGCGGTAAAACTTATATAAAGAACAACCACTGATGAAAATGCGTGTTTTTTAACATGAGAGAAATATGGCTATCTGAACGAGGCTTTAGGACAATGTTGCTCAACTTCATTCCTCAGAAACCACAAATAGGTCATGTTTTCAGGATTTTCTGTGTAGTGCTTAGGTGTTACTTTAATCACCTGTACAGGGGATAATTCCAACACCTATTCCATACTGAGGCTGGCTTCAGACCGTTTTAGGGCTCCGGTGACAAAACCAGACAGAAACGAATCCGGTCTGGTCCGGGATGCTTAACATGGGAGCCTATGGAACTGGATCCTGGAAAAAACAGAATAGTTTCCCGGATCCGGTTTCAGTGTACAAAGCATGCTCAGAACAACCCGTGGTACATGTGTGTAATTTCACTTTAGCAGTGTATGTACATACACTGCTAAAGTGAAATTAAGTCAAGGAATGGTTAAAAATAAAAAAAATATTCTCACCTCTCCGACATGTGTCCCGTGATGCATTGATTCCAGTGGTTAAAGGGCCTGAATCAGCTGACCGGGAAGGGGCGGGGCAACTTGATCCGCTGATGGGTCACATGACCGCATCAGCACGATTTAAATTTTTAAACCGCGCTCATCAGCTGATCGGGCTGCCCCGCTCTTCCTGGTCAGCTGATTCAGGTCCTTTAACCACCAGAGATGAATGCATCGTGGGACACACGGCGGAGAGGTCAGAATATTATTTTTTTTATTTTTAACCATTCCTTGACTTACGGTAATTTCACTTTAGCAGTGTATGTGTGGCGCCCCTGCGGCTAGGTGCCACAGAGTAGTATTGCATTTATTATTTATGTGTAATATTATTTTGTACGTTGCTGGTTTAGGATTTAAATCTTATGGAGTCTATTTTTACACTCACTTAGGACCGCACCACTTAGAGTAGGGGGAACTGGTAATATAGTAGGTTCCACAGGTGGGGGCGGAGCTTAGGACTGAGTAGAGTGACAGTTGACAGCTTACCTCAGACGGTGCTGGGAAGGCAGACAGAGTGGTCAGGCCTGGCAGCCCAGCTGAGTGGAGGGTACCCCATCTTTATGTGGGGACCCAGGACAGAAGGCAACGGGCCAGGGCTGGTTGGAGCCAGCTGGTCATGTTGAGGGGACACAGGTGACAGGGACAACCGAGGCAGCCAGGAGTTCAACCCTGACTGCAAAGCCGACGAGCTGCAGGTCCAACAGAACCGGGTTGCTGACAGCGCCACAAGGAACCTCTCCCCTCAGGACTGAAAACCGGTTCAAGACACTAGAGGAAACAAAAGGGACAGACATATACTGCGGTGCTGGAGAGGAACCGTCTTTATCTCTTTTCCAAGGTGTCTTATCCAGACCGGGTAGCGCACAGACCTTGTCCTCTAGATACAGATCGTAGGACTGGTGGGGGAGCTCTGCAAGGGTGGTAAAGACTGAAAGATCTAGAGAAAGAAAGTAGTAAACCCTGAAAGACAAAGAGAGGACATCTAGAGACTCCATAAGAGAAACCTTGAGTTGGCAACAACACCCTAAAAACCAAACTGTACCGTGTCTTGTTATGCCATTAGCCGGTACTGAGTAAAGCAGAGGTAAACTGGAACTGGTTTCTGTTATTCTTCCCGACGCAGCCTGGAGGGATCAACATCATCATGAACATCTTCAAAGCAGAGGGGTAAGAACTGCACCCCCAAAACCATCACTGTCCTCCCTCACCGTCTCACCACAAAAGCTGCCCTGATGTAAGGCTCCACCTGTGGGGAGCTGCACCACACTTAGCTGCCTCATCCATCACCTCAGTGGCCGGCTGGCAGCGCCGGTACCATCTTACCAGACTCTACAGGTGGCGTCACGTTCCCCTGTAAATAACCTCTTTAACCCCCACCGTTTACCATCAACATCTGGTATAGTTGATCACCAGGGCACGGCACTGGGGTCCCGACCATCCGTGACTCCCCACACAGTGGCCCCGGTGACCGAGTCCCTCATCCACCCTAGCTCTGGTTGAATCAAATTGGCGTCACGAACAGGATGAACCAGCCTGGTATCTACCAGGTGAAGTGTGCCTAAGGACTTTATTATTGACTAACTGTGTGGATTATAAAAACTGAGCCGAGCCGCCATTACACCACCTCACAAATTTAAACTGAGAAAGAGCAGGAAGATAAGCCCCGCCCCCTCCGCTCTGCCGAGGAGTAACGAAGGTAGTGTCGGGCTCCGGAAAAGCCCGAAGGACTTGCCCATAGGAACTTCGTGGTGGGCGGGTTTAAAAGTGCAAAAACAACTACGTAAATACACTGCTAAAGTGAAAGTGAACAGCGCCGACACCACTTGCCTGAGTTATGCAGGCTCGGCTCTTTCGGTGTCCGGATCCCTCAAAATCACCGGAAACAGTGGCCATGCATGTGCATCGCCCTCAGGGCCGTGAGTTACTTGGGACCGGTCCCTGCTGTCTTGTCACATGGGGGGATGTCACAGCAGTGGCCGTGGAACGGTTCTGTGGCTCTGGAGGGACTGCAATTAGAAGGGGGAAAATTTAAAAAGGGTAAAAAATAAAATTAAAGTTTTTCAGTGACGCCACCTGTGGTATGCAGCCAGATGTGACCGCCGCTGCTTGTCTCAGCTCCGGGGGATGGTGAGGTGACGCAGCTAGGTGATGACCTCTCCACAGGCAGGGCTGGTTTATCCCCTGGGCTGGTGATAAGAGTCTATTGTGGGATAGCTGTGAGGTAACTGTGGGGGTGCAACTTACACTTTCAGCTGTATTTCTCCAACTTTCAACTCCTCAGATGCCGTGGTCTGTAACCAAGGATGCTTAATAAATCTCTCTCGCACAAGTTTCAAGTTCAACCGGTACTTTACTCACTGCTTAGTTCTGGTTTGACCCAGTCTCAATCCTGCAGTGAGCCGTACCGGTAGCCAAACAGTATCTGAGATGGATCGCCAATGCACCCCCTTTCACAGTCCTTTCGGGTCTCTCCTCAGAACCGCTCACAACCTATGGGCCGGCAGTCGCAGACTATTTTGGGTATCCTTCCTTTGGATCCCTAGTCCTATGTGACTTTCCTTCGCTTTGACAGTCAGTTCGGTTCCAGGCATAAAGACCCTTCACCACACCAGTTAATCTGTGGCCGGGTTGTATAGCAGCCAACCACTTTTACAGGGCCGGTACCCTGTTCATCAACCCAGTCCCTCAGTGTCTCCGTAAAGCCGGTCTTCCACCTTGGACTCCTTCTCCACTACACCTGGTCAGTAGCTTCGGACCCGGTCAGCCATAAGATGACACGGCCACCGGTCCCGGTTTTCCTCACTTGTTTACAGTCTCTCTTTGTAGGTCACTCCCGTCCTCTGCTCCCGCTCCAACCAAACTGACTGTCACTCTCTCTGTGAGGTAACTATTGTTGCTCCTCCCCCTTCCACAGGTGTCTCCTCTAAGCTCCACCCACCACTCAGCTTTCACCCACCTCTCCCTTGCCTGGCATAAAGTCCTAGGTATAGGATGCGGGAGCGTGTTGGGTGTTTGGTTTGGGGTGGCTCACCATCCCAGGTGCTGTACTATTCTGTGGCCACCAGTCCGCAGGGGTGCCACATATGCACTCCACTGTATGGCACTGCTGGAGATCACCGAGTAGCACTAGACTTATGTGGAGAAGCGATAACTTTAAGTGTTGGGAGTAACCCTTTTAATGAATTTGTCCCAGTAACTTCTACACTAGTAGCCCATGTTATGTACAGGGTGTTTATAAAGTAACTATGCAGTGCAGTGTGGTGTTGTTATAAGTACTAATACTTATATCATTGTCGCTGATCCAGTTAGATTGCAGAACAGTTGTGAGGACTGTGGAAAACAGTGCGTGGAGCTGCAGTAGCGACCTTTTTAAGGGGGATACGACAGGAAGTTCCACATCATGCTGGCAAGTGTTAACCACTGCATAGTTACTTTATGAACACCCTGTAGAAGCAATAAACTAGTGAGGCTTTTCCATGCTTACAATCAGTCAAACCAGGTGCTAGTACACAGCCTCGACCATTTTATCACGTCACAGGTCCATATGCGATGCTTAAGATCTAAAATTGAATTACATAAAATATACTAAAAATGTGTATGCGTATATTCAGTCCCTAAATTGAATGCTTACAATGGGAATTGCACTTTGTAGACTTGGTTAACATTGAGCATTATGTTGCGATATTTGTTGGAATCTCTGAAAAAAGGCATTCTGACAGGAACTGTGATATATGGCTCAGCGGAGAGTAATTTATTATAGAGGTGTTCTCAGGTTTGGAAGTTATCATCAATCTATTGGACATTGGGAATAACTTCTCAATCACTGGGGATCTGACTCCTGGGACCTCCACTACTCCCGGTGGTGCTCATGTAACTAGAGTAGTGCTTATCCTGCGCACTGCTACTCCATTAATTCATAATGGGACTGCGTATGATAGTGGAACTCTTCAGTTGTGTGCCAGTTCTCAGGACTGATGCGGAATCGGGGATTCCAGTGGTTGAGAATATCAGGAAAATCTCCATCTATGGAATGAAATGGCCGGACATGGCTGAGGTCGAATCAACACCCAAGTTTATTTCTCATATATGAGGAGATGGCTCAAAATCACCTCTCAGGATCTGCCAGAGTGTCTGACTCTTCTGGGGGTTACATCTATTTTTATAATCAACATTGAAGGACAACGCTATACAAGATACATATCACATATAATTGGAACATTTCCATGACTGTAACATAAGAGGAACATGTACATTACTTGAATAAATCACCTACATGTCTGGAGGTAGTACACTGCATGGCCTTGAGCATTTTACCCAGACATTTTGGAAAAAATACATCACCACACAAGGAAACCTTATATGTAAACAAATTATAGTACATGCATATAATGAAAAAAGACTTTATAAAAGATTCTATAATATTAAGCTATCAAATATTAATACAAGCTTAAGAGTTCTATTATTATAGTGCCATTTATTACATGGTGCTTTACATGTGAAAAGGGGCAGACATAGACAAGTACAATAAACATGAGCAATACAAGGCACACATAAGTACAGGAAGAGAGAGAACCCTTCCCGCGAGGGCTCACAATCTACAGGGGATTGGTGAGGATACAGTAGGAGAGGGTAGAGCTGGTTGTGCGACGGTTTGGTAGACTGAATATCACTGCTGGTTGTAGGCTTGTCGGAAGACGTGGGTCTTCAGGTTCCTTTTATAGGGTTCCACGGTTGGTGAGAATCTGATGTGTTGGGGCAGAGAGTTCTAGAGTATGGGGGATGTACAGGAGAAATCTTGTATGCGGCTGTGGGATGAAGAGATAAGAGGGGAGTAAGTACTGGGAGACCATGCCACAAATGTATGGAGGAGAAGGGTTATGGATGGCTTTGTATGTCAATAGTTAGGGATTTGAACTGGAACCTATGGACAATGGGAAGCCAGTGGAAGGGCTTGGAGAGGCCGGGGAATAGCGCGGAGACAGATGGATTAGTCGACCAGCAGAGTTTAGAATGGATTGGTGGGATGCAAGAGCGCTAGAGGGGAGGGGAAGTTATAACCTACCTTAAAAACTTGAGAATATCTCCTTGTCTGAGTACAAATACACTGGGTACAATCAGATAAAGAAGTGCATTGCACTGGCACCAATATTAAACAATAAGTCAGCGCTGATCTGTGATTTTTTTTTTTCTCTCAGCTTTAATCGGCATGAGGACGAAAATTCGCAGCTGGAGATGGACGCGTAAAATGTCTGACACTCACCAATGCAAGACAATGGGTGTGAGAAAAAAAATGGACATCACATGGGCAATCTGTTTACTGTCTGATATATACGGTTACATCACCATTCTGTACATAGAAGACTGGAAATGGTCCTGGAAATGAAAAAAAACCATTCATGTCATACAGACGCCAGACGAGAAAACCGGCATGACGCACACAATACCAAAAGGATTTCACACACAACCTTTCTGAATGAGACCTGGACCTATTTTTTATACACAAGTGTGAAGGAACCCTCTAATGTGAACCCAACATAACGGAGGTTTCTCTTAGGCCTCGTTCACACACTGAGTATTTAGCGAGTTTTTTACCTCAGGATTTGTAGTCAAAACCAGGAGCAATCTGAGGAAAAGTATAAGAAACACGTCACCACTTCTGTATTTATCACCCACTCCTTGTTTTGGCGAGAAATACTGACCAAATACTGATAGTGTGAACATGGTGTTATAAACTAACCAGCACCACCACACAGAGGCTCGCACGCCTCACTTTGCTCATTTTGCCAATAACAAAGATGGCCGCCAGACTCCGCCGACCCCTGACGTGCAAATCCCGCGCCCGCTCTTTGATCTACCTCACTGCTTCGCTCGTCTCCACCCACGTGGTACACTCCAGCAGGGGCCTTACGATGATCGACTAGATAGGCGCTCTCCTCCAGGGCTGCACACCGAGCGTCCCAGATACCGCTGTAAACACAAAGCTGCGGCCGATCCCCGGCGCCTCCAGGAGCCGCAGTCACGTGTCTCCCTCCTCTGTGATCTGCCGGGTGAGCGGGGCTGTACATTAACCCCTGCAGGGCTGCACTGAGGGGCCACATATACAGCAGTGCAGGCTGCATGGCACCAAGTGTGGGCGGGCTGTGATAATATGTTCTCAGCACTGACCACATACACTGTGTATGGGACTATACCAGGGCTCACAGCTCTGCCTCATATCTGTGTTATATCTGTGCTTTATGTTTTATTATCTCTAGTAAATTACCTTGCACCAGTATGTCTGGGATAAAAAGAACCATGGAGGACAAGGATCCGGACTATGAGGATGTATCGGTGGTGCGGCAGAATAAGCGGCACAAGGCCATAGAGATCTCCGGTACGTGGCACACAGGTTTAGAGATCTCCGGTACATGGCACACACACAGGTTTAGAGATCTCCGGTACATGGCACACACACAGGTTTAGAGATCTCCGGTACGTGGCACACACAAACGTTTAGAGATCTCCGGTACGTGGCACACAGACACACAGGGTTAGAGATCTCCGGTACGTGGCACACACACAGGGTTAGAGATCTCCGGTATGTGGCACACAGGTTTAGAGATCATCGGTATGTGGCACACAGGTTTGAGGATCATCGGTACGTGGCACACACAGGTTTAGAGATCATCGGTACGTAGCACACACAGGTTTAGAGATCTCCGGTACGTGGCACACACACACAGGGTTAGAGATCTCCGGTACGTGGCACACACACACACAGGGTTAGAGATCTCCGGTACGTGGCACACACACACAGGGTTAGAGATCTCCGGTACGTGGCACACACACACAGGGTTAGAGATCTCCGGTACGTGGCACACACACACAGGGTTAGAGATCTCTGGTACGTGGCACACACACACACAGGGTTAGAGATCTCCGGTACGTGGCACACACACAGGGTTAGAGATCTCTGGTACGTGGCACACACAAAGGTTTAGAGATCTCCGGTATGTGGCACACAGGTTTAGAGATCATCGGTACGTGGCACACACAGGTTTAGAGATCATCGGTACATAGCACACGCACAGGTTTAGAGATCTCCGGTACGTGGCACACACAGGGTTAGAGATCTCCGGTACGTGGCACACACACAGGGTTAGAGATCTCCGGTACGTGGCACACACACACCGGGTTAGAGATCTCCGGTACGTGGCACACACAGGGTTAGAGATCTCCGGTACGTGGCACACACACAGGTTTAAAGATCTCCGGTATGTGGCACACAGGTTTAGAGATCATTGGTACGTGGCACACACAGGTTTAGAGATCTCCGGTACGTGGCACACACAGGGTTAGAGATCTCCGGTACGTGGCACACACAGGGTTAGAGATCTCCGGTACGTGGCACACACAGGGTTAGAGATCTCCGGTACGTAGCACACACACACACAGGGTTAGAGATCTCCGGTACGTAGCACACACACACACAGGGTTAGAGATCTCCGGTACGTGGCACACACACAGGTTTAGAGATCTCCGGTATGTGGCACACACAGGTTTAGAGATCATCAGTACGTGGCACACACAGGTTTAGAGATCATCGGTACGTAGTACACACACAGGTTTAGAGATCATCAGTACGTGGCACACACAGGTTTAGAGATCATCAGTACGTAGGTAACACACACAGGTTTAGAGATCATCAGTACGTGGCACACACAGGTTTAGAGATCATCGGTACGTGGCACACACAGGTTTAGAGATCATCGGTACATAGCACACACACAGGTTTAGAGATCTCCGGTACGTGGCGCACACACACACACACACACACAGGGTTAGAGATCTCCGGTACGTGGCACACACACACACCGGGTTAGAGATCTCCAGTACGTGGCACACACACACACACACAGGGTTAGAGATCTCCGGTACGTGGCACCCACACAGGTTTAAAGATCTCCGGTATGTGGCACACAGGTTTAGAGATCATCAGTACGTGGCGCACACAGGTTTAGAGATCATCGGTACGTAGTACACACACAGGTTTAGAGATCTCTGGTACGTGGCACATACACACGGATTTAGAGATCTCTGGTACGTGGCACACAGACACACAGGTTTAGAGATCTCCGGTACGTGGCACACAGACACACAGGGTTAGAGATCTCCGGTACGTGGCACACACACACACAGGGTTTGAGATCTCCGGTACGTGGCACACACACACACAGGGTTAGAGATCTCCGGTACGTGGCACACACACAGGGTTAGAGATCTCCGGTACGTGGCACACACACACACAGGGTTAGAGATCTCCGGTACGTGGCACACACACACACAGGGTTAGAGATCTCCGGTACGTGGCACACACACACAGGGTTAGAGATCTCCGGTACGTGGCACACACACACACAGGGTTAGAGATCTCCGGTACGTGGCACACACACACACAGGGTTAGAGATCTCCGGTACGTGGCACACACACAGGGTTAGAGATCTCTGGTATGTGGCACACAGGTTTAGAGATCATCAGTACGTGGCACACACAGGTTTAGAGATCATCAGTACGTAGTACACACACAGGTTTAGAGATCTCTGGTACGTGGCACATACACACGGATTTAGAGATCTCCGGAAAGTGGCATACACACGGGTTTAGAGATCTCCAGTACGTGGCACATATACACGGGTTTAGAAATCTCCGGTACGTGGCACAAACACACTGGTTTAGAGATCTTCGGTATGTGGCACACACATGGGTTTAGAGTTGCTGTATGCAAGTCCCCAGGCTGATCTGCATAATGTAAAAAAAAGATCTTTTATTATGCTCACCCATGGGGTGGTCCGGTCTGATGGTTGTCTGGTATTGATCCGGCGCCTCCTTCTTATGATCTCGGTTGTCCTTTGCTTCATGTGGATGATGCGTCCTACGTGATCCACAGTGTCTCCATCATGCCCCTGCACACACACACAATTCTCTCTGCCATATTGAGCGGAGTAAGGGTATGTGCACATCAGTCGGTTTGTGGGCTGGTTTTGCACGTTTTCCGTCGGCGGTTCCCGCTGAGTTTTATGTTAATTTATGCTAATCCTACCCACCGGTAGGATTAACATGCTAGTCAATGGAGTTTTGAAAACGCTGTGTACATTACAACGTTTTTTGTCTTGACGATTTCAGTTTATTCACCGGTTTCCGACCGGTTGTCAAAGATAGAGCAAGCGACTTCTTTTTAGCGTTTTTCCAGCGGGTCCAGCTGAACAAGTGCAACAAAGACCAGTCTGGAAATCGCTAAAGGAACACGCCAGGGAAATCGCCAAGAACACGCTGTGCGACCGCTAGTAACCCGATCGCAAATCGTTAGCAATACGCTAACAAAACCAGGGACACTAGCGAGTGCAGAAAACTCAGTTTCTGCCAGTCTCCACCGGTTCCCGGTCGGTCTGCAAAGATGCAGAACCGACTGATGTGCACATACCCTAAGGGCAACTTTACACATCCTCAACCGCAGCGATAAATTCTGACTGCGATATGTCGCCCTGGAACCAGGCGATATGACTCCTTGCCGCGGTCGCCTGATTTTAGTGCAGGCGTCTGTGGCAAGGCGACATATCGCCCCCAAATTACACGCCGCAATTGGGAAGCAATCTGGCGGCGATGGTTCCAGGGCGACATATCGCCGTCAGAATTTATTGCCGCGGTTGCAGCACGTAAAGGTACCCTAAGGCGATATGTCACCCTGGAGCAATCGCCGTGAAATGGCCTCACAGTTGCGGGGTGTGATTGGGGAATTTCGCGGCGATAAATCGCCTCTCGCCTGATTCCTGAGCACTGCTCTGAATCAGCCGCAATCCTGGAGGCAACATTTGCGTATTGTGTCGTGTGATAGGGCGATAGTGATGGAAGCGCCGTTGCCCAGGATTTCCCGTAGGCGTGTCTCAGCGTGCTGGACTCCGCGCCCCGTCTGACCTGATTGGTGTTGGCTAGTGTGTTCCCATTGGCTGTCAGTTGACACCGCGCCATATTTGAGCGTGTATTGGTGCCAAACTCCGCTAGACAATGGCGTCATGTATTAGCCAGCCTTCCAGAGCAGGCTGCCCAATCGTCACGCTGTTGCGTTGTCCAATGAGCGTGTCTGGGGCGCGGTGTAAACCACTGTGGCACGCCTATCTACTCGCCGCACTGAACGTGTACGCCCACATTGCCTTTGGAATTGCGGCGTGTGAAACGGTGATGGAATGAGGCAAGATTGTTTTCGCTGTAGGTGAGGCGACTTCCGGAGCGACACATCACCTTACTTTCAGGGTGTGATTGCGGCGTGTGATGCCGCCATCGACGATCTGAGGCGACCATGAAAATTGTGCACTCGCACGTTAGATCACCTCATATTGCCAGGCAAGATTGTGGGCGTGTGACGGTACCGTCAGAGACACTAGTGCACATGTGCTAGTGTTCTTTGGCCTTTCCCTGCACATAGGTGAGTATGAGAAAAGGTCTTTTATAGTATGCAGATCAGCTTGTACAGGGTGGAAAACAACCTATGGAGGCAGAGAATTGTTAAGTGCTCAGTCACACTCTAAGCACTTATCATACTATTTGCATATTAATGAAAATGCTAATTACTTTGGATTTCACCAAAACATATTAAGATGTTGATGTATTTACAATTCCAAGACCTGCATGCTCATATATTTGGTAGGGAGGGTAACGTAGTGGAATTGTTCCTAATGACAGATTAAGACTGGATGACCAGTTGTAAACGTAATGTACATTGGTGGTGTATACTTTGATTTTCAGAGATCAGACTTTTCTGACACTGTCTAGCACTCGTGTTGGGATTTATGTCTAAAGGTACCGTTACATGTTTCAACTTTGAAACGATGTTGGCAACGATCTCGGGTGCGCGCGGTCGTTGCCGACATCGTTGATGAGATGTCACACGTCCAGATATCGTGGACAACTCTGCAACAATGTTGTGAGCAGGGATCGTTTGCAAACACAGCGAACGATCCCTGCTCACTGCTGTGAATGGGCGATGTTGGCCGTGACATCGCTATTGCGGTGTCACACCGAACGAGGCCGCAGGTTGCTGGGGTTGAAGTTGACAGGTTTTCCTGCATGCAGGAAAACCTGTCAACTCCAACTTGAACAACTATCGTTGTTGAATCATGCGTTTACACGCAACAACGCAATAACGATGTTGTTTCAACATCGTTCCTGACGTCACTTTTGAACGATGTCTGGAACAAAGTTGAAACGTGTAACGGGCCTTAACATTCTCCTAGTAATGTGACAGATTAGATCAATGTCTTCCAAAACTGGTCGATTTATCCTTTATCAGTCCCTGCTTCGTTATGGCTTCTGGCAATTTGACAGCCAGAGTAATGGTGGATGCTGCACTGTCTTTTGTGTTGATGGAAGCACTACCAAATTCAGTGGGTATACCAGAAAATCTGGCACACAATTCTCAGGGCAGGATCACATCAATAACAGAGTGATACATTATTTTAGATTTCCAGAAACAAAATTGAGACATTTGAGCTTTCAGTGGAGTCTTCTTGCTCAACGCCATTTATGACGACATGTCAGACAGTGGTCCTCCACCAATGCTCCGATACCTAGCTATAAGGGCAGTAAGTTCCTGACCTCAGTGTTTTCACTAATATTAGATACTTATAGACTCTTTCAGAGGTCCAGTAGGGTCCCTGCCATTGCTAGATACTGTGTTTATTATTATTTATTATTATAGCGCCATTAATTCCATGGCGCTTTACATGCGAAAGGGGCATCAATACACAAGTACATTATTCATGAACAATACAAGGCGCACACAGGTAGATGACAAGAGAGGACTCTGCCCGTAAGGGTTCACAGTCTACAAGGGATGATTGAGGATACACTAGGAGAGGTTAGAGCTGGTCGTGTAGCGGTTTGGTGGACTGGGGGTCACTGCAGGTTGTAGGCTTGTCAGAAGAGTTGGGTCTTTAGGTTCCATTTGAAGGTTTCCACATTGGGCAAGAGTCTGATGTGTTGGGGCAGAGCATTTCAGGATATGTGTGATGTATGGGAAAAATCTTGTATGCGGCTGTAGGAAGAGGAGATAAGAGGGCAGGAGAGAAGGAAATCTTAAGATCGCAGGTTACGTGTAGGTGAGTATCAGGAGACCATGTCACAGTTATATGGAGGAGACAGGTTGTGGATGGCTTTGTGTGTCACGGTTAGGGTTTTGAAATGGAGTCTATAGGCAATGGGAAGCCAATGATGGGCTTGGCAGAGAGGAAAGGCCGGGAAATAGTGGAGTGGCAAGTGGATTAGTCGGGCAGCAGAGTTTAGGATAGATTGGAGGGGTGCAGTTATGGGAATACCCTATTACCGTAATTGTTCCATCACTACTGTTACTGGAGAGATTAGTTTTGTATCTTCCTGTGGGTATTGCTGCACTTGATACATTGTTGCAATATATTCTGTCTATAGGAAAGGAAATTGTAGGCATAGATTATGTGATAACTGCTTCACTACAGCTTCTTTTTTTTTTTTCTTTTTTTCTCAATGCTCTATGTTACTAATGAGAACTATTACAAGAGAAGGAAGAAAACCACTCCAGGCACATTAGTTTTTGTTGTATGATTAGACTAATTTATAATTTCTACATTTGTAACACAGCTCGTGATGCTGCCATCTCAAGGATCGAATCCATTGTTAAAGAACAGTTTGCTGTTGAGTTAAAGAGCAAAGAAAATGAGATTGAAATCATAGATCAGGTATGGGGTATATTGCTTTGTCTATATTTAAATTTTAAGAAATGAAAAGACATCACCGTTTTAGTAAATTAAGTTTTAGTTATTGTGCAGAGTTAATCCTGAACTGTTCAATATTCTGAATAATATTTATCAGCCAATGTATTTAGATGTCTCTTGCCTATTCTGCATACAAAATAAAGGAGGGTAATATAGCTGCTTCTAAAGGGTTAATTTGCAAGAGGAGGACATAGCTGCTTAGAAAAGGTTATCGTTTTAAAGGGCTCTTTTATCTGAGTTTACCACTTACTATACACAGACAGCCACAAGACACTGAGGAGAAAGTTGTGACGGCTTACTTCTGCTACATCTTCTCTTCTACTCCCTCTGATAGACAGGAATCCGTCTTTCATTATTTATTTTATTATTGTATGAAGAGCAGCATAGATCACATGTTTCTTTGCTGCACACTGACAGTTTCTTCTCCAACAAACAGCGATATCTCCTTGCTCAGAGACAATAAGTCTCACACAGTGAGACAGTGGAGAGCCTGACTTCAGGCACTCCTTCTTAAAGTGCCAGAGAGAACCAACTTTTATTAGTATGCTTTAAAATTAAATGTACAGAATCCTATAGGCATGTGCTAGTCCTACTTGGAAGTCTGATATATCATTCATTCATGATTACATTGTAGATTCTAATGTTGCTGCTTATATAACATTCAGTGCAGCAACACTTGATTTCTATTCGGCTCAGTTATATTGTAGAACCTGCATGTGCAAGTTTCACATGCAAAAAACTGTGGCATGTGAACAGGTGACAGTCAGCTCTGCTGCCCAGTAATGATTCATGGCAACTCAAGTGGTGGCTAATTAAAACATGACACCATGGCCACTTAGGTATTCCCCATGATAGGGCCGGTTTCATAGTAAAACGGGAAACCTAGAAATGAAGAGTCAAGAAGTACAATTCCTAAAAGAACCACTTTGGTGTTTTTGTTTTAAAATGTTATCGCTGGACTGGTGCTTTTAATCTAAGATCCTTGACCCTACTCATGTACTCAGCTGCCGCCATCTTCACCCTCTATCACCGCCACACCATTTGGTCTTCGGCAGTTTATGACCCGCCGGCTCCTCCAGTATTTCATGGAGCGCATCGGAGGTCATTCTTCATTGTAAGTCCGAGAGCCTCGTTCTGGCCTAGTTCTTGCTCTCATGGAGATACATTGAGACCTTGTGATGTATCTTCTGACATACGGTCAGTCACAAGTTGCCGTTGCAGGGATGGAGTGGTGTCAGTTAAAGGTGAAGATGCTGGAAGGTGAGTATGTACTAGGGGCTGGACCTTAAATTAAAAGAACCACTCCGGCAATGAAAAATAAAAAAATTGTTGAAGTGGTGCTTTAAGAGGCTACATGACTTTTCTATCCTTGTAATAAAATCCACCCTCATACTGTGTTCCTTGCACAGAGCCGCTCTCTTCTGGTTGATGGACAGGCCATTACACAGCAGGGGATATCGCACTGAGGAGCTAGAAGTGCATCCTCACACCTCAGTGCGCTTCTTCCACACATACAAACAGAACTGAAATACACAATTTCTCGCTACTTGAGCATCACTTAGGGGTCATAAAGAGATCAAATTGCTTAACATATAAAGGACTACAAAGTCGTATAAATGGTTGGGGGACATGGATGTTTCTGATATCCCTATCTAATGTGAAGTATTATCCACTTGCTCAAGAAAATCCAGATATGTCATGTGAAGAAAGGAGGATAGGTGCTGATGATTTATAGGTGGAGTATGAGATAGAACTGCCGTATACTGTATTAGTCTTAGCCAAACAATTGTACTGGTAAGAACCAGGTACGAGACCCAATATCTTGTCTCATATTGATGACTTCTATGAAATTCAACATCCCGGTGATCACTTTACCAGAGGCAGAGCACATGCGTGTCTGGAGGAATGGCTGACCTTATACCACGGGACAGGTCCGGTGTGGGAGATTCCTCTTTATCATGTCTGGATGTCTCAGCTTCTTGAATCTTCTCGTGTTAGTGATGTCATGACATTAAATCTTTTACTCTTTCTTGCTATTTTCTGAAACAGCGTTTGACTGAAGCGCGACGTATGATGGACAAGCTTCGTGCGTACATCGTGGCCAATTACTACGCCTCTGCAGGAGTCAGCAAAGTACCAGAGGTAAAATGTCTCTGCAACTTGTGGCTCCTATTTCTCACATTGTCCTGCATAGTTATGTTGTAGTTTCCTATGGTTGTTGCCTACCCTTACTGAGGTCACAAAAATGTGGACAAACCATGTGTGTGAACACAGCCTTAGCGTTGATTTTACATTGTTGCTAGTGATGATTTCATACACAGGAATTTATCCCCAGAAAATGACTCCTTGATTTAATCAGGTTTTCATTTAAAATGTATTTTTAAAACATATGTTTTTTCCTTCAACTTTTCATATATTCATCTATTTAAAAAAAAAAAGAGAGAGAGAAATGTAGCGATGTTCAAAATGGCCACAAGGTTATATTCCACTCTTTATTATCACAGACAGGATTTCAATGAAGTATATAATTCTTTATATACAGTAGATAACAAAATTCACCCCTGTGATAATATTGACTCACCTCTCTGCATATTGGCTGTTGTCCAGATTACAGCAGGTCTAAAAAGCTCCTGTGAAAGTCGGTAAGTCTGTCTAATGCATTATGTGCATGTGGCTTCTCTATAGAACTGGAAGTATGAGTGTAGGCTCAGTAGCCAGTGTGAACATTGAAAGATTTTTAAAGCCATGTAAGGGACATCGTGAGCAAGAGGAAGAAGGTCCTCTGGTCAGGTCAGACCATAGTAGAACTTTTTGGGCTAAATGTAAAACGCTTTGTCTGCCAGAAAACTAACACTGCACATCACCCTGAAAACACCATCTCTACCGTCACACATGGTGGTGGCAGCATCATGCTGTTGGGAGGCTTTTTTTCAGCAGAGCCAGGGAAGATAATCAGAGTTGATGGGAAGATGGATGGAGCCAAATACAGGGCAGTCCTGTAGTAAAACCTGTTGAAGGCTGAAACTAGAGAGTGGGGCATAGATTCACTTTCCAGTAAGACAACAACCCTAAACATACTGCTGGAACCACAATGGATGGTTTATATCAAGGGTGGGGAATCTCAGTCCCCAGGGCCGAATGTGGCCCTTGATGACCTTTTCTGCGGCTCACAGGCACATTCCTGGGGACCGCAGTGCTCAGGCTGGCAGTCGCATTTTGCCGACTGCCTGCACTTTAGTCCAGCTCCCCAGTGATGTCTATGCCCCAGCCTCAGCCTCCTCAGTGATGTACATGCCCCTAGACCAGGGGTGGGCAGCTCCAGGCCTCGAGGGCTGCACACAGCCCAGATTTTCTGGATATCCTTAGCATTTGACAGTTGGAATCATCACATGTGCAGGAGATTAAATTACCAACTGTCAAACGCTATGGATATACAGAAAACCTGCACTGTGTACGGCCCTCGAGGCCCGGAGTTGCCCACCCCTGCCCTAGCCTCTCCTGTGATGTCTATGGTTCTAGCAAACCTGGAAAAGTAGTTAAGAAGCAACATGATCAATATCACCTAACATCAGCCCCGATAAAGAGAAGCAGTTCCAGCCACCACAGTAGGGGTGAGTTGATTGTTTTAGCCAAATTTAGCAGGGTAATTTTCAAGTTGATAATTTTGTGCGGCCCCTGAAGGATGGTCCAAATAGTTCCCAGCAGAAAAAGGTTCACCACCCCTGGTTTATATCAAAGCATATTCATGTGTGTGAATGGCACAGTCAGACGCCTCCATCCAATGTCACTGAGCTAAAGCTATTTTGCAAACAAGAATGGGCAAAAATTTCAGCCTGTAGATATGCAAAGCTGGTAGAGACATCCCCAAAAGACTTGCAGCAGTAATTGTAGTGAAAAATGATCCTACAAAGTATTGACTCTGGGAGCTGAATACAAATGTACTTCACAATTTACAAATGTATTTTGTGTAAAATATTTAGAAAGCCATGTGTCATTTCGTTACAGCTAACAAATACATGCTACCTTGTGTTGGTATCTAATATATAATCACCAATAATATGTGTCACAGACTTCCGGAGCTTATGTCGCTATCCCACAATGCACAGCGGCACCATTGTGGGATAGCGACACAAGTGACAAAAGTAAGTGACACAGACCTCACCGTTACCTCCTCTCCATCACCCGCCGCACGGAGGTCAGCGACGACGCAGCCTGGAGATGAGCTGCGCAAGCCGTTCATCTCCCTGCTGCAAGCAGCGGAAGTGCCCTGACCGCCATATTGGAACACCCAAGTTATGGGTATTCCGATATGGCGGCCAGAATTCAAGTCCCCGTCAAAGCCGTCAGTGAAATCAGCGAAGCGGCGCGTGGCTTAGCGGAATATTTGAATCCCGCACCGCTAAGCCAATCAGCAGCGCAGGATTCAAATCTCCCGCCAAGCCGCGCGCCGCTTCGCTTATATCAGAGAGACATAAGGGGGGACCAGAAATACTGAATGGGGCCAGAGAGATGAAGGGGCGGGGAAGGTAGACATAGAGACAAAAGAGGGGAGCAGAGAGGGAAGGGGTGGCAGAGAGTGAAGGTGGGGGGAACAGAAATACTGAAGGGGAGCAGTGACAAATAAGGTGGGCCTGAAATACTGAAGGGCAGCAGAGAGACATAAGGAGGACCAGAAGCACTGAAGGGGTAGGCAAAGAAACAAGGTCGACCAGAAAGACTGAAGGGGGGCAGAGAAGCATAAGGGGGGACCAAAAAGACTGAAGGGGATCTGGGACTCTGAAATGGTGCAAAAAGACATAAGGGGGGACCACAATGACTGAAGGGGGGCAGAGAGATGAAGGGGGGGCAGCAGAGAGGGAAGGGGAGCTGAGAGACATAAGGGGGACTAGAAACACTGAAAGGCGGCAGAGAGACTGAAGGGGGGAAGCAGAGAGACTAAAGAGGGGAAGAAGCAGAGAGACTGAAGGGGGGAAGAAGCAGAGAGACTGAAGAGGGGAAGAAGCAGAGAGACTGAAGAGGGGAAGAAGCAGAGAGACTGAAGAGGGGAAGAAGCAGAGAGACTGAAGAGGGGAAGAAGCAGAGAGACTGAAGAGGGGAAGAAGCAGAGAGACTGAAGAGGGGAAGAAGCAGAGAGACTGAAGAGGGGAAGAAGCAGAGAGACTGAAGAGGGGAAGAAGCAGAGAGACTGAAGGGGGGAAGCAGAGAGACTGAAGGGTGGCAGAGAAACAAGGGGGGACCAGAAAGACTTAAGGGGGGCAGAGAGAGATAAGGGAAGAGCAGAGAGTGGGAAAGAGGGTATAGAAACAGAAGGGGAAGCAGAGAGTGGGAAGGGGGGGCACAGAAACAAGGGGGAGCAGAGCAAGGAAAGGGGTGTAGAGAGCCAAAAGGGGAGAGCAGAGTAAGGGACGGGGGGCAGAGACGAAAGGAGGAACAGAGAAAGGGAAAGGGGGCAGAGGGACGAAAGGAGGTAGCAGGGGAGAGGAAAGGGGGGGCAGAGACATGGGAAAGAAGAGACACGGGGGAGAAAAGAGAGGGAAGGTGGGAGCAGAGACATAAGGCGGGGCAGAGGGGTAAAGAGAGCACAGAGTGGTCAAAGGGAGCGCAAGGGGGCCAAAAGAGCTCAGAGTGGCAGTGACGCTCTCCCGATGCAATGGCATCGGGCCTATTAAAATCTAATATCTCATCTGGCCAAATAGCCTCCAATTATAAATTCATCCATGTCACCCTGGTCTTTGATCAATCTCAATTTCCGCTAACAAAATGGCAGATCTATGATCCCGCCTTATCCTACAGCACAATTCTAAAAGCTCTGGGCCAAGCCCACAAATTCCTCCCTTCAGCTCATTTTCTAGAAATGAGATTGAAAATTTGTCATAGATTTTATTTAACCCCCTAGAAGGGTCATAGAATGTGGCTGTACACAACCTCAGAGTGCGTTAAGTGGCTTCAGTGGAACAGCAATCTATTCCATGGCCTGTGGACATGCCCGGTCATTCAACTGTTCTGGAACAGAATACAACAATTTACTACCACACATCTGACAAATTTCACTTCTGATGAGCCTCTGTTCCATCTTTGGATATCTACAGCCAGATAAGTACACATCCTCTCCGGGGGTTCATAAACTGCTGCACATGGTGACGACAGCTAGTATTAAAGCCATGTTGCAGGTATAGATCCACGTCCAAGCTCCTCCGTTTAGTATCTTTTCAGACAAACTATCATTCTTGCTTCAGATGGATTGGGCTGAGGCCTCCTTGCATAAGAAGGAAAAGGTGCAGTCCTTCTTTGAAAGTTGGGAAAAATTAATCTCTTTGCTTCCACAAACTCTCAAGGATTGGCTAAGGTTATGCACCCTGTTGGGTGATCTATAAGCAAGGAAAGTACCTGTTTCAGACATTTTCTTTTCTCCTGTCCTTACCTCCCCTCCTAGGTTTTGATTTGTCTTTTGACTTGATATAGCCATGCTTGGAATGTACATTCTGCTTTTTACGATTTTATAACAGCCTTATCATTTATAGTTAGTCATATTTGTATTAATGTATGAAAACTTTTCTTTTGAATAAAAACAAGGTTTTCAAAAAAATCCCATTAAAATGCATTTGTTTCTGGCTGTAATGTGGAACGTTCACAGTACAGAGAATCCTTTCCTGTTTAGCTGTCTGAACCACCTTTCCTCCTCACAATACATAGAATATATTTTTCACCCTAAACATCAGAATCTGTGTCTGAGTCTTCTAGGAGAAACTTCAACACAGATGTGATTGTAGCCCTAGAGCCAGGCTTATATAGGTCCCGTGTCTGATACTGTGGTGTAGATAAACCATGGTCTGTTTCCAATCACAGCCAGTGCTGTTTTGTTAGCAGCTGTGTATGTAACTGAAGAACTCTGCACCATATGATATTCAATGTTATACAAAGTCTTGTGTTACCGTATATTTTCTCATTTACATTTTTAATAAATGGCACCTTGTGCTAATTTTAATGTAAAAATAAATTCTGCAACGATGAAGCACAGCGACCCTTAAATGACCACTCTGCTTCTTATTTGACCAGGTTACACCCTCTTGTGATCCCACAATTCTAAACCATCCCTCTATAAAGAAGTTTTTGGAATCCCCCTCTCGGGCTTCTTCTCCTGCAAACCATCGCTCCGATACTCCCTCCGCCAATAATTCAGAGACCGACTCTGTCTGCACTCACAGCGAGCTGGAGAAAGACAGCACAGTTCTGTCCAAAGCAATTCTTAAAGGGACTCCCTCAGCCGACCGCAGGATCGGGAAGGTAAATTACATCAAGTGCTATCATCTGGATCGTTCTCATTCTCCACAATATGACGTAGTGCAATCATCTCCTTATTTCTGTAGGATTCTGCCTCAGCGGAAAATATGAACAATAGATCGATCGGGTTTACAGGATCTGAAGACACTTCTCGACGATTTGTGAAGAAAACTATTGTGGTGGGAAATGTCTCCAAGTATGTTTTCATTGCTCAAAATAGAATGTGACTGGTGTTCATGTGTGCGTTCATGTGTGCATACGCCCTAACGTTCAGGTGTGCGTACGGGTGTTCATGTGTTCTCGTTGACGTTTATGTGTGCGTACGGGTGTTCATGTGTTCTCGTTGACATTTATGTGTGTGTACAGGCGTTCATGTGTTCTCCTTGCGTTCGTGTGTGTGTACAGGCGTTCATGTGTGCGTACAGGCGTTCATGTGTTCTCCTAGCGTTCGTGTGTGCGTACAGGCGTTCATGTGTTCTCCTTGCATTCGTGTGTGCGTACAGGCGTTTGTGTGTGCGTACAGGCGTTCATGTGTTCTAGCGTTCGTGTGTGCGTACAGGTGTTCATGTGTTCATGTATGTGTAACGGAGTTTGTGTGTGTGTGTACTAGCGTGCGTGTGGGCATTCATATGTGCATATGCCCTTACGTTCAGGTGTGCGTACTGACGTTGAAGTGTGCATACTGGTGAACTCATCAGGTTTTATGTTATTAAAGTGAACCTGTCACCCCCCCAGACATCAAAAGCTAACCTATGCACCTTCTGCAGCACTAAGGCTGCATTCAGAGAAGGTGTATATAGCATTTTGTGAGGCTATATTCACTGAAATATACACTTTGATAAAATTAGGCAGTTACCAAGACCGAAAACCGGGAGGCGGGGTTTGCAGTGTCTCTGTGCCGCCCCTGTGTTGTCCATCATCCCTCTTTCACGTCCATTGTCTGATGCCTACACCCCCTCCACGCTCCATAGCCCACACCTGCCGCTCTGTTAGGTTGCCGGGCATGCGCAGTGCGCGCTGCCCGACAACTTCCTTGTGACTTGGCACTTGCGCAGTCCGCCGGCCCCGCAGTGGATTATTCATCATCCTCACTGCGGGGTGGTAAATACGGCGCCTGCGCATTAGCAGCGCTGCTAATCCCCACCTGATCCCCACCCTACTCTCCTCGGTGCCGGGTCCTCCGTTTCGATTTCTATTTTGTGACCCGGATATATGAGGTGGGGAGGAGAGAGGCAGTGAGAGGTGGGGATTAGCAGCGGTGCTAATGCGCAGGCGCCGTATTTGCCACCCCGCAGTGAGGATGATGAATAATCCACTGCGGGGCCGGCGGACTGCGCAAGTGCCAAGTCACAAGGAAGTTGTCGGGCAGCGCGCACTGCGCATGCCCGGCAACCTAACAGAGCGCAGGCGCGGGCTACGGAGCGTGGAGGGGGTGTAGGCATCAGACAATGGACGTGAAAGAGGGATGATGGACAACACAGGGGCGGCACAGAGACACTGCAAACCCCGCCTCCCGGTCTTCGGTCTTGGTAACTGCCTAATTTTATCAAAGTGTATATTTCAGTGAATATAGCCTCACAAAATGCTATATACACCTTCTCTGAATGCAGCCTTAGTGCTGCAGAAGGTGCATAGGTTAGCTTTTGATGTCGAGGGGGGTGACAGGTTTGCTTTAAAGGCTACTTGAAAAGTGACTAAACTTTCACAGTATTTTTCATCAGGCACTTTAATTGCTTGCCGGTCAGTGGGGGTCCAGGTCTTGAGATCATCCTCTATCATTTAATAGACCCCCGGACAGATCACGGCTCCGGAGACAGGAGTGTACAGTTGGCATACTGAATGGGGCATGGATTTGGTAGCTGTGTAGCCGTTGCTTTCTTAATGCACCACTGTCTCCTGAGCAGTGTGCTGTTTGGGGGTTTATTGACCTACTTATGAGATCTCAGGACCCGAACCGCCACCGATCTGCAAGGTATTAATATGCTTTGCAAAGATGAAAAATGCCATAAAAGTTAACCCTACCATATTTGTTCTCACACATTTTTGGCAAGCACACTAAGAACATTAAAGCCTGAAGATAAATATATATCACACATACTAAAGCTGTTGACCAACCTCCTTAATAAGGGGCAGGAAAGGATTGTATACAGAACTGAATGTAACTACTTTAGTAGATTACCCACCGACCTCCCCCTACCTAAATGTCACAGTCGGGCACAGGAATCTTCTTCATTGGTTACCATGAAAAGAGAACCTGAACCTCCCCCCTCCTTTCCCTTAATCTTATTTAGCAGGCTTTATTGACCAGGTAAGGAACTATACCAGTAAGTGGAGGTTTACATGTGGATTTGTTCCAAAGTGAATCCACTGCAAAATCCTCATGAATTACATGTATTTTGTAACTTATCTATCCAGGTACTCACTTTGTAATGCAAGTTATCTAATTTTGTATGTAGCAGATGTTGTATTTTCCGCTTCCAAACGCAGGCTGTGATCTTTGATGTCAGTTGTAAATTTTCCTCTCCGTTACTGTCACACGCAGATCCAGTGTGTAAAACTGTTCTTTGTTCACACATTGCAACCACTTTGCATTTTTTTGCAGCGTTTGTGGTAGTTCTTGGAAAATTGCAGCAAAACAATTCCTTTTATTCCATTGATTGCAGCCATCTTATTTTATGCTGTTTTTGCTGCAGTGTGTGAATACAGTCGTTAATCAGCTCTCTTCAGCGAGTGCTGTGCCTAGAATAGCTCCTTTCTGGGTTTAGTGGGATAATATGAACTAATCTCTAGTTGTAATATCCTGACTGCAGCTTGTGTCTTTAGCCAGTAGAGGGGCTGCAGTTGCATATGGATTGGTAGGGCGGACTAGTTTCTTTTTCTCTTTCACCTCATTGGGGGACACAGGACCATGGGTGTTATGCTTATGTCCACTAGGAGCCGATACTAAGCAGAATCTGCAAAAGAGTAACAGTGGCTCCTCCTCTGCAGTATACACCCCTGGGGCAGGCACTGCCTCACCAGTTTTTTTGCTTAGTGTCTTAGGAGGCACACGCAATTTTTTCCTCTCTTACGTTCATCTCAATTTTTGCACTTTTTTCTAAGAAGAAAAGTGGGTCCGGCGAGACCCCCGGCATGCTCCTTCTTCGGCCCTCCACCGTTGGAAGCGCTGGGTCGAAGTCGAGATATCCACACATATTCTGTCCTCCTTCCTCAGCACCCCACTGTTGGGATGCTGGGTCGAAGTTGAGATAACCTCTGTACCCAGGGTCCAGGATTCATGGTCCATAGACGAGCATAGCGTCCTCTCTAATGGCTATTAGTGGCCCCTGTATACACAGGCCCTACCACAATGGCAGCCTGCAGCAGCAGCACTCCTCTCTACCAGCCACACACTGGCTCTAGCTGCAGACACCAGACGCCACAGTAGCTACTGTGGCATCTGGCCACTACCGGGACTAGAGGGCACATTGAGGGTCCCCCTCCCGCAGTTCAGCGCTCCCACGACAGCTCCAGTGAACTACCGCGCCGGCCCGCCACTATTTTCGGCTTCGGCGGCTAGGCGAGGCCCCGGCTTTGGCCTAGCACCTAACCGCCACCTACTCTCCGCCCACAGCTCGCCCCCCGGATGACATGATTTGCATCATCAGCGGCATCACAGAGGGTAAACCGCGTGCCTTCCTCCTTCTTCATCAACAATCCTCACACGGCGGCGCCCATTACAGCACGTGCACCACTGCTACAGGACCTCCATTCCGGCCTCACGCTGCAGATGGATACCGGTCTCCGGGGGGCACAGGACCAGGAAAGGGCTGTTTCCTGGGCACTATAAGGCGGTAAGCCCGCAGCAGGGAACTCTTTCTCTGCTGCGGACCCCTCAGCACTGTTATATATCCTCTGTACAGGCACTCTCCCACCAGCAATATCAGCACCATGTCTGGCACAAGAAGTAAGACCGCAAAGGCATTTAACTCTTACTATGCTACCTGCACAGTATGCAAGGCCCCTCTGCCTGGTGGATGCACTTCCCCACACTGCCAGAACTGCACTCAGGATTCTGCTGCGGAGCCCCCCATAGGCACCTACCAATGCGCCTACTGCTGCACCTGAATGGGCCATTATTATGTCCCAGTCTATGTTGCAATCCATAGAAAAGTTGTCCTCAACACTGCTCCAGGATCTGCGGAGCCAGTCGACCCCCTGCACTGCGGTCCAGCCACAGTCCTCACAGGCAGCTACCTTGGACACCGGACGGGCTACAGAGCCGGTCTTATCCACAAGCACAGGGCGTAAAAGGGTGCTAAGGTCACCCTCCCCAGCTTCCTTCCGCAGTTCCACGTCATTCCACCAACAGGCATAGCCGCTATGACTCTCCCGAATCTGATGGCCTTTTTGACCCCAGTTTGGACCAAGAGCTAGATACGTCCGCAGACCTAGACCCACCGGACACTGAGGCCCTGGTGGAAGATCTTATATCTTCCATTAACCAGGTTTTGGATGTCACTGACCCACCTATTGATTCGCCAGGGCACAAGGTGTCTTTGAGACGTGCAAGGAAAGCACATACAGTTAGGGCCAGAAATATTTGGACAGTGACACAATTTTGGCGAGTTGGGCTCTGCATGCCACCACATTGGATTTGGAATGAAACCTCTACAACAGAATTCAAGTGCAGATTGTAACGTTTAATTTAAAGGGTTGAACAAACATATCTGACAGAAAATGTAGGAATTGTACACATTTCTTTACAAACACTCCACATTTTAGGAGGTCAAAAGTAATTGGACAAATAAACATAACCCAAACAAAATATTTTTATTTTCAATATTTTGTTGCGAATCCTTTGGAGGCAATCACTGCCTTAAGTCTGGAACCCATGGACATCACCAAACGCTGGGTTTCCTCCTTCTTAATGCTTTGCCAGGCCTTTACAGCCGCAGCCTTCAGGTCTTGCTTGTTTATGGGTCTTTCCGTCTTAAGTCTGGATTTGAGCAAGTGAAATGCATGCTCAATTGGGTTAAGATCTGGTGATTGACTTGGCCATTGCAGAATGTTCCACTTTTTTGCACTCATGAACTCCTGGGTAGCTTTGGCTGTATGCTTGGGGTCATTGTCCATCTGTACTATGAAGCGCCGTCCAATCAACTTTGCAGCATTTGGCTGAATCTGGGCTGAAAGTATATCCCGGTACACTTCAGAATTCATCCGACTACTCTTGTCTGCTGTTATGTCATCAATAAACACAAGTGACCCAGTGCCATTGAAAGCCATGCATGCCCATGCCATCACGTTGCCTCCACCATGTTTTACAGAGGATGTGGTGTGCCTTGGATCATGTGCCGTTCCCTTTCTTCTCCAAACTTTTTTCTTCCCATCATTCTGGTACAGGTTGATCTTTGTCTCATCTGTCCATAGAAAACTTTTCCAGAACTGAGCTGGCTTCTTGAGGTGTTTTTCAGCAAATTTAAGTCTGGCCTGTCTATTTTTGGAATTGATGAATGGTTTGCATCTAGATGTGAACCCTTTGTATTTACTGTCATGGAGTCTTCTCTTTACTGTTGACTTAGAGACAGATACACCTACTTCACTGAGAGTGTTCTGGACTTCAGTTGATGTTGTGAACGGGTTCTTCTTCACCAAATAAAGTATGCGGCGATCATCCACCACTGTTGTCATCCGTGAACGCCCAGGCCTTTTAGAGTTCCCAAGCTCACCAGTCAATTCCTTTTTTCTCAGAATGCACCCAACTGTTGATTTTGCTACTCCAAGCATGTCTGCTATCTCTCTGATGGATTTTTTCTTTTTTTTCAGCCTCAGGATGTTCGGCTTCACCTCAATTCAGAGTTCCTTTGACCGCATGTTGTCTGGTCACAGCAACAGCTTCCAAATACAAAACCACACACCTGGAATCCACCCCTGACCTTTTAACTACTTCATTGATTACAGGTTAACGAGGGAGACGCCTTCAGAGTTAATTGCAGCCCTTAGAGTCCATTGTCCAATTACTTTTGGTCCCTTGAAAAAGAGGAGGCTATGCATTACAGAGCTATGATTCCTAAACCCTTTCTCTGATTTGGATGTGGAAACTCTCATATTGCAGCTGGGAGTGTGCACTTTCAGCCCATATTATATATATAATTGTATTTCTGAACATGTTTTTGTAAACAGCTAAAATAACAAAACTTGTGTCACTGTCCAAATATTTCTGGCCCTAACTGTAAATGTTTTCCGGATCACCCTGAGTTCCAGGAGATCCTCCAAAAACACCACTCACACCCTGAGAAAAGATTTGGCAACCGTAAAATGCTAGAAGCAAGGTACCCCTTCCTCCCGGAAGTGACCCAGAACTGGGCCGACTTACCACAAGTGGATCCCCCAGTATCTACACTGGCAGCACGCACGCTCCTGTCATTACCAGACAGTTCCACCATTAAGGACGCAAATGACCGCCAAGTGGAACAAATGGCAAGATCAGTCTTTGAAGCCTCAGGGTCCTCCCTAACCCCTATGTTTGCTAGGCAGCAAAAGCCATCACGACATGGGCAGGTCAAATGCACACTATCCTAAAGTCCACAAACGCTGATCCTACTCTGTTGGACCAGGCAGCACAGGTCTCAATAACGGCCGACTATCTAGTACATGCAGCCATTGATGCCGCCAATTGTGCAGCTTTAGCTGCTTCAAATGCTGTTACTATTAGACGGGCCCTCTGGTTTAGGGAATGGAAGGCTGATGCAGCCTCCAATAAATCCCTCACAGGTCTCCCATATCTTAGTGGACGCCTGTTTGGGGAACAACTAGACAAATTGATTTCAGACGCCACGGGAGGCAAAAGCACCTCCCTCCCTCAGCGGAAAAGGAAGCGACCCTTCAACCACCGTCAGCAAACAAGGTTCCGGTCCTTTTGGAACTCATTTGGCTGGTCAACATCTAGACCAACACAGGAGGGCAATCAGTCGCCACGCAGGGAACGCTCACAGACCAACTCCAAAAAGTAGCTCATCGTGGCAGAGCCAATCTCGCCATTCTAAGCCCAAGGGATCACGATCCCACAGGCTTTTTTCCTCCTGACTCTCTCCATCCGGAAGACAGCCCACTCGTAGGCGGTCGCCTGTTTCATTTTCAGCACATCTGGCTGCCTATTATACAAGACAAGAGGGTACAAAAACTAGTGTCCTCCGGCTACAAAATAGAACTAATTTCTCCACCGCCCAACCGTTCCTATCCGTCCCTCCAAGATCACCGTCAAAGGCTCGAGCCTTCTTCCAAGCAGTCACCTCAATTCAAGAGTCATCGTGCCAGTACCACAAGAAGAGCGTTTTCAAGGTTCTACTCAAACCTTTTTGTAGTACCCAAAAAAGAAGGCACAGTGCACCCTGTCCTGGACCTCAAATAATTGAATGAGCACATCCGAGTAAGACCTTTCCGCATGGAATCTCTCCGCTCAATAATCGCGTCTATGGAACAAGGGGAATACCTTGCATCCATAGATATACAAGACGCATGCCTACATATCCCAATAGCAACCACTCATGAAAGGTTTCTCAGGTTTGCTATTGCCCAAAACACTATCAGTTTGTAGCTCTGCCCTTTGGACTGGCCACAGCTCCCAGGGTGTTCACAAAAGATATGGCAACCGTCATGACCATCCTCCATTCCAGAGGTATAGTCATTCTCCCATACCTAGACGACTTACTCATCAAAGCTCCAATGTTCAAGGACTGCGAACACAGTGTCTCTATCACAGTAGACACCTTACGAAGGCTCGGTTGGCTGGTCAGCCTCCTAAAGTCTGCGCCAGTCCGAACACAGTCTATAGTCTTTCGAGGGATGCAGTTCAATACACAAAGGGCTCTAATTCAGCTTCCCCAGGACAAGGCGTGGGCTCTCCAACAAGGAGTCTGCACCCTCCTTCAACGATCGCCTCAGTCCTTTAGGTTTGCCATGCAAGTACTAGGCGGAATGGTGGAAGCAATAGCAGTTCCCTTTGCTCAGCTTCACCTCAGGCCCCTCCAATTGACCATACTCAAGTCCTGGAACAAGAACCCCCTTTCACCGATGCAAGTCTGACAGATTGGGGTGCGGTACACCTCCCTCACAGAGCACAGGACAACTAGTCCTGCTCGGAATCAACGATGCCCATCAACCTACTAGAGATCCAGGCAATTTTCCTAGCTCTGCAAGCATTCAGCCACCTTCTAGCAGGATGCCACGTCAGGATACAGTCAGACAATGCCACGGCTGTGGCATATGTCAATCACCAGGGCGGAACCCGCAGTATCCAGGCGGTGACGGAAGTTCACCACATTTTGTCACTGGGCGGAATCAACAAACTCTGTACTCAGCAGTTCATATCCCCGGCATAGACAACTGGGAAGTGGATTTCCTAAGTCGCCAAGGCATGGACTCAGGAGAGTGGTCCCTCCATCCAGATGTCTTCCAACAAATCTGCTACCGCTAAGGAACCCCGGATGTGGAACTAATGGCGTCACGCCTTAATGCCAAGGTTCCCAGCTTCATGGACAGGTCCCACGACCCACAGTCGTTAGGAGCAGATGCTCTAGTCCAGGACTGCACCCAATTCCGGCTCCCATACATTTTTCCCACACTACCACTAATCCCCAAGGTAGTGAGGAAGGTCAAACAAGAATGTCACCAAGTCATCCTCATCACTCCAGACTGGCTCAGGCACGCTTGGTACGCCGATCTCGTCCAAATCACAGCAGACGTGCCATGGCGTCTTCCAGATCGTCCACACCTTCTCTCTCAGGGCCCGTTTTACCATCAGAATTCCTCAACTCAGAATTTGTTGGCGTGGCCCTTGAGACCTGGGTCTTAACCCAAGCCGTTTTTTTCCAAGATGTCGGGGCAACTATGATCACAGCACAGAAACCAGCTTCTGCAAAGATCTACTATCGAACATGGAAGATCTTTTTTGCTTGGTGCACCTCTCGAGGTCAATCGCCTCGGCCCTATTCCCTGCCAAGGGTTCTTAGTTTCCTCCAGTCGGGTATAGACTCAGGCCTGCCCTTAGGTTCCCTCAAAGGACAAGTCTCGGCCCTTTCCATCCTATTTCAGAAACATGTGGCTGCCTATCCTTAAGTGAAAATTTTTCTGCAAGGAGTCTGCCGCCTACTTCCTCCCTATAAAAGGCCACTAGACTCTTGGGACCTAAACCTGGTCCTCACGGCTCTACAAGAACCGCCCTTTGAGCCCCATTAGGGAGATTCCTCTGCACCTTCTCACCCAGAAAGTTGGTGTTTTTAGTGGCGATTACCTCTCTCCGTAGAGTCTCGGAACTAGCAGCACTATTATATAAGCCGGGCAGCACGGTGGCTCAAGTGGTTAGCACTGTAGCCTTTGCAGTGCTGGGGTCTTGAAGTTCTGGGTTCAATTCCCACCAAGGACACTAAGGACAACATCTGCAAGGAGTTTGTATGTTCTCCCCGTGTTTGCGTGGGTTTCCTCCGGGCACTCCGGTTTCCTCCCACCTTGTAAAGACCTACTGATAGGATGTTTAGATTGTGAGCTCCAAGAGAGACAGCATTACTGATGTATGTAAAGTGCTATGGAATTAATAGCGCTATATAAATGAATAAATTATTATTATTATTAATTATTATAAGCCACCTTTTCTGGTCTTCCACCAAGATAGGATTGTCCTACGTCCGGTTCCATCGTTCCTCCCAAAGGTGGTGTCCTCTTTCCACCTGAATGAAGACTTATCACTACCTTCACTGTGCCCGGCTCCAGTTCATAGGGTCGAAAAAGCTCTACATATGCTGGACCTCTTCAGGGTTTTACGCATCTAAGTGCCTTTTTGAAAGTCGGATTCCCTCTTCCTTCTTGGAGGGAAAACACAGAGGCATGCCGGCTTCTAAGGCCACGGTGGCCAGATGGATTAAATCCACCATTCAGGATGCTTATAGCATCATAAATGCGCCCCCTTCCGGCCGGTATCAAGGCACATTCTACTAGAGCCATGGGGGTCTCCTGGGCAATTAGGCACGTGGCGTCAGCACAAGAAGTGTGTAAGGCAGCCACATGGTCCAGCCTACACACCTTTACCAAACACTATAGTGTTCATACCCAGTCCTCAGCAGCTGCTGGTGTGGGAAGACGTGTCCTCCAGGCAGCAGTAGCCCACCTGTAGGCGCATAGTTATTTGTTCTGACATGGTCAATATGATGGTTCAATGCTATTCCCACCCAGGGACTGCTTTGGGACATCCCATGGTCCTGTGTCCCACAATGAGGCGAAGGAGAAAAGGATATTTTATGTACTCGCCGTAAAATTCTGTTTTCTCTTAGCCCCTAATTGGGGGACACAGCACCCACCCTGTTGCCTGCTCAGGCCTGTAATGCTGGTCAAATGTTGCTTCTCAGCTGTTATATGGTTGCCTGTTTGTTTCACAGGCCTTGTTATACTGCTATTATTATTCTGTTAATACTCCAACTACTTTAGCACAAAACTGGTGAGACAGTGCCTGCCCCAGGGGTGTATACTGCAGAGGAGGAGCCACGTATCTCTTTTGCAGATTCTGCTTTGTGTCGCCTCCTATTGGACAGCAGCATAACACCCACAGTCCTGTGTCCCCCAATTAGAGGCAAAGAGAAAAGGATTTTACGGTGAATACACAAAAATCTCCTTTTTTTCATTTCCCTTTCACCATATTGGAGAGCTAATGAAAAGACCTAACTCCCTCTTTTGATGATGTAACATCCAGATAAGTGTCATTAAATGGTCCGTCACACTTGGCGACTCACCAGTGATCCCAACAACGATACGACCTGGTAGGGATCGCTGGTGCGTCGCTACGTGATCGCTGGTGAGATGTCAAAGAGTCAGATCACACCAGCGACGCAGCAACTATACAGCAGTCGTTCGGACCCTGTCACTCAGACCTGTAGTATTGAGGTCGTTGTCCCCGTCAAACAGACCGATGCATGCTGCCCAGCGGGAGCCCGACGACGAAAAAATTGTCCAGAACATTCCAACACGATCAGCGATCTCACAGCAGGGGCCTGTTCGCTGCTACTTTTCACGCATAGCGAGATCGCTGGCGAGGTCGCTGTTGCGTTGCAAAAACTGTGATGCATCAGCGATCTCGCTAGCGATCTCACTTAGTGTGAAGCACCCCTTAGTTCCTAATTTCTTCTGTAGCGCCCACTACAGGAGAAGCGTGTGGCCATTTGAAGCTTCAGGTGAGTGAAGGGGTGTTCAGCCTCTATAGCAGTGGTGATCCGTTCATTATGAAGGGGGGGCATAGGTTGCTGTAAATGAAAATATACACATTTCTAGTTAGTATTGTCTAAATCTGCTGCTGGGTGATGTTGTTTTTCTGTTTGCCCATATGCTGTACTGGATGCTGATTTCTAAAGCTGCATTTTAACTTTTTTTTTGTAAATCCTGGATTTGATTGGACTGTATAATTGATCTACGGGCCACGGGATGATGAAATGAATCTTCTTTATAAACTCAAAAAATATACAATGACATCTGATTGAAGTGTAAGCTAATTGTACACTGTGATTGCCCTCTGATTATGCAAATACTCATTATCTTACTAATTTTCTGTGTTTCTAGGTATATTCCTCCAGACAAGCGGGAAGAGAATGATCAGTCTACTCACAAGTGGATGATTTATGTGCGGGGCTCCAGAAAGGAACCAAGCATTGATCATTTTGTGAAGAAGGTTTGGTTCTTTCTGCACCCAAGCTACAAACCCAACGACCTTGTGGAAGTCAAGTGAGTTCTTAAAATTCATTAAGAAATGACAAAAATAGTTTAACAGGCCTTTTATATTAATGCCATAATCTTAGGCTAAGTCATCCATAAGTGATCGGTGATGGTGCATCACCCGGCGTGGTTCCCGGGTGACCAGTGGCCAGCTGCGATCAGTTGCCAAGTTGCTCAGAACAGCACCGTCGTCTGCACAGTGGCCAAGGCTGAGTACTGCACATCTGCCCACTGTTTGAATCAATAGGGGTGAATGTGGTACCTGGTCGCAGCCATTATACAGGTAATGGAGCTGTGTAGTTCCTCTCCGCATGTTCGGTGCTGTTGTTGGGCATTGCACTCCCTCTGATCTGATATCCCTAAGGATGGAAATCGAGGGTGAAGACTTTCCAGCAGTGCTCTCCAAATCTGCTAAAACCTCTTCATTATTATGGGTTTTCACTTTTTTCCTCCCCTACGTGCAAGAGCCATAACTTTTTTATTTTTCTGTCAATGTAGACATGGCTTGTTTTTCGTGGGACGAGTTGTACTTTTGAATGACATCATTCATTTTACCATATAGTGTACATGAAAACTGAAAAAAATTCCAAGTGCGGTGAAATTGCAAAAGAAAAGCGCAATTACATAAGTGACTTGGTAGTACGAATCCAGGGGTCAGTACAAGTTCATGGATACCGAAACATGTAGGTTTTTTTTAATATACTAGCTGGGTGCCCGATGCAGATGCATCGGGATTCTAGAAGAGCGAGTCTCTGAATCGCAATGGCCGCTTCGCGGGCAATGCTTCGCGCTGCTAAGGCAACTCGCCATGCCCGCTGCGCGGGCATAGCGAGTCGCCTTAGAACTGCTCGCAATGGCCGCTGCGCGGCCAATGCTTCGGTCGTATCCACATGACGACACTGACTCGCAGCGCGAGCGGTCTCAAAAGGGGCAAAAAACCCATTCGTGATTATATAATAGATATTTAATTGGTGAAATAAAAATTCTGAAATTTGTTAATAAAAAAATGGCTTGTCACTTTTTTCCAAGAACTGTAATGCTATCCTTTTTTTTGGGATCTAAGGCTGCATGATGGCTTATTTTCTGCACCCTGAGCTGATGATTTCTCTGATACCATTCTTGGGCAGATGTGATGTACTTGTCACGTCGTATTGCAATGCTGTGTCGGCCCAAAACAAGTAACTCTAGCATTTTAAATTTTGTTTTTTATTTTTTTTGTTACTCTCTTGTCCAATCATTAAGCTATTTTGTATATTGATCAGATATTTGTGAATTCGGCAATGGCAAAAATGTGTATTTTAATTTTTTTAATTTTTTTCCATGGGGCAAAAGTGGGGTGATTTGAACGATTTTTTAAAAAAAAAATTTAAAATCCTTTTACTGTTTTTACTAGTTTTTTGGGGGGACTTGAAAATGCAATGATCCGATCGATTATGCTGTGCAGAGTAGTGCATTTACATTGCTCTGTACAGCAGAAATGCTGATTTCCTGTGCATACTGGCTCACAGCTGACGTTAACGGCAAGATCGTTATGACCCCCAGGTGCCATGGGCTGACCCCCAGATGCCATGGGCTGACCCCCAGGTGCCATGGGCTGACCCGCAGGTGCCATGGGCTGACCCGCAGGTGCCATGGGCTGACCCGCAGGTGCCATGGGCTGACCCCCAGGTGCCATGGGCTGACCCCCAGGTGCCATGGGCTGACCCCCAGGTGCCATGGGCTGACCCCCAGGTGCCATGACCTGGGGCCATAGAAGGGAGTGGGAATAATGCGCTTCCTGCCGGCATGTGTTAAATCTTGCTGTTAGAAGTAGACATCGGACCTGAAGTGATGTCACAACCATGTGACCGTAATAGGCAGAACTAAGCCAAAAGAGTCTTTCACTTGATGCCTGCTTAGCCCCACCCATTATGGTCACATGGTCATGACATCAGATCTTGCAGTGATGTCAGTCAATTACAATGCTGGTGTCATGACGAAATATTTTCCTCATGCCCCTTGCTGGATTCTTTCTGTAGGATTTTCACTTGTGTGCAGCCCTCGACCGTGGGACTCTGATACACAAGGGCTTGTGATGAGCTGATTTTTGTGTTTTCTCCTTCGCCTCATTGGGGGACACAGGACCATGGGTGTTATGCTGCAGTCATTAGGAGGCTGACACTAAGAGAATATGCAAAAGTAATTAACTCCTCCCCTGCAGTATACACCCTTTGGCTGGCACAAGCCAAACCAGTTTCAGCTTAGTGTCAGAAGGAGGCAGATTTTTTTTTAGGATTTTTCAGCCCCTCTGGATGAAGATCTGACTGGCGAAGGTTCCCCTGGGCACCGCTCTCCCCCAGCCACCAACAGATGGGAACGTGGGATGTCACCTCCACATACCCCCTTCTGCGACGAGGGATCCTTTTCTAATTTTTTTATCTTTTATTTTTTTTTTTTTGGGTGACGTTCCACTACCGGTTCCGATTTTCCCACATTAATCAGAAAGGCACGCGCAGTGTTACCTCCCTGTATCCCCCTCTGCACTGGGCTCACCACTCTTGGCTTTAACCCTGCATGCACCCTGCTCTCGAGCTGTTGGCTGCATTGACACAGCAGGACATCCATGACTCTCCCCACACTCCTATACTGGGACTCTGGGTTGCAGGTGCCCGGCGCCCCAGCAGAACATCCATGACCCTCCCCACACTCCCATAGTGGGACTCTGGGTTGCAGAGCAGGTGCCCGGCGCCCCGCAACACATTCAGGCCCTCCCCATCCGGAGCTTGGGTCGCGGGAGCCTGGCGCCTGTTGTCTCTTCTAACCTCAGTGCAACTGAGCACAGAGGACAAAGGACTAGCACTCTTCCAGTTATCGCTGGACTTCCTTGTGTGGTTCACGTCCCAGGCGGAGGGCTTCCTTATCACAGTGGGACCGCCAGGTTGGCGCTGTGCAGCTCCCCATAGAGCACCTCCCCTGATCTCAAGTGCATTGGGCCTGGCATTAAACTGTGCTCAAGGCCCGCCATTAATTTAGTCTCCGGGTCCGGCCCTCATCGAAGCTCCGCGCCCCCCCCCCCCTTCCCCTCCGGTGACATATCATTTCTGGCCACGCCCCCGTGTGATGTCGCGACTGCCGCTGGAACACACCCCGGCAGCTCCTACTGCGGATTTCTTATCCTGCTTGGCGCCTCTCACTCCCCGTGAGACTTCATAGTGTGCCTCTCGTACCCAGCCACTCCCTCCCGCACATGTGTAGTCATCTGGCTACACTTATCCCCGCAATCGGTGCCTTCATCACACTTCGGCAAGCACCCGGAGCTCAACACTGAAAGCACAACTCTGTCAGCCCCCAGCAGTGCAAGGGGACACAGGACCACTGGGCACCTGAGCTGCATTGGAGACCTGACCCGCTCATCCCACTGGGTAAGGAGCTCAGCAGACCCTGCTCTGCTGCAGCTCATTCTCCCCTATCTCTGTTTTTCAGCTCCTGCCCTCAGTTTACACAACTTTGACCATCCTAGTGTGTGGTTACATTCACACACTTCAGCATAGAACCATGCAGAGCTCAAAGCACACAAAAAAGGTACCTAAGACCCATACAGTTTATTATACCTCCTGTGTTACTTGCCAGTCTGAGCTGCCGCGCGCCCATGCCAAACTGCCAAAAAATGTGAGCCCGTAGTTGCCGCAGTGGATTTCACTGTGTTTGAGTGCTTTAGCCGACTGCCCGCAGTGTTTTCCTTGACTGGTCTCCCTGAGATCAGTGAGTGCTTTGTGACACAGTTGCCCAGGAGCTTTCCGCCGCCGCTGCACCACACTGTGCCTCTAACCCACTGGGCTGGACCTTCTTTCCGTCGCAATCCATGTCACAATCCGTGGACAGGCTGTCACAGTCTATGGACAGGCTATCTTCTACCCTGGTCCATTCCCTGCAGAAGCCGTCCAATACCCAGAACGTCTTAACTAGGCAGAGGCACGGACGGACGCTCCTGCACAGGAGAGCACGTCTGATAGGGGCAGGTTGATCGAGGCGATTTCCAACCAGGACGAGCCACGTTCATGCTCTGGGGTCACATGAAAGAGACGGCACAGAATCGTCTCACCTGCGTCCTTGCAGGGTTCCCATGTTTCCTTTGTCAGGGACTCGGGCCCTACGTCACCCCCATCTGACGCAGACCATATCCTGGATTCGGACGCTTAGCTGGACTCGTCTTCTGACCTGGACTCCCCAGAAACGCAGGCTGTGGTCAATGACCTGATCACTGCTGTCAACCAAGCGCTAAACATCGATGATCCTCCGTGCATGGCTCCCGATCATGTAGTGACCTTCAAAAGGGCCAAAGGTCCGCAAACGTTTTTCGCAGAACATCCTGAGTTTCAGGATATTTTGTCAAAACACAGAAACCGCCCAGACAAAAGATTTGGAAATCCTAAGGCTTTCGAGGCTCGCTACCTTATTCCTCCCGCCTTAGGCCTTAGGCGGATTCCCCGCCTGTTGATCCCCCAGTTTACCGCTTGGCAGCGAAAACTTTGCTTTCCCTGCCAGACCGGGTCCTCCATTAAGGACCCGACCGGCAGGCAGGTTGAACAGCTGGGATGCTCGGTTTTCAAAGCGTGTGGTTCATCCCTTTCGCCCTCCTTTGTCTCAGTGTGGGTTGCTAAGGCAACCATTACCTGGGCAGATACCCTACACACCTCCCTGCAGAACAACAGCATGCCATCGGAGCTAACAGACATAGCAGCCCAAATGCCGGAGAATGCCTCATTCAGGCATCCCTAGATTTGGCTAATTGCGCAGCGATCGCAGCCTCAAAGGCTATTACCATTTGCAGGACACTCTGGCTCTGTGAGTGGAGGACGGATTCTCGGTCAAATAAATCCTTGACTAGCCTTTCCTACCAAAGTGGCCGCCTTTTTGGTGAACGATTGGACAAGCTTATTTCAGATGCTACCGGAGGTATGAGTACCTCTCTTCCCCCCAACACAAGTCACGATACCCCTTTGTTAGACGTCAGCAGACGCGTTTTCGTTCCTTTCGAAACTCGTTCGGCTGTGCGGCTTCATGCCCACCCTCTTACACAAACCGTTCCCCACACAGGGACAGGGGTACACAATCGACCAACAAGTCTAACTCAACCTGGCAATCATGGCCAAAGCAGTCCAGGCCTAGGTGATCCAGATCCCATGGGTTCTCCTCGTCTTGACTCGCCCTCATCTGCGGAAGACACCACCTTAGTAGGCGGCCGACTCTTTGTTTCGTCATGTCTTACTCGCCGTAGTATAAGACAGGTGGTTTAGGGAACTGGTGTCTTGCGGTTACACCATCGAGTTTGTCTCCCACCCACCGAATCAGATTTTCCTCTCCAGTCCCCCAAGATCTCTGCCGAACGCTTGCGCCTTTTACCAAGCCTTCGATTCCCTTCAACAAGCGGGAGTCCTCATCCCCATTCCGGAGTCCGAGTGCTTTATAGGATTCTATTCAAACCTCTTTGTGGTTCCCAAGAAGGATGGCTCCATATGCCCCATCCTGGACCTGAAGCACCTGAACAAGTACATCTGACTTTGCCATTTCAGGATTGAGTCCCTCCGTTCCATTATTACACTCATGGAGGAGGGAGAGTTCTTGGCTTTCATAGATATTCAAGATGCATATCTATACATTTCAATCTCCCTGGCGCGCACCAACAGTACCTCTGCTTCACGGTACATGGGGAGCATTTCTAGTTCGTCGCCTTACCCTTTGGGCTCGCCATGCTGCCCAGGGTATTTACCAAAGTCATGGCAGCCGTCATGACTATTCTTTACTCCCGAGGTGTAGTCATTTTACCCTATCTGGACGATCTTTGGATCAAGGCTCCCTTCTTCATGGACTGCGAAGAGAGCGTTCAGAATACTGTAGACACACTCTCTGCCATTTGGGGTGGTTGATCAATCTGAAGAAATCCTCCTCAATTCCGGAAAAGACAATCACCTTCCTGGGGATGGTTTTTGATACCTCCCACGGGTTGGCAATTCTTCCTCGAGCCAAGTCATGAGCCCTGCGTCAGGGTGTCCGCGTTCTTCTCCGTCCCTCATCTCACTCCATTCGTTTCGGGATGAGAGTTTTAGGCAGGATGGTGGCGACAATGGAGGCGGTTCCATTTGCCCAGCTGCACCTCAGACCTCTGCAGTTCTATCAGCCTGGTAAAGGAGCCCGTTAACGCTCGACCGGACCTTTCGACTATCCCCCCCCCCCAGGTCAGACAGAAACATTGTTGGCGGCTGCGGCCAGAAGCCCTTTCGCGGGGGAGATCATTCCTTTCTGCTCAGTGGGTGGTACTCGCCATCGATCCCAGCCAGCTGTGGAGCAGTCTTCCACCTTCACACGGCTCAGGGACGTTGGTCCCGCCACGAGGCCACCCTTCCCATCAATCTTCTGGAGATTCGGGCCATCTTTTTGGCCTTGCAGGCCTTTCATCACCTGCTAGCGGGTTGCTACATTCGAGTCCAATTGGACAATTTCATGGCTATGGCATATGTCAATCATCAGGGTGGCACCCACAGCGGACAGGCGATGCGCGAAGTGGAGCCAATCCTTCGCTGGGCAGAGTCCGCCCGGTCTGTTCTCTCAGCAGTGCACATCCCAGGCGTGGACAACTGGGCATCAGATTTCCTCAGCCGTCAGAGCCTTGCTTCTGGGGAATGGGCTCTTCATCCGGAGGAGATATTCCAGCAGATTTGTCATCACCGGGGGACTCCAGATGTAGACGACATGGCATCGCGTCTCAACGCCAAAGTGCCCACTTTCATGGCTCAGTCACACGATCCACTTTCCGTCGGTCATTTTCGTCTACCCTACATCTTTCCTCCTCTGACCTTAATACCGAGGGTATCAAGACTGAAGGAGTCCCCGTTATTCTGGTAGCGCCAGATTGGCCAAGACACGCCCGGTACGCCGATCTGGTGCGGCTTGTCGCCGACATGCCTTGGCGCCTACCGGACCGTCCGGACCTGCTAACCCACGGTCCAGTTTGCCATCAGAACTCGACGGCCCTGAGTTTGACGGCGTGGCTGTTGAGACCTGGGTATTAACCCAAGCGGGTTGTTCTCCGGCGGTGATGAACACACTGATCAGAGCCAGGAAGCCCGCCTCCGCCTGCATTAATTATCGCACATGGAAAACTTTTCCTCATGGTGCAGGGATCGGGGCCATTTCCCACCCCCCCTTGTCTTTTCTCTTCCCATAATACTAGGTTTCCTTCAGTCCGACAAATATCTACACTTTCGGTACTTTTCCAGCAACATTTCGCTACGAAGCCGCAAGTCAGGACTTTTATTCAGGGTGTGTCTCGCCTGGTTCCCCCTTACCGGCGACCAGTTGAAGAATGGGACCTAAATCTTGTTCTAGATGTCCTTCAGAGACCTTTCGAGCCTCTGAAAGAAATTTCTCTCTTTCCTGTTCCGGAAAGTCTCTTTTCTCGTAGCAATAACCTCGATACGTCGGGTGTCTGAGCTGGCCGCGCTCTCCTGCAGAGATCCTTTCTTGGTTTTTCATCAGAATTAGGTCATGTTCCGTCTGGTGCCCTTATTTCTTCCGAAGGTAGTTTCTTCTTTCCACCTTAATGAAGAAATCTCTCTTCCTTCTTTTTATTCTTGGACCTGGTGAGAGCTCTTAGGATCTACATGTCCAGGACAGCACCTTTCCAGAAGTCTGATTCTCTGTTCATCCTTCCGGAAGGTCACAGGAAAGGCATGGCGGTGTCCAAAGACACACTCGCCAGGCGGATTAACTACGGAACATGCCCTTTCCAGATGGATTAAAGGCGCACTTTATTTGTGCGGTTGGAGCATCCTGGGCTGTTCATCACCAGGCATCCGCTGAACAGGTGAGCAAGGCGGCAACCTGGTCCAGCCTGCATACATTTGCAAAGCACTACAACGTCCATACTCTGTCATCGGCAGATGCGAGCCGTGGTAGACATATTTTTCAGGTGGCGGAGGCTCAACTTTAAGTTGGTGTGTTTTCAAGAGGTATTGTATTTCTGAGGTTGGTTTCTACCCACCCAGGGACTGCTTTAGGATGTCCCATGGTCCTGTGTCCCCCAATGAGGCAAATGAGAAAAGGGGATTTTTGTGTGCACTCACCGTAAAATCCTTTTGTCTGAGCCTCTAATTGGGGAACACAGGACCCTCCCTGTTGCCCGTTCCGGGCCGTTTAGTTTTTTTGCGGTTCTTTGAGTTCTTCTATGGTTACCTTCTGATATACTTGTATTCACTTTCTATTACTGCTTGGTCACTGAACAGGTTTGGCTTGTGCCAGCCAGGGGTGTATACTGCCGGGGAGGAGTTAATTATTTTTGCATATTCTCTTAGTGTCAGCCTCCTAATTACTGCAGCATAACACCCATGGTCCTGTGTCCCCCAATTAGAGGCTCAGAGAAAAGGATTTTACGATGAGTACTCACAAAAATTCCCTTTTTTCTGCTTCCTATGGTAGTCTTTAGTTTCTTTTATGCCCATATAATACAAATGCAATTATTCTGTAAATCCATTTTGTCCTTAGGGAGCCTCCTTTCCACTTAACTCGCAGAGGATGGGGTGAATTTCCTGTAAGAGTCCAGATACATTTTAAAGACAGCCAGAATAAGAGGATTGATATAATTCACAACCTGAAGGTATTATGCTTTGAACATACTGTCATCACTGGTTTTAGTCTCGGTTTGGTGTGTTCCCATACATCTACCATTGATGCGTACACTGCATGGTACACACTTATAATAACAGTTAATATAAATGTAACATATAATTGTGGGTAAATGGTATCTAAAATATCACAGATCCGATATCGTGATATTTACTTAAAGAAGGTGAGAGAGCAATAAACCTTCTGGTTGTCTTAAGTACGGCTCTAAAAGAATTCTACAGCAATGTCTGCAGCATTGGCTATTTGTGCCTAATGGGACTAATCATGGCGGAGTTTAGTGCATTTCTATCCAAAGGTGAGATATGAGAGAAGGTCACAGACAGTCTTTAGTATATTATTCCTTTACACACAACCAGGTTACTGATCAAGACTAGACCTCCTACTTCTAGTAAATCAGATGTGAAATTAAGATTGTTCCCAATACTTGATCCATCTTAGGCCCTTTTCACATCAGTGGTTCAGTCCGGATCCGGCCGATCCGGCAGATTTACTGCAATTATAGCCTAACGGCCAACTTGCGGCGCACTTGCGGCAAGCACCCATTCATTCTTTATGGGACTTGTGGCAGTTGCGGTTTTGCCGCGATCCAGCAGTTGCGGCCACAAAAAATAAACGCGGTTAGCAGTGTTTTGTTTTTTTTTACTGATGCCGCAAGTGCCGAATCTGCCGCATCCGGCAGAACCGCACTTGCTGCACCCGACCGCAATCCCCATAGACAATGCATGGGGCTTGCTGCAAGTGGCGACCATTACGCAGCAGATGCGGTGAATCTGCTGGATCTACCGCAAATTCAAAAAATCGCTGATGTGAAAGGGGCCTTAGGGTGGTTTCACACCAACGTTTTTTAAATCCGACACAGATGCAGTTTTTGAGCAAAAACCGGTTCCAGAAAGTATCAGGTTTTTGCCCTTAAACCAGATGGTACTGGATGTTACCCTACCGGTATTATATTGGATACTTTGCCCTGTTTTGCGTCTGTGCCCGAACACCTAGTGCTCAGGTATGGACCCCAAACAGTTTGGGTGTAAAAATAAAGGATGAATAAAGCATTATAGTTTATCAGTCTCAGTGCTACGGTCACATCCGGCTCCCACTTTTTGACAGCGTCTGTGATTGGCTGTTGCGCAAAGTGCATTGTGTCTGTGATTGGTTGCTGACACAATGGGTGGGGTGCAACAGCCAATCACAGACACTTGTCTCAGAGAGTGGGTGACTGTGATTTGCTTTTCAGCAGGAAAAGCAGTGAATATTTCATGGGCGGACCTGGAAGTGACCACAGCGGCGAGACTGGTGAGTATAATGCTTTGATCAGTTGAGTCCATGTTTGGGATGCGTGCCCGAACACTCAGGTGTTGGGTAGAGACCCCGAACTTTACATGATGTGACAATACCGCCAATTCTCAGTGGGTATGCTCGATCCGGTATTAGTGGATCCAGCATTATACAGTGAAACCGGATCTGGCACCCATTGACTTGCATTATCATTAGTGATGAGCAAGTGTTACTATTATCGTTAATATCGTTACTATTTACTACTCGCACAGTAAAGTATTCGCAATACTCGTTACTCGGCGAGTATTGCTGGTGCTCGTGAGTGATGTGTCCATCGTTATCGATCTGACACATATTGCCGTCTCCCTTCAGTAAACAATGGGAGATGGCACCTCAGAGCAGATCGAATGTTAGGGTCTCTCTGGAGGGCACAGTAAGGTGTTATATGCAGTAAAAACTCCAAAAAAAAGCCCACCCTCCTGCCCTGTCCTGGAAATGCTCATTTTCTGATCATCATAATGGGAGACCCAGACAATGGGGTTTAGGGCACTGCCCTCCGGAGGCCACACTAGGTACTACAAGTTTGTAGACACCGCCCCCTCCGCTTATAAACCCCTACCGCAGGGAATATCCTCAGTTTTAAACTTAGTGTGCTCGGAGGTACCACACGCTTTGCTTGCACATCACAGCATTCTCACAGCTTACGTGATGGCGTCTGAAGACAAGGTAGGTCCCGGTCGGGGACCTCCGGCGGTCTCCCTGTTCACCCTTGGGGAACACACAGGTTGAGGTACCGGAGGGCCTTGCGCCTGGACACATGGTGTTCTCCCGGTACGCTGCCGTGCTCCTTCACATCCTCCATTGGGGGGCTCTGAGAAGTGGGAGTCAGGAGCCTCGCACAGCTCCGCTCCGTCCGAGGCCTCCCTAAATGGTGCTTACAGACCGGACTGGAGCCAGCCCAGTCCGAGGCCTCCCTAAACGGTGCTTACAGACCGGACTGGTGCTGAACCCCCGTCCGAGGCCTCCCATTATATGGTGCTTACAGACCGGACTGGCACTGAGGCGCACTGTGTGTCTCCGGTGTGCCTGGGGGTAGTGTCTGACACTACTGTGTTCTGACACTCAGACCGCGCGTACCCTCGGGTCCGCGGTTCTGGCGGTGTGCCCTGTGCTGGGGTCACCATAGCTGACCGCCCTGTGTGTCGCAGGGGCTGCGGCTGCGGGCTACAGATTTTGTCTGGAGCCCTGGGTATAGTGTCGATACTATATCTCCCGCGCTGCGGGCTCCAGCACCAGATTACTGACATGGCTGCTTGGAGAGATGGGGAGCAGCCCATGAGAGGTGGGCGTGTGTGTGTGCTTCCCGCGTGTTTGTGGCGCCACCCACGACTTGTCTGGCGGCGGCCATTTTCTCCTCACTTCCCTACTGGGTCTGAATGAGTGCACTCCTGCGCTCCCGGGAGAATCCGGTCAATACCCTCGCGGAGGCCACACACACACCGCTCGCCTCCACCGCATTGAAGCGGTCGGTAAGCCGCCGGTGTTCCGGTTTTCTACTTGGCTTATTTTTCTCCTCTGCTGTCGGCATGTCCCCAGCAAAGAAGAGTGCTGCTAAGGCAGACAACTCCACCACTACCTGTGCTACATGCAACGGGACGCTGGTTGGGGGGTCCTGCAATAACTGCGGACGCCCAGAGGCCCGGACTGACACTGCAGAGGCTGCAGCTCCGGTGCTGTACCCTGAGGTTCAGGTGATCCCAGGGCAATGGGAGACACAGAATAAGATTAATGAATCTGTATTATCCAAGCTGTCCTCCATGTCGCAATCCCTGGAGGCACTGACTAGGAGACTGGGAAGCCCAGCTACTCCCTCAAGTTACCCCCGGGGGTCATCCTTTGTTGCCGCGAGACCCCTTAAGCGGGCTCGCCGGGATGACTCACCCGAGATCCAGTACCTCTCTGAGGAGGAGCGTCACTCTGATGGTGACGAGGATGAGGGGGGTTCAATTCTTGAGTCTATGTCAGAACCACCTGATGGGGTGGAGGATTTGGTATCCTCCATAAACGAGACTCTTCGCCTCGTGGCACCCCCTGAGGAGGTGGAACTACACCCAAAGGAGGTGTATCAATGGTTGCAGCCGGAGGCTCGCCCATGTGGTTCCTTTATGGATCACACTAATTTTGGAAGGGTGGTTAGAGCACCCAGGGTTCACCCTGGGCGGCGTTATGTCCGTAAATCTAAGGACACTCGCTTCCCCTTTCCACAGGAGGTGCTTCAGGAGTGGTCGCAGTCCCCGAAGGTGGACGCCTCCATGACCAGGATTGCTGCACGCTCCCTATTCTCTGCCTCTGATAGCTCCTCATTGAAGGATGCGACGGATAGACAGGTCGAACAACTCGCCAAGTCTTCCTATGAGGCTGTGGGGTCTTCATTTGCCCCTAATTTTGCCACGGTCTGGACTCTGCAGGCGATCACCACCTGCCTGGATGGTATCACTGACCTGGCGGGGTCCAATTCAGAGGTCCTAGCGCTTACTGACAGGGCAAGGGCCTACGCAGATTACGCCAGGACTGCGACCCTAGAAACTGCCACTCGCTCAGCTGTGGCTTCGGCCAACGCGATAGCGATCCGCAGATTGTTGTGGCTGCGTCTATGGGACTCAGATGCCACGTCAAAGAAGATTCTGCAGAATCTTCCATTCTCTGGTGACAGACTGTTTGGTACCGAGCTGGATAAGCTGATTAAGGATTCTGCGGAGTCTAAGATCCCACAGAATAAGCCTAAGCCACGGTATACAGTTAAAAGGAACCCTAAACAGTGGTCCTTTCGTGCCAGCTCACAGTCTTCAGCTTCGTCCGCTCGCGCGGACAGAGGGGGCAAGCCCTCTACTCAGTGGCGCCCCAAGGGTCGCCAGAAGAAGTCAACGGGAGCAGCGGCTGCCACTCCCAAACCCACTTCCGCATGACTCGCTCTCGCGTCCTGCCGCCCCACAGGTGGGGGACCGCCTGTCCCGATTTCAGGACAGATGGTTACTCCACGTTCAAGATCAGTGGGTCCGAGACGTAGTCTCACGCGGCTACAGGATAGAGCTGACGTCGCGGCCGGCACACCGATTCCATCGGTCGGTTCCATCCCCAGAAAAGGCTCAGGCTTTTCATCTGGTGTTGGAGGGACTCCGCAGGGACGGAGTAGTGGTCCCAGTGCCTTCCGGGGAGAGGTTCCGGGGTTTTTACTCCAACCTCTTTATCGTCCCGAAGAAGGACGGCTCTTTTCGCCCGGTTCTGGACCTCAAGTTGTTCAACCGTCACGTGTTGGTTCGGAAGTTCCGCATGGAATCCCTGCGCTCCGTGATCGCGGCTGTGTCGCAGGGAGACTTCCTAGCGTCCATAGATATCCGAGACGCTTACCTTCACGTGCCCATTGCACCGGCTCATCAGCGCTGGTTGAGATTCGCAGTGGGGGACGAACACTACCAGTTCGTGGCGCTGCCCTTTGGGTTGGCCTCGGCACCGCGGGTGTTCACGAAAGTGATGGCCTCTATGATGGCTCTCCTACATATGCAGGGGCATGCCGTCATACCCTATCTAGACGACCTGCTGGTCAGGGCGCCATCGGAACATCTTTGTCAAAAGAGCCTGGAGGTGACCATGAAGTCTCTTGAACAGTTTGGGTGGCTTCTCAATGTCCAGAAATCAACCCTGGTTCCGACCCAATCACTGACGTATCTGGGCATGGACTTCCACACGGACTCAGCTCTGGTGTCCCTGCCACGAGCCAAACAGCTGGCCATCCAATCGGGAGTCCAAGATATCCTCCTGTCCCCCCAATCATCCATACGGACGTTGATGAAGATGGTGGGTCGCATGGTGGCAGCGATAGAGGCGGTGCCTTTCGCACAGTTTTGCCTCCGTCCTCTCCAGCTGGAAATCCTCCGCAGATGGGACAAGAGGACGATCTCGTTGAATCGGCTGATGGCCCTTTCACGACAGACCAGGGATTCCCTGCTGTGGTGGCTTCAGCCACGTCACTTGTCAAGGGGCCGGTCTTTCCTCAAACCCTCATGGTTAGTGGTGACCACCGATGCCAGTCTGAAGGGCTGGGGGGCGGTGTTCTTACACCACAGGGCTCAAGGCCTCTGGACTCAGTCGGAGTCGGCGTTGCAGATCAACGTACTGGAGATCAAGGCGGTCTATCTGGCGCTCCTGGCGTTTCAGAAGTTCCTGTCAGGACAGCCCATCCGGGTTCAGTCCGACAACGCGACGGCCGTCGCCTATATAAATCATCAGGGAGGGACCAGAAGTGCTCAGGCCCTCGCCGAAGTCCACCGCATTCTATCCTGGGTGGAGGACAACGATTGCCTGATCTCCGCAGTTCACATCCCAGGGGTCGAGAATTGGGAGGCCGACTACTTGAGCCGCCAGGGGATGGACGCCGGAGAGTGGTCCCTTCATCCGGATGTCTTTCAGGACATCTGCAGCAGATGGAGCACTCCGGATGTGGATCTGATGGCCTCACGGCTGAATCATCAGGTGCCGCAATACATGGCGAGATCATGGGATCCTCAGTCTCTGGGGGCGGACGCCCTGATCCTGAGTTGGTCCGGATTCCATCTACCATATGTGTTCCCACCGCTAGCACTGATTCCCAAGGTTTTGTGGAAGATCAGGTCGGAGTGCATCGTAGCCATTCTAGTGGCACCGGATTGGCCCAGGAGGTCCTGGTATCCGGATCTGTGGCAACTGTCCGGCGGACTCCGGTGGGCTCTTCCAGATCGCGCAGATCTACTCGCGCAGGGCCCCTTCTTCCACCTCAATTCCAGGGCCCTCAGATTGACTGTATGGCTCTTGAGGCCTGGCTTCTGACTTCCAGGGGATTTTCTCCTACAGTGGTTGCCACTATGAATCGGGCTAGGAAGCCTGTATCACGGAGGATTTACCACAGGACGTGGAAAATTTTTTTCTCCTGGTGTGCCTCTGGTGGGCGGTCTCCGTGGCCCTTGTCCATTCCGACCTTGTTGGCTTTCCTACAATCGGGTTTGGAATTGGGTTTATCCCTCAGTTCCCTGAAGGGTCAAGTATCAGCTCTTTCAGTGCTGTTTGACAGGCGTTTGGCGCTCCTTCCTAAGGTCCGTCAATTTCTGCAGGGGGTGTCTCGGGTGGTCCCGCCATACAGGCGACCACTGGACCCTTGGGACCTTAACATGGTCCTGGCGGCTCTGCAGAAACCGCCGTTCGAGCCTTTGAGGGAAGTCTCTCTTTCTCGTCTGTCACAGAAAGTGGTCTTTCTGGTGGCAATTACATCTCTGAGACGGGTTTCAGAATTGGCTGCACTGTCGTGCAAATCTCCTTTTCTGGTAGTCCACCAGGACAAGGTGGTGTTGCGTCCGCGGGCAGAATTTTTGCCAAAGGTGGTGTCCACTTTTCACTTGAACCAAGAGATTGTGCTCCCATCATTTTGTCCCGCTCCTGTTCATCAGGTTGAGCGCGACCTCCACACTCTGGATTTGGTGAGGGCTGTACGCATTTATGTGTCCAGGACGGCCTCCTTCCGGAGTTTGGACTCTTTGTTCATCCTTACGGCGGGTCGCTGTAAGGGGTCCGCGGCATCAAAATCGACCTTGGCCAGATGGATCAAGGCTCCCATTCAAGAGGCTTACCGTTCGGCGGGTATGCCTCTCCCGGTGGGCTTGAAGGCGCACTCGACCAGAGCCGTCGGTGCATCCTGGGCTTTGCGACATCGCGCTTCCGCTCTGCAAGTGTGTCAGGCGGCCACCTGGTCCAGCCTGCACACCTTTTCTAAGCACTATATGGTGCATGCCCATGCCTCTGCGGATGCAAGTTTGGGCAGGCGGGTCCTCCAGGCGGCGGTTGCCCACCTTTAAGGGGGACCGTGTATATCAACGTCTTTTGAGGAACTCTTCCCGCCCTGGGGTTTGCTTTAGGACATCCCCATTGTCTGGGTCTCCCATTATGATGATCAGAAAAAAGAGAATTTTGTTTACGTACCGTAAATTCTTTTTTCTTGAATCATCAATGGGAGACCCAGCACCCACCCAGCTGTTCCGTTGGATGTTTTGAATTTGACCTGTTCCCAGTTGGGACAGTTTTTTTCCGGGTTGTTGGACCGTCTGTGCACGGTTTCTTTCCCGATGTTTCGGGTGTGGTTTATGTTGTCTCCTCGAAGCTTATGGACCAAACTGAGGATATTCCCTGCGGTAGGGGTTTATAAGCGGAGGGGGCGGTGTCTACAAACTTGTAGTACCTAGTGTGGCCTCCGGAGGGCAGTGCCCTAAACCCCATTGTCTGGGTCTCCCATTGATGATTCAAGAAAAAAGAATTTACGGTACGTAAACAAAATTCTCTTTTTTATAGCCAGATGTGTATGAGCGGAGCTTATGACTAATTGACTAACATTGGACTCGCTATTCGGACAAATACACAAGCATTAAAAAGCACTCGTTACGAGTATAGCATGTGTGGATATTTAACTACTCGCTCATCACTAGTTAAAATCAATCCCGGATCCTGCAAGATGTGTTTTTTTACTGAGCACGAAAAACATTGCAGGTACCATCTCACCTCATCCGGTTGCAACCTAAAGCAACTGGATGCAACTGGACACCATTAAAAGTGAATTGGCAAAAACTGTAATCTAAAAACCAAACCTGTGCCAGATTTAAATAGCATATACAATACGCTGGTGTGAAACCATACTTAATTGTCTGCCCTGGTTTTGATTTGGGTAGAGAGTAAGTGAAAAGTAAGTAAGATTAAAACTTTACATGGCCGCGTACACTTAAAAGAAAACTGTCAGGTCAAAAATCTATATGTAACTTCTATCATTTTCTAATTTCTCCCTCTAAACTCTCTCTATTGATGCATTCCTTTTACTTCTATTCCCCTCCTATCTTCTGTAAACTTCAATTAAAGAGATTCATTCCATCTGTCACTCTCAGTGAATGATCCACTTAGTTCTCTGCTGTCCCCTCCCCATGCATGAATATGCATGTCACATATTCACATCACATCACTGCACATGAGGTCAGTGTGGGGGGGGGGCAGTTTTCTCCTCTCTGCTCTCTGTGTGCAGCATTACAAGAGGTCAAATGCAACACAGAAACTGTCACAGCACAGCAGGATACCTGCTTAGAGAAACAAATGGAGTCTAGATCAGGCAGACCTGCAGTAGCTCTCTCCCACCATGGTGATATCAACTGAACAGACCTGTAAGTGAAACCTGACACTGCACTGTTAGCAAATGGAGGAGGGAGGAGGGAGCTGCATAGGTGTGCATAACTACATGACAGTTTATACAGCACAGGACTAATCGTCTCTGCTTATAATGGGACAGGACTAATGCAGCAGATCTCTGCAGGGTCTGACAATGATGATAACATGTAAACTATAAACGGTACAGTAATGATTTTACATGTTTTTCAAAGGTCTGCCCAGGCACTATTCAAGGGTAATATTAGCATCATACTGAAAAAGTACCGGACAGTGTCCCTTTAATCAACAAGTAGATTGTAATATAACCATCTTGATCTTCTCTGCAGCATATGAAGTATATTTTACTTTTAATATTTTTGTTTCTTAGTTGGACAGAACATACACCGGCTTACAGACCCTGGGAGCAGAAACGGTAAGGTTTGCTCTGTCTTTGAGGACTTTCTAGCTCTGAGATTCTGGTTTGCTATCATGGGGTGGTTTATTATTATGAAGTTCACAGGACTTACTATAGGTTTTATTTGTGTAGAATTCATATATTTGAGAAATTTTTTCCAATAATAAACTAAAGGCTCATCTACACAAACTAACTGGTGACATTAAAAGACCTCCATTGGGCAGCTTGTGCGCTGATCGGTGATGGTTCATATACCGGCCGCGGTTCAGATGTGCACTGACCGATTAGAAATGGATCATTCGGTGCTCTTAGGCTGCCATTGTTTTCGGCAGCACAGTTGTGTATACAGGATGATGCACTGCTGAGCAGTATACACAAAAAATGATCATTTCACCTGACTGTGTTTTACTCATTCTGTGGATGATCACAAGATTGTCATGAAGCAAGGATCCCTATGAACACTCGTTTGCAGTAATCTTGTAGTGTAATTGGACTCTTAAGCCCCCCCCCTTCCCCCCATATACAATAGACTAAAGTTGACTTAACCTGCCGATACAGACAGGTCTGCTAGAAAGTCGGATATGTAGCGGGTCTCCATACAGATGATCTTCAGGGAAGATGAGGATCCAGTGTGTCTGATTTTTAAATCAGTCCTCAAATAAGTCTTTAAGGTGACCACTCTCTGCTTATTCTCCTTGATCTCTCTGCAGCTTTTGACACTGTCGACCATCAGCTCCTACTCTCTATGCTGCACTCCATTGGCATAAAGGACACTGCTCTCTCCTGGCTCTCCTCCTATCTTTCTGACCGCTCTTTCAGTGTATCTTTTGCTGGCTCCACTTCCCCCCCTCTTCCCCTCACTATTGGGGTCCCTCAGGGTTCAGTCCTTGGCCCTCTCCTCTTCTCTCTCTACACGGCCCCGATTGGACAGACCATCAGCAGATTTGGCTTCCAGTACCATCTTTATGCTGATGACACTCAACTATACACTTCAGCCCCTGACCTTACCCCTGCGGTATTAAAGAACACCAATGACTGTCTAGCTGCAGTTTCCAATATCATGTCCACTCTCTATTTGAAACTAAACCTTTCCAAAACTGAACTTCTTCTGCTCCCCCCATCCACTAACCTCCCTAAATCGGACATCTCTCTCTCAGTGTGCGGCACCACGATAACGCCTAGACAGCAAGCTCGCTGTCTGGGTGTTATATTTGACACCGATCTCTCCTTCTCCTCCCACACGCAATCTCTCGTCCGCTCCTGTCGCTTACACCTGAAGAATATCTCTAGAGTCCGCCCCTTTCTCACCCTGGAAACAACAAAAACCCTCACCGTGGCCCTAATCCATTCCCGCCTTGACTATTGCAACTCTCTATTAAGCGGCCTCCCCCTCACCAGACTTTCTCCTCTCCAGTCCATCCTTAATGCAGCAGCCAGGATCACCCATCTGGCCAATCGTTACTCAGATGCCTCTGCTCTGTGCCAGTCATTGCACTGGCTGCCCGTATACTACAGGATCAAATTCAAATTGCTTGTTCTCACCCACAAAGCTCTTCACAGTGCAGCTCCCCCCTACCTCTCCTCCCTCATCTCTGTCTATCACCCCACCCGCTCTCTACGTTCCTCAAATGACCTTCAACTAACATCTGCACTAATCCGATCCTCCCACTCCCGGCTCCAAGACTTTTCCAGAGCTGCACCAAACCTCTGGAATGCTTTACCCAAAGAAATCAGGACTATCCACAACTTGCATGGCTTCAGACGATCCCTAAAGACGCATCTTTTTAAGGCGGCCTATCATACTCCCTAACATGTCCATTGTACTGTAGACAGTGAATGGGCTATCCTCTGGACATTATTCTTCTACAAACTCCACCAAACCATAAAGGTCTACACAGACTGATGACCATTCATGTAAGCTTAGCCCTATACCCCATTTTCTCAAGATGCCTGGACCACCAGTGCAATAAGCTCCGGCACCTTGTACAACCCCTATCCCGTTGTAGATTGTAAGCTCTTTTGAGCAGGGTCACCTTCATTTCTTGCTTTATTTATTGTATTTTTTTTTCCACATTGATTCTATGCCTATTGTTTTTGTATCCAATGATTGTACTTTATTTGTTCTCTATTGTAATTACTTACTGTATATTTTCTGTACGCTAACCCCACATTGTAAAGCGCTGCGGAATATGTTGGCGCTATATAAATAAAGCTTTATTATTATTATTATTATTATTAAGGGTACCTTTACACGTCACAACATTGCATGCAATTTCACTGGCAACTTGCTGGTTGCAGTGAAGTCATGGACACATTGTTCCATTTGTAGACAGCAAAAAATAGAACAATGTGTCCATGATTTCACTGCAACCAATGAATTGCAAGTGAAATTGCATGCAGTGTTGCGACGTGTAAATGTACCCTACGTCTCAAGTGAACTCTGCTGAGGAGGCGATGCCAGCCGAACCATCATTGAGCTAATCTTGTGCATTGGGAGGCCTTGGTGTTTAGAGGTGTAACCATTTTTTTCTGCTTGTTTGCAGGTTGTCGAAGTTGAACTCCTTAGACACTCATTTGGAGAAGATTTCCTGTATTCACAATCTTCTAATGAATCTAGTCAGTCTGAAGGATCTGTGTCTGAAGCTCCCATCAATAAACCATCATCACCACACAAAGGGACTCATGTGTTAGCAGAAAAAGGTAGATTTAAAGGGGATCTGTTACCAGGTGTTTGCCACCTAAACTGAAAGCAGCATAATGTAGGGGCAGAGATCCTGATTCCAGTGAGTGTCATGAAAGCCCCACATACACATTAGCTTAATTTTGACCAAACCCACTGATGTTATTGGGTTCTACTGGCAGTCTAATGTGTAGGGACACCAGACAGTTTACTGTAGGGTTGAGCAATACCGTTGTGGCATGGTCAGTATTGGACTGATGATTGTATTGTCTCCTGGTGATGAGCTCACATTAACTGTATTGTTAGGAGTTAGAAGGACCCCAATGGACATTCATCTGTTATCTGTCTTTTATGTATGGATTAACAATTATTTATATATATATTTTTAATAAGGCTATAGTTCATCAGATGCAACATTTTCACCCACAAAAGTGACCCAGAAGTTCACTATTGGAGCTCATGGCAGCACGGCTTTCCAGCCCATCACTGCCAGCTGTAAGATTGTCCCCCAAGGGCAGGCGGCAGGGCTGGTGGACTCGCCCGGGAAAACCTTCCAGCCAATTACAATGAGCTGCAAAATCGTGTCCGGTAAGACGCCTGGATTCTTTAACATACCGTATATTTCTCTTTAAATCTGTGTTGTTAAAGATTATAACATTAAAATGGATTCTTCTTAAACGCTCAGGTAGTCCGACAAGCAAGCACTCCAATATATCTCAAGCCGGGACACGCTCCCCTTTGCCTAAGATTCATGGTAGCAGTTTCATAACTCAAAATATAAAGGTAAAGGTTAATAGTAATTAATTTATATTTGCATGAGAAACTTTGTTCCACTGACCCACCCCACCTGAGCCAGACTGGAAAGATACTGGGTACAAGCAAGTCCTGCACTGGTGACTCCAATCGTCCTGGGCTTAACCTTTTTTCGTGTTAATATCTTCAAAACTATACTATTTTTTTTTTCATTGTGCACTTGTTTTTTCTTCCCACGACTCTTAAGAATCCTATTTATTTGTTCTCTTGTCTACATTAACATGAGCTGATTTACGGACAATTTGTACTTTTAATTCGTTACTGTACAATGAAGTGAGACACAGAAAACTAAATACGGTAAAATGGTAGGGAAAAAACAACTGCATTTTTGCTGTCATTCTTTGCTTTTTTATATTTTTACTTTGTTCATAGTATGGTAATGATGACCCAGCAAATATGGTTGTGTAGGTCAGTACCATACCTGTAAACTTACCAATCCGATGAAATCATTTAATAAAAAAAAATTCACTGCAGCACTCGGTTACTACCAAAAATGTACACATGCTAATAAGCAGTTTATACATGAGGAAAAAATTTAAGAAACTCAATATTCTTATCTTTTTATTTACTGGGGTTCTTGGTACCTATATTGGCCAATATCTGTTTGCCCATCAACCACTCCACGGTGACCCCAGATCTGATGAGTCCTACGCTGACATCCCTGTCCTCCTTGTCCTCCCTATCCCACTTCTAAGTGGGTGGACACCATCTCAATCTCAGACCACCTGGGGGCGATGATTGTGGACTTGCTGGCTCCACAGCTACACTTAGCACCCTCATCGCCCCCAGGTGGTCTGAGATTGAGATGGTGTCCACCCACTTAGAAGTGGGATAGGGAGGACAAGGAGAACCGGGATGTCCGTGTAGGACTCATCAGATCTGGGGTCACAGACAGATATTGGCCAATATATGTACCAAGAACCACAGTAAATAAAAAAGATAAGAACATTGCGTTTTTTGTCTTGAGCTCACTCCACACTGTCACCCAACATGCACCATACAGGTTTGTACTATGTCAAAAATGAGTTTAAAGGTATATATTTTAAATGAAAAGTAAATTCCTAAAATGTTAGAGTTGATAACCACCCTATTGTAATTCAAATTATATTCACAATAAGTCGGGGAAAGGAGTATTACTGCAGAATCAGACTGAATACATGGGTTACACCGAGCATTTCATTTTACAGCGTTAGATCATGCTCCTTCACATGTACTGCTCTTGGTCTCTGTACACAGCTTGTGAATGTAGTTTGTTATATTCCCGTGGATAACTACACAGCTTACATGTTACCTTCCCTCTTAGCAGGAGGAGTCTCTTTTTGCAGCGATGCCTCCACTTTGTCCTATTGGAAGTCATTCTAAGGCTCAGAGTCCAAAACCAGTGTCAGGAGGACTCGGTGCTTTCACAAAGGTAACATTTATGATGATGGAGTGCATACTGTGTGCGGCTGTGAAGATGTAAGGAAGATATAATAAGAAAACATGGCCTCCTTGGCCCCAATGTAGCTCATCTATTATATAAAAGCCGAAGGCCACTTCTGGAAAACCCGAAGGGTACTTCCGTGATGGTCTAAGGCCAGGGCTGGTGACGTCAGCCAGTGCAGAGTAGCCGGGCTGCGCCCGGCTACGGGCACCGGCACAGGAACGTTCCGACCTCGGAAGTTCTGTGTGCCCTACAGCCTCTCCCCTCCACCCTCTGCCATCCAGCCACTAGCCTACATACCGGGGGGGCAGGGGGGGCCCATTGCCCGCCACCTCGGGGGGCCACACAACTTCTGGGGGTACCCGTGCTCCCAAACGCGCGCCTGGAGAAGAGGGAGGGCGGGACTTCCTGTCCTGCAGCTCTGCCCGCCCCTCCTCTCCTCCTACACCAGACGCGCGGCCCCACACGGTCCTCTGCCCCCTCCAGCCTGTGCCCCCTCAGTCCCCTCTGCCCCCTCCAGCCTGTGCCCCTCAGTCCCCTCTGCCCCCTCCAGCCTGTGCCCCCTCAGTCCCCTTTGCCCCCTCCAGCCTGTGCCCCCTCAGTCCCCTCTGCCCCCTCCAGCCTGTGCCCCCTCTGCCCCCTTCAGCCTGTGCCCCCTCAGTCCCCTCTGCCCCCTCCAGCCTGTGCCCCCTCCAGCCTGTGCCCCCTCCAGCCTGTGCCCCCTCAGTCCCCTCTGCCCCCTCCAGCCTGTGTCCCCTCTGCCCCCTCCAGCCTGTGCCCCCTCAGTCCCCTCTGCCCCCTCCAGCCTGTGCCCCCTCAGGCCCCTCTGCCCCCTCCAGCCTGTGCCCCGTCAGTCCCCTCTGCCCCCTCCAGCCTGTGCCCCCTCAGTCCCCTCTGCCCCCTCCAGCCTGTGCCCCCTCAGTCCCCTCTGCCCCCTCCAGCCTGTGCCCCCTCAGTCCCCTCTGCCCCCTCCAGCCTGTGCCCCCTCAGTCCCCTCTGCCCCCTCCAGCCTGTCCTCTGCCCGCACTCACTGCTAACCACTGAGCCACCGCGTATACACACAATTAATTTCACCGCACTCCCCTAACTATTAGTAAATAAACTATATATAGATTCTAGACTACCCGATTCTTTAGAATCGGGCTGCCATCTAGTTTACATATATTTCTCTTGTAAATCTTCATTGTTTTTGGTTCACTTTTTCTTTTGCTATCCTTCCTTAATCCGGTAGATCTTTCCCTTACATCTAGATCTTAAAAACTGTGAGGATCTGTCTTTAGATATGGCTTTTGTTTTGTGTGTGTTTTTTTTTTACCACACTAGATTGTTCATTCTTATTTTTTAGGTGATTATAAAGCAGGAGCCAATCGAACCTTCTCAACAACAAGAAACTCCTTCTACTTCTCAGCCATCCCTCCCGCAGATTGTTACGGTGAAGGGTAGCCCTATGATTGCAGTTTCCCCCCAGAAGGCCATAAATACTGCCGAGGGGTCTAAGGTAGGATCATCTACATCCAGTGATGTGGATATGTATGTATTCACCTCTGCACTTAATCTTGATCTTGTCTTGCCTGATGTAATCTGGAGGACAGGGGATTCCCGTTTGACTGTTTGGAGCTTCAGTGATGGGACCTGATCCATCACACACTTGAGTTCTGTTCACAGATTATGCAATTAATAAGTTTAATATTAACGTTTAAGTATATCCTACGGGAAAGACCTATATCTTGTCTATTCTGTTGAGCACATAAGACCATTGGCTATACAGTTGTGGCTAAAAGTATTGACACCCCTGCAATTCTGTCAGATAATACTCAGTTTCTTCCTGAAAATGATTGCAATCACAAATTCTTTGGTATTATTATCTTCATTTAATTTGTCTTCAATGAAAAAACACAAAAGAGAATGAAGCAAAAAGCAAAACATTGATCATTTCACACAAAACTCCAAAAGTGGGCCAGACAAAAGTAAAACTATTATAACAATATATTGACCTCCTTCTACGTATATGTGTGATATAAAGTAGTATTATTGAATAGGGCACCATAGGAAGGTTACGTAGGCAGCGTACTGGTTAGGATATTATTATTAAATCTATATGGACTTCAGGTAAATAGAGGTTAGCTACTGGTGTCCAAGGAAAACCCACTGCCTGTTAGAGCAAATAAAGAAATGATAGTAATATGGAGCAACATGAGAAGACCATTAAGAGAAAAAGATAGTAGGTTACCTAAGGACTGGATGCGTGCGGACAGGGTCGCTCTGATAGAGCGGCATGTATCGGCATCTGCCGCTGTTAAATAGCGTGTGTCAATGACGTGAATTCCAAAAGTGACTAGTGCGCATGCGTGGAATGACTCGTTGGGCCTCCGGACAGAGCCGGAGATTCCTGATGCATGTCAAGGGTTGGAGTGACGTCAGATCCCTCAGACAGAGCCAGGAGGACCTAAATATAGTGTTGGATTAAAGACGTGCTTCCTCAGAAGGGATTTGCGGTAGCACAGTGTGAAGATTCAACATTCTGAGTAATAATAATAATCTTTGTTTATATAGAGCCAACATATTCCGCAGCGCTTTACAATACAGAGGATCATATTTAACTATCATAAGAAAGTTATCAGAAAATACAATACAGTACAAAAAACAATGCAAAGCATAATACAATACAATAATTAGAGCAAAATAATGACAGCCCTGCTCATAAGAGCTTACAGTCTAACAATGAGGTGGGAGTGACACAAAGTACAGGGGCTTATTTACAACTAGATGGTGGCCCGATTCTAACGCATCGGGTATTCTAGAATATGTATGTAGTTGACATACTGTGACTGACAGAACTTGTTCAGTTAACGTGAGTGAACTACATATATATATAATATAGCAGCGATATAGTATATGGCAGTACATTATAGCACACGCATAGCAGCGCTATGGTATATGGCGGTACATTATAGCGCATGTATAGTAGTGTTATGGTATATGGTGGTACATTACAGCACATGTATAGCAGCACTATAGTATATGGCGGTACATTATAGTACATGTATAGCAGCACTATAGTATATGCGCGGTACATTATAGTACATGTATAGCAGCGCTATGGTATATGGTGGTACATTACAGCACATGTATAGCTGCGCTATAGTATATGGCGGTACATTATAGTACATGTATAGCAGCACTATAGTATATGGTGGTACATTATAGTACATGTATAGCAGCGCTATGGTATATGGCGCCCTTCCCCTGCTCCTCCACAGTAAAAGTAAAAAAATCCTCAGTGAGGATACTCGCCTGTCTGCCGGGTCGCTCCACCTCCGTCTTCTAGGTCCTACAGGCCTTTAGGACCTGTCGTTGCCTGGGAAACCGATCAGCTGATCGGTCACATGACCGCTAACTGCCGAGGGGGCAGGATGGATGCGGGGCAGCATGGAGGGAGCGGGGACAGGATAGAGCAAGCGGGGCAGGATGGAGCGAGTGGGGCAGGATGGAGTGAGCGGGGCAGGATAGAGCGGGGGGGGGCAGGATGGAGCCAGCGGGGCAGGATGGATGACCACCAACCATTATTTGTGATCCACTTGAGACTGGTGGAGCGGATAGTCTATGTCTAGATGACTTTAACTAGGGATCATGATAGGCCACCCTAAAAAGATGTGTTTTTAGGGATCGCCTGAAACTATGTAAGTTGTGGATATACCTAATTTCTTGTGGTAGAGCATTCCAGAGAATTGGTGCAGCTCGGGAGAAGTCTTGGAGCCGGGAATGGGAGGTTGGGATTAATGCAGAAGTTAGTCTAAGGTCACTTCCAGAGCGAAGAGAACGGGTAGGCTGATAGACAGAGATGAGGGAGGTGATGTTGGGAGGTGCTGCACTGGTAAGAGCTTTGTATGTGAGAACAAGCAGCTTGAATTTGATCTTATAGTGTGTAGGCAGCCAGTGCAGTGATTGGGATAGAGCAGAAGTGTCCGAATAACGGTTAGCTAGATAGGTGATCCTGGCTGCTGCATAAAGGATGGACTGGAGAGGGGAGAGTCTAGAGCGGGGGAGACCAATTAAAGGAGAATCACAATAGTCAAGGCGGGAGTGAATCAGGTCGACGGTGAGGGTTTTCGTGGTTTACAAAGTGAGAAAGGGGCGAAAAGAAAACAAATGAGAACCCTGTATTAGAGCACTGTAATAACATCATACGAATACATTGATTTAGAGTTATTTGACAATGACATCGCTCAATTTAAAAAATAATCTGTACCCTGATGTATTTCTTTTCATTTCGTTTTTGGGGATCCGTGTTTATCCGTTTTAAAATGGATAGCTAGGGATCCATTTTGGCCTCCCATGTATCCCTATGGGCACAGATTGTTCCTATATGGCCATCCGTTTGTGTCATTTTTTTCAGGGATTTGTTTGTGTATGCTTTTTTCATGTACCCAGAATCGGTGACTGCTCTGATTTTGGGATGCCTTCAGAAATGCGGGCACAAACTGAGAGAAACTGATCCATTGCGGTCTGCATCAAATAACATGGGGCTCTATGGAGATGGATCCGTTTTGCTGTACTGAGCATGCTCAGAAGCAAGGTACAGCTCCTTTTAGCACTATCTCTACTACCTGATGACTGATCCATTAAAAAAACGGTCCGTGGAGATCAGTTGGCATCTGTTCGCACAGATCCTTGCCTGTCCATGTGGTTTTTGAAGTTTGAGGATTCACACGGATGTGCAAAAACGCAGTGTGAAGGGGGCCATAACCAGATCCTATAGGCCCCTTTCCCACTGCGTGTTTTTTTTTTTTTTTTGTTTGTTTTTTTTTTTTTTATTGGATCCATCATCAGCAGAGATAGGGCTCGAAGGAGCTGAAACTTCTGAGCATGCTCAGTACAACAAAACGTATCCATTTTTTTATACAAATCCGTCTCTAGACCCCCAAGTTATTTGACGTGGACTGTGACGGATCCATTTCTCTATCTGTTTGTGTCCACCTTATTGAAGGCAGCCTAAAATCGGAGCAGTCTCCAATTCTGGGTACATGAAAAAAAACTGACACAAACTGATCAGTGAAAAAAATAACACAAATGGGTGGCCATATAGGACCAATCCATGCCCATAGGGATACATGGGAGGCCACAACGGATCCCTGACTATCAGAGACCGCACGGGCATGTAAAAAAGTACACGACATGCGAGGAGTCGCAGGTAAAAAATTATTTTATTTGAAACCTTTTACCCGAGTGTAGGTGGAAGAAAAACTCAATGAATCATCTATTATCAAACAAGAATTAGTTGTAAAAACAGATCAGAACCACATTCATATACAATAAGAACAACACTTATAGCACAATGATGCAATCAATATGAAACCTCATATTCCCTATTAAGGCCACCCGATTCTAGAGTCTGCAGATGATGGATCCAGAGGGCTTCCCTCTCTTTGAGTCTACAAATTCTGTCTCCACCCCTACGGGCCTGGGGTACATAGTCAATGAGTTGAAATCTTAACTGCAATATGTTGTGGCCCTTATTGATGAAATGATGGGGAATTGGCAGTAAAGTATTTCTACAGCGAATAGTAGACTTGTGCTTGCTGATGCGATCCCGGATATGCTGGGTGGTTTCCAAAACATCCGAGACCGCAAGGGGCACTTAATCAGGTAAATGACATATTGTCACAATCTGCAGCATGGGACGTGGATGCTGCATCGAAAAAGTCCCTCACCAGTCTCCCTTTCCAGGGCTCCTGACTTTTCAAAAAACATCTCATCCATATCCCCCAGGCTTCCCCCCCCCCCAAAGGATCACTTATTTCCTTTTCATTAATTTCACCAATATTCAACCCAAAACAGCACTGCCAGGATGTCTCCAACACGCCGACAAAAGAAATGACCCTCTTTCTCCTTCGCCTCACTGAGGGACACAGAACTGTGGGTGTTATGCTGCCGTCCACTAGGAGGCGACACTAAGTAGAATCTGCAAAAGAGTTAAAGTGGCTCCTCCTCTGCAGTATACACCCCTGGGGCAGACACTGCCTCACCAGTTTTTGCTTAGTGTCGCTCAGGATGCAGACCTCTTTTATTGTTTTCCTTTTTTAGATAGATTTTTAGAGTTTTTTCTTTTTCTCTTTCTTCTTTTCTATAACTCCGAAGAAAAAGAAGAGTTCTTCTCAGCTCCCCACATGGGCTCTGAGTTTAAGAAACCTAAATTTTTCCCAGCTTCGTCTTAGAACCTGGGCCGAGGTTCAGACAGAATCCTACCCTCCCCAGGCCTCGCAGCTGAGCCCTGGGTGGAGGGACGGAGGTCTAGTCTCTGTCTCCAGGATTCCATTATGCAAGCATGCAGGCCGGTCACTCCTCTCTGGGTAGAGACGCAAGACGGACTCTTGCCCTCCCCATTTCCCCCTAACGGGGACTCCGGGTAGAGGAGCCAACGACAGGTAGTCTGATCTCCCTCCCTTTCACCTCCAGGACCCGGACACTGCGTTGCCATTCAGCGGCCGCATGCCTCCGGTCTCTAGACCGACAGGACCCGGACACTGACAGCTCTCCCCGCGCCGCAGCAGCAATCTGGCATTAATTTTGTCCGGGTCCAGTGGGACCTCCGCGCCGGTCCCCCTACTTTTCCAGGACCGCGTTCTAATCAAGGCCCCTGCTTCGGCCTGGCCGCGATGGTCCCCCGCCTCCCTCCGCCCCTTACGTGACGCGAAACAGAGGCAGAGCCCGCCCAGGCCGCATCAAAGGGGGGCGGAACGGCCTTCTCTTCGCGCTTCTCGCGCATCGCGAGAGTTCCCAGCGAGCCCTATCTTCTGGCCCGCCCCTTGCCTCCATGTCAGCGGTCGCCACTTCTGCCCTGAATACATCATGGGCGCCGCTGCATACCGGACACTGGAAGGGCAACAGCTTGTGGCGAGCTGGCGCCGCTGCATACCCGGCCCCCGGTGGAGCACATCTTGTGGCGAGCAGGGTAAGTGCTTTTCCGCTTGCACAGCCCTGCTTGACATGTCTATAGTAGCCTGTCATAGCGGCAGATATAGCTTAGGGGGCAGCTGTGGCTCAATATCAGTAGCCCCTAATGGCCCCAAGGACAGTGCCAGCCTGGCGATTTCTAGCTGGGTGCTCGGACACCTCCTCCAAGGGCCACAGGTCTCAGGGAAACGTCATGTATAGGGATATCAAGCCTTCTCATTTAGACTCATCCCCTTCCTTCCCCTGTACTTCACAAGGTAGAGGCAATGCAGAATATTCATCATTATGAAGATCTTTTCTGCCCCCGGCAGGTTCTAGCCTCACTGCAGGTTCTACCCTCACTGCCAGAATCGTACTCCTACCAGTACAAGATTACCATTTCTCCCCCCCTACTGGGCAGTTTGGGTCCATTCTACATCACAGTAAAGGGACAAGACCTCTGGTCCTACTGGCTCGCCCAATGCGCGACTCACACCAGGTCCGAATCGCAACGTGGGGATCCACGGAACAGACAGCACACCTCCTCAGGTGTCTCTACTATCGTTGCCTGCAGCGGAATGCAATGTTAAGACAGCTGGCTGTGGATGGATACCTGGTCTTGGTTTTCCCTTGTCATACCTCTAAGTTTCTAAAAAAGGCTAGATATTAACTAAAGGGCCACTGAACATGGTGGTTCTGGTGTTCTCCGCAGGAGCTACCCCTTGGCTGGGTCCTTCCCTAGTGGGATATCTGGCTAGTCCTGTGTTTGAAACTCCTATCCAAGACTCCACAGACTCTATTTGCATATTAAGACAAGGGACGCAGGAAAAGCCGACTGGATTAGGCATTGCCCATCAAATCTACATAGACTAGGGCCCTGATTTTTTTCCACGCTCGCCCTGCTGGACTTGTCGCACATTTGGCGGGGGTTGTTACCCTACTCAGGCCGTTAAAAAACACTATTTGTACCTGATCCTCCTTGTTCAGTCCCATGTCTCACAGACTCATTCACAGAAAGAAGATGGGCACACTAAAGTTTAACAAGTCATCGCACAATACAGGCGGTCCTTCAGATAGATATACATGTCCCATTCACACCGAATTACTCCCAGTGCCGACTGGAGTCCACCTTCACCACCCACGGGAGATAAAGGGCGAAGGTACCTATGCGTACCGATTTCCCAAAACCAACAACAGGCGGGTTACCTCCACGTACCCCCTCCTGCTCCGAGGGACATCATTATGACGACTGTTTCTCAGCATTCTGATCCTCAACTAAGAACTGTTTTAAAAGTTGATTCAGACAATCATCTGATACTTTCCCTCCTCTCCAGGATAGAGTCTTCGCGAGGACGCATCAGACCGTCAGTTAAGCATACAATGAAGATGACAACCGATAGAGCAGCCGTAGTGGCTTCAAGCGCCATTAAGACTAGACAAGCAATCTAGCCACACGAGGAACGAGTACTGAAAGATGGAGGGTGACGGTACCTGTGTGTACCAATCTCCCAAAACCAACAGGCGGCAACGCGGGGTGTTACCTCCATGTTCCCCCTCCTGATTTGAGAAACATCATTTATGGCGACGGTTCCTAAGTGTTCCGATCTCCAATACAGGACAGCTTGGTACGCGGATCCGGACAATCATCCTCCCCAGTTCCCACTGCAGGAGCTTGGTTTGCGGTGCGTGGCGCTATGATTTAGTAGCCCTCAGTCTCCCCATTAGCCTTCCTCAGGGCACTTGGGTTGTAGCATTTTATATTGCCGTCTTCAATATGAGATTCCTTATCACGCGGATCTGAATATTCATCCTCTCCAGCTCCCACAGCTGGGTGTCTGGTTTGCAATGGATGGCACCACTATTTGGTACTGCTTAGTCTCCCCATCCGTCTCTTCAGGACATTGGGTTGCAGCAAGTGCACAGTACCGTCTCCAATATGGGACCGTTTTACAAGCAACTTCGGATAATCATCTTCCTCAGCCCCCACAACTGGATGCAGAGTTGCAACAACGCCTTTCCTTAGTAATCTTCAGGCTCCCATCCGTTTCCTCATGGCATTGAGGTCGCAGCTGAAGTGGATGAATATCTTCACTGATTGTCATCAGGTCCTCTTGTAGTCCCCAAACAGGGAAACGTTATGCGACCTCCCTGAACTTCTTTCATCCATGGAAGTACAAAGGTTCCTGGCCTTCATGAATGTCGACACATTTGTCTACATATTCCCGGGTGCTCCATAGTTTGTTCTCTCTACCTAGCCCTTCGGTGGCTCCGTGTGATACCGGCGATCATATCCATTTCTCAATCACGAGGACAAGTTGTCCTCCCCTACCTAGAGGGTCTCCTTATCAAGGCTCTTTCACTTGGAGGCTGCGCAGATGCGTTTGCACACTACAGTGGACCTCCCAGCTCATTTAACCTGGTTGCTCAACAAGGATACACTCATCAAGACGCCTTCTTTTGGACTGCGCAGCGGTGTTCACACTACAGTGAACTCCCTAACTCATCTTACCTAGTTATTCCATACCGAGAAATTTTCTCCAGTTCCAATCCGGATGCCATCGTCACAGACGCAGATCCTCTTCAGTCCATCACTTCTCTCTCCGAGAAGTTAGGGCATACGGGTTGGTTACCTCTTGACCAACCATTCCTCTGGACTCTCCACACGATTCTCCTCAAGTCCCGGGACAGGTTCCTTTTTTCCAGTCAGGTTATTCAGTCTGACTCAGGCTTTCAACCGTTTCTCTTTCACAGGTGACCGCACCTGTCCTTCCTCTCACAAGCCGTACTGACGCACACCTATATGAGGGATAGTGGCGTCCTGTTATCACACGGCTCGGGGCAGCCGACGACCCTCGGGTCGTCCCTGCCTATCATTCTCCTAGGGATTTGTATCTCCTCATTGGGGCCTCGCAGGTGTAACCCGCACCACTCATGTAATGTCCAAATTGGGACCCAGTATACAGCGAGTCAGATCACTCCGGTTTTCTTCTTTTTCAGCTCAGTTACTAATACACAGTAAGTACCTGTGTTCGGGGCTATAGCTCACAATTCACAACTGATGAGAGCGGATACCCCTCTGCCTCTCTTTCTTAGTCTGAGGCGAGGATTTAATCTCATGGGCTTGCAATCATCCAAATGACCTTGGCAAGGTTCAGGTCCAATGGCGTTACAGTCCTCTAGAGGACCCCGGTTTGGTCCAGGCGCACTTGGTATGTCGGCCTATTTTCACTCGCCACTGGTTTTCCTTGGCATCCTCCAGACCGTACAGGCCCACTTTCCAGGGTCCTTTCTCACAAAATCGGAAAATCTAATCTTCTTAGTGTGGCCCTGACACCTGGTTGTAGCTCTGATACCTAGTTCTCGGTTGTAGCTCTGATACCTAGTTCTCCTTTCGCGAACAGGCGCTACAACCTTGACTCAGGGGGTAAACACCTGTTTCCGTTCACATCGCTTCTCTCCCTCTCTCTCTCGAGTGCCTCAGAGGGCACATCCCTATGCTACCTTCTCGGTTCCGCCTCCGTTGCGTGGCTGTAGGCTCATGTTAGCACCTTCCATCCGGGACATTTTCACGCATTGTCCCCTCCTTCCTTACAACAACTGCTGGTAACATGGGGCTTCATTCCGGTCTACTATGTGCTGCAGGATTCTTCCTTCATACCTTCACAGAAATTTCTCTTTCACCTTTGTTACCAAAGGTGGTGTTAACAAACAAACAAAAAAACAAAAAAAAAGAGTACTTTTCCTCTATCCGTTGAGTCTCTGACCCTGGCGCTCTCCTTCGAAGCGCCCCTTTTTTTCAGTGGTCGCCAAGATAGGTTGGGATGCGACCTGTACCATCTTTCTTCTTAAGATGGCAGGGTCATTCCATCTAAACAAAGACCACACCGTTTGGGCTCCTTTTCAGTCATTCAGCACTGATGCACCGTATCGACATGGCTCAGCACATGTTAGATTCACCTGAACTCTACGTGTCTATGAGGCTAGTACGGCAGCTTCCAGAAGTTTCCTTCCGTCCTTCGCACAAACTCTTGACAGATTGTTCTTCATCCTCTCGGTGGGCCGCTGACTGAGCATGCCGACATCCTCAGCCAAACTGGTTACACAAACAGACTTCCTATTCAGGAAGTTTAGCAGTTGCAGATATTACTGTTTACATCGGGTATAAGATCGTGCATGCACTCGTACAACTGGGGGCATTCTACCTCCTTTGGGCCCAGGCCTCTCCGCTGTAGGTGGCCGAGACTGTCACCTGGTTCAGCTTTTACACTGTTGTGGTACAACACAGTGTTCGTACGCTTACGCTGTTGTGTAACATCACAGTGTTCATTTTCTTTCCTTATTAGATGCTGATCTAGTTGATGCGTCTCCCTGGTGACAGCAGCTCACTGGTAGGGTGCAGCTTGTATAAGAGTCTCTAATGTATTCTTTTCCCGCCCAGGGACTGCTTTGGGATGTCCCACGGTCCTGTGTCCCCCAATGAGGCGAAGGAGAAAAGGAGAATTTTGTGTACTCACCGTAAATTCCTTTTCTCTTAGCCTCTAATTGGGGTACACAGCACCCACCCTGTTGCCCGTTTGGGCCTTCTTACTGGCTTTTCAAGTTTCTGGTCTCTCAGGTTACTTCTGAGATATTACATACGTGCCTGTTTTTACAGGCCCGGTTATTTTACTATTCTGTTACTTGTTCTATAGGTGCCTAGTTTTTTACAGGCCTTATTATATCGTTAATCTGTTACTTGCTCCTACTGCTTTAGCACAAAACTGGTGAGGCAGTGTCTGCCCCAGGGGTGTATACTGCAGAGGAGGAGCCACTTTAACTCTTTTGCAGATTCTACTTAGTGTCGCCTCCTAGTGGACAGCAGCATAACACCCACGGTCCTGTGTCCCCCAATTAGAGGCTAAGAGAAAAGGAATTTACGGTGAGTACACAAAATTCTCCTTTTCAAATCGCTTTCCTCTTAGCGTACTCACCGCACCAGAACAAACCAGCCAGATCTAACAGATTCTCTTTAACATGACCGGGCAACCCCACCTGGGAATCCTCTCAGGGTGGGCAATTGTCTCCTCCTGTTCTGGGACGAGTGACCTCCTGTAGTCAATGACGCTTGGATTCCAGATGTCGTCTTCTATGGCTACAAAATAAATTTTTGCCCTCCCTAATTTTCACTTGTTCGAAATCTGTCCTCTAAAGGATTCTGCTCTCATCCTTGGTTTCTTCAAGGCCATCAAGTCTCTCCTCAAGTGAGGGGTCATCATTCCCATTCCTTCTCAGAAGCACTTTTTACTTTTTCCAACTTGTTTGTGAGCTCAAAAAACGATGAATCTTCCATACCATCTTTGACTTGGAGTTATTGAACAAGCGGGTCTGCCTCTGCCACTTCAGGATGGTGTTGCTTCTCTTAATCATAGCCTCCCTGGAGCCTGAGGAGTCGCTATGATTGGTAAACATCCAGGATGCCTATCTGTACTTACCCATATTCCCATTTTACCAGAGATTCCTGTGTTTTGCAATTCAGGATTCCCACTTTCAGATCACTGATGTTTGGCCAATCCACAGTGCCATGGGTTTTCACAAAGGTGATGGTGGTCATCATGGCCATTCTCCAGACCAGAGGCATCCTTGTTATCCCCTACCTAGATAACATCCTAATTAATGCACCATCCCTCTTTGCATACCACAAGAGCCTGCAGATCACCCTGAACACTTTCTTGAATCAGCAGGATCAACAAATGGAAATAGTCTCTGATCCCAGCCCAATGCTTTGTTTTCTTGGGAATGCTGTTTGACACTGCATACACAACTCTTTTTACCCGAAGACAAGCACTTTGATCTTCCAAGAGGAATTCATTCTTTCAGATGTCCCTCTCCATGCTCTCTTTGATTCTGCATGAGTGTTCTGGGCAAGATGGTAGCCACAATGGGGCAGTAGCATTCACTCAGTTCCACACTTGCCTACTTCAACATTTTCTCCTATTAGGATGAGACAAATCCACACTCCATGTATCATCCAGTAGCGCAATTCCGGGATCAGGAAGTCTCTTGAATAGTGGAGACGTTCTCCTTTTGTTCTTTGCGGAAGATCATTTTCACCAATTAACCAGAAAATTATAACTGGACACCAGCCTCTACAGCTGAGGGAGCAGTTTTCCAGAACTTTACATTACAGGGATGATGGAATGCCCTGGAATCGTCTCTTTCCCGTCAACATTGGAGCTCAGAGTAATCTTGACTCTTCCTTACCAACAGCATCTTCTATTTGGCCATTCAATCTACTTCCAATCGGACAGTGCCACGGCCATCGCATACATCAACCACCAAGGAGGAACTCTAGGCTGAGCAGTGATGTCAGAAGTGTCTCAGATCCTTTCATGTGTGCCTTCTTCACACATTTACCATCACACATGGAAGGCCTTGTTTGACTGGTGTGAAACCAACCAGACTGCTCTCAGGGTCTTTTCTTTATCTTCCCTACTGTCCTTTCTGCAGGCGGGTCTTGATTTTGACCAATCTCTCGACTCAGTCAAGGGCCAAGTCTTTGCACTCTCAATTCTCTTACAAAGAAGACTGACATCTCGACCCCAAGTTAAAACCTTTCTCCTGGGGGGTCGCACATTCCATGCCACCATACCCACCTCTGGTAGAGCCTTAGGCCTGTAACATTGTTTTGGATGGCTTTCAGAGGTTTTCTTTTGAACCGCTTGTAGTTATTTCTTTATCCTTCTTCTCCTGGAAGGTTAACTTCACTAAATGCAGGAAGGGTATAGTTGGCAAACACTTACCGTATTTTTGATTCTACAAGACACAATTTGAAACCAGAAAAATTATTGATATAAAGTGTGTATGTCTTATAGCCTGGAGGCAGCTTCCTTTGAAGGAAGAGTACGCTGACAATGTTTCCTCCCCGATGTGAGAGAGCTGCACTCTCTCCTCCTGTTGCACACTGATCTGTGTGATTGGTGTGGAGCAGGAGAGGATGCTGCCAGTAGCTGAATGTAGGATGCAGGAGCAGAGCAGCTGAAGGACATTCCACCTGACTGACTGAAGGGTCTTTCTGGTCTTGTGACTGATCACATGCCCTGAAATGTCCTTGAGTTAATCAGGTGAAAGTTCCTTCAGCTGTTCACCTTCTGCACTCTCCGTTCGAGTTTTGACCAAGAACACGCACGTCACAAAAATAATGCTATTCTGAGTGTATGGGATAGATGTCGAGTTGAATAGGACTCATTTCTGAGTGAGAACTCTGATCATGCATTCTTCTGGGAACAACTTGGTGACATCGTTTCAGTCTGGCTAAAAAAAACGTGAAGCATAATGAGTACGTCTCTATGGTTGGTTCATTCTGCTTAAGCCACAATGAAAATAACAATAGGGAACCACTGTAGAAACTGAGCGGACAGTTGGTTATTTGTGGTAACATGATCTAGCTTTTCTGTGATACTGTGCTAATCGTTTTGGTCTTAGTGTTGGGACAAGGGGAATCACATCACTTGTGCATTTTTATATTTTAACCCCTTCCCGGCATAGGACGTTGTACAACGTCTTGTGTCTTTGCCCGTTCCCGACACAGGACGTTGTACAACGTCCTGGCAGATTTGAGCTGCTGCAGCTCCTGTGAGTGTGGTCACTCAGGTGTCACAGATGCTGCTGCTCTGTGACAACCTGTAGATGACCCCACAGGGGGTGGATTAACCCCCCCATACCCAGGACCCCTCCGATCGGCAGTTTAAAAGTGAAACTGCCAATCGGAGGGAATCATAGGGATTCACCCCTCCTCACCCCCCTCCCGCTCCATGACTCACAGGGGGACCCCCTCCGTCCCCCCCAGCTGATGTAAAGTAGACATGTGGGAAATGTTATTTATTAACTATTTTGTGTCACATACCTCTCTGGTTTAGCAGAATAAAAATTCATAATTTGAAAATTGCAAAATTTTCAAAATTTTTGCCATATTTTTGATTTTTTCACAAATAATCGCAAAAATTATTGGCCTAAATTTAATACTAAGATGAAGCCCACTATGTCACGAAAAAAGAATCTCAGAATCACTAGGATCCGTTGAAGCGTTCCAGAGATATTACCTCATAAAGGGGACACTGATCAGAATTGACAAAAATGGCCTGGTCATTAGGGTCAAAATATGCCCGGGGGTGAAGGGGTTAAAAGGAACCTGTCATCCTCCGCCGGGCACTTCATACTGTGCCCACCAGGTTACCCATCATGTAAATGGGGTTCTAGTAACCCCTGTATGTGCCCAGAGTGACCCCTTATACCTGTAATATGAAGTTATATTCTGTGCACAGCTGGGCTCCGATTGAGTCACAGAGACAGCTATTTGGGTCACGGTGGGAAAGTGTCTCGCCGCCCCATCAGCTGCTAATTCCGCCCTGCCGGATTAAAATTTCCCGCCCCTCCTCTGCCTGATGCTTTTGTGACAGCGACAGTCGCGCTGGCGCAGAGGAGCGGTTGTCTGCGGGCCATAGAACAATACTGAAGTCTCGCGAGACTTCCGCACTATGCACAGGCACCCACTCCACTGCGCAGGCGTGGTTGCCGCTGTCAGTGCCGAAGTCTCGCGAGACTTCAGCATTGTTCTATGGCCCGCAGACAACCGCTCCTTTGCGCCGGCGCGACTGTCGCTGTCACTCAAGCACTGGCCTTAGGAGGGGTGGGAGATTTCAATACAGGAGGGTGGAATCAGCAGCCGGAGGGGAGGCGAGACATTTCCCCACCATGGCCCAAATAGCTGCCTCCGTGAATCAATCGGAGCCCAGCTGTTCACAGAATATAATTTCATATCAAAGATATGTGGGGTCAGTCTGGGCACATACAGGGGTTACTAGAACCCCATTTACATGATGGGTAACCTGGTGGGCACAGTATAAAATGCCCTGGGGGGGGTGACAGGTTCCCTTTAATGATAGGTATCAATACCTTTTTAAGTTTGTATATTAAATGTTACGTTAGGTGTTATTATTATTATTATTATTTATTTATATAGCACCATTATATTCCATGGCGCTTTACATGCTAAAAAGGGCAGACTAGGACAAGTAACATAGTAACAATACAAGTAACAATAAATGTTGACAATTCGGTTGTACAGAAACAAGAGGGGAGAAATCCTGTCCACAAAGGCTCACACTCTACGAGGGGTGGGTGGGGATACAGTTGGTGTTATTACTGTTTACTACGTAGGTCACTAGATTTTGCTGTGCACATGCGTTATGCAGTGTTGTGAGTTCTTCTTCAGGTTCGGTGCTGACATTTTACGTTCTTTTTCCAGGTTGTCAGTATTCCTGTTGGGTCGGCAGTCCAGGCCTCAATTAAACCTTCTGTGACTATCAGCGGTGGGCAGATTCTTGTCGCCAAATCCAGCTCTACAGCTGCCAAAGCTGTGGGGGCAAAACAGATTGTTACTCAGGGGGTGGCAAAAGCTGTTGTAAGCAGTGGAGGTGCTAATGTACTATCCCAAGCCCCACAAAACCTTTCTAAAACGCAAGTCACATCTGCTGGAACAACCAAAACTGGATCCCAAGGCTCAGGTAGAGACACGGCACACTGCATCTTCATGAATGTTACTTATGCATTTGTTTTCTCAATAATAGATCGTATCCACACCATCTTGTATAGACATTTCCAAACTGTCTAGTCAAACAAAAAAGTTTCCAAAGCATATAAAACTGATATGCAGCATTTACACCAATTTTTTTGTCATTTTTTTTAACTACTGGGTGTAAAGCCTCCTGCACAGACCAGAGTCCTCTGCATGTACCTGCAGCTAAAGATTCGCTGCATGAACACATGCATATATGTTGCCTTGTGAATATATTCCCCCCCTCCCCCCTTGTCTTTTTACCTGTTTTCTTACATTACAACCTGTGTTCAAATATTTTTGTAATCTGATTTGTGTGTACACCAGTACTAAATAGCCTAAGTAGGAGAAATAAAGCGAGAAAAATATGGGTAGAAATTAAAATTAAGGGATAAAATCAATAAAAATTGCTATGCGCATATGTATTCAGCTATTTTGCTTTGAAGCCCCTAAAATTTTCTGGTGCAAGCAGTTGCCTTCATAAATCACATGCTTAGTGAGAGGAAGTTCACGTGCGTGGAATGTAAGTGTCCCATGGTCTGTCAGTATATACACACCTTTACTAAAAGTACACAGGACACAGGCTGCAACATCATTAAGCAAGAGGTACCACTTGCCAAACAACACCATAAAGACGAAGGAGATCTTCAAACAAATCAGAGACAAAGTTGTTGAGAAGTCAGAGTTGCATTATAAAAAAAATCCCAATCTCCAATGATCCCCAAATCACCATCAAATGCATTATTATCAAATGGAAAGGACATGGTACCTCAAAAAAACCTGCCAAGATCAGACCACCCACCAAAACGGTAAGCCTGGGCAAGGAGCGTCTTAATCGGAGGCAGAACAGAGACCAAAGGTAACCCTGAAGGAACTGCAGAGTTCCCAGAGACTGGAGTATCTGTCTATACATCCACAATAAGCCATATACTTCATAGAGCCGCCGGCTTTTATGTAAGATTGGCCACTAAAAACCTTTACTTACAGCCAAAATTTGGAAGGCTTGTTTTCATTTTGCAAAAAGACGTGGGAGGCTCCTCAAATGTATGAAGGAAGGTGCTATGGTCGAATGAGACCAAATTTGAACTTTTCTGGTCATCATAATGGGAGACCCAGACAATGGGGTTTAGGGCACTGCCCTCCGGAGGTCACACTAGGTACTACAAGTTTGTAGACACACCGCCTCCTCCGCTTATAAACCCCTACCGCAGGGAACATCCTCAGTTTTAAACTTAGTGTGCTCGGAGGATCACGCTTTGCTTGCACTTCACTGCATTCTCACAGCTTACGTGATGGCGTCTGAAGACAAGGTAAAATGGTTCCGGTCGGGACCTGCGACAGCCTCCCCGCTCACCCTTGTGGAACACGCAGGTGGAGGTACCGGAGGGCCTTGGGCCTGGACACTTTGTGTCCTCCCGGTACGCTGTCGCTCTCCTCTCCATCCCTCTCCGGGGGGCTCTGGAGAGTGGGAGATGGGAGCCTTGCACAGCTCCGCTCCGTCCGAGGCCTCCCTAAATGGTGCTTACAGACCGGACTGGAGCCAGCCCAGTCCGAGGCCTCCCTAAATGGTGCTTACACTCCGGACTGGTGCTGAACCCCCGTCCGAGGCCTCCCTAAATGGTGCTTACAGACCGGACCGGCACTGAGGCACTCGGTGTCTCCTGTGTGCCTGGGGGTAGTGTCTGTCACTTTATGTGGCCTGACACTCAGACCGCGCGTTACCCTCGGGTCCGCGGATCTGCGGGTGTACCCTGTGCTGGGGTCACCCTGGCTGACCGCCCTGTGTGTCGCAGGGGCTGAGGCTGTAGGCTGCGGATGTTTGTTTGTACATGCAGTCTGTGTATAGTATTTTACACTATTCCCGCGCTGCGGGCTCCGGCACCTTCATGCTGAGGCTGCTTGGAGGATGGGAAGCAGCCCGTGCGGTGACGTCATCGATGGGCGTGTGTGTGTGTTTCCCGCGTGTTTTCGGCGCCGCCCACAGTTTCACTGTCGGCGGCCATCTTTACCCTCACTTCCCGGCTGGGATCTGTATGCAGCGTGCGCCTGCACTCCAGGGGAGACCGGAAACCGTCGCGGAGGTCACACACACACACCGCTTCCTCATACCGCTTTACTGCGGTCGGTAAGCCACCGGGACTCCCGGTTTTTTGTCTGCAATTTGGCTTATTTTCCCCTACTGTGGCGATGTCCTCAGCTGGGAAGCGTGCTGCTAGGGCGGCAGAGATCACCATTACCTGTGCTACATGCAATGGAACACTGGTGGAGGGGTCCTGCAATAACTGCGGACGCCCAGAGGCCCGGACTGACACTGCTGAGTCAGCAGCTCCGGTGCTGTACCCTGAGGTTCAGGTGATCTCAGGGCCATGGGAGACTCAGAATAAGATCAATGAATCTCTGTTGTCCCAGCTGTCCTCCATGTCGCAATCCCTGGAGGCACTTAATAGGAGGCTGGATAGCCCAGCTACTCCGTCCAGTTACCCCCGGGTGTCTCCCTCTTCTGCTGTGAGACCCCTTAAGCGGGCTCGTCGTGAGGAGTCACCCGAGCTCCAGGCTCTCTCTGAGGAGGAGCGTTCCTCTGATGGTGAGGACGATGATGGGGGTTCAAATTTCGGGTCTGTGTCTGTATCTGAACCACCAGACGGGGTGGAGGATCTGGTGTCCTCTATCAACGAGACTTTACGTCTCGTGACACCCCCTGAGGACGTGACGGTGCACCCGAAGGAGGTCTATCAATGGCTGCGGCCAGAGGCTAGACCAAGTGGCTCCTTCATGGACCACACGAATTTTGGAAGGGTGGTTAGAGCCCCCAGGTTACATCCTGGACGGCGTTATGTCCGTAAACCCAAGGACAATCGCTTCCCCTTCCCCCAGGAGGTGCTTCAGGAGTGGTCGCAGTCCCCGAAGGTGGACGCTTCCATGACCAGGATTGCTGCACGCTCCCTTTTCTCTGCCTCTGACAGCTCCTCGCTGAAGGATGCGACGGATAGACAGGTTGAGCAACTCGCCAAGTCTTCCTATGAGGCTGTGGGGTCTTCCTTTGCCCCTAATTTTGCCACGGTCTGGACCTTGCAAGCGATTACTACGTGCTTGGATGGTATCTCTGACCTGGCAAGATCCAGTCCAGAGGTCCTGGCACTTACCGAGAGGGCAAGGGCCTATGCGGACTACGCCAGGACGGCGACTCTGGAAACTGCCACTCGCTCAGCTGTGGCTTCGGCCAATGCTATAGCGATCCGCAGATTGTTGTGGCTGCGTCTTTGGGACTCAGATACCACATCCAAGAAGATTTTGCAGAATCTTCCGTTCGCTGGTGACAGGCTTTTTGGCACCGAACTGGACAAGCTGATAAAGGATTCTGCTGAGTCTAAGATACCGCAGAATAAGCCTAAGCCACGGTATACCGTTAAAAGGAACCCAAAACAGTGGTCCTTTCGTTCCAGCTCACAGTCATCAGCACCGTCCGCTCGCACGGACCGAGGGGGAAAGCCCGCCTCTCAGTGGCGCTCTAAGAGTCGTCCAAAGAAGCCGGCGGGGGCGGCAGCGGCCACCCCCAAACCCGCCTCTGCATGACTCGCTCTCCCTTCCTACCTCCCCACAGGTGGGGGGGCCGCTTGTCTCGCTTTCAGGACAAATGGCTACTTCACGTTCAAGATCAGTGGGTTCGAGACGTGGTCTCGCGAGGTTACAGGATAGAGCTGACGTCAAAACCGATATCCCGGTTCCATCGGTCGGTCCCCATCGCCAGAAAAGGCTCAGGCTTTTTACCTGGTGTTGGAGGGTCTCCGCAGAGACGGAGTGGTGATACCGGTGCCTTCCGGAGAGAGGTTCAGGGGTTTTACTCCAACCTCTTTATCGTCCCGAAGAAGGACGGATCCTTCCGCCCGGTGCTGGACCTGAAGTTGTTCAACCATCACGTGTTGGTTCGGAAGATCCGCATGGAATCACTGCGCTCCGTGATCGCGGCTGTATCACAGGGAGACTTCCTGGCGTCCATAGATATCAGAGACGCTTACCTTCACGTGCCCATTGCACCAGCTCATCAGCGCTGGCTGAGATTCGCAGTGGGGGAAGAACACTTCCAATTTGTGGCGCTGCCGTTCGGGCTGGCCTCGGCACCGCGGGTGTTCACAAAGGTGATGGCCTCTATGATGGCTCTCCTGCACGTGCAGGGACATGCCGTCATTCCCTATTTAGACGACCTACTGGTCAGGGCGCCATCAGAACACCTTTGTCAAGAAAGCCTGGATGTGACCATGCGGTCTCTGGAACAGTTCGGTTGGCTCCTCAATATTCAGAAGTCAACGCTAGTTCCGACCCAGTCTTTGACATATTTGGGCATGGACTTCAACACAGCCTCAGCCCTGGTGTCTCTGCCACGAGTCAAACAGATGGCGATCCAATCAGGAGTGCAAGCAGTCCTCCTGTCACCACAATCATCCCTACGGGTGTTGATGATGCTGGTGGGGCGCATGGTGGCAGCAATAGAGGCGGTGCCTTTTGCACAATTTCGCCTCCGTCCTCTCCAGCTGGAGATCCTCCGCAGGTGGGACAAAAGGTCGATTTCTCTGAATCGGCTGGTGACCCTTTCCCAACCGACCAGAGATTCCCTGCAGTGGTGGTTACAGTCACACCACTTGTCTCGGGGCCGGTCCTTCATCAAACCGTCATGGTTAGTGGTGACCACCGACGCCAGTCTGAAGGGCTGGGGAGCGGTGTTCTTACACCACAGGGCCCAAGGCCTCTGGACTCGGTCGGAGTCGGCGTTGCAGATCAACGTGCTGGAGATCAAGGCGGTCTATCTGGCACTCCTGGCGTTTCAGAGATTCCTCTCAGGACAACCCATTCGGGTTCAGTCCGACAATGCGACGGCCGTCGCTTATATAAATCATCAAGGAGGAACCAGGAGTGCAGAGGCTCTGGCCGAAGTCCACCGCATCCTATCCTGGGCGGAGGACAACAACTGCCTGATCTCCGCAGTTCACATCCCAGGGGTCGAAAACTGGGAGGCCGACTATCTGAGCCGGCAGGGGATGGACGCCGGAGAGTGGTCTCTTCATCCAGACGTCTTCCAGGACATCTGCAGCAGATGGGGCACTCCGGACGTGGATCTGATGGCCTCACGGCTGAATCATCAGGTGCCGCAATACATGGCGAGGTCATGGGATCCCCAATCTCTGGGAGCGGATGCTCTGGTCCTGACTTGGTCCAGATTTCATCTGCCGTATGTGTTCCCGCCTCTGGCTCTGATTCCCAGGGTGCTGTGGAAAATCAGGTCGGAGTGCAGGGTCGCCATTCTAGTGGCTCCAGATTGGCCCAGGAGGTCCTGGTATCCGGACCTGTGGCAACTGTCAGGCGGACACAGGTGGGCTCTTCCAGACCGCGCAGATTTACTCGCGCAACGCCCATTCTTCCACCTCAATTCCAAGGCCCTCAGATTGACTGCATGGCTCTTGAGGCCTGGCTGCTGACATCCAGGGGTTTTTCCCCTACGGTGGTTGCCACTATGAATCGGGCTAGGAAGCCAGTCTCAAGGAAGATGTACCACAGGACGTGGAAAATCTTTTTTACTTGGTGTGCCTCTGGTGGACGGTCTCCGTGGCCCTTGTCCATCCCGACGTTGTTGGCTTTCCTACAGTCGGGTTTGGAATTAGGATTATCCCTTGGCTCCTTGAAAGGTCAAGTCTCAGCACTTTCAGTGCTGTTTGACAGGCGATTGGCGCTCCTCCCGAAGGTCCGTCAATTTCTGCAGGGGGTGTCACGGATGGTTCCGCCCTACAAGAGACCTCTGGACCCTTGGGACCTCAACATGGTCCTGGCGGCATTACAGAGACCACCGTTTGAGCCGCTGAGAGATGTTTCTCTATCTCGCCTGTCTCAGAAAGTGGCCTTTCTGGTGGCAATCACGTCTCTGAGAAGGGTCTCAGAATTGGCTGCACTTTCGTGCAAGTCGCCTTTTCTGGTGGTTCACCAAGACAAGGTGGTGTTGCGTCCTCGGCCAGAATTCTTGCCGAAGGTGGTTTCAACTTTTCACCTGAACCAGGAGATTGTTCTCCCATCATTTTGCCCTGCTCCCGTTCATCAGGTTGAACGCGACCTCCATACTCTGGATCTCGTGAGAGCGGTACGCATTTATGTGTCCAGGACCGCCTCCTTTAGGAGTTCGGATTCCTTATTTGTTCTTACGACAGGTCGCTGTAAGGGGTCCGCGGCATCAAAGTCGACATTGGCCAGATGGATTAAGGCTTCCATTCAAGAAGCTTACCGGGCTTCTGGTTTGCCTCTCCCGGTGGGATTGAAGGCTCACTCTACCAGAGCTGTAGGTGCCTCCTGGGCCTTGCGACATCGAGCGTCTGCTCTACAGGTGTGTCAGGCGGCCACTTGGTCTAGCCTGCACACTTTCTCTAAGCACTATATGGTGCATGCCCATGCCTCTGCGGATGCAAGTTTGGGCAGGCGGGTTCTCCAGGCGGCGGTTGCCCACCTTTAAAGGGAACCATGTGTTATCCGTCTTGTTGAAGAACTCTTCCCGCCCTGGGGTATTGCTTTAGGACATCCCCATTGTCTGGGTCTCCCATTATGATGACCAGAAAAAAGAGAATTTTGTTTACGTACCGTAAATTCTTTTTTCTTTAATCATCAATGGGAGACCCAGCACCCACCCAGTTGTTCCGTTGCATGTTTTGCATTTGTTCTGTTCTCTGTTGAGTGTTTGCCGGGTTGTTGAACCGTCTGTGCACGGCATTCGTCCCGATGTTTCGGGTGTGGTTTATTTCCTCCTCGCAGCTTATGGACCAAACTGAGGATGTTCCCTGCGGTAGGGGTTTATAAGCGGAGGAGGCGGTGTCTACAAACTTGTAGTACCTAGTGTGACCTCCGGAGGGCAGTGCCCTAAACCCCATTGTCTGGGTCTCCCATTGATGATTAAAGAAAAAAGAATTTACGGTACGTAAACAAAATTCTCTTTTTTTGGCTGCCAAGGTAAATGCCATGTCTGGTGCCAAACCAACACAGCTCATCACCCCAAGAACACCATCCTCACAGTGAAACATGTTGGTGGCAGCATGATGTTGTGGTGGTTTTTTTGGGCATCAGGCACAGGGAAAATGGTCACGTCGTAGTGAAGATGGATGGTGCGAAATACAGGGATATTCTTGAGCAAAACTTGTTTCAGTCCGTCAGGAGTTTAAGACTGGGATGGAGGTTCTCCTTCCAACATCACAATGACCCAAAGCATACTGCTAAAGAAACACTTGAATAGCTTAAGGGGAAACATCTAAATGTATTGGAGTCACCTAGTCAAAGCCCAGACCTTAATCCAATTGATGTGGTCAGATTTCATGATTGCTGTTCACCAGAGGAAACCATCTAACTTGAAGGAGATGGAGCAGTTTTGCCTTGAGCAATGGGCAAACATCCTAGTCACAAGATATGGAAAGCTCTTAGGGTACCGTCACACGTCGCAACATAGCATGCAATTTCACTTGCAATTTGCTGGTTGCAGTGAAATCATGGACACATTGTTCTACAACAATGTGTCCATGATTGCACTGCAACCAGCAAATTGCAAGTGAAATTGCATGCAATGGTGCTATGGTAACGGTACCCTTAGAGCTTCATCTAAATCAATTTGCAGCTGTAATTGTTGCAAAAAGAGACTGTACAAACTACTGACTTTAGGGGGTGAATAGTTATACACACTGACGTTGTTAGGTATTTTGTCCTATTTGTTGTTTGCATTTCACTAATATCTGTCTATTATCACTTTCTTAATCTCTTCATTGGGGGACACAGGAAGACCTTGGGTGTATGCTTGCTGTCATCAGGAGGCTGACACTATGCAAAATAACAGAAAAGCAACTCCCCCCCCCCCCCCCCCCCCCTACTGGCACAAATGCAACTCCGTTTTAGCCTAGTGTCTTAGGAGGCACACTGGTCTCTCTGAGCCCGTATCTACCAGATTTTTTATTAGATTAGTTAGATCTTTATTGTTCAATTTTTAATTTTTCTTCTATGAAGACTCATCAGGGAATACGGAGCGGTTGAGCCAATCCATCACCCCGCATAGAGATCGAGAGTCCAGTGTACGCTGGTTGCACTGTTAACTCTCCCTCTCTGGGCCAGGGCCATCCATCCCTTCATTGAAACGGATCCTGAGAACCCTGAGGCTGGACACCGGTGCCTGCCCTGGTCCTTTCGCTCCCCTACCCACTCGCCTTCCAGAGCCGGTCGGTAGGGTCATCAGACGCATGGATCCCTGGTACACAGGAGAACAGTGTCCGCGTCTGGAGCTCGGCACCTCTCAGGACGAGGTAGGGATCTGCACCCTGGGTCCGGGGTCCATATATCCCCCCCCCTCCCTTCCCCATCCTCACTTTACAAGCCCCCTCCTGGTAGCTCCTCAGCTTCCCCCCTGGCTACTCCAGAGGGGATATTGCTCTGGGGCAGTAGCCGCAGCGAGGCCATTCTGCCCTTGCGTGCATGGGCCGGTCACTGGCTACCTCAGCAGTCTGAGTAGCCACAGCCCATTTCGCCTATAACTGCAGCAGGGGTTGCCTGATGATGATCAGGCATAGAGGATAGGGGTCAAAAAAGGGGGGTGCCTTATTGATTCTCAGGGGCTCCTGGCTCTGTTTTAGGGCCAGCAAGCCCCTTTCTACTTGTTCGCAGCCAGCACAGCGTTCTGTGGCTGCATCAGACCCATAGCTCCCAGCTAAGAGGGTAGCAGAGCCATTGCAGGCCAGCGCAGCCACCCCCCAGGCCAGCACAGTCCCGGATAGGCCAGCAAAGCCCCAGACCCGAGGCTCTGCGCCGGGGGCCTCCCGATCTGGGCTGCCACCAAAAATTTAGGCCAAGGCCTCTGTTGCGGCCTCCGAAGCTCTGCCGCCCGCCCACGGACCGCCTCCAGACCAATTGCGGACGTCTGCGGGCGGGCTCCTTTGAAAGGCACTGCCCCGGGCTCCGCCTAGACCCCGCCCACAGACAGGGCTCACTGTGGAAAAGGCTGGATCTTTTCGGCCACCCTGGCCACGTTCCCGTCGCACTTGTGCGGCATCTTCTCGGCCAGGCAGCCCCGCTCCTCCCCCTGGCCAATGGGCATCGAGCGTGGGCTTTTAGCTTCGCCCTTCGTCTCCCCGCAGAAGCCCGCGCTTTATACAGGAGCCATCACAGGGAGGAAGGCACAGAACGGTGCAGCTGTGCTCCTCCACTGCTTGGACCCACCACAGGGGACACCGGAAGCCTGGGCACGGGTAAGCAGAGCCTCCCCAGCCACCCCCACACTGCTGGCACCCTCACTACTGGCTATAGTAGATGCCTCACACAAGGAGCACCCGTACAGCCACCATAGCCACCACAGTGTACTACGCCTGCTCAGGGTGCAATAAGAAGCTACCCTCGGCTCAGAACTCTCGACTGTGCCTCGCTTGTAGCCCACAGATCATGCAGGCAGTTCAGGAGCCTACCATTGACCCGTCTGTGGTCTCTGCCCCACCTGAGGTGGTTCTTTCCTTATCTCAGTCCGCCACTACTCTGATTAAATTCTCAGAAAACCTGATGGCGGCCCTAGAGCACCTACCCACGCAGATAGCCTCCGCGATTAGGCCTAATCTATCGGAGCAGACTGACCCTAGCCCACCAGGGAACGCTGCCCCTGGGCCACCAGATTCAGATCAGAGGGATCAGACCACTCGTAGGGGAAGTGGATTCGCACGTCCCCCTTGTCCCGGTCCCCGTTCCCCAGAGACCTCTACTCGAGGCCTTCTCCAGCACGCTCTGCACAATTGGATTCCGATTTCGTATCGGATTCGGACCCGGATATAGACTCTGACCAACTTTCGGGAATCAGGGACACAGTAGACTCCCTAATTCTAGCAGTAGATGGCACCCTTAAGGTTGACTCTGATGACAAGCCGCCCACACGGAAAGTGTTGGTTAAACGTACTTAACCAGCTCCTCGGGTCTTCTCTTACCTAGAACACTTTGACGACATCTTTGCCAAGGAATGGCTACACCCAGAGATGCGCTTTCAATCCAGAAAGCATCTAGAGGCTCTTTATCCCTTCTCTCAGGACGTTCTCGAAAAGTGGACCACCTCACCAGCAGTGGAACCCCCAGTGTCACGTCTAGCTACTAACACCATCCTACCTCTGGCAGACGGCGCTTCCCTTAAAGAAGGACACATTGAGGCCATGGCGAAATCTGCTTTCGAAGCCTCGGGCGCTTCTCTTTGCCCTTCATTCGCAGCCACCTGGGTCTCCCTGGCTGTGACCTCCTGGGCCAAGAACCTCCGTAGGGGTATTCTGTCCCAAGCACCTCCCGCGGAACTAGCGGGCCTGGCTGATCAGATCGCTCAGGCGGGAAAATACATCGCCACAGCTTGCCTCGATGCCGCATCCTGCGGCGCCCAGACCTCTGGCAACATGTTATCCATTCGCAGGGTCCTTTGGCTGAAGGCCTGGAATGCCGATTCAGCCTCTAAAACATCACTCGCCGATCTCTACTTCAAGGGCTCTCTCCTATTCGGCGATAACTTTGATAAAATCATATTGGATGCCACCGGCGGGAAAAATACCTCCCTTCCGCAGACAAAACGCAAACGGACAATCCCTAAGAAGAGAAATTTCCAATTTCGTTCCTTTCGTCCCTCAGCGTCCAAATCCTCCAATCGGCGAGACAGCTCCCCAGCCCGCCAGGACAGAAAAAGGCCCTCCTACAAGCCCGCACCTTCCTGGCGCCCTCGTAACACACACATTCGACCCTCTGGTTCCCGGGTCAATCGCTCATGACACCAACCCCAACCTCGGGGCCGCCTCAGAGCCTTCCAGTCAGTTTGACTATCAGTAATCAACGACGCCTGGGTCCGAGACTTCGTCTCAGTGGGGTACAAGATCGAATTTTCTTCTTTTCCCCCAAGACCGTTTTTTTTTTTCTATCCCGGCCACCGAAAGACCCCAAACTCATCTCCAGCTTTCACCAAGCCATTTCTTCCCTCGAGGAAGCAAGCGTTATCATCCCCGTTCCAAAGCATCAACACTTTTTGGGATTTTACTCCAATCTTTTTGTGGTTCCAAAAAAGGGAGGCTCCATTCGCCCCATTTTGGACTTGAAGCTTCTCAACACCAAGCACAGGTTGAGACACTTCAGGATGGAGTTCCTTCATTCAGTAATAGCATCTATGGAACCAGGAGAATTCATGGCCTCCATAGACATCCAGGACGCCTACCTCCACGTTCCCATCCTTGCGTCTCACCGACGATTCCTGTGCTTCGCAGTAGGGTCCCAACATTACTAGTTCACCGCTCTACCATTCGGCCTTGCCTCGGCTCCCCGGGTTTTTACAAAAATCATGGCAACAGTAGTGGCCATCCTTTGGTCCACGGGAATTCTAGCAATACCCTACTTGGACAACATCCTGATAAAAGCTCCCTCTCGCTCAGGGTATCTCGAACACCTGCAAATATCTCTGGATTCTCTCCGTCGCCTGGGCTGGATCATCAATGTCAAAAAGTCTTGCCATGTTCCGACTCAGCGGATCACCTTTCTGGGCATGATTTTCGACACGGCCCAGTCCCGCATTTTTCTTCCCCCAGAGAAGCGTGCCGCCCTGCTGTCTGGGATTCACAATCTCAGGCAGCCCTCTCCTCGGACACTACGATTCTCTGAGGATTCTGGGCAGAATGATGGCCTCCATTGAAGCGGTTCCATTCGCCCAATTTCACACCAGGCCCCTCGATCGCTTTCTGCTGGCGACTTGGGACCACTCCCTCAGCAGTCTCGATCGCCCAGTCCACTTCTCCAGATCAGCGAGACAGTCACTCCTCTGGTGGATCGAGTGCCCCCTTCTCTCTTGCGGCAGATCGTTTCTCCCGATCACATGGACAATCATTTCCAGCGATGCCAGTCTTTGCAGTTGGGGCGCGATCTTTATCGGCCACACAGCACAGGGCACGTGGAGCTTCCAGGAAGCCTCCCTGCCCATAAATGTCCTAGAACTCAGGGCAATCCTTTGAGCCCTTCTGTACTGGCGATCCTACCTGACTCAAATCCTCCAATGGGCCGAGCTACACATTCCCACAATTTCAGCAATCCACATTCCAGGCGTGGACAACTGGGCGGCCGACTATCTCATTCGCGGGGGGTTGGACCAAGGAGAGTGGACCCTGAACCCAGAGGTATTCCACCAAATTTGCCTCAAATGGGGCTTCCCAGACGTAGACCTGATGGCCTCTAGGGACAATTATAAGCTCCGTCCCTTCGTCGCCAGGTCCAGGGATCCCCAGGCCCTCGACGCGGACGCTCTTGCGATTCCATGGGCCCAATTCTCCCTTATCTCTTTCCCTCCATCCCTCTCATTCCCAGGATTCTCAAGAAAATCCGAGCAGAAGGAGTAACTGTAATTCTCGTAGCTCCAGATTGGCTCAGACGGTTTTGATATGCAGAGGTAGTCAACCTCCTCGCGGACTCTCCATGGTCACTCCCCAATCTCCCGGACCTCTTGACTCAGGGTCCTTTTGAACACTTGAATTCTCAGTCGCTCAATTTAACGGCGTGGCTGTTGAAGCCGCGGTACTGAGATCGTCAGGTCTTTCTGAACAAGTCATCCAGACTGTTAAAAGCCAGGAAACCATCCTCATCACGCGCTTATCACCGCACGTGGAAGGCTTTTTTCCGATGGTGTGAGGACCCCAATCGTTCCCCAATGTTTTTTTTCCCTTCCATCTCTCCTGGCTTTTCTCCAGTCTGGCCTTGATGGACACCTATCCCTTAGCTATCTGAAAGGCCAAGTATCGGCCCTTTCTGTACTTTTACAAAGGCAGCTCGCCTCACTTCTACAGATCATGACGTTCCTTCAAGGAGTGGCTCACATCTCCCCTCTGCTTCGACCCCCCTTGATCCCTGGGATCTGAATTTGGTACTGGATGTACTCCAAGATCTTCCATTCGAACCTCTACAAGAGATTAGTCTACCTCTCCTAACATGGATGGTCGCCTTCCTTGTGGCGATCACCTCCATTTGGAGGGTGTCGGGACTTGCGGCTCTCTCATGTCGTTCCCCTTACTTAATCTTCCATCAGGACAAAGTGGTACTTCGTCCCATATTGAAAAGTTCCTACCAAAGGTTGTCTCCTCTTTATACATCAATAAGGAGATTGTCCTACCCTCCCTTTGCCCAGCCCCATCTCATTCTCGAGAGAAGAGATTGCACAATCTGGATTTAGTCAGGGCTCTCCGTACCTACTTTTCACAAACCGCTTTCTTTCGACGAGTGGACTCCTTCTTTGTGGTCCCTCATGGTCCTTGCAAGGGTTTGGCAGCCTCTAAGGCTACAATTGCCCGGTGGATTCACTCCACTATCTCGGAGGCATACTGCATTAAACAGGTTCCTTGTCCATCCAGACTAAGGGCACATTCCACTAGAGCAGTGGGAGCTTCCTGGGCTGTCAGACATCAGGCTTCGGCAGCTCAGCTTTGCAAAGCGGCCACCTGGTCGTCAGTTCACACTTTTGTTAAATTTTACAAAGTTCATACTCAGGCATTTGCAGATGCCGTTCTAGGGCGCAAGATTCTACAGGCCGCCATGGTCTGAGTTCGCCCGAATACTTCTGTTATTACACCCACCCGACGGGACTGCTTTTGTACGTCCCAAGGTCTTCATGTGTCCCCCAATGAAGCGATTAATAAAACGGGATTTTTGGTACTCGCCGTAAAATCCTTTTCTTGGAGCTTCAATTGGGGGACACAGTTCCCTCCCTGTGTATATAGTTGAGCAAGTTGATGGTTTTATGGTTGCTCCTATTGCTATTCTCACTAAATGAGTTGCATTTGTGCCAGTAGGGGGTGTATACTGCTGGGGAGGAGTTGCTTTTCTGGTATTTTGCATAGTGTCAGCCTCCTGATGGCAGCAAGCATACACCCAAGGTCTTCCTGTGTCCTCCAATTGAAGCTCCAAGAAAAGGATTTTACGGTGAGTACCAAAAATTCCCTGTTTCGCAGATGTAGGAATGTTCTTTACATAAAATGTTGCAAACCCTCCAAAAAAAAAATGAAAATCATGGTTGTAATGCATCAAAACATGAAAAATGACACAGGGTGAATACTTTTGCAAGGCTCAGTGACCCGTCCTGCCAGCCCCAGCTACATACTACATTCTCCACCGCAAGGAAAATGAACCACGTGACTGGGATTGTGACAACTTTGTACATGTGTTTCACTGTTGTGATCTAGGAAAAGGCGGGTGACCCTGATATTTCTGTATCTTGGTTCAGGGGCGAAAAATGGAATCATCTTTAGCTATCACTTGACATTTCATTCATCTACTAAGACTTAAAGCGTTGTTCTAATTGAAGACTAAAGTTAAGTTCAAATGTCCAGTAATCATCTGTTAGAACAGATCCAGCAACAATGCATTGACAAAGAAGTTGTGCAGACACAGCTTTTATGGCCAGGGTCACACATACCATCCATTTTTGCCTTAGATCTGTTTTGTGGGATAATTTTTTTTTTTTTTTTGTTTTGTTTTTTTCTTTCTTTTCAAAGTCCGAAAACGCATATGCATTAAGGCATGTGTGTGTGCGTTTTTAAAAAACGCATGCTTTTTTTTTTTTTTTTCTTTTAACATGGGGCCCTATGGGAGACGCATGCATTAACACATGGCACATACAGGCACCATGCGTTAACGCATATGTGTTTTTGGTGAAAAAATGACTAAGTCCAAAAAATTCCAAAAAACGTCCAGGACCTCAGGGGGCACTATTGGCACCCTAAATAAAACTTATCTGTTTTTCTAAGGGCTTAAAAAGTAGATTGGCATGTGTGACCCTGGCCTATGTCTATTTTTACATTGTTTTTAATCTGGATGCAATTTTTTTTAACATTAAAGTCTATTGAAAATCAAATTGGTTAAAGGGGTTATCCGGGATTTTTTATTAAAAAAGAAAGTGCCCAAGCACTAACAGGCAGATAGCTGCCACCTTCCTGCTTGTTGTGTCTGGCACCGTCCTCCGCTGTTCATCCAGCATAGCGGGATAGACAGAGCAGAGGCAACTGCTTTTCCGCTCTGTTCTGCGGAAGTGGGTGCATAGCTGACGTCGCGCTGATTGACAGCCGGCTCCTAGCTTCCTGATTGGGGGAGCTGGCTGACAATTAGCATGGTGTCAGCTATGCGCCCATCTACAGAGTGAAGAAGCCGCTCCATCTGGAAACGTGACGTCACCAGAAGTGGCAAAATCGCCAGCAGGAGCGGTCTGTGAATGCTCTGTGTCAGCAGTGCATGGCGCTGGGCATTTAGCAGAACATACACATGGATCCGTTATTAAAACTGCACTGTGCTTACTTTCATTAAATCCTATATGTTGGAGAAAAATTGCCTTGTGATTTCACTAGAAGTTATGTATGGGCTTTTGCAGTTCTGGGAAGAGACTTTTTAAAAAATGGCTACATTTCTTTAAAATGTGTTGCATAGCTCTTACATGAATGACATTTTTTTTTCTTTTGTTTATTAAGTTATGGCAACCTTACAGTTGCCATCATCAAATTTAGGTAATCTGGCAAATCTTCCACCGGGAACCAAGCTCTACCTAACCACTAACAGCAAGAATACATCCGGAAAAGGAAAACTTCTGCTTATACCTCAAGGGGCAATTCTCCGAGCTGCCAGCACTGCCAGTAAGTGACAGAAGAGAACTGGCAATATTAACCTGAGCTATTATTCTACGTTAACACAAGATATCAGTTTAGGACTGTAAAGAGAATCTGTCACCACCTAACCTGAGAGCAGCATTATGTAGGGACAGATACCTTGATTCCAACAATGTGCACCTTGCCGTATTTTTTACTAAATCACTGTTTTATCAGCAGGAGATGATCACTAGAGAATTGCTAAATCTGCTGCTGTAAAGTCTTTTATCTCCATGACCTCTATATAAATACCCCCACCCCTCCCCCACAAGCCCCGCACTATGTGCACAAAAAGCTGCCAATCAGTGGTGTGTGAGGGATTATATAGAGCTCAGCGTTCACATAACTGGTAGATCTGCAGCAGATAAAATGGGGGATTTATGGAAACTTCAACAAGCAGTCCAATGAGTGACAGACATCACTGGAATCAGGATCTCTGCCCCTTTATCATGCTGCTCTTAGATGAGATAGGCAGAACACGGTGAGAGATTCCTTTAAAGATAGATATGAGAACTCCTTTTGAGAAGGCTTTCTGTTAAAGTTTGACTACAACTCTAATTTCCAGGATTTTAACTGCAAAAATAGCTCTATCTCACTCTACCCCCCTTCCTCTCCCTAGCGATCATCTGTTATCTATAGAAGCCATGTCTGGACAGAGTTACTCTGGCACTACATGGTGCATTTTTGCTCTGGAACATAAAGGGGCAGACATAAATCACCGGACTTCCCTCTAGAACAGTTGTTGTCCCCAAATATGGCACATGGATGGGAATTGTGGTCCTGAGGGAGGTAATATATAACCTTGTGTTGTATTAGCCAATAGATAACAACAAAAAAATTGAGGTTGAGAGTCCTCAGTGCTTGATACCTTTTTAATGTCTAAGTGAAAAGACAGTAATAAATATCAAGCTTTCCAGACTACTCCGATCTTCATCAGGTTTATAATAACACAAAATGTGAAGTCACATATTTATACATAACAGGGCTGTAAATAAGACGAGTGATGTGAAGCAGAACGATCAGTGTGGAAAGAGAAGAAACTGTAGGTGCAGTGAATATTGCAGCAGTTTATAGATAAGGAGGGTAAAGGTTTTAGTGTCCTCTGATTGGGGTCTGGTCCAGAGTTCTGATGCCCCCAAATGGTCTTAGGGGCGCATTCTTTAATTACACAACCTCTGTACATATATATATATAGTTTATTCAGAAAAACAATATGGACAGTGTATACTCTATTATAAGCAGAGTTCCTCAGCACATTTTTTATGCTGTAAAGCCCCCCCAGTTTACACTATAGTGAGTGTGCTGTGCTGTGGGTGGGGGACGGCTTTGGAGCGGTGACTGGAGGCTTGAGCCGGCTGCAGAGGCAGTGGGTGGTCATGTGGATCCACTCATTAGGCTACTGTAATATTCACTACTCTCCCCACCCATCGCCTCTCAGCACTGAAGCCGGCGCTGATAAGTGGGCAGGGGGTGGCGCATATTACATTACCTTAAGTAGCCGGCGTACATGATCACCAGTTGCAGCCAGGGGCGATCATGTGTGTGGATATCACTGCTTCCCATGCATCTTCTTTGGCGTGGGAAGCAGTTAGTATCCCGGTGGCTGACGATTTAACTCACCTCCTCATCGCGGCACTGCGACGTCTTGTGCCGGCATCTGATCATGTGAGCGGCGCACGACAGTGACATCATAAGAAGACAGGAGGATGCTGTGGTGCTGCAGTGGAGCTATAGGGAAGTGAATTAAATTGTTTATTTCTCCTTCGCCTCATTGGGGGACACAGACAGTCGGTGTTATGCTTCTGTCCACTAGGAGGCGACACTAGGCAAGATCTGAAAAAGATTAGGTGGCTCCTCCTCTGCAGTATACACCTTTTAGGCAGGCACTTGCCTCATCAGTTTTTGCTTAGTGTCGTTAGGAAGCACACATCCTTTTATTTTCTCTATTTTATTTTTTCTTTTTAATACTTTTTCACCCCTCAAGAGGATTCAAGATGGAAATAGCTCCTCACTCCTCAAGAGGATTCAACAATGGAAGGATTTACAACAGCCGGCACCCTCCCCAGACCCCACAGTTGGGACTCTGGGTTGGAGTCGATGCACACCATGCCTGCCCTAACATACTCTTTCCATGGCTCCCTGCAGTTGGGGATCTGGGTTGAAGTCGAGACTAACCAGGACTACTCCTTTCTCATCTCCCCACAGTTGGGGAGCTGGGTCGAAGTTGAGTCGGACCCAGGACTGCCCAGCAAAGAATCGTCCCCAAACCCCACACTTGGAGTCCCTGGGTTGCAGTGCTGGCCTCAGCTGTCCATCAGGCAACAAGGGACAGGCTCTCCTCCCCATCTCACCCCATAAGGGATTTTTGGGTCAAGGTATCCGGTATGTTGTGAAGCCCCGTTCGTTACAGGACCCTTCACTGGGTCCCGTTGTGCCACCGGCCAGAGAGAAACCGCTCACAATCTCCCCTCCAGGGCTCGGAGGTTGCCCTGGGACCCTGCGCAGCGGTTGCCACTACAGCGCTGCTCACCACCGGCTCCGTCCCCCTGCCTGCCCAGTCATCCCCCTGACAGCGGATGTGGCGGCACCTCCGCGCCGGCCTCCACATGTTTTCACGACCACATTTTAATCGAAGCCCCGGCTCCGGCCTAGCGCGGAACGTCTCCGCCAATACCTGCCCACTCCCCCAGGATAATGTCAACCGCATCATCAATGGAAGCGGGACCACTCCCTGGGTGCTTTTCGCTCACCGCGAGATCTCCACAGCGCCTTTTTTTCTGATTCGCCATATTTTCTCAGCGGTCACCAGTATAGCGCTGTTTTTTTCACAGGGGCACATATGCTCAGGCAAAGTGAGCTCAGCTAAAACTCGGATACCGTCTGTTAGCTTTTCAGCATATCCGGAGCCAAACATGAAAACCTCCATGGGCCGCAGGCATAGTCTATAACCATCCATAGATGATATGCAGAAATTTTTACCGATGGCCTTCCCAGTGCGTTACATAATGGTATGGAGCTTAACAGTTTCCTCTCTGCTGCAGCTCTCTATACTCTCTCGGACACATCGTAGAGCAGGAGGTACACTGGGCAGTACTCATGTTAAGGTTGGCTTGAGCACTGCTCCCCCCCCTTAGTTACCAACGGTCACAGACAGCAGTGATGAAGTTAATATCACAAACAGCAGCAAGGACATTATTATGTCTCTTGTTGGGCATGCGGGACTACTCTACCCAGTGGATGTACTACTCCACACTGGCAGGACCCCTATTTCTGTACCAGAGTCTACGACTGATGCCGCACTTCCCAGTACTCCCAATACATCTGATGGGGCAATTTTCCTATCCCTATCCATGTCACCATGGAAAATCCTTCCTTCACACTGATCTAAATCCTGCAGAGTCGTCCCACTCCCTGCACCACTGCAAAGGGAAGCCAGGAGAACATTGGTATCAAATGCGGGACGAAAAAGGTTCCATAGGACTCCTTCTCCACGTCCTCTCACAGCTCTGACTAGTCTCCCGCCAAGGCAAACCGACAAGGTTTCCTCTTGCCCAATATTTGTTTTTTTTAGGACCCTGAAGGTCCCTGAGCCAGACTCTTCAAGCACTCCGGCCATGATTACCACCTAGTCACGGCCGTTCACAAATACCGGACGTAACCAACCCCTTCTGAAACGCCAGACCACACGGTTGCCTTCAAGAGAGCTACACGTCCACACAAATGTTTGGCAGTTTTTCTTCAATTTCAAGGCAGTTCGTCACAAACAGACACTCCGGTCTCCTGTCTAGACACAGGACTCCCCTCTCTCTCTCTCTCTCTCTCTCTCTCTCTCTGATGGCTCTGCCATCAAAAATGCCTCAAGCCATCACGTGGAGCAGACGTCATTCGCTCCTGTTTTCAGTAGCAAGGCAATTATGACCTGGGCAGATATTCAGAATGCCACCCTGTACAAGTGAGATCCTGACCTACAGCTCCCTCAGCTAGCTGCGCAAAAATCATTGCAAGGGAGTATCTCGTACAGGCATCCCCTGCATACGACCAATTGCACGCTATTACGGCATCAACCGAATGAGTACTCTGACTACACAAGTCAAAGGCAGATGCGGCCTCTAAGAACTCCTTCGCGAGCCTTCTTTATCTTAGTGGCTGTCTATAAAAAATTCGCCGAAAGATGGACAAACTAATTACTAACACCACGAGAGGAAGGGGTACCCCCGCTTCACTCTCACCAGGCGCAGACTTATAGTTGCTCCCCTCATGTAAAGTCACGCCCTCCCATTAACCTAGGGGGCCCAGATTCCATAAATTTTCAGCCTTTATGATAGTCACTCCGAGTTTTTTCCTTCTGGGTAGGTGGCCGACCTTTTCCGTTTCTCACCATTTTTAGTTGACTCTTCTCTCTCTCCCTTACGGCTCCTCCATTAAGGACGCAACAGACCGTCAGGTGGAGCAAATGGCGCGCTCCGTCTTTGAAGTGACACGAGCATCATTATCTCCTTATACGGATATGACAGCGGCAGCCGGTCATCTTCCCCAGACCCCACAGTTGGGACTCTGGGTTGGAGTAGATGAATACCACGGCTATCCCTCAAACATCCTTCCTCAGCTCCCCACAGTTTGGTACCTGGCTCGAAGTTGAGACAATCCAGGCCTATCCAGCAATCCTACCCTGTCCCCTCAGTTGGGGCTCTGGGTCGAAGTGATAACCACATGCGGCTCCATCTCAACTCAGCTATTCCGAACTCCCATTTCTCACTTTGGCGTATGTTCTCTCCACACAATTAGCAATCCGAGAGGATTATTTCAGTTCGTTGCCGGCCCTTTGGACTCGCCATGTCTCAAAGGGTATTTATATAGTCATGAATGTGGTCATTACCATTTTTCCCTCACAAACAGTAATGCTCTCTCAGACCTGGACGATCTACTCATCAAAGCTCTTTACTTCAAAGACTGCGAAGGGAGCCGTCCTACTCCAGTTGACACCCTGGTTATTTTAGATGGAATGGTACATCTGTCCAACTCCTCTCCGGTTCCGAGCCTAACGCTCAAATTCCTGAGGATGTTTTTCAAAACTCCCCGCGGGTTACGTCCTCTTTCCTAAAGACAGGTACTGCGACCTCCTTTTTAGGGTACGGGCGGTCCTTCGTTCATCACCTTACACTCTCCATTTCGCGATGAGAGCTCTGGACAGGATAGTCGCGTCAATAGTTGAGGTTCCCTCGCCCAACTATACCTCTGCCTTGTCACCTAGCTGTTCTTACGGCCTTGGACACGAGCTCTTGCACTCTAGACAGGGCATTCAGTCTAATGGCGGCCACTCAGAGTTTCCTCCACCTGGTGGCTGCGCCTATCCTCCCCATCACAAGGGAGATCCTTCCTCCCGGATCACTAGGACGTATTAACCACCGACGTAGGCCTATCAAGCTGGGAAGCGTTGTATCATCACCACACTACTCAGGGCGGACGGTGCCCCTCGGAATACACCCTGTCCATCCATCTCCTGTAGATTTGCTCCATTTTTTTCTGGCACTACCACCTTTTCATTGGTTGCTAGCGGGACGTCATACCAGTCGGACAATACCACAACAGTAGCACAGGTCAATCGCCAGGGAGATACCTGCAGCAGACAGGAGATGCGTGAGGTGGATCCATCCTTTGCTGAGCCCAATCGATCCGGTCTGCTTTTTCGGCAGTTCACTTCCAGGTATCGACATGGCTCAACCCGCAATCCCTAGGAGCGACTGTCCTAGTCCACTCCTAGACGTGGTTTCATCTTCCTTACATCTTTCTCCCTCCACCTTTCCTATCCAGAGGATGATCAAATCAGCAGGCGTTCCAGTCATCCTCACGGCCCCGGATTAGCCCTTGCATGCCTGGTATACTGGCCTGGTTCACCTCGCCGCCGTCGTCCCCTGGTGTCTTTCAGACTGTCCAGACCTTCTCTTCCAGACTTCAATTTACCACTAGAATACGAGAACCTCATCTTGACGGCATGTCTCTTTAGACCTGGCATCCTTTTTTGACTCGGGGGAGGTTGTTACATCGAATCTGCTAGTGAGAAAACCTGCTTCTGTTCACATTTCTTACCGCACTTGGAAGATTTCCTTTGCATGTTACAACCCTCAGGTCCAACCACCTCTTCTCTTTTCGTTACCAAACATTTTAGGCTTCTTTCAATCTGGTCTAGTTGCCGGCCTCTCTCTCTCTGTTCCCTCAAGGGACAATTTCCCGCACTATCAGTACTGATCCAGTGCCGCTTCGCAGCTCAGCCTCAAATTAAGGCCATTGTCCAGGAAGTTCCCGTCTGGTCCCTCCTCACACTCCGCCGTGGGAGGCATGGGATCTCAACCTGGTCTTAGAAGCACCACAAACCAGCCACCCTTTGAGCCCTCAAAGGGGTTTCCCCTCCACCTTCTTTACCAGAAAGTTGTGGTTCTGGTGGCAATTACTTCTATTCCTACAGTCTCTGAACTCGCTGCGCTCTCCTGCAAGGTACCTGACTTGGTGTTTCACCGAGATACAGTGTCGCTTTGACCAGTGCAGTCATTCCTTTCGGAGGTGGTCTCATCATTCCACCTAAACGAAGAGATTTGTTTGTACCATCCTTTTGCCTGACACAGATGATTGTGTAGTGCAAACTCTACACACACTTGATTTGGTTCGAGCTTTTCGGATCTACGGGTCCAGAACGGCACCTTTCAGGACATCTGACTCTCTCTTCATCCTCTCAGAAGTGCACCGAAAACGGCATGCCAGCATCCACGGCCACTTTAGAAAGATGGATTAGAACCACTACTCAAGAAGTCTATCAGTCGTGAAACTTGCCGATTCCTTCAGGCATAAAGGCGCATTCCACTCGCGCGGTCGAGGCCTCCTGTGCCATTCAGCACTAGGCATATGCACAACAGGTGTGCAAGGCAGCTACCTGATTCAGCCTTCACTCTTTAGTGAAGCATTACAGCGTTCATATCCAAGCTTCGGCAGATGCGAATCTGGGTGGACGCACCACCTTGTGAGGTGCATGTCTTTTATATAAGTTTGACGTTCTCTCCCACCCAGGGACTGCTTTAGGACATCCCACGGTCTGTCCCCCAATGAGGCGAAGGAGAAAAGGAGATTTTTGTGTACTCACCATAAAATCCTTTTCTCTTAGCCTCTAATTGGGGGACACAGTACCCTCCCTATTGCTGTATTGGGCTTTGTAGCATTCTTTACGGTTCCTTAATTTACTATAAAGTTGCCTCTTTCTTCTATAGGCTTACTTATTCATTGCTTTACTTCTACTGCTTTAAGCACAAAACTGGTGAGGCAAGTGCCTGCCTTAGGGGTGTATACTGCAGAGGAGGAGCCATTTAATCTTTTTCAGATCTTGCCTAGTGTTGCCTCCTAGTGGACAGCAGCATAACACCCATGGTCTGTGTCCCCCAATTAGAGGCTAAGAGAAAAGGATTTTATGGTGAGTACACAAAAATCTCCTTTTTTTTTTGTGTGGGCCAGGATGGGGCCCATATGCCATGATGAGGGGCGATATACCAGGATGGAGAGCTGCTGCATTTCACACCCTAGGCTTATACTCAAGTCAATAAGTATTCCCAGTGTTTAGTTGTAAAATTAGGGGCCTCGGCTTATACTCAAGTATATGGGGTATGTATATGTGTGTGTATATGTACACTGTGTTCCAAATTATTATGCAAATGTTCTTTTTCTCTGATTTTTCTAAATGGTTGGTGCAAATGACAGTCAGTATAATAAGTCATCACCTGTTAGAGTATACATCAAATTTTATTGAAGAAATCTCCCTATGATAACAGTATAATTTCAAAACTAAAAAAAATCTCTAAAAGCACTGTTCCAAATGATTACGTACAGTAGAGTTTCTAAATATTTGATATGTTTGAAAGAACTGAAAATGCTCATTTGTTGAATTTGCAGCATTAACAGGTCACATTCACTGAAATAAAAAGCTATTTAACTCAAAAGCATCCTAACAGGTCAAGTTACATGGAACCCTACTTTGATATCACCTTCAAAATTCTAGCATCCATTGTTATTGTGAGTTTCTGGAGAGTTTGTGCTTGTATTTCTTTGGATGATGTCAGAATAGCCTCCCAGAGCTGCTGTTTTTATGTGAACTGCCTCCCACCCTCATAGATCTTTTGCTTGATTATACTCCTAAGGTTCTCTATAGGGTTGAGGTCAGGGGAAGATTGTGGCCACACCATGAGTTTATCTCCTTTTATGCCCATAGCAGCCAATGGTACAGAGGTATTCTTTACCAAAAAAGGGAGGCGGAGAGAAGGAGTGCGTTTCCAAACAATTTTGTTTATATCAGCATGCTGATATAAACGAAATTTTTTTTAAACGCACTCCTTCTCTCCGCTCCCTTTTTTGGTAATTTGACTCATTGGAGTTTGTGTGACTACGGCAATTTTATGTTGCCTGTGGTCTAAGTACAGATTGTATGGAACTGTTTGTTACAGAGGTATTCTTTGTAGCATGAGATGGTGCATTGACAGGCATGAGAATGATTTTGCTCCTAGAGGCACATTTTTGCTTTTTGTACCATGGAAGAAAGTTCTCAGTTGGAAACTCTATATACTTTGCAGAGGTCATTTTCACACCTTCAGGAACCTTAAAGGGGCCTACCAGCTGTTTCCCAATGATTCCAGCCCAAAACATGACTCCTCCACCTCCTTGCTGACGTCGCAGCCTTGTTGGGACATGGTGGCATCCACCAACCATCCACTACTCTATTCATCTGGACCATCCAGGGTTGTTCGGCACTCATCAGTAAACAAGACTGGTTGAAAATTAGTCTTCATGTATATCTGGGCCCACTGCAACTATTTCTGCTTGTGAGCACTGTTTAGGGGTGGCCGAATAGTAGGTTTATGCACCAGAGCAAGCCTTTGAAGGATCCTACACCTTGAGGTTCAAGGGTCTCCAGTGGCACCAGCAGCTTCAAATATCTGTTTGTTGGTTTGTAAGGCCTTTTTAGCAGCTGCTCTCTTAACACCAACACGTCTGTGCTCAGAATCAGCCACAAATATCTTCACAAAACAATGATCACGCTTACGTTTTCGTGCAATATCAAATGTTTTCATCCCTTGTACAAGGCATTGCACTATTTGTTGTTTTTCGGCTGCAGGAGATCCTTTTTCTTTCCCATGTTACTTGAAAACTGTGGCCTGCGTAATATTGTGGAACACCCAGTTTTCCTTTTATTGGGCTCACCTGCCAAACTAATTATCACAGGTATCAGAGATTGATTTCAATGATCCAAAGAACCTGAGACACAATACCATCAATGGGTTTCATTGAAAAAAAATAAATAAATAACCCCATGACACTTAAAACCAATTTGCATAATAATTTGGAACACAGTGTATATATAATGTTATGGAGGATTTGGAATCAGTTGATTATACTCAGTCTTTCTGCTGATATGACCTGCGATCTTGGGCAGCTTTTTGTATGTAGTCATTATCTAATGTCATCTCTAGTTAGTACCCATACCCATGTAAACAGGGTTACGGTCTGGTTTCCTCACATTCCTGGAAGTTAGGAACGTGTTCTCTTGTATTAAGCATGGTAATATAGGGATCTGGGCCTTCTCTGATGATACTACTACATAGGCCTTGGCCCAGTATTAAAACTATGCTACTAAACAAGATTCTTGAGCGAAAAAAAACTGCAACACTCATTCCATCAGTGTACACAGTTGCAAAGCCAAACAACAATTGTAGCACTAAAAAAGAGAAGCTGCACTCTGCTCTGACCGTAAAAATGTACAAAATTATTTCAGTTTAGCAAAAATACTAAAATTGAGACACTTGGCTTGAAAAATATGGCCATATCATTAAACCGCCCAGTTGCCACGTCTGAGGTGTGTCTCTTGGACTGAGTCCCTAACCTTCAATTTCTGCCTCTACTTGTGTTAAAACCTCTTATGTATGCAAGTTAAAAGTGACAACAGAACAGTATCACGGGCCAACAGGGCGGGGGAAGGGATGCCAGCAATGGGCATTGAACCCACATTATATACTAGGAAAAAACTACAACACTCATCTCAGTGTGCACAGGTGCAAAGCCAAACAACAATTGTAGCACTAAAAAGAGGAACTGCACTCTGCTCTGACTATAAAAATGTACAAAATTATTTCAGTTTAGCAAAAATACAAAAATTGAGACACTTGGCTTGAAAAATATGGCCATATACATTAAACCGCCCAGTCGCCACGTCGAGGCGTGTCTCTTGGCCTGGGTCCTTAACCTTCAATTTCTGCCTCTGCCTGGGTTAAAACCAAGATTCTTACCTTCAACTTTATAATGTGTTTTTTCAGATCTCCAGTCAGGTGCATCTACAAGTGGCGGCTCGGGCACAGGGAATGCTACTTCTGGTTACCTCAGCACCTCACGTACACATCCTACATCCTAAAACAGACTCCTCAGGTAGGTATATGGCTGATAATCCTCAAAAAGAAGTTGTCTCAGTAGTGTGTTTCCTTGCATTAATGGCCCTCCTAAATGCTCGCTGGGCAATGAGTGACATCACAGCAATATTAACTTGTAAAAGTCTGTGATGTAGTTACCTGTACTGCATTTGAGACTGGTGGAGCGGATAGGCTATGTCTAAATGACTTGACTAGGAATCATGATAGGCTGCACTGACATGATAGGCGTTTTTAGGGAGCGCCTGAAACTAAGTTGTGGATAGACCTAATTTCTTGGGGTAGAGCATTCCAGAGAATTGGTAGCTCGGGAGAAGTCTTGGAGCCGGAGTGGGAGGTTTGGATTAATGCAGGAGTCTAAAGTCACTTCCAGAGCGAAGAGAACGGGTGTGGTGATAAAGAGGAAGGTAGACCAGGTAGGGAGGTGATCCACTTGTCGGTGAGAACAAGCAGTTTGAATTGGATCCTATAGTGTATAGGCAGCCAGTGCAATGACTGGCATAGAGCGGAAGTGTCTGAGTAACGGTTAGCTAGATAGGCGATCCTAGCTGTTGCACTAAGGATGGACTGGAGAGGGGAAAGCCTAGTGAGAGGGAGGCCAATAGTCAAGGCGGGAGAGAATTAGGGCCACAATGAGGGTTTTTGTTGTTTCTATGGTGAGAAAGGGGCAGATTCTAGAGCTGTTCTTAAGGTTCAAGCAGCAAGAGCGGGCGAGAGATTGTATATATGGGGTGAAGAAAAGATCCACGTCAAACATAAGACTCAGACAGCAAGCCTGCTGCCTAGGCGTTATCGTGGAGCCACACACTAGAGAGAGATGTCAGATTTAGGGAGGTTAGTGGAGGGTGGGAGCAGAAGGAGTTCACAGTTTTGGAAAGGTTGTGTTTCAGATAGAGCGCGGACATGATATTGGAAACTGCGGTTAAACAGTCATTGGTGTTGTTTATTACAGCGGGAGTAAGGTCAGGGGAAGAAGTGTATAGTTGTGTATCATCAGCATAAAGATGGTACTGAAAGCCAAATCTGCTGATGGTCCGTCCACTCGGGCCGTGTAGAGAAAGGAGAGGTCCAAGGACTAAACCCTGAGGGACTCCAATAGTGAGAGAAAGAGGAAAAGAGGTGGAGCCAGCAAATATACACTGAACGGACAGAGAGCGATAGGAAGAGAACCAGAAGAGAGCAGTATCTAACTCACGTTTCTGAAGTGAGACCAGCACAACCCTCCTGTGCTCGGGTGCCGTCGGTCATAGATTTCCACTCTGCAGTCCCTGCAGGATCCTGTGTCCCACGCTGTGTCCAGGCAGCCCTCCGGTGCACGCTTCCTTGTACTAAGGTACGTCACTTCCAGTACATTAAGATAGATGAAGCCGCACACGTTCGGTATATGCTCAATCCTTTATTCAGCCAGTCGCTGGTACAACGGCCGTTTCGCTACTGCAAGTGGAGCTTCAATTGGTACAATCCTCAGTCTGAGCAGTGTTTGAAGGAGGAGGGGAAGGTGCCAGAAGAAATAGAGAGATTGATGATTTTGGTTAGGTGAGTGGTGACCACCAGGAGAGAGAGACTGGAGTAAGTGTGAGGGAGTGGGGTCAGTGGTGCATGTAGTGGGACGAGAGGAAGAGAAGAGCTTGGAGACTTCTGTGACTTTGTCAAATGTGAAGAGTGAGGCAAAGGAGATGTGGGTTGGAATGGGGGTAGCATCGCTTAGGGGCTGAGAGCTGATTTCCTGATGGATGTTTTCTATTTTCTCTCTGAAGTAAAGAGTCGGATCATCAGCACAGAAGTCAGAGATAGGGGCCTGCACTTTAGGACTGAGGAGAAAGTGAAATGTGTCAGAGTTTCTTTGGGTTGTTCGATAGTGAGATCATCAGGGCGGTGAAGTAGGTCTGTTTGGCAAGGTGAAGTGCAGAATTGTACGTTCTCAGCATAAATTTATATCAGTGAATGAAGTTTTCTGGTGTGCGGGTTTTCCTCTATAGGCGTGTTCAGCACTTCTAGAGCATCACTGGAGGAATCGAGTTTGTGATGTGAGCCAGGGCTGTTTTATTCTGTGTTTGGAGGTTCTGTGGGTGAGGGGCGCTACTTGGTCCAGGGTGCTTCTGAGAGTAGTGATTCACAGCCAGATCAAGACAGGAGAATGAGGAGATTGGGGACAGGGATGAGAGAATGGAGTCTGTGAATGTATGAGGGTTAATGACCTGTAGATTTCTGAATGTGTGATATGTAGGGGTGCGCTTGGGTGGGCGAGGATTTGTGAGCGTGAAGGAGAGAATGTGATCAGAGAGAGGAAGAGGCGAGTTATCTAAGGAGGAGGTTCAACAGAGCCGGACAAAGACCAGGTCAAGGGTGTTACCATCTTTGTGTGTCTCAGAGTTTGAGAGCTGTGAGAGGCCAGGAGATGTTGTTAGAGATAGGAGCTGGGATTCAGATAGAGAGATGGGGCTGTTTATGGGGATGTTAAAGTCTCCCAGAATAAGGGTTGGTAATTCTGAGGACATGAAGTGTGACAGCCACGCGGTAAAATGGTCGAGGAACTGGGTGGGTGACCCTGGGAAGGGGATGGAAGAGCCTGATGGTGTGGACCTCAAAAGAAGGGAATGAGAGTGAAGGCACTGGGGATGACCTGAAAAGTACATTGTGGGGACAGGAGTAGGCTGACTCCACCATCATGTCTGTTCCCAGGTTTCGGGGAATGGGAAAATGTAAGCCGCCATAAGAAATAGCGACAGGAGAAACAGTGTGTGAGTCCTGGATCCAGTTTTCAGTGAGTGCGAGCAGATTAGGAGAGTTAGTGAGAAAGTAGTTGTGGATAAAGGGAAGCTTTTTGCATACAGACCGTGGATTCCAGAGAGCGCAGTTAAAAGAAGGAGATAAAGGTGTGCAAGTAATGTTGATAAGGTTAGTAGAGTTTCTATGTGAGGTGGGGGAGGGTTTGAAGTTGGCAGAGGGTGGACCAGGATTGGGAGAGATATCACCTGACAGGAGCAGCAGTAAGAAGAGAAAGAACAGATAGTTTTTGGAATTGTGACATTGTCTATGATGCAATTCTCTGGAATAAGATGGAGATTATTCAGTACGGTGCAGAGTATGGGAGCTGTACATAGCAGAGGGAAGGAGAGAGGGGTTTATGTGGATGAGGGTGATGGAGGGGGGATGGGGCAGTGAAAGTGAATGGCAAAGGCACATAGGAAGATAGACATTGAAATAAAGGACATTGTTAAAAGTGAGAGTGAAAGAGAGTGGGTTACCTGACTCCTGCTCCTATCCTGTCTATCCTATCCTGTCTATCCTATCCTGTCTATCCTATCCTGTCTATCCTATCCTGTCTATCCTATCCTGTCTATCCTATCCTGTCTATCCTATCCTGTCTATCCTATCCTGTCTATCATATCCTGTCCTAACTTATTTTATTTCTATCTTGATAAGATAGAATATTTTAAGATAGGACAGAATTTCTTATTCAATTCTAATCTTAAAATATTCTATCATACCAAGAGAGAATAGAATAAGATAGGATGGAATAGAATAAGATGGGATGGAACAGAATAGAATAAGATGGGATGTGTTGAGTTGATTAGAGCTCCCTCCAGTGGTTGTTGCTAGTGATGCAGCTGACTGTGTGGGTTTCACAGGTGATGGGGATTAGCAATCTGGTTCTTGGAGCATATAATGGTTGGAAGTTGATCATTCCTTGCCAGTTGTCTTTTGTTCCTGGAGGAGCTCACATCTCTCTGGTTTCTTCTGCTCTGTGGAGATCTTTGCAGGATAAGTGAATGGTTTTTTTATATTGTGTGGCACACTTTTGTGTGCTTAAGGTTCTGCTTATGTTTTGTCTTATTCTGAGCTGTGGGTTTGCTATCTAGTTTGTATATTTGTTTATCTGCTCCCAGATAGGAGGTTTTCTTCCTAGGAATTTTACCACTCACTATTATCTGTTATTTCCAGTTCTGCTGGCATTTGATTCATAGAAGTCTGCTGATATAGAGTTCGCCGAGTCTCAGTGACTCAGGATAATTTTTGTACTATCTGCTGCTGGTGGTTTTTGATAGTGTTTTATACTGACCGCAGTAGTATTCTATCCTGTCTTTCCTATATAGCTAGTGTGGCCTCTTTTGCTAAACCTTATACTCTGCCTGTGTTTGTTTTTCTGTCTCTTGTTTCCCAGTTAATATCTGTGGGGGGCTTGCTATTCTTTTGGGGGTCTGCTCTGAGGCAAGATAGCTTTTCCTACATCCATCTTTAGGAGCAGTTAGTTCTCCGGCTGTGCAGAGGTGTCTAGGTCTCTTTAGTTACATCCTACGGCTACTTCTAATTGCGGTGTGTAGTCAGGGATTGCGGTCAGTACAGTTTTCAACGACTTCTACGGAATCTGAATGTTTCTCCTGAGTCATTGGTTCATAACAGGGATGGAACAGAATAGAATAAGATGGGATGGGATGGAATAGAATAGACTAAGATGGGATGGAATAGAATAGAAAAAGATGGGATGGTACAGAATAGAATAAGATGGGATGGAATAGAATAGAATACATTATGATGGAATAGTATTTTTTTATTGTATTCTATCCTATCTATCCTAGAGTGCAGCTTGAGGTTTCATCGGATTGCACTCAGTTTTTCTGCAGATGTGAACGCACCATTAGACTTAAGATACAACATGCCCAATTCTTCCTTTCCACTTCTCCACCTTTTGGGCAGAGTTGGGACACCCACATACACATTAATCAACAAGTCATCGGTTTTATGTAATGTGTATGGCCATTTTGTTAATAGATAATAAATAATTTTGACCAGACCAGAAAATAGTAAAATTGACCAGTTGTATCCTGTGCTGCGCCGCCACTGCTGCGGCTCCTGCCAGTATTTTACTTGGCTGCAGTGAATAAAATGCAGTCTTCACACATGACCACTGCAGCCAATCACTGCCCTCAGTGGTCTCATACCATACACTGCTGAGGCCAGTGATTGGGTCCAGCGTTCACATGAGAGCACCAAAGTACAGAGTCACTGGTTGGAGATGTAATTGGGGAGTAGACGTTCATTAGTCTTGTTCTTTTTTTTGTAATGCAAAAAATCCCATTTAGATGCTACTACAGTGTTATATTTACTTAATCCATGGCGACCTTCTATTTTAGAATGATAAACATTAGTCAGATGCAAAGTGAACATTTTAATATTTTAACACCAATAATTATGGGATATTTTATAATTTGTTTGGCAGGGAACATTTTTAGTTGGTCAGCCATCAGGACAGGCATCTGGAAAGCAAGTGGCCTCAAATGTGACAAGTCAAGGAAATGCCGGAGCCTCAACACAAGGACCGCAAACTCTGAAAATAAGCTCTGGACAGAAAGGCACCATTATTACACAGGTAAGAGGCCCATCAGTATGCCTCCAGCCTAGTTCATCAGTTTGTCTGTTCTAGAAGGTAACTGCCTCCTTAAAGATGTATTGTTTTCTTCATTTAATTTTTTTTTTAATTAATTTAAATAGATATAATATCTGTTCTCGCTTGTGTCTAGTATATTCATATGACTGTTTTTTAAAGCAAATCTCCAAATCCCCAACATAGACAGAAAACATGCCGACACCACCAGAGGGAGCACAGGGGGTAACTGCACACTGTTAAACATTGAACTCAATGTTAAGAAGGGGGTTGTCCACCTTTTGCTGCCGGGAGAGTTTGTACCTCTTTTATCTAGTCCTTTCAGCTGATTTATCACCACAGAATGCATTATAGTATTTTTTGGGGAAATTTGTAATTTGTGGGGAAAAGAAAGTGCCTGTAAAGTCAGAGTGCCAAATTTGTAATAAAACCCAAATTCAAAAATGATTTTTGGTCCCACATACCTACATTGTAGTACAAATAAAAAAATGAAATTGTTCCCAAAGATGAAAAACCAACCCATTTTAAGCTGCCATACTTTCTCTACACCATGTTCCAAATTATTATGCAAATGCTCTTTTTCTGATTTTCCAAAATGTCGGTGCAAATCACAGTCAGTGTAATAAAAGTCATCACCCGTTAGAGTATACATCAAATTTTATTGAAGAAATCTCCCAATGATAACAGTATAATCTTCAAAATTAAAAAAAAAACTCTAAATGCACTGTTCCAAATTATTAGGCACAGTAGAGTTTCTAAACATTTGATATGTTTGAAAGAACTGAAAATGCTCATTTGTTGAATTTGCAGCATTAGGAGGTCACATTCACTGAAATAAAAAGCTATTTAACTCCAAAACATGCTAACAGGCCAAGTTACACGTTAACATAGGAACCCTTCTTTGATCTCACCTTCACAATTCTTGCATCCATTGAACTTGTGAGTTTCTGGAGAGTTTCTGCTTGTATTTCTTTGCATGATGACAGAATAGCCTCCCAGAGCTGCTGTTTTGATGTGAACTGCCTCCCACCCTCATAGATTTTTTGCTTGATTATATTACAAAGGTTGTCTATAGGGTCGAGGTCAGGGGAAGATGGTGGCCACACCATGAATTTATCTCCTTTCTCTTTCGCCTCATTGGGGGACACAGACCGTGGGTGTTATGCTGATGATTTTGCTCCTGAAGGCACGTTTTTGCTTTTGGTATCATGGAAGAAAGTTCTCAGTCAGAAAATCTATATCCTTTGCAGAGGTCATTTTCACACCTTCAGGAATCTTAAAGGGCTCTACCAGCTGTTTCCCAATGATTCTGGCCCAAAACATGACACCGCCTCCTTGCTGATGTCGCAGCCTTGTTGGGACATGGTGGCCATCCACCAACCATCCACTACTCCATCCATCTGGACCATCCAGGGTTGTTCGGCACTCATCAGTAAACAAGACTGTTTGAAAATTAGTCGTCTTGTATATCTGGACCCACTGCAACTATTTCTGCTTGTGAGCACTGTTTAGGGGTGGCTGAATAGTAGGTTTATGCATATAGCAAGCCTTTGAAGGATCCTACACCTTGAGGTTCGAGGGACTCCAGAGGCACCAGCAGCTTTACATATCTGTTTGCTGGTTTGTAAGGCCTTTTTAGCAGCTGCTCTCTTATTCTGATGAACTTGCCTGGCAGAAACCACCTTCATTCTGCCTTTATCTGCACAAACACATCTGTGCTCAGAATCAACCACAAATCTCTTCACAGTACGATGATCACCCTTAAGTTTTCATGCAATATTTAATGTTGTCATCCCTTGTACAAGGCATTGCACTATTTGTTGTTTTTCGGCAGCAGAGAGATCCTTTTTCTCTCCCATGTTACTTGAAAACTGTGGCTTACTCAATATTGTGTGATGGTGGGGTTACACGTCCCGATATCGCGGCGATATCGGAGGCAACGGCGCGGGAGCGCGCATTTTTTCAGCCCTTTTCCCGATATCGCATCGGCGGTTTACACGCTGCGATATCGGGAAACAACGTCCCTCCGATGTGTACGCCCACCAACCCAGTAACGACCATTTAACATGGGAGTTAATGGGTGAGGTGCGAGTACACATCGGAGTTGGGCTGTCACACGCTGCGATGCCGCAACAACGGCCATGCGATATCGGGGAGTTGAATAGCTCGGCTATTCAACTCCGATATCGTTTTGGCATCGTTCCAGCATCGCGTTGTACACTCAAACCGTACAACGCGCACACGATATCGGGTCCAACTCGCGACCCACGTGACTTTTTGTCGGAGTTGGACGCCGATATCGCGGCGTGTAAACCCACCATAACACCCAGTTTTCCTTTTATTGGGCTCACCTGCCAAACTAATTATCACAGGTATCTGAGATTGATTTCAGTGATCCAAAGAAACCTGATGGCCACTTTACACACACCAACTTATCTGTCCAACTTCTGACCAACTTACTGGTTGCAGTGAAATCATGGACACATTGTTCCATTTGTACACAGCCACAAAATGGAGCAATGTGTCCATGATTTCACTGCAACCAGTAAGTTGGTCAGAAGTTGGACAGATAAGTTGGTGTGTGTAAAGTGGCCCTGAGACACAATTCCATCAATGGGTTTTATTGAAAAAATAATAATAAAAAAAACCCTATTACACTTAAAACCAATTTGCATAATAATTTGGAACATGGTGTGGTGAATGGTCAATGAAACCAAAATATGATTATTTTTACTTTTAAATCATTTTATAAAATAAGTAAAAATTCTGTGACCATTTCCATTAATTGTTTTATGTCACAATTTGCCTAAAATGAAGTAGTTACAAACCTCTTTCAAAATATTGGCAGTGTCCAAAGCAAACGTCATATCAAATTATACAGTTATCGTCTTTTCCTTTTCCATTGATATTTTTTATTTTATTATTTTTTTTTTTTTAATAATTTGACTTCAGGTTTATATGACCAATGATTTGTATAAATTTAAAAAGATAGAGACATACATTTCAAAGAAATCTTGCTTGCCAAATGAACCCCACTGCTCCCTCCTCTGCACCTCTGCTCCTACTTTGCACCCCTGCTCCTCCTCCGCTCCACTGCTGCTCCTCCTCCGCTCCACTGCTGCTCCTCCTCCGCTCCACTGCTGCTCCTCCTCCGCTTCACTGCTGCTCCTCCTCCGCTCCACTGCTGCTCCTCCTCCGCTCCACTGCTGATCCTCCTGCCCTCCACTGCTGATCCTCCTTCCCTCCACTGCTGCTCCTCCCCCTCCATTGCTGCTCCTCCCCCTCCATTGCTGCTCCTCCCCTCCATTGCTGCTCCTCTGCTCTTCCACCGCTCCCCCTCTGCTCCTCCACCGCTCCCCCTCTGCTCCTCCACCGCTCCCCCTCTGCTCCTCCACCGCTCCCCCTCTGCTCCTCGTCCGCTCCGCCACCGCTGCTCCTCGTCCGCTCCGCCACCGCTGCTCCTCGTCCGCTCCGCCACCACTGCTCCTCGTCCGCTGCTCCTCGTCCGCTCCGCCACCGCTGCTCCTCGTCCGCTGCTCCTCGTCCGCTCCGCCACCGCTGCTCCTCGTCCGCTCTGCTGCTGTTCTCCTTCCTTTCCTCTGCAGTCTTTCAGTGGCTATAGCAAGGACTGATGCATCACCACTGCTGCCAAAAAAAAGGCCACAATCCCCTTAAGAAATGTTTTAGTAAATACATTTATCTTACTCTATTGTCTGCAAAAAACATTTTTGTAGTTGGGATTAGTGTAAGAAGTAAGGAGATCCATAAAATGTTGCTACTTTTTGGTTGTGAATTTCATTTCAATCCTATTTCAGGCAAACAGTAGTTCATCTGGATTGGTAAAATTATCTGAAAATGTACTAAAGTCATTGCCAGTGACATCACAGCCACAGAAGGCTGGCACTACACTACTTAGGGTTGCAGGTGGTGTTATCACTGCAAGTAGCGCATCATTACCAACCTTGCCTGCAAATGGACCTGCACAACAGGTACAGCCACACAACCTCTGTAACTATCCTCTACTGTCCTCTGTATAGATATGTGATATCATAGTGACTGCTAATCTCAGGTAAATGATTCCTCATTCATCATAGGCCGCATTAAGACACTACTTTTTTGTTGTTTTTTTTTACGTATGAGAAAAACGGACTAAATATTTTGATCAGATTATGATGTAAGTGTCACGAGTCTTCCTCACACATGAAGAAAAAATAATTTCTCCATCTTCTCCATTCTGACAGTCCTTGAAAATCAGACCGTATTCGGCTGGCAGTTTTGTTTTGTTTTTTATCATAGACTTGCTTTGCTAATTTTTGCTTTGACCCTTGAATCATAATCTGATGTTTCTGCTCAATATTCTGCTGACCATGAAAAATCAGACATTTGAGTGGCCCCATAGACAATCACCGGTACACGTGCTATCATTGGAAAACACGGCTAGTATTCGTATGAGAAGGTTGAATGTGTGAATGAGGACATATCCAGCTTAAATTAACTGTATTCTAGACTGAAATCATTACTGGGTGACACAATTAGTTGTCAGATAATTTAGACACTTGGTTGTTAGAAGTCCCGGCATTCTGCAAACTCGTTTCTATGCAATCCAGGACCATGCTGCTTATTAATACAGCAGTACAAGGAGAAATTACCATTCAATCAAATATGTTGAAATCCACAAATGATGTAATAGTGGCTGCAGAAAGGAATTAAACATATTTGTTATTTATTTTTCTTTAACCTGTCTGTTGTGGAGATATTAGCAATCATTATATTTGCCACCTAATGAGTTAACTTTATCTTAAGGCCAAGTGTATGGGCGCACTGGCACTGAGAGGATTCACTGTTTCCTAACCGATCATGGACCACAGTTATGCGGTATGCATGTTCCCGGCCACTGTGTCCAGAGCCCCCGTCTAGTGGGCGCAGCCTCGCTTAATAGAAGTGTGTGGAGCAAGGCTATACCCAGGGCCAGCATTAGGAGGGGGGGCAGACTGGGCAGTTGCCCAGGCCCCCCAATCTCTTAGGGGCCCTCAAAGGAGCTGAACTTAAAATAGCAATAAAACAGTAAAAAATAAAAAAAATACACACATTTGGTATCGCTGCGTTTGTAAGAATCTAAGCTATCAATATACAAAGTAAATTAATCCAATTGGTAAATGGTGTAACGGGCAAAAAATAAAAACTCCAGAATTATGTTTTTTGGGCCACCACACTGTTACAATACAATGCAATAAAAGGCGAATAAAATGTTGTATCTGACTCCAAATGATATCAGTAAAAATGTCAGATCAGGGCACATAAAGTAATCCCTCATATAGCCCTGTATCTTCAAAAATTAAAACGTCATGGATCTCAGAAAATGGCGAATAAAGCAAATTTTTTTTCTTTTTCGCTCCATTGGGAGACCCAGACATTGGGTGTATAGCTTCCGCCTCCGGAGGACACACAAAGTATTACACTTAAAACAAGAAGTGTAACTCCTCCCCTACTGCCTATACACCCCCTCTAGGAGGAATCCCATCAGTTCTTAGCTTTGTGTTGAAGGAGGCACACCTGCACTCATGCACTCTCACTTAGTCTTACTCACTCTCCTTGGAGAGTGTCGGATGGAAGCAAAGAGGATCCTTAGGGACCCCCAGCATGTCTCCTTCCTCACCCTCGGGCAGAGGCGGTTGAGGTACCCTTGGGGTACGACGGGCTGGAGCCCTCATGCTGCGTTTTCCTTCTCCATCCCCTCGGGCCTCTGGAGAAGTGGGATCGGTACGGGCTCCCAGAACTTCTGGAGCTCTGACTCCATCCACAGCCCCTAGGGATCCTGTCGGCTGGTGTCGTGGACCACAGGGCTCGGTCCCCTGCACCTCATTAAGGTACTCTGGGAGTTATGCTTGCCCTGCCTGCCCTGCTGCAGCCCGGTCCATCCACCTGGGGAGGGAGTATGTGGACTCTGGTGACATTGTCCCTCTGTGTGTGCTCCCTCCAGGCTCTCATGCCCTCTTCAGTGGGCTCTTTAATGTGTGTGCTGCTGCTCACACTCTAGAGGGGCCCCTGGTGGTATTTTCCCGGTCCCTAGCGGCCTGCCACTGCAGCGCCGCGGGTTTCCCGGGGGTCGCTCGTACTACCGCGCTCGGGTGCTCCCGAGCGCGGGCCGGCGTTATAAATTTAGGCCCCGGCTTCATTGAGGCCTTGTTTTTCCTCCATGAGCCCGGGCTCCACTGGAGGCGGGCCCGGCCGCCTTTGGGGGCGGTCATGGAGCTCGGCCGCTCCCAGCCATGGCTTGCAGCATAGCCTGGCTGGGAGGGAGGGGAGTAGCCCTCCGGATTCCCGGGCTGCTAGGCCACGCCCACTCGCTCGGCTCCGGCGGCCATCTTATGTAGGGGCTGGAGACTGCTGCTCCCATACTCCCAGCGTCTCTCCTACACTCTGCAGCTGCCAGTAAAGAGCGGAGCATCCGGAGGGGGCACACACACTCCCTGGTCGGTCTGGTAAGTCACCACAGGTCTCCTGTTGGTGCCTTTCCTTCTCCTATTTCCCCCTCTGGCTGGTTTCCCTCTGGGAGGATTAATCCTAAGGGCGACATGTCTTCCACCAGGAGCAAAGCCCCTAGGGTGAAGGCATTTTACTCTTCTTGCACTGTCTGCAAGATTGCCCTGCCTGCTGGGTCTATTGACCCTCATTGCACTGTCTGCGCTTTACATGACTCTGTAGCTGCTCAGGGGGCCCCCCCAAGCTCTGCTACATCAGAGCCTTCCCCGAGTCAGGGGGACCAGGATGTCCCTCCTTGGACTGTAGCTTTTACTAGGACCTTTTCAGAGTCTTTTGCCCAGTCCATGACGGCTCTGACCAGGGTCTTGCAGGAATCTTTGCAGGCTGGTCACCGGGAAAGCGCCCCCGGTCCCTCTGCCTCACGCCGCAGGCACCTCAGCGAGTCGTCCCCTGCTGAGGGTGTGGATCCTGGAGACAATACAGGGGTCTCGGACGCAGATCCCTCTCCTCGGCCACCTAAACGCCCACGTAGAGCACTCTCTCCGGCCTCCTCTCTTCGCACGGAGCAGACTGAGGGTTCTCAGATTGAGGGGGCTGATGGTCAGGAGTCCGTGAGGCCCTCGGACGAGGCCTCAGAGGAGGATTCCTTCGTGGATGACTTGGTGTCCTCCATTAATACGGTATTGGATCTCACGGCTCCCCCTCCCGCGGTGGACACCTCGCTCTCAGAGGAACTGTATCAGTTCCTTCCTCCATCCAGACCCCGGGGATCTTTCTTTGATCATTCGAACTTTAGATCAACGGTTCAGACCCCCAGAGCTTGTCCTGACAAGCGCTTTTCCAAGAAACTGAAGGATACTCGGTATCCTTTTCCCTCTGACGTTGTGAAGGGTTGGTCGGCCTCTCCTAAGGTAGACCCCCCGGTCTCCAGGTTGTCGGCCAATACTGTCATGTCTGTTGCAGATGGCTCCTCTCTTAAGGACCCCACTGACCGACAGATTGAACTTCTGCAGAAGTCAATCTATGAAGCTACAGGAGCCTCGTTTGCCCCGGCTTTCGCTGCAGTTTGGGCTCTGCAGGCTGTTTCTGCCTGCTTGACAGAACTGAATGCGGTAGCTCAGGATCTTCCTGAGGTGACTACCCTTACTGCTCAAGCGTCTGCGTTTACTGACTACGCCTGATCGGCCGTCATGGAATCCGCCAGCCGTACTGCAGTGGCCTCGGCTAACTCTCTTGCAGCCCGCAGGATGCTGTGGCTGCGTGACTGGAAGGCTGATGCCACGTCCAAGAAATTTCTACAAGGCCTCCCGTTCGCGGGACACAGGCTCTTTGGCGAACAATTGGACGACATCATCAAGGAATCCACGGGTGGAAAGTCAACTTCTTTACCTCAGACCAAGGTACAGAAGTCTGGTCAGCGTCCGATGCACGCCAAGTTTCGTGCCTTTCGTCCCTCCTCAAAGACGTCGTCCTCCTCCTCCTCCCGTACGGACAGGGATCAGAAGTCAGGCCGGTTGTGGAGGTCCAAAAATCAACAAAGGAAGCCAGCCAGCGCTACAGCTGCCAAGGCGGCCTCTTCTTGACTCGCCGCCTCTCCCAGCAACATCCTTGGTCGGTGGCAGGCTCTCCCACTTTGGAGACATCTGGCGCTGCCAGATCCAAGACCAATGGGTAGTCGACGTCGTCACCCAAGGCTACAGAATAGAACTGACCTCACGTCCTCCGACTCGTTTCTGTCTCTCTTCGCCCCCGCCAACAAGGGCCTTGGCCTTTCGTCAGGCGCTGGACGCTTTGAGACGAGATGGGGTGGTGACCCAGGTTCCCTCCGGGGAACGATTCCGGGGGTTCTACTCGAACCTCTTCACGGTTCCCAAAAAGGACGGCTCGGTACGACCGGTTTTGGATCTCAAACTTTTCAACCGGCACGTGAAGGTCAGGTCATTCCGCATGGAATCTCTGCGGTCTGTGATAGCGTCTCTTTCTCAGGGGGACTTCCTAGCCTCAGTAGATGTCAAGGACGCCTATCTTCATGTCCCCATCGCTCCGGCACATCAGCGATGGCTGAGGTTCGCGGTAGGAGAGGAGCACTTTCAGTTCGTGGCTCTGCCCTTCGGCCTGGCCTCCGCACCAAGGGTCTTCACCAAGGTGATGGCGGCGATGGTGGCGGTTCTACATTCTCAGGGCCATGCAGTGACTCCGTACCTGGACGACCTTCTAGTCAGGGCCCCCTCTGCGGAGCAGTGTCAGCGGAGTCTCTCGATTACTCTAGACACGCTGCAGCACTTCGGGTGGTTGATCAACGTACCCAAGTCTGTTCTTCTGCCTGCTCAGTCCATAACTTATCTGGGCATGGAGTTTCATACTGCCCCGGCTCTGATCGTCCTTCCGGTCGACAAACAGATCTCGATCCAGGAGGAGGTCCAGTCTCTCATGCGGTCAGACTCCGTGTCCATCAGGCGTCTGATGCACGTTCTAGGGAAGATGGTGGCGACCATCGAAGCAGTGCCATTTGCGCAATTCCATCTCCGTCCGCTGCAATTGCAGATCTTGCGCGGATGGAACAAGAAGTCCTCCTCCCTCGACCAACACATCCCTCTGTTGTCGGACACGAAGGAGTCTCTTCGTTGGTGGCTGCTTCCCTCCTCCCTCTCTCGGGGCAGATCCTTTCTGCCCCCCTCTTGGTTGGTGGTGACCACGGACGCCAGTCTTCTAGGCTGGGGCGCCGTTTTTCTTCACCACCGGGCACAGGGCACCTGGACATGGCGGGAATCCTCCCTTCAGATCAACGTTCTGGAGATTCGGGCCATTTATTTGGCTCTTCTGGCTTTTCAGAGATTCCTGGCGGGGAATCCAATTCGGATACAATCCGACAACGCCACCGCGGTCGCTTACGTCAACCACCAGGGAGGCACTCGCAGTCCTCAGGCCCTTGCAGAAGTCCACCGTATCCTGCAGTGGGTCGAGGACAACGGCTCGTCCATCTCGGCAGTACATATTCCGGGAGTGGACAATTGGGAGGCCGACTATCTAAGTCGGCAAGGTATGGACCCAGGAGAATGGGCTCTTCACCCAGACGTCTTTCGCCACATCTGCGACAGATGGGGCACTCCAGATGTGGACCTCATGGCCTCTCGGTTGAACCACCAGGTCCCGCTGTTCATGTCTCGCTCGCGGGACAGCAGGGCGGTGGCGGCGGACGCTCTGGTCCAGGATTGGTCCAGGTTTCGTCTTCCGTACGTGTTTCCTCCAATTCCTCTATTACCCAGGGTTCTTCGGAAACTCAGGATGGAATGTCATCAAGCCCTGCTCATCGCCCCAGACTGGCCCAGGAGGGCCTGGTATCCGGATCTTCTACAGCTCTCGACGGGGATTCCGTGGAGGCTCCCTCTCCGGCCAGACCTTCTGTCTCAAGGGCCGTTCTTCCACCACAATTCAGCGGCCCTCAGCCTGACTTTGTGGCACTTGAAGACTGGTTGCTGACATCCAGTGGCTTTTCTTCGGAAGTCGCCGCAACCATGAGACAAGCCAGGAAACCTGCCTCGGCAACAATTTACCGTAGAGTCTGGAAGATTTTCTTTTCTTGGTGTCGTCTCCACAGAAAGTCCCCCTGGCCTTTCTCTCTTACAACCCTGCTTGCTTTTCTTCAGTCCGGGTTGACCAAGGGGTTGGCTCTCAGTTCCCTAAAGGGCCAGATCTCCGCTCTGTCTGTGCTTTTCAACAAGCGTCTGGCTAACCTGCCTCAGGTCAAGACGTTTGTGCAAGGGGCAAATCACATCGTGCCCCCCTACAGACGTCCTCTGGACCCATGGGACCTTAATATGGTTCTCGCGGCTTTGCAGAAGCCGCCTTTCGAACCCTTGAGGGAAGTGTCTCTCTTGAGACTTTCTCAGAAAGTGGCCTTTCTGGTGGCTATTACATCTTTGCGCAGAGTTTCGGAGCTGGCAGCTCTGTCCTGCAAATCTCCTTTCCTGGTAGTTCACCAGGATAAAGTGGTACTACGTCCTGTGGCGGAGTTTCTACCGAAGGTGCTGTCTCCGTTCCACCTGAATCAAGACATTGTCCTGCCATCTTTTTGTCCTAATCCGGTTCACCAGTATGAGAAGTCCCTCCATACTCTGGACCTGGTCAGAGCGGTCAGGATTTATATCTCCCGCACGGCTGCCTTTCGCCGCTCGGATGCCCTGTTCGTTCTCACGACGGGCAAGAAGAAAGGAACGCAGGCTTCCAAGTCCTCCTTGGCTCGGTGGATCAAGGCTCCCATTCAGGAAGCCTACATTCTCTCTGGTACACCTGTGCCGGCTGGGATTAAGGCACATTCCACAAGAGCTGTGGGTGCCTCGTGGGCCCTACGTCATCAGGCCACGGCGCAACAGGTGTGTCAGGCGGCCACTTGGTCTAGCCTGCACACCTTTACGAAACACTATCAGGTTCATGCATATGCTTCGGCTGAAGCTAATGTGGGTAGACGGATCCTTCAGGCGGCGGTTGCTCACATTTAAAGTTACTGTCTTGCTTGGGTCTCTTCCCACCCAGGGATAGCTTTTGGACATCCCAATGTCTGGGTCTCCCAATGGAGCGAAAAAGAAAAAGAGAATTTTGTTTACTTACCGTAAATTCTTTTTCTTCTAGCTCCTAATTGGGAGACCCAGAACCCACCCTGTTGGCCTTTGGGCGTTGTTCTTTTATGTGAGTGACTGGTGTTGTACATGTCGCTCTTTTGGCCCTGTTGGCCGACAATGTTTAACCGGACCTTTTGGTCTTGATGTGGGTTTTATCCTCCTTCCTGCTTGTGCACCGAACTGATGGGATTCCTCCTAGAGGGGGTGTATAGGCAGTAGGGGAGGAGTTACACTTCTTGTTTTAAGTGTAATACTTTGTGTGTCCTGCGGAGGCGGAAGCTATACACCCAATGTCTGGGTCTCCCAATTAGGAGCTAGAAGAAAAAGAATTTACGGTAAGTAAACAAAATTCTCTTTTTTTTTTTTTTTTTTTTTTTTTTTTTTCTTACAAATTTCTGTTTTTTTTTTATCATTGACCTTATTTATGATTTCTTATTCTGACCTAGATAATCAACTTATGAAGTCACTTTTACCATATAGTTAACATGATAGATAAAAAAAAAAAAATTGTGGAATTGCACTTTTTTTGCAATTTCAAAGCGCTTGGAATTTCTTTCTCATTCTCCAGTACATTTTGTGGTAGAATGAATGATGTAATTCAATAGTGCAACTCATCCCGCAAAAAACAAGCCCTTGTACGGCTATATGGAAGGAAAAATACAAATTTTCTGGCTCTTGGAAGAGGTGAGGAAAAAACAAAAACAAAAATCGCTCAGTGGTAAAAGTTTTAAAATCCTTGTAATTGCCATATAATAGCAGCAGGAGCGCCCCCCGCAGGCTTCAATATTCACATGTTCATGATGGGAGTAATTAGAGTTAGGGGTCCTCTTTAATTCCTACATTAGTAGACAGTTATCAAGCAGAATTTACAAGGCATTAAAGGGGATGTCCAGGATTAATAAAACTAAGTGGTTAGAGAGAGCGACTGTCCCTGGAGGAGCCGTCCTGTATGACACAGACAGACAATGATGGAATGGATGTGTGTGTCTGTGTGTGTGCTCAGTGCATACGTGTGTGTCTGTGTGTGTGCTCAGTGTATACGTGTGTGTCTGTGTGTGTGTGCTCGGTGTATATTTGTAATATATAGTGTTTGCGTCACATATTGTGCGTTGCATGTATGTAACATCCACATTTATAAATCCCAGCAGCACAGATTAGAGTTTCTAGGTGTAAACATTTCAGCAATCGCCCAACAAACGAGCAAAATGCGGCAGATCATCGGGTGATTAGATTGTTTATGGAGGAACAAAAATCTTTCCGCTCGACAGCACATCGCCTGCTGCAAACTGCAGAAGTGCTGCCGATAACATGAATCTGTAGAGGACAGATTGCTCTTCTGGTGATTGCTCTGCACCCATCATTCTTCATCATCCTGTGTAAAAAGGCCGGAAACAAGCGCTGAATGATGTGAATATTATAAATTGCACTAATTCACCAGTCTGAATTTGGTGCTTGTAAATGTAACCTATATGTCTGAGTGTGACGGTGCAATATGTGAGCATTTAGGGCCCACTTTAACCTTTTGCCAGAACCCCACTTTGCCTAAAACTGTCCCTGGCCGTACCCACTAGTCGGATGCGCCCCCTCCTTACAGTTGTATTGAGCAAGGCCGTGCCTACTAGTCTTGTTTTGCAGGGAACATGCATACCGCATAATTGAGGTCCGTTCCCGACTTAGAAACCGATGAATCCTCACAAGCACTCTGTGCGGGCGCTGGGAGAATTTACAATTGTGTAGTCATATAGTCACTGCAGAATTCTCATTTTAGACTGGACAACCCCTTTAAAGAATGTCAGGTTGTACACACACCACTTTGCTGAAGGGAATTGTAACATCCAGTTTTCAATATATTCGTTCACTTCCAAGAGCAATATTACTGCTTCTCTTTCCAAAAGTGTGTCTATGCTAGTGTTTGATGAGCACTGACTGCATAGGGGCACACTGTGTAGGCAAGGGGATTGGTAATGTCCAGTTGTCAATATTTTTCCAGAAGGGATAATAAATGAAAGACACATTGCAAAGATTAGAATTGTTGAGTTTCAGCTTTATTGTAGCCTTGAAAATGGCAGATAACCATATGTCCTAGAGCCGAAATTGTAAAGTACAGATGTCATAAAGTTATAAAATCCCTTGATTACCAGAAACTAGCTCATGAAGAACTAATGTGCAATAATTGAGCAGCGGCGTACATTTATGGGGCGCTCAGTGATCCTTCTCGTTACTAAACATTATATCTATTTCTTTGCTTCATTTGTCTGTCACCTTGTGTTCTTCAGGTTGTGGAAGGGCCAAGCAGCTCTTTACCATCTGTCCCGTCATCCAGTAAAACCCATGTCCAGCAACCCGCTGCAGCGCCAAACATCAGCCAAGTAAAGATAGTGGGGAGCAGTAGATCTGGTGCATTATCGGTGCCCATCCTCACATCGAGAACCACACTTAGCCCAGTCCCCAGCGCTGCTCTACTAACAGGTACTGTGACTGGTGCATGCTCTGTTCACTACTCCATTTACATAGAGCTGTATACTGTGTGTTTGGGCATCCTGGTCACAATTTTTGTTATTGCGTACAGCAAGTTGAAAATGGAATGATCTCTAAAAGGCATAAAGTTAAAGACACCTTTTCATTGTATTTTAGGCAAAAATAATAATTTTCATCTTTTACATTTTAAAAATTACAACAAGAACAATGGGCCTCTGCAAACGTTTGGGCACCCCACATGGTTAGTAGTATCTAGTAGCACCCCCTTTTGCAGTATCACCTTGTAAATGCTTTTTGTAGCAGCTAAGAGTGTTTCAATACTTGTCTGAGGGATTTTCATCCATTCTTCCTTGGAAAAGTCTTCACTGCTCTTTTGAGGTCTATCCACAGATAATCAATAATGTTTAAATCAGGGGATTGTGAGGATCATTAGAAAACCTTCAACTTGTGCCTTTTGAGGTAGTCTATCATTATCCATATGTAGAAACAATCCTCTTCTCAACTTCAGCTTTTTTTAAAGATGGTGTTATGTTTGCATCAAGAATTTGACATTTCATTAAAACCATTGTTCTCTCTAACACGTGAAATATTCCCTGTGCTGTTGGCTGCAACACAACCCCAAAGTATGATTGATCCACCTCCATGTTTAAAGGTTGGCGAGATGACCTTTTCTGAAATTCTGTGCCCTTTTTCTCCACACATACCTTTAATCATTGTGGCCATAGAGTTCTATTTTAACCTCATTGGTCCATAGGATTTGTTTCCAATGTGTATCAGGCTCGTTTAGATGTTCTTTTGCATATTTCTAAGGGTGAATTTAATGATAAGGACACAAGATTTTTTTTTTTTTTGTTCTGATGACTCTTCCATGAAGACCATATTTGTGCAGGTGACTCCGAACAGTAGAACAATGTAACACAACTCCAGAGTCTGCTAAATCTTCCTGAAGGTCTTCTGCAGTCAAGCGGCAGTTCTGATTTACCACTCTAGCAATCCTATGAGCAGCTGTCACTGAAAATGTGCTTGGTCTTCCAGACCTTATCTTGACCTCCACTGTTCCTGCTTAGCAGTTGCTTAGAAGAACCCATGCCTGCTGTTTTTAGCAGAAGGTTAGAGGAGGTTGGGTTTTTATAAAGGTGTGACATTTTTATCACCTGGCCTTTCCTAAACAAGATATTGAACAAGCCATAACCTTAACTGGCTAATTAAGGTTTGAAATTATGGTCAAAGTAATCTGAGCACACAATCTCCAAGGGTGCACAATCTTTCTCCTTTGCCTCATTGGGGGCACAGGACCATGAGTGTTATGCTGCTGTCCTCCTCCTCTGCAGTATACACCCCTGGAGCAGGCACTGCCTCACCAGTTTTTGCTTAGTGTCGTTAGGAGGCACACCTAAATTTTATTTTTCCTTTAATTTTTTGATTTTTAATTTTTTTCTTCTACAGAAGAAGAAAAGTGTGTCCCTGGTGAGACCCCCAGTATGCTCCTCCTCGGCCCCCCATTGTTGGGGGTGCTGGGCCGAAGTAGAGACATCCTTACACATGCCATCCTCCTTCCTCGGCATCCCACTGTTGGGGTGCTGGGTCGAAGTCAAGACATCCCAGCATACTATCCTCCTTCCTCATCTCCCCACTGATGGAAGCCTGAGTAGAAGTCGAGGCTACACAGCATCTCCATCAGTAAGAGTTTTCTGGAGCAACATAGTGGACAGCATCCTCCCTATTCACCTCATGGAGAATTAGGTTGAGGCACTTTGCAAGCACACTACTTCTCCACTTCCTGATGGGGCCGGTAGTTCGGCAACTACACACTGCTGGGGCAGGTGTTTGTGCGCAGGCTGAGGGCTCATTATCCACCAGGAGAACCAGTTTATACTGTGTTCTCCTGAGGGGGCTGGCATTCAAGCGTAATTGGAAGGCTGCATCTGGCACCAGGTTCGGCAGGGCTCCGTTCCGGTCCCCTGCCTGACTTCTGTGCCGGCCCGCCACCATTCCCGGCTACCACATCTAATTGAGGGCCCGGCTTTGGGCTTAGCACCAAACCGCTGCCTATTCCCCGGCCACCCCTCGGATGACACAGATGGCATCATAACAGGGGGCGGACCGGAGCTGCAGGGCGCCTCTCGCTCATTGCGAGAGCTGCTTCCGCGCCCTTTCTTCCCCCGCTCAGCCTCCTCCTCCTTCTTCACTCAGCGGCAGCCATTACAGAACCCACACCACTTCTGCAGCAACGCTGTCTACAGGCTGTCTGTCTCCAGGGGGCATAGGACTGGGCTGTAGCTGGGACACACTACAAGGTGGTAAGAGATTACCAGTGACAGTTTCACTGCTGTGGCAGCTTCTCCCCCTGCTTTCACCAGCGCAGGCACTGATTAAGCAGACACAATTTCATTACTGTGTCTGGCTCAAGTAGTAGAACAACCACCAGGGCTTTTAACTCATATTATGCCACCTGCACAGCTTGCAGGGCCCCTCTGCCTAGCGGATGTATGTCCCCAGTCTGTCAGAATTGCACCCAGGTTAATGTGACAGAACCCCTCATAGCCCTACTGTGGCGACTACCAGTGCACCTAATACCTGCACCAGAATGGGCCATTATTATGTCCCAATCTATGTCTCTAATCTATAGAACAGTTATCCTCGACATTACTCCAGGCTCTGCAGATTCACTCCTCTCCCTGCACCTCTGCCCAGCCTTCACAACCTACTCAGGATGACAGCACCGACCACGGATGTAGTACTGACCCGGCCCTATCCACCTCCACTTCAGGACGCAAACGGGTTCAAAGGTCGCCCTCTCCGGTGTCCTCTCGCAGTTCCAGGGCTTCCCCTACCCGGGAACGTCGCCCTGATTTCTAGGACTCTGAAGGCCCTTACGATTCCACTTCCGATCTGGATCTAGATGCATCCTTAGGCTTAGACCCACCAGATACTGAGGCTCTAGTCGAGGACTTAATTACCTCCATTAATCAGGTGTTGGATGTATCAGACCCTCCTTCCGATACGCCAGAGCACAAGGTCTTTTAAAAGAACCAAAAAAAACCTTATAAATATTTTGTGGAGCACCCTGACTTCCAGGAGATCCTTCAAAAGCATCGCTCACACCCTGAGAAGAGGTTTGGCAACCATAAAACTCTGGAAGAACGTTACCCCTTCTTACCGTCTGTAATCCAGGACTGGGCAGATGAAGTGGACCTCAAGTGGACCCTTCAGTCTCTTGACTAGCCGCACGGACGCTTCTTTCTCTGCCAGATAATTCCTCAATTAAAGCCGCAACGGACCGCCAAGTAGAACAGATGGCTCGATCAGTCTTCAAAGCCTCAGGGTCCTCATTGGCCCCAGCGTTCGCCTCAGTCTGGGCAGCCAAGGCCATCATGACCTGGGCAGGTAATTTACACACCGCTTTACGATCTACGGACGCTGACCCCTTACTGTCAGATCAAGCAGCACAAATATCTGTTACGGCAGGTTATTTACTACACGCGGCTCTGGACTCCGCAAATTGCGCAGCAGTGGCAACATCAAATGCCATTACAATTAGACGTGCCCACTGGTTACGTGAGTGGAAAGTGGATGCAGCTTCCAAGAAATCTCTCACAAGCCTTTATACCTTTTAGCGGCCGTTTATTTGGGGAAAAGTTGGATAAATTAATTTCGGGCACTACAGGAGGCAAAAGCACTTCTTTCCAGCAGTGAAAACCAAAACGACCCTTCAATCGACGTCAACAAACAAGATTCCAATCCTTTCGGAACTCATTCAGTTAGTCGGCCTCAAGACCGGTGCAGATGGGCAAGTCGTTTGCCACGTAGGGAGCGCTCGCAGACGATCCACAAATCGAACACAAACTGGCAGTCCCAATCTCGCCAGCCCAAGCCTAGGGGATCGAGATCCCATAGGTTATCCTCTTCATGACTCTTTCTCCGGAAAACACCCCACGAGTAGGCGGACGACTTTTACAATTTCGTTACATCTGGCTTCCTATTATAGAAGATAGGTGGGTTGCAGAACTGGCGTCTTCCGGGTACCATATAGAGTTTGTGTCCCGACCACCCAAACGATTCTTTCTATCTGTTGCCCCAAAACCACCATCCAAGGCCCCCGCCTTCTTCCAGGCAGTCGATTCACTTCTACAAACAGGAGTCATTGTGCCGATCCCTCAGGACGAGCGCTTCCACGGGTTCTACTCTAATCTATTCGTAGTCCCCAAGAAAGGAGGTTCGGCGAGACCCACTCTGGACTTGAAACAATTAAACAAATTTGTCCACGTACGACATTTGCACATGGAGTCTCTTCGCTCTATAATATCATCCATGGAAAGGGGGAATTTCTTGCCTCCATATATATACAGGTTGCGTACCTGCAAATTCCAATCTCGTCAGCTCATCAAAAGTTTCTCCAATTTGCAATTGGCCATGCCCACTACCAGTTTGTGGCTCTCCTGTTTGGACTTGCCACAGCTCCCAGAGTGTTCACTGAAAGTCGTCTCCAATCCCAAGTCAGTCCCTGATCTTTCTAGGTATGCAATTCAACACCTCCAGAGGTCTGGTGCTCCTTTCCCAATAAAGAGCACGGGCTCTCCGTCAAGGAGTTCGCACTCTTCTTCACCTGTCACCTCGGTCCTTCCGGTTGGCCATTAGAGTCCTAGGCAGTATGGTCGCAGCAATGGAAGCAGTTCCTTTTGCCCAGTTTCACCTCAGACCTCTCCAGCTAGCAATACTCCCACCCTGGGACAGGAGCCCCTTCTTCCTGGACAGGAAGTTTCCACTCTCAACGGCAACCAAATGCTCTCTCCACTGGTGGCTCAAACCGAACTCCCTGACTCGAGGGAAATCCTTTTTACCAGTTCATTGGAAAGTCCTAACCACCGATGCGAGCTTGACGAGATGGGGTGCGATGAATCGCTACCACAGGGCACAGGGACAATGGTCTCCAGTAGAATCGTCCATGCCTATCAACCTCCTAGAGATTCAAGCCATCTTCTTGGCGCTGAAAGCCTCCCATCGCTTCCAGGCGTGATTCCACGTCAGAATACAGTCGGACAGTGCCACGACTGTGGCATACGTCAATCACCTAGGAGGAACTCGCAGTGTCCAGGCAATGCGAGAAGTGCAACACATTCTCCACTGGGCGGAGTCAACAGGGTCAGTACTATCAGCTGTACACATACAGGGAATGGACAATTGGGAAGCAGACTTTCTCAGTCGACAAGGCATAGACTCGGGAGAGTGATCCCTGCATCCCGACGTCTTCCAACAAATTTGCCTTCGCTGGGGAACTAATGGCATCATGTCTCAATACCAAGGTCCCCAACTTCATGGCCAGGTCACACGATCCTCAGTCCCTGGGAGCAGATGCCCTGGTTCAGGATTGGATGCAATTCTAACTCCCCTACATATTTCCTCTTCTACCACTAATCCCCAGAGTGGTGCGGAAGATCAAGCAGGAGGGTGTTCCAATCATCCTCATAGCTCCAGACTGGCCCAACCTTGTACAGCTTGCAGCAGACGCTCTTTTGCACCTCCCAGATCATCCAGACCTTCTTTCTCAGGGCCCGTTTTACCACCAGAATTCAGGGGCACTAAATTTGTCGGCGTGGACCTTGAGACCTGGGTTTTAACCCAAGCAGGATTCTCACAGGACGTGATAGGCACCATGATCAGATCACGGAAACTGGCCTTGGCTCGGATTTATTATCACACCTGGAAGGCCTTTTTTGCCTGGTGCGCCTCCCGGGATTATTCTCCATTGCCTTATTCCCTACCTAGGGTATTTGGTTTTCTACAGTCGGGTCTGGAGGTTCTCTTAAGAGCCAGGTCTCAGCTCTCTCTGTGCTCTTTCAACAGCGCCTTGCGGTTAAGCCGAAGGTAAAAACGTTTCCTCAGGGAGTCTGACGACTGGCTTCCCCCATATAGAAGACCACTGGACACATGGGATCTCAACCTGGTACTAACTGCGTTGCAAGAACCACCTTTTGAGCCCCTTAGGGAAATTCCTCTCTGCCTTCTAACCCAGAAGGTGTTTTTCTTGTGGCAATCGCCTCTCTCCGCCGAGTGTCAGAATTAGCAGCACTCTCCTGCAGACCCGCTTTTTCACCAGGATAAGGTCGTACTCCGTCCGGTTCCGTCTTTTCTTCCAACGGTGGTATCCTCTTTCCATCTTAATGAGGAAATCTCCTTACCTTCCCTTTGCCCAGCACCGGTTCATCTGGTCGAGAAGGCTCTGCATACGTTGGACCTTGTCAGGACACTACGCATTTATGTGTCTAGGACGGCGCCTTTTCGGAAGTCTGACTCCCTCTTCCTTCTTCCAGAAGGCGGCCGGAAGGGCACTCCTGCTTCAAAAGCTACCCTGGCTAGATGGATCAGATCCACTATTCAGGATGCCTACAGGATCAAAAATTCACCACTTCCGGCCGGTATCAGAGCGCACTCTACTAGCGCGGTGGGGGCTTCCTGGGCCATTCGTCATCAGCACAACAAGTGTGGAAGGCGGCCACTTGGAGCAGCCTACACATGTTCACTAAAGACTACAGGGTTCATACCCAGTCCTCGGCAGATGCAAGTCTGGGGAGATGCATCGTCCAGGCGGCAGTAGTCCACCTGTAGGGGCCTATTTTTTCTAAACACTGCGTTCCATTGTTCTTTCCCACCCAGGGACTGCTTTGGGACATCCAATGGTCCTGTGTCCCCCAATGAGGCAAAGGAGAAAAGGAGATTTTTGTGTACTCACCGTAAAATCCTTTTCTCTTAGCCTCTAATTGGGGGACACAGGACTGTGGGTGTTATGCTGCTGTCCACTAGGAGGCGACACTAAGCAGAATCTGCAAAAGAGTTACAGTGGCTCCTACTCTGCAGTATAAAATTAATTTATTTTTGCCTAAAATACCAAAGGAAATGTGTCATCTATAAAATGTCTAAAAATTTCCATATTAGGACAACTTGATTAAAAGAAGTGTAGTAGGCAGTGTAGGAAGTGCAATCAGTCCTTAAGAATGTGTCCCCTTTATTGCCAGAGAAGTTGGCACCGTAAAAGAACGATATGGCACCCCCCTCGACATCAGTTTTCCTGGACATGCTAGTATCAACCTACACTAATAAACATACAGGGTGGTAACCCCAGAAGGAGGGAAACGCATTGCGACAGCAAAATGGGTCTGAATTAAAAGAAAACTAGAAGACTTTGAGATAAGTATGGTGGTCCTTATCTTTACGTCTGGGATCTTATATAGTTGGGTAGCTCTGCAATATTATTGATCAACCCAATTCATATTTCCCCATTATCTCTGTCCTATAGGCATCTGAATTTCCAGTTTGTATAGTTATCACCCTGTATGTTTTTAGTGTAGGTCGATACTAGGGTGTCTAGGAACAGGCAGTGTTGAGTGGGGGGTGCCATATCATTCTTTTTGGGTGTTCAGTTCTTCTAGTGCCTGACAGCCCCATACTACTGTGTACTACGCATTTTTTGCATTTTTTTTCAAGAACGGTCCTAAAACGTATTTTTTAAGAATAACAGGTGACCTTTGGTTTGAGCTTGAATTGGGCTCTATTTATGCTGCTGTTTTGATAGTTATAATAGGACTGTGGTGTGAGTGGTGGATCCGTTGCACATCCGATCTCGTAGTGTTGGATGAACATTAATTAGGATTAGTTTTGGGTCAATTGTTTTGACCAAGAGAATATTGATGCATCTTGTTTGATTCTTTTTTTTTTTTTTTTTTTAAACATTAAATTTTTATTGTGTTATAAAGCAAAAATAATATACAAAAACAATCGATTCCACACGATGATATAATCACATTTAAGTTTAAAGGAGTAAAGAATGAAAGAGTAAAAGAATAGAAGGGGATCGATGAGGGGGGGGGAGGGGGGAGGAAAGGATTATATTCGCTATACCATACCAAGTTAAATTAATTCTCCAGGTTAGGTTCGGTGCATAAGATTTGTTCCAAATATGAGAGTATGTAATATATGGCCTCCTACTGGGACTCATTTGAGTATTGTGATGTGATCCAAGGGTTCCACCAGTTTATTTTTTTCGTTTTGACTTTATTATCATGCGATAGTATAGTTTCATATTGCATATGCAGATTTACGAGGGAGATGAGTTCATCTTTTGTTGGGGCGGACCTATCCTTCCAATATCTTGCCACACACATCCTGGCGGCTATTAGGATATCTTGTTTGATTCTGATGAGGGTCTCAGCTATGTTTCTCAAGTCCGTCAACCACTCAAAATCATTAAGGCAAGCGTGCACGTTGCAAGTAATGACACTGACACAGAATCCGTTTCAAGTCTTGCGCATGCCTACGCCCATGAGAATAAGCACTGCGCAGGAATTTATTGGAACACATACTTTATACAGCAAAGTAAGGGGTGTTAGCATTCTAGAACACTCTGCAGAATTGTCATTTTCTGATTGTTTCTTGCTGAATCATTCTGACGCCGGAGTTCTTCCTCTTTGGGGTTGACCCGAATCCAGGGTATGGTACAGAATACAGGCGCCAACCTTGAGCGCAACAGGTGACATGGCATATCTAAGTCACAGCTTATGTAGGGAAAAGTTGTGATATTTTAACCCTATAAAGACATTTCATGTCCCTCCATCCTCAACAATTCTAGTGAAATCTGAAGTAGCTACTGAAGGTCTCTTGAAACCCCAGTGTAAATGCTCTGACGGCAGTGGGGGTCCATGATTCTTTAGGGGTTTTTTTGTGTCGTTAATGAGTTGTCCAAATAGGCAACTACTGGCACAAAGCACAACACTTGTAAAATAATGTAACCATATACTGTACACTCACCTCTGTTCCTGCTCCCTGTTCATATACTGCATCTGACATCCATAAGCCACCATCCTCTGTGGAATACAGCACAACAGAGCTAAGGTTGTAGCTGTCACATGGGGTATATCTGTTGTGATATCTGTAACCAAAATAAACCAAATTCCTTCGTAAAGGAGCAATAGGGCAGAGGGAGACTGTTTATTAAATTATTTCTATACCATTGCTACCGGTAACTTCGTTTAATGTGATCAAGGTTTGGTTGATAATTGTATTATAGCCTACTGATCTGAAGTAAAAATACTTTATCTTGTTACTAAACTGCATTTACTTTTTTACCAGTTAAATCGGATCCAGACCCCAGTAACACATCGTATCACACCAGTTCTACGTCTGTGAAATTAGAAGATAACATGGAATCGCAATCCAGTTCTGTAAAGTAATTATCAAGATCCGCCCTCATTCTGTCATTTTTCCCTCGCTTTCTCCTTGTCCTTTAGATTCCCATTGAGTGTGTTGAGGTTTGCACTTATTTGATGCAAGAACTGTGAGGTTAAATGGATAGGATACATGATAAGAAAAGCCATGCAGTCTTGTGTTTGTATGCAGAAGGGGCATTACAGGCAAAAAAAGTGTAAACTTCTTAATATGTTTTTCTCAAATTAGGATCATAACCCCCCCCCCCCTTTTACCCTGTCCCGCCCACAGCTCTTCTCCCACCTCTTCCACGGCTCTTCTCTCTCCTCCCACCACGGCCCGACACTTCTCTCCCCTCCTCGGCTCCACCCGCTGCTCCTCCTCGGCTCCACCCGCTGCTCCTCCTCGTCCGCTTCACCCGCTGCTCCTCCTCGTCCGCTTCACCCGCTGCTCCTCCTCGTCCGCTTCACCCGCTGCTCCTCCTCGTCCGCTTCACCCGCTGCTCCTCCTCGTCCGCTTCACCCGCTGCTCCTCCTCGTCCGCTTCACCCGCTGCTCCTCCTCGTCCGCTTCACCCGCTGCTCCTCCTCGTCCGCTCCACCCGCTGCTCCTCCTCGTCCGCTCCACCCGCTGCTCCGCCTCGTCCGCTCCACCCGCTGCTCCGCCTCGTCCGCTCCACCCGCTGCTCCGCCTCGTCCGCTCCACCCGCTGCTCCTCCTCGTCCGCTCCACCCGCTGCTCCTCCTCGTCCGCTCCACCCGCTGCTCCTCCTCGTCCGCTCCACCCGCTGCTCCTCCTCGTCCGCTCCACCCGCTGCTCCTCCTCGTCCGCTCCACCCGCTGCTCCTCCTCGTCCGCTCCACCGCTGCTCCTCCTCGTCCGCTCCACCCGCTGCTCCTCCTCGTCCGCTCCACCCGCTGCTCCTCCTCGTCCGCTTCACCCGCTGCTCCTCCTCGTCCGCTTCACCCGCTGCTCCTCCGCCTGGCTGTTATGCCTCTCCTTTACATTGTCATGCCATGAGACACCTAAGGACCTATCATTCTGTGCCATCTGGCTGCATTTTTACTCTAATGTATTTTTCTGACTGGTTTTTAGTGAGTGCGTTTAACTAAATCTTTGAGTTTTGCTTTTCACATCCATGTTTAATACTTTCTTGTAAAAATAATTGCAGGATGCAACATCTCCAGAATTACAAGCAGCTGCTAACGGCCACAGTAAAGAAGACTCCACTTATAGGGGAAAGAGGTAGGAATTGTCCTTTACCTTATAGGATGTTTTCTTGCTCCTGACCAATATACTTTGTCCTTCAGAGAACATGTTGGCGCATTCAGGGTGCTCTTATCACAGTTAAAATAAACGACCTGGAGCTTCCCTTACTACCGAGATCTATGTTGTACTGTGAAATGCTGTAAAGTTTTAGAGAGAGAGCACGATTTTAAATGGAGTCAGACATAAGATCTGTTACTAGTGATGAGTGATTAGTGAGATTTTCAGGTTTGGATTATTCTAACCAAATACTTATTACTATTCAGGGAACTTGCTATCTACCTTATGGAGAGAGGTTTTCCTGCAACCATAAGAAGACAGTTAAGTAGGTGAGGAGATTGTAGCCACATCCCTCCTCTAGGACATATGCAAATTTGCACTTCAGTGAGGAAGTGGAAGAACTCCAGCGCCACCTTTAAAGGGAACCTGTCACCCCAAATCACCCTTGTAAGCTGTAAATACATGTCCCTGAAGCATTACACTACAGTCCTACACATCCCTTTGTGGTGTTTTAGTTCAATATGAAAGTGCACTTTAGTCGTTTGCAAACTTACTAAATCCATGCCAGTGGGGCGTTCCCAAGCCTCCTTGTCTGCGAGGCGGTTCCCCTGTGTGCCGCTGTATTACGCCCTAATGGGCGTTTTTTCAAACTTCAGCGCATGCGCAGATCGCTTGCTGAAGTCGGCCGGTGCGCGTCAGACAGCAGCGACCCAGCCGCCCGGAAATGACGCGTCACGGCATCACATGACCGTGACGATGCGGGCACGAGATTATGAATCGTGCCCGCGCTAGAAAGTTTGAAAAAACGCCCATTAGGGCGTAATACAGCGGCACACAGGGGAACCGCCTCGCAGACAAGGAGGCTTGGGAACGCCCCACTGGCATGGATTTAGTAAGTTTGCAAACGACTAAAGTGCACTTTCATATCAACAACAATTAGGACATAATCATGAAGTGGAACGAAATTTATTGCATATTTTAAGCTTTTTTAACAAATAAAAAACTGAAAAGTGGGGTGTGCAATATTGTTCGCCCCCTTGAGTTAATACTTTGTAGCGCCACCTTTTGCTGCGATTACAGCTGCAAGTCACTTGGGGTATGTCTCTATCAGTTTTGCACATCGACAGACTGAAATTCTTGCCCATTCTTCCTTGCAAAACAGCTGGAGCTCAGTGAGGTTGGATGGAGGCGTTTGTGAACAGCAGTTTACAGCTCTTTCCACAGATTCTCCATTGGATTCAGGTCTGGACTGTGCCTTGGCCATTCTAACCTGGACACGTTTATTTTTGAACCATTACATTGTAGATTTTGCTTTATGTTTGGGATCATTGTCTTGTTGGAAGATAAATCTGTATCCCAGTCTCAGGTCTTTTGCAGACTCCAACAGGTTTTCTTCCAGAAGGTTCCTGTATATGGCTCCGTCCATCTTCCCATCAATTTTAACCATGTTACCTGTCCCTGCTGAAGAAAAGCAGGCCCAAACCATGATGCTGCCACCACCATGTTTGACAGTGGGGATGGTGTTTTGAGGTTGATGAACTATGTTGCTTTTGCGCCAAACATATCGTTTTGCATTGTGGCCAAAAAGTTCAATTTTGGTTTCATCTGACCAGAGCACCTTATTCCACATGTTTGGTGTCTCCCAGGTGGCTGATGGAAAACTTCAAACTTCAACATGGTAAATAAAAAATTCCAAAAAGCCATTGTGGAATTATACTTCTTGTGTAATGTCACTGCACTTGGAATTATTTCCAGTACACTATATGGTAGAATGAATGATGTCATTTAAAACTACAAGTTGTCCTGCAGAAAGCAAGCCCTCCTATGTCTATAGTGACGGAAAAGTAAAAACGTTATGTCTCATTGAAGAAGGGGATGAAAAAATAAATGCAAAAGATTGAAAAGGCAAAGTCGTGAAGGGGTTAAATCAAGCAATGTAGTATAATACTTTTATAGTATAATTTTTTTTATTTTTTATAAAGCACTATTCATTCCATGGTGTTGCACATATGAAGACAGTTTATAGACACACACAGTCATGGCCGAAAATGTTGTCACCCTTGAAATTGTTCCAGAAAATGAAAATGAAGTACTACACCCAGAAATTATTGCAATTACAATGCTAAAAAACAGGGGGAGGGGGCAATTTGGTGATAATTCTAAACAAAACCCCCAGAAACGGGCTGGATATACTTTTTGGAACCTCTCCAAAATTGTGAGTAAACAACTTTGTTGCACGCATGTGATGATGCTTCAAACTCTCCTGTGGCAATTAACAGGTGTGAGCAATATGAAAATCACGCCTGAAACCAGATAAAAATAGGAGAAGTTGACTAAATCTTTGCATTATGTGTCTGTTTGTGCCGTGCTAAGTTTGGAGAACAGAAAGAAGAGCACTGTCTGAGGATCAGAGAACCAATATTGTTGAAAAATATCAAGCTTATAAGTCCATCTCAAGAGACCATGATGTTTCTTTTTCCATTGTGAATGACCTAAACAAGAAGTTTACAACCAATGGCACTATAGCTAATCTCTCTGAATGTAAATGGCAGAAAAATGTTGATGAAAGATTGCAACTCAGGATAGTCTGGATGGTGGATAAGCCTTAATCAAGTTCCAAAGAAATTCAAGCTGTCCTGCAGGCTATCAGTCGACATTTGAAAGAAATGAAACGATGTGGCAGGAGACCCAAAAGGAACCCAAAGTTGACACAAGAGACATAAAAAAGTTAGAGTGCAGTTTGCCAAAATATACATGAGTAAGGCCCCTGTCACACTGGCGCTTTTTTTGAAAATGCGGCAAATCCAGTAGATTTACCACATCTGCCATATAACAGCCGCACTTGCAGCAATCCCCATACATTGTCTATGGCGCTTGCGGTCGGGTTCGGCCAATGTAGTTCTGCTGGTTGCGGTACTTGCGGCGGCGAAAAAAAAATGCGTCTGACGGCGTTTTTTTTTCCGCAGCCGCAAGTACCACATCTGCTGCAACCGACAAAACTCCACTTGTCACACCCGACCGCAAGCCCCATACACAATGCATTGGGCTTGCCGCAAGTGCGGCCCTTAGGCGGCAGATTTAGTAAATCTGCCGGATCTGCCGCACATTAAAAAAAAACGCCAGTGTGAAAGGGGCCTAAGGCAAATTCCTTCTGGTAAAGCGTCTTCTGGACAGATGAGACTGAGATGGAGCTTTTTGGCAAAGCACATTCTACTATCTACTGAAAAGGACCTACAGCCAGATATGGTGGAGGCTCAAAGATGTTTTGGGATTGTTTTGCTTTTTCTGGCACTAGGTGCCTTGACTGTGTGCAAAGCATCATGAAATCTGAAGATTACCAAAGGATTTTGGATCCCAATGTAGTGCTCAGTGTCCGAAAAGCTGAGTTGGTGCCCTAAGTCCATGAGTATTCTAGCAGGACAATGACCCCAAAAAATACTGCAAGAAACACTCAGAAATGGATGAAAACTAAGAGCTGGAGTATTCTGAAGAAGCAGCAATGAGTCCAGATATAAATCCTATTGAACACCTATTGGGAAAAGGCGCCTTCAAATATGAGAGACCTGGAGCAGTTTGGTGCACATTTCCAGCTGAGAGGTGTAAGGCTGGCTTCACACCACGGTTTTTGTCTATCAGGTTGGATCCTGAAACAGCCTGACAGAATAGGATGTGCACAAAGTGTGGCCAAATATGGTCCCTGATCCTGTTTTTTGCGGATTCGTTTTCTGCCGCTGTCCATGGTGCTGAAGTCTGCCTGTGTCTGCTCTGCTGCTGTCCATGGTGCTGAATTCACAGCCTGTGCATGAAATACTGCTGTCCATGGTGCTGAACTGAGGACGGCAGGATTTCAGAGCATGCTGTGTTGAAAAAAATCAGATCAGAGAAGCAATCAGTTTTTTTACCGGATCCAGCACCATAGACTCCCATTATATGGGAACCGGATTGCGCCGGATCTGGTCCTGTCCGGTGTTGTCTGATTTTTGCACCGGAGACAAAAAATGCTGCAGGCTCCGATTTTGGGGACGGTGAAAAACCTGACAACCGGATCAGGTACACAATACAGAAAACCTGATGGCCGAATAGGACCAATCCGGCACCATAGGGATACATTGGAGGCAAAACCGAATCAGGTTCTGTTGGGTTCAAACCGGACAGAACCTGATGCACAAAACTGTGGTGTGAAGCCGGCTTAAGAGCAGTTATTTATTCCAAAAGGTGCAATTAAATATTAAGTTGAGGATGCTAACACTTCTGTCTGGTTCATTTTTTATGTTTTTTTGTGAAATTGCGTACAATTTGTGGGTTTTTTTTTTCCTGTTGTGTGGTGTTCTAATTCCCACAAAGGAAATAAACTTGTATGTACCATAATAAAACATTTCTCACTGCAATCATTTTCTGGGTGAAAAAATGTAATGGAACCATTTCGAGGGAACCAACACTTTTGTAACGGGCTGATCCTGCCATCACAGACTTACAATCTGCAGAATAATATGGAAGATTCCAGCTGCAATGATTTACAGTAGTTTTGTGATACTTTTCTCAGCAATCAAACCTGGAATCATTCAAGAAAAGGTATGATTGCACTCAGTATCCCAAAGCCTGTAAGACACTTTATAGCACTAAATCCTGCTGGTTGGTCCCTTTTCAAGCTGTGATAGTCTGTTGCTTGTGCTATACATGGCAATGCCATAGCATTGCTGCATGTAGTGAATATATTTAATATTTACTTATATAGCAATATTTAATTCTATAACGCTTTACAGACATCATTCCTGTCCCCATTGGGGCTCACAATCTAAATTTGTCTTTGGAGCGTGAGAGGAAACCGGAGAACTTGGAGAGAACGTACAAAAACTCGGGGAGAACATACAAACTCCTTGCAAGATGTTGTCCTTGGTGGGATTTTAATCAATTTCTTTTTAAAGTCCAGCCACAAGCAGGGTTTCAAGGGAGTGCTGCTATGACAAGCATAGAAATCTTCAGCAGCCCCCCTGTCATAGCAACCCATCAGCAATCCCGTCACGGGCGCTTAGAATGGCGAGTACCTTTGCCGGCCCATTTTAAAGCCGTCACATCTTGACAGCGGGATTTAACAGGTTAAGAATTTCAATTGAAGAGTAAGGGGTGAGCCCGCTCCATACACCTGCATCCTACTTGCACTGTACATGTACAGAAGATGTCGTGAAGGGTATAAAAAAAGACACTTTCAGAAATTCTCAAAAAAAATTATAGGGTGGCATTAGTTTTTCACTTCCTCACTGAAGTGACAATTTGCATATTTCCCAGAGGAGCATTGCGGCTATAAGTCTCCTTATCAGTTTACCTGTCTCCTTATGCTGGCAGGTAGATTCCTCTCCATGAGGAGAATAGCTAGTCCCCCAAACCTCATCCCAGCCTCTCATACAGTCAGATCAGAATTCTCACACACTGCACTGATGAGGGGCAGTCACCCTGAAATGCAGCGTCTGCAGTTCTGATCTGGCACAAATCTTAAGTCATATTAAAAGGCTTGTTAAAGAATCAATTATGACTACAAGGATTGCTATCCTTTTGGGTGGCATTAGAGTTTTTCACTTCCTCACTGAAGTGACAATTTGCTAAAAAAAAAATTAATCTTTTAAAGGGGTTGTCTGGTCTTCTGATGAGTCTGTAGTCACTATGTGACTGCAGACTTCCTAATCCTTTTATCGTGTACACGACACACTCTCAGGATCCTTTGTGTCGCGGTAACAGCAAGTACACGATTTGCATGCTTCCATCCACATTCCGAATAGATGGGCTCAGTCTTGCTTAAGTCACTCATGTAGTAAAGCTGAGAATGTCTAGATGGCAAGTAACCCCAATTAATTGCAATACTTGTGGTCACATAACCAGCAACACCAGAGAAATTGGACAGTGTGTGGTGTGCACACTGTGAGGATTCAGTGTTCTACAGACTTTCATCAGAAGACCAGACCACACCTTTTAAGATTTAATGTGTCACCGTAAGAGTTTATGAAAACATATTTTTATTGTGATCAAAAAATGAAGAAGCAATCATGTTTAACTAGTTGGTGGAACAGTATCTGGTAGTCAGTGGATGATGGGCATCCGGCATATAAGGATGTATGGTGATGGAACAAATGAGCTGAAAGTGACCTTTATTTCCAAATATGAGATTTCCCCATTTCTGAACTACTACTTTAAAGAACCTGTTCTATTTATTGAATGTACCATGATCCTGGATATTTAAGTGTGAAACTGAGCAAAAACTAGTACTGTCACCATGTATGGAGCTGCAGCCTGAGATTTGAGGTGTTTAGTGATAACGGTATTTGCCTTCAAGGTGCAGGGTTCAAAGATTTATTACAGTTGTGGCCAAAAGTATTGACACCCTTGCAATTCTGTCAGATAATACTCAGTTTCTTCCTGAAAATGATTGCAATCACAAATTCTTTGGTATTATTATCTTCATTTACTTTGTCTTCAATGAAAAAACACAAAAAGAATTGTCCTAAAGCAAATTGGATCTAATTCCACACCAAACATAAAAAAGGGGGTTGTCACTGTCATGTGATGCTTCTCTAATTTGTGTAATTAACAGCACCTATAACTTACCTGTGGCACCTAACAGGTGTTGGCAATAACTAAATCACACTTGCAGCCAGTTGACATGGATTAAAGTTGACTCAATCTCTGTCCTGTGTCCTGGTGTGTACCACATTGAGCATGGAGAAAAGAAAGAAGACCAAAGAACTGTCTGAGGACTTGAGAAACCAAATTATGAGGAAGCATGAGCAATCTCAAAGCTGCAAGTCCATCTCCAAAGACCTGAATGTTCCTGTGTCTACCGTGTGCAGTGTCATCAAGAAGTTTACAGCCCATGGCACTGTGGCTAACCTCCCTAGATGTGGACGGAAAAGAAAAATTGACAAGAGATTTCAACGCAAGATTGTGCGGATGGTGGATAAAGAACCTCGACTAACATCCAAACAAGTTCAAGCTGCCCTGCAGTCCGAGGGTACAACAGTGTCAACCCGTACTATCCGTCGGCGTCTGAATGAAAAGGGACTGTATGGTAGGATACCCAGGAAGACCCCACTTCTTACCCCGAGACATAAAAAAGCCAGGCTGGAGTTTGCCAAAACGTACCTGAGAAAGCCTAAAACGTTTTGGAAGAATGTTCTCTGGTCAGATGAGACAAAAGTAGAGCTTTTTGGGCAAAGGCATCAACATAGAGTTTACATGAGAAAAAAAGAAGCATTCAAAGAAAAGAACACGGTCCCTACAGTCAAAGCTAAAGGTTGTGCAACCAAGTATTAGGCTGAGGGTGCCAATACTTTTGTCTGGCCCATTTTTGGAGTTTTGTGTGAAATGATCAATGTTTTGCTTTTTGCTTCATTCTCTTTTGTGTTTTTTCATTGAAGACAAATTAAATTAAGATAATAATACCAAAGAATTTGTGATTGCAATCATTTTCAGGAAGAAACTGAGTATCTGACAGAATTGCAGGGGTGTCAATACTTTTGGCCACAACTGTATATCATCTTCAGAATTTATGGAAATGTCTTTAATGTCATTAAAAATTCAGATGCAATTTTACATGCCAAAATTTTTGGACTATAAGACGCACCCAAATTTTAGAGGAAAATGGGGAACGTTAAACACAACGTGGTTATAATGGCACTTTTATGTGGGGGGTATCTGCTGCCGACACTTATAAGGGTAATGTCCCTATCCTGGGCCTCTTCCAAGTAATATATGTCCCCACATCCTGGATATCGCCCCCATCCTAGTTTATAAACCCTTATCCTGGTGTATGGCCACCCATCCTGGCATATGGACCCCCCAACCTGGATATGCCCCCCATTCCTGGTTTATAATAACCATCCTGGATATACGCCTCCCCCACTTCCTCATGCTAGCGCACACACAAAAATAATAAACAATGTAATTTACCTCCCCTCGCTACTCTGCTTGCAGCATGGAGCACTTCCATATCCTCCTTTGTGTGCCGGCATCCGATCATGTGAGCAGGTCACACAGCGATGATGATGCCATGGTGTGGCGGTCACACGATCGGATGCCTGCACACAAAGGAGGATGCGGAAGCGCTCCATGCTGAAAGCAGAGAAGCGACAGAGAGGTAAGTTACATCGTTTACTATTTTTGTGGGTGCGCTAGGATGGAGGTCTATTTCCAGGATGGGGGGGTGAGTACCTTGGGCTCATGTAATATTGGCCGCTTCTCCGCCTACCTCTCAGCACTGAGAAGTGATGTACATGGGGATACAGTGAATATTACATTTGCCTAATGAACAGGCAGACATGATCACTGACTGCCTCTGCAGCCTCCTTCCCCCAGCACAGCCCCTATATCTGGGCTATAAGATGCACCCCCACTTTCCCCCAAAATTTGGGTGGGAAAAGTCTCTGCTTGAAGCACGGAGCACTTCCACATCCTCCTATGTGTGCCGACATCCGATCATGTGAGCAGGGCGCGCAGCGATGATGGCTCTATGGTGTGCCGGTCACACGATCGAATGCCTACACACAAAGGAGGATGCGGAAGTGCTCCATGCTGCAAGCAGAGAAGCTAGTGAGAGGTAAATTACTTTGTTTATTATTTTTGTGGGTGTGCTAGGATGGGGGCTATATCCAGGATGGGGGGTGAGTACACTTGGGCTTATTTAATATTCGCCGCTCCTCTGTCCATCTCTCAGCGCCGAGAGGTGATGAACACGGGGATACAGTGAATATTACATTTGCCTAATGAACAGGCAGGCGTGACCATGGACTGCCTCTGCAGCCTGCTTAGCCTCCTCCAGAGCTGTTGCTCTACCAGCACAACCCCTATATCCGGGCTAGAAGATGCACCCCTACTTTCCCCCAAAATTTGGGGGGGGAAAAGTGTGTCTTCTAGTCGGAAGAATACAGGAATTCGTGGGATGTGCTGAATCATCTTTTTATTTTTTTGGTGTAAGATTGCTTCTCCGTAACCAATGAACATTAGTAGTTACATGTGATTATTAATAATTCAAAGGATTGTCATTTCTTTCTCATTTTCCACAGATGAAGATGGTAGTAACCCATTTTGTGCAAGATCACTAGAGCAATATTATAGTTGGAACATTGGAAAAAGGAGAGCGTCTGAGGTATTGTCTCTATTTCTTTATTTTTGTCACTTACTCTAGGTTCACATTACATTTGTGCTGTCCGTTCAACGCATCCGTTTGAAAGTGGCACAAACATAATTTAACAGACTGTGTAACACATCCATAGGCTTCCATACATAAAACGCATACTAGAGCATGCCAAAATGGTCATTCATGTGCAAGTATGCATTTTTTTTTAAACGCACTTGAAAACGTAGACTACCACGTTTTTCTGTCCGGTTAAGAAAACGTCCACTAAACGTTAAGTGTTTTTTCTAATTGGGCTATATTACAAACGCAATATAGCGTATGCAACATATTTATACATATTTCTAGCATGCGTTATATTGCGTTTGGCTCCCACTGCTTGCTTCCGGAGCCGCTTATTAAGCTTCATGCATTTTCAGTGCACTGACCGGCAACAGCAAATCACAGATGCTCACTCTCTGTTAGCTTGTCTGTGATTGGCTGTTGCACTCAGACTGGAATCCTAAAAACTGAAGCGGTGTCTGTGCTTGGTTGACATGCACAATAGTGTATATAGCGCCCACTATATAGGACAATAGAGTATATAGGACAAAATAGATGGCAACCTGCCGTCAAAGTGTGTAAAATAATTAAATAATGGGGAAAAAATGCATAGGGATTCGCTGTATTTTTCATTTTCAGCACAACTAAAGCGGACAGCTGTGGGCTGCCACCCTCAGCTGCCTTGTTTTTCCGTGGCTGGCAAAATAATGTGTGGGCTTCGCCTTATTTTTAATTGCTATCCAAGGTAAAAAAAAAGGCGGTTGGGGGCTGGTATTCTCAGCAAGGTGGGGGCCCATAGTTATTGGGGCCCCCCACGCTATTGAATAGCAGCCCCAGAAATTGGCACATTCATTAGAAGTGCCAAATCCTGACACTTTACCCGACTTTTTTTTTTAAGGGATTAATGAAAGTGTTGTAGTGACAGTTTATCATTAAGCCTCGGATTGGTAATGTCAAGCATCTTCTGATACTTGCCCATTACCAATCCAGTAAGTGAATAGTTACTAAACACACACACCGAGAAAATTCCTTTTATTAGAAATAAAAACACACTGACAACCCTCATTTACCCATTTATTAAAAGTCCCAACAATAACCCACCATGAGGTCCCACGTCGCAATCTCCGCTCTGCTGCATCTGAAGACGAAGCATCCTTTCATTGTGGCCTGTGAGCACAGATTGACGGACAGCTTCGGCTGTGTAAGTGATGAGTCAATGAGGTCACCCGAGGACACCGCTCAGGTACCATGGTGTTGTGGACTCTTCAGTCAGGAGTATCAACCTTAGACCGTCTGCAGCCAAATCTTAGATGATAATGCACGCCTGCAGTGAGAATAACAGACATCTGACACGAGTTCAAGATGCTAAGAAATTTTGTGTTCATTTTGCGGAAGCACATACATTTATACTGGGGGTAGGACCCAAGATACGATCATTCATTAATTGGTTACAGAAAATTAAAACTAATCATTGGTTACTAATAGGCAGAGAGCTGATTGGATTATGCAGATCTATTCTAAATACGTATGCATACGTATTAACATGATGGAATCATCACATTCCTTCATTATCTGTGTTTTCGGAACATCCTCACTTCTTATTAAAACATGCTAGACATTGGCCTCACGCCCAGATCCAGGTGGCCTTCATGGTTTTCTCTAAAGGTATACATATATGCTAGATATGCAGTGCAATACAGGATACAAGCATATTGGTAAATCTTTCGATATTTTCATATATTGATTTCCATAACAATTTTAACCACTAACCATAGTGGGTGACCTCAGAGGCTCACCACTCACATGACTGCAGCTCTCAGTGATGTCAGTCTGTACTCGGAGGTCTCGATGAAAGGATTCTTCTTCACCACATCCTCCGATGCAACAGCTGAGATTGCAATGTGAGACCTCATGATGGATTATCGTCGGAGGTTGTGTTAGGGTTAAAAAATTGGACAATGAGGATTGTCAGTGTGTTTTATTTTTAATAAAGGTTATTTCTCTGTGTGTGTTTGTGTTTATTAACTCCTCACTTCATGGATTGGCAATGGGTGGGTATCAGAAGACGCGTGACATTACCAATCCAGGGCTTAATGACAAGCTGTCAATTATCTGTCTTTAACCCCTTCTATCTTCTTCTGGCTGAGGGTGGCAGCTTGCAGCTGTCCTGCTTTGTCTGTGCTGAGAATGAAAAATACAGCGAAGCCCTACACTTTTTTTTTTTCCATTATTTATTTATTTTACACACTATTACAGCAGGTTGGTTGTCATACACTACTGTGTATTGCAACCAAGCACAGACATCGGTACAGTTTTTAGGATTGCAGTCTAAGTGCAACTCAGGCTGCTTTCACACTGCAGTTTTTTCACTGATCAGTGTCCATCAGATTTGTGTGCCAAAACCAGGAGTGTCTCCAAAACTCAGAACAGGTGTCAATCTTTCAATTATAGTTTTTCTCAGCAAGTTCCTCTCCTGGTTCCTCTCCGGGATTTGGCACACAAATCTGATGGACACTGATCAGTGAAAAAACTGCAGTGTGAAAGCAGCCTTAGAGAGTGAACATCTGTAAATGGCTGTTGACGGTCAGTGCAGTGAATATGCATGAAGCTTAATGAATGGCCCCGGAAGCAAGCAGCGGGAGACTGGTAAGAGAGATCAAACTATCATCATATGTCTATCTATCTACATATATAAGGGATACGTTTTTGATGCACCAAAAAATTGCTAAAGAAAAAAAAAAGTAACTTTTGCGGTCAGTTAAAACAGATATATTGACCGTATCCATTAAATGGACATCAAAAATGCAACATGGACCTAGCCATATGAATGTAGACCCTATTATCATTTGTGCATATATCCATATTACTGCTGTGTGCCCCTGACATGGATTCCTTACAGTGCCGTACTGTGGAGTCGGTAAGCCAGACTCCTCCGCTTCCCTGAATCTAAGACTCCACAACTCATAGGTGATAAATTTATTGTAGTACAATGTGAACATCGGGCTTTTAATCATTATGATACAATAATTAAGATATTTAGATGCAACATAATATTTTGTGTATAGTGCATTGAACTGTTGTACCCAATTCATTATATATTTTAGGAGTTGGCCCCTTTCATACAAACTCCGACTCCACCAAAATGGGCTCCGACTCCGATTCCACTGCCCTGCTCGTAGACACTCCTAGTGCTCCTTATTACATATTGTCTTGTATGGTGCAGCTAATTACAGAGAAATGTTTCCCTAGAACCAATGCTTAATGCTGCATCTGATTACACATAGGAAAAAGGGGTTAATAAGTGAATATTTATCCTATTTAGTATATTTTACATATTTATAACCTTGATTTAGTGGCAACGAGCGATATCTATGAAGAAGAAGCTACAAGACATCCTTGAAAAACAAGAAAAATGTAGTAATGTTGCTCCGCTGAAGACCAAGGAAATTGTACATTGGTGTCGAAGTCATGGCTACACGCCTCTGGATCCTGAGAATGGCACTGATGAGCGGGAATCATTTGAAGATGCGCTGACCCGTATAGATAATGAGGCAGGCAAGTGTGGCTGTGGTTACCGTGGGCTGGGGGCTATGAGAGTATACGTGATTCTAGTGCAAGGGTGGGGAACCTTTTTGTGTTGGGGGCCATTTGGAAATCTCTATCATCCTTCAGGGGCTGCACAAAGTTACCAACTTGAAAATGATCTAGCTATATCCTGTTAAACATTTAACTCGTCCTATTGTGATGTTCAGTGATCTTGATCATGTTGCTTCTAAACTGCTTTTCCAGATTTGCTAGGACCATGGACATCATGGGAGAGGCCGGAGGTATATATATCACTAGGGAGACTGAGGCTGGGGCATAGAGATCACTAGGGAGTTGGATTTAAAGGGCAGACAGTCAGGAAAATGTGGCTGCTAGCACGAGAACTGTGGATTCCAGGAATCTGCCCGGGGGTCGGAGAAAAGGTCATCGAGGGCCGCGTGTGGTTCATAGGCCTGAGGATCCCCACCCCTGTACTAGAGCAGTGCCTGACCTTTACTGCCCTATCATAAAGACAAGCTGCAGCCTACAATTCATCATTAACACATCATTCTCCTATGAGGTGTTTTCCCACCAGCAGCCATTGTACGGACAGAAATTCTGGGTGGTGTATGTGGAAAGCTGCACAAACAAGGGAAAGTGACTGACCTCTAATTAAAAATCCGTCAGTGACCTCATCCGTCTGTCTTTCTGTGAGCTCCTCTCAGCTGATTTATGGCCACAGACTACATTAATGAGGTGGTTCATTACAATGCATAGTGGCCACATTGATTTACAGCTGGGAAATGCCTTGTGTTGTGAATTCTGCCTGTAAGCGGCGCCATCGCTGTCTGCTTGTCTCCATCACGTGACCCTCGGCTGCTGCGGCCTCTGATGTCTGGTGATATCACATCAACTTCCGGAATCATGGAGGCAGGACCCGATCTCCATGAGTGACTGGTCTGTGCGTGGAATTTCACTGCACGTCACAGCCCAGGGAGCGCCGCGATGCTCCATGATGCCGGGTCAACCTCTAATTCTGGAAGTTGACGTGACCTCATCAGACTAATACGTTAAAATTAATTCTGTTCCATACTAATATTATTATTATTTTAAATTAATGCTAATGCTTATTATTAAGCTCACCAAAACCACATACCGTAATTTACAGATTTTTTTATAGTACCGTATATAAAATACAGTAAATCATGCTGCTCCTGTAATTCAGCCCTTGCACTATGATCAGCATCTCCACCCAAAACAATATGATGTCACACAATATGCTGGACCCCACTGCCCTTTTCCATACACATTACAATGCTTCTACAGCCCCCCTACAGTGTGATTAACTCCCAAAAAGCCCCAAAAAGCATGATCCAATACAAAATTATGACATCCACTGTGACGAACTACACATGGTCTCGTCACTTCTTCACTTCTACCAACATGTGACCCTCTGCACCCCCTAGGATTACATAAGATCAGTTTGCCACAATTTTAGACTGCCACCCAGGGTCAGCTCCAGGTTTTTGTGAGCCCTGGGCAAAACATTCTCAGTGGGCCTCTTTAACAAATACCACAATTCATAAATATAATACAGAAGCTGCGGACTTTGTATATATAATATAGAGGCTCCTGGGTGGGTTCTATATATAATATTGAGGCTGTGCAGGGCTGTATATATAATATGGAGACTGCAGAGCTGTATAAATAGTATAGAGGCTGCTGCTGAGCTATATATATATAAAACAGAGGCTGCGAGCTGTGTATATTTGGAGTTTTTGCTGGGCTGTAGATCCATAATAAAGAGGATCTGAGCTGTGTATATTATTTGGAGGCTGCTGCTGGGCTGTATATATTATTTGGAGGCTCTTGCTGTACATATTACATGGAGGCTGTGTTGGGTTGTATATATTATTTGGATACTGTGTCAGTCCACCAGCAGCCTCCAATATATACAGCCCAATGCCCAGCACAGCATCCAAATAATAAATATAGCCAAGCACAGCCTCCAAATACTATATACAGCACAACAGCAGTCTCCATATTATATATACAGCACAACATAGCACACCCTCTCTCTCTATATATATATATATAGATATAATATATAAATATATATAGCCCAGGACAGCCTCCAAATTCTATATACAGCACAACCTCCAAAAAGTACATCCAGCACAGCCTACATGTTATATCATACACGGTAGGAGGAACAGAGGGGTACTCACCGGTCAGTTTCTTCAGGCATATTTATTAGACACATGGTGCAAAAATTATTCAAAGGTGCATCACGGGCAGGGAGGGGAGCTGGAGACAGGACTACAGCACCGTTTCGACAAGAGTGTGTCTAATAAACATGCCTGAAGGAACTGACCGGTGAGTGCCCCTCTGTTCTTCCTACCGTGCATGGTTTACATCGCAATTTTTCTGTGTGAGGGTGTACCGCTGTGGTTTACGGCCCGGTGTGGCTGCCATTCTCTTAGCAACGCGCAGTGTCAGCTGCTGCTCCCTGCTATGGTGCCCGGAACTTCTTCCACTGTGATGTTTTGTTTTTTTTCTTACATATTATATATATATATAGCCCAGCAGCAGCCTCCATAGCACAGCCTCCACAATCCAGCAGCAGCCTCTATGTCCAGCAGTAGCCTCCATAGCACAGCCTCCATATACCCCAGCAGTAGTTTCCATAGCTCAGCCTCTATATACCTCAGCAGCAGCCTCCACAGCACAGCCTCCGTAGCACAGCCTCCATATTCAAATTAGCCATGCGTACTGGCACCACTGCAGGAGCACTCAGCTGCAGGCTGAGTGTCCCTTCTGGCCCCCTCCTTATCAGGGCTGCCTTCCCTGATGGGCCCTTGGCCATCAGGATTGCATGTGCCTGATGGCCAGTGGGCCCTTTCAGCTGCTCAGGGCCCCGGCACTTGCCCGGGTATGCCGAGTGCGGAGTCCGGCCCTGCTGACACACTCTATCCACATGGGCCCGGGGAGGGAGAGGCCCACGCAACCTCCGGAATGGCACCACACTCGCTCACAACCCTTTTCACTAGCCTCAGTAAATCAGAGTCCTGCCAGCCCAGCAGAGCTGCCACCAGTTCCTCGTTAGATATAAGGCCAGACCGTTATCAGGATTATAGAGTGCCAGAAACCAGTCCAGGTGGCATTTAATATTAAACCGATAACACAGATGTGGGAATTATTAGATTGAGGTAAAAGAACACCCAAGATTTACTTATATATTTAATCACCTTAATGGCACACTAGATAAAAACACAATTTTTCAAGAAGAGTTTCAAGAGTTCAAGAAGTATTAGCAGCCATACATAAATCGGTTACCTGTTTCAATGTTAGGCATTGGTGGCCAGCAGCCACATGGGAAGTGATGTGGAGCCAGGGGTTCCAGGTAGCGTGAGCTCCACACAGAAGAACTAGTAAGAAATATGGTGGGCACCTTTTAACCCCATTTGTTGACCAAACCATGATGACCTCATGTGGGGGCTGTCTGTAGGATGGGTTTTGTACTACATAGAATTATGAAATCCCAGTTTTCCGCATATCTTCACCCCTGGCTGTCAAAGGCGAGAGATATTAATGTGTCTTTCCTATCTTGATTTTATCAGTTTATAGATGGAAAAATATGCGTGTATGGTCTTTCCAGCTGCTAGATATTAATTTGAGGCAGATGGGGATAGGTGCACAGTTGAGTGAAAATGTTTTCGTTCAGCCCTCTATCCTGAGGCTGAAAATATGGCTGCCATCTTTGTGTGAGCTATGCACACCCCAATATCAATAATTGCTACGGGTACTAACATGTCTTATAATATTACTTGGACAATCCTTGGGGAATATACTTGCCCACCTCTGCATACACCGATTCTTTTCTTTATCACTCAGAGCAAACTTTTCCTGCTGTAGTTGCCTAGCTCAAGAGGGGTCCTTGGCTTCAATAAAAACTTCTTTCTCTACTTAATTACCTTTCTCACTTTACCATTTGTAAGGCTGCCTTCACACTTGCGGACTCCTCCGCAGCATCCTGCGGAGGGGATTCCGCAAGCTGAGTGCAGGCACCACGCGTCCCTATGTTTAACATGGGGACGCAGGTGCCTGTGCTCTGATGCAGATTGGCTGTGCGCACCCGTCGTGTGCGCACCCATTCACTGCAGTGTAGGATTTGTACGCAGACGGATGCTTGCGTACACATCACAAACTCTCGTCCGCACCCTGAACGCGACATGTCGCATTCCTGATGCGCGATGAGGTGTGTGATTTGTGCGTAAGCATCCGCCTGGTACAAATCATAGCATTGCAGTGAATGGGTGTGCACGCCAATCTGCATCAGAGCGCAGGTACCTGTGTCCCCATGTTAAAAATAGGGACGCGTGGTGCCTGCACTCAACTTGAATTTCCTCGCTGCAATACGCAGTGGCGGGGAGCACAAGTGTGAAGCCAACCTAATTGTTTCAATGTTTTCAGAGGGCAGGTGAATGGTTGAATGTATGGATGTGAAGATATCTTAGGGAGTTTTTGATTTACAGTTCTCTATATACGGTGTGATGACACCCATAGTTCCCAAACACCGAATGATAGAATGATGACTTCCATAAATCCATACCACAGAATGATAACCTCCATAGTTCCCACACAGAGAATGAGGACCACCACAGTATTGGCTCCCACAGCCCCCATACACAAAATGATGTCCTCCACAGTCCCAAAACACAGAATGATGCCCACAGTATGATGGCCCTCTTACTAAGCATGATAGCTTCCACTCAGTATGTTCCCCACAGTATGATGGCCTACCCCAACACATTATATCAGCTGATCCCCACAGTCGCAAAAACTGAATTAGTCCTTACCGGTAATTCCTTTTCTTGGAGCCTTCCACGACAGCATTGGAGGATGTCGTCCACGCCCTATTGGGGGACAGGAACACAGAGAGGTTAAAAGCCCCTCCCCTTCCTCAGTACTCCAGTGTTTACCAAGATCACCCTTAGCCATGGATTATCTGATACAAACCGGAACCAAACACCAACAAGGGGGGAACTGATGCTGCGTGGAAGGCTCCAAGAAAAGGAATTACCGTGGACTAATTCAGTTTTCTCCATTCGCCTTCCACGACAGCATTGGAGGAATACCACGATACTCCTCAGGGTGGGACTATTGCCTGTAGGACTCTCCTACCAAAGGACGATCCCGACTGAAGGACAGATCTAACCTATAGAGGCGAGAAAAAGTGAGGAGAGACTACCACGTAGCCGCTCTGCAAACTCGTCTCCGATGAACTCAGCTCCGTCCAGGAAATAGCAGCAGCCGAGTTGAAGGAGCCTTCAACCCCACCGGAGGAGCAAGGACCGGAGCGACGTAGGCCTCACAGATCACCTTCGTGATCCAGGAAGTGATGGTAGCCTGGGAAGTCTTCCTCCCTGTATTATTCCCAAAAAGCCGAACAAACAGGTTCTGATGTAACCTCCAGGAAGCGACTCTCGGAGGCAGTGGAGGACAGTCCGACGAACATCGAAGGAGTGAAACACGGCCTCAGCCACATTAGCAGGAGATTGACAAATTGAAGGCAGAACCACATCCTGGGACTGATGGAAAGCCGACAACTTTCAGAAAAAAAGATGAATGCAACCGAAGCGTAATGCGAACAACGGACCCACGAGGCACGGAGCCCGGACAGAGAGTGCCTGCAGTTATCCAACTCTGGGAGCAGAAGTGATGGCGACCAAAAACGCCACCTTGTGAGAGAGAGACGTAAGGGATGCAGCAGACAAGGGTGCAAAGGGACTTCGAGCAAGCCCTTGGAGAACAATCTTCAAATCCCAGGGAGGGACAGAAGGCGAATCCAGGGACGCCACCCCCAAGCAAAAGTAAAAAACTGCTTGAGCTATGGATGGGAAGCAAGATCCTGGGCAAAAACCGCCCCAAGTGCCGACACCTGGACTTAAAGAGTGCTCGGCCGAAGCCCCAAATCCAAGCTACGCTGCAAAAATCCAAGAGTTGGGCCACATTAGTGATGTATGGTCGGGATGGAAGGAGCACACCAGGACAGGAACCGATTCCAGCCCTCCCGTAAATAGCGTTTGTCACAGGCTCCTGCTCTGTTGAAGGTGCGGATCACTGCCTGGGAGAGACCCTTGGTCCTCAGGATCCGGCCGCAACAGCCAGGCCGCCCGAATGAGCCACTGAGGGCCCGGGTGAAACAGAGGACACTGGACAGTAGGTTGAGACTGTGGGCTAACATAATCGGTCCCTCCAGGCCCAGGTCTCGGATGGCGTCGTACCCACCAGTTTGGGCCCCAGGAGAGCCACCAGGACAGTGTCACCCCCTCCGCTCGAATCCGTTGCAACGTCTTGGGAAGTAGTGGGATTGGAGGAAATGCATACACCAACCGGAAGACCCAGGGATGGGCAAAAGCGTCCAGCCCCCGAGGATGGTCCGACCCCACTTGTCCGTAGGAGGAGAGCGAAATACTTCCGAATGGAGGTACCATTGTCCTGGGTGGACCTCCGTGCGGCTCAAGAAATCTGCCTGTACATTGGCCATTCCCTTCAGATGTACTGCCGAGGAGGAGAGAAGATGGCGTACTGCCCACAAAAAGAACAGTCTATGCCAGCCCCTGCAAGTGTAAGCCACCGCCTTGGTACCGCAAGAAAGCAACCATAGTCCCGTTGTCTGACAGGACCTTGACATGATGACCCCGGAGAACGTGAGCTGCAGCAAGAAGCGCTTCCTCCACTGCCAGAAGTATGAAGACTGGCGACTGACCGAGCGACGCCAAATCCCCTGGAACGGTGTGCGAACTACCATCGTGCCCCAACCGGAACCGCTGCATCAGTGGGAACGGAGGTCACAGGAAGGTGTCTGGGATTCATCCCCAGGAAAGCGAGGTTACCACCCGCCCCGGGGTCCAGACCCGCGAGTTTAAGGAATCCTGACGTCTGTCCCAGGAACTCAGGATGTGTTCCAGGAGCAGTCGGGAGGAGCCTGGCTCATGTTACTGATTGAATGCAGGCCATCATGGCCCCTAACAGGACATTGCTTCCCACAAGGAGGGCGACCCCCTTGCCCGAAAGCGGGTCAGATTCACGCGGCGCAAAAGCTGATGTGCCGCAGGAAGGAACGAGGTCTGTCTGGAGGAGGCCAGCAAGACTCCCAAAAAGTGACGTCGGGTTGCAGGCACCAGTTCCGCTTCCCGAAGATTGGGTACCCATCCCAGGGACTGAAGAATCTCCAATGTGTTGGAGACCTTCGTGCACAGAAGCACTGCCGAAGGAGCCACCACCAACATGTCGGCTAAATAGGGAAGCATACATATCCCCTGGGTCTGGATGAATGTGATCGCTTCCCCCATGAGTTTGGTAACCTCTGGGGCCGAAGAAATCCCAAAGGGCAGCACATTAAGCCAAGAACGGACCTCCCGCCTGCCCCGGAGATCGTGAATCGCAGAAAGCGCTTGTGGGACGGGTGAATGGGGACATGAGAATACGCGTTCTGGAGGTCCACAACAACCTGGAGTAGCGCCCCTGGCCCTCCTCTCCAGGAGGAACCGGGGACCCCACACCCGAATCCAACAGGTGTCGCAGACCCGACAAGAAAAAAACGTGCGAGAGTCCCCCTGAGGAAGCGAGAGGACTCGAAGACACGGAGGGCTGGCTCTCGAATTCCAAGCGTAGACCCTCCCAAATGGTCGAGAGGATCCAAGGGCACGAGGAGATTGCTTGCCACTGTGGCAGAAACCACAGGAGCCGCCCCGCAATGGGGAAGGCGGCCTTGTTTAGGGGGCGGCTGGTGATGCCGCTGCTGGGGGAGCAAGATATTACGGGTCTTGTCCCCGTACTGGAATGCCCAGCGACCAGACTTACCCTTCCCTTTAGACTGGGAGGGTTGGCTGCGCTCAGGCCAAAAGGACTGCCACCGAAAGGGCTCCTGTTCCGGGAGACACATTTTCCGGTCTGACACCTTTTCCACGATGTCATCCAATGCCCTTTGAAAGGGGAGGCCACACAGCTGGAGCTTAGACGTGACCTCCCCATTGCACATTGTAAGTCACACTGCCCTGCGAGCTGAGTTAGCCAACACTGCGCACCTGGCGCCAACGCGGAACGACTCAGCAGAGGCATCGGCCAGGAAGCCCGTAGCATGTCTCAGAAGTGGAATGGAGTCCAAAGCTCCTCCCCGGGAGTACCCTGCAGGACAAATTCTCCCAGCTGGGTGAGCCACTTAAAGAGAGACCTGCTCACATGTAGAGGAAATGTTCACATTTAAAGACATAGCTGCCGCCTCCCAGGATTTTTTGAGGACACTCTCCATTTTACGAACGAGGGGGTCCTTCAACCAGGAGGAATTTTCAAAAGGCAACGTGGTCTTATATGCTAAGCTTCCCAAATGGAATACTGCCATAGACCTTCATGTTAGAAGTCCCATTGACTTTATAGAGACTTCCATAGAGATTCCCATTGGGTCTCTCATGAGGTCTCCCATCCAGCCCGTGACTGAGGCTCCTGCTGCTTAGCTTCAACAGTGTGTCAAGGGCATGCACAATGGGTTTACAATGGCAGCTGATTACTACCCTGGCCACCTGGATGTCCACCTTCGGGACCTCCCAGACAAAGTCATCACCCTCCAATCCAATCGGACGGGGTGAGCCGCTTAGCCTTCAGGCCTCTGAACATTTAGTCCTGCACAGAAGAAGGGGATTCCACCACCTCTACTCCCATGGTACAATGGACAGTGTCCACCAATGCATTCATGGACTCCGTGGAAAAATAGTAGTGTCCAGATTCACGTGTCTGGACAGAGGCAACAGCGGCAATATCCTCACCGTCCTCTAACGCTGAGCTCTGGCCAGCCTCCATGAGATCCACAGTCACAATCCTGGAGCTTCCTCTCTTACGGAGGGGAAGGCCCGGAAGCTGCAGCAAAACCCTGCAGTGCCGAGATAGAAGCTGCACCTCTTCCCTAATGGATTGGAGCTCCTCAAGCAAGGATGGGGAGTCCATCCTGACAACCCTGTCAGTCATGGCCAACACCTTATTGTAGGAAGAGGGAAATTTTGTGCCGCAGCCACATTATTGCTCCCTTTCACAGACGGCCCTCTTCTTCCTATAGACAAAAAGGGAAGAGAAGGGGGTCCCAGTGTGAGTGCAGGCCTAAATAACTCTACCCCTTGTGACCACCCCCAGAAACACTAACATGAGCTGGGGGAACGCTGGGCTCTGCAGAAGCAGAGGTGGAAGCCTATCGCCCTCCATGTTTCAGGGATCAGCCTTACCTTGGTGTAGCTTCCGGCGGGTACTTATCCAGAAGTACCGTGCCCCCAACGAGGAACACCTGTTCCCTCCCTCCTCCTGGTCACGGACCGCGGGCAGTAGCGCGCGAAAGTCCTGCTGGGTTCCCTGGAGCTGGCCCAGGCCTGCCACAGCCGGTACAGGAGCCGCCGCCCCGACAACCGGAAGTGCCATCCGAAACCGGATGCGCCAACCTCTGATGCATGACCCAGGGACCGCAGCTGGAGGAGGGAGATGCCGAGAGCTGAACAGGCCTCCGGCGTTGCAATACACGGCCTGCTTTGCCCCGTAGGACGCAGGAAGGCCGGATGGTCCCACCATGGGAGCCCCGAGAAGGAGAGGAGCCGCCCCCGACGTCCATCCCTGGCCCGGCTGTAAGTACACCCCAATGCTGCCTCTGCCGGCCTGACAGCACTGGAACCTCTCCATGCCCCAAGGGGGACAGGAAGACATTGGAGTACTGAGGAAAGGGAGGGGCTTTTAACCTCTCTGTGTTCCTGTCCCCAATAGGGCGTGGACGACCTCCTCAATGCTGTCGTGGAAGGCGAATGGAGAAACACAGAATATTGATCCCCACAGTATGGTGGCCCCCTTACTAAGCATGATGGCCTCCACTCAGTATGTTCCCCACAGTTGGATGGCATACCCCAACATATTCTGACCCCCACATAGTCTAATTCCCACAGTCCCCAAAGACATCATGATGACTCCACAAGTGAATGACCTAAGATAAACACAACTCCCCTCGCACCTGTTCCCTTGGCATGATGCTGTGGTCATTTCTTTGAAGACTGAGGCTCCACAGCAGACCCATCTAACAACGCCATCACGTGAGCCGAGACGCAGTTGAAAGACTGAATGGTGGAAAGCTGAGATGACACTGATGAAATTAAGATGGAAGCAGTGGCCCGCATGGGCCACATAGGAACTGCCAAAGGGCCGGATTTGGCCATGGTTTGCCCAGGCCTGTTCCACAGTAACCCATTTGCATTCTGCAGTACCATCAAAGTGGCAGCAATGGGTAATTGCACCCGCTGCTCCTATACTCAGTCCATATACATCAAATACCCATGTGACCTTTATTTTAGAGGTTAAAGAAACATTTTCACTAAACTGGTACAATGTGCATGCGAAATAGATAAGTGCTTTCTGTTGTTCCTCTCCCCCTATGACCCGCACTAGGCAGAGAATTTACATTTCCTATATCAATAATCACAAGCATTTATGCTCCATCTTTACTTTTCAGCTTTACCCTCCTCCTATTCCTCCCCCAACACTCTCTGTAGAAAAATGGAGGAACTAGAGAAGGTTCTTCAAAAGAAGAAAGAAGTGGAACAAGATGTTGATATCCTCAGCACAGAGGTAGAACACAAACCTCAGCTTAATAAGGAAAAGGAGGAAGGAGAAGATGTCAAATTTTACTTGACACCCGGCCTGTCGTGCGAGTTTATCAAAGACACAGCTCAAGAGGTACAGATTGATAGGAAATTCAGAAACTGCCTGATTATTGTATCTTCTCCATGTAATATGGCAGTTCAACAAAGATGGGGGAAAAAAGGAATTTGCAATCACAGATGTCTTCTTCTGTTAGAGGTTGTCTCACTCAGGCAGGTCTCAATCAAGCTTCATTCCTTTCCATTTTAGATTGGGGTTTCGTTACAGCCAGTGGAAGTCCACAAAAATGTGTACGCCTCTCCACTAGAAGAAATGATTTTGAAGGTAATATTTATTCCAGTTTTCTTTTTTTGGTCATCTTCATCTTTGATTATTCTTGATTTCTTCATTTATTTCTGTTCCTCTATTTCCTCAGGCCACTGAGCAGTTTGTCAGTGAATTGCTTCGAGACTCTTTAGCTATAGGCTATCAGATGACGTCTCGCAAAAGGTACGTTGGTCAATTTCTACATACGGTGCCTATGATTAGGATGTATGTGCTGGGACATTATATAGTTTCACTTGAATTGTTGCAAAATGGTAAAATGAATTGCACTTTCCAAATCTCCTCTAAAGCCAGTGTGCTATGGAGTGTGTGATGCAGCGCAGCGGCTTTCCAATAATTGAAGGTCATGATTAATGGCTTTGTGACAGCTTTGGAAGTTATCACTTATCTTTCTATAGGAGATAACTTCACGATCGCTGAAAATCCCATCTGGAACCCACCTAAAAAAGCACAAAAAACTGCCAAAAGGGACCAACACATGCACAGCGATGTCAAAACGATTTGCTGTGCATGTATTCTGTCATTTTGTAACGTTTTTTAACCACTTCAGGCTTCCAAAGTCACAAGTGGATAAAAGACGTGATCACACTGTTATCCTGTTAGGAAACGGTCACTGTTATTATGAAATTAAAAAGCAAAAAGCCTCCACAATGTCAGTAAGGATGCTTCAGTGAACACACCGCTGGTGATTTCCAGAAGCGTTTTTGATCCAAAAACGATGCAGATGCCCAAGCATATAAAAGGCTACGTGATGATTAAGTTGTAATCTTTTACTGTTGTTTTCTATGCCTATTTGCCTCCCCATTCTCCCCCCCACTCAACCTTTCCCCCTCCCCCACCCCCACTCAACCTCCACCAACCCCTCCCACTATCCTTATTAAAGTTATTCCTCTACCTTCCCTTGCCTTGACTATCCCTCACCATTTCAAGTTTGCCATCCCAACTACTACCCCAGCTTATTAATATTAAATGAACAATCATTTAAATAAAAGGCGACGTGTGCACGTGTCCAAATATGTCATACGGACGTCACGGAGGGGCACCAACCATCCACTGCACAGTGCTCCACACATGTATATTATCGTACAAGTCATCTGTAGGGTAAATGTGTGCCTAACAATGTTCACCGGGAAAAGGAATGTTTTGTCGTTTGCGTGAAGAAGCCAAACCTGTGGCGATGGGGGCTACAGTTTATATATGAAAACAGGATGTCCATCAAAGGACCTATATCTTTACAACAAATTGATTGGTGGGAATCTCGCAATCGCTAAAACTGACCCCGGAACCCCATCCTCCTTTATTTTTCTCCTTCCTACATGACCACATAGAGTAGACGTTTGCGTCATGGATGCTCACTTCCTGTCTGTTTAATGTTATGGGGCTAAGGCTAAGTGCCCTCTGTGCGGTTTTGTTTTGTTTGTTTTTTGCTGCATTTCTTACAGCTTTGTAATGAAAGTCTATATGATTTTCCAAAAGCTGTGCCCTCGTGCGTTTTTTGAATAACAAAAGGATGGGCAGCATACCCAAATTTGTGTACTGTTTCATGCAATTGCCCAAACAATTTATTACCAAGTAAACAACAGACTAAAGTGCAATATAAAGCACGCGGAACTCCTAATAATTCAAATAATTATAATTTGGCCCATTGCTAGCAAAAGATTACACACATTCTGACATATGAACACCTTCTAACCAATTAAAAAAAAACAACCACCTCAATGCGGAGGTGTGGGTACACATTCTGTTTCCGCCTCATAATGCACAGCAAAATACAAGTCTAATAAGTATATGAGCAAAGTGCTTATTTGTTCAGGTATTTGCTTTAAATGCCACTAGAATGATGAGCATTTTGCAATAGCATCCCGTGCAGCAGTGGGTGATTCCTGCTCATTCCATATCCATATGACTTAGTGTGCCAGTTTAATGAAAATGTTTCTTTAACCTCTAAAATGTGTTATACCGTGCAGAACATGCTAGCACAAAGTTTTGGCCTGAATTATAATGATTACTTGAATTATTAGGAGTTCCGGTGCTTTATATTGCACTTCAGTCTGTAGTTCACATGCATTTTTGGGGTGCATTTTTGTTGCAGAAATCGTCAGCAGCTTTTTTTTTGTATGTCCCTGCAATTAACTTGCTTGTATTTGGGCTGCATTTTCTCCATAGACTCCATTCTAACCCCCAGAAGAAAGAACCACAAACGGATGGGTATTCCCACAGTCCATTTATGATACTTTTTTCCGTGCAATTTTCAACACATAAATACTGCAATACTCTCTCCCCGGCCACCCATGGTGATCCCCAGTGTTTCAATCCTCTGTGCAGCTGCAGGAGATGTCTTTATCACATGGTGCACACGATCTTGCAGATGGATAAAGGCATCTCCCGCAGCTGCAGAGGGATGAAACACGGACGTGGGGAGGGTGAGAAAGTGTCTTTGAGTCTGTCTGTCTCTCTATGCATCTGTCCATCTGTCTGTGTCTGTGTGTGTCTCAAAAAGACAGCGCCTCACCGATTGGCATCATTCAAATCATTTTCTTTATTTCTGTCCCAACAGCGACATTTCGATCAGATCTCTATCAAGATCTCTGATCGAAACGTCACTGTTGGGACAGAAATAAAGAAATAATTTGAATGATACCAACTGGTGAGGCGCTGTCTTTTTGAGTTTTATGGTTATACAGTTCTCAAGATTGGCTCCTTGGGAGGTGACGTGCGCCCGGATGTGGGTAATTGATATACCCGATAGAGCTATGGTGCTGTAACTCATTATAATTTGTGTGTGTCTGTCTCTGTGTGTGTATGTTTGTTTGTCTATCTCTGTGTGTGTCTGTGTCTACAGAAGATAAATGTTCTTTGTGGAGAAACTCCTTAGTTTCTAAGCAGTAATGATATACTGTGATTAATTGTATAGTTGGAAATGATTACAATGAATTTTCTTCATCATCATATTCCATTTTGTCTAATGGATTAACTTTTTTTGTTCTCGTTATGACAGAGCACCAAGAGAAATCAGCGTTGCCAACATTCATCAAGCAATCTGCAATATTCCTTTATTTGACTTCCTCACAAACCGACACTTGGGGCTTTTCATGCGGACGATGCATTGCCATTAAAATAGAATATCACACAGCAACGAGCAATATTTTTGTATGGTAGAGGTCTATGTTCTTACTTTTCGGTTTTGTGCTTTTGTGCTGCACAACATAACGATGTACAACTCCCATTTACATATGTATATATCTGAGCGCATCTATTCAAGAGGTAAAATAACAAATAAACTCCCTTCTCTGGTACCTTTCATGACTACTGTCCGTTCTGACTGTGGTTTTCTCTAATGTCTTATGTGGGTGTTGTGGAGGTTTGCCATGGGGTCTCTGGCATGACTTCATAATATCTGTAGGTAATAGATGAAAAGTGGATAGCTCTGCACTAGTGTTAGCAATACTATTAACCTCGATATGTTACAGCATTAATTTTATTGTAAAGTGCTGAGCCTACTGTAACATAGCCACTCCTGGTGTTCAACAGAAGATAGGCAATATTAACATAGGATCCAAGAAAAAACGGTGACACTCTCCTCGTAGCTAAAAAATATTCACTAATTACATACCGAACAGAGGAAAAGAGAGACTGCCATTGCCAAGCGCTTCATACAGGCATCTAAGAGCATGAAAGAAGCGCCTAGCAGTATAAAATGGCAGTCGCTCTTTTTCTATCTGTATCTTTTGTCCGGTATGTAATAAAGGATTAATTTGTGTAGCTATTTTGCCATTGAAGGTAAAATTGTGAGGAATGACTCATGTAAGTATTATGGAAAAACTAAAATGCCTAATCTAATATATATAAAGCTGAGTGTGTGTATGTATCATAGCCCCGCCCATTTTGAATAGCCCCGCCCCTCCACCTAGCCATGCCCCAGGGCAGGGTTATATGGAGTGGGTGGAGCTATGATATACACATACATACATTACCATATATGAGCATTACACCCAGGCTCTACAGCTAGTATAACATAAATCCAAGCATTTCGTGGAGTGTATAGTCTTCTGCGTCACTCTTCATCCCTCTCACACTACCATTATTTACTGAGACGAATGGGGGATCCCAAAAATGCATAAAGGGTCTCACTAAGAATGAAGGGTTCTTGGCTTTACTGTAAATTACCGTAAGCTTAGAGCAGAACTCCAGGCCATGGACTTACAACACTGACTTGCATACAGACACACTCTTACTCTTTTTAAATAGTTTAGTAAAAAGTTAGATCTCAAACTCCTGGCACTTTTCCTAATCCTACCACTGCTGTGACAAATATGCCCCTGAAATCAAATACCTGGCCTCTGTATCGTTCATAGAGGCAGCTTGAAAGTTATTTCCCCAGCCATGGGCAAGCATTAATCTGGTGGTATGCATTTTGCCAAAAGAGAATGAGGATCCTATGAGACTAAAGCAGAGGAGCTCGTACAAACACATGCAATGTGTGCTTTTAATCAAACTACCATAATTGGACATGAAATATAACTGGAAAAAGTAAGGCGCACAGTGGCTATACCTGTGAGACAAATTAGAATTGCTCACCTCTTACAGTTGTGAAAGTCACAACCGCTATAAAGACATGTAGCATGTCTCTCAGTCTGCGGCAATCTCCCACTATAAGCATAAAACCATAAAAGACCAAAGAAATTGGGAGTATGACCGCGCTAGTGTTGGCATAGAAAGAACATCTGTGTGATATTACCTGAAGAAGGGGTTTTTTGGTTACCCTGAAACACATAGAAAATAAAATCACATGATTATTAATTTTTTGGTCAAGAAGAATTTTCTATGCCAACAGGAGCCGCGGTCACACTCCCAATTTCTTTGGTCTTTTATGGTTTTATAATTGGACATGAAAAATACTATAGACAGAATATAGCTGCTGCTGTTGTACAAAAGGACAATACATCCTCTTTTCAGGTAAGTAGGAGTCTGATTTTTAATATGTTCATTAAGCGAGGCTGTGATGAAGGCCATTGTGTATTCTGTAGCTATAGAAGCATTGTGTGGAAAAAAAAATGAGTTGTATAGAAAAAAAAAAGTATTTTTAGGTTATTTGATGATGCAGCTTTCTTGGAGCAGCTGTTGCTTACAAGGGGCTGCAGTTCGTATCAGGACATAACCACCACTTGTTACTGTATCTTTCTTGGAAACAGGAGCTTATCTTCATGTTATCAGCCTCTTTACCAATCAGAGGATATGTGCTCCTTAAAGCTCCACTTGTTCTCTTTATTTTACTGGAGTGGTGCTTTAAATCTAAGTCCCCTCACCCCAGTCTCATATTCACCCTCTGGCATCTTCACCTTTGATCACCAGTATTTTATGGAGCATGCTTGAGGTCATAACTCAATGTAAGTCTCAGCTCTTCGTTCTGCCTGTCATAGAGATGCATTGAGCGCTTGTGACATTATTTCGGACTTCCGGCCAGTCAGAAGCTACGGATACTAGATGGTGCCACAGGACTTGAGCAATGCTGAAGAAAGTTAATGCCACCAGAGAGTGAGTATAAGGCAAGGGACTTGGATTTAAAGCTCTTCTCCAACGGTGAAATTAAAAACTGCTGGAGTAGTACTTCAATTTCCACTTTTTTTTCTTTCACCTAAAGGAGCTACAAGAGCGCATCTAATCCCAATACTTGACATGTAAGCTTATGTATCCTGGAAGACTCTTAGGCCATGCTCCCAATCCTTTGGGGAAGGGGGAAAAACACCAAACACCCCAATTCTAGAAGGCCTTAGGCTGGCTTCAGACTTGCAGATGCATCTGCAGCGTTTTGCAATGCATCTGCAGCATCTGCATGCAGACCGCGGCCCCTATGTTTATAATGGTGCGCACGGCGGTCTGCAGATGCTTGGGGACCGCCGTGCGCACCCATTCACTCCTATATGTGATCTGTGCGCACGCGGATGCCTGCGCACAAATCACACACTCCCGCCCGCACCATGGACGCGAGATGTCGCGTCCCTGGTGTGGACGAGAGTGTGTGATCTGTACGCAGGCATCCGCGTGCGCACAGATCACATATAGGAGTGAATGGGTGCGCACGGCGGTCCGCAAGCATCTGCAGACCGCCGTGCGCACCATTATAAACATAGGGGCCGCGTTCTGCATGCAGATGCTTGCAGATGCATCTGCAAAACGCCGCAGATGCATCTGCAAGTCTGAAGGCAGCCTTAAATACTTGAGTTTCATGAAATTGCATCTGTATTGTCTCAACTGAAAACATGACTTTAATAAACTCCCTTGGCAAAAATAAAACATCACCACTGAGTGATATTCAGATTTCCTGTCAGTGTCTATCGGGAAAGTGTTGAGACGTCGAAGTAAATGCATTGGGTCCATGAAGCCAGTGGAAGATCACCCGGCTTCACTGCGTGTGCTCCAGATCTAGAAATAACAATGAAGACTCCGGATTCCGAGAGGATAAAGAATGATGAGTCCTGTCCTCAGGAACATGGATCAAGCCAGAATATGGAAGAATGGGGAGGCAGCAAGCGTGACTTCATGGCATATGCCTCCACCTCCTTGACCACATGCTACTAATTTGCATATAACACACGGGGATTGTTAAACTATTTAACAAAATCTGGCAGCGGCACAGAAGCTATTGGGAAGTTAATATAGTAACTACTGTTATAAGCCCAAACACTTGCAGGTTTCACATCTTAGAAATAATGACACAAGTAGTGATCTCATTGGCTGGAGGCTTGTACTCTTTATTATTTTCTGCTCATTATATAGCGTAACACATGACCTTCCACATTTTGCTACATTCTACAATTGGTGAATGTGTGAAGCCCTGTTAGCACAGCATTTATTCATCTGTCTGGGCCATCCATAGACTGCACTTTGGTATTTTCCATCTTTTCAGACGCCGTTCTTTGCCTGGTCTAAAAATATGGATGCTGTCAGGGGAGGAACCACAATCAGTGTAAGTTTGAACCCCATTTGTATCATTACAGTCTATGGCTCTAGTGAAAGTCTTGGCATTGCTCCAGAACGAACTGCATAAAAGCAGTGTGGCCGATTTGACTGGCATGGTACACTCAAACTGTAATGAAGCGCTTGCTGGAGTCCACTGACCTGATTCATTAAATTGTGATTACTATGACTCCGGTGTGTTTGATATCCAATATGCACTCTCACAAGAAATATATCCGTTTATGTAAAAAAAGCCCAGGTTTACATTCCGCGCAGACCACAGAGCAGGAAGGGTATGTTTGATGTCCGTTTATTGGCTCAATAATCTTAATCTAAACCTGGGCTTTTTTTCTACATAAACAGATTTCTCCCTCACCAGGTGTCTGCAGCGACCAGGATAACAAGGCTCTTGCAGTTTGTTGTGACTCACACAACCCAAAAAGATGAGTCACACTAATCGGGGGGCATTGAATTATCATTATAGATAAGACCCTATGTGCGCTCCCTTCTCTCTTTGGTTTAGTACAAGAATCATATGCCATTCAGTGGCTGGCATACTTTTCAGGAGTAAGTTGTCACTTTATGGATCGGTAAGCATCATCCTGCCCGTTACCCCGTCCATATCTGTGTTGTTGGCTGGAACCGGTGTGTAAACACCAAAAATTGCAATATTTTTGCCCACATATATTGCAACTTACTAACGTGTTTATCAGATTTGTGACATAAACACCTTAATGAACCATCCCCACTGTGTACAGAACGTGCAAATTTTGAAAATGAAGGGAAGTAATGTCTTATATCATTGGTTCCCAAACCAGTCCCCAAGGCCCCAACAGGTCATGTTTTCAGGATTCCCTTTGTGATCACCACAGGTGATTCCTTGAAAATTATTCCATGACCTGTTCAGTGCTAAGGAAATCTTGAAAACCTGACCTGTTGTGTGCCGTGAGGACCGGAGTTTGGGAAACGCTGCCTTGTATCTACAACAGTCAATATTAAAAAAAAATACCCTAAAAATCCCTGTGTAGTCTGGTAAGTGCTGACCGCTAGTGTCAGACCCATGTTAAATTAGTAAAATAAAAAGAATCTAATATCAAGTAACTTTAATATAAACTCATATGTGGTGTGCTGTGAAAAAGAATTTAGAATAAAGACAAGAACCAATGTAATCAACAGCCTTGTGTTCCTGGGTAAAGGGATTTCTATATTATGGCTGTGCCACTACTGTGGGACCCGATTGATACCACCTATCCAGTTGTAACATTCTTCCCAAAGACAAAAAGAATCCTTACTTTTCTTTGCAGATAGCAATGTAGATGCTTTGAGTGGTGTTCCCCAACTCCAGTCCTCAAGAGCCACCAACAGGTCATGGTTTCAGGATTTTCTTAGTATTCAACTGGTAATGTCTCCTAAGAAATCCTGAAAACCTGCGCTGTAGGTGGCTCTAGGGACAGGAGTTGGGGAACACTGGTTTAGAGCATTGCATAGCCTCTTACACGTTACTGCTCAGTACTGTTCTTTGATGAAAAGTACACTGATTTTTTTGGTGGTAATAAATGTATTATAAAATTAATAATTTTGAGATAACAGAAGGCCAGATCATATCATAACAATTAGCTTATCCTACAGTAAGGTCATCATCTTAAGATTTAAAGAGAAGTCTTGTCCAAAAGATCTGATCGGTTGGATTCTAACACACCTATCGCAGTATTGCTCTGTGAAGCTTCTGGAGATTTGTATGGACTGAATTGTCCCACAACCTCAGATGCAATTGTTGGGTGATATGCTTCTAGCAATAATACTTTAAGTGCGCCTGTTCCTAATCCTCCATGACCTCATTGCACCTAATACAACAATCACTATAGATTTTATTTCTCATCATCATCATCTTCCTCCTTCTCTTCAGGTTGCAGTTCGTCTTTAAGATGGTCTCTTGCAAAATCTTCAAATACCATATCATCATCTTGCTCTCTGTGTAAAATCAGTAAAAGGAGTATTAATTAACCTATCATGCTATTTATATGCATGCAGTTTATTATTCATTTAAAGGGTCGCACCACTTAAATCTCACTTTTGATCTACAAAAAAGGGCTTTAGAAGAGCAGTCAGTGACACAAACTGTGAATATTCAGGGGGTCTGCTGTGTTTGCTTGCGTTTCCTCTTTTTTTTTTAATGATGTTGTTCACATTATGGACATAAGTAGTCAAATGTATTAAAATAGGATTGTGTATATCGCACTCCTGCTGCAACCAAAAAAGGGGCCCTTACTGAGTATGTGTCTGCTCGGTAAACAATGGATATGGCGAGCTCTGCAGCGATATGATAAAGATGGAGGCAGTCATGTGATTATACCCCATATCCGCCTCCTCAGCAGCCACCACGTATGTGTCTGCAGAATGGCCTGCATTTTCGTGGTAATAGGTTCAATTTAAGTCCAGGATTTCCAATCTATTTTAAATTAACAGTATTTCCATTTGTACCAGTAGAAATATATCACTGTCTGACTGGGCATACAAAAAAAAAAGCAGATTTCAGGACCTGCAGTGAGCAGAGCATCTATGGTGCAGCTGAGCATTCATGTGTTCTGTCAGATGAGAGGAGTAAGCCATTATGCCTCTGATGGTGCCTTATGTCCCAATGAACAAAGAGTTAAGCATGTTGAGCTCCAGCATGCCTTCTTTCCACCAACCTCATCTGTTCTCCAAATTAATCAGAACTTGTTAGGTTTGGACTTTTCTCTAATTTGTATGGGGGCTTTTTCTGCATCAACTTCTCACAGTTCTGTTCCTGCTTTCATATCAACTAGTGATGAGAGAAAAGTTCAGTATTCGGGTTCAAATAATTTAAACCGAATACTCTTACTATTTGGATATACGTCCAGAAAAGTTAGCGCAATGCAAGTCAATGGGGACCTCTAATATTTGTCTGGAAGGTTCCCCACACAAATATCCGAGTTCCTCATTGACTTGCATTATGTTCACTATATGTCCAAATTGTAAAAAATATTCGGTTAGACTTATCCAAACCTGAATACCAAACTATTCGCTAATATCTACATTTCTAGTAAATAACATTCTCTGTAACCTTAAATGTACAAGGGGCATAAACTAACTTTTGTGGTAGAAATCAGTGCCAAAATTGTGGCACATTTTTAAATTAATGGTTTTGCAATAAAACCATAGCCCCTGTTGGGCATGGCATATAATTTGTTTAAAGCCGGGTTACACTTGCGTATAGCATCCGATGCTACATGCTAATGATACTATGTTGAAAAAGTGGACTTTTCATTACAGACTTGGCAACCCCTTTAAATCAAAGCTTAGCTTCGGTCACTGCATTTGGAGATAAATACCAGCTATATAAAGGAGCCGACATCTACCGCATACAAGGGATGCTCGGCTCCTGAGCTCCCTCCACACTTGTGGACCCCAGTACAGGAATTACAATTCTGCCAATATGCACAAAGGGGTTAACAGACTTTTTTTTCAACTTTAGGCTGCTTTCCCATCAGCGTTTTACATTAATCGCGGCAGCTGCGGTGAAAAAAACGCAACTGCTGCAATTACCACATAACGGTGTAGTTGCGGTTTTGGCACTTGTGGCCTTGAAAAATTGCAGTCAGTCGTGTTTTTTTCACAGCCGCATCTGCCGCAAGTGCCGAAACCGCACCTGCCGCACACTTACCGCAAGCCCCACAGACATTGCATGGGGCTTGCCGCAAGTGAACCGCAAGTGCGGCTGTTATGCGGTAATCGCGGCAGTTGCGTTTTTTTCACCGCAACTGCCGCGATCAGCGTAAACGCTGTTGTGAAAGGAGCCTTAAAGGGGTTTTCCCGGTAGTAAATAAAAAACATCATCTGGCAGTTCCTATAATGAGTCTCCCAAACCTACCTTTATTTTCATTATTTAGCTCACAGTCAGTCCCCTGAAGTCATACTTAAAGAGAACCTGTCACCCCCTGGTGCTTTCCAAAGTGAAAGCACCACTGAATGCAGCCTGTATGCTGCATTCAGGGAAGGTGTGTACCATGTCTCTACCTCCCCCCCCCTATAACCTGAAAAAAACACTTTGGAAAGTTTAGAGTTGGCACAGTCCTCCCTGCCTCTTACTTGTGTTCCACCTCCTCTTTCGTGGGTCTGCCCTCCTCTTCAGCTCCACACACAGACACACACACAGGCAGGAGGCAGGGAGGACTAGGCTGGCAGCGAGCACAGCATAATAAGATAAGCCCCTTAACTCTAAACTTTCTAAAGTATTACTTTCAGGTTACAGGGGAGGTAGAGACATGGTACACACCTTCCCTGAATGCTGCATTCAGTGGTGCTTTCACTTTGGAAAGCACCAGGGGGGGTGACAGGTTATCTTTAAATTCCTGCCAGTTTTCCATCATTGCTTCTATACTGTACTTTCCAAGAGACAGCTGTATTCCACAACTCCCCTCATTTCCACCCTTCGGGCCCTCCCATTCCGCCTACAAAGCACCATCCTGAGACTCGTAATGTCTCAAAATGGATAAATCCCGTGCACGCACAAGTATTTATCCCAATTCACCAAGTATGGTATCCTCAAACTTTCCAGCAGTCAGTGATATTACAGACAGTAATTTTACAGGTGCCGACACAGGCACCCCTAGAATTGGTTTACTGCAGGGAAGAAGTGAGTCACATAATGTAGAAATAATTATAATTTTATTTATACAACACCAACATATCCCACAGCACTATGAAGTAATTTCTTGTAATGTCATCCAACTCTTTGTAACACCAAGCGACAACTATTCTGGCCAGAGTCAGAAGTTGATAAGACTACTTGTACTGTGCGGCCCTGTGATGTCTGTGTGCACACATCCCCTGTCACTGTAAACTTGCCGAGGATCACCGGCTACATCCCAATGACATCACTGTTCAGAGCAGCGATTCAAAGCACAGACCGAAAGTCTCTGCCCTCTGTGCTTTGAACACAGGAAGTAAAGCGCTATCACATATGAGCTCAGGAACAAGGCACAATTCTAATAGCAAACAAGGTATGACGTTTATTTCTGACAAGCTTTACAATGTTTTCATAGTCTGTGTGCGCTGAAAACCCCTTTAATCTTATTGCTTATAGATACAATCTGTATTTTACATTGGATCACAGTTTCAATTTAATTCAAGAATGGATAAACCATTACAACCTTTTCCCAACATCTCCACTTAATACACCTCCTTTTTCATTACTTTAGATGGTATACATTTATTTCTATTGCTTACCCTTCTTTAGCTGCCATTGGTGAGCAGGTATAAAGAGAGGAACATGTAGTTATTAAACACAACTGATTCTTTTAGTATATTATCACAACAATTTTATGAATATATAAAAAATGCATTCACCTTTACAAGGTAAAACTAATGAAGCCTAAAGGGGCGTTACTAATAATCAATGTATGTGAGATAATTCACTTATATGAAAATTAGAATAATTGATAAGAATATGCCAACTCAGAGTTAGGGACATACCAGCTCCCTGTCATTACACATTGGGCATCTATTGCTCCTGGATTTGATTATAATGGGGCTCTATGGTTATACTTTGGATTCTTGGCTGCTGTCAATTTTCAACGGCTATAACATATATGTCTTGGTTTTGTCGGGCAGGAGAAGAAGCCTGATGGGTCAAAGCCAGGTAATAATTTACTATGCAAGCTTTATCCTTCCAGGCGTAGTTCGCCTATGGTTATTGCGCGGGGCAGACAAGAATTATGGGAACTGTCGTCTTAATACGATTAATGTGGTTGTGGTCACTTTGTGTGCAGCCATTTACCAATAAAAGTGAAGTGGAAAAAAAATGATTAGATGACCAATATTTATATATAATATCATAGAATACATAGGCATTATGGTCTAAGAACCAAAGTTAGTGGTCAAACCCTTTTAACACTTCAATAATTTGTGGCTTTTCCAGCAGGGATTCTCGGTCATCACTTACCTCCACCCTCTGGCTTAGGATGCATAAGAATGAAGGGTAATTCTGTAGAGACTTCACTACAAAAAAAAGGGAGACGTAATAAGACATGCATTTTTAGTCCAAGAAATACCACCAAGGAAACTCAACGGTCTGGATTTGGGTTATGGGGTTCTTCAGGATTTAAAAAAAGAGGATAGTTTCTTTATTTTTCTGGAGACATCTCTACATGTGTTCATAAGTTGTGTCTGGCATTAAAATATGTTCTTATTCACATGTTTAGGCCGGATCACACAAGCATTGATACTCTCATGGTAATGACATTGATCAAACTGATCAGAGATTGATCGAAGTGTCATTATCATAATCAGTCTGATTCTTCACATGAGAGTATTTGAGCACACTGTCAGGAGAAGATGCAGACCAAAATGTCTCCATCTTTGCCATTCTGTGAGTCCACGGAAATCTGACTGCACCCATAGACTTAAATGAGTGGGTGCCATCTGACTTGGGCTGCAAATTACAGAATGCTGCACATTTCTTTTTCCTACTGCTGAACAAGCATGAGAAATAAAATGATTGGCACTGCCCTATAGAATAACAGTGGTCCGAGTGTTATCCGATAAAACTATAAGACTTGTCTAAATTGTACGATGGTGTGCGAGAGCCCTTAGGAAGAGCTCCAATACTAGAAACAGCCCATAGCCTGGGGTCACACACAAGCCCTGTATCCGTTATTTGCATCAGTTTTTCAACTTTAGAATTCTATGTCCAAAAACTGATGCTGTTAACAGATCCTGGACTCAAGTGTGACTGCTCTGCTATGTGGTTTTTTAACAGGACCCAGGTTTTTGGTACCATTTTTAGGCAAAAAATGGCAAAGTCCAAAAAATGCATAGCTGCACAGGAGGCTCAAACAACCGCCTAAAAAAATGAATTTGTTAATGGATCTATTAAAAAAAAACTGATTAGCATGTGTGACCCTAGACATAGTCGGACATAAAGATGTTGTTTCTAAACCTAGACAGCTTGTTTCAGAAGAGTCATGCTATATTATGAGGTTCTATGAACCTTAATGATCATTGCATTTTATAGAATGGGCATGCGATCATATCATTGTGGGATTATCCTCATGGCGTCACTCTCCTTAAAGGGCTTTATCTTTGTTGCTTCAAACCAAGCACAGACGCTTGATGAATTTTATTTGGTTTCCATCTATTTCTAACACCTATGAACTCAAGAGGTGTCAATCAAGGAGGAGGAGGATGGAGACGGATTTAAAAATAAATAGGTAAGAAGATGCAGTGAATGATTTGGGCACATGATGGTCCCTCCAAGTGCATTTGATTGGTTTGAAAAGTAATTTTTTACTGACAGACTCCTTTTAATGTCTATAATCTGTGACTTTTGAGCAACATCATACAAATTTAGCCCAATTTTGTATTTCCATGATCAACATGCTAATGCACACATATGTATTGATATACAGTAGTACGTTGATTTAGGAGTAACTTTATTTGAGATCATTTTGAAAGATGAGCTGCCATTTCTGAAAAATTGTAACTTGGATACTGAGCAATGATTTGGATTACGAGCAATGATTTGGATTACGAGCACGGGGGACTGGCTCTGCGCATATACTGTGCATGTGTGATGCTGTTGATTCTAGATACTGTATTTTATTTCTTATACATTGTACTGTATATATATTTACCGACTTCCGGCTGCTGTGTCTCTGAGCTCTCTCAGTATGCAGTACATGTACGGTAACCCACAGGCAGCAGAGAGCTCAGAGCGCCGCTGTCCACCTGCCTCTGCCTGCCCATCGCTGTTCGCCTGCTGTCACCGCTATCCGCCCCCCTATCTGCCCACTGTCTCTGCTGTCTGCCACTGTCTACCTAATGTCGATGCTATCGGCCCCCTGTCTGCCCACCACCACTCTGAGCTCACTCTCACACACATTCACCGCTCCGCTGCTGTATTTAGAGCCGGCAGGCGCCATACTGAGCTCTCTGCTCCTGTACATGTACGGGGAAACTGGTTGCCAATTAGACGCTTGCGGCTGCTGGCATCTGATTGGCCACTGGCTGCTCACGTCTGATTGGCTGCCGGATTGCCCGTACATGTACGGGAGCTGAGAGATCTCAGTACGGCGCCCACCAGCGGATCGGTGATTGTGTGAGTGTGTGTGTGTGTGTGTGTGTGGTGTGAGAATGTGTGTATAGGGGGATGATGGGGATATTGCTGGCTGCAGGGGAATATTGAGGACTGCAAGAGGATGTAATAAAGTTACAGTTCTATATGTGCATGTCAATGAATACAGTAGATATTTATGGGTTCTGCAAAAAAATAGTCTGCGTTTCAATTATTTCTAATGGGAAAGTTTGCTTTGATATACAAGTGATTTGATTTACTAGCACACTCCCAAAACAGCTTCTTAAATGATGGTTCCACTGTAAATAGACAAATGAAGTACCTTGAAGTCATGTCTCCCAATAAGCTGCAAATGGAAAACAAAAATAGAATAATTTTACATATTTGGTATACTGTAATCTGTGCAAATTCTGCAAGAAATCTTTACTGAGAGAAATTGGCACCTGCCGTCTTTTTCCCTGCTGTATGTGAATAATTTTAAAAATTGCATTCTTTTGCATTCATGTAAATTCAATAGTTTATATTCTTTCCACGATGTCGCTGGTCCACTGGTCACTGGTGAGTCTGCCTGTTTGACAGCTCACCAGCGACTGCATAGAGACTTTCCAGCGATCCCGGCCAGGTCGGATTGATGGTGGGATCGCTGGAAAGTCTCAGCGTGAAAAGGGGCTCTTAGATCCAGAAAGTCTGCAACATCAAAAACTCCCAAAAACCTCCTTGTAGGAATGAAGCCCAAGATCTGCACATGCGTTTGGCCATTTAATGTACTATATACAGTTTTCTCAATGAAGGAAAGTGTTGGACACTGTCAGCGGCAGAAGCATATTAAGGGCAGAGAGCCCAAAGATAGATTTTTTTGTACCAACCAAAAAAATTAAACTCCCCTGTGACGTGAATTTTTTAGCTGCAGTGACCTGAGAATATATACAAGACTTTCTAATAAAAGTGAAATGAGCTGAAAGCCACAAAATATACAGGGACATAGCTAGTAACAAAAAAAATAAGAAAAATGTGTATAAATATTGTGTGGTTTTAAGTTACATCGAAAATATTAAAACCTATATACCAAAAATCAGACACTTACCCAGAAACTGTGAGTTTCACCTTAATCTTGTAGTCCACCAGGATGCCCATGACCGTGCGATCAATACCTTCCTTCAGCCTGGGAGAGCAGAAATCATGTGTTATCTGCTAGAAAAAGTCATAATATTTTTTAATGCAGCTACAGTAATTCAGGTTGGGCTGTCCAAAGGTATAAGCAGAAGAGAAAACGAAAAATTATGAAAGGATTGCGATAAAGGGAACTATAACGTCATCATACTGTATATGGGAACATCCACAGAGTGGTTTGCTTAGAATCCACAGATTTTTAACTAAAGGCTAATTGTAGCACAGAAAATCCCTTTAGGGTATGTGCACACTGTGTCTCATTTACATCTAGTTTTTCGAGGTGAAGCGGCTTCAGGAAAACACTGGCAGTTTTAGTCCTGCAGCTTCAGTGTCATTGTTTTTCGCAGGTGTCTTTTCTTCTTATGTTCCATTAAAGTGGTAAGCAGGTTCCTAGCGTAAGGCCTTTTTCACACATCCGTGCCGACTCATGCCGGAGGCACAATATTCTCTATGGCACCCCTTCATATGACCGTGTTACTGCACGGACTGCGTGTCTGTGTGTTCCTGTGGCACCCCTGCGGTCTGGTTGCCACAAGGGGTACTGCACCCAAACCACGGGTAAGGTATCCATGTTCTCAGGGAAATGGGATGGTAAGTCCGATACACCTACCAAGCACCCAACACACCTGGTCCCAGGGACGATGGGCGGACCCAATAGAGGGAGGGCTCAGTCAAGGGATGGAGGGAAGAGAAGTGTGGGTGGGAGGTGGAAGTTAGTGAGGAGTAGTGAGGAGAGCGTCGAGGAGTGAGGACCTGGAGGACACACATATTTTCATTACCACCAGAGGTTTTTAAAACCCTCAAGTGGAAAACAAAATGCTTAAAAGACTGAGTAGCAAAATGGTTTTACAATAGAAATGAATGGAAAGAGTCTTTCAATGATTTTTCACTATTCTTATTCAATGGACCAGGTGGAAAATAGTTCTGAAAAACTCTGTACACATACTCTTACAAATGTATAAAATCCTCTGGCTATTTGCACATCACCAGACTCATTCTTTCTCCTCGGTATTGTATGAACTAAGTTTGTGAGTTTGCCAACATGAGAATAAAAGAGCTGTGCTCCTCCATCACCCCCCAAGCCTGTTTTCCCCCCACCACAGAACAATAACTGATCTGGTCCATGGGTTCCTTTAAAGAGTTGTTGTTTTGCTATTCTCTACAGAAGAGATTTCTTTTTTTTAATCTCGGATTGAACAAATACTCATACCTCATCTAAAAAATGGAACAAACCTCCATAATTAACTTTAGCATTATTGGTGGAGACCAGTGGCGGATTATAATGAGGTCAATATGGGCAGTAGCCCCGGGCCCAGTGCTGTGGGGGGGCCTACCAGCCCAGGGTAAATGGCCCCATTATAATCCGCCACTGTCTGTCCGCACTCTGCACTGCTGCTGCCCTGCCCCCCTTCTTCCTCCCGCATGTCATGACGTGGACATGCGGGAGGACCTTGGTAGTGACCGCGGGTGCCGCTGTGAACTTTTCACCTGTCAGTGTGCGGCTTTGTTCCTCCTCCTCTGTCTCCTGCTCTGCACCCGGCCGGCTCCACTCTCTGGCTGGCTTTCCATAAGCCACTACCCCTGGCTGACGTGCAGCTTTCCAGCCAGAGAGGAGCTTTACGTCACTGTCGCACTCTGTAGGACGGCAGGCATTGGATGTTCGGCTGCGTTCAAGTCTGATTTTGGCGGGGGTTGGGAACGCTGCCTGTGGAGACTGTGAGCCGGGGCCTGCGGTGATACACTACAAAAGTAAGATAAGAAGCTGCCTCTGACCTGTCTGTGAAGTATTTAGGTCTTGCCTGGGATGGGGGAAGGAGGGAGGGAGCTAATGTAAATAGAGGAGCTGCAGGCAGCATTGTAAAGAAACTGAATCTTAGTGCATTAGTGTCTATGTGTTTGTATCTCTGTGTATATGTTGTGTGTCCCTGTATGTATGTTAGTAAGCGTGTTTGCGTGTCTTTGTTAGTATGTGCTTGTGTGTATATATGGTTGTGTCTTTGTATGTTAGTATGTGTGTGAATATAGCTGTCTTTGTGTGTGTACGTATTTTTTTTTATGTATATACGTGTGTATATGTGTATTTATATCTGTGAATGTATATATGTGTATGTCTTCATGCCTGTGTATGTGTGTGTTTGTATATGTGTGTGTTTGTATGTATGTGTATATGTGTTAGCCTGTGTGTGAGTGTATATATAATAATAATAATAAATCTTTATTTATATAGCGCCAACATATTACGCAGCGCTTTACAATGTAGGGTTAGAGTACAGATAATATACAGTAAGTAATTACAGTAGAGAACAAATAAAGTACAATAATTGGATACAAAACAATAGGCATAGAATCAATGTAAAGAAAATACAATAAATAAAGCGAGAAATGAAGGTGAACCTTCTCAAAAGAGCTTACAATCTACAACGGGATAGGGGTTGCACAAGGTGCAGGTGCTTATTGCACTGATGGTCCAGGCATCTTGAGGAAATGGGGCATAGAACTAAGCTTACATGGATGGTCATTATACAGTCTGTGTAGACCTTTATGGTTTGGTGGAGTTTGTAGAAGAGTAATGTCCAGAGGATAGCCCATTCGCTGTCTACAGTGCAAAGGACTTCTATTAGGGAGTATGATAGGTCGCCTTAAAAAGATGCGTTTTTAGGGATCGTCTGAAGCCATGCAAATTGTGGATAGTCCTGATTTCTTGGGGTAAAGCATTCCAGAGGTTTGGTGCAGCTCTGGAAAAGTCTTGGAGCCGGGAGTGGGAGGATCGGATTAGTGCAGATGTTAGTCGAAGGTCATTTGAGGAACGTAGAGAGCGGGTGGGGTGATAGACAGAGATGAGGGAGGAGATGTAAGGGGGTGCTGCTCTGTGAAGAGCTTTGTGGGTGAGAACAAGCAATTTGAATTTGATCCTGTAATATACGGGCAGCCAGTGCAATGACTGGCACAGAGCAGAGGCATCTGAGTAACGATTGGCCAGATGGGTGATCCTGGCTGCTGCATTAAGGATGGACTGGAGAGGAGAAAGTCTGGTGAGGGGGAGGCCGCTTAATAGAGAGTTGCAATAGTCAAGGCGGGAATGGATTAGGGCCACGGTGAGGGTTTTTGATGTTTCCAGGGTGAGAAAGGGGCGGACTCTAGAGATATTCTTCAGGTGTAAGCGACAGGAGCGGACGAGAGATTGCGTGTGGGAGGAGAAGGAGAGATCGGTGTCAAACATAACACCCAGACAGCGAGCCTGCTGTCTAGGCGTTATCGTGGTGCCGCAAACTGAGAGAGAGATGTCCGATTTAGGGAGGTTAGTGGATGGGGGGAGCAGAAGAAGTTCAGTTTTGGAAAGGTTTAGTTTCAAATAGAGAGTGGACATGATATTGGAAACTGCAGCTAGACAGTCATTGGTGTTCTTTAATACCGCAGGGGTAAGGTCAGGGGCTGAAGTGTATAGTTGTGTGTCATCAGCATAAAGATGGTACTAAAAGCCAAATCTGCTGATGGTCTGTCCAATCGGGGCCGTGTAGAGAGAGAAGAGGAGAGGGCCAAGGACTGAACCCTGAGGGATCCCAATAGTGAGGGGAAGAAGTGGAGCCAGCAAAATATACACTGAAAGAGCGGTCAGAAAGATAGGAGGAGAGCCAGGAGAGAGCAGTGTCCTTTATGCCAATGGAGTTCAGCATAAAGAGTAGGAGCTGATATATATATACCGTATATACTCGTGTATAAGCCGAGTTTTTCAGCCCAAAAATAGGGCTGAAAAGTCCCCCCCTCGGCTTATACACGGGTCATACGGTATGCTGTGGGGGGGGGGGGGCTGTGACCGGGGGCTGGAGGAGGCAGGAGGGGGCCGCGGTGACCGCAGGCGGTCACGTGGGGCCGCCTCATTAGTGCAATGAATATGCACGGCATCCCCCCGTCCATCAGCGGCGGGGGGATGCCGTGCATATTGCACTACACAGCCCCCCTCCTTAATATGGGTCCCCCAGTAGTAATAAACAGCCCCCCCCCTCCTTATCACGTCCCCCCCAGGCTGCGGCAGCTGTGAAAATAACAAACAGTTTATACATCACCTTCCGACGCAGCTCTCCGCTCCTCCGGTCCTCTGCCCTCCGCTCGCCGGCTTCTTCCTTGTTGTGCCGGTGTCATGTGACCGGGCGCAGGAGATGACGTCATTTCCTGCGTGCGGTCACAGAAGTCGGCACATCAAGGAAGAAGCCGGCGAGCGGAGGGCAGAGGAGCGGAGGAGCGGAGAGCTGCGTCGGAAGGTGATGTATAAACTGTTTGTTATTTTCACAGCTGCCGCAGCCTGGGGGGGACGTGATAAGGAGGGGGGGCTGTTTATTACTACTGGGGCTGCTGGATACTACACTTGGGCTGTATACTACCACTGGGGCTGCAATACCACTGGGGCTGCTGTATATAGGGGCTGAAATACCACTGGGGCTGCAATACCACTGGGGCTGCTGTATATAGGGGCTGCAATACCACTGGGGCTGCAATACCACTGGGGCTGCTGTATATAGGGGCTGCTGTATACACCACTGGGGCTGCTGTATACAGGGGCTGCAATACCACTGGGGCTGCTGTATATAGGGGCTGCTGTATACACCACTGGGGCTGCAATACCACTGGGGCTGCTGTATATAGGGGCTGCAATACCACTGGGGCTGCAATACCACTGGGGCTGCTGTATATAGGGGCTGCAATACCACTGGGGCTGCAATACCACTGGGGCTGCTGTATATAGGGGCTGCTGTATACACCACTGGGGCTGCTGTATACAGGGGCTGCAATACCACTGGGGCTGCTGTATATAGGGGCTGCTGTATACACCACTGGGGCTGCAATACCACTGGGGCTGCTGTATACAGGGGCTGCAATACCACTGGGGCTGCAATACCACTGGGGCTGCTGTATATAGGGGCTGCTGTATACACCACTGGGGCTGCAATACCACTGGGGCTGCTGTATACAGGGGCTGCAATACCACTGGGGCTGCAATACCACTGGGGCTGCTGTATATAGGGGCTGCTGTATACACCACTGGGGCTGCAATACCACTGGGGCTGCTGCATATAGGGGCTGCAATACCACTGGGGCTGCAATACCACTGGGGCTGCTGTATATAGGGGCTGCAATACCACTGGGGCTGCAATACCACTGGGGCTGCTGTATATAGGGGCTGAAATACCACTGGGGCTGCAATACCACTGGGGCTGCTGTATATAGGGGCTGCAATACCACTGGGGCTGCTGTATATAGGGGCTGCTGTATACACCACTGGGGCTGCAATACCACTGGGGCTGCTGTATACAGGGGCTGCAATACCACTGGGGCTGCAATACCACTGGGGCTGCTGTATACACCACTGGGGCTGGAATACCACTGGGGCTGCTGTATACAGGGGCTGCAATACCACTGGGGCTGCAATACCACTGGGGCTGCTGTATATAGGGGCTGCTGTATACACCACTGGGGCTGCAATACCACTGGGGCTGCTGTATACAGGGGCTGCAATACCACTGGGGCTGCTGTATATAGGGGCTGCTGTATACACCACTGGGGCTGCAATACCACTGGGGCTGCTGCATATAGGGGCTGCAATACCACTGGGGCTGCAATACCACTGGGGCTGCTGTATATAGGGGCTGCTGTATACACCACTGGGGCTGCAATACCACTGGGGCTGCTGTATATAGGGGCTGCAATACCACTGGGGCTGCTGTATATACCACTGGGGGCTGCTGTATATCATACTGCTGGGGCCTGTATACCACTGCTGGGGGCTGTATACCTGTGCTGGGGTCCACCCTCGGCTTATACGCGAGTCAATAGATTTTCCCAGGTTTTGGGGGCAAAAGTAGGGGGGTCGGCTTATACACGAGTATATACGGTATATATATGTATAGTATATGTATGTACTGTGTATATATATCATTGCAACGTCACTGTTTTTATGACATTGCAGCAACCTCGTAGCGAAGTCGCTGTGTGTGACAGGTACCAACGATCAATGATCAGCTCACTGATCGTTGGTTTATGGCCAGGACCATAAATCTGTCGTTGGTCTCCCGCTGGTCAGCACACATCGGTGTGTGTGACGGGGCCAAATGACCAGCGATAAGTGGAGCAGGCTGGTATCCATGGTAAACAGCGGGCATCTAGGCAGTGCACAGCACCTAGTTACCTGATGTACACCCTGGTTACCAGCCTGCTCCGCTTACAGGCTGGTATCCAAGGTACACAGCGCTGTCTCTAGTTGCCCGATCACTGGTGAGTGTGCCTGTGTGACAGCTCACCAGCGATCAGATACCTATCAGCTAGTGATGTCCCAGCAACCTGATCGTTGGTCGGATAACTGGGACATTGTAGCGTGTAACGGGGCCTTTACACATGGTGGATGGATCAGCGATTTGCCTGCCACTCTAAAGCTTTTAGGTTACACTGTCAAACACTGACAGAATGATTTAAAGCAGCACGGCAGGGATTGCGCTTTTCACTGCCGAAATCAGCGGCCCCATGTCGCAATCGCAGGGCGTCGATGTGTTGCCATATCAGCATGCAGGGTCTTCATCAGACCCCTGGCTGTCATGACTCACTTCCTGTGCGCGATGCTTGAGCAGCGTCGCTGACAGGAGATGATCATTTGTGCTGTGCAGAGCTGTGGGTCATCAGGGCTCTGTACAGCTCTAGCGATCAGACAGTGCATTGCTGAGGTGCCCTAAGGAGCCAAGTAAAACAAGTGATTTTTTTTTTTAATCTAGAAAAAAATCAAAAAAACTCAAAGTTCAAATCGCCCCCCTTTGCCCCATTGAAAAAAAACTATTGACAAAAAACATACACACATTTGGTATTACTCCATTCAGAAATGCCCAATCTATCAAAATATAAAATAAGTTTCACCGCACTTGGAAAATTTTCAAATTTTTCAGTACACTATATATAGTGACGGAAAAATATCTCCTATCATTTGGATCGAGGATAAGCTGTTTTTTTGTTTTTTTTTAAATATCCCTTTAAATCTATAAGGCCTCTATTTAGTGATTACACTAGGATGTTAAACTGTTGACTCCTATGGATTCTAAGGGTACCGTTACACGTCGCAATATCGTTTCGATATCGCCTGCAACTTCACGGGAGCGCGCATGTTTTTGCCACTTGTCCAAGATCACATAGGAGATGTTACACAGGCAGATATCGGCAGGCAACGCAACTAGAATGTTCTACGCAACTTACGTGCGATGCATATGAGCAACCCAGCGAGCGATTCTTAACATTGTAGTGAATAGGGGAAGTTGCTGGCAACATTGCTATTGCTATTGCAAGTGAAATTGCATGCAATGTTGCGACGTGTAACGGTACCCATAGGCTAAATGCACACTGTGCATATTTGTTTGTGCTGTTTTTTTCCTGCCTCAAAAACAGCTGTTACAACAAAATCATGCATGCTTTTTTGTTATGTAGCCACAGTGCTTTTCTGCTTCGATTTTGTAACAGGTGTATTTTTGCAGCATTTTTCTGACACATGACCCATCACATGGGAAGGGGGGGCCCAGAGAGTCGGAACAGCCCCGGGCCCTGGCTACCCTTAATCCACCCCTGGTGGAGACTCCCTGTTCTTCCAGTCATCTATATGAATTCCTAATGTTGACCACTTGCCTTTGACCAATATCGATAATCGGTTCCACCTCTTTGAGGCCCGTTGGATTGTTCCAAGAATTTATCAGATCAGAACTGAGCTTTTTTTCCCTATTTTTGCTGCCCATCTGTATTACAACAAACCTTTTTTTCTTTATTTTACATTTACACATGAGGTCTAGTTTATTGACTTAAGAGTTGTAGTCTATTCAAATTAAAATAACTCAGAATTTATATTATAGAGCAGCGATTCCCAACCTGTAGCTCAGGAGCCAATTGGGGCCAGTCATGTGTGGCTCACAACGGTCTTCCAACTTGGTGCTTTAGCACCTGGTCTAGCAAACAACCATGAAGAGCCGGTATACAGATAGTGACTTTTGTGAGTATCCACATATAGAAGAGCAGATGTGAATGGGGTAAGGTAGGAACCCCTGGATCTTGGTGTACTACCTCGGTGTGATTTCTATAGAAACCTTTGGCTGTCATTATACCGGGAATGGGGGATCTGGTTTTCACTACTATGAGTGGAGAGAAGCTGGATGTGGCTCAAGACCCTTTCGTAGCTGGATGTGACTCCTGACCCTCTCGTAGCTGGATGTGGCTCGTGACCCTCTCGAAGCTGGATGAGGCTCATGACCCTTGCCCTGAGCTGGATGTGGCTCGTGACCCTCGTTCAGAGCTGGATGTGGCTCGTGACCCTCTCTTAGAGCTGAATATGGCTCTCAGGATCAAAAAGGTCAATGACTCTGTTCTAGATCAACATGAGAAAATAGAATTTTGCCATTGTCTTTTTTTGCTTGTTTTTTTAAATTTCATAGCATAGAAAATAGAGGATAATAGCTTTGTTATATTGGTCTGTACATGTATTTATTTAATATACCCTATTTCTTTGCATTTTTTCTTAGATAATTTAAGGCATCACTTAAGGTTTATCTCTTATCATAGGACAACCGAGGGTATAAAAAGATTTTATTCAAGATACTGTATGGATCAAACAAAACTGGTTATGAAAAGAAGACTTCCATGTACACAATTCATCTTCACTTACAGAGTGCTGGATGCCAGATTAGTGTCTTCGTGCTTCAGTTTTCCATCTAAAGCAATCTCCCGTTTTTCTCGGTTGTATGCCAGGAGCGGCAGCAGGGTGAAGGTGTGAGTATATGTACCCTTGGTTGGGACCCTTTCTCTGACAAAGGAAAAAGTTTCTCTTAACATTTTGGAAAGTCCATACAGTGATGTGGATAACTAATGGGTTTATTATATATCGTGTTTGACAACTGCAGTTACTTTTTATACGATATATCTCATTATACAGACCAGAACAATGTTAATAACACAAATTCATCAGAAAAAAAGGAGTTGCCATAAAGAATTGTCCATTCTACACTAATATTAATTCCACCAAGCTTAGACTACTGTAGCTTTACTTACTCAGATTCATCCAAAGCCACAGTTTTGGTGTAATAGTCACTAGAATACAACACCACATTAGAGACCTGTTCCACTGTAAGAAGAAAAGAAGCAAAATTACTTACAATTCCTCTAAAGATTGTGTTTAGGGTATGTGCTCACGATCCAGAGAGTGCTCCAGATCTGCAGGAACCCACTGGTGAGTGTAGGGAGACCACAGCCGCCCTGTACACACCATCTGCGTTCAGTGCAGGGCGGCTTCTCCCTGTGTGCACCCGATGGTGACCACTTCCGACTCCACAGCATGTTAATTTAATGGGGAAGAGCAACAACCTGCACGATGGCTGCAATAACACTGCGGTCAGGAGAAGCACAGTGGGCATGGGATTTCTAGAAATATCATCCACTACGCTGCTACTGTACACAGCATTATGGACGCAGCGGCAATACACTATGCCCAAAATGCTGCTTTTACTGATCGTGAGCACACACCCGTACATGCTGGTTTTGTCCCAGTTTTTCCGTCTTTTTTTTGGTATATTCTGCTGTTTTGCAAAACCAGAAATATAATTGGAAAAAAGCAACAAAATGTTCACATGGGAATACCTCTTTACAGTTGTATTCCCATCTGCAAGATCCTATCCAAATATATATATATCCTAGTAGGTGTCATATTAATAATAATCTTAGAAAATCCCTCCAATTAGAAATGTAGCATAGTTCTCCTGATATAGGTATATCTGTTACCTCATGTGCAGGGAATTGCAGCTTAGGTATCCATGGTTACGACTAACCCTATAGTGATAGTTGCTTGTGGTTGTAACCATGGATACCTAAGCGGCAATGCCCTGCACATGAGGTAACAGATATACCTATATCAGGAGAACTATGCTACATTTCTAATTGGAGGGATTTGTTAAGATTAGTATTACATCTACAGCATATTGGGATAGGATCTTGGAGATGGCAATTACTCCTTTAAGTTGATTGGCAGCTATTTGTGTGAAGTCAGGTGCCAGGCAAGGAAATGAGACAGTGAGAAATCAGTGAAGCTAAGGCCCACTTCACATCACGTTTTGTTCCTGTCCGTGGGGATCCTGTTTTTTGCATGACCACATGGACAGGACCGGATATGTAACTCCGGATGCCATTTCTGTGCCTGGATTTGTGATTTTGGGGGAAGCCGAGCCTGCAAAGTGCAGGCAAGTGGGGCTGTACTTTCACTTTCGCAACGTATCTTCTACATACATTGCGGAAGGGAAAGAAATCAATGTGTAAAAATAAAAACAAAATGCTCACCTCTCTGCCAAGTGTCCCGCGATGCGAGGCATCCACTTCCAATGGCTGCAAGACCTGAATCAGCCGACTGGGCGGGGGCGGCAACCTGATCAGCTGATGTGTCATATCACAGCATCAACTGAGCAGTTTAAATCGCCTGCTAAAATTGATTGGCGGGTGATTTAAACCGTTAAGCTGATGCTAAACCCTCTAGTTTAACCTGAGAATCTGGGAACATCTCTTTCTCTATAAGGGCTGGCTCGCACTGGCATATATTCTTTATATGAGACAATTAACATAATTATGTTAATGAAACTTGGCCTAAACTCTGATCACAGTTTGAGCCTGGTGTAGGTTTAAGCCTCCTTCACATGTACGTGTGTCCGGTACGTGTCTCCGGCACGTGTGCCGTTTGTGCAGCCACATGCCGAAGGCACGGACATACGGAGACACATGACACTTTATGGCCCCTTTCACATGTTGGTTTTTCAGCATGGATAGTGTCTCTGTGTGGAGCAGATGCCTGTCCGTGTGTTCCACACGAAGACATGTCCGTTTTTGGCAAGCAGCATGGACCTATTCATGTCAATGGGTCCGTGCAAAAAATGTCCCACATACAGATGTAATCTGTGTGACATCCATGTGCAGGGACAGGAGCCAAGAGTTTTTAGCTGAAAAATAAAGAATTTCATACTCACCTGACTCCAGCGATGTCCTGTTACTCTCACTTCCGGGGCCGCTCATTAGTCTCATGAATATTCACTGCACTGACTCCATTAGCGGCCCCGGAAGAGAGGGGGAAGGGTAGCGCTGGAGAGAGGTGAGAATACAATGACATGCTGACTATGTGCTATCTTGATGTTACATGGATAGCACACAAACAGCACACGCATGACCCACTATGTGTGAAACACGTACACACGTCCCCCAAAAACGGCCTCTCTTACACATGCATATTTTCCACGGATGTGTGAAAGAGGCTTTATTTAATGTCTCCATTTCCTTTGTTGGTGTATATCAGTTTACATCCTAGTGCAATTCGATGATTTCCAGGAACCCTTAGAAATGTATGGGTGTGTGTCATCTGATTACTGGATACACTTGAAGAAAGCTTCAAAATGCCGAATCAGCATGAGAAAAAAGCGCTGGCTGGCACTTCCCCATTGGGCTGAGTGCTATGAGATAACATATCAGATATCACTCAGCCTTGTTATACGCTCATGTGAGTGAGTCCTAATACTTTTAAATGTAACCTGTAATGTTGAAAATTACTTTTGTTCTCCTGGCATTATATAATGTAGCAAAAGGAGGAGAGCAGATTGATACATAAATTCATTTTTAGGGGAAGACTCAAGATAATTTGTAATGTATTGATATAAATGTCTTCTGATCCAAAGAGTCCAGTGGGAAGTCCCACAATGATTGAGATCCGGCCCTCTGGGGGTGGCAGGACCGCCCACTGGATTGTCAGTATTTATCAGAATGTACTTTTATTTATTTATGGTTTTATGCTCAATTATGTTGTTATCTTTACATCTTACCTGATGTTGATATTTTCTTTACTGTTTTCTCTGAATTATTGGTCACAGTAACAGCAACTGAAATTGGTTCTCCGTGATAATACACCTGGAGGTAATGGTTACATTGATAAGTACAACTGTTCTCGGTGTACGTGTAAATACTAAGGCTATGTTCACATACTGTTCCTGTAGTACATTTTTTAAGCAGATTTTCAAAATTGTAGCAATGTTTGAAATTGCTGTTAATTTGCATTGTTTTGTTGCAAATGGACTGATTTCATTTTACTGTAATATGGAAAAAAGCAAAACAAAAACAACACTTTTTGCTGCATGTTCGGAAAAAGGCAAAGAAAAAATACACCACAACTACAAAGCCGGAAAATGTGAATGGAGATGAAAACAAAATGGTTAGAATCAGTTACGTTATTATAGATTTTTACAGTTGGTGAGGCATGTGCCCCAGGAGTTGGGATCCTTGCAAGCATCAAACGTAATCTTTTAGGGTATGTGCACACGATCAGGGGTTTGCAGCGTTATGGACACAGCGTCTTTGTGCTGCATCCATAATGCTGTGTTGTAAAGTACAAGCACAGTGGATGGGATTTCTAGAAATCCTGTGCTCACTGTGCTTCTCCCCACTGCAGCGTTATTTCACCTGTGGTGCAGGTTACCACGCTTCCTCACCTTGGCAGCATGTTAATTTATTGCTGCAGAGTCAGAAGCGAGCTCCAGCGGGTGAATGTAGGGAGGAGCCACCCTGCACCATACACAGATCCTGGGCACAGGGCGGCTGCATTCTCATTGCGCTCACCCGCAGCTCCCCTCAGGTCCGGAGGCGCTGAGTCCAAGATGCAGTACCTCCGGATCACCTGCACACACCCTTACAGTTAGATGCATGTTATACAATACATCAGGCAAAATAAACAATGTCACTGTACAATGAGGTGAAGTTACTACATCTGTCATTTGAAAAACTATTAACCTGCAGATATGGGGTTAATCTGCAGGTTAATAGCGTTTTGACCCTGCTTGGCACCCGCACTGAGAGCCTGGCTACTGGGAGGAAATTAACTTTATATCTCTAGACAGCGTTCAGCTTTCAGTCATAAAGGTAGCACCAGCATGGTTTCGTCACTGCTCTGTATATAGTGAGCGGCAGCTGTAACGGCACCCCAGGCACTGACTGACAGCCGGGACACATCAGAGATCAGCATTAGAGCCAGCTGTCAGTCAGTGCAGGGGGAGCGGTTACATCCACTCTACACTTAGTGGTGACTGAAACCACGCCAGTGCCACCTCAATGACTGAAAGCCAAATGCTGCCGGGAAGTATATAGTTCATTTACTCCCAGCAGCCAGGCTCTCAGTGTGGGTGCAGACAGGGTCAGAATACTATAAACCTGCAGTTTAACCCCATATCTACAGGTTAATAGTGTTGTTTTAGATGACAGATTCCCTTTTATAGTGCATTTACTTGTGTGTTCTACTTTACCTCTTTGGCCAGGGAGGCTTTCAGGTGTAAAGGTTTGTCTGACATAAAGAATTGCCAGGATGTTTCTGCCCGGGGCGTGGGTCCTGGTTGGTCAGGAGCAAACTGGATTTTACGGATCAACAAGCGCACAGAGTTTCTGCAAAAGGGGAAATTATGCTTTCATCAATTAATTTATGAAAGACCTAATACAGTATAAAAAATATATGCATAGTATTATTTTTAACCCTTTCTTATTGTTTTTGCACTTTTGTTTTTTTACGTCTCAACATAGTCATATTTGGTAGGGATGAGCGAGTAGTGAAATATTTGGATTCACTATACTCGTAACGAGTAGGTCCTAATACTCGGGTACTTGTTATGAGTAGCGAGTCCAGTGTAAGTCAATGGGAAATGCGAGTAATGCGAGTAATTTTCTGCTGGACCCTATAAAGCAGTCTGGGGGCTGAGGAAAAGGCTAAAATGAGTGCATGATTGTTTAAAAGCCGCCGGCTTTTAAAAAACCACTCAGCTGACCCTCACTCACCAGCCACCTTTCTGCCCGATCCTCTGCTCCCCCGCCGGCACCCAGCCCGATCCTCCGCTCCCCAGCCGCCTCCCAGCTCAATCCTAAGTTAGGACCAGGCAGGGAGCGCAGCACCAGGGGGCAGGGAGCGAAGGACCAGGGCGGGAAAGCCGGCGGTGAAGTCTTTTCACTGCCGGCTTTCCCAGCGGCTATTTCAAATGAACAGCTGATTCTCTACCAGAGATGTAGCGGAGCTAAACAAGAAGACTCGTTTGGACTACGTCGGAGGGGGGAGGTTTGTTTTGAATAAAGATGGAGTCACTAATTGTGTTTTGTTTTTTTTTCTAATAAAAATTTTTTTTCTGTGTTGTGTTCTCTTTTAACTGTTCACTAAAAATTCATGGCGGTCATGTCTGACTGATAAGCTGTGAACGGCTGTATAGGTCCTGCCTCCCCTCGCAGCATATGACAGGTTTAGAATCAAGCTAGGAGGAGACTTGTGGCAAGTGCGGCTTTGCCACGATCTTGCACATCCGGCACTTGGAGCAAGTCACAAAAACGCAGTTAGCTGCGTTTTATTGACTTGACGCAAGTGCTGGATTTGCCAGATCGCGGCAAAAACCACACTTGCCACACCTGCCGCAAGTCCCATAGAGAATGAATGGGGGCTTGCCGCAAGTTGGCCGTCACGCGGCAGATGCAGTAATTCTGCCAGATCTGACACAATTCAGCAAAAACACTGATGTGAAAGCAGCCGTAGAGAATAAATTATAACTGCAGGAAATACATAAAGGGTTTGTTAGCACTTCTAGCTATGGATACACGTGGGTCTGCATAGAAGCTGGGAACACAACACAAGGATATTTGCTGATTTATTGTACCCCTTAAGAACTAATACCATCCCCCACCACAATATGCATTTCTCAATGTCAATTTTTAATCAGATTTTTAATACAGAGAGGCCGCACACAGCAACTAGCTTAAAAGGGAGGCCGTCATGACAGGGATGGTGTAGGAATTTAGTGAGAAAAGTTGTATATAAGACAGGGTTAATATAGAGGCGTGGATAATGGGGTGAATTCTGAGGGGGCGGGCCAGTGGGGGGAGGAATGGGGGTATATAAGGCTTGGGCTATTGAGAAAGGGCAGCCATATTAGGCAGCATTCAGAGAAGCAATCTACCACCCACCCTCCCTTTGTTGTTTCGGCACAGGTCTTTTATGAAGAGATGTTCAGTAGAGCGGTAGTAATTTGTTTCATGTTGATCTTGCACCTCTCAAATCTGTCCTTAACTCTGCTGCCCAACTAATCCACCTCTCTCCTCGCTGCTCCTCCACTTCTACTAACATTGACTTACAAAGTCGTCCATAATCTGTCCCTTTCATATATCTCTGAACTAATCTCCCGATATTATCCAACTCGTAGTCTTCAATCCTCCCAAGACCTCCTTCTTTCCTCCACACTTGTACATTCCTCATCTAACCGCCTGCAAGACCTCGCCTGAGCATCCCCCATCCTCTGGAATTCTGTACCTCAATACGTCTGACTGTCCACCACACTCAAAACTTTCAAGCGGAACCTGAAAATTCATCTCTTCAGAACAGCCTACCGCCTGCAATGACCATGGCGCCACCTCACCACCACTTGACCCGGCGCTCCACCACCACTTGACCCGGCGCTCCACAACCACCCAAGCAGACCCAACCTACCGTTCCCCTTCCCACTGCCTTGTATAATGTAAGCCCGCAAGGGCAGGGTCTTCTCTCCCCTCTGTACCAGTCATGTCACTGTTAGTTTGTTCATTGTATTTTTAACTTGTTTGTATGTAACCCCATCTCATGTACAGCATCATGGATTTAATGGTGCTGTATAAATAAATAATAATTTTCGGGTGAATGTTTTTTTGTTATCTATGTCATAGTATTAGGGTGCTGCGGGGTAGTTCCTTGGAATTAGTGGAGGTGGCTAATGGCTGTTTGGTGGGGGCAAATGGTTGCGGACCCCCCAGCTGGGTTTAATTAAGTGGTGACAAGTTGCAAAATAATCCCGGTTTAAAGAGGACCTGTCACCAACCACACATGGTGATCTAATTACAGCACTGAATGCAGCATGTCTGCTGCATCCAGGCAAGGGGTCCCCCAGCCCTTGAGCCCCCCTGTACCCCGAGATAATACACTTTGAAAACTTACATTGTGGAGCCAAATAGGAGGTGGCTTGTGGCTGGAGCCAAAGGGCAGTTTCACACCCCCTGCATGTTTAATCTGCCCACCGCCGCCTCCCTGATGCCAATCATTGTCTCCCTCGCCTGCAGCATAACACAGAGCTTATTGCAGTGATGGTCACTTTGCCCCGCCCCCTGCAGTGATGTCACCGCTTATACCCGTCCTGCTCCATTGTTAACATGGAACAGGGCAGGTATAAGCAGTGATGTCACTGCAGGAGGCGGGACAAAGTGGCCATCACTGCAATAAGCTCTGTGTACTATGCAGCAGGCGAGGGAGACAATGACTGGCATCAAGGAGGCGGCAGTGGGCAGATTAAACATGCAGGGGGTGTTAAAACTGCCCTTTGGCTCCAGCCACAAGCCACCTCCTATTTGGCTCCACAATGTAAGTTTTCAAAGTGTATAATCTGGGGGCACAGGGGGGGCTCAAGGGCTGGGGGACCCCTTGCCTGGATGCAGCAGACATGCTGCATTCAGTGCTGTAATTAGATCACCATGTGTGGTTGGTGACAGGTCCTCTTTAAGGATTTGAAAGACCCAGGTAGTGGTTTATGTTTCATTGCCAGGTCACTTAACAAGGGGCCTCTGAGCTGGTGCAAAGTGATGAGACGTAAGCTACAACCTGAACAGGCAGACATATTCTACCTGTCATATGTATGTGGCTTCTAGGACCAACCCTTCATTTTCTAGGTCGCTCATATGGTTTTATTTTTGCTTGTTTTTTTTTTATAAAAAGGCAGCTGTGGCCAATTTATTCCAATGTTCTGCCAGGTGATTTTGGAAGGAATTGGGGGATTTTAAGGGGAAACATCACCCATGATTCATCTATACCCTTTGTCAAGTGTTAGGGCCGCTTTACACACACCAACTTCTGTGACCAACTTCTGAACAGATCTCTGGTTGCAGTGAAATCATGGACACATTGTTCCATTTGTACACAGCCACAAAATGGAACAATGTGTCTATGATTTCACTGCAACCAGAGATCTGTTCAGAAGTTGGACACAGAAGTTGGTGTGTGTAAAGCGGCCTTTAGAACTGGCTACAAAAAGCAATCTGATAGAATTCAAAGGAAATTTTGAAAGCTGCAAGTTTTAGTGAAATATTTAACCAGTTACTTCTTGTGAATCCGGTCTTCTAAATTGCTTGTAGAAAAACCTTTAATCTCAAAATCCACACCACAAGCCTTAAAAAAATAATAAAAGAAATGATCAGAACCTGTGAAGTATTAAGCAAAACCTGTTATAACTGTGAATGTAAATCATCATATTTTTTCACCAATTTCAAATGAAGCGGCCTGATAAAGGGGATATCTGATAAAGGCTGAACCACAGGAAAAAAAAAAATCTGAAAATATTGAAAATTAACTCACCATGGCCAATCTAATACTACAATGCACAAGCTGGGTGCAGAGAACTTCCCAAGATGGAGATGGGGGCAGCGCTGGTGCATCATGCAGATGGAACAGCAAAAGTATATAAAATGTGCATAAATAATGTGAGGTATTAGTTGATATTTTGGACAAAACATGGAAGCTTGCAACCAATATGTCATTGGTCCTCACAATTGGAAGTTCCTAACTTAATTGGTAAACCACAGAAAAAAAAATTCTGAAAATATTCGAAAATAACTCACCATGGCCAATCTAATACTACAATGCACAAGCTGGGTGCAGAGAACTTCCCAAGATGGAACTATGGAACCATGGTGAGTGATATCTGATAAAGCGGCAGTTTTCTAAAATGGTGTACAAATGTGTAAAGAACATAGATGGACACTGCTTCAATTTTGTATCAGCCATTCAATTTCCTTCATCACATATATAAAAGCCCTAAATAGTGCCACCTTTATTTTTTATTCCATCATAGGCACGTCCGGAGGGATTCTTGCCATATACAGTAAATTCGACCACAAGATGTGACGTACACCAATATCTCCCATGTAGGATATGTTTACACATGACTGTATTTTCGGTCCTGCCTGACCATGGGAAAAGCACTTGGACCAATGGTATTCAAATGAGCTCTTCAGATTATTGATTTTATACACTAAAAGTCCTTGTGAAAAAAATCATAGCAGCACTAGCTCTCCTATGTTTTCGATGAACTTGCCTATTAATCTATGGGTGCGCAAAAATAAAAAAAAAAAAACCTAACCCCGAACGGATCATCCTTATAGCATCCCATTTTTACAGATATGTTTCATTTCATAACAGAGGAAACTGTTTTTGGTCTTGTAACTTTTTTTTTTAAATGGCTGATGTATAAAAACAGATATCATACACATGAAAAATATTTTGTCTGGATCAAAATTGGGGTGACCAGAAAAATGCCCCAAAGAGAATGCCCACAGAGTTGGGTTAGGTTTCGGGGTTAGGGGTTAGGGTTACAGTTGACTGTGGGTATTTTTCCTTGTGGGCAACTGAAAACTGAACTGAAAAGTGGACATTTGTGTGAAAGTAGCCTTCTATCTCTAGCAGGCCTGTGTAATATTTCTTGTACTCTCCAGAACACACGGTCGTCTTCTCCGACTATTTTATTTCTTGCCTGTACCAAAATTCTCATTCTATTAAGTTAAATTGATGAAAGCCAAAGGAATCTACTCACTTTCCCCACATCCGATGGAGCTGGCTGGAGACTTACTGAGCACGGCAAATAATCAGGAAACTAGAAGTGAGAATATAAAGGATTGATTATAATCATTGGCGTAATTGTGATACGCTCCACATGGAGTGAGGGATATTCATGCTACAGGACACCATTGAGCACAACATATAAGTCATTACCGCCATCATGAAGGGATAGGCGTTGTTCCCCAATTTTTTCATCAATCTTTCTTGGACTTTGGTGAGGCATTTCACATCTTCTACAGGGGGATAAACCTGGGTCCGTGCAAAGTACAGATCTTTACGAAAAGTCAGGCCGATCACATCAATATCCTCTTGACCATAGCGGAATGCACAAGTAAGAGTGACATAGACTGAAAAAGATAATAGAAGTGTATACATGGAGGAGAGAAATGCTATTCATAATAAAGACTGTCAAGATGTCAGGCAGGGACGCACTCAGGGCAAATCAGAAGGTACCAAGGATCTGACTATATAGTGACTGATTACCGTGGGTAGCAGGACCAACTCCAAGTTTATATGGATCCGTGAGCCCCAAAGTCTCAATGGGCCCTATATCGAGGTGTCACATGTAAAATCCAGTAAAAGGTAAAAGGGCTAAACCGTGCACTGCCGCTCAGATACTGAAATCCCAGGACAAGGACCAGAGGATGATCATAAATAGGTTTATTAATTGACGTGTTTTGTGGGCAGCTACCCACTTCTTCAGGATTTATAATCATGAATGATTGTAAGCCCTGAAGACGTGGGCAGCCTCCCACAAAACGCGTTGATTTAATAAACCTGTTTATGATCAGCCACTGGCCCTTTTCCTGGGATTTCAGTATCTGATCTGCAGCGCATGGTTTAACCCTTTTTCCTTCTACCCCTGGATTTTACTCTCCAAAGGGGGGTCCTGTGCGGCATACCGATCTAAGCTCCATTAATGATTGTAAGTTTCACAACCCCTTCAGGTGAGTGGTTTTCCACCATTACTTCACACTACTACACGGGTAAGATGCTATTTGCGCTGGTCTCCTCCTCTTTTAGCTTGTGCACATTTTACTTGGAGGTGTCACATGTGGCAGCATAATTACAGAAAATGCAGACACCATATCCAAGTTGGTGACAGATGCCACTGTCTGGCATCAATCAGCGATGTCTCAGTGTAAGTGTAGGCTACAGAGGGTGTGCTTGGTCACTTTTATTTTAGTATCTGAACAAATACTTTCTTGGTAAGAACTAACTGGTGACAGGTCAGTTACTAAAACATGAGTGACCTGTCAGTCAGAGAAAGGACGCAGCAGGTGGGGAAAAGGCAGAGAAGCCGGAGAGCCGTAAGTGCAGTGCCCGTCCTACCGCACATACAACTTATTATCATACAATTTCAACTATGGATTTCTCTAATATAGAAAAATGGATTTCTACAAGGAAGGTACGGATTTACTCAGTTTAGCGCACTTGTACATACATGCCATTAGCTAGGACAGGGGTGCGGAACTCCAGGCCACAAGGGCCGCCAACAGGTCATGTTTTCAGGATTTCCTTAGCACTGCACAGGGATTGGAATCATCACAAATGCAGAGGATTATATTATCACCTGTGCAATACTAAGGAAATCCTGAAAACCTGCACTGCTGACAGCACTTGAGGCCTGGAGTTCCCCACCCATGAGCTAGGGTATAAAATCCTGATGACAGATACTCTTTAAAGGGGTTTCCTCACAAAGAACATTTTAATCAAGAGATCTTGGAACAATAATAATAAATAATAAAAAAAATCATGCCTCAATTCAGATATATAGCTGCACTAGAGTGAACAGCGCTCCCTCTCGCTGCAGTGGACATAGAATTGAGGCAGTCTCTCCTTGGCAATCCATATACTCATGAAGGTCTATTGTATAGGTCTAAATGTCTTATTTCTGGATTGCTGTCATCAGCAAATAAATATAAAAATAATAATCTCTCCACCATATTGAATGCCAAGTTTCATTTGACACTCATTTGCAGAATAGGATCCTACTTGGGCACCTACCTACCAGAAGTGCCATGCTTTAACATTATCTTTATAACTATGGTCACCGTATTAAGACATGATGTAGCCATAAAAAAATCTAGCATGTCAAGGATCCACATTACTTACCTTTTTTCCCCTTCAGGAGATCAGGATCAACTAAAACTACTCCATCTAAAAAAAAGAAAGAAGAGGAATTCATCCATATTGGTAAAGATGTAGCACTACATTTTAATTACTTGTTTACAGATAATGCTCTAAGGAAATGTCTAACTTGTGGCTAATAAACTGCTGCATAACTACAACACCAAGCATGTACCGGTCAGGGACTGATGGGAGTTGTAGTTTTGCAATCCCAGATGAGAAACAGGATTGGGAGCATTGAATCTACGGCTGGGCTTTGTAGTACATCATCTCCAGTGTCCTAGTCATCTTACCTACTGGATCCACAGATTCCACATGATCAATATAATCTCTTTTACCCAGGTATACACTCACCTATGGAACAAAATATGGGCAGATTGTTGCAAAATTGTGAATTACATATACGATAATTTTCTAATGGGTTTCGGTTATGAAAGTGAATTAATGCGGATCTGTCATCAGATTTCACTTTACAAACAACATGTGTTAATAAACATCTTTTACAGCCCTTCTACATAAATGTCGCCAAAGATGGCTGATTATTTATTTTTTACATTTTTTATTTTGCAACATTCATCATACAAAAAAGAAACTGACATTTTACAGGTCACCATTAGCAGTTAATTCGGGATCTACAAAGAATCCCATCAATGTCATTATTGACATAACTTCCCTGCACAGACGGAACCAAAAGTCATATACTAATGATAACAGCATTAAGATGAAGGTTGTTAACATATTGAAACCTTTTACCAATAAGAAGGAAAGGAATCCCATAGAGAAATTAATAATTGGGGAAAGAACTTATAGCAGGGAGGAGGGGGGGCGGAAGGAAAGAGAAAAAGAAAAGAATGGAAGGGAGGTGGGAATCCTAATCAGCGGCGGGTCCCTAGAAGGTCACTCAATCTACACGCTCGAGTTCTGTGCGAGCAGGTTAGAATATTTCTGGGAGGATTTAAATTCAATCCACTGGTACCAAGTACTATAAAAATCAGTATATCTGTTCCTGATTGATGCCGTCAGGTCCTCCATAAGCATCAATTCATTAATCTTTCTGACCCACATACTCATTCCAGGAGAGGAGGGAGATCTCCAAAATAACGAGATGCATGCTCTCGCAGCCATAACCATAAATCGTAGTAGCGATTTTCTATAGGTCTTCACAAGGAGAGAAGATAACTGGAGCAGAAACAGCCCAAGTTGTTGTTTGGTATTTGTAACCTGTTTAATGGTCGATGTTACATCCTCCCAAAACTGGGCAAGCTTCCCACAGCTCCAGAAGATATGTTACCGATGGAAACATTGCATGAAGGTTCTTAGGAACTCTATAGCACCTAGTCAAAATCTTAAAATTTGCTTCATGAAGATTAGAACGAATAGTGGATTTATGAGCCATGAGCATAATTATCTCTCTCTCTTTCAGGGATACCCTGATATCTAGATCCTCTTCTCATTTTAACGGCTATCCCGGAGGTGGAAGATCCCCAAAGAAGTCAAAATGGCCTTTACTATTGACAAGGAGTGGGACAGGGAACCCTCTTCCATGCATAGCCTCTCAAAAATTGTAATAGGACGCCGATACCTAGACGGCTTCGGGAGAGATCTTAAATAATGCCTCAGCTACATGGCTCTCCACTCATCCAAAGGAGATGGATTAGTAATGCATTATATCTCCTCCCGAGACAACCAAGAGTCATTTTTCAGGAAATGCAAAGCCACATACCGTCCCCTTCTCGTCCACAATTTAAAGGCCGGGTCAGTCAGTCCAGGTTTAAAGTCAGGTGACCCTAAAATCGGCGTCAAAGGAGAGGGATAAGGGAGGAGTCGATATCTAATCTTTCCTTTGGAGCAACAGAGCAACGTTGCCCCTATAGCAGATGGCGGATTATGACTATAACGAGTGATCATTAGCTGATTTTAAGAAAGGAACACTTGTTAGTTTTGACCGATGCCGGATTGACAAACTTTGTTATTGTTCAAAACAGATCGGCATGTTGAATGTTTTCACCCAGTGACCGCACGATCGGCAAATGACATCCGAGATGGTTTATTCCACCGCCTAATTGACTGACTGCCCATTTTTTGTCTGATATGTATGGGGAACAGAAGCGGATGAGGCTGCTGTACTTATCAATTTTCAAAGTACATACACCAGTCTCATAAGATCTTTTTAGTAATGTATGCAGCTGATATTGTGAAATCTGGTAAGAGATCTACTTTGAGCCTCATGTTTCTCAAGTATGTGTTGCATTTTCTTTTTTTCACAGATAGAACACATACGCATAGAACACATACCCGTATACCTATTCTATGGTGACGGGTATTTTTTTCAATAGGGCTGTTCAGAAAATAGTTTTTTCTTTTTCGGTTTGCTTTATTTAATTTTTTTTACACAGATTGAATATCCGCAAGAAAAACAAATATTAGCAGTTAACCCGCAGGTCCGCCTCAGATCAGTACTGCGGCTGCAAGAAACTTATCCTCCTCCAGCTTGCTGTTCTTATTTCTAGTGCGGGACTCTTATGACGCTCGCTCCTGTACAGAATCCTAGCAGCTGGACACTGTTTAGTGCAGTGCAGTCCGCAGTACAGACCATGGGCGGTCCGTGCTGCATGTTGACAGCAAAAGCTTCTAATAAGGTGATTTAGAAATGACCTGCAGTGATTTACTCATATATTGTAACCATTTTTCCTTTGCAAGTGAAGATATGTTTCAACGCTCATATGATGTTAACTTACATCATATGTCATGTCTCTTCTTTTGATGTAGGCTCCTACCCCGAGCCTACATCTGTCTTGGCAGATGATGGCAGATTAGTCAATACCTGACAGTGGCATTTAACCCACACTGGCCGGGGGTGCGTCATTCCATGCACCCATTGGCATATTTGTGATGTGATCATGGGGCACTGATGGGTTACCTTGACAGCCGAGGGTCTGCTGAAGACCCCCATGGATCCTTTGCAGTCCAATAATGTGTCTGTGACAGACACTTGTTTAAGCTTTGGATTTGTTAGTGGCCCCCTTTACGGCTGCACAGGTCCCACCAATTATATGTCCGGCCCTAGGTTGTGTTGCATATAGAAGAATACTAACCGCTTTGTCACGGGAGGTTTTCTTAAAGATGACATGTCTGGATTTCTTGTCTCCACTCATCTTGTCGTGATATTATTACAAGGATTTGCAGCCTGCTGATATAGACAGATAGGTTGTTATATATTTCATTGTCTTACGCTCGTATTTTCTGTCTTTCATACAAGATGTAAGCCCATGTATACATTATAAATGTCAACAAGTATGTATGTGTATATGTACAGTGCCCCATGAAAGTATTCAACCCCTTTGGCATTTTTCGTATTTTGCTACCTCACAAGCTTGAATTTCACAGGTTTTTTTATGGTTTGCAGCAATCCATGTAAAGAACATGCCTACCAATATAAATATTTGGTTTTCTTTTTATTGTGAAGCAAACAACAAATAGGACAAAATAGCTGAAAACTTTAGTGTGCATAACTATTCACCCCCCTAAGGTCAGTACTTGCAGAGCCTCCTTTTGTGGTAATTATAGCTGCAAGTGACTTTGGATAAGTGTCTGAGCTTTCCACTTGTTGCCAATGGGGGTTTTGCCCATTCCTGAAGGCAAAACTGATCCAGCACCGTTCATATTAGATGATATTCACTGGTGAACAGCAATCTTCAAGTTTGACCATTAATTCCCAATCCCAAGGATTAAGGTTAGACATGAAACAGTTTTGCTCAAGAATATCCCTGTATTTCACACCATCCATCTTCCCTCAATTCGGACCATTTCCCATCTCCTGCTGCCAAAAACATCCCCACAACATGATGCTGTCACCATCATGTTTCACTGTGGGAATGATGTTTTTGGGGTAATGAGCGTGTTGGTTTAGTGCCAGACAGAGTTTAACTTATTGGCCAAAAAGTTCAATTTTGGTCTCATCTGACCACAGCACTTTCCTCCATACATTTGATGAGTCTCATACCTGTCTTTTTGGTAAAATCAAAATAAGCTTTCCAATTTTTGGGTGCACATAAAGGATTTTTTTCTGGCCACTCTTCCATATAGGCCAGTTCAATGGAGTGTATGGCTTGTTGTGGTCGTACAGATAGATACTCCAGTCTCTGTTTGGTAACTCTGCAGCTCCTTTAGGATTACCTGTGATTTCTGTGCTGCCCCTTGATTAATGCCTTCCTTGCCCAGGCAGAGAGTTTCAGTGGGTGACCCTCTCTTGGCAGGTTTGTTGTGGTACCATGTTTTTTCTTTACTTTTGATAATGATTTGATGGTGCTCTGTGGGATCATCAGAGATTAGGATATTTTTTACAACCCAACCTGACTTGTAATCCTCAACAACTTTGTCTCTGACTTGTTTGGAGATCTCCTTGGTCTTCATGGTGTTTGGTTAGTGGTGCCTCTTGCTTAATGATGTTGTAGCCTCTGTGGCCTTTCAGTAAAGGTGTTATACTGATAGAGCATGGATACTTACATTGCACACAGGTGGACTTCCTCTCACTAATCATATGACTTATGAAGATAATTGCTTGCACCAAGAAATATTTAGGGGCTTCATAGCAAAAGGGGTGAATACATATGCACAAGGCAATTTTTGCTTATTTTATCCCATAATTTTAATGTTTGCCTATATTTTTCTGACTTCACATACTTAGACAATTTAGTGTTGATGCATCACACACAAATCGGATACAAAAATATTTATACGCAGGTTGTAATGTAACAAAATAGGTAAAAGGCCAGGGGGCAAGAATTCTTTTTGAAGGCACTGTGAGTATGTACAATGGTGTAGAAGACTTTCATTTACTACCTTGAACCATAAGCATATTTGCCATATATTTCATGCATACAATACGGTAATTCAGTCTGATGATGGTTGACCACACCTGTTTTTGATAAACCACACCCACCTTAAGAAAAGTGACAGAATTAAAAGGGTCGTAACATTTTTGGGTAAGTACCTAGAGAACCAAATTTCACAACTTTCAGTGTCCATATATACAGGATAAGAGAAGTGATACTCTCCAGTGTTCATATATATAGGATAAGAGGAGTGATACTGTTGAGTGTCCATATGTACAGGTCATTATTAAGCCTGAAGAAGAGACCTGAGTAGTCTGGAAAGCTTGCTATCATTCACCATCTTTTCAGTTAGGAATTAAAAGGTATCAACCACTGAAGACTCTCAGATTCTAATATTTTTCCACATATACAGGATAAGAGAAGTGGTTTTGTGCAGTGTCCATATATAATATATACAAAAAAGATTTATGTTACAATCAACACAGCTAAGTTTTCAGCGAGTCACTACATAGCAGCACAGTATCCATGGCTCATTAATGTGACACCAGATGATTTCAGGCTTGAACATACAGTGGCTTGAAAAAGTATTCATATCCCTTGAACTTTCCCCATTTTTTCATATTACACCGACAAACTTTGATTGGATTTTTAGTTGCTATACCAACACTAAGTAGGAAGTATTTGTGAGGTGTAATGAAAACGATGCGTGGTTTTCTAAATATTTTAATATAAATCTGAAAATTGTAGTGTGTGTCTGTATTTAGTCCCCCTAAGTCAATAATTTGTAGGACCACCTTTCACTAAAATTACTGCTGTAGTCTTTTGGGGGACATCTCTATCAGGCACATTTAGAGGCTGAAATTGTTGCCCACTCTTCTTCTTTGGAAACTAGCCCCTCGCTCAGTGAGATTGTATGGGGACGTCTGTGATCAGCAATTTTCAAGTCTTGTCACATATTGTCAATGGGATTTAGGTCTGGACTGTGACTGGGCCATTCACACACATGACCATGCTTTGATGTAAACCATCCATTGTAGATCTGGTAGTATGTTTAAGGTCGTTGTCCTGCTGGAATGTGAACCTACAACCCAGTCTTAAGTCTTCTGCAGCCTCTAAGGGTGCGTTCACACGCTGAGTATTTGTTGTGTATTTTTACGCAAGTGCTGTTGCAGTTTTTGTAGCCAAAACCAGGAGTGGAACAATCAGAGGTAAAAGTCTAATAGAAACAAGTGCTCCACTTCAGTATTTAATCACCCACTGCTGGTTTTAATCAGCCACACTTGGCTTAGTGTTTGTAGATCACATAAAATCCCAATAAAATACATTTACGTTTGTGGGTGTAATGTAAAAACAATGTGAAAGGTTCATGGGGTATGAATACTTTTTCAAGGCACTGTATATGAGACTTTTACATTGTCATGCTGTAACAACTATAGAGAATACAGTTGTGTCCAAAAGTATTGACACCCCTGCAATTCTGTCAGATAATACTCAGTTTCTTCCTGAAAATGATTGCAATCACAAATTCTTTAGTGTTATGATCTTCATTTAATTTGTCTTAAATAAAAAACAAAACAAAAAGAATTGTCCTAAAGCCAAATTGGATATAATTCGACACCAAACATAAAAAAGGGGGTGGACAAAAATATTGGCACCGTTAGAAAAATCATGTGATGCTTCTCTAATTTGTGCAATTAACAGCACCTGTAACTTACCTATGGCACCTAACAGGTGTTGGCAATAACTAAATCACACTTGCAGCCAGTTGACATGGATTAAAGTTGACTCAACCTCTGTCCTGTGTCCTTGTGTGTACCACATTGAGCATGGAGAAAAGAAAGAAGACCAAAGAACTGTCTGAGGACTTGAGAAACCAAATTGGAGGAAGCATGAGCAATCTCAAGGCTACAAGTCCATCTCCAAAGACCTGAATGTTCCTGTGTCTACCGTGCACAGTGTCATCAAGAAGTTTAAAGCCCATGTGAGCTAACTTTCTTAGATGTGGACGGAAAAGAAAAATTGACGAGAGATTTCAACGCAAGATTGTGCGGATGATGGATAAAAACCTCGACTAACATCCAAACAAGTTCAAGCTGCCCTGCAGTCCGAGGATACAACAGTGTCAACCCATACTATCCGTCGGTGTCTGAATGAAAAGGGACTGTATGGTAGGATACCCAGGAAGACCCCACTTCTTACCCGAGACATAAAAAAGCCAGGCTGGAGTTTGCCAAAACTTACCTGAGAAAGCCTAAACGTTTTGGAAGAATGTTCTCTGGTCTGATGAGACAAAAGTAGAGCTTTTTGGGCAAAGGCATCAACATAGACTTTACAGGTTATCAGAAGCGGTTGATCGCAGTTATTTTGGTTAAAGGTTGTACAACCAAGTATTAGGCTGAGGGTGCCAATACTTTTGTCTGGCTCATTTTTGGAGTTTTGTGTGAAATGATCAATGTTTTGCTTTTTGCTTCATCCTCTTTTGTGTTTTTTCATCGAAGACAAATTAAATGAAGATAATAATACCAAAGAATTTGTGATTGCAATCATTTTCAGGAAGAAACTGAGTATTATCTGACAGAATTGCAGGGGTGTCAATAATTTTGGCCACAACTGTATATAAAAGTGGTCAATATTCAAGTCGTTGCAATCATCATCTTTATCAATCGTCCATTCATCATCTCTAAAGGGGGGTTTACACGTTGCGATATCGTAGTCCGATTTCAATGAAAAGTCACGTGGTTCGATCGTTGGACCCGATATCGTTCCTGCGTTGTATGGTGTGAACGTCCAATACGATGCAGGAACGATGTCAATGCGATATCGGGGATTGAATGAGCGTGCTATTCAATGCTCCGATATTGAATGGAGATTGGGCCGGATCGACGTTCACACCATACAATGCAGGAACGATATCGGGTCCAACGATCAAACCACGTGACTTTTCATTGAAATCGGACTGCGATATCGCAACGTGTAAACCCCCCTTAAGTTAGTGAGAACTGGGGACATTTCCATTGCAGATATAACATTTTTAGCATGAAGTCCTCTACGTTAGTTGTAATGCTTTGTTATGAAGTTTAGTTACGCTATTAGTTTATCTTCTATACGTTATTTAACTGATGTTCAGCATATACAGTACAACTATTCTAAACTGCACTGATCTAATGCAACAGTCATACAACATGAAGCAATATTCAGCTAGACTAAACTCTAACTACTCGGTGTAGTTCATCAGCATTAGATTTATCTTGATCAGAATTACGGTAATCCACAAACATGACAATAAGTGAATGACAGAAAAATAAGTCAAATGTATTATAAAATATTAATTTAAAAGTTTGTATCAATATAATACATTTATAAATTCTGCCTTAGGAATGGTTGCAATAAATCAAACATACCTAGCCACTCCTAACTTGGAGTATAACTGTGCCAGCCAACCTAACCACTGCCAACCCAGCAAGTCAATTACAACAAAGTACAAATAGAAATTAATTAAACAATGATGAAGACAAAAAAAATGAATCAATGAAACTTTGTCACAATCTGCCATCAGCAATAGTACAAATAAAACGGTAATAGAAATGTTATATTATGTAAGGACTACAATGGTAAACCAAACTAAGTCTCTTACTATGAAGACAGGTGCAAGGTCCGAAGATAAAGCTCTGAGGTCCAGAAGTAAGGTGAAATTTACTCTGACCAACATGTTTCCGCAGCTCAATTTGTAGTAGCAGCAGGAGGGTAGGGAGGAGAAATTCCAATAATCCCCAGTGGAGTATGTGAAGGAAGCAGGATTAGGAAGGAGATGAGCCATAAGTATCTGTGTCAGCACCAACAAGCATTAACAAGAGGCTCTAGGACACAGGATGGGGGAGAGACTGGTCTGGACATTTGGCCATTGGATGCACCTTCTATACCAGTCACAGGTGACCAGGGAGGTCAAAGCAAAGCTAGGGGTTAGGAGGAAGGTGGCTAAGTGTATACACTTATCATGAAAGGTTTGCCTGGATTGAGTTTCATGATGTATCTTGCCCATTTCAAAGGTCTAGAGCAGGGGTGGGGAACCTCAGTGCCACATGCGGTCCCTCGATGACCTTTGTTGTGGCCCTCGGGCAGATTCATGGAGACTACAGTACTTGGGCTGGCAGACACGTTTTGCCAACTGGCTGCTTTTTAAATCCGGTTCCTAATTTATCTCTATGCCCCAGTCTCAGCCTCTCCAGTGATGTATGTGCACCCAGCCTCTCCTGTGGTGTCTATAGCCCTAGCAAACCTGGAAAAACAGCTGAAAAGCAACATGATTAATATGACATAACATCACAGGCATGTAAAAGAGAAGCAGCCCCAGCCTCCACAGAAGGGTGAATTGATTGTTTAACCAAATATATAGCAGGTTAATTTTCAAGTTAATAATTTTGTGTGGCCGGTCTTTCTACCCCGGTTCGCTCTGCTCTCCCCCCGGTTTGGTCTCTCTCCCCCTGATGCACTCTGCTCTGCCCCTGGCAAAAAGTCCATCCAGATCACCCATCTCTAGTGAGAAACCGCACACTGCCGCAGAGTTGTAGAAAGCTATAACAGACCATACAGATGTGTGGCTCTCGCTGCTGAATCTACAACTAGCCATGGCCATGTATGAGAATGGCCATAACCCTGTGGCACCTCTGAATGTTGGCAAGCTTGCACATGTACCATGACTGACCCATGTGCTCAACTTAGTAGTTCATGGTTTCTGAAAACGTGCCCAGATTTCCCTGAGCTACTTGTGAAAGTACACAAGCGTGTGTACCCATTTCTGAAAGTCATCTACAGCTGGTCTGAAGTGTTGCAGCAGCGCTTGCAAGTGCCATCACACCGACTGGTGTGCAACATGATTGCACTCTGGAACTTCACATTACACATGTTGGCAAGGCTTTGTGTGAATATTCATTCTAAACTGTATTAATTTTTTTTAGATTTTTGGCAAATAATTGATCAATTTTTTGAGCCACCCTGCCAGTCAAGGAAGATCTCATTGGGGCGCCTTTATTCATGAATATACTGGTCTGGCACTGTGAGTCAGTTCTGAAAAGTCAAGGCATGTGTGGCATAAGCTGCATATGCTGGAGCCTGTTCTGCCTTCCTTCATTCACATATGCCAGTCTAGCATCATGGGAGCGGTTCTGAAACGCTCCAGTTAAGCGCTACTTTTAATGGTTCTGCTTTTTATCTATGTTGGAGGCCGCTTGGCACAACTTAATTGTAATAAAAAATAGAGAGAGTAGGACCAGCCTAATGAGATTTGCCTTGACATGGTGTTTTGCCAATAGTTTTCACAAACAGGCTCGGATATGGCTTTACACAAGGTAATCAAGTAATTTTGTTAAAAAGTCTAATATAGAATATAAAACTACAAAAACAGTATGATATTGAATACATTATTTGTATTATCAACACACTTAGATTATGTATTTACTTACATCACATCACCACGGAGTTATAACACATCATCTTGTCTTGGAACATCAATTGGAGAAGCATGATGAAGACAGGAGAGCTCAGTGGGAAACCACAACACTGTATTCCGACGTCAAACGAATATAGGTACACAAAATTACTTCTTATTTAGGAGCTTATAAGAACTCCTGGAGAAGTCTCAACAAGAAAGCTTCTGTCTGTATCATGATTCCAGCGACTTTTATAAGGCTTAGACAATGGAAGCATAAAACTGGTTAATGTTTATAACTTTTGACTTGTCGATAAAACCGAATTGGCCAAGTTCTGTAATCTCGAGAAGCTAACTTATAAATATTATTTTAGACAATAGATCTGTGTATTTCTCATAGGACATAATGATAAGTGGACAACCATTATTTGAACCCCGTATTTTGGTTACAATAACACTATTTGTGAAAGCAAATATCGCAGTGGTCACATGTGCGCAAATCAGGAAAATTAATCCTTGAAACACACAACTTCATAGACCATAGAACAATTAACATTGTCTTACTGTATTAACACAGAGCAAACACTTAGTGGATAGCAGGCATCAAGGACAGTTCATGTGAATTAACTAGTTTCTCAGAATCAAAGTATACCAATTTCACTGCAGTATATTGCAATATATAGTGCTTGGATTCAGACAACCATATTTCATATTTACAATACATTCCACACTTGGTCTAGTGACCACACTTTACCAAAGCATATAAACAATGTGTTACAATATGTAGGCTATAAGATATCCATATTTTTTACTAGCAATACACATGGCAAGGTGGTTCAAAAATTTGATCAATTATTTGCAAAAATGTCAAATTTATCAATACGTAGTTTGAAATGAATATGTGCAGTCGCATGCTTTACATTGCATTCTATCCTCAGATAGGTATCTTGTTTATAGTTTCATTAGACCCTTCCAGCACCAAGGCCCTGATGTGAGGGGTACTATGACAAGGGGGAAAATTTTGAAAGATAGTAAAATGAGTACTTAGCTGACCGTCCCAGCCTCCTTCATTTCTCTGTGCCATACAACTACTGAGTATCCCAGCTAGCCATGTGGCATGAACTGTCCCTCTATGCTTTGGAGGTGGTGACCTGTCCTGCCACTAGCATTTTATAAGAGCAGGTTTTTAGTGCTGCCTGGGGGCATAATAACTGATCAGTGCATGTGCTTGGGAACTGAAAATGCTGGAAGGCGGATTCTTATCAAAAAGGACAAAGGCCTGAATTGGCCCAGACTTCTTAACCTCAATGGATGACAGCAGTTGACCCTAAAGACAATTCAAATGTTCCTTTTTCTGGAGTATTCCCATGCACCCCCACCCAAAAAAGGGTTTATGGTTTATATTTTGTTCTTTTTCTTGTCCTCCTCCTCCACCACCATATCTGTGGTATGCGTGGGTGGGGACCCACTATGCCGCGGGCCGGGATTACCTAGGAAGGTGTTTACGAAGTGCTTACCAGATATTCATCAGAGATTCTGATGGTGAGGTTGGACTTGGCTGCTGGTAGACACCTGGTACCACTCCAAATTATTAGCCAGACTGCAGCAGCTGTAGCTGGAGGGGCAGACAGGACAGCTGATACAGATGGAAAGGTTTCAGATTTAGGTGCAGATGGTACAGACGGAACAGGTTTAGGTGTAGATTGGAATCAGGATGACAGGTACAGACAGGATAGATTTAGGTACAGGTATACGCAGGATTTATGGGTTTTGGCAGGATAGGTTCAGGTTGGAAAGGTTCAAGTTCAGGTGAATATAAGGTTACAGGGACCTGACAACACACTAGCAGGTGCAAGACACCCTTGACAAGGAAGTTGGTCAGGCACCTCCCTACAGGGGAGGCTGTCTTTGTCTTTTGGAGCCTATTTGTTTTTGATCTACTATCAAGATCTATTGCAAGGACCTTGAGGATTCTGCCTAAGTTTTGGCCAAATGGTTTGAAACACTATTTTTTTCTATATATTTTTTATATGTTTCAATAGAAGACTTTTAAGTGGACTGAGACCAGGTATAGTATATATATACAGGTATATAGTATAGTATACCACATCAATTCACGGTTTCTATTTATTGCTTTATTTTAATCCATATTTCAAAACAAAGTGTATCCCTGTTAAAATGGAGGTGTGCAATAATCACATATTTATTCACAATGTGCATTAATTAAAGGCTAGGGGGAAAGTATTAGACTCCATATCGGGTGCCCCAGTCATTATATTCCAGTTTATCAGTGGATAAAGCAAGGCTGATGTCAGATTTATTTCTCAAATATGAATATAAATGTAAAATTGAAATCCAACAACATATAGATACAATATTTAAAAGAGAAAATAATCCCATAAGGACATAGAATGCCAATCAACTCCTCATTTCTTAATGATCTGGAACATACTAAAAAATGGGACAGGTATATGATGGAAAGCTCTAGGGGTATGGTTAGTAGATAAATCTGAAAAAGACTCCCAGGCCATAGCAAGTATGAGGTATAGGGCCATCATTCGGGAAGAACGTTCAGAATTCTCCACAATGGTGGATTACCATCATCTAAGCAGCACACTTGCCAAAAGACGGACTACATTTGAAATCAACCCCATAGCTAGAAAAGCTAAAAAAACAAAAAACAAATCCAACATCAGCATGATTATGTCACTGCTATTGTATTATTTACTTTATGGCATAGTAATACTTTTTTTTCAGTAATGCTGTAACATACCCCATAAGTACGGTAAATAAATTCTGTGTGTAGGATCTCACCTGACCGGTTACTCACAACTCAAGTGAATATCCCTTGTGTTCCTGACTCTATCCTTACTTACCTAATCAGAAGGATTAAGAGATTATATGTAGGTGCATCACTAAATCTGGATATAAGGTCAGGTGTTCTAGGTTCAATGAATATTCACAATTTGTTTGTAAGGTGATTGATAAAAGTTAATGTGAAGCACCATTCAAAGATAAACATTACCTTTAACCAGTAAGGTCTACATCCACATTAGATGAAAGTCAGCTAAACACAAGGATTTGGGATATTCAACGTTATAACATTTTGCTTTCAGGAGAAATAATCCACTGCCAGACTTTTCAGCCAACAGTTATCCCACATTTTGGGTGGGAGGGTATGGAGGGCCCTCAGGAGCTGAGCTCACTGCATATGTGATAGGCTTCATTTAAAAGTCTGTGTTTAAAAAGGTTTGTGAATATTAGCACCATCAGTGATGTGCATCAGTGTACAGTCCGTGTGTCCATTTTTACCTTCAGTATGTCACTAGTGTTTTTCATGAATATATAAAGAAATAAGTAAATTAAAAAGCTTGTCCTATACCTTTAATGTTAAGCACGTACAGCACTCGGATGGTACCCATATGCCTTCCATATGCTGTTCTTCTTTTACACTGACCCATATACTTATATTGTCCCTTGTCTTTTGTGCTGTCGGAAAAACCAGACATGTGAATAGCACCACAGGATATAATGGGTATATGTGATATCTGTGAAAAAAATGGCTACAACACATGCGTACAGCATGGATGTGTGAATCAGGCCTTATACAGCTGACCCTGACTTGCAAATTGAGAATCAGAGATAAGTTCTAAGTTGCTACTTCTAAGTCGCTCACATCTGCATATAAATATGCCGAGTGGAACTGATACAGTCAACAGGGTAGGGAGTACTCGGATAGAATACAAGAACAGGGGGTTACTTCGGTGGGGGATCACGGCTGGTCAGTTCCGTGCGCTGACCCTCAGTGGCAGGGATGGGGGTGATGATGATGGGGGATGATAACTTGACGCCACCTGTGGTACCTGGCAATAGGGTTACCAGATCTGCGGGCGGCCGCTGAGGTGATGTAAATGCAGCTTTAGTAGTACAGCTCTCCACAGGTGGAGCTTTACCTCAGGGCAGCGGGGTGGAAGAGGGAAGTAGTAGTAGCGGTTCTGTTGTAAACACTGCAGGCAGCGGGGAATCAGGCACACACACACACACAATTGTCTTTACTTCGGTACCTTTTACTGATGTCCGGTAACAGGTACGATCAAGGAGGGTAACCAGGTTTCGGTGCAGCTTGGGACGATCACCTTGGGGTCATTCCATGTCAAGTGAACCAATGATTATTACCTCTATATTTTTAATTCCTTTGAGATTTTGTTATTTGATAATAGCATGTCAGATAATGCAAAATGTGAAGAGAAAAATTTAAAAAAAAATTTTTTTTTTTTTAAATGATTTTCAAAGTTCGGAAAAAGTGTGAATTTCGCTGTTGCCTGCCTTTACGTTTCTCCTCATAACTAAGGCTAGGAATAAGATAGAGAGACAAAATAAACACCATTCTACTCAGAACTATACAAGCTTTCACCAGATATGTCACAAGAGGATCTTTGTTAATATTTTACCCATGTGATCGCAAGCGCAAAACTTTAAAACGTATTTCCGAAAAATCGGCGCGCTTTAAATATTTCAAAAACTGCCCATGTGTCTGCTTTGCTCTTAGCCACATCTGTACCAAATTTCAAGTTGGGATCGCAATGGGATCATATTTTAACATATTTTACTATTAATAGCGTCAATGGGTCATTCCATATCAAGTGATCTAAATATGAATATTTTTTTTTACCTGACGTCTTTAGATTTTTTTTTTTTTTTTTCCCTTTATGAAGTACTACTTTAGTTAATTACAAATTAAAAGTTTGGAATTTTTTTCTTCATCAGTTAATTTTTTACAGATTTTTAAAGTTTAAAAAAAGGGTGAATTTTGGCCTGGTACGACTTTACATTTTTTTTATCTCGGGCTAGAAATAAGATAGAGAAACAAAATAAACACCATTCTACTCAGAACTGTCCAGGCTTTCACCAGATATGTCACAAGAGTATATTTGTTAATTTTAATTTTTTACCTATGCGAATGCAAACGCAACATTTTGAAACGCATTTCCGAAAAAAACATTTTAATAAAAATTTTCCAAAACTGCCCATGTGTCTTTTATGCTCTTAGCCACATCTGTACCAAATTTCAAGTTGGGATCGTGATGGGATCATATTTTAAAATATTTAACTATGGTTAATCTCATTTTTATTAAATTTTGAAAAAACATATGAAAGACATACATTCAATCTTTTAACAAAATCTTGAGACATATAAAATATACAAAAAGAGAATTCACAAAGTTATTAGTAACTTTAAGATAAGCTGCAAATTTACTTTTGCGCTTATCTCTGCTGCAATATATACTACAATCTAAATATAATTCCAAACACTCAAGTATACAACCTTTCTCAGGGTTTTCAGATGTTCTGATGTCAAGGGGACAAGCAGCCCCAGCAGAATGATTTTTATTACTTGGCCCCTTCTAACAGGTTGACCACGTAAGTGGGTCATTACCCGTTGAGGCCTAGTTGGAATAGTCTAGCGACTGGTGTACCGGAAAGGAAGGCCGAAATATTAATGATCTACTCACAGCTCAGAGTTTCCGATACCTGTCTAATGTTCACTAGAATTCTGAAGGTATAGGCGTAGAAAGGAAATACCTAGACTGAATGTTGATGGGAAGAAAAGAGAGATAGAAAAGAAGAGAGAGAGAGAAGAGAAACAAAAACCATTAGAAAAAGTTATACTGGGAAAGAAAAGCCACGTAAGAAAAAAAGAAAAAAAGGAGGGGGGGGGGGGACAGGTGAGGTATGGGAAGGAGAAAGGGTACTCATCCCACTGGCTCCCCATTAGCCAGAGGTCGAGCCATATTATCTGTGCTGGAAAAGATACTCCTAAATTCTGCAGAGTCGTGAAAAAGAATCCATTCAACCCAAATCCCTAAGAATTTGTTCCGAGATCCCGACGCATCAGCTGCGAGCTCCTCCATTCGATATATGTCCATCAATTCTTTGAACCAATCAAGTAGAGATGGAGCCTGGCTTGATTTCCAGAACCTCGGGATCACAGCACGAGCAGCCGAGATGCAAAAGCGGAGAATATCCCTCTTCTGTAGCCCAATAGGACCTGGAAAAATGGATAACATTGCCGATTCTGGGCAGCATTCGGCTTGTTTACCTGTTATCCGGGCGTATGCATTGAAAACCTCAGACCAGAACCGCCGGATTTCCCCACAACTCCACCAAATGTGTATCATTGTACCCTTCTCTTCCTCACAGCGCCAGCAGGTATCAGGGTTCCAGGGAACATGTTCCGGAGTGTGGTCGGGCACAAGTACCATCTAGTGAGCAGCTTATAGCTTCTTTCTTGTGCAGAACAAGCGCTAGCTAGTGAGTGAGTAAATATAAAGCATTTCTGCCAATTAGCTTCTGAAATGCTACACCCCAATTCCCTCTCCCAAGCACGTTGGAAGTAAAGGGTGCCCTGCTCTCTCATGGACCCTAAGGCCTGGTATAGAAATGATATTTTGCGCCTCGGTGGAGCCTCCAGTTGGAATAACCTCTCCAATACGTTGGGCGTCAATCTTACCCTGCAAGAGTGGTCAGCTGAATATAATTATGCTCTGTATTGGAGAAATTCGAATCACTTAAGAGGTCTCGTAGGTTCTTTGAGTTGTAGCTCTGCCATCGGGGGCAAACCACCACTGGACAGAGTCTGTCCTACTCGGGTGTCATCCACAATCCGCCAACATAAAAATCTCTGCCTGTCAAATCTGGGTGGGAAAGATGGGTTGGAAAAAAGGGGAGTCAAAGGGCTAAGTCTGTCGTTTAAGCGGAGGGTTTTCGTCACTAGGTGCCATACCTTCAAGGTGTTTCTGGTCATGTCTGTCAAAGGTACTAGGTCTGTGGAGTCTTTAGGGGAAATCCAAAGCAGGTGTTTCAGCGGAATCCCCAAACCCTCTTGCTCCACCCCTACCCATTTCTTGGAGGACGCATGATAATGCCAATCTAGAGCTCTAACAAGAGCGGAAGCCTCAAAGTACGCTCGTATGTTGGGTAGTCCAACCCCTCCTCTGGTCTCGGGCAAGGATAGGATATTCATTCGCAATCTGGACCTGTTGCCCCCCCAGACAAATCTAAGGATCATAGATTGCATTTTGGAGAGGAAACCTCTATCCAATAGAACAGGAACTGTCTGAAAAGTATATAAGAGTCGGGGCAAGACATCCATCTTGACTACGTTTATTCTCCCGAACCAGGATAGCTTTAATTGTCTATAGGAGGTAAATGCCGATTCCGCGTTAGTCAAAAGGGGTTGATAATTTAAATTGAATATTTGTTTAAGATCTTTTGGTATAAGGACTCCCAAGTACTTAATGGCTTCTACTTTCCATTTAAATGGGAACTGTTTAGATAGATGAGAAACCAATTCTCCAGGCAAAGAAATATTGAGTGCCTCGGTTTTGGAGCAATTCACTTTAAAGTTGCTCAATTGTCCGAACCGTTCAAACTCCATTAAGACCGAAGGGATGGAGACCAGGGGCTGGGAGATGTAAAGTAGCAGGTCATCTGCAAATAAGGCTAATTTGTGATGACTCTGTCCCAGCTTGACCCCATGGACGCATTCATTGGACCTAAGTGCAAAATATTTAACTATTATAGTGTCAATTCAAAAGTCACCAAGAACACAATCAGTCATTTTTTCACAATTGCCCGTCAATAGTTTGAATTTGATATAAAGAAACATAGTCTTGTAACATCTCAAATGAAAGCTGTTACCGTTCTGAGTAAAATGACGCCTCTCCCACTTCATTATCTTATTTCTAGCCTGAGATAAAAAAAATGTAAAGTCGTACCAGGCCAAAATTCACCCTTTTTTTAAACTTTAAAAATCTGTAAAAAATTAACTGATGAAGAAAAAAATTCCAAACTTTTAATTTGTAATTAACTAAAGTAGTACTTCATAAAGGATAAAAAAAAAAAAAATCTAAAGACGTCAGGTAAAAAAAAATATTCATATTTAGATCACTTGATATGGAATGACCCATTGACGCTCTTACTAGTAAAATATGTTAAAATATGATCCCATTGCGATCCCAACTTGAAATTTGGTACAGATGTGGCTAAGAGCACAGCAGACACATGGGCAGTTTTTGAAATATTTAAAGCGCGCCGATTTTTCGGAAATGCGTTTTAAAGTTTTGCGCTTGCGATCACATGGGTAAAATATTAACAAATATCCTCTTGTGACATATCTGATGAAAGCCTGGACAGTTCTGAGTAGATTGGTGTTTATTTTGTTTCTCTATCTTATTTCTAGCCCGAGATATGATAGAAAATGTAAAGCTATACCAGGCCAAAATTCGCACTTTTTTAAAACTTTAAAAATCTGTAAAAAATTAACAGATAAAGAAAAAAATTCAAAACTTTTTTTTTGTAATTAGATAAAGTTGTTCTTCAGATAGAAATTTTTTTTAAAAAATCTGAGGACGTCAGGGAAAAAAAATATTCATTTTTGGATCACTTGACATGGAATGACCCCTTGGAGACTTGTGAGGCCTCCTCTATTAATGTGTGCGGTGTTTGGGGTAAGCTCTGCCTGCCGCTCTTTCTCCCTCTCAGGGTGCTGTTCCACAACCGACAATGAGGACCTTTCTGTGGGATCCCTATTCTCTGCTTAGGACCCTGGTCCTATGCTTGGTCAGGTTTGGAGTCCTCTATTCTTTACTTCAGGGGAATAGATCCTCCTGGTCTGTCCAGACTTTCCCTGCTACATTGTAGTTGAATAGTAGCTTCAGACTTCGGCGTCTGGCTGGGCTTAAAGGGAACCTGTCACCTGATTCTAAGTCCCTACACTATCACTAGCTGTCCCTACACCTTCCTAGCTGCTCCCTATCTATCCCTTTCTCATCTAAAGTGTCCCTATGAAACATCTCAAAAATTAGTTTAAACTTACTGCAGTCCTCGAGTTTGGGGGACTGGGAAGGCGTGGCCACGCTCCATTCACCACTCCTCCGTGGTGTAGTGCACGCCTCGCTGGGTGGCATTATTCTTTGTCCTCTCTGACCCCAGTATTTGGAATCTCCCGCCCTCTGTTTCATTCTATACACCGGCTGGACGTCACATCCAGCGCGGTGCATTATGGGGCCGGTCACGTGATCGTCCCCAGTGCATTATGGGCTTGATCACGTGATCGGCCCGCCTCCGCGCATGCGCTATGCGCTTATTGAAGCCGGGCCGATCACGTGATCAAGCCCCAATGCACTGGGGCCGATCACGTGTCCGGCCCCATGATATAATAATAATAATAATATAATGCAACGCGCCGGATGTGACGTCCGGCCGGTGTATAGAATGAAACAGAGGGCGGGAGATTCCAAATACTGGGGGCAGAGAGGACAAAGAATAATGCCACCCAGCGGGGCGTGCACTACACCACGGAGGAGTGGTGAATGGAGCGTGGCCACGCCTACCCAGTCACCCAACCACGGGGACTGCAGTAAGTTTAAACTTCTTTTTCACATGTTTAATAGGGACACTTTAGATGAGAAAGGGATAGATAGGGAGCAGCTAGGAAGGTGTAGGGAAAGCTAGTGATAGTGTAGGGACTTAGAATCAGGTGACAGGTTCCCTTTAAGGGATACCAGGTATGTTCCCTTCTTCTATCTTCCTACCTCTCACTTCTCCCACTGGCCTCCATCCCTCTCCCTAGGGCTCTACACAGCTGGGGTCAGTCTTCCCTGGTTCTGGCCCTGGCTTGGTCCCAGCAACCAGCTCTTTCCAGTACTAACTGCTCTCTCCTCTGCAGCCTGACTGGAACTAACCGCTCTCTTCACTGCCGAGTGCAGACTAACTGATACCAGGGGTGCCACACAATCAGACAAAAAAAAAAAATAGCATTGCACTCACACAAATGTGTGATCTGCACATTTTTCCTCAGCGGTTATGGGCCTAAGGAAAAAATCCCAGTATGCTGCACTATGGTCATGTAAAATGACCGAGACTGACCAATGCAAGTCAATGAATGTGGGAAAAAAAAAAAAGACGGCACAAGGACTTTCTGTATGATGTCTGATTTTTATGGATACATTACCATTCTGTAGCACAGAACTCTGTAAATGATTGTTGAAAAATAGTTGTTGAGGACCATGGGCGTTATGCTGCTTATCCCTAGGAGGCTGACACTAAGTAAATGTGAAAATAATTAGCTCCTCCTCTGCATTATACACCCCCTGGCTGGGCCAGGCCACATTTGTTTTAGTGAACAAGCAGTAGGAGAGAACAAGAAGGTAAACAGACAGTTCAACCAAATGCAAACATGCAAAAAACCTCAAAAGTCAAAAAAAGTGAATAAATACCCTAATGGGCAACAGGGTGGGTGCTGTGTCCCCCAAGGATGGCTCAGAGAAAAAGATTTTGCTATGAGTACACACAAAATCAGTTTTCTCTAATTGCCTCATTGGGGACACAGGACCAGGGTATGTCCTAAAGCAGTCCCTCAGTGGGAAAAAGACCACAAGCCAAGGAGCGATCCCAAACCTCCTGAGCCACCTAAGTAGATAGGTGTGCTACCGCTGCCTGAAGGACCCGTCTACCAAGGCTGGCATCAGCTGAGGCCTGGGTATGGATCCTGTAGCGCTTTGTGAATATGTGAAGACTAGACCAGGTAGCAGCCTTGAACACTTGTTCCGCTGAGGCATGGTGCCGAATGGCCCAGGATGCCCCACCCATGCGAGTGGAGTGAGCCCGTAGTCTGCTGGGAATTGGAGCATTCCTTAGGCGGTAGGCTTCCTGGATGGCGGAGCGAATCAAACGAGCCAGAGTAGCGTTTGAAGCTGCCAGCCCTTTTCGTGGACCCTCCTGGAGGACAGACAGAGCGTCCGTCTTCCTGAAGGGAGCTGTTCTGTAAATGTAATACATGAGGGCCCTAACAAGGTCAAGGGTATGCAGTGCCTTTTCCACCCGGTGCACCGGGGCCGGACAGAAGGACGGCAAGATGATAAAGTGAAAAGAGGTCACATTTGGAAGGAAGGAGGGGACTGGGTGCAGTACCACCGTGTCTTGATGGAAAGAAAGGGCTCTCGGCTGGAGAGTGCCGCTATTTCTGAAATGTGCCTGATGGACGTAATTGCCACCAGGAAAGATACTTTCCAGGATAAGAGAGGCAGAGAGACCTCTCTCAGGGGCTCAAAAGGTGATTTTTGAAGTGCATCCAAGACCAGATTGAGGTCCCATGAATCCAGAGACCTCTAGTAAGGAGGAGCCAAGCAGGATACTCCCTGGAGGAAGCTTCTAACTTGGGGCTTCGTCGCAAAGATCTGTCCTTTCAATGAGCTCAGGGCTAGACCCAATTGTAAGCCAGACTGAAGGAAACTTCCAACCACAGGAATAGACAGGGAAGAGGACAATATGCCCGGTCTTTGCACCATGAGAAAAAAGTTTCCACGTATGGTGGTAATTTCGGGACGAGGCCAGTTTATGGGCTTTGATCATAGTGCTAATGCCGTCCGGGGAGAACCCAGCGTGTGAAAAGACTCAGGTTTCAACGGCCACGCCGTCAAATTCAGAACTCTGGAATTCTGGTGGTAGAGGAGACCTTGCTCAGGAGGTCTGGCCAATCTGGAAGACGCCAGGGGACATCTGCGATAAGCTGTACCATGTCGGCATACCAGGCGTGCCTGGGCCCGTCCGGAGCTATTAGTATGACAGGCACCCATTCAGACTTGATTTTCCCGATTATCCTCGAGAGTAAGGGGAGAGGAGGAAAAATGTAAGGAAGGCATAACTGATGCCAAGGGCATACTAGTGCGTCCGCTCCAATGGCCATTGGGTCGTGTGATCAGGCTATGAATGCGTGAACTTTGGCATTCAGCCGAGATGCCATAAAATCCACGTCCGGAGTCCCCAGCGACAGCAGATTTGGTGAAACACCTCCGGATGGAGGGACCATTCTCTGGCGGCGAGACCCTGGCGACTTAGATAGTCCGCTGCCCAATTCTCAACCCCTGGAATGTGTACCGCTGAGATGACCGACTACGTCGACTCGGCCCAATGGAGAAGGCGCTTTACCTCGAGTAGCGCCGCTTTGATGCAAGTGCCGCCCTGGCGACTGATGTAAGCCACCACCGTGGCATTGTTCAACTGGTCGCGGATGTGGTGGCCCACCAGAAGGTTGTGAAACAATTTAAAGGTCAGTGTTATTGCACGGATCTCCAGCAGGTTGATCGGCAAGGTCGATTCCTGCTTGGACCAACAGCCATGAGCAGTATGATGTCCATATACTGCACCCCACCCCAGCAGGCTGGCATCTGTGGTGATGACCAACCAATTGACTGGGAGAAAAGACCAGCCCCTGGAGAGGGAGGCAGGTCAAATCCACCAGAGAAGCGATCTCCTGACCGAGGGAGTCAGGTAGAAGGTCTTGTCCAGAGAAAAGGGGCTCCTGTCCCAGGCCTTCAGGAGGGCCAGTTGCAGTGGTCGAAGGTGAAATTGGGCAAAGGGAACTGCCTCCATTGCTGACACCATTTTCCCTAGGACTGTCATTCCAAAATGAATGGAATGTGGGGAAGGACAGAGGAGGATGTGCCCTCCCTGTTGCAGTGCCATTGCTTTGTCCCGCGGGAGGAAGACCAAACCTGGTACGTGTTGAAGGTCATGCTCAGGAAAGTGATCGACTGGGCCGGGATTGGTGACGACTTCGCCAGATTTACCAGCCAATTTAGATGAGACACCAGTTTGTTTTTTTTGACCCCTAAAGTAAAACACTTTCTTTATTGTAAGTGTGCCACGGCTCTCCTTCCTTGCATGAATTCACAGATGTACTGCTCCATATTGAAAGAGAAGATACTGCCATTGCTTTGTGCCCTTGCAGACGTCCACTTTTCCAACAAGACAATGATTCAAAACACACAACTGTTACATTTCTGAAGAACAAGGCAAAAGTGATTCAGTAGTTAAGTCGGTTTCCTGACCTGAACCTAATCAAACACTTATGGTGAATAGACAAGCTGTCATCACTCCCCCATCCAGCATCCAGGCTCTTAGTTATTGCAATATGTTTATTCCATGTCTAGAAGACTAGGTACTGTACTTACAAATGCTGTAGGTTATACAAAACACTAGATGTAGTGGTTTTTGATGTGTATTCACTTTTGCATCAGCTAATTTGAGTAAAACTGAAGATTTTGTAATGCAAGTCATATTAACTTTACTTTCATGTTGTAGGTAAAAACAAAAAAAACGGATTTTTGTGTACTCACCATAAAATTGTATTCTCTGAGCCAACATTGGGGGACACAGGACCATGGCTTATGCTGCTTATCCCTAGGAGGCGACACTAAGCAAAAGAGTTAAGTAGAACTAGCTCCTCCCCTGCAGCACACAGCCTCTGGCTGGGCCAGGCTACATCAGTTTTAGTAAACAAGCAGTAGGAGAACTAGAGAACACAGTGCAAAATAATAAATTGTTAACATGCAAAACTCAAAAGGATAAAGTAATCATAATAACGCCCGATCGGCAACAGGGTGGGTGCTGTGTCCCCAATGATGGCTCAGAGAAAACGATTTTACGGTGAGCACACAAAAATCTGTTTTTCTCTTTCGCCTCATTGGGGGACACAGGACCATGGGACATCCTAAAGCAGTCCCTGGGTGGGAACTGAATTAAAAACACAACCCAAGGAGCAAAGGACGACCATATAATTCCTGAGACACCTATGTTGTAAGGTGGGCCACCGCCGCCTGGAGAACCCTTCTACCAAGGCTGGCATTCGCAGAAGCCCGGGTATGAACCCTATAATGCTTCACAAAAGTGTGTAAACTTGACCAGGTAGCAGCCCTGCATACCTGCTCAGCTGAGGCCTGGTGCCGAATGGCCCAGGATGCTCCCATGGCACGAATGGAGTGAGCCCTCAGTCCGGCCGGAGCCAGCACATTCCTCAGTCGGTAAGCTTCTAAAATGGTAAAGCGTATCCAGCGAGCCAGAGTGGCCTAAGAAACTGACTGTCCCTTCCTGGGACCTTCGGGAAGTACAAATAGAGTATCTGTCTACTGGAAGGGAGCCGTCCTGGAGATGTAATACCTGAGGGCGCGTACGAGGTCCAAAGCATGCAGTGCCTCTTCCACACGGTGCATCGATGCAGGACAGAAGAATGGCAGAATGATGTCCTCATTGAGATGAAAAGAAGAAGCCACCTTTGGGAGGAAGGTAGGCACTGTACAAAGTACCACTTTATCTTGATGAAAAGAGAAGAAAGGCTCTTTACAAGAAACAGCTGCCAATTCCAAACACATGCCAGATGGATGTTATTGCCACCAGGAACACTACCTTCCAAAACAAAAATGGAGACCCTTCCCTGAGAGGTTCAAATGGCTACGTTTGAAGACTATTCAGGACCAAATTAACGTCCCATGACTCCAGTGGTCTCCTGTAGGAGGGAACAAATCTAGAGACACCCTGGAGAAAGGTTCTAACTTGGAGACGGATAGCAAGATGGCGCTGGTAAAAAATTGAAAGGGCGGAAACATGTCCCTTCAAAGAGCTCAAGGCTAGACGAGATTGTAATCCCAATAGAGGAAACTGAGAACCATGGAATAGACAACGGAAGAGGAGCGTGTCCCTGGTCTTTGCACCATGAAAAAAATGTTTTCCATGTACGATAAATGCGAGATGAGGCTGGTTTTCGGGCCCAAATCATGGTGGCAATAAATTCTGGAGAGAAAGCTGCATATGTAAGAACCCATGTTTTAATGGCCAAGCCGACAAATTCAGGGCCTTCGAACTCTGGTGGCATATGGGACCCTGCATGAGGAGGTTTAACCAGTCTGGAAGTCGCCAGGGTGCGTCTGCGACTAGATGCACCAGGTCGGCGTACCAGGCGCGCCTGGTCCATCTGGAGCAAAGAGGATGACCGGTACTCTCTCCGACTTGATGTTCCTGAGCCCCCTTGGAAGCAAGGGTAGCGGGGGAAAAATGTATGGAAGCTGGAATCGGCGCCAGGAGGGGACTAATGCGTCCGCTTCGAGAGAGACTGGATCGTGTGACCTGGCTATGAAAACGGGGACCTTGGCAGTCTCAATAGACAGATCAAGCGCAGAACCTGAATCGTGTATGGGGGAAGCCTGAGAACCCTAAGAGGAAACGGGTGAAATGTTCCTGTTGGGTCTCTTTCTTACCGCGGGTGTGGCAGTGGAGCGCGGTCTGTCCCCATCTGATGAACCCTGTGGCAAGGGATCCGCCTGCGTCCTGCCCTGGCAGTCTGAGCTAGCCGGGGGACGGTACTGCATAGCCTGTACCAGGATTTGGGACTGCTCTTTCATCGACTGGGAAAGGATTAGGGCCCAGCCGGGCGTGCATGGGTCACTGGATGATGCGGCGCCGGCGGAGGACTCAGTTGTCTGAGGGAGTGCAAATCTGGCAGTGGGGGGTAGTATGACTGTGTTATAAGTCCGAAAGACAGGTAACACAGGAAGTATAGTATACAGTCATGGCCAAAAGTTTTCAGAATGACACCAAAATTATATTTTCACATGATCTTCTGCCCTCTGGTTTTTATTTGTGTTTGTCTGATGTTTATATCACATACAGAAATATAATTGCAATCATATTATGAGTACCAAAAGGTTACATTGACAGAATGAGTCAATGCAGCAAGTCAATATTTGCAGTGTTGAACCTTCTTCTTCATGACCTCTGCTATTCTCCCTGGCATGCTCTCAATCAACTTCTGGACCAAATCCTGACTGATAGCAGTCCATTCTTGCATAATCAATGCTTGCATTTTGGCAGAATTTGTTGGTTTTTGTTTGTCCACCCGTCTCTTGATGATTGACCACAAGTTCTCAATGGGATTAAGATCTGGGGAGTTTCCAGGCCATGGAGTCAAAATCTCTATGTTTAGTTCCCTTAGCCATTTAGTTATCACCTTTGCTTTATGGCAAGGTGCTCCATCATGCTGGAAAAGGCATTGTTGGGCGCCAAACTGCTCTTGGACGGTTGGGAGAAGTTGCTCTTGGAGATTCTTTATTCATGGCTGTGTTTTTAGGCAAGACTGTGAGTGAGCCAATTCCCTTGGCTGAGAAGCAACCCCACACATGAATGGTTTCAGGATGCTTTACAGTTGGCATGAGACAAGACTGGTGGTAGCGCTCACTTCTTCTCCGAATAAGCTGTTTTCCTGATGTCCCAAACAATCGAAAAGGGGATTTATCAGAGAAAATGACTTTACCCCAGTCCTCAGCAGTCCAATCCGTGTACCTTTTGCAGAATATCAGTCGGTCCCTGATGTTTTTTTCTGGAGAGAAGTGGCTTCTTTGCTGCCCTCCTTGAAACCAGGCCTGGCTTAAAGAGTCTCCGCCTCACAGTGCGTGCAGAAGCACTCACACCAGCCTGCGGCCATTCCTGAGCAAGCTCGGCACTGCTGGTAGTCCGATCCCGCAGCTGAAACAGTTTTAAGATACGGTCCTGGCGCTTGCTGGGTCTTTCTTGGGCGCCCTGGAGCCTTTTTGACAACAATGGAAGCTCTCTCCTTGAAGTTCTTGATGATGCGATAGATTGTTGACTGAGGTGCAATCTTTCTAGCTGCGATACTCTTCCCTGTTAGGCCATTTTTGTGCAGTGCAATGATGGCTGCACGTGTTTCTTTAAAGAGAACCATGGTTAACTGAAAGAAAACAATGATACCAAGCACCAGCCTCGTTTTAAAGTGTCCAGTGGTGTCATTCTTACTAATCATGATCTGATTGATCACCAGCCCTGTCTTCATCAACACCCACACCTGTGTTAATGGAACAATCACTAAAACAATGTTAGCTGCTCCTTTTAAGGCAGGACTGCAATGATGTTGAAATGTGCTTTGGGGGTTAAAGTTCATTTTCTAGGCAAATGTTGACTTAGCAAAAAATTGCTGTTAAGCTGATCACTCTCTATGACATTCTGAAGTATATGCAAATTGCCATTAGAAAAACTGAAGCAGTAGACTTTGTTAAAATTAATATATGTATCATTCTCAAAACTTTTGGCCATGACTGTATAGTGTTGTGTTTAGACTTCATTGAAGTCTTTGAGAACTGCATGTCTGAACGAAAGTCTAGAGGCAGAAGGGACAGCTGCTATTAAATATTGCCCCAGTATAACGCACCTGTACAATGTACAGTGTACAATGTCCCTATATATCAACACTATAAATTACACTGTACACTGCAGGGTCAGAGTGCCTGTGAGGTAGCTACGTTACCAGAAGGTGCTCCGATGGTCCTGTGTCCCAGGGTGCCAAGCAGAGATATAGAATGGCGGCTTAACTTCTCCCTCTCCCTCAGCAAAAGCTTCCTGCGCTTGCACAGTGGTGATGGCGAGGCAAGGCCAGTTGCGGAGCTTGAGGGTGTTGCCGGGGAACAGGTTCGCTCCCAGACTACATAATTCGTGGCGTCTCCCCCACCCAGCTAATGTAAATGGGCAGGCCGGAGGTGACATCACCTGGGGGCAAGAATTGAGCCCATTCCTAAGCCCTCGCATCATAGCGATGGGTGGAACAGGGGTGGGCCCATAAATAGAAGGCCCAAAGCCGGGGAGTAAATTAATGGCTACCGGCCGGAAACGGAGCGGGACTGATCGGGAATGACCGGGGGATCACACTGGTAAATGGTGCTGATAGAGGAAGTCCTCCGCTGGGGCGATTGCTGGTTTCCTTGGTAGAGAGCCGAGCATGGGGGAATCTCACCTCATTCAGCGGCGTCCAGCTGTGAGCTACTGTGTCTCAGGCCATGCCAGTTTTAGTGAACAAACAGTAGGAGATAAACAAATGCAACAAGTAAACAGCCACAGTAATAACAATGATAACAAATGTACCAAGAAAGCTAGGACTCTACAGGTCAACAGGGTGGGTGCTGTGTCCCCCAATGATGGCTAAGAGAAAATGATTTTACGGTGAGTACACAAAAATCAGTTTGACTCTAACGCCTCATTGGGGGACAAAGGACCATGGGATGTCCTAAAGCAGTCCCTGGTGGGAAAATGACACAACCCAAGGAACAAGTCTCAGACTTCCTGGAGCGCCTACTAAGATAGGTGCTCCACTGCCATCTGAAGGATCTTCCTACCCAGGGCAACGTCTGCGTAAGCCTGGGTATGGAACCTGTAACGTGTGCAAGCTAGACTAAGTAGCAACCTTGCACACCTATTCAACTGAAGCCTGATGCCGAATGGCCCAAGAAGCACTGATCACACGCATAGAGTGAGCCGCGCAGTCCACCAGGTATAGGAGCCTGCCTTAGGCGCTAGGTTTCCTGGATAGCGGACCAAATCCATCATGCCAGGGTAGCCTTGGAGGCAGCATGTTCTTTTCGTGGTTCTTCACAAGGCATCAGTCTTCCTGAAGGAGGCTGTCCTGGAGATGTAATGTCTGAGGGGTCTCACGAGGTCGAGAGCATGCAGAGCTTTTTCCACATGAAGAACTGGAGTCGGACAGAAGGACGGCAGAATGATATCTTCGTTAAGATGACAAGTCGTCACCTTAGGAAGAAAATCGAAAACTGGACGTAGACCATTTTGTCTTGGTGGAAAAACAGAAAAGGTTCGCGGCACGAAAGTGCTGCTAGTTCAGAGACCCGCCTGATGGACGTAATCGCCACCAGGAAGGTCAATTTCTATGATAAAAGAGGAAGAGCCGCCTCCCTTAGGGGCTCGAAAGGGGACCTCTGAAGGCCGTCCAAGACTAGGTTAAGGTCCCAGGGCTCTAGCGGTCTCCTGTATGGAGGGACCAGGCGAGAAACATCTTGGAGGAAGATTTTGACTTGGGCCTTAGTGGAAAGGCAGCATTGGTAAAAAACCGAAAGAGCAGAAATCTGCCCTTTCAGGGAGCTCAGAGCTAGTGCCGACTGAAAGATGCTGAGAATCACGGGGATAGAGGGAGAGGGGAGAAGCCTCAATCCCTACACCATGGGAAAAATATTCTCCACGTACGGTGGTAGATACGAGAAGAGGCAGGCTTTCGAGCCCTGATCATGGTGGCGATAACTTCGGGGGAAAACTCGACCCGCATTAAGACCCAGGTCTCAATGGCCACGCCGTCAAATTCAAAGCGCTGGAATTCTGATGGGAAATGGGACCCTGAGTGAGGAGATCCGGCAGATCTGGAAGACGCCAAGGAACGTCGGTGAGCAGCCGCACTAGGTCAGCGTACCAGGCACGCCTAGGCCAATCCGGGGCTAACAGTTTGACCGGAACTCCTTCCGCTTTGATTTTCCGGATTACCCGTGGAAGCGAGGAGAGAGAAAATGTATGGCAGACAGAAGTGGCGCCGGGAACAAAGGAGTGTGTCCGCTCCGACTGACAGTGGGTCCCACGACTGCAATATGAATGCAGGCACTTTAGCGTTTAGCCGAGACGCCATCAGATCTATATCTAGTGTCCCCCAGCGTAACATATTTTCTGGAATACCTGCAGATGAAGGGACCATTCTCCGGCGGCTAGACCCTGGCAACTCAGAAAATCCGCTGCCCAGTTCTCCATCCCGTATGTGAATTGCAGAGATGACGGACTTTGTCGATTCTGCCCAACAAAGGACCGTTGGAGCTCATGGTATGCTGCCCTGCTGCGTGTACCTATATGGCGGTTGATATTAGCTACCGCCGTCGCATTGTCCAATTGGACATGGATATGGCGACCCGCCAGCAGAGGGTGGAAGGCTTCAAGGGCAAGGGAAATTGCACAAATTTCGAGGATGTTTATTGGTAAGGACGACTCCCGGGAGGTCCAACGGACGTGAGCTGTGTGATGTCGGTACACCGCTCCCCAGCCGAGGAGACTGGCATCCGTAGTCAAAACCAGGCAGTTCACTGGTAGAAAGGATCATCCCCTGGAAGGTGATCGACAGACGGGACCGGGATGACTTTTCTAGGTTCAGTAGCCACCCTAGGCGAGACAGGGTGTCGACTGTAATCTGGAGACTGCTTACACAGTTATGAAAGGAAGGAGCTTTTATCAGCAGGACATCTAGGTCGGGCAAGACCACTAAGCCCCTGGCATGAAGTATACCCATGGCGGCAGCCATGACCTTGGTACAGACTCTTGGTGCAGTAGCGAGGCCGAAAGGTAGGGCTACCAACTGGAAATGAGAATCCTGCACCGTGAAGCAGAGGAATTGTTGGTGAGCTGGGGTGATGGGTATATGTAAGTATGCGTCTTTATGTCTATGGAAGCGAGGAATTCGCCTTCCTCCATGAACGCAATGATGGATCGTAGAGACTCCATCCTGAATGTCGAGACAAGAACATGCCTATTTATAGGGTTTGAGGTCCAGGATGGGGCTCACTGTGCCGACTTTCTTGGGGACCACGAAGAGGTTGGGGTAGAAACCCTTGAACCTCTCGGGCTCCCGTACGGGGACGATTACTCCCGCCGTTGTAGTGATTGGATTGCAGTGAAGGCCCGGCGGCGCTGTGGGGACTTTGGGGGGTTTAGAAAAAGAATTGGCATAGAGGACGGGATAGAAACTCTATATGGTAACCGGAAGACACAAAGATCTTGGACCCATCTGTTGTCTGTGGCGGATGACCAGATGGCTGAACAGCAGTGACGGCCGCCGGCAGTGGGAGTGTCTTCCGAAGCACTGTAGAAGTCAAGTAGAGTAGAATCGCTGGGACCGAGACTCCCTGGGCTTTGACTGTCTCTGTCTGGACTGCCAGGAGAAACCTGCTTTACGAGAAGACTGGGAAGGCCTGTCTCTACGAGGGCCCGGATGGGGCAGGGGACGGTAAGAGGCCACCCAGCCAAAGGAGTTCCGATAGGAACGGACGTGGTCTGTGGACGCTTAAGGTTTTTCTCGGCTTAAGTTGGGGAAGGGAAATGCTCTTCCCGCCTGTGGCATCAGAGATCGGCAAGCGTCTGGACAAACCTAATAGACGATCAGGAATATAAGGGAGGCCTGTCAATTACTTTTTGATGACGAGTCCGCCCGCCACTGTCAGAGCCAAAGGGCCCTACGAATGGCAATGGTATTAGAGGCAGCGATAGCTGCGCAGGTGGCAGAATCAAGAGATGCCCTGGTCAAGTAATCTGCAGCCTCGGTGATCTGAGCTGTGATGTCAGTGAAGTTATGAGGGAACTGAGACTCCTGCAAGGAAGTGGTTAGGGTTTCGGCCCAGACCATGATGGCCTTTGCAACCCACACAGAGGCGAAAGACGTTGCGAGGGAAGATCCCGTTGCTTAAAAGGCGGAGCGAGAGCTCCTCCACTTGCCTGTCGGTCGGATCTTTGATGCAGGAGCCGTCAGGCATGACACAATGTTTTAGCCACAAGGAAGGAGACGGGGATCGACAGGTGGCGAGTCTGCCCAGCCCTAGGGGATAGCTAAGGCGAAGGGGCACCAAGTCCTCTATGCCTTGCGGTTAACAAAGACCTTGTCAGGTTTCTCCCGTTGCTGAGTAAGGATTGTCTAAAACTCTGGGTGGTCCGCGAAGACCTTTTGCGGCTTCTTTGCTCATTTAAAAGAGGCTGCGTGATCAGGTGTGGAGGACGGTATGTCGTCCACGTTTAACCCCTTCAGGACCCAGCCTATTTTGACCCTAAAGACCTTAGCATTTTTGTCAATTCTGACCAGTGTCCCTTTATGAGTAATAACTCTGGAACGCTTCAATGGATCCTAGCGATTCTGATTGTTTCTTCATGACATATTGGCCTTCATGTTCGTATTAAATTTAGGTCAGTAATTTTTGCTTTTATTTGTGAAAAAAATCAAAAATTTGGCAAAAATTTTGAAAATTTCACAATTTTCAATATTTTTATTTTCTGCTAAACCAGAGAGTTATATGACACAAAATAGTTAATAAATAACATTTCCCACATGTCTACTTCCCATCAGTACAATTTTGGGGAAACAAAAAATTTCGGGTAGGAAGTTATAAGGGTTCAAAGTTCATCAGCAATTTATTTTTCCAACAAAATTTACAAAACAATTTTTTTAGTGACCACATCACATTTGAAGTCCCTTTGAGGGGTGTACATGACAGAAAACACGCAAAAGTGACACCATTCCAAAAACTGCACCCCTCAAGCTACTCAAAACTACATTCAAGAAGATTATTAACCCTTCAGGTGCTTCTCAGGAACTAAAGCAACGTGGAAGGAAAAAATGGACATTTTTAACAAATACGTTCTTTTAGCCTCATTTGTTTAATTTTCACATGGGCAATAGGATAAAATGCCTTCTAAAATTAGTTGGGCAATTTCTCCCGAGTACATCGATACCTCATATGTGGCCATAAACCATTGTTTGGGCGCACGGCTTGGCTTAGAAGGGAAGGAGCGCAATTTGACTTTTGGAGCTAATTTTCCATTCAAAAAGTGAAATGGCGCTCCTTCACTTCTGAGCCCTGCCATGCGCCCAAACAGTGGGTTATGACCACATATAAAGATATTGGTGTACATTAGGAATCTCTAGTAAATCGTGAAAAAATACACCACACAGAGAAAAATCTTTTTATTCAAAAAAAAAACAAACAAAATTCGGATTCCATCTTTATTATAAAAAGATCTGACGTAGTCCACAACGAAGGTTCCACGATGCTCGATCGCCTCTGACGTAGTCCACAACGAAGGTCCCACGACGCTCGATCACCTCCGACGTAGTCCACAACGAAGGTCCCACGACGCTTGATCACTTCTGCTACATCCAGAGACTGCAGCAAGGGATCAAGTGTACTCTTGTTGCAGTCTCTGGTGTCATAGTAATGATGCACTGTATGGCAGTTCATTGCCATACAGTGCAGCATCACAGTCCAAACCCAAGTCTCAAAGATCACATGATCTCTGAGGCTTGGGTTCGGTGACCCGACATTGCAGTGAAGTGATCTGACAGCCAGGCGCAGTGATTCACATAGTGGGTCACGGAGCCCGGGGTGTCAGATCACTACTCTGGTGCCTGATCCCCCTGCATGGGGATCGAGCTGCAGAAAGGGATCTGACAGCCTGGGCACAGTTAACCACTATGTGATCACTGTTCCAGGGCACAGTGATCACATAACAGATCACTGTACCAGGCCTGTCCCTGTACCCTGGCTCTGTGTCCCACCCGCTCCTCTGCAGCCTCATCTTCATGCAGCCAAGATGAGGCTGCAGAGGAGGAGGAACCAGCGGCGGGGCAGAGAAGACAGCGGGAGGACCGGAGGAGCCACCCCAGGACAGCGGGAGGACCGGAGGAGCTGCACCAGGATGGAAGGCGCCGGACCGGAGGAGCCCGCACCGCCATAGGAGGAACCAGACCAGAGGAGCCCAGGAGGACCAGCGGAGAGCACGAGGCAGCGGCGGTGAACGGAAGGGAGAGAGCGCGGGGGGGGGGGGGGGGGTGACATAGGGAGACAGAGCAGGAGCAGGGGATGAGATCGGTGGGCAGGAGGAGACAGCAGGGGCATGGGGATGAGATCGGGGGGGGGCAGGGGGATAACGCAGGGGCATGGGGATGAGATCGGGGGGCAGGGGAGAGAGCAGCAGCACGAGGATGAGATCGGGGGGCAGGAAGGTGAGATCGGGGGACATGGGGGTGAGATCAGGGCTGGGGGAGAGCACAGGGGCAGGGGGATGAGAACAGGGCAGCATCAGGCCGCTGAATTGTAATGTCTCACCAAGTTTCATTGGTGAGATGTTACAATCATTCCGATTTTCACTTTCACTTTTAGTGAAAGTGAAACTGCCAATCGGAGCGGTCCTAGCCACGGGGGTGGGGGCAAAGCCACCCCCACTGGGCTTTAGTACAACTCCCTCTTGTACCTGCAGCTCCAGTGAGACGTCAGTGACACCCCTCACTCGAGCTGCAGGACCGCGATGATGCCAAGACACAGCATATGCGTCATAGGTCGGGAAACGCACTTGTTTCTATGCCGCATATGCTGTGTCACGGGTCGGGAAGGGGTCAAGGTGTGGTTGACCGCTGCAAAGAGAGTTAATGGCCGCTTGGTCATCAGCGGGGTCTATTGTCCAGGGATTCGTCCTGGTATAGACAACATTCCCCTTCCTCTAGGTCGTCAGATGCAGCAGAGTTTGGTCCCTGATCCCTTGATGGGGATGCGCGGGAGCCGTGGGAGAACACAGGCGACACGTTTCTGTGTGACAGTTTTCTGACCACTACCGCAGATGTGGTACATGTCCTGCTGCGGTCAGAAGGACCCTCTATGAAGGGGTCCTCTGCCTGTTCTCCATCTGGGGGGCCGGCGTTGCATAGCTTGAACCAGGTTTTGGGACAGCTTTTCCATAGACTGTGACAGAAATAGGGCCCAATTTGGTGGACTGGAGGCCCTGGGCTCTAGAGCACTGGCAGCGGCAGCAATGGTGGCAGAGGGCTCTTGAGGGGTTGCAGGGGTACAGGACTCGCAATAAGGGGTAGTACGTTTGCGTGGCAGCTCAGCATGACAGGTGGAGCAGGAAGAATAATAGCTGTATTAGCCTTTGAATTCTTTGTACCCTTTGAGCATGGGCGTACTGCGCGTGGGGCAGGGGGGACTGCTGTACCCCCCTAGAAGCAGGGTGCACCTAGTTTTATCAGATGCCAGCTGGTGCTTGCATTGGCCCTGACAACCTACGGTACTATCTCCCACGGTGCTGCTTCATACTGGAGGAGGGAAGATGCATCAATGATTATAGTTGTGCGGTGGCCTTTACCCTCCGGGTTCAACAATGTGGGGAGGGGGCGTGTCCTGCAGGAGAACAACACTGGGCAATGAACGCTGTCACAGCAGCTTGATAGAAGAGCTGATTGGCCAGTGCTCTTCTCCTCCTGCATGGCGCGTCTTTGAATAAAACAAGTGAGAGAGACCACATAGGAAGAGAGGAGCAGTCACCTGTGCTGGAAGATAAAACAGGACAATTAGCTCCAATCCACCAGGTGACAGATCTGCTGCTGTGCAATCCTGGCAGAGTGGAGGAGGGGCTGGGCAGCTGCTCTAGGCAGGTGAAGCTGCACACCAGTCCTCTCTGCACCACAGAGGTGAGTGTGTGTGTGTGGCATTTGTCTGTCTTGCTTGTGTGTCTGTGTGTTGCTTGTGGTTGTGTGTGTGTGGGCTTTTGTCTGTGTGGTTTGTGTCTGCCTGTGTGTGGCTTGTGTCTGTCAAAAATATGTATGATGTGTTTGTAATGAGCATGTGTTGTCCTGTATAGGTTCCCTTCAAAGGGGGGTCAGCGTTCCTTTGTTTCCACCTCTTTTTGAAATTCTCACCTCCTGTGGTACTCTGACACGCCGGCCGGAACATCATATCTAGTCCAGTGCATTGTGGGGGCTTATGACGTGTACGGGCAGCTTCAATATGTGCACTGCGCATGCACCGGGCCGAACACATGATCTGCCCCCACAATGCATCGGGCCGGATAGGACGTTACAGCCGGCATGTCAGAGTACCACAGGAGGCAGGAACGAACATAGTTTGCCCCCCCCCCCCCTAGTTTTGATCTTGGGTACGCCCGTGCTTTGGAGGCATGCATGGTTGCAGTGCTGTGAGCATTGGAAAGGAGGCTGCTAACAGAGAAGTGATCAGCCTGTAAAATAAACAGGATGTCTCTCACCCGTGTCCTCAGCCGATGGTCCTGTGCCCACGGTTCAGGCTCCTGCTGTCCCCAGGTGCTGTAGAACGCTATGTGGGGCCTGTGGTAATGTCCTCTGTCCTCAAGAGTGGAAGAAGGGGGGTGGCGCTGCAATCAGTGGCAAGATCTCCGGAGGGGGCGTGGGCAAGGTGAGGGGCATGGCCACACCTGCGATTACACAAATAGTATCATCGGGACATGGCCTCTGGCACCTGCTCATTCCAGGGGGTGGGGCCAGCTGTGAGACCGGGAAAACCGGCCTGAAATTGGCGGGGACACTGGCGGTTGCATCAGTGACCCACGGATTATACAACCTGCACAGCAGAGGGGAGAAACCGGGCCGAATTGAATAAAGTGCTCTTTTCATGTGACAGACCATGGGGAGCCACTAGTAACCCTGTGCCCAGAGCCCTCGCCGGTAATGACACTGATGAGTCCCACAAGGGGCAATATCACAGGGGGGTCTCACCTGCGAGAATGTCTCAACCCAGGATGCTGTATGGCAGGCTGGGGAGCCCAGTCCTTTGTTGCTGTATCCTTAGCTGCTGCTGTTGTTGTGTTCCTGCAGAAGTCCTAGCACTGGGATCACATGGGTCTGCACAAGAAAATGGGAGGTCTTGGAGTATCCAACCTGTATAACTATTATCTAGCCTCTATCATCAAGATTTCGCAGACTTGGCTTCTAGACTCTTCCAACAGTGCTGGCTCAATATAGAACGCTCAATTGCTAAAAATAAGAACCTATTAGCTTTACTGTTGGTTCACTTGATGGACTCTTCTAAAAAGCCCCTGACCACCCCATTCTAAAGGCAGTTCTCTGCGTGGAGACACCTTACTTTTAAAGCTGCTAAATATTTCACCCCAGCAAAACTATAAAATATTCCCTTGGTAATATTGGAAATTTTATTACCACACCTAAATCTCTCAACATGGCTCGAAAAGAGTATACTGTACCTTAATGACCTAATCTTTGAAAACTCCTTGACGCCATTCTACACCCTGCAATCTAAATACTCTCTTTCTAGGGACGAAAGAACACAATGGAGACTCATAGCAGGATATTTTGAAAAATCCCCGCTAAAATTCTCGCTCCCACAAATAATAGTGGATCTCTTAAATTTTCCACACAAGACCTCCATTTGGAAGACAAAAGAACTCTACAAAATTATAAACGAGGAAATAGAACTCCCAAAACTACCTTTTTTTGAGGCGTGGGAAAAAGAACTTAATATTCAAATTGACCTACAAAAAATGACTAAAACCTTAGACTTTACTTACTCTCATACTGCCTGCGCCTCAACTCAAGAATCTTTTTTACAAAACACTCTCCAGCTGGTACTGGACTCCTGTAAAACTACATCATGTCAACCCGACATATCCATCTACCTGCTGGAGACTGTAAAAACCCAGGCACTCTGTCGCACAGGTTTTGGGCTTGCCCAAAGTTGCTACATTTTTGGAATGGTATTAAGGTACTCATAACAGATATCACAGGATGGATAATAACATTGACTCCGCAACTAGTACTATTAGGTATTGAAGACCTTCCTAAACAGCTTCGATTCATAGTCTAGCACATACTTTTAACAGCGAAAACCACCATAGCAGCTAGATAGAATAATATTGAACCGCCAACTCCAATGGAATTAATCGAAAGAGTAGCTCAACATAGTGTCTTTGAATACAACATTTCTATTAGAAATAATACTTTTTAAAAGTTTTTAGAACATAGGAAACTATGGATAGTTAAATTTTCTCCCCTTTTAATGAACAAGGCCTAGTGACATTTAGTGAAACAATTGTGACGTAACCGTTAAATGTTTTTTTTATTTTTTATTTAGTATATTTCTAGCTTTATTGCGATTTCCTTTTTAAACTGTACCACTTGGTGTAGTGTGGTATTTAAATTTTGTGGGATCGGTTCACACATTTATTCTTCTGTATAATGATTGTATAATAGGCATAACCTACTGTAAACTACATATTTTTGTTTAATTTTTATCTTTTGTGTATGCGTATATCCCTTTCCCCCCTCCCTTCATTTATGCAGCTCTTTCCCTATTTTATGAAAAATTTTCAATAAACATATTTGGAAAGACACATGGGTCTGCACAGGTGTGGAAGTGGTTAAGGGGACGACACTGCCCGTCCGTTGAAGAGTCAGGGAAATTGGTGCCAGAGGGAACCGTCGCCCGTGAGAAGTTGCAGCCGGAGAAAATTCCAATGTCGAAGGAGGGGTACGGTGAGGCGACACTCCGCGTTCCCGCCTCTTGATGGTTTGGGGAAAGCAGTCTAGAAGAATTCTGGAGAGATGTGCCTACTTCAGACACTAAGCTAAAACTGGCATAGCCTGGCCCAGCCAGGGGTGTATGCTGCAGAGGAGGAGTTTATTATATTTACATTTACTTAGTGGTGCCTCCTAGGGATAAACAGCATAACCCATGGTCCTGTGTACCCCCCAATGAGGCGAAAGAGAAAAAAGATTTTGGAAATTATCAATGAGATATTGATTTAAATCTTACTTTTGGAAAGGGGTGTACTCATTTATGCTTAATATATCAACAGCTATACTTCGGGGGGGAACAAAAACAAGTAACAAAAGTGGTGAATGAAGGAGTAGAGGACAGAGCTCTAACACAATTGTGTTTATTTACAGGTTGTGTTGTGTAAACCAGAAAACCAGAATAAATAAAATACAAAGTAGCATTAAGCCAAGGAACCAGAACACCATGGACTAGAGTGATTGAGACAGGGTCTTACTCCCACTAATTAGAGGTAAATAGCCCACAATGCAAACACCTAATGATTGAGAAGGAATGTACAATGTCTAAGGCCTCAGTCACACATAACGAGATAGTTAGCGAGATCGTTGTAACTGTGACGTTACAACGATCTCTCCAGCGATGTCGCTATGTGTAACATCTAGCAGCGATCAGGCCCCTGCTGTGAGGTCGCTGATCGCTGCAAAGGACCCAGGACCATTTTTGGTCGTTTGTCTCCCGCTGGTGAGCACGCATCCCTGCGTGTGTGACAGCGAGAGACCAGCGCACGATGCCTAGATACCCAGTGTTTATCATAGTTACCAGCGTCCTCCCTGCTTACAGGCAGTGCTAAGCTGCCTGTAAGCAGGAGAGCTGGCAACTATGATAAACACCAGGTATCCAGGCAGGGCACGCTGCTTAGATACCTGGTGTTTATCATCGTTACCAGCTTCCTCCCTGCTTATAGGCTGAGCTAAGCAGGGAGGAGCTGGTAACATCACTTCTGGGACCTGGGAGCCACCTCCCACATCGCTGATTGCTGGGGAGATCTGTCTGTTTGACAGCTCCCCAGCGACCAGGTAACGACGCTCCAGCGATCCCAGCAGGTCGTCACTACTGTTGGGGGTGTCGCTGGAGCGTCGTTGTGTTACTGGACCTTTTGGCTGTGTGCACACACAGAGTACTTGGTGCAAAAATGTTATAGATTAAATCTGCATCCTCTGGAAGAAAACGCACCAAAAACACGATCCAGATTTGTGCCATGCCTTTTTCTTTATGAAGTCAATGTCTAGAGGCTGAAAAACGCAGGATATCTGCACCAAGATTTGACATGCTGGAGACCTTTTCTGCAGGACACTACATAATTCTCATTGACTTTGGCTGGTTTCACACTGCCTTTTTTTTTTGCATCCGTGTGAATCTGGCTGAAACTGCATGACCCACATCAGTTTTCTGCACCATTCACTTCCAATAGGGCTGCAGCACATCCAGTTCTTCCCTGATCCAGGTGTTGATGTTTTTTGAACAGAGACCAAAAACACATTTTGTATAAGAGTCTTGACACCGTGAAAAAATGGGAACATCCAGATCAGGGGCACTTAGAACCACATTTTATTTCAACCCTATGTAACCTGGATCTGGCAGACTGCGGATCCCCTGGATCTGGAGCCAAATCTGGGTTTTTGAACTGCGCGTGCCCAGAATGCCCCTAGGGGCAGTGTCATTTTACACCAAATCTAGCGGAAAAGGGTATAAAACGGGATGCTCTCGCACCGGTATTCTCTTTGATCCATGAAACTGATTAGTGATAATACTGATGCGGGTGCATCCCGTTGCATCATTCTGGGAGGGATGGAAAAAAAAAAAAAAAAAAAAACAGGGTAAAACCAGCGTTTGCTGGCTTCAGGATAGAGATTGTCACATAACTGAAGATTTTTCTGCACCAAAAAAAAAAAAAAAAAAATGCACAAAATCTGCAATGTGGGCACATACCCTTATACTTACAGGAACTGCAGTAATAAACACGATTATCTTGTCAATAGACCGTGCAGACATTCCAAAGTGGAAGTGCAATTTATTCTGATTATATTTTATTATTTTTAAGCAATATTGTGGTTTATCACCAGTGGAACAGGTTTTTTTTTTTTCAAATAGTGATTTAACAGTACAAATTCATCCACTTAAAACAGGACAATCATTTTGTTTTGTCCTAAGGGCTACTTTACACACACCAACTTATCTGTCCAACTTCTGACCAACTTGCTGGTTGCAGTGAAATCATGGACACATTGTCCATTGTACACAGCCACAAATGGAGCAATGTGTCCATGATTTCACTGCAACCAGCAAGTTGGTCAGAAGTTGGACAGATAAGTTGGTGTGTGTAAAGTGGCCTTAAGAGACCCTTTTTTAATCAGATTTTTTATTTGCTTTAACATGATACTATGCAGAGCCATGTGTATAGCATGAAATCCACTCCGGCTCGGACATTTGTAAAGAAACTTTTTAAGCCACTGATTAAAATCCAGTCTTAGATATTCTACAGGAAAAAAACTCCTGAATATAGCAGCTTGAATGAGGAAAATCCTAATATTGAGTTTTTGCTCAAACAGGTCTACGATAACTATATGTGCAAATAAACATCATACCACAAAGTGTACAGAATAAAGGATCCCTGAAGAAATACCAGGCGCAATATATACTTTTCCAAACAAACAGTGCTTAGCTCTTGTACTATGGCAGCCATTTAAATTCATCACTATACAATGGAGCATTTACAGAACAAGGAAATTTTTTGCTTGAAGGATAAACCCAATAATTGCCTCCCATCAAAAGTTTAAAAGCATTGAGATGCAAGCAGCTTTTTTGACTAATGAACCCCTTCGGTGCCTCTTCTGCAGATGTGGTTTGTAAAAATAAAAACCTTCAGGTGCCATATGTGCCTGTGCAGACCAAGCACCGCTCGATGTGGGCAGCAACACCTTTGGAGGTACCCTTCAAGTAAATCTGAAAAAACAGCAAGCCATCTGTAACCCTGCTCTAATAGGCAAGTTGTGTAATGGCGAAGATTAAAAACAATTTGGTAAACTATATGCAACCACATCTACATACTTACCCAATTAAACTATGGCCTATACAAGTAGGTTACTTGTATAAGTGTCACAAACTATTATTTAGAACTATCTTCCATGACATAAATATCATTACCAAGCACAGGCATAACTTCACTTAAAGGGTCATTCTAATTTTAGATATTTATGGCATGTCCACATTCGAGTTCCACCTCTGCGACTCACCTGTCTAATGCTAGGTGCATACTAAAGGTTGTGGCCATTGTCCAGTGCATACACTCAGGAGGTATGCTCCACACAGTGGTCATTGTCATGTTGAATGCCAAGGTTCTCACCCCCACATTGGCCACTGTCATGTTGAAAATCTACCAATCACAGGCACGCATTTGCTCATCGGTATGGTAACTGTCTTTTCCTGTGAAACACCGCCAATCAGCGCTCCTCCACAGTAGACGTATCCGGACCATATTGCGCATGCGCCGGCGTCCTCCCTTGATTCGCCGATGCACCAGTCATTCAAGCTCCAGGGCTATAGCGGTGCGCTGACGTACATCCTGTCTCTGGCGTCCATAGAGACAGCACAGCAACCGTCCGGGCATGAGCACTGGCGATCAGCCCACATTATACATATGCACAATACCTAGAAAATGCCACTACATAATGCCGTAGTATTGCTGTAGATCCCTATTATAGAGGACATATCATATATATACAAGTTCTCAATCTATAAAAATAAGGTAATTTTGATCCCCATATAATTACACACACATATACATATACATATGGATATAAATTTGTATAAATTTAAAGGGGACCACACGCCAATCCTGGCAGGTTCTATGCAATTATGTGAAAACAGTGGCACAATAGTACTGAGACCCAAAGCAATACTATATCATACCTGAAAAAGCATACATTACCCAATGTAGGGACCATAGAATACAATACTATTAGCATAGTATCAAATACCGTATGTTGGATGCCAAAGGTACTATTGTGCCACTGTTTTCACATAATTGTATAGAACCTGCCAGGATTGGCGTGTGGTCCCCTTTAAATTTATATAAATTTATATCCATATAATATATATATATGTGTAATTAAATGGGGATCAAAATTACCTTATTTTTATAGATTGAGAACATATATATAAGTCCTCTATAATAGGGATCTACAGCAATACTACGGCATTATGTAGTGGCATTTTCTAGGTATTGTGCATATGTTTAATGTGGGCTGAGCGCCAGTGCTCATGCCCGGACGGTTGCTGTGCTGTCTCTATGGACGCCAGAGACAGGATGTACGTCAGCGCACCGCTATAGCCCTGGAGCTTGAATGACGGGTGCATCGGCGAATCAAGGGAGGACGCCGGCACATGCGCAATATGGTCCGGATACATCTACTGTGGATGAGCGCTGATTGGCGGCGTTTCACAGGAAAAGACAGTTACCATACCGACGAGAAAATGCATGCCTGTGATTGGTAGATTTTCGCCACCCGCATGATTATATGTTATTTGGACACTGTGGAGCACGGACTGCGGCGATTTGTGCACTTTAAAAGTCTTAAGGCTGGATTTCATGTTTTTTTAGGTGAGATGTGGCTAGTTGATCTCTGTCTAGTGAATATGTTATTTTAAGCTTGGTTTACTTCACACTATGTATTGATTGGGTGATTGATGTTGGGGGTGGAGTTTTAGGATATAAATAACAAACTGGTGTAATAGGATGTATGCACTTGAAAAAGGTCATGACGACCGAAACGTCGTGCTGTGATGACGGAATAAACATAGGAATTTGAAATTTACCGGCTGGTGAGGCGCTGTTTTTTACTTTATACTCTGTTATTACTAACGTCAGGTGGAACACCCTGACTAAGGACGTGCGCCTCCAACATTAGGAATTCAATGAGTTCCGCTGTTCACCTGGTGTTGTGGATACCATTTTTTGTTTTACTGTTTAAAACTTTCATGTGACAACTCAGGGTGTAAAATCTTCAATAAATCAGCCCCAAAGTGTACCCAGCCGAACAGCTGCTGAGAAGAGAAAAAGTGGCTCTCCACTCACTTCTTTAGAAATCCCAGAAGCAGCAGAGTATGGCACATGAACTGCAACAGATGTGCACCCCTTCCTCATGGCAACCATAAACCAGGGTCAGACAACACGGTTCTATAGACAAACGTGGATCCCCGAGGTGGAACAAACATGTGATTATGCAATTATCTTAATGTGTACAAAACCCCCAGGATGCGTCACAAAGTTTAGGCTATGAGCGGCGCTTGTCTGAGAGGTAAGCAGTTTGTCAGTTTTGCAGCACAAGTTAAGAGTTTTTCTGGTAGACTGACAATCCACTTAATTCAGAATTCTGCACTTGCAATAGGAGAAACTACCAACTAAAAAACAAAGTGTGAGTGAGTTATTCTTATTTTGGATGTTATTTTGGGGATTCTTCTCAATTTTCAGATTTCCAAGTCAGGGTGCAATTTCCAGGACCCACTGCTATGGTGAATAGGAAACATGTCCTAATTTATCACTCGCTAATAATCTGCAACTAGATGATAGGAATATTTATACCATATCTAAAGTGCTTTTATGCAGATATTTAAATGGAAACTATAAATTAGAAGCTTGTGCTAATGGTTTACGAAAACAAAATGTCAATTATAGCCTGTCGTGAGCGTATCTGTTAATTAAAACCTTCCTGTATCAGCACAGAAGACTGATGGGGGTCTTCAGAACCAGAAGGCCACCATTTTAACATGAAAGCTCAGGATACGTTTTAATGGAAATTGGAGCAACTAAAAGTTGCAAGTTGATGGATGGCTCCAACGAGCATCACCTCCGCTCATCTATTGTGTACGACTCTCAAAAGTATCCCCACCACCAACTCTTCTCTGGTTGGGCTTAAATAACGAAAAGCATTTGTAAAATTCTGGATATATTATAATACATGTTTTCATAGAACAGTCTTTATAGATATTTACACAGAATGCATCCTCAACTTTCTTATTTTAAAGCTCTTAGTAGTTCCTTAATTTCACAGGGATGAGACCCTCTACAAGGCTTAGTGCACAATCACTGGACTGTACAAAGATTTCCAACATGGCTTCAGAGTCCGAATGTCTTCTAAGTAAAATTGTGCCCAGGTACAAGGCACCAAGTAGCCAAGAGCCATTTATCCCCAGTGTGGCTTTGTCTGAGGAAAGCACTCAGAAGTCCGACCATAATACTCCTTTGCTTCCTTTGTCCACACTTACTACGTAGGCACCAGAAGGAGACCACGCGACAGCGTTAATAGCAGAACTGTAAGGAAGAAGAGGACAATCAGCATAGTGATCTATGAAATACTGGCAAGATGCAATCATGAGGAATTCAATACGAGCAGAAATAAAAAAACAAATACTGGACATTAATATTTACAATGGGTATATTACTGCAATCTGGTTTAAAGTAAGGCTCCTTTTCTTCCAGACTTACCTATGGTGCTTGCCAAGAATCTTTTCCACTTTCCCGGTCATCACATTCCAGAAATATAAAGTGCCCTCTGCTGACCCGGCTGCCACAAATCTACCATCAGGACTGAATAAAAACAATATGAAGTTATTATATTCATATAGAAACTAAATGGCCATTTATGAGCAATATCCAGGGATGTGGCCTAATAGTGTCTACAGAAAAGGTCCGTCCCAAGGGTAATCAGTCTACGCTGTATGGGACTATACGAGCTTCGTGGGTACATTTCCCAAAGAACCATTACAATTTGCAAACAGACTCTAACCAAAGGGGGTTTCCCATCTTCTGAAGTAATGACATCTTATCAATGGTGGCAGCACAAAAGATACAGAGAATGAAGTGGGACGCAGTGCTATATTCCAGCATTTCCTACTATGCGCATCCTCTACAGTGTTTTAGGCATGCAATTTAGGAGGAGGTAAAGAGAAAATGAAAACCTTATCTCTCCACCACTGAAACACTTACCTAAAAATGACTCTTGTCCAATCAGAACCACATTTGAAACCCTGAGCACTAAACATAAAAGATATTTGGTAAGGAAAATGTTCTCTTATAACACCAATATCTATAAATCTACACAAATGCATACAGTACCTTGAAACCATAGTCATATCCCACAAACTTATTTCACATTACACCCAAAAACAAAAATTTATTTTATTGGGATTTTATGCAAGATACTAATAATATTGCCATTATGACAGTGATTTAGATTTTTTTTTTAAATATTTACACTTAAAAAAAAAAAATGTCAAACTGAATATTGATACATGCATTTGTATTCAGTCCCCCTGCTTTCACTGCAATTACTGCTGTAGTCTTTTGGGGTGTCTCTACCAACTTTGCACATCTAGAGCCTGCAATTTGTGTCCATTCTTCTTTGCAAACTACGTAGCTCTAGATCGGATGGAAGAGTCTGAACAGCAGCAATATTAAAGTCTCGTCACAGATTCGCAATGAGCTTTAGGTCTGGACTGTGACTGGGCCATTCACACACATCAATACACTTTGGTCTAAGCCACCCATTGTAGCTCAGGCTGTATGCTTAGGGTCATTGTCCTGCTGGAAGGTGAACCTACACCTCAATCTCAATTCTTTTGCAGCCTCAAACAGGTTTTAGTTCAGGATTGCCCTGTATTTGGCTCAATCCATCTTTCCATAAACTCTGACCAGCTTCCCTGCCCCTGCTGAAGAGAAGCATTCCCACAGCATAATGTTGCCATCACCATGTTTTATGGTGGGGATGGCGTTTTCAGGGTGCTGTGCAGTGTGAGTTTTCCACCATTGCATTTATCCCAAAAAGTTCTACTCTGCGCTCATCTGACCAGAGCATCTTATTACACATGCCATGTAGGTGACCCAGGTATTATATGGAGGAAAGTCTGGCAAGAGGAGACCAAAGTAGAACTTTTTGGGCTAAATACAAAACATTGTGTGGCGAAAAACTAAATGCACATCACCCTGAAAACACCATCCCCACTATCACACAAGGTGATGACAGCTTCATGTGTGACTGAATAGTCCAGTTGCAGTCCAGACCTAAATCCCATTGAGAATCTATGACTAGACCTGTAAATTACTGTTCACAGATGCCTTTCTATCTATCTAATCTCACCAAGCTACAGCTATTTTGCAAACAAGAATGAGAAAAGATTTCAGCCTCTAGATGTGCAAAGTTGGTTGAGACATCCCCAAAAGACTACAGCAGTAATTGTGAAAGTTGGACCTACAAAGTATTGACTCAGGGGAGTGAATATAAATGCACGTCACAATACACCGATTTATATTTTTAAGATATTTAGAAAAACATCATTTCCTTAACAAAGAATCACGTATTGGTGAAATGTAAATAGTATATAAAACCTAAAATCCCAATAAAACATTTAAAGGAAATCTGTCAGCAGGTTTTTGTCCTCTTATCTGGGTGCAGCAGTTATCACTCAGTTTGTAGATTTAGCATCCAGCAAAGCTCAAAAAGCTGCACAGTTCCCACCAGGCTCTCAATGAAATGTCCGTAGACACTGAGCTGCTAATCGCAACAGGGGGTGTGTCAGACTAGAGCTCACAAGCTGCTGTAGCTGACCTAGTCTGAGCAATAATCATCACGTGAAGATGAAAGAAACACTGCAGGTAAACAGAACAGACCTAAAGAGAGGAATTGTTTTAATGTGTTTAATTGCTGCTGCATGCAGTCTTCAACTCAAATAGTAAAAGCCTTCTGACAGATACCCTTAAAGTTTGTGCGTGTAATGTGGGAAAATAAAAAAAAGGAGATTTTTGTGTACTCACCGTAAAATCCTTTTCTCTTAGCCTCTAATTGGGGGACACAGACCGTGGGTGTTATGCTGCTGTCCACTAGGAGGCGACACTAGGCAGAATCTGCAAAAGAGTTTAGAAACTCCTCCTCTGTAGCATATACACCCTGTAGCAGGAAGTGCGTCTCCAGTTTTGTGCTAAAGCAGTAGGAGAGTTAACAGATAATAACAGTGACACAGGAAGTCTACGCAGGCGACCTGTGTAAACAAATATAGTTAACAAAGTAATAACAGTGTAACATGGCCTGAAACCAAACAGGCACGTGTGTAAACAGTTAAAAGTTAGCAGAGTAATGCTAGTACCACAAGTCCTGAAATTGATCAGGCGCATGTGGAAAAACAGTGAAGAGTTAACGAAGTAATAATCGTATAGCAAGGCCTGTAACTAAACAGGCTCACAGTACTATAAGGCCTGGAACTAAACAGGCTCACAGTACTATAAGGCCTGGAACTAAACAGGCTCACAGTACTATAAGGCCTGGAACTAAACAGGCTCACAGTACATTAGATTCCTGCGCCCGAAAAGGGCTCCAGAGCGGCGCGGAGGTCCGGGGAGAGGTCCGGAACTGACCCGGACCTCGCCGGACCCCCTGGGCATTATAGCGGCGGCATGGTGGAGCTCCCACAGAGGACCCAGAGCGCTGGGTCCTCTTGCATCCGGCCGCTGTGCAGCCATGATGCTGGCTGCTGCAGGGGCACAGGCAGTCTGTGCCCGATAGTGCTATGACTGCCCCGTAGTTGATCCCCCGGCCCCATCCGGAGAACACAGCAAGCTGTGTCTCCTGGGTATGCTGCAGCAGTCCGTGCTGCAGCCTGTTCCAATGGAGTGACTCAGCAGAGCTGAGGCTCCTGGGGTGCTCAGAGGTGCTGCACCTTCTGGCCCTACCTGAGGTGTCTCAACCTAAAGGGACCCCTGAAGGGTGTTTAGGGAGGGATTGCGTCCACCATCAGAGGGCCCCTTCGGAACCTCGACCTCAACCCAGTAACCCCAACAGTGGGGAAATGGGGAGGGAGGACCGTCGTCTCAACCTTAACCCAGTGCCCCAACATTGGGTGGCCGAGGAGGGAGCGGCATGTGGAATAAGGGTCTCAACCTCAACCAGGCACCCCCAACAGTGGTGGGCCGAGGAGGGAGCATGCCGGGAGTCTCACAGAGACCCACTTTTCTTCTTCTTGAATTAAAAAAATCCAAAAAGCTAAAAAATTCCATAGGAAATAACCTTTAGGTGTGCCTCCTACAAGACACTAAGCAAAAACTGGAGACGCACTTCCTGCTACAGGGTGTATATGCTACAGAGGAGGAGTTTCTAAACTCTTTTGCAGATTCTGCCTAGTGTCGCCTCCTAGTGGACAGCAGCATAACACCCACGGTCTGTGTCCCCCAATGAGGCGAAGGAGAAAAATTGGGTATGAATATTTTAAGGCACTATTTATATCTGACTTTACATATATACATTACCGTATATACTCGTGTAGAAGCAGACGCGTGTATAAGCCGACCCCCCTACTTTTGCCCCCAAAACCTGGGAAAACCTATTGACTCGTATATAAGCCGAGGGTGGACCCCAGTGGTAGCATACAAAAGCCCCCCCCCAGTGGTAGCATACAGCAGCCTCCCCCCCCCCCTGTGGTAGCATACAGCAGCTCTCCCCCCCCCCCCCCCGTGGTAGCATACAGCAGCCTCCCCCCCCCCGTGGTAGCATACAGCAGCCTCCCCCCCCCCCTGTGGTAGCATACAGCAGCCCCCCCCCCCCCTGTGGTAGCATACAGCAGCCTCCCCCCCTGTGGTAGCATACAGCAGCCTCCCCCCCTGTGGTAGCATACAGCAGCCTCCCCCCCTGTGGTAGCATACAGCAGCCTCCCCCCCCCCCCGTTGCTGCCACACACCTGTAAAAAGAAGAGCTTTCATACTTATCCTCCTGCTGTCACCGCACGAGCATCCTCCGCTCTCCTTCCTGCTTGTACCCGGCGTCCATCCATATGTCCGCGCACGTGTAATGACGTCATTACTTGTGCGCGGTCACGTGGATGGACACCGGGTACAAGCAGGAAGGAGAGCGGAGGATGCGCGCGCGGTGACAGCAGGAGGATAAGTATGAAAGCTCTTTTTACAGGTGTGCGGCAGCAACAGGGGGGGGGGGGGCTGTATACTACCACAGGGGGTGGGGCGGAGGAGCGCCGACAGTGCAATGTAATATGCACCGCTCCCCCTGCCGCTGATGGACAGGGGGATGCAGTGCATATTGCATTGCACTAATGAGCGGGGGCACGTGACTGCCCGCTCACTGTATAGCCTCCCCCACCTCCTCCAGCCCCCGGCCCCACACACTCTGAGCAGTCACTGACTCCTGTATAAGCCGAGGGGGGCAGTTTACAGCACAATTTGTGTGATGAAAAACTCGGCTTATACATGAGTATATACGGTAAATAAAAGCACTCAATTTATTGCAAGCATAGTGGTAACCATACAACACTCTAGATGTGTAATTTTTTCCATCCCAGCTGAGTTGCCGCCTCTGTGTGTACTAGGTGTACGGATACATTTCCCCTTTCATTGTAGGTTTTCTGTAATCTCCAGTCTCACGTCCATTACACACTTGTACAGTGCAGCTGCTTGGGAACCCCAAGAAGACATCGCCCATGAAGTTTCTCCAGGCACCTCTAAAACCTTTTTTTCTTATGTTCCACAGCAGCAGAAATTAATATAAAAGAGCATATGGTGGTTGTCTGTACTTAATCTAGCTGCAGTTGTAATCTTCCCCTGACTTACACCATCACTCTCTACCCAATTAGTGCTGTATGCAGAATCTGCATTGTAACCTATGAGATAACTGCACGCTGTCTACAACACTTGCATGTTAAAGGCAAAGATTCTGTTTTCAAGCCAGGCCAAGCGCCTAGCACACACAGAAGCGGCACACGTCCAGCGCCAAGCACACACAGAGGAGGCGGATTCAGTGCTTAGTACACAAAGAGACATGATGGAAATGTGTGCCGCATTAACGGAACCTTATCAGAGGAGAATTAGCAGTGAAGATGTCAGGTGACCCTGAACAGGCACTCACTAATGGCACATACAGGAGAGTATTAGTGTGTCCTACACAATACTGGAGAGCTGCTTCACTCAGATAAGATTAATGGATGTTCTCCAACTCACCTAAAAGTCTGTCGCACAGCACTGGCACGTAAATCTATGATCTTGATCTGGTCATCTCGGGAGCAACTGAGCAGCTCCGTCCTATCGGGGTTCAGATCTAGAGCCGTGATTCTACCGTGTAACTCCAGCTCCCGCACTATGCACTCCGTTCTAAAATGTCAGAGTCAACAAAAATCAATCTAAAGAGATTTGTATAACATTGACCTATTCCACATTTCTGTACAATTAGGGGAAGCAGTGAGCATAGGATAACCATTTACAGAGCACATCTTGCTTGTTAAGCGTGCTTTCACATCACGGTTTTCTTCCTGTCTGTGGGATCCTACTTTTGCAGGACCCCTCAGACAGGAAAGGACAGCATGGGAGGTGACCTCCGGATGCTATTTCTATGTCTGGGTCCGTGAGTTTCACGGATCCGGACACAGAAAGCCCAAGCCTGCAAGGTGCAGGCAAGCCGGGCACTTTCACTCCCGCATTGTATATATATACATTGCGGGAGTGAACAAAGGGTTAAAAACAAAGTAAAAAAAAAACATCCTCACCTCTTCGGCGTGTGTCCTGCGCTGTCTCGCTCCTGGGGCTTAAGGACCCAGCGTTGCCTGGCAACCCGATCAGCTGAGCAGTCATGTGACCAATCAGCTGATTGGGTTGTCACATGACCGCACAATTTAAATCGCCTGCCGATCAATTTTGGCGAGACTGGGATTTAAACCGCTCAGCTGATCGGTCACATGACTGGAATCAGCTGAGCGGTTTAAATCCCGCGCCCGCCAAAACTGATTTTGGCGGGGAGATATAAACCGCGCGGTCATGTGACAGCCTGATCAGCTGATCGGTCACATGACCGTTCAGCTTATCGGATTGACAGGCAACGCCAGATCCTTCAGCCCCAGGAGCGAGTCAGCGCGGGACACTGCTGGAGAGGTGAGCAAAAAACGCAATATGAAAGCACCCCAAGTCACTCTTCACAGTGGATTTTCAGTGTAATAGATTCAAATGGGATTTTCACGCCCATATTCACTGCAGGTATAAGGGCTTGCTGGGGATTGTAGTCTGTAGAATAACAATTCTAGTATAACAATGTCCTCTTCATCTTAGTATCCCACATACCTTATATCCCAAAAACGAATCTTTTTGTCAAAGTGCCCACTCATCACACACTGTTCAGTGCAGACGATATCATTGCAGCTTGAACCCGCAAATACAGTCTTGATACCTTAAGTTTGCAAAGAAAAAAAAAAAAAGTTAATCACCAAAAACACATTGCAGCCATCACATTAAATAACCCGTCCAATATTGGGTAAATCAGCTCAAACTAACAAAACCAGGGTGAATGTGTTCTGTAGTGTCCGCCCAAAAACGTTAGCAGCAGTCCTGTGCAGTCTTCACATATCTCCAGAACAATCCATAGATGCTTGGGTGGATTGAGATCTGGGATATTGAGTGCCCTTAAAGATTTCTAAAGTTCCTCAACACAACCATTAACAAGGCTCCCAGCAAAACATCGCCCAGAGGATCACAGAGCCATCAACTAGTGCGTCCTGGACGTATGTTCCATAGACGAGTGACCGACGCACATCCAGCAGTCCACAAGATGTAAAGAGCAGGATCCATTAGCTCAGGCCATCTTCCTCCCCTACTTCATGGTCTTGGTCTGTAATTGCTTCCGGTGGTGGATGGGTACTAGCATGGGCACTGATAGCTCTACATCTGCTGTATGGGTGCAGTAGGTGATGCACTTGGTGCCAAATTTAAGACAGTAATGGCTGTTTTACATTTTTTGTCCATAGATCAATAGTACTTGTGAAAATAAAACTATGTAATATATTTTATTAGAGAAATCTGCTTCTCGTTTAAATATCTTTATTGCGGTAATTAAACAACAAAATAGTTAATCAAAGTTTTTTTACCATTAAAAAAAAACAGGAATAACAATCAGCTAATAGTATGTCACCAGCGAGATACACATAAAGGAGGAGAATAAAGAGAAAAAAAAGGGGAGAATATGAAAGATGGAGGATAAATACACAGGTCTGCAACTAAAAAGCGGTTTGATTATTTTCATCTAATTTCCATGTATTTTGGTGTGCTGGAAACGAAAAAAAAAATATAAACATTGAAAAAAATCCTGGACGTCAGGATTTGCCACAGAATGCAAAATTCTCTTCAAATTTAGTACATTTTTGGTATTTTTTTAATCTTAGGGTTTTGAAAGTCAAAATTACTATTAATTCACATCAATGCATTGAAGATATACAATGCCAAAAAAAAAATATAAAACTTTCAAAGAAAAGAACTTTCAGAGTGAGCTAATGAAACCAGCATCAACATGTTGCAAGCTGAACGAGCGGGCTCTGACATGCCCGGGCTTGTTTCAATTGTTTTATCTTGGTTCTTGCCTGTTCACACCTTTTAATCTCAGTTCGTGTTAGCTCGTCATATTCAACCGTGTTTCCCAAAATTAGCATTATGGCTCAGCGGAAGTGCCTGACAGTTTGTTACATTTGTGGTGAATATACAGTGTTGAATCAACAGCTGAATATTACAGACTTTGTGAAAAAAAGTATACTTCACATATTTCAGACTAAAGCTTGGAGATCAAGATAAAGCTTGGGCGCCTTAAAGTGTGCAAAAAGTGTTGAGGACCTCCGAAATTGGTTCAAGGGTAAGAAAAAAAAGCTGTTAAGGGATTCTTATGGTATTGCGAGAGCAAAAGAAACCATAGTGACGATTGTTACTTTTGTTCATGCGATGTGAAAGTATAATCCAAAATGGAAGCATTCCATTTTATACCCCAATATTCAGTCAGCAATGCGTCCCATCCCCCATGGCACAGATAAGGGGATTTTTGGCACTCACCGTAAAATCCTTTTCTTGGAGCTTCAATTGGGGGACACAGGAAGACCTTGTGTGTATGCTTGCTGCCATCAGGAGGCCGACACTACGTAAAATAACAGAAAATCAACTCCTCCCCAGCAGTATACACCCCCTACTGGCACAAGTGCAACTCAGTTAGTGAGAATAGCAATAGGAGCAACCATAAAACCATCAACTTGCTCAACTATATACACAGGGAGGGATCTGTGTCCCCCAATTGAAGCTCCAAGAAAAGGATTTTACGGTGAGTACCAAAAATCCCCTTTTCTTAATCGCTTCATTAGGGTACACAGGAAGACCTTGGGACGTACAAAAGCAGTCCCGTCGGGTGGGTATAATAACAGAAGTATTCGGGCGAACTCAGACCACAGCGGCCTGTAGAATCTTGCGCCCGAGAACGGCATCTGCAGATGCTCGAGCATGAACTCTGTAAAATTTTAAAATTGTGTGAACTGACGACCAGGTAGCTGCTTTGCAAAGCTGAGCTGCCGAAGCCTGATGACTGACAGCACAGGAAGCTCCCACTTAGTCTGGATGGACAAGGAACCTGTTTAATGCGGTATGCCTCCGAGATAGTGGAGTGAATCCTCCGGACAATTGTAACCTTAGAGGCTACCAATCTCTCGCGAGGACCGTAAGGGACCCGTAAAAACTCCTCCCTCGTAAATGAGATTGGGCTGGGCAAAGGGAGGGTAGGGGAATTTCCTCATTGATGTGGAAAGAAGAGAATACCTTTGGTAGGAACGTTTCCATTGGATAAAGGACTACTTTGTCCTGATGGAAAATCAAAGGAGAACGGCATGAGAGAGCCACAAGTTCAGACACCTTCCGAATGGAGGTGATCGCCACTAGGTAGGCGACCTTCAAAGTTAGGAGAGGTAAACAGACTTCTTGTAGGGGCTCGAAGGGATGCCCTCGAAGTACCTCTAGTTCCAAATTCAGATTCCACGGAGGGGCGACGTGAGCCACTACTTGGAGGAACGTCTCGACCTGTGGGCATGAGGCGAGCGGCCTCTGGAAAAGCACCGAAAGGGTGGACACTTGGCCTTTCAGGGAGCTTAGGAATAGATCTGCATCAAGGCCAGACTGGTCTTTTCTCTTCCATCCCCCCTAGCCTTTTTTCCATTGAGGAAGGATTGTGCTCCTCGCACCATCAGAAGAAAGCTTTCCACGTGCAGAGATAAGCGCGTGATGCAGATGGTTTCCTGGCTTTCAATATAGCCTGGATGACTCGTTCAGAAAGACTCGACAATCTCAGTACCGCGGCTTCTATAGCCACGCCGTTAAATTGAACGACTGAGAATTCGAGTGTTGAAAAAGACCCTGAGTCAAGAGGTCCGGGAGATTGGGGAATGGCCATGGAAAGTCCGCGAGGATGTTGACTACCTCTGTATACCAGAACTGTCTGGGTTAATCTGGAGCCGCAAGGATTACGGTTACTCCTTTCTGCTCGGATTTTCTTGAGAATCCTTGGAATGAGAGGGATGGGGGAAAGAGATAAGGGAGGGAGAACTGGGCCCATGGAATCGCGAGAGCCTCCGTGTCGAGGGCCTGGGGGTCCCTGAGTCTGGCGACAAAGGGGCAGGGCTTGTAATTGTCCCTGGAGACCATTAGGACTACATCTGGGAACCCCCATCTGAGGTAAATCTGAAGGAATACCTCTGGGTTCAGGGACCACTCTCCTTGGGTCATCCAGTAGTCCCCTCCGGGAATGTGGATTGCCGGAATATGTATCTCGGCCCATTGAAGGATCTGGGTCACTTCTGCCATGGCTGAGCGGCACTGAGTCCCTCCCTGGTAATTTATGTACGCCACCGTCGTCGCGTTCTCCGTCTGAATTCGGACATGGCGGGCTCGGAGGATCGCCCTGGGTTCTAGAATGTTTATGGGCAGGAGGGATTCCCACGTGCTCTGGGCTGTGTGGTCGAGGAAGGTCGCGCCCCAACCGGAGAGACTGGCGTCGGTGGAAAATGATAGTCCACCTGGCTGGGAGAAACTATCTTCCGCGAGAGAAGGGGGGCACTCGATCCACCAGAGGAGCGACTGTCTCGCTGATCTGGGGAGGTGGACTGGGCGATCGAGACTGCTGATGAAGTGATCCCATCTCGTTAGCAGAAAGTGATGGAGGGGCCTGGTATGAAATTGGGAGAAAGGGACAGCCTCAATGGAGGTTACCATTCTGCCCAGAACCCTCATGAAGAGTAGGAGTGATGGAGGAGAGGACTGCCCGAGATGGAGAATCCCAGAGAGCAGGGCGGGTGCTTGTCTGGGGAAAGGAAAATGCGGGACTGGGCTGAGTCGAATATCATGCCTAGAAAGGTGATCCGCTGAGTTGGGAGAAGGCATGACTTTTGACATTGATAATCCAGCCCAGGCGATGGAGGGAATCCAGAGATATTTGTAAGTTCTTGAGACACCCTGAGCGAGAGAAGACCTTTATCAGGATGTCGTCTAAGTAGGGTAATGCCAAAATTCCCTTGGATCGAAGTATGGCCACCACTATTGCCATGATTTTCGTAAAGATCCGGGGAGCCGTGGCAAGGCTGAATGGTAGGGCGGCAAACTGGTAATGTTGGGACCCCACGGCGAAGCGCAGGAAGCGTTGGTGAGACGCAAGTAGAGGAATGTGTAGGTAGGCGTCTTGGATGTCTATGGATACCATGAATTGTCTTGGCTCCATAGACGCCATCACTGAACGAAGGGACTCCATCCTGAAGGTGTCTCAATCGGAGTTTGATGTTGAGAAGCTGCAGGTCCAAAATGGGATGAATGGAACCTCCCTTTTTTGGTGCCACAAAGAGATTGGAGTAAAATCCCGTAAAATGTTTGTGCTTAGAAACAGGAAAGAGAATGCCTGCCTCTTTGAGGGAAGAAACGGCTTGGTGGTAGCCGGGAAGGAGCTCTGGGTCTTTCGGTGGCATAGAGACGACGTCTCGGACCCAGGCATCATAGATTATGGATAGCTAACTGAACTGAAAAGCCCCGAGATGACCACCTAGAATGGGGCTGTCGTCCCTGAGACGGCCCCCTAGAATGGGGTTGGCGTCATGAGCGGTTGGATCGGGAGATTAAGGGCCGAGAGTGGGCGTTGCGTGGATGCCAGGATGGGGCGGGCTTGTAGGAAAGTCTCTTTCTATCCTGACGGACGGGGGAGCAGTCACGTCGATTGGCGGGTCTGAGAGCTGAGGACCGAAAGGAACAAAATTGGAAATTTCACTTTTTTGGAGGCTGAGTGCCTAAGCTTTGCCTGTGGAAGAGTGTTCCCGCCTGTGGCGTCTGATGTAATCTTATCCTGTCTGTCGCTGAATAGGCGAAAACCATGGAAGGATTGGCAAGCGATTTTTTAGATGCAGAGTTGGCATTCCATGCCTTCAGCCATAGGGCTCTGCGAATGGAGATTATATTGCCAGAAGCCTGTGCCCCGCAAGAGGTGGCATCGAGGCAAGTGGCGGTATTTCCCTGCTTGAGAGATCTGATCCGCCAAGGCTGATAGTTTCGTAGGAGGTGCGTGGGACAGAATACCCTTTGGAGATTCTTGGCCCAGGAGGACACGGCTAGGGAGACCCACGTGCTGCGAAAGAAGGGTAAAGGGATGCACCGGAGGCTTCGAAGGCCGAATTTGCCATAGTCTGTGTGTCTTTCTGGGCCTTCCTAAGGGAAGCACCGTCTGCTAGGAGCAGAATGGACGTGAAACTGGGGGACGTGAAACTGTTGGTGAGGCGGTCCATATCTGGTGAACCTTCTTAGAGGAGAGATAGAGCTTCCAGACTCTTTCTTGATTGAAAAGCCTTCTCCGGGTGTGGCAAAGATGTCGAAGTCTTCTAGGCAAGAGAAGACCCTAGGAGCTGGTTTAGAGCACCTGACAAGACACGTTTCGTGTAGGCGGCTTGTAGTCCGAATCAACCTTAAGTGTCTTATTGACTGCTAGAATCAGGTCAAGTGTGTCCATGATTTCTGCGATCTGATCGGAGTCCAGATCCGGATCAGCGTCTGAGCATGAATCGGAATCAGATAGTGCTGACCTTGCTGGAGGAGGGGATCTCGACAAGGAGGAAAGGAGAACCCGCTTTCTCTGTGAACGATCTAATCTCTCAGGCTCCGAGGGCTGTCTGGGAGAGGGTTGGCCTGGCTGGATAGGACTCGAGTGCTCCGGTGGGATAGGCTTAATTGTGGAGGCACTCTGCGTGGGCAGTTGTGGTAGAGCTGCCATCAGGGTTTCTAAAGAAAATCCTGCTACTTCTTGGAGATGAGAACCTTCTTTATACTGGCAAGCCTCCATGACACATTGAGTTGATGTGTGACTTTCATGGGTGAGCGACTCTGACCATAGACCTTAAGCAGATTAGAGGCAGAGTGCGATAAGGAAAAGGGCCACGTCAGGTGCAGCAGAGACCACGGATGGATCAGTGGTAGGCTCCCGATCGGCCTGCATGGTCTGTGGGCTACAAGCAAGGCACGGTGGCGTACTCTGAGCCGAGGGTAGCTTCTTATCCCTCCCTGAACTGGCACAGTACTGTGTGGTGGCTGGCCGGGAGCTCCTTGAGGCATTTACTAGGGCTATTGGTGAGTGCCAGCAGCTGGGGGGGAAGGTGGGAGGTTTGTTTACTATGGCCCAGGCTTCTGGTGTCTCCCTTGCAGGATACTTGCAGTGGAGCACAGAGACTGTTGCAGCGTCCTGTGCTGCCTGTAATGGATCCTGAGCTGCCTGGGCTGTTAAAAGCGCGGGCTTCTGCAGTGAGGTGGTGGGCTGAGCTAGGCGGGGCCTAAATCGGCGCACAGAGAGCCCGTGCTCGATCCCCATTGGTCGGGGGAGGAGCCAAGCTTGCGCTAAGGGGAAACCGCCGCCCAAGATAAGCTGGGGGCTTGGTTAGCTCGGGTTGACGGTCGACCCCTTCTGCTGTCTTGCTGGAGCTGAGGCGGAGCCCAGGGACAGTGTCAATCTGAGAAGCCCGCCCGCGGACGCTCACGATTGGTCCGGGGGCGGTCAGTGGGTGGGCGGAAGCGCCATCGAGACCACAATAAGGCCTGGGGCTAAATATATGGCGGCGGCCCGGATCAGGAGGCCCGCGGCGCGGAGCCTCAGATCCAGAGCTGTGCCAGGCAGAGGGCAGATGCTGTGGTTAGCCCCTCTCTGCCTGGCGTGGCAGCAGTGTCCCCAGCTCACTGAAAGTGAGAGTGCCGGCCATGTGTGCTGGGCAGAGAGTGGTGCAATGTGAGTCCTCTCTCTGCCTGTGAAAGGGAAATGTGCTGGCCGTGCAGAATTGGAGAGGGGCTTACAGGTCCTGAAACAGGACCAGGAGCCCCTTGATGAGTAATGAAATGTCCCCTGTGGCCCCCACCTCCTGTGCCTGATGTTAAGCAGGCAGCCCCTGCTGCAGTCATGAAATTTGAGACCCCTGGCCATTCAGGCTGCATGTAGCAAGACTGCATCCAGCCTGGGTACGTGGCCTCATGTCGGCTGCTGCTCCAGAGGAAGTCCCCAATGGAGGGACCAGAGTGGGAAGCTGAGGACTACCAGGAGGGAAGCTGGTAAGGGGAGGATGGGGCGGATGGAGGGGGATTATCTGGGTCATGGATACGGAGTCTGCTTACTGCCGCCAGGTGCCTACCTCGTCCTGTGAGGTGCTGAGCTCCAGACGTGAAACTTCCCTCCAGGGTTCAGAGCGTCTGATGAGCCTACCAACCAGCGCTGGTGGGCGAGCGGGTAGAGGAGCGAACGGGCCAGGGCAGGCACCAGCGTCCAAATTCAGGGTTTCCCAGGATCCACTTCTAGGAAGGGATAGATGGCCCTGGCCCAGAGAGGGAGAGTTAACATTGCAACCAACATACACTTGACCCTCGATCTCTATGCGGGGTGACGGACTGGTTCAACCGCTCCGTATTCCCTGATGAATCTTCATTGAAGAGATGAGGAAGAAAGAAAAATCTAAATAATCTAAAAAAAAATAAAAATTCTGGTAGATATGGGCTCAGAGAGAGACCCGTGTCTGCCTCCTATGACACTAAGCTAAAAGTTGCACTTGTGCCAGTAGGGGGTGTATACTGCTGGGGAGGAGTTGCTTTTCTGTTATTTTGCATAGTGTCAGCCTCCTGATGGCAGCAAGCATACACCAAGGTCTTCCTGTGTCCCCCAATGAACCGATTAAGAAATACCAGTACCCAAGACCCCTGCTACCTTGGAAGAGATAACTAGCTCCGATGAAGGTGGAGTCATACTTGAACCAGATGATGAATCAAGTTCTGACTTTGAAGATGATACAAGACCAAAATTGTTTTCCTAGGAGGAGATGAATGATTTGGCAAGAGACTTGAATCTTCCCAAAGATGCCGCTGAGTTACTCAGCTCAAGGCTCAAAAGCAAGAATTTATTGTTGCCAGAAGTGTCTTTCATGGTTCAGACATCGTGAAGATGAGTTCGTTCGTTACTTTGCCCAGGAAGATAAGATAGTTTATTGCATCGATGTCGAAGGTTTGATGGGTCAATTCAAAATCCAATATGATGCAGCGCAATGGCATCTTTTTATAGATTCTTCAAAAAGTCTCAAAGCAGTTTTACTCCACAACGGCGGTTTTTATGCTTCCATCCCTGTAGGTCATTCCGTACACCTCAAGGAAACCTACGAGAACTTGGAATTGGTTCTTCGTAAACTTAAATATGAAGACCACGGTTGGAAAGTGTGCGGGGATTTGAAAGTCTTCTGCATGCTGCTCGGGCAACAAGCTGGGTGTACCAAATACCCTTGTTTTCTGTTTCTATGGGACAGTTGAAACCGACAAAATCACTGGACCAAGAAGAATTGGCAGCCGAGGGTGCTCACAGTTCGTGAAAAAAAATGTCCTCCGAGAAACTTTGCTTACTCCCCATAAAGTTCTTCTACCACCTCTCCACATCAAATTGGGATTGATGAAGCAATTCAGAAAATCACTTCCAAAAGATGGAGAATGCTTCAAATACTTGGTCGCAAAGTTTCCAGGCCTCTCGGAGGAAAAATTGAAGGAAGGGGTGTTCGTCGGACCAGACATTAAAAGGCTTACAGCTAATCAAGAGTTTATCAATACCATGACGCATCCTCAAAAAGAAGGGTGGATTGCATTTAAAGAGGTTGACAACTTTTCTGAAAATTTGGGAGCTGTGAGTGAAGAGCAAGGTGAACAATTTCATCAGGACATTAAAGAGATGGAAAGAAGATACCAGGGAAGATGGAGCATTACAATGATGACAGACTACTGTTGGATGCTTCAGAGAGACATTACAGATGCTACTCACAAGTGTAATTGTACCAAGAGAAGCCTCACAGGGAAGAAGAATCGATTTTAGTGTGTGTTAGTGTGCTCATTGCAGTTAAAAAAATGATTTCCATGAAATATTTGTAATAAAAAATTAATTTTATGAGTTTATTTTCATTTATTTTGAGGTATTATCTTATTTAACGGTTACTTAAATTGTCAGAAAACGTGATGTCCTATGACAAAACGGAGGTCATTTTCAGATTCAGCGCACTCAAAAACAAAGATTACGTGGAATAACCAGAATAGCTCTTGAAAATTTTTTTTTTTGCAGACCTGTGATATCAAAGGAGAAGGAAAAATGCAGCATAAATTAAACCAAAAAGGGGAAAAAGGTAGGAGTAAGGAAAAAGGGGGGTGGGGTGGAGGGAGAAAGGAAGAAAGGGGTCAGTAAAAGGGTCAATCAATCCAAACTATATACACGGACATGGTGGGTTACATCTCTAAAGATCATAATAAAGAGCAAACTCCTTAAACAAGTACAATCTATAAAGAAGAATAAAGGTAGATAAAGTATGTTAAATGGTACTATAAACGAGCAAACATACATACAACCCAGGAAAGAAGACTAATCTATCAATCAATATCAAACGTCAATGTCGGAGAAAACAAAGACAACCAGGGGGTCCACTTTTCTAAGTATCTACAATGTAAATTAATTCTACCGCAAAAATATATTCAAACAAGTTATGCGAGGAAAGCTTATCTAATAAATACTCTATGGTTCATCTCTCCACAAAGAAGCAATAAGGTTTTTTTTGTTGCTATGAGGATATGTATTGTAATTAAACTGTTTTCAAAAGAGCTAAGTCTATTGTGAGGTTGACTTTATAATTCATAAGTAAATTCATTAGTGTCTGAACATGTAACCAAAACGGTCTAATCACATGACAGCTCCAGAAAATGTGCTTAAGGCTACGTTCACACATTTGCGTATTTTGCTGCGCCTTTTTGCGCGCGCTTTTCGGCCGCGCAAAAAAGTGCAGCAAAATACGCAGGGGCTTTCACACACTGCGCTTTCTTTCCCCAGAAAGCGCAGTGATGTCACAGAGGGGAGGAAGAATTCATCTTCCTCCTCCCCTCTGTGACATGTGTGACTGCCCCATTAGACTTCACAGTGTTAATAAACACTGTGAAATCTAAATTAAACAAAAGCAAGTGTGTGAAAAATAAAAAAGAATCAATACTTCACCTCTCCGACGCCTTCTCCCGGTGTCTGGTGCCGTCTGCCGCTCTCCGGTGTCCGGTTGTAAGTGAGATGTTTTCTCACAGGACCTGTGGTGATGTCAGAGGGGGGCGTTCCCGGGGCGGTCCCATCGCTGATTGGCTGCTCGCGGTCATGTGGTATCACATGACCGCGAGTGCCCGGGAACGCCCCGCCTCTGACGTCACCACAGGTCTTGTCAGAAGAGATCTGACTAGAACCGGGGATCACACAGCGGCAGAAGGCGTCGGAAGGTAAGTATTCATTCTTTTTTATTTTTCACACACTTGCTTTTGTTTAATTTAGACTTCACAGTGTGTATTAATACACTGTGAAATCTAATGGGCGGCCACAGCTGTCACAGAGGGGAGGAGGAAGCAGAATTCTTCCTCCCCTCTGGGAAAATACGCAGAAGTAGCTGCGTAAACAATTGACATATCAATTGTTTACGGAGCTGCGTTTTCTCCCGGAAAACGCACTGCGTATTTTTACGCAACGTCTGCACTGCAAAGTGAATTTCCCATTCACTTTGCAGGCAGACAAAAGGCACATTGCGTATTTTGAAAAGCGCGCGTAAAAAATGCAGCAAAATACGCAATGTGTGAACGTAGCCTAATAGTTGCTACTGAGCCACAGTGTCTCCATCAAAGCAGATCATTTACCGAATCAATCAAATGCAACTTTTGTGGAGAGGTGTACCACTTCATGATCTTGTATTGCGTTTCCTGGAGCAACACACAAGACACAGTGGAGAAGATCGGAAGAATGCGAGTAAAATGATCACACAAGGTCTTGGGGGGGGGTCTATCTCCAACTCTCCCTCCCACACATCCAAGAATCTTTTATTATTTAGAGTAACGTCACTATTGAAAAATTGATATAATTTGCCAGTCCTCCACCCCATTTCAAAGTCAGCGTGTCGGAGGAGTGAGTCAATGTTGCTAGGTAAAGTAAGAGACAATTTCCCGCTGCTTAAAGTATCATTGATTAAACACCATTTAGCATCTTCACTTGTAAGGCCCAGTCACACATAACGACGCACCAGCGATCCCGATAACGATGTGCAGAGATCGCTGGTGCGTCGTTTTTCACATCGCTGGTATGTCGTCAAACAGGTATCTCACCAGTGATGTGAGAAACGACACACTAGCGATCCAGAATTATATGAGGGGAATTGTCACTCCATAGCATGGAACTGAGATCATTGGTCATTGTCCCTGTCAAACACAACAATGTAGCACTCCCAGCAGGAGCGCAACGACGTAGAAATGATCCAGAGTAGTGTGTAACGATCTACGATCTCACAGCAGGGGCCAGATCGTTAGTGCATGTCACACATAATGAGATCACTAACGGGATCGCTGGTGCGTCACAAAATATGTGACGCAACAGCGATCGTTATCTGTGACAGGGCCAATAGGCAAACTAAACTGTGCTTCTAAAATGGAGAAGGTTTTCAAGTGGTCATTAATTAACAAATCTGAAACAGACTTAATACCAGCTTGTCTCCAAGAGTGGAGTTTTAGTGATGGACAGGTAGCATCAAGGATCTCTATTGGGAGCCAACAGGGAATAATGCTTTTGAAGAAAGGCTTGGAAACATGTACAAGACTCCGCCAGGCTCTAATGGTAGCTTTCAAAGAGTCAGATACTGGCAAACGTTTTCTTGGGTTGAGAAGAAAGGAAGCTATGAAGGTAACTGGATTAGCAATAAGCATATGAGCTTTTTCAATGTTAACCCAGGAGGGTATATTCTGTATTTCCCACCACTTCCTGCTTTCTTTGATCAGAATAGAAAGGTAGTAGGCCCCAATATTAGGAACGCCTAAGCCTCCTCTTTTCCTATGCTTCATAATTGTGGTTTTGGCAATCCTTGACGATCTATTCCCCCAAATGAATTTGGTCAGCTGTGACTGCAATCTTTGGAAATGCTTTTGCTGAATAGGAAGGGAGAGGGATCCGAGAATGAAGAAAAGTTTAGGGAAAACAACCATCTGATAGTTATCCTACCCAACCAGGACATATGTAACTGAGAGGAAGGATAGATCATCCGCAATTCTTTTAGTAATGTCTAACATTCTTATCCACTATGTTTTGCAAGGGGTTGGTCAATATTATTCCTAAATAAGAGAGTTCAGAGGATGCCCATGAGAGTTGAAATTCTCTTTAGAAGGTCAAGTAAGTCCCTATCGATGTTAAAGTGCAAAGCTTGCGTTTTATTGGTAATTCAGTTTCGAATAGGTAGCTTCTGAAAATTGTTTAGTAACTTCCAAAAGTCTCCTTAAAGAGTTTAGGGGGATCTGTTAACATAACCATCAGATAATCGGCAAATACCGAGGTCTTATGTTCTCTGCTATTCAGAGGAACTCCTCGTATATTAGCATCCACTCTGATTTTTTCAACAAAGGGTTCCAAAATGAGATTGAAAAGAATAGGTTACAGGGGGCAACCCTGTCTGGTTCCGTTTGTAAGCTTAAAAGGTTTAGAAACAAAATTATTTAAAAAACTTTAGCTGATGGAGACGAATATAAAGCTTTGATGACATTAAAAACACAACCAAACAAACCAAATCGTTGAAGTGTGAGGAACTGGAGACCCCAGTGCACCCTATCGAATGCCTTTTCATCATCCATAGTTCTGGCAAGCACCGGGGACCCCGACCTCTCCACCTGTTGCAAGATGTTCAACACCTGTCTAACTGCATCTGCCATTCCTCTGTGATAAAGCCAGTCTGATCAGAATGGATTAGTTTAGGAATATAGCTCGAAAGTCTGTTACAAATCACTTTCGCAATTATCTTAGTATCTGAATTAATGAGGGAGATGGGTGTATAGTGGGCCTTATTCTGTGGGTCGCCTTAGTCTTTTGGTATTACCATTATGACCGCTTCCTGCATTTCAGCAGGAAGCAGAGATGTTATAGAGGCGGAGTTTATTAGTTTAGTAAGATAAGGGGCCAGTAGAAACTCAAATGACTTAAAATATTCGTTCAATAGGCCTTCTGGACCTGGAGATTTCCCATTTTTAAGGGAGTTAATAGCACAAGAGACTTCCAGCTTAGTAAAAGGTAGATTTATGTGTTCTACTTCCTCCTTATCAAGATGAGGAAGTTGCACTGAATCTAAGAAGGCATTTATAGAGAACTCATCAGAAGGATCATTATTCAAGTTATATAGGCGTTCATAGAATTTTACAAATTCCCCTGAAATATCTTTTGGATTTTTAAGTCGGATACCTTCATCATTTTAAAGCTGTAAAATTCTCCTTTTGAATCTCTGTTTCTTAAGATGATTCGCAAAGAATTTGCCCGGTTTATCTTGACAATTATAACAGTTACTTTGGACGTCTGAATCATCTTATCGTAATCTCCCAAAAAGAGAGACTTTAGTTCCAGTCTTAATTTTAGGCGTTTCCGGTGGGTGACTGCCGAAGGGTGAGATGCTTAAGCCTCCTCTAGCGAACGAATACCTTTATGAATTTCTTCGAGTTTTTTGTTCCTCATCTTTTTTAGCCTCGAGTTCAGCTCGATAAGTGTGCCATGGATAACTGCTTTATGGGCAGTCCAAAGCGTTTCGATAGATAAGTCTCCAGTGTCATTTAAACTAAAATAGGAGAGGGCATCATTCAATTCTTTATGGCTAGGATGTTGGAAAATAAAGGAGTTGGCCCTCCATAATGTGTGTAAATTAGCATTATGGAAAACAGCCAATTTAAATACCGAATTCATAGTCTTTCCCCCAAACAACCCCGCCCCGCTTCCTGGCCTATCAATCACCGTCAATGACTGCACACTCTCACCCCTCCCCCACACCAAGTGCCTCGGGGTAATCCTCGACTGCTCCCTCTCCTTCAAGCCCCACATCCAAGCCCTCGCCACTGCCTGTCGACTCCAACTAAAAAACATTGCCCGTATCCGTTCCTTCCTTGACCCCAACACGGCCAAGACACTTGTTCACGCCCTCATCATTCCCGCCTGGACTACTGCAACCTCCTGTTCACCGGCCTCCCTGCCTCCTCCCTCGCACCTCTCCGCGCCATCCTCAACTCTGCTGCCCGACTATCCACCTATCTTCCCGTTACTCCCCCGCCTCTCCTCTCCGCCAAGCCCTCAGGAACTCCTCTCAACCCCCCGCATCTCCACCTCCCACAACCGCACACGACTTCTCTCGTGCTTCTGCCAGACTCTGGAACTCCCTCCCCCACCACATCAGACACTCCCCTACGCTGGGAACCTTCAAGAAAAACCTGAAGACCCACCTCTTGCTACAAGCCTACAACACACCTATCCACTGCACCATCTCACCTCTCCCCCTCCTACTGTCTCCCTCCCCACCCCCTCTAGACTGAGCCCTCGCGGGCAGGATCCCCGGCCCTAATGTACCCGTTTGATTAATTTTGGATTTGCCGTCGTTTGTGGTAGTCTTCGACCACCTGTCTTTGTCTACCCTCTAAATTGTAAAGCGCCATGTATCCTAATAGCGCTATATAAATACCTAATAATAATAATAATATAAAAAAAAAATATAATAATATATTCGTAACGAATGGATGTCCGCCATGACCAAATCAATTCTGGCTAGAGAGTAGTGCGGATTATAGTGTGTGACCTCTCTCGATGTTGAACACAGGCACTGAAAAACATCCAGCAGTCCCTCCCTGTCTAACCAGGGATTGAGTGAAGTATTCTGCTGCCCATATTTACTGGTTGAGTCCATAGCGGCATTAGGGACCATGTTGAAGTCTCCAAAAATCAAAAGAGCGCCTCTCCGATGGTCATGTATTAAGTCTAGCAGTCTAGAAAGGAATCTAATTTGCCCCTTATTTTGGGCGTGCAGATTTACCAAAGTATACATTTTCCCTTCTAGTCTACATACAAGTATTATGTATCTACCCTCTAGGTCGCTAATGATTTTCTCTTCCTACAAATGCAATGAATTTCTGATTATAAAAGCTACACCTGCCTTTTTTTTTTTTTATAGTATTGGAGGCCAGAATTATCCTAAAGTAATTCTTGTTCTCGAATCTTGGAGTGTGGTTGGATGCAAACAGTCTCCTGAATCCCAGCAACCTCTACATTAAATTTATTTAAGGCCCTCCATAATAGGTATCTTTTTTGCGGTGAATTTAGACCATTTACATTATAAGACAAAACATTATAGACATTTAGTGGTCGTGAGACTAGTACTATCGTACATTTTGCATCTGAGTGTTTCTGCGTGAGTGTCCAAATCCTCCCCAAGCTGCACCAGATTAAAGCCACCATGTTAAGAATCAGTTTCCTAAAAAACATTAAGGGGAACCTAACCCCACAAACTGACGACCCCCCCCCCCCCGCATCTTTATACCTGTCCCTGCACCCCCTCTTATCATTTCTAGCCATCCCTTTTGCAGAAAAAAAAATCGATTTTGTAAAGTAGAGTAAAAGTTTATATTCACCTCCGTCCTGTGTGGGTTCTCTGTTTCTGAATTAGTCTCAATGGTCTGCCAGTCTGCTGCTCCCTTGTAATTATGCACGCCCCTCTCTCCTTGCTAAGAGCCTGGCCGCATCATGAAAGGGGACGGGGCCAACGTCATGACACAATTTAGCCCCGCCCTTTCATGACGCGGCCAGGCTCTTACCAAGGCATCAAGCAGAGGGGCGTGCATAATTACAAGGCTGCAGCACACAGGCCTGCCTTTGAGACTAATTCAGAAACCGAGAACCCACACAGGACGAAGGTAAATATAACTTCTTTTCTACTTTACTAAATATATTTTTTCTGCAAAAGGGATGGCTAGAAATGATAGGAGGGGGTGCAGGGACAGGTATAAAGATGCGACGGGGTCAGTTTGTGGGGTTAGGTTCCCTTTAACTAAGTAGGGATAACATGGAAAGGGAAAAAAGATAAATAACTAAATGGAACTAATGAGATATTTACTGTTGTCAAAAAGTTCCTACAGGCATCAATTGAGGCCTCCTACCATTACAATTTAATAGTCTCCAGATTCATTAAAAAGGCAATCAGGATTCATGTAGACCCTGATTCTGCAATGTTTAGCCCTTTCAGAACCTTCAATCCCTCTTTTAGTTCTCCTATCAAATGAGCTGTTTGCCTATAACTGAAATGTAACTTGGATTGTGCATACCAACGATAGGGTATGTCGTTATCTTGCACAATTTTAGTAACTGGTTTAAGGGATCTCCTCTTGTCTAACACATCTCTAGAAAATGTCCGTAAAGACTTTGATATCATATGGTTCAGGTAAACTAGCATTGCCCCTCAAGTGAGACAAGAGAAGATTTTTAGTTCTACGGCAGCCGAAAGTAATTAATACATCTCTCGGAACATCCTCATGAACCATTTTTGGCTTTGGAATTCTATAGCATTTTTCTATGGAGCACTCTATCTCAGACAGTGAGGGGAGTCTTTTTCAATAGGGCGGTTACATAAAAGTACATGTTTGCTCTACTGATCCTCTCTGGGATTCCCCTCAGCTTCAGATTATTCTGTCTATCCAAATCATCTCTGTAGGTATGCTTTTCATTTAAGACTTAAAGGGAACCAACCACCCCAAATGACCCCCCCGGACTAATAATATCGTTCCCTACTTGCAGCACATACATGTGCTGCAAGGTTTTTTGCTAAAAAAACTGCTTTATAAAACTTAAGATAATGCTTTAGAAACTTTATAACCAAGGGACGGGTGGGCGTGACTTACATGTGGCAAAAGCCGAGATTCTGCTGTCACTCATTCTCCTCTCTGGCTCGCAGCAGTAACGGCCAGCCCTTTTTGCAGCGTCCCAGGCTGGTGCACGGGATGTCATGCCTGTGCACACGTCATCAGCTACAGCCGGGAAGCGAGCGCGCGCTCTGACTTCCAGAGCTGAGCGCAGGAAGTCAGAGCGCGCGCGTCGCTTCCCGGCTGTAGCTGATGACGTGTGCACGGGCATGACATCCCGTGCACCAGCCTGGGACGCTGCAAAAAGGGCTGGCCGTTACTGCTGCGAGCCAGAGAGGAGAATGAGTGACAGCAGAATCTCGGCTTTTGCCACATGTAAGTCACACCCACCCGTCCCTTGGTTATAAAGTTTCTAAAGCATTATCTTAAGTTTTATAAAGCAGTTTTTTTAGCAAAAAACCTTGCAGCACATGTATGTGCTGCAAGTAGGGAACGATATTATTAGTCCGGGGGGGTCATTTGGGGTGGTTGGTTCCCTTTAAGTTGCTCTTTATTTTGGAGTATTCCTCCTGTAAGGAACCACCCTGCTTTGCTAGGATTTTAATCTCACCTTCCGCCCGGTCAACTCTGGTCAGTCAAGGACTTTATGGAGGTCGTGACCTTGTTAATTTTTGTCTAGACATTTGCACTATAGTAAGTCTTCTCTGAGACTGGACAAGAAAGGATAGCCTTCACTACTCATGTGATTCAATGAGATTTCGGTGCCCATGACCCTGTGATAGGAGGTAATTTTGGTGGGTACTAACTATTGTATATTTAAAAGATCCACTGTATAAGAGATGCTTCTATCAGTCTTCCATAATATTATAGCAGTAAATACTTACAGACTTTGTTACGCAGATCCCACAGTTTCAATGTACGATCATGACTTCCTGATACAATTCTGGCATTGTCCAATAAGAATTTGGCAGACAACACTTTTCCGCTGTGCCCAGTCAGTGTATGCTGATACAAATGAAGATAGGAAAGCAAAATGTAAGATATACTCACTGCACTAATGCACTTGAGCACAGAACTGAGAAAAAAAAATAAAAAACAAACAAAAAAAAAAAAAAACATTAGCCATTTCTTTTATGGCTCCATTTACTGAGGCTTTAAACTACTAATACTTTTGAGAACAATAGGAATATCTTTCTACAAGTTTTTAAGGACCTTTTACCAGTCTGAGCATTTTACACTGCTCAAATTATGGAATAGTGTCTGCAGAGCTAAGTAAAACATATCATATTTTCTTCTTAAATGCTTCATTGGCTGACACAGGAAGACCTTGGATGTATGCTTGCTGCCACCAGGAGGCTGACACTATGCAAAACAGAAAAAGCAACTCCTCCCCAGCAGTATACACCCACCTACTGGCACAAATACAACTCAGTTTTAGCTTAGTGTCATAGGAGGCAGACACGGGTCTCTGAGCCCCCATCTACCAAAAATTAGTTAAGTTTTATTTTTTAATTTTTACATCAGAAGATTTCATCAGGGAATACGGAGTGGTTGAGCCAATCCATCACCCCAACAAGAGATCAAGAGTCCAGTGTACACTGGTTGCACTGTTAACTCTCCCTCTCTGGGCCAGGGTCTCCCCTCATATGGCTGCGTGTCCTGGAGAACTCCGGAGGTTGGATGTTGGTGCTTGCTCTGGCCCATCTGCTCCCCTACACGCTTGCCCACCAGAGCTGGCCGGTAAGGTCACCAGACGCCTGGATCCCCCGACACTGCATAGTGTCAGCCTCCCGATGGAGAAGCACACAACCTGCATCTGAAGACCAGCACCACACAGGACAAGGTAGAGATCTGTGCATACAGCCCCTCTCCCCTCCATAAATCAGCTCCCCTCCTGGTAAAGACCTAGATTGTGTTCCCCTCTGGGCGCACACTAGGCACCATTTAGGTCCCAAGTCCTAGGGCCCCTAGGCTCTACTCAGTCTAAGGCTGCCCTAGGAGCAGCACAAATGGCTGCAGCAGGAGTTTGCCTGCAACCTAGCAAGCACCCAAGGAGGATTTGGGGGCACAATTTTTTTGCAGGTGGCCCCTGGCCTCCCCGAGGTTGGGAGTCCCCTGCCCACCACATTACAGGCCAGCACCATGCCCTCTTTGGGGCTCCGCGCCAAGGGCTTCCCACTCCCTGCTGCAGCTTAAAATTTAGCCTCTGACATGGCTGCAGCCTCCAGGGGTAATGCGCCCACCCACGGACCATCCCCGAACCAATCAGGGGCACCCACTGGCTGGCTGCCAGTGGTGTCATCCGTCTCCAGCGCCCCGCTAATGGACTGCCCTCGGCCCAAGTATAGGTGAGCAGGGTTTTAGTGGACGACGACCATGCCCCCGAGCAGCTTGGACTGTTCTCCAAGCCCAGCTTTGACCGCAGACGAATGGGATGCAAGGGCGGGCTCCATTTGCGCCGATTTAGGCCCTGCCTCCTGTATTTTGAGCTTGGGCCTGCGTTTTATGACTGCTCTTCACCCTCCTCCACCCCTCAGGCACCTGCAAACAGGACGCTGCAAGCTCCCCCTGTGCCCTCTGGCTGAACTCTATACAGATCCAGCTCTTAGCCGGAAGATCTTGGGACTCTGTAAGCTGCAACCTTCCCAGTCCTTACACCTCTGGCACGCAGATAACTGGCCCTTGTTAATGCTGAATACAAGGCGCTCCCGTACAACCCCCTCAGCCATCCGGCTGTATAACGACTGCTCTGAGTGTAATCAGAAGCTCCTTTCGGGTCAGACCTCACCACTGTACCTCACTTGTAGCCTACAGACCAAGCAGGCAGCTCAGGAGCCTCCCACTGGCCCTATAGATGTCTTTTCTACACTGGAGGTGGCTCTTTCCTTATCCCAATCAGTTTCTGATCTGACAGATTGCTCAAACCCTTATGGTGGCCCTAGCTCACCTGCCTACGCAAATTGCCTGTGAGACTCAGCTTCCAGCCCGCCCTCGGACTCCAAGAGAAGAGACTACTCGCAGAGAAAGCGAATTCGCCCATCATCCTCTTCTCAGTCTCCCTCCCCAGGGATTTCCGCTCGGGATACTCTTCCCCAGCAACGTCTGATTCCAAGTCTGCCTCGGACTCCGATCAGGTTTCTAGGATCAGGGACATGGTTGACAGCGATTCTTGCAGTGAATCAGACCCTTAAGGTTGATATGGACAACAAGCCACATGTTCGTAAGGTGTCAGTCAAACGCTCTAAGCCAGCCCCTAGAGTCTTCTCTTGCCTAGAAGACTTTGACACCATCTTTCAAATAGAATGGCAGTACCCAGAGAAACTATTTCAATCCAGAAAGTGCCTGGAAGACCTATATCCCTTCTCTCAGGAAGTGCACCAGAAATGGTCCAAGTCTCCGGCAGTGGACCCCCTAGTTTCACGCCTATCTACCAACACCATCCTTCCCCAGGTCGATGGTGCTTCCCTCAAGGAAGGTCCAGATAGACATGTGGAAGCTATGGCAAAATCCACCTTTGAGGTTTCGGGCGCATCCCTCTGCCCTTTTTTCGCTGCCACCTGAGTGTCCCTGGCCATTTCCTCCTGGGCTATTAACCTCCAAAGAGGCATTCTTGCCCAAGCTCCCCCTACAGAACTAGCAGGCCTAGCAGACCAGATTGCTCAGGTGACAAATACATTGCCACTGCTTTCCTTCATGCCATCTCCTAAGTAGCCCAGGCTTCCACTAACATGATCTCCATGCGCAGGGCCTTATGGCTGAAAGCTTGGAATGCAGACGTAGCTTTTCTTTAAAAAAAAAAAAAAAAAAAAAAAAAGAAGAAGGGGGGCTCACTACGCCCCATTTTGGACCTAAAGTTTTTCAACACAGCATTTCAGGACAGAGTCCCTTTGCTCGGTGATAGCATCCATGGAGCCAGGGGAATTTCTGGCTTCCATTGAAATCCAGGACACTTATCTCCACGTCCCCATCCTCCCGTCTCACCAGGGTCCCAACATTATCAGTGTACTGCGTTCCTTTCAGCTTAGCCACTGCTCCCCCGGTCTTCACAAAGATCATGATGGCAGTGGTGGCTATTCTCCGGTCCTAGAGAAGTTTGGTAATACCCTACTTGGGAGACATCCTGATAAAGGCCCCCCTCGCATGCGGAATGTCTCGAGAGTCTGCAGATCTCTCTTGACTCCCTCCGTCGCCTGGGCTGGATCATCAATGCCAAGAAGTCTGGTCTGCTCGTGACCCAGCGGATCCTCTTCCGGGCATATTAGATTCCGCCCAGTCCAGCATTTTCCTTCCCTCAGACAAGCGTGTCGCCCTGTTGTCAGGGATTCGCCGCCTCAGGCAGCCCTCTCCTCCCTAACTCCGCCTATCCATGAGGGTGCAGGGCAGAATGGTAGCATCGATCGAGGCTATTCCCGCCCCTCCAGAAACCAGACAGACAGTCTCTTGGGCTGGGGTTCGAGCTTCCACAGCTGCACGGCTCAAGGTAGATTTAATGCTCAGGAAGCCTCCATGCCTATAAACATTCTAGAGCTCCGGGCCCTTCTTTTCTGGCAAGACATTCTTGTGGGCCGCAATGTCTGAATTCAGACAGACAATGCGACAGCGGTGGCGTACATAAATCGCCAGGGAGGGACTCTGAGTCACTCAGCCATGTTGGAAGTTGCACAAATCCTTCAATGGGCGGAGCTAAACATTCCAGCAATTTCAGCAGTCCACATTCCCGGAGTAGACAACTGGGCAGACGACTATCTCAGTCGAGGGGGCTTAGACCAGGGAGAGTGTGTTCCTTGAACCCGGCAGTGTTCCATCAGATTTGCCTCAGGTGGGTATTTCTGGATGTGGACCTGATGGCCTCCAGGGACAATTACAAGCTTCGTCCCTTCGTGGCCAGGTCCAGAGATCCCCAGGCCCTCGACGCAGATGCTTTCGCGATTCCATGAGCCCAGTTCTCTTTCCCTCATCTCTTTCTTCCCTATCCCCCTTATTCCTAAGAAATCAAGTACACAATCTCCTCGCAGACTCTCCGTGGCCACTCCCCAACTGCCCAGACCTCCTGACTCGGGGTCCTTTTCAGCAACAGAATTCTCAGTTGCTCAATTTAAAGGCGTGGCTGTTGAAGTTGCGGAGCCGAGATCATCTGGTGTCTCTGAGCAGGTCATTCAGGCCATGTTGAAAGGCAGGAAACCGTCCTCATTGCACGCGTACAACCATACGTGAAGGCCTTCTTCCGCTGATGTGAGGAGTGCAATCGATCTCCCAATGGTTTTTTTGTCTCCCATCTCTGCTGGCTTGTTCTCCAGTATGGCCTTGATGCTGCACTATCCTGTAGCTCCCTGAAGGGCCAGGTGCCTGCCCTTTCGGTTCTTTTCCAGAGGCAGCTTAGCTCGCGGCCACAGGACAAGACGTTCCTCCAAGAGGTCGCTAACGTCACTCCTCCGTATTGCCCTCCACTTGATCCCTGGGATCTGAATTTGGTGCTAGATATTCTCCAGGGCTCGCCCTTCGAGCCTCTGCAGGAGGTCAGTCTTCCTCTCCTAGATTGGAAGGTCTCTTACCTTGTGGCAATGACCTCCTTTCAGAGAGTGTTGGGACTTGCAGCTCTCTCGTGCCGTTCTCACCATTTGATCTTCCATCAGGACAATGCAGTCCTTCGTCCAGTGAAGTTTATCCCTAAAGTAGTCTCGTCCTTTCACATCAATGAGGAGATCGTTCTGCCCTCTCTGCCCAGCTCCATTTCATCCTCACGAAAAGAGATTACATAGTCTCGACTTGGTAAGATCCCTTTGTATTTACCCATCGCATACAGCTGCCTTTCCGCAAACAGACTCTTTGTGTCAGAGCTCACTCCACCTAGAGCAGTGGGAGTCTCCTGGGCCGTCAGACACCAGTTTTCGGCTGCTCAGCGGCTACCTGGTCGTCGGTTCACACATTCGTTTAATTATACAAAGTTCAAAACTCACGCATCTGCCGATGCTGCTCTGGGGCGCAAGATTCTCCAGGCTGCTGTGGTCTGAGCTTTTTTCTTCTGTTATGATACCCACCCGACAGGACTGCATTTGTACGTCCCCAGGTCTTCCTGTGTCCACCATTGAAGCAATTAAGAAAAGGGGATTTGTGGTACTCCCCATCAAATCCTTTGCTTGAACCTTCAATTGGGGGACACAGCTCCCCCTTTGTACATAGTTGAGCAGGTTTACATGCCTTTAGTGGCTCCTATTGCTATTCACCGATTTGTATTTGTGCCAAGAGGTATTTGTGCCAAGAGGTGGGTGTATTCTGCTGGGGAGGAGTTGCTTTCTCTGTTTTGCATAGTGTCAGTCTCCTGGTGGCAGCAAGCATACATCCAAGGTCTTCCTGTGTCCCCCCAATTGAAGCTTCAAGAAAAGGATTATAAGGCTATGAACCATACTTTGTAAGTAACTGTGCATGTAGCAGAGCTGTGTAAGGAAGTGCAACCGTTCATGTAGCAGAGCGGTTTGTATATTACACACACTGCTTAGAAGCAATAACAATAATTACTTTCCTATCCTACCTCATTACATTAAGATTAATGCTGTTGACCACTCCTCTTTATACCACCAGGGAAGTTTTAAAAACCTAAGAAAAATATTTTCCTATTTTTTGCTGTCTAAATCTAGGGGTCGTCTTATGGTAAAGAGCATCTTTGGTCCAAAAAATAGTCGTTATTTGTTAATTTATTAACTTATTTGAAGAGATGTTAGCTTAGGTTAAAATTTACAATAGGGCAGCACGGTGGCTCAAGTGGTTAGCACTGCAGCCTTTGCAGCACTGGGGTCTTGAGGTCCTCGGTTAAATTCCCACCAAGGACACTAAGGACAATATCTACAAGGAGTTTGTATGTTCTCCCCGTGTTTGCGTGGGTTTCCTCCCACAATGTAAAGACATACTGATAGGATGTTTAGATTTGTGAGTTCTAAGAGAGACAGCATTACTGATGTATGTAAAGTGCTATGGAATTAATAGCGCTATATAAATGAATAAATATTATATTATATTATAATAGAACCAAGGGGTTGTTACCAGAGTTTTCCCACTGGGGGCTTGTTCTTTTTTCACTGTAGGATATTGACCAATCAGGTGAGGTGTCATGCAAAGGTAAAAAGAACATGCCCCCAAAATTATTATTATTATTTATTTATATAGCGCCATTAGAATCCATGGCGCTTTACATGTGAAGAACAGGCTTTCTTCTGGGTGAAACCTAACAAGAGTCTATGACAGAGTACAGAAGGGTGAGATTAGCAACATCTCTCAGCTCATGGCAGTGAACATGGGGTGGGGTTGCAGTACAAAAGAGTTGAGGTTTGTCTCATAATAAACACATCTGCAGCTCTCTTCTCTCAGTGCTGTCATCTTAGTGTATGTAATCACCTAATTCGGCTCTGTTTCCAGCACTTTTATAAAGGACAAAGCTCTGCAGATCAGTGAGAAGAGTAGGGCATATTGTTCTTTCCCCTGAATGTTGCAGCCTGCTAACAACTGGTCAACATCATGTAGGGAAATAAGTACATCACCCCACCAGAAACAAATCTCTGGTAACGCAAAATGGGCTTATTCAATTATAACCTAAACTTTAACAAGCGAATACCTGGGAAACGAAGATGACGATGTTTTAGGCAGCTCTTCAGCCACTATTCCATTATATGAATAATGCTCAACCTAGTGACCGATCTCATCATTTAAAATGATTGTGGTAGAGATAACGTCTGGTCACGCCATAGTGTAATAATCACTAGTGAGGTCCGTTCAGTAACTCAATGTGGTATAAAAGGTACATTAAAAGAGAAGAAAAAAAAATTATGGCCATACCCGAAGGCGGTAATCATCAACCGTCCAAATCCTGCTGGCAAAATCATTAGATGCAGCCAAAAGATAGGAACCCTGCAAGACAAGAAATACAACAGTATAATGTTATAATGCTCAGCATAGGTCAGGTCCCTCTCTCCTCAGCATCAATATATACACATCACAACATCCTCGTGACACCATGTGGCAGTCTATAGGTATGTGCAATCTGTACTTACAGGATAACTGCACTTGTGACATGTGAACAGTTCTCTGATTGAATGAGGTCCAGACACAGAGATCCCCAAATAACCAAAATAAAGAGGCAGCAGACTTTTTGCTGAACTTCTCCTCAATTACAGAGAAAAGTAGAAATTTGGCCAAGATCTTCTCCCTCTGTTGTAGGTATTGGTGGAGTCTCACCTGGACCTTCACCATTCACAACTTCTGATATGACCCTAGAACATGCCAAAAGATTTCTGAAAGTGCAAAAAAAACCAAACCCCACGATGGTCACAATGTGTGCCCACGGCCTAAGTCAGGGGAGAAGCTGGCAGCTGCCACAAGAAAAGACAACAAATTGTGTGTAGGTGTGAGGTGTTTGTAGCTGTTCTAGAGTCTGGGCTCAGTTACTTTGGCCCATGAGGCTGTGTGTATTTTGCAATCTATTTTGATGACTGGTCTTATACTGGAGAGTCTTCAGACATTACTGGAATTTGGGTCAACAAGCAATGAATAAAGAAGTAGTTCTTAAACAAGCCATTTGTTCTTTACCAAAATTTGAATAAAAAAAATATAATTATATATTATGTATATGTCAGAATGAGAAGGAGCAGCTTTAAAATTCCTTCATTAAAGGATACAATGTTAAAAAAAAAGCAGCATAAACATCTTTGTTTTGTGTATATTATAATCAAGAAATATAAAAACCACAATCTTCAGTTATGAAAAGACTACTGTACTTACAGCGCTATCAAACTCTATGCTTGTAATTCCAGCATTGCTTCCAGTCAATGATCCCTTTGCCTCACACTTATCTGAATACACAAGAAACCGTCGTGTAACACCAGTATACAATGATTCACATTACAGCAGTGAAGATACTAATATTTCATGTTGTCTCAGCTTGAAAACTGGAGATCATACACTGTGTACATTGTCCGTTCCCGTACACCACACTCCATAAATCAGGCATATGTAGGGTAACGTTAGCCATCATGAGCCCTGTGTCTTCTGGACACAAGATACAAGTTACCCAAAAATGTCAGCAACTCCTGGAAACACACATGGCACAGCTAGAGCCTGGTGTACATGAAGGAGCTGCTGGGAGCATTTTGACTGCACGGGAACAGCAGTGTAATCAGACCTTTTACTGCTCATCACCGACAACAGGGCAAATTTGTGAAATAGACACAAAGTGATGATTTTTTTCTTTAAGCCAAAACTAGAATTGGAGTATAGAGTTTAGTCTATGTATTTACCCCTCTCTTTAAAGGCATTGTTCACTGTTTAGACAATCCCTTCTTAATCCCCATGTTTTCTCCCAGTAAAACAGCAACACTTATATCCTCCTCCTGCTGCAGCAGCGCCGTTCCAGCTTGATTAGTTGCAGGATCATGTGACAATATCACGCAAGCCCCAGGACAGGATTCCTGGGGCTTGTGTGATATTGTCACTTGATCCTGCAGCTAATCAGGTCTGATTTCGCACTCCCCTTCTGTGGAATGATGTAGACATCCAGAGGAAGCGAGAACGTCCCTGCTCTCTCATATCCTCGTAATGTTAGTTACAACTGAAGGAGGACAAAGTGAAGCCAGCGCTGATTGGCCACAGGGATTGTGTGACAAGGTCATGCGATCCCTGGGAGGGTCAGTGCAGACACTGTTGGATCTGCGCCAACACCAGAGACAAGCATAGAAGTTTTACTATTTTACAGGAAGGAAATGGAGGGATTGAGAAGGGGTTGTTTGAGTAGGCAACAACCCCTTCAACACCCACTCTTCACATTGGCTTCATACTGAACTTACCTCCAACCACCTCCCAAAGCTTTACCCGGCGGTCCATCCCACCAGTAGCCAGTAGTCGGGAGCCTGGGCTGAAGCGCACAGCATTGACTTCTCCATCATGAGCATCCTAAAAACAAAACAGATTAAGAACAGGATAAACATTTCTAGAATATAAATCCTGTATCAGAATCGTTTAACACTTGGAGGTAACGATGTTCATAATACAATTTACATTGGGGAAAAAAAAAAAAAAAAAAAATCGTACACGAGGTCTCAGCTTGAAAACTTGTGATCATGCAGCATAAGATTCTGCCTCCACCACCATCTCCTTGTTGCGTACTATGTAGGATTGCTTCAGAAAATGCTTATTCCTTCAGCTTGTGGAGATAAGCGGCACAGAGACAACCCCAACAGTGTCAGCAACCGTGAAAACCAAACAACACGCATCTCAAGTGCGACTGGATACAAGTACGGCTGCTGGGAGCTTAGTGGGATGTAGGAGAACCCAGCGCTTCAGACCTTTTACTATTCATCACTGACCTCTTCAGCTTGTGCTAGAGCCAGACAATTACTGTATAAAAAGATGGATCAGAAAAAGAGAAAACACATACAAGAAACTACTCACAAATGAGTGAAGAGCTGTAACTGGGACACGGACCTCCCGATTTCCACCTGCCTGAGTGTCGGCGCAGTCCATAGAGGCTGGAAAGGAAGATATAGAGCGTCTCCTAGGAGGAAACAGTTTAGAATTAGTATATACCAAGGACACATCTTACTACCAGGAATGCAAATAGACCTAATGATCTCTCCAGCAATACAATAGACAGCCATGAGCAGCACAGGCAAACAACACCAAGAGACAAAAGCAGCAATGACTCCCTGGCAGTAGGTAGGGGACCTTTCCACATCTGCGATTTTGTAAATTTGCGACAATCTGGCAGCTTTGACGCATCTGCTTCCTAACAGCAAGGCTGCGGCAAATCCCATTCATTCTCTATGGGACTTGGTCAGGTACGGCAAGTGCAGGTTTGCCACATCCGGCACTTGCGTAAAGTAGAAAAAATGCTGCTAGCAGTGTTTTGTTTTGTTTTTTTGCGTTGGCGCAAAACCACACTTGCCGTGCCTGACCACAAGTCCCATAGAGGAGGAGTCAGGCTTGCCACAACTTTGCCGTTAGGAAGCAGATGCAGCAAAGCTGCCAGATTGCCGCACATTTACAAAATCACAGATGTGAAAAGGTCCCCAACACTTGTGTAGCGTCAGCAAGACAAAAAACAAAATAAAGTAAAAAGGTACTGGTGGTCTCAGTTCATTGGATCACTGTGATGATTGTTAAGCAAAATACTTCTGGTCACAAACTGAGTGGCTAAAAAACGAAATAACAAAATCCTGCTTGTTTAGACTGAAGGATTACTATAACCCAGTCAACAGTTACCATCTGACGTGACCATACAGCCGGTGTCACATATTAAAACACTTACAGATGAGTTTGGACCAGATGTCCAGACTGGCTGTACCGTGGGTCTTCTGCCCTGAACTCAATAGCCTTATAGGTTGGGGTGATGACACCCGGGGCCGGTCCAGACACCATGGTCAGAATTTGAGGTGGGGGGGAAGGGCGTCTGGGTTGGGGGTCGGGGAGGAGTGCCATTAGCCTCATGGGGAATACAATAATTTAGTTAAGTTCTGTAATCATAGACCTGGTGGAGTTTCCTACATTACCACAGGTCTATCTTTACAGTGGTTTATCAGGGATTCTGAATTCAGTCTTACACTGTACATTGCTTTGCACAGAGTGACTAGGCTGTACGTTATTACAGGTAAGAAATTAACTAACCGTTACATGACATTTACATGCATGTAGTCTGTAGGTCTAAGGATGAATGCCTGTGATCAGGATTATCAGCATATTTACAATGCGTCCCAAACGCTGCATTCTACAATACCAGCATAGTGGATTGATTTATAGAAATCTGCCCAGTGCCCCACGGAGTAAACTGACATGTGGCGCAGCATCACAGGGCGCAGCATCACAGGGCGCAGCATGTCAATTTATTCTTGCGAAGGAGCTACTGTTCTCAGCGACAGAACAGTGAACATCTCCTGCCCCCAGAGTCCTGATCTTGAACGGACACTGCGTTCTCCTACACAGGACACCAGCATCTCTGCAAGAAAAAAAACATGCTGTGTCCCGAACGTTAGGAAGCCTGATCTTAGGCTGAGAAAGCACGCTTTCAGAAGGTCAAAAACCGATTCATTACATAACTGATGAAGATCTGAAGTGGGACCTCACTGATTATGGTGTCCATATTATGTATTATAGTGCCATTTATTCCATGGAGCTTTAGAGGTGAAAAGGGGCATCCACAGAACAGTAAAATAATTATCAACAATACAAGGCACAGACAGGTAGATTATGAACGAGGACCCTGCCCACAAGGGCTCACAGTGTACTGGGGATGGGTGAGGATACAGTAGGCGAGGAGAGAGGATCCTGCCCAAAGGCTCACAGTCTACTGAGGATGGGTGAGGATACAGTAGGTGAGGGTAGAGATGGTCATGCAGCGGTATAGTAGACTGAGGGTTACTGCAGGTTGTAGGCTTATTGGAAGAGGTGGATCTTCAGGTTGAGAGGAAGAAAAACAATGCAGTATACAGAACTTTCTTTTTCTAAAAAGTGACACCTAATGAAAACCAGACATACCCTATAATAATCCATGAGGTCTCCCTGATTTTCTTTGCATCAGTTAGTTATGAAAGATCAGTTTAACACCAATTCCATTTGTCCATTTCTAAAAATGGAAAGTGAAAACACAAGTGTGAGACGCACACCAATTCTGAGAATAAAGCGTATATGGCACTAATGCCGTGACCTCAGCAACGCGGTGCCGGGAACGTCTTACAGCTGATCATTTGCAACAAATAAGCCTATATTCCAGGGTGAGCTGCGTCTCCATATGTTGTTGCTGCCTGCGCAGGAGCATTTTTCTACATTGGATATAGTGGTCACGAACTCTCAGCTGTTAGAAGCTTCTGTCACCATTGGGCTCATTCACTGACAGCAACCAGGAACAGTAAAATGGATGTGCAATTGACAAGAGTTTTAAAAAGAAGCAGGACTTTCAATCTTTCAATCACATTTTTATCATGTCATATGTACATAAAACCCCTAAGTCTGTGGTCCAAGGCAAGGATGAAGATTTGGTGACTCTGAAACGATCCGACTGTCAGGAATAAATGAATAATAATGCAGAGAGGAAAGAGAGGGAAGAATCACCTGGAGGTGTCAGAATGATGGCCCAAGAGGGGAGACTCAGACAAGCTGGAAGGGCAGTTCATAGGTGGCCGAGGACAGCAGGGACAGCAGGGAGAAGGAGGGAAGAGACAGAACACAAGGCGAAAATTACTCTCTGATCATATCAACAATACATAAAGCTTCCATATTACTACATCCAACCAAGGCGAACAAGAGTTCCTTCAGATAACAGCGCATCATTTTTTTTTTTTTTTTAAATTAAGACTTAAAAAGGGCTCTGTATGTATCTCGTCAGTATAGAATGACTGTTGTTCAGACACCCATTGCACCATGGCGTGAGCACACATTTATGTGCACCTTCCCACTTGCTCTATTTCCATCCATTTCCTGTCTATGTGGCTCAATGAAGCCAGAGCTGTCAATTACAGAAGAGGGAAGAGTGGAAATAAATGGAAATCAAGCAGGTAGAAAAGTGCAGGTAAATCATTAGCCCCACCATTATGCACAGTGTGCCTATACATTGTTTGAATAGTCATTCTGTGCTGACTGTTAAAAAATAAACGGATTAGGGTACTTTCACATCAGCGGTTTTAGATCGCGGCAGATGCGGTGAAAAAAACGCATCTGCTGCGATTACCGCATAACCGCTGCACTTGCGGCACAGTTGCGCAAGCCCCATACAAAGTCTATGGGGGCTTGCGGCAGGTGCGGTATCTGTACTTGTGGCAGGTGCGGCCGCAAAAAAAAACGCAGCAGACCGAGTTTTTTTTTTTCGCGCCCACACCTGCCGCAAGTGCCGAAACCGCACTTGCTGCACCCTTACCGCAAGCCCCTTAGACATTGCATGGGGCTTGCCGCAACTGTGCCGCAAGTGCAGCGGTTATGCGGTAATCACTGCAGATGCGTTTTTTTCACTGCATCTGCCACGAATTTCAAAAACTGCTGATGTGAAAGTACCCGTACATATTTTTTTAATAAGAAATAAAACCAGTGCTGGAACTAAAGTGTAACTATGCAGTGGTGCACGTTCACACTGGTCTCATAATAGAAAAAACAAGTAAGCAAATACCCTAAAATAATAAAAGTAACATGCTGAAGTGCAAGAAAATAAATAGGGTACTTGAAGATATTCTGATCATAAAAATGTGAAAGCTGTCCCACCAGTTTAGCCAGGAACTGTCCTGATGGGGTCACCTTGTCGCTGGTGGGACAGCTTTCACATTTTTATGATCATAATGTCACCAAGTACCCTATTTATTTTCTTGCACTTTAGCATTTGCTAACTTGTTTTTCTTGTTGTTTTTTACATTTCTAAGAAGATAGATCAAAACTGCAGCCGGCAATAGAGGCAGAGGTCTGTAGTCAGGCTAAATTGCAAATGACAGATGTGTGTAAAGCGCTGTGGAGAATGATGGCGCTTAATAAGAACAATAAATCAGTCACCTCTCAGTTTAGCAGAAACCAGAGGGCACATGGCAGAATGGAAGGAAGTCAGGTGGGTTTAGTGCCCAGCCCAGCATGAAATGTTACTTTAGACCATTAATCCAGGTTTACCAATTACTAGATTGTAACCGGCTAGCAGCAGTCACCTTGCTACATTTAGGCTATGCGATCACCTAGAGTTTATGTTTATGTTTAAGAGAAAAACGCATCCCAACAAAGTCTATGTGTTTTCTGAAGTGCTGTGCCCACCTTCAAGTTTTTTCACTCACCTGCAGACTTTGTTGCAGAAAAAAACAGATTTGTGTGCACTCACTGTAAAATCGTTTTTCTCTGAGCCTTCATTGGGGGACACAGGACCATGGGTGTTATGCTGCTTATCCCTAGGAGGCGACACTAAGCAAATGTGAAACAAAATTAGCTCCTCCTCTGCAGTATACACCCCCTGGCTGGGCCAGGCTACACCAGGTTTAGTGAACAAGCAGTAGGAGAACAAGAAAAGAACAGTTGAAGAAAAGCAGATGTCAATTATGCAAACACTCAAACGATCAAAGTAAAGAGAACAATGCCCAATCGAGCAATAGGGTGGGTACTGTGTCCCCCAATGATGGCTCAGAGAAAATGATTTTATGGTGAATACACAAAAATTAGTTTTTCGCTTTCGCCTCATTAGGGGACACAGGACCATGGGACTTTCCAAAGCAGTCCCTGGGCAGGAAAGTAGTCACAAGCCAAGGAGTAAGGAACAGTCCCGGACCGCATGAGTCACCTACATAGATAGGTGGGCCACATACGCCTGAAGGACCCGTCTACCAAGGCTTGCGTCCGCAGAGGCCTGGAAGACGACTTTGAAATGCTTTGCAAAGGTTTGCAAGCTAGACCAGGTAGCAGCTGTGCATACCTGTTTGGCTGAGGCCTGGTGCCGAACGGCCCAGGATGCTCCAACGGCACAAGTGGAGAGAGCCATAGCCCGCTAGGAATGGGTACATTCCATAGTTGAGAAGCTTCCTGGATAGAGGAGCGTATCCAATGGGCCAGAGTGGCCTTTGAGGCTGCTAGTGTTTTTCTGGGACCCTCGGGGAGAATGAACATAGCGTTCGACTTCCGGAAGGGAGCTGTCCTGGAAATGCAATACCTGAGGGCTCATACCAGGTCCAGAGTATGCAGGGCAGTTTCCACTCGATGCACCGCTGCAGGACAGAAATATGGCAGGACGATGTCGTCATTGAGGTGAAAGGAAGGAGTCACCTTTGGAAGGAAAGTGGGAACTGTCCGCAGTACCACCTTGATGAAGGAGAGGAAGGGCTCTCGACAAGAAGATCCGCTATTTCTGAAAACCGTCGGGATGGACGTTATTGCGATCAGAAACGTGAATTTTCAGGACAAAAAAAAGATAAAGACTTCTCTGAGCGGTGAAATGGAGGTGTTGGAAGACTATCTAGGACCAAATTAAGGTCCCATGATTCCAGTGGCCTCCAGTAAAGAGGGGTCAAATCAGGATACTTCTTGGAGGAAAGACCTGACCTGAGAGCGTGTTGCAAGGCGGCGTTGGTAAAGGACTGAAAGGGCAAAGACCTGCCCCTTTAAGGAGCTCAGGGCCAGGCCAGATTGTAAGCCTGACTGAAGAAACTGAAAACCATGGGACTACACCTAGTAAAGAGGGGAGCAACCCTGGTTCTTGCACCATGAAGAAAGAAAAAAAATAATAAATTGTCTCCACGTACAATGGTCGGTCTGGGACAAGGCCGGCTCATGGGCTCTAACCATGGTGAAAGAACCAGCGCGCGTTAAGACCCAGGTCTCAACGGCCATGCCGCCAACTCAGGGCCCTCTAATCCCAGTGGCAGATGAGATCCTGCATCAGGAGGTCTGGCCGGACTGTAAGGCACCAGGGAATGTTTGACTGGTTGCACCAGGTCAGCGGTACCAGGCGCGTCTGGGGGCAGTGAGAAAGACTGGCACGCCTTCAGACTTGATTTTCCTGACAACTTTCGGAACTAAGGGCAGTGGAGGAAAAATGTATTACAGTTGGAGCCAACACCCGGATTGTACTAGCGCATCCGTTCCGAATTAGAATGGCTCATGTGACCTAGCTATGAACGTTCGGACCTTGGCAATCAGACGAGATGCCATCAGATCCGTGTCCGGGGTTCCCCAGCGGCAACAGAATTTATGAAAACACGTCCGGGTGCAGAGACCATTCCCCTAACGCAATGTCCTGCCGCCTGAGAAAAACCTCAGCCCAGTTTTCCACTTTTGGAACGTGGACTACTGACATGACTGACCCAGTGGAGAATGCGCTCTACCTTTATCAGTGCCGCCCTGGTGATTGATATAGGCTACTGCTGTGGCATTGCCCGACAGAATTTGGATATGGCTGCCCACCAGCAGATTGTGAAACTCTTAGAGGGCCTGTGCTATGGCACAGATCTGCAACAGATCGATTAGTAGAGCTGAATCCTGTGTAGACCAGCGGTCTTGGACAGTATGATGTCGGTATACTGCCCTCCAACCGAGTAAGCCGGCATCGGTGGTGAGGACCGCCCAATTGACTGGGAGAAACGACCGTCCCTTGGAGAGGGAAGGAGGTCGAGTCCACTGGAAAAGAGCTCGCCTGAACGACAGTGTCAGGGAGAAGGGTCTATGTAGGGAGTATGTATTCCTGTCTCATGTCGATAATAGGGCCGTCTGCAGTAGGCAGATGTGGAACTGCGCGAATGGAAAGGATTCCATTGCTGCCATCAATTTGCCTAGGACCCTCATGCCAAAATGGATAGTGTGGGATGGGATGGAAAGAGAGTGCATGCTCCCCGGAGTAGAGCTAGTGCCTTGTCCTGAAGGAGAGACACTAAGGCTCGGTAAGTATTGAAGGTCATCCAGATCAAGGTAGGAGTCACAATGCTGGGGCATGTTAGATAAGGCAGGGCCTGATTCTGAATCACGTGTGGGGGAAGCATGAGAACCCCAAGGAGAAACGGGTGATGCGTTTCTATTCGGCCTCTTTCTTATCGCGACTGCGGTAGGGGTACACGAGGCACCCACGTCTGATGTACCCTTCAATGAAAGATCATCTGCTTGTGCTCTGCCCTGGCAGTCTGTGCTGCCTTGGGGGCGGTACTGTGCAACTTGGACCAGGTCTTGGGACAGCTTTCCAATCGACAGAGGATTAGCGCCCAGTCAGGTGGGCTCGGCCCGAAGTTGTGGTGCTGGCTGCGCATGCATATAGAGGGAAAAATGGAGGAAGAAGTGCAGGAGAGTAATGCAGGTGTATGATCTATGGCAGAGGAGCAGCTAAAATAGCTGCCGTAGTATCAAGCACTTGGAAAGAGCTGCAGGCTGATGTGAATAAGTGTTCTGCAGCTGCAGGCTGCCAAGGAAAATGAAGTCTTACCCGAATTGCAGGCCGATATCCTGTGCCCCTAAATAGGCTCCACAAGCCCTGTGGCTGTACGTGTGCTCCAGCGTTGAGGAAAGGTTCCAGCACTGGCAAAGCGAAAGCAGAAGGAAATAGGCGGGACAGGAAGGCGGGAACACAATACGCACGTTTTAGAGGGTGTGGCCCGGCGGTGAGACGGGTTCACGCCTAAGCGCATCACTAGGAGGCGTGTTTACCACCCGATGACGCCGAGTCATCAAGATGGGCGGGCCAGGGGCGGAACCTAAGGAAACAAGCCGCAAGCAGGCGCGCAATGCTGCGATTTCAGGAAAAGGACTGCCGGGATAAGCAGGTGGGAAATCGGTGCCTGGGGGAACCTTCGCCCGTGGCGCACCCCTAATGGATCCAACATCGCAGGAGGGGGTACGTGGAGGTGACACTTCTTGTTCCCACCTGTTGGTGGTTGTGGGAGAGCGGTCCCATAGGGATGCCATCTCCCGTCTAATCTCTTCATAGTGGAAAAAAAGAAAAAATCCAGAAAAAGGAAACAAAGATGTGCCTCCTACAGACACTAAGCTAAAACTGGTGTAGCCTGGCCCAGCCAGGGAATGTATACTGCAGAGGAGGAGCTATATTTTCACATTTGCTTAGTGTCGCCTCCTAGGGATAAGCAGCATAGCACCAATGGTCTTGTGTCCCCCCAATGAGGCAAAAGAGAAAAGCAACACACTCATTCTTTGTGTTTTATTATAGACTATATAATAGAAACACAAGGAAAACCCACATCAAAAATCCCCCCCCAAAAAAAATAAATAAATAAATAAAAAAGGCTGCGATTTTTATGCAGCAGCTTGCCTGCCAAGAGACACTTTTTTTGGTGCAAACAAAAACAAAACAAAAAAAACAAACAACCTGCTAGGTGGGCACATAGCCTTATAATTTTGAACTCCATTGTATGGATCAACACTGACAAAGAGATGCAACATAAACAGAAGGGAGGAAGGAATAAGGAAGGAAGGGGACAAAGAAGGAAGAAGGGGACGAAGGGAAGGAAGGAAGAAGGGGACGAAGGAAGAAGGAAGGAAAGGGGGACGAAGGAAGGAAGGAAGGAAGGGGACAAAGGGAAAAGGAAGGAAGGAAGGGGACGAAGGAAGGAAGGAAGGAAGGGGACGAAGGAAGGAAGGAAGGAAGGGACGAAGGAAGGAAGGAAGGAAGGAAGGGGACGAAGGAAGGAAGGAAGGAAGGAAGGGACGAAGGAAGGAAGGAAGGAAGGGGACGAAGGAAGGAAGGAAGGGGACGAAGGAAGGAAGGAAGGGACGAAGGAAGGAAGGAAAAGGGGACGAAGGAAGGAAGGGGACGAAGGAAGGAAGGAAGGGGACGAAGGAAGGAAGGAAGGAAGGAAAGCACCCAACAAGAGAGAGATTCGCTCTCTATGGACAGGGAACCAACAGGATAAAAAGGGTCGGCTTTTTTCCCCGCATCAGTTGGCTACAGAGTCTGAAAAAATGGACCTCTGGAAACATTAGTCCACCACAAGCCCAAACACCACGTGTAAAAAAAACAAAGTAGAAGAAAAGTGACAACCTTCATAAATGGGAGAAAATATGAGGTGCTGTCATGGACTCGAAAAAAACAACACCACATTACCTGTAAGTAATTACGTGTTTATTGGTCGTCAAAGACAACACCCATGAAGAATTACAGAGAAGAGTCAGTAATTTGGAGGGACCACAGCCTGCAGAACCCTACTTGCAAAGGTGATGTCAGAGCCAGAGAGATCCAGCCTATAGTGTCAATAGAAGGTGAAGACCACGTTGCAGATGTACAGATCTGATCAACAGACAAGCCCAGGCAGTGGTCATCGCCCTCATGGAGTGTGCTCTGACATTAGTCTCCACTTCTGTGTCACTTGCAGAATAAACCAGACTAAGCCTCCTCACCCGATGAGCTAGTGTGGCTTTGGGGGCCCTACACACCTTCATCTGACCCTGAAAGCATACAAAAAGGATCTCTCCTTTCTCCAGGAGCTAGTAGGCCATGTCTAGAGAGATGCCTAGAGGCTAACATCTTAGGAACGCAGCTTCACTGTCATTTTTAGGATTACTACAGAAAGATAGCAGGGCAATTTCTTGGGACCTGGGGAATGTAGAAAATACCTTAGGGAGGTATGCCGGGTCAGGTCTCAGATCACCCCATCATCCCGGATCAGGGTAAAGGAAGGGGGGGAACCTGCAGAAAGGGCCTGAATGTCTCCTATCCGATAAACAGAGGTCAGAGCTACTAGGAGGACTGTCTTAAGGGATATAACTTTAATAAGAACTCCCTGTAAGGCTCAAAGAGGGGGGGGGGGGGTTCTGTTAGAGCAGAGTGTACTAGATTAAGATCCCATAGGGCTGAACAGTATGCACAAACTTAGATCTGGTGCAGGCCTTTATAAACCGAGTAACCCAAGGGTTCCCTGCCAGGTTAAAATTATAAAAGGGCTCCAAGTGCTGACAACCTGGACCTTTAAGGTACTTACTGAGAGACCCATCTCCAGCCCTTTCCATAAGAACTCAAAACAGAATTAATCAGAACATCGCTTTTGGATCTGCCCCAGTTAACTGGACGTTACTGGTTCTCTAGACCTGAGAGGGTAGAGGTTACCGCAGCAGAGAACCCCCTACTACTCAGAAGCGCCCTTTCAAATTCCAGGCAGACAGGTGCAACCTGTCTGCCTTCAGATTATGAATTGGCCCTGGGAAAGGAGGTTCGAAAGATCCGAAGAACCCAGGAGTCGGAGTCTGACATCTCCTGGAGCCAGAAAAACCACGCCTCCTCGACCAAAAGGGGGCCATCAAGATTACTCTTGCCCTGTCTTCTATACCTTGTGAAGAACAATCGGGAATAAGATTAGTCCGGGAAAGGCATATGCTACAGTGAAATTCCATGTGATTAATAGGGAATCTACCACAAATTGTTGTTCCCAGGGATCAAAACCGATCCACTTTCCTTGAGTCCGTTCACCAATAAATCTATGGTGGGAACACCCACATGTCTACTATCTGATTGAAACAAATCGATCTTCAAGGTCCACTCACCCTGGTGAAGATGTACCTGGCTGAAAAAGTCTGACTTGTTGTCCTTTCCACTTATGTGTACTGCCGAGATGGAGCCAAGTGTCTTTTTGCTAGCAGAAGGATTCGGGCCCGCTACTTGGACAGACCCCCCCGAGGACTTATACAAGCCCACAGATACCTGAATGTCGGACAGGATCTTGACATGGTGGCAAGAACCCCTCCATCGCCTTTCCTATGCAAACAATTCTTTTATGTTTGAGGAACTGTCCATTTATAACTCTGACCAACCTGAGGTACCTGCTGACCTAGGTGAGCCCCACATCTCTAGGGACTGGTGTCAGTTGTGACCACTCATGGCTAAGGATCACCAAGGAACTCCCCTGAAAACATTGAACTATTCAACCACCAAAGGGACCCCAGTGTGGCAGGTTGCAACGTCAACTTGCCCTTCAAATTTTGAGACGGCTTCATGAATTGCCAATATGTTCCAATGAAGAACCATGGTATGAGCCACAGTCCAGCGCACCCCCCATATGCAGGCCTGCCAGAAAATGATGAAAGGATTGCAGAACCAAAAATATGGCCCGAATATCCAGAAGGTTGATAGCAAGTGGATTCCTGTGGGACCATCGCCTTTGCGCCTTATGGTGGTAGTAGACTGCTCCCCAGCCTATCAGGCTGGCGTCGGTGGTGAGCACTGCCCAGTGAGCAGGGAGGAAGGACCTCCCTTGCGATTGGGAAGCTGGTCACAGCCACCATGAAGGCCTGCTTGACCCTGGGGGATAGCCAAAAGGTCCAGTCTAGGGTGAACGGGCTCCTGTCCCAGGCTGTAAAAGAGCCATCTGCAAAGGCCTGAAGTGCAGCTGGGCAAAAGGAACTGCTTTTATTGCCGCAACCATCTTTCCTAGGACTCTCATCCCCAAGCGGATGGAGTGAGACCAAGGGCGAAGAAGAACTCTGACACCCTGACGCAGAATACGGGACTTTTGGGGGGGGAAGTACCAACCCGCGGGAGGTATCGAAATCCATCCCCAGGAAGTATCATCTGATCCGGAACTGGAGAGGTTTTGGACAGATTGACCAACCACCCCAGATGTGAGAGTGTGTCTATGGTAATTTGAACACTTTCTTCGCAGTCCGCGAAGGAAGGGGCTTTGATCAGGAGGGTGTCTAGATAGGTAGGACAACTGCTCCCCTGGAATGGAGAATCATCACGACAGCCGCTATGATCTTGGTGAAAACCCTGGGAGCCGTGGCGAGGCCGAAGGGCAGTGCAACAAATTGAAAATGGTCCTCGTGAATCGCAAAGCACAGGCATTGTTGATGTGTTTGGGGATATCGGGATGTGAAGGTACACATCTCGAGTATCTACAGAGGCCAGGAATTCTCCCTTCTCCATCGATGTAATGGAGCGGAGGGACTCCATGCGGGAGTGGAGAAGACTAATGTTCTGTTCAAATGCTTCAGGTCCAAGATGGACGGACAAACCGTCCTTCTTGGGAACTACGAAAAGATTGGAATGAAAACCTTTAAAGCGCTTGCCTTCCGAACAGGATAACGACTCCCACCTGTGGAAGGGAGTCGACGGCTGTGAAAAATGCACGAGCTCTTGATAGGATCGTAGGGGAGTTAAGGGGGAAAAACTATTTGGTAGGCGGGAAACAAACTCGATGTTGTTCGAAGACACCAGTTTCCCTGTCCCACCTGTCCTTTGAAACTGCGAGCCAATGCGCTGAAAAAAGAAAGTTGGCCGCCTACTAAGGTGTGTCTTCCGTGGATGAGGGTGAGTCAGGACAAAGAGAACCTATGGGATCTGGATCCCTTTGGTCTGGACTGTTTTGACCGAGATTGCCAGGCCGTGTTCGATTTGTGTGTGGACTGGGTGCCCCTGTCCTTGCGTGAAGAGTGGTTTGTATTCTGCGATGAGCGAGAGGCTGCCCAGCCAAACGAATTCCGAAAGGAGCGAAAACGCGTTTGATGATGTCTGACAAAAGGGCGTCTCGGCTCATGTTGGGGGAAGTCAGGTTCTTTCCTCCAAAGGCTTCTTAAATTACTTTATCTAGCCGCTCCCCAGAAGTCGGCTGCCAAGATAAGGAAGACTAATCAGGGATTTCTTTGAAGCAGAATCTGCTTTCTACTCACGGAGCCAGAGCGTTCTGTGAATGGTAATGTCATTCGAGGCTGAAAAGGCTGCGCACAAATCCTCGACTGTGGCCTGCATGTCAGGTGTATCTAGTCAAAAGATACAAAGGTTCAAGCTCCGAGTTAGGATCATGGAATGCATTGGACGAGGGTGGGGCTGGGTTTAATTCCCTGATAAGGAAGGTATGGGAGCCCTGTGAGGATGCAGGAGAAGCACTCCTATGTCTCTTTCACGCTGTCCCAGGCATGGATTGTTGTCTATCTTGTGGCCTGCCCCTATGTGGCGTGCTTTCATGTGTCGGAGTGTCCACCTGTGACGCTGGCTGGAAGTGTAGGGCATGGGAAGGCTCTGCAGGGCTGGATCAGGGTAGTAGAGAGCTTGTCCATGGATTGTGACATGGACTGCGACATGGATTGTGTTAGAAACAGAGCACAGTCAGGTGGGTTAGGGGCACAGGGAGGCGGAGGGCTTCTGGACAGTGTTGGGATCACAAGTCTGGCAGTGCGGAGCAGCATGTCTGCTAGGCAGCTGAGAACAGCATGTAAAGCAAGAGACATATGAGACCGAGTAGGTCTTGGGGGGCCTTCTTTGTGATCTTTGAGCTCTGCATGATTATGTGGCAGAGTATGCAAGACAAAAATAGGATCACACTGTGGGGCACAGAAGTATACTGAGACAGGGAGAGAAAGAGGGCACAAGAGAATGAGCTGCAGCAGAGCAGGAACTGCTGAACTCCTTACCCCAGACCGCATCTGCCTCCTACTGACACTAAGCTGAAATTGGTTCGGCTTGTGCCAGCCAGGGGGTGTATACTGCAGGGGAGGAGTTACTCTTTCAGATTACACTTAGTGTCAGCCTCCTAGTGAGCAGCAGCAATACCACCATTGCCCTGTGTCCCCCAATGAGGTGATTTGAGTAAACTCCCCCTCACAGAGAAGGAGGCTCAAATTTGCTTTTAGTCTGCAGGTCTCCTGGCCAACACTTCAGCCACAATGCCCTTCTGGCTGCATTGGATGAGGCCGCGGATCTTGCTGCTAGAAGAGTAGAATCCACTGAGGCATATGCCAGGAATGCTGCAGCTTCTGCATAACAGGAACTGAGGCTAAGGTTTCATCTCTGGGAACCATGTCTTTCAACTGACTGACAAGTTGGTGAAGCCAAACCATCTGCCTGTACACATGGCTGCAATACCCGTCTTATTCTCCTGCTGTTGATTCCCAACTATTCTTGAGAACTGATCTTTTTTATTAAGTTGATGTTTTAGTTTTCCCTTATCCTCGAAGGGAAGAGAGAATTACTTGGAAGCTTTAGAAACTGCTGCATCCATATTAGTGGCCTTATCCCAAGAGAGCAAGACGCCTCCTCATTGGATATTTAAGCTTGAGAACAGCTGTAGAGAACCCTTCTTACCTGATCTTTTCCACTCCTTAGCCACCAGTGCCTGGAACATTTCATCCAATGGAAAGGGATGCCTCTCTTCTGCCCCAAGCATTAAGTTTAGATGGTTGAATTTTATCCTCCTCATTACCATTGTAGCTCTTATGGCTTTGACCAAATTTCCGACCTCTTCAACCAAAGAAGCAGTGAGGTCTACCATAATCATCTGAAGAGATGCCCCTGCAGACCTGCATTCTCCTCTTGATTTATCTGAGTGTTCTAAGAGTTGGGAGGATACTTTAGAAGAAGTTGGATTCTGCTTCCCTGAGAGAAGATTTAAAGGTATTTCTCAAGTTCAGTTCTGATTAAGGACCTAAGATCTGAAGAGAGCCCAAGCAACTCCTCTGAAATAGTCTGCTCTATACAGGACCTGCACAGCTTTTTAGACCAGGTGATCGAAGAGCTCACACTCCAGAACTTACACTGCAAATATTTTGGTCTTAGCTCCCAAATTTAGTTTTTTTTTTTTCTGAATCTAAAGGCCCAGTATCACATAACGACACATCACGATCTCGATAACGATGTGCAGAGATCGCTAGTAAGATGTCAAACAGGCATCTTACCAGCGATGGAATAACAACGCACTAGGGATCCAAAATTATACCAAGGTTGTTGTGAATTTTCTCTCCATAGCGTAGCATTGAGATCGTTGCTCATTATCTTTGTTAAACACAATGAGTAGCGTTCCCAGTGAGAGCACAACGACGCAGGAACGACCCAGAGCAGTGTGTAACGATCAACGATCTCACAGCAGGGCCAGATCGTTGGGCGTGTCACACAGAACAAACACTCGCTGTTGCATCACGAATTTCATGACGCAACAGCGATCCCAATAGTGATCTCTGTGTGTGACAGGGCCTTAAGAGACCAGAAAAAAAAGTAAGCAAGAAGAATTTCAATAATGTACCTTCTTGGAATCTCTCAACTCATCAGATGTGAAGAGTACCGAAGCAAAGGAGGACCCTATCCTGCGGCAAATCTTCTCTGGAGCTCTCGTGGAGAAAATGGCTGCTAACTTCTGAGACTCAGTCTTTGCTGGAGCCTCAGTGCAACTCATGGCTGCAAGGAAAAATTGAGCCACCACACAGCAGTCTCCCTGCCTTTTAAGAAGACGGGAAGTGCTTTTACAGTTCCTTCACCCACCTTCAAGCCTGAACCTGGAAGTCCAGGTACGTCACATGGCCAACCACACTAATCACGGGGACAGGCACACGACATCGCACACTGGGAAACACGGCGCTGCCGAATTAGGAGTGCCGCTGTGAGTGACATATTGGGGCTGGCTCGGGAAGTCGGGCCACACTTGAAAGTGGGACCTGCCCTTCCCTGCGCAGCCCGGAACCGGGAATTTTGTCTGGAACCGCCGTTCATGAAGCTCCCCATTCAAGGACAGGAACGCCCCTTATTATCCTGATGGTTCCCGTCCTTGGGGAGTGGATCCCTCTCTTGCTGGGTGAGGTTAAGGACAAAAAAAAAAAAAACAACCAAACACACTCTCAAACCTAGAACATATGAACATCAAGAAATGAATATGCTGTTTTCTTTTGGGGCCCAACAGTGGAAGAAGAGGCAGTGTGAACACACACTTCGGTTTAATAAGTTACAAATAACTTTTGAACAAACAAGTCTGTAATGATCACATCATCGGGGGTGGGGGAACTTCTGGCCTGCAGTGAACGTTTTTATAGGGCCTGTGGCAGATCCTGCATCTGCAGGGTAGGGCAGCCAGCCGCGTCTTGCTGGCTGCAGGCCCTTGAAACCCCACTTTCAGCGATTATTTTCGAGTGTTGCGATCCCACAAACCTGGAAAACATCTTCACACTGGCTTGAGGATACATTTTGTGGCGGCTTTGGTGTGCCATGCACTCCCGTGCCACAGAAAAGGAGCGGCTGCCAGAGCGTCCACAGGGCTGCCTTGCCTCCAGCATCTTATGTAGCCTCATGTCTCCTATGTGATGTATTCACAGCAGTTCTCCGCTGCTCCTGTGTGATGTACCACACCGGTCTCAGGAGACCCCGAGACAACTGCATATACCCGTAACAGACCAAAAGTTTGGACACCTTCTCATATCAAGAGTTTTCTGAATTTTCATGACTATGAAAATTGTAGATTCACACTGAAGGCATCAAAACTATGATTTAACACATGTCATAATACAAATTCTAACAGCCTTTTTCAGTGAGGACTATAAGCTGTGTATCCACCAGACTTCGCACAACACAACTGATGTCCCAACCGCATTTATAAGGCAAGAAATCCCACTTATTAAACCGACAGGGCACACCTGTGAAGTGAAAATCATTTTCGCTATAATTCCACATGTGTTAATTCCCTTTGTTTTGATGCCTTCAGTGTGAATCTACAATTTTCATAAGTCATGAAAATACAGAAAATCTTTGAATGAGAAGGTGTGTCCAAACTTTTGGTCTGTACTGTACATCACATAGGAGACATTGATGTATACACAGCAGTTCCAGCATCCCATGTGATGTATAGAATTTACAAATCTTAAAATCATAACTGTGCTCCAGACCGAAGCAAACCATAAAAGTAACAAAATCAATATCACCTAACATCACAACCTCACCAAAGCACAGCTCTTGTCATCACAGTAAAGTGAGTTAGTTGTTTGGCTATCTATAGCGTGGACATTTTCAAATGTGATAATTCTGTGCAGCCCCCAAATGATGGTAGAAATTTCCAAATAGCCCCGGCAGGAAAAAGGTTCCCCACCTCTGGCATCACATAGTCCTTTTACTTTTATTGGTTTAATAAACAACTTATCAAAAATGCCCATTACCCAATAAATCTCACAGAGGCTCCTCATGCTCTCAGGGCACCTAGTACAGCTATAATCACACACAGTTTGTTGAGAGTTTGATCTACTCCAGAACCCTCAAAACACACTGGGAAACAAATTATTTCATGGGAAATCAGTTTGCTGTTCTTATGAGGCTTTTTTTTTTTTACTGATTTTTCACGGAAGAGAAGTTTTGAAAAACCCGATGGAAAAAAGTTCATGTCACTACTTTAGGGTATGGACACACATCCGTGAAACTCGGACGACTGTAGTGCAAGTTAAAATTGCATTGCAGTCGGAACCAATGTTATTCAATGTCTGAGAACACATTTCCCGAGTGTTGAACTTTTTTTGTTCATCACGATTCACGGATGTCAAAGCAGTCCGCAACATGCTGCGACAGTATGCGATTCACTTGCGAACTCGCCAATGTAAGTCTATGGGTCCTACAAAAATCACGGACCACAGTTGGACCATCCAACTCTGATCAGAGTTTTCACAGCTGAAAAAATTTCCAAGCCGATTTCATTCAAAAATGCATGCAACTCTCGGATTGCAATCAGACCAACTCTGATTACTGTTGGACAGCTCTCGGATGTGATCTCAGGAAATGTTAGACAGTAGCATAACGGACAAAATCTGATAAAAGTTGTCTGATCTCGGATCCGTGAATCAGAGCGTTTTTTTCACTCGCATGCTTGTCCATACCCTTAGGGTGGATTCCTTCAGGATCCACTGCAAAAGTAGACATTTGTCCAATAAAAAAAGCTGTGAGATGAATCTGGTAAAAAAAAAAAGCTTCACTTAGTACAATTGTGGTAAGTTACAAAATTAAAAAGTAAATAAAATGCGCAGAAAGGACAAAACTGTGGTACAGCAATATAGGAAGGTGAAGACCTACCCGAACAATTAGAGATAGAATCCAGAAGGCCTCCTACGGCGGCTGAGAGAGTCTCTTACTAGAGGGAGAGGGAGCACACGAATAACCAAGTGATCAATATTGTCCAGATCTGAAAACATCTCAGGTGTCAATATCAGAACCTTTTAAACGGACAGACTCAGAGACAAACATTCAGCCATCGGCAAAAATTATAAGGATGAGTTCATGAGGTCCAAAAGGGATGGGTGCCATGCATGACATACGAGCATGTGGGTAAAGCAGACTTGATGTCAAAGGAACAGTGAAAAAAGCAATGGATTGCAAAGACAAAAAGACATGGACGGAAGGTGCAATAGTTTGTAAACCCTCGTCACATTGGACTGGGAAGATCAGCCTCTCACTGCTGTAGGTCCATTATAATATAAGGTCTGGGATCACATTATACAGGAAAAGCTTTTCCCTGCATCATCAGCTCTGATTACTCATAATGACAATGCTCCTGTAATCTCTTGTGTGGATACTATCGCTTCTGGATAAAAGTGGTCTGCTTTTCATGCTCATGAAAAATTGATATGAGGTCTGTCCCCCGGTGGTGTTTTTGCTATATATTGATAAAGAATTAAAAAGGATTTTTTTTTTAACGAGGTTTAATTCTACTGGACAATGCCAATTAAATTAAATAAATGACCCCATATAAAATAAAAGCAATGAATACTCACAATGTCAGGGTCAGGTTTCCTGGCAGATGAAACATTTCTGTCCCACTCGCCGTCTGCAGTCAACGAGTGGCCGCAGCTCATCAATAGTCCGTTATCGTGGACGGCCACTTTGTTGAAATATAAAGGCTGCAGCTGACGGCAGCTGCACATTGATGGTATTTGACACAATGTCACGTCTGCTGAAACAGTGCCATTGCCATCACTATAATGCACCACTGCATGAGAGGAAGATCCACTGGCTTTATTTACATTTATTAAAACTGGGTTCTCCTTAATAGACAAGCCTTACCAAAAAATAAAATAGGGACATGCAAATGTGGGTCTTGATGCTGGGCATACAACACAGATACAAAGATGCTCAGTACGCAAGTTTGTTTCAAAAGGGGAGAGGTGAAAAGCGCTGTTAACATCTGGCAGCCCTTTACATCTACAAAAGAAAAACGGAATTGGACATACTGAAACGCCACAAGCCGGTCACATTTCCTCAGCCTACGCTGATATTGGGAGATTTATCGGACTACCAGAAAACACAGACTGTTCGACTAAAAGTGATCTCTTTAAAGATCCCTATGAACCTTCAGTTCAGGTACTGCGATGTAATACGAGAGGTTTCAGTAAATGATAACTGAATTTGGCTATCCTGTCTTAATTAATCTAGTAAATTCAACACCATGTTAAATAAAGCAAGGACATTTTTTCCAGCTCCTTATGGAGTCCCTGTGAATATAGATATACTTCTCTAAATGGCAAAGCAGATCTCGGGTTAGTATATAACATGAACAAAACATTGTGGTTAAAGTGCTTGTTAGAAGAAGGACAAATAGGGTTTTAAACACAATAGACAAGGTGAACAAGATCCTTAATCCAAGCATTTAAGGAGATGTAAAATTTTGGATTTATTGGACAACCATAAAAGTCCACATCGTAAAACTTTAAAAAGTAAAAAAAAAATCTGACACAAAACATTATAAAAAAAAAGAGAAGTATCCAAATTGTTCCTCTGCTCATATCTTGTTTCCCCAAAATTCCTCATTAACTTGGCACTTGTGCTGGAAATAAATGCTGGATTTTAGATTTCTGTAATAAAGGAACGTCGCGCTCCATCTACATATCCACACACACACACGTCAATTAACATAACAGAATTAACTTTATTTGCCAGTCGTCCAGACACTGCAGGAGCAGAGGTATCCCCGAGGGATCGCATTATCGTTCAATACTTCAATATCGTCATCCCTGCAGAAAGGGAGAACACAAGACATTAGTCACAGAATATGAGCCCCAGCCTCTGTGGAAGCATAACGGATTAAAATTACACCCAATAGATGGACATTGCAATGTGTAAAAAAGTGGAAAGAGTGAAACGTACAAATATGAAGCAGAAAGTGGAAAACGGATAACTAGTCCAGCAAGTGTATTTCTTTTATTGATATCATTCCTCAGGTCACATAGATTGTGTACTGTAACAATCCCCTTACGCTGATGAGCAGCAACGTTCCTGACATCACCTCACACCAGTCCAGGGGTGGTGCAAAGTGCAGATGAGTGGCTGCTGCTCAAAGTCTATGGAGCCTTGTTATGAGCTATTTGATCTATGTTAATTGAGTAAAGCAGTGTGAACACTGGACTATGTCAGACCTGAGAACTTTCTAGAAATTAATTGATGAAAGAAGAACAGTCTTGTTTGGCGAACCAGGAAAAAACAGTGGGAATTTTTTTTTTTTTTTAAAAAACAAACAAACAAACAAAAAAAAAAAAAAAAAAAACACCACACAGAATATTTTATTTTTTATTACCAAAATTTATTAAACATTAAGTACCAATACAAATAGAGTATTTAGGTGCATATGTATTTTAGACATAAACTATAAAAAAGAAAGCCAGGGCTCCTGCGCTTGCCTCTGTGGCATTCTGGCACAAAAGCGGTCCCTGGGGCAGAGTAGTCCCCCACTCCAATTCAGCGACAGGACCTTTTACGTTGAGAAACAAGGCAGCGCAGGGCATCTAGTGCAACTATAGTCCAACTCAACAAATATATAAAGAGAATAATGCAAAATTTCCATGGGGACCAGACTGCCAGGAAGCGCTCTACAGAGTCGTTCATAGAGCTGTGAGATGTGCGATCAAGCATCTAGCCGCCGTAAGAATATGTTGCATCAATCTACTAGTGGATAGTTTGCCCACACTCGAAACACCATGACCAGAAGAAGCACCAAGTTGATCAGGTCCACACCACACATAGTACTGTGTCAGAGACTTACTTGGTCCCAAAAGGGTATGATCTTTGGGTATGACCAAAATAAATGCAGGAGGGACCTGTGCCCACCCCGCACCTCCAACACGAGGGAGGAATAGATGGTCCAGCCCGTGTAGAAATTCTGAGTGTGGTAACGAAAACATTAGGATTTTATAAAATATTTTCTTTGTAAAGGTGCCACACTGATGTTTTGCGACAATTCTCCAAATGACAGACCACTCTCGAGAGGATATCCGTCTCTCCAGTGCGGCTCCCATCTACGCATGTAACAATGTTTCACATGACCTATCCCATGGATCCGATACGGTAGTAGCCTGATATTTCTGAGATCAAGCTCCAAGTTCCATGCCCCCTCCTGCATATACCCTCTGAAAATCCGTAGGAATTGAGGCTCCGCTCTACCATATAGGGAATTAGCCAATCTCCAATTTGTAGATATTGAAAAAAAATCCCAATTGGAAAGGGAAAAAGTGGCATTTGAGATGGTCAAACGAGTGATCTCCATGTCCTCCCATCAATGATATCCCGCAAATCTGAACAGACCTGCTTTTAGCAGGAAGAACCACAGGAGTTCTAGACTGCTTGGAACAGTGTTGGTGGAGGAAGGACACCAGGGGCGGAACAAGGAGACATGAGGGCAAACCTCTGCGTGCAGGCGAGCCACAGGTCACATGTGAACTGCATGGGGCCCCAGAAGGAAGGGGGGGGGGGGTTTGGGAAGAGCTACATGTGCAGGTGACCATAGAACTGAGTTATGGATCGCCCCAATATACCCTAAATTTTTCCACTTCTTTGCCCAGCTATAGGCCCAAAGAATGTCCAGCAAGGAATTCTTCTCAATGTGGGTGGCCCAATAGTATTTAAGTATATCTGGTACAGACAGCTTTCCCCCCTAGTCTTGTGAGTCGTCGAACCTCCCTGCCACTATAATGGCGCTTTCGCTGCCATATGAAATGTAATGATTGCTGCCTGGAGAGACTCAGCTCTGAAATCGGAACTTTAACTGGGAGGGTCTCAAAGCATAAATCTAGGCAATAGGTTCCTACTTAACGCCACCATCCGGCCCATCCATAAGGGAGCGAGAGCCATTTAGTCAAACGGGCTTTCAATTCTTAAAAAAAGAGGGGAAATTAAGTTTAAGATATTCTATTTTGACTTACTGAGTTATTAACAGGGTGTCTGATAGACACACCTCTCCATTACTAACACCAAGGATTGATGCGACCTGACATCAACCCTAAAAACCATTAACCCGATTGTCAGCGCACCGGGGTAATTAGAAAGAGCTGAGACAAAGCGCCAGAATTGGCGTATACAATGTGATGAACACCAATTCTGGGTGGCTGCGGGCCGCTATTGTTAGGCTAGAAAGGCCCAATAACCATTAGACCTTCCCAGCCTGATAATATCAGCCCGCAGCTGTCTGCTTTACCTTTGCGGTTATATTAATAGGGAACATCACATAGTTTTGTTTAATTATTTATTAGTTTACACCAGGCTACACACACTTTTAGTTGCCACATGAAAGAAACTAAAAGGGTGCAAGTTTACAATAAATATAGAGGGGCTGAGATATTATATAGCAACAGGATATCCATTGATTCCATCTACCGTATTTTTTGGACTATAGGTCGGACCAGAAGATAAGCAGCACCTAGAGTGTAGATGAGGAAAATGGGGAGGAAAATAGGGAATAAAAGCATAAAGAAAAAAAATATTTTTTTTTTCATCATGCACTGATTTGAGGGGAGGGGGGGAAATCTGCTTCTGATGCTTATGGGTGTAATATCCTCCAATTCTATACCAAATTTTCCCCTGGGCCCCTTCCAGGTATATGTCCCACATTCTGGTATATATACCCTCTGCCATGTGCCCTAGTTAAACCCGATGTGCAAAATGAATATTCATGCTCCTAGCTCCCATGATCCCAGGCGTGGATAGCAGCAAATATGCATTTTCTTTAATACTAGAACACACGATTGATGCTGCAATAAGCAGGCACAATCACTTGTGCTAACTATTAAAAAGAACGAATATCCTCTGCTCCACACACCTATACACTCTTCCACCTTTTGGCACCGGCTTCAGTGCCGAGGGGTGGGCGAGGTTCTGTTCTATAATAAAATAAACACATTGTTAGCCTCACAACTGCGGGCACACACACAAACAGGAAACAGCAATCCAGTTACGCCACATTCGTAACACCAACTTTTCTAGCTGAGATCTGACAATTTTATATTTACTCAGATTGGGAAAAAGAGAATTTTTTTACGTACCGTAAATTCTTTTTTCTTTAATCATCAATGGAGACCCAGACAATGGGGTTTAGGGCACTGCCCTCCGGAGTCACAACTAGGTACTACAAGTTTGTAGACACCGCCTCCTCCGCTTTATAAACCCCTACCGCAGGGAACATCCTCAGTTTGGTCCATAAAGCTGCGAGGAGGAAATAAACCACACCCGAAACATCGGGAAGAATGCGTGCACAGACGGTTCAACAACCCGGCAAACACTGTCCCAACAGGGAACAGATCAACTGCAAAACATGCAAACGGAACAACTGGGTGGGTGCTGGGTCTCCCATTGATGATTAAAAGAAAAAAGAATTTAACGGTACGTAAACAAAATTCTCTTTTTTCTGGTCATCATAATGGGAGACCCAGACAATGGGGATGTCCTAAAGCAATACCCCAGGGCGGGAAGAGTTCCTCAACAAGACGGATAACACATGGTTCCCTTTAAAGGTGGGCAACCACCGCCTGGAGAACCTGCCTGCCCAAAACTTGCATCCGCAGAGGCATGGGCATGCACCATATAGTGCTTAGAGAAAGTGTGTAGGCTGGACCAAGTGCCGCCTGACAACACCTGTAGAGCAGACGCTCGATGTCGCAAGCCCAGGAGGCACCTACGGCTCTGGTAGAGTGAGCCTTCAATCCCACCGGGAGAGGCAAACCAGAAAGACCGGTAAGCCTCCTGAAATGGAAGCCTTAATCCATCTGGCCAAGGTTGACTTCGAAGCCGCGACCCCTTACAGCGACCTGTCGTAAGAACAAATAAGGAATCCGAACTCCTAAAGGAAGGCGTCCTGGAACACATAAATGGCGTATAGCTCTCACGAGAACCAGAGTATGGAGGTCGCGTTCCACCTGATGAACGGGAGCGGGGGCAAAATGATGGGAGAACAATTCTCCTGGTTCAGGTGAAAAGTTGAAACCACCTTCGGCAAGAATTTGGCCGGGGCGCAACACAACACCTTGTCTTGGTGAACCACCAAAAGGGTGACTTGCACGATAGTGCAGCCAATTCTGAGACCCTCCTCAGAGATGTAATCGCCACCAGAAAGGCCACTTTCTGGGACAGACGAGATAGAGAAACATCCCTCAGAGGCTCAAACGGCGGTTTTCTGTAATGCCGCCAGGCCCAATGTTAAGGTCCCAAGGGTCCAGAGGTCTCCTGTAGGGCGGAACCATCCCGAACACCCCCCTGCAGAAATTGACGGACCTTCGGGAGAGCGCCAATCGCCTGTCAAACAGCACAGAAAGTGCTGATACTTGACCTTTCAAAGAGCCAAGGATAATCCCAACTCCAAACCCGACTGTAGGAAGGCCAACAACGTCGGGATGGACAAGGGCCACGGGGGACCGTCCCCCAGAGCACACCAGGTAAAAAAGATTTTCCACGTCCTGTGGTACATCTTCCTGGAAACGGCTTCCTAGCCCGATTCATAGGTGCCACCACTGTAGGGGAGAAACCCCTGGATGTCAGCAGCCAGGCTCAAGAGCCATGCAGTCAATCTGAGGGCCTTGGAATTGATGGTGGAAGAATGGCCTTGCGCGAGTAAGTCTGCGCGATCTGGAAGAGCCCACCTGTGTCCGCCTGACAGTTGCCACAGGTCCGGATACCAGGACCTCCTGGGCCAATCCGAGCCACTAGAATGGCTACTCCTGCACTCCCGACTGATTTTCCACAGAACCCTGGGAATCAGAGCCAGAGGCGGGAACACATATGGCAGCTGGAAACTGGACCAACTCAGGATCGGGCATCCGCCCCCAGAGACTGAGGATCCCCGGATTCTCGCCATGTATTGCGGCACCTGATGATTGAGCCGCGAGGCATCAGATCCACGTCCGAGTGCCCCATCTGCCGCAGATGTCCCGGAAGACGTCTGGATGTAGAGACCACTCTCCCGGCGTCCATCCCTGCCGGCTCAGGTAGTCGGCCTCCCATTTCTCGACCCCTGGGATGTTGAACTGCGGAGATCAGGCAGTCGTTTTCCTTCTACCCACGACAGAATTGCGGTGGACTTCGGCGAGGGCCTGAGCCTTCTGTCCCTCCCTGATGATTTATGTAGGCGACGGCCGTCGCATTGTCGGACTGTACCCGAATGGGCTGTCCTGTCAGAATTTCTGAAACGCCAGGAGCGCCAATAGACCGCCTGATCTCCAGTACGTTGATCTGCAACGTCGACTCCGACTGAGTCCAGAGGCCTTGAGCCATGTGTGTAAGAACACCGCCCCCAGCCCTTCAGACTGGCGTCGGTGGTCACCACTAACCAATGGCGGTTTGAGAAATGACCGGCCCCTGTGACAAGTACGTGGCTGGAGCCACCACACTGCAGGGAGTCCCTGGTCGGTTGTGACAGCGCCACAACCGTTCAGAGAGATCGCCCTCTTGTCCCATCGGCGAAGAATCTCCAGCTGGAGAGAACGGAGACGAAACTGTGCAAAGGGCACCGCCTCTATCGCCGCTACCATGCGTCCCACCAGTCTCATCAACGCCCGAAGGGATGAGTGAGGTGACAGGAGAACATTCTGTACTCCTGAGTGGATCGCCAGCTGCTTGCTTGAGGTAGAGACACCAGGGCCGAGTCCGTGTGGAAGTCCATGCCCAGATATGTCAATGACTTGGGTCGGAACCAGGGTCGACTTCTGAGTATTGAGAAGCCACCCGAACTGTTCCAGAGACCTCATGGTCACCTCCAGGCTCACCCGACAAAGGTCTTCCGATGGCGCCCTGACCAATAGGTCGTCCAGATAGGGTATGAGGGGCGTGACCCTCACATGCGGGGAGAGCCATCATAGAGGCCATCACCTTCGTGAACACCCGGGTGCTGAGGCCAACCCGAAGGGTAGGGCCACAAATTGGAAGTGTTCGTCCCCCACTGCGAATCGTAACCAGCGCTGATGAGCCGGTGCAATGGGACGTGAAGGTAAGCGTCCCTGATATCGATGGACGCTAGGAAGTCTCCCTGCGACACAGCCGCGATAACGGAGCGTAGGGATTCCATGCGGAACTTCCCAAAACCAACACTGACGGTTGAACAATTTGAGGTCCAGGACCGGTCGAAAGGAGCCGTCCTTTTTCGGGACAATAAAGAGGTTGGAGTAAAAACCCCTGAACCTCTCTGCCGTGGGCACTGGGACCACTACTTCCGTCTCTGCGGAGTCCCTCCAACACCAGGTGAAAAAGCCTGAGCCTTTTCTGGGGATGGAACAGACCGATGAAATCGGGATAACGGTTTTGATGTCAGCTCTATCCTGTAAACCTCGCGAGACTACGTCCTCGAACCCACTGATCTTGAACGTGAAGTAGCCACCTGTCCTGGAATCGAGACAGGCGCCCCCCCACCTGTGGGAGGCAGGATGAGAGAGCGAGTCATGTCGAGGCGGGCTTGGGGGTGGCAGCTGCTGCCCCCGCCGGCTTCTTCTGACGACTCTTGGAGTGCCACTGAGTAGCTGGCTTGCCCCTCGGTCCCGCCGAGCGGACGTCGTGGATGACTGCGAGCTGGAGCGAAAGGACCACTGTTTAGGGTTCCTTTTAACGGTTATACCGTGGCTTAGGCTATTCTGCGGTATCTTAGACTCAGCAGAATCCTTTTATCACTTGTCCAGCTCGGTGCCAAAAAGCCTGTCACCGGCGAATGGAAGATTCTGCAAAATCTTCTTAGATGTGGCATCTGAGTCCCAAAGACGTAGCCACAACAACCTGCGGATCGCTATCGCATTGGCCGAAGCCACAGCTGAGCGAGTGGCAGTTTCCAAAGATGCCGTCCTGGCATAGTCCGCATAGGCCCTTGCTCTCTCGGTAAGCGCCAGGACCTCTGGACTGGATCTTGCCAGGTCCGTGATACCATCCAAGCAGTAGTAATCGCTTGTAAGGTCCAACCGTGGCAAAATTAGGGGCAAATGAAGACCCCACAGCCTCATAGGAAGACTTGGCGAGTTGCTCGACCTGTCTATCAGTCGCATCCTTCAATGAGGAGCTATCAGAGGCAGAAAACAGGGAGCGTGCAGCAATTCTAGTCATGGAAGCGTCCACCTTTGGAGACTGCGACCATTCCTAAGCACCTCCTGGGAGAAGGGGAAGCGATTGTCCTTAGGTTTGCGGACATAACGCCGCCCAGGATGTAACCTGGTGCTCTAACCACCCTTCCAAAATTAGTGTGGTCCATGAAAGAGCCACTTGTTCCTAGCCTCTGGCCGCAGCCATTGATAGACCTCCTTCGGGTGCACGATAACCTCTTCAGGGGGAGTCACGAGACGTAAGGTCTCATTGATGGAGGACACCAGATCCTCCACCCCATCTGGAGGTTCAGACACAGACCCGAGAGTAGACCCCCCCATCATCTTCCTCACCATCAGAGGAACGCTCCTCCTCAGAGAGAGCCTGGAGCTCGGGTGACTCCTCACGACGAGCTCGCTTAAGGGGTCTCCCAGTAGAAGAGGGAGACACCCGGGGGTAACTGGAAGGAGTAGCTGGGTTTTCCAGTCTCCTATGAAGTGCCTCCAGTGTACTGCGACATGGAGGACATCTGGGACAGCAGGGATTTCATTGATCCTATTCTGCGTTTCCCATGGTCCTGGGATCACCTGAACCTCAGGGTACAGCACCGGAGCCTGCGCCTCAGCAGTGCCAGTCCGGGCTTCTGGCGTCCGCAGTTATTGCAGGACCCCTCCACCAGTGTACCATTGCATGTAGTACAGGTAATGGTGGCATCCGCCGCCTTAGCAGCAAGCTTCCTAACTGAGGACATAGCCACAGTAGGGGATGTATAAGCCAAGTCGTACAGACAAAACAAACCGGGAATCCCGGTGGCTTACCGACCGCAGTAAAGCGGTGGGAGGAAGTGGTGTTGTGTGACCTCCGCGAGTTCCGGTCTCCCCTCTGAATGTGCAGACACGCGCTGCCGTAGATCCCAGCCGGGAAGTGAGGGAGAAGATGGCCGCCGCCAGTAAAGTCGTGGGCGGCGCCGAGAACACGCGGTGAAGCACACACACACGCCCCCCCCCGGTGACGTCACCGCAAGGGTTGCCTCCTCTCCTCCAGGCAGCCTCATAATGGAGGTGCTGGAGCCCGCAGCGCGGAAATAGTTGTAAAACACAGTACACACACACGGACTGCAATTACATCCAAAGATCAGCAGTCTACGGCCTCAGCCCCTGTGACACACAGGGCGGTCAGCCAGGGTGCCCCCAGCACAGGGTACAACCTCCAGATCCGCGGACCCGAGGTAACGCGCGGTCGAGTGTCAGGACACATAAAGTGACAGACACTACCCCCAGGCACACAGGAGACACAGAGTGCCTCAGTGCCGGTCCGGTCTGTAAGCACCATTTAGGGAGCCTCGGACGGGGGTTCAGCCCAGTCCGGAGTGTAAGCACCATTTAGGGAGACCTCGGACTGGGCTGGCTCCAGTCCGGTCTGTAAGCACCATTTAGGGAGGCCTCGGAACGGAGCGGAGCTGTGCAAGGCTCCCATCTCCCACTCTCCAGAGCCCCCCAGAGAGGGATGGAAAGGAGCGCGACAGCGTACCGGGGAGAACACAAAGTGTCCAGGCTCTAGGCCCTCCGGGTACCTCCACCTGCGTGTGCCACAAGGGTGAGCGGGGAGGCTGTCGCAGGTCCCGACCAGGACCATATTACCTTGTCTTCAGACGCCATCACGTAAGTAGTGAGAATGCAGTGAAGTGCAAGCAAAGCGTGATCCTCCGAGCACACTAAGTTTAAAACTGAGGATGTTCCCTGCGGTAGGGGTTTATAAGCGAGGAGGCGGTGTCTACAAACTTGTAGTACCTAGTGTGACCTCCGGAGGGCAGTGCCCTAAACCCCATTGTCTGGGTCTCCCATTATGATGACCAGAAAATCTGCAATTGCTCATGCATGGACCAGGTCATGACTAATTTCTGCTGAAAAATCCAAATAAAATAAGCTGAACTCTGAACACCTCATTATCAAATTGGAGGCCTCTCCAATCCCGAAATATGGCTCCATATAACACAGACCCTCCCCCAAAAAACAAATGCTACAAAAATAAACTCAATGTCCCATCACCTCTAAACATCTACACTTAGACAGCATTCACACATCCATTCTACACAGTATTTTATCCAACTGACAACATCCACTTAATAACAGATTTCATGTGTCTGAGGGTGAGACTCACAGGAGGTTTCAATCCTCATACATTTTGCAAATGAGACTCAACCATTAAAGTCTATAGGAATCCAAATAAGAAAGAATACACACTTTGTACTTCAGTTTTCATTCCATATATTTTATCTGTTTTAAACCCAGAACTAGGATAAGGACTTGTAGTGAGGTCATGACCATGTGACCTTAATGGGGGGGGAAAGAAGCCTACAGATACTTTACATTCACATGGTCATGACATCACCACGGGTCCTTAACCCAGTTCTGCAATACTGCAGCAATAGCAATATATTAAAATGCAGGGGGGGGGGGTGACGAAATTCAAGAATATCATGGCTGAACTTGGGTGACAGTGAGTGAACCAAACAAAAGTGCCTCCATATAACTGAAGGACAAGCTGTGTGGTGTACACTCACCTCAGCACAAAGTCGAAGATAAACACGTGAAAAGGAGATTTTTATGTTCTCACCGTAAAATCCTTTTCTCTCAGCCTCTAATTGGGGGACACATTACCATGGGTGTTATGCTGCTGTCCACTAGGAGGCGACACTGAGTATATTCTGAAAAAAGAAAAGATGCGGCTCCTCCCCTGCAGCACACACACCCCGGCTGGCTCCAGCCTCACCAGTTTTGTGACTAAAGCAGTAGGAGAGCCAAATAACACATATAGATACGTTAACTCCAACTGCAAGGAACTCTGAACTTAGATAAGATAACCTGCCTGAAATAGGCAACAGGAGGGTGCTGTGTCCCCCAATTAGAGGCTAAGAGAAAAGGATTTTACGGTGAGTACACAAAAATCTCCTTTTCTCCTTCGCCTCATTGGGGACACAAGACCATGGGCACCAAAAGCAGTCCCTGGGTGGGTACACAGCCTTATCATGGCGGTCTACAGGAGGGCAACCACAGCCGCAGAACACGCCTGCCCAGACTTGCGTCTGCTGAGGACTGGACATGTACCTTGTAATGTTTAGTGAACATGTGAAGGCTGGACCAGGTGGCAGCCTTGGACACCTGTTCGGCAGAAGCCTGGTGCCCGGATGGCCCAGGAAGCAACTACCACACGAGTAGAATGCGCATGCAGCCCACTTGGGATGGACTGATTCTTGATTGGTAGGCTTCAGTGATCGTTGTCCTGATCCATCTGGCAAGAGTAGCCTTGGACGCAGACGGCCCCTTACAGTGACCCTCCGGAAGAATGAACAGAGTCCGATTTTTGAAAAGCCACCGTTCGGGATATGTAAAGGCGGAGGGCCCGAACCAGATCCAGCGCCCTTTCCACATGATAAACTGGCATTGGACAAAATTAAGTCAGAGCTATGTCCTCATTCAGGTGGAAAAAGGAAACCACTTGGGAAGGAAGGATGGAACCGGACGCAGGACTACCTTGTCCTGGTGAAAAGAGAGGAAAGGGGCTTGCAGGATAGAGCAGCAAGTTCCGACACGCGGCGGATATACATAACCGCGACAAGAAACACCACCTTCTGGGACAAAAGACAAAGGGAAATGTCCTTAAGGAGGCTCAAAGGGAGGCCTCTGTAGGGCGTCCAGAACCAGATTTGAATCCAATGTTTCTAAGGGCCTTCTGTAGGGAGGGGGAACAAGACGGGCAACCCCCTGAATGAAGGTCCTGACTTGCGATTTGTTTGCTAGTCTGCGCTGAAAAAGAACAGACAATGCTGAGACCTGTCCCTTTAAGGCTCCTAAGTAGAGGCTGGAGTCAAGACCGGACTGAAGGAATCCTAAAATAGCGGGCAGAGAAAAACAGAGCGGTGGAAGATTTTGGTACCTACAACCAGGAGAAAAAAAGCTTCCAGGTGTGATGGTAAATGCAGGCAGAAGCTGGCTTCCTTGCCCTAAATCATGGTGTTAACACCTGGAGAAAACCGGCCTGGGTTAACACCCAAGTTTCAACAGCACGCCGTCAAACTCAGGGCCCGAACGAGTTCGGTGGTGGATTGGACCCTGGGACAGAAGGTCCGACGGTCTGGTAGATGCCAGGGGGAGTCAGCGAGTAGACGAACCAAGTCGGCGTACCAGGCGCATCTTGGCCATCTGGTGCAATGAGAATGACCGGAACGCCCTCAAACTTGATCATCTTCACTACCCTGGGTATCAGGGGCAGAGGGGAAAAGATGTAGCAGAGACGGAACTAAGTCCAGTACTACACCATGCATCCGCTCCCTCTGCTTGTGGTCGTGGCATCTGGCCATGATCTGGGCACCTTGTTGTTCAGGCTGTTGAGGCCATCAAGTCTCAATCCGTTGTTCCCCACCGCAGGCATGTTTGTTGGAAGACCTCGGGGTGCAGAGCTCACCCTCCTGAGGCGATGCTTTGGCGACTGAGAAAATCCGCCGCCCAATTGTCCACGCCAAGTATGTAAACTGCTGAAATCACGGACCGCGTGGATTCCACCCATTCGAGTATTGGAACGAACTTCATGCATCGCTGTCTTGCTGCGCGTCCCGCCCTGGGTGGGTGACATATGCCACCGCCGTGGCAGTGTCTGCCTGGACTTGTATGTGGCGACCCGCCACAGATGGTGGAAGTCCTGCAGGGCCAGAAAAAGGGCACTGATCTCCAACAAGTTGATGGACCACCTGCCCTGAGTCGTGTGATGGCGATAAATTGATCCCCAACCTATCAGACTGGCGATGTGGTGAGGACGTCCCAGTTCACTGGTAGAAAGGACCTCCCTCTTTGAAGAGAGGCAGGGCGGAGCCACCAATGGAGAGATTGATTAAACCGATGGAGACAGCCGCAAGGTTCTGTCTAGAATACAGGATTCCTGTCCCAGTGTGAGAGGAGAGCGAGCTGTAGGATCTGAGATTGAGCTGAGCAAATGGGACCGCCTCCATTGCTGCTACCATCTTCCCCAGTACCCTCATTCCGAAACAAAAGGAATTGGCCGGGGACGGAGAAGAGTCTGTACACCCTGGCGCGAGACGAGGGCTTTTTCTCGCGGAAGCAGTACAAGTCCTCGAGAGGGTTGAAGACCATCCCTAAAAAGTGGGGTCTGACTCGGGATTGGTGAAGACTTGGAGGTTATCAAAAAAAAAAGGGAAAGGCGGCCGTGACTGCCGTGAGCATGACTGGGGGGGGTCCCGTCTCTCCTTGGGGGGATTGGTTATTGGATTGAGACGGGAGAATGTCGACGTACCAAAGGAGTTATGAAATGACCGAGGGTCGACCTTGGGTAGGGGGAAGGTGTAGCGGGATTCCATGGTCCTACGGTTGCCAAACCATTTGTCAGGTCGGGCCCTGGGGTTTGGTTAGGACTTCCTGGAATTCAAGTTGGTCAGAAAAGAATATATGTGGGCACTTTGCCCGCTTGAAGGACAACCGAGGGCTCCAGTGTATCACATGGGGGACTACCCCACGTTAAGAGTCTGATTAACAGCCGTTTATCAGATCCTGAAACCATAGACTGGGTGTCAGGGTTGTCCAGATCAAGGGACATATCGTGCTCTGGTCCGAGTCGTAAGGACCCTGAGAAGAAGGGGAGCCTGGTTCTTGCTCCTGGGATGGAGAGCCATGGGAGCTCCCCAGGGGGAGGAGGACGACTCCTGTGGGATCTTCTACGGGTAGGAACCTGAGGCGAAGAAAGGACTCGTGTATTGCCCCTGGATAAAGTATACTGGATTTCTGTATTATCCTCTCGTGGCTCGAGGAGCCCAGAGGGGCCGGGTGTGGGACGGGCTTGCAGAGTTTGGATGAGAGTCGGGGTCAGTCTTTCCATAGAGCGATCATAGATTGAGTCAGAAATACAGCCGATCCTGGTGTGGTGCGGAGACTACTAGCTGCGGCAGAAGCAATGGGTCAGGGGTTACCTCGGGTGCTGAGGCCGCCGAAATGGTGGGCTCACGAGTAGGATTTGGTCTCAGACCTGGCAGAGAAGGGGGGCTGGGGGGTTGTGTGACCACTGGGCGGTTGTGCCTTGCAGGTGGCACATCAGGCATAAAAGGTTGCCATTTTAGGGACCTTCTTGTTACCTCTAGAGCTTTGCATGATTGTAGTACCATTGCTGGTATTGTCCCTGTAAAAGTGTGTGCAGGGTATTTTATATGTGCTGCCTGGGGCAATCTACTGCAGCTTAAAGAGCAGAGTATAGGCAAAGCAGCACTGCTGCCTGAAAACAATGGAGGGCTGCACCGTAGAAAAAAAAAGGGATGAGCACTAGCAGAGACTGCTGTGCTCCTTACCGCCCCTAGGGACCGCAGTGCGTAAAGAACCGGGTCATGGGCCCCCTGGAAAGCTGAGCGGCGATCTCCATGATGCTGGAGCTGGGGGGCAGTCAAGAGGCAAGCAAAAAAAGAGAATTTTGTTTACTTACCGTAAATTCTTTTCTTCTAGCTCCCAATTGGGAGACCCAGACATTGGGTGTATAGCTTCCACCTCCGGAGGACACACAAAGTATTACACTAAAAACAAGAAGTGTAACTCCTCCCCTACTGCCTATACACCCCCTCTAGGGGGAATCCCATCAGTTCGGTGCACAAGCAGGAAGGAGGATAAAACCCACACCAAACCAAAAGGTCCGGGTAAACATGTCGGCCAACAGGGCCGAAAGAGCGACATGTACAACACCAGTCACTCAATAAAAGAACAACGCCCAAAGGGCCAACAGGGTGGTGCTGGTCTCCCAATTAGGAGCTAGAAGAAAAAGAATTTACGGTAAATAAACAAAATTCTCTTTTCTTTTTCGCTCCATTGGAAGACCCAGACATTGGGATTGTCCAAAAGCTATCCCTGGGTGGGAAGAGACCCAAGCAAGACAGTAACCTCAAATGTGAGCGAGCCGCCGCCTGAAGGATTCCGTCTGCCCACATAGCGTCAGCCAAGCATACGCATGAATCGGATTAGTGTTTTGTAAAGGTGTGTAGGCTAGACCAAGTGGCTGGCTGACACACCTGTTGTCCGTGGCCTGATAACGTAGGGCCCACGAGGCACCCACAGCTCTCGTGGAATGTGCTTAATCCCAGCAGGTAAAGGTGTACCAGAGAGAAGGTAGGCTTCCTGAATGGGAGCCTTGATCCCACCGAGCCAAGAGGACTTGGAAGCCTGGGTTCCTTTCTTCTCGCCTGTCGCGAGAACGAACAGGGCATCCGAGCGGCGAAAAGCAGCGTGCGGGAACCTAAAACCTGACAGCCCTGACCAGGTCCAGAGTATGGAGAGACTTCTCATACTGGTGAACAGGATTAGGACAAAGACGGCAGGACATGTCTTGATTCAAGTGGAAAGGAAAAGCACCTTCGGTAGAAACTCCGCCACAGGTCGGAGTACTACTTTATCCTGGTGAACTACAGGAAAGGGATTTGTAGGACAGAGCTGCCAGCTCCGAAACTCTTCGCAAAGACGTAATAGCCACAAGAAAAGCAACTTTCTGAGAAAGTCTAGAGAGAGACACTTCTCTCAATGGTTCGAAAGGCTGCTTCTGTAAGGCCGCGAGAACCAATTAAGGTCCAGGGGTCCATAGGACGTCTGTAGGGGGGAACAAAAGTGATTTGCCCCCTGTTCAAACGTTTTGACCTGAGGCAGGTTAGCCAGACTTTTGTTGAAAAGCACAGACAGAGTGGAGATCTGGCCCTTTAGGGAACTGAGAGCCAAACCCTTGGTCAACCCGGAAATTGAAGAAAGGTAAGCAGGTTAGAAGAGAGAAAGGCCAGGGAGACTTTCTGTTGAGACGACACCAAGAAAAGAAAATCTTCCAGACCCTACGGTAAATCTTTGCCGAGGCAGGTTTCCTGGCTTGTCTCATGGTTGCGGCGACTTCAGAAGAAAAGCCACAAGATGTCAGCAACCAGTCTTCAAGTGCCACAAAGTCAGGCTGAGGGCCGCTGAATTGTGGTGGAAGAACGGCCCTTGAGACAGAAGGTCTGGCCGGAGAGGGAGCCTCCACGGATTCCCCATCGAGAGCTGCAACAGGTCCGGATACCAGGCCCTCCTGGGCCAGTCTGGGGCGATGAGCAGGGCTTGACGACATTCCATCCTGAGTTTCCAATGAACCCTGGGTAATAGAGGAATTGGAGGAAACACGTAGGGAAGGCGAAACCTGGACCAATCCTGGACCAGAGCGTCCGCCGCCACAACCTTGCTGTCCCGAGAGCGAGACATGAACAGCGGGACCTGGTGGTTCAACCGAAAGGCCATGAGGTCCACGTCTGGAGTGCCCCATCTGTCGCAGATGTGACGAAAGACATCTGGGTGGAGAGCCCATTCTCCTGCGTCCATACCTTGCCGACTTAGTCGGCCTCCCAATTGTCCACTCCGGGAATATGTACTGCTGAGATGGACGAGTCGTTGTCCTCGACCCACTGTAGGATACGGTGGACCTCCGCAAGCGCCTGAGGACTGCGAGTGCCTCCCTGGTGGTTGATGTAAGCGACCGCAGTGGCGTTGTCGGATTGTATCCGAATCGGATTCCCCGCCAGGACTCTCTGAAAAGCCAAATAAATGGCCCGAATCTCCAGAACGTTGATCTGAAGGGAGGATTCCCGCTTCGTCCAGGTGCCTTGCACCCGGTGGTGAAGAAAAACGGTGCCCCAGCCTAGGAGACTGGCGTCCGTGGTCACTACCAACCAAGAGGGGGGCAGAAAGGATCTGCCCCGAGAGAGGGAGGTGGGAAGCAGCCACCAACGAAGAGACTCCTCCGTGTCCGACAACAGAGGGATGTGCTGGTCGAGGGAGGAGGACCTCTTGTTCCATCCGCGCAAGATCTGCAATTGCAGCAGACGGAGATGGAATTGCGCAAATGGCACTGCTTCTATGGTCGCCACCATCTTTCCTAGAACGTGCATCAGACGCCTGATGGATACCGAGTCTGACTGCATGAGAGACTGGACCTCCTCCTGAATCGAGATCTGTTTGTCGACAGGCAGGATGATCAGAGCAGGGGCAGTACGAAACTCCATGCCCAGATAAGTTATGGACTGAGCAGGCAGAAGAACAGACTTGGGTACGTTGATCAACCACCCGAAGTGCTGCAGCGTGTCTAGAGTAACTGAGAGACTCAGCTAACACTGCTCCGCAGAGGGGGCTCTGACCAGGAGGTTGTCCAAGTACGGAGTCACTGCATGGCCCTGAGAATGCAGAACCGCCACCATCACCTTGGTGAAGACCTTCGGTGCGGAGGCAAGGCCGAAGGCAGAGCCACGAACTGAAAGTGCTCCTCTCCTACCACGAACCTCAGCCATCGTTGATGTGCCGGAGTAATGGGGACATGAAGAAGGCGTCCTTGACATCCACTGAGGCTAGGAAGTCCCCCTGAGATAGGGACGCGATCACAGACCGCAGAGATTCCAAGCGGAATGACCTGACCTTCACGTGCCGGTTGAAAAGTTTGAGATCCAAAACCGGTCTTACCGAGTCGTCCTTCTTGGGGACCGTGAAGAGGTTCGAGTAGAACCCCCGGAAGCGTTCCCGCGAGGGAACCTGGGTCACCACCCAGTCTCGTCTCAAGGCGTCCAGCGCCTGACGAAAGGCCGAGGCCCTTGTCGGCGGGGGGCGAAGAGAGACAGAAACGAGTCGGAGGGCGCGAGGTCAGCTCTATTCTGTAGCCGTGCGAGATGACGTCCACTACCCATTGGTCTTGGGTCTGGCAGCGCCAGATGTCTCCAAAGTGGGAGAGCCTGCCACCGACCAAGGATGCTGCTGGGAGAGGCGGCGAGTCATGAAGAGGCAGCCTTGGCAGCTGTGGCGCTGCCTGGCTTCTTTTGTTAATTTTTGGACCTCCACGTCCGGCCTGACTTCTGATCCCTGTCCGTACGGGAGGAGGAGGACGTCTTTGAGGAGGGACGAAAGGCACGAAACTTGGCGTGCATCTGACGCGGACCAGACTTCTGTACCTTAGTTTGAGGCAAAGAAGTTGACTTGCCACCTGTGGATTCCTTGATGATGTCGTCCAATTGTTCGCCAAAGAGCCTGTTTCCCGCGAACGGGAGGCCTTGTAGAAACTTCTTGGACGTGGCATCAGCCTTCCAGTCACAGCATTCTGCGGGCTGCGACAGTGTTAGCCGAAGCCACTGCAGTACGGCTGGCGGATTCCATGACGGCTGATCTGGCGTAGTCAGTAAAAGCAGAAGCTTGAGAAGTAAGGGTAGTCACCTCAGGAATATCCTGAGCTACCACATTCAGTTCTGCCAAGCAGGTAGGAACAGCCTGCAGAGCCCAGACTGCGGCGAAAGCCGGGCAAACGAGGCTCCTGTAGCTTCATAGATTGACTTCTGCAGAAGTTCAATCTGTCGGTCAGTGGGGTCCTTAAGAGAGGAGTCATCTGCAACCGACATGACAGTATTGGCCGACAACCTGGAGACCGGGGGGTCTACCTTAGGAGAAGCCGACCAACTCTTTACAACGTCAGGGGGAAAAGGATATCCTTCTGTTTCCTGGAAAAGCGTTTGTCAGGACAAGCTCTGGGGGTCTGAACCGTTGATCTAAAGTTTGAATGATCAAAGAAAGAGCCCCGGGGTCTGGATGGAGGAAGGAACTGATACAGTTCCTCTGAGAGCGAAGTGTCCACCGTGGGAGGGGGAGCAGTTAGGTCCAATACCGTATTAATGGAGGACACTAAGTCATCCACCAAGGAATCCTCCTCTGAGGTCTCGTCCGAGGGCCTCACTCCTGACCATCAGCCCCATCAATCTGAGAACCCTCAGCATGAGACTCCGTGTGAAGAGAGGAGGCAGGAGAGAGTGCGCTACGTGGCCGTTTAGGGGGCCGAGGAGAGGGAGCTACGTCTGAGACCCCTGTATTGTCTCCAGAGTCCAAACCCCCAGTAGGGGACGACTCGCTGTGGCGCCTGCGGCGTGAGGCAGAGGGACCGGGGGCACTTTCCCGGTGACAAGCCTGTTAAGACTCCTGCAAGACCCTGGTCAGAGCCGTCATGGACTGGGCAAGACTCTGAAAAGGTCCTAGTGAAAGCTACAGTCCAAGGAGGGACAGCCTGGTCCCCCTGGCTAGGGAAGGCTCTGATGTAGCAGATCTGGGGGAAGCCCCCTGTGCCTCCACAGATTCATGTAAAGAGCAGGCAGAGCAATAGGGTAAATAGACCCAGCAGGCAGGGCAATCTTACAAGCAGTGCAAGAAGAATAAAATGTCTGCACCTTAGGGGCTTTGCTCCTGTGGAAGACATGTCGCCCTTAGAATTAATCCTCCAAGAGGGAAAAAAAAACTAGAGGGTGGAATAGGAGAAGGAAGGCACCAACAGGAGACCTGTGGTGACTTAACAGACCGATAAGGGAGTGTGTGTGTGCCCTCCGGATGCTCCGCTCTGTACTAGCAGCCGCAGAGTGCAGGGAGAAACGCTGGGAGATGTGACCAGCAGTCTCCAGCCCCTACATAAGATGGCCGCCGGAGCCGAGCGATGGGGCGTGGCCTAGCGGCCCGGGGAATCCGGAGGGCTACTCCCCTTCCCCAGCCAGGCTATGATGCAAGCCATGGCTGGGAGCGGCCGAGCTCAAAGACCGCCCCCAAAGGCGGCCGGGCCTGCCTCCACTGGAGCCCAGGCTTATGGAGCAAAAAAAAAAAAAGGCCGAAATGAAGCCGGGGCCTAAATTTAGACTGCCGGCCCGCGCTCGGGAGCACCCGAGCGCGGTAGTACCATGTCACCCCGGGAAACCCGCGTTGCTGCTGTAACAGGCCGCTAGGGACCGGGGGAAGGCCACCAGGGCCCCCTAGAGCATGAGCAGGGCTGCCCACACATAATAGAGCCCAAAGCTGGATGGGCATAAGGGCCAGGTTGAGTGCAGAGTGTGCCTCCTTCAACACAAAGCTAAGAACTGATGGGATTCCTCCTAGAGGGGGTGTATAGGCAGTAGGGGAGGAGTTACACTTCTTGTTTTTAGTGTAATACTTTGTGTGTCCTCCGGAGGCGGAAGCTATACACCCAATGTCTGGGTCTCCCAATGGAGCGAAAAAGAAAAGGCGCGCATTTCGGGACTTGATATGGGGAAAGAGACAACCCAGGATACGACTGGAGACGTTGCAGAGGCCAAAAGATGAGGGCGGGTTGGCACTGCCCCACCCTGGGATTTTCTATCTTGCAGCGCAGTGTCAGCACTTGCGGGGTTGGGCATGTGTAGCGGACCATACTTCAATTAGGAGAGTCTTGGAGGACAAGACGGGTAGATCCCCTCTGGTGGATGGACTCGAGGATGGGTCAATGGGAGTTTTGTGAAAGAGATATCCAACTCTTGACCTTACTCACAAACTCTGGGAACGTATTAAACAACTGAGAAGAGTGACGGGCATGACGAAATATACACCGTATGGAACAACGGGAGATTTCCGGGCTTGAAATCTATGAGAGAACTGCGGAAGTGGATGCGGGGAGGTATTCTCTATGTACACCAATTATTGGATAGACGAGCTGAAATCCTTTCAACAGTTGAGATTGGAGTTTGGCCTGTCCGACAAGGAATGGTATCACTATCTGAGGGTCCGACATGCGTTTAAAGCACAGGCATTGGGAGGACTCTCTGTATCCACTCTGATATTGTTCTCGATTATATCTGTCACGACGGGATGACGAGAGGAGTGATCTCCTGCATATATAGGGATTTACTTCATACATTTCTCCTTTCATTTCCTATTAAGTCCCGTCTGAAGTGGGAAGAGGATGTGGGCTCCATATCTGATGACCAATGGACCAGAATTATGGAATATATACCTAAACTATCTATATGTGAATCATCTAGATTGTCGCAATTATATGTGTTACATAGAGTATATAGATCGCCAGTGATAATGCACCGAGCGAGATTGAGAAATGACTCGGAATGCCCGAGATGCAGGGGGAGGGAGCCGGAATTTACCACATGATGTGGTCCTGCCCACGACTGTTCTCATATTGGACCAGTTATCAATAGAGGGAGCATTCGGGTGTGTGATTCCAAGGGATCCTATTGTCTGTCTGCTGGGATATGTGGATGAGGTGGCGATTGACAATGCACTAAAGGTGGTCGTCGCGAGATTATTATTTGTGGCAAGGAAATTGTTAGCGAGACATTGTTTCCTTTTTCAGAATATACTCAGTGTCGCCTCCTAGTAGACAGCAGCATAACACCCATGGTCCTGTGTCCCTCATTGAGGTGAAGGAGAAATTTTCTTTGTCGAAAACCAAGTTAGTGTAGCACATTACATCATTTAAAAACACATTGGGGACAGTTTAATATCACAAAACGACATGACAGGTTCCTTTTAAAAGGTATTTTGGGCCGGAAAAAGAGCTGCAGGAAAATCTGCCTTCAAAGTTTTTGCAGGGGCATAGTCATTGCTCAGGATGGCCCCTCAGAGAGGGCAGTGCTCAGATCGATAGTCAAGCTCTTGCAATGTAATCAAGAGCTTAATGCACACACACCTCCCATCATGAAGAGACGACAATGGGTAATGACGACACCTGCGCATAGTCTTGGGTAGGGGGATGAAAGTCAGAAGCAAGAGCGACTTTACAGTCAAAGACCAGAGGCCATAAGCAAGCACGTAAACTACAAACAAATGCTGATTTTCTCTAAAACATACAAATTAAATTCTACAATCAAGGTAAGGATATCAGCATTAAAATTATTTCACACACGCCATAAGCTAAGAGTGTAATTCTGATGACTTCAGATCAGTTACTCGAGTGCTGGCTGTAGAACACAGCCTGCACCCGTGCAGTATTGAGTTGGCTACACTAAAAATACGACTGATGTTTCCAAAGGGTAAACCTTTTAATTTTTTTAATACATTAAGCAGAGATAGGAAAAGCAATCATACTCACTGCTCCACTGACACAGGCTCCTTGGCTGCTTCAGCCAATTCTTTCTGTAGTCGGGCCTGCCTCCTCCTGAAAGTTGTAAAAAGTATTCAGTGTACATCTTTGGATCATACAAGGGTAAATCAATAATGCAACTAAATAAATTCCTTCTCAGACTTCCTACATAGAACATTTTTAAGTTAATGTTAACCTTAATATTACCACCTTATGGTGATGGTATACTGTTACAATACATCATTGCCCTGGGACAGCCATGTGCCCAGCTGCCCAGTGTGCAGAGAAAAACAGCGAGGAAAACTGTGCTGAATCAGTGCTGCAGCGTCATTCCCAGGATCATCAGATTCCCATGGATCATAATGTGATAGCATAGCCTAGAGATAAGCCATCACATTAGGATGTAGAAACACCCTGGCCTAGGCAATCATCTGCCATCAAAAAATGGAACACCTAGGAAAAAAAATATGTCTGCTTACTGCTAATTTCTTACAGAATTTCTTCCTTTTGGGAACACAGACAAACCCGTGAGACCCCGGAGACTAGTTAATTGCCTGTGTACCATTAGATTTAACCTTAGATAAAGAGCTAAACACAAAAGTTGGTATTTCCACCAGCACAGACTGATTAAGGCTTGTATTTTTCTGAAATTCAATCATCCTAAAACACAGTAAAGCCCCCGTCACACTAAGCGAGATCGCTGCTAAGTCACAAATTTGGTGACCCAACAACGACCTTCTGTTATCAGATCTTTTCCTTTCCTCCCCCCCTTAGTTTTTTTTTTTTCTCTCTCCTTCACTCTGTTTTCTTCTCTGGGGTTCATGCGATTAAAATAAATATATATATAAATATATGATTTATTCATGAAGTGTACATCGCATAGCCCAGCAAAGAAACTCTGTTGCATATACATACATAAATGTATGTGCAATAAACAGGTATATGATTAAGTTTTCCAAATTTGTTAATATAGATTTGAATAACCATACTTTTTATCCAGTTTACCATGTTATCCCTAGATTGGAACAACAAGGTTAACACTCCGACATCAATTAACAACTGAATGTGCACAGATGCAAAAGGTTTTTAATTTGTATATATGTATGTAATGTTTAATGTTACGACGTGCTAATGACTAAGGGGACCCGCTCATCGAAACGCGTCGCCCCCCTGCTGGGGATGTATCTTTGTACTTTGTACTTTTTAATCTGAATTAAAAGGACGATCCGCTTCGCTGGCGCTGGTTTATTTTCTCAATCCAACAGCGACCTCGCCAGCGATCTCGCTATGTTTGACACTTCTCACAGCAGGGGCCTGTTTGCTGCTATCGCTGGTCGTGTCAGAGTCGCCTGGACCATTTTTTTTGATCGTTTGGGTCCCACTGGCAACATGCATCGGTGTGTTTTGACAGGGACAACGACCTCAATACTACAGGTCTGAGAAACAGGGTCCCAACGACCTCCGTAACATTCCGGATCGTTGCTGCGTCGCTGGTGAGATCTCTGTTTGACATCTTACCAGCGATCCCAACAGTGACACACCAGCGATCCCTACTAGGTCGTATTGCTGTCGGGATCGCTGATGCGTCGCCAAGTGTGACGGTACCTTAAGAGAAGAGCAATGGCATGGGTGGTAGGGATAAGAGGTGATATCACTCCAGTAGTTCTGTTGTAATTGGCTAAAAATGAGCGAGTCTTACTTTGAGTCCTTCTCATTTTCAGCATTGAGCCGGTTGGCTTCCAGGGCTTTCTCAGCCATCCAGCGAGTCACCAGCTCCTGGTTATCCTCTGTCGTTTTCCGCAGCTTCTCTTCTAGGGCGTTGAAGGTGATCTGGAGAGCGTCGTACTCGTCCTTCAAAGTTTGGTTGATGCGCTCCAGATCTTGCAATTTATTCCGTAAATCCTGACACTCAGTCTGCAGTTCACTGATCGTGCGCTGATATTCCTCTATCCTGTAAGACAGTGAATGCCAACATTAAGATAATAACTGTGGGGAAAAACAGTGCACCAGATCATAGGGTGATCCCTTTATAAAAACATATTAGATCCAGGTAATCCGCATGCATGACTTTGGCATGTAGGCAGAACTACGGAGAAAGCTCAGTTATGGCTGCTGCCCTGTGGCTGGAGATGAACTCCAACAGGGGCGAAGGAAGAGACAACTCACGATTTTGGGCTGCACTACCAAAATGAAGATCCTAGATCCAATAATAAAGTGGTGGTTTACGTTTCACAACGCGTTGCCAGACTGGTGCATTTTAGAAGTGTAAAACAACAACTGTAGGTTTTTGCACTTGGAAAAAGGCACCAACCTTGTGTGGAAACATGTTGTGAAATAAAAACACCTTTATTATTGGATCAAGGATCTTCATTTCAGTAGTGCAGGCCAAAATCGTGAGTTGTCTTTTCCTTCAACTATTAATATGATTGGGTTACTCAGAGAATCCCTACTTTTATTTTCATAGTGGGAATCTGTCCCATCTTTTTCCTGCCCCTCCCTAACAAAAAACTAAACTTAAGGCTGCATTCACACTTCGCGGCAGCAACATGTAATCACAGCCCAAGAATTGTTCAAAAGTGGGACGATTCAAACAACAGTGGCATAAAAACAAGAAAACATAGCAGCACACCCCAGTACATACAATTATTAGCAAGAGATACTTCATTGATTACACACATTTTGCCTCTCTATCTGGGGTCCCACACTACTACTCCACTTTTGGGAAATTCTTATGGGAAACTAATTTTTTCCCCAGATTTCAGTACTAATGTGCATTTTCTAATGCGGTCAGTCTGGTAACTTGGTGCCCATTGCAGACATTAACATAGAGTACACTTTTCGTGCCTTTTAATGCTACCATACCTCTGCCTACTTGCCAACAAATTATCCTGCCTGACTATGGTTCTTACAACCTTTGATGTTTTAAATCCAAAGTATTGTAGGTTCTTCCTTTTAGCAGGCAGTGTTGCCCAGAACTGGCATAAAGCGACAATTGACCTTCAAGAAGGTAAGGGGCATATAAATTGTCAAAAAGATCAGAGGCTGTAGGGAAGAGGAATATAAGAGAACAAGAAGGGAGCACACAGAGGCAGTTACTCACGTTTCCTTGTTGGCCTGGATTTCTCTGTCCTTCTGCTGCATCTGATTGTTCAGTTCTATCACGGTCTGGGCGAGCTGAGGAGGGGGACATGGACATTTACTGACAGCGTGTGGAGAACAGATCGAAAACGACAACATGGAAACTCATTCTCCCTGCAGCTACACTGAACTATTACAGCCAACACAAGCCCATCCAGCACTTATTGAACTGACGGCCTGGAAACAGAACACCATTTATACATTGTGTAGCTCAAAGGCGACATATGATGAAAAGCCTTTTCTGTGCTGCACAGGCCATGACACAAACTAGCATATACTACAGCAAGTATTTTAAATGACAATACCAAGGAATAGTGACCCAAACGTGTTACAAAAAGCATTTACCAGCAGTCAGCCATTAATCCGAATACAATAAAGAAACCTCAAATTTTTCCTCGATACTGCACTATAGAGCTTTATTCCTGCAGCCCAAATAGATCCTTGGTGCCCCACACCTTTCTTCTGTACAAAAATAACAGTGACAATGACATGTCAGCTAGGACTTGTCTAGTGGAGCATTCCTTCTCAAACACTAGTCCTGCATGATAAACTACAATGTGTATGTGACAGACGTCCTCCCGACTAGCTGGCCGAGCGGGACACGGCATCAGTTTCCCTGGACATGTGAAGTCTGTTCCCGCCTCATTGGAGGATAACGCATGGAGGCACAGTGACACCGAGTGGGGAAGACGTCAATATATGCATTCTCTCATGCACGACTACTCTTGATGAAGGAACACCTTACCTGACTAGTCCTCACCAACAACATCACTGTTGCTTGCTATATACTGAAGTTGTTTTAGCACACGTTCAAGTACAGGCCTGGGACATGGAGGCCATTTTTGGGAGGCAGAAGAAAAAAAATCTCTAAAGTGGATTGGAGGTAGTTGGGGGGACCTAACTGGTTTCTTTTGAAAGGATTGTGGGTAAATTACAACTTCTCTATCCACACAATAGTGAATATTCACAAAGATTCCCAACACTAACTCAAAATCACTGGAATCGGGTCTGCCCCCACTTGAGTGTAGCAGTGGTTAAACGTACAGTATTGCTCCATCTAGATCTAAGTCTATTGACGCAGAACATGAGTTGTCCAGATAATGAAACATGGCAATTACCTCCCCTCGCTTTTTATGAAGATCAGTCAGCTCCTCCTGGTGCTTTATCCTCATCTGGCCCATGTCATGTATTAGAGCCTCATTTCGCATCCCATCTGGGCTTGGGCTAAAAGATAAACAATAGATCATATACATGAGGCCACTAATATAACGGCAGCAGAGCTGCATACCCCTTCAAGTTTTCCATTTTACAGCAGTCACCAGCCACTAAATGAGACAGTTGTGTCTTCCTATACAGCAGGTTGGTTGTCAGATGCTTTACAAAGAAATTCTGTGAAGGGAGCACAGGTCTACCACCCCTATGTCTTAACCATTAGTTGAGGGCCATGACCAACCACTTAGAGGTGGCATATCCTAGTAATATGCCATTATTTACTAAGGAGGGAATATTCCTTCAAGTTTGCCCCCATCCACTATAGCAAAGATAAGGGTACATATACATATACCGTATTTGTGTCCATTGCATTTTATGTCTATATTAGATGGGTACCTGATGCCATCACATCGGAAGGGTGGTAATGTCACAATGAGGGCGGGCATCTCTCCCCCCCACTCTCCTCCCAGTGTACACTCTTACTGTTCCCTCTATGTATGGGTGGCATCCGCTCCCCTGAGGAACACAAAAGAGGACCAGTTCCTCCTATATGCATTCCACAGTAGAATGCAAATGGAAGGAAGTAGGGAATGGGAGCGGGCTCACAGACTTGTGGGCGCCATGTTTGGTCACCCCGTCATGCACAGTTGCAGTGCGAATATCCAAATATGCCACCTGCAAGTGCATTGAGTGCAGCGGGCTCTGAGGCGGCGACTGAAGGAGGAGGCGGCTGCGGTAGACTGAGGGCCTGGATGACAGCAGCAGCATGTTGCCGGCATATTGGTACATCACTTGGGTGTGCTAATATTGAGGTTTCCCCCCCCCCCCTTTTCAGGTGGACCAATCAGGTGGCGAATAAAGGGGACATCTGGACACTTCCGATCCCAAGACAATTATGTAAGCTGATAAAAATACAGTTTGGGCCATTTATATGGATACACCTAAATAAAACAGGAATGGTTGGTGATATCAACTTCCTGTTTGTGGCACATTAGTATATGGGAGGGGGAAAACTTTTCCAGATGGTGGTGACCATGGCGGCCATTTTGAAGTCAGCCATTTTGAATCCAACTTTATTTTTTTCAATGGGAAGAAAGTCATGTGACACAAACAGATTGAGAATTTCATAAGAAAAACAATAGTGTGCTTGGTTTTAACATAACTTTATTCTTTCATGAGTTATTGACAAGTTTATGACCACTTATAAGATGTGTTTAAAGTGCTGCCCATTGTGTCAGATTGTCAATGCAACCCTCTTCTCCCACTCTTGACACACTGATAGTAACACCGCAGAAGAAATGCTAGCACAGGCTTCCAGTATCCGTTGTTCCAGATGCTGCACATCTCGTATCTTCACAGCATAGACAATTGCCTTCAGATGAGTGATGAGGCAAACTGTTTTGTGAATAGTGAAGTTAAACAAAATCACAGCTATTGGTCTGACACTAACCCAGTGGATAGATCCCTCCAAGACTGTTGGAACACATATTGATGGTATGGTGTGGTATATGGGGTACATAGATACTGGGGCCATTCTTCATCAATGGAAACCTCAATGCCACTGGATATCTAAATCACGCAGTAATTTCAGATGTCCAGTTGCATTAAGATTTCCATTGATTAACAATGGCCCCACTATCTTTGTACCGCATATACCACACCATACCATCACTTTTTGTGTTCCAACAGTCTTGGAGGGATCTATCCACTGTGGGTTAGTGTCAGACCAATAGCGCTGGTTTTGTTTGTTAACTTCACCATTCACAAAACAGTTTGCCTCATCACTCACCTGAAGGCAATTGTCTGTGCTGTGAAGACATGAGATCTGCAGCATCTGAAACAACGGATACTGGAAGCTGTGCTAGCATTTCTTCTGCAGTGTTGCTATCAGTATGTCAAGAGTGGGAGAAGAGGGTTACATTGACAATCCAACACAATGGGCAGCACTTTGAACACATTTTATAAGTGGTCATAAAATTGTAAATAACTCATGAAAGAATAAAGTTACATTAAAACCAAGCACAACATTGCTTTTCTTATGAAATTCTCAAAATGTTTGATGTATCACATGACCCTCTTCCCACAGAAAAAAATAAAGTTGGATCTAAAATGGCCAACTTCAAAATGGCCGCCATGGTCACCACCCATCTGGAAAAAGTTTTCCCTCTCCCATATACTAATGTGCCACAAACAGGAAGTTAATATCACCAACCATTCCCATTTTATTTAGGTGCATCCATATAATGTACTATAATTGAAGCGTTTCTTTTAATCTTTAGCATCGCTCATAAATAAAGCCTTCAATTTGTACCAATTGGAGAAATTTTCAGCTTCACAGAGCAGACATGTCTAGTAACAACCATTATCAATCACTAAAAGCGCACACAATACTTTTTTCGCTGGTTGTACCTGATGTCATGGCGGCTCTGCTCGTACTTCTCTGCTTGCAGCTTTTCAGCCAACACAGACTGAAGGTCAGACTTTTCAAGTAAGCGGTTATCTGTAGAGCGAAAACAAAAGCAATTAGCAAAAGAGGAATCCTCTATGCCCGAGGGATCAGGAGGGCAGTCATGGCAGCTCAGTGCCCTTGACCTCACTGTCAGGAGACATCAATAGCATCTACAGCGGAAACATAGCACAACTACTCATGTATGACACTACTCTGTAAATGCCATTAAAAAAGGATTAGATATTCTGAAAATCATTTTGACAAATGAAACTGAACAGTTTTGCCTGTGATGTGATGAAGCTAATCTGGCAGTGATCTGCTGGAGGGATCAATAACCTCCGTCCTGGTGTCTGCTCCTCACAGAGGTGGAGATCTGGAAAGATCAAACTGCTGAGGACTGTGCAGAGGATCAACCAGCTGATGGCACCTTACCCAGTGTCTGGGGGTCTTGGAGTTGTCATGCTGGTATAAAATATACTGAGAGCAAGTTCTCAGACCCATTTTGGAAAGACAATGCTGTGTCTACGTATTCCTGCTGCGCACATTTTTTCAGTGTCTCCTTTCCTGCATCCCCAACTGAAAACAAGACACCGCTTCTCTTGTGCCGATCCACACTGACCAGCCCGCTCCATAGGAGAAATCACTTTGGAAATTAACAACGGGAATCTTTGTGGTGGAACTGAGCATCTGCACATATGCCCATGGATATTAGATATTAAAAAGGATCTCCTGTGCAGATATTGCCCATCATGGGAGATAATTTACAGGTTAGTTGTGGATCCAGGCACTGGGCCTGCACCAATCTCTAGAATCAGGCAATTCTACCCCGAATAGAATGGCCCATCAGTGCGAAGGTGTGGTTACCACTATATTAATTAAGAATGAGGCTGCTGGAAAAAGCTGAGCTCAGTGCTTGGCAGCCCCATAGAAAATGAACAGAGCAGTGGAGGGGCATGCAGTACCGATCCATTGTAATGGGGGAACAGTGTCCAGTCTTGCAGATGAGTGAATGTCCAAGCTGTAGTACTACACATCCCCCCCCCCCACCACCTCCACCACCACCAAGCAATACATTGTCCCCTAGCGTATGGATAGAAGATTACATGTACTGTCCAGTGAAGGCTACGTAGCAGATCAATCACTTAGGCTGCTTTCACATTGCGATTTGCTTGGATCCGTGGCTGTCTATTGTAAAGCGGACAGCCACTGATCTGATTTGCCCCCCCCGTGTCCCTAAGGGCAACGGATCTAATCGGATTTGGCCTTATTGCCATCCGATTTGTGTCGGATCAGATTGTCCGATTTTTTTCCTGTTCCCAAAATCAGAGACTAGTCCGATTTTGGGCACAGCGGCAGAGCTGTGGAGTCAGAAAAGCAAACCACCGACTCCAACTCCGACTCCTGAATTTCCCTGGCTCCAACTCCGACTCCAACTCCGCCATTCATGGCTCGTTTTTAAGTGATAAAATTATTGTACATCAATGGTAACATTAGGCTTTAATCATTATAATGACATAATAATCAATATATTTAAATAGAACATAATAAATCATAATAATATTCAGCACATTCTACATTGAACTACTATTATATATTTTAGGAGTCGGAACATTTTCTACCGACTCCAACTCCACCAAACTGGGCAGTGACTCAGACTCTACAGCCCTGCACAGCGGACCAAATCGGACATGATCCGAGGCCAATAACATGGGAGCCTATGAAGCACGGGTCCAAGAAAACACAGGATCCGATGCTCGGTACACTAAAACTACCGTTCCCCTTTGATTTCACTTCCGCAATGTATATACACACATTGCAGAAGTGAAGTGAAGCAAGGGTATAAAAAAAAAATAAAAAAAATGTAATACATTCTCACCTCTTCAGCGTCATCTAGCTCCCGGGGCTTAAGGACCTGATGTTGCCATGGCAACCCAATCAGCTGATGTGGTCACATGACTGCATCAGCTGATCAGGTTTGTGACATAACCGCATCAGTGCGGTTTAAATCTCCTGCTGATCAATTTTGGTGGGAGCGGGATTTAACTCGCTCAGCTGATGCGGTCATGTGACTGCATCAGCTGATCGGGTTGCCATGGCAATGCCAGGTCCTTAAGCCCCGGGAGCTAGATGGAGTACATCCCCATGGACAGAGGGAAGAAAAAAAAAAAAAAAAAAAAAAAAAAGAAGAAAAATTGAAATGTGAAACCAGCCTTAAGAGGCTCCATACCTAGGAGGTACACCAACTCCACACTATTTGGTGACAGCATACAGATAGCCCCCCACGGCTGTGTTGGAGACAGGAGCAAAGTTACGGCACTACACTCCTATCTCACTCAGATTCTATTAACAGAGATGTAGAGAAAAAAGAAGCGTATTAAAAGTTTCTGGAAATATAAAGAATGCAGCCCGTCAAATCTTGCAAGGCGTTACTGAGGGGGCTGGAGGTGGACCAGAGAGGGCTGGAGGCAGGGAGGACACCAGGGAGCAGCAAGGACTCATTACTGAGCAAGACCCTCCGGACTCCTTATCTCTACACGCTATAAAAAAAAAAAAAGTCTTTTTAAACAGCATACAGGGGAACTAGAGACATGGGGGACCCCTCCCTTGAATGCAGCAGACATGCTGCATTCAGTTAGCATAGCACCGGGGAGGGGTTGAAAGATCCTCTTTAAAATAAAAAAAAAAAAAAAAAACATAGGCATGGCAGCACTGGGGAGAGCATGTATAGAGGGGGCTAGGGAGCAGATATCCCACCAGGCATGGTAGATACTGGCTATATTATATTGACGGTACCTGCATCTTACAGCAATAGCCAGAGTGAAGCTCTGATTGCTGACCGCAAAGTATAAATGGAATGGTTACCAGAAATTGTATGATCACTGATAGCTAATGGTTTCCTGCAACATGATCGTGAGACACCAATGAGTTATCATAGCAGCCTGGGGATTAGTGGAGGCTTCTGATTCAAAGACAGTGTCCATTATGCAACGTGTCAACCTGCCATAGGTCTTTATAAAGCATGCATAATGGAGTAACTTCTACATCTACATTATACATAGCCAATAAGAGGCAGCAACATCAACCACCTCCACCGAGTAAACATCAGCCCCAAACATACAAAATGCTCCCCCTTAGAGTACAAATCATACATGATCAGTACATACAGTGTTGGCCAAAAGTATTGAAACCCCTGCAATTGTCAGATAATACTCAGTTTCTTCCTGAAAATGATTGTAATCACAAATTCTTTGGTATTATTATCTTCATTTAATTTGTCTTCAATTAAAAAACACAAAAGAGAATGAAGCAAAACATTGATCATTTCACACAAAACTCCAAAAATGGGCCAGACAAAAGTATTGGCACCTTCAGCCTAATACTTGGTTGCACAACCTTTAGCCAAAATAACTGCGATCAACCGCTTCCGGTAACCATCAATGACTTTCTTACAATGCTCTGCTGGAATTTTAGACCATTCTTCTTTGGCAAACTGCTCCAGGTCCCTGATATTTGACGGGTGCCTTCTCCAAACTGCCATTTTTAGATCTCTCCACAGGTGTTCTATGGGATTCAGGTCTGGACTCATTGCTGGCCACCTTAGAAGTCTCCAGTGCTTTCTCTTAAACCATTTTCTAGTGCTTTTTGAAGTGTGTTTTGGGTCATTGTCCTGGTGGAAGACCCATGACCTCTGATGGAGACCCAGCTTTCTCACACTGGGCCCTACATTATGCTGTAAAATGTGTTGGTAGTCTTCAGACTTCATAATGCCATGCACACGGTCAAGCAGTCCAGTGCCAGAGGCAGCAAAGCAACCCCAAAACATCAGGGAACCTCTGCCATGTTTGACTGTAGGGACCGTGTTCTTTTCTTTGAATGCCTCTTTTTTTTCCTCTTGTAAACTCTATGTTGATGCCTTTGCCCATAAAGCTCTACTTTTGTCTCATCTGACCAGAGAACATTCTTCCAAAACGTTTTAGGCTTTCTCAGGTAAGTTTTGGCAAACTCCAGCCTGGCTTTATGTCTCTGGGTAAGAAGTGGGGTCTTCCTGGGTCTCCTACCATACAGTTCCTTTTCATTCAGACGCCGACGGATAGTACGGGTTGACACTGTTGTACCATCGGACTGCAGGGCAGCTTGAACTTGTTTGGATGTTAGTCGAGGTTCTTCATCCACCATCCGCACAATCTTGCGTTGAAATCTCTTGTCAATTTTTCTTTTCCGTCCACATCTAGCGAGGTTAGCCACAGTGCCATGGGCTTTAAACTTCTTGATGACACTGCGCACGGTAGACACAGGAACATTCAGGTCTTTGGAGATGGACTTGTAGCCTTGAGATTGCTCATGCTTCCTCACAATTTGGTTTCTCAAGTCCTCACACAGTTCTTTGGTCTTCTTTCTTTTCTCCATGCTCAATGTGGTACACACAAGAACACAGGACAGAGGTTGAGTCAACTTTAATCCATGTCAACTGGCTGCAAGTGTGATTTAGTTATTGCCAACACAGGTAAGTTACAGGTGCTGTTAATTACACAAATTAGAGAAGCATCACATGATTTTTCTAACAGTGTCAATACTTTTGTCCACCCCCTTTTTTATGTTTGGTGTGGAATTATATCCAATTTGGCTTTAGGACAACTCTTTTTGTGTTTTTTTTTCATTGAAGACAAATTAAAAGAAGATAAGAATACCAAAGAATTTGTGATTGCAATCATTTTCAGGAAGAAACAGTATTATCTGACAGAATTGCAGGGGTGTCAATACTTTTGGCCAACACTGCATTTCACTATCCACCATAACAATATAGGGAATTGCTATGCTTATAATGTATTGGAAGAAATGTATATAAACATTCTGTATAAACGTCCTGGATGGAGGAGTAAGGCGATCAGCCAATCACACAATTACCTCTTTTCGTCTAGGCGATTGCTAGCCAATCACAGGGCTCAAATCCCAGCAATGTCTAATCAGTCTGTACACACAATAGGGCAAAGGGGGGCGATTTCAACTTGTGTTTTATTGTATTTCATATTGTTAATTTTTTCCTCACTTTTTATAGTACATTCCCACGATCAGTGCTTGCAGTGTTATGGATGCAGCGTGTTGTCGCTACGTCCAAACCGCAGCGTTGTACAGTACAAGTGTAGAGGATGGATTTATAGAAATCTCATGTCCACTGTGCTTGTTTTCTCCGCAGCATATACTGACATGTGGGGCGTCTTCCCGAGCCTCAGCAGGTTAATTTATTCCTGCTGTGTCGTATGTGATCTCAACGGGTGAATGCAGGGAAAAGCTGCCATGCGCCAAACACTGACCATGGGCGGAGAGTGGCTGCGTTTACCCAAGATCCTCAGCATACCCGTACGAGAGGAGACATTGAGTACAGGACGCAGGGTCTTCAGATCGTGTGAACATACCCTTATTCTTTGTACCAGGCTCCTTAGGGGACATGAAGATGCCAATGTCTGATCGTTTGTGCTGTACAGGGCAGTTATGATGCACAGCACTAATGCTCATCTCTTGTGAACGCTGGCACTCATCAGCATACACAGGAGGTGGTAAACCTGGCACAACGAATTGAGAAAGGGGAAAAAGTATTCCAAAAAATATTTTTATTGCAAGATTAACTTTTTACAGAACAGTCTGATTCAACATTTCAGCCCAATATTGACAGCATTTATTAAGAATCTAATATCAGAGTTGAAACACAAAATATATCTCCTGCTCAGAAAGCCTGAGATTGGCAAGCATAGCCTGTATCATACAGTACTCAGGGAAAAAAAAAAAAAAAAAAAAAAATCAGTTATTATTGTCAATATATAGGAGATATAAAAGGACCCAAATAGTCCAGCTAGATAGTAGTATGTGTATGACTGTGGACATGAAATCCAGAATCCTATTACCAGGACATGAGAAGGTAATTGGAAAGTAAAAGTAGCCGAAAAAAGCTAATTTATCTTGCAAACAGAATGACACTGTGAAATGTATGGCTTGAATACGCTGGGTATGCATAATATGCATGTGTAATAATAAAGCCACTTATAATTAGATTCAGCACATACTGTTTGATCTACTGTACCCAATGTATTAGATAATGGAGTGACTCTGAAAATATATATGAACTCAGACTCCACCGCCTTATCCCTGACCTGTCTGATATGTTCCTTGGTTTTCATGATGCTATTTGATTTTTAATTTGCACACACAATCCTCTGATTCCTTCACAAAACAGCTGTAGTTATAATGAGAAAATATACACAGGTGGACTCTTATTTACTTATGTTGCCTCTAGAGGCAGTTGGTCACACAGGATTTATTTTAGGGTCATCAGATTATAAATGCACTTCACAAATTTCAACAAACATTTATCATTTCCTTTAGGGTCCCGTTACACATAGCGATGTTCCAGCGATCCACCAACGATCCGACGTGGCTGGGATTGCTGGAACATCGCTGTGTGGCCTCAGCGACTAGCAACCAATATAATGACCTCGACATTGTGGAAAAGAACATAAACTATTCTTTTCCATGATGTCGAGGTCCCGCTACTGTATTCTGATAGGCTGGGGTAAGCGGAAGAACGCTGGTAACCAGGGTACACATCGGGTTACTAAGCAAAGCTCGCTGTGCTTAGTAACCCGATGTGTACCCTGGTTACCAGCGAGCTGTGCTTAGTAACCCGATGTGTACTGTGGTTACCAGGGAACACATCGTGTTAGAGGGGCGTCACACACGCCGATGTATGCTGCCCAGCGGGAGACCGACAACCGAGAAATGGTCCTGCCCATTCTGCACCGATCAAAACCTGTGACGTTGCAGCGACATTGGTAGCGATGTTGCTGTGTGTGAAGTACTCCTAACATTCCACAAATACTTGTTAGTTAGGTATTGGTATAGCACATAAAATGCATTTAAAGTTTGCATGCATCATGTGAAAGAGTGTGGAAATGTTCACAAGGTGTGACTGTTTCCAGGTACTGCATGTAGTGTTTTCGTTATTAAATCTACCATAGGGTTCTAGAGATATGGGCCTTTTAGTTTAATGCACAACATTTATTAATACTCCTTTTGGAGAAATAACACCTCACTTCCATCAACTACAACATATTAGATGTAACTTTATGATCATCTTTGTCTCTACATTGTTTAAAATTAGCAGTCAAAATAATAGAAGTATATTGCTAAAAAAGCAACTACGGTATAGGAAAAATGCTGCCTCTCCAATGTGGTTATAATGCTGTCTTTATATTAGGGTGCTTTCACATCGCGTTTTTAACTGTCCAGGGGGGGTTCCTACTTTTTGCAGGACCCCACAGACAGGAAAGGACCACATTGGATGTGACCTCCTGGTGCCATTTCTGTGTTCAGGTCCGTGATTTTCACGGACTCGCACACAGAAGGGCACTTTCGCAATGTATAATATACATTGCGAAAGTGAAGCAAGGTTTAAATATAAAAGAAAGTCACCTCTCCGGCGCAGGTCCCCGCGATGTTAGGCATCTCAGCTGATCGGGTAGCTCCGCTCCTTCCCAGTCAGCTGACCCAGTCACATGACCGCATATGTTTAAGTCTCCCACCCACCAACACCGATTGGCGGGAGATTTAAACCGATCAGCTGTGCAGTCATATGACTGGTCAGCTGACCGGGTTACTCCGCTCCTTCCCAGTCAGCTGATTTCCAGCTCCAGAAACGCCAGGAGATGCCGAACATCGTGGAGACCTGCGCCGGAGAGGTGACTTTCTTTTATTTTGAAACCTTGCTTCACTTCCGCAATGTATATTATACATTGCGGAAGTGAAATTAGATGGCACACAGCAGTTTTAGTGTACTGAGCATGCTCAGTACACTAAAATCAGGTCAGAGAAATGATCAGCTGCTTTCTTGGACCCGTGCTCCATAGGCCCCCATGTTATCTCCCACTTATCGGGTCGGATTTGATTGTGTCCGACTTGGAACGCTGTGTCCAAAATCAGAGCATTCTCTAATTTTGGGCACAGAAAAAAAAAAAAAAAAAAAAAAAAAGGACAAAATCTGATCCGACACAAATTGGTATCCATTGAGGGCAAATCCGATCTGTCGCCCATAGGGATACATGGGGGCCAAAAAAGCGAATCCGTGGCTGTCTGTTTTACAACGGACAGCCACAGATGGCAGAAAAACGCAATGTGAAAGCAGCCTTAGCCCTCCGGCTGATGCACAGATGTCATGTGATCTCCAACGCCATCAGTGTGCCAGAGATTCTTTCATCCAAGAGAATCAGGATGATTATGCAAATAACACTGATCATATTCTCTTGGATAAGGGAACAGGAGGAGAACGATATTTCTCCATTGTGTGACTGAGGAAATCGGACTGCACTCAGGTGTCATTCGGGTGCAGTCCGATGATTTTCATGCACCCATAAACTTAACCCCTTCATGACGCGGCGATTTTTCGTTTCTATTTTTTTGTTTTACTCCTTTTCTTCCAAGAGCCATAACTTTTATACAGAATTTTTTCTAGTTGTTTGACCCAATGTCCCTGCTGGCACCAGTTCACATTAGGTCTGTGAGTGCTGTGCAGTATTTTTCTGTTTTGTGTATAACGAATGGAGTATCTGGCTCCATGTCTGCAACTTGCACCCTCATCACCCACAGGTGGTCTTAGGTTGAGATGGTGTCCGCCCACTTAAGAGTGGGATAGGAAGGAAAAGGAGGACAGGGATGTCAGCGTTAGGACTCATCAGACCTGGGGTCGCCTTGTCGTGGCTGATTAGCAAACGACATTGGCCAATGTGTGTACGGCGGCCGTCACACGCATCAATATAATGCACGATATCGCTTAAGCGATCTGCGTATTGATCGCTTAAGCGATATCGTTTGTGCATCGCTGCATGCAATCAAGCGATTTTACAATGTAAAATTGCTTGATCGTTACATTGCAGATATGAGAGCTGGAGCTCATATCAAGCGATAAACGCTTGATCAATCTGCTTCATTGTGGTGTGTGACACCACGATGAACGATCTCCCAGCGGCAGAGCCTATGCTGGGAGATGGTATCTATGGTAAACGTCGGGTTACTAAGCGCCGCGCGGCGCCTAGTAACCCGATGTGTACCATAGTTACCAGCGATCTCGCTGCTCCACATCGCTGGTGAGTGTCTGTGTGACAGCTCACCAGCGATGTGAGCGATATCGTTAGCGATCGCGCGTGCACGTGAACGCTAACAAGATCGCTCACGATATTGATGAGTGTGACGGCCGCCTACCAAGAACCCCAAAAAAATAAAAAAAAGATTTTTGAGTTTTTTGAAAAAAAACGTAAGTTTTTAAATTTTTTCCTCAAATATATATCCGTTACACAGTTTACGGCTCTCATTAATTGATTTTATATAATGAAATATCGGGCGATACCAAATATCTGTATATATTATTTTTAATACATTTATTTTGAATGGGGCAAAAGGGGGGGGGGGGGCGATTTTAATTATTTTTTTTTTTTTCTTTTTTTTTTTTTAAAGCGAACCTGTCACCCCCTCCAGGCATCTAAAGATAACATAGCCACCTTCTGCAGCACTAAGGCTGCAGTCTGACAAGGTGTCTATAGCATTTATGCTCCCTTGATTCACTGAAATAAAGACTTATATAAAATCTGTTTCAAACCAGATCCAAGACCGGGAGGCGGGTTTTCAAGTGTCTGTCTCCCTCCTCTGTGGTGTCAGTCATCCCTCTCTGCTCTCTGTGCACTGCCTCCAGGGCCATCTCCCTGCATTACAGAGCTTTGTCAGCTCTGCTACAACATAGAGCTGCTGGTATAGGAGACCCCACAGTAGTAAATCTAGCAGGAGGATCGTGAGCAGACAAAGCACTGCCTGCTACGTAGCAGCCCTTGAGCTGTCAACAGTGCAGCAGAGTTGAGTTTGTGCTTTAGATCAGGGGCTGAGGACGGAGCAATACTGCTGGGTACAAGAAACTGAAAGTGAAAACTGCTCAGCTCAGGGGCTGCTACGTAGCAGGCATTGCTTTGTCTGCTAAGGATCCTCCTGCTAGATTTAGTACTGTGGGGTCTCCTATACCAGCAGCTCTATGTTGTAGCAGAGCTGACAAAGCTCTGTAATGCAGGGAGATGGCCCTGGAGGAGGTGCGCAGAGAGGGATGACTGACACCACAGAGGAGGGAGATAGACACTTGAAAACCCGCCTCCCAGTCTTGGATCAGGTTTGAAACAGATTTTTTATAAGTCTTTATTTCAGTGAATCAAGGGAGCATAAATGCTATAGACACCTTGTCAGAATGCAGCCCTAGTGCTGCAGAAGGTGGCTATGTTATCTTTAGATGCCTGGAGGGGGTGACAGGTTCGCTTTAATACACGTTTGTAAAAACTTTATTAATTCTTCATTTTACACTGGCCCATAGGGAGGCACACTGCTGCAGGGTCAAATCGCTTGCGATAGGTCCCGATGAGCTGCAGCACATCAAGACCTGTCACAAATGCACACTGAGTGGTTGCCAGCACTTGCCAAAAACTCACAGGAAGCGGTTCCTGATAGCTTCCGGGGCCTTGGCAGGACCCTGGGCTATCACACGAGTGCCAGACATCTCACAAAATTATTGTGGGATCTCTGGTGTAGGTGGGAACAGCACGTTCCCCGCCGTGGTGGCTTTGGATCCTGATGTCAGTGAATGACAGCAGGATCCTAGGGGGTTAACAGCACCGATCAGATCCCAGATATTATTGATGCTGGAAGCCTGACATTTCAGCTGATAAGATCAGCTGAGATGTCGGATGTTTGATGTGAGCGCCGCTCACATCAAACGTTTATGTTGCATTTTTCAGCAACACAAAACCCAGCTGTTTCAAAAATGCACCAACACATTTCTGGTGCCTTTTTTGGACCGTTTTGCAGCTCATTAGTACATTAGGCTTTAGTACAAGAATTTCCATGTATAAAAATACAAAGATGCCCCTAAGATTAGAGGCACCTTTGAGAAGCTACTCAAATTACAATAGAACAAAGAAAGGTGAGTAAAAGCTTCAAATTTATGCAAATAAAGGTGCTCTTTATTTAGGTACACCAAACAATGGAGGCTCAAGTGGGGTGGGCGGTGCAGGTGAACAATGTCACCACAGACTAGCCAACAAACATCACAAATACTGATTGAACGGGGTCACAATTGTACACAAACATATACAAAAAAAATGGGAGAACAATATGAAGAGTGATGCAGGGCACAATAGATTGATGGACCAAAATACCACAGGTTCACAGTATAAATGCATATAGCAAAAAAACAAAACAAGTATAAAATGTGTCACATTGGTCACATAAGTACAGAGAGACACCACACACAATCATACATATACTCCTGATGAAATGGCCATAAGGCAGGAAACGCACTGGTGTGTAAAAACGGTCTGATTGACGTATCCGAGTTATACGAGCGTTGTCCGTTTTTTAATCAGCGAGGCTTTAGTGTGCTGTCCCATGTTTTTTCCTCAGCAGCTATTTACTGTATAATCATTTACAGGAACATTTTACAGTTGTCTGAGCTACAGAATGATAATGTATCAGTGAAAAAAAAACAATCATATGATCTGTGTGCGGTCCGTGAGTTTTGTCAGACCCATAGACTTACATTGGCGAGTCTCCAGCGTGAATCGCATACTGTCACAGCATATTGCTATTCCTTTCTCAGACGAGAAAAAAAAAAAAACGCCCGACACTCGCAAATGTGTTTTCGGACATTAACATTGGTCAAACTGCAACGCGAGAAAGACTCGCACTACAGTCGTCCGACTTTCGTGCCAGTGTGTCCGTACCCTAAGTGTTCAAATAGGCCATGAAACGGCGTCCCGGGTTCCCCCTGCATCTAGGTGTACTTCGCCCACATGGCTGCCGGCAGCATTGGTAAATTTGGTCTATAGGCCAGATCATGAAAGGGTTCTTCTATTAATGGGTTTTGCACAGACATCTTTGCACCTTAGAGGAGTACTAATATCTGTATGACTGTTTGATGCCTCTCTCTGTACTTATGTAACCAATGTGACATTTTATACAGTGTTTTTTTTTACTGCTATATGCATTTATACTGTGAACCTGTGGTGTTTTGGTCCATCAATCTATTGTGCCCTGCATCACTGTTCATATTGTTCTCCCATTTTTTTGTACATGTTTGTGCATGTGTACAATTGTGCCCCCTTCCAATCAGTATTTGCCATGTTTGTTGGATAGTCTGTGGTGACATTGTTCACCTGCACCGCCCACCCCACTTGAGCATTGTTTGATGTACCTAAAGCACCTCATTTACATGAATTTGAAGCTTTTACTCGTTTTTCTTTGTTCCATCATTAGAATGAATGTCAACTTGACAACAGCAAAAAAAAAATAAATAAATAAAATAAAGTATAAGATAATTGCAGAGATATTAAAAAAAAAAAATGAGGGTGCGTGCACACGATCAGTGTACGCATCGTTTTGGACGCAGCGTCTTGCCGTTGCGTCCAAAACGCTGCGTAGTACAGTAATAGCATAGTGGATGAGATTTCAAGAAATCCCATCATCACTATTCTTAACCCGCTTGCAGCGCCTTTGGAGCTGCGGTGCAGGTTGCCGGTGCTCCGCTCCTCCGCAGCAGTCTCCCTGCGGCCATCCGTGGCTTCACTCAGGTCCGGAGGAGCTGCGACCAACACGCAGCTCCTCCGGACCATGTGCACGCACCCTAAGGGTGATTTTTGCAACAAAAACGCATGTGGGCACAGCTTTTGGAAAACCACATTGACTTTCATTACAAAGCTGTGGGTGCTGCATTTTTTGGTGCAGAACCACAGCAAAAAAGTGCAGTGGGCACATAACCATTAGGCTAACACAAAGGAATCACTGTTGAGTCCCTTATCTCACGGGTGTTAACCTGCAATGTTTGTTTTAACACCAGCAGCTGTGACACACACACAGTATATATACACTGCAGGATGAGCAACTTGGACACATGCGAAGGCACAGTATTTCTCAATGCATTATCAGGGTTAATGTTCTTAATTTGGTCAGACATATTGGTCTTTTGTTTGCTCTCTCATGTTTGCTAAGACATTATTTCTTGCAAGTCAGCTTGTCCAAGTTTCATTTTCATTTCAACAGTGTTGTGAAGCCGATTATAATAGAAGCGGGGGAATGGGGGGGTTGAGGAGGGTGCGAAGCTCCCCCCTTACATCCTTTAAACGTATTAGTGGATGTGACCAATTTAGTTCATAGGTGGGGCGGCTATCTGTGCACTATAATGGATTCCCACTTCTATTATATATAATCAGCTCCATGACCACGTGGACTTAAAAATTAACGTTTTTGTTTTCTCAGTGAAATGCTGAGCCATGCCCACCGATGGTAAACCACGTCCACCACCTAAACAGCTCACGCCCCGCAACTTCCACAGCTCTTTGTAAAAGTATGCCCTACATGGCTTCAAGCTAGGCGCTATGGTCCCAATTGGACGACCATAATCTCAGCCTAGGAATTTCAGCTCCGGCTGCCAGGATAACACGTTTTATACTCTGCATGGCCTCAATCTAGGAGCTGCGGGTTCAATTGGAGGAGCACTAAAAACTGGATTATTTTCTGCAGGAACTGAACCTAGAATTCAGCTGGAATATATTAGAGAACATTTAAGAAGGATACCCAGGTTTGGACAATTCGGTCACCTGGCTACAGACTTTGCTGTGCTATGTTAGCTTCCTAAACTTGTCACTATTCCTTATTTGGTGGGTGCCCGTCAAAAGCGAGGTGCTGCTGGATTGGAGTAAGTGGCCCTGATAAATCCCTGGTAAGCCTCTGTTGCCTGTTACGTTGTGTGTCTTGGTATGAGTTATATGCCGCTGACTGTTGGGGATCCAATAAAGTCTTACCACTGTGTGGTTCCCTCACCCTGTGTTGTCTGAGTAGTGTTCTGCCCACAGTTGCAGAGGTCAGACATTCAGATGGGATATGAACCCTGGTCCATGCGGTCTTTCCAAAGGCTGCCGGCCCAGCAGACGAGAGCCCCCACTGACCACACACACACACACACACACACACACACATATATACACACACACACACACACACTATATTATATATACACACACAGCCACTTACACTGCAGGATGAGCTCCTCGAACGCCTGCCTCTGCTCCCGGTCTCTCCTCCTCAGCTCCCGGGAGATGTGCAGCTTCCATCCCGGGAGAGCTCCTGCCCTGCAGCCGGCGGCCATGGCGGCAGTGCTGTGTGTCCTCCTGCCGGCGGCGCTCTCACATGGTGCTGTCCCGGCTCAGTGCTGCACATGTATGTGTATCCGGTGTGTGACTTCCTCTGCTCACCCTACCACCACCACCACATCCGCCATCCCGCCGTCCCAGCATCCATTCACTCTATGGCGCACGCCGATGACGTCACATATCTGCGCCTCGCGTCACCAGCAGTCGTCCGCGCTTGTCTGACTGCAAACAGCGCTGGAGTTAACGAGGTAAAAGTGACGTCCGCTATAACGGAAAAATGGCGGGTAAAACCAATCACTATGAGTCAGTGGTGAGTGGCATCAGGTAAACACGTGATCTGACGGCCATGTTGTGGCTGGCAAAACGTCGCATACGGCATGAGGGTGACCTGTAGTCATCACGCGACATGTGCAAGCGCTATCATCCTGAATGTTGCAATACACATGAGGAAATGGCAGCCTGGCAAATTAACTCAATTTGTAATGAGACAGTTTTGATAAACTAGACCCAAAGGAAAACTCTTGTTGCCTTTAGTAACCAATCAGAGCTCAGCTTTCATTTCTTAACTAGCTTCTATAAAATGGAAGCTGCACTGTGATTGGTTGCTATGGGTAACACAGTTTTCCTTTTAGGTTTGATTACTCTGCCCCTCTGGTTGAGTATGGACCATGGCTTTTAAGGTTAGCGGTCGTGGTTTGGCGTCTGTGAGCATGACCTGAGGTTTCACAAAGGAATAAACGTTCATTTTTAAGTCTGGTCGTGGAGTTTACCTTACCTCCTTACCTTCTATTATAAATGTAGGCCTCGTTCATATGTGCGTGTCTACAGTTCGTGTGGCGTCCGTGTAGCCACATGCCTGAGACACGCATGTATCTAAAGGAAATGGTCTTCTTTGCACGTCCGTGTTTCCACACAGACACACATCTGCTCCAAACAGCAACATGTTCGTTTTTGGCCTCAGCACGGACACACGGACTCATTCAGGTAAATGGCTCCGTACCAAAAGCATCCTGCACACAGATGCCGTCAGTGTGACAGGTACCAGAGCAAACGTGATGCACCCCAGGGCCGTAGGGTACTCGAAACCAGGCTGTTGAGTAGTTCTGGGGAGTCACAGGGGTCGAGACCCGGCTTCCTTGACCCTGGGTTCAGTTGTACAAGGGAGTTCTTAGTTTAGGTAGGCAAAGGGGTGATTTATAAGGGAGTTATTCATGACGCCACCCATGATTTGTGGCTATGGGTAGCCAACGCTGCTGCAGAACTGCTGGGGATGATGGACGGGCAGCTAGGATGGAGCAGCTCCCCACGGGCAGAGCGGAACCCCAGGGCAGTGGATGTTGAAGGGTGTAGTGTGCAGAATGAATGGTGCGCACTAACAGACAGACTCACGTTTTGTTGGTTCCTCAAATCATTTACTGTAAAACAGGTCCCACATAGATGCTGTTCTGTGAGTCCGTGTAACCAGGGAGCAACTCGGGGTCCTCCACACCTAGCAAGTTTTGAGGCCTCCCTATTACGCTCTCTCCTGTGGGTCCCTGCTGCTACTTGAATCTGAGCTGCGGCCCTTTCTCTCCCTCTCTCCTGCACGTGCCGGTATCACAGGCAGCTCGAGCCCTTTATTAGCCCCAGTTCACGGGCGCCTACTCCTGGCTCTTCACGCTGCTTTGCCTCCGGGCACTTGGTGTGGATGGGGAACTTGGAATTCCCCACCCTCCAGTATTGGCTGCTGGGTCTTTAGGCCCTGCACAGCCTCAGACTTCAGTGTCCGTTGTCTGGCGCTTACTCCTGGGTGAGCTTGACACCACTCTGCTCCCCAGGCTCTCCTTCCTCAGACCCTTGCCTTAGGTCAATGATGGCGAACCTTTCCGAGATCGAGTGCCCAAACTGCAACCCAAAATCTAATTATTTATAGTGAAGTTCCAACATGACAATTTAACCTAAATCACTGCAGTGGCATAACAAGCGCTGCACAGAGGGAGAGCCAGCAGATGCCAACTCTATTTCCTATACAGTGTTTGCAGTCCTGAAATCCTTATGATCCATCCTGACCCTCTCCTAGAAGTTATGTCCCCATCCTGATCCCCTTCTTGTAGTAATCTCCCCATCCTGATCCCCTTCTTGTAGTAATGTCCCCATCCTGATCCCCTTCTTGTAGCATTTTCCCCATCCTGATCCCCTTCTTGTAGCATTTTCCCCATCCTGATCCCCTCCTTGTAGTAATGTCCCTTATCCTGATCGTCTTCTTGTAGTAATGTCCCTTATCCTGATCCTCTTCTTGTAGTAATGTCCCTATCCTGATCCTCTTATAGTAGTTATGTCCCTGTCCTGATCCTCTTCTTGTAGTAATGTTCCCATTCTAATCCTCTTCTTGTAGTAATGTCCCCACCCTGGTCCTCTTCTCTTCTTGTAGTAATGTCCCCATCCTGATTCCTTTCTTGTAGTGATGTCCCCACCCTGGTCCTCTTCTCTTCTTGTAGTAATGTCCCCATCCTGATTCGTTTCTTGTAGTAATGTCCCCATCCTGATCCCCTTCTTGTAGTATTGTCCAGAACCTGATCCCCTTCTTGTAGTAATGTCCCTTATCCTGATCGTCTTCTTGTAGTAATGTCCCTTATCCTGAGCCTCTACTTGTAGTAATGTCCCCGTCCTGATCCTCTTCTTGTAGTAATGTCCCCATTCTAATCCTCTTCTTGTAGTAATGTCCCCATCCTGATCCCTTTCTTGTAGTAATGTCCCCATCCTGATCCCCTTCTTGTAGTAATGTCCCCATCTTGATCCCTTTCTTGTAGTAATGTCCCCATCCTGATCATCTTCTTGGAGTAATGTCCCCATCCTTATCATCTTCTTGTAGTAATGTCCCCATCCTGATCCCTTTCTTGTAGTAATGTCCCCATCCTGATCCTCTTCTTGTAATGTCCCCATCCTGATCCTCTTATAGTAGTAATGTCCCCATCCTGATCGTCTTCTTGTAGTAATGTCCCTTATCCTGATCCTTTTCTTGTAGTAATGTCCCTTATCCTGATCCTCTTATAGTAGTAATACCCCCATCCTGATCCTCTTCTTGTGGTAATCTCCCCATCCTGATGTGTGGCGCCCCACAACGAGTGCGTCACAGGAAGGTATTGCATCCCAGACTGAAGATGTAATATCGTCCGTCTCAGTGATGACATGGTTAAACCCAGAGCTCCATACACCACACAACACATTAGAGGCAGAGGGCCAATCAGGTCCTGGTGGGAGGAGTGAAAGGTGTAGTGTGTGGGGGAAGTTAGTAACGTAGGAGTAGTGGTTGGAGAAGAAGAAGAGAAGGAGCAGGGACCCGCACAGTGCCGTGCAGCCCTAAAAAAGTAACTTACCGGCTGGGTACCAGGAATCGGTGACCCAGATTGGAATACGGGCAACGCAGAGCGGGTTCAAGCATACCCGTGCCCAACCTCACCGGACGCCGGGTCCGAGGCGAACAGATGTCTACCACTGTTCTGCAGAAACCGGAGTGAAGGAACGGCTCTTTAGGAGCACCTCACTACAGCCGCAACCTAGCCGTCTTGCCAGCGAGATACCCACCACAGGGAAACAGGCCCCTGTACAGCCGGGGGTCGCTCTGGTAGGGAATCCTAAAGAAGTCTTCCCGTACCTCGAACTGGCACACTAAGGCAACAACGGCAACCAGACTAGAACAGTTAGATAAAGGAGGGACACCGTGGAGCTCTGGACTAAGACCAGTCATAGCTGGGATCACCTGGTCCGTTACCTAAAGACTGTATACCGTGTACCACATCAACCGTTACAGTAGAGACACGTTACAGAGGAATCTGGTGTCCGTGCCTTTCTTCAGAACTGTTGTTAACTCTGCCCAGCAATTACCCGAGCTACCATATTCCACCTAGTGCAGCTCCTTGCCCCGGGGACCCCTGCTCATCCTGTGGGGAGCATTCCATCAAGCTGCCGCACATCTCCCGGAGGCCCAAGAAGCGCCTGTCACGCTGGGAGCGGGAGAGACACTCAGCGTAGGACAACGACGGGGGGGGGAATAAGGAGTCCCTAAAGCTATGGGCACAAGAGGGAGAGGGTGACCCCTAGTCTTCCTGGGGCTGACCCTGTCTGCCCTGACGTCCCTATACAGTTTCCTCAACTGTCGCCGACCACGAACCTCGTCCCTCTCTGATCCTAGCACTACCTTATCTAAGGATCAGATGGAGAGGTTCACTAGACCCCTCCACTAACAACTAAAGACAAACACAAGGAAAAACAGACAATGGGGAAAGAAAACACTTATCTTGCAGCAGAGCACAGCAACCTCCACAACCTCAGCTTCTGCTGGAGCAAGGATAATGAGTGTCCAAGGAAATATCACCTGCACCGAGGGAGGGCAATGAAACTCCTTATAAAGGTGGGAAGAACCTGCTGGGTCCTAGTGACCCAGAATAATGGTGTAGAAACCAGACCGAGCACAAGACCTTCCCAGCCGTCTCCCCATGATAGGGAGATCTTATCATACCTTCTCTCTATCTACACAGAAGGTAAAAGCCCCTGAAAGACGGACCGTCCTCAAACATTATGGCTGATTGGCCAAACGCTGGGATCGTCTGCGCGTGGTCTCTACCCTGTCATCCGTGCCACCCGTGACAGCGCCGGTGCAATCGCCGGACTCCCACAGGTGGCGTCACGACAAACAAGAATCATCCCCATCCTTAAAGCCCCTTTGATCTGACCACCGGACCCCACAGCCTCTGACGCGGAACAGTGACAAGTGCTGCATCGCCTGAGACGTGAGCATCCGGCAATGGTGAGTCAGATGCTTCTCTTGTAGTAATGTCCCCATCCTGATCCTTTTCTTGTAGTAATGTCCCCATCCTGCTCCCCTTATTGTAATAATGTCCCCATCCTGATCCCCTTCTTGTAGTAATGTCCCCATCCTGATCCTCTTCTTGTAGTAATGTCCCCATCCTGATCCCCTTCTTGTAGTAAGGTGCCATCCTGCCCAGGGCTGTGGAGTCAGTAAGCCAAACATCCAACTCCTTAATTTCCCTGTATTTGACTCAGACTCCATGATTCCACAGCCCTGATTCTGCCCCCATGATGATGTAATGCCCCATCCTGCCCAACTCCTGTAGTAATGCCCCATCTTGCCCCATCCTGTAGTAATGCCCCATTATGCCCCCATCATGAAGTAATGCCTCCTCCTGCCCCCATCTGGTGGTAATGACCCATCCTGCAGTAATGTGCCATCCCGCTCCCATCATGTAGTAATGCCTCATCCTGCCCACATCTGGCAATAATGTCCCCATATTTGGCCCCATCGTGTAGTAATGCCCCATCCTGCCCCCATCATGTAGTATTGTGGAATCTTGTCCAGGTGTGTAAAGTCAGCAAGCCAAACATCCGACTCCTTAATTTCCCTGAATCTGACTCCGACTCCATGGCTCCGCAGCCCTGATCCTGCCCCCATATTGTAATAATGCCCCATCCTGTAGTAATGCCTCCTCCTGCCCCATCTATTAGTATTGCCCCATGCTGCCCCCATCATGTAGTAATGCCCCCCTCCTGCCTCCATCTGGTAGTGTTGCCCCTCCCTGCCCCCATCATATAGTAATGCCCCCTCCTGCCCCCATCTGGTAGTATTGCCCCATTCTGTAGTAATGCCCTATCCTGCCCCTATTGTGTAATAATATGCCATCCTGCCCCATCATGAAGTATTGCGCCCTCCTGCAACCATCTGCTAGTATTGTCCCATCCTGTAGTTATGCCCCATCCTGCCCCTATCCTGTAGTAATGTGCCATCCTGCCCCCATACAGTAGTAATGGCCCATATTTTTCCCCTTGTACTGATGCCCCCATCACGGTTGTCACTTATAGTTAAAAAAACAAAACAACATACTCACACGCTTCCACCACTGATCGTCTGCTCAAGTCCTCTGCGGTGTCGGGGTCATGTAACTGCACTCAGTTGAGTGCGGTCACATAACCGCGCAGTCACCTGATGCTGGCGCCACCTCATGACGTCATGCATGCGACGGTGATGGCCTAAGAGAGTGTCGGAGGGAGGAGAAATCTGTCCTCCAATCCGAAATAGCTTTGAATTGCTGGCGCCATGGCGCCAGCAGATCAAAGCAGCAGTGAAAGGCGAGGCAGAGTGCCAGTAGGGAGGGATGTGCGTGCCCTCCTTGGCACGCGTGCCATAGGTTCGCCATGACTGCCTTAGGTCCCTCAGCTAGGCTTAGCTATCCTTGGGTGAGCTTAGCACTGCTCTACCCACAGGATGTCTTCCTCAGTACTGCTCCGTACTGAACTAACTCCGCCACAGGCCAAAATTTATAGGGGAGCTTACCCTGAAGCCGGTTTTAGATCTCCCCCTTCAGTCCTGGAGGCAGAAAGGTGTTGTGTGTTTTGGTTTTGTCTGGTTCCCTCCGTTGCTCTTAGGTATGACATTACCCCTCTGAGGAGATAATGACATAGTGGCATGCGGACCCTGGGGTGCCACACATGTCACTAAAAATAAATAGATTTTTATCCTTACCTGTCTTCGGCAATGCTGCTGTCACACTTGCATCCGGGGCCGCTCAGTAGGCTCATGAATATTTACTGAATTGACTCCAACAGCGGACTCGAAAGTGAGTGTGACAGCAGTGCAGGAGACAGGTAAGTATACAAAGTCATGCTCTCTGGATGTCACACAGATAGCACACGGACAGCACGGGGATGACAAACAGATGCCGGACACAGAAACACATAAAATGGACCCTCACACATTTTTTGCATGGACATGTAAAAGGGGCCTTATAATGTTGCCCTGCAACACTTACCAACTAAGCCAATCATGCCCACTAGTTTGCGTTAACGCTTTAACTATGCAACCCCCCTGCACTCCCCAGATGGGGGTCTTACCCCCAGACCTGCGCTTCTATTATAAAAAACTCCATGACCACATAGACTTAAAAATTAACATTTATCCCTTCTGTAAGAGGAAACATCGGGCCCACCGGACTATGTCTACCCCCTAAACTGGTCACGCCCACAAATATCCTGCTGTCGATTCTACAGTACATGTATGCTGTTTATCACTCCCTATGAGTCCCTTAGGTTCCGCTGATGTGTCTGTCATTTTCTTAAAGAAAGAAGTGTTGTATGTAAAAACCTCAGTGGGAGGAACAAGATAAAAATCTTGTAGTTGTCATACCTTTTAATGGCTAACAAAAATAAAATACCGTATATACTCGTGTATAAGCCGAGTTTTTCAGCACAAAAAATGTGCTGAAAAGTCCCCCCCTCGGCTTATAAACACGAGTCATATACAGGCCCCAGTGGTATATACAGGCCCCAGTGGTATACAGGCGCCCCCCCTTGCTGTGGCACACCTGTAAAGTAATAGATTATACTTATCCCTGTCGCTGTCGCCGCTTTGCACCGCGCTCCTCCGGGTCTTCATGCTTCTTCCTGCTTCCTCCTTGTGATACCAATGTGATAAGAATGGTGTGTGGATGTGAATAGAATAGATATAGAACAGGTATTCATAATTAGAATAGTGACCACAGGTATTATATCATTCCATATAATATATTAATACAAGGTTGAAAATATATAAAAGGGTTAACTGTCTGACATTATGCTACTATGATGAGAATATGAGCTGGCTGCCTCATGATATGTATCTTATAATGGGTAAGAGTCTTTCAATGAATGGTGCATTGTTATATCTTATGATAGGCAGGGGTCTTTCAATGACTGATTGTATTGATAATATGTTATGACCGGCAAGAGTCTTTTCAATGACTATTGTATTGTTATATACGGGCTACATGTCTTGTGACATACAACCCATGACGAGCAAGTTATAGACGGACCTATTCAGCATTCATTCAATATCCTATGGCTGATGGTCACGAGGGAAATTGAATGGTACAGTCTGCGCGTGCTCGTAGATATTCTAAAGAGTATAAAATATGGGAGATCACGGTCACTGATGGGGGGAGCTCTTCCAGGGCAAGATGAATGTACACCTCCTGCGATGCAAGCCTCAATATTGCTCCCTTCTCACTGATACGTGTTCCCCCGAATGGAGAAGGTGAAGCAGCTACAATATCAGGTAATATATATATTGATGCTTATTCGCTATAATCAAGTCTATGTATAGTTTGTGTTTAGCCTGTATTCAATTGATGACAATTCATGTGCTATTTTGTAACAAATAAATTTAATCTTGCTATAAAGAATATATTGTAACGATACCCGAAATGTTCGACAATGGAACACCACAGTACCTATCCCTATTGTAGGATGGGTTAATCTACCATGGTGGCAAGGAAATCTGAGCGGGACATTTAAGAACTTGTAGTACATGGCCTTCAAAGGAGGAGTTTGGGTGCCGAGAAATAAAACTGGGTTGACTAATTTGGGACTGCTCCCTATGGACAATATATGTATGAGTTTTGGGACAATTACAAATACAGCAGATGCTTTCAAACCTAGTTTGCTGGAAAGGACAATTAGTGATTTATTCATGCCTTATGCCACTATGTTTATTAATGGAAATAGTGATACTTGTAGTAATATACCAGGTAATTTAATGTGTAATGAATCTTAAGCTAATGAACCAACGTGTAGCAACCCTGATGTAGGATATTGAAGTCCTATTGGGCAAAAACCGGGGTGGTGTATACTAACCAATGTGAGTACGGTATCTTTGTTGATTTAGTACACTAACTAGTTTTACAACATTTAGCTTTGTGAGATCTCTCCAGAGGGATGTAGTGTGTATGTGGGCAAAATGCTTATAAATGGCTTCCTGTAGGGGTTAAGGGTGGCTGCACCCTAGGTAGTTTAACTCCAGAATATACAGCGTTTAAGGGATAAATATCAGAAAGATAATAATGACCACAAAGATAGTTGGTGGGCCAATACTTTTTTTTTCCTTAATCCAACAAGTTGGTTAAAAGGAATTGGGGGATAGTTAATGGGGATTCTGCAAGGGGCCTTCCAGGTTATATTGTAGTTTAGTTTTAATATATGTATCGGTTAAGGTGATAATATTTTTATTTCAATATTGTTTGAAAAAAAATCAAAAAAGTTGAAATCAGATGTAAAAGTGATTTCTTATTGATATATTGATCAAATATAGCTGCAGATGCAATTTCTCATCATTAGCATAATGTTCTCATGAAATGTTCACCCTCTGCTGGAAGAATTTTGAATTTCTCAATTCACCCTGTGTTGGTGATTGCTATTATAGTAGTTCCACTTTTAATCTGGAATTGTTAAATAGCATACAAAATGTTCTGTAGGAAGCCAAACGTACTGATTGTTTATTATGGAAATGGAAGATAATTCCTGTGGTCAAGGACCGATTGTGATACCAATGTGATAAGAATGGTGTGTGGATGTGAATAGAATAGATATAGAACAGGTATTCATAATTAGAATAGTGACCACAGGTATTATATCATTCCATATAATATATTAGTACAAGGTTGAAATATATAAAAAGGGTTAACTGTCTGACATTATTCTACTATGATGAGAATATGAGCTGGCTGCCTCATGATATGTATCTTATAACGGGCAAGAGTCTTTCAATGAATGGTGCATTGTTATATTTTATGATAGGCAGGGGTCTTTCAATGACTGATTATATTGATAATATGTTATGACCGGCAAGAGTCTTTTCAATGACTATTGTATTGTTATATACGGGCTACATGTCTTGTGACATACAACCCATGACGAGCAAGTTATAGACGGACCTATTCAACATTCATTCAATATCCTATGGCTGATGGTCACGAGGGAAATTGAATGGTATAGTCTGCGCGTGCTCATAGATATTCTAAAGAGTATAAAATATGGGAGCAATCTTATTCCAGAGAAAGAAAACTGGGCACTATCCGTGTATTACAACCGGTGAAATTCCATTCATTACTCCTGAGTCATGACTGTGGGTATCCAGCATAATGGAGGTGCTCACTTAATGTAAGTATAAAATTTCAGCGAAGTAGACAAAAGCCAGTGGCACTTACCAAGTAGTGATCTTCAGGTTTAATTCAAATTCCACATACCGTATATACTCGTGTATAAGCCGACCCGTGTATAAGCCGACCCCCCCTACTTTTGCCCCCAAAACCTGGGAAAATTTATTGACTCGTGTATAAGCCGAGGGTGGACCCCAGCACAGGTATACAGCCCCCAGCAGTGTGGTATACAGCAGCCTCCCCAGTGGTATATACAGGCCCCAGCAGTGTTACAGCAGCAGCCCCAGTGGTATATACAGCAGCAGCCCCAGTGGTAGTATACAGCAGCCCCAGAGGTATATACAGCAGCCCCAGTGGTAGTATACACGCAGCCCCAGTAGTATATACAGCCCCAGTGGTAGTATACACGCAGCCCCAGTAGTATATACAGCCCCAGTGGTAGTATACAGCCCCAGTGGTAGTATACAGCAGCCCCAGTGGTATATTCAGCCCCAGTGGTAGTATACAGCAGGCCCAGTGGTATATACAGCCCCAGTGGTAGTATACAGCCCCAGTGGTAGTATACAGCCCCAGTGGTAGTATACATACAGCCCCAGTAGTAGTATATAGCCCCAGTGGTAGTATACATACAGCCCCAGTAGTAGTATACAGCCCCAGTAGTAGTATACAGCCCCAGTGGTAGTATACAGCCCCAGTGGTAGTATATAGCCCCAGTGGTAGTATACATACAGCCCCAGTAGTAGTATACAGCCCCAGTAGTAGTATACAGCCCCAGTAGTAGTATACAGCCCCAGTGGTAGTATACAGCCCCAGTGGTAGTATATAGCCCCAGTGGTAGTATACAGCCCCAGTGGTAGTATATAGCCCCAGTGGTAGTATACATACAGCCCCAGTAGTAGTATATAGCCCCAGTGGTAGTATACATACAGCCCCAGTAATAGTATACAGCCCCAGTGGTAGTATACAGCCCCAGTGGTAGTATACAGCCCCAGTGGTAGTATATAGCCCCAGTGGTAGTATACAGCCCCAGTGGTAGTATACAGCCCCAGTGGTAGTATATAGCCCCAGTGGTAGTATACATACAGCCCCAGTAGTAGTATACAGCCCCAGTAGTAGTATACAGCCCCAGTAGTAGTATACAGCCCCAGTGGTAGTATACAGCCCCAGTGGTAGTATATAGCCCCAGTGGTAGTATACAGCCCCAGTGGTAGTATATAGCCCCAGTGGTAGTATACATACAGCCCCAGTAGTAGTATATAGCCCCAGTGGTAGTATACATACAGCCCCAGTAATAGTATACAGCCCCAGTGGTAGTATACAGCCCCAGTGGTAGTATACAGCCCCAGTGGTAGTATATAGCCCCAGTGGTAGTATACAGTCCCAGTGGTAGTATACAGCCCCAGTGGTAGTATACATACAGCCCCAGTAGTAGTATATAGCCCCAGTGGTAGTATACATACAGCCCCAGTAATAGTATACAGCCCCAGTGGTAGTATACAGCCCCAGTGGTAGTATACAGCCCCAGTGGTAGTATATAGCCCCAGTGGTAGTATACATACAGCCCCAGTAATAGTATACAGCCCCAGTGGTAGTATACAGCCCCAGTGGTAGTATATAGGGCCCCAGCAGGCCCCCCTCATAATTTGGCGCCCCCACCTCACTTTCTGGGCCCCCCCGCATGCAGCGCTGCGCATATACATTACCTGTCTAGCAGCTGTCACCCTCCGGTGGCGGATCACGGCTCCAGGCTCCATCTTCCTCGCTGTCTTCCTGCTTTGTGACCGGGGCTCATCGCGATGACGTCATCGCGACGCCGGCCGGTCACCTGACAAGCAGGAAGACAGCGAGGAAGATGGAGCCCGGAGCCGCGATCCGCCACCGGAGGGTGACAGCTGCTAGACAGGTAATGTATATGCGCAGCGCTGCATGCGGGGGGGCCCAGAAAGTGAGGTGGGGGCGCCAAACTTTGAGGGGGCCGTATTGACTCGCGTATAAGCCGAGGGGGGCACTTTTCAGCCCAATTTTTGGGCTGAAAAACTCGGCTTATACGCGAGTATATACGGTATATTTATGGAATCCAAAAAGTGGGGGAGGGAAATGCGGGAACGAGGACGACGGCAACCGTTTCGCGGCTTACTTGCCGCTTCTACGGGTCCTGACCCATAGAAGCGGCAAGTAAGCCGCGAAAAGGTTGCCGTCGTCCTCGTTCCCGCACCTCCCTCCCCCACTTTTTGGATTCCGTAAATGTATATGTGGAATTTGAATTAAACCTGAAGATCACTACTTGGTGAGTGCCACTGGCTTTTGGCTACTTCGCTAAAATATGGGAGCTCACAGTCACTGATGGGGGGAGCTCTTCCAGGGCAAGATGGATGTACACCTCCTGCGACGCAAGCCTCAATATTGCTCCCTTCTCACTGATACGTGTTCCCCCGAATGGAGAAGGTGAAGCAGCTACAATATCAGGTAATTTATATATTGATGCTTATTCGCTATAATCAAGTCTATGTATAGTTTGTATTTAGCCTGTATTCAATTGATGACAATTCATGTGCGACTTTGTAACAAATAAATTTAATCTTGCGATAAAGAATATTATTATTCATGCCTGATTTGTAAGTCAGTGAGCTCTTCATAGGTACGGGCTCTGCCCCGATCCAGGTAAATTTAGCAAGACACTCCTCCGGCGCACAGGCAATGACGTCATTGCCTGCACCCGCCGGAGGAGGAAGCGGGAAGAAGCATGAAGACCCGGAGGAGCGCGGTGCAGAGCGGCGACAGCGACAGGGATAAGTATAATGATCTATTACTTTACAGGTGTGCCGCAGCAAGGGGGGGCGCCTGTATACCACTGGGGCCTGTATATACCACTGGGGCCTGTATATACCACAGGGACCTGTATATACCACTGGGGCCTGTATACCACTGGGGCTGCTGTATATACTGCTGGGGCCTGTATATACCACTGGGGAGGCTGCTGTATACCACTTGGGCTGCTGTATATACTGCTGGGGCCTGTATATACCACTGGGGAGGCTGCTGTATACTACCACTGGGGAGGCTGCTGTATACTACCACTGGGGAGACTGCTGTATACCACTGGGGCTGCTGTATATACTGCTGGGGCCTGTATATACCACTGGGAAGGCTGCTGTATACTACCACTGGGGAGGCTGCTGTATACTACCACTGGGGAGGCCTGTATACCACTGGGGGGACCTGTATACCACACTGCTGGGGGCTGTATACCTGTGCTGGGGTCCACCCTCGGCTTATACACGAGTCAATAGGTTTTTCCAGGTTTTGGGGGCAAAAGTAGGGGGTCGGCTTATACACGAGTCAGCTTATACATGAGTATATACGGTAAGTGCTGTTACAAGGCAAGCTTTCGAGACGTCTCAGGTCTCTTCATCAGGCTGGTATGACAAAATATTGAAAGAAACTCAAATATATACATGAACAACTAGAGCAGATGCAAGATATAATGAATGGACATTTAAAAAAATAAACAAAACATAGCCTGGAGGGGATCAAAGTTTTTAGGACCCTCATTTATATGTAAACCTGGAGTCTTCAGACTTTCTTCAGATGTTATAATTAACCATAAATCTGTCAGATAGGTTTAACCCTTTTTGTATCAGAACCAGATAATAGGCCACTATGGTTAACAGGCAAACTCTGAGTAAGCAAAACCTATATAACAATGAGTTATCAGCCCAAATTGTGGTATAAACTGAATTAATTTTATTGGTACATAATTAAAATATACAAAAGCAATTATAAATAATACATCATTGGATAAAAACACCACGATAATAATGCATCAAAATATTTCAGATTATTGCGGATCTTAGAACAGGGATAGGGGCCACAAGAATATTAAATAGTACATCAATCTATGAGAGTATTGTACATCCTATATAAGTCAATAAGACACCTGTATAATTCAATTAATATACATCCATAAAGGTTCCTTGAGTGATATATTAGTACCACCTAGGGAGACCAGATCGATCTCCAACCCCACAATCAAGTAAATATAGTCAGGAAAAGGCTCTATGTGAAAAAAATGAATGTGCCAAACATAATATAATTGAATAAAATCACCTTATTTATAAAAAATATAAGTATAGTGCCACATCTTCACAAAGCATGAAAAATTAATAAGAACCAGTGACAACACACTTAGTAAGAAACTATCACACAAAGTAATTACTTCACAAAAATACAAAAAAAGTACAAAAAAAGTGTGTGAAGGCAACGTGATGCTGCAGGGATATGTGTATTTTTTAAGCTGGGCAAATTAAAAAACAACAGGTGATTGCAATATACAAAGTGAACTATAGCCCAAAAAAAAGAAAAAACACACATAAAATGAGCCTCTCAAAACTAGACCAATATATGGGTGGGAAATGGTCAGAGACTATTCTGACCCAGGGAATCAACCTTAAATTCTCCCCAGGTAGTAAAATATTAATTCCGCTATAAGGAGGCAATAATCCTCCTATATCACAGAAGAAAACATGTGCTTTTCTTATATTGGAACATACACATACAGGATTGCAGGAGTCCTACAAAGACCTAGTTACTCTCTCATAGATATACCAGCTATATGGGTTACAAGCAGCCACCTATTAGTCTCCTGTACTGAGGTCGGACAATGTCCAGTAATATCTAATCCCCTCAGTGGCGGTATAATTACCTGTCCAGATATGATGCACCGTCACCCTGACGCGTTTCGCCCTGCGGCTTCTTCCAGAGAACCCATGTGTATGTTCTAATATAAGAAAAGCACATGTTTTCTTCTGTGATATAGGAGGATTATTGCCTCCTTATAGCGGAATTAATATTTTACTACCTGGGGAGAATTTAAGGTTGATTCCCTGGGTCAGAATAGTCTCTGACCATTTCCCACCCATATATTGGTCTAGTTTTGAGAGGCTCATTTTATGTGTGTTTTTTCTTTTTTTTGGGCTATAGTTCACTTTGTATATTGCAATCACCTGTTGTTTTTTAATTTGCCCAGCTTAAAAAATACACATATCCCTGCAGCATCACGTTGCCTTCACACACTTTTTTTGTACTTTTTTTGTATTTTTGTGAAGTAATTACTTTGTGTGATAGTTTCTTACTAAGTGTGTTGTCACTGGTTCTTATTAATTTTTCATGCTTTGTGAAGATGTGGCACTATACTTATATTTTTTTATAAATAAGGTGATTTTATTCAATTATATTATGTTTGGCACATTCATTTTTTCACATAGAGCCTTTTCCTGACTATATTTACTTGATTGTGGGGTTGGAGATCGATCTGGTCTCCCTAGGTGGTACTAATATATCACTCAAGGAACCTTTATGGATGTATATTAATTGAATTATACAGGTGCCCTATTGACTTATATAGGATGTACAATACTCTCATAGATTGATGTACTATTTAATATTCTTGTGGCCCCTATCCCTGTTCTAAGATCCGCAATAATCTGAAATATTTTGATGCATTATTATCGTGGTGTTTTTATCCAATGATGTATTATTTATAATTGTTTTTGTATATTTTAATTATGTACCAATAAAATTAATTCAGTTTATACCACAATTTGGGCTGATAACTCATTGTTATATAGGTTTTCCTTTTTGTATCAGTCAAAAGTTCTAATGAACTTGGATTTACAGATCCTTCGATGTTTCTGCAATTTTAAATTACCTCTCAATATTGCAACTTTCATATTTTCAATGTTAAGTAGGCCGGGGAACGCATAAGGTGGACAGGCCCCATGACATTCGGGGAGGGTGGGAGTTAATAGTAGAAGGTACAGGATTAAGGAGGTTCATAAAAGACAGAGGGAGATAGTTGGTTGGGGGGTTTGGTTTAGGGGGAGGAAGAGGGGGAGCTTAAGGGGCAGCTATAGGTTAGAGTGAGGGAAGTAACCACTCACTCCATTTCCGTGGGAAGCCAGGACAGTTTCCTGCCTGCCCTCCCTTGTTTGGGTCTGAGTTACTGGAGGTGTTTGGAGGTGATGTGTGAATATTTGGTAGCGTGAGTGGGTTGGTAATTTATCTTGGGTGGTGTTGGATGTTTGTCACATCAGCGGGGGTAGGTCTGGTCCAGAGGCAGCGAATCTACACTCACAATTGGGAGGTGAGCTACTTGGAAGGAATAGTGGCTCTGGTTGCAGGTACCTTTCAGGCACGGGGTTCTGCAAGGTTGGGGTATTGGTTCTAGGTAATCAATACCTCGTCCCTGAGGTCGGTGTTTTGCTGCCAGGTACAAGGTTTGGAGGCTTCTGGACCGGGCCTATCCATGTGTGATATGAGGGTGTGCCTATTGTTTAAGTTGGGGCACCAGTTGGATGGCGTACCCGTTGTCTTTCCTTAGTATGTAAACAATAGGCAATAAAGGCTGCTATGGCCAATTTGTTTAACCAAGTAACTAGCAGTGTTGTGATTTAATTGATGGGGAAGTTGTTTTGATTGTGGGTTGGTCAATTAACGACCGATAAATCCTCCATCGAATGTCATGTCCTTGACCAGAAAAATGCTTGCCTACTGGTTAATGGATTTTTTTGTCTGTAATTGTGTGACGATGAGACCTCATCCTTGCTCTTATCCATTGTCCTGTCTCCCCAACATAAAAAGTCCCCACAGGACATATAGTGCACATAATTAAATACACAACATTGGAAGAGGAATCCCAGGAATCTTATCCTGCTGTGTGTTGGGGATCTGAATCCTGCCTCTGGTCTCTATGTGGGCACAGGTCTTGCAGCTTTTCACATTGCATGGATAAGTTCCTCTTGGTGTATCTGAGGGCATCGAGCTTCGGACCATGATGTTTCTTAAATTGGGAGGTTGCCTGTAGCATAGCAAGGGAGGGTCTTTGAATATTATTTTTAGTCGGTCATCCTTGTGTGGGATATGGTGACGTTTCCTGGCAGTTTTTCTCAGTACCTGAAGCTGTGGGTTGAAGGTCACCACCAGAGGAATACGATGGTTTTCTTCTTTTTCTCTGTATTGGAGTGCTTGACTTCTAGGGATCCTTGTGGCCTTAATGATCTGATCGTCAATGGAGGTGGGGTGGTAGCCTTGGTTTAAAAATGTCTTTTTTAGATGGTTCAAGTGTTCATCCTGTTATTAATTTGTCATCTCACAAAACAACTAAGTTTGCTTTCTAGAGGTCTCACATTTTGTCCCACAAAATCTCTAGACAAAACTGAATTGTGTAGTGACATAGAAGTGTAATGGATGTCCTCCACACCTTTCGGGTGGGCTGTCCTCTTAATTGTCTGCCGCCAAATTGATGCTTTGTCTAAGTGTTTGCACGCCACAGTAAGAACCACACTGACACCCATGTCAAAGTAGAGCTTAATGACAAAGACCTTTATTAAGAGAGGGGTTAACAGTTTTATACGACTCCTTAAAGGGATATTAAAAGGGGTGTTACTAGGGGTGATTGCATAATATTATGCTGAATCTACATTTTATTCTGAAAAAACATTCAATTACCGTATATACTCGTGTATAAGCCGACCCGTGTATAAGCCGACCCCCCTACTTTTGCCCCAAAAATCTGGAAAAACCTATTGACTCGTGTATAAGCCGAGGGTGGACCCCAGCACAGGTATACAGCCCCCAGCAGTGTGGTATACAGGCCCCCCCCCAGTGGTATACAGGCCTCCCCAGTGGTAGTATACAGCAGCCCCAGTGGTAGTATATAGCATCCCCAGCAGCCCCAGTGGTACTATATAGCATCCCCAGTGGTAGTATATAGCATCCCCAGCAGCCCCAGTGGTAGTATATAGCATCCCCAGCAGCCCCAGTGGTAGTATATAGCATCCCCAGCAGCCCCAGTGGTAGTATATAGCAGCCCCAGCAGCCCCAGTGGTAGTATACAGCAGCCCCAGTGGTAGTATACAGCAGCCCCAGTGGTAGTATATAGCATCCCCAGCAGCCCCAGTGGTACTATATAGCATCCCCAGTGGTAGTATATAGCATCCCCAGCAGCCCCAGTGGTAGTATATAGCATCCCCAGCAGCCCCAGTGGTAGTATATAGCATCCCCAGCAGCCCCAGTGGTAGTATATAGCAGCCCCAGCAGTAGTATACAGCAGCCCCAGTGGTAGTATACAGCAGCCCCAGTGGTAGTATATAGCATCCCCAGCAGCCCCAGTGGTACTATATAGCATCCCCAGTGGTAGTATATAGCATCCCCAG